>OU744729.1:12038612-16838612 GCA_916613615.1 Steromphala cineraria
AATTCGATGGGGGATGAAGAAGGGGGAGGGGGGTCACCGACTAACGCTCCCTCTTCATGGGAACCAACTCAACATTATGCACCTCATCATCGAACAAACAGTCCTCGTCTCCTTTGATATCAACAACTGTTTCAGCGACAAGCCAATTTGTCAATTTCATAATCGCCACGGTGTATTGGGTCTCAGTGCAATATGGGACCCCCTCCCACCCCCCTAACCGTACCAGTCTGTAACCATCTCTGCCCTCGGGCTACCTGCAAGTAACGAGCTGGCAACGCTAATGTTGTGATAAGCGACTAAGCCCAACATAAAGTTGTCAAGCTGATTCCCTTAGCTAATTCAGAACCTCATTCACAAATTATCCTGACTGTGTCGGGCACCTTGCTCCTCCCCCACCCCTCCCATCACCCCAGGCCACACAGCGACACTACCCTATCTAATACCCGGGATGAGCTGTCCAAATAGCGATCCCGCACGTCCGCTCGACTTCAAAGGAGCCGACAACAAAGACACACAAATTAGGTCTTGGGGAAGGGGCGAGGCAGTAGCGGTATGCAAGTTGTAAGAGCTCCTCTTCTGAGGACTTCTGTTACATAGGGGACTCGATCTATCCTCGGAGAAGACTGGATCAACTTAAAGGGTCTGATAAGAGGAAACTGATCCACCCTAACGCAACAGTTGTAAGTGTAATACCCCGATAAGAGCCTGAAGGTGTTGGAGTGAGGGATATCAGGGCTACGCTACAGCTTAGACGTTGTTAAGTTGGTCTACAAACGTTGATGTCATGGACGATTCACATTCGATAGGTTGTAGGACAGCGACCTACACCGCTAACTCACATTACGTCGTCTTGTTTCCTTCGTTCAAACCTATCTGATAACGTGTCAATTTATGTTTGTTTTTCATTATAGGTTAATGGATCAAGTGTATCAAACGATTTAAAGAAAGCATCATATTCTCCCGTTACTTATTCGTTTTATTCGTGTAAAGAATTCATGTAATTTTCACGCAACATTTATAACTTACTTCTAGGCCAATTGCTCGTAGAAAATACAAAAAGCCAACATTTACAGTTGATAATATTAATTTATCAATATGTACTATCCAATAGATTCTCACCGCTGGATAACTTTTTGTGAATGGAAAGAATTAACGTTGTTGAGCATCCTTTATATGTGGGGCCAATATTATAAAAATGCTTATACAAAATTTATATTAAAAACAAAAATTATCACAGGTCATAACTTTATTTTGGTTAAAATGACGAAGAAGAATTAGAAGAATAAAAAACTATAGTGTCCTCAATTCATTGGAATTTGGCTTACGCCATCAAAGAGCACTCAAAAAATATATACGATAAATGAGTTGAGTATAAAAAGAGATAAATTAATAAACGAATGTGTTCATGTAAAGCGTAATGAGACTGAATAATGATATTATAAAGTACTATAAAGCCTGATTTAAGAAGAGTTGCAATTAGGATGGTATAACAACATTAAATAAAGAGCAACAAAAATGGGTGTGAAATGGCACTGAACATATGTACATTATACGATGCATCATATAGCATTTCAACAACTTAATCATGCCATACCGTTTTAAACCACAGTCAAAATCATAATATTTATATTGATTTAAAAATCATTTCAATTCTTTATTTCCGTACTCTGTCAAAGTACAAAATATGTACACAAAACAAGACAAAATTATTTTTGAGAACATAAGAAAATACAGACTGAATGCATCTCTTATGAAACATGGGTAAGATAAAAGAGTTTCTAAGTTTGACGCTGTAAAACATTTTGTAAGTAACATATATGAACATTGTCAGGTACGTTTGGTAAACTTCTCATAAGTAATATGACGTCCTTCAATAAAACAAGGACTTTTAATAAAAGTGTAGATCATCTCTAATATCTTTCTTACAATACTTGATTTTCAAGTTCATTAAAATCTTGTAGAGGTTCGAGATTGTTTTATGACACCTTAATTTTTAATGAAGAGGTACCAAAAAAAAGTGTCTCAAATGGCAAATTTCTTTTGCAGAATATCAATCTTAAGTGAAATAGAATATTTTTGAGTTACAGAGCCGGTTTAAAGGATGTACAACTTCTTAATTTCCAATACAAAGTTGTGCATGGTATTATTTATACTAAAAAGAGTTGTTTACACTGAAACTTGTTGACTACTTATTCTGTTGTTTTCGCAATGAGGATGAGAGTATCTGTTATGTTTATATGGAATGTAGAGTCATACAATCTTTTTGGTCTAACCTTGGATTAAATTAAGTTTTGATTAATAGCCATTTTGAATTTATAATCAACATAACAAAATAAATTATTAGGTTCTATCTGTTATGATAGAATATTGAATGATATAATCTTATCAGCCAAAGATATACCGATGTATGTAGCATCAAACAGCAAGTTACAAAACTTACATGACATTTTGTTATTTTGAAAGAAATATTCAATGTAGAAAAAAAGTTATTGCAATTAAAAAAAAAAAAATCATATACATGAGAAAAAATGGTCAACCTTATGTGCCACAATGGAATTACAACTCTTGAATGTTTTTGAGGTGTATGAAGGTTATTAGTTTGGCAAATATTTTATGACAATGTACTGTTCGGAACAATAAAACATTTTTGAGAAATATGATACAATGACTACCATAAAGTACATAACAGCTTTATAGAATTATACTTTTGGAATAATGACATACTATAGTATGTTGATTAGGCAACGTAAATATTCTAATTACTTTCCATTCCTCTAATTGTATACAAAATTTGTTTTGTAATCATAAGTCAGCATTTTCATTATTCTATTACGGTTCTTTCAAAATATACCATATATCAAATGGAATTTTATATAATTAAAATCAGATTACATTTTTACTATACAATGTGATTAACAACACCCTCAGACAACATCTTTTTGAAATAAAGAGAGATAAATGAATATGAATATGGGTATAAAACTTGATTGTGTAACATTTATAAAGTAAAATGATTCTGTGTTTTCCCCCAAAAATATGATATTTTGTCATATTCGTTGCATTCCTCTGTACTTCTTATGTTTTTTTAAACTCAAAAAAATAAATTGACAATTTTCATGCTGCATAAATAATACTTAATAATTATTGAAACGAAATTCATTGATCTGTGATTCCTCGTCCAAACAAAATCAATACATGAATACATCCATAAGAGTACAATTTTGGTCATCATAAATGTCAAACTGTCACCTTTATACATCACCTAAAATTGTTTTCTTTTATGATTAAAATGTTCATTTTACAACATTAAAAAGTCGTTTCTTACAAACTGCAACTTCGAATTTATTTCGATACGTCAAAATCATAAGATATCATATTGATTATATGTGTTTTAATTAAGGAAAAAAAATCTAAAGAAGCTTAAATATGATAAGTGATTAATCTACCGAACTTGACAACGATCCGAAGATGTACTGAAAAGGTTTTTTTTCAGATTTGTTAGTTTGATATGTAAGACATATTGCTCCTGTAGTTGTTCAATATCGAATCTTTTGTTCGGTTTTAAATGAATTCAATCACGTGTTTGAGAAGATGGACGGACAGAATCTTTATCATGTCTAAACTCAGCATTTCCGTAGAATCATATTCAAGAAAATATGTTATAGAAGAGGACTACCCTGCACAGTACGTATACGTATATCTTTTACCAAGAACAAGTGACATCTGTGAAGATATGTGAAAACTTATTACAGCAACGAAATGACTTCTTTAAATGCTTAATTGACCTACTTGATGTTGAAATTTACGTTATGATTGAAATGCAAGATGATCAAGATATGTTATCATTTCTCTTTGGAATAGAAAATGAGTTTTATAACGCCTTAGATCCAATACTATGGGAAATTGTTTTGTTACGCTTCTCTCTGTATGTACATGGAATAAAATCTCACTTTGTCTGTAATTACGATAATTAATACATCAAATATTGAATGTTTAGAAGTGATGTACATAATCATGTAAATATTTTTCTGTTGTAAGCTTTGATGTAATCTTATGTATATATGTAATATTCGGTTACCACTGGAGGAAATAAAGACTCTCTCTCTCCATATATACATGTAACTGAAATGCGACCTTTTACCTATCTATTAAACAAATGATCCATTAACATTTGATAAGGATAGATCAGGTTATAGAATTGATTATATCCAATGGAGTCTGTTTGATGACGTTTACGAAACGAGTGTAGATTTTGTTGTAAACACATTTTAATTTAACAACATAATAGTGAATAGATATACAAGCCGCAATGTAGGGTGAAAATATATGTATTTCCCGAGCGAAAGCAAGGATTATGGACTATGTCATAGTGCATGTTTTCGAGTGTCATAACTTTTTTATTACCGATTCTAATGCATGCCATAGACTTATCAAGAAAACAACATACTTTCTTGCTGACGGCACGCTATAATGATGTGACGAAAAGATGAAATATGGGAACTCTCCCTTTACCAATCACTGTTTGGCAAAAGTGATAATTATGTACATATGAGAACACTTGACATTATATCATTGCTATTGAAACACCATATCGGTAAAAACGCTTTTTATGCAGTTATGTTATAAGTTGTCTTTATTAAAACATACTCAACTTGAACATTGGTAAAATACGGAAAACCTTCTGGTCCCTCCGTCAGCCCGGAACATGGTTACTCATCTGGTGATTGTAAATAGTAATTTTTCACAAATGTATTTTTTCTTTTGATTAATAAAAATAAGCACTCAATCTTATAAGTTTGAAGTGTATTGTCCTCTGTCAAAGATTGATATTGTTTTTATTAGTAGATTCAGTTCATGTGATTGTTACGAGTTGCATTGCATGTGTAATGGTGAACTGTGAGCTCATGTCTTCCACCTGTGCCTCGAACCGACGTGACACTCAGGCAAACACGTGACTTACCGCTCGTTAAATGTAATTACATGGAGAATGTACAGGCAGGTCGAGTCCAAATGTAACAACTTCCCTCCGTGACATGGAACAGTCCGGATCGAGCGCTAATGTGCTGATCTGGGAGACTTGGGCGGGCAACTTCAAAGACTGTTAACTAAACAAACGGCACTGCCACGCCCCCCTTCGCCCCTTTGAAGGGCTTAGAATCAAATACCTCTGAGGCATGAACAAACATGCGGACGTCAGCGAAGACAGCCTCTTAAAGGGGTTTGCGGCGTATGCTACTGGCGCGTTCTGCACAGCGGGATATAGTATGGTGACATTTGGAATAACTGACAAATACAAAGTGCTACTTCTCTATCAGTTTGTCCACGTTTTCACACCCTGTTTCGTCTTAATAGACATAATTCTTTAAGATTCAGGCGTGGCAGGGCAAACAGATATTTGGAGGTGTGTTTCTTCACCCTAATGCATTTTTCTTTGTATCGCCATATTCAAAGGGTAATGTCAACTCACTTCAAAACGTGGACTTAGTTGGGAAATGGAAACATGGCGACATTTTCAATAAAATGTCAACAAAGGGCGCCACATTGTCGAAATTGTTTGTTAAAACTTGCAAATGAAAAGGTGTTTTTGCTTTAGCTCGCAGCACAGATTCTTTAAATAAGGAGAAAGGAATGTATAAAAATAAGGATTGAATAAGTTAGTTAAACACATACAGGAAAACACATTTCATTTTAGCATGCACCTTTCATTACGTTTTGTAGTCCTCAAATTTCAAATTATCTGAATTTTATTTTGAATAACAGTACAAGAGTCCATTGACATTAAGCTAGTTACCCGTCAAAAATATCACGTCATTTGTCTAGACAAGAACTTATTTTTGACATACAAACTGTAACATAAATTCGAATGATTAAATAGATACTTGACGATCCACTCTGACAAGGAGAGAGCCTAATTCATACGGAAACAAAACTCAAGGGAGTGTTATATTTTTCGCATTTCATGTATAGAGATAATTTAAAACACAATCGATTTATGTTATTTGTTTGATGACCATTATTGTTGATAGAATGATACACAAACCTGATAAGAGGGTTGATAGTCTATCCATTCTTTAAATAGATTCACTGTTACTGTAACTCTGTAAATGTCTGCGACCAGTTTGCATAGCAAAAGCAAGTTAACGTCAAGGCTTTTTATGTCTTAGTATCGTGATCTCATCAATGATAGACTCCCTTACATTGATAGTCATATATCTGATGATGTCATGAGAGGGAGAGGGAGAGGGGGAGGGGGAGAGGGAGAGAGAGAGGGAGAGAGAGGGAGAGGGAGGGAGAGAGAGAGAGAGGGAGAGGGAGAGGGAGAGAGAGAGGGAGAGGATTCAGGCCTATGAGACACATAAAATCGATAAAACAATTAATTATATTGATAAAATGCAAGTTATAGTAATGTAAGTTATAGTAATGTGACGTAGATGTCATATCTTAGTACAAGATTGTTTAAATACAACAGTCCCGATATATGTTTATATTTTATCCATATTTGGATCTACAATATTGCATCGAATGCAAGCTTGATTTTTTTCTATGAATAAAGAAGTCAAATATCCATTAAAACAAATTTCCATTTAAACAACATATTTCGTTTACGACCCCCATACTCTTTTTCAAGCTTGCATTAATTTCTTGTGGGAATAAAGAAGTTGCATTAACCATGAACTCCTGCTATTTTTAACCTTAACAACTTCCATAAAGCAAGTAAACCCGTTTATACGATACCTCATGTGCAACATGGTTTTGGTTTAGTATTCCTCCGATTTCTTTCCAACAACTGACCGTTCTGTCATGTGACAGTTGTATATTGTTTATTCAGATGTTATGACACATAATGTGGATTTAAAGTGGGAAAATCATAACAACAACATCAGATCTATATATGAAAATCATATATATTTATTCTTTCCCGAGTTTCTCGATGGTATCAATATGAGGTAATAACTGATTGAAATATAAGGCTTGTCAAAATAAGTCTTCAGAAGAACTTATCTGTAAATGTAATTAGTGACGGATACGGGTTTCCGGTTGGGTGAGGTGCGGCCTAGGGAATCCATGACAGAGGGTTTTTATCAACATGTAAAAGCTTTAATCCAAAAGTAAACGTTACACAGATAGGTACATAATGCTCAGGCTATGTTATTCACACAAAATATTGATGTCAAAGGGACAATTTCAATATCTTTTGTTAATTTTTTTCTTGAAGCCTGGTTTGAGAGGGACAGTATTTACTTAGTTCTCATCACACTATTGTTAATGAAAGCTTAACAAAGTTTTGTGAATTTATATAAACGTGTTCTTATTGCTTAATAAATGTATGACAACTGAGGGTCAGTGTCAAAAGTAATTTATCAACTTAATTAGTGGTAATCAGGCAATACTATATTATTATTCACAAATGGTGTAGGTTTTGATTTTACCTTCGTTTTACTTTAGATATCGAGGTACAATGAAAGCACAATTTGGTAATTACATAATCAAGAACATTAAGAAGGGGGAATTACGATCCCAGTCTGATTTAAATCGGCGTAGTTCCGAGGAATAAAATTTTCAGCATAGTAACACTACGGAGATATGAAATCCTCTAACTAGTACTTAGTGGAGAGATATCTATTGAATTAAGATGTTCGATTCTCGATGGAGTAAATATTTTTTAGCTTTTATTCCCCGGAGTTAGGCCGATTTTAATCAGACTGTTACGACCCCATTTGTTTTGTAATGACATATTTTATTTAATCTCTGTCACCACTTTCCTTGACACATCACAACCCACAAAGACGGAAGTAATACGTGTTCAAAGCGCCTAAATGGTATATTTTATGACCGCTTCAGTATATCAGTCTGAGTTTAGATACCTGGAAATTTTATTTCCAAAGACTTCGAGATATATTAAGGGTTATTCTAACATCTTACCATCAGCAAGTGTCAAGGACTTTAAATAAACATGGCATGAAAAGGATGTTTCCCATTTGAACCAATAGAAAGTCAGCATCGTATCTCAAGTAGACACTTTATACATTTGATCTTTATGAACGCTAAGAAGGTAAGAACATTTGAGAAGATAGACATCGTGAACTAAAATCAAATTAAAAAAAACCCCGATTACAAGAGAAATTTTACAGCACGTCGTTGAATCGTGATGAGTCGGATATGAAATCATAGAAAACGATGGCCTAGTACTACCGTATCGTTAGGGTCGTGAGAAATGTCTACAAATCAAGGAGAAAGACATCTTCCTACGCAGAGCCTAAAAGGCCAGTTTCCAAACTGTCATTTTATGCCTTGCTGCAGAGACTTTACTTTTCTGTGCTGCTATAGTGCCCCTACAGACTAGAGAGCAAGCACAGAAAACTCAAGGCTATGCAGCAAGGCATAAAATGACAGTTTGGAAACTGGCCTCTTAGGCTCTGTGTAGGAAGATGAGAGAATGACTGATGAAACTAATGTTCCACGATGCCTCTAGGATAAGCACTGAATTGTTTCAGATAAGGTCCATTCCGGGAAAATCATTTCTGATTCATCACATTTTTTACACTCAGAATATTCTCTTATGCCATCTGCAAAATGTTTTTACGTGCCTCATCAGTCAAATAGGACAAGGAAATCGTTCATACCCTCAAGTATTTCACTTTTGAACACTTATAAATGATATCTTGAAACTGTGAGTTGCTTGTTTAATTATATGTATGTTGGGGTGTTATTATTTGTATCTAAGTATTATTTTTCCATAGTAATGAATTATTATATTGTTAAGTTTTACATGTATTCTGCCATGCTCTGTTGGATGTAAGAACTCCTTTTTGGTAATAAAGTGTTATGTTATTTTATGTAATAAGGCAGACTAAGATTGACAATTACCCCAAAAATACCTTTGCTTATGGACAAGTGACAAGAAAAACATAATGTTTGAAGTTGTATTTACAGGCATATAATCAAAAGTTATCAACAGTCAAAGGCACAATCAAATTCGTTGTCAAAACGATGATTTTGTTTGAGCCATCCCATATTTTTTCCACAGACACCTTCACATCAATCTTCTTCACTCATTAACTTCCACATACTATCTACCATTTATCATAATCACAAATACATGTCAAAGGTGGATTTTTTTTTTACGTGAGTGGAATTTTCACTGTGGATATGAACACACATTACAGTCTTGGTAAGAAGGTGTAAGTTCCGGAGAATCCTCAGAATCCGTTAACTACAGGAATCTAATGAAATTGATGATTCACAAATATTTGTTAGGCCACATGTAACTCTCACGATTTTGTCAAGTGTTGTCAAACCGGTAGTTTCATCTGTCTGCAAAAGTGTGATAGGTATTGTATCATCCAGAATAGAATACTTCTTTTGTACATATCCTACTGTCTGTTCAATGTGTATTCTAACATGTTCTAATTGTTTTGTGCCTTTCACTTCAAGGGCAACCAACTGGTCGTTCCCTTTGGTAAAAGTTGGTATTTTCAAGTTGGCACCGTATATTCCAACTGAATCTTCTACAGTGAAATCTCGATCAGCAAGAACGTTATCACCAGGGAACAACAGGTTTGAAAAGCCACAATTTTCTATCACGGATTTATGACTAGTCTCACCTCCAAATCCCTTGGAAACAAAATTAACTATTCCTTGTGGGGATATTGATATCAGATATTTCACCGTATTTTGTGACCTGTAGCTTGAATATGTTGTCGCCTTTGAGTCTAAGGTTGAAGCTTTTTCAGTACAGATGTCAAAACAATCAATTATAGACACACAGTTTGGAAAGGACACGGACAAATTGTAGGGCAGGTTCTTGCTAATTTCAGATCTTTCCGGCCAGGTGATAGCAAGCGGAACCAACTTTTCATTCAGGATGTGAACGACATCACAGAAATGTCTGACAATGGTTCTGTGGTGAACCTTGAACACATATGATAAGTATTGAACAGTCACATTCAACCGCAGCCTCATCAGTGTTAAGAGCAACTGATGAAATGGGCTCAATGGCGTATGTCGTTCCGTTAGGTTTGGCAGTGCAAGTTTAAAGACTTGCATTAATAATGCAAAATTTGGAAGTCCTGTGAAAACCGTAACCTTTTCATTGTTTTGCTTGAAGGAATCCATGGAGAGTTGTTCTAGACCTACCCCCTTTTCCCATTCTTGCTTTGAGCACTGTAACCTTATATTAGTTGCTTTCATGTTCTTAATATCCTCCATTGTTAGCACTGTTTGGGTTCCAATTTCTCTCACTTTCACTTTAGATGGATCGTTTTCAGTCACGTTATCTGCTTTAGCTAAGGGTCTCTCTCTGGTGGACAGATCTATTAGCGCTGCAGCTGCTGTCTCCTTAGCCTGGACCTGAACATATAGAAAGAAACTTTTATTACACCAGAGATAATTAGAGGTATGACGACATATATCGTGGTATTTGTGAATCCAGAATCGTTTAAATATTGAGAATCTCTGTATCGTGAGAAGTATCGTTGACTTAAAATTGCTTTGTTGTCAAAAGTTAATGTTTCATTTATTTAAAAAAAACTTGACGTAGGTGAAGTGTATCGTATCGAATCGTATCGCTATTACATCAAGAAACGTATCATATCGTGAAAAATGTATATCGTCACACCTCTTAAAATAATTGCAATAATGAACATCCAAAAATATGCTTCTCAAAGTCTTTGAAAAAGTCTGCAAGGATGAACACCCTACCTTTTTATCCATGTACCCTATCTATAATATAAGCAGGTTGTCCAAATTTACAAGAATTTTGTGGTAACATCAATGATAGGCTTAGATAGGTCCCTACTCTCATAGTGTATCCTTTCTCTTTTCACAAACTAAAGTGCCAAATTTTTTGGAATTCCCATCTTACTTGATCTGTGACCGTCTTCCTCTTCTTTGCATCATTTCTTCTTTCATGACTAGTAACTTTTTTCTTTGCTACCTTCTCCAGAGGAGACGAAGTGTGCTTGAAGACAGATGGAACAAAGTCTGGTGAAAGTGGATCATCACTCTTTTTACCTAGAAATGAAAGTTGAATGAACTGGTTTCAAATACAAATTTCAGATATCACGCATTGAAGTTTTACCAAAAGTGAGACTAGAGTTAACAATTTGAAACTCATCCTACTTCGAGTGTGACAGGTCAACAATGAAAAGGCAAAAACAATATTGTTTTTAAGGTAACCTTATGGGTTAATTTTGTTGTTGTGCTACTAACAAGTTTTTTTAGGTAAATAAAGTCAGGTATAATGACCCACTAAGGCAAACTGGTTTTCTTTTTAAAAAAAATCATAATTAACAACTATTTTTTGTCAATTAGGCCCAATTACCAATTTCAACATCCTAAATTAATATGCAGATAAATAGCTGTTTTGGGACATGGAAATAGGTAAAAATAACCAAACAAATTAAAATAAAATAAAACGTTTTTCTTCCCACCGACCCTATTTTGTATATAATGTAACCTGAAACACAACATTTTGGGCATTTAGATCTACAGGATTCAGAATAAACTGATATGAGATCATAAATTTGAAACACTATTGATTATTATCAATTATGAAAATTAACTTCGAGTTTCAAAAAATGAGAGACAACAACGTTACATCAATGATAAAAGATATACAAAACTTGAATTTACCTGAAACGAAATGTTGACAACAGAGCCTAGAATGCTCACTCGGATGCCAACCGTCCCTTTTAATCGCGCTAACCCAAAGCCGCCTTCGTTCCTGATCAGCGGGAAATCGATAGAAAGGTAAACCTTTCGTTGACGCTCGATTGTGACAACCCAAGGCTACACAGCAAGCCATGACATAGGAAATGTTTGTTGTCGACAGAGATAGCCAATGCTTGGTCACCAAAATGGCGGATAAACAACCGGTGACGTCATATCACGTGACTTCCCACACTAATTTTATTGTTTCATTGTTTTAATAATTATAAAAGATTATTTTCCTAATAAGTTTGAAACAATACTATAATCTCATGGAAATTATCATCAAAATATTGAAAATAAAAGCGCTAAATCATAAGAGAGAATTTCCCGCCAAAAGTTACTGCTTTAGATTAGAGTAACTTCCCTTGGGCTAGGAGCTGAACGACAGACCTTGTATGTTGACACGTGCGAAAACACTGCATCTCCTGAAAAACGTGTGTGGGGATGGTTTTGTTGCGTTAAATTACGTACCGGTGACGGTCCACGCTTTTAGCATGTTTTCAGTTGTCTCCGGTGTGCATTTGCCTCAATATGTACTTTGTTGTTTGAACATCGCTTTTACTGTAGGCCTACATTGTTTGACCTGAACTGGTTGTATCATAATTTGATGTGTTATCACTGTTAGTGATGATATTATAATTTGTATTCTTAAGTTTAGACTGGGAATGAGTTTAATCTCATAAATATGATTGAACGTAGTTGAAAGTTAGATAATAAAAGGTTGTCGTTTGATTTCATCCTCGATGTCGTATCGGTAGCGTGGCCGAGCGGTCTAAGGCGCTGGTTTTAGGCACCAGTCTCTTCGGAGGCGTGGGTTCGAATCCCACCGCTGCCAACTGATCTTTTTGTTCATGTTTAATATTACGTATGTATCTTTCATTTTGAAAGTAAACAACAGTTTATTTTCCTATTCTTTTCCTACAATGTAACATTTTATGTAATATGTATTATAAGTAATCTGCTATTATGATTGATATGAATGTTTTCACACCATTAACAGAATCATACCATTAATGAAACGTATCTGTCACACATCATGAAAGCTGAAGTTTTTAACAGTCCGATTAAAATCGACTGTGATTCGAGGAAAAAAGGTGTAAAAATATTGTCTCTACTCTAGTGGGGTTTGAACTTCAACCAGCCCGGCTTTCCTCTGAGGATGTTCTGGCTGGTTCGAGCCCCGATAGAGACAATATTTTTGATATTTTATTCCTCGGAGTACGGTCGATTTTAATCAGACTGAAGTTTTTAACATTTACAGAATGAGATTGAGATTAAGATTTTTATATTAATAATGATAAATTAAAAAAATGTAATGAAAGTTTAAAATGTCAAATTTTTTACACTTTGTTCAAAGATCCTGAATTATTTCTGTCTGTATTTGCTTGATAATAAACTCTTCATAATCTTGTATACATATCTACATAAAATCTTGTTAATGAGTTTTAAATTTAAATAAACATCATTGTACCTGATTGCATCGGTGTCATTTATGTCTTTGAGGTATTAAAAACATTTAATTCTAAAAAGATGGCTGTTTTGACCATTTGTTTGTACAGAAGGAACAGTTCGGTAACAGTAACTCACCAATATTGTCTAGTGCAACAATGATTAGATTTAACAATATATTTCATAACATTTAATAGAATACTTTGAAAAAAGTCATTACTACTAGTCTCGTGTCCATAGTTATAAATTGTCCAGGAATTTTATGTTTACAATACCATACTATAATATTATAGTATCATGTAAATGGTTATTTTGTGATTTTACTCAATTGATATATCATGTTGATAATTTCCGACAATTATTCTTTTCTTTAGATTGTATTGTCACTGTTACTGTTTGAATGATGCTCGTGTCTCATAAGCCTAATTGGCTGGATGTCGTTTTTTAAAAAACTGTTATTAAATATGTCTTTAAAGGGGCAGTAGCACGTTTTTAGGGGGAATATAAGGTGATGTCAGGAAAATGAAAATAAATGGTTCCAAATGAAAGACAATGTATTTAAACTAAATGGAGCAGTAATAATTCAAATATATAACGTAAGGTTCAGCCATGCGATTCCTTTTTCTTACAAAAATGAATTAAAGGTGTTCACACAAAAATGGCCGCCAATGGATTTTATGTGAATCCTCATACTTTGTCCTCTGACTATGGGTGATTGGCTTGTGTAATGTGATTGTTGACACTGTCAATATAATACATTAGGCATTTACTTACAATTATAAGTGCAAGTTTTAAAATATACAATTATCAAAAAACGTGCTACTGCCCCTTTAAATGCTTTTATAACAACATGTGACACGTTAATAAAATATATTTCTTCTTCTTCTATGTAGATTGATGTATTAATTTCATTGATTGCATTAGTGGACCAGCTATTTGAATGAAATAATATAAAGTCAATTTGTTAATCTGTAAATGTGACTTTTCTCAGATGTATGTCTGATTATTTGATGTCGTGAAAAGGGCGAAAAGTAAATAAATATAACACTTTTATAAATTGATGATCACACTTATAGACAATCGCTTGAGTGTTCTACCAAATGAATTTGTGTCAGGAATCATTTTTATAGACGTTCCCTTGGTGAGTGAACTTAACGAAGCGCTTTGTGTGCGTAAAGAAGCAAGACATGATGGAAGAAGAAGATTATTGTTCAACAGTGCCACAAGCTGTACTAGACTAACATTTAGTCTCCGAAATAAGTTTTTCCATTATCAACAAAATTTTACTAAAATTACAAATAGTAAAACAACAAGGAGCCTAAGCAATGCCTTGATTTCTAAAGCTAAGGCATCTAGACTTGCTATAATTTTCTAGACTATGTTTGTCGTCAATTGAATATTTTGCTTTAGGGTCTGGATGACAGACTAAAGCTGTACATACAAGAAGTAAAATCATTTTGGATTAACAACTAAAAATAAATGTTGACTGTCAGAGCCATTAATCAAAGGATTTACTGAATCTTAATTAGGATGGGTTTCATATGGCCCTGTTGATCAACAGACCTCACAAAGGGATAAGAATTGCAACACATGCCTTTTCAAAAACTTGTGATAATGATTGTTCATATCCGATTAATAACTACTTCACATAAAAGTGTAAGATGAACGTGAAACGAAGTCAGATGACATTAAAAAAAACCAACAAAACGAACCCTTTAGTATTTACAATTGTTTCATCATGAAAACAATCAATTTATTTCTGATACTGGTCATAGGCCTGTGCATGCATTTACATCAACATGTATACAGACGTGTAATTTACATGAACATGACAATACTTGAGTGTAATTTACTTAATTTGTTTTCGAGATATATTCTGAAAGCACAATAAACAACCATGGACAATTGTGTTCAGAAATGAATTATTTAAATTATTTAGCACTTATGGAAATTTAAAACAGGTAAGGATGGACAAAATAATATTGTCTCAAACAACTTGGCATAAAAATAATCACCTTTGTTGAGTTCAAGAGACATTTTTGTCCTTTCATTCGTTAAGATTAATAATAAGTAATTCAAATTAACTGTTCACATAATAATAAAGTATAATTAAGTTGAGGATGAACGAGTTATTGATGAAATTTGAAACAATTAAAATATATAACAACACAAGTTAATACTTATTCTTTCGTATTTGAAAACATCAATGGAGTCTTATTGAATTCTTATACTCGCAAATATTCTTCGTCGTGTTCAATTTCATGAATTTGAATTCTTATGTTTGTAAAGATCTTGCGTCTGTGTTCAATTTGAAGCGGACGGCGTACATGATTGTCTTCTCAACAAATAACACAGTTCAAAACGTACAGCACCACAAATCTTAAATGACATAGATCACAATTAACATTAGCAGAATGTCCAACATAAGATTGTTCTTTGGATTTCTCGACATCTTGCTCAGGAAGACGTTTCCCACCGGTACAGATCATTTGGACTTGTTGAAGACGAGAGAAGCACTGTTGACGCAGTACCTGAGTCCAGTTCTACCTGGACCGTCCTCGAACACGTGACCCAGGTGCGCATCACACTGCAACAAAGCAACACCTAGGATTACTACCATTTCAAATTAAGAACAAAATTGCTTCACTACGTTAGCATGATAAATCACGCTTACGGGGAAAAGTCGCTAATTGCACCGAGACAACCCTTCTTTTGAAGACAAATATTCAGAGGAAAAACCGTGTCCACTCACCCGTTTACATAGCACCTCTGTTCTGACCATGCCGTGACTGACGTCAGACCTGTTGATCACGTGATCGTCTCCCCCGTCCCCCCGGCAGCAGTCTGTGAAGGAAGGCCACCCTGTGCCAGAGTCGTACTTGTCTGCAGAGCTGGTGGGAGATACGATGAGACGTAAATAAACTAATTCTCTCTCATTCTCTCTTGGATGATGTGTTTGATAACCAGACAAATACCAATCTCATTAAATAAGATCCCAATTTTCTTCACTACACGCGTAGAAAATTGATCATATTTTAATAAGATTGGACAAATATGCAACTTGGGTCTCAAATCATTGTTACCCAGTTCCTTAAAATATGGCTAAAGGGACTTATTTTATAGGTGAAGAACAGAAAGGGGCGCTATTTCTTTGTTATAATCGCGATACGAATTATCAGTTTTGTAAAACATACTTCGTTTCATAGTTTGAAGGTATCATTGAAAGGTATTAAGCTGTTGTGCAATGTCATTCTATATTTGAGATACTGGGAATAATCTACTGAGAGAAGCAAATGACATTTTGCATGCCGTATTATATAACATTTTAAATCCGTTTTTGTTATTTGACATAATTTTGCATTGCACAACGTCAAAAACCATCTAATGTTATTACTCCTTACCTTATTTGGGTGGTGGGGAGGGTTAAATTGTGTGGGACGTAATGTGATTTTGATTATCTTTGACGAAAATGATGCACTTACTTAAAAAGGTTTGTTCCACAGCAGACGCAGCTGTAAGTTCCATTCTCTGTGTTGTATACGTACTTGCCTGTGAAGGGCTGGAAACAATATGGAACATTATGTAACTGCAACCATGAATTGATATCTCCTCATCACTGAACATAATAGAATTAATTTACAAATTTTTGTTTTTATTTAATTCACCTTTGATTTCCTTTGTAACTCTTAGGTGATTTACTACGATGTTCGTCAGATACTTCTTCAGACACAGGCACGTGTTAAAGGGACAGTAGCACGTTTTAGAGGAAATATAAGGTGATGTCAGGAAAATGAAATAAACGGTTCCAATTGAGCGACAATGTATAAAAACTAAATAAAGCAGTAATAAATCAAATCGATAATGTAAAGTTCAGCCATGCGATTCTTTTTCGTACACAAAATGGATTAAAGGTGTTCACATAAAAATGGCAGTCAATGAACTTTATGTAAAACCTCATGATGATTGGTTTGTTTAATTAGATTTTTGAAACTATCAAAATAATACATTTAGCATTTACTTTAACAGTGAACAATTACAAAATAAAAATTTCAAAAAAACCCAAAAACATGCTACTGCCCCTTTTAATGTTAAGATGCATAGACAAGGTGTTAAACTACGTGTTCCCACCGGCTCTGTTCCCTTCTCCCGGGTGATGTTGTATGCTTCTGGGGACAGTCTCTTGGCCCATTCGGTGTTTCCTAATTTCGTGTGGGTTGTGTCCTCGTCTTTCTTCTGTAAAACTGCAAGATTGCAGAGATAAATGCCATTAAGAAAGCAAACAATGTAACCTTGTCATATTTGGGATCAAACTATCTTCAAAAGTACAAATTCGTGTACTTATTCGGGCCGAGTCCCATGCGAGATTCGAACCCACACCCACAGAGTCAGGCAACACCGCCAGCAATGACCATACCATGTGGATGGCGAAACGGGCGAGTTGGTTGGATGCTTGTATGGTCATTGCTGGCGGTGTTACCTGACTCTGAGAGTGTGGGTTCGAATCCTGCATGGAATTCTATCCGAAAAAAATACAAAGCAGAACCCTTCTTCAAACTAAAATACTTTCATACCAAAAGGTTTCAAGGTTATGGTAGGAAAGATGCGTTCAATCCAACTATCTTATTTTTATGAAATTATTTTTAACATGACAAGTAGGTATGATGACAGGACGTTCACAAAAAAACACAAGTTTAGGGTTACTACCGGTACGACTTTCTTGTAAAAAGTTTGAAGCATTAAAATCTTTGAACAGCACCAGCTAAACCCTACGCAAGCGAAAGCAAGAAACCAGTCTTATATGAAATGGACTATAGTTCGACTCTTGCTTGAATGGAAAATACCCCTTGCACATATGTAACTACTAAATCTATGTGCAGAGTCGAGTTGACAGCACTGTTCACAATAAACCAGAAACATGCGTCTAAAAAGCTACGCACACAATTACAAACGTTTCAATAACGTATCAATCATTAATACTATAATAGATATTTAAATTAGCAACACTGAATTACGTAACCCTAACACAGTTGTTCGTAAACTTTAACCTTATTGACTCTAAAATCACGATAAACCTCGGATCATGACTTGCACCGCTGTCTTTTCACTAATGCAAGCCGGATATAGATTGTAATCTTAACCATGTATACCAAACCTGAATATCCAGTAAAAACTTAAATTTTGGAGCAATATCATTCCAAAACGAAAATTTGCTATTATTTTCCGGTCGTTTATTCCAAGTTGAACAATTATTTCTCTTAACCTTAATAAAACATTATTATACACTTGTCCTCGTTTAATGATTCTTTCCTTTTCAATATAAACAATTTAAACACATGATATACAACAGGTAGTTATTGTCACATACTCACTTCAACAATGTATAAAATATATTTGCTAATTTCCTTTAAAATTTGTTTGACATTAAAATAAGTAGTCCATGATAAACGAGAATAACACTTCATAAATATTAACAATAATATTTTTGGCACGACCCCTCAGGGATGTTATCAAAAGTCAACATGACATTTTCTTAGCCGACTTATGTAGCTCACCTTTGCCGCTTGTCACATAGGAACATCTAAAACATTGGCTGGACGCCACGCTCTCCGAATGTCGTATAGCAATTCCTATCGCCGATCTTGTTAAATGTCGAAAAACAAACATGATTTCAGGTTCAGAAAACTAAACTAATATATTTCGCGAACAGTCTCCATATATCCGGATGTGACGTCACGGATTTTCCCCACTGAGCCTTGACCAAACTGTGCCTATAGTCCGTTTCAAAATGTGTTACCAAAATGTCTTCCCTTTTCATATTCTTAACAAAATCCTATTATGGTGGTGCATTTGCGTATTATATG
Source organism: Steromphala cineraria (assembly GCA_916613615.1). NCBI lineage: Eukaryota > Metazoa > Mollusca > Gastropoda > Trochida > Trochidae > Steromphala > Steromphala cineraria. Next base: position 12,057,635 of record OU744729.1, read on the forward strand.
TTTTCAACAATTGAAATATATATATTTTGTTTTTCCTGAATAGAAATAATTTCTTTTAAATTTGACATCATTAATAACCTATTTGTACAATATGGCTTTGTAAAAAATGGTTATTCTTAATTCATTTTCATTCATTCAAAGGCTTGTAGTTATAAATCATGTTCATGGTTTTTAAAAAAAATGAACATTTTTGGTGAACATTATCGCTTATCCTGTTCCCTTTTAAATAGTAACTATTTTTTCCAAAGGTATGTCTAAGTAAGACGTTTTCATAGACTATCACACGTACCAGATAGACATTTTCAAATGGTTAAAAGTTGTCAAGTCTAAAGATAAAAATGTGGTTACTGTAATTAGTTTTGGACATATGTTCAACAAGCCATAATGTTTTGTTAATGTTTGAGCAACATGTGTTGATTGATATTTCAAATGGTAGTTATGACATGACAAATATTCGTATCAGATATGGCTACATTTTTTAAAAAATTTAATTTTATATTTATTCATCATATATATTTGGTTATATAGTTTTTTAAATAACTTTACACGCCTTAATCAACAATGTTTTGTTCTTATTTATGATATATTAAATGCTATATTGCCAGTGTCTCATAAGCCAATTTATGGCTGGATGTCAGTTTTTACTCATGTATATTTGTTATGTATATATATTTTTGTAACTGACCTGTGACACTTTAATAAAATATTTCTGTCTGTCTGTATTCTACTCAGTATATTAATCTACATCTTTGAGCTATGATATCTATGTACCTCATCGCGCGCAATATTTGATAACATTGCACACCATTATACAATATCAGCGGGTTACATTTGGTGAGGCATTAATTAGGAATGATGGTATGCCGAAGTGTATCAGCACTGATGGTGCTTTCAATAATTCCAGATGATGACCACTTACAGAAGACACTACGTAACATCATTCCGTGGTTCAAATAATGCGTGTTGCAAGGTTCATGAGCAGTTCGTATTCCAGACGTTACCCATATGACAGCACGATAGAATTTTACGCACTTATCAGTATCAGTAGCATCAGTTATTCTCTTTTGGTTTCAACTTTTCCTTTATTATGTATATAAGTAAATTAACTTACATGAATTCAGTTATTTACTTCCTGCCCATGGTACACATATCATTGGACAACATATTTGCGATAATAAGTCGCATAGAGAAAAAATATAACATCCTTTATTCCTTGTTATTAACTGGACAGCAAGGGATAACATATATGGATTGAAGGGTTGACTTATATCAGAATGCTGCAATGTTAAAGAGACACAGAGTATGTTGATAGGATCACATATGTCAAATTTTGAAATCGATGTTATTACATAGGGAACCACTAACTGTTACTGAAAATAACAATCAGTACATAAGAGCGAAAATACGGCCATTCAAAGTCGGGATTTTGATCGAAAAAAACGGACAATGTGGCTCGAGTGGCGCGCGCAAATTCGCCAAACGTAATTTTGAAACCTTATCATTAGCTGTCAGGAAGATATATGCGATTCGATAGTGTTTATTTGGTATTGTAACTATAAGGTAGATTAATTTGATGCATAATTTCGTATATTAAAAGAATTTGAGATGTTTTCTTGATTTTTCCATAAAATCAAGCATTTTAGAGATATTATGCATAAATGGATATATTTGCAAGTCCAGTGATGAAATATGAACTTCAATCAGCATATTAGATATTTTGTAGCTTATCAAAACCAAATAAAATTTTAAGAAAGATACTCGGTGTCACTTTAAAGGGGCAGTAGCACGTTTTTTGATAATTTTATATTTTAAATGTTTCACTGATAATTGTAAGTTAATGCTAAATGTATTATTGTGACAGTGCCAAAAAACTCATTACACAAGCCAATCATCCATAGTCAGATGACAAAGTATGAAGATTTACATAAAATCCATTGGCCGCCATTTTTTGTGAACACCTTTAATTCATTTTGTGTAAGAAAAGGGAATCTCATGGCTAAACTTTACGTTATATATTTGAATTATTACTGTTTCATTTAGTTTGAATACATTGTCTTTCAATTGGAACCATTAATTTTCATTTTCCTGACATCACCTTATATTCCCTCAAAAAACGTGCTACTGCCCCTTTAAGTGACATTTTCTATTCGCATGGGTAATCATCTGGGATGACGCAACCTAAGCATTCCTTTAGATTCAATGTTACTAAATGTCTGCCATGTTTCCTGCATTATGTTAAAGTTTGACCATTAATCGTGACTTATATAATTTTAGGATGTACAAAGAGGCCGTTATGCATGGGCATGTTTCAGTCGAGAATAGGCATGTCAAAGTAATACTAGGTAAGTAATGTGACTATGGTGTAGATCAAAACATTGATGTGCTTTATCTACTATATGTATTTCTCATTTAAAGAGCTTGATATTGAGCCCAACATATTTATGAAATAATTTCTAATAAGGTATTATCTTTCCTTTGGGGAACTTGTCTTGTAAATGCAATGAAGGAAAGAAACCAAAGGGAATAGGTTTTGTTAGCGAATAATGTACCAAATTTGTTTATTTCTGGTGAATGATCATTTGTTGCTTTTTCTGCTTTCTTCCCTTTTTGTCTCGTTATAACCATTTTAATATAGACTAACATTTAGTCCCCGAAAAAAAAGTTCTTTATTGTTTTGATCTTTTATTTAAAAGGAAATAAAAATGAGCCCTGACAATTCTTAATTTCATCTAAATTCCTAAACCTGAGGCATCTAGACTTGCCAATATTTTCTAGACTTAAGAAGGCTCCTTTAATTATTTTTTTTGCTATAGGGTCTGGATAACAGACTATTTTAGATAATGCAGAATCACTATGGTAATACTTGTAAAAAGTTTATTAAAGATGCAATAAGATGATCATTAGTCACCAAGGTTAAACATTGATAAAAGTATCTTTGTAAATGTTTTACTGCTCCAAACAAAGGTTATATGCCATAATTACGAAATTTTACGAGACTACACTGTAAGGCGAGGTTGATATAGAAATTCAATAGACCTATGAAATACCGATTTATTATATCACATGAGACGTTTATCTCAAAGCCTCTGTTGGTGTTTCTGTAATAGAGAAATACCTCTTGCAAGGGTTTTCCGCCACAGAATGCCCGCTTTCCGAGGTAGCGGTCATGAGGGAATGCTTTAGCCCGACCAAGCGGCCGATACCTCGGGCAGCGGGCATTCTGTGGCGGAAAACCTGAGCGAAAATTCCGTTTTTTTCTCTGAATAACGAAATATACCAAAAGTTTTTACTTTTAGATTGATCTCCTAGTCCTGTTCTAAAAGGAAAAGAATCACCCATAAAATTTCGCTTTTCAAGTTAGGTTCAAGAGGACCTATGAAGCATGCTCATTTCGCCCAAGCATGTGGGGCAGTGGTATAACCGTCGGGATTGTGCAGTATAACGGAGGGTTCGAGACGTTCTACATCCAAAAATATTTGCATTTGTTATTTGACTTTGGAGGTTTTTTTCGAAAGAACATCAGAACATATCTGAATATTGTGTAAAGAATGAACATTTCCTCCTCTCTCCAGATCAGTGGAACAATATCCATTTCATGTTGCTGACATCGGTATGCATCTCTTTTCAGTGCAGGTTACTATTGCGTAGTTTTCATGTAACAAAAAATCTTGTTATGTCCACTGCTTTTCCTATTGAATGGTTCAGAGTGGATACAGGCTTTTCAATCGTGAGCAGTGCGTCCTATGGGTTCACAAGTACAACAACTCCACTTAGGGGGCACACCCCACCCAAGACAGTTTAAACAAGTGTTTGCCACTAATGTGGCAATGTCCCCCGCCGCTTGGATATGGCGATAGAATTGTCACGTTTCAAAAGTGGTCAAAGTGCTGTTGTGACCTTGAAAATAAGGTCATGGTCACCCAAAGTGACTGATGTCTGCGTAAATCCCCAATGTAGTCTCAAACCAAACTTGAAGACATTTGGTGCAGTGGTTTATGAGATATCAAGTAAAGAGTTTCAAAAGTGGCCAAAGTGGTGACCTAGAAATTAAGGCCTAGGTCACCCAAAGTGACTTGTGTCTGTGTAATCCCTCAATGTAGGCTGTGACCAAATTTGAGGACATTTCATGAATTGGTTCATAAGACATAAGATGTTTCAAAAGTGTTCAAGGAACTGTGTTGACCTTGAAAATTAAGGTCAAGGTCATCCAAAGTATTTGGTATCTGCCTAGTCCCACAATGTAGGCTGTGACTAAATTTGAAGACATTTTGTAAAAAGGTTCAGGAGATATTGTGTAAACAAGAGTTTCAAAAGTGGACAAAATATTGTCACAGTCACCTAAAGTGACTGATGTCTTTGTAATATTCCAATGTAGGCTGTGACTAAATTTGAAGACATTAGGTGCAGCAGTTCATGAGCTATTGCGTTAACAAGTGTTTCAAGAGTGAACAAAGTGCCGTTGTGACCTTGAAAATAAGATCAAGGTCACCGAAAGTGACTGGTGTCTGCGTAATTTCCTAAGATAGGGTGTGACCAAATTTGAAGACCTTGGGTGAAAGGGTTCATGAGCTATCGCGTTAACAAGAGTTTCAATAGTGGTCAAAGTGCCGTTGTGACCTTGAAAATAAGGTCAAGGTCACCAAAAGTGACAGGTGTCTGCTTAATCCCCCAAGTGAGGCTGTGACCAAATTTGAAAACCTTGGGTGTAACAGTTCATGAGCTATCGCGTTAACAAGAGTTTCAAAAGTGGTCAAAGTGCCGTTGTGACCTTGATAATAAGGTCAAGGTCACCGAAAGTGACTGGTGTCTGCGTAATTTCCTAAGATAGGGTGTGACCAAATTTGAAGACCTTGGGTGAAAGGGTTCATGAGCTATCGCGTTAACAAGAGTTTCAAAAGTGGTCAAAGTGCTGTTGTGACCTTGAAAATAAGGTCAAGGTCACCAAAAGTGACTGGTGTCTGCGTAATCCCCCAAGTGAGGCTGTGACCAAATTTGAAGACTTTGGGTGCATTGGTTCTTTAGATATCGCGTTAACAAGGATCCGGACGTAAGTACGGACGGACGCCGCTGAATACAATGTCCCCCGTTCCACGTTGCGGCGGGGGACAAAAATATGGAATTAGTTTAGAGACGAAAGTAGTAAGATATCTGAACCTTATAAGAATAAAAACAAACACTCATATCTTGAATAAATTTATAACAAAATACAATTACATGCTTTATTCAAACAAAGCATATAAAACTTCAGATACCAGCAGAGGCTATAGAAGCAGAAATAGCCTAGCTAAGAGCTTATCAAATATAAACTACATTTACTTAAATATATGTTTCTTGTCAAACACAGCTTCATTGTAACATTACAAATTAATAACAATAAAAGTATTTTAAATTTTTTCTGATTTTTTTTATCAAAATGAATGCTGAAGTAGATATAAAGGACAGAGAAGTCGTAGGTTCTATGAAAATGCATTCAAGAGGATTGTAGGAGCATAAAACAGCAAAGCAAATTCAGTTTTAACAAATAATAAATACTGAAAATAACATTTAAAAAGTAATATCTATCTAAGATTGCACAGTGAGCATTCTACTTAACATGTCATACTAAATGAAGATTCAAATATCATCAGTTCTGCCAAAACATAACGAATCAAAGTGTTTGTTGTTTCATAAGTAGACTTCTTATGATATACAAATAAGTTTCCAGGAATAACAATTCAAACAATTTTTTTTAGAAAATTTCATTGGAAACCAGAGTAGTCTTATAATGTAAACAGGAAGTGACATTATATGACAGATCCCAAAAAATGAATATTTTTGATAAAAAAATTCAAAAGTCGTATGAAGTAGTCTTTCGATATAAACAGGAAATGACATTTCTAGTACAATGACTGTTTAAGAGACAAGCAGATCTGATTAAATATCAGTGTGAAAATAGAAGATACTGAAACATGCATAGTAGGGGAGATGGAAAATGGTTGACATGATAGATGGGACAATGGTCAGGACTTCAAATGGTAGCTGGGTTTTAATCAAACAAACCAAATACTCTCTCCTTGTAATTGTCTTCTCATTATTAAATGGACATATAATGCAAACATGACAACATAGCTTTGAGACATGTTGAAATATCAAAGATTTTTTGCAAGGCTAAAATTCAACAAATATTATTTTGTAGTAGCATGTTTCATAGTGAAAGAACTCCATGATATCGATGATGCCAATTTCTGGCCTTGTTATACCTTAGTGATAGAGTGTATTCATTTAGTTATAACATGAAACAAAACAAAAAAACAAAAAGAAAAAAGTCCTTTAAATGACAATTAAGATATGACTAAAAAAAAAACTAACCAAATAAAGTTCTAGATATTCAAACAAACATAAAATTGATAAATAATATGTAAAATGCAAATAAACTCTCTGATTATTTATTATTTTCTCTCTAAACATAATTCAACATTAGAAGTCTAAAACAAATCACTAAGTAGGCAAATGATAGGATAGGGCCAAAGCTTGAAAGCTGGTTCATAAAAAAGCATACTATGAACAATAATCTAAGCCTTTGTTTTTTTTAAAGATTGGTGAACGTCCGAGTTGTCTTTTTATTGCAAATAAATAAACTTGTACTACAAAACAAAAAATAAAACAATTTTGCAATAGTTCATTGACTGTGATAGTCTGTCTTTAAAAAACATGAGCAGTTCATAATTTAAAACAGGAATCTCAGCTAAAATGTAGCAAAAGCTCTCACAACAAAAAATCAAAACAATTCAGGTAATAATTTAAGTAAACATGGAATGTTCAAAGCACTTGAGACTGAAAATTGAGCAGAATTTAAATTACAACAAAACATATTTACCAGGTATATAAACAAATAAAACTATTTCCTTGAATATGGATTGAAGGTATTTGCAAAGTAAACTGACTTGAAATACATTAACTAGATGTTTTACCATTTCTTCAAATAACAAGTTAATATCAATTGTATCTAAAAAGGAACTTTGTAGATGGTAACATACCTTCAAAGATTTTAAGAAAATCAAACATTAAAAAATTAAGACAGTGCTCAATGTTGGGAAATCGTAAAATTACAGATCATCGGTGATAGATAAAAGTTTCTTGAAAACAAAAAGAGATAAATTGATAACAATCTCACTTGGCGTAACAAATACTACGTCAGGAGGTAACATAATATTTGATTTGAGGTGCCTCACTTCTTTTTGATAATTTCACATTACATTCATTACCTAATAGTAAAGAATTCCTAAAATTGTATGTACCACTGATAGCAATCAATACTTGATTCTTTCATTGCAAAAACATACTTCAAGTTTTAACTTTATGGAAGAAAGAAACACCATATCTGATATCTGTAGATTATTTCCATTTAAAAGTGTAGCTTTTTCATATTTTGAATAATCTTAAAAAAGAAATAATATAATTGCCCACATTTTGAGTCACAAAGATATGAGTATTTTGATATTTTGAATATGATGTATGAAAATGAAGAAAGAAACACCTGTCAACGATGTTTATATTGATGCACACCTGTGATAGCAAAATACAGAATATTGATTTTAATGCTTCATATGACCAATGGCATGGATAAACTGACATATGTATTTGATACACTACACTATTACAACAACAATTCTTGGAAAAAAATAATTTTATCATTAAATGACATGCATTGGTTAATTTATCTATTTATCCAATTAAACCTCTAAATAACGTACTTTTCAAAACTATTCTCAACAAATGAACAATCTTTAATACATCCATTTCAAGCAAAACATTTCATAATGCTTTATCTTAAAAAATTTGATTGTTTTCTATAACCTATAGCATACATGACTCATTAGGAAAATAACTTTTAATATAAAAATATACTTTTTTTTGATTTAATTTGACATTATAATTGACATCTTTTGCTTAAAGTTTTGATTACATGGAAGCCCAAGATATTGAAAATCTTACAGAAATATTTACTTTTTTTTCTTACAAGGGAAATATTGTTTCACCATAAGAAATTCTGTATTCACTGGTTGATAAGATATGGTTTCTGACATCAGCTGAACTAGTATTACTTATTCATAATTCAAAAGGAAAATGTGTATGACAGCGAGAAATACAAAAGTTTATTATAGCATTTAACACTCTAGAACGCCACAACAAAGAAATCAATCTACCATATTTCCTCTTATAAGTGCCTGGCGTTTATTTTTCAGAACCCCTTGGCCACATGCCGCTTATCTCTTAGATAATTAAAGCTTGTTTAAGCCATCTTTTACAATGAATATATGTAATGTTTACTGTTTACTTATCAATTTAATGGTATAGACCAAGCGCTTAATAGAGACCTTGCGCTTTTCAGAGACCCCTCGCTTATTTTCTCAACTACCCTTGACCCTTGGCGCTTATCAGAGGCCTGGTGCTTATTGGAGACCAGACGCTTACTAGAGGAAAAACCTTATATGACGCGTTCGAGGCAAGACAAAATGAAGGTAAACAGCTAACTTGTTGCTTCACTCAGAGCCATCCATTTCTGTGTAGCCCAGCTACAGGAATCAAATACCAAGGAGAAGGAATATCATACCAGAGAAATGCATACATTGCAAAGTGAAGGGGCAGTGAAATTTCAGAATATCATTGGGGATAACTGCACATAAAGTAAAGATGTTACATAACATTGTTGATTGAACAATAAACTTCGAGAGAGTTGGTGAGTGAGTTGTAGTTTAACGCCGCTTGGGCAATATTTGAGTCATTAGAAACGTAGATTAAATTAGATTTCAAGCAATAAGGGTCCACAAGTAACAGAGGTCATGTGGAAGTAATGACATAAGTAATGTCTGCAAGAGAAGAATTGTGTGTTTCTACAACCATATTGTAGTATTTTGTAACATATTTTGTGAAAAAAAACAATAAAGGTACCATTAGTTCCAACATATGCCTAGGTTCTAGATTTTTCAAGCTTTTTTAGTGCCAAGATAGTCATTAACATCATAAATTAATATAAGCCTTCAACCATCCTAACAATAAGATAGCGTTGAAAATCTAGGCCTTGGTTCTTTGCTTTTTTCTCTTTGTTAAATGGGGATTACTTAGTAAGTAACAGTTTAAAGATAAGTATTCTCTGTCTCTCTACATATTACTATAATATTGTTCCCAAGAATAGGTCTCCAGTCTTGAACAATTAAAATACCAATATAAGGACTTTTATGTGTAGAAAATACTCAAATATAGTAGTTATTCTGTATTACGGATTACATTATTTTGCATAAGAATTTTCCTGAATAAATTTGCTAAAGGTTGACTGAATACTTTAAGTAGAAATTAATATATTTTGAAAAAAAATGTTTACTGCTGCCTTTAAAAAGAATACTTGTAAAGAAGTAGAGATGAAATTAAATGAGATGTTTATAAGAATACATTTAAAGCTCACACAGAAATCAGCATTTCTACTCATAACTATTTCTAGATATGAAATTGAGATGACAGGACAAAATATATGTACTACATTAATGACCTTTAACATATTCCCAAGATTCAATTTCTATTGGATAATGTTTCAAATCACTAATGGCCCCACACTACAAAAACATTTTTACATGACCTGAATAGTTTAAACTGCTTTGAACTGATCTTAAAACTGGAACTGTGTTGATGGTAAATGATTAATATTAATTAGTGAGGTAGTAAAATATGCCTTACAAGTTGAAACAATAATTGGGTTGGAATGACCATGTAATTTAATTTAATTCCCAAAAGTTTCTTGATTCTGTTCTTTTATTGCTTTTCAAAGGAACTGCTTAAAAAATCCTCCTGATGTAAAAACAAAAAGTTTTGTTGAGGTAGGTCTTCCACTATTTGAGTGAGTGAGTGAGTGAGTGAGTGAGTTATTGTTTTACGCCGTTTGGGCAATATTTCAGCCATTAGAGGCGTCTTACACTATTTGAGGTTCTGCACTAGTAAATAAAATTCAAAGGGTTCACCATGGAAACCGTCAAAATTAAAAATCCAAAGGAACTGTAAACTCCAAAAGCTACAACTATGCATGCTGATTGATCCACATACCAAGTTTCCTAAGGCTGTCTGACAGATTTGAGTTTTGCTTGATGAAATGAAATTCTAAGTTACTCTTCCATGGAAACCAACAAAACTTAAAATCAAAAGAACTTGAAAACCTCAAAATACATATATGCTGATTGATTCATTAAACAAATTTTGTTGAGCTAAGTCTTACAGTTTTTGAGTTCTGCTCTGGAAATATATGGTATCGGGACAAACAGATAAGCGGATGTACAGAGCACAATTTAACATCATTATATCCCCCACAACCTTTGTTGGGTGGGGGAACATAATAGTGATGAATATGATTCTTAAAGGTTCATTTTGAAACCAAATTTGTATTTTCTATGAAAAAATAGCTACATTTTGTGATAAACATAAATTGATGCGCAAAGAACCATGGACATAGTAATATTTGTTTTAACTTCAAAACAAATTTAACTCCCTTTCTTTCCCGTGAAGAGCAAGATCCATTTGTTGATGAGATGATGTTGGCTAAGAGCCACATGGAAGACGGAAAATCTCAAATATTTGCTGTTCCTCGTGCAAGTTGCTGAAACTCTTTTCATTCATCTTCATCAGATTGATTTCAATCATAAATAATTTTTAGTCCAAAAGAAGACCATCACTGTCTAAGCATTTTGAGTAGCAAGGCAGAGATTATTATTTACAAGTCTGTTTTTGTACTGCAAGATAATCTCAAAATATGGCAGGATCAAAGTCACCTTCCATTCCAGTTTATACAAGGTCGTGGTTACTTCTATTGTTATACTGGTTATGCAAGATTATACTCCCCATTCTCGTATGGTTTGCAAACCAAGCTGAGCTCAACTCTTTCAACATTGATGTGGAATAAAAGTTAGCTTCAATCATTTCACCTCTGTAAAACTAAGGTTAAGCTCCTCCATTGCAAGACTTGAACAGGGCACGGTCCTTTACAATCCTTGCAGAATAAGCACAAAATATCTCCTATCAGAAGGAATTAAATAGATCCAATCTCTATCATTGTAACGTCTATAGAACAATGATCACCACTTGAAAATCCCCCAATAGGTCCAAAGTTCAAGGACCTCTATGTTCTCCACAGAAGTTCAACAAATTATTGTCCAAAGACCTCCAGAGATCAACTCTACTGTTTCAGATCTACAGAACCAAGTTAATGTCCACAATCTCGAGGTTCCTGGCACTGAGCACATTTAGACATGATGTCGTGGTCAAAGAGTTCCACCTGGATGGTCACGTGACTGATGTTGTGGTTGCGTCGCACCATGGATGTGGCTGTGGACAACACCTCGTTGTAGTCAGTCCCTTCCTCTGGAACACACAACGTTGCAAAGGATTATCAAAGACTTATCAAAATTGTCCCTAATTTTCACGATTCACATGCAAAAGGGCTTATTCAGTTTGAACAATGAAGTCTCAGTTTATATTCAGGTACCTTTTTGGCTAGATATTGAGGACATTGCCTTTTGAATTGCATCCTATCAATAGCCAGATGACATTTCAGGTCGGTGAATATGTAGTGCATTTTTACATATCTTATGAGGATGTATTAATCTGCAGCCTACTGGATTGTTTTAAGTTTTTGCTTGGAGCTTCAAAAGTGTAAAATGGTATTTCCAATATTTAGCTTCTCTCTCTTTTCTAAAACACAGAATTCAGAAAGTTGGTTTGAGTCACAAGTCATTAGTGTGGATTGGAATTATGCAACTTGACTGAAAGAGGCAAAATCTGTCTTCCTTCACTTGGGACATTGAGAGTTACCTCCCTTATCAAGTGTGTTTCCAGAACTTTCTAAATGCTTTAAATCTATTCATGCCAAACTAGTTGAGATATCATGTGTTTGTGTCAGAATACCTATGAAGTTTGAAATTTGTGTAAAGTAATATGGAAGGTTCGATAACCTTGACACAAGAAAAATTTTGATTCAGAGAGAAACCTACCAACAGCGAGATGTACAGCGAGAGAGTTCCTGTCTATAGTGAGGGACCAGACATGAAGACTGTGCACCATCAACACACCGTCCACAGAGTTCAGGTCCTTCTTCACAGACTCGTAACTCAGATCTCGGGGCACGCCTGCAACAATCAAACAATCAAAACTAATACAAACAAATTCTTTAATCTATATGATTTTCTGCTGGCGTCTGCATCAATTAATGGTATTCTTTTGATCAATGAACATTAACTGGCTTACACATATGTGATAAGTTGAGATCAAGATAAACAAATGTTGAAGGTTGCATAAAGTGCTAGGAACCTGCTTGAAAGTACAACTCCTTCAAGGAAAAATGTACCTTACTCTTAGAGAGTACAACATCAATTCACTGTGGATCTCATCTTGTCTCACCTTCCATCATGACCCTGAGAGTGTCACGCAGCACTGCGATGGTCGTGATTAGCACAAGGAGCGAGAACAGGAACGTACAGATCGGGTCGGCCAACTTGAACCGCTCGTCAGACTGTTAAGACAACAAAATTTCAAAATTAAGACAAAGCCTAAACATCATTCAGCATCCAACAGTGAGCATGAATCTCAATAAGTTTATCTTTACAAGAGATGATTTACAGATTTACCTTTCTTGAGTTTCTTCACTATTCAAATTTTGTTTTAGGCCATTAATTTAGTCCTAGGAGACAAATTTCCAAGTTGTGGACAGTCAAACATAGTTGAAATACCGCAGAAGTGAAAACTCACTGTAAATTTTATAATCAATGCTGCAACAAAGACCCCGACACTCTGTATGATGTCACCAACGACGTGTATGAAGGCTGCACGGACGTTGATGTTCTTGTGCCGGTGCGAGTGCTCGGTGTAGTCGGACTCTGAGTCGGAGAGTTCCTCCACCACCTGGTGGAGAGGCTGGTACTCGTTCCGCTTGCTGTGGGCGTGGCCATGACCTGACCCGTGCGAGTGGTTGTGGCCGAAACTCCGGTGAGAGGACCCGAAGTTACAGCACCTCTCTGAGTGCAGAACAAAACCCATTCTGGAAGGTATGAAGGTGAAGGTCATGGTCAGTGTCATTTGTGATGAAGGTGAAGGTCATGGTCAGTGTCATTTGTGATGAAGGTGAAGGTAATGGTCAGTATGTGTTTGTGATGAAGTTGAAGGTCATGGTCAGTGTCATTTGTGATGAAGGTGAAGGTCATGGTCAGTGTGTGTTTGTGATGAAGGTGATGGTCATGGTCAGTATGTGTTTGTGATGAAGGTGAAGGTCATAGTCAGTGTGTTTGTGATAAAGGTGAAGGTCATGGTCAGTGTCATTTGTGATGAAGGTGAAGGTCATGGTCAGCATGTGTTTGTGATGAAGGTGAAGGTCATGGTCAGTATGTGTTTGTGATGAAGGTGAAGGTCATGGTCAGTGTCATTTGTGATGGAAGTGAAGGTCATGGTCAGTGTGCGTTTGTGATGAAGGTGAAGATCATGGTCAGTATGTGTTTGTGATGAAGGTGAAGGTCATGGTCAATGTGTTTGTGATGAAGGTGAAGGTCATGGTCAATGTGTTTGTGATGAAGGTGAAGGTCATAGTCAGTGTGTGTTTGTGATGAAGGTGAAGGTCATATTTAGTGTGTGTTTGTAATGAAGGTGAAGGTCATCATCAATGTGTGTTTGTAATGAAGGTGAAGGTCATCATCAATGTGTGTTTGTGATGAAGGTGAAGTCATAGTCAGTGTGTGTTTGTGATAAAGGTGAAGTTCATAGTCAGTGTGTGTTTGTGATAAAGGTGAAGGTCATGGTCAATGTGTGTTTGTGATGAAGGTGAAGGTCATGGTCAATGTGTCTTTGTAAAGCCATGAATTGTCATTGACAGCAACATTATTGTCAAAAGAGCTTAAATTTGTTGGATATATGTCACATAATGCGAAATATCTTGTACATTGACAGAGGGTTACTTTCATGATTCTGATGTACTGACATTATGTAAATAATTTGCAAATAACAAAGCTCTAAAAAAAGCTATCAACTAAAACTAAAATGAAAGAGATTATACAAAATCATATTAGGTTGAAACTTGATATGCTCATTCAAATGAAATCAATTATTTTGTTTCATTAGTATGTACAGTAATATTGAAGGTCGTTTATCCTTTACATAATTTGCTATTCGCAATTTTGTGGTATCATTCATCCACATGCGAGTTTTATTCATCCCATAACGACAATCTCCTTTCTTCTTATCCAAGATCTTACAGAAGATTTATAATATATATTACATTATTCATGAGTTATCTTCCAACAGTATCTGCTACTACCAGCTGTATATTAACTTAGTTCAACAGTAAACTACGATGACAACATAAAAGTGTCAGCTGGTTGTATAATAGAAGAAGGAGGCGTGTCACTTGTGTAACGGAAAGTGTCACCAGGCGACATACTTCTCACTCGTACAGCACTTCATATCATTTATTCAAACAAAACTAACTTTGTACTCAGACTGATGTTATTAGCACAAGCTGAAATAATTTCCAACATTTTGGCACACAAGAAAATTCCTTGATCATGTCAGCACTGCTTTCGAGTGCAATATTTTAAATTTTAAAAGGATATTTAGACATCATATATATCTCATATACATTTACATTATTGATTTCAATATAGCAGTTCTTGTTGCTGTAATCTATATAATTCTCTAGGCTTTTTTATATCATGTCACTGTTTTTTTTATATATTTCTCCTTGTAAAGCACAACTGAGCAGGATTACCTAGATGGTAGGTGCTAAATAAATCAATTGGCAGTCATTTATTTAATCAAAAAATTTTAATGCCTTATTTATGTCAAGATTTTATCTTTTAATGATGGCTTTTAAATTATATGTATATGTAACATCTACAATCAACAAAAGATCTTAATGTCTTTTCTAGGTTACCTTATTCAAAACATTTGATGAAAGACTGGACTGGAATAATAATATATCTGAATGCATAAAGATTTCATCTAAATGAAATCTAAAACATTTTCAAAAATATTTTTTTTTCAATATTCAATATCATATACTTGTTCTTTTATACAACAAAGAAAGAATAAATCTTATTTATGTAAATCATAGATGACTACTTACATTAGATTAAAGACAACACCGACGGCAGACGTAATGAGCATCTCATTTGCTTTGACATTTTTATAATGTTCATGAACAATTCTCTCCACGGCCATGTAGCACAGAATTCCTGACACGAGCCAGATGATGAACACACTGAACAGAGCTCCCAGCACCTCTGGAACATAAACATGAACAATATATTGAACATGAACATGAACACAATATAATATGCTATAGTTATATGTAACTAAATTGTCTTAACTGACAATATTTTGCTGCCAGCTGATTTGCTGCCTTGTTTTATGTGGCAAGTTTCTTTTGAATGCTGTTCTAGGGATTGGGAAATATATCTTTTAAAATAAACCCCAGGCTCTGTAGTTATCAGGCTTTATAATTATTTTTGCTTAGGGTTGAGGCCAGATGTGGTTCCCTTTACTGAGGGGCCACTTAGTCATTAAATGTATCATTTCTTTAGCATCCCCATTACCTAAGGATTCTCCACGAAACATTTCATCATTCAATGCCTTGTGCATCTGGAGAAGAGGATGAAAAAAGGTTTTAGTAGGAGCCAATGGGTTTCCAAGTTCACCAGATCTATAAATCTTACTACATCACTAGTCTAGGAGTCTGTACAAAAAATTTCAGCTTTCTAGGCTTTAGTTCTTGAGAAGAAGACAAAAAAGGTTTTTAGGGCGTGACCCCTGTGGCCCTTATGAGGGTCTCAGGGTCATCAAAGATATAAATTATAACCCTCACAAAATCCTGAGTAAACAGTCTGTTTATGCAATTTTTGATAATTCCAACAAGGAAATCAAAATCTGTTGATATTTCCTTAAACAACGGTAATGACGTGTTGTCTCGCTTGTCTCATTAGCATCATCTTGAGTATTCATGTATGAATATCCTTATGGACGGTGGGGTTTCTGTGTAATTGGACCTATTCTAATGACATGTTTACCAAATTCTCTTAACCTACACCTTGAAACTCTGAATAACAAAACTAAATAATTAATAGATTATGATAATTTGAAATTTTACAAATATTAATTTAAACAACTGAAAGAATTGATAAAAGGTAAAGCTATGACACCTAAGTGGAACAGTAAAGCCTGAGGACTTATTCTATCTTGTTTGTCTCTCTTTAAATGACTAGCACCTGACAACTTGATGAATAACAGCTTGTAACAATAAATCAAAGCTGACGTTTCTTCCTCATCAATCTCGACCTTATTGCATTGATATAATTGAATATTGGATTGAATTGGGAATTTTTGTTGATATTGTGTGCCATACTTTCACTTTTCACATTTTGATATACAGTTTATACATATGGTAAGTGCAGCACAGTGGTGAAGTGGTTAGTGCGCTGGCCTTGCATGCAAAAGGCCTTGGTTCTGACCCTGTTGGAGACACCTAATGTTTGTGACCAGGGTCTCATACTGTGTTGTGTCACTAGTCAAGGCAATTCATCCACATTGCACTCAGTCTTTATAAATGGGTACTTCTACATAGATTCCTAGGCCCTAGATTCATAGATTCAGCGGTACCATTGGTTACAATTCCGTCGGGGTAATCAGATTTAGCGCTTCGTGCAACTGCTTCGCAGATGGAGATGTGCGCAGTATATTGAAACATTAATGCTAAAACTGTTAACATCTTCACTGATACATTTTACTGATTCTCACAGGTTTCAATCACTGGATAACTAAGACATTGCTATGTATCCTCAACTTAGCAGAGCCAGCTTCATCTATAGCCTACCACAGCTTATCCTCTATAATAAATATTGTAACATGGCTTTAGTTTATACTTCTTTCTGATTGGTCGATTTCAGAGACTTCTCAGTGTCGATATGACAATGAACACCACAAATTGGCTGAGGCGAATCACGGCAAAAGGAGACCTTATTCGGTCCACCTCAACATTACATTCTCCCAATATTTGTGTGCAACTCAATTTTTACTGTTGTTGTCATTTCCTATCTAGAGCATTCCAGTAGATGCCACAAATTATTTCCTTATTTGCTTTAATTGTATGTAACTTAACTTTTTTTAATCGCCTTTAAGTCTTTCCTTATTTGCCGCCTTTTGTGATGCTGAATGTTTCTTGTGATTGCCGTTCCCATGGCACCACGTCACAAAGGCCAACCATAATGGGCAAGTTTAAGATATCTGTTCCTTGGGTTTGCAGGTGTTGAATAACATAGAATCCCAGAAATTTTACAATTCATTGCAACTATTTATCTTCTGAGTAAACGCTTATATAATTCTCCACTATACTCTGGATCCACAGAAGGCTTAATTCGATAATTTCAATACTACAACTGTTCTTGAAGATTGAACAGAAACCTTCTTCATGCCACAAGAAGTTTGCATATTGCAGCAAGGCCTATATGCAAGTGATTGATATTTAAATGAGTAATGGAATGCAGGGAAATTGTTAAATGTGATGAAATTACCTGCCCGGTGGAAGCCGAAAGATACGTTTTGTTCAAGTACTCAAGTATCAGATTACTACTCCAGTAATAATAATAATAATAATAATAGTGGGTATTTTTAAAAGCGCCAACTTCCGTGCATTCAATGCTCGCTCAAGGCTGCTACCTGTCTTATACTCAAGTACTTGGATACCTGTTTAGTCTTAATTGCAGCAAGGTTGAACCATGCCAGTGTTGAAGACCAGTGTTTGAAACAAGCGTATGCCCATAGGCCCGAAACCGACAGTTATTCACTTTTTAATATCTGCAGGTCCTAATTATTATGCTCACAGTTTTTTAATGATACTGTTCTTTTCTAAGAATACTTGCTGTAATACATATTTAACTGTTAAACCCCCATTACTACCACTCTAAATTGATAACAGCATTTTGTTTTTATAACAAACTGATACCAAGAATATTATTTAGAATAAGTCAAATCTGTACTGATAATGAATGCCGACAGTTTCAGAGTTGGGCCCACAGTTCTTCCTATCTGCAGGTCCTTACTGACAAGCAGTCTTTGGATGCCTATTTCAAACACTGATGAAGACTGCAATAAGTAATGGATGTCAGAGTAACTAGGTGAGTGTGATCAACTGACCTGCCCGGTGGAAGCCGAAGGACATATGTTTCGTGGCTGGTTTCTTGGCCAGGTAGATCGCAAGGAGACTGATGATGAAGCTGATGAGGTCACTTCCAAGGTGAAGGACGTCTGTGAAAAGGGCAAGGCTGTTGGCGAGGGCACCGCCTGAAAAGAAATAATATTTAGCTATCAATTGATGTGTACATTTGCAATCAAGTAAACAAAGACAGTAAAAAAGGTTGTGATGGACATGGAAAAACATACAAGGGAATCATGTCTAAAATCTATCTACATTTATAAATTCATAAAAGGATTATCAAAAAGTGAAATAAAACTCTTATGTATGTCAGATATTGATGGAAAGTGCAGGTATATTTTCATAAAGGAACACTCTACTGGTTTTACGTTCACGTCCATCTACCAGAAGACAGCTGGTGTCAGCCTCAAACAATCCAGCAAGCTTAAGGTTTACCTTACTGTAAAGCAGGCTAAAGATAAGGACCATTTAATATTATGGTGAGGAGATAAATGATTTAACAACAATTTTCCTCCCAGAAGCAATAAACAAGAACCTGTCAATATTAACTGCATCTAACAATTTCACACATTACACTATTACTTTTTGCTTTTGAATCTTCTTCACTAGATGTCTTCTACTTTATCTTCTCTTAAATTAATAAATGTCATTTGTCGTTTTTAATTTTTATCAACCAATACGATTGATGTATGGTGATAAATCTGTAAAATCATATTTGGTGTAACCTTTATGTATATTTTGATTGATATCTTGAGCAAAACTACCTGAATAATGGGTATGAGATCGTTGACAAGATGCCTAACCGTATATATACTTTGTAAAGTGCAATTGTTTTTCTGAAACACTTGGAAATTGAAATTGGTAATAACGGAAAAATATCCTCAAAACAGTAATAAATTGCATTTGTTAATCCAAAATTGATTGATATTGTATAGATTTCTTATTAATATTTATTTCAAGTATCAATATCTCACTAACATGTGTGAGGATATTGACAATGAATCCATGATTATATTAATTTCCTGAACATATTGGTTTCTTGCAGAATTAAATCTGTCTAATGAAATGTGAAAGGACCTGAAAAGCAAAGCAGATTATATTGCTTGTGTAGATTTATGTGCTATTGTCGGGATCTCAGTGGCTCGGTGTCTGTGATTACACCAGAACCTTCACCAGCTGTGACTGATATACTAGCTCTAGACTTGGTCTTTGTCTCCCAACTTATTACAACCATAGCTGATAGAATACCACTGCACAGACTAGTACCAATATAAGTAAATATCTATTTAAAGCTCCTGGGCCTAGATTTTCGAAGCTCTCTTAGTGATAAGACAGTCGTAAGTCAATGTTAATGTATGCTACTTACAACTATCTTTGCACTAAGAGAGCTTCGAAAATATGAGCCCAGTATCATACTTGCATACGGTTCGGGATGAAATTGAGAATATAAATACATCACTTGGTAGAAAACTCTTTCGTCAAAATTTTGATATCATATTAATTTTTTTTATCAACAATAGAATAATTTTTTTTGATGCCAAAAGCACTGTGCTCCCTGTAAAAAGGGCATAGCATTTAACGAACCCGCTTTCGGTGACGTTATCATTGTGCGTATAGGATTTACACCGTGTCTCAACTACTGTATTGCATTCGATGGGGATCAACTTTGGCAGCAACAAATTCTAATTCAGAGAAAAAGAAAATCAAATCTAGTTGTGCGCATATTTAGAAACCGGAAGTTGTGGCCACACTTGATTCGCCTTTACGTCGGCTAACGTTTCGGTCACTTTGGTAAATTAACTCCTAAGTAATGAATTTTAGTCCGATTTTCCCTAGGTTGGTTGCAATTTTTTGCCAAAAATACAAGGAAATCAGTTAAATTACTTTTTAAAATATTGAACTCTGATAATGGATCTTTAAAAATATTAAAACACTCTTTAAAGGTTTATTTCTTGTGTAGTTTCATATTCAGTAAATCTGCATGAGAAGCAAGACTGTATCAAGTAAGGACGAGTATCGTTCCTCATTTCTGTATTTCAATGTATTGTGATACAGAAAAGCTTATTGCAATAAAAGTATTGTAATATATTGGTACTTTTCAAATTCAAGAATTTGCATCCTATCTTGTCTTTATATTAGTATTAGGAGTGATCATCACTGTTCAGCTGTCACATGAAAAGGGGTATTTTTCATCAATGTACATGACTTGTTAACATATTTGAGCTTTTCTCACAACACAATTTCACCCTTTGCTAAGAACTTTCTATAGAATCATGATTTATTTGTTTGTATTTTTTGACAATTTTGGATGAAAATTGCTCATTTAAAATGTTCATTAAATAGAATATTTTCAAGTGTGTACTGATTCATAGCATGTTTTTCCTGTATTGCAATGTACCGATATACATATACCGTAATTTCTCTATTAATTCGACCCTAAAATTTTCAAAAGATCATTAGAAAATGTCTATTGTTGAACTATTTTTACTTTTGGTGGCTAATTTGGTACCATGGTTGAAATAGTAGATACATATAAGGAATTATATTATATATAATTATTATTAATTAATACATATTTTTCATAGGTGACTAGATGATAATGCCATAGTCATTATAATGAATATATTTTAATTGATTACTGCAGCAGAGAGAATTACACATTGCAATTATTCATTTTATTTATGCAAATTAAATCATCATTTCAAGTAGTTATTGAATTACAGGAACAAGCTTTTGGCAGTTGGTTGAATTTTTAGAAGTGATTTGAATTTGTGACCTCAGAATAATAGTATGTGGTCGAATTATTGGAGATGTCAAATTAATAGAGAAATTACGGTAATATAGCACATCCTTAGTAACACTAAGCTCCTATTAACACTGTGAATTTGTAAAGCTTCCTTCTTGAAGAAGATATTTATAACCATTGTTTAGTGGTAAAAATATGTTTATTCCCTGCAGTGTTCTTCTTTAAATGATCTTTCTGTTGTACAAATGTGATTGTTATACGTAATTCTTGTAACTCTGTTACTTTTTTATTGTGATGATACAAAATCAATTCCCTCGGGGTAATAAAGTATTATTTTTATCATAATTATCATATCATAAATAGTCATAAACAGAAATAACGGCTTCAGGACTTGTGATGATGTCATCTTTCTATCTAACTTAATGAGATAACCATGGTGATTAGCATACAAAGATAAAGATCCTCAAACTATGATGACATAAATCTACAATCATTCCTTAGTATAAAGATCTTAGTACTTTCTGTATATTTTTACTAGGTGAATGACAAATATCTTTGTACACTTTTCAAAAAAACAACATCATTCTGATAATGAATTCTACCTTGAATGTGATGAATATTAGATTCTGATTGGTTTCCTGGAAAATCCGACGTGATCAATTTTGGATTGAACATCCATGGTTTATAGGCCGCTTCACCGCGCATTGATACAACCGACTGAGCTTGTATTCTGCCGTTTATTGAGATAAAAACTGTTTTTTACATGTTTTATTTTCGTTCGGTTATAATTTAAAATTTACTCGCTATCATTCCAGTCTCTGATTTTCAAACACACTAGGTTTATCTCCTAAATATCCTATGATGCCATGTGGTTGTTCACTCATTAATACATCATAGAAAAGAATATCTGACATTTTTTTATGTTGCCATATAAATGTGAATAGGGTTTCCACAGGTACTTGTACTTGAGCTCGAGTCCGGTCGAGCTGGACCTTTTCTGGGACTCGAGGACTCCATAAGGGGAGGTCAGTTACTTATTTCAGTTATTCCAGACTGCTTGTCTGTGATGTGAGAACTTAGATTATCAACATGACCATTTCAAAACAATGGTGTCAATATATTCTATGTATGACCATGAATAAGTCAAAATTTATGTCAATGATATCTGGGCTGAAAAACAATTACATGAGCTCTTGGGTAAAGATAAGAATTTCGGGTACTCGGGACTGAGTCAAGTCTGACCCCATGAGTACTAAAGTCCAATATTTTGGAGCGTGGAAGCCCTAAATGTGAACATAAAGAAAAAGAGTGGCTCTGTTTACGATTTTGTATTCACCAAGTTTTAATTAACAATAAGCTGTTGTTTAAGGAGAAAATTTAACTAAAACATGTTAAAATTGTCATGAAAGTACATGTTTACACTTAAATAAAAGTATATCACTTATATAACAAGTCAGCCTTGAGTTTAATGCTCTATTTGAATAATTAATGGCAAAACTGTATGTACTTCAAAACCCATGACAGTGGGAGGGGAGGTTACAAAAGATTTTTTGAATATACAATAACATTTTATTATCTCATAACATTCCATTCCAACCATGCTTTATTTCCCTCATAAAGTCAGAAATGAGTTATGGAGACAGAAGTATTCATTCTCTCCCCACAGAGGCAGATCAAGTAATGAAATGTTGATACAGCCTCTGTTCTATTACACCAAAATCCGTTGGTTCTGCTGTTTCCCCTGGCGGAAAAAAATTGCACCACAATCCATTAGCATTTCTTTATCAAATGACAACGCTTCTCGCATGAAAAGGGTTGTTCATATCACAATGCTTTTGCCATGATGCAGTGGCCAAAATGATGATTTTAGAACAGCGTCTCTGATTGCACAACTAACTTTGATTGCCTCCAATCAGGTATCTCCCATTCTATCACACAAAGTTGGCGTAATAGAACAGGGGCTGTATCAACATTTCATGACTTGATCTACCTCTGTGTGGGGAGAATGTGTGCAATGGTGCACTTTCTATCTATGAAAATTAAATGCCACAAAAGTGATCCAGGGACAGATACAGGTTTTTTGTTTGGGATGAATTCAACCAAAAGGTGTCGCATCTGCAATCATAAAAATATATATAAAGAATCTGTGACCATAGACAAGTTAGCTTTACGACCAGATTGATATGGAAAATCTGCAAAATTTCATCTTAAAAGAGAACTGGGTCCTTAAGTTCTACTAAAATTGAAACACTTATAAGAGACATCTCCCATTCTCATTCTAAGTCGGCGTACCGGTAATAGAACATTAAGGCTGTATCAACATTTCATAACGTGATGATGACTGCCTCTGTGGGGAGAGAATGATTCTATTCCACAAAATCGCTGTAATAGAACAGAGGTTGTATCAACATTTCATAACGTGATCTGCCTCTGTGGGGAGAGAATGATTCTATTCCACAAAATCGCTGTTATAGAACAGAGGTTGTATCAACATTTCATAACGTGATCTGCCTCTGTTGGGAATGCTTAGTACCAAGCACAAGGTCACCCTCTGATAAGGTAATCTTGGATGGCTAACATCTGTAACCAGGCAAGGGTTGTTAGAAACTATTGAGGAAAATGTCAACAGAACTAATCAAGGTAATAAATCACCCAGAACAAACCCACTGCCCACACACCTTCCTGTGCTAATGTCACATCAAGACTAACACCCTGGACTCAGTTAATTGCAGGAAACATTTTCATACACTCAATCGGATCAATATAGTTTTTGCAATATCTTGATTGTTTCTACAAAACTGACATTTCAGGTAATTAACCATAAACTTCATTAGTGTTTAACAAATGTTAGTGATTTATTTTCTGGAATCATAACTGACATAACTGTCTTGGTATATTCGGGTTACTTCAATAAGGCAATAGTCAGGATTTGCTTGACTAGATTATTTACTTCATGAAATTTTAAAACTTTTCCACAGAGCTTCATGGACTCAAAAGGTTTATATCATTGTTATTTTTTAAAGTTATTTCAGTCTGTTTGTCTGTAATGTGTGAAAACAGGTGATCAATATTAATCCATTTCCAGACATGATATCAAAATAACTCAATATAGGACCATTTATTAGTCAAAATATATGTTATAATATCAAAGCTATTCATCATTTCAAGGTTTTTAGGTTAGGCAATCCGAAAATCTTTGGGTAAAGATAAAATTTTGCG
The DNA here is from genome assembly GCA_916613615.1 of Steromphala cineraria. Classification (NCBI taxonomy): domain Eukaryota; kingdom Metazoa; phylum Mollusca; class Gastropoda; order Trochida; family Trochidae; genus Steromphala; species Steromphala cineraria. The sequence continues at coordinate 12,081,808 of OU744729.1, forward strand.
TAAAGGGTCCGAGTCAAGTCCGACCACTCAAGTACGCAAGTCATGTGGAGGCCTATATTTAAAAATAAACATTTTTCAAAATTTGCAATTTCTTGAAAGAGAGCTATTTCCGTGACTAAAAGCTGACCCGTGAACCAAGAACAACAATAATGATATTCCGGATATTCTCCATACCGGTGACCTCTACGATGTGTCTCTTGAGTCCAGTGTCAGATTTGTCTGTAGAACAATCAGTAATAAAACACTTCAGGGACTTGCTGTAGTGCTCCACTTTCAGACACACCTCCAGAAATAGGACATTAGACTAACATAGGCTCAACAGGGATCATAATTTCTTAGTAAACTTGCTGTTTAAGATATATTGTGTGAAATAAAGATAACAAACCCTATGTTAAGGACATTCTAGATTATAAAGGTTGAGAAGGTTTATCTTAATTTTGTTTCTTAAAAAGATGGAATTTTTTAACAAACAATTGAAGAGATTGGCAATAGATATTCAACTCTAGGTTATGAAAAAAAATCAGCTGATCAAGTGTTTCCTTGCCTAACAAATAATATAACCTGCTGTACAATATGATCCCTTACCACATGTAGTCATATATTACAGGAGTTTTTATGTTGATTTTAAAACCAGATCCTTTAGACAAGAAATTAACACCAGCAATGAATATTCCAAACCTAAACTCATTCAACCCTGGAGGCTAATGATATACAATGTAAGTACCAGGTAATATCCAGATTTCCTTTTAGAGATTTTAAATATTTTAATCTTAAATCTAAACATTTACCAATACTAGGTATATCATATTTATCAGTGAAGCATGAATATTATCAGATTCAGTTAAAAGTATCATGTTACGGTTCACAATTATTCCTTCAAATCAATATGTCATACCAAATGACCACTTACAAGGAAACAGACAAATTTGTAATATGAAGGTTAAATCAGAAATGAACATCAACAAAAGCAAACATTTCCTTATGTACATGAAACAGTTTTGATAGTAAATTAAGGTTGAAATGTGTGAACTTAAATTAAAGCCTGAAAAACTGGTTTGATAACACACAGAGAAAATTGTGTCACTGGCTTAGAACTTAAAATAGACAACATCCTTGTTTATAAACTGGGCAAAAAAAGAAACGCATCACTAAAATCAACTTTTCAAATTGCAATAATTCAGCCATCAATGTTTTAAATCGATTAAATTTGATTCATTATCATCAGTTCTAGTCAATACGAAAATGTGACGCGCTCGAACGCATCTTTTGATGTTTCATCGCCAAAACTATGCACCTTGAAAAAAAGGTGCCGAAATTTGCATGCAGAAAAATCTGTAAGCATGTTGCACGTGAAACTTCGGATATTACGCACTGGCAATAGTGGGCATAAAAGCACATCAGTCCCATTGCGATTCATTTTCCGAATTTTCCAACGTGCGACCTGCAAAATGCCAAGACTAAACGAAGAAATCCGAAATCAAGCGATTGGGCGTATAGAACGCAGGGAAAGCCATCGTTCAGTTGCAAGACACTTCAACGTGAGTCAAAGCACGATTTCACGTCTTTGGCAGCGCTAAAGACTGCACAACTCCACCAGAGACCGACCAAGATCAGGACGACCAAGGGTGACCACTCCTGCACAGGACTGCTACATCAGGATCTTCCATCTGCGTAACAGAACTGTAACTGCTACTTACACCGGCGACCATGTTCCTGGACTTCGCAGAGTGTCCGCGCAGACGATAAGAAACCACCTACGAGAACATGGCATACGTGCCCGTCGCCACTGTCGCAGAAACGTTCGCAGAGGGACCCTTGTCCATTGGAGGAGGATATGGTTCAGCGATGAATCGCGGTTCCAGCTTTATCATCATGATGGGCGAATGCGTATCTATAGACGACGTAACGAACGCTATACCCAACAATGCATCCGTGGGGTCGACAGATATGGCGGCGGCAGTGTCATGGTATGGGGGGCCATATCCATGAATGGGAGAACCGATCTTGTGCAAGTACAGGGCAATCTGAATGCTGTACGATACAGAGATGAAATCCTCAGTCGCCACCTTGTTCCTGCCATCGACTTTAGAAGGGAAATCTTCCAGCAGGACAACGCCAGACCACATACAGCACGTCTTTCTATGGACTATCTCGCTAACACCAATGTGACTGTCCTCCCATGGCCATCAAAATCCCCAGATCTCAATCCAATTCAGGGGTCGAAATTAGTCTTATCGGGGCACTAGCCATTCGGACTAGTGAATTCCTGTGAGCACCAGCCCAAAGATATTCTGACTAGCCAAATACACAGATATAATCATATTTTCTTTAAATTCAACTAGTCCTTCGGACTACCAATGATTGCAATTTACTAGCCCAGCATCTTTTTCACTAGCCATTGGCTACCGGGCTAGTGCTAATTTCGAACCCTGCAATTGAGCATCTGTGGGATCTGTTGAACCGACGTCTACGGCGGCGTCAGCAGCAACCACAGACACAACAGCAGATGATGGATGCATTGCAGGATGAGTGGCGAAGGGTTCCTCAACATCAGATTCGGCGCCTTATTCAGTCTATGCCACGGAGATGCAGAGCAGTGCTCTATGCTCGAGGGGGTAACACTAGGTACTGACTTTGACTCACTACTATCACGGACGATGACTTTCTATGAGGCATTTGATTACACCAGTGTCTCCTGGAATCACATGTTAAACACTGTGCCATTTTGTGTCCATTTACAGGCATTCGTTATTTGTTAATTTTATGTTAAAGAATGTAAATAAATAAAACTTATAAATTCTGTGATGCGTTTCTTTTTTTGCCCAGTGTATCATCCCAAGTCACTTATGTTGTGAGATATTTTGATACAAACAGGACCATGAGTGGTTTAACGGTGAATTACAATGGACATACAACTCAATGATCAATCTACAGACATAACCTGCTGAGTCCAGGAACTCACTACCACAAAGTTTTGTGAGCTCTAGAAGATTAAAACAAGTAATTTAATAAACTGTATGCAAATAGTACCAAGAAAACACTTTGCATCTCGGGACTTAAGTCTGTTATCAAGACCCTAAAGCAAATAAAAGGAGCCATCTTAAGTCTAGAAAATAGTGGCAAGTCTAGATGCCTCAGCTTCTATTTAACTAAAGTTCAGGGCTCCTTTTTATTTTTTTTAAACTAAAAAATCAAAATAATAAAATTAGTAAAGAACTCAGTGACTAAATTTTATTCTACCCAGGACTCAGAGCTGAAATTCTTATGCATACTTTCTAAATTCTATTAGTACTCAACTTTTGGATAAATATATCACTGAAATCTTGTACTGCCTGGGTATCAATAATGCACAACTCTTTTCATCAGTTCTTGAATCTTTTGTCCTATATTCTACATGAAGGTATGAGCAGTCAAGACAGAAACAAGAAACTAGAAACAAGAGGCAATTGGCTTAAAAGTTCAAAAGTACAAATCCCCCCAGGCATTGTTCAGTCAAGTGTGATGATGATAATGTATTTTTGAGTAGTTTCGCATGAAAGAATATTGAATTTTCCTTTACATTGTCATTTTGGGTGATATTGGTATTTAAACTAGAGTCAAGAATACAACTTCACAACATGGTCTTAAAGGGGCAGTAGCACGTTTTTAGGGGGAATATAAGGTGATGTCGGGAAAATGAAAATTAATGGTTCCAATTGAAAAACAATGTATTTAAACTAAATGGAGTAGTAATAATTCAAATATATAACGTAAAGTTTAGCCATGCGATTCCTTTTCTTACACAAAATGAATTAAAGGTGTTCACACAAAAATGGCCGCCAATGGATTTTGTGTGAATCTTCATACTTTGTCCTTTGACTATGGATGATTGGCTTGTGTTATGAGATTGTTGACACTATCAAAATAATACATTTAACATTAACTTACAATTATCAGTAAAAATTTAAAAATATAAAATTATCAAAAAACGTGCTACTGCCCCTTCAAAGGGGAAGTAGCTGGGCTCTTTTTCAAAATTTTTATTTTCAATTTTTCATTGATAATTGTACGTTAATGCTCTATATATTATTTTGATAGTGTCAAAAATCTCATTACACAAACCAATCATCCATAGTCAGGGAACAAATTATTCCGATTCACTTTAAAGTCCATTGGCGGCCACTATTTTGTGAACAACTTTTTATTCATTTTGTGAAAGAAAAGGAATCACATGGCTGAACTTAACATAAATATTTGATTTATTACTGCTTCATTTAGTTTAAACACATTGTTTTCCAATTGGAACCATAGATTTTCTTTTTTATGACTTCACCTTATACTCCCCCTAAAAATGTGCTACTGCCCCTTTAAGAAAATTTATGAATTGCCAAATTAAAATGAAGCATGCAGCTTCATTGACTAAGAAAGGCAGAGAGTGATGTTATCAAAAGTGAAACATCCTTGAATGACATGGCTATTTGAAAGCAGCATTTCATGATTATTCAAAATTAAACTCAACTGAAATTCTTGAAAAGCTTCTCTTTATATCCAAATGTGTCCATGGAGGGTGATTAAACCCAAATACTCTTGAAGGAATATTCCTTCAACCTTATATGACATCTTCCTATGCAAAGCCTAACACGCCAGTTTCCAAACTGTCAGTTTAATGCCTTGCTGCATACCCTTAAGTTTTCTGTGCTTGCTCTCTAACTTACTATGAGAGAGAACAATAGTCATATCAAAAAGTAACTGGAGGTTGCTAACAATCTCTGGTAGGGCGCTGATATCACCACAGAAAACTCAAGGGTATGCAGCAAGGCATAATACTGATAGTGTTGAAACTGGCATTTTAGGCTTTGCATAGGAAGAAGGAAATGACATGACTCTTTGAAAGCAGCATTTCATGATTATTTACAATTTAACTCAACTGAATTTCTTGAAAAACTTCTCTTTATCTCCAAATGTGTCCATGGAGGGTGATTAAACCCAATACTCTTGAAGGAATATTCCTGCAACCTTATATAATGGTCTCGTACAAAATATTATTGGTCAAATGGGGCTATCTGGAACTGTAAGCAGACAAAACATAAAGGATTGTTTGTGGTTGATGAGCAACACTGATGAGTTTTGACCACACAAAGTGATTAGTAGAATATTATGTATGAAGCGTCTGTGTGTCATTAACTGATAGACAAGAGATATGCTAGATTGACAAGATAATGTTGGTAGTACATGTGTTACGGTATATGCTCATTACCATTTGTAATTCAGGTTGTCAGACATTATGATTCATGTATCGATTCATGTTCATGATGGTGAAAAACTACATTTATTATCCAAAACGATATCAAGTGAAATCATCACCTGAGAGATATTGTTTTGACACTAGATTTTGAACACTGCCCGATTTTTGTCATAAAATTATGCATTATCTGGATACCCAATTCACTAAATGAACATTTCTAAAAAAACAATTGCATACTTTGAAACAAGCTGATTAACATATTAAAGTCATGTCCATCATAAATATAATTTTAAAAAATAATTTCTCAACAGAAATATTTCCATTTGAGATTGTATTACTTTTGAAAATAAGAATACATTATCCTATGAATGAGATATATAAGATGTTAACACTGTTTTAGCAACATAATTCATATAATATCAGTCCACAGGAAAATAAAATTAAAAACTTAAAAAATATTAAAATAATTAATCGTTTTAATATTTTCTCTTGAAACATGAACACAAACACTTGCACTCTTTTTTCCTAAAACATGGATGAAATTAAAATTGTTCAAATATTTAATATCAAACTTTATAAATCCCTTATAAGCCGTGGCATATTGACTCCCCCCTTCAAACCTCAACCTTTCAACTTCTCTCAATGGATTATAGTTTGCCCCGACAGGCGAAAATAAACAGACTTGGCAGCAATACAATACTGGATTGCTAATGGAAATTGACAACAGGTTGATGCATATTTAAAGTTAAGGTGATCCAATAAAATGTTTTGATAACAATACGTATGTATGGATACATGTCATACCAAGTTTTTGCAATCATAGAAAACAGAGAATTTCCTTGATCAAGGAAACCCAAAAGAGAAAGGAGTAATTTAAATTAAGATAACTCTCTAAAAAGGAGTAATTATTTCAAGACATAACGAACAAAATTTCTTTTTTCTCATATCCAAAAAAATTCTCAGAGAAATACTGTGTAAGGTATTATTAGGTGATATTCTAATAATGATGAGAAATTTGGTTGAGATATTCTACAATGAAATGAGAGTGCTTTGTAAGTTATGATAGTTATGCCTGTAAGGTGTCTCTTATCAGAGTCATTCTAAAGATTGCCAGTACAAGATAAAGCCGGCAGTTAAGAAGTCAGTTTGTCCTCAGGCTATGGAAAGTTGGCTTTTGGTTTATCTCAGGTTCCCTCAGGTGTTTACTCTTGAATGTGCTGCAAGAGTTGATAATCTACACACATGGTTAGATATTCAGGCTTAACAAATTAAATTGCAATAAAAATAACAATTGTTGCCGTTCAATCTTCAATTCTATGGAGGATAATGATCAAATTATTAGAACTGTCTGTCTATGAGATACGTAATCGTTTTCATAAAAACAAGGAAAATCTTACTTTTAATATACCTGTATACTTGGAAACTTAAATCGCAATAAAAATAACCACAATTGATGCCAACACTATGGAGATTATTGAAATATTAAATTATTCACAAATTCAAGGAAAATCTTCCTCTGAGTATTACTTTCATGTTTCATGTTTAGTTGAAGAACAATCAGTTTAATCTTAGGTCTTATCTTTCTGAACAGCTGAATTTCAAAATCTTTATCTTTGGAAAATACATAATCCTAAAAACATATAAAATATCATGTAAATTCTCAGTTTAAAATTTGTGCTTTCTAAAAGGTCAACCATTCTAATAATTGAAATATTGATAGTTGATAATTATTTACAAAGAGAAATTAAGTAAGACACCTTTTTGTGAAAACATAGGGAAATTCAACAAGTTTTTAAGGCTATAAAGAACAGCTGCTTTTCCCCTGCTTCAATGACTCTTCAAATAAAGATACAAATCAAAGCTATCTGAAATCACATACAATACATATTGGTTATATTCTATGTTTGATTGATGTCTTATTGAAATTGTGAAATTCTGAAAGAAATATTTAACAAATAGTTCATTCTATTAGTGACTATTACTGGTATTTGAAAAATTAGTCTCTCTGCAAAAAAAATGTCCACTTATTAGTTATTACCAACTAATTCTCAAACTTAACTGATACATAATTGTCAAATATGTTGATGTTAGTAATCTGAAATCAATGACTCAAATGATTTATTTGTTAATAAAACCGGAAACAAATGACAGGATATTTTTAATGTGACAGTTGTAAAAAACTGTTATGTGTTTTGTTGGTGTAGTTGATAAACTGATAATAGATATCTGGTAACTGTGATTGACAACTGAATCATCAACTGTTATCTGTTGTTAAACTTGTATTACATAACAATTCATCATAAATATCAATTCCCATGAAAATGAAAAGGTTAGCTCATTGATGATCGTTAGACAGCAAATATTACCGTGTAGACTAAATTTAGTCTCTGAAATAAAAACATAATCAATATTGGGACTTTACATTTTCAAAAGAGAAGCTGTTCATTTTCAGAAACAGCAATGATCTAGACTTGCTACAATGATATAGACCTGCGTGGGTTGATATTTTGGTTCAGGGGCTGTTAGACAGACTATGCATATGTATTTTTAACTTTATATATTCTGTCGTCCTTGATAATCACTTATTCAAGCATATTCAAAATTTAGACAGCAAAGATTCAGCATATTTTTAACCAGCACTTGCACATTATACCTCTTAGAGAAACACGAAAAAGATGTTTGTCTGTAACTTCTTTACCTTTCACTAACAAAATGGCATGCAACAAATTTTTATTTCTGTGTATAACAGTGCTATCAGAGTATATAGAATTTCATATCTATACGTTCAACCTTAGCAGACATTGAAGTTTAGCTTGTTTGTTTGCGAAAAGTCTAAGTAAACCTTGCCTCAATAATCCCTAAAAATTAATAATCCATCTCCTTTTGATAAACCATATCTGTTCCACTGTCGGGCCACTGGATGTAGCCACTAGCTAAATGCCACCAGTGGCCCGCTAGTATGTTTGTTACTTGCTACAACTACTACAACACACCAGTGGACCACTCGCTACCAACAGTGACAAGCCACCTGCGAAAAGCCACCACTGGCCCACTAGGTGTAAAAACAGTGGGCCACCTGCTAGCCACCAGTGGCAAGCCGCAAGCTATCTGCCACCAGTGGCCCACTAGATGGTGTGTTATCTGGGTTGTTTCACTCCAATATTTAGTCTAGCGAGATGTAGTAGCAGGTCGTGTAAGCCAACCATTCGCCGACGTATGACCCGTGAGTGCAGACTATTGCGACTTGACAAGATGATTCCTGATTTCGATAAATCGGCTGACGCGACCAGCTACTACATCTCACTAGACTCAATATCTGAGTGAAACGGGTGTTATGGAGGCTAGGTTTACTTAGACTGGTTTGCAAAGTAAGTGGAAGGGTTAGGGTAAAATATATATAATGTCAACATAAACTTTTATGTTTCATACAATGCATTTTAACAGAAATCAACACTAAATATCCCACTGAAGAATAGGTCATCAAATAAAGTTCAGATAGTTAGTGATGAGATAATTTCCTGTCAAACTTACCAATTGCCTCTCCAGCCATGAATAGAATACATAGCACCACTACAGTAATCAGCTGGTTCCGTGCCAGTTTATCCCCGGCTTGTGCAGGCCCCATGTGGCAGTGCGATCTCCGCGTCTGACGTCTCTCGTCTTCTCTACTCTCACCCGATCTGGCATAGCCTCCAGTAGACACACTGTCAGTGTTTTCATTTCTCGGCACTCCGCTTGAATCACGCCCGCCTGAGCGGAGATTGTTCGATTCATTGATTTTGTCGATAATTTGAACACCTGGCACTTGGGAGGTAAGCTTTCCATTCCTCCCTTCCAACAGAGGGGCGTCTGGGCTTACGGTGAAATGTGTGTGTCTAGAGCTATCCCCAGACATGCTGCTGTCATTTTCAGAAGGGAATCTCTTATCACTGTCAGTTGTCGGCGAGATTCCAGGTGACAGGTCGAGGTCAAGTTGACCCGAATCTAGCAACTCGTCGTCTGAGGGACTATCACAGCTCGGTAATCCGACTTCAACTGGATCGTCTGTAAATCTGTCAAACCACGTAGATAAGCTGGAGGAGGGATCGTTAGAGTTTGCTTTTGTAAAACCGTCACTTCCGCTTAACACCCCCTCCGCCATTTTGAGCAAACATCATGTGACCAGTCACGTGACTGGATTTACCTCAAAGCCGAAAAAGCATGACTAAAGGCCTACTATAGCCTAATTTTGAGAAGTTATATAGGAGACAAATCCACCAAAACAATTATTTTGACAATAAAACTATTGCAATGAAATTGGCACGCTATTTTGAGATTTCTTCAAATTGAGCCATAGAGGTTATCATGCGAGTGTGTTTTGGGATCGTAAATATTTTGTGAGCCTTGGCTTCGAACTCGTTGTTCCTCCGCGTCCATGACATCTACCAGTGTATAAAATAGATTGGAAATCTAGCATGTCCTGAAAATTAATTGGTCAATTCCTTAGGGGAAAATAAAGACATTTTTCGAAAAGTTACCAGTCCTGACCAAAAAAGAACCAGTCTTGGCAAAAAGTAGCCAGCCAAGGACTGGCGGACGGGCTATATTTTAAACACTGCATCTACTCGTTCAATACAAACCACCCAAATGCACACGTATGACGTTCTGTATATGTATCAGCCTTCCTTTACGAATTTAGAATTCGTCCTTTTCAGGAAACAGTTGCAACCAAAGGACACACTGTGAAAGATTATGACGTCATACTCGTCATGACGTCATCGCAATTTAATGAAATCGATGAACGGTTTTGCATTCTATTCCGCAGCACTCAAATATGAGCACACCTTATTAAAAGCAATGAAAAAGCAATGAAAGGACATCGTTATTCTTAATATGGTGTTCCTTTTGTTTGGCTTTGGACAAAGCGTTCAATATTTCTACGATGAGACCAACTGAAGATCTGTCTCTCGATCTACAACAGATTGTTCTGTATCAAACGCACATGATACACTCTAATGGACATGTACAGCTGTTTCAATCAATAAAGTGATGTCAAAACAAGAGAACATTTTATAACTCGCCATCTGTTTATATGTACTATATAATTGACTCTGATATGACATTTTGTTTACTATGTGACAATAACATTTATGTTTACCCTTTTAAAAGGATTTGAATTTAAAAAACCCAGAATTTTGTTAATCATCAATTCAGAAAAATCAGTTAATATGAACTACAGTTGACTCTGAAATGACATTTTGTTTACTAAATAACAATAAAATTTATGTCCACCTTTTTGAAAGGATTCGAATTTAAAACTCTCAGAATTTTGTAAATAATCAATTAAGAAAATATTGCCAGAATAAAGACTTAAATTTTCATAGTTACCTCAACTTCACAGACATCACGTGTTGAGAAAAGGACATTTGGGTAAAATGTAGGAAATGACAAGGAAATGTCACACTCAAACTTCCTTGTTTAAAGGGGCAGTAGCACGTTTTTAGTGGGACTATAAGGTGATGTCAGGGAAATGAAAATAAATGGTTCCAATTGAACGACAGTGTATTATAACTAAATGGAGCAGTAATAATTCAAATATATAGTGTCAAGTTTAGCCATGCAATTCCTTTTTCTTACAGAAAATGAATAAAAGGTGTTCACAAAAAATGGCTGCCAATGGATTTTATGTGAATCTTCATACTTTGTCCTCTGACTATGGCAGATTGGCTTGTGTAATGAGATTTATGACACTATCAAACTAATACATTTAGCATTAACATACAATTATCAGTGAACATTTTAAAATTTAAAATTATCAAAAAACGTGCTACTGCCCCTTTAAGGTAATTGGTTATTCTAGTTTAGTTCAGTCAATATAAGGTCATATACATTATGTATTGACTATTGTTACCACGGATTACGTAGAAACAAACTGTACTGTACCTCGAAATTGAATTTAATGTGAAACTGAGTCTAGATCTTGCGCAAATATTGCAATATGTTGAAACGACCGTTCACTTGCCAAAAATTAAGAAATATGAATTCATATAGACAAGTACCAACTATCATCTTTAACCGTGTGTTGTATGATGTGGAAGGGAATGGAACCGTGGAAATCCTCACTATCACACTAATGGTTCATTTGTAAATATTTGTTATTTTCTATAATTATTTGTAATTATTTGTTATTTTTTATAGTTATTTGTATGTATGTGTTGTATTTATTATGAATACAATTTTGAATTTCTTGCGCACTTTAATGTACATTGTATCACAAATTCCCTTACGGACAATAACAAATTATCTTAATTTTGTACAGGTATAAACTTTCGTTGAGGCAAAGACAGTATTTTCAGGCAATGAGGAATGTAGAGGATATAAAGCTACTTTAATTACTATAATTTATACTTATCATCACGAATGTTTTATTTGTAGACTAGCAGCCCAGTTTAAAGAGACACATAGGATCACATATCTCAAATTTTGAAATCGATGTTATAACATCGGGAACCACTTACTGTACAGAAAATAACATGTTAACGGTCAATCAGTACATTATAGCGAAAATACTGCCATTCAAAGTCGGGATTTTGATCGAAAACCGGACAATGTGGCTCGAGTGGCGCGCGCAAATTCGCCAAACGTAATTTTGAAACCTTGTCATAAGCTGACAGGAAGATATATTCGATTCGATAGTGTTTATTAGGTATTGTAACTAGTAGGTAGATTAATTGGATGCTATTTGAGATGTTTTCTGATTTTTCCATTAAATCAAGCATTTTAGAGATATTATGCATAAATGGATATATTTCCAAATCCAGTGATGCGATATGAACTTCAATCAGCATATAGGATAGTTCGTAGCTTATCAAAACCAAATAAAATATTAAGAAAGATACTCTGTGTCACTTTAAGCAACTTACTTGAGGAAATATGTTTATATCAATGACTATAAAATGATAGAACGTAAGAAAAATAAGTCTTATCTGCTGTCACATGTTCTCTCTTGTAAAACAAAAATACTGTCTAAAAAATGCCCTTTTTTGTCTGAAGCTACACGACGTGTTCGGACCAATGACTACTCATTCATCTCTAACTCTTGTGGTATTCCCCAGTAGCCTAATGTTCCCAAAACGCAACAATCATTTTCAGGTTAGTTAGAAGAAGGTTTTTTTTTCAAATATTTTTTATTCAATTCAATTCAGCAGGTATACATTTTATTCAAGTTAGTATTACAGTGTTTGAGTGTTATATGATAAAGCGCCTTTAAAATATTGGCTACATGGGTACAATATATGTAATCATAACACATTGATAACGGTTTTCCATTTGGCATGAAATGAAGGTAAAGTATTATTTTTACATGCAATAACTTTTTCAACTTTAACAACATCCTTGATAATATTTCCAAAACTGTCAATTGATAATTTATTCTGTTTGATACTGGTGATATGAAGAAGAAGTTAGAAGAAGTTAAACCCCGCTTAGGCAGCAATTCAGCCATAAGCAGCGAGAGAGAAGAAATTTTAAAAATGCTTTCAATCATTCCAGAAACTGTTTTCGATATGTATGTCGAGTTTACCGGACACGATGTCATATTTCTAACTCACAATAGCTAGACCAGGATCTATATACCCGTACCCTCATATAACACGCTCAAGAGTGTTTGGCATAGTTGAGAGGGTTGTCAGGGTAGGTACTTGACATGGACATTATAATGAAATATACACACTTTGTTTGTCACATTCGGGAATCCTCGTATTTAAACCCTGTCGTTTTTAATCACATGGGTTATCGTTATAAACGAAATTATCTTGAGTTTAAGCCGCTGGGCTTAAATTTGATATTATATCTCCTACCTTTATAATGTTCCGAAAAAAGTGTTTTTGGTGGAAAACTCTGTCATTAAATCAGTAAAGTGCAAGATTAAGGTTTCAAATGTAGAAAAGGCATTGGTTTCCAAATGCAAATGACAGTTTAGATACATACATACGCATTGATGAACTGTTCTGAGTAAAATAATTTAACAAAGTAAAATGTGCTTCTTTTTTTCATTCACCGTTTCAGCATTAGGCCTATGTGGCTGGAATTATTAACAAATAACCAATTAACGTCTAATTTGCGAATTCCGAATAGGAACAGGATTCATTCGATCACATTTGCAGATGATTACTAAGTTTTGGTATATTTTACCTCCTCTCGAAATAACGCCCAGTGATTAATTTCAGAAAATATTTTTCTCTTGTAAAATTTCCTCATCCAGTTACGGGGTAAAGTCAATACATTTAAGACTGGAGAACCATTTAGTGTGAACAACCTTGAAAAATTATATTTTTGCATTCAACGATAAAAACCATGATTTTGAAAATCCGACATTTACTTCGATAATTCCGAAAAAAAAAAAAATCGAGAAATTCTACAACTTCTTTAATACCGGTATAGAATTGTTTTATGAAGATCGTAGTTTTCTCAATCCTCTAGTTTCACTTAATGAAATGTTACAGTCCATAGGTTAGTTTCACGTACAAAATTTCACATAACGGGACTGCAGCACGTTTTTTGAAAATTTTCTATTTTGATTTTTTACTGATAATTGTACGTTATTGCTTCATGTATCATTTTGATAGTGTCAAAAATCTCATTACACAAACCAATCAACCATAGTCAAAAGACAAATTATCAAGATTCACATAAAGTGCATTGGCTGCCATTTTTGTGTGAACACCTTTAATTCATTTTGTGTAACAAAAAAGAATCGCAGGGCTGAACTTTACCTTTTATGTTTGATTTATTACTGGTTCATTTAGTTTAAATGCATTGTCTTTCGATAAGAACCATTTACTTTCATCATCTTATATTCCTCCTTAAAACGTGCTACTGTAAGGTAATGTTTACATTGGTTGATTATATGTTACGTACAGCATAAAACGCCCTGTGCTGATATTTTAAAAAGAGGTGGAGAGGGGCAACATAAGAGTTTAAGTTCCAAAGGCTGTTTATAACCTCGATGATTTCACGACTTCTCGAGAAAAAAACCGGGATACAGATGTCCATTTAAGTATATTTTATGAACGCTTCAGTGATTGTGATTTTGCTGATGTGATCCTTTCAATACAACACAATGAAATATATTCAAGCACATTAATTGAAAGTTACAACTTATAATTTGTTTGATTACCTTGATAGTCATGAGTATTTTTCGATTTTTGTCAGTTTCTAAGAATAACATCTTTCGTTACTTTACCATTTCCAAAACAAAACGAAATGTTTGGTATTATGACAGGAAAGTTTGAAATGTTAGGATATTTAAAAAAATCGTTTGATCAACTTGGATGGGAATATATTTTCGGAGCTGATGGTAAACAATTTCAATAACCGATATACGAACACATGTTATCGAAGTTCTGAAATTCGCTATGTTTGTTTTACCCTTCTCCCTTATCCGTATCGCTTCTTTTCATGCATTTACACATACACGTAATTGCTCCAATAATGTGACTTTTCTGTTCAACCTCTATGAAAGAACCCAATTTAACTTTTTACAGCAAACAGCAAAGTGGTTCTGATAGGTAAGAAGACAACTTGTTAAGCTAATAATCAGAAGTATTGAAAAAAACCCAAAACAATCATTGTAGAAACGAAAACATAATTTTACTAAATAACGTTTCGTTGTCTTTTGATTCAGTCACAGATTTGATTAAGATCTTTTCTCAATTATCGTTGAAAATGGCATGGAACTTCAATTTTCGCTAATCTCTTATCTAGCTTGAAATATAATGCTATGATTTATCAATGTCAATTTTAATCAAACGTGTTGTTTACAATAAAAGAATTGTAAGATTTAGTATCTCCTCAAGGATAACAGTTATTACCGTAACTCATTTTCTGTAAGAAAAATTATCGCATGGTTGAATTTTACATTATATATTTAATTCATTACACCTTCATTTAGTTTAAATACATTGTATTTAAATTGGAACCATTTTTTTTACATTTACCTGACATCACCTCATGTTCCTCCTAAACGTGTTATTGCCCATTTAAAGGGACAGTAGCACGTTTTTAGTGTGAATTTAAGGTGATGTCACGAACATTAAAAAAAATGGTTCCAATTGAAAGACAACGAATTTAAACTAAATGAAGCAGTAATAATTCAAATATATAACATAAAGTTTAGCCATGCGATTGTTTTTTCTTACACAAAATGAATACATGGTGTTTACACAAAATGGCCGCCTATGGATTTTATGTGAATCTTCATACTTTGTCTTCTGACTATGGATGAGAGAGAGAGAGAGAGATTTATTCAGCATTGGAGGCCGCGTGGCCCAGAGTACAAATGCAAAATGAGTAGTACATTTATACAAAATATAAATATCGTAAATGTACATTTTGGTGTGGGAGATGAACTACCTACATACAAATTTCTTTTCAAATAAATAGCTAAACCTTTAATTATGTTTTCATTTGTACACGACATGAGCTTCATAAACAATTCCTGTGATGGAAACTGCCAAAAACGATTTGGTATGAGTTTTGTTCTACTTTCCTTGAAAAAAGGGCAAACAAGTACAAAGTGAAATTCATCTTCAATAGTTCCTAAATTACAGCGTTCACACAACAAATCAGAATAAGCAATATTTTTGTTCAAACGCATTTTTTGAATTCTCAGACTATGTGACAGGCATCTAAACTTTACAAGTACATTTTTCAAATCCTTATCAATATCGGCACTGAGATACTTTTCTTGTACAAAAATAGTTTTATAAGATGAATATATCTTCAGAAATGATGAAGACTCAATTTGACCATACCAAGCTTGAATGTCCAAATCTATACAAGCTGTTTAAATAAAGTCATGAATTGATGTACATTTCCACATTCTTGATAAATCCAGGCATATGAATATCCAGTTTGAAAAAGCAACATTCTGACATGTGAAGCCCAGTTTACACTGCCCGCTTCATCCTGTGCTTTGAGCATGTTATAACAGGCGTGGGGATTTCGTGATGGGTCCATATGAATCAACCTACACCAATATCTTATACAACGACAAAAATACTTTATTGAAAGGTGATAACGTCCGATCTCACTGAGAACCGCCTTTGACGAGGACCTTTTACTTAACCCAAGATAAGTTTTGAAGAAATTACTCTGGACTTTTTCTATACTTTCGCGAAAGGTAAATCCCCATACCTCACTGCCGTAACATGCAATCGGAGAAATGGATGGTTGGCTTGTGTAATGAGATTTTTGACACTGTCACAATAATACATTTAGCTTTAACTTACAATTATCAGTGAAAATTTTAGAAAATGAAATCATCAAAAAGCGTGCTACTGCCCCTTTAACTTCTGCATTTTACTTTAAGAACGGATTTTAGATGTTCTATGTCCTAAAACATTCGTAAAAAAAAAAAACCTTTTTGGGAGGAAGTAATGTGTGAATAGTGTAAGAGTCCATTGGTTAATAATACAACATGATCTACGACAAATGCATAAAAGCTGTACTATTTAAATAAGTTTTAACTACAATATAATGTTAAATAAATTTATATTTTAAATTTTACTGATAATTGTAAATTAATGCTAAATGTATTATTTTGACGTGTCAAATCTCATCGCACAAGCCAATCCATAGTCAGAGGGAAAAGTATGAAGATTCACATAACATCCATTGACGGCCATTTTGTGTGAACACCTTTAATTCATTTTGTGCAAGGAAAAGGAATCCAATGGCTCTACTTTACATTATATATTTGCATTATTACTGCTCCATTAGGTTTAAATACATTGCCTTTCAATTGGAACCATACATTTTCCTTTTCCCGACATCACCTTATATTCCCCCTAAAAACGTGCTACTGCCCCTTTAAAAAAACTCTTGGATCTATTTAAAGGGACAGATGTTTCGGGGTATTTTTCGGGGAACGAAATTGAAGTCCAGTTAGGACAAGTATGTTATTAGTACATGATTTTAACACAACTGAGTTGAAACATGTTACTTTTGATAGTACTTTTATTGATTTACATTCGACAACTCGAAAAGGAGGGCACACACAACAATGAGAAGTGAAGCCATTCATCGACACTACAAGTGCGAAAAGCGTTGCTACGTCATTATAAAGCATTGTTGATTAGTTTTATCAATGATAATTTGTAAATATGTATAAAATCTGTCATTAAATTAAGTTTTTTTCTACTATATTGTACAATTATTAACAGTACAGCGCGTTTTACATGCCATTTTCACAAAACATAAAATGGCGGTCTGAACACTGATAGATCGGGCACTTTAAAGGGACAGTAGCACGTTTTTGGGGAAAATATAAGGTGGTGTCAGGAAAATGAAAATTAATGGTTCCAATTGAAAGACAATGTATTTAAACTAAATGGAACAATGATAATTCAAATACATAACGTAAAGTTTAGCCATGCGATTTCTTTTTCCTACACAAAAAGTTGTTCACACAAAACGGCCGCCAATGGATTTTATATGAATCTTCATATTTTGTCCTCTGACTATGGAGGATTGGCTTGTGTAATGAAATGAAATTGACACTGTCAAAATAATACATTTAGCATTAACTTACATTTATCAGTGAAAAATTTAAAATAGAAAATTATCAAAAAACGTGCTACTGTCCCTTTAAAGGAAATTAATCTGTACCATGCAAACATGCCTGCACCCTTTATGACTTGATTATATCTCACTCCCGCTCGATTTGGACGATTTCATTGGTCATCCTATACTAAGATTGAAATCATATTTCCGGAAGTCTCGTAGGTAAATCATGACATGACAAAACATTTTCCTAAATGTCAACATCATTATTGAGCCCAACAATGACAATGATGAGTTTTAAAATCTGATTGTATAAGCCTGTAATAAATTGTAACAAAACGTTTGATTGCCTTTATTTGTTGGATATTGTGAACATGCTTGTTTCTTGATCGTAATATAAAGCTAACACTGGTTCTGTGGTCCTGGTGGTTGGATTTTCTGATATGATACGTCCACGTCATGTATCAATCGTACATTTTACAAAATCTCAGCCAAGTTAAACCTTATGCTGTTAATAAAACACAAATTATCATGCTCTAAATAATTCACAAATTATCAAGTTCTAAATGAAAAAAAAATTATCATGCTCTGAATAAAACCCAAATTATCATGCTCTAAATAATTTACAAATTATCATGCTCTATAAATAAAACACAAATTATCAAGTTCTAAATAAAACACAAATTATCATGCTCTAAATAAAACACAAATTACCATGCTTTAATTAAAAAACAAATTATCATGATCTATAAATAAAACACAAATTATCATGTTCTAAAACACACAAATTATCATGTTCTAAATAAACACAAATTATCATGCTTTACATAAAACACAAATTTTTATGCTCTGAATAAAACACAAATTATCATGCTCTAAATAAAACACAAATTATCATACTCTAAATAAAACACAAATTACCATGCTCTAAATAAAACACAAATTACCATGCTCTAAATAAAACACAAATTATACCTCTTAACATGCATGTGAGCTCTTAACGTTAATAAATCTTCTGAGAGAACAATCGATAATTAATCAATATTGAAATATTCAAAGAGAAGTTATTGACAACCCTAAGGTAACAGTTTGCAAGGGAATTGCACAAGGTCTATCTCACAGATATAGGGAAGGAACGACACAGAGGTCACATCATGCCAATAGCCTTCGCTGTCGATACAGATTGCATTTCCACTGTTTGGTGTGCCTAGGGCCCACTTCTCATAGTCAATCAGTTCTTCATCAGTCCAATGCCACGTTCCACTGGAGTTTACCCAGCCGATGTTTTCCCCACCTAGCCACACAATAGGCAGGCTTTCTGATGCTGGAAGAAATACATCATCAGAGGAATATAGAAGTTAGTAAGGTAAATAAATAGACATTTAACTTGCCTCTTGTAAACTTATATGGACCTCTTCCCCATGTCTGCTATCCAGACCCTACAGCAAAAACATTGTACAAGAGTCTTCTTAAGTGTATAAGATGTTGACAAATATAGTTGCCTCAACTTCAGGAAAATTAAGAATTTTAATAAGGAATCATATTTCAAATAAGAAATTCAAATGATATAATTAGTGATGAATAATATTTCAGGGACTATATGTTAGTCTTATACTCTTCCCCGAACTGTACATTAATCTATCAAAGGAGACACAAGACATTCTGAAAGCTATGAGGTTTAATACATCATTTACTTGATTCTATTGTTATTGGGAATATCAAACATCCAGCTTTCAGACGAGCCAATATACTCAGAATATTATAGATGTGAAAAAGTTCTTTGGATTAGTCAACTTCTGTATTTCAATGATGTGGCGTTTCAGTGAAGATACTAACATCGTTATCAAGCATATGATGCAGAATTGAGAGTTGACATTAATATAAATTTAAAAAGCATTTTCATCCCTAAAACGTTGAAAAACAATTTAAAAAGTACAGTGTACTGTTAAGGCTTAAGTGACGTTCCTGATTACAAAAGGCTTAAAATGTTCCGAACTCTACAAATATAAGGCTGTCTAATCTATTTCTCCATAAACATGTCTCACCAAAGGCGTTGCGCATAGATATAAAAAGACCAATAGCAGTATATATGCGCGGCAGACTGGCAACGACTTTGTTTCGCCTCGAATCCCCAAAAAACATTTTATTTCAAAACTCATTGTCCCCAATACTTTAAACTGACCTTGTTAATTCTCAAAACGATGTGCTCTCCTAATGGCAACCTCTTATTACTCACGTTCAAAACATTTAGCACTGACCACTACCACTGAAGTCGGTCCAGGTAAACTGTCAACAGAAAGTTGAGCGAGGCTATTCTTCTCATTGACACTATCAATCTATTTTCTCCCCATAGAGGGACATCAAATCATGAAATGAAAAGATCTTTGTTACTCGAAATGTTTTTTGGGTTTCCGACAGTTTCCCCTGGCGGAAAAAATTGCACCACAATCCATTTGAATTTCTTAATCAAATGACAACGCTTCCTTCATGGAAAGAGTGGTTCATAGCACAATGCTTTTGCCATGATTCAGTAGCCAATATGATGATTTTAGAACAGCGTCGCTGATTGCACAACTAACTGTGATTGCCTCCAATCAGGCATCTTCCATTCTATCCCACAAACACGGCGTAATAGAACAGGCTGTATCAACATTTAATTACTCGATCTGACTCTGTGCTTTCAATCTAGAATCTAGTGAAGAGACAATTGTTATAAAAGAATAGGACCACTACTAACCAACCATGCTTGCAATCTGTTTGTTAGCCGTCTCACTTTTACTGAAGGCAAGATGACCATATTGTTGCCCACAAAGAGACCATGCATATGCCCAGGTTGTGTTTGACTTGTTGACCTTCAGACATTGGTCGCTGGACCTTGTGTACCAGTAGTCATTCGGACATTCAGCTGGAACAGGATAGATAGATAGATGGATAGATGGATAGATGGATAGATGAATAGATGGATATATAGATAATCAGACAGACAGACAGACATATTTATGGATATATAGATAGATAGATAGATAGATAGATACATAGACCGATGGATGGATGGATGGATGGATAGATGAATAGATGGACATATAGATGACAGACAGACAGACAGACAGACAGACATACATACATATACATGTATATATATAAATATATAGATAGATAGATTGTTGGATGGATGGACCGATGGATGAGTAGAGATAGACCAATTGATGGATGGATAGAGAGACTGACCGATGGATGGATGGATAGATAGACCGATGGATGGATAGAGAGATAGACCGATGGATGGATAGATAGACCGATGGATGGATGGATAGACCGATGGATGGATAGAACTAATGGATGGATAGATAGACCGATGGATGGATAGAACCAATGGATGGATAGATAGACCGATGGATGGATAGAACCGATGAATGGATGGATAGACCGATGGATGGATTGATGGATGGATAGATAGACCGATGGATGGATGGATGGATGGATGGATAGACCGATGGAAGTATAGATAGATAGACCGATGGATGGATAGATAGACTGATGGATGGATAGAGAAATAGACCGATGGAATAATGGATGGATGGATAGATAGACCGATGAATGGATAGATAGACCGATGGATGGATAGATAGACCGATGGGTGGATGGAGAGATAGACCGATGGATGGATGGATAGATAGACCGATGGATGGATGGATAGATAGACCGATGGATGGATAGAGAGATAGACCGATGGAATAATGGATGGATGGATAGATAGACCGATGGATGGATAGATAGACCGATGGATGGATGGAGAGATATACCGATGAATGGATGGATAGATAGACCGATGGATGGATAGACCGATGAATGGATAGAGAGACAGACCGATGGATGGATGGATGGATGGATTGAGTGAGAGATAGACCGATGGATAAAGAGGGAGATAGACCGATGGATGGATGGATAGACCGATGAATGGATGGATAGATAGACCGATGGATGGATGGATGGATGGATGGATGGATAGAAAGATAGACCGATGGATGGATAGAGAGATAGAACGATGGATGGCTAGAGAGATAGACCGATGGATGAATAGATAGACCGATGGATGAATAGATAGATAGACCGATGGATGGACGGATATATAGAGAGATAGATAGATAGTTTGGTGTTTGGATGGGTGGATGGATAATCCAAAATTACGTTTGCCTTATTTCCCCTCTAGTTGTTCTTACTGAAACGATTAGCATTGAAATGTTGATTACCGGCAGAGCTTCTCTCGAATAGATACACTATATTAGACATTCGATACGTTTGTGTTATTGATTTAGTATAACTATAGCATCCTTTAAAGTATCAACTTGAAATGTAAAAGTTTATCACCCATAAGAAAGTGTGTACTCACGGTGCTCCATGACATAATAGTTGGTACCAGGCCCGTCATGGAGAGCGTCTCTCGAGGTGTAGACAAGGGAGTGGAGACCGCACTCCCCAGTCCAGCCTGTGTAGAAGAAGGAGGAACAACTCCTGTCTCTGATACAGGCGAGGACACACGATCGTCTGTCTACATCTGGGATAACGGCTAGGGGACTCTGGAGGCTTGGTGCGTAGGTGACGTTCGAGAATAGCAGGACAAAGGAACCTATGTTCATCATACTGGTACCAAAGACGTAATTTACGTCTTTGCTGTTACCGACTGGAGACTGATTTTCATCTCTCTGCGCTATCAGTCAAGGTTTCTTTCGATTTTTGTTTCTTCGAATCATTTACCGGTCTTCCATTAACTTCTACTTATACCACCACTCCAGAGAGTTCAATTTAATGTGTTTCTTGAAATATGTTGTGCCTCGGTGCGGTATTACGAATGTAATAAATCTATATAAGCATCTTACTGCCGTCATAGATTCATAAAAGACTTTAAAAAACCTTTAGCTCTTAATGTACCAACTGTAATTAACAAAGACGTAATAGTCCTTAACATCAGGACAAACAACTAGATTCGAGATAGTTATTAAACAAAGATAGTGGTAAAGTATGGACTGAAAATGGCATCAATTAGAAAATGATGTTTAA
The DNA here is from genome assembly GCA_916613615.1 of Steromphala cineraria. Lineage (NCBI taxonomy): Eukaryota > Metazoa > Mollusca > Gastropoda > Trochida > Trochidae > Steromphala > Steromphala cineraria. Next base: position 12,104,633 of record OU744729.1, read on the forward strand.
GAGTGGTAACAACACAGAGTGCAGTGGAATATTTTTCTATTTCTTTACATAACTAATGGAATATCAATATTAATCTTTGTTGAAAATGACGTCGTAAGCATTATGACCGGACAACGGAGTAAAGACAAAACAAATTATCAAAATTTGAATATCCAAATAAAAATTATAGGTAAATCAATTTTCTGTTCTTTTTATTCTGTTTGTTTATAAAACCATCATTAAGTTTTGTTGAAAGTGACGTCATAAGCGCAATAACCGGATAACGGAGTAAAGGCAAAAATTAAAAATTCGAATATGGGAAGAAAGATTATAGGTAAAACAACTTTCTATTCTTTTATTATATTTGTTAATAAAACCACCATCTGACATTACTGAATCTAGAATTTGGGGATCCAAACCGTATCATTATGCTTAAATTGCAGTTACAGTACCTGCAAAGTTTCTGATACAAAGACGTTACATTGCCCTAATACAACAATCTTCCTACGCAAAGCCTAAAACGCCAGTTTCCGAACTGTCAGTTTTATGCCTTGCTGCATACCCTTTTCTTCGCTTGCTCTCTTGCCTGTAGGAGCACTATAGCAGCACAGAAAAGTAAAGGGTCTGCAGCAAGTGTAGTGAAGTTCAAAATTTACAAAGTAATTTAATGTATTCATTGTATTTATTTGTAAAATTACGCCACCAACCTAGAGAAAATCGGACCAAATTCATTACAAAAGAGACAATTTACCAAAATGACTGAAACGGCATCCGACATGAAGGCGAATCAAGTGTGGCCATTTCACAACTTCCGTTTTCTAAACATACGCTTGAACGTCGTCTTTGTCGCGAATATATTTTCTTTCTTTTTCTCCGCATCAGTTACTCGTTGTTGCTCAAGTTGATACCCTTCGGACGCAATTGGCAGAGGGAATTGTACTTTGGACGTCGAATTTAGTATTCTATTGTTGATAACATGTAAGTATGATATCAAACTTTCGACGAAAGATTTATATACCGAGTGATGTATTTTTCCCTCAATAGCTAAATTTCATCACGAACCGCATGCAAGTACGACGAAGGACCTTTAATTCAACAAAGAATGCCAAGAGGTAATATTAGGCCTATTGGCATTATCTTTTGAAACCTAACATGAGACAAATAAGAAAAATGTTGTTCAAGTGTCTTATTTTTTTATCAATAACGTGACATTATTTATCAAATACGCCAGTAAACGATAACTCAAACCAAACAAGCTACAATCCGATTAAACCTGATAGTGAATGATCCAAATCCCATGTAGCAATTTGTAGCAATCCAAATATACAAACCTATGTTGAACACAAATGTTTAATCGATCGTGATTTGAATAATGTTAACGTAAATGATGAAAAAGAATATTTTGACACTTTTCAATTTTTAAGTTTGTCGCTTGTCATATGATATGAGTAAAAAATAGAATTTTGGTTTAAAAAAAAAGAGAAAGGAATAATGTAAACTCTATAAAGGGTAATTTTTAACCGTAACTACACGTATGATGTGCATAACGTATCAAATGAAAACTAGCGTACGCTATTGCAAGAAAATAAGTATACATTGTGTAACTTTTTCAGTTGTAGTCAGCAAAGTGTGGATAATTTATTGAATCCTCATACAAAAACAATTGTCAGAGATCTTTTCCCACACGTCTTAGTTCAAGTTGAGAGTTTATCAAATGAAACAAATCCGTAACGTATATGACGTTTAAAGATGCTGTTTCATACTTGCATGCGGTTCAGGCTGAAATTTAGCTATTGAGAAAAGAAATACATCACTTTGCAGAAAAATCTTTCGTCGAAATTTTGATATCATATTTAGATTGTTTAATCAACAATAACATACTTGTTTCGACGCCCAAAGCACAGTACCCCTTGTAGAAAGGGCATAGCATTTAACGAACCCGCTTTCGGTGACGTAATCATTACGCGTGTAGGATTTATACCGTGTCACAACTAGCGTTTTTGCGTTCGATGGGTATCAACTTTGGCAGCAACGAATACCTTATTCGGAGAAAAAGAAAAGAAAATCTAGTCGTGCGCGACAAAGATGGGTTTCAAGCGTATATTTAGAGACCGGAAGTTGTGAGATGGCGACACTTGATTCGCCTTCATGTCGGCTGCAGTTTCCGTAATTTTGGTAAATTATCTCATATTTAATGAATTTTGGTCCGATTTTCCCTAGGTTGGTCGCTAAATTATTCTATAAATACAACGAATACATTAAAAATACTTTTTAAAATATTGCAAGTATGATACAGCATCTTTAAATAAAGGATAACTGACTATTGAAGCTCATTGTTTTTTCACGTGACTACATTATTGATAATCTATTATATTGTTAACATAATCAAAATGTGTTGTGGTCTCATTTGTCCCGTTATAACCTTTCCTTGTTTTATGACACCGTTTTGTTTTAAACATATTTATTTCTATAAATATACAGAAAATGGATTGGCAAACAAGCCAATGGCTTATATTATTGCCTCTCCATAACAACATAATATATGCGACGTACATAAAGTCTTATGATTACAAAAGTATACATAATAACAAGCACAAAAACACAATATGCGCATGCATATAATCACTCTTATTCCAACGTATGTTAGTTCAATAAAGGGCAAGAATATAATACCTTAAAACTCAAAATAGAGTAAATCGTTTTGATGCGGTAATAAAATCATTTACAGAGTTGATTGTGCGAAGATTTACAGATTCTGGTAATTTAAGATGTCCATACATAGCGTCATTCATGTTATAACCATATTTGAAATAAAATGAAGTGCCTCTTATGGTAGTATAGTTTGGACAGACAAAAGATAATGAATGGTGTCTTCATAGGGAGCACCACAACAACATGATGGATCATCCGATATGAATCTTTTCATTTTATGTGCATTTAAATCACTGCATTCGAATCTAAGTCTGCACTGCACCGTTTTGAGAGTTTGATTCGTGTATATATAGAAATAGAAATTTGCTGAAGGCAGTTTCCCTAATGACACACATGCATCTACCCATGAATGGAATTATTGATACGAAAAGAAAAATGGAGAGTATTTTTGAGAAATGCCGAAGATGACATAAAACCTTCTCTCTCACACTTATACAGAAAAGTATTTTATTTCGGTGTCATGTGCTTACAAGTAAACATTTCACATTTACACTATACAGGTGTGGTTTTTAAGATTAATTATCTGATGTGTGCTTTTTACAATCAGAAACCGACCTCCTAAACGCAACATTAGACTCTTCAATAATAACTCTTAATAATACATGCAGGATAAGAAAGGGATGTCGTCACCAAAGGTTTTTACCAGGTAAACCACCAGCCAAAGCCAGAACTAAAAAGTATCGATAGCCGTAAAAGCCATGACATTATCCAGACTGCCCGTTATCGCTTATACCACACTTGGGTAGGTGTTCATTTTGGATAGAAATTCACAAGAATTATAAAAACCAACACCCCAAACAGACAGTTTTTTAAAAATATCGTGTGCGTTTAACATCTTGTAATGATAAAAAATAAACACATATATTCACATCATCAACATTTTGACAAACTTAAACACTCAGACTCCAAATGTCTTCATTAGATATTTGAAAAAAAAGTTTCATCCAAAGATTTTATATTTTAAACATAGGTGACCCCCCTCCCCTGTCGCCCCCTCTCCTAACTGCTCGGCCGACATTTCTACAAGGATTGCACATCAGACCGTATTACCCCTCGAGAGAAGCGTGCAACTTTCAAAATCCCCCTTCCATTTCGTGGTGAGGGGTTGTAATAAGGGAAAGTTCGTCATTCACTTTTTTTTTCAAGAATTGCTATCATTTTTACTTTCCTTCTTATTGTTTCTGGAGCGTTCAATAACTACTGAATCCGTAATCTCTTCGGACCAAAATAATATTTTCTGATACATAAAGCTGAAATAGCAAACATATAGTACAGTGTGACTGGTCATTTACAACTACGTAAAGGTGAGTGTTTGGTCTACCTCTGCTCCTCTGTCTGACAACTGGAGCGGATAACTGATTATTCTTATTCCGGTTGAGTCACATTCATTGAAAGAGCCACTCCGTGCTTTCTGACATTATTTGTTTCACTTTGAAACGAACGAATGTAGCATCACTTATGGTATAAATTCAAACCATCTTTCATTTTCATCCAAAATAACAATTTCATTATAAATGTTTGTTTTTAATATAAAAATCTTACAATGGGCACTTCATTCGTGGCGGTCAATTCTATACGTACAATTTACACGAATAGCTGTATTATAAGCTATCAAACATAATCAACTTGTAACTGTCATTCTGACTGCTTAGGATTAGTTTTATAAAATTACTGATTGACGGTTTTCGATGACAGTTACAACTTCAAACCTTCCTATATTGTTACTATAAGCCGTCAGTTGGCTCCGGGCTCAAATGATACTTTCTATTCTCTCCCCACAGAGGCAGCTCAGCTCAATAATGGAAACTTACTTGCAACAGTCGATAATTTTCGATCAAATGACAAAGTTAAGTTTGGCATATGTTAACTCGCAGACTGGATGTTTAAACGGCCAGTTCGACCGGATATTTTTTTTCCCCACAAATATTCGGGAGGGAATTCCCTTTTGCACACGACACGTCAAATTTTATATATTCGATTTGTTTTATTTTTTTTATGTTTATAACTATGTTAAGTTTGGTAATGAGTTCTAATCCGCCCTTCAAAATAAAAAAATAGTGAAAATAATCAAAGCCACTGACAAGCACTTCGTGCGGTGTATTTTTTGTGGAACGAAATTCAGGAGGACTTTCCCGGTAGTTAACTAATATATATACGATTTTTACATGATTATTTCACACTTAATTTCAAATATGTTCACGAGGTTATCATTTCAGTTGTTCATGATTTAACAATTTGACAAAGAATAAAGTGTATCGCCCCCAAAAAAAAGAAAAACATCGTGAAATGAAGCCAATCATCGGAGCTACGAGCGTGAGATGCATTACTGGCATTTACTGCCACAAAACATTGTCTTTACTGATAACTTTTATTATGAATCACGTGTAAACATGTCCCTCTTCTATCAATCAATTATTTTTTCTTGATTTACTCAATGAATTAGCATGATACAGTACATTTGTTTTCTCGCAATGCTAACAATTCAAAATGGCGGAGGAAAGCCGATCGAACTCGAAGCCTTGATCATGGCGGCCACTAGGATTATTGTCAGCTGATTGTTTGGTCGGTGTTGTAGTTACTTGGATGTTTAAATTGTAGGAGATTTGTTAATAATGTTTGCATAAGAAAATATGAAAGACTGACAGATTGTTTATTGAAATCTACATATAACACCTGAAATGGCTAGGCTCAATCAATATGACACTGAGAAGAAAAGTTGATTCGCATCGGCTTTCGAATATAAAAAATAATTGTCAGCGCAGCCGCACTCCAATATATATACACAGTACGTATTACACTTTTCCGAACATAACAAATTCATGTGAATTAAGTGACTAAGATATATTTCTGAAGAAAAAAACTGTTTTACTATGAGTGAGGTTGTGCGAACTGCGAAGTCGAGGGCGACCGCGAAAGTACGATGAAAATTCGCATGCGAGAAGACACGAGAGAAATGTCAAGCGGATTTATTTGGGAGACATTGCCCCAAAATGAAATAAACTGAAATCTATATTAAATTTACGGATTTTTAACTGGATAAACATTTTTAAAATTTGCTTTACAATCATGAGTTCACATGTCACTGCATGATTCCTAAATGCAACTGATTTTACTGTTCTTCACACGACAAAGATTTTTCTAAGGATGAAATGACCCTTTTACACATATAACCATGTAAATTCCATGATATTAACGTAGTGACTGTTTTTAAAACACGAAGGGCCATTGTCGAATTTTGATGGGCACTGATAACAAAGGCGCCACCCAGAATTCCCTGCACACTACATTGCATTATGGGAAGGGACATTTCTCATTCTATTTATAGATCTGCTAAACAAATGACGCGTTGTATCTAAAAATAGCTTCTAAGCTTATCGGTGAAAACGCGGTCGAACTGACCGTTTAATTACTAAACCGTTCACGCTAATTTTTGTACCCAGATCCAGAGAAGGGTTGATTAAGAGTGTGAGACAATGTTGGATCAGCGGGTGACAGGCTAGAATGACAGATAAGGAAACCAAAAGAAATTAATCAAACTTACTTCTCTGTTTCATTAGATTTTTTTGGGGAAATTTTGAATCCTGTTATTAATTTCCCTGTTTACAAGGATATATTTCACTTTGTTTACATTAAATATTCAAAAATATTATTTAGTTTACTGTGATTAGTTTAAGGTATAAAATTACTCTGGTTATAATAATAAACATAACTATCAGTATCGGCGTGACAAGATTGGACATACATGTACTTAAACTTTCAAAAACAAAACGTGTATAAAACAAACCCCAACAGGACATATCGTATGACAATGTTACACTCTCCATGTTTAGGTTATCATTCAGCAAGTTGCAAATTTTGGCATTCTGGAATCCGGAAATAAAATACTGATAACAGGCTTTGTGAAAAATGCTTTTGGTATTATGTTTACTCAACCGGGTGCTATTGCACGCAACACTACGTTGACCTTAAAGGGACAGTAGCACGTTTTTAGGGTGAATGTAAGGTGATGTCAGGAAAAGGAAAATTAATGGTTCAAATTGAAAGACAATGTATTTAAACTAAATGAAATAGTGATAATTCAAATGTATAACGTAAAGTTTAGCCATGCGATTCCTTTTTCTTACACACAATGAATTAAAGGTGTTCACACAAAATGGCCGCCAATAGACTTTATGTGAATCTTCATACTTTGTTCTCTGACTATGGATGATTGGCTTCTGTAATGAGATTTTTAACACTGTAAAAATAATACCTTTAGCATTAACTTACAATTTTCAGTGAAATATTTAATGTATAAAATTATCAAAAAAACGTGCTACTGCCCCTTCAGGTTAACCTTAGAGTTAGTTTGTTTATGTAGCAAACCTCCGTACTGTGTCATATAATATTCAACTAAACGTTACAAAGTATAACAACTAACAAGCTTGTATATATAATATATTCAAAATTGATCCCTCATGTATTGAGTTGGCTTTTTTCTCGTTGTATACATGTCCATGTCCATTTCCATGGTAATGATTATTTATATGTTGATGATAATGGACGTTGATGTAGATGAAGGTAAATATGTTTGTGATGATGTAGATGTAGATGGATATAGATATGGATATGGATATGGATATGGATATGGATATGGATATGGATATGGATATGGATACGGATATGGATATGGATATGGATATGGAGATTGAGATGGAGAAGGATGTGTAAATGTAGATGTAGATACTATGGAAATAGAAATGTAGATTTTGATGTAGGTGATATGTCGTCTTACGCTCAGACTGAAATTAGTAGGAAGATAAACATACACAGCTATATAACAATTCCGTTATATGCCCCTGATGTCAAAACACAGTATGTTTATCTCTATTCTACCATAACAACGATTTCATATATATGTGAACTATATTCTTTCGCATTGACTCAAGTGTGGTGTGTCATGACAGCAGTGCACGACTTCCACGGACCGACATTCACACAGTATTGACGAATTTTGGAATCTCGAGTGACGTTACTTGCACTAGGCCTCGGGCTTTCCCTCGGGCCTACCGAAAATATCCAAATATCCCAAAGGGAGCTCACTCTATTCAGTAGAAGTTAAAATATCGCGACCCGATGCTTGTCACCGTTTAGAATATTTTCTGCATATATTTACAAGCTTGACGTGGGTATTATCAGTGGAATTGAAATAAATTTGAGTTTCATAGCTGTACGATATTCTTGCCGGTTCAACTTTTTCGTAACTAATTGAACACCATGTTACTGAATGACGGACCTTGCCAAAAGGAAATCTGAACTGTTTCAGATTCGTGTATTATGCCAGTCTAAGTAAACCTAGCCTCACTATTATCCGTTACACTGCTATACTGAGTCTAGAAAGGCTTGGTTGAGAGTCGCGTCAGCCCACGTGACCAAGTTGACCAATCAGAACTGATCTTACCAAGTCACAATAGTGTGCCTTCGCACGTATAACGTTGGAGAGTCATATGTCGCAGAAAGGTCGGCTGACGCGACCCTCAACCAGACCTTTCTAGACTCAGTATAGCAGTGTAACGGATAATAGTGAGGCTAGGTTTACTTAGACTGGTATTATGCCGGTTTTGAGGAAGAATTCAACTGTTTGCTTGCTTGTGGAGAGTTTGCTTAGGTTTGATAAATAATGTGCATTAAACATCATGGCTTATTTTATTTACATTTTCGACACAACCGCAGTATTTGAGAACTACTGTTGCTAGGCAACAAATGAATTCCTTCGTATCAGACGAAGTAAACAGAGGCCTTATAACCAAATAATACGCCCTCTAATTTTTCACAGTAGCCAATCAGAAACGAGTATTTCGCACATTTATAGTAGACTAACAATTTTACATTAACAAAACCTCTTGAAAAGAAAGTCTAGATAAACAGTGAACCAATTCTCCGAGGCTCCTTTCTTATATTTGATAAAATAATTGAGAATTTCAGAGACTAAACTTACGTCTAATAATGATGATGAAGATGTAGATATAGATGTAGATAAAGATGTAGATGTTGATATACATGAAGATGTAAAGGAAGACGTAGATATACTGTTATTGTAATAGTTGTTCGAAAGAAGTGATTGCCAAAGTATGTGTCAAGTGACATTATGTCTTCAGATTTATTTTGAAAATAAAGTTGAATTTTCTCAATATCGAGAAGGAAATTAAATATGTAGGCACGGTCGGTTACACAAGTTAAAACAATATTCTTATTCACATTTATCTTTTTAAGTTTTTCATTATGTCTTTGTTCACATTCTTGTCCAATATAAATAGCTGTATTATAACAGGAAAAAATGACTTTATTAAATTGACACAATTTTATTTCAATTTCACCTTTCATTTGTTCGCATTCCTTTGTGTCGCTTTTTCATAGGGATATTTCCTCCTTTGAAAGCGATTACTATATGGTCGGACTCATAGTTGGACTCTGCGCAGATGCTATAAAGGTCGTGGATTTTATTCCTGATGATTTCATGCAAATCTGTCCAAAGGTGATGTCCGCCTCGCAGCCCAAAATCATACATGCATGTGGTAATAGACCAACAAAAACTCAAATGTCGGCAGTACAAGTAAAATTTGATTTCTACATTAAAGGGGCAGTAGCACATTTAAAAAAAAATTATATTCTATTTTTTTTTATCAATGATATTTGTACGTTAATGCTAATTTTGACAGTGTAAAAAATCTCACATTTCTCAAACCATTCATCCATAGTCAGAGAACAAAATATTAAGATTCAGATATTAAAGAGGCAGTAGCACGTTTCTTGATAATTGTATTTTTTGTAAATTTTCACTGATAATTGTAAGTTAATGCTAAATGTATTATTTTGACAGTGTCAAAAATCTTATTACAAAAGCCAATCATCCATAGTCAGAGGACAAAGTATGAAAATTCTCATAAAATCCATTGGCGGCCATTTTATGTGAATACCTTTAATTCATTGTGCTCCATTTAGTTTAAATACATTGTCTTTCAATTGGAACCATTAATTTTCATTTTCCTGACATCACCTTATTTCCTCTTAAAAACGTGCTACTGCCCCTTGAAAGTCCATTGGCGGCCATTTTATATGAAGATATTTAATCCATTTTGTGTAAGAAAATGGAATCGCATGGCTGAACTTTACATTACTTAAATATATTGTCTTTAAATTGGAACCATTTATTTTTATTTCCCTGACATCACCTTATATTTCCCCTAAAAACGTGCTACTGTTTCTTGAAGGTCCAACGTTGTTTTTTCTTGACAGCTTTAAGGGTCAAAGATGCAAAACTTCTTCAATTATAAAAGTATTTTAGGAACGAACCAAGCTTTCAGACTGAGCTACAGCTAATGAAATGATAGCCTATAATATTCTATCAATTGCAGTTCATTTGACCGCTGAATTTACAATTTCTTGTGATATACAATTATCTTTCTTAAAGCAATAAGTCATTACGCATGTTCCCTCAAAACAGAAATTGAAGGCATCAACATCAATTACATTGAAATCAAGAGTATCTTTGTGACTTCCTGTTAATACATTTTGAACGATAATTACATCTTTGATCGAGTAACACAGCTTGAAATAACGTATATAGTGGTTCATTTCAAATGACAGCCGTTTCACAAACGACTTAAATCAGAAGTTGTATTTTGATTTTATGTATTTTTCTCGTATGACACCGACACTAACATGACATGTTATCGATCGATATTGCTAGGAACACACGTGTTGAATATTTCCTTTGGTCCATTGCATTGATGATTTTTATTTAAGCTATTTTGAATTTTCATTCATATTTTTCTCTATATTTTCATTAAAAAAGAACAATAAGACAAAAAAATTATTATTTTACAAGATTAACTTTGGAATGACATCGATGATTTTGTAGTGTACATCCGGTGTAAACATTGACTCGCTTGACTCGTTGGGCTGGCAGATATCCCTCACTTGGCCTATATTTTTTGTCTGAAACGTAGACCATGTGTATTATGTGACCCCCTTCTTTGATATCCCAATTTTTGCTCTTTAAACAATGTGAGATTGGTAGGACAACGTTTCATGTTGCATTCTGTGAAAAGTAAACATTTATTCATCGATATCAACAACTGAAGACAGTGTTTCAATGCAAATTAAACGATTCTTAGTGGTAGATGATAAACAAGAACACAATCGATATCAAAACATTTACCAAAAGCTGTAATGTGGTGAATTTAATGATTCCCATAATAATTATAGCTATCTAGATTAATATCCTCGTCAACTCCTTTTCCTATTTTCCACTAGCATGCATTATCCCAGTTACCTAAATCCTGACAATTTGGAGCAGTTTAAAGGGGCAGTATCACGTTTTTTGAAAATTTTATATTTTCAATATTTCACCGAAAATTGTATGTTATTGCTAAATGTATTATTTTGAAAGTGAAAAATATCTTTTTACACAAACCAATCATTCACAAGTCCATTTGCTGCCATTTTTGTGTGAACACCTTTAATTCATTTTGTGTAAGAAAAAGGAATAGCATGGCTGAAATTTACATTATATATTTGAGTTATTACTGTTTCATTTCGTTTAAATACATTGTCTTTCAACTGGAGGCAATTATTTTCAATTTCCTGACATCACCTTTTATCCCCCCTAAAACGTGCTACTGTCCCTTTAAAGAGAGATTTCGTTAAATTAGGATACACCCTGTATGCACATCATGGTTCAGACTTGTTTGAACTATCGCCACTATGATATTTGATAACTTTTTGCATTTGGATTTGCATATCTACATGCATATTAAAAAGATGAATATGCTATATCAAACGTATAACATGGCTAATTATTCCTCTTTTTTAATGGATCAGCATACTCAACCAACATAGGTAGATCTAGTCATAAGCTAGCCTACTGATTATATGTAGGGAAAGTATATAGAGTGATGGCGGTAGGTATTTTCCTGCATATAATGTGAAAAGTAGACTACATTTAGTCCCTGAGTTCTTTACTAATTTTATTATTTTGATTTTTTATTTAAGAAGAAATAAAAAAGAGCCCTGAACAATACTTACTTTCAGGGACCCTAAGGCTGAGGCATCTAGACTTGCCAATATTTTCTAGACTTAAGAAGAAGGCTCCTTTAATTTTTGTTGCTTTAGGGTCTGGATAACAGACTATGTGAAAAGGACATTTTGTACACAAATATTACATAAGGAATAACAGTTTGATATGTAGCTTTGTGACAGGTTTACCACTTTTCATACTATATCTGTGATTTTGCTATAAATCTGTGAAAGACAAAGGTATAGTTTATATATGTATCTGTGACAAACCAAGGTCCAGTATGTATTGATCTGTGACAGACTAATGTTAAGTATAGATATGTCTATGGCAGTTTACGGTTCAGTGTATATGGATTTGTGACAAACTTGGGTCCAGTTAGTCTGAGAAACTAAGGTGTAGTATATATGGATCTGTGAGAAATTAAGGTCTAGCAGATATATGGATCTGTGAGAAACTAAGGGCTAGTATATATGGATCTTTGAGAAACAAAGGTCAAACATAAGGTCTAGTATATATGAATCTGTGAGAAACTGAGGTCTAGTATATATGGATCTGTGAGAAACTAAGGTCTAGTATATATGGATCTGTGGGAAACTAGGGTCTAGTATGGATTTATGAGAAACTAAGGTCTAGTATATATATGGATCTGTGAGAAACTAAGGTCTAATATATAAGGATCTGTGAGAAACTAAGGTCGAGTATATATGGGTATTTTAGAAACTAAGGTCTAGTATATATGGATCTGTGAGAAACTAAGGTCTAGTATATATGGATCATTGAGAAATTAAGGTCAAGCATAAGGTCTAGTATATATGGATCTGGGAGACACTAAGGTACAGTATATATGGATCTGTGAGAATTCAAGGATAAGTATATGTGGATCTGTGAGAAACTAAGGTCTAGTACATATGGATGTGTGACAAACTATGGTTAAGAAACAACGTATCTCAATAGAAGTCTATAGAAGTTTATGGGGGGGTATATCGTCATGCTACGAACTATGATCTTGAATACAGCTGCGTATCTTAAGTTTGTTCACTTACCTGCGTTTTCAGTGCAAATATCATATAATTTGGAATGTCTTTGAGGCATCCTAGCATTGCGAAAACGAAACGGATAATGTTGAAATTTGAGTACACAAGTTAACATTCAGTTTGCGTTAACATATTTGTATGTCATGCCTTAAAGATAACGCTAACTGATTTGGCAGGGCATTGAAATGACCAGGGGTCAAAATTTCGAAAACACTATTTTGTATTTTTCTCTAAAAAAACTTAATTAATGATCAATAGCTTTAGACCTAAGTCACATTTGTTCCTTTGCATAAATGCAATGCAATTGTACTGATTTCTTTCTTACAATGTTCATATGGAATATTTAAATCGAAATTTAAGAAAATCTGAATTTCACAAATATGACCCCATCTGTGTATTTAATCATGGCAAATATCTTAATTCAGTACCAGTGACAAGACGATCCGAAATATGGTTTGAGAATGATTATTTCACAAATGGATAGGAGGTTGTCGTTTGAATGTGCTCCTGGAGTTATTTTAGAGACATCAAAATGAAATCCAATATACATGATATTTGCACTAAGATACACAAGCAAGTGAACAAACTTAAGGTACGCATGCAGCTGTAATAACAAGACGACTTCAGCCTCAGGACTGCCGAAAGGCCCGGCAATATATACTATACAAAAAAAGAAACGCATAGCTGGATATTTCAAGGTGTGGTTACAGTCAATTTTGAATTGACACTGTCTTTTAGTAAATGCGTATAACAAACTGAAATTTCTCACTGAGATAACAGGATCATTGCTCTTTATGATATCATACACGCCATATGACTTTAACTTCCTTTAGCTAATTAGAGGTCACTTGAATGTCATTGTCTGTTTTTACCACCACGTGAACGCATAACAATTTTCAAACGCCTTGGCATAGACTGTATAAGTCGCTACATTGATGATTGGATTATGGTCTCCAACTTGTCCTGCATAAACTGAGCCATGTTTGGTAGCATTTGACGTAAACGTTAACGCTGCCAGAGAGGTCAATCCAGTTCATCTCAAAAGTGTTCAATCAGGTTAAGATCCTGATTACGTAAGTGATAGGGGATCCCATTGATGTTGTAACATGTCAGAAATGATCTTGTGACACCAACACTATGTGCTCCTTCGATGTAGTGGACAACGTTACGACGCTACGTCATTTATCGGAAGCACGTGTCGTTTGATGGTAGTGTGTTATGAACATAAGCCCATTAGACTGCCTTGAAAATGAATGAAACCAGAAAGAAATGTGTAGCATATGGCCGCCCACATCATCAGGTTACCCTTTCCAAAATCTAACGACTTGACTCTGGCAGTTTGGAGCGTATCTTTCATTTGTACACGTCTGTATACCCAATTCTTTTTATCTCCTCTTTGCAAAAGAAATCCTGATGCATCGCTAAGACTTACACATTTCCCATGACTTAGGTTCCAGACCTGAACGTTGTTACAGCACAGAACACGTTACGAGCGATTATGACGTCATAACATATTGCCAAAGTAGCGTCTCCTGACTCTCAATCTGATCTGTTGCAAACGATTCCGTATTGTTTGTGGCGAAATTCTGTGTACTATAGGCACCCTGTCAGCTGTGTTCACAGCATTTACAATGCAGTAACATGGATGAAGGAACCAAATTTAGCGATCTTGACCCTCTGTGATGACCCAAGGTGTTCCAGAACGTGGACAATCATTGGTGGAACCAAATTGTTGGAAGCGTTCTAAAAGACAAGTGTTTGTGCTCTTTTAGACGTTATGACCCCTGGCAAGGAATGTTTGCGACTCTCCAGTCTGAATTTTGCCAATGGCGGTGATTCGAGTTGCAGTGCCAAAACGTGGAATTTGCATTTACTCTTCATATGGTAAAACTTCAATTCGTGATCGGTGAAAGCCTTTTGTGGAGAATGTGAATACACGCATGTTTCCAATAGTTTAAACTTTTAAAGTGCTTATGGTTCCGTTTTGCGATGTTTTTTTCATTTTGGTAAAAAACGCGTTCAAATTCACAATTTTGAAATCAGTGACAGATTCGAACATTCAAAATTGTCACAATCAAAATGTTTCTACAACCAAATGTGTTTCCGAGTTTGTATGGACATATTTCGTTTTGAAAACTCATTTATCCGGAAAACATTCACCTATGCGTTTCTTTTTTTGCATAGTATATATGGATTTTTGACTAAGTGAATATGGATCTGCATCGAAAAGGGTCTAAATAGAATGTATGTAAAGTGCATGTATCTTCCACAGACCTAAATCTCGTCAACATTCATTATTGACAGATGAAAATCCGAGTAAATGGGTCTTTTTCAAAGTGAAGTCTAATAAGGTAAAAGATGGCAAAAATGATAAGAAGGCGTTGACCAGCGAATTGATCATTGACTAACTATAAGGCTTGTAGGTCTGTCAGAGAATAAGTATGTATACTGTGGCAGATGCAAATCCAGCTGGTCCACGACCGTCTGTGAGTAAGTGATGTTTGTCACAACAGACCAGTGTCAGCCAACCTACATCCCGACCTCGACCAACACATCATTGTTCTGTTATAACTGTCACAGCAGTGATGCAGGACAAAGCATGGTGGCCAGTGCCCGGTAGCATCGCGCTAGAGAGTTCAACAGAAGGGAGGTAATTCCAGACCTACTCGAGGAGTGCTCGATATTTCACATTGATCAGCTCCTGCAGTCGGGTTATGAAGCCCACGGGAGAATCAGATACAAGTAAGTGTTTTCTGGATTTCACACTTGAGTTGATGTGATGGGTAAAATTGTGGGTCATGAGTTCATACATGTTAGAAGAGCATTGTCTAACTTTTACCAAATATCACAGCTGATCATCATCTTGAATAAAAGACCCCCTTCGTTATAAGGCATGCAACATGTAGTGCCTTTGAACCATGCAGCGGTCGTCTACAAATATAGATTTTGGCGATATGTATCAAAGGCTTACTGCTGCCTGATTAGCGATATAACGCTACTTTAACAGTTGCGCAGTACGTATGCACAGGGACAGTATATATAGGGTCTCTGGTACACAGTGCTAAACTCTCAGGTACACCATCGCGTTATAACGAGGATTGCGTGTAGCTTGAAACAACACGGAGGAGATGGGCAAGGGTATTTCATCAGTTTTCCTTTATGTGCGCGTATTGTATGTTTGAACTAGCTATGTCGTCCTTTAACCATGTCAAGTCATCACCAACTGTTTTTTGTAAGGTCAGGTCGCTACTGAACTTGAATATTACTTTATATTACCCTCCTCGCTACTGTGTCTCGCCAAAGATGTAAATAGATTAACGTCTTTGGCTTAACATCTGGTTATGCATTCATCTCTCCCACAACTTATTTTATGAATAAATAATACAGATGTTCTGCTTACTCATATATAAATGATCATTGGACGAAAAAAGTTCTGATATCGATAAGTAACAGGACACTTTTATGAATGGTTGCTGCGGACAACGAGCTCCAAGTGGCACTATGCAACCTCTCATAATACAGCTAAGTTATTTGTCAACGTTTTTCGGTTCTTCATAAATTCTTACAGGCCACAATATTAGTCTACAATTATGCTTACACTAATTAAAACCTATAATTCTTCATTTTAATCGTTAATTGCGACAGCCACTTAATCAGATCATTGTTTTTTCTGTTATCTAGTTCTACAGATATGCCTGACTTAAATTAATATAAAGCGATTGAAGGGATACCATATACACACATACCAATAGAAAACAAACTTGTCGCCAGCATGTGTCATAATTGATTTATCAACATAACGTTTCATGCCAGCTGGTGTCAATTATTGTTTACATTTTCACGGGTTCGGTTTAATTTAATTCTAGTGTTATGTCATTTTTCCAGCCCATTACACCCTAACATGCATTGAATGATATTTCCTTTTCAAGAGCTAACAGATTAAATGAACATATGTACGATGAATGTTATCCTTATCATGCTTTGTTCATTTTGCCGGGTTTTGTGTTACGTTCTATTTATTGAATAAGCTATTTGATATCTTGTCTCGCCGTCATTTGATTCATAACTGATATTTTATGTTTAGATTTTCAAATGAATGCACTTTCAACTGTACACATATCAGTTCGCTTTATATATATGTGTATGTATATATATAGTGACATCTAGACAGGCCTGACGGAGTATTTCATTGCGATTTATGATAATATCCACATGATATTGTCAACTATTTCATGAATTATGAATGTATAGCTATACCGATGAAATCCAAACATTCAACACACATAAACCTGTACACGTTGAATATTCCGTTTCTGCTGCAGTGGTGACATGGACTGAATACTAGTAATAATTAATTATTTGTTGTAAGTGACTCAGCTTTACTGCTTAAAAATGCAAAAGCGCTACGTTTACTTTGATGATGTTGGCGCCATGTGTGTAAACACAAATTTTCATTAAACGTGAAATTTAATATGTTACCTGTTTGTTCAGTTAAACCTTTTGGTCTTCAAATGCAACGCAGGATGGGAGAAATTTTATCAAAAACGACGACCGTCCGACCCTGTTCTTGTTAACGTACAACAGCATGAACCGTTTACCTAAAGTTATCAAATTTCGTGACGGGAGATCACAGACGGTGACCTTGACCTATTTAATTTTCAACGTCAACATTAATTTGTTTACTTAACCTTGATAAAGTGCATGCTTCCTGCCAACTTGAAAAAAACTTCTTATATATTCGTTGCATTATTTTCGAATGCGGATTTTGTCATGATTTTGGAAAGCATAATGTACCTTGATAAGCCATGCCAAAACAATATAGGCTGCTATCATGTATAAAAATGAATATAAAAAAGCTCTATTATGGTAGTTAAAATTACATATGCAAAACTTTATGAATCATGTCATTTATCGTTAAGTGTTAATTCTTTCTTAAAAGTATTGTTTGTGCAAAAAGTGTGATAATTGAAGATACTGATCGGAAATCGGATATTGACGCGCATTTTGGAAACTTAACTGAAATCAGGTACAAGATGAAACTGGAGTTGATAGTGTTTGTGTACATGACTCATGACATGACTAGCGTTTTGTTTACTAAATATGTAAGATGTTTTGAATTAATATTAATATCATCTTAATTTGTGTCTGCGCATTTGAAAGCAAAATGAGATACAATGAACATCATGTTGAGTGTCTCTTTCAGTAAAATGTTTTCCCAGTGTAGCGTACATTTATTCATGACATGTGTTTCAACAATAAATAATGTAGGTCACGTGCTCCATGTGTCTTAAAGAGCCATTTACATCGGCCGTAGGGGTGTTTGTCAATTCATTTGATGTTGCAAATGTTGTCAATTTTATATATATATTGTATTATACTAAATACTAAAATATATGAAATATTGTTGTCAATCCTGTAATTATTCGATACAGGGGGAGGTTGTGTAGAGGTTGAAACAATGAAAATTTAATGGATCAAAAGCAAAAGGCTGCATATTCGTGCATGCTTCGTGTAACTACAAGAAACAGAAAGTAATCCTAACGGACAGTAATCATAACGAAAGAAAATGATCTTACAATCAGTCGTATGACAGGCCCCCTTTTGCAGAATCATGAAAAGTTTCTTGACAAGACAATTATTGAGACCGCGCCTGATGAAAAAAATCAATTAAGATAAATAAATTATTCAATGAACGTTTTTCAGGTGTTGGTAATATCTAGAATGCTTCTCAAACAATAAATGATGTGTAACACCAACTACTCAGACACAACGGTCATCATATTTCACTTTTACTTATTACATATATTGGTGTGAATATGAAAGAAAAACATTGAAACAACTTGTAATTATCAGTTGCGTGTAGCAAGCTATTGTCTACCCACAGAGGAAGCGCAATGCATACAATGCTGATCGAACAACTGTTTTAATACGAGCTCTTCATGGGGTTCCGGCAGATTCCCTAGCGGAGAAACTTTGCAGAAAGAAATCGGAAACCTTTCAGTGAATGAAAATCACTGCTTGTGCCGAAGCCCATGCTGTGAATAAGAAATTACTATTTTTTTTTAAGAAACCTTATATACAAAATTCATGATCAAATATATTCTTTATGAAAGATTACTTTTGAAACGGCGTGGCAAGTTGCACAACTATGTGTACCATCAGGCTTCTCCCATTCTAGCCCAACAAATGATCATATTAGAACAGAGATCAGATCAGGATCTAATGCCTTGACCTTCATCTGTAGGGTACAGAATGGTAGCAAATATGTAGTGGCATGTTTGAATTTAATTTATCGGACAATCGATTTGGACAGATTGTCATTCCATCTCAAGCACTGTAGGTTCTTCCAATCTCCAAATATTCTTGGCTTGTTCCTATTAAGGTTAATTACAGACTGTCAAGCATTTTGAACTCACGAACTTAACCATCATTTTGGACAAAGTAGATATAGCTAATACAATGATGAAATGTTTTTCAGAAGGACCACCATGGTATCTCTCAACTCGCTACCGAATCGCCGTGGTCTGCTTCTTCGGACTGTTCAACACCTTCCTACAACGAGGGGACCTGAGCATGGCCATTGTGTGTATGGTGAACCACACGGCAGTGGACATCTTGACCTCACATGAAGAGAACCCGGATGTCCGGAGTGTCTTATATACAGTGTCCAATACAACGACTGAGTGGACTCCTAACTACACGTTGATACTGAACACTGAAGATGAACTGATAGACTCTGATAGTGTACATGAAGACTCACAGGCGTCATGTAGAGCAATAAATGCAACGAAACACGAAGTATGTCTACCTTGTAAACTCTGCTTTGAATTAAAAAGGAAATTTAAAAAAAAAATTTACGTAGAGAGGATAATACAAACCGAATCCAAGCTTAATATTGCTAAATTTAGTAAAAACAAGTATTTTCCATTCTTAATTGTTGTCAGTAAATTTATGTACAGTACAGCGAGTTGGAATTTATAATTGAGGGATTTAAATTGGTACTGCTACTGATTATGTGACAGGTTTGTTAATATTTTTGGTAACAGTCTCAGTAACTTTTAACTGCAGGATAGAGGACGACATAGATCAATCAGACTTAACGTCATGTTATAGGGCCTTATTTTAACTTTCTTATTTCAGGATGGAGAACTAGATTCAGGGTCTAGTTCTGGGTGCGATGGTTTGGGGTTTTATCATATCTTTTTTTTATTTCAGGATGGAGAACTAGTATGGGACAAGGAGATTCAGGGTCTAGTTCTGGGCGCCATGTACTGGGGCTACACGTTACTACAGTTCGGTGTATCCCTTATCCTACGTCGCCTGGGCCCGAAGCTGATGGTGATTCTTGGAATGACGTCCATGTCGGTGCTGACACTTCTCTCCCCCGTCTCTGCCCGCTTCTCCCCCTGGGCGCTTCTGTCTGTCAGGGTGCTGTTTGGAATGTTTAATGTTGGTAATCCTTTGAAGTCATATCTGTTATAACTGCATTTTATAATCTTTACAGCATAGTAACTTCCCTTACATTTGGTTATGAGAGGAAGTACCATTATCAGCCTCGGTATCTCCATATTAGAAATAATCATAATAAGCGGTTTTGTTTTATACCTCACTAATGTTTTGTCCAAATGTTTCCTAGTACAACTGTATAGCATTCCGGCTTTTCATGAGAGATTTTTGTAAGTCCAATATAATACCCTGATTCGAGGATCTTTGTAAAGTTTACAAGGCTTTCCCTGCGTTTTTAGGTCTTTTCCATCGGAGTTACTATCTTGTAATGATCATCAAATATTTCTGTTTTAATGCTAGGATGTTTTTTAAGTTAAAAGATAGTGGATGAAACAACTATCTCTGATGAAAGTCCATAATTATTTACAAGTCTGCTTTTATTTTGATAAAAGACGATCTCGAATCCAAAACTTTATTTCTGTTGCTTACCAAACCCTTTGGCCTTACCACTGTGCCACAGCGCCTGAGCTGAATGTTGTTAGTTTCCTTTTAGACCGAATACTTCGATTGTCGCACCAAAGTAGTTAGAAAACGTTCTACTCCATCTAAAGATAATCACAAAATGGCATCAAATGGGATATTAATGAGTATCTTATGTTTATAGTTTTTAATCTACGACAGTAGCACGTTTATCAACAGTTCTTAGCACGTCCACCTTATGCTTATTCCGTCCTTGGGCCGTTTGCAACACGGAACTACCTATTGACGTACTATGGTCTAGTTGGATCTCTTTGTGAACGTCAACGTGATGAAAACTGTATAAAAAAGTCAAAGCAATCCGTTCCCGACTGAAGTACGCTTTTATACGACTTGAGAGGATCGAATACGGCAATTACGTTTGTAGTACGGCAATTCCGTTCAAAGTTCGTTGTTACTACGCCTACTTACATGGTCAACTTACTGGTGCATCCTTCAGTTTCAATACTAGTTAGGTTTGTCCAGCCTTTCCAGGCATGTCGCTAGGTATGGAAATCTGTCGCCATCTAGTGGCAAATATTGGTATGAGGGGCAAGGAGTCCTGATTTTCAATACGTTAGAAATCCGTTTATAAATTTCGTAAACCGTTGTCACTTATTCCACACAGTTCGAGTCTTTTGTTTTGCTCTGATACGAACGAACAGGACATAATTAATTAAATAAATTCAATAAATCTCACATATTCATCTCAAAATTGTAATTTTAGGCAATATACTTGTTTTCAATGTAAATCTTAAACAGTCATAAGTGTTCAAGGAAACCAAATCCAAAAGTCAAATTAACATGGATACTAGATATATTGTTTATTCGACATTATCGTAACTGTCATTCTGACAGCTTACATAATCCCTGAAAACAATGATGCAATAAAGGTTTCGTTGATAGCTGTTTAATGAAACAAAGGAACCATGGGTCAAAGTTTGGTTTCCACGTGTTCGTGTTTCCAAGCTTTGTCAGACTCCCAATTAATGAAAATCCATAACATGAAATATCGGGAAGTGCTATAACACATCCCAATACACGCTGTCTTATCGAAAGTGAAGATATGTCAAGGACGTCAAATAACGGCTGCTTCAGTCCCAATGTAAAACGTTCATCAAAGCATGTTCATTTACAAAGAGGTAAAGTTTTTGACACGTTTTACGAACAATCTTCAATCGGTGACAAGCCTTGGGATACCAACAATCAGTAAAGTTTAAAAATTGTATACCAATTTGACGTTGTTGACCATTGCAGACGTTGTTTGCAGTGTATATAAATGCCAAACAAATACTATATCCACAATGATGTGACCTACAGGGCTTCACTCTGCCTGGCCTGTTCGCTATCTGGGGCAAGTGGGCCCCACCCAAGGAGCGGAGTCGACTGGTAGCTATCTCCTTCTCTGGCAACATGGCAGCCACTGCAGCCGTCTTCCCTATCTCAGCGCTTCTCTGTAAGGTGGACTTTGATTCAGGATGGCCCCTTATATTCTATGTATATGGTTGGTAACTCTCACATTTGTTTGAATAAATAGATTATGTAACATGTCAATCAGAAAGGACTAATGAAATGCTAGTGAATCGAAATCATTTAGATACAGTAGTTGTAATATGGGACTGAAAAATCGTTGTTCTTAATTGTAATTTTGGATAAACACAAATATCTGTACATTTATCAATCTATTTAGATAAGAATATCTGAGATGATTTGACCATGAACAAAATGTCCCCGGTTCCACAGTTTGATTTATGTTCGGCCTAGGCAGCCTGGGGGTGATATGGACGGGAGTGTGGGTGTACTGTGTGTACGATGATCCTGCAGACCATCCGAGGATACACCCCGAGGAGAAACAGTATCTGAAGACAGAGCTCACTGGAGCAACTACCAGACTCAAGTCGGTCAGGGTCTTTCCTATCTTTATTACCCATTTGGTTGAAATAAGTAGTGACATATTTTCAATATGAGCACTAGTGCACATAACAGCCTAGCACCGATTGTAAAAGCACGAGTTCACGTATTTCTTTTGCATGTGACGTCATTACAGAAATATTCGTGCCGTCACTGTACCCGACCGTCGCAAAGAAAGCAGCCCGTACTTGGATATTTCTAATATGTTAAGATATCATAGAGTCGATAATAAGGAAGTAATTACCTTCGGAAATAAGTCTTTTGACTTTTACGAAACTCGTGCAAATTTGAGTACAAGCCTCGCTCTCGCTCGGGAAATACAGCAATTTCGTTATTTGGAAAGGAAACAGGCATCCTCAACTATTAATTGCAATGAATGCAGAATCAAGGATCTGGCGTTTCATAAATTAAACAATCAATTTGAACAGTGTAATTATAAATATACTAAATAATAACTTTTGGAAACAGATGAACAACTTTAAATCTAAATTGACATTATGCTTTTTGAATTGTTCAAAGAAGAAGAAAACGGAAGATTGTATGAGAAAGACCGGAGAGACCTACATTCATTGAGCATTAGTAAAAACATGTTAAATGCTTCTTTCCACAAAGGTCGAACAATTTTTCTACCGTAACGTGTGCCGTATCAATTCAGACACAACCATAGATAAGAGTTGTTATGAAGCTGAAAAATAATATTCATTGCCACCCTTTGTCAAATATGCAAATAAATGATTACCAGTCACAGTGTCAATTAAGTAGTTACAGAAATAGAAGGTCATTTAGACGGCTAGTGATGTGTTTTACATAGTGTGGTGTTCAACTGATTAAACCATTGCACTGCCAACACAGCTGGTACAACCAACAAGACCGACACAGTTGGTGATTCCTAGTGCTACAATGATAAATGAGGCCATTCCTAAATTGTACAATAAAGTATGAAAATAGTACAACAATAAGAGTGTAATTATTTTTTGCTTATCTATATTTCATGAAATTAAGACATAGTTTTCGACATTACTGCCCAGTAATTGTAATAATTATTAGTTCAGGCATCAGTTAGTTAAACAGTATTATTAAGTTTTCCGACTTTCATTTTACTGCGAAGCTCAGACGATCAAATATTGAATATCACACGTGTGCACGTTTTAATGAAAAGTTATTTTGTAGGTTGATATATTTTTGTTTGGTAAGATAGAACTCCCATATCATCAAGTTGTACTTCTGAATTCACAAACAAAATCACGATAACTATGTTACAAATTGATATGTTACTAATATAATCAACTCCATTTAATTTCTGTCTCATTTCGTTTGTCTGTTAGCATTTCCCCAACATTACGTCCCCGGATGAAACGCAAAAAATAAATCATATGCTTGAGAAAAATTTGCACTCGATGAAGATAACAATTTTGAATTCATTAATATTTTGGATCATTTTCTTAACACACATAATGGGATGACTTTCTTGAGTTTCGTCTCCTTATATTCCCAAAGGCTTTTGTTATAGCTCTAATTAAGGTCTTGTCGAAGTAGCGAAATATCACTTGATACGAGTTTATGTATCACCGTATATACCAATTCCTATATACATTACTACACCGCATTGTGTAACGCTAACCGGAACCGGATTGATTTATGTCAACACGAACCGAAAGGTTAGACTTAGAATCAGTCTCTGAAAACAAAAATAATTCTCAAAACGACTTTTTTTATCAAATATAAGAAAGGAGCCTCAGAGAATTAAAAGTTTCGGTTCACTACAGAACTAGACTTACTATACAAGAGATTTTGTTTTGTAAAATGTTATTAACTACACTCTGAGTGTAAGACTACCGAAAGGTTGAAAATGTCCGCATTAATTTTTCTCGATCGTAAGTGCGATGTGGTCAATGCTATGATCTTCACTTCTCTGTCTGTTTGTTGTCTTACAGGTGCCCGTCCCGTGGTGTAAAGTGTTCACATCCCTGCCTTACCTGAGTATAATGTGTGCCCACTTCACCTACAACTGGGGGTTGTTCCTCCTGATGTCCAACCTTCCCATTTACATGATGGAGGTCATGCAGTTCGATATCAAGTCGGTATGTTGATTAGAGATTCAGAATATTGTTCATTCTTTAAGCTTTTCTTTTGCAATCAATTATTATGTGAACTGTTGTAAGCTTACAGTTCCTTGTTAGTTTTGATCAATTACTGTTATAACAATATGCTCATTTATCCAATGCTTTCATAGGCTTTAAATCACATGCTGATTTTCTAAATATTTTTTATATTTCTTACACTTCATCAGTTCAGTCTATTACTTATAAGCCGTTCTTCTTAGGATCTCCATTTTTAAGATGCCTCAACCAGATACCCTCCTACTGTTTTAAACGACACATTCTTCTAAGAGACTGTATTTTCAGTCTAAGTAAACCTAGCCTCAACAATACTCTTTACACTCTCATACTGAGTCTAGCTAGATACAGTAACACGTCGCGTCAACCGACCTTTCGGCGATCTATGACCCTCCAATCAAATGTGAGATGGCCGATCGATACAATCGTAAAGATGCTACTATTAATATTATTTTAAAGTTTGATATTGGAACGTTATATGTGCGAATGCAGTCTATTGCGGCTTGGCAAGACGAGCCCTGATTGGTCAAGTCGATAGGTCTTCTAACGTGACCCGTTGCTACAACTAGATAGACTCAATATGGGAGTGTATCATTGAAGCTAGGTTCACTTAGTCTGTAGTATTTCTAACATTCCTCCACTAATGTCTCCTTCTGTTTCAGAACGGTACCAACTCACTCATTCCCTATGTGGTTATGGTAGTCTTCATAGTGCTGGGGTCATTAAGTGCAGACGCTCTGATTGGTCGTTCGCTCCTGAGTGTGGCCAAAACACGCAAACTAATGACCATATTAGGTAGGTACCACGATGACATCTTAGAATTTTTTAGAATCTTTGAATACCCAGTGCTGTAAGTTTCGATTCTCTTCACCCTATCACAACTTTGAATGGTCATCAGAAAATCCGTACTGGAATTACTTGCTTTTAAGTAATGTGTGAAGGAGGAAACATGGCTCCGAGGTTTTCTGCTCTCAGAAAAACCTGAAGGGAGGGATTAAATCGTGAGGGCGTAAGCCCGAGGAATTATCCAGACCTTTGCATTTAACTTTGTTTAGTTGTCAATAATACATGTTATGTGATAGAATTGGGGTTTAGGTCAGACAAATTATTCAAAGTCTTCTTTAAGGGCTTACGTTCTATTATGAACCTACTATCAGGTCACCTTATCAAAATTGTAAACATCATACGGGGTTATTCTCGGAAATTCCTAGAAAAGAAGAAACATACAAAACAACAGACAGCATCTGACCTAGGTTTATAAGCATAACAAGGACCTTACAGTATTGTTAGGTGCTTTTGAACTCAATGAAATTCAAGAGTGCTTCTCTAAAAAATATCCATGCCAGAAGTTTTGAAGAGACATAAAATCACTCTTATCTTTCAGCAAGTACAAAATATTGACATGTCATGTTCTTGAAAATTTCAATCTTTAACAGTTTGATTAAAATCGTCAGTGTTCCGGAGAATAAAAGTTTCGAAATTTTGATGCTACCGAGAATCGCACGTGTTCCATTTAGAAACTTCCTCTTCCTCGTCTGAATGCAGCTCATCTACTCGCATACTCTGTTTAAGTTAAGTAAATCCAAAACCTAGCCATTAATGAACAGATAATTTCATCGTGATTTAATAGATAAATTGCGGTGATCATATAGTTACGAACGGTACATTGGAATAACTTGCTTCTTGCTACTGATACGAAAAGGTTTTGCTGTATGAGCTTACGTTAAACATACAACTAAAGAGTTGCGGCCTGGCCGTGGCAGAGAGGAAACTCCGAATCGATTGAGTTCGAATCCTGCTAGACTTACTTTCTTTACTATTTTATTTCTTCGAGCACGGTCGATATTGAACTAATTATTCATTTCAATTACAAAGAATCTAAACTTTTTTAAATAAAGGACAATGATAACGGTATAAACTTGATTAAAATGTTTATATCCCACAGGGCACCTGCTCCCGGCGGTGTTTCTACTGGCCCTCAGTTACCTGGACTGTACCCAGAGCCAGGGGGCTGTAGCTCTTCTCTCCCTGGGGGTGGGATTCGGGGGCTTCGCTTACAGTGGAATCCTCGTCAACTACTACGACATCGCACCTTTGTTCGCCGCTCAGATCATGTCTGTAGCCAACGCCGTCAGTGCCGTGCCTGGAATAGTGACTCCTTACGTTGTTGCAGAGGTTACTAAAGATGTGAGTTCGATTTAATACCAAAATTTGCTTTATATAATTTTTGATATTATATTTTTCATTTACCTGCTTTCTAAGTACTTGAAGTTCTCATGAAAATGTAGATTTGTTTTGGATACACCTTTGCAACCGCAATTCCAGTGAAAAAAGCGTTGCAAGTCTATTGTCACCTGCATTGCTGAATGGGACGTAATCTATGACATGTTTCAAATTTTGTTGCAAATGTGGAAATGTTGGTCATTTCTACAAGTAAAATGCAATATTACTTATATTTTGGCATTACTTTCTTAAGGCAAAGTAAGGTAAAACATTGTTGTTTCAACATCTGTAGGAATTTGATAGGATTTGAGTAATAAAGACAGTAAATGCCAAAAACATTTTAGCTATGATATGAGGTAATCGGGGTAAAGAAAAGGATAACAATTTTAACAAGGTATCTGTAATATTGGTTATACATGATGGATTGATTGACCAATTATGTGTTTCAGAAATCCCGAGAACAGTGGCAGATAGTTTTCTTCCTGACCGCTGCTCTATTAGCTTTCGGTACCATCATGCACGTCGTGTTTGGTCAAGGTCACCCGCAGTCCTGGGCGTTCCTACCCGAACCGGAAGAGGAAATGACGTCATTACCTACAAGCAATGGTGTTGAGAAACCTGTACGAGTATGACAGCTCTTGACATATTAATTTGCTATATTTTACAGATTTGCCTTGTTTTTATATTGTTGTTTTATTTTGATATACAATAAAATCAGATCTATTTATTTTGAATTGTATTGTGTTCTCAGTCATTTTGGTCTTGTTAATGACATATTTTGAGAAGACATAATATACCCAACATCATACACAGCAAATATAGTTATAGCGACCTTACATAGGTTATAACAACTTTTGATAGTATGATTACACTTACAAATTTAACAGTAAATTTTTTAGTCAAAACGTGTAATTACTGTTCATTCAGTAAAGTCAGATATTTACGAAAATGCTTATGATATACATGACAGTACGCAATTCATGACCATGATTTCACAGATTTGCTGAACCCATTTATGGGTGGGGAATTCCCGAGTGTAGAGCTAACACAATATTCACACATGTCCAATAGCTTATAATTCAAACAACGAACAAACTATCGTAATCAATGTTTTCTATGTAAATATGATTTTAATTTAATCGTAAATTGATTGGTTGTATAGTACAAGAAATACGTAAATCAGATATTCCGTCGGTATGAAGATCAGAATCTATCTATTCACTAGAAAACTGCCATACTTACTACGAGCAGTTATTGTCTGCCTCGAATTATTTTCCCCATTTTGCACAAATACCATAATCGAAATCTTCAATTGCATTGAAGACCTTGGTGCCGTTCCACAAAGCATTTGTAGCCCATTTTTAACTTCGATTACAATCGATTGTTAGTATTTTGTGGAACGGGGACCTTTAGTATTGATACGAAAGAAAGTTGGTACATTACAAAGGAGTTTTCGGTGACTTGAATCAGGTGATGCTTTTCATAATTTGATGAAGGGCAAATTGAAACAGAGGACACCGAACAAATAGCACATGTTCATGAAGAAAGACGTTATTGTATTAGCCTAAAATGACCAAGTTTTCTTTGTGTTTCGTTTGATTCCGAATCCAATTTGAGGAAAAGAAGACGAAAGAGTAAAATACTTGAGTTTGAATCAATCATATATACCTCCTTTAGAACGCCATTGAAAAGAATCTTCCATGGTAGGGATTTGGAGACACGTATTCAGGATAGTCAAGGACTTCAACTCATCTGTTTGAATGCTCAACTTAACAAAAAAGGTGTACACAGTTAAATAAGCTTCATGCTTTAGTCATATTCTCAAATGATTATTGCTTCATAATGATACGTAAATGCTTTTATAATAAACATTGCCATTGTTTTTTCAATACATGCATACACATCCCATAGAATATGTCAACACTTGAAAAGTACAAGTCAAGGCGATTTTAACTTAGTGACTAGGTATGTACATAGTTTTCCAAATACCGTATGCATTTATATACATTTAAAAAAGTCTAGCAGGTAACAAACACAAAAATTCAAAACGGTCGCGCCCAACACTACACAAAATGTTTAATCCTTTATAGAGTATCAACTTCTCAATCAAGACTGATTTGGGTGTTACAATGCTTACTCCCTTTTCACATGTTGTCAATATGCTTACTCCCATAGCACATGTTGTCAATATCCTTACTCCCATAGCACATGTTGTCAATATCCTTACTACCATATCACATGTTGTCAATATCCTTACTACCATATCACATGTTGTCAATATCCTTACTACCATATCACATGTTGTCAATATCCTTACTACCATATCACATGTTGTCAATATGCTTACTCCCATTCCACATGTTGTCAATATGCTTACTCCCATATCACATGTTGTCAATATGCTTACTCCCATAGCACATGTTGTCAATATCCTTACTACCATATCACATGTTGTCAATATGCTTACTCCCATTCCACATGTTGTCAATATGCTTACGCCCATAACATACGTTGTCAATATGCTTAGGCCCATCATATCACATGTCGTCACACGCTTTCTCCCATATCACATGTTGTCAGTATGCTTTCTCCCATATCACATGTTGTCAGTATGCTTACTCCCATATAACACGTTGTCAATATGCTTACTCTCATATCACATATTGTCAATATGCTTACTCCCATATCACAAGTTGTCAACATGCTTACTCCCATATCACATGTTGTCAATATGCTTACTCCCATATCACAAGTTGTCAACATGCTTACTCCCATATCACATGTTGTCAACATGCTTACTCCCATATGACCTGCAAAACAATATGCTTACTCCCATATCACATATTGTCAATATGCTTACTCCCATATGACCTGCAAAACAATATGCCTACTCCCATATGACCTGCAGCCAATATGCTTACGCCCATTTCACACGTTGTCAATGTGCTTACTCCCATATCACATGCTGTCAATATGCTTACTCCCATATCACAAGTTGTCAATACGCTTAGGCCCATCATATCACATGTTGTTCACACGCTTTCTCCCATATCACATGTTGTCAGTATGCTTTCTCCCATATCACATGTTGTCAGTATGCTTACTCCCATATAACACGTTGTCAATATGCTTACTCCCATTCCACATGTTGTCAATATGCTTACTCCCATATCACAAGTTGTCAACATGCTTACTCCCATATCACATGTTGTCAATATGCTTACGCTCATATCACAAGTTGTCAACATGCTTACTCCATTTCACATGTTGTCAGTATGCTTACTCCCATATGACCTGCAAAACAATATGCTTACTCCCATATCACATGTTGTCAGTATGCTTACTCCCATATCACATGTTGTCAAGCTTACTTCCATATCACATGTTGTCAGTATGCTTACTCTCATATCACATGTTGTCAGTATGCTTACTCTCATATCACATGTTGTCAGTATGCTTACTCTCATATCACATGTTTTCAGTATGCTTACTCTCATATCACACGTTGTCAATATGCTAACTCCCATATCAAATGTCGTCAATAAGCTAACTCCCATATCACACGTCAATAAGCTTACCCCCATATCACATGTTGTCAATATGCTTACTCCCATATCACATGTTGTCAATATGCTTACTTCCATATCACATCTTGTCAATAAGCTTACTCCCATATCACATGTACATACCGTCAGACAGTGAGGTTGCGTGACCAGACTCTACATACAGTTAAGAAACATTGACACTGACCGACTGGCTTTTTTTGGGCATCTAAAATGACATGGAAACAGTGCTTCTGAGTCTTGATAGACAGGCTAATAGGGTAGCACATGTTTCTCTCCCTCTACTGAGTTCATCGGAAAGGACATGTTCTATCAACCAAGGGGGTTTGGTATATGGTCCTGTCTATCTCGAGGGGTGCAACTCCGCATCTGAACTTCGAAAGGGCGCTTCTCTGGGATCTGTTGATGCGTCGTGTTAAATACTCCTCTTGTCAAATTAAGACTGCACAAAACGGTGTTATTATCAAAAAGTATAATGAAGGTACATCCCAAGGTGTTTATGCTGAATGGTTTCAAAACATACATTCAGTATCTCTAAAACAACAAGGAACACGAATGCAACAAAGGTCACAGTGAGATTATCTGAAGAGCAGGAAAACCCTTTTGGTTTTATCCAGCTTGGAGTCACTTTTATCAGAATACTGCGGGAACTTCTGTTGCACTCGTTCAACAATTTAACCATTCTCCCGACAGAATAGGGACAGAGTTATATTGTTAACAGGCCAAAAGGTGTCAAATCATAAATAACAAGTAAAATCAAAGACCGGTATATATTCAATTGATCCACTAACGTATTTACTTTTTAACTTTTTATCTTTGAGTTATAAAAGCTGCGTCTGGCTATCGCCATGCGGGCGTTAAGGGTGGTCTCGAGCAGTGCGAGATTAAAGGGGGATAACTCTCGCTTGGACTTGTGACTAAAACAGCCACACCAAAATTAAAGGAGGCAAAATTGACAAGTTACTACCTCACGTTAAAATATATTTAACACATCAAAATAACACTTTGTTGCTGTGTCGTTTACAGAAGCAATATCATTGGACAAAATGTCGTCAGTCGAAGAACGGTGAGCAGACGATTACGACATGGTCTCTGTCCCTATCAACTGTTCCGTGCGATATTTCTGACCCATTGTTATCGACCTGAAAGACCGAAGCAGATCACGGAGCTTGCAGAATCGGAAGTGGCATTGGCACCCCTATTTCCAGACATTTCACCAAATGAACACTAATGGGATCACTCTGATCGGGACATTTGACAGCCGCCTTTCTAAAAATTATCAACAGGAATGACAGTCAATTCGAAACAACGACTCAGCGACTGGAAAACTCACATTGACGTTGTGTTATGTATCGATGCCAATGAAGGTCGCGCACGAGAGTAGCACTGGAGTTTAGCAAAATGACCCATACCAAATGTCAAAGCTTGTGACAAGAGACACCTACATTGCAAATTCAGATTTCAACCCTTCTCTATTTGTATGGCTGTATATGACTCATGTCTACTAAACTTCATGTAATTGTTACGAATATCAGTTAATAAATCATGAGATCCTTTATCACATATGCCCTAACATTTCTTCTTGTTATCCTTTACTGTGTGAGTTTTTAAGTTATGGTATAGTTTCTTTTGCCCGTGAGTTTACAATGCTATTTAAATAAACAGTGATGAATAATAAATTTTACTAACATTGTTATATCTTGGACACTGTATCTCCAATAGCACACATTCTTTTACTTTTTTGGTCCGTGCACAATGTAACATTTTTACATTTGAGACAATAACTTGTACGCTTGCAGATAGTGTGATCCCAAATATTACAAATTTACATTTTCACCATCTAAATGGCATTAATCTTCAAGACGTTCAGCTCAATCAACATCTATCAGTGAGGTAAAGAATCAAACAAAAGATAAATAACCGCTTGTGGGCCATCATGTTTGTTTGTTAGCTGCTGGTCATCTTCCTACGCAGAGCCTAAAAGGCCAGTTTCCAAACTGTCATTTTATGCCTTGCTGCAGAGACTTTACATTTCTGTGCTGCTATAGTGCCCCTACAGAGTAGAGAGCAAGCACAGAAAACTCAAGGCTATGCAGCAAGGCATAAAATGACAGTTTGGAAACTGGCCTTTTAGGCTCTGCGTAGGAAGATGGCTGCTGGTATGGTCAACGTATTTTTTTTGTTGCCTGACTCTGATGGTGTTGGTTCGAATTCCGCATGGGTCTCGGCCCAAAAGAAGGACAATAATATGTACTCACAGATTGTGTGATCCCAAATATGTCAATGTAAGATTTGTTCCCTATCTTATGGTATTCATCTACAAAAGTGGTTTCATTGTAACCAAAGTGTCACTGTCCATTATGCATGACTAACTACCTACGTAACATGATGAAAATGATATCCTGCGAGCTTATGAACATTAGAGCAATGCATTCGAATGGCTAACTAATTAACACGGTGACAGCACTTTAATTGGAAAATGGTATACATTTTAAATGTGAATAAAATATGTATAGCTAATTCCCGGATTTAATCATATGAAAGCTAAAAACGTAAGTGTATATTCGAAATATTCTGATGATGTCAAATTCCAAACTTGATGTCGTTGAAATTTCAATTCAGTTGCAGTATTGCTGCATACGTATATGAAGTGAACCGGTGAACGCTTTTGGGGTTATGTGAACAGTGTCACTTCTATCACTGAACCTCAGGGTCATGTCACACCGTCAGTTTTGAATTTGTTCATTTGTTTGTTCAAGAACAGAGCATTCTATACATAAGCCTTGATAGTGTAATATGACACAGGAAGTCCAGTGTAACGGCATACAGACGACTGCTTGTAACGTTTGTCCCAGTTCACCGTCATATACAGCTGTCTCGACCTGGGCTTCATTTATTAATTGTCTATTTGTGTGTGGGCTCTGAAGCGTAGCAAATA
This sequence comes from Steromphala cineraria, assembly GCA_916613615.1. Taxonomy (NCBI): domain Eukaryota; kingdom Metazoa; phylum Mollusca; class Gastropoda; order Trochida; family Trochidae; genus Steromphala; species Steromphala cineraria. The sequence continues at coordinate 12,138,130 of OU744729.1, forward strand.
CACCAGGGTCGTCGGTTTCCCGCTGGAGAGTTCCATAAAAGGGAGGTTACTCCAGGCAAACCACGAAGGGTTTTTATTTATCAGACTGATGCTCTCGGCTACCTAGGAGATGAAGACTTCAGGGAAACCCTCTGCAAGTAAGTGCAATGTTTCTAGACTTGTGGATTGTGTCATTGTAGTAAAATTTAGCGAATCATCAATGTAACTGTAAAAATCATTCTACACTACAACACCTTCTTGAACATTAGAACTCTTCCATTATAACGAGGAAAACAAGGTACCACACTGACCATGAATGCAAATTTCAAATCTACCCCACTTGAACACCTGTCTGAGTATAGAGGTGACAACCGGGCACTACCTATTCGTTATAACGAGGATTGATCGTATCGCCAACCCACTAGGACGTAAGCAGCTAGGGCACTTTTTCATTTTGTACATAATGGTTTTGGCTGTTTGAATAAAGACCTGACGTTAAAACTCTCCTCCAGTATCCTTTGAGCCATGTAACCAATTGTGAGTTGAGTAATGCTGCATACACATGCACAAAAAAGTAAAGTGAATACAGGTATTGATCGAAATTACTCAACCGTTAACAAGTACAACGACACCAGTGTTTTATTTTCATGGAGAAATGATTTGTAAAATGATGATATCAACAAATGTTCTTGTCAGACCGAGGGATCGTTTCCGCTACCTGCCGATTATGATTCCGTTAGCTGACGACTCCACCAGAGAAATTAGAGGACGAGTTTGAAGACAATATGTTTTAAGTTTCTTTATTAATAATTGGATTGACTGAAACAAATTTATCAATTGTAAACGTCACGTCTGTACAAAGCTACTCATATTTTGAAATTAAGTTGACAAAGTGTTATTTCAGATAACGTGTACATTCGGTGTACTCTCTGCTTTGTTTTCATGTATATGTCAGCGTGCTGCACTTTGTGTACAAAGAGATCAAGAATCTGTCAGGTACCAGTCTAAGTAAACCTAACCACAATAATACTCACTACACTCCCGATGTTTAGTGTAGCGAGTATTATTGAGGCTAGGTTTACTTAGATTGACGAGCTAACAAAAACACTGTTTGTTTCTCTGGAAGCGCCATTGGAATTGTACCAACATGTTTTGCTGTTCGAAATTGTTTTCTAATAGTCGAAGGTCTGTTTCCAACCTCGTTGTTGGCTTTCATAATAAGACAATCTTGATAAGTATTATTTAACATTACCAACAAAGCTTGACAGAACCTACAAGCGAATGATGGTTGTCGTGTTCGTATTTCAAGCAAAACCCTGTGCCTTTGTCTAATCCTGACATTTTGTGTGAAAAACAAACATATTCCAATGTAGCTAATAACACGCTCCGTGCTAGTTCCAGTTTTAGACCAGTTAAGGTGCCCATGCCATGAGCATCAGCTTTCTAAACTACAACACCACTCAGATGGAACTCAGTGAAAGTCAAAACATCTGAAAAATGTTTTGAAACAAGTGTTTTCATACATAAATGTTTTGGGACGTGGGACGTTGAACGTTGGCCCAGTATACTGACTAGCCCTTGCTTAAAGGACTTCACTTTCCATTTCAAGGGTAAAAACAAGCGTTCTTAGAAAACTCGGCGACCACTGGTATCCATATTACAACTTGACGTTATTCTTAAAAACTGTTTTACACACCGACAAAATAATTTCTTAAGCGGAATGACCCCAATCATCCTTTTCCATTGCAGAAGGTCCACCATGGTATCTCTCCACCCGCTACATGATTGCTGTGGTAGTTTTCTTCGGACTGTTCAACACCTTTCTGCAGAACGCAGACCTGAGCATGGCCATAGTGTGTATGGTGAACCACACTGCTGTAGACATATTGACCTTACGTGAAGAGAACCCGGCTGTCCGGAGTATGTTCTATACAGTGTCCAATACAACTGATTGGACTCCTAATTACACGTTGATACTGGATACTAGAGATGAACTGACATTCCCTGATAGTGTACATGATGATTCACAGCTGTCCTGCAGACCAATCAATGCAACGAAACATGAGGTATGTCTACCTTAAGGATGTTCTTATACTTATAAGAACAATGATTAGGAATATTAAGATACTTAAGAATGTATCAATCAGGTTAGATAAACAACGAACCATGACACAGAAGATACGTATTCGAATTAACGTTCATAGTTCCAAATGCTAAGGTTATCTGGTGTTAAGTAAGAGAGAAGGTCCGCTCCCGGGGGCTTTCCGTCAAAGAATGCCCATTTCCCAAGGAAGCGGCCAAGGAGGAGGGCTTTTAGGCCGATTCCGAGGGTAAGGGCATTATTTGACGTAAAGATTGAGTGAAAGGTCCTTCTCTTACTTATATACCGAAATATATCCCTTATACGATGATCAAGCCATCCGATACTAAACTGACGTTTGATGTGAAACTTTCTGACTGCAGGATGGACAACTAGTATGGGACAAGGAAACCCAAGGTCTAGTTCTTGGTGCAATGTTCTGGGGCTACACCGTGATTCAGTTTTTTCTGCCCGCCATCCTACAGCGTATTGGCCCCAAGCTGGTGGTGACGATGGGCATGGCGTCCATGTCGGTGCTGACACTTCTCTCCCCCGTCTCCGCACGCTTCTCCCCCTGGTTGCTGCTCGCTCTCAGGGTGCTCTATGGAACATTCAGTGTGGGTTATACAGTTTTAGCTTCTGTGAAACCTGATGGTTCTCCTGTTTTTCAATATTAGGCTCTTACGCATTAACCAGTAACATTAGAAAGATGGTTCATCAAAGTCACAGTATCCATTATCTAAGGGTTTTTAGATCATGGCTTCATTGTACCTTTTTGTTACAAAGTTTTGCACATTGAACATTTGGATTATTAGATGAAAGTGTTCCACAATCGTTGACAATCCTTGGGATATTAACAATCAGTAATGCTTTATATTGGATACCAATTTGACGTTGCCAACTTCATGTGATGTTGTAGTATAAATGCCCCTCCATTTTACCTACAGGGGTTCACTCTGCCTGGCCTGTTCGCTATCTGGGGTAAGTGGGCCCCACCCAAGGAGCGGAGTCGACTGGTAGCTATCTCATTCTCCGGCAACATGGCAGCTACTGCAGCCGTCTTCCCTATCTCAGCGCTTCTCTGTAAGGTGGACTTTGATTCAGGATGGCCCCTGATATTCTATGTATATGGTAAGTAACTCTCACATATGAATCTTGGATAAAGCTTATCATTCGTCGATCGTCAAACTGTGTATTAGTGCTTCGATGATTCGATAATTGTAAAAAAAACACCTCTTGAAATTGAGTTTTGTGAAAGTGGAAATCATGAAAAATAATAAAACTTTGACCGGGGTTCACACCTTTAATTGTGGATAAGAACATAATCTTTTCATTCATCAGTCTATTCAATAAGAATATCTGAAGCGATTTGAGCAAATATGTCTTTTCAAACAAAATCTCCCTAGTTCTCCAATGTGATTTTTGTTCGGCCTAGGCAGTCTGGGAGTGATATGGACGGGAGTGTGGGTGTACTGTGTGTACGATGATCCTGCAGACCATCCGAGGATACACCCTGAGGAGAAACAGTACCTGAAGACAGAACTCACTGGAGCAACTACCAGACTCAAGTCGGTCAGGGTCTTTTCTTTCTCTACTTCATCATCAATGTTAATTGAAGTGTCTAGTGGATGAAACATTAAGCAAATTCATTGTTCTGTAGCAGTTAAATTGGCTAAGGAGCCAAGGAAACATGGTATTCAAAACTTTCCTTTATCATAAAATTTAATACGTTCTCGAGACGTTCAAAGCAACTAAGCAGTATGACATCTCTATTTCTTCTTTCACGTTTTGAAACCCCTATATTTCTTTCAAATGTCCCGGCATATCCATTTATCATAACACGTCCTGACAATTCTGTACATGTATATCTTTTTCATGCCATGACATGCCATCTCGATTTCTTCTCATACATCTCCTCACTCACATTGACTAAAAAGTCTATTTCTTCCTTTCTAATTTCACATCTTAATATCTTATTACTCGTCCTCACTGTCCTGAAATCACCATTTGTCCGTACATATCCAATAGCAACTTTTAGGTATAAAAAGGAAACAGGAACCGTCTGAAGCTTGCTACAACAAATCTAACTTGTGTTGGTCTTTACAGCTATCTTGTGTCAGAGGCTAATAGACAGACTTTGATATAGCTTTACATCTATATTTCTCGCAACACATCCTGCATGGCTTTTCTAATTCTTCTTACACGTCTTAACATCTCTATTGCCCTGATGTTCAGAATTATTTTCTAGTCAAGTGACATTTGCATGTCATGATGTAAATTTTGTCTAGCTCCTATATCACTTGAACGCAGCCTCACATTCCCCCTGTTTCGTCACAGGCAGCCACCCCCTGGTGTAAAGTGTTCACATCCCTGCCCTACCTGAGCATCATGTGTGCCCACTTCACCTACAACTGGGCCTTCTTCCTCCTAATTGCCAACTTACCCCTGTATATGATGGAGGTCATGCAGTTCGACATTAAAGCGGTGAGTCCAATACACGAGGGTTTCCTTTCACGAACCCCTAAGGTGATCTTAAGTCCTGAAGGTAACCTTAGCGTAATGTTAAATGATCGGAGTTAAGGTCAACCTTAGTAAAGGTTGCTTTGTGAAACCTTTGCCTACCTACCCCTGTATATGGTGGAGGTCATGCAGTTCGACATTAAAGCTGTAAGTCCAATACACTAGGGTTTCCTTTCACAAACCCCTAAGGTGATCTTAAGTCCTGAAGGTAACCTTAGCGTAATGTTAAATGATCGGAGTTAAGGTCAACCTTAGTAAAGTTTGCTTTGTGAAACCTTTGCCAACCTACCCCTGTATATGATGGAGGTCATGCAGTTCGACATCAAGGAGGTGAGTCCATTACACGTGGTGAAGGGGTCAGGAGACGCTTGGTGGAAAATGCTATGTTGTTTCAATCGTTGTACCCATGGGCACCTTTTAAGTCATTATCATGCTCGTGTTATGCTATGAGAACAGTCGGATATGTATCCCATTAGGTTCTTCACATTGAAACTGACGAAAGAGTAATATTTTTTTATTTTTCAATTAATAAGTTGTTTTCCGGACAATTGTCCTGTTCATATTTTGTTTTGATATTTTATTATCCATGCCAACATTTAATCACTTTCGACACTTTTGTTCAGTCGAAGCAAAGCAGTCGAAGCAAAGCTTGATCACTTCCTAAATAGTCATCATCATATTGCGGATTTCGTACAACCCAAATCAAATGACTGTACCAAATTGGATGTCATACGACAAGGAGTTATCTTTATGTTTTAACCAGAGAACTACTTCTGTTTCAGAACGGTACCAACTCACTCATCCCGTATGTAGTGATGGTAGTCTTTATATGGTCAGGATCTCTCGTTGCAGACGCGTTGATTGGTCGAGAGCTTCTTAATGTGTCTAAAACACGTAAACTTATGACCATATTAGGTAAGACACATTAGCTCTGGTACTCTTGGCATATCTATCACTGTTGTCATCATAATTTGTACATTGTACAGAAAAATTTCTTTTCCATTGAAGATATTCTTAGATTAAACTTATTTATCGAAGTGATTTATCTGATATCCTTGGTCGATATTTTGACATTTTATTGTACTATGATTATGATTAAAATTAAAAAACTCATCTGTATGTCAATCCTCTCAGTGTTACCGTGCAAGATTTCCTTATTCCTATGTCGTCGAACCACGACATGTTACGTTTTCAAATTCTCAAAAATGCTGCAACCAATATGGAATGGATTCGTGATTGGTGATCTCGACTAATTCGAGGAGTTCTGAAGAGAAAACTTCAATCCTTGGTTTTTCTGTCTGCGCAGGGTTAGAGTCGAATTGACGCAGTGTGTTTGGTTCTTTTCCCCTATTGTGGTCTAGTTTTATCGATCCATACCAGCAGTGTCGCAAATAATATACAAGTATAATACACTTGACATTTAGTAAATATTATACCATATCCCACAGGGCACCTGCTCCCGGCGGTGTTTCTGCTGGCTCTCAGTTACCTGGACTGTACCCAGAGCCAGGGGGCTGTGACTCTTCTTTCCCTTGGGGTGGGCTTCTCTGGCTTCGCCTACAGCGGCATCCTCGTCAACTACTACGACATCGCACCTTTGTTCGGCGGTCAGATCATGACTTTTGCTAACGGCGTCAGTGCCATACCAGGGATAATTACTCCATACGTGGTTGCAGAGGTTACTAAAGATGTGAGTTAGATTGCCTTCTATTGTTTATACTACCAATCATATTTTCACTTCTTAATGTTGTTTGAAATTAATATTTTAAAAGTGATCGACATATGTCAGACCTGTGCATGAAGACATGAAGGGACGACTATGTGTTAAAAGTTTTTACAATAAAGATAATTACTTAAGCTGTTGGTTATGATAGCTTGAATCCTATTTAATCTTGGTTTGACAATAGCTTAATTCACAGCTCGAAATGGTCTGACAGTTTTGATTTGAAAGGAACATCAGCGCTTACAATTCGCGATTATTACATGATTGAAAACGGCAATTCGGTACAGTAAAATGCTTTCTGCTAGATCCAAATATTAAGTCTATTTATGCTTATTTATATATATTTTGGGCTTTTTGCACAAGCCAATATGCCAAAAATAACATTGAATAACTGTTAGTTTACTTTTCTAGGGCTAAATAATAAAAGTATTTGGCATGATTGATCAATGGCGTGTTTCAGAAATCCCGAGAGCAGTGGCAGATAGTTTTCTTCCTGACCGCCGCTCTATTAGCCTTCGGTACCATCATGCATGTCGTGTTTGGTCAAGGTCATCCGCAGTCTTGGGCAGTCCTACCCGAACCGGAAGAGGAAATGACGTCATTACCAACTGGCAATGGTGGATCCGTATGACAGCTGTTGTCAGATTAGTTTGTTTAGAAATTGACAATTATATTTGTCTGTTTATCGTTGGTTTATGTTAATATACAATTAAGTCCGATCCATTTATTTTGACTCTGTAATCAAAGTCGTATTTCTTTAGCTGGTAACATGTTTTTTTTGATAGATTAAAAAGTAACACGTAGAATGACAAAAGAATTGCTACTTAGTAGTTGAATATAATAACATGCATCAGTAGTCAATATAATAAATGACACCTCACATGACTACACACGATAATGTGTTATTGTAAATAAATGTGTTTGACAAAGGAAACCAACGCTGTTATTAAAGGGGCAGTAGCACGTTTTTAGGGGGAAAATAAGGTGATGTCAGGAAAATGAAAATTTAATGGATCCAATTGAAAGACAATGCATTTAAACTAAATGGAGCAGATATAATTCAAATATGTAATGTAAAGTTTAGCCATGCGATTTCTTTTTCTTGCACAAAATGAATTAAAGGTGTTCACACAAAATGGCCACCCATGGATTTTATGTGAATCTTCATACTTTGTCCTCTGACAATGGTTTGTGTAATGACATTTTTGACACTATCAAAATAATACATTTATCATTAACATACAATTATCAGTGAAAATTTTAAAATATAAAATGATCAAAAAACGTGCTACTGCCCCTTTAACTGTAAGTTCATACTTGATAAGGGTGACCGGATGGCTCCCCAGTTTACATATAAAACCAACATCAAGTTGTTCATTTTGAAATATTTTCTCTACTATTGTTTGAATACTTTGAATTGGGTATGTTGCTGAGAAATATGTAAGCTGTAGTCTGAAGCTTAAAGAGAAGTATATTATTAATAAACGTTATGAATATAAATCAACAAAGATATTAAACATCGACAGTTCTTATAAAATGTAATATAGTATGAAAATTTAAAAAGCTCTATCTAAATACTTTCCAGAAAAAAAAGAATAAACTAGGACTGCCGCGGCAGTACTTAGGTCTTCAAGACTTCCTCTTCACACAGTGTTTGACCTTCACAAGCATTTTTGTCACAGAGGTATACAAGTTATACAACATCAGAAAGACCTTGTCTGGCAAATAATTGGTGGAATTATCTGTCACCGTTTTTAAGATACAGAGGTTTGAAGTCTGTCATGTAAAAGAGCTGGTTCAGACCTTTGCGTGATTTAACTGAATACTGTAACTACTGATATTTTGTTAATAAAGTATTTCGGAAATCTTTTTTGTGTGTCTTAATCGATATATGAGTAGTTTGTTATGTTTATAGAAAAATAATGTTATGACGTTAAAATCAAGTTAGAGTCTTAACCGTCAATTTTTATAAGAGCAACTGCGTAAGTTGTTGTGGGTGACATATTAAAAACTTTAAAAACAGTGTCATTAGATCGAGAAGTATCAACTGTTGCAAGAAATTGTCATCTTAAAGATGATCGACGGCGTGTAGTGACTATAGGAGAGTTTGAAATCGCGATTATGATCGAAAACCGGACAATGACACGCGTCAATTAGTCAAACGTAATTTTGGAAACTTATCGAAGCAGTCAGAAAAGTCAGTTACGAGATTATGATGTAAGAGAGATTTAAGTAGGTTGTACATGAGAATTTGCCTTGTTCGAACATATATGACTGTTAGGTTTTCACTGAAAACACGTATTTATTGAATAATTTCCATTTGGCGATGAATGAGAGAAATATTTTGATTATTTATAATGAGTTATGCCATTTACTTTCATATAAAAACAAAACAATATATGATGAAATTCACGGAGTTGCTCTTTAAGATTGAAATTATAGCAAACGTCATTATTAGATTGTGACTAGATATCATTATGACATGCAAAATATGCTTGACAATCTTTTGACGGACGGTATACATTGGAGCTTGTTTAGAACAAGTGATGTCAATATAAGGCTACACTTTGTAAGGAGTTTGGGTCACACGTGCACCACTGTCTGAATGGTGTCTTTTGTTTGAAGAGGATCGACTGCTGGTAAAAATCATGTTTTATCATGTATCATGTTTTAGTCAAATGGTTTCATAGAGCGACAGTGTTAATCGAAAATCACAAAGTGACACGCGTCAAATAGTCAACCGTAATTTTGGAACTATCTCAAGAAGTCAACCCTTGTAGCTATGTACATCGGAACTGTGTGTTCCAGCTTCTGTGCAGTCATAAGACATTTGTTTATTGTAGTTTGAACAAGAGAGAGTCTAAGCCAAAGCCGTCAATGATTGATGGCTTGCTCAAACTCGTTAATTAGTCAGGCAATCGCAACGAAATAAGCAGATGTTAATGAATGTATACCATTAATAAACGTTATGAATATAAATCAACAAAGATATAAAACATCGACATTTCTTATAAAATGTAATATAGTATGAACATTTAAAAAACTTTATCTAATTACTTCGCAGAAAAAAACCTGTGAATAAACTAGGACTGCCGCGGCAGTACTTAGGTCTTCAAGACTTCCTTTTCACACAGTGTTTGACCTTCACAAGCTTTTTTGTCAAGGAGGGGAATAAATAAATCATCAAAAAGACCTGGCCTGGCAAAAAATTGGTGGAATTATCTGTCACCGTTTTTGAGATACAGATGTTTGAAGTCTGTCATGTAAAATGGCTGGTTCAGACCTCTGTGTGATTTAACTGAATACTGTAACTACTGATATTTTGTTAATAAGGTATTTCGGAAATCCTTTTTTTGTCTTAATCATACACATGCATAGGGTAGTTTGTTATGTTTATAGAAAAATCATGTTATGACGTTAAGATCCAGTTAGAGTCTTAACCATCAATTTTTATTAGCTCATCTGGCCTGTAAGGCCCGATGGGCTTATGGCATATCATGGTGTCCCTCGTCCGTCCGTCCATCTCTCTGTAAACTTTGTGGAATTTCGATTTCTTCTCCAGAACCATTAAGCCTAGAAAGCTGAAACTTGGTGTACAGACCCCTTGACTAATGAGGATTATAAATTGTAGCTTTGGTGGCCCTGTGGCCCGTAATAAGGGCCACAGGGGCCACACCCTTAAAACCTATTTTCATATTCTTCTCCAAAAGCATAAGGCCTAGAAAGCTGAAACTTTGTGTACAGACTCCTTGACTAGTGAGGATTATAAATTATAGATTTTATGACCCTGTACCCACTACTAAGAGGGGGAACCACATTGGCCACACCCTAAAGCAAAATCAAATGTAAGCCTGGTGGGCTACAGAGATGAGCTCTATTTTATGATAATGTTCTGAAACGGAAATATGAACTCTTTCATGGAATCAGAATGCAACAACCCGTTTAATAAAATCTGTTTATGACCGAGTTTGTCCCTTTAAACACGAAGGGGAAAACTACCTTTAGAAATATGTCATATTTCAAGGTCGATTTGTAGGACGAAGTTTTAATTATTGTCTCGCAAAGTTTTAAAAACAGTCATTTTGCTTTCAGTTGAGCGCATCTGTTAGTATTTACATTAGTGAGGAGAAGATTTTTAAAGACGTGTACCATCAAAGCCGCAAAATTTCACGAAATAATCGGAAATATTCAGTTTTTCGAAAATAGCAAAAATTATATCATTACGTCCGAATCGATTACTTAATTGATGAGAAATAGTGTTGCCTACATTTTGGTGAAAGTTAATGAATAAATGATAAATCCATAGCAAATAATTGTTATAACTAGTCTTTAGTGAAAAATGTGGTACAATGTATCACAAAACAATTTTACCGGTATAAACATTACTAAGATCTTAAATGATCAATTCTTCAATTCAAAAGATTATCCCAAAAATAAAAATGAAAAAGCTGTTTTAAGACCCCTGCCCTCGTGTATTTGCACAGCCATACAAATTTAAAGTATCATACACTGATGTTTGAAATTGTGAGTACTTATCACAACGTATGTGCCCGTCACATGGATTCGTAGTCGCATATAATTTACAACAGGATTTTGTTTTGTACGCTTTTGAAAAGTTGGTATCGTTTCTTCTGCCCCTAAGTGTAGATAAAAATGAAGTATGAATTGCACCGAAAAGGATAGTGTGGTGCCCCAAACCATGGGCCAGAGAATTGGAAACCTAAAATTTGGGCAAGATGCATACATTGCTTTGTTAACATTCGTCATTTACAAGCAATACTTTATTATCATTATCGACATCTTGTGTATTGTCACCAAGAGAACGTTTCGGTGTAAAACATATTGTTCATCATGTTGAATAGGGTATTTAACACTAACTACATATATACAGATTGACGAGGGGGGACATTGGCCACACCAATTAAATATGAAACCTGGTGAGCTACAGAGCCGATGGCTATATTTTCATATTTATTGTACTATTCCATGACTAAAACGTTTATTTATCCATTACTCACAAATAAAAATATTGCTGGAGCAACGGTACTCATTTAGCCATCAAATACATTTTGGTCTATCATTTGATATCATTCAAACTATGGAAAGTATCGTAAGTAAGTTAGAGACAATCGTTAGGTCGTTCAGCTTGTTCCAATTTGAAAATAAACTATCAATAGACAATACATTATATATCAATCGTAAATCAATAATTATCAAACAGCATTAACATATTTGCACAGAAACCTTGAGCGACGAATTTCTGTATGACATGCATACATTGGAGACATACATTTGAAGAATTTGAAGTGCATATAATAGAGTAAACAGTTGATCAGCCGTAAATCCTTAACTATCAGACAGCAGTTAATTTTTGCAAGGAAACCTTGGAAAATGATTTATTTTAACTTACATACATTGGAAGGATATACACTGACTTCCAAAATAAATTTTGCACCATTTTGTAATGATTCTGAAGAAGGAAAAACGATAGAAATTTAAAACAAAGTACCTCTTATTAATTAATCTTTTGTTTAAACAACCAGCGAATCCAAATTAAAGGTGGGAAACCCAGTTTTCCACTTATTTGATCTGAAGTGGGCAGGGGTCAAAATTGTGGTTGTTCAGACGTTCGTTGAAATAATGTTTTCGCAATAATTTCGTTAAAGTAATAAAATGTGCTACTTTAGTACCAGGTTTGAGCAGCCGGAGTGTTCCAACTTCCAAATCTGCCAGAATTAACAAAAAAGGTCAAACGTTAAATTACGTCTTCTGTCAGCAGGTTCAACTTCACATTTCGTCTGCATCGAAGCTTTTCCATTAACGGGAATGTGTGGACACAAGTCTAGATCTTACTTGTCATATTGACACATCTTTGAGTCGTACAAAAGGTAACCAGCCTTAAGATCTCAACAATCGCAATTATTTCCTGGTATTGCATGCCAATTCTGACGTTATAACTTCGAATGAAATTGCCATGTGTCGATGTTTAGTGACCAATGGCTATCAAGTTAGCAGTCGATGAGCTCTGATTAGATCTGTCCAAGTTCATAAAGTGCACGACAACATAACAACATGCCGACCTTTGATGTTTGCTATCTCTGACGTCACTAAGAGACAACGTTGGCGGTGGTCTAATGTCACAGATATCGGCTCTTATGCAGTGCAAAAACAACTGTGTTTTTGTGTTTCAGGGTTGTCAGCAATCCTCACAACCTCTCCTATAGCCGGATCAAGTTACCATTAGAAATAAAGAAACACTAACGGTTCTTGTAAAAGGGCATTTTGTAATCAATTTTGTCAATTTTCAGTGGGGATTCGCGATACTTTTGCTATACCGTTTACTGGTTTTAAGGTGTTTTTTTCACTATTCGAGTGACAAACATTCATTATGGATAGTTATTTAAATTTTTCGTCACGTGACTAAGTTCCAGAGGAAACGTCACGTGATAATGACATTTTGGCCATTTCTGCAAAAATGCATGAATTTTGCTCAATTAAAAGTTTTAAACTTGAAAGTGTGGGATTCAACTATGTCATTGCCAACTTAAATTAAAATGTAAATATGAGATCGTTTTTGAAATTTCCGTTTTAAAATTGCAAAGTTTCTTTGGAATTCAGTGTATAAAAAGAAATGGTTTGAAGTGCATGAAATATAACACACAATTGATCTACATATCAGTCGTCAATCATTAATTATCAGACATCAGTTACATATTATGCACATAAACCTTGAAAATAAAAATCTGTGTGACTTCCATGTTGGAATATACATGAAAATAATTTGAGTTCAGTTAAGCAGAATGAACTTTTTGTGACTGATTAACCAAGTACTACAAAATATCAAGAATGAGCATAACGATATTTTATGAGCGCTTGAAACAGTGTCCACAATTCTATTATTTGGAGGTGAAAATACAGATGACGGTCTTACAAATAAAAATTGAAACGATTCAACTAAAATGCTTTCTTTCTTACTGATGTGGAACAAACTTTATATCATGTACTTCACTTGTAAGCATTTGATCTTGTCAAGGCTTGGTGTCGAGTTGGTAACCTTCTGGTGCGGCCAGTGAATGCGTCGTTGTCTCATAGAGCGCATGGAATTACTATTGCAAATAGTTACGTGCTAAATATACGAAAGCCTACAAGGGCCAAATTCAAGTTGTAAGTTTTAATTTCAATACACGTTTGAAAATTAAATGTTGTACTTACTTAAAGTTTTGAATTTGTTATTCCAACTTTAAGAATTGTAACTACAACTTTTAAATTTAAAAATAAGACAATTAAAACGTGAAAATACAACTTTGAACATTTTGTAAAAATACCTTACAACGTTGTAATTTAAATAATGTAAATTAAAAAGTTGATATTACACCTTTAAAAGTTGTAGTTTCAACTTTCAAAATATGAAATTACATCTTCAAAACTTGAATATACAAATTTCTAAATTTTAATCACACTTTTAAGAGTTGTAATTACAAGTTTTAGAAAAAAATGTTGTCATTGAATTTGGCCCTTGTAGGCTTTCGTACAAATATAACAACCATAGATTCATTCGTTTTTGAGTTTTGCATAGATAGTATGGATCAGAAAAGATTTTTCTGTTTATTACGTAAAGAATGATAGGAAACAACACAAACATCAACTTTCATAAAATTGTCTGGTTCGATGCTGTAAATTAACGTACGTTAGAGTCGAAGCATGACGTCTTGCTTATGTCTTTTAAAGTGAGGTCACCATTACAAAGTTATAGTTTGCCTAACAGCTTCGTTTGATGCACGATACGATTACCGACGTTGGTAAAAAATGCGTGATGCTCTCTTACGCTTACAAGTATTCACGGTCATTACAGCTAAATTATGTATATTCTGTATAGTGTGATGAGTCTTTATAAATAATTGCAAAAAGATTTGAGGACCTCTTGATTCCAACGGGTTCTTCAGAAATAGGTGCCTCAATTGAAAGGTGACATCTAAATGGCTATTTTTCAGAGAGGGAGAAATGATGTCTCCAGTACTGACGTAAAAGTATGAAAAGATCTCAAAATGGTGAGATGATAAAAATGTATGTTATGAAATATTTCAATATGGTGGCATAATTAATGATTGGTTCACTACACAGCTATCTTAAAATGGTGTTGATGATGATGGTATCTAATTTTAAATGGTTTCTGAAAGAAGTGTGAACGTTGTGGTGATGCCTTCATATAATGTTATTCATAAAAACTGCCAGTGACGTAAAATGGTAAAAACATGCATCAAAACGATTTGTTTCTGTTTAAAGAGTCTTAACGCATGCTGTTTGTTTCTGTACAATGTAGGCCTAATATTGTGTTTGATTGATAAGACGTAATTAATAATAATTTTAACCCATTGGGACACTACTTTGTAAGTAAAATACACCAGAAGTTCAAAACTTGGTCTCATTGCACAAAACACAAAGCTGACGGTAAGTCACTAAGGTAGGCTTAGTACAATGTTAAGGGATGGCACTAAGGTTAACCATAGTGCTAAGTCCTTTTGTGCAATTGTTTTTTCCCAAATAAAATGTTCAACTTTATTCAAGTATGTAGCTTCCTAGGCCTAAATAGAGGTATATACGTGTTCCACATACAATAATAAATCGCTATAAAATCTCACAACTTACGAGAGTCGGATAACATGAAAAGGATACATAATTTATCACAAGAACATTTAACATTTTACATAGTTTTTCATAGGCATTATAAACTTAGTATCTTAATTATTTCAACGTGTCATTTAAGTTGGTAGTAAGAATTTGTTTAAATGTAAACACGTTTCCATTTCAAATGTTTGGCATATTTAATTTTCTTAAATCATTATAATATGGAAAAATAGAAATAAAATGAATTTCGTCTTCATTTCCTCACTTACAAAGTGGACAAATTCTAGACAACAATATGTAATATTAAAATATATCATAATAATTCCCTCTTTCTCTCAAACAATGGTAACACGGTTAATCAAGTCATATCTGTTACCCAGTCTAAGTAAACCGAGCCTCAATATTATCCGTTTCACTCCAATACTTAGTCTAGAAAGGCCTAGTAGAGGGTCGCGTCAGCCCACATATCGAATTGACCAATCAGAACTCAGCTTATCAAGCCACAATAGTCTGCCTTCGCACGTAAAACGTTGGAGGGTCATAGGTCGCAGAAAGGTCGGCTGACGCGACCCTCTACTAGACCTTTTTAGACTCAGTATAGGAGTGAAAGGATAATATTGAGGCTAGGTTCACTTAGACTGATCTGTTACCTCAACCACGCCTTCTTTTCAATGATCGATAGATAGATAGATAGAACCCTGACCAATCAGTGACGTTCAAAATAAGCATTCGGCTTGTTTCTCTAACCATGTGGAAGACATGCGTTAGTTGAGCCGTGAGCTGAGTGAATATGTATGTTAGATACAATGCCAAGCATATATTAACAGGTAATGAAATAGGCTATGCGAACAGAGGTTGACAACAGAATATATCAGATGATGGATGATGGGACATAATTGATGACACTCACCGCTCATAGGCCTGAACCATCACCTCCATCATCACCTGTCATCACCGTGTCCAGTGATGACATATACTGACTTACTTACTTATCCTCTGACTTCAATGCTTCATTACTAATTTGATAACTTACTTGCATACAAACGAACTTACATACTATACTATTAATTATTTGTTAAAGTGACACCGAGTATCTTTCTTAAAATTTTATTTGGTTTTGATAAGCTACAAACTATCTAATATGCTGATTGAAGTTCATATCTCATCACTGGACTTGCAAATATATCCATTTATGCATAATATCTCTAAAATGCTTGATTTAATGGAAAAATCAAGAAAACATCTCAAATACGTTTAATATTCGAAATTATGCAGTTACAATACCTAATAAACACTATCGAATCGAATATATCTTCCTGTCAGCTTATGACAAGGTTTCAAAATTACGTTTGGCGAATTTGCGCGCGCCACTCGAGCCACATTGTCCGGTTTTCGATCAAAATCCCGATTTTGAATGGCCGTATTTTCGATCTAATGTACTGATTGACCTTTAACTTGTTATTTTCAGTAACAGTTAGTGGTTCCCGATGTAATAACATCGATTTCAAAATTTGACCTACATGTATGTGATCCTATCAACATACTCTGTGTCTCTTTAAGCGCCAATATCCAGCTCTAAGAGCCCCGCTGAAAGGCGCTTTGATTTTCCCTCGATCATTTGACTTCAGTCTTCAAGACACATGCATATTTTACCATCTTAACTCCCAGGGGATCACACTTTCATGTATTTACTTTCTCGCTTACCTACATACTTTATGACCTGCTTTCTTATTTTTTTAATTGCTTTCTCACTCACTTACTTATTTACTAATTTTCTAACTTACTTACTTGCTAACTTACTGACTCACTTATTTATTGATTTGCTAACTTACTTATTTGCTTTCTCACTCACTTACTTACTTATTTACTAATTTGCTAACTTACTTATTTGCTTTCTCACTCACTTACTTACTTATTTACTAATTTGCTTGATTTCTCATTCACTTACTTATGTACTAATTTTCTAACTTACTTACTTGCTAATTTATTGACTCACTTTTTTACTGATTTGCTTACTTACTTGCTTGCTAACTTACTTACCTATTCAAAATATCAGAACGTTAAGAACAACGATTCGCCGGTCAAATTTGCCACATTATTCATTGTTAACTAAAAGGCCATTACAAAGTGACGGATATTGCTATATGCATTGGTAAACGCAAAATGGTAACATGTTTGTTTTCCTAAATTAAGATAGAACCATATGCTTTAGAAATGTAGAACATCGGTAATACATGGATATTGTATGGTTCCGAATGACAAAATTTATGGTATACATGTACCATATAGAAGCTGAAGGGATTTCCATCAATAAGTTGTATTTTGAAACCATTTAAAATTCGATTGACTCCAAATTCAATTTCATCTTGATTATATCTTTCAAGTTCATTGAAGTTGGTAAAATAAAACAATAACCATGATATTAATTTGTCTTGAACAAAAATCAAGTTATCATCTCAAAAAGGCAAAGAGTTTATGGATTATCAACTTCTTTATCATAGAAAGTAACGACGATTCAGTACAGATCCTTCTACTGTTTTCAAGCAAATGAAATGGAAAAAATATCATCTCAAAGAAAATTGTAAGTTCATCTAAAAATCAAGTATTAGTTGCGATTAAAATTCGGAGACCCGGTTTCAGAAGTGAGTGAATGTAGACTGATAGGTATATTATCCCTCTGGGAGGTAGACTGACGAGTGCTGGTAGTTCAGGTAAGGTTACAGTGGAGATGAGCCGGGGTAAGACAAGGACATGTACTGCAGCCCCACATATTCACAACACATGTTGCACGGCTTCAAGCTCTCCCACTCTCCGTCTGTCTGTCTAGAATGAGCCGGGCTGTTTGATGTTGTTGGGGCTGACATCCCGGTATGTGGAGCTCTCAGCGACTGACAACTTGATCTTCCTTGCTACTCAACTTAACCGGATCAGCCTGAGGTCACCTCATCCAACTCGACTCGCCTCTCCAGCTAGTTCACGTGACCAGATATGGAGACAGTGCATGCTGTATCTATCCCGCACCTCGCCTCACTCCAGAGCGCGACAGAAATAGCTTGAACCACCACGTGAACTTGCTGGCAATCAATACTGAGCCACAAGCAACTTGAGCCGTCTCAAGGTGAACTCGTGTCACGTGATGTCTGATCTTCGTTATAGCACCGTGGCAGTCAACTGGTAACGGAGAAGCGTGCTTCCCGTGATCCATTCTCCAAATATGTGGGTGAATGTGTGAACCTGATAGAGCAGCTCCACTTGCTCTCGTCCTGAGACTCCTGCATCCCGCGATCAGCGCTATAGCGGGGCGAGCTGAGAAGGAGTGAACGAGAAAGTCAGACCGGCCACATTTGACCACGGAGTAGTGCATCTGAACTCATAACAGGCATAAAAATATTTGTCCATATGGAGCAGTGACCACTGACCACAATCTACACGACCTACATCAATGTGCAGTGTAGCATCATGTTTAAAAGGTCGGTAAACTTCTCGCCGTATGAGAAAGATCAACTGCTGCAGTTGATCCGTGAGTACATCGTTATCTTCGAGGACAAGCGGCTGGATGGAGTGGGGAGGAGAGAGAAGGAAAGGGCCTGGCTCGAGCTCACCGACAGGTACAACTCACTGGAGAACGTCAACCTCAGGACTAGCAGACAGTTACAGGCCTGTTGGAAGAATCTCAAAAATCGTGCTCGTGATATAACCGAGGCCTGTAAGAAGGGGACCGAGTTTCCCTTCTTCACTCTCACCAGCAAGTTCAACTCGAGTTACCTCCCTTCTACTGAGGAAGACGAGACCTACAGTATTCAAGGTAAGATACTGCGATCTGGTGCACAAGTAAGTTGCTCATCTTTAAATAACTTTGTACTAAGTTTTAAGTTTTTGAATTATCACTGATGTGTAACTATACCACAATGTGGAACTTTGCGTACTTTCATAACTACCTGATCCCGTTAGCCTTGTTCGACCAGTAGTCAACAAGTATAACATCCCCGGGGGTATCAGCACATCACTGTAGCCATTCTCCTTTCAATTATGCCCTTCAGTATCAAGACAATGACACGTGCATTTGTGATCGTTGATGTTATTGTTTTGATACAGTGATCAGTCGAAAATAATAGATGTTACTATGTTACTAATAAAAACTGAAGTAAACAGAATGATTATTAACCTCAAAAACGTGTTGTTCGAGGGTTTGGCGTCCTGTTCAATGTCACTTATTCGCTAGATGAACCTAGTCATTCATTCAATCTATTTTTGACTACAGTGGGCTCCCGGTTTTAATGTGAGGTAACATAACCTTTCGTGACGTCACAATATTGGAACGACGGCGTCGAGGCAAAAGCTGACAAGTATAACTTTTGAACTTAAATGTAAAGCTGAGAACTGGTAAAAGATTGAACGTTCATTATTCATAGAAGAACTTTTTTCTTTAAAATATAAGATGCAATTTCACAATGTGTTTATTGGTTATTTTTTACATTTCAGCATCGGTGAAATCAGAGCAGTTCAGTGACCCTGAGGAAGAATCAAAGCGAGGGAGCGAGTCCCCTAACCCACCGGGCTCTCAGGGTTACACGATAGACCCCTCCTCCTCTCCCCCCTCCTCCTCCGGCTCTCCTCCCACTGTCACAAACTACGTGTACTCCCCCACCTCCTCCCTCCCAATCTCCTTTGCCCCCGTGCCTTCCTCACTGCCGTCCCTGTCTTCAGCACCCACTTCAGCGTCTTCATCGTCCAGTAGGTTCCTTCCCCATGAGCACGTGTCCGCTCCATCAAAACTCCTCACCCATGAGCTTGGGTCCGTGACATCAAAGTTCCATCCTCAAGACCACGTGTCCATTGCATCACGGCTCATCGCCCAAGACAACGTGTCTGTTACATCTAAACCCTACGCGCAAGAACACGTGTCTGCATCCAGCAAGCTGCTCTCTCAGGACCACGTGTCTGACACACCCTCTCCCAGCAACCGGGTTGACAGTATTGCGGCCAGGTTGAGTTGCCCTGTTCCGTCCTACCGACCCCCTGAGAGGAGCCTCAGCAAGTCTGTTGAACGCATCACCAATTCTATATTATTTGAGCGCGGCGTCAGTGAAGACATCACTCCACAAGGCCTGGTCACCGGCCAAAGGCCGGATTCTTACACAAGGGAGATAAATGGTGTAGCTCTTGCTTTGCACAAACCCCAGGACGTTGAGATTGTGAAAGGAAACTATAGAGGGGAATCGTCTCATAGTAAGAGTGCTAACAAATGTAGCGAGGCTGAACAAATAGGATGTAGAAAATATGGAAATAGCAACCGTCCTGGGACAGTTTGGAGACCAATGACGTCACCAAATCCCCCAAGAGTTGGAATGAATGGGCACGTGACGTCCAGGTCGTCTGGACGCGTGTCGAAGGCGGTCAGATATAAGCGTGTAGAGCACCAGGCGAGGATGAGGAACATCAAGTATGAACGCGAGTGTCTGGAGACTGAACACGGACTGAGGTGTGAGCTACTCAACATGAAGATCAAATACTACAGGAAGAAACTGGACGGCGAATTGTGATACTGCCTGTCAGGCGCAACATGACATTAAAGTTTCTCATCTTATATATTACGGGCATTTATACAGTGTTCAGATTCATGTGGCAAGAATATGTCTGTTTCTCTAGTTCATGAAACCCATAGTGCTACTGGTAAGGAGTCATGTCACGCCAGAGAAGAGAATAAGTCAGTCTGAAAGATGTCATATTCCTGTTGAACCTGTTTGAGCGTGTTCCTCTCCTAGTGTGTTTATCATTATCAATATTATGTTTTATGATATTTTATATAAAATATTTATCGGGAGACGTGTTATTGTTCGTCTCTACTCTGTAGAAGTGATTAACGAATGTTATTGTCCTTCATTCTCTCACCACAGAGGCAGATCAAGTTATGAAATATTGATACAGCCTCTGTTCGATTACGCCGACTTTGTGGGAATGGAATAGAATGTGGGATGGCTGATTGGAGGTATTTAAATTTAGTTCTAAAATCATCATTTTGGTTACTGAATTATGGCAAAAATATTATGATATAAATTATCCTTTCCATGCAAGAAGCTTTGTAATTTGATAAAGAAATTCAATAGATTGTAATGCATTTTTTCCGCCAGGGAAAACTGTCGGAACCCAAGTTAGAACAGAGGCGAGTTAGAACAGAGGCTGGATCATCATTTCATGACGTGATCTGCCTCTTTGGGGTGAGAATGGTTGTCCTGTTGTAGAGGACGAACCATGTGGGACAATCTGGTGAACATGGAGGCAGACATTATACTTCCTCGTTAAGGTATATCTAGGTCTACATGTTCATCCCATGACTGTTTGTGGTGTTAACAGCTATCCATTCCCATATACATTTGTATTGAAAACCCGTTTCCTCTGAGTTGTGATGATTGTTAAACATTATGATATTTACAGGGCATTGTGCATGTTACGTTGTTAAGTACCAGTTTCATGCACTTGTACAATTCTAAGAGAACCGTATACAAGAGCGTGATATTATTCAAGGGCTCAAAATAAACACAAAATATCATCGGATATCTGTGAGTATATGCCTTTATGAATCCTAATTTGTTTGAAATGAAGAACCCACACGGAATTGATATCATATTAAATTTGCTAACGAACTATATAAATTGTTAATGATTATATCCATTTAAATTTTTAGTCATGTGTAATCTATCCTTTCAAACTAAAATATTATGAAGTCGTGAAAGCAAATACTTGTACTGAAGTAAGAATTAAAGAAATTGTAACTAAAGAAAATTATAATTATTAACGATGCGAATTCCGCCCATAATGCCTTTAAATGTATTTTATTTGATAATAAAGTGTCTTTCATAAGTAACAAATTAATTGCAATAACAAATCGGAAAGAATAAAAAATTTCCTGAAATGCTTTATATACAATTTTTGTATGAAACAATTTGATATCCATTTAAATTGATCAAATGGATTTAATAATAATTTACCTTTCCCAACGCGTAGATCTTCTGATGATGAATATTCTATAACTATTTCCAAAAGCAAATTAAGCTTATAGAAAGCATATTTGATAAAATATTGATAAATATTTCATTTTATATATTAAGCTATGAGATACGCCTGAGTTCATGAACCAAAATAAAGTTATGACATACATGTATTGTTCGTCATAAAGATATTTTGATATGAAATAATTTAATTTTTTGGTAAAAAATAATCTCATTGTAGCATTTCTCTGAACAAGTTAATTAAACTGAAATTAAATTAATAATTTTGATTTATAGCTTTGCTAGGCAATAAATGTCTGTGATCAAGGGGCGAGGATAATAATCAGAAGACAATTCAGTACAACATGACACGTCAGTGGCTGGATTGTCGAAATACCTTTGTTATCAGGATGCACGCCTGCATACTTGACTCCTAGAGCTCCCTAGATATATCGTTGAGTGTGGCGAGATAATAATGAAGTTGTATTATGAATATACTGGTTCCGCCTAGAGTTGTATGTTTCATGTGATCTTGACCCCTTGCGGTGACATTTTGTACCTTGCCATTAATCTTTCCAAATAAATGGAATATTTACCATATTGACTTCATCCTTCTTGTCTTGTTGTGATTGTCATCATTACTTATCTAAAAATATAAAATATTACCTACAATGCATTCTCTCCCCACAGAGGCAGATCACGTCATGAAATGTTGATATAACCTCTGTTCTATTACGCCGACCTTTTGGGTTGAATGGGAGATGCCTGATCGGAGGCAATCAAATTTAGTTGTGCAATCAGCAAAGCTGTTCTAAAATCATCATTTTGGCTAGTGAATCATGACAAAAGCATTGTGATTTGAACCACCCTTCCTCGCGAGAAGCGTTGTCATTTGGTAAAGAAGTTCAAATTGAAAGTGGTTCAGGGGAAACTGCGGGAACCCAAAGATTTCGGCGAGTTAGAACAGAGGCTGTATCAACATTTCATGACCTGATCTGCTTTTGTAGGTCGAGAATGTCTACATTGATACGGTTGCATCATTGTATGCATTATATATGTACATTTGTCCAACAGTTAAGCGTAGTGGTCTTTGCTTTATTGCAAGTGTCCATATTCATTCGTCTGGGTATCAAAATACAATTGATCGGGCACGTTCAAAATGCTTCCTGTCCTGAAAATTACATAAATGGAATTTCACAACGATTGTGTAATACTCGTTAAACTTGTTTATTAAAATTTGAAACATTTATATGCATTATACACAATATCCCAAGATAGGGGATAATTTTATATTTTAAATTTAAGATATTTTATTTATTAAATGACAAATTGGTCGCTGTTCCCTAACTTAGTCTAACAATCAGACTGTAGTTAGTTATATTTTGACATTTAACAAAACCTCTTGAAAAAATCTAGATCAGATATAGTCAGTTCTCTGAGGTTCCTTTCTTATATATAAGTAAAAAAGTTTTTTAGAATAATTATATTTCAGAGACTGAATATATATCTTTACACTGAGTAAATCTCTAGTTTAAACATTTTTGTTAATCAAAAGAATATGCCGATAAATTACTGTACATGCATTTTGGAGCCTTGGTGTCATATTTACAATTAATCTAAATTACGTTACCCCAGCATCTGACCAGCAACATGCCCTGGCTTAATCGAGAGGTTAAAGTCTTAACAACATGTCCAAAAGTAAGAAACATGAGGCGAGTTACTTAGCTTATTTGTAATGTTCCCCTGTCCATCATGCACTAAATTGGTACCTGGTTTCAAACGGTGATATTGCCCCAGTTTAACAGGGGTAGTTAGGTAGTTAGGGGTAGTTAGGTTGTATTATTCACAGGAGGTGCATTAGTCTGTCATCCAGACCCTAAAGCAAAAATATTTAATTGATGACCAACCCAGTCTAGAGAAGTATAGCAAGTCTAGATCGCTCAGCTTCTGAAGTTCAAGCATCTTCTGGGCTCCATTTTGTCATAATAGATGATTTGTTTAAATATATTGTCAATATTGAAAAAAACTACTTCTGAGACTAAATGTTAGTCTAGAGGTGCATATCAGTTCTTATATTTCGTTGACTACTTGAACATAATAAGCATCTCATAAACGGATAGAGTGTGTAAAAATGGAATAAATGAATTATAATCGAATTTGGGTTCGATACCATGGATGTTTCTCATCAACTGGTGTGGGAGGGCTGTTTCGCACGTTCCGGAAATTGGAGTTGTTCTGGCTCAAAGTAATGACCATGATGAAAGAATGATATCATATTGTCGGTTTGATATCACTTTCGTTGAAATCGATACAATAAATTATTTTCAGCATCTAGAACAGAGTATACCAGAAGACTATTTCCAGACAATCCATCATTTATCATCACTCCTTTCTTCAGATTAATATTACGCAGACTTCAGAAATATTTATTAGTCAGTTAACAGATCTTCCGCAGTTATTCTTAATAATCGATGTGGAAAGCCTAACGTCATAAAACCTTCCCTAATTTGGCTTAAATTATATGGGGAGCGTTGAATATACTATTTCATTTCATTTTATGTATGCACAGATTAATTTGAACTAGGATTGGTTAATTAATATGGAAGATTAACGTGATATCGTATGAATAAAAACGAATAAAAAGAACTTTTCCAAGTAAAAAAAAATCTTACTTACGGAAGACATGCTGAACTGTTCATGTTCATGACACTGTTGTGAACAGAAAGCTTAACATTATAATCTGACATTTGAACATTTGACTGAACTCAATAACATTTAATGATGAAAATAAAATTGTTAAAATTTTAATGAAAATTAAAATGTTACCCATGTTTCAATAGTAGACATGGTCAAGATAACATCCATTAAGAGAAAGCATTAAGTGAGCACAAAGCAAAGTTAGTTGGGACCAGAAGAATAGTTGGTTCATCAAGTATTTCCCACTTTGAATTATAATTATAACAAGGGCGATCAACTATACATCCTGTGGCACGCTCTCAACAATGCTAAAATATATGTCGAGGGTTCTTGGCCTGTAATTACCCCACATTAGTTACTACATCTTCCTTTAAATAGCGTTTCCTCTTTTGGTTGACACTATTTTTACATTAGCTCACACAGCCCGTGAACACCAATGACAAGCCGGGCCAGTTTGATACCGAGCACCTTGTTCCTTCCCGACACGCGTTTACAAGTTGTGGGTGTGGCAAGTGCGTCATTGTGTGTGTGGTGACGTCACAGATTGTGGCGCGTGCCGACTGTGTGCAAGTCAAGCTGTAGAAGAGTTTCTCGGTTCATGATTACCGCACGACCTCCCAACGTTTCAGTTAGAGACCAAACGAAGCGCGTAAAGCGACCTCAATTGTCAGATGCGCACAAGGATATTTGCGGCATGCGTGTATAAACAGCGCGCGTCTAATTCCTGTAAGCAGTCGAGTTGTTGCGAGAGAGAAGAAGACAACCCATTTCACAATGTCATCGTTAAACAGTTATAACTTGCCATAGGATATACACTCACTGCGACCATGGCCTGAACGGATAGCCCTCGCTGTACAGTGTCGGTTGGGGGACAGGTAAGGTCATTTCTATATTATTCACCTGGCAGGTAGCTAGCGTTCCTCGGAGGACACACAGGTGCTCAATGTTACCTTTACTGTTAAGCGGGCCGTGAAAGTTGATCGTGGTGAGGCGATAGCGACCTTGTACGACTTAGTTGGTAACAAATTACGCTCTAACGACCAGCTGTGTTCTGACAACCAGAAATCGTTAAGCAAGCGATATGTTCAGTAACGAAGCCCGATCAATACTTTCGTTATAACGCGGGCGGAGCACGCTCTTTCCCCGAGCAGACTGATAAGACCGCACGTGGTTTTGTTTATCTACAATGGCGAGAGAAAGACTCCGTGCACTTATCTCTCAGACTGGAATGCGGCCGAGTTGAGGAGTTCTGTACTGGCAGATGCGATGACAGAGGTAGCTAGGTTATGTAATGTGCCGATGTAGTATACAACAGGCCGACCCAGTTTCCAGTTCACTGTGACCCGGCTCCGACGTGCTTCACAACCAACCCGGCTTCTTTCATGCCACAGAACATCACAAATATACACAATCCCTTCCTCGTCTCACTACAACAGAGTCAGACAACAGGCTACAACTCGCATAACAACTATCATGAAAGGTTTATTTAGGGCATAATAGTATTTGCAGTCAGTGGGCCAAATTATATTCAAATGTTACTCTAAACCTGTGTATGGGTGTATGCATAATGTAAATCCTGATCTGTCTAAATATACATGCGTGATATAACTGCTGATTGTGCTGTGGACAAAGTACATAGAGGGAAGTACTCCACGTCAAACTGTATGTTGTGTTGGCCCAGATGAGGAAATGTATGACAAACAGCGGAACTAACGAGTGTAACCTGTACAGGGTTATAAGATGTAGAGGAAAATGGATGTACAGTAAGATAACCTACGAGACGTGAGTGGCTTATATGACCCTTTTAGTGAACTATAGTGCTGAACAGTGTTTGAGTATCTGGCTCCTATACAATAATATCTGTACTTCTGTAAGTAACAGACCTTAACAGACATATTAGCATTTAACTCTTGTAACTGCTCTGCTTTGCCTTACGTTCAACCATATCATGCTATTTATTGCCACGATCTTGTATATCACAAAGGCCAAACGTGGTATTCTTTGCACGTTATCCTATTCAGTTATATGTCATAGTATGCATGATACTAAATTACGGCTGTGCACGTTATGCTATGAATTGATTAGTTTGATATGCTAAACTAAAGAACATTATTCTCATTAAACGTATTGTACTATGATACAGTGTGCTTTTACCATTGTTCTGCAATGTTGTACTAGTGTTGACATGATAAGCTTCAATATTACGCGTATGCACACAAAATGCTACTGAACGGAAGATTGCATAATGTATTTTTATACTATATATGGTTGATATGTTTTTTTGCACAAACTATGTATTGGAATATGTGATACGCTCTATGACACAATGATAAACTTCACCATAACAACGATTAACATTTAAGACATTGACATTCATATCTTCATATCAAATTATGTGACCCTAGGCCTATTTTTGAGTCACAAATTGTTGCTTGTTTTCAGTGTTGAAAGAATTTAGGAATAAATTATGTTGTGCCCGTAAAATATTATAACATGTTGCGAGCTAGCTATTTACGAAGATTACACTTATAAGTACTGAATATTCCCTTCCTGGTTGATATGCTCTCATAATTCGTCCTTGACCTATTTACTGTCATGAATTTAAATGCAACTTCTACTTCTACTATTGCTATTGCCATTGCTACTACTACTACTATTGCTACTACTACAACTACTACTACTACTACTACTACTACTACTACTAGTAGTAGTAGTAGTACTGCTACTGCTACTGCTACTGCTACTGCTACTGCTACTGATATTACTTCTACTACTACTACTACTACTACTACTACTACTACTACTACTAGAACTGCTAATTGTAGAGTTTGTATAAAGATGATAGTTCAAGACGAAGACAATAATTTATCATATTTTGTCCTTAACATAACCTCTTGTCAAAATCTGAAATGACCTAATGAAATAACCATTTGTCTGAGGCTCCTTTCGTACATTTAGTCTCAGAAGTATTATTTTCAATATTGACAATATTTTTAACCAAATCATGTATTATAACAAAATGGAGCAGAGAAGATGCTTTAACTAAAGCTGAGCGATCTATACGTTTCTAGACTGGGTTGGTCATCAATTAAATGTTTTTGCTTTAAGGTCTGGATGACAGACTAGTATTTGAGCAAACCGTTTAATAATATCCTTCATCAGAGGCTGAATATCAATCTATTTAGATGAGTGTATTCTTAGTAACGACAATTTCATCACAGCACATTTAGACTGAATATTAGTTTATTTATATGAGTGTATTCTTAGTAACGAGTTTCACCACAGCACAATATAAACATCACGTAGTATAGCTATGTTGTAATCTCATATGTTGTTGTACACATTATTAAACGATTGGACAGGACTCGCTGTGTATGGTGCAATATGACGGTCGCTGCTTGTGTACTATCGCAGTCACTGCTAATATATATATGCAATGCTAGTTAAATTCCTCACTGTGTCTCCATCGGGAAAACATGTCGTATTCATGTCGGTCTATGCACGTTGAATTTTTGCGTCGCGTCAACTCG
The DNA here is from genome assembly GCA_916613615.1 of Steromphala cineraria. NCBI lineage: Eukaryota > Metazoa > Mollusca > Gastropoda > Trochida > Trochidae > Steromphala > Steromphala cineraria. The sequence continues at coordinate 12,166,273 of OU744729.1, forward strand.
TGGATATATCACTGTTAAAGATTTTAAGATTCATTCAAGTATAAATACTATGTATGTTGTTTGTTTAGGAAACGCTTGATATATAAAATAAATGATTTTGAGATTCATTCAAATATAAATACTATGTATGTTGTTTGTTTAGGAAACGCTAGAAATATATAAAATAAATGATTTTAAGATTCATTCAAATATAAATACTATGTATGTTGTTTGTATTAGAAAACGCTAGATATATTTAAAATTATTAATATACTCTTAAAAGGTTTAATTGAATTCCTCTATAACGTTTGACATATTATGACGTTTTCACTAATTCGTCTCGATAAAAAATTTGTTAAGAAAATTACTAATTAATTACAAAGTTGATACTGTTGCCATTCTAATAGTATATAAGGAACTATCAGATCCAAGTTGGCAACGTGACACTCCGACATTTCTTAATCATTTTGTCCAAGGTTTCTTATTTCAGTGTGTGTAGGAGTTAGACTTCTCGTTGTGTGTTGACCATTCCTGATATCCATGTATGTGATCCAGGAGGAAGCGATGACGCCTCGAGACGATGAGAGGGAGTGGGTGCCACGTCACGTGACCCATCGGTCCAGTTTTGGACTCCATCATTGCAATCTGAGACTTTGCAAGGTTGACGAAGAAAGCATCAAGTCGTCAGGGATTGAGCCATCACAAGGTGCCACATCTAATGGTTCTTTTGTAGTGATAGTATGACAAGGATAGATCCACCACAAAGTGCCTATTCTTAGGGTCATTCTGTAGCGATAGTATGCCATAGAGCCATTGCAACGTGGCAACTTCTTAAAGTCCCTTTTAGAGTGATAGAGTGATAGGGATAGAGCCATAGTGATAGACTTATACAGTGATATACCAATCACAAGACTGCCAGATCTAATGGTCCTTCTATAGTTATATGTTGACAGGAATAGAGCCATCACAAAGTGGTCAGTTCTTATGAACATTCTGTAGTGATAGAGTGATAGGGATATACCAATCACAAGACTGCAAGATCTTATGGTCCTTCTGTAGTGATATGTTGACAGGAATAGAGCCACCACAAAGTGGCCAATAGTTATGGTCCTTCTCTGGCGGTGGTATGTCAAGGATAGAGTCGTCACAAGGTTGCTAATAATTCTATGATCCTTCTGTAATGATAGTATGACAGGGATAGACCCATCACAAGACTGCAAGATCTAATGGTCCTTCTGTAATGATACAGTGATAGGGATAGGCCCATCACAAGACTGCAAGATCTAATGGTCCTTCTGTGGTGATATATTGACAGGAATAGAGCCACCACAAAGTGGCCAATACTTATGTATGGTCCTTCTGTAGCGGTGGTATGTCAAGGATAGAGTCATCACAAGGTTGCCAATTCTATGATCCTTCTGTAATGATAGTATGACAGGGATAGAGCGATCACAGGACTGCCAGATCTAATGGTCCTTCTGTAGTGATATATTGACAGGGATAGACCCATCACACGACTGCCAGAATTAATGGTCCTTCTGTGGTGATATTTTGACAGGGATAGAGCGATCACAAGACTGCCAGATTTAATGGCTCATCTGTAGTGGCAGTATATCAGGGATAGAATCATCACAAGGTTGCCAATTCTATGATCCTTCTGTAATGATAGTATGCCAGGGATAGAGCCACCACAAAGTTGGCAATTCTTATGGTCCTTCTGTAGCGGTAGTATGTCAGGGATAGAATCATTGCAAGGTCACAACTTTATATATAAGGTTCAACTGTAGTGATAGAGTGACAGAAATAGATCTAGAGTCATCAAAAGATTGCCACTTGTTATGATCCTTTTGTAATGATAGTATGACAGGGTTAGAGCCATCACAAGATTGCCAATCCTAGCATTCTTCTGTAGTGATAGTATGACAGGGCTAGACCAATTTAAGATTTCCAGTTCTTATGGTCCTTCTGAAGTTGAAGTTTTACAGTCATTCTATGAGATGATTTATGACTTATGAGAATAAAATTGACTTATTTTTGACAGTAATAGAGCCATAATAATGTTGCCACTTCTTATATAGGGCCCTTTAGTGATAGTCACGAACAATCTTACAATCGTAGCTTCCCCTTCATAGACAATTAAAAAAACCGAATTTAATTCTAATTTTTATTTAACAAGCTATATGCTCTTTAATTATAATTTCTATATCATAGGAGTTTTCTATCATCTTTAGTGAGGTTTTGGTGTTTTCGCGTACAAAAAAAATTATGGATACTTGAAAATTTAAAAATAGATTTGTATCTACTAATTCAGTGACACACTTAGAAGTTATAAGTCGTTAAAGGGGCAGTAGCACGTTTTTATGGGGAATATGAGGTGATGTCAGAAAAATTAACATATATAGTTCCAATTGAAAGACAATGTATTTACACTAAATGAAAGGTGTAATAAATCAAATTTTTAATGAAAAGTTCAGCCATTGCGAATCCTCTTTGATATATAATTTTTTCAAAAAACGTGCTTTTGCCCCTTTAAACGTCGAATATCCTAATCAATTGTTGTGGGGCATTAATCAAACCAGTAATGACGTATTAAGAGATATGAATAATTTTAAACACAATCAATGTGGATCTAAATACTTCTATCTTAGTGTCATATTTAACTTATGAATATTAATTATCATGTGAAAAATGATACTTTATCAGATTTCATTCCATACAATTGACGCATTTGAAATTCACTACCAACATATATTTCAAAGCATGTAGGCGGAAATAGCGAATGGTAGAATGACTTCTGTTCCAGTTTGATGTATTATATGATATGATACATTAGCAAGAAATATAACGTAGCACATTGTAGTATTATATTGATACGATATATATTATAATAGGATTAAACATTGTCGTTTTTATCCAACATTTTGTTGACTGTTTTGGTCCGATCTGGATGAACTGAATCTTGTAAATTTTCTACAATGTCTACATGTACTTGCTATCCATTCATAGAAAAAACTGAAATTATTACAAAGATACATTAATAGTTATCACGGTTTGCTTTCAAAACGACAAAACATTACCCAGGAAATGCTCCCATGGTAAACCACAGGAACCCGATATCGTAAATAAAATGTAGGTAAAACGTGGGTAAGAAAGATCCGTTTCTATATACATATAGGAACGGATCTTTCTTACCCACGTTTTACCTACATTTTATTTACGATATCGGGTTCCTGTGTGGTAAACCCTGCAACAGCTTTGCATTGAGGAAGATTCTTCTGGTCTTGAGTAACATACTACTTTGATAACAGGGTAGTGAACATTAAGGAGGGATGTAAATTTCTCTCTCACGGAAACATATAATTATATGTATTAACATTGAAATAAATTTAACATTGAGAAGAAACAGAGGGTTGTAAGGCACTTTTATAACCACCGAGGCCTTGCACCCAGACTAGAGTTAATAACTTTTTTTTACATTAACACAACCTCTTGAAAAGCAAGTCTAGATCTGTAGTGAACTTCAGCTGAAATGTTCAATTCTCCAAGGCTCATTTCTTATATTTCATAAAATTGGATTTTTAACCCAGAGACTGAATATAAGTCTTAAAGTGACACAGAGTATCTTTCTTAAAATTGTATTTGGTTTTGATAAGCTACAAAATATCTAATAGGCTGATTGAAGTTCATATCTGATCACTGGACTTTTTTAATGGAAAATCAAGAAAACATCTCAAATACGTTTAATATTCGAAATTATGCATCCAATTAATCTACCTATTAGTTACAATACCTAATAAACACTATCGAATCGAATATATCTTCCTGTTAGCTTATGACAAGGTTTCCAAATTACGTTTGGCGAATTTGCGCGCGCCACTCGAGCCACACTGTCCGGTTTTCGATCAAAATCCCGACTTTGAATGGCCGTATTTTCGCTCTTATGTACTGATTGACCTTTAATTACATCGATTTCAAAATTTGACATTATGTGATCCTATCAACATACTCTGTGTCTCTTTAAGCATTCGCTGTAGGTATATATTGAAGATGCGTATGTTACAGTCCAAGAGGTAGGCTTAATTTATTTACCCCAGAGATCTAAAAGGTTTGGTCATTGAATTTTCAGAATATTTAAGTCTTTACAAGTCAAAACCTGACCAATTGTTCGCTACAGTGCCATGGTTGAGCTCGAAGCGGTTCCGACTGTCGGTGTTGTGCTTCCTGGGACTAGCGTGTCTACAAGCTCAGAGAGTGAACCTGAGTATTAGTATGGTGTGTATGGTGAACTTCAACTACAGCGCTACCACCACCCTGACACCAGTCCCCTCAACAACACCCTCACTCCTACCTTCGACTATCAACACCAGCGGGCAGGTAACTCTTCCAGAGCAGTGCCCGCTTATTGAGAATCTCGAAGGACAGGTAAGCCACGTTATGTTTGGTTGATTTGTATTGCTTATGTGTGATACTTGCTTTAATGGTAGGTGTTATTTCTAAGTTGATTGAAGGAAAGAGATATTATTTTATAACATATAGGTGGAGAAATACCTTAAGCTTAAGTTCTTATATGTTAACGTAATTAAGTTTAATGAAGAATATGATATTTACACATTTTAAGTTATTATGGAACAATTGACAAAAAGATGTTTAGACTAATCTTTTCTACGATGATCTACATAAACATTAGTTCTATGGTATATTTTACGCTATCAAAAAATACATCTCTATTTGCGAGGTATAGAAAAGTATCTCAAATTACGTACGCCAATCTTTAAACATTTTCTGGGGATTGTTTTGAACTTATAACGATTGGCTTAGAACTTCCGATAACAATCATCGTGATTTCATTGAATAAAGTCACTGATAATATTATCTGCAAGTTTAATAAAACCTTTGTTCCGAAACCCTCGCGTGAAAATTCACCCAATTTAACACTTGTTTTGCCAGGATGGTACGTTTGATTGGGATAAACAGCTTCAAGGTCTGCTCCTCGCAGCGTTCTTCCTAGGTTACCTGGCAGTCCAGATCCCTGCTGTCATCCTCACAGAGAGGTTCGGAGCTAAGAAGATGATCGCAGTGGGCATGTTTCCGGTAGCCATTTTGACTGTGATAACTCCCTTAGTGCCACAAGCCAGTCCATATCTGCTGTTTGTTGTCCGAGTGCTGGTCGGATTGGGAGAGGTATGTGTAGATACATTTTAAATGGACAAATAAGTAAGGGATTTTATTCTGCGACCATGTGAAACTATATTTATATTCTTTCAAACATTTTAGGTAAACAATTTAAGAATTTCAACATAAGCATCTCATATGTCTTGACTACATGAATAATTGTCACAAAAGTATTTATAACAAAATGTCAAGCGAAATTTACTAATATTAACTAGTATTCAACGTCTATTAAACATTTTGCCTTGTCATTTAACATTAAATAAACATATTGGTCGGCTGGCGAAAGCTGGGCAAATAGAGATTCTCTACTGGTTATAATTAAAAATATCGTACCTTAAAACAGAATAGAATCTACAGGTGGTCAAAAAACGGAATTCGTCTACAAAGTTAACACATTCTCTGATTTAGTGACACCTTCAGTTTTGAAAGTCTTCCAACTTCAACCTTAGTTTATAGTCTTTTCATCCAAACCCTAAAGAAAAAAAATTCACTTGACGACCATTGAAGTATAGCAAATCTAGATCACTCAGCTTTAGTTAAAACATCTTCTGGGCTCCATTTTGTTATAATACATGACTTGTTTAAAAATATTGTCAATATTGAAAAAATACTTCTGAGAGTTAATGTTAGTCTACTTAGTTTACTTTTAATGCAAATGAAACGTTTTGTCCATCTCACATCAGGGTTTAGTGTATCCGGCAATTCAGGGTCTGTGGTCTTCTTGGTCTCCACCCTGGGAGCGCGGTAAACTACTCACCACATCTCTATCAGGTAGGTGTCTCATGGTCCTGTTACGTCACATCCTGCTACATCAACATGCATGTATTTATATCAGTAAAACACCTACACTTCCCTGGTTGTCTTCTAGTTTTTTCTCTCGTATCCATCATAATTTCAATAAGTTTTTGTGGTCTATTTATAAGATCCCGTTAACATATCAGTTTGTATGTATCAGAAACAATAAAAAACATTTAAAGGTTTTCAAAAACGGTCACTGTGCGTAAATGGAAGAATTACTTAAAAGCGGTAAATTCATATGTTTGACATTAGGCCTCCAACATTTTAACTAAAGATCTTAAAGTAAATCCTTTATACGAATGTATTGATTTAATCTTTTATGTGTTATTTTTCAGGAGAGTACGTGGGAACAGCACTAATGTTCCCTATAGGAAGTTTGTTATGTAACTATGGGTTTGCAGGGGGCTGGCCCTCAATGTTTTATTTAATAGGTAAGCTTGTATAACATATTCATTATATTATCTTTCAATATAAACGTGTCCAGTTTGATATGGTTCAAACGTTTTGTATTCGCATGAAGGGATTTTGGACATGTTCTCAAACTACAATGCAACCTCTTTAAATAACCAAAGTAAATAATGAACTAAGTAAATAAAGTAACTAAACGTGTAAAACATGTTTCCACATTTCAATAAAAACGAGATAATTGTCATTTGGTGTCTTATCTTGTTTTTAGCAATGATTTGTAAAAATAAAGCTATGTTTACTTTATTTATCCAGGTGTTTTGAGTTTCTTATGGTGTGTTATCTGGACGATTTTTGTTCACGATAAACCGGATTCGAACCCCGGAATATCTGATGTGGAGAGAAAATACATAGCCCATAGTTTAGAAGAATACAACAAGCTTCCAAAGGTAAGTGTGAAATTGGAGAAAGTTGATATATTCTTTTAAGATTATACATCTGTGTACACATGATTCATGAGCAAGGTTATGAAGATTATTTGTTTATTGTGATTTCTCTTTATAGATACTGAGATAAGAATTAGTAATTCAGTGCAATATTCTCTTTTTCTACTGTAAATTTGACAAAATTCTTTTATCGATATTTTTTATTGATCGATAAATATGAAATTATAAAACATTATTTTAATTAGCATATGTCCCGTTTAAAATGCATTGGTTTTCATTTTTTACAAAAGAATATATTGAGAATACATGCATTATTCGACTAATGATCAAATCATTTTGTTAGTAACTTAAGCAAAGTATGACTAAATGTTGTTGCTTCCATATACTTTACCTATATTAATTTATTGCAACCAGCCCAGTTCGACACCATGGAGATCGATGTTTGCATCAGGCGCAGTGTGGGCCCTTGTGTTGGTTCACATGAGTGGCAGCTTCAGCATGCATGTCCTTCTCACCCAGATGCCCACCTATATGAAGGAGGTTCTTAGACTCCCCTCAACCCTGGTGAGTTGCTGGAGCAAGTAGATAATAATAATAAACTACTTACCGTATGTGACCGGGTATAAGCCGACCCCGCATATAAACCGACCCCCTTTCTCAACCCCCCAAATTCCAGTCAAAACCTAGTATCTCATGTATAGACCGACCCCCCTCTTCGCAGCTCTATTTTGCTGACAGTAAGTCGATATGATGCCCGTTGCATTGAAACTTAAAGCTCATGAATCAGGTATATAGCGCACACTTTCAGCCAGGTTGTTCCCATCTCTTCCCTAGAATTTAGAAATCGTCAGTCAAATAATTTCGGGAACCGAAATGTATCCGACATGTATCGAAGGACCACACAAACAGCGTTTCGTGAGATATAAAAAAGGGACGTTATTTAGGAAACGTTTTTCGTCATTGGGGTTACGTCAAATATGACTTGGTTACTGTTTAGTGCTGAGGGAGTCGGTCTTCAGTGAGTTAGTTTATGTGGACACCTTTCTCTTCTTATCTTACATGGGCGCAACAATAAACAATGTCGAAATTAAATTTCGGCTGTATTTCGATGGTTAATGACTTCACCGCGTTTTTTAATGATTTAATGGTTATTATTGAATGTTTGCTGTGAATCAGACACTAAAATATGAAATAGATTGAATATCCTTAATTTTCATCAATGCAGTAATTTATATAGCAGATGTTGCAGTATATGATGTTTATTCTTTACATGGGTGTTGTTTCTCTCTATCTGTACGTGTTTTGTTACAGGTTGGTGTGTACTGCATGATTCCCTACCTGTGTTACTGGGCCTGCAGCAGTCTAGGGGGTCTTCTGGCTGACTTCTTTATATTCAGAGACATCCTGTCGGTCAAGTGGACCAGGAAGGTGTTAACAATAATAGGTATGTACTCATCGCCATTGTTTAGTTGCTTTATCGATTTGTCACTTCATAGCATAAGCAGTTTGACAAGTATTACGGTATAGAATAGAATATTAAAACAAATGGAAATTGATTAATAGAATTTGTATTTCAATTAATTTTGCCCCATTTTACTCAATCCACTAAACCTTTGTCTGCGTCTGATAGACTGAAGCCTTGATCTGATGGTCTATAGTCAAGTTCAACTTGGGTTTCTATCAGTTTTACTTCCTGGTTACAGAGTCTGTAGGCAGGACGCAACAGGGGAGTGTGATTATTCAACTGTTGATGGTCTATTTCAGGTCTGGTTTGAGATACCATTAGTTAGATGGAACCGATGTCGCTGCAGATATGTCTCAGATTAATTGTTGGTGGTCTATTTCAGGTCTGGTCGAGGGTGCTATCAGTCTGAAAGTACTGAGTCAGATAAACTGAAGCCAGGTCACTGCAGATGTGTCTCATAATAATTGTTAATGGTCTATTTTAGGTCTGGACGGGGGTGCCATCAGTCACATAGTCCGGGGTCAGATATGTGTCTCATAAATATTGTTTATGGTCTATTTCAGGTCTGGTTTGGATAGCTATCAGTCTAATAGTACTAAATCAGATAGACTGCAGCAAGGTCAATACAGATGTGCCTCATATTAACTGTTGATGAAATTTTCAGGTCTGGTCGGGGGTGCCATCTGTCTGATAGTTCTGGGTCAGATAGACTGCAGCCAGGTCACTGCTGGGGTGGTACTGCTGTGTGTGAGTGTTGGACTCAGTGGTTTTAATATCTCAGGCTACTTCATTAACCATGCAGACATCGCACCTGCATTCGCTGGAACCCTGTTCGGAATTTCCAACACTGCAGCCGGTCTCTCGGCTTTCCTGGCTCCGTACATCACTGGGCTATCTACTCCTGGGGTAAGTGTGTGCCAACAATACAGGGCGGCAAATACGAATCCTTGATAATCACTGCAATAGAAACAGAGTAATCATTGAAATTGAAACAGTGCAACATTTGGTAGTTTTGCCATGTCACCTTACCATGGAACCATTGAACCATGCAAAAGAGTTTTTCCTGCTTTTAGATTGTATTGAAAGCCAAGTAACCATATTTGATGTCACAGTAGGGGATTTTGTAATTTATTTTAAGACAAAGCAATACTCGTCACTGTTTGCCGTTCTACAATCATAGTCTTGGATGCACAAATAAAGTTTGATTCGAGTTACTGTTAACATACATTCAGATCAACTAACAGACTGCTTTATAGTACCTTGTAAGTGTTACACTATCACAATCTATATGCCTCCTAAGAATCCCTTCCTGTAACCTTCAAATGACCTTCATGTGACCTTCTCATTGTAGGGGCTTCAAGAAGAATGGCAGTCGGTATTGTACATCTCTGCTGGGGTCAATATCTTCGGTGCTTTGGTATATTTTGTATTCGGAACAGGGAAGCAGAGATACTGGTCAAAGATTGCTGAAAAGTCTAAAGATGAGACGGTAGCTCTAAGAAAAACTACTGTGAATGGACACAGGAAATCTCGTTGGAGCATGCGCACAACGTACTTTGACAATGAAGAGAGTCACGTGACCATTGAATGCGACCCGGAACAAAGCTATGCAGAATCCGCCATTGTTTGACAGTTGAGGGATTATTATACACACTTCCTCATCTAAGTGCTTTATTCATGTGGACCAATCACACATCGTATGCAATAACCAAGCCTCGTTTTGGATCTTGCCTTACAGAAACACTATTTTGTTGGTTTTATTCGAGACATTTCACTCATTGCTCATTCATCAATTCAAAGCATAATTTACTATTGGTTGAAGTATGTATGGTTTTGTATGCGTGGTTTTCACTTGTTCTTGAATAATGATTTGTTTGATGGTTACCAATCAGTATGAAATACTTGACCTATGCTTTGTTACCCATTTTCATTTATACTTCAATACTGTCATTCCAACAGATGCTTTACAGAAATTTTAAGACATGCCATATGTGAATGTTAAGAGCCAAATAACGATCAAGGATTACTTAGATAATGATCCATTACCGCTTTACTGTTCGTGTGTTCATTATCTAATATCCATGTGATAAAGAATATTTAATAGATATTTGTCTTCAAAGAAACCATATTTAGCGACTCTTGTTAAACGGTTTTAAAAAACAAAGGGACAATGTAATATATCGGAAGATGTTAAAAATAATTCCCCGCAGAGTTTTAACCGAATCTATAACCCGGATGTTTAAAGATGTCACATGACGTTGTATTCCAACATAATTTGTTACAGCTAACACAAATTAGAATACAGTTTCTTTATCATATAATCCTTCGCAACCAGCGCTTTTTTATACATTCACAGGACCAAGTTTACCTAAAAAGGCGTAACTAATCGTTTAAAGTGTAATTAATGGTATGGTATGGAGTATGGTTTATCAGAACGTTAAAATATAAACCCATATAGACATATACAGACTTTGTTGGAACAAAGATAGGCTAGATTGTACGTACATATATTTTTATATGTATAAGGTACAGATTGTGACAAAGTCTTAGCAGATAGTGAATATCCAATGATCGAAGATTTCTTTATATCAACATTTAATATATTTTACTATAAAAATAGAAATACTGAATATCAAGTAGTGAGAAACATATTTTTTTAGAATGTGTTTTTACCTGTTAGATAGATCGAAAGGGAGAGTTACAAATTAGCAAGAATATTATCAAATGTATTCGGTCAGAAAGGGAAACTATAACCAAAGTGATAGAAAATCTACTATGAACCTTTACCCTATCATGTAATTGCGTAACCATGAGCATTATCTTGCGTCCTTTAAAAGGAAACTTAGTTTGTTGCAATGCAAATGATAAGAACTAGAGGGTAGAATGTCACACATCTCTTCATGCTGTATTTCACTCGGTGCCTCTTCTTGATGATGATTCCATGCTGTAACATTTGTTAAGAGACTTGACTGGTCGGTAATTGATTTATATTTGTCAATGCATAGCAAAGCTCGAAGTGTATTTATCAGATGAAATTGAAACACTTTTACCAATACGATGTATACACGTATGGACATGACTTCTATTGATACTTACTTCATATCCCCATGTGTTGGTTACAAGAAGTATAATGTGAGAATCTCAGTTAACAATGTGTTAACAAGTTACATGAAAACTCTTATTAGTGTGACAGGGTGAGATATAAGCATTCGTACTGGCTTTGGCTAGAGGGATATCTCTACAGGTAGAGTGTAGGACTCTCAACCCGGAGGTCCCGGGTTCGAATCCCGGTGGAGGTGGTTTCAAAATCACTTCTGTTACATTAGTAATCAATTTGTATGTAAGGATCTTTTATCATTAAAACTATATTTTTAACTTTAGAGTCACCGAAGATTTCACGACAGAAGCTATATGTCATAGGTGAAACGATAACATGTATGGGATTGTAGCTTCATTTAACTTCAATGTTCCGGTCAAAGTACCATCATGGTATAAGTTTTTAATAAAATTCTAAATCATTATTAATCGACTTAAATGATAAGTTTGGAGTGTTTAGTGAGATCAATATGACATGGAGTCACTGTTTTAACCAAATATGCTTGCATGTAGCAAGTTGTCTGTGGTGAATCAATTGACCTTTGCTGAAAAACATGTTTATCGTTATCATTGAACCACACCATCATGCAATGATCTGCATTGTTTTGAATGAACTTGAATATTAAATTTATATTATCAAATTTTGGTCTGTTCTTTTTACGACTGCAGGTTAACATATATTATAAATTGTAGTGTGGGAATCTCGTTGAATTTCAGTGTTACACTTTCTTTTAGCTATATCAAACCTTTAGGAAAGCTTCTTTTATTTACTTTAAAAAGTCATTATAATAGTTGAGAGCATTTAGGTGTGCTTTATCCAACCTAATGGCCGTGCAACATGAACCCAGATGTCATGTTTGTCCTATTCGCTCGTCATACTTTAACATCAATTTCAAATTTATTCATTTTCCTACTCAAAGACACCCATCCTGTCTCAGGGTACGAACGTATTGCTTACTCCACTAATCTGTACCCTGGGCTCAGAAGCTAGATTCGACTTTGAATATAGCCAATCAAATCATTTTCTCGCCACCTTCTCGATAAAATTTCAACGGGAAAAATGATTTGATTGGCTAAATACCAAGTCGGGCCGCGCTAGCGAATCTAGCTTCTGAGCCCAGGGTACAGATTAGTTGAGTTAACGTAACACCTAGCTTAGGTTAATTAAAACATTGCTCAAGCAACAGCTGTTGGTACGAGTACAATGTGTCTCATGATGAAGACACGGACATATAGAAACGATGTAATAGTAGTCCGTCATCCCGTGTCCTTGTTATTTGTAGTTTGGTGAATATTATCTGAAGCGCCCATAAAATCTTTGAAAGAAGCAGTTTGACTTAATCAAAAGTTTTAGGAAAGACGACAGGTGGAAAATTCCCCGAAAAGTGGTTAAAATTACCTGGTTAACAAGACATATTAAGCTACTTGAATATCATTATTTAATTCATGTTAACTTGTTTTGTTTGTATTATACATATATAACTCAAGCAGAGCAGTTGGAACAAGAACTGTACATACCAACATATCATAGCTTTTCAACCTCATGTCAAAATTCACTAGAAAGTGTTTTTACCCGTAAAAACAGATGTCTCCACCTTCCTCAAATGCTCCAAACCTCTAAACAATACTATCATAAAGCACCATTAATGTTCTCTGTATAATTCAACTTGAATAAATAACCTATCAACTCCACAATTGTAGCAAACAAAATATTCAAAATTCTAAATGATTTGATGCTGAAACCCTTGAAAAAGACTAAGTCCAAATTGTTGCCATAGAAATAAAAAATATTAAATTAAAAAAAATCTATAACCTCCAAAAGGCACATCTACATGATATGGAGAGACAGTATACCAAGTTTGGTGATGATCGGTCACATAGTTTTAGAGATATGCTCCGGAAACGAAATGGGAACGCCGACGCCGACGGGAACTAAGCTATAACCAATACCGTATTTCCTCTAATACAACCCGGGCCTCCATTACAACCCGGGCCTCGAATATAACCCGGGGGGTAAGGGGGTGCTGACATTAATACGAACCGGGTCTCGAATAGAACCCGGGTCTAACATAAATACTGGCATAATATGTCGATAGTATATTTATCACGGAAACCGTATATTGCAGGGATTGATACGGATTTTGATAAAAGAATGAATATCAACAGAAATGCCACGAGATATGTAGAACTAGATCACTAATTTTCCATGAAAACGCCATTCCTAGAAATTTTGAAACGTCAATTCAGACCTGAAGAAATACAACCCGGCCTCCATTATAACCCGGGCCTCGAATAGAACCCGGGGGGTAAGGGGGTACTGAACGAAATAGAACCCCGGGGTTGTATTCGAGGAAATACGGTATGTCTCCCGAACCTTCGGGGGGAGACAATATTACAGAAACGATCACAAAATTGTTTAGTTTTTAAAAGCTTGGGATATTTATGAAACGCAACAGTCATAAGATGGAAATGATTGTTAAATGTCAAATGAATTGCTAATTAAATGATATAATATTTGGTAAAATTTTAAATACATTGTCCCGCCAGGGGCTCGGCAACTTTGTCTGCAGTAGAGAACTGTTCTACACGCAGTCAGGTTTGGGTGCAATGCAACACTGAATTTCAGCGCAGTAGGGGAGACCAGGGCAAAGCGCGCCGTCGGGGCAAAGTGACCAAGCCTTATTTCTCCATAAGTATCGACAGATGGTCTGGTTTGTCATTATAAACCAATAATAGTAAACGTTAAGAAACGTTGTGGTTCACGTTTGCATCGTTAGCGTGAGTTGGAGACTTACTATTGCAAAAAGTTTAAAAAACGTCATTTTTCTTTAAGGAAAGAATATGTCCGAATTCAAATATTATATATAAACACAAAACGCGACATTGAATTTGAGTGCACCTGTTACGCAAAAATATGTAACCTATTCATTGAATAAGGAATTTTGTGATTCATTGCTTGAATTATTTTCTTGTATGCACATATCGAATGGTACCCTCTAAGGGGCAAAGTGAGCCGAGGGGAGCGCTTTGCCCCGAGTGATCTAAAATATGTATTTAATGGTCATCAAATTAGTGTCAGAGTTATCAATTACTTTTCTTAAGTAAATAACGTCAAAAAGAATTGTAATCTTCATTCTATAACTTACCTGTATTTTTCAAAATCGATATTATCAATGAAGTTTCATATTTATATCATATGATTTTTATTTCATTTAGAAACACGTATATTTTCTTTGCTTATTTAGCACTAGTTTAAAATTCAATATATATTTTGTTTTATCCCTAAATAATTAAGAAATTAATCCGTATGGGCAAGCAAGAAAGAGATTAGATGTTTGAAAAATGTTAAATTATTCCTTTCAACCAATCAATTTCTTTATTTCTTTCATATTTTAAATGTTTTCTGATAGTAAATGAGTTAAATTGTCAAGACTTCATAGTTCTAAGGAATTCGTATGTAGTAATCAAGTAGGTTTTTTTGTTAAGATCTTCGAAAACCAAGGTCCATGAAATATTTAAAATATTTTACTTTCTTTGCATACTCAGCCTAGGTTTTTATTTTTTCTACGTTTTCATAAGATTGCCTTTGAACTGCATGGCACTTTTATAAAAAGATTGTTGAATGGAAATAACTTATTAAAGGTGTTTGACATATCACAGTTGTGTGTCTATTCGCATGGGCGCTTTGCCCCAAACTACGGGGCAAAGTGCACCGCCTTTGTCGAAATACTTTTTCGTGTATATCTCTTTATGCTGGCATGGTAGGTTAAAAAGCATTTGCAACACAATAGTTTACCTGATGAGAATTAAAGACATGCTGCAAGTTGCATTCTAAACATGTTAATATGCCCAGGAAACACGCTTATAAGGTAGGGGGCGCGCTTTGCCCTGGTCTCCCCTACCACCCATGGTTCGCTAGTTCCCGCTGCTGCCCGCAGGTTTCACCGCAATGCATAGCCACAATGGTGTTGCGGGCTTTCTCCCTGCAATGATACTAGCAGCCGCGATATAAGTGAAGTACTCTTGAAAGCGGCGCTAAACCCCATATCACCTCACCTCACCTCAAATAAATTGTCACGTTTTGTTAGTTAGAATGATGTCGCGGTACAGATATGTTGGTTTTGTAATGACATTAATATAATAATAATTCAAGAAAACCAAATGCTTTTTCAAAAATGTTATATTTGTTGGAACACATCGATGTGATGAAATAAAGTTTTAAGCTTACTTCTTCAATCTTTCGAACACTCACATCAACGTTTCAATGTTATATTGGTGACTCGGTCAGGATAAGCTAGGTAACTAAAAACTAAAAACTTTTAAGATCATTTGAATATTACTTTAACATGGTCTCCTCTTGTATCACCTGATAAGAAAAAAAACAAATCATATTTAGAAATATTAACATATTTTTACTATTGAAGGTTTTATAGATTGTAAAAATACTGGAACCCCTCACCAATAGTCTTATTTAAAACACAGACAATGTAACCCCAAATTGTTGTCAACCAACTTTACATGCTGTCTCTTCAACCTCATGCTGTTTCTTCATGAATTTTTGACTATCTTATTTTCTGCACTGTTGCGGTAATGAAAATGTGGTGCATTTTTGACAATGTTAGTCAGGCTTACAAATTCCTTTCACTCCCAAATACAAGATACTTTGTCTTATTCTGGACATTTGGAATGTTTTGTTGCAGTACTCACAAGATTATTTCAATTATTGCATGCGACAAATGTCGTCTTCGCAACAGTTTATGTTGCGGTAGTCACAGTTGATATGTTTTATTCATTTCAACTAAATTCTTTGTTTCTCATTAACCACCTTTTCATAATAACAATTCATATTTGACGTGAGACTCTCAAATATCACATATCTTAATGCATGCTATACAAGATCATTATACATGTATATACATCATACATGTTTAAGTACTTTTGAGACAAACATTAAATTAAAACATTGAACAGTTCATGATACTGAATTCATATCTCAAGTCCCTGCTGTTTTGTGAGGTGTAGTGTCACAATACATGCTTGATACACTGAAGGTTAATAAGCTGTCATCTAAATGCTGCTGTGAAAATTTACTCATGTATGTTACTCTGCAGTTAGCACAGTGAAGAGCATCTGCAAGTTCACAAACAATCAGTGCAAAACCCGTGTATTTGAATTAACAGATTAAGAAGGTGTCTTACCAATAATTCCAAACAAAAATGACTTAAGAAGAGTAAGATATCACAACCATTTGTTCAGCCAAACACTCTTACAACACATACATTCCTAATGATCGTACATTGATCAGGGAGAATATGAATAAAGACATAAATTATTCTTCCTTTGAATCAGTAGCTATCTCCTTCTGAAGTTGTAATTCTGTCCTCTCTGTGTGAACTTGAATATCGGGTCGAGAGGTCATGGCCCATACTTCCGGGTCCAACTTTCATACTTTATACTGGATACATTCCTGATGATCGTACATTGATCAGGGAGAATACGACTCTATAGCGATAAACTTGTGTTCCTCTGAATCAGTAGCTATCTCCTTCTGGAGTTGTAATTCTGTCCTTTCAGTGTGAACTTGGATATCAGGTCGAGAGGTCATGGCCCATACTTCCGGGTCCGACTTTGAAAGCAACAAAAAGACGAGGGCAGACATCAGAAGTACAGCTGCAGTCACATAGAAACCGCTCTGCCACTCTTCGGGTGTGCCCTGGCATTGAAAAGAAATTACAATTAATTTCATATCAATCCTATTTGTACCAATCATTTGTCTTAATGAGAACATTTGATACTTTTGTAGTGTTATACTCGCAGGTTAACTTTCTTTTACTTTACCATTTGATATGTATATGATGCTCATTAGATACGAATGCATACATGTAATAACAGTGTGGCTGACGTTTCTAAAGTCAGACTATAAGGGTTTGGTCATCCTGTAAACCAGGCGACTTCATATCTCTCGAGACAAATGACGTCGCCTGGTTTACAGGATAGGATTTGGTGGAAGAAAAGATATTCTTAAAATACATCACATAATAGGTTTGGCACCATGAATTAGGCAATTACCATGAAGTACGAAAGCGTATGTGGTGTGATGCAAATAAAAATCATTTCAATTACACCCCTGGGCGGTTACATCCCTTCTTTTTTTCAATTGGTTTTAACTCGTAACTACCTTCTTATAGGCATTTACCCTTTACACCCCTTGGGAAGTTATTGCCTTTATTTTAGTTGAATGTTATATGCCGTGAGCTCCATCCGCGTAGGTTGGTTATCTCATAACCACCTTGGTCGGTTATTAGATTGTAAACAATCGCAAACATTTGGACTTGTAAAATTTGGATTTTTAATCAAACAAGAAAGTTAAGATTTATGAACAACGAAAGTGGGATTCGAACCGGGGACCTCTATGTTGTTAAGCAGCGCTCTTAACTACCGTGCTACCGAGGATCCATGCCAGTTGATGTATTTTTTGTGCGTCATGTTTGGTTTTTTATTTTCCCCTATAAATATATATTATTATTGCAATAAAATAGTTTTTAATGTAAGGAATCAAGTTTTTTGTTCTAAAACCCTAAGCAGGGGGTATTGTAAGTAGTCTAAAATAGTATTCTTATCAAGACATATCAAACCCGCAAAATGGATCACTAAAACGTTTTCAATTATTTGTATGTAAACCCCGTAATAAAATAGTTTTTATTGTAAGAAATCAAGCGTTTATTTCTAAAACCCTATAATCTGAGGGTATTTTAAATATTTTTTATTATCAGGAAATGATAAACCCGCGAATGATATCAGTCAAACGTTTTTAAATTAACTGTATATAAACAAATTAAGCTGAAACCATTACAGGAGTCTTCCGCGGGAGTGTAAGTCAAATAATAACCCGTTTGCCTCGGGTTATGGAAATAACCATCTTATTTTCCATAACCCCTCGGTACCGGGTTATTATTTACTACGTAACCAGGAACTATGTGTGTCCTTCGAAAGGTGTATATCAATCAAAATGTAGAGAATAAGTCGAAAGTCTCTAATCAAAACCGTCATGGTGATAAGATCGTAATGAGTATATATCTTGTAACCAACAATTATTAATGGCACAAAAATTAAGTTGAAAATATCAAAATACGTGAGATCTGAACCTATCATGAACACAATTTTGAATTAAAGATAAATCATAATTGTTCCTGTGATAAAATTTTTACAGGAAAATATTTGTACCTGTGATAATTTTTTAAATAGGAAAATGATTCAAATCATTTATATGATAGATCTTAAAATACAATTTTCAGTTGAATTACAACTTGACAAACCTTTAAATCTTTAAGCAGATACTGACACATTCTCTCCCCACAGAGGCAGATCAAGTCATCAAATGTTGATATAGCTTCTGTTCTATTACTTTGTGGGGTATAATGGGAGTCGTCTAATTGGAGGCAATCTAAGTTAGTTGTACAATCAGCCGCGACGCTGTTCTAAAATCATCATTTTGGCTACTGAATCATGGCAAAGGCATTAATATATGAACCACCCTTTCCATGCGAGAAGCCTTGTCATTTAATAAGGAAATTCAAAATCATTGTGGTGCAATTACGGATTTCGGCAGAGGCTGTATCAATATTTCATGACTTGATCTGCCTCTGTGGGGAGAGAATGATACTTACATTTGGCGTGAGCTTAGCGACCACATAGGGAGCCACGATGCCAGGTAATGCTGCTACTGTGTTGGAGAGAGCAAACAGCGTTGATGAGTGTAGGAGCGCTATTTCCACAAAGTTGACCATGAAACCCCCAGAGTATGGGAGACCAGCGAATGATCCTGCGATACATAGCACCGCAACTGCGGCTATCTGGTTCCTGCAGTCCAGCTGCGCAATAATAACCATCATGGCTGCAGGAATAACCATACCTGCAACAAGAATTACTCTGCGAATGTGTGGTAGTCACATAAGACAATAAACGATGCACCAAAAATATGTAATGTTTTTTTAATTCACTCTTCATACTTGATAATGCCCCTTTTTTACTTTGCGACTGATATTGGTTCTGAAAATCGATAATTATTTATACGGTAATTATGATTAGGGATACCTAAGTGATGGTCAAACTATGTTTTAAGTTTTCATCAGGGAGTTTGGTACTGATATTACCAGATTTAAGTTGAGGATTAAGGGCAAAGTGGTTAGGCATGCGTCATAACAACATTTTCAACAAGATGACTTTGAGCTTTAACATTCGAATCTCTAAGCATGCGCTGGATAGGATGATTTGGAACAAGACATCATCTCGTGCAAAGACGTTTTACTGTTAATTTCCTAAACTCAAGATTCAAGGGAAACCAATATCGGTATCAAAGGTACAAGAGCTGATATTTGAAGAGTATCAACATATCAAGCCTTTGGTAATAAATAGAGATTATTACCTGAGAAAGTGTGTCATGTGACTTTTACGAAACGAATGTATTTTTTGTATTACCCGAGCGAGAGCGAGGATTATACACAAATTTGCACGACTTTCGTAAAAATCATATGACACACTTCCGAGGGTAATAATTTCTTTAATACCGATTCTATTTCATTTTATTCTCTTAAAAATATCCAGGAAATGGCTTGCTTCCCTTGCGACGGCCGGCCAAATAGACGTCACGAACAATGTTATATGACGTCATAGACGTAAATATACGGGGAGTCGCGCTATAACAATCGTTGCTTGGCAAAAGTGATATGTGCACATGTGCTCATATTGAAAATATGTTACTACTTATTTTCAACCATATGGGTAATAACTATGCTAAACCGGATACATTACCTATAGTATTCAACAGTTTCCTAGTCCAGCGGGGAGACATAACTGATTTTCTAACAAGCGCATCTGATATATATCCTGTTATGAAGATGAAGAGTCCAGTACCAAGGAAAGGCAACATGGATACAATGCCATTCTGAAACGGAACACAAGACGCGTTAGGGTTAATGGTTGTTACACTTTTAATGCTGCTTTGTCTTATTGTTAAAAATATAGGTAAAAATAAACGACAGCATTATTTTGCATGAAAACGGAGGTTTCAGAGGCACACATTTCACGTGCAGTGTGAGCGTGTATTGACTTGGTTTCCAATCAGACAGTTCTTAGCCAGTAACCAACTGTTCTGAGTGAGTTCATAAAAAAATAATTCTCAATCTAAAATGAAATATGTTTAAAACGATTATTTCAAAAGGTCACAGAAATCTGTTTGTTTCTAATAATGTTTGATCAATCTAAATAGATTAATTTTTAGATCAACAAGTTTTACATTAGTTCATATTGTTGATCTAAGATTGGCCCGTAAGGCGGGTCATCCCGCTGAACTCTGAAAATCAACCGCTCAGCCAATCAGAAAAGATGCCCTAGCTCGCTGGAAGTTAAAGAAACTCATCTTTTGAAATGGATGATGTGCTGAGCTCTGTCATGCAGAGCGACCATATCGATGAATAATCCGACTGCTTGGATGTATAAATAGATTATATATATAACTTTTTTTTTTTCATTTCCTTATTATTTGCATACGAAAGGTCACCTGTGCGACCTCTCACACTGGTCAATCTTAGATCAACCGTATAACAAAATATAAAATCTGTTGATCTAAATTTATTTAGATTGAACGTTTCATGTTCCTAAATTCAGCCGAGATCCAGTCCATGAAATATATCTGTCTGTATCAAGCATATTTACGAGAGCCTTTCGCATATGTTGTTCATTTCACCTTGAGTTGCACGGACTTCATGATTGTCATGCAGAGCATCGGATCGGTGCAGTACAACATCAAAAGCTCATGTTCCACTTTCAGGGAGGTAAAAATTGGAGCTGTATCTGGCTTTTAACAAAATTTTGTCTTTGTTTCAAGTTATTCTCAGGACAAATTCAAGGTTGGTTGAAATGGCGGACATTGGCTCTGTAACTCATCAGGCTTCATGTCAATTTTGCTTTAGGGTGTAGCCAAAAAAATGATAATTTAGGTTGTGGCAAATATGGTTCCCCCCTCAGTAGGAGCCATAATTTAGAATACCAGCATAATCTATCTAAGGATTCTGTACAAAAAGTTTCAGCTTTCTTTGCCTTATGCTTCTGGGAATAAGATAAAAATAGGTATCACGGGTGTTGCTCCGTGGGCCCTTATTAGGGGCCACAGGGTCACCAAAGCTTAAATCATAATCATCACTAGTCAAGGAGTCTGTACACAAAGTTTCAACTTTCTAGGCCTTATTCTGTTGGGGAAGAAGATAAAAATGGTTGCAGCAAGTTGCAGCTTTCTAAGCCTTATGCTTATGGAGAAGATGATGTAAGAAAGTTTGAAAGACGTAGTCCCTGTGGCCCCTATAGCTGTAAATCTTAATCCTCACTCGTCAAAGGTCAGTACACAAAGTTTCAACTTTCTAGGGGAAAGAAGATAAAACTGGTTTAAAGGGCGTAGCACCTGAGGCCACTAATGCTATGAATTATGATCCTCACTAGTCACAATAAAGTTTCAGCAGTCTAGGCCGTATGCTCCTGGAGAAGAAGATTGAGGGTGTGGCCCCTGTGGCCCTTATAGGGGCCACAGGGCCACCAAAGCTATAAATCATTATTCTCACTTGTCAAGGAGTCTGTACACAAAGTTTTAGCTTTCTAAGCCTAATGCCTCTTTATAAGAAGATGAAAAAAGGTCTGAAGGACCTAGCCCCTGTGGTTTTAAAAGCTATGAATTGTAATCCTCACTAGTCATGGAGTCTGCACACATAGCTTCAGCTTTCTAGAACATCTAGATGCTTCTGGAGAAGAAGGCGAAAATGCACAAAGTTTACCGACGCCGGACACCATGCAATGTCATAAGCCCATCGGGGTTGACAGGCCTGATGATATAATAAAATGTAATGCCTTTTGTGTATAACATGGGCAATCCTTTCGAGATGTGTTAGAAAATGTCTAGGGAAGGTTTTTCTCCAAGCAAGCAAGATCTGAGGCGAAGCCGAGGATCTTGCCGTACCTAACTGACGCTACTGTTCACTCTGTTCACTCTGTCGCCCATGCCTGATAACCAAACCATGGGTTTGTTATCCAGGATAACGACCTAGATACCACCATTGATAACAACACGAGGTGTATAGACAATAAGAACAGTAAACTAACAATATTACATCAACAGTATTGTATCAGAAAAGTTGTGAACCTACGGCGTTGATATTGAAGCGCATAACCTCCTTGAAGTAGGTAGGGAGTTCTATCTGCAGCATGAAGTACGCATAGTTGTAGAGCATGTGGGTGACTATTACAGTCCAGGCTGCTCGGGTACTCAGCATTCTACACGGAGACACCGGAACATGCTGGAGTGAAACAAGAACACTTGGTAGCAATACCATCGTAGAATCTAGTGTGAGACGTTGTTAATTATAATTAATGCATATATACGAATTTCATGAAATGTCCTTCTTTGTCTTGCCAAAGAAGAGATTAAATCTTGAAACAATACTAATGTAAAATATATTGCAAAATGATTTAACATTCTACTACTTAAAGCAAATAGAGATTGTATCAATACGAATGTCAAATTATTGTAAAAAATGTACATTCTCCTTCTTAAAGCAAATAGAGATTGTATCAATACGAATGTCAAATTATTGTAAAAAATGTTAGAATATTATATGAGAAAAATACTTAAAAGACCCTACGTATCTAGACCGACCCTAGACCGCCTCTTTATAAAGATTTTGAACCAACAAAGATCGCATTCTCCACCCCACAGAAGCAGCTCAGGTCATGAAATGTTGATACAGCCTCTGTTCTATTACGTCGACTTTGTGGGATAGAATAGAAGATGGCTGATTGGAGGCAATCAAGGTTAGTTGTGCAATCAGCGACGCTTTTCCTAAATCATGATTTTGGCTATTGAATCATGACAAAGGCATTGTGATGTGAACCACCCTTTCCATACGAGAAGCGTTGTGATTTGATAAAGAATTTTGTGCTGCAATGTTTTCCGCCGGTGGAAATTGCCGGAACCAACGGATTTCGGCGTGTTAGAACAGAGGCTGTATCAACATTTCATGACTTGATCTGCCTCTGGGGGGGTGGGGGTAATGCAGAAATCGAAGCAATACCAATATGTAAAAAAATAGAGCCAGTGGCTCTGCAGCTCATAAGGCTTCATATCAATTTTGCTTTAGGGTGTGGCAAATGCAAAATTAGGTTAAAGGGTGTGGCCCCTGAGGCCCTTATTAGGGACCACAGGGCCACAAAAGCTATCAATCATAATCCTCACTAGTCAAAGCGTATATTCATAAGGTTTCAGCTTTCTGGGCCTTTTGTCCCTGGAGAAGAAGATGAAAATAGGTTTTAAGGGCGTAGCCCCTCTGGCCCTTGATAGGGGTCAATTGGCCACCAAAGCTACAATTTATAATCCTCACTAGTCAAGGAGTCTGTACACAAAGTGTCAGCTTTCTAGGCCTTATGGTGAGAAGAAGATGAAAAAAGGTTTTTAGGGTTTGGCCCTTATTAGGGGCCACAGGGCCACCAAAGCCACAGGGACTTGTATTGCTCATAAAAACTGTTTCTAGTAAGCATACTTGAAAACGATAATCGCCTATTACTAATAATACTGAAAGGGATCCTAAACTCCGAAACTTGTAGTTACTACCCCCATGCCAAAACAAGTCAAAAATGGACGCTTCTACGTCATTTCTATAAGGAAAATATACTACAGTCCCATGGATAAATGTTTTCTCTTTTGATTAAGACCATAACAATCAAAATCGGTGCATTATTTCTGAAGTTATGACTCCTGAAAGAAAGACATTCACTCGCACGAATCGAGTGGGCCAAAATGGTGCGCCATTTTGGAGGAAGTGACCTACAGTTCAAACGGCTAGCGCGCACTGAATGAACACCTCGAAGCCCATTGGCTCAAAAAGGGAGGTCACTCTAAACCAGTCAATGGGCTTCGAGTTGTTCATTCGATGCGCGCTAGCCGTTTGAACTGTAGGTCACTTCCTCCAAAATGGCGCAGCCCATTGAAAGCTTGTCATGAATTTACAATAAAGTTCCATGAAGGTATTTACGGCAAGGCACTACGAACAATTTAAGTGTGTGTAATTTATCATAAATTTTAAGCGGTCGAGAAAGTGTGTTTCTGAGATCTATAGTTCGTAATAATTAGGAAATATCAGGTTTTATTTTGATTTTTATCGATGTCTGTCTGAGGCACCATTTTGGCCCACTCGATTCGTGCGAGTGAATGTCTTTCTTTCAGGAGTCATAACTTCAGAAATAATGCACCGATTTTGATGGTTATGGTCTTAATCAAAAGAGAAAACATTTATCCATGGGACTGTAGTATATTTTATAGAAATGACGTAGAAGCGTCAATTTTTGACTTGTTTTGGCATGGGGGTAGTAACTACAAGTTTCGGAGTTGGATCCCTTTCAGTATTATTAGTAATAGGCGATTATCGTTTTCAAGTATGCTTACTAGAAACAGTTTTTATTAGCAATACAAGTCCCTGTGACCAAAGCTACAATTATTAATCCTTAATAGTCAAGGAGTCTGTATACAGAATTTCACCTTTCTAGGCCTTATGGTTCTAGAGAAGAAGATGAAAAGATGAAGAAGAAAGACGTTTTTAGGGTGTGGATTCTGTGGACCTTTTTAGGGGCCACAGGGCCACCAAAGCTACAATTTATAATCCTCACTAGTCAAGGAGTCTGTACACCCAGTTTAAGTTTTCTAGGCCTTATGGTTCTGGAGAAGAAGTCGAAATTCCACAAAGTTTACGGACGGACGGACAAAATTACAAAAAGGTTATGAAATGACCAACTGTGTCAAGAGCTCTACCTTTTCTTTGCCGACCCGTTTGATAGTGTCTCTTTCTATGAATGAAAGTTCATGCTCTGAGATCCAGGGTACCTCAGCAGGCCTGTCTCGGACCAGAAGCCACCACAGTGTCGTCCACACCAGGCCCATAGCACCTGCACACAAACGTTACGGCTTAGAGGTTCATGTGATTTCCTCGTTGTAAGCATAAACTATAGCCATACGTTAAAGGGGCAGTAGCACGTTTTTTGATAATTTTATATTTTATTTTTTTCACTGATAATTGTACATTAATGTTAAATGTATTATTTTGATAGTGTCAAAAATCTAATTACACAAGCCATTCATTCATAGTCAGAGAACAAATTAAAGTATGAAGATTCACTTAAAATCCATTGGCGGCCATTTTGTGAGAACACCTTTAGCTCATTTGGGTAAGAAAAAGGAATCGCGTGGCTAAACTTTACATCATATAATTGAATTATTACTGCTCCATTTAATTTAAATACATTGTCTTTCAATTGCCAAAACCATTAATTTTCATTTTCATGACATCACCTTATAGTCCCCCTAAAACGTGATACTGCCCCTTTAAGTCGGCTAATATCCAGAATGTAGTCGATATTTTGTCCTGAACATAACCTCTCGAAGAGCAAGTCTAGATCTGCAGTGAAAAAGCCATGTGTCAGAGGCTCTTTGGCTATTCTAAATAAAAAAGGGGTCAATAAAAGTCAATAATCTTCAGTTGGAACAGGGGGAACGACAAGATACCACAAGACTTTCATGATTTCTGTCTAAGGGCATATGACCAATACACAGAGGAAGTGAAAGAACATCGCAAAAGAATATGTAAATAATCATATAGTGCTCGACATGACTCCACGATTTTATATTTTTCTATCCCTAAATGTTGTTGTATTCATACACTTGGTGGTCAGATACCTACCTCAAATTATTTATCCAATAAGAAAAGTAGAAAAGGAGTTAAAACATACAAAATTATATTTTAAGAAACATTCGCATCAAGTTTGAAATCGGTCAAGGGTTCCAAATGTTTTTCATTTAGTAAATAACGTTTAAATCATTTAGTCAATAACGTTTAAATCATTAAGCAATTAACTGACGGATATCATAAAGATCTAGTCGTATCTTTTAATGCTTTTCTATTTCGAGTCAGAAAACATATCATAACATGCATCGTTTTATCGACAATGAGCACTTCGGACAATATTTGCTTATGTGTGCAATTTGGGAAGGACACATATATAACGACACAACACAATATGTAAAATATGCCATGGTGAATCTATACTTATATCTACACTTTAAGACAAGGAAAAAATAAAATTCAGACTTTTCTGTTGAACTGACACAAAGATTGTACATAAAGATCAGATAGATTTTATTTATCGATTTTCAAAGCCTACCTGTGACGTAGAAAATCGAAGGCCATCCTCCATCGAAGCCATACTCGCAGAGGACACTAGACAGAGGGAAGATGAGGGCATTGCCGAGCTCAGCGCCTGAATTGACAGACAAATATATAATGATGAAAATGAATAAAGGAACGCATGTATTGATGGTGAAATTTGTTTTATTGTCATGGGTTTTTGATCAAGTATATTTCATTAAGTATATACACCACAGGTGAAATTTCAGTATCTGGTGTGTCCTCCCTGTTTCTTGATCACTTCTTCACACCGTCGTGGGACACTTTGGATCAACTTCAGGATGACAGCCCGAGGAACTGCGCGCCACTCTTCTTGGAGAGCCTGGAACATGGCATCAAGTGTCTGGGGTAGAACATCACGATCCCTCACCCGACGTCCAAGAACGTCCAAGAGGTGTTCAATGGGATTAATGTCTGGGCTCTTGGGCGGCCATGGCAACACTCTGACGTTGTTCTGCGTGAGAAAATCCCTGCTGACGTGAGCCGTGTGGGGTAGAGCATTGTCATGTTGAAACTCAAAGTTTACACCCACTCTACGGCGGAAAGGAAGAACAACAGGTTGCAACACTTCGTCTCAGTAACGGACACCAGTCACCCTTCCATCAAGTCGAACAAGGTTGGTCCTATGGTCGTAGCTTATGCCATTACCATCACAGATCCGCCCCTGTAGGAATCGTGTTGTTTGATGGTGCACTGATGGTGACGTTCACGAAGGCGTCGCCAAACGCGGATCCGACCATCTGCGAAATCCAAATTGAATCTAGAGTCATCACTTAACATTGTATTGCGCCAATGTCAAAGTTGTCTAACTCGATGTTGTGTAGCCCATTCTCCTCTGAGACGTCTGTGTTCCGCAGTCAGCCTTACCCCCAACAACAGGACGACGTGACTTTAAGCCTGCTGCTTTAAGTCTGTTTCTGACAGTACGGTCACAAATTCTTAGTCTCGTTACTGCCCTGAACTCAGAGTTTATTTTCGATGCTGGTTTAAATCGGTTACGTAAGGACAGCAGCACCAGCTGGCGGTCGTTTCGGGGCGTTATCTTACGTTTTGGACCACGACCTGGTCTAATCTTTTAGTCCCCTGTCTGACGGTACCGGTTCCACAGTCGCGAAATCACACTTTTAGTCTTGTTAAATTGTCTTGCTGTCTGGCATATTGATTGACCGCTGTTTATGCACCCGATAGCCTGCCATTTCTCATTATCAGAAAGGTATGCTCTTGGCATGATTCTGAAGGTAAATGTACACTGACATTCGTTGACTCCTTGAAGGTTAAATGGACGTTGCCATGCATGAAGTTCATGGAAATCAATTTTCACGTGCACGGTACCTTTTTCAGTGAAAGTAAACTTCAACATTTTCAGTTTATAATGGCCCAACGCAGCCTCGAACAAACGGAACATGCCAGACATAAGTTAACAGTAATTAAGCGTTCCCTTATTCGTTTCCATCAGTATATATATATAAGTGCCTTCATTCTCTTTTTGGGATAGAACGGGAGATACCTGATTGGAGATTAAAGTTAGTTGTGCAATCAGCGACGCTGTTCTAAAATCACATTTTGGCTACTGAATCATGGCAATGGCAGTGTGCTTTGAGCCATCCTTTCCATGCCAGAAGCGGTGTCATTTGTTTAAAACATTCATGGATTGTGTTGCAAATATTTTTCCCTAGGGGAAACTGCCGGAAGTCACGGATTTGATCCTATTTGAAGAGAGGAAAAGTATCAACATTTTATGACTTGATCTGCCTCTGTTGGGGGAGATGAGGTGAGTTAGTTTCATGCGTAGAACGTTGTCTAACATGTTTAAATGGTTTGGTTTAAGGAAGACGAGATATATAGATAGAGAGACAGCTTGAGTTTGTCAAAAGTTAATCGCAATACTGCAAAATGAAAAATCATAACAGTCACTTAATTGACCCAGGCATCTTGAAGGCGGCATGCATTTTGAGGACTCTTAAGTCTTTCTTTATTGTATATTTTGAATGTGCTAATCTGATAAAAATCTACCTTGTTTCGAGGGAAACAAAATAAAAAAATATGTATCAGGGCTTTCCTCTCCACAACGGTCTGAAAGCACCCAAACGAGACTGCTTGTAGTGTAGTTATAGAAAATAAGGACATATTTAATTGTGGTTGATTTCATAAGTATGATAAGGCCTGATTGCTCTTAAATCCAACATCCTTCCACCGGAATCGCATTTTTACGTCAAGGGACCACACTAAATTCTACAACGTTTCATTTCCCATTTATCCTAGCCGACATCCGTGTGACATGCAGATATTTTGATGAACTGAATAACAAACAGTCTAAGTTAACCTTTCCTCACTAATACTCGCTATACTCCCGATATTGAGTCTAGCCAAATGTAGCAGCAGGTCGAATCAGCCGACCTTTCGCCGACCTATGACCCTCGAACGGGCGTATTCATTCTATTGCAGCTTGGTAAGGTGATCCCTGATTGGTCAATTCGATAGATACTACACCTTGCTAGACTCAATATCGTAGCAAAGCGAATATTGTTGAGGCTAGGTTTACTTAGACTGGAATAAAAAAACGCTTATGAATTTGAGTGAACCTCGGTACCAGTGAAAACGATTCCCTGGAGAGTTGACAGCTCAGCCTGTGGGGCCCAATGTACCCATAGAAGGGGACTTGAGGGGAATAGCACAGACTGCAAAATGCAACACACCATGCATATTGATAATTGACATCAAACAGGGGATATATTTATGAAATAGATAAAAAATAATTTTATTCATTTAAGAAATTAATTAAGAAAGATATAACTGTGTAAAGCAAAATCTGATGACGTCATCAACGTACCACAAACATTCCCGTGAGCACCCTCATCACAATCAGAAGGTAAGGACTGACTCGTGCTGCTAAGGGAGATAACAATGAACAAAGAGAGACTATCAGCATGCCGCTAGTGACAGTTTTCCTTGCACCGAACCTCTCAACAAGCCACCCACATGGAATCTGTAGACACAGGTAGCCCCAGAACATTGACCCTAGGATAAAACCTTGCAGTTCTTTATTCCATGTAAATTCTCCAATCTGTAAATTATAACAACACAAATATGCTTTTATGTGCATGGACAACAAGGCAAAATCTTGGATGAATATATTAGTAGCCCCGATCCATCAGCAGTAGAAAATATCAGGGGTTTATATTTTTTAATGATTATTTACATGTTCTTGTAAGAAAATTACATATCGAATAATCGATATCATGGTTGATATTTTACACGAATTATCATAGTTGATCTTATACATCAATTTTCTGATTTTTTACAGTTATAACAAGAATGATATCATTGTTGAGTCTGGAATCAATTGGAATCAATGTTGTTGTTTTAAATATGAAAAACAGAAGGATTAGGGATGGAGCAACCTTTATGGTGGGAGACCTCAATCTAGGAATCTATAATGATGATGTACATTTCACATTTAAATCCCGTTACCAATTTTGCATGTGGAGATACTGTTAAACAAAAATTTACAAGAACAGTTTTGCATCAGACCCAACCAACCTTAGCATCATTTGATCCATAGTTCACATCCTCCAGCAAACAGTTGTCGTCTTGTGAGTTCAAGGACCAGTTACCCTCTCGAGAACTTTCGTTAAACACACTGTCGTTGACCCGGCTTATCAGGCTCATGTTTCCATGTTCCGACTCGCTGACCATGCACACAATGGCGATGTTGATGTTGCCTCGGAAGAAACTCCCAAGTCCTAACCCGAAGCTCAGGAGAAATGCCAGTAAGTAGCGGCATTTAAACTTGGAGGATACTGGAGATAACAATTCACAGTAAAATAGACTAGGACTAATTCGGGACAAAGTCAAACAAGACGCATTAAGAAGTTTTTTTACCTATTCGAAGGTGGATGATTATCAACAAGATGTGTTTGATGCCCCTGGATATAAGTAAATTGTAAATGTATATTTTTTGTGTCAGTATGTACATGAGACATTTCTGAAATATGAAAGATATATCTTTATCCAATCACAAGTTAGGACAAAGGTTAAAGTTTTCTTAAAAACGTTGCTGCGTCAGGTCAAGGTCACGAGGTTGACAATTAAGACCTCATCTAAAAGGTCTTGTTATGGTAGATGTACATGTGAAATATCAAATGTCTACCTCTGTCCAAACACAAGTTATGGCCAAGGTTTAAGTTTTCGAAAAATGCTTGCTGCGCCAAGATCAAGGTCACGAGGAATATAATCATGACCTTATCTGAAAGGTCTGATCATGATACATGTAGATGCAATTGTGAAATATCAAAGGTCTATCTCTTTTCAATCACAAGCTATGGCCAAGGGCAAAGTTAAAAAAAATGGTTGCTGCGTCAGGTCAAGGTCACGATCGAGGTAAGAAATTATGACATCATCTGAAAGGCCCTATCATGACAGATGCACATGTGATATATCAAAGGTCTATCTCTATCCAATCACAAGACATGGCCAAGGTTAAAGTTTTTGAAAAAAATAGAACCATGGGCTCTGTAGCTCATCATGCTTTACATTTGATTTCGCTGTAGGGTGTGGCCAATATGGTGCCCCCTTAGTAGGGGCAATGGGGCAATTTATAATCCTCAATAGATAAGGAGTTTGTACACAAAGTTTCAGCTTTCTAGGCCTTCTGCTTCTGGAGAAGAAGATGAAAATAGGTTTTTAGGGCATGGTTCCTTAGATTCTTAGAAATAATTGGGGTCACAGGGTCACAAAAGTTACAAATCAGAATCCGCACATGCCAAGGTACCTGCACTCAAAAATATCAGCTCTCTAGAGTCATTGGTTCTGGAGAATAAGACGAACATAAGTTTAAAGGGCGTGGCCCCTGTGGCCCTTAATTGGGGTCACAGGGTCACAAAAGTTACAAATTAGAATCCCCACATGCCAAGGTACCTGTACACACACTTTCAGCTCTCTAGTGTATATGGTTTATGAGGAGAAGTCGAAAGTGTCAAAAGTTTACGGACAACGGACGGACGCCGGACGACGGGCCATGCCATAAGCCCATCTGGCCTTTCAGGCCTGATGAGCTTAAAAGATGCTGCGTCAAGTCAAGGTCATGAGGTAAGAAATGTGGGCTAATCTGAAAGTCCGTGTCATGTTAGATGCACATGTGAAATATCAAAGGTCTATCTCTATCCAATTACAAGGTATTGCCAAGGTTAAAGTTTTGAAAAATGGTTGCAGTGCCAAGGTCAGGGTAAAAAGGTCACACATTATGACATCTGAAAGGTCTTATCATGGTCAATGCACATGTGTTATATCAAAGGTCCACCCTCAAGCAATCAAAAGTTATGAGCAGACAGACAGACAGACTAGTTTATTTACAATAAACTTCTTTGTCTTGTCTGTGTGACTAGTTTATTTACATCTCACTCGCATAGATACAGATACATAAAATGGATCCCATATACAAAAGCGACCAATCGCCAAACGATTTGAGAGATGGTGAAAAATAAAAGAAGTTATACACTGTAAACTCATATAAAAAGTAGATTATCAGAGAGTAATATATATATTTATATTTATCATATAATGGAGAGTGTTATCGATGTAATAAAGCTATCGGATAAACTTGGTATCCAAATCTGATAAACATGCAAATTAGGTCAAATACGCGAACTACTTTCACTAAACTCCGTACACGTCATGCGAATCCTAAAACTTAACTGTCTCATTGATGGCGTCATAGTGAGTTAGCAATGGGTTTTCCATTGCATGGGCACGTTTGTAAACAAACATGGCTGCCTCCGTTATCAATATTGGCGATTCTGTGAGAATTGATGACAGAGGGAATGGAGTCGTTACTGCTGTGATTGATTTTGGCAAGGGTGAACCAGAGTACTTTGTACAAATTGAAGGTACTGATTATGAAGCGAGAATAAAAGGCAATCGCCTTAGAAAGTTACGTAACAAGGATTTCGATCTATCGATCCAAAAGCAGACGACAAATCGATTTCGCTAGGTAACAGAAACTGATATTGATGATGTGATCACTAGAAATGAAAATCGAAATACTGCCAAGAAAACCATGTACAATATCCGACTTTTGGAAACTTTTCTGGCAGAACAAAATAAAAAAAAGAGAAATTCATGAACTTTCAGTATCCGAACTTTCTCAACATTTGTCAAAATTCCTGATTAGCCTTGCTAAAAAAGATGGAAGCACTTACGTCTACGCTTAGATCCTACACATCGAGTGTCGATCGGTATCTCAAAAGGCATGAATATGGATATTCTATCGCATTTTCTGTTGAATTTGCAAAAGTGAGAGAAGTTTTAAAATTCTCGACAAATAGAATTGAAGAAAAGTGGAAAGGGAAACTTACCTAACAAAAGCGAGGCCATCTCGGACGAAGAGATAAATATCCTTTGGGAGAAGAAACAACTTGGATGTGAAAATCCTCCGCCAATGGTGTAGAATTTCTCACTTTTAATGAGAAACAATCTAAAATACGTTCTGGTGAAAATCCTCGGGATGTCAGGCAGATTCTACCATAGATGTGGGCCAATTTAGAGGATCCCTCCCGATGTCCGATAACAATCTACAAGGTGTATCAATCCAAGCGTCGACCGTCTGATTACTGCGGAGATGATGCGCACAATGAAGAATTCCGTGGATTATTCGGGAAATGTCACCTGGTTTCGTCGACAACCCATTGGAGACAATAACTTGCGATCCTTGATGAAAGATATGTGTGCTGCAGCGGATTTGAAGTCAACGAAACGGCTCACAAATCACAGCGCAAGGAACTTTCTTGTTCAAAGGTTGTCAGATAACGCTATTCCGCCGACAGAAATCATGCAGATCACTGGCCACAAAAACATCCAATCCATAAATAACTACAGCAACATCAATGAATCAAGGCATCGTGAGATTTCTTCAATATTGTCAAATCCAGTCGCACAAAATGCACAGTTGAGTCGTGTAAATCCAACTGTAACAGCATCAAATGTTGTAAATATATATTTTGCTATATTTGTAATGTAATTGTGACTGAATACACTATTCAGTCAAGCATATCTTTTAGCCTTAAAGCCACACTAAGCTTAACCTAATTTTCACTTCAGCTTTTGCATGAGCATTTCGCACTCACTTAATCACCAGTGCACTATCAAACAATAGCCCAACCCAAGCGCGACCCTTCTGCTTTCTCCAGCTTCATGCTTTTCAGCTTCTGTCTTTCTGCTTATAAGGTTTAGCTATAGGTTTTAATATTACTCCTTAGATTTTTATCAGGAGGTGCAGAGACAGTGTCTTTGCATTAATGGTTTATTTCGAATCTATGTGATATTCATTTGGATCTTTGGAATTTGGATTCGTAATTCAAGGTTAGTTATGGTTTATCTTGTGTATTATATTCATGTGTATTTCTAGTATTGTAGAGATATATTCATTTGGCATTCATATTATGTATGTTTGGTAATTACTAGCTTTTACATTTATGTTCCTGGCGAACACAAAGTACATTGTGTTCAATTGCTATTTTATTCTTTGTGTTTATGGACACATAGTACAGTGTGTCCAGTTTTTTTATTTCTGGCATAGATGTAAATTGTATTATGATATGCTTTAATATGAAGTTGATATGCATAACATATATGCGTGTGATTGAGATAATATAATATCTGCTATCATGTGGCACGTATTTCAAATCTACAATAATTGTTTAAATATAGTATTCATCACATGTCATAATCTTTCAATATTTATATCATACAAATATATTGGCACATTGTCAATTGAACTGAATCAAACCCTAATTATTGTTATTATTGTTTCAGGGTTTTTATTGTTTTCATAGTTTTGAAATAAACTATTGCTGGCCATATCGAACATCAACCTTCGTCTGTGTTCTTTCCACCTTCACACATTGGACTCGGTTTCACAATGATAAACGGGCCATGTTATTCATGCACAGCCACGCGATCTCTAATAAAATGAACGTGTCGGTTTCAGGGGGGATGAATACCCTCTTTGCCGCACCAATTTACGGTGGAAACATCAAAACATCACGATAAATGTTCAAAAACATGACCAAGTATCTCCACCCCGCAAATACCGGCGTTTGGCCGTGATCGAATCTGACAGCAGCCAAGAAACTGATTGAATCGAAGCTTATCTTCAAAACATGGCCGGTCGTTTTCCGACGTACATTGACATTTCTCGTTTATTTGTGACCTACTTTGTAACTGTTCCTCTCATTACAGAGATTTCATTTTGATGAATAACAGATTTACTATTGAAAACAACCTAATTTTGTTGTTTGTATTAAGTACAGAAAAATCAAAGTGTTGAGGTGATTTAGTTTGGTACTATGTCAGCGACGTGTCACAAATATATTGCGCCGTGAAGAGTTTTCTGACCTTGACCTTGACCCTTCAAGTGAGCCGATGTATCTCTACGCCAGTGATCGATTGTTTGAATGCAAGTTGACATACGAATTGCTTCTTTTTCGGTGAATTTAAAATGACATTATATGATAAAGAAATTATTAACCGAGTGTATTTCCGTATCATTAATATCATATAATAGGAATACAAATATTTATGTATTATGCTCGCCAAAGGCTCGCATAATACAAATTTTATTCCTATTATATGATATTAATGATACGGAAACACACTCGGTTAATAATCTCTATATATATACATATATAAATAATGATAAATATAAAACATCATGTTATCATTTATACAGAAAAAACCCGCCTATATGGTTAAAGTTGTTTTGTAACAGACAGACAGACGGACAAACCAAACACAATATACCCCCGGAGTCTCCGATTCGAGGACATGACAAGGCTGAGGAAAGTGTTGTGACTAACAAGATTGAAAGACAACTTGACGCAAAAACTGCCTACACTTTTGAAGGCGTGTCCTTAAATATGTTTTCTAATTATATATTGATGGAAACGTTTAGTACTCACCAACAATCATTTCACTTTTTCAAATACTCGTCAAAAACCTTTTCACATGTCTCGCTCTCCTGCCTCTAGGTAATATCTACTTAACGGCCGTTGATTCTTTGATCTGAACTTGATGCACCCAAACCCTCAGTTACGCTTGCTTGACTCCATGAGTACTATGACAGAAGTTCTGAGCATATGCAATTCTTACGACAAAGATTACTTACAAGAGTTCTAGCTATTGATGTCCGTGAAGTATGTACTTACATGCAGTGACTAATTTGCTCACACTTAAACATATCAGCTTTTCTCACCTTGTTTGTCTTTATTATCTGAACATATTAAAAAGGACGTAAGTATATTCATTCAGGGTAATGATATATATTGCATCGCCATGTGTATCGCCGTTGAGCAGTCCTGGACTGGATACTAGGCGTTAAAATTAGTATTATTACTTATTATTATTATAGCCTGGAACCTATTAATCAACATAATTTAAACTGATCTAACCTGCCAGTTATGTTTTTTTATTTGTTTAAGTACGTTTTTTTTATTTGTGTAAGTACGTGACTAAGAATTCAACATCTACAATAGATGCACATAATCTTCATTTATTTTGGAGAATTAAAATTAAAGAAGTATAATGGAAATAAAGTGTATGTGCAATTCCATACACGAATACAACATACAATAGTTTCAGCTCTCACTATATTCTCTAAGCTTTTGGCTTTAAACTGCAGGGCAATTTCACATTTTTATAAAGACCTACATTGAAAACTAGTTTTACAAGTTTCTTCCTTTGATGTTAATGTGTGCACATCAAGCAGTTTGTTGTCTATTTTATCTCACTTTAATGTATATGCTGGGTTTTACTACGTTTTGAGTAGTTGTTTCTCAATAAAAGATGGCATTCAGCTTTAAAGGGGCAGTAGCACGTTTTTAGGGGAAATATGAGATGATGTCAGGAAAGATGAAAATTAATGGTTCCAATTGAAAGACAATGTATTTAAACTAAATGGAGCAGTAATAATTCAAATATGTAACGTAAAGTTAAGCCATGCAATTCTTTTTTCTTACACAAAATGAATTAAAGGTGTTCACATAAAATGGCCGCCAATGGATTTTATGTGAATCTTCATACTTTGTCCTCTGACTATGGATGATTGGCTTGTGTAATGAGAATTTTGACACTGTCAAAATAATACATTTAGCATTAACTTACACTTATCAGTGAAAATTTTGAAAAATAAAATTATCAAAAAACGTGCTACTGCCCCTTTAAAAGTAGATAATTACGCCCGATATTTGATTTTGTAATGTTTGCACACGCTAAAGACGTATTGACCATTTTATAAAGATTTTAATGATATTTGGAGGATGGAAACACATTTAAGCAAATGGTGTGTAATGCCAATGGACTGGAAATCAAAATGACAAGAGTATTTGTTCAATTCATTACCTAATAAATTCCAATTTCAAATCTATGAAAGCTGTAGACAATTTCAACATTCTAATTAATGTTGTTAATGTTCTCTACAATGTATGTCAACTGGCAATACAATTCTAATCAATATGATATATAAATGAGAAAATGTAATGAATGACAGGAGTCAAATCAATTCTTTATTTACGGTTGATATTTAGGCCAACGGCCTATGGCAACAAAGAATACATTTAAAATTGACAATCATAATGCACATGCGTTTACATTGTAAAAGAAACATACTTTTGAAATATGCTTATGTAATAAGTGTGCTTCGTAGTTCCATAGCATGGTATATATACATGGCAACATTCTTTAAACACTCTTTATTATTATCAGACATTAATTTAACAAAATGGTATTTTGACGCTGTGACAACATTGAGGTATTGTTTTCTAATATCCGAAAGTGGCTTACAATGAAGTAGAAAGTGATATTCGTCCTCTATTTCTCCTGATCATGATTTACATAGCCTACAGGTTCTATCTTTGCGTTCTTTACAATTTTCCCTACCAGTTTCTATTTCTAATGGGAGTTCCACAACGGAAATTTGCCAAAGTGCTTCTAAATTTATCTATTTGAAGTGAATTTATATACTCTTCAGTTTCAAATCTGAGTTTAAAGGTTTTATAATTTTGAAGTTTAGATATTTGATCTATCGAACTAAACCAATCTGATATAAACACATCTTTAAGTCTTTGTTTGAATTCTCCTAAGAATAGATTAGTGTTTTGTACTCCCTGATTTGTCCAGACGTACATAAACCCATTAGAACATAACATGTTTTTTACTTTAGTTACCCAGTTTACTTTACCATTTGAGAAGTGACATTTTGTATGATTTCTTGACGTATCTATGGTCAGGCATTCTGATTATCTTGAGCCAATATTTGACAACTCTTACAGTGGTATTGACAAATAATGGAAAACGGTCACATTCACCGAGGACAGCATTATTAGGTGTTTTAATAGCTAGTTTAAGATACCTTTTGCATGCTATTCTTTGGATTTTTTCAAGTTCATCATAAGTTTTATATCCCCAAAGTTCACAGCCATATGTTAAGATTGGTAATATTTTGCTATCAAATATTTTGAAGAACATCTGGCTATTTATAAAACAGTTCATATTTAACGTCCTTAGTATACCATTCAAAGCTCGCTTACCTTCCTTAGCTCTTTTATTAATAGCATATTTCCATGATAACTGCGGGGTAAAATACATGCCTAAGTACAATTTTCAATTCTTCCCCATCAAAGGTCCATGACTCATTAGTACTTAGCATACCCCCTTTCTGAACACCATTATATTTGATTTCGCAATGTTAACCTGAAGTCCGTATTCTATGGAAAACGAAGAGAGGACATTCAACTGCTTTTGCAAATCTCTGCATACATTAGAAAACAACACAATGTCGTCAGCAAACAGAAGTAAATATATATGTACAATATCAGGCATAAGTTGTAGTCTATAACAATCCGAACCTTCAATGCTCATAGCTAGTTCATTTATATATAGTGAATTTATTCTTTGACTGCTGACAGGCCCTATCAAACCAAACAGGTTGAGTAACTTCTCTACGCTGTACTCGCCTTTTCATTACCTGGGCTGAATTAAGGATCACAGCGTTCAGTGTACTCACAGCGTGGTTGATATTATCTTCTCTCAAATCTTTTAAAATATCTTTATCATGCAACTCGACATTATCGCTCAGTGATTTTATATAAACATCCATAGCCGATACACACCATCTTTATTTATACAACACTGGCCCCCACACTGATCACTTAAATCAGCAGCATATTCTTCTGCTTTTAATTCTAAGGATAGGGGTAAGTGGTCGGATTCTGTTCGTTCATCAATAGTAAAATCTGCAATGATATTAAAAATGTTTGGAGAGTCAGACTTAGGTGTATGGCTGGTCACATTGCCGTGTCCAGTAAATAGGTTATGGTTAGAGTTACCAGCCCCTTGTTGGGCGTCCTTAGAAACCGATGTCGTCTGCTCGCCACTAAGGGCACCATGACTCCCAGCCGGGCCGTATTCCTTGGGTCTAACGTCCTGTGCTATCCCTCCGTTTCCAGATCCGAATTGAAACGACAGGAGTCCAAAGTACCACAGGAAACGTAATGAAAAAGAATTAAGATATATTATTGAGGTTTTTCTATGTCGACAATCGTCAATAAGCGGTAGTGAAAATCTTGTTATCTCATTTACAATTTACTTAATATGAATAATATGAAAAACAAATGTTTGCTTCTTACTCAATGTATGATAAGGAATTACACATTGATTAAAATCCATAAAAGTAAAACATCGTTCGTTCGTCATTAAAGATGATTAATGTTCAAATGATGTTGTAACTTAGGTATAGTTAAGGTATCTACATAGAAGATGTAGGGGTCCAACAAATCTGTCTGTACTCTTATTTGGACAAGAAAGCAATGAATCATTCCTACTAGATATTTATAGGATATCTAACGAGCTTCCCCTTTCATATCAAGTTTATGTTCCTAGTGAAATAAATTTGCTTTATCACGAGCCATGGCTCGTGACAATACAAAATTATTTCACGAGGGACATAAACTTGATATGAAAGGGGAACGAGTTATGTATCCTATTTATTACCAACTTGCATATCAGACGATTTATTGCTTTTTTAAACAACTTTTTATTATGCCTATAAAGAGACGAAACGGCGGATGAATATCAAACCACGTCACAGCCTCAATTATTATGCTATTACGACGTTAAATATTCACATTTCTAAAGTCTACCCTACATTAATTCTTACACCCCTTGGGCGGTTATATCCCTTCTTTTTTGTATTGGTTTTAACTCATAACTACCTTCTTATAGGTGTTTACCCCTAACATCTCTTGGGAAGTTATTGCCTTTATTTTAGTTGAATGTTATATGCCGTGAGCTCCATCCGCGTAGGTTGGTTTTCTCACAACCACCTTGGTCGATTATAAGATTGTAAACAATTGCAAACAATTGGAGTTGTAAAATTTGGATTTTAAATCAAACAAGAAAGTTAAGATTTTTGAACAACGAAAGTGGGATTCGAACCAGGGACCTTTATGTTGTCAAGCAGCGCTCCTACCTGTTGAGCTACCGTGGATCCATGCCAGTTGATGTAAATTTGTGTGTGTCATGTTTGGTTTTTTATTTTCCCCTATAAATATATATTAATATTGCAATAAAATAGTTTTTAATGTAAGGAATCAAGTTTTTAGTTCTAAAACCCTTAGCAGGGGGTATTGTAAGTAGTCTAAAATAGTATTCTTATCAAGACATATCAAACCCGCAAAATGGATCACTAAAACGTTTTTCAATTATTTGTATGTAAGCCAATTTAGTTGAAACACCGTAATAAAATGGTTTTTATTGGAAGAAATCAAGCGTTTATTTCTAAAACCCTAATTTAAATATTTTTCCTTATCAAGAAATGATAAACCCGCGAATGATATCAGTACAACGTTTTTAAATAAATTGTTTATAATCAAATTAAGATGAAGATTTTGTAGGATTCTTCCGCGGGAGTGTAAGTCAAATAATGACCCGTTTGCCTCGGGTTATGGAAATAACCTCTGCTCGGGCTACGCCCTCGCGAGGTTATTTTCCATAACCCCTCGGTACCGGGTCATTATTTACTACATAGTGTCTGGTGAAATGTAAGTAATAAGCACTTTTGTCATGAACGAAGCGTACGTGAAAATAAAATCTCACTGCGCGAGAACAGTCAGAGTTATCTTTCTTTGATCAACGGCATGTCATGGCGGCCGTCATTTGCCTGTATCTTTTCGTCAAAATGTGTTTACAAACAACCGCCTTCAAAGTAAGTTTAAGATTCTTATCATTGTTCAAACGAGTTTTGTTTTGAAGAAATGTTGTCTAAAGAATATTCAGTTGTTATAGATAACAAGCAATGTCTGTCTCATTTTGGAGCGACATGGATCAAATTAATGAAATTCGGTGATCAAATTGTGCTGAATTTAAACCCTTTTGTGTTTATATGAGCCTTGAGATATCAGTAAGATGTTTCATTGTAATTCTTTTGTCTTCCGATTTATACCTTAACAATTCGGTAAGGAAGATTAAAAAAATAAACTGAAAGATTGAAGAATGACTCCGACTCACTCAGTTTTTGTGAATGAAAACACGTTCGTTTTATGACTGAATAAAGTAGTCCGGACAATGTCAAAGTTCACCGCAAGCCAATCAAGTCACTTTGAGGTGTTATGACCCATATGTGTCAATTGTTATGAAACCCCTTTACCAAGTACAACGTGGGTAATAATATAAGTTATAACATTGCTAAGCGGGTTACCTTTCAAGGTAATAATAAATACCTATGAACCCGCTAAGCAATGTTATAACGAATTTATTTTACCGAATGTTTAAACACAACGCATATTTAAAAAGGTTAAAAACTGCTTAGGCACATAACAAAGGTCAGGGTCACAAACCGGAAGTGTTGTTTTGAAAACTACATCATCAATCGTGTCAGTGCCTCGCTTAGTCAGAGACATTTTTTTTATGAACACAGTTCCTGAAGCATAA
The DNA here is from genome assembly GCA_916613615.1 of Steromphala cineraria. Taxonomy (NCBI): domain Eukaryota; kingdom Metazoa; phylum Mollusca; class Gastropoda; order Trochida; family Trochidae; genus Steromphala; species Steromphala cineraria. Next base: position 12,207,888 of record OU744729.1, read on the forward strand.
TTTCGATGTTTAACGACTTTCCTTGCAAGACACACAACGAAACAGTGAGTGAATACTGATATTTCGAAATATTGACTTTTTTTTTACGAGAAACATTTTAAACACGAAATCTTATGGCAATATACATGTATGTTTTTTTTGCATTTATATAGCTTGCAATTACTTTGACTTTAGTTTGCATAAAGCTACATATATATTATTTGAGCAAATGTAACATCAATTTATTCAACGAAACATACTTTTCAAGGGGCTCAATCTGCACGCTTTTTTCATGGCGGGGTATAAATAAGTTCAATTTGCACGCTTTTTACGTGATTGGTTCATGGCGGGGTATAAATAATTTATCATCCCGCTCAAGAGGGTGATATCAGTAGTTATCCAGGGTCACGTGAACCAATCAGAGATCGAGATTCTTACATGAGGTAGGATAATCTCAAATATATCTTCACAAAACATGAGTGAAGGTCCTAATTGGCTGGGCACTTAGTGATAAAGACAGGGAAATGCATATCAATGATATGTGTGATAAATAGTTTATAATATTTTAATAACTTGCCAAAGATAACATACAAACTGCTGAAGTAATAAGACATATGTTGAGAATTTTGAAAAAAACATGCATTTAATTGACAAAATTTGCTACAATGTATTGATTTATTAAATTGGACACATTCATTTGCTAACACCTCTCTTTGCAAATAATCAATGGGAAACAGTTGATGTTTCAAACCTATATTGTGTTTGTCTTTTATCACATATCGAGAAAAAAACCGTTGTTACAAAATGGATCCTGTTATAAGTAACAATTAGCCGAACCACTTAACTGCCATGTTGAGATATTGACAGAGCAATTACATTTACCAGTCCCCTTTTCAACACACCTGTTTTATAAGTACCAATGATTGTGTACACACAAATCTATCATGTAACCTGTTACAGAAGCGCAAAAACAAGTTTCAAGGCCAAAATTAACCAAAGAGTATAGCCATGTTCCTTGCTTTTGAATGAAACAGCTAAACAGCTACTATTTTACAAATATCTTAACCAATTAGGAAATACAAACTTTATGGATTGACAAGTTCTTAATTGTAAAGAGATGAGATTTGCTTAATAACGTTGTATCTACATCGGATCGTCACACATTTATCAAGCATTAGCATTTGATACATAAGTTTTAGTATTTACATCGCAATATTGCATCTCTTTGTTGTAAATACGTATTATTTGTATTTCCAGTATCATTATAGGTCAGTCAAGACGATACCATTATTTATCATCGCAGGCTGAGATTGAGACGTCTTGGACGTGCTCCCCTTGTTTCATTGAACTTGCATATCGTACTAGTGGTCGAGGCGTTCCAGGCGCTCTCCCCTTTGCTGTTTGGACTAGAACTTGTGGTTGAGACGTCTTGGACGTGCTCCCCTTGTTTCATTGGACTTGCATATCGTACTAGTGGCCGAGGCGTTCCAGGCGCTCTCCCCTTTGCTGTTTGGACTAGAACTTGTGGTTGAGACGTCTTGGACGTGCTCCCCTTGTTTCATTGGACTTGCATATCGTACTAGTGGCCGAGGCGCTCCAGGCGCTCTCCCCTTGGGATGGATTTGACCCCGTGCGACTCGGCGTCCCTTTACTCAGGCTTCTGCGGGCGCACATGGTCTGCCGGATGTGCAGGAACACATGCCCAGAGGACGATAGGTGCATTGAGTGCGCTGATCTCACTAGGGAGCAAAACAAGCGCTATCGCTCTTCCATCAGGAAGAGTGAGACTCAACAGCGCTCCCGGGCGAAGGAATTCTCCTCCCTGGCTTCTGGTGAGTCGCATCGCTCGGATGCGACTCTACAGGATCCGCTGGCGCTTTGACGCTTCTCAGACGCTTCCCCGCGGCGGGGTTCATCCCCAGAGGACTTCAGGGCGCCTGCTGCTGACTCCCCATGGAAGGCGAGTCGCCGCAGGAGGACCAAAAAGTCCAAATAAAGAGAAGCGCGCCGAGGCACCCTCAACTACGCATTTCAACCAGGATGCGTTCAAGGACAACATCCTGGCATCGGTAAGGGACATGATCCAATCTCTGATCAGCTTTCGCCCTTTACATCAGCGCGAGGTCGAGACTGGGCAAATCTCCGTTTCGACAGGATCGGGCAGGAGGGATCGCCACGTGACCGTGGTCTCTCCCGTCCATCTTCTCCTGAAGTGTCTGCGCCTTCCTCGCGAGCTCCCAGGTGCATGTCAGCAGGGATCACCAATCTGAGGCGAGATTGGTTTCTGTCACTCACCAATCTCCCTGCAGAGATGCGCTCTCGCCTCAGAAATGCCCAAGGAGCGTCGAGACAAAGAAAATTGATCTGTTCAGACGCCTGGGTTGGCTTGTCAACTTAGACAAGTAGGATCTTGTACCGACGACATCACTCGTCTTCCTAGGCGTCTTGCTGGACATGGCTCAGGACAAAGTCTTTGTCACGAAAGAACGGAAGGGAAGCTACAAGGAACTGCTAGTGCAGGCATGTCGCGAGCCTCTCACGCTCCGGCAGTGGCAAGGCATCCTAGGGTTCTTGACGTCAGCTCAAGACTATACGAAGAGGGAGAGACTCCATCTCCGACCTCTTCAGATAGCCTTGAACGTTCACGTTCGAGAGGAGTCTTGCGGCAACCACATCATGATGCCGTAAGAGTTCATTCACCATCTCTTATGGTGACGGGATCACTGTTGCAACTGGTGAATGAGCTGTTTACCCTGGTGGACAACCTAAACATCTCAATCAGAGCGGTGCACATCCCGGGAGCAAAGAAGGTCCTTGCGGATATTGCCCGGATCATCCTCTGTCCACGGAGTGAATGTTGCACCCTCTAGTGTTCGAAGCGATTTGTCTCCAGTTTGGGAAACTGAATGTCGATGTTTTCGCGACACGGCTCAATCATGTGCACCAGTTGCCAATTTACGTGTCCGTGCCCGACCCTCTTACATGGGAACTAAACGCTCTTGCGTAAGGGTGGGAGGGGATGGACGCTTATGCTTTTCCTCCCCCTGCCATCCTGCCTCGTGACCAAAATGCAGGAGACCAAGGTCTTGAGGTTACTTCTGGTCGCTCCGAAGTGGCCAGCAAGACCTTGGTACATACCCCTACGAAGGCTCTGCGGTCAGGAGCCGATTTCCCTACCACTCAGGTGGGACCTTCTGAGGAGCAACCCAAGCAAACGGGTGCACGAGAACCTGCAGGTTCTTCATCTGCACGTTTGGCTTATCCCCAAGACGGGCTGAAGGGCGCGAGGTTTTCGGAGGCGGTGGCCAGCGCAGTGGCGACCTCTCAGCGGTCATCCACGCGCAAACTGTACGACTTTCAATGGGCTTCCTTTATGGCATTTTGCTCGTGTTTGTCAGGACTTCCTTCAGCGTAACAACGTCCAGACATTGCCATTCCACCACCCCAAACAATTCCTGCACTTCTCGCAGCACTTCAGCAGGAATGGCAGAACATTCCACAAACTGTGATTGACAACTTGATTGCATCCATAGGTCGTCGGTGCCAAGCAGTAATCATTGCAAACAGTGGTCATAGCCGTTACTGACATTTGGACACCCCTACTGATGTTAAATCATTCGTGCCATGTGCATTTCATAATCATGTCTATCCTGAATAAAATTTACAGTACAGATATCTTCGAACTGTGTTTTAGTATTGATTTCCATGTTCAGTTTGCATCTGCAGTCTTTATTTTGAGGTTAGAGAGTCAGTGTCAAGTTTCTTTTTTTGAAGAGTATAAATCAAACAGTCGGGAGAGATGTACCCAACCGACTCTAATTGGTTGACAGGTCACGCCACCTAGGGGGCTAGTGACGGGCGGATAACTCTGCTTGTTCTGAGTAATGATGTTTCATTACATCTGTGGGAATGAGTCAATTATATGTTATATGGATAACAAGGCTAAGTTCACTTGTCGGAGGTTAGTATCTAAATAATGACGTTTAACCAAAAACGTACTATTTGTTATGTTACCACCGTCATCAAAGTTATTTCTTATACCATACCTGTTCGGGACGCTTTGTCTACCATATCGTAATGGCGACACACAACCAGTATTGTTCTCAAGATGCAGTCCAATTGAGTTGTTGAAGCCTGGAATGCTTCTTTTATACATCATAAATAAGTGTCTCTCGGTTAAAGAATCCACAAACTATTTCCTTATAGGGAATAGAAGGCGCATCCATTGAATGATTCCACATGGTTGAACATTGAAGGCACAACACTCGTCGCCGTCCCAAGCATTTATCAAGGTTTAGATGACATATATAACAGCCGAGCCTGGCCTTTGATTTTCGAAGCTCTCTTAGTACTAAGATAGTCGTAAGTACCATACATTAACATTGGCCTACGACTATCTTAGCACTAAGAGAGCTTCGAAAATCTAGGCCCTGGTTCTTAGGTCATGTATTGCATGATGCTAAAATTAGCTCTTAAAGACCCATCGTCATACTTGATTTGCGGTTCGTGATGAAATTTAGCTAATGAGAAAACAAATACATGATTCGGTAGAAAAATGTTTCGTCGAAAGTTGGATATCATATTTACATGTTTTAATCAATTAAAAAAACTTAATTTGACGTCAAACGTACACTACCCTCTGTAGAAGTGCCACAGCAGTAACAAACCCGCTTTCAGTGACGTAATCATTATGTGTGTAGGATTTACACCGCGACTTAGTTACAGCAATTGCGTCCGATGGATATTAACTTGGGCGGCAACGAGAACCTGATTCGGAGAAAAGAAAAGAAAATCTATTTGCGCGCGACAAAGACGGCTTTCAAGCGCATATTTAAGAAACTGATATAGTGAGATGGCCACACTTGATTCACAATCATGTCGACTGCCGTTTCGGTCATTTTAGTAAATTGTCTCCTATTAAATGAATTTTGGTCTCATTATTTCTACGTTGGTCGCAAAATTATGCAAAAATTGGATATAGTTAAAAATATTAAAAAAAATATTGAACCTCACTTCAATTGGACATTTTGCACCGATCAGATTTGTGTGACACGAAGTGTTGGAATGTTTTGCTATGTTGCCCCGCATTTTCTTCTGAATTACGATAATTCACATGATACGCATGACCTGAACATCGTTTATAAACTGTAGAGAATGTATCAGTCATTTCATTTCTAGAACAAACGTGGGTGTATCAAAATATCCAAATTAGAATTAGGTGTACTCTGTCCGCTGCCAGTTTGACTGGCCATTTTGTTTATTTCCATTCAAGAGTTGGCAGTGACATATGCTGGTTTGACAAATACTTCGGGAAAGCGCTGCTGCACATTATTGCTAATTGATTACCGTATTCGTGTAAGATATCGATTTCAGTACCCATATAGCATGTTTTGTCAAGAATTTACGTTTGAAACAGAAATCTATGAGCAAGTTATGAATCATAGTACTTTTCCTCAGTCAAGGAATGATGGCCATTTTTACCAAATCAAAAGTAATAATTAATTAAGTCGGTTCATTAATTATTAGAATGCATTTTCCATTGTCAATATGTGATTTCAAAACTAGAGATACTGTAGATTTTTGTAATACTTTGGATTTTTCCTGTTTCATTATTTTTTGTCTGTTATGCTGGTGAATTATCTACACATGTATTTGAGAAAATTAACCCCCATCGGCCATGCCGAAGGACCATATGTGTCCCAAATAGGTATTTTCATAAAACCAATTTTCTCTGTTAATATCAGGTTTTGTAGTACACAAGTGGTATCAAATTAAATCTAATTTGACAGTGATTCTGAAAATGTGGGTTTAAATTATAATTGGTTGAGATATTTTTACCCATGCATTGAAGAGGATTAACCCCTATCGGCCATGGTCATGGACCATATGTGTCCTTGTCATTGTATTTTGTTAAAAACTTAATATCTCTGTCAATATCAGGTCAAATAGTGTAAAAGTGGTATCACATTGATGACTTTGTTATGGATATTATTTAAAAATAGGTGTGAACTTCAATTGATTGATATAATTTTTCATTTGCATTGTAGAAAATTACCCCCAATGGCCATGCCCAGGGACCATAACTGTCTCGATAGAATTATTTAGTGAAAAGCATTATATCTCTGTTAATATTGTGTTCTATATTGAAAACGTGGTACCAAATTGAAGCTATGTTTATAGAGATTCTAAAGAAATGACTGTCAACTTGAATCGGTGCAGGATTTTATCAACTGCCATGGCTGAATATTGGGTTATGGCTAGGGACCATATATGGTCCTGCGGCATTATGGGGAGTTTGGGGGGAGGGGCACATATATGGTCCTGGGATTATCTCCCGCGTGACAGACAGGCATCTGACAGACAGGTAGCTGACAGACACTCAGTTGAAGATTAACTAGGTAATCCCCTACAGAGATAATGGAACAGTCCACAGTCCGATTAGAGCAGAGGGCGACTTCTCATCAGATTAAGCTTCATTAACAAACACTTAAAACAATGTAGGTTTTCCTTGTGATCAGAGGATCAAATAATAATCTGTCTTCTACTCTCAAAATTGTTTTCATAGGCTATTTAATTTTCAAAGTGATTTTATGTTGTGTTTTTATAAGCTGTTGTTGCTGTTAAATGATTTTAAAGAGCGTCTTCTCACTTTGTTTTTAATGTTAACTAGTGATGTTTTCATCTTGGTACTATGAAAGTGTATGTTTTAATCCTGTCTTCTCACTTGGTAATTGACTGAACTCAATAAATGTATATAAGGGAACATTGACTGTATTTCACTATGTCAACATACCATTTACTAAAAAAGAAATTAAGAGCATTGTTAAATCAATTAGAACGGATGAATTCAACACAAACTTTAAAGGCAACTGGGGACATACCCAGTACTATCAAGTACAACCTACAAAAGTTACAAAGGTTAAAAACTTCCACAACTTTAGAAGGGTTGATGTAGCCATAACTAGACTTAGGCTTAACAATGTTTGCAACGGGGTTTATCTCCACAAAATAGGGAAAGCACCAAATAATCTATGCAATCAATGTAATGTTGAAGACACCATACATCACATTCTGTTTCCATACGGTTTACGATTCACTGTCACTGAATAACTTGTTTTACAAAAACTTGGTATTTTTTTGTCAAAATCCAGGTTACCTTAAAATTGAAAATGAAAGTCAATATTATTTTCTGCAATGTGATTATTATCATTCTCTAGGGAGAATTGATGATTTTTTAGTAAATAACCCCATAGCAAAAGTCAATCGTTAAAGCAGTATGAACCTTCAAAATCACAAAATTATCAAATATCAAATTTAAAAAACTGCACAAAGACATTAATTGGTCACTGTCAAAGATAATGGCTTATCTTATATCTTGAGTTGTCAATACATATAAAAGAAATCCCAATAGTCCAAGAGCACCCAAGTTCATTTTACAAAATAGGAGGGTGCTTAATTAATTTCTTTGTGTATACATTAAATAAATATTTATGTGAAATGTGCTACATAATAATTATGTGAAATGTACTATACAATATTTTACTCATTTTCATATACAAACACTCTTGTGTCTTTTGTCTTTTATTTGGACTAGTCCATAATACAATGAATAGGTAACAAGAAGTAACCAAGTTGTGCACTGAACTGTAAATGTTGTTGGTTTAATGCGTCTGTCAGATGCCTGTCTGTCAGCTGGGAGCCCACCGGTCCTGGGGCACTATAAGGGTTAAGATTTGTGTTAATTTGTATATACTGGAACGAAGACATCTAACTGGTTCATACGGTCAGGATTTCACTAAGATACGACGGAGCAGATCCGCGTACACACTGGTTGGCGAGGCAGAGAAGTTTAAACTCAACACGAGCAGGAATGGGTAACCAGTGCAGTGTTCTTAAGATTTGGTTGATGTCAGTAGATTTGGGCGATCTTGTTACCATTCGAGCTGATTTATTTTGAATTCTTTGAAGGCGGTTGATGTTTGCTTGGGTGGTTCCCACAAAGAGGCTATTACAATAGTCCAATCGAGACAGGATAAATGATCTTGCAAGTGTTGCAGCAGTATTCTGAGTAAGGAGATGTCGTATACTGCCGATGTTTCTCAGATGGAAGTTGCAGACTCTACAGAGTTCAGATATTTGTCTGTCCATGGAGAGATCAGATTGAAGGTATATACCCAAAATCTTCACATATTTGGCATGTGGGATTGAGATGTCACATATTGGGATATCTGTCACAGCTAACTTCTGTAGTCTTTGCATTGGTCCAATGAATATGGCTTCTGTTTTACTCTCGTTCAGCTTCAGCATATTTGCTGTCATCCATGATTTTACATCCGCTGTACACGTCGCCATTTTCGCCAGTGATAAATGTTCCAGACCAAGGGAAATTCTGTCCATCAGTCATCAGCATAGAAATGTTTGTCAAGTAGCTCTCCCAGTGGTATGGTATAAAGCGTAAACAGTACTGGTCCAAGGACCGATCCCTGGGTGACACCACATGACAGATGAATCTTTGATGACTGTGTTTTGTTGATGAGGACTGTCTGACATCGATCTGTATCCATCAATCAGGTCGTTCCGCTCGTATGAATTGCGTGATGCTAACATTAGACATAGCATACAAATATTCAAAAGATTTTTACGCTAAGTAGTATCTTCATCGATTGTGGCTGAATGATATCGGCCTAGTTCCGAGGAAAAAGAATCAGTGATCAGAAAACTCAAGGGTACGCATCAAGGCATAAAACTGACAGTTTCATGATCAAACATATAACATAAATGGCTAAAGAAATCACAACTCACGACCATTAATATTTTATTCTGGCGTTACAAAAGCCTTACACATTTTTACGTTTTTTAATGAGACAAAATATAGTGAGGTTGAACATATAGCTAGCATTCAGACACGGTATTTAACAGGATGAGAGGACGAAATTCAGACTTTTATCAGTAAAGTTCCATTTCAATTTTTTTTATCTTACACAATAGTTAAATACCATCCATCTTTATTTCGACAAAAAAACATACATCAAATATCAAATGTACACAATAATTCCTATATCAACCTTTTTGATAAGTATAAAAATAAAATATAATTTGATGTTGAATATATATTATCTAATTTCGACAAATAGCGTACATCAAATATCAAATGTGAGTACATCAACATATAAACGTCTGAGCGTTTTGAGTGTAATTAATAAAGGCTATCAAATAAATGGTCATGAACGTTATTTTTAATTGTAGAAATTGTCGAAAGAGGAAAGATATCTCAAATATCTAGGTTACATCATTCTCTCCCAAGAGAGGCAGATCAAGTCATGAAATGTTGATACACCCTCTGTTCTATAACGCCGAATTTGATGAGTAGAATGGGTGATGCCTGATTGGAGATCAAAGTTAGTTGTGCAATCAGCGACACTGGTCTAGAATCATCATTTTGGCTCCTGAATCATGACAAAGGCACTGGATATGAACCACCCTTTCCATGCGAGAAGCGTTGTTATTTGCTTAGAAAATTCAATAGGATTGTGATGCAAATTTTTCCGCCAGGGGATACTGCCGGTCTCCACGAATTTGGTAAAATAAGAACAGAGGCTCGATCAACATTTTATGACTTGATCTGAGTCTGTTGGGAGAGAATGAGGTTAACGGTACTTTTCCCATTAACTAGTGTCATCGGTCAATGAGATCATTCATCAAATATTCAAAAACATGATGGTGATGTTTCATTAATATCATAAGGTACCGGTAGCAAATCCTCTTCCGCACGCATCGGGCGAGATATGCATTTACAAGAAATTCATATTCACCCTTGCGACAACTCGACGGGAAAGTTGTGACTCTATCAGCGTCCCCTGTAGGACAAACAGAGTTACGTCCCTTGCGTCAGTCCATCTCGAACTCGAAGCGAAATTTAATTTCTAATTAATCCCTTAGTTACGTTGTGACAACAGTCATAAAAACGATGCGTGAATATAGGGCCCTAAAATACTGCATAGAATAAGGCTGTATCTCTCATTTTCTATTTAGAAATCGCATCGTTTTATTACAGTTTTGTGTGCTCAATTGAAATATATCCTCGCTTTTGATTGGCCTACACCATAGCTCAATAGTCAGGCTACTTCCTGTCACAACTTTCCCGTCGAGTTGTCGCAAGGGTTAATATGATTTTTTTGTAAATGCATATCTCGCCCGATGCGTTCGGAAGATGGTAGCAAATATGCCACTCACAAGAATTTAAGCCATGTCCACTCTAGGAGTGTCTATCATCTGTAATAGCCTAGCTTTATATGTTTGCAACTCAAAATTAAACAGTTTGTTATTAGTGTTGTTCATGCCAACAATCATACCTGGGGTTTCTTAATTTTGAACTTAACGATCATTCTAAAAAAGATGATAAATTTTGTATTACGGACATTTCCAAGCTTTTGAAAAAAAGCAGCGTAAGGGATAACAAAGGCTGTGTTAACAAAGTACGTTAAGACTTATGCTTCGTTTAATATTCAACATGCCCACTTTATGAAAACATAAACATACTACATAAATAAACAAACAAACAAACAAATTAATAGCACTTTTGTAAGCACTGCTTTAGAATGTAACCATCAAATACACATACGAAAACATGTTCACCAGTTCTGCTGAAATACAAACATTTTGATATATTTCAAGGAACACTCGTTGTGACTTTGAGCATGTCACATGCTTTGCAGTTTCGGAACACAAATATAAGTCAGTAATCAATCATTCGAAGCACCACAATCAACTTTAGTTGTAACGTGTTCTCTGTAGGCACAGTGGTTACACATCCTCCTGGTTATGACATACGTTGAGAAAGACACAAGTGGGTTTAGATCCTCGTAGACATCTGCATTACCTGTATCATCCTTTGAAACGATTTCCTGCAAAGTTCTTTTTTTAAAGATCAAACCTTTCGTTCGAAAATGCCTTTACCGTCAAATAAGCCATTGAAGGGTTCTGCAACGTAGTAGGTGATCATGCATAATCTTTCATTTACTATGAAACCATGATTGAAAACAACGTTGTTACCAAAAGTCTTGAATATTGAACTGTTTCAATTCAGGCAAACCCGTTTATGAATATAAAAGCTTTAACATCTATATTTTCATTTTTCTAAGGGGAATGTATTGAAGATCGCCGTGTGTCTATTAGGACGCCAGGGTCCGTACTAACTTCTCCAGTCTGATAAAGGGTCCTTCTACACACGTGATGACGACAAGAGCTACCAGTGTTGCTGTGAACAGGATAGGGACGAATAGCAACCACTGAAACATTGAGATGAAAAGTGTTATTGTCGTTGCACAGAAACACTGTATAAAACAAGAAACAATAGAGAGCTACTGATGTTTCACCAGAGTCAAGACAAACATGATTATATGAACTATATTTGACATAACAAAGAATTCAAACATCAGTGACAAAGATTACACTTTGACAAAATATTAAAGTCATTTCTTTTCATGCACAATAACATTGCCTCATTCCTGTACTTATATTAATCGGTCACAAAATTATGTGATCAGTACTAAATGTCACAGTACATAAAGGGACTGTTATATATGAGTTATCACATTAGTTTCTCATTAACCAACTGATACGTAAGCAATATTAATGATTTAATATCCCCCCGCCACTAATGTTGAAGTATTGCCCAAGCGGGGTTGAGCATTAACTCACTCACATACTCAATATGACCATTTTCTACGCAACTCTATCAGATACAATCACATGAGTAGCCAAATTTCTGTGCATTGTAGTGATTCTTAATAAGAAAAAAAATCAGCTTGAACTGGGAACGTTGTCTTATTTCAAAATAATGAACAAATCATAGTTATTCTCCTTTAAGGACATACCCTACCCTGAAATAAAAATATTTAGATTTTTCTGAAAATAAGCATGTTTGTTCGACTGAGTGTGCTGATTTCAAAAATCAAATAAAAAAAGGGGGTCACCGTGCTCGTTTTTGAGTAAAATCGATATAAAAAATGACATTTTTGTGAAAAAAGCCAAAAAATATCAAATTTTGTATTTGACCACAATTTTTGTGTAAGCATGAAATAGCAAAAAATATTAATGCTTAAAGTGAGAAATGAAACAGTTGTACATGTTAAACACAAAAATGTTTGATAAAAAAATCATTTAAAAAACATTTTCAGGTTTTTTGTCACACGAAATCATATTTTTCACCCCCAAAAATTAACAGATTTTCTTAATAAATAACTTTTCAAAATTTAGAATTTTTTTAAATTCTCAAAATATGAACTTGACAATATAAGAAACTGAAATTTGAAGAAAAAAATGGGGGTCACCGTCGAAAAATCGCGAACTTTTTCCTGTTGAAAATGAATATAGGGAGTGAAAAATTGCCTACTGCAGCCGGAGCGAGTCTAGAATGCCGTCGGCTTTCCTTTACAAGCAACAGTTTGTTGACGGCTTGTGCAATATCGTTCAAAATTATATATTTTAATCTAAAAGACACACAAGTTAACCTCTTAATCTCTTTAATTTTCCACAAATTTATAAAAAAAAGACTAAAAAGAACAACAAAGTATCCGGCATGCGACATTTGAAGTCAATGAGCAACGAATCAAGTTTGAACATTCGCATCATGGATTGCAATTTGCATTAAACATCACCCACTGCAATGAGCATGCATGCCTTTCCGTGTTCTTCACAAATCTATGAACTACCCGTTATATTCAAGTAATTTTCACTATCCAAATCTACCAAAGAAGCATTATTTCATGAGCACTGCAGACAAATCTGCATACGGACGATCGACGACACATGTAAACTTCCGCTTAGACTGTATTTCGTCCTTGACTACATTTTCGTTACTCTCATGTTTAGATCAACTTTGCAAAAATTACGGTGGATGTCAGTTTCATTCGCTAATAAAATGTTATTTTCTTCTGAAAACTTTTGTTTGGAAACTTGGAATAAAAACATATCTTTCTCTTGATAAGATTGGATCCCGCAGCAAGTCTAGTTGACATCAAACGTAGGTGGTCAACCACATCGTGGTTCAATCAGGTCACACACAAAATTCTACCTTCGAATAGAGTATCGTCCAAAGAGTTTTTATGAGGCAAATATTCATAAAAATGGACTATATATATATGTGATAATTTAATCTACAGGTTGCATACTTTGACATGTTGTAAACTTTATATAATATATTATTTAATCAATGGATATATGTTTCTATATTTTTCTTAGCTTACCGGTAGGTAGCAAGTTCCCAACAAAATAAATCAAAGAAGTCTATTTCAAATATATATTTTATTTCAGCAAAAACTTTTAATATTTATGTAGCCTTGTATAATTGAACTCAGTGCCATATGCCATAATACATATCTATTCCTGAATATCAGCATGTTTCACATACCTTTAATTTTTTCACATGTATCCTTGTCATTAACTTTATTCACATTTTTCCTTTAAATTTCTAAAATAAGACTACTTATAGGTCTTAGCCAAGTAGCCATGATAGGGATTCAATTCAAATTAACTGCTGGCACTGTGGCACAATTAAAAAGATCATGGACCATGTTGCAGATGGAAAGTCTGTTAGATAATGTGTTTCAAGTTCCAGGAAAGTGCACAATGGGCAGGAACAATCACACCACTGCTGCTGCATCATAATCTGCAATAATAAAAACATAGGATAAAAACATATCAATCACGCCTTTTTTTATTCTTTTTTAAAATATTTTTAACACAATATATTAGTTTGATACACTTATGACAGTATGTAATAAGAAGAGATACTGCAGTTACAAATATGATTTTGAAACATTTTCACTTTTCATGTGATTTGTAAATTCAGAACTTATATTCCTTGGGAGAAACTGAAAATGTCTTAACCTATTTATAACTATATCTGTAATCCTGAAAACTTAGATATAAACATTTGATCAGATCTAATTACATTTTGTTTCCTTCACACTTTGGGTTAATTTGGTGTACTAGGTTGTTTTTTTAAATGGGTAATTGATAGACATATTGTAATGATGATAATGTTCATTGATATTAATTATACATACAATAAAATATCATGATCATTTTGGTAATATTGAAAATAAGTCAACTTTTATCTCAGTTATCCAGTGGGGGATAATGTGTTTAATAATTAACTGCATAAAATTATTCTATCATTTTCATGTCACCCTTCCAACATAATTTGATTGCATTTCAATCTCTGAAGTTAATATTGACTTTAAATCATGAAATTGAAACATACTGAAAAAATATGAAATCAGAAAAAAATCAAAATGATAATTAGAAGATAATCACAACACACCATGCACATCAATTTTATAATTTATTTCTATAAACTGTAATGTGAGAAATTTTGCTATCCTAAATCTGAAAATAAGACAGTTGAATTGGCATTAATCTGACATTGGCATCAATCTTAACTTCGGAGAAAAAAAAGGAGACTGAGTGTTCTTTATTTTCAACCTAAAATTGAGCTCTCAAGTCTTATTATAGACTTGCATAAGCTTTTATGCTCAATCCTTTATCTTATTTTCAAGTAGGGTCTAGCTGACAGACTAAATTGGCATCTCACCTGCTTAGACATGAAGTTTTTGTCTTTCCACAGAGGTAATTCCCTTCTGAATCCAAAAATTCACTTGTTGAGTTGCACAATAGCTGACATCTCCAAAATATATGTTCAGGAATAAGGATATAATTCACCTAAACATCATTTCTCTGACTTCAAATCTGAAAAAAATCCAAACAAAAAACATAAGTTTTACTGTAGAATATTTAATATATACCATCAATTTCATCTCCATTTTTTTCAGATTTTTTTGATTTTTTTTTTGAAAAATTAAAACAATTGAGTAAATTTATTTTGAGTGAGTCAGATTAAAACATTTTATTTAGAAATTATTGTTGAAGATAGTATACACAACTTGCTGCAGGCTTCACTAGTAGTTTAACACTGAGACTATAGGTTTTTTTTTAAATGCTTTAAAATTCTTGAAAATCAAGTCTAGATCTTAGCTGAAATCTCAACATATACCCTAGCTGAGGCTGAGGCTCTAGCTTTCTCACATTTGTTTAAATTATCAAAATAAACGTAAATGTGTAATAAGTTTGAATTATTTTTATATTCATGGCTGAATGTTAGTCTATTTTCACCTCAAAAGTTATTTAGCAAGTATTGGCCTATAATTTGAAAGTTGCCTACCTGAAAAGTGCTGTGCTGTCATTATCGCTGCCACATAAGAAGTGTTGACTGTTGATCGAGGTAATTCCGGGCTGCACAGTCACAGGGGCGGATTTCCCTATTTCAAGTTGTTATGATTACCGCACCGCAGTAAGAAAAACAACATGGTCAGCTGACTGTCGTCGTCGCGCTGCCTTTGCATTCACGATGATTTAGTTGGCAAAATATTTCGTTGCATATTTTTGATTTTTCAATGAAACGAAGAAAACTTCGCTTTGATTTTTCAATGAAACGAAGAAAACTTCGCTGAAGTCTTTCATCCTTTTCATATTTTCTTCTTTTTTGCTTCGACTTTGGCAACTTTAAGCGACAGATTTCGCATTTTACCGGCTGCTTGACTGATTGACACCGATCAGCTGATGACAGCATGGCTTGTTTTTCAACGCTACCGTACATCGGTTTCTTGTCGTTAATGTGAAGTAATCTTTTTATTTCAGACTTAAATAAACAAAGTGGAGCTTTCAAAATCTAAATTATCTTACAACTTACATAAATAATAGTTATCAGTATGCTTTTTATACGAGTTTGTAAATTTCAGCATTGTCGCAAATTTCTCATCGTATCGATGTGCGATGCGCACGGTTCTGCGCAGTAACAACGTTTTGATGCGTAGGGTATGTCCTTAATAGAGAAACTAAAGGAAAACGTAATAAAACAGCGACTTACCAAGTCTATAGGTGAAAGATATATGAGATTCCGTGATGTGTGGATGACGACGATGATGACGAGCGGATGGAAGAGATAGACACCGTACGTGATGCGACACAGAGGCAGGAAGAAGTTCCAGGACAGAAACTTGTGGATGAAACCTGGGAAGGAGAGACGTTGTAGGAGTTAAAATATGGAAAACTTTGATGGTGTACTTGTCTTAATTAATATCAAATGGTTTCATCCTGTTCATTGCCATAAAACTATTATTTATTAAAAGAATGCAATCAGCAGACGAGGTACTTACTACGACCTTGTAAGATTCTTTTTTGTTAATTTCAGTTAGGGGTATTTCTCCACTGACGAACGACGTTAAGCGTTGAAATTTTGCCCGAGAGGATAAAAATAACTATTTAACCCAATGATGGAGTTCTCTCTACTAAATGGACATTCTCAAACATTATGGACCTTCTCAACCATATGGACATCCTCTACCATATGGACATTCTCAACCATATGGACATTATCAACCATATGGACAGTCTCAACCATATGGACAGTCTCAACCATATGGACATTATCAACCATATGGACAGTCTCAACCATATGGACAGTCTCAACCATATGGACAGTCTCAATCATATGGACATTATCAACCATATGGACAGTCTCAACCATATGGACAGTCTCAACCATATGGACATTCTCCACCATATGGATATTCTCAACCATATGGACATTATCAACCATATGGACAGTCTCAACCATGTGGACATTCTCACTAAATGGAGGACATTCTAAACCATACCCACATCCTCAACAATATGGACATTCTCAACCATATGGACATTCTCAACCATATGGACATTCTCAACCATATGGACATTCTCAACCATATAGACATTCTAAACCATATAGACATTCTCAACCATATAGATATTCTCAACCATATGGACATTCTCTACCAAATGGAAGACAGAATATACCTCCTTGTCCTATAGAACAGGCGAAGATGAGCCAGGAGACGGCGAGTCCCCAGGCTGGTCGGGAAAAGGCCTGGTAGACTGCCGTCTGTACACTGCTCCACTCACTGCCTCCAGCCCGGTTCTCATGGTACGTGACGAATACCATAACACTCATAGTCGTCACTGCAGCCAACCAGCCAAGCATAAGGGGTATCTGAAACATACCAACAGGCTCTTACAGTCCTACACTTGGCAGTGAATTTCGTGAACACCTTTTAGGCAAAGTATTCGGCACGGTCGCCAGTAGAAGTCGTCCACGATATGGTGCGTTAGTCGTCCCCGTGTGGTTGAGTATTATCTAAGAACTGTTATATATCTCCAGAAGTGTATAAGACATTTGCAAGACTAACAGAAATGTCTAAGAGCGGTTCTTTGTTCAAGGCCGGTTTGACTGAGGTACATGAAAGTCAAAGAAGCTTCGATCTCCTGTTATTAATTTTGACTGACAGTCACTTCTCATATTTATTTCAAATTACTTGTACCATAAGTCAACTTTCCATTTAACATGCAAGTCTAGATTAACGTACATACTATGTACTGACGAATTCAAGTTTGAGATATTCATAGGAAACGCTACAGAAATTAGTAAAGTAAAGTGCATATTTAATAATTATGTTAATATCAAAGAAAGTGTTCCGAAGATGTTCTGTTGTTGAGCGAAAAGTGTAAAAGATTTGTATTGAACATCTTGAATTTACATAGGATAATATGGGAAGCCTTTATACAATTTAATCAGGAGACGTTACTTCTCGATGCCTTACCTTTCTTAGATATACTTTTCTTCCCACTTTGTTCAAAATGTACCCCAGAGCCATCCCAATAGCGAAGACCCCTACACGACAGTACGGTTTGGCGTACACCTCTGAGAAGTAGCCTCCGTCCATCCTGAAATACATAACTTGACATTTGAGGAACTGTCAGCAGAAGGACAACACTACAGATCAACATCAATTATTTTACGAAAATCAAGTCTTTTTCTGAAATGTAGATGTTTGGTTATGAAATATGAATCAAAGAAACATCCAAACAGAAATCTAGTTTTTCGTGAGAAACCGTTATCAAAATTAACTTTTTGCCTGCTTTTTAATTCGTAATAACCAAAGGTAATCCAGAGCATTTTGATTCATAAAAAATAGAGCCATTGGCTCTGTAGCTCATCAGGCTTCATCATCAATTATGCTTTAGAGTGTGGCCAATGTGATTACCCCGTTGTAGAGGCCACAGGGTCAACATAAAATTAAGTATATAGGCGACAAGTTTCAGCTTTCTAGGCCTTACACTTCAGGAGGAGAAGATGAAAATAGATTTGAAGGACACTCCTGTTGCCTTTATTAGGGGTTACAGGGCCACCAAAGCTACAATTTATAATCCTCACTAGTCAAAGAGTCTGTACACAAAGTTTCAGCTTTCTAGGCCTCATGGTTCTGGAGAAAAAGATGAAAATAGGTTTTTAGGGCGTGGCATATGTGGCCCTTATTAGGGGTCCAGGGCCACCAAAGCTACAATTTATAATCCTCACTAGTCAAGGAGTCTGTACACAAAGTTTCAGCTTTCTAGGCCTCATGGTTCTCGAGAAGAAGATGAAAATAGGTTTTTAGGGCGTGGCCCCTGTGGCTCTTATTAGGGGTCACAGGGCCACCAAAGCTACAATTTATAATCCTCACTAGTCAAGGAGTCTGTACACAAAATTTCAGCTTTCTAGGCCTCATGGTTCTCGAGAAGAAGATGAAAATAGGTTTTTAGGGCGTGGCCCCTGTGGCCCTTATTAGGGGTCACAGGGCCACCAAAGCTACAATTTATAATCCTCACTAGTCAAGGAGTCTGTACACAAAGTTTCAGCTTTCTAGGCCTCATGGTTCTGGAGAAGAAGATGAAAATAGGTTTTTAGGGTGTGGCCCCTGTGGCCCTTATTAGGGGTCACAGGGCCACCAAAGCTACAATTTATAATCCTCACTAGTCAAGGAGTCTGTACACAAAGTTTCAGCTTTCTAGGCCTCATGGTTCTGGAGAAGAAGATGAAAATAGGTTTTTAGGGCGTGGCCCCTGTGGCTCTTATTAGGGGTCACAGGGCCACCAAAGCTACAATTTATAATCCTCACTAGTCAAGGAGTCTGTACACAAAGTTTCAGCTTTCTAGGCCTCATGGTTCTCGAGAAGAAGATGAAAATAGGTTTTTAGGGCGTGGCATATGTGGCCCTTATTAGGGGTCACAGGGCCACCAAAACTACAATTTATAATCCTCACTAGTCAAGGAGTCTGTACACAAAGTTTCAGCTTTCTAGGCCTCATGGTTCTCAAGAAGAAGATGAAAATAGGTTTTTAGGGCGTGGCCCCTGTGGCCCTTATTAGGGGTCACAGGGCCACCAAAGCTACAATTTATAATTCTCACTAGCCAAGGAGTCTGTACACAAAGTTTCAGCTTTCTAGGCCTTATGGTTCTGGAGAAGAAGTAGAAATTCCACAAAGTTTACGGACGGATGGACGGACGGACGGACGGACGGACGGACGGACGCCGGACACCATGCCATACCATAAGCCCATCGGGCCTTACAGGCCAGATGAGCTAAAAAATTGAATGTGTACCTTAGTATACTAATGTTATCATAACTGTAAAATTGAATGTGTACCTAAGCATATTGACTGTTGACATGATTGTAAAATTGAATGCGTACTACCTTAGCAAACTGATGTTATCATAAATGTAAAATTGAACGTATAGCTTAGCATATTGACGGTCTATATCATACTAAATGAATGTGTACCTTAGCATGTTGCCGTTGATGTCATTGTTGAGGATGCCGACGCTAATGATATGTACAGCGACCAGACCAGCGAGAAGACAAAATCCGAGTCTTGGCATCCTGAATCATCAACATAAAGAATGAGAGCTTTGTCATAAGTCGATATAATCATGAAAAAATAAATATTGGTTGGACGTACAATATCGTTAAGAAGATGATTTCCGGTGAATGTTGTATATTAGGAAATTTCATCTTTATGTCTCTGTTTCAACAGAGAGAGTGTTAAAGCTGGATGAAAGACTTTATTGAGGATGATTACAAAATTATAGAGGGATGTTTCATTACAATACTAAAATATTAATATTGTTAATAAGAATGGTGACTAATGTTTAAGATACATATTTTAGATGCCAAGAATTTATAAGTTTAACCTTTTGCATAACCGTTTAAGAAACGGAAAAGGTCAAATAAAAAAAAATCTCAATGTGAGAAAACCATTCCTTCACTCTTCAAACGTAGATTATCCACCTTAGCCAATTGGGTTTGTTTATAAAAGCAGTTGCAATTATTGCAACCGACAGTTGACCAATGCAACTGAAGCAGCTTCAAGTACCTGACCAGAGGGATGAGTATGAGAGGTGAGATGAGGTAGAACTGGAAGTCGTTCACCAGGTAGTAGGTCCAGCTCATGCACTGAAAGGTCAGAGGTCACTGGATTGACACTCATATTGGAAATTATATACATAAACATATTATAGCCTCGAAAATTTGTAGGCTTAGGTTATTATGAATTTAAACCACAGAACTTAAAAGATTCTCTAAATCTCAAACATCAAATATCAACAAAATCATCAATATTATTCTCGAGGGTAAAGTATTATTCATTCTAAAAGTGAAAATCTTAGATAAGATCGTAGTAGGTATAAAAACACACTATTGTTTTAATTTTTTTTTGTGTGTGTAAATCATTATATATCACTACTAATTGATGACATTTCGTTTTAGCGTTTCAAGCAAAGGAATATCCTTTTTATGACATTGTCATAGAACAAAAAACCTTCTGCTAATTCAACAAAATAAGTTACTGGGAAAATTGAAGCGCTCATACAATATTTCGTTTGCATAACTTACCATATCATCCGCCTTATAGAAGTTGCTGACAAAGAGAACGTTAGCCCACCAGTTACGTTTGCACTGGTCAATAGACTTGCTGACATAAGGCCATCTGGGCCCGTGACCAAGGTAGGGTAGGAGGTTTGTGAACACCGTTACAGCAACATAGTAGCACGGGGCTATCCTGGGGATAGATATAAAACTGAACATCAGAGGTAGATGATCTTATAAATTTTGATAATATATACCGAGAACAATATTTTACATTCAAATTTGCTTTAAATCTTTTCGTGATGTTTATTTAAGTTATTGAAAATTAAAAATCTATCTTGTATACTCTTACCTTATAAATCGATGAAGATAAAACTGAGCTATAAACTTTGGCGTCACTTTGAACTTTTCTCCTTTCGCCTTTTGTTTCATAACGCCTCGCATAAAATTATACGAGAGTAGAGTACCACTGAAAGATAATAAAGTTTGACACAAATATTGGTGTTAAGAAAAGTATTTGACAAGAGGGATCTAATCTTAAGTAACAATTTGAATAGCGAACAGTGTGAACATGTTACAGAAATTTCCGTGTAAAGATTCTGTGTAAAGACGGATTTTACTACCGCTTCTTTTACTATCCCGCTCACCTAAGTACAAAGAAGGTATCAGCAGCGAATGTACTGTTGATGATCGCCTGGAACCAAAGACTCTGTGCTAGTTCAACCCCAACAACGTTGTTCTCTGAAACACGGTGGTCGTGAGAGTTATGAAGATCTTTATACAGACAGGAGATACCTGATCTATGATTGAGTTTGTAAAGGTGATGTGTACATGTGGTATAAATAACCAATTGCTACTTATTAAGGAACATTTTCCGATGGCGTGTTTATTGAAAACTAGTCTTTAAAAAAACCTACGAACGAAAAAACACTTGGATTATTGGTAGAGAATATCAATTTTACTAAGATGTTTAGTTTTATCAGTAATAATTAAATGGAAAATATTAATCTGTTTTCATGCACTTTTGATTTAAGGGATATTTTATAATAACGACAACGGTTTACATTATTTGGATACTTCAATTCCATGCAACGCACAAGAACAATACGAACGTAGGAAGAACAATAGTCAAAAAGACCACAAAAATAACGACAGAAACTACACTATATTACCCGCTACAGTCGAAAGTCAAAAAGGAAATGAGGTGAAAGTAAATATAAAACAATATACAGATGAAATGAGTAGGCAACTGATCAATTTTACAGATGTTACGGTATTGTAGGAGCTCTTCGTATACATATACGCTGATGTTGCAGGATTAATAAATATAGTGCATAAACAATGCTACCTCCATGCCTTGATGAAATGTAAACAGTCAGACATGATACTATAAGAATAAGAATCCTAAAAGAGTACATGGTTTAGTATTATTCCTTTTCTTTTAAGCGCCATTTCACGTATGAGTTGAATTTTTCTCACTATTCATTCGCATCGGCCAATTTCAGTATATTTTTTATAAGATCGGTTGCTAATCAATTACCTTAGACCACATGCCAAAATATTTGTTGTAAACTGTTTCCCCTTATCTACAAACAATTGCAAACTGTTGTTGGATTATTATTATATCTAAACAGTGTATGAAATAAGGCCCATCCGTCAATCCAGTACCTGGTTACTTTTGGTCCGGCCTGGTAACTTTTTGAGGTTTTGTTAATAGGATCTACGAAAACTACTTTTGGGCCATCTTCCTACGCAAAGACTTAAACGCTCGTTTCCGAACTGTCAGTTTTATGCCTTGCTTCCGACCCTTGAGTTTTCTGTGCTGATACCAGCGACCCTATAACCTGTTACTTTCTGATTTGACGATTGCTTTCTCTCATACTAAGCTAGAGAGCTAGCACAGAAAACTTAAATGTCGACAGTGAGGCATAAAACATGACAGTTCCGAAACTGGCGTGTTAATCTTTGTTTAGGAAGATGGTTTAGGGCTGACTAATTTTCGATCTTTATTTCATAGACTGACTTAATGCAACAATGCAATAAGACATTATTGACGTACCCACAGCATCAGGAGCTTTATGCACGAAGCTGAGCGTGTTGCCCAGCACTATCCAGGATATAGAGAGGAAGCGGACTCCGCTCAGACAGAACAGGTGGTTGGTGTTCCCTTCTCCTAGCACTGTTGTTACGTTCACAGGGAACGAGAAACACTGGAAGAAATCGGTTATGATGCCGCCTGAAAAATAAAGATTAATTCTTTTGTCTAACTTAAGCAATACAAACTACATTGCAAGTATATTCGAGTAAACCGAGTGTATCGGTGAGATACCAAGCTATGAATATTATTTTGCGCACATGAATTGTTTTTTTTTTACTTATGCGACTTAAAGTAGTATTGGTTTTGCGAATATGGATTGAAAAGAAGTCAATGCCAATGTTTTTATGTCACTTTATTTTCAATTTGCTAACTTCGTGAATCTCCCTCACTCACTCACTATGGTTCTGTATAAACAATATAGGCATGAAGGGAAAGATGATCACGATGTTGAAATCAATGTATACAAATGTTAAAGCTTGTGTACGTTGTGATGACCATATGACTGATTTCTTTGATTGCCCATTAGGATTGAGACAAGGTTGTGTTCTCAGCCCTATTTTTTCTTTTTTCTTTCTTCATAAATGATCTTTATCACGATATTGTTGCAAATGGAAAACATGGTGTCCAGATGTTTCCAGATTTATTATATTGTTATTTGCTGATGATGTTGTTCTTATATCAGAATCTTTGGTTGGGCTACAAAATCAGTTGAATATTTTAGAACGCTACTCCAAAACATTTAAGCTATCTGTTAATCTCGAAAAAACAAACATTGTTATTTTTAGAAAAGGTGGTCCAGTATCAAGGAATGAAGAATGGTTTTGTGATAATCACCCAGTGATTGTTAGAAATAAATATACGTATTTGGGATTTATGTTTAACACAACAGCAAATTTAAAAAAATCTCTTGACGATTTAGCCTTAAAGGGAAAGAAAGCATTAATCAGTATGTTATCAATTATGCACAACTTTGGTATTTTGACTCCAAAGATATTTTTAAGCTGTTTTATCCTCAAATCAAACCAATTATACTTTATAGCTCAGAGTTATGGGGACTCCGACGTTTTGAATGCATTGGAAAAAAAATGTTCATTGCGTTGCGTTGGTCAGCAAACCCCAACATGTATGGTTTACGGAGAATGCGGTAGATTTCCAATATATATAAATTCTTATATTAGATGTTTGAAATTTTGGTTGAAAATAATATGTATGCACGAAAATAGATTACCCAAAAAAGCCTATAGTATGCTTGTACACTTGGACGACTTAGGTAAAACGACATGGGCTTCCAACGTACGCAATCTATTATTTTCGCATGGTTATGGTTTTGTGTGGCTGAGCCAGTCGGTTGGGAACGTAAACCTCTTTCTTTATCGTTTTCAGGAGACAATCATTGGTATGTTTAACCAAGATTGGCAGTCGACATTAGACAATAGCTCGCGATATGATTCATATCGGATTTTTAAAACCCTTCTCCAACCCGAAAAATATTTATTGCACTTAACTTCTAAGAAGCTGAGGTGTTCATTAATCCGATTTAGATTAGGACTATCAAACTTGATGATAAATGAAGGTAGACGTTATTCGATTGATAGAAACAATAGAATATGCCCATTATGTAAAAATGGTATCGAAAATTAATTACACTTTTTATTTTTTTGCCAACAACTTGAAGATTTGCGTAAAGAGTTTATTCCCGTTTATCATCTTTCTACGACTTCGATCGTAGCGTTAAGAAAAATATTGTCAACTGATGATTGTTCAATAATTTTTAAGCTTTCACAATATGTAACCTATGCCATGTCTCTAAGAGATGAACTGTTAAAAACAAATTTGAACCTGAATACTTTATAACTTAATGATGGAATTGTACAACATGTAACCTCAATGTATATGGGCCTGAGGCCTCACATACAATAAACATCCTTTGACTTGACTCTCACTAGTATTATTACTCAGGTACACAATTCTGAAAGACAGACAGATAAACAGATAGGCGAGAGCTAAATACTGTCTTCTATGGAAAATAAACTTTTTATAATTCTATTCAAAAGTCTATGTATCAGCTTAATGAGAGTTTATCATAAATACCTGTCCAAGTGTAAAACGTATAACTGGAATAAGTACATTGGCTTTTCTTTTCCTTCATAGTTAAATGCAAACAGCAGATAAGCAAAATAACTTGAATTGCATAAAGATAAAGTGATGAACAAGTTATGAAAAGTAATCGGAAACAATGGTTTATTGACAATAAATGTCTAATCTGTTCAACATCCAATCATTTCCCAGGCACTCACCTATCTTCCCCTTGGTACCACTTGTACTGGGAAGGTGAACAGGAGATGAGTTTGTTTTCATATCCGGGCCACTAACAGCTAGCTCGCTGATTGGCTGAAGTATTCCATTCTGAAAATCGTACTTTTATCTGAATAATATGAAGATATTAGAAAAACTTTGCAATAAAAGAAAATGTCGATATTGAAGAGATACATTCTACACTGATGACAAAAATATTAAATGACACTTTATGAATGTTACTTCATAACCTTTTTTGAATTCCCGAAGCTCGTTCAATTCCCTTCCCTATAAGGCCAAATGCCTCGGATATGTAGCTGACGGTTGGTAATTCTTGGCTGTGTTAAGTATAAACTTTCCAGCCAATGAAAGGTTGTAATGCTTGAAACAGAACTAAACGGATTTGTCATTGAATTTAATTCGTTGGTTGTCAAAATAGCGACAAGAGGCTAAATTGGCCTGATTGTTTGAAGGAAGTTTGCGGATATAAATAAGGTTATGCAACAGGATTGATAAGTGTGCTCATCTAATTTGTGTTACAAATTGTCTGAAGCAAATCTTCAATTAGTTCACCTGCAGGATAAGACTTTCTTTCCTAACAGTCGGTGGTCTGACCCCTTCATCGAATGTTCGTTCCCTCATCTGAACTTCCGGTGATACGTCACCGTTCCGGATGGCCTCGTTCTGACCCGTTGACGTCACAGAAGATGGCGATGGCGGCATGTTGTTATTGGTTGACACCTTAGAACTCTCCAGGGCAGAGATGTTGCTGACTCTTTTGCAGTAGATGCTGCCTCTGTGGGACATGGTGCTGGACTTCCGGTGTAGGATGCTGTTCTGGCGGGCCACGGAGAAAATACTTCCTCTCTTGCTGAAGTATCCAACCAGAGTCGTATCCTTCACTTCTCCCTTCGGAGTGGTTAGTTTTATTATTATTGTGATGATGCTTCCAAACAGCACGCAGAATGCTATCACGGAGAGAAGAAATCTGGGAAAACAAGTTAGATGCCTGATCAGATAGATTGATGATGTTTAAAACAGGACGTAGAATGCTATCATTGGAAGACAAATTAAAAGCATGATTTAAAATACTTTATGGCTGTGCATAAAAGGTATAAGCAAAGATTTCACATCATCCCTTTAAAAGCTTTTCGAAAGGAATTTCAGATAACAAACACCTGTCTGATACGCTTATAAGATTGTAATCAAATCACAACCTTATTAGTCAAATATGCATAGTTGTTCTGTTTCCTCTTACCTTCCAGTTAACTCCCATAAAAAATAAAGTAAGCTTTATTAGAAAAAAATAAAGCCATTGGCTCTGTAGCTCATCAGGGAAATGTGGCCAATGTGGGCAATGTGGTTCCCTCCCTTAGTATGGGCCACAAGGTCACAAAATCTACAATTATTAATCCTCACTAGTCAAGGAGTCGCAAAGTGTCAGCTTTCTAGGCCTTATGTTTCTGGAGAAGAAGATGAAAATAGGTTTAAAGGGTGTGTCCTCTGTGGTCCTTTGTAGGGGCCACAGGGCCACCACAGCTACAAGTCATAATACTCACTAGTCAAGAGTCCGTACAAAAAGTTTCAGCTTTCTAGGCCTTATGCTTCTGGAGAAGAAGATGAAAATAGGTTTTTAGGGCGAGGCCCCTGTGGCCCTTATTAGGGTCCACAGGTCCACCAATACTTCAATTTATAATCCTCACTTGTCAAGGAGTCTGTACACCACGCTTCAGCTTCTGGAGAAGAAGTCGAAATTCCACAAAGTTTACGGATGGACGGATTGACGGACGGATGAACGGATTGACGGACGGACGGACGGACGGACGGACGCCGGACGCCATGCCATGCCAAAAGCCTATCGAGCCTTACAGGACAGATGAGCTAAAAAATAATTCATAACGAACTGTATTCTTAACCAAAATGAAACCTACGTGGTATCTTATTCAACAACCTGTTAAAGATTCAAGATTAAAGATTGGATGCATTCAAACTTCGTTGTGCATCACAGCGTCGTTTCAACCTCAGTGTTCACATACAGATTTTGGAGTTCTTGTAGACTTTTGAGATCGCACAGGTTTCCCCCAATTGTAAAATCTACCGATGTCCAAGATAAACAACACATATTACAGCTTTTAATATTCTGAGTTTGCTTTTTTTATTTACGAATTTGAGATACACGTGGAAAACGATTCACTACATAATTTGTTCAAGTAAAGCTGGGCGGGATAGTGCAGTGGTTCGGCTTCGGATCAAGGGGCTCAGCAACTTTGTCTGCAGTAGAGAACTATTCTACACGCAGTAAGGTTTGGGTGTAATGGTGCACTGAATTTCAGCGCAGTACCACCCATGGTTCGCTAGTTCCAGCCGATGCTAGCAGGTTTCACCGCAATACATAGGCACAATGGTGTTGCGGGCTTTCTCTCTGCAATAATCCTAGCAGACGCAATATAAGGGAAATATTCTTGAAAGCGACGTTTAACCCCAGATCATCTCACCTCACCTCAAAAGGAAGCATTTTTACAATTCAAACAACCATACCTTTAAATACTTTATTTTAAATAAGTATTGAATTGAAAATAAAATAGATTTCTCATAGAAATCTCATTTTGTGAAATCAAATTAAATCATATCAACATCGAAGAGTATGTAGTTTTTTTTGTCAAGCGAATTAATATACAATATGTCGTGCGTAAAAGGTAGTCCTTTGTGTAATAGGATAACGCATTGTTGAGTAGAGCGAGGGAGGAAAATATGTTTCATCGCCTTGTTGTCAGCTTAACATGTGCATGGTATGAATTAAACTGACAGGTGAAAGTAAGGACACATTCAAGTTGAATTTATCATATATAAGATTTTCAAATACATATAATTCGTGTTCTCAAACAGATAAGAACAAAAGTTAAATCATCTAAAAAAAAATACTTATAACTGATTTATTTAAAAAAAGAAATATTTTGTTAATAAATAGTACCAAAATTAATTTGATATAACACAAACGTTCGTCAACAAGGAAACTTTTTCAAAATCAATAAACGTACTTATTTGTGCACATATTGACAACCTTTTAAACATATTAGGGGCCATGGTCGTGTACATTCTATTTCTTACCTCTGCTACATTAAATATTTCATACATTTACGTTGTCTTATTCACGTTACACATGAATGTAATCGATTTAAGTACATGATTGACGCAACGAAGAACACCAACTCATTAATGATCTTTTAAAACTAATTTACCGAATTCTGACTGTATAATTTCTGTCCCATTGATGCTTCTCAAAGTAAAACAGATTAAGAATATGACGTGTCTTTGCTTATAACGAGTGCATTTTTCTTTGTATCATTTGTTCTTGCTTGTATTCCTTCATGTCTTTTTAGACCTACATGTTAACTTGAAAAAACAACAAAAAACAATGTTAATATAAACTTTACATGATAACAGTGATCTATTCATTCATGAATACGTTGACAAAATTAAATTTCTAATGAATTATTTCTTTCTTACCTGTTTTATCAACTATACAAAGTTTCTAACCTGATAAATAACAATCCATCGATTCACTATTAATATTCAAAGAATGTTTAACCATATTTATTTATTGTGTAGAAATAAAAGCCCGAAGTTACTCATTCCCAACAGCGGTAGATCAAGTCACAAAATGTTGGTCGAGCCTCTGTTCTTATCTTATCTGACCAAATCCGTGATTTCCGGCAAATTACCTTGGCGGAAAAAGTTGCAGCACAATCCATTAGAAATGTTTCAGCAAATGACAATACTTTTCGCATAGAAAGGTTGGTTCATATCACAATGTCTCTGCCATGATTCAGTAGGCAAAGTGATGATTGTAGGACAAAGTCTACTTTATTTGCAGCCATCAAATTCTAGCCCACAAACTCGGCTAATAAGAACAGAGGATCGATGAATATTTCATGACTTCATCTAACTCTGGGCATTCTCTCCTCACAGAGGCAGATCAAATCATGAAATGTTGATACAGCCTCTGTTCTATTACGCCGACTTTGTGGGATAGAAGGGAAAATACCTAATTTGAGGCAATCAAAGTTAGTTGTGCAATCATCATTTTGGCTACTGAATCATTGTCATATGAACCACCCTCTCCATGCGAGAAGCGTTATTATTTGATAAAGAAATTCTAATGGATTGTGCTGCAATGTTTTTCCGCCAGGGGAAACTGCCGGAACCCACGGATTTCGGCGTAATAGAACAGAGGCTGTATCAACATTTCATGACTTGATCTGCCTCTGTGGGGAGAGAATGGACTCTGTGGTGAGAGGATGGAGACTACACTTATACACTGTATGAGACAGAGTTGTACACACTCACATTGTGAAGACAGCAGCCCCATCTGATCCGATATCTTCATCGGCATGACACTTGACTCCCACCAGACTGATGTTTCTCTCAAACTCTACCTTGTCTGCAAGTCAACAATGGACATTTACTCATTTTTCTTTGCATCCTGTCTCAGGGTACGAATGTAACGCTAACTCCAGTAATCTGTACCTTGGGCTCAGAAGCTAGATTCGCTCGCGCACCCCGACTTGGAATATAGCCAATCAATCAAATTCTCGCTGAAATTTTATCGAGAAGGTGACGAGAAAAGGATCTGATTGGCTATATACTAAGCGAATCTAGCGTCTGAGCCCAGGGTACAGATTAGTGGAGTTAGCGTAACGTTCGTACCCTGAGACAGGATGGTTTCTTTGTGAAATACCTCTGAGGTACAAATATAAATGTCATTTTATGTTAGAGAGGAATATATGGATGACAACTTCTTTGTTCATTGTATGCGAATGACACAAGAGTCTGTGTCGAAACGTCGCATGCAATAACCAGAGAAGTTGTCATCCAAATATTCGTCTACATTATTGTCATTCCAACCTCTAAAATGTACTTTATAATTGTATGTACTTTATGTTCCCTATGAGAATTATTGTTAACTATAATTAAAACCAACAGCTATTTATTTAACAACATCGATTACAATCCAAAACATTATTTTAGTTCTAACATATACCTATCTATATCAACTTAATCATTCCTAGTTCCAAGTTTTGGAAGAGAACATTTCCTTTATCTAAAAACAAAATTTGAAGAGATAACCTCGCGCATATTTGAGTTGTAAATCTTGCGGGTTTATCTGCCATACAAATCTTGTTAATATGACACAACCGTTATATTAAAAATGGATAGGTGACCATCATTATCGGATGTTCACGAACTGTAGAACTCATTCCCCCCAAATGAGTACATCAAAATGTCATTCTTTCAAAGAAATCTTTAACTAGTATATGTTGCTCTCTCTTGAATTAAATTACTGCCACGTATATGTACAGTGAAATGACCATAAAGTCACGTGCACAGTTTTAGTACTACATGCAACATTCTATCATTCCATGTCCTTCCAAGGTCCACATATATCAAATATCGATGTCAAATCATTAAATCGTATATAACAATGTTATGACAGGGGATGATGACTATATGTGCAGGTGTCCCTCTCCCACACATGTTCTGTTTGATACATGTTGCGTACTTGTACATGTCTCTCTCAAGGTAATGAATAACGATAAACATTTATTGTTTATCAAATATCGATGTAAAATCACTAATTATTTAAAAATGATGTGACAGGAAGTGACGCTGACTATACTCGCAGGCGTCCCTCTCCCTCATCAACACATGTTCTGTTTGATACCGTTGCGTACTTGTTCATATCTAAGATGAACATTAATCGTTTATCAAATATCGATGTCATATCAAAAAACCTTATATAACAATGATATGACAAGGGGCGTTGACTAAGAGTGCATATTTCTCTCCCTTATCAACGCATGTTCTGTTTGATACATGATGCTCAGGTGTCGACCGTCAGCAACAAAAATTGCAGACAGACCGATTAAAAGGTCAACATGACCTGAGTGTTTGCACTGAATACGAATTAATTGTTCCTTATTAACTACCAAAGTGTCCACACTTTAAATAGCATTTTGAAATTGTATTTAGTCAGTTAACATTCTTATTGTACACGTTTATGATAATCAAACTGAATATGAAAAGTTGTGACAGTTAAAGCAAAGGTGGCCATTTTATCATCAAGGGTGTATTATCGTGTTCAAGCCGGAGTTGTATAACGCTTGACCTGACCTGAGTGTTTGCACTGAATACGAATTAATTGTTCCTTATTAACTACCAAAGTGTCCACACTTTAAATAGCATTTTGAAATTGTATTTAGTCAGTTAACATTCTTATTGTACACGTTTATGATAATCAAACTGAATATGAAAAGTTGTGACAGTTAAAGCAAAGGTGGCCATTTTGTCATCAAGGGTGCATTATCGTGTTCAAGCCGGAGTTGTATAACGCTTGACAATATACAGACTGTGCTAAGCCTCCCTCATTTCCGTAGTAAGGAAGTTATCTTTCACAGTTCGCTTGCAAATCAGCTTGTGAATCAATCTGCTGGTTAGACAGACGAAATCTACATAATCACCTTCCTAGGGTTGCATGCCACTTGCGACACAAGTCGCTTACTCTCCAATCGTATTGACGTACATCATTGCTTGTAATGTTTTTGTATAACAGACACAAATGTTTATATGCATGTACTTAATGGACAGTAGATTGAGTACAATAGTCGAGGCACACCAGTATGACCTAATGTAAAACCTGTTGATCTGAATTTATTTAGATTGGTCGAGGCATAAAATGACAGTGTGACCAATTGGCATCTATGACTTTTTAAAGTGTCGTCGCAAACAATAGCATAATGGCATATGTTGGACGTAACAGACTGGATGGGTAGTTGGCGCTTGGCCTCTAGAGGCGCTTTTCGTCGTATATACTTTGAAAAACATATATTTAGTCACCATTTGACGCATTCTTTGATAAAAACATGTGTATAGGTGTACATAGTTTCTTATTTGATGAAATCTGTATCAAATAATGATATTAATGCATATTTAAAAATAATTATATTAATGCATTTATCAAATAATGATATTAATGCATTTATCAAGTAACAAATAATTATATTGATGCATTTATCAATTAATGATATTAGTGCATTTATCAAATAATCATATTGACGTATTTATCAAATAATGATATTAATGCATTTATCAAATAATCATATTGACGTATTTATCAAATAATGATATTAATGCATTTATCAAATAATGATATTAATGCATTAATCAAATAATGATATTAATGCATTTATCAAATAATGATATAAATGCATTTACCAAAACGTTATATTGATACATGCACACAAAACAACAACATTAAGGTGTGTTAGAAACACCAGATGAAACCTATCAAGGCTGATAATAGAGAACTGCTAATTGACGAGAGAGGCTAGGGTGACTCACAGTGCTGTACGATGGTGCTGATATCCCCCTCCCGACACCCCGACGGTATACAGATGTCCACTGTCAGGTAGGGCAGGTGCACGGGGAAGGGGAGCTTCTGGAATATTAGATTCTTTGATTTAAGGCAAACATAACCCAAATGTTTCAGTCTTTTTCTAGTCTTTCTGATTTTTCGGATTGTTTTCGGATTACAAATATACAAATATCAACTGAACTCGAAAAAAAGAAACATTAAACCTTTTATCACTTTATTACTGCGAAATTGGTATTTTGAAGGCCTAAATTCTGAAAACTGACGATTTGTTTCATGTACCAGTTCCATTCAGGTGTTTGCTCTTGTTATTATTTTTAGGAAAGACATGATGCATGAGGTTGAAAGTGACGTGGGCAAAAACAAGAAACATATTACTTTTTTCTATGACCTAGAAAGATGATTTATGAAAAAGAAAATCTGAATCGTTAGTGATATATCTTATTTGGCATTAGAGGCTCCCTGATACTATGAGGTTTCTATCTTTAATAGATATTCCCGAACTTGCCCACACTTTATTTTTGTAAGGGACAATGCAGTGACGAAAATGAATAAAGAAAAAAGATTATCTTTTTTAAAAATAAATATCGAACTTATTTATTCACAGAATAGCAGTCTAAGTAAACCTAGCCTCACTATTATCCGTTACACTGCTATACTGAGTCTAGAAAGGTCTGGTTGAGAGTCGCGTCAGCCCACGTGACCAAGTTGACCAATCAGAACTGATCTTACCAAGCCACAATAGTGTGCCATAGCACGTATAACGTTGGAGGGTCATAGGTCGCAGAAAGGTCGGCTGACGCGACCCTCAACCAGACCTTTCTAGACTCAATATACCAGTGTAACGGATAATAGTGAGGCTAGGTTTACTTAGACTGACAGAATAGCAACGTGGTCGGTAAAGTATAAGCTATACCATTCAGACGCAAGGAATATGGGGATATATGAGCCTCTAGCTTGTTGTTATTTGACGAGCCGAAGGCGAGTTGCAAAACACCAAGCGAGAGGCTTACATATCCCCCGCGTCTGAATGGTATATCGAATTTATTGTAATAAATGTTTTAACAAAACGCATATCATATGAACATAAAAAGAATAAGAAAACTGCTTAAGTGCTTTGACTATGATTTGTTCACAGCTACATATCGTTTAATAACCTTGATGTGTTCGAGGTGACATACATTATACATCTCAAGACGTTGTAAAAGAAATAAACAATAATATGGATAAAACAACAAAACAAATGCAAAGAGATATATGGAGAACATGAAGTGATTTTGCCTTGTGCAAGGATATTTTCGTGTTTCGAAATATTCGAAGAAAGAGGAATACTCACTAGGCGGTTTATGTACTTCTCCAACCAATCGGGAGTCGAGAAGGAGACAGAGCAATATTGTGCCCTGATTAACCTGCTGACGTCACTGTGTTTATGTGACGTCATAGAGTGATGAACACTTCTACACTGGTCGTAGTTACCGATCCAAGTAACAGACCCTTTCAATAGACCAGGCCCTTGTTTACCAGTTGCATCGTACACTGTCAACAAAAACACCAATAAACTTAGAGTATTGCATATGTAAATTCAAATTCATATAAATTCATATAGTGAAGTAAATGAAATCTATGATTTCCAATAAATGCAACAGTCCGCGTCATTATTTTGACATAATTTATTTGTTAGTATCATTTAAGGGGCAGTAGCACGTTTTTTGATAATTTTATATTTCAAATGTTTCACTGATAATTGTAAGTTAATGCTCAATGTATTATTTTGACAGTGTCAAAAATCTCATTACATAAGCCAATCATCCATAGTCAGCGGACAAAGTATGAAGATGCACATAAAATCCATTGGCGGCCATTTTTTTGTGAACACCTTTAATTCATTTTGTGTAAGAAAAAGGAATCGCATGGCTAAACTTTACGTTATATGTTTGAATTATTACTGCTCCATTTACTTTAAATACATTGTCTTTCAATTGGAACCATTAATTTTCATTTCCCTGACATCACCTTATATTCCCCCTAAAAACGTGCTACTGCCCCTTTAAAGCTGTGAATATGACAGAATTGTATTTTTATTCAACTCTCAGAATAACAACATTTTAGCGCTTTTCTTAAATGAATACTATTCCATTAAACGTCGTATTTCATTTGTTTCTGCTATCCTGCAATTGCGCACGAGCTTTATCAATGTGTCTCATGTTTGATATTTAAAACGTCATTGCCTTAAAGGGATTAGCACGTTTTAGAGGGAATATAAGGTAATGTTAGGAATATGAAAATGAATGGTTCCAATTTAAAGACATTATTTTCAAATTAAATGAAACAGTAATAAAAACAATATATGCTATAAAGTTCAGCCATGCGATTCATTTGTCTTACACAAAATTGATTAAAGGTGTTCACACAAAAATGGCCACCAATGGACTTTATGTGAATCTTTATATTATGTTCTATGAGTATGGAATATTGGTTTGTGTTATGAGATTTTTGACACGTTCAAAATAATACATTTAACGAACAATTATCAATGAAAATGGAAAATATAGAATTTTAAAAAACGTGCCTTTAAACACTCTCTAAACATTCGCCCACTGAAAACATACATTAATTTTAACGCGACATGTATATCAATATCAATGGTACTTTTCTATCAACTGTCTCTGGTAACTACCAGGCATCGATGTCCAGACAAATAATTACCAGTGTAACGGTATGATAAAGTCTATCCTGTTCTTATTCAATAAACTGATGAGTATGGATGACATATCGCAATTTACCATGGCACTGGTTTTTGTCAAGCACAGAAAGCACCGGGAACACAAGCCTTTACATTAAGGCAATAAAGTCGCTTCATAGTATATTGTTGACAAGATGCACTGGATAAGTAGAAGTTAAATGTTGAGCTAACTCAAATGCCTTGTTACATTTATGTATTGATCATACATGTATGTATACTTACAAAAATACACGAGGGTTAATGCTATTTTGATGTATAGCATCTAATCTGATTGTTCTTGAAGAAATATATAAATATTACAAAGCAAAGTAAGATTGCTACAATATCATCGTATACGTACCCATACAGATCTGTTTCATGCAGATAGCAATTATCAAGTGGTAGCTTGGTGTTGTGTGTTGCAACTTTTCTTTCCCAAATGTTGAGCATTTTGTAAAATATTTACAAGGCCAATTCATACAAGACCACACTGGTTTTTGTATTTTTCTTAAATATATATATATATAGTTTCTCATATTATTCACCATTTTGCCCCTTATATATTTGGTTCCTAAAATCTTACAAATATTATTTAATCATATATATCACTTGGTGAAAATATGACTGCAATAAAACATTTCTCAAACTGAGAGTAAATGATTCATATTTACCCTTTGGTTCTACATGTATTAATTCAGAGGTAAAAACAATCTATATTGTCAACAGGGAATAGTGATACAAACTAGTAACATTTCAGTAAAATAACTGCATCTAAATATCAAATAGACAACTTCTATTTCTTCTATATCTCCGGGTTACAAAACTGCAACATTACACCTTATCTGTATATAGTTAACTATGTATGGGTTTGTAGATTACTTGAATGATAACTTTCGATATAGGTCTTGTCAAATACACTGATCCGAAATGCGGATCTGAATAATATTTCAGAGATAATGTAATTATTGTAAAAGATACATTGATACACATTGAACAAATATCCAAACTAACACTTCACTAATTGGTACACACAAGGGGATATCTGTTTCTAAATAAATGCTTAATTGAAAGGTATTACAGAGAAAATGTAAATTTCAAAGATCCGTTCATACACATGATATTAATATCTTAACTAACACAGTACTTATTGGTACATCAAAGTTGTCATGACAGATAGTTTGTTCTTCAAGAAGACAAGGAGTTTATGGATTATCACAATAAAGAAGTTGATAATACATAAACTCCTTGTCTGCTTGATATTTCCAACTTCTAAAAAAGCTTCTCAAACAACTTAAAGCTTATTCCTAACAGTGCTATCGATTATTTTTCAAAGACGTAACCTTTCAGCAGGAAATGTGAATAAATCAGTAAACAAAAATATAGTATTATCCTAAACAAAAAATTTCTAACTTCTTTAAGAGGCAGTTTAGAAGTTGGAATGACAACTTCATCCATATATTCCTCTGCATTATTAACAAATTTCTATGCGGCTATATCAAAAGAAATTTTCTAACTTACTATTTGTAGCCCAGTCCGCTCTTCTCTTGAGGTCTACCACATAAGCGTGAAGTTCTACCTTACAGTCTGCACTGACACTGTACCAGTCTATATCCCAGCCTGCCTGTATAATACCAGACCATACCATCGGGAAGAAGACGGGTAGGAGTTCTGGATGGTTGTGGACGGTCGTCCATTCATCCCCACCACCTCCTTTGATAGATTCCGTTCCATTCAAGCTTTCAAAAGCTGAGGAATGGGTTATTCCACTTTCAGTATTACTAAGTATCGTTGTGTTTTGTTCCACTGAAGCAATTCCTATTTGCTCGATGGTACTATTCAATGAAGTGGCTTCAGTAATATTCGTTGTCTCTCCTAATTGGGCACTCTCCTGCGCTGAACTTAATGTACTGTGTATAACAGGTTGACGTGAAGGATCACCTTGGGACCCATCAACATCTTCCGGCTGGTAAGTATCCTTTGATGAGGACGCTGTGCACTGCTTTAGCAAGAGTAGGAGAAAGACGGCGACTATCATCATGCAAGATGTCCACAGTCTACTTCACTAGACAAATCCTGCTGAGGAGGACGCTGTGCACTGCTTCATCAAGAGTAGGTGCAAGACGGCGACTATCATCATGCAAGATGTCCACAGTCTACCTCACCAGACAGATCCTGCTGTATCTCCATCCGAACACCGTGGTTCCATCAGTCTCTGTTAACTGTAACAGACAACGATACATTTAATAGATAAAATTACAATTGTTCACGAATCAATAACGGTATGTCCTTAAAGAAATTAAGTTCTTTATATCACCGTTGGCTATGTGGACGAAAATATAAAGAAAATGGTAGCTCTATAAAACAAATTGTTCAACCGCATGCTTCGATCTTTCCGGGAACATTTCATACCTCCTTCGTTCTTCGATTTTCTGTCAACATAAAAAGGCAGACATAATAGGTTTAGAGATTGCCCATTGGCATATCCGTGTCTTTTGAAGTCTTTTTGAGATGAGGGGCAGATTTGATTTAATTTGTCTAACCACAAGTAGATTAATTTCCAACAAACCATCCATAAACTTGTTGTGTCTTCCTGATCTTTTCAGTTCTTATGAAGTCAAATCGGTAACACAACTCAAAACAGATAAAATGAATGTGGATAAGTATAAGGCGCCTTTCTACGTTTTAGGACATGTTCATAGAGGATATCTGTCTTTTCTGGACTAATACCATGTTTATCTCATCGAGTGAGGTAGAAAGGTTATATTTTCACGAGTGGCGCAGCCACGAGTGAAAATATTTAACTTTTCTACCTCACGAGATGAGATAAACATGGTATTTGTCAAGAATTGACAGATATTCTATTTATTATATGATGAAAACCTTCTAATTACGTCAAAAAAGGCCAATTTCATGTTGAGCGGCCGCTTGGAAGAGCCCGTCACCGCGGTAACAGTGTGGCGTCATAGGAGAATTCATGACGTCAGACCATTGTTACATGACGTCAAACTCTTGAACTTGACGTCACTAGAGTGGTGATGAAGTTTATCACCACTCAGTAGAGTGACGATAAAGGTTATCGCCACTGTAGCCAGATAGAGGGTTTATTTCACCGATAGAACAGAGTATCTCACCTTCAATCATATAATAAAAAGGGCTACCTTCATCACTATAAGATACATTTGATATCACCTGTTGGTTTCACTTTAGAGCTCTGTAAGCTAGAATGGACAATTTTGAGTGACATAATCTTTCTTTAGGCAATCTGCATTTTTACAGATCGATTAGATTTAAAATCGCAGACACAGATTAAATGAAATGGTAATTGTATATAAGAACCAATAAAAAGAATATCCTAAGGGGAATTGAGGCATATAAACATAATGTTGTGCAATTCAGGTTTAATTTCGCCAAGAAACATAATGTCAACCAATTAATCATTGTCTACAATATAGCGTAATATTCTGTTTCATAACGATTCAAATCTAAACTGATGGTTGTAAGTAAATATCAGAAATAGGAAACACAAAAACATTTTGCAATACTCTGTGTCAGATTTCCATTTAATCAAAATTCTGAAATTAGAATCGATTAAGATTGCTTCAAAACGATTTGTCACAAGATCTGTCTAAGAGATGATCACTCACTTAAAATAAGTATGCTCTTAAACTCAAATTAAGAGTTAAAGGGAAAAAGTAAATATTGTTGCGTAAGTAATTGCAATAAGTTTAACAAATACGATACACCTCCAGAACAAGTGATATTCATTTGCCATTAATTAGAAAAAAAATTAGTTTGAAAAAAATACAGAAAAACAGTTTTTCATCCTACTCTGTTAAGATAAAGAAACAATTATGAGGTTTGAGGAATTGTCATATTAATTATTATTGTGGTTACATTAAAGGGACAGTCTGAATGCGATGGTGTTTGTAGACGAAAATGTTTAATTGTTTAAGAACATCAAAGTAACTTACTTCTAATAAACAATATAATCAATAATTGTATTCAAAACATAGAAACATTTAATCACAGAAGTGTTATCTGATTCACTTCGGCCATTTATTCGAACATTTATAATTTGTTCTCTGACTATGGATGATTGGTTTGTGAAATGAGATTTTTGACAATATCAATATAAAACATTCAGCATAAACGTACAATAATCAGTGAAAATTTGAAAATATAAAATTTTCAAAAAAACTGCAACTGCCCCTTTAAAGGCATTTTTTTTAAATATTGCAAAATACACTTTTCCTTATCAGGTTATTAATGACAAATAAATGTTGTATACCTGTAGCAAACGCTGAATGTGCATATCATGGTAGATATCATTGTATCTAAGGAACTCATGCATAATTATTACTTATAACCACTTATTTAACAACATATCAAGTAAAAATATCATCATTTGTTTCAAATTATGTTTGAATCACTTACATTTATTTTCATACAACAGATTATCTTATTGGCAATAGTTTTCAAAACAACTGAATTATCAATATGTATCGTGATCAACGAACCAAAAAGTAAAGTTTTGGATGAATTAAAAATTGAAAAGGTAACATAAAAACAAATTATGACTTACTTTTATCAATGAGTCAAAGGTGAAATACCCTTTTAACGATAAAACGGTCCCCTTGGAGTGCAATACCTGCAACACATGCACCTAAACATGCACACAGTTGCGCAGCTAATAGTCACGTGAGCTGATATCATTTCCGGTTCAAGGTTAAGGTCAATGTCAACTCAGTGACGTAGTGACCTTCAAGGAGGTCATAGCGTAAGAAAAATGTGCAATACACACATTGCTAGAGGAATCCGTGCGTGACAATATATTAGATCTCTTCAAATGAAAAGTATTATTTCCGACAAATTTCTTGAGCATAATCATATCTTTGTATGCAATTAAAGATGAAAGAAATGAATGTCATAAACCAAGTCACGTTGTTATGCCGAAATACCACAGTATTTATTTTGCAATCAATAAAAAGCATTTCTGATACTATGATATTAAGGAATGACTTTTTGACATTAAAGATCACCATCACACAAACTATAATTATGAAATGCAAATATATGTTTCTAGCGATATTCATCAAGAAATCATCGCACTCATTGAACACACAGGATTGGAAAAAAAATCTTACCCAAAAGTCATATATTTTCTTTAAAAACATATATTTATCTTCAAAGCCTACCTACTTAAAGAAAGTGTATTTTATCGAAACACTGTTTATGAACATTGGGCATAAATATATAATAAGCATACGGAAAATCACTACCTGACAATTGTAATTGTAGATCGCCATATAAAAAACCCGTTTCAAACCTCTTCAGTTATGGTTATTGTAATCATCCTGTGTTTTGTTTTGCATTTTATGAAACGTGTTACTGCTATTATGTTTCTTGAATCACGCCATGACGGGGCACTATGTCATAATAACACATTACAGGCGTAGACCTGAGCAGCGGTTCAGAAGAGTTTTATGCTTGACGCATAAGGAATGTGAAAAGATAAATGACTGTTACGTAAGAGTGAAACAATGAAACAAACCCGTACCCCAACACGAGAACAGTAGGCCTACATGCACGAGAAAGAACGCTTACCTCTTCAAAGTTGAAAGATTAAATATTATCTAAAGACTACTCTTCGAAACTGTAAAGTTAAAAAAACAGATACAAAATTATTTACACCAATTCGGTTATAATTTATTCGTTACCGTTGATGAAACTAATTCGTTCGACTCCGAATTTCATCAACAGATATGAAACAAAAATACACAGTAAGTTTTTTCCCTCAATTTAACTAGAACACAAACTGTGTACCACCTTCTGGAAACACAACCTGTTGCCTTTCAAATTATTTTCTATTTCTAGTATTTGCAACCGAGGCATTTTGCATTCAGGCGCTCTGCATTAACATTGTAGTAATCGTCAGCTGATGGTCTTTCTAAGTATTCCCATTAGATCCATTGTCAGTGTTGGCATAAAACATAGTTTTGAAAAACTAAGGAAATTTATGAAGCATCTTTTAACCTTCACCAAGACACAACACTTATTCTCATTAAATACATTGTCAATATTGATGTAAAAGCATATGGCTGACAATCTGAGGTAGTTTTCAGAAGCATCAGTGAACCTTCGCCCATACATTGCATATGTCAGCTATATTATTACCATAGAGATAAATGCGATTTAGATAGTGAACAAATATAACAATGTTATATTTGGGATCGCGCTATCTTGAAGAGTAAAATTTCTTGTACTTTATCGGGCCTAGTCCCATGCGGGATTCGAACCCACAACCTCAGAGACAGGCAACACTGCCAGCAATGACCAAAGACACAGGTATTGACCATACCAGCAGCTAACCAACTCGTCCGTTTCGCCATCCACAAAAATGGAGGTCCAACAAACGGTAGTAAAGCTCACCGTTGTCAGATTCATTACCCCTCTGATAGATGTTAATTGGCACAGCTTCAAACGCTGAATGTATAAGAGGTAAATGCCATTTAGTGAGTGAACAGATGTAACAATGTTAGGCCTATATTTGGGATAACACTATCTTTACATAATTTTTTCGGGCAGAGTCATATGCGGGATTCGAACCCACATTCTCAGAGTCAGGCAACACCGCCAGCAAACACCATACCAACAGCTAACCAACTCGCCCGTTTCGCCATCCAGAAAAATAGAGGTCCAACAAGCGGTAGTGAAGCTGTTGTTACATTCATTACCCCTCTGATAGATGTTAATTGGCACAACTCCAAACGCTAAATGTATAAGAGATAAATGCCATTTAGAGAGTGAACAGATGTAACCATGTTATATTTCGGATCACACAATCTTGAATATTCAAGATAGCGTGATCCCAAAAATAACATTGTTATATTAATACCAACAAGAATGTTATTAATGTGGTCCTTACAACTGGTGTATAACAGAGTAAGAACTTAGGTGACGAGAACATGTTGTACAATGTATGATCAGAAGGTCCGTGGAGAAATCAGAAGACTTTGAGAGAGGGTTTGCCAAGTCGCCTGTGATGACCTATATACACGTTGCGCTGGTATGATTAATAACATAAGGGCTACGCAGTGAAATTGATGCTGGTCGGCATTCTATCTTCTACTCTTCATTCAAGCTTGAGCGATGAGAACAAAAGCTGAAATTACAGACACCAATTCTTTGTGAAAGTATATTAAATCAGAAAGATAAAGCGCCAATTGAAAGAAAAATGATTATAGTGGCACATATTTAAATTGAAATCAAATTTAAGAGACACAGATTTGTTTCGTGGTATTGGAAAAGACTGCTTTGATAGGTTATAAATATTTATGATCGTTTATTGTTTTAAATGTTTCATTTAAGTGATGCCCTTCTCCTTAGCCCTGTCACTTTCCGCTACCGATGTTACACCGTTATATTGGTTATACAAAACAAGTATTATTGTGGCAGGCAGTTTGTTTTGTATATAACTTGTATTTGTAAAAAAATGTTTTTAATTTAATATCTTTCTTTTTTTCATTTGATTTAAATTGTACATTATCATTTTAGTTAGCATTATGTATAGTATATGTAGCGTGCCGTTTATTATTTTCAGTAGGGGAGACCAGGACAAAGCGCGCCCTTTGGGGAAGTGACAAGCGTTGTTTTGACAAATGGCGTAATTTGTAATTACCAACCATTGAAAGCATCAGTTAAGAAGCTTTGTGACCCACGCTTGAATCTTTTGCGTGATTTGGGGACGTACGATTTGTAATATTCGAATAAAAATGTATTTGCTTTTAGAAATGGATATGTCTTAATTCAAATATATCAGAAAAACATAAAGAGCAACATTGAATTCTTGTCAGAGTAGCCAATCAAAAGACAGGAAAGGGTGTAACTCCCCAGAGACTAACAGAAACTATAGAACAACAAAAAATATACCAATATGGCTAATATATTTTTTTCATTTTATGGATAATGAACATATTGAGCA
This sequence comes from Steromphala cineraria, assembly GCA_916613615.1. Classification (NCBI taxonomy): domain Eukaryota; kingdom Metazoa; phylum Mollusca; class Gastropoda; order Trochida; family Trochidae; genus Steromphala; species Steromphala cineraria. The sequence continues at coordinate 12,251,172 of OU744729.1, forward strand.
GAGATTGTTCTATTTCTAAACAGTCCCCAAAGAGATATCAGAAAAGTACAGAACAGAAGTTCAAACAAAGAGATATCGCGTAGTTACAAACAAATGATATCAGCGAGCATAAAAAATATAAAATAATAAACATTAATTCAATCCTTTAACTCTGCGTAGGAGGAACAGAAATTCCAAATGAAGAGTTTTAACATGCCTCTTAATTTAATGCATTTCTTTCGTGACATGCTACTTCAAGAACAAAAAGACAAATGTGATAAACATTTTAAAATATGTCATCAACCAGAAAATCAATAACTGTTAAAATTGCTGACACTACAAATACAGAGCAATGTTTTGCCTTTGAACTCCATAATCCTGTTTCTGAATTGTGTATCGCAGGTTAATATTGAATGATTCAAACTGAAAACTCCCAAATATCAAAGACACCGATACCAAGCAATCATTAATTTTGTTCCCTATAGCGATCCGTTTAAAGACCGATTTACTCAACACAAATGGTAATAGTGGAAAAACAGTTTTGGACGATTCTTTAAGGATGAGCGTAGGCAGAACGGAAATGCAAATTTAGAGTTTTTAGAATGCCTCTCGTTTAAATGTATTTCTTGCGTGACATACAGCTGTAAATGCTGAAAAATAAACCTGATTCACAATATGTACAGAATTATTCGACGTCGTTGCTCAAAATGTCATTAAAACCTTCATTAACAAGAAAAGCCTTTAAAAAAGGCATGGTTGATACCACAGATGAAGGTTGTGATTAGTCGACCAATTTGGGTGTAAGTGAACAGTAACAACACTGGGTACCAGCACTAATATTAGCACGAGTATTGATCAATCAATTAAGTTAATTTCACAAAAATTAATTTTTATCAACATGAGTTTATAAAGTTGTTTTTTTACTTTTATCAACGGGTGTTGGTTTATTTTATATCAAAAGACGAGGGTGATATTCTATTTATCATCCAAAGTCACTCTTTTTCACATCTCAGAGAAAAATCTCTGAACACAACTATACTAGATTTTCAAGACAGTGGGACAGCGTTAACAATGACACGATATTGTGCAAAATGTACTGCCAAAACGATATCTCCTAGGCGCCATCGGCATCGCTTGATCTCTCAGAAGCCATGATGGTTAATTATTAACAGGAGTATTACAGATACTAAAAAACAAAATACTCTCCGATCATCTGACGAGATTCGATCCCGGATCCTTATGATCCGAAGTCGAAGGCGTTATCCATTGAGTAAGCAGGCCTGATAGCTAAAGTTTTGAACCAACGATATAATATTATGTCATATTCTAAATATTGCACGCGTCATTTTCAGTAGCTCTGGTGAAAAATACATGTTTTCGACGTAACCACTAGTGACATCGTTAATTATAACTCATATCGTGGTAATAAATGCTCCACCTATTAGTAAACATTAGTCTTATTTCAATGTCACCAGCATACTTACAGAAACATTCTTTTAATTCACCAGGCGAGCCAAATTAGCGAAATTTAATCGCGTGGGTTATACACATCGCACATGTGATTGGTGCGTCTTCCCTTTGAAAATATCAACAATAATATACTGACAACATAAATACGGTAAACTATTGTTCGTATTAAAAAAATAGACCATTATAATGTTTCTGTGGTAAACAATAAGATATAATTGTACTCAAAAATACTACATATACTGACACCAACATTTATGAATTGCTTCGCTTAAGCGATCCGTCGAGATGCCTAGATTTTAATGACAGGCTTCAGGGACAATTGTCTTGCGGATTGATAATCAAGTTATAGTGATTTATGGAGACTAACTGTACTAATTATAACTACGGGTTCAAATACCGCAGGGAAACTGGGTATCAAACATCAATTCTAATTATTTTCACCTATCGTCAATCTCATCATTTTCAGCCGACGTCAGCAACTCACAATTTCACAATATCAATTTCAATATCCGGCCGCCTACATCTTTCAGTAATCATTGTGTAATGTTAAAAGAACCTGATAACCACGCATGTTGACTATGTTACATTGTACATAAGTTGAAATAACAAGAACATATATGCTCTTTACATATATTGATTTGAGACAAAGTGGTTAACCCAAGAAAGTTTATGTCGTTTCTTTCAGTGGTATTTTAGAAGTTGGTTAGATGAAGAAATACAAATATATGCATCTCTTTACAATAAAGAAGTTGTAATTCCATATATTTGTATTTCTTCAAGTTTATGTTATATTTATATATTTTATATATTTGTAAATCCATTCGATATTTTTCAGCAGTATACGTACTTCATAGCAACACAAGGCTCGTATTATCAGGCAATATTAATCATTTCCTTGTATATGAACATTTCAAGATAATAACGTGTGTTTTTTTCCGAAGAAACCGTATTACCGTGTAATTGAAGAATTTGTATTGATATTGTGTTTAGTTTGTGTATGGACAAAAGACTCTTAGACAATTATATCATACACTGTTTTACACCATAGAAAATACATCCGAGATGATAATCAGATTGTTACTACCCTACGGACGAAGTATATGATTTAACATTGAATAACTAATGAAATAATTTCAGTTATAGAAGAACATGGACAAGAGAAGGATGAAATAAATACTTCTGTGTAACTTAGATAATCATTAATAATTAGCGGAGGATTGTCACAGTTAATAACAGAACTTGGAACTTGGATTTCTTGTGTTATTTCGATTTGAACATTTTTCGTCTATGTGACAGTTGAATAATAATAAATCTTTATGCCCATATAGAAGAAAGTGGCTTTCTGTCAACACAATATCATGCATAAAGATCGATTTGATACTTGAAGCAGGCTGCAAGATACTCATTGAATAACAACAGTTAATGACATCATTAATTGGACATCCTTAAATATTAATGCCATTTTAATGAGAAAACCCTCGCCGCATGATATAGAGAATATCAAATTCTGTTGTTATTAGAACCGTTGGAATCGTTCCATAGGCAAACTCACATTACGAGATGTAGAGATAAAATTGGGAGAGATTGAGTCCGGGACTACTGATGTAACTTCTGATGCTTCCCTGATTGTGTCTTTTCCAACAGATTACACTTATCTTAGGTTCACAATGTGCATAGAAGCAACAGGTAGTTTGTTTATCATAAAAAAACACACCTTGTATATCTTCATCAGGCAAATCAAAACATATTTAACATTGATAATCAAATATAGTTCTATCATATATATCAAATGCTGGTCATTCAGATGTAGAGGTTATCAACAAATATAATCCTGTTCATTGAAATATTCTGTTTTTGATACCTGTACTGCGTAAGAATTTTTCAACCCTATAAATATGTAATATAGTAAATATCTACGAGAAGCTAGTTCTAACTAACCTATAAAGACTCATAATCTGTTATTACTTCAAGGCAAGGTCATTCTAAGGAATTTAAGCCAACTGACTTACCTTTAAGCCCCACCATCGCCTTCACCTGCAACGTGATTATACTATCCAGACACCAACAGACTCACATAACATATACACCAGATCCCTGCAACCAGACACGTCCCTGTTTCCGATACAACTCGAATCCACTTGATGATCGCCGCTACACTAGATAGTCAACACAAGCCCAGTTGGGCAGAGGTTGACTCCCGGAAGTCGCAGGGCTACATATGTGGAATCTCTGCTGCGATATCCCTCTGTTCTAGGGCCGGTATTAATGGCGGCCTTCACCCTTGCCTCAGTGAATAATTACCGGCAATACATTCAGTTAGAGGAATAACAGTTGTGAAGACAGTGAAATTGACGGACCGAACGATGAAGTGCCGATTTCCATGTTGTCACCGCGCTTCTGTCGATGTTATAAGGAAGTCCGTTTAGAAGGCGTGTTTCCCCCGACGCCTCTAGTCACCTGTTCAATGAGTGATTGGGTATGGTGTCATGAAACACTTGAACCATGTGTTATGAAATTATTTGCTTCGGTCCAGTCTGGGCTATTAAGCGCATTTGTCTATATGTTTATGACGTGAGTAGAGATGATGCCGCTTGGGGTTTTATGACAGGTATCAGGAATATTAAATCTTCTTCCTTGCAGACCTGATTTAAGAAGATTTAATTGTGTTTATTGATGGAGAAGTTCCTGGCTCTCTTATGTTTTTAGTGTCTAAGGTTTGGAACGAATAACACATTTTGATAAACAAAAGCAAACAAACAAAGAAAGTTTACTATTGTGGTTTGTATCACTCAGAGAAAGTCAAATACGTCTGTGTCAAAAGCTGTGAAATATATAAACATTGAAGCAGTCTTAGTCCATTATAGGAAACGATTAATGTAGTTTTGTTCAATTAATATCAAATCATAAAACCGAACGAAATTATAAGACAGTGAGTTCCTTTCAAAAACAATATTTTTTAGATTAAGTTTTATTATTGTTATTTTAATAATTCCTAAGCAACTTTTTATAACTTTCATTCTTTTTAACAAAACGCCATAACAAGAAAGGAATAAAACAAGTTTTAAAAATCTTGAAGAAAAAGAGTTTCTCCCTCTAAAAATAATAATTGTCAAGTTCAATAAATCCGGAATAAACGTGTAAATATTTGCTTGTTGTAAGTATTTACAATCTTTTCCTTTGGCTGTTATCTATGCAATGATGTACGAAATTGCCCCTTCAACTTGAAAGTCAGGTAGAGATTAGCTTTACGTCTTTTATTTATCTCATCTTAGTGTCAGTTTTCTGCAAACGGCATTGACAGCTTCCCATTAACCTTAAATTCTTCAAGTCATACGTAGAAGTGGAAACAGAAGCTCCTTGGCTTGACGTCATTGTATAGAGAAAGTGAAGTAAGGCACACGTAATGGAGTGTATGCATATCATTCGTCTCGAGCCCGGATCGATATTATTGAACCACAGGTCGACAGAGATCAGCAATAAAACTAACAGCTTCAGTATCGCATCATTTCATAACAGCCAACAGAGTCCTAATAGAATGCGTACAGAATTATTGCAGTCATATCATCTTTGCTGTAATGTTTCCCCCAGATAAACAAGTTCAGTCTTTGAGATTGATTTTATTGAAAAATATGACGACCCTTTTTTAAATTACTTACTACTTAAAATAAAAATAATGTTTGGACTTAAATGCTCGACTTGAGAAGTAAATCGAAGATGCTGAATTCATATTTACAACAAAGATTTCAGAAAAAAACATATAAAGTTCGGTGTGTGGTTAAAACAGTGGCATTCATTTGAATAAACAATACACAGACACTGTTTGTGTGGCATTCTAGAAGTTGGTGGTACGATGAAGACGAATTAAATTCTATTGATGAATAACTTCTTTAATTAACAGTAGCGACGCTTCAACATTACTCCTTATACTGTTTTCAAGCATTTCGGGAACAGTAAGGGGAAATGTTCCTGCAAATCACACAATTATACAATGCTATAACAATAACAGTAACAAAGAATACTTATTGTTTTCTTATCCTGTTGTTATTTTTTTGGTTGTTGTTCCCAATACACTGACAATTTACATTGGTTGATAATTTCATATGATCTCAGTGGTTTTAGATGAGTTTTTGTATATTGTATTCGGTTATCTGTTAGAAATATTCATTTTTCTCTTGAATTATTTTGAGATTCAGACATTGTGCTAATTAAGACAAACTTTCACCAATATCGAATGAAATTGAGACACATTTGAAAAAAAAATCCAATTACCATTTTGTGTTGTGACAACTATTTCAACCTTCGGTGGCGCAAAAGAGAATAAAGTGGAGTCCTTATTTTTAATGAAGTGAAACTTTTTACAGTAGCAAGACGTGACAAAGTGCAACTTTGCATTTGGAACAAGATAACAAGAACTCTGCAGCCTAAAGTAATTTTTGTACAATTCACGTTGCTTGTTATTCACAAGATTCACTGGATTCCTTCTGATATCAAATTGATATTGTTAGTTAATAAGACTTGTCCTCTACTGTGATACAACTATCACAGAATTTATGACCAGTGCTGACAAGTCCATTTGTATTGTCTTGCACAGGAAGATTTTTTATCATCAAGGGGTTTGATATATGTCTTCCCCGTCTTGTGCTTACATTTAATAAAACGTCAAGGTTAAATATCAATATGGGAGGTACACCTACAAGAAAATTTGTAAATGTCATTCGTCAATAGAAATATATTCTTAGTAATATAATGAAATCCTTAAATAAGCCTACTGATGTCTGTAATGTTGATTTTAAAGCGTACTTTAAAATTTATATTGACAGTATACATTCTTTAACATTATTGAAATAAAACTTTTATATATGATTGAAGTGAATGATGTGTGTGATGACTGAAATCTGATTATCATGGATATTCTTGTTGATGCAATTTTTTGCAACAAAGTGCAAGCCCCTTCTGTCATTCATGGCGATTCCTCCTGTTTGGGCGATAGGTCCTTCATCCTTGAACATACTATATAAACATGTCTTTTCATGACTATTTATCATATCACAACCAGTATAGATACATGTATTTACATTTCAATATCCCCTGTTTTATGTATCCGCCTGCGTGATTTGAATCCTTAGACCCTCGGCCGTTATCTTTTCAGAACTAGTACATCGCTGACGGTCAATTGCTTTTACTTTTGCTTTGAATTCGATTAAAAAAGATTGTGGTCGTCATCCAGAAAATCGTGCCTTCATTCGTTGAAAACATGTAAATGACGACATTGAAAGTCTTAAAGCTAAGTGTTTAACTTCTAAAGTAGAAAAACAATCAATACTTCCCTTACTCTATGTTAACAAGAAACGAATCTGAAAGCCTCCAGGAAAAATAAAATTGGTGAAATGAAAGAAAGAAAATATCATTAAAGAATAAAATTTGACAAGTCTTTTTAGTAAAATGCCTTCAAGCATCATGACAAGAAACATATTCAAAATGAATATTATGCTCATAATCAAAGTACTTAACCATATATCATTTTAATTTTGTTGTAGTAGTCTTCGAATGTTCGGTGTTCCTAAAGCAAATGACGATATTGTCACAAATCTAATGTTATATTTTCGTGTCAAAGCTTTTATGCCATGAAAAAACGTTGAAAGCTTACATGAAATATGACAATATTTAAAAAAGTTTCCTGTTGGGCTTGAGATTCTACTTCATCGCGAATTTTATTTAAATAAGGATGTTGTAAAATCGAGGTTACAACTATAAATAACAAAAGAACCTTACTCTCAATGTAACTCCTGTGGGCTTTTAATCGTGAAAAGGGAAATTACACTTTCCGGGGTTTTTTTATTACAGGAATGCTTTGAATGAGAATGCCAGTTTATATATTTATCACAGATCAAGTAAGTTTCTCCCTTTACAAATGTAAGAATGGGTGTACTTTTTTATGATAGTTTCAATTACAGAATCGACTTGAAGAAAATAAGTTTATATAGAATACAGGAGGAGAATTGAATTAGCACAAAATAATAAAGGGGCTCTCAATGGTCGAGCTGATTATTTCACGAATCCTCAACTCCTGATGATATTAATCTATGTACGAATCCAAGAAGTTTGCGATTGTTAATTTGACAAGTGCAACTTCCACATACCTTGCACCTAGAACACATTTAAAAGCGAATTTCTGTGCTAATTTTCCTATAGTATCGCTGGTAGTTGTAGCCTGCTTTTTGTTGTTTTTTCGCAGTCAATGATATCCATTCTCTCCCTACAGAGGTAGATCAAGTCAAAATATTGGTCCAACTCCTATCCTAATAGGACCGGTTCCCTGTGTTTCCGCTGGTTCCCCTTGCGGCCAAACATTGTTCCGCTAACCATTTGAAACAAATCAGCCAATGTAAACACTTCTTGATTCTTGGCGACAGATCAGAAGGTATCAGTCGTTTTGCTTCTCCTGGGGCTAATGAAAAACTCTTTTGCATTTCAGCTGTGTATATTAGAAGATGAGAAGGATTCTTAAAAACTATGGATAAAGACCGTTTTTATCGGTTAAAAAGCTCTCTCTTCAACGCTGAATAAGGTTCCCTGTTGTTTTCTGATAGCAATTTTTCAATTTTATTTTTTAACTCTTCCAATCAACTTCTACACTGCTGTTCTGTTTAAACAATCATGATCACTGTTGCTGTAATGTTTACAATCATGATCACTGCTGTTGTTTAGTTTTACAATCGTGATGACTGCTGCTGTTTAGTTTTTCAATCATGATCACTGCTGCTGTTTAGTTTTACAATCATGATGACTGCTGCTGTTTAGTTTTACAATCATGATCACTGCTGCTGTTTAGTTTTACAATCATGATCACTGTTGCTAATTAGTTTTACAATCATGATCACTGCTGCTGTTTAGTTTTACAATCATGATGACTGCTGTTGATTAGTTTTACAATTATGATCACTGCTGCTGTTTAGTTTTACAATCATGATCACTGCTGCTGTTTAGTTTTACAATCATGATCACTGTTGCTAATTAGTTTTACAATCATGATGACTGCTGCTGTTTAGTTTTACAATTATGATCACTGCTGCTGTTTAGTTTTACAATCATGATCACTGCTGCTGTTGAGTTTAACAATCATGATCATCGCTGCTATATATAAAGTTTTATAATCACGATCATTGCTGCTATAAAGTTTTACAATCATGATTATTGCTGTTGTAATGGAATTGTAATCTTATTGTTATTTTTCCATTCTTCTATTTTTGTAAGTTTCATCATTTAGCGATTGATGACTTATTTAACATACCAATCGTTTCGCTCTACCGTATTAATTCACAATACCCTTCATTAAAGGGGCAGTAGCTTGTTTGAGTATAAGGTGATATCAGAAATGGAAATAAATGTTTCCAACTGAAAGACAATGTATTTAAACTTAATGAAGAAGTGCTAAATCAAATATAATAATAAGTTCAACTATAGGATTTCCCTTTTTACACAAAATGAATTAAAGGTGTTCACACAAAAATGGCCGCCAATGGACTTTATGTGAATCCTTATAATTTGTTCTCCGACTATGGATGATTGCTTTGTGCAGTGGGATTCTTGGACACATTCAAAATGATACTTTAAGCATTTACGTACAACAAGCAGTGAACGTTAAAAATATTATATGTTCAAAACAAACGTGACTACTGTCCCCATAAGGTAATTGTTAGGTCCATCATTCCCTTTATACATGTTCTACCATTACGTTTTCTATATTGTGCCGATAATCTTATTCTTATATATCTTGACTTGTATCTGTCATATTTTATTCTACTCATGTTCTACTATGTCTACGATCGGTTTCATGATGTAACTTGTATCAACGAATTGAGTTCCCTTTTGCATATGTTACATATAATATTTTCTCTTTTATCTTTCTGCATTTATTCGGCTTACTCTTCTTTGGAGGGGGCGGGATAGCGCAGTGGTTAGGGCGTTCGGCTTCGGATCAGGAGGTTCGTGGTTCGAATCCCGCCAGGGGCTCGGCAACTTTGTCTACAGTAGAGAACTGTTCTACAAGCAGTCAGGTTTGGGTGCAATGCTACACTGAATTTCAGTGCAGTAACACCCATGGTTGCTAGTTCCAGCCGATGCTCGCAGGTTTCACCACAATTCATAGCCACAATAGTGTTGCGGGCTCTCTCCCTACAATAATACTAGCGACCGCGATATAAGTGAAATACTCTTGAAAGCGGCGATAAACCCCACATCACCTCACCTTCTTTGGAGGGTTTTCTCGGGTCTTTAAACCTTGAGAGATCTAAGTTTGTGTTTTTCGCTGATTTCCACTGAATATAAAATGCGACGAAATTTTGCACTGAAAACGAAATTGAGAAGTTATGTACGACATTGACAAAATGACATTCAAACGGATAGAGGCTTTTGTATTGGTACAGCACATCAGTGACACAATGACAGCTGGGTCTTCAGACATCCAGTGTACCTTTCTGGGAATACAAGGTAGTGTTGAAAGCGGATACCGTTTACATGGTCAGACATAAACACAACATGTACGTGACAAGCTGCAATGGTGAAATGATTGGAGATGAGGATGCAAGTCACGTGACCTGCATATCAGGTACCCAGATGTTTCCGGTGTTTACGTCGTTACATAGTGTTTATACGTCCTTAATCTCATTGTGCAAGGTTTCTTGTATATAAGAACACCACGTCCTTGTTGATAAAAACGTATATAAAAAATGTAAAAGGTGATATACAATGCGAGCATCTTCAAAACCTGAATTGTTATACATGTATTCTGTGAAGAGTTTTGTATTCAGATCGTTTGATTTATGTTTCGAAGAGTCAGTGATTTGACCTGCATAATTGGTGCAAGAGTTCAAATCCAACTACAATTCGCATGCATGGTAAAGGAACGCAGAACCCTTCACAATAAAGGACGTATTTTGACATGATGTTTATTAAGTTCTAATGATAATTTTTGCACCTTTCAGGTATTTACTCCCTGTTTTAGTAGCTATCAAGTAATGTCGCTTTTGGATGTGTACTTAAGTTAAATTGAACTAAAGTACTCACGCAAATAGAAATAAAATTGCGTTTTTTTTTATATAAGCGTTTATTTCTGTATTACTGATTTATGTTATTCTTAGAGATGTTGATATAACTATATTTTCCCCATACACCTTATGATTACATTGCAAAAATATAAATGATACCTGTTACTAAACTGCATATTTTGTATGCATTTTACCTCGTAACCTATTTGTGAAAATTGTTTCATTTACACCCGTGTTACCAGTGTTGTATATTGTGTCAGAGGGTATGCCTGATTACATTTGTGTTTCAATCTCATACAAAAGGATTATTCGAACAGAATAATTTGCTTTGGAAAGGCAAGTTAACTCATTAGAAAACTCTTGTATTTTGCACTTGGACGTGTATCGCTGAAACTAATAACAATAATGATATTAAAAATTAAAATGGTTATCTCTTCTATATACATAAGAGATAACCATAGGGACGTATATCGTTGAAAATAATAATAAATGCCCATAAATATAAAAATAAAAATAATAAATAAAAATAGAGCCATTGGCTCTATAGCTCATCAGGCTTCATCATCAATTATACTGTAGAGTGTGGCCAATGTGATTCCCCCTTTGTAGAGGCTTCAGGGTCACCAATCATAAAATTAAGTATATAGGCGACAAGTTTCAGTTTTCTAGGCCTTATACTTTAGGAGAAGAAGATGAAAATAGATCTGAAGGACGTTCTTGTTGCCTTTATTAGGGGTCACAGGGCAACCAAAGCTACAATTCATAATCATCACTAGTCAAGGAGTCTGTACACAAAGTTTCAGCTTTCTAGGCCTCATGGTTCTGGAGAAGAAGATGAAAATAGGTTTTTAGGGCGTGGCACCTGTGGCCCTTATTAGGGGTCACAGGGCCACCAAAGCTACAATTTATAATCCTCACTAGCCAAGGAGCCGGACACAAAGTTTCAACTTTCTAGGCCTTTTGCTTCTGGAGAAGAAGATGAAAATAGGTTTTTAGGGTGTGGCCCCTGTGGCCCTTTTTAGGGGCCACAGGGCCACCAAAGCTACAATTTATAATCCTCACTAGCCAAGGAGTCTGTACACAAAGTTTCAGCTTTCTAGGCCTTATGCTTCTGGAGAAGAAGATGAAAATAGGTTTTTAGGGCGTGGCCCCAGTGGCCCTTTTTAGTGGTCACAGGGCCACCAAAGCTACAATTCATAATCCTCACTAGCCACGGAGTCTGTACACAAAGTTTCAGCTTTCTAGACCTTATGCTTCTGGAGAAGATGATGAAAATAGGTTTTTAGGGCTTTGCCCCTGTGGTCCTTATTAGGGGTCACAGGGCCACCAAAGCTACAATTTATAATCCTCACTAGCCAAGGAGTCTGTACACAAAGTTTAAGCTTTCTAGGCCTTATGTTTCTGGAGAAGAAGTCGAAATTCCACAAAGTTTACGGACGGACGGACGGACGGATGGACGGACGGACGCCGGACACCATGCCATGCCATAAGCCCATCGGGCCTTACAGGCCAGATGAGCTAATAAAAAGGATATTAAAAATAAAAATGATTATATCTTCTATACAGAAGGGAGCAATTTTTTTTATTTCTAATATCATTATCATTTTTTTTCGGCTATACACGTCCCTGTGATATTTCGTAAACAGAAGTCTTGCTATTTCTTTCCTGTGAAAGACAATTTCTCTATCAGGATGTACCCATTCAACTGCAAGCAAATCGTGGCACGTGCAGCACGCTTTTCAGTGGAGGTGAAATCTGCACGTGCAACACAAGGTGCGCGTGGTTCTAATTGATTTGAGGTTATTGGCTATTGACGATTATCAACCAGGGATTGACGCCCTTTTCTAGATATTCACGAGTTTTTGTAACATCTCTTGGGCAATTATATCTCTTCTTTTTAAAAAGGTTTTAACTCGTAACTACGTAAAGAATAGACTCCGAAAACTCGTCATTAGTTGTGCACGAGGTTTAGTCTGAGGGCGTCAACGTAAACCTAAATTCGAAACCGGTTTGAGTTAAACTTGCACGTGAACCTCGCCACACACGTCCCTGTTTGCTATTGGCGAGTTTTTACCTAATGACGACTTATAAAAAGAAATCACGTGAGCTCAATGTCATTTTCAACACCTACGCTCAAGGAACCACACCGTAACTGAAATTGCCCCCAAGAAAAATCATGTTATGTCATAAATGTAACATATGTAAGTTGATGTTGGTTTCATTTTACTAATGTAGTTTCGTTGTTTCACTACTAACAGAATCTATGAAATAGAGGAATCTATATGAAAGTCTATAAAGTAGACGTGCAATTCACAATTTTCTTATTTTAGAAGAACAAATATGTCTTTTACAAACAGGAATTGTAAGTCATACATTAAATCTTTACGAAAGGTAATAATGGATATAGAAAAACATGGTTTTTGCGTGCATTTTTATGTTATTCAACGAATAAGTTGAACGGCTACATGTTTTAAAATAACAAATTTTGTTCACAACAAGACCTAGTGATGCATAAAAATAATTCTCCACAAATTATCATATTTGCCACACATTTAGAGACATTATATAGCCCATATCAATGCGAGATTAAACAAACCTTCAAAGCAATTTGCACGGGATTCACGTGCGTTGTCACAGCAACTGTGAAACTGACATCAAATGCAACAAACGAACTCGTCAGAAACAGCATTTGTAACAGGCGCTAAATTTTAGGAGTGAATAACAAAACGTGATTTTTGAAAATCATTGTCTGTTTTAATGTCACTAGATGTATAACTGTTAGGGCACAGATAATAAATAATTAGTGCACAGTTTCAGTGCCAGTATTGACATTAACAGCTAATTAACGATATATTAAAAATTATAACAAGCTGTCAGAAAACGCGATTAACGCTCCTATTAATCTTTCAAAAACACCTTATTGAACAAAATGACATTCAGCATAAACATTTCAACTCTGTACCATATTAAGAATATGTATGTCAATGTATTTCAACATGTATTTTAGAGTTAATTCCCTTTTTCTATTGCTTTTTGCTATTCATTCCGTAATCCGGAAGGTTATGGGGGTAACGGACCCGAAGAAAGATTTGAGAGGCAGTGTTGAGCGATTAAAATGCTCAATATAATATATTTTATGTGAATTATTGAAGTTTCTGAGGTGTTATCCTTTTGAAGAGTTTTATGATTTTTTGCTCTTATGCATGCTTAATACTAAACAGGTTTCATTTTGAAAGCCATTAAACTCTTTATGAAACACCCCTATTTTATCATTTTTATCGTATTGTGTTGTACATTTAAAACAATCCTACTGAAGTGGGAGAAAAGAGCTGAAAAGCTCAGAGAGAAACCACAGCAACTTAATAAATAATCATCAATCATCTTAAACATTAGATTTTAAGTTCTAGTGTATTTTAAGGATTATTACACTCGATACAAAAGCATGTTGTGTAAATACAGAAATACAGAACTATAGTATTAACGGAAATAGAAAAGAAAATGCTTTAGCGATTGTTTCTTTTTTTTCAACAAAGTCGAAATTTGAATTCTAAATTCTCACTCACAATAACATTTCCCAAATTTCGTTAACGTCAGTTTTTGTAAAATTCCCTCAAATATATGAGTTTACAGGGAAAGAAAACGTACGTGCCGTTTTACGCCTCGCACTTATTTCGAAGTCGAAATGTATGCATGTCTCGGATGCAAGTTATGATCTGTAATCTCAGTACGATCCGGTAACAGGATTTGTTTAATTAAAATAATCTATACATCTATCTTATGTCCCCTAGTATGCATACTTTATATGATATTGAATTCAAATAATAACTGAAAGAAGTACATGGTTTACTTATGTTTACAGCATGTTATAAACTACTATTCAACAACTCATTGCTGATAGTGACGTAATAAGCTAATACGTGTTTTTTCAAAAACAATTTTGCCTCTAAGAAAGATATATAAATTATATTTTTGCAATGCAATCATAAGGCCTAGTTGAGGAAACTTCAGTAAGAACTACATTTTCAATCCAGTAATGAATAAACGCCAAATATCATATCATTTCTATTTCCGTGGGTTAAAATTCAAAATTATGGCCGATGTAAGACAATCTGTATAAATAAACTATTTGTATGTATCAAAACGCTTTTATGTTTTCTGTCCATCATTGCTTCATTTATACCCGTGTCACTAGTCTGAGAATACAACGATGACTATGTTTCAATTCTGATATTAAAAAAAATATGTTTGAACAGAAAAAAATGTTTTAAGGTGAAATTTAAAAGAAAATCTGTTTTTGGAAAAACCATGAGATTTAAACAGAAATCTTTATTTTATTTCCTCTGAAAGCAAGTTCTCTCCTAATGTGTACCCATTCAACTACAGGCAACCCGTGGCGCGTGCAGCACGTTTTTCAGTTGAGGTGTAATTTGCACGTGCAACTCAAGGTGCGCGTGGTTCTGATGGCTGCTAGGTTATTGACTATTGACGAGTAAAAACCAAATATTGACGCTTTTCCCTTGGATATTGACGAGTTTTTAGAGCCGAACATACGACTATTGACGATTAATTTAGGTTTAACTTCCTATAGATGTTTACACTTTACACACCTTGGGAAGTTATTGCCTTTATTTTAGTTTATATGCCGTGTGCTTCATCTGCGGTGTTAAGCAAACGCAAAGAATTGGACTTGTTAAATTAGAATTTTATCGAAGAAAGTAACGATGATATATAGAGAGAACTAAAATTGTGCTGCAGTTCTCACCGAACCACACATGTAGGGTAGACAAATTAAATTGTTGAAACTAGTTTACCGACGACCGAGTTAAAAATATAGAATATAACCACAAAAAAAGTCGCAAGAAAGTGCATTGGCACAAGAGCCTTCACCAAAATCTTAAACATAATTGTTAACCAAGTAATGTACAAGAAATGGCAGTGGAATTTTGAAACTAGTCGTTTTCCGAGCAAAAAAACCCAACAACTTTAGAATATCCGTATTTATTAAGTATTTGAAATAAAATGATAAAATTTGGAACAGATTTAGGTAATTCATTTACAAATTGTTTGAAACAAGCCCTAACTCAGTCAATCTACTATGTCACGATGTATACTGTGAAATCCGTTGAAACATTATTTTTTTCAGATCGACTGTTGATTCTGAAAAGAACTTGTGCAAAGTTTAAGGAACCCTTTAAAACTTGTTTCCAATTTGCAAAATATGTTTATTCTATTGGTACCAATTTATAATCATATCATACTTATATCATTCCCTTTACAGTTTGAGTAGGGTATTGATCTAGTCTTGATCTCATCGAACTACAAGAAAGCCATAATTTGTATATGAATACATGTAAGGACGTAATTTTTTCGTGTTTTGTAATATGTAAATGCATACATAAGTGTTAAATTTAAACCAACGATTAAAAATGTCAGTCGTATATGTATTCAGTGCTTTTTTTATTTTGTTCCAATTGCTCATTGTTGCACAATTTTAATGTCATATGGATGACAATCAGCAAATATTAAGCGAAACACATAATACAATGTTCCAGAATCAAAAGAACCACAAGGCTGATCTTTTAAACACAGTGGTGTAGGCCTATACATAACAATTTAGCTAAGCATGCTGGCCTCTCACGCCAAGCATTTGTGATCGGAGCTTTGTACTGTGTTGTGTCTCTGGGCAACCACTTCATCCACACTGCACTCAGTCTACCTAACTGTTCATCTATCTTATCACAGGCAAATGAGAAATGGATAACAAAATATTATGAGTAACATTGTGAGACCATTTAAATTTAATAGTCAATGTATTTAGGTATATATTTAAATGGTCTCACAATGTTACTCATAATATTTTGTGAAATTGAAAAGAGCAAGATTTTCCGATATTTTACGTTCGCTTCTAGTGAACAACCCAGGATTTTTATAGCTCATGCCATGAAGGTCATTTCATAAACGAATAGGAGTTTTTCCCCACCCACAAAAAAATAAATTTGTAAACTGTCAAATTAAGAATATGTATTCATGTCTTACATTTACGATAATGTTTGATTTTATTTATCTTATAAATCTTATTTCGTTTCAGCATGATACCAACAAACGTAATGTTCACAAACAAGTATTTCTTGGATGATATGACAAAATCTGCTGAAACAGAACTTTCTAAGTATCAAAACATTTCGCGAAAACAATTGCGATTCGATAGGTAAAGAGGCACCGTTCATTCCTTAAAATCTTAAAGCAAGTCCAAAATATGATACTGTATGCATCACGCGATTCAAAACAAGATGGCGGGAAAAACACGAAAAATGTAAACAGTAGGTCTTGCACTATGAAATTCCGGGGAAAACTTGTCGACATTGGATGCATTCAACACTTTACCAGTATGTATAGGTTGGAATGCAATCGATCCGGATTAAGAACAGAGCTATGATGTATTTTGTTATTAATTAGAAAGAAATCTCGGCAGAAATTGCAAAAAAATCGTCAGCTTGACAGTGTCAGTGACAGTCAAAGAGTGTAAAAAATGTGATTGGTCGAGCGGCTCTACCTCGAACCCCATTGTCTAGATAGAAGGCATTTACTGGGCCTCCAGGGATTGGGAAAGATATCTTTGTATATTGGTCATTTGCAATTTTTTTTGTAAGTTTCTGAATATTGGACATAGGCACTTTATGTTTAGGCAGTCTAAGTAAACCTTAGGTCGAGAGGCTCTACCTGCAACCCCACTGGATAGCAGGTAGAGAGCGGCTATGGTTAAAACAGGGTGGCAAAGCGCATACAGTACTGTATGCGCTGTTTTTGCTATGTTGCGTTACTTTCCCATATGGCAAAAATTTTCTAAGTATGCTTGATCGATTGGAATCCATTGCAAGAATTGTTTTCACCTATTTTCAATCTCGATAACAATTGCTCTTTTTCTTTATCTGCCCACGAAATCTGCAAGCGTCCGGCTTACTGAAACATCAACAAACGCCGCCATCTTGTAAGTAGCGGGTGTACTCGTCGACCAATCAAATTGCGTCAAATGATCTAAAAATAGATACAGCGTGGCGCTAATTTATGCATAGTGACCTTGCGTACTGACGTTCAAAGACGACGCGACAAACAAAAAAGCCTGCGCGACATCTACAGGGGTCGAAATTAGTCCTTTTTGGGTACTAGCCATTCGGACTAGTGCATTCCTGTGAGCACTAGCCCAAAGACATTCTGACTAGCCAAGTACACCGATATAATCATATTTTCTTAAAATTCAACTAGTCCTTTGGACTACCAATGATTGCACTGTACTAGCCCAGCATCTTTTTCACTAGCCATGGGCTACCGGGCTAGTGCTAATTTCGAACCCTGAATTCTAACATGATTGCTTCTTATGAAACAATTGAGACGGATGAAAGAAATTAAAAGTAAACTTTATTGACCATTGTTCATTTATTTTTCTCATGAATATTTGCCAGTCACTGAACATTTCGTAAATTCAATCTAATTTTAACAGCAAGATAAGAAATCGCGTCTCCAGTTTCTGAACTCTGTAAATATGCCGACTTGGTTTTTCGAGACGGTTTTAAAAAAAAATATCATTGAACGTCAAGAAATGTGTGACAAGTTAAATTTTGATCAAAATCGTTGTTATAATACTAGTATCTCATTGAATTTTATCAGTATCCCGGTACATATTTAGAAAGATTTTTCACGGAACACCGTCCGACGGACGATTTTCATCAGACTGAACAGTGAAATTCAATGTTCATATTCGGTATAACATTGTTGCAATAAGAACAAAGTGAACACATTCTACGCTTCAACGTAGAAGTTGACTTTAGACATGGTCTTTCAAATCTCTATTATTACTCTGCAAGCAGTATCATAAAGGAATAATTATTCAGTTTAACCATGAACCTAAAAAGCACGTTATTTTTATCATTTGTATTGCGATAAGCGATAACTATAGTTACGCCAATATAGACAATTAGACATGTATATACATATATTTGATAATATTGTGCAATGACGTTGATGATATAAACTTAATGAAATATTATTGAAATCACTTCCATTGAAATTAATGTACAACAAACACTTAGACCCATATGTTAAAATACCTCTTGAACATATGCATATAATTTAATCAGCAAAAAATCCAACGGAGCACAATATTTTGTAAACGATGTATGCTCGCCGTGACAATCTCGGATAAACCTCCGTTCCCACGACGAGGCTCCTCGTCTCGGCAACTGCGGAGCGTAGGGGAGCTCGTACCGAGGCGAGCATGATCTTCTAGATATTTTGTAACTTGCCTGTCTTATCTCCGGTAAGATGACAGACCATTCATTTCGGGAATAATTCAGCCATGCAAATTTTCGTAATGCAAGATAAATAAAGTAAGCTAAATAAATATTGTTTAATTCAGAACGATCTAATACTTTTTACAATAACAATGCCACGACAGCGCTGCCATATTCCTACAAGCGAAACACCGCTGTCGGCACTGACGCTAATTGTATTCATGGTGACCTCGCTAGTGGTCAAGGTCGTTTCTGATTGGCTGGCGCTTCCAAGATGGCAGCGCCCGATGCCGTTTCGTTGATTGCCGATGAATGAAATGTAAAGTTTGTTTTACAATAAATAACAACGCCGATAGAGATTTTTGAAGTCACCAAAACGTTAATTATATGAACAGGTAATGATTTGCAACAGTTTAAGTTGACTGCAACTTCAAAATAAAAAATCAGATTTCCACCCAGTTTTAACCATAGCCTGCTTCTGTCGTTAGTATGCGGCTCGATATGCGAGGATACAGCATTCGGCGACAGAAGTTTCGGTCTAAGTAAACCTAGACTCAATATTATCCATTTCACTCCTATTCTGAGTCTAGAAAGGCCTAGAGGAATGTCGCGTCAGCCAACCTTTCTGCAACGTATGACCCTCCGACGTTATACATGCGAAGGCAAACTATTGTGGCTTGGTAAGATGAGTTCTGTTATGTCAATTTGATATGAGGGCTGTCTACTAGGCCTTTCTAGACTCAGGATAAGAGTGAAACAGATAATATTGAGTCTAAGTTTACTGAGACTGGCAGGTTAGGGAATCCTGAAATTGACCTATTATACGTCAATCGCAATATAATAGTCTGATCTAGGTAGAAAGTTTCTAGAAACCATACGTCAATTGACAAATTTTTACAATTTTTGTCAGATGATTAACGTTCGCCGTTTTCCGGGTATTCCGAGGTCATCGTTTAAGGACAAAATCCCCAATTGACGAAATCCCCAAGATGAAAATACAACAGAGTAATAAGTACTAATAACTAGTAATTTTATTAATATAAGCTATAACAAACCTGACCTTGCATTTTTCGCACCAAGGTAATCACTGATATTTGAATTAAGAATCAAATGCAAACATGACATCCAAATTTGGCAAAAGTGATGGATGCACTTTTTTCTCAGCCTCCATACTTCGACTATGCGGCAGACTATTTGGTAATTGGAACAAAAATTCACTGATTTATCGATTAGTACAACTTCCGGTTTTAAGAAGACCAGTCAATAAAAAGTCAATGCTGCAGTTTATGTAAGTTTTGGAAATTAAAGGGTTGTTTTTATGGTTTTTTTTCGCTTTGGGACACTCTGTTCACGGATCGTGACAATGTTTATTAGAATATATTAAAGTTATGAAGTTTGAAATTCATATAATCGGCAACGTGATAAATGGTGTGTTTGATCAGGCACCTGCTGAATACTCGGAAAACAGCATACCATATTTCCTCAGACCCCCTTTACCCCCGGCGTGTATTTGAGACCCTACGTTTACTCGAGGCCGGCCTCTATTTATTTTTAGTCGAAAATTTTGTCCAGGTCTGGTCATATAATTCATCAATTTCCGGATTTCCTTAACTTGCCTATGTCCAATTCAGAAACTGTCCAATTGAGTACAGGGGCTGACTCCCTATCACAAATTCCCGCAGGTCCCAGCAGATTTAGATGAGTCCTCCAATAAGTAAGCAAAAAGAACCACATTAAAAATTGCTTTCCAGGACTCGCATCTTAATACGGGTCATGTGGACAGGACTTGTGGGGTAAATATATCACTGTTCTCATTTTGAATTCGCTTGTAGCAGTTAATAATAATGTGTGTTTTATTGCATGATTTTAAACCTCCTTTGAAAAATAATAGTTTTGAATATTGTCGAGAGTTTGTCATTGATAATGATTTATGTTGTACCAATTTCCAGAGGTCGTTGGAACAGTGGCCAAGCTCATCAAAACATGTGTTCTTCGCATCACTCCCGACAGAATCTACTTTATTCTCTCTGAGCAGGCCATCAATGGAGGAATCCAGATTTGGTGTGAACTCCCTCAGGTAGTAGCTAGGATGATTTTTGATCATTTTACCTTGTAAGGATTGCTCAAATGATGAACACAACCATCTGTTAGTTTGTTGTTTTCTAAAGGATGAAATCAATCTGATTCTTCTAGAAAATGAAACTAGCAAATACTACCTAATTTATTCATTAATTCAACATCTCCAATAATTTTTCCAAATGATATTTTTCTGAGGTCAAAAATACAAATCACTAACTAAAAGTCTGAACCAAGTTCAATATTTACAGTTGAATCTCCTTTGATTAATTTATTTCTTAAGATCATTGTTTAAGTTTTTGAAAAAATATTTGGAAAGTAAATTATCTCAACTGCAGTAAATAATTTAAAATGA
Source organism: Steromphala cineraria (assembly GCA_916613615.1). Classification (NCBI taxonomy): domain Eukaryota; kingdom Metazoa; phylum Mollusca; class Gastropoda; order Trochida; family Trochidae; genus Steromphala; species Steromphala cineraria. The sequence continues at coordinate 12,272,387 of OU744729.1, forward strand.
CTTAATAATTTTTCTCATTGAACACATCAATTGTTCAATATTGTTATAAACTTTACACACATTGTTTCAGGGGAACTTCTTTGACGAGTATGCAATGGAGGGTTTGTCAGGTGATGCTAACGAGATTTACCTGGAGCTGACACCTGAGAACCTGCTGAGAGCAATGAAGACCGCCCACAGTGCTAAGTGGGTGAAGATCAAACTGACCAAGAAACACAGTCCCTGTCTGACAGTGGAAGTTGACCTTGTGAGTTGAGAGTTATTTGTAGGACTAAGAGACAATATGTGAATGTATGAATAATAATATACAAATACAAATAATCCATCTTTAGGATGAGGTCTCATCGGTATATTGCAATACAGGAAAAACCTGATACGAATCCGTACACACTTCCGAAAAATCCAATTCGTAGAACATTTTATGATGAACAATTTCAATCTAAAATTGCAAATAAACACAACCAATGAAACCTGATTTTACAGAAATTTCTTAAAGTGTGAAGATGTATTGAGAAAATAGCTGAAATATGTATACATACAGGTCATATACAGTGAACGGCTGCTAGCTGAGCATTCATTATCATTTTTATCTCTCATTTTTAGACAAGACAACCGGGAGTGCTGGTAGATAGTAAATCTGATGTCATTGCAGGCTCCCGCTAAGCTCCAAACTGCGTTCCTTTAGATTTCCGCGAGCGACATCGCTAGACAACAGTGTATGGAGTTTGAAATAGTTTGACTGAAAACAGGCAGGCTATAAATAGCGCTGAGTAACCACCTGTCAGCAGAATTTGATAGAATGATATCAGGGGATAGGTTGTAGCATAACGCGGAGACATATACACTGATATAGCTGGATGCTGACAAATATTCATCAAAGAGGCAAAAATTTATGTTATTTTGTGTGAATTTGAGGTGCCTCTATCTTATACGACATACAGTAAGTACTTGTACAAAATGATTTCATCTTGTTAAATTCTCAAAATTGCATGTAACTCAACACAGTGATACATTTACCTGCAAGTCCTGCTTCAAATACTCATGAAATTAAAAGAGGATTCATAGAAATTTTAGGTTTGAGGCCTGAGATGCAAAGTTTTTTGGTGATACTATGTGCGTCTTATTTAAGGACTCATTTAAATGTGCTGGGACTCACAACCTTTTTGATAGTGAGTCCCTTGACTCAGAGGGTCATGTCTGTAGATTGATCACTGGTTACTTTGATATTTTGTTGTTGTTGACAGCCAACGATTGGTTCCCACCAGAGACTGGTGACCCATGACATTCCAGTTCACGTGGTCCCCAAGCGACACTGGCAAGACTTTGAGGAACCGGAGATGCCTCACTTTGATGTAAGTGAGATATCACTGTTTACCGCTGCTTTGGGCTATATTTTAGCCATTAGTGGTAATGGAAGAATAATGAGGCCCTACAATTTTGCAAATGAATCAATTCATTTTTCAATTCTGAGATTCTTTTTCAGAAGGGTATCCTCCTTGGGGTACTTAATTAGCATAATTATCTGTTAATTTGCATACATGACAGGTTGTAACTATTTTTGAATAAAAATTTACACTCACAAAAAAGTGTTATCGTATGTCCGACCATCCCATCGAAGTACCTGTCACCCTAGCGGCAGCAGCCTTAGTGCAACTCAGGACAGGTAACTCTAGCTCCTCACTTATCAATCTGTCATTGAAGAATCAAGACGTGTCACAAGTTCTTCAGAACATAAGTTTGCTAAAAGAAAACATGGAAGAGTTAGTTACTGTATGTGTGGTAAAACCTTTATTGTACATCGTAGAGGCGAATATAAGCTCGCATTACAGTATAATTCTCGCGTTGTAACTTAAATAATTTCCACCTACCTTGTCTGTACGGGGTGGGTTGGAAAATCCAATATGGCGGACGTGGGAAAGTTCGTGGGGTGACGTGTTTACATGTCCATTTTTCCTTTCGTTTTGTCATCGGGATATTATTATTTTATTTCGCATTTCATTCGCGCAATAATAATTATTCCCTTTTCATTGTGCGTGATTTCACTTATGATGTTTTTTATAATCTTGTCTAAAGTGAAATGCACGTACGATGTTCCCTTATAGCAAGCATTAGTAATGTATTACATGCTTTATTTATTTCAGGTAGGGGCTATATTATCAAGCTTGCTCTCGCATTCTTTATATATTTTTCGCCTCTACGTTGTGAGAACATTATTATTGTTTACATTTTTGTATGATGCAATATTTCATGTTCCCCTCCCAACCCCCCCTCTTATCACGCTATAATGATTCATTGCAGTCATTCAAGCAGTGTAAGGGCTGTAGGGTCAACATGCCCCCTGCGGATGGGCATTCTAAATGCCTCAGGTGCCTCGTGGAGGATGCGCATGAGGACAGTGACTGCACCGGACACCAGGGCCAAGCGACAGACGGACGTAAATTTCTACTCCAACCTGATCCAGGCAGGGGAGAATATCCACGAGAAGGACCCCCCCTCTAAGGCTAAACGCAAAGCGTCTAAGGGTAAGGGTAAGGCTAAGGCTACGCCACCCCCCATCAGAACCATTACCAACATGGAGGTTTCGGATGGGGATGAGCGGCAGCCGCCGGTACTGCAAAAGCATTTGCCGCCCCCTCCACCCCCAGCACCTTTTGATATTAACGCCTTCACTATTAATTTACAGGGGCAGATGAAGGGCATCTTGGAGCAGGCCTTGTCTGGTTTCCGTAAGGAGATCGGGCTGGCCTCCCAAGGTGTTCCCGATGCCACTTCTCAGGGCGGGGTGACCGGTGCGACCGTCGTGTCGACTCCTGGCACCTCTGCCGGCGGAGGTACCGTTCTCGGAACAGCCACAGTGCTGCCCTCCGGTTCGGCTACCGATGCCACTATAACACGGGCGCCCCAGACCACGCCGGTATATCCGGGTGGTTCTGGGGTTATCTCCGACCCCAAGAGCACTGACCCCGGTACTATGGTGCCGGGTCAGGGGCCCGGGTCCGGTGGCCTGACTGTGTTGCCGGTGCGGCCTGGGCTTCCCGGAGACACTCCTCTGTTTGTCCCGCCTCTTGACCCCTCTCTTGTTCTCGATCCTACCGCAGGGGCTCAGTCCTCGGGTAATGTTGGTGATCGGGATCTCGAGGGGGATTCGGAGGTGGGGGATCCGGAGGAGGACTCTTGGTTGCCGTACCATGTCCTCCTCGGACAGGTTAAGGACAGGTTTGTCCTTGGTCTGCCCGGGGTGGCTGCGCCGACTTCACAGCCAGATCCCACTGGGTTCCGCCTTCCCGGTGATGCTTTTGCCGCCGGCAAAGCAGCACGGGCCTCGCTCCGCCTTCTTCCGACCATTGAGGCCGAAATAGTCAACCCTCTCCTGGACGGGCGGCGTTCGGTGTGGGATCTTAAGGATCTCACCCGGCGTTACCCCCTTGGGGAGGGCGAGCTATGGGAGGTCCCAGTGGTGGATGAATGTGTTCTGACCTCGGTCAACCTAGCTTCGGCACAGGCCAAGCAGGAGAACCGGCGGCTGCCTCCCTTCGGACAGCAAGCTCCTCTCTTGCGGACGGTGTACGCGTCTTACCAGACAATGTACAAGAACGCCGTCCAGCAAATGAAGGTTGCTGTCCACAGCGCGTATCTTGCGGCTCTGCAGACCCAAGCGCTGGAGAAGGAGAAAGACACGGACTCCGTGGTCTTTCAGAGGCAGCTGGCTGAGGTCGGCTCCCACCTGAGCAAGGACTCCATCCGGAGTGCTGCGTCTCAGGTGATGGGCGCAGTCATGGGGATGCGCAGGTTGTGGCTCAACGCTTCAACATACAACCAGGCCACAACCCAGACGCTACTGGACCTTCCTTTCCGGCTCGGCTCTACGCTGTTCCCGGGGGCGGTTCAAGTAGTGAGGGAGGCCGCTGACCTGGCGGCTGCTACCAAGGAGGCACAAGTCCTCTTGGAAGAGCCCAAGGTCAAGCGCCAGCGTCCTCCAATACCCTCTACCACCAACCAAGTCTCGCCGGTGACTTCCCTGTACGCTCCCATCACGGGTGGCTACGGGAGGGGTAGAGGGAGGGGTAAAGGCCGAGGAGGTGGCCGGCAACAAAAACGCCAGGCTTTTCGGGGCCGCGGGAAACCCCCTCAGGGTTCCTAACGCCCCCTCCTCCTCAGGTGACTCCGGGTCTAAGTGTCGAAGCACCAACAGTCCCGGCAGTTCATTGCCTGCTCCCCCAGACTCCTGTTGGGCGGCCGATTAGCCCTGTTCGTAGAAGAATGGGGCAAGGCTACTTCAAATCCCTGGGTCCTGTCCACACTCAGGGAAGGCCACTTGCCAACTTGGAAAGGCGCACCCCCATCCTTCGCAGGAGTCAGATGTACTCCGGTGCCGAGGGACAGGGAAAAGGCGGAAGTACTCCGAGCCGAGGTCAAAGCGTTGCTGGACAAGGCTGCGATCGAGGTAGTTCCCAAGGGCCAGGAAGAGTCGGGTTTTTACTCAACCTACTTCCTGGTGACCAAGAAGGACGGAGGCTTCAGACCAATCCTAAATCTGAAATTCCTGAATACCATGTTGGAGGTCCCATCGTTCAAGATGGAGACTCTAAGATCGGTAATTGCATCCGTAGAGACAGGAGATTGGCTGACGTCAATAGATCTCAAGGATGCTTACCTTCATGTTCCAATGCACCCCCAGTTCAAGCAATACATGAGGTTTGCTTTCGACGGGGCGTGCTACCAGTTTCGTGTGCTCCCCTTCGGCATCTCTACCGCGCCAAGGGTGTTCACCAAACTGATGCTGATTCCGGCACAGGTCGCCAGATCACAGGGCAGGTGCTGTCACCCGTACCTAGACGACTGGCTGATCAGGGCTTTGTCCCGTGCCCTGAGTCAGGAGGCCACCCAGGCCATTCTCGACATTTTAGTCAACCTGGGTTGGATAGTCAACTTAAAGAAGTCGGACCTGGTTCCATCACAGGATCTAGTCTTCTTGGGAGCCAGATTTCAGTCGGGGCTGGGAATCGTCTCCCTTGCCCCAGACAGAATATTCAAGGTTCAGTTGGCCACGCTACGTTTCATGCAGTCCCCAGTTCACTCAGCTCGAGCTTGGCTTCAGTTGCTGGGGAACATGGCGGCGACGGTAGACGTGGTCTGGAGAGCTCGACTACGTATGAGACCGGCCCAACAGGCGTTGGCAGGGCTCTGGTCTCATTCGGAGAGTCTGGAGAAGTTAGTGTCAATTCCGGAGTGGGTATTTCCGCACCTCTGGTGGTGGACAGAAGCTGTCCACCTGGCCAGAGGCTTGCCGCTAGACCCTCCACAGCCGACGGTGACGATTCAGACGGACGCCTCCCTCACGGGGTGGGGCGGAGTCTTGAATCACCTTACGGTGTCAGGTCTTTGGACCAGGGACGAGGTCTCTCTACACATCAATGTGTTGGAGTTGAGAGCCGTTCGGTTGGTATTCAGACACTTTCTAGAACACATCAGGGGTCAAGTGGTTCGTCTGGAGATGGACAACCAGACCGCCATGACGTACATTCTGAAGCAGGGGGGCACAGTTTCCCCGACTCTGCTTCAGGAGGCCTGGCACTTCATCCTCTGGTGCGACCAGTTTCGTATCCAGGTGAAGCCAGTGTATCTCCCCGGGGTAGACAATATTCGAGCGGACGCTCTGTCGCGGAGGATTCTCGCCCCGCACGAGTGGAAGCTCCACCCGGAGATATTCGAAGTCATTTCGCAGTTGTTCGGACCGTTCCAGGTGGATCTATTTGCGTCTGGAACGACGAACCAGCTGCCAGAGTTTTGCTCCAGGGTCCCAGACCAAAGAGCTCTGTCTTCGGACGCATTCGCGCTCGACTGGACCGACATGGTGTTGTGGGCGTTCCCGCCACTTCCCCTAGTTCCGAGGGTCCTATCGCAGCTTGCTTGTCAGTCGCCCCAGCTACTGGTGCTTCTAGCACCATTGTGGCCGGCGCAGAGCTGGTTCCCGGTATCTCGTGATGCCCCCGGTTCTGTTACCATTCCGACAGGACCTGCTAACGCAGGAGGGGGCCCCACACCCGAATCCCAAGATTCAGTGGGTGGCATGGCCTCTGTCCGGAATCGCCTCCAGGAGAGCGGTATTCCTGCAAGAATTGCAGACACAATACTGGCTTCGAGGAGGGATTCGACAAAGGTTCAGTACAATGATAGATGGGCCTGTTATGCGCGCTGGTGTAACGATAGGGAGATCATCGATCCCTTTTCTGCAGATCTAGTCTCAGTGCTAGAGTTTCTGCAGTCCAGACTTGATGCCGGCTTAGCCGCGTCGACAGTCAGGGGATACTCCACGGCAATATCGGCGATACACATGCCGGTGGACGGAGCCCTTCTGGGCAACCATCCACTGGTGCAGCGCTTCTTGGCAGGTGTGGACAGAATTCGTCCCCCAGTGAGACGAGTTAGCCCTTCGTGGGATCTATCGATAGTACTGGATTGGCTGTCAGGACCAACTTTCAAGAGTTTGGAGGGGCTTTCGCTCCAGCTCCTAACCTGGAAGACAGCTTTCTTGGTGGCGGTTACGTCTGGCAGGCGGGTAGGCGACATTCACGCGATGTCTGCTGATCCCGAGCTGACTGTTTTTCACAAAGACAGAGTCAGCATCAGACTGCCGGACTCATACCGCCCCAAAGTCGACCAGACCTTTCATGTCACAGCTCCTATAGAGCTCCCGGCGCTGGTGCAGCCGTCCATAGGAGGCTCAGTAAAGGCTGTTCCCCATATTCTGGATGTCCGTAGATGCCTAAGGGCTTATATCAAAAGGACGAAGGAAGGCCGTAAGCAGAAACAATTGTTTTGTTGCTACGGAGGGGGTAAGACGGGAGAGCCAGCAAGTAAGCAGACCATTTCTAGATGGCTAGTCTCTACTATATGCATGGCCTATGTAAATAAGGGACACGAGCCCCCTGGTCAACTGAGAGCTCACTCAGTCAGAGCAGTAGCGACCTCTACAGCGTATGCTGCGGCTCTGCCCATTGAAGAGATCTGCTCGGCGGCCATATGGAGCCGACCGAGTACGTTCATAAAACACTACCAACTCGACAAGCACTCAAGTGAGCGTGCTCGGTTCGGTAGAACAGTTCTCTCCGGTGGGCAGAATCGTAATCCCTCTGATTGAGTGAATTCTCAAGGTTTTTTACGTTCTGTTTTTAAGTGTAATAATACTAATAAAAGTCGTTATCTGCACTTTGTATTAAGTCCTCATCCCAACCCCCGTGCCGGCGGCTGCCGTTCCAAAAGGGGTAGCTTGGGATTTTCTGTAAATATACCCTTTTTGGTGACGCTTCCCCCCTAGTTCGCTTTCCAAAAGAAAGGGGAGGGGGGGGGGTGGTTTTTAACCATTTTAAAGTGTAACGGTCTCATGTCACGACCGCATGATAAGCACCCAGGGTCGATCGTGTGAGTGTCCCCGACGCGGGAGGTCACGTGACCAGGTGTGTATGCTTTAATTATTTGGTGTTGTTAGCGACAGAATTCCACTCCCGTAACTCTTTATTTGGGAGTCTGTTTTATGCTAATTAAGTACCCCAAGGAGGATACCCTTCTGAAAAAGAATCGAACAAACCTGCAGAGGTTTCAGATTCTTTGAAGGGGATCCTCCTTGGGGTACGACCTCCCACCTCCCCTTATTCTGTCTGGCATTGTCTAGATTGATAAGTGAGGAGCTAGAGTTACCTGTCCTGAGTTGCACTAAGGCTGCTGCCGCTAGGGTGACAGGTACTTCGATGGGATGGTCGGACATACGATAACACTTTTTTGTGAGTGTAAATTTTTATTCAAAAATAGTTACAACCTGTCATGTATGCAAATTAACAGATAATTATGCTAATTAAGTACCCCAAGGAGGATCCCCTTCAAAGAATCTGAAACCTCTGCAGGTTTGTTCGAGTTTACAGTAAGAAAATTTCAAAATTTATGATATATTTCAAAATTATTTGGCACATATATATCCTTTTCACATATAAATGTTTTACATGATAAATCATTGTAATAACATGTCATATATTATGTATATTATGCATATTAATGTATAACTGTCCGAATTTTGGTTCATTGAATATCATGAATTTGAAACCAAAATAAACTCCAGGTACTTTTACTAATATGATTCCTTTATTTGTAGGTGAGCATTGCAATGCCAACAATGAAGATTTTGAGAAATGTTGTTGACAAGATGAAAAACCTTAGTAATAATATGGTGAGTCCTTCATGAGCATTTTAAGGAATACGATTTTTAGCCCATCAGGCGAGTTGGGCTGATAGAATGGCCAGTTGTTTGACCTGTTTTTGACATCTATGTACAAAATCCATTATCATTTGCAACTTCTCAACCAGAAGTGGCACCCTCCAAACTGAAATATTTCTGGAGATGTACCTTGCACCTGGCTGACTTTTGTAACTTTATGGAAAATATTTAACTATGGAGTATTGTCACCCAATCTGACATATAAGCCGCTAGAAGGACACCACCAACATACCCTTTTTGCCAGGTATCCACTTTCTGCTTGGTAAGCATTTTGGACATTTTGAATAAATAATTGTGGAAATAAATGATTTAGAGATAATTTTTGGCCGTTTGTCTGTTATGATATTCATTAATTTCAACATAAACTCTGAGCTTGCCCGGAATATGATAATGTTAAACAATTCGGTAACAGGTAACTTAACTTCATCATCTAATGTGCCAAAACTCTTTAAAATAATCATTGTGACTCTATTATAATGATATTAATCAAGTTTTTCCGTATTGGTTCAGCTACAGGTCCAAGGTCTGCTGTATTGGCCCGAGGCGAAGCCAAGGGCCAATACAGAAGACCGAGGACCTGTAACTGAGCCAATACGAAAAACTTGATTAATGACGTTTTTATTAATTAACTTCTTCGTAATTTACTTGCACAACATTAGAGAATTAATTTTTACCGAAATTAAAATTATCAATGAGATTGATGAACTGTCATATATTTTGAAAGTTTTGAAGCGATAGCTTGGGACTCGCGCCATTTGTGTGTATGTGCATGCTCAGAGTCGTATTGGCCCAGTCAGCTCGTGTTGGCCCTGTTTTGCTCGTATTGGCCCTGTTTTGCTCTTATTGGCCCAGCTTTCCTGTATTGGCCCAGTTGTGGATTCGTATAGTGAAGGCCTTATAAATTGTATAAGTGCCATATCATTGATAGTTACTTAATAATGCTTAATAATTATTTTATTTTGTTGGACAAATAGAGTTTACAGTTAAAGAAGGAATTTAAATTATGTGTTTATAGTATTGAAGTTGTTTTGATGTCCGCAAATTGACCTTTGTCCTAGATCCTGTCGGCAAATCAGAGTGGAGAGATGAGACTGAGTGTGGAAACAGACATGGTGTCAATCAGTACCCACTTCCAAGACCTCCTGAATCCAGCCTGGAGTAAGTCTACCTTCACTACCCTCACTACCAGTCTACCCTAAATGCCAGTCTACGGTCACTACCAGTCTACTCTCACTACCAGTCTACCCTCACAACACTCACTACCAGTTTACCCTCACAACACTCACTACCAGTTTACCCTCACAACACTAACTACCAGTTTACCCTCACAACACTTACTACCAGTTTACCCTCACAACACTCACTACCAGTCTACCCTCACAACACTCACTACCAGTTTACCCTCACAACACTCACTACCAGTTTACCCTCACAACACTTACTACCAGTCTACCCTCACTACCAGTCTTCCCTCACTACTAGTCTACCCTCACTACCAGTCTACCGTCACTACCAGTCTACCCTCACTACCAGTCTTCCCTCACTACCAGTCTACCTTCACTACCCTCACTACCACTCTACCCCCACTACCAGTCTACCCTCACTACAAGTCTTCCCTCAGTACCAGTCTGCCCTCACTACCAGTCTACCCTCACAACCAGTCTCCCTCACTACCTACCTTCACCTCTCGTCTACCCTCACTACCAGTCTTCCCTCACTACCAGTCTACGTTCACTACCCTCACTACAAGTCTACCCTCACTACCTACCTTCACGTCTAGTTTACCCTCACTACCAGTCTACCCTCACAACCAGTCTTCCCTGACTACCAGTCTACACTCACAACCAGTCTACCCTCACTAACAGTCTACCGTCACTACCAGTCTACCCTCACTACCAGTCTACCTTCACTACCCTCACTACAAGTCTACCCTCACTACCTACCTTCACGTCTAGTTTACCCTCACTACAGTCTACCCTCACAACCAGTCTTCCCTCACTACCAGTCTACCCTCACTGCCAGTCTACCTTCACTACCCTCACTACAAGTCTACCCTCACTACCTACCTTCACGTCTAGTTTACCCTCACTACAGTCTACCCTCACAACCAGTCTTCCCTCACTACCAGTCTACCCTCAATACCAGTCTACCTTCACTACCCTCACTACAAGTTTACCCTCACTACCTACCTTCACGTCTAGTTTACCCTCACTACAGTCTACCCTCACAACCAGTCTTCCCTCACTACCAGTCTACCCTCAATACCAGTCTACCTTCACTACCCTCACTACAAGTCTACCCTCACTACCTACCCTTACGTCTAGTTTACCCTCACTACAGTCTACCCTCACAACCAGTCTTCCCTCACTACCAGTCTACCCTCACTGCCAGTCTACAGTCACTACCAGTCTACTATCACAACCAGTCTACGGTCACTACCAGTCTAAAAATTACAACATACTACGTTGCAATATTTGTGTAAGGAGGAAGCAGTAATATTTTCCTGCTACATTTTGTAAATAGAAGTGATTGCAAGTTAAGTTGTCGTTGTGTAGTTATTTGATAAACAGTTTGTTGTTTGACATTTTAATTTTCTTGGAGCATGTTAAACCAAAAAGATTAGGTTGTCAATGTTTGGTAGGCTCAGCACCATTGAGCAGCTTGTAGTTGGAAAATAGGCGCAATACAAATGAATTATTATTATTATTATTTATTAGGATGGTGAAATTAAGGGCAAAGTTTGGTCCAAAGATGAACACATGCGGCCATGTCAATGTCTGTATTCTAAGCAGAGTTGCTTCCCTTACATCAATGCTTGCAAGTTTTGTTGAACTAGTTATTGAAAGATCATTAAGATTCAGATATAAGCTGAGTCAAGTAAGCTCTAAATATCTTTCAAAAGTAAAATATGGGTTGAGATGTAAGAGAAAATCAATGATTATGGAGAAGTTGTTGTTGTGAAGTTGTGTGACACTGGCAGCCTGATTCATTTGTACATAGAGAATACTACACGAGGTCTCATTAGATACGAATTATACGAAACGAGTGTCCTTCCGGCGGTATCTGACCGAGCGAAAGCGAGGTCAGATACCATAGGAAGGTCACGAGTTTCGTATAATTCGTATCTAATGAGACCGAGTGTGGTATTTTATTTATTACACACGTTTAGAATAGACACATTTGTTAATAATCCTCATTTTCGTGTATGGCATCAAGGAAACAATTCCGAAAACCCGAAACCGGTTTCAATAACCGAATGCGTAATAATCGACGTTCGTAATGTGACCAGTCTATTTGCGCAGTCGCTCATTTAAACCTGCGAAGAAAGAAAATAGTTTCGAGTTTCGATTGAAAATCAACCCAAATTAGAATGTCAAAAAAGGCTAATTCATCGATCATGAGTTTTAATTAACGATTAATTAATGATTGATACAGAAAGCGTAGAATGTAAACATTCAGAGTCAGAGTCGACTTTGTCAACGCTCTTCTCTCGGTCGGCTCGCCATGTTCAAGCGTCAAGGCTGACGTGTGTCGTTGTGGCTGGGCTAGTGGATACATTCGCTCTGTTGAAAACGGATTACTTACCACCGGGTAATGTAATGGAAGATCTTTAATTTGAAACAAACACCATTTCGAACTTTTCTAGGAACTTCAAATGAAACGATAGAATCGATATGGATGATAATGAAAACAACGACGTGCTCGGAGAGTGACGGGGACCCGACATGTCAACGGGAAGGGCAAGGTCATCGCCTTGTGTAGCTACAGCGTGTTTGGGGATTCCCAATTTCCCTGTGATGTGTTCCTGACTCCGTGACTGCATTTTAAAGTTGTTTTGTCTCAGTGTGTGTCACCATTGATAGAATTTGGCTTGATCTACCCACATGTTATCACTGACAAACCGTGAATGATGCGATGTCCGGGTGTTGAATTTACGGTTGACGTTGTAATGTAAGTAAAAATATTAATGCATTCGCTGATCTATTAATTGTTCATGAAATCGATTTTGCACACTGATGAAATCGTATGTTTTCTAAGTATCTGTCTATGTATCAACTCTTTTTAAGTATATAAAGCCGTAAACTTGAAGAAATGACATGTTTGTTATTAATTCGAAAAAAGTTCCGTTTTAGTTGACCCTAAATGAGAGGTCATTGGTTAACCAATCAAATCTGTGGATTGTGAGGTCATGTTGATACGACACAGGTCAACGCAATACGACACACGTGTGTCGTACGAAATTAGTATGTCATCACTTGTACGTTACCTACGTGTGTAATAAATGTACATACTGTGCATGAGTAGTGGTATTTTACTGCCCCTTCATCTTCGTGTCATGTCATGTCAATTTCATCTTCACAAACTTGAAGTGATTGAAAATAGGGAAGGAAGTATTTGTAAAGATGACTCACTTATTTGTTTTCATGGTTTTATATAAATATTTTGAAATTTTTGATTCATTTTGTTAACACCTATTGCTATATTTAAAGTTATAAATGAGCAGTTAATCAGGGATACATTTAACATTAACTAACAATGATCATTAAAAAATTTAAAATATAAAATTATCAAAAAATGTCCTACTGCCCCTTTAATCACATGCCAATTGCATTATGCTTAGGATGTCAAGGACCCAGCAGTCTCGTTGCCTGTTGAGATTTGAAACTTGTACATATACTATCCAAGATGTTATTTACCAGGTTTACATCAGTATATCTCATGAAGCCATGCACTTATTGATTTGATATTTATGCCCGAAAATCTGAGATTCAGGGTTATAATGTTTTTGTCCTGTCAGTCTGATTGTCACAAAAAAACTTAACCTTTCTCATAATGTTTGATTGCTTGGGGGTAGACCTTTGATATTTCACATGTGCATCTATCATGATAAGACCTTTTAGATGAGGTCATAATTTTTGACCTTGACATTGGTGTCAATGGCATCAGTGTTTCACAAAGACAGCTTACAAGACAAATGTTATGGATAGCAACTTCTTTATTGATTTCTCACGACATTTCTGGGCCAATTCTTGCCTCTTCTTCAGGTATGGTATTTATATACATAGATACATAGTAGATATTAATTAGTTATGTACAATCAAAACAATGGACAGGTTTTTAATGTAAGGTAATTAAAGACAGCTTGTTTATGATGTTATGCAATCCCAACATGAGTTGCCAGGATTCAACTACTCTCTACCTCTGTTCCAGGAAGAGATGCTGGAGATGCGTCACAGATTAGTCAGTATGATAAGAACGAGAAGGAGTTTGCTGAAGCAAAGATCGACATCCGTCGCTTTGCACAGTTTCTGTCTGGACAACAGGTCAATCCAACAAGGGTCATTTGCAGTGAGTATCCTCATTCTGTTTATTCTTGTCTTGTTCCATTTCCCATCTTTAATTTGTGAAGGGGGATTAGATCGCAAGCTAGGTCTTTAGCCAGAGGGAGTATCCCGTTTAGATTTTCTTGAGGGCATAAAAACGAAGAGTAATGTTTCTTCCAATTCATAAACCAGCAAATGTTAAAATTAACATTATGATTCCCATGTCGGTTGTAAGAATAGTATCTCCCTTCTTGGCGTTACATCTAGGCAGAGAAAGCATGACTATTAATATAAGAATTAACTGTTTAGCTAGTCCTCTTTGGACTGATGGTAATGAATTCAGTTAAGAGAGCAGAAGGTACCAGGTGCCAATCCAGATATCTCCACTTTAAAATTTTTAACTTATAGTTTTCGATAAGTTTTTGGTCGGAAATCAAATTATGGGTTGCCATTCAATGGAAATGGAAGTTGAAAAACCTGAAAGGACCTACTACATATGATAATTGTTCCATATGGCAAGGTTGAATGACAGAGGCCTTATAGTTTCTGAGTTCTGGTCAATAAAACAAAATTCAAAGTTTTATTTCCATGGAAACGGCCAAAAATATTAGTAGGAAGAATGTTAGGACCTCAGAGGCACCACCACGCATGATGATTGTTCTACAGTCAGTTGCCAAAGGTCGGTTCGCACTGACATAATTCGTATAGACTTACATGTTAATTTCAAATTGCAAGAATTTTCATGAATCAAAAATTTGTTGATCCATTTTGAAATCTCTACCAGCATGTCGGAAATCATCAGGGCTACAATGTCATAATTTTCATTCAATTACCCGATGATTATTAAGAAATATACATGTTATTTGATAACACACATGAAACATGCCGATTACGTTTAACATGGTTGTCAATGAGACAATGAAATCACAAGTTGTATGTGTGATGATTAGATTTGTGTCATTCAATAACTAATCAATGTAAAGATAAATGGTAATTTCTTGAATGTAGCCGAGATGATTTCCAAACCATATGCAAATATCACAACAGATGGACTTTTATTTTATTCATAAAAATTCTTCTTGTAATTGCTAATTAACATGTAAGTATATGAGAAATTACGTCGGTATGAACAGACTTTTGGTCGCTGACTGTATATATCATGTTTGAATAAGCAAAGCCATTTACCCAAATAGCATTCATATGTGTGAACGAATATCATTGGTTTTGTTTTAGACAAACTTAACTTAATCATTGTTCACTGAAATGGCTGAGAGAAAAAATTAGGCTATTCTCCTATAGATACAAATAAAAATTTTTTATATTGTTTAAAGGGGCAGTAGCACGTTTTTAGGGGTGATATAAGGTGATGTCACGAAAATTGAAATTAATGGTTCATATTGAAAGACAATGTATTTAAACTAAATGAAGCAAAATTAATTCAAATATATAATGTTAAGTTTAGCCATGCGATTCCTTTTTCTTACACAAAATGAATTAAAGGTGTTCACACAAAATGACCGCCAATGGATTTTATGTGAATCTTCATACTTTGTCCTCTGACTATGGAAGATTGGCTTGTGTAATGAGATTTTTGTCACTGTCATAATAATATATTTAGCTTTAACTGACGATTATCAGAGAAAAATTTTAAATATGAAATTATCCAAAAAACATGCTACTGCCCCTTTAAAGCCTAAGTAAGGCAAATAAGAAATGTTTCTGTTTCAATATCATCAATGTTCCTAAACTGAACAGAAAATCATGATGTTCAATTTGTTCCTCATAACAATGTTTTCTGCTCTATGCTGAAATGATAAATCAGTTTCCTTGTTGAATGATTTTTAAATCAATCTGATATCATGATTACATGCTTTTAAACTTGAGGAGATAATAAAGTTTTGAGAAACATTTGAACTTCCTTGAATCAAATCTTTTCAATCAAGTAAAGTGTATTCCAATCTTATAATTATAGTTTAATGAATTAAAAGCTGACATCAATTGACAAAGTTTTACCAGTTTGAGAGCATGTCATATGTTTGATCTTTATTTAATTGTTTTGACAAAACTATGATTTTAGAATATTGAAATGTAATTTATTTCTGATTTAACGTGTTTGCAAGAAAACTTTTAGTTGAAGAGTTTTAGAATAAGCTTTGAGTGATCAATCTTTCTGTCAGCCCAAAAGAGATTTTGTCTTTTTGAAAGAGTGACAAATTGATGATTTATCCTTCACAGCGGAATGATTGATCATAGAAAAAGAAATGTCATTATTTCCAAGTGCGCTTTCTCCAAATATAAACCCCTGAGGGATAAAATTTAAATTGAATATGTAGCTATGTGGCAAGAGCTAACTGCTTAAACGAACATTTTCAAATCATTGAACTTGGATTTTGATTACATATTGAAAATGGATGCTGATATTTTTAGCTCATCTAGCCTGAAAGGCCCGATTGGCTTATGACATGGCATGGTGTCTGGCGTCCAGTCGTCCGTCTGTGAACTTTGTGCATTTTCATCTTCTTTTCCAGAAGCATAAGGCCTAGAAAGCTGAAACTTTGTGTACAAACTTCTTGACTAGTGAGGATTATAAATTGTAGCTTTGGTGGTCCTGTGGCCCCTAATAAGGGCCACAGAGAACACACCCTTAAAACCTATTTTGATCTTCTTCTCCAGAAGCAAAAGGCCTAGAAACCTGAAACCTTGCATGCAGACATCTATGTAAGATAAGGAGGATTCCAAATTGTACATTTGGTGACCCTGTGGTCCCAAGTAAGGGAAGAACATTTGCCATACCCTAAAGCAAAATTGATATGAAGCCTGATGAGCTACAGAGCCACTGGCTCTATTTTTTGTTTTTACTATGTATGTTAAGCTATGATTCTGTGATCAAATCATTGAATCCAAACTAAGGATCTGGGTATTATTTATGTATTGGTATATTGCAATACAGAAACAATGTGATACGACCTGGTACACACTTTTGAAAATATCCAATATATGAAACGCTTTAATAAGAGCTATTTCAATCTGAAATTGCAAAAAAAACACAACCAAATGAATCATGATTGTCAGCAAGTTCTTTACAAAGTGTGCAGTTGTGTAGTGAAAATAGCTAAAATATGTACAAACAGATCATAAAAAGTGATTGAAAAGATATCCCTTTCCAAAACGGCTTGAGTTGAGCAATGATAATCGTTCTTAACGCTCATATTTAGACAATATACCATGCAAATTCTTGAATTATTAATGTATTGCAATACAATTTCCCGTAAAGCAGTACATTGAATTATAGAAATGGGGTATGATACCCATCCTCATGATCCTTATTCCAAACTAATTTAAATCTAATCAAATATAATACTTAACTTTTATGCCTGTCTTAATTGATTACTGTTCATTCAGAATTTTCCTCCATTTAATGAAATGAATCTAATGAATGAATTTAATGAATCTAGAAATTCATATGCCCTTATACCAGTATGGCAATCAAGGGTATACCGTAGCTCAGTGGTAGTGTCTGCCCATCAGATCAGGGTTTGATTCCCCGTAACTCTTTATTGTCCGCAATACAATGTACATTGGTAATTCATTTTGTGCATTTTGCACTCGGCAGCCACGGTGCAGCGCCAGTTAATGCGCTGTTCTGCCTTTACAATGCTGAGTGTCAAGCAAGGTAACAACAACTCCCACCTTTTATCGTCTTTTGGTATGAAGCGACCGGGAATCGAACCCCGGTCTATCTGGTGATGAGCGGACACTGTTCCACTGAGCATAAATATACCTTGATGGAGTAGTTGTCCTTATTCCGTATTTTTGGACTCTGTACAGGGTGTCATCAAAGGGGACAACTTTTCTCAGAAACTTTTTTAAGATAGAAAAACCAAATTTGCTGTGTCTGCAGGGCATCAATATCTTGATTAAGATTGGAAATCTGCGTAATTATTTTAAATGGAGTTATTGCCCTTGTTCCGTGTTCTTGGACTCTGTTAAGATTTATAAATACAATTACATATTACAGAGTTATGGCCCATGAAGGAAAATGGTGGCAGCTTTAATGAAAACTAATTTGGCACGGGATGTTGATAACCATGTCTTCTTGTTTTTTCAGATATTGTGCACAAGAGGATTGTGCACGTGTTTATGATGCAGGAAGATGTATCCCTGCAGTACTTCATGCCAGCTCTCAGTTCATAACCCTGAACACAGAGACCCCTTGAATGAATGTTGAATGTTGATTGTTGTTTTCTTATAATAAAATTAATGATTTTTGCAAGACCTTTATTTATTTTTAGCTCACCTTTACAAAGTAAATGTGAGCTTATGTCATGGCGCTTCGTCCGTCGTCCGTCTGTCCGTCCGTCCGTCTGTCCGTCTGTCCGTCCGTCCGTCCGTAAACTTTCACGAAAAAGACTACTCCTCCTAAACGAATTCAGATATCATTCTGAAATTGTAGTATGTTATACCCATGGTGATTCCCCACAGAAAGGTAGACGTTTCAGTTTTGAGAATCCAAGATGGTCGCCATGACAGCCATATTGAATTTTCAATTAGATTTCATGAAAAAGACTACTCCTTCTAAACGAATACAGATATCATTCTGAAATGGTAGTATGTTATACCCATGGTGATTCCTCACAGAAAGGTAGACGTTTCAGTTTTGAGAATCCAAGATGGTCGCCATGACAGCCATATTGAATTTTCAATTAGATTTCATGAAAAAGACTACGTCTTCTAAACGAATACAGATATCATTCTGAAATGGTAGTATGTTATACCCATGGTGATTCCTCACAGAAAGGTAGACGTTTCAGTTTTGAGAATCCAAGATGGCCGCCATGACAGCCATATTGAATTTTCAATTAGATTTCATGAAAAAGACTACTCCTTCTAAACGAATACAGATATCATTCTGAAATTGTAGTATGTTATACCCATGGTGATTCCTCACAGAAAGGTAGACGTTTCAGTTTTGAGAATCCAAGATGGCCGCCATGACAGCCATATTGAATATTCAATTAGATTTCATGAAAGAAAAAGACTACTCCTTCTTAATGAATACAGATATCATTCTGAAATTGTAGTATGTTATACCCATGGTGATTCCTCACAGAAAGGTAGACGTTTGAGTTTTGAGAATCCAAGATGGCCGCCATGACAGCCATATTGAATTTTCAATTAGATTTCATGAAAAAGACTACTCCTTCTAAACGAATACAGATATCATTATGAAATTGTATTATGTTATACCCATGGTGATTCCTCACAGAAAGGTAGACGTTTCAGTTTTGAGAATCCAAGATGGCCGCCATGGCAGCCATATTGAATTTTCAATTAGATTTCATGACAAAGACTATTTCTTCTAAACCAATATACTATACCTATAGTGATTCCTCACAGAAAGGTAGACGTTTCAGTTTTGAGAATCCAAGATGGCCGCCATGACAGCCATATTGAATTTTCAATTAGATTTCATGAAAAACACTACTCCTTCTTAACGAATCCAGATATCATTCTGAAATTGTAATATGTTATACCTATGGTGATTCCGCACAGAAAGGTAGACGTTTAAGTTTTGAGAGTCCAATATGGCCGCCATGGCAGCCATATTGAATTTTCAATTAGATTTCATGACAAAGACTATTTCTTCTAAACCAATATACTATACCTATTGTGATTCCTCACAGAAAGGTAGACGTTTCAGTTTTGAGAATCCAAGATGGCCGCAATAGCAGCCATATTGACTTTTCAGCTGCAGATGACACATCATTATTATTAAATTTTAAGCTTTCATCAAGTGATCACTGGCACCATATAAATTCTCTAATTTGAAGTAACTAAACATAATATTATCTTAAAATATGGAATATTTAAGATTGTCGTGCAAGTTGTTCTATATTTTTAAGTGTTTCTAAAAAAAATTAAGATGAAAGACAAACATAATTGATTAATTTGTTTAAAATCTTTATGGCAACTAGCTGCAAAAACCAAATCACATTAAACATGTTAAATTTTAAACAATGGTATCTCCCTTATATTCCTTTGAATACCACACATAAGGGGTCAACCAGAGTTCAGATATTCCACTATGCTGTCTAATACACATCCCAAGGCAGGCTGCTAGCATCACAGTGTCAGCTGCTAGTCTGTTGCATAATCAACCTGACCCAATTGATATGGTAGAGCATTATGCTATATGGCCATGGCCCATGTGTATGCAATAAAAGTTATGGACTTGTATTCTCATGACAGTGATATGTTCTTTCTAAGAATAACAACTTACACAAAACTTGTCTACAATAAGCCTTGTGTTTAGCAATCTACATGATAAGTTGATGTGGAATAAATATGAAAAAAATCGAAAAGGGTTTAGTAAGAAAAGTAAGGAAATTTGATTTGTCATATCTCTCTGTTGATTTGACAATGCAAAAATGTTTACCATTATAGTAGTGTATGAGTGTTAAATAAATTGATACTTTAATGAAAGACATCTCATGGTCACTTGACATGTAAATATTATGTGAACAAAATAAACGTGTCTTATGCATTGCTGTGTTTATGACTTTCCTCTCAATCAGTCATTCATTTTCCTTGAAAAATCTGTACTTCTGGGATTCTCAATATCCCATGCAGCATAACCATCAGTGAAATAATCTTGAAATCATATTAATGATTCACTACAAAACAAATGTAAGTGGCCACCATCCTGTAAGTAATGAATGACATTTAAATGGATACACCTAAACCAATCAAGATATCATAATGAAATTAATACGGATGCCCACATAAAAGTAGCATTTTGAAGATTAAAAAGTACAAGATGGTCACTAATTCAGCCATAGATATACAAAAAAGTTATACAAAAACCTACTGCTTGTTAACTTATCATGATTATATCATTCGTGTATTAATGTTTGTTCAAGCTCTAGTCGTTTCCAAAAGAAGACTAGTATTTTAAAAGATAAAAAAATCATGATGGCAGCCATAATCAATTATATAAAAGATGGTTACATGTATAATTAAACCATTTTACCACATCATTCATTTTAAGGTGAGCTTCTGTACCCTCGGTACTTTTATTTAAATCAATATCAGGATTAAAGGGGCAGTAGCACGCTTTTAGGGGGAATATAAGGTGATGTCAGGAAAATGAAAATAAATGGTTCCAAATGAAAGACAATGTATTTAAACTAAATGGAGCAGTAATAATTCAAATATATAACGTAAGGTTCAGCCATGCGATTCCTTTTTCTTACAAAAATGAATTAAAGGTGTTCACAAAAAAATGGCCGCCAATGGAATTTATGTAAATCCTCATACTTTGTCCTCTGACTATGTGTGATTGGCTTGTGTAATGTGATTGTTGACACTATCAATATAATACATAAGGCATTTACTTACAATTATAAGTGCAATTTTTAAAATATAAAATTATCAAAAAACGTGCTACTGCCCCTTTAAGGACAAGATTCCAATCACCACAGACAATTATAGATTCATTATCAAAGTCACATATGGTTTTAAATATAGAGATATAAAAGCCTGGGTCATCTTGGTTAGGTCCATACCTTCAATGGTTATATCAGATATAATGTTATTTCCATTTGGATCAATTTCAGATTTATGTATTTCTAATTCAATGTTATCATTAAATTAAATAGCAACACCTCTTGAGTTTGAAGTATAAGGAGCAATGATACTTTTTAATCCCCATTCATTTCTCATAACATTCTCTTCCTCCTTTTTAATGTGAATGTCTTGAAGACATATAATTGAATTTTTTTTCTTACGCCAAAGGTTCATTATTTCTTTCGTTTTGTTTTGTGGGATAGTCCGCGGCAATTCTCAGAAATAACTTTAATTTTGCTAGCCATTTTTGGTTGGTAGATAAACATGGGTCATAAGAGGCGATACATTTGTCATTTTTAGCTCACCTTTACAAAGTAAATGTGAGCTTATGTCGTGGCGCTTCGTCCGTCGTCCGTCTGTCTGTCCGTCCGTCCATCCGTCTGTCCGTAAACTTTCACGAAAAAGACTACTCCTCCTAAACGAATCCAGATATCATTCTGAAATTGTAGTATGTTATACCCATGGTGATTCCTCACAGAAAGGTAGACGTTTCAGTTTTGAGAATCCAAGATGGCCGCCATGGCAGCCATATTGAATTTTCAATTAGATTTCATGAAAAAGACTACTCTTCCTAAACCAATATAGATATCATTCTGAAATTGTAGTTTGTTATAACTATGGTGATTCCGCACAGAAAGGTAGACATTTCAGTTTTGAGAATCCAATATGGCCGCCATGGCAGCCATATTGAATTTTCAATTAGATTTCATGAAAAAGACTACTTCTCCTCAACCAATCTAGATATCATTTTTAAATTGTAGTATGTTATACCTATAGTGATTCCGCACAGAAAGGTACACGTTTCAGTTTTGAGAATCCAAGATGGCCGCGATAGCAGCCATATTGACTTTTCAGCTGCAGATGACACATCATTATTATTAAATATTGAACTTACTACTCATAATATTATCTTGAATATGGAATATTTAAGATTGTCATGCAAGTTGTTCTTTATTTTTAAGTGTTTCTAAAATAAATTAAGATGAAAGACAAACATAATTAATTAATTTGTTTAAAATCTTTATGTCAACTAGCTGCAAAAACCCAATCACATTAAACATCATGTTAAATTTTAAACAATGGTATCTCCCTTATATTCCTTTAAATACCACACATAAGGGGTCAACCAGAGTTCAGATATTCCTGTTGAGTCCACTATGCTTTTCAAATACACATCATAAAACAGGCTGCTAGCATCACAGTGTCAGCTGCTAGTCTGTTGCATAATCAACCTGACCCAATTGATATGGTAGAGCATTATGCTATATGGCCATGTGTATGCAATAAGAGTTATGCAAATTAGACTTGTATTCTCATGACAGTGATATGTTCTTTCTAAGAATAGCAACTTACACAAAACTTGTCAACAATAAGCTTTGTGTTTAGCAATCTACATGATAAGTTGATCTGGAAAGAGTTATTTTGCATCAGGTTCCAGTTCCTGTGTTTTACTCAAATTTGTACCATTTCTTTATCTAACAGAAGTTCTTCTTGACACAAAATCAATTTAGGACATAAGCTAACTATGTTTTGTGAAATTATATATATTTTTCACAACAATGCATGTTCTCTCCCGTCAAGTCTTTAAATACCACACATAAGAGCTTAGCCAGAGTTCAGGTTTATATGCTCAGCACACTATGCTTCTCCAAATACACAAAGCCAAATACACAAATTGCTACACTCTCCTAAAAATAATGATGGCAGCAATAATCAATTATCATATAAAAGATGGTTATAAAATTAAACCATATTACCACATCATTCATTTTAAGGTGAGCTTCTGTACCCTCGGTACTTTTATGTTATCTTTAGCAGAAGATTAAAGGGGTAAGTTAACTTGCCCTAAAACGCTTTGTTCAGGTTACTGAGCATAACTTGAAAACTATTTGACTCAGAAATTTGAAATTTGGTATGCATGTTACCTATGTGGTGCAGATGTGACTTCAGGGGTTTCAATTCAAGGGTACCAAATTGTTTTAAAATTTTGGCCTGAAACTTCATGTACCAAATGTCAGATTTCCATTTGCCACTGATTTGCCTTTAAGTGAAATATATTCTAGGTGGCCATAACATTTTCAAAGTTTGACCAAAGATGTCCTGACTATGTCTTCTAGACATCCATTGACAGTTATCATTCATTCACATGGCTGAATGTATTGGTTTTTGTTCTCCATTTTAACAATGTTATATAATGGCGGTGAAAAAAACCCCGGGTATGTGTGAGCCTTGCTTACTTTCACTTGTAATTTACTGATTTGGTGACCCTATGGCCCCTAAAAAGCTCTTGGTGAACGTTTTGATCCTATACACAAAATTATCAATTGCAGATTTGGTAGCCTTCTTACTCAAATAAGGGTTGGTCAATTTCTAAAATTGACATTTGATGACCCTGTGGCCACTATAAAGGGGGGAACCACATTGACCACAGCCTAAAGCAAAATTGAATTTGAAGCCTGATTAGCTACAGAGTCAATGGCTCTATTTAATTTTTCTTGCTTTAGGATGTATATTTAATAAAACTTAGATATCTCCTGAAAACGACAAACTGAGATGGCAAGTCTGCTTTGACTCAATATTGCAAGACACATATTACCAGAACAACGCATTTTAAGAGAAACTATGGTCAAACAATCAACATTAAGGGTTTTGATTAGTGATGAACTAGAACTAGAAATGAGAAAACTTATGGTGATTGGCAATAAGTGGAAACAATACAATAAAAACAGTTAAGGATGCTTAACGTTAATAATTTCAATTAATCAACTCTATGCAGGAAATATGTTATATATTTTTACTGTATTACCTTAGTTTTATTCGGTGATAATAGTAAACTGTGGAACTGGAGTAAGACGAACCCTCTCGCACATGAATCATGAACGCCGACCGTTAGGCCGACGTGTTCCTGAATCCCATGCGCGAGAATTCATCTAACTTGAACCTGAGGCCGAGACGGTAATTATTTTACACACTAGCTCACTATTTCAACATGACATCAGTATTGATATTAATATTGGATAATATTTTTCTTTCTTATATAAATTGAGAAGGTGAAACATCGATCGCAAATTGAAGAAACATGTCCAATTCAGGTAGCTGAATGGGCATGAGCTTCTCGTGCTGCACGTGCAAATCGCTGAAATTTACAAGCGAAACCGTGCAAGCTATCACAATAAAAATGTATGCCCATTGTTTTTATGACCACAGATTACAGAAAGCGTAATTCAATATGCTTATATATATTTGGTAGCAATGATTTATTACATTATCAATTTATTAAAAATAAGTCACGATTGTTTCTGCTCAGGAAAAACGTGAACCTTAATCATAAGGTCAGGAAAAACATCCTGTATTTTTAACTGGCGTCGGTGGTCAAATGGTTAACTCACGGGACTTGAAACCTACAGGTCACGAGTTGCAACCCATGTTTCGAATGCAATATTTATAGATGATTTGTATTGGAAAATTTCAATTTAAGTGAGTGTAATTGATCTCGAAAGCAAAATATTGAATTTAAATTAATTTGGAGATCAAAATATCACCGTTTCACGATCAAGTGTCCATAGCAATACCAGGTGGTCACCATTAACATATGGCTGATGAACACCTCAGCACCTGCATTCAACATGCAAAATGAGTTGGTATGAAAAATGAATACTCGAACAAAACAAAGGAGCGAGTGAGTTGGGATCGACCCGATTCTCTCTCCACAGGGGCAGATCAAGTCATGAAATGTTCCTTCTCTGTTAAAGAATGAGTGAGTTAGTGCCATTCGCGGTGGTCTCTGTTAAAGAGCCACTCCATGTGCATTCTCTCCCCACAGAGGCAGATCAAGTCATGAAATGTTGATACAGCCTCGGTGTCAACACACAGAGCAAAGTGTAGATAACATACTGATAACATACACTACAGTGTCAAAGGTTGTTCGGGACGCAAATGTTAATAATCTTAAGTAGATTCCACATCAAATGAACATTGGTAACGGTTTTGTGTGTAATGAAACGGTCTAGTCTATGCTGACAGTTTTCAAATTTATAATCCAATAGTTGGCAGGGTCCTTGCTTTAAGTTCGATATGGTTCGTAAAGTCTCAGTAAGTTTGGCACGAGGGACTCGTTCACTGCCTAACGACGAATGACAAGTCCCTCGTGCCAGACAAATGGAGACTTTTCGGACCATATCCTAGACAAAAACTACCAGAACAATGCATTTTAAGAGTGCAATTATGGCCAAACAATCAGCTTTAAGGTTTTTGATAAATGAAATTTAGAACTGAGAAAACTAATGGTGATTGACATTACATTACCATCAAACAATGTTAGATGAGCAGAATCGTTCGCCATTGATTTTAGCAAGTATATTGTATTACAGCAAGATCTTATCTTGTGAGATTTGATCAAATTAACAGTTTCGTCATTATATGGTTTAATTATTATAATTTAAAAAACAATAATTGTTTCATTGTTGTATCTAATTGATTGTTCAAGGGGTTTGAAAAAAAATATGCTATTCATGTCTAACGATATATAACCCATTTCGGGTGTCTGAGCCTTGACATGTAATGATCAGATTGTATTGTACCAATTCACTCATAGACTTATACAAATAGTAGTGAAATAAATACAACCTTGGAAAGTTCAGACCTTGATAGCAAGAGCAAAGGTTTTCTTTCACGACTAACTGATGAAGTTAACAAAACACATTGTCTGGAAACTCACACTGGTAATTGAATGTGGTTAGAGGAAGACGTCTGCCAATAAATAAATCGATGCGTGTGACATTAATTCTTTTCTTGAAAGAAGGTTTTCTTGAGAAACAATTGGAGATGTTTTGAACACCAGCTGTGCTGCTGAAATTCTTACAGAGTGTCTGGTGACATTATCTTCCCACAGAGGCAGATCAAGTCATGAAATGTTGATATAGCCTCTGTTATATTACGCCGAGTTTGCGGGACAGAATGGGAGACGCCTGATTGGAGGCAATCAAAGTTAGTTGTGCAATCAGCGATGCTGTTCTAAAATCATTATTTTCGCTACTAAATGATCGCAAACTCATTGTGATATGAACCACGCTTTCCATGCGAGAAGATTTTTCATTTGCTAAAGAAATTCAAATGGAATGTGGTGCAATTTTTTCTGCTAGGGGAAACTGTCGGAACTCACTGATTTCGGCGTAATATAACAGAGGATGTATCAACATTTCATGACTTGATCTGCCTCTGTGGGGAGAGAATGGTCTGGTGAAGGCACGAGGTAAAGCAGTTAACTTCTTGACTTATACAAATTGTATAGAAATAAATGAAACCTTGGAATGTTCAGACCAAAGAGTAAAGGTTTTCTTTCTCGACTTACTGATTTAGTTTACAGAACAATTGTCTTGAAACTAACCCAGGAAATTAAATGTGGATAAAGAGAGACGTCTTCCAATAAATAAATCGATGCGTGTGACATTAATTCTGTTCCTGAAAGAGGTTTTCTTGAGAATCAAGTGGAGATGTGTTGAACACCAGTTGTGCTTTAAACTCTTACAGAGTGTCTCGAGAAGACTCAAGGATAAAAAACCAAGGGTTCATAGACCATTATCGAGCACATCCAATTCGACCATGCAACCAAAAGTATAGAGGATGATAAACTTGAAAATCTTTTGTTGGAAGTTTTCTTTACTCGTGAAAATCAATTGAATTTTCAATGAGATCTGTCTTGTTTATCTTTGTATATGGTATTATCATTACAGTTAGTAAAAAACATGGTAGTTGTTTCGGTTATATACACTGACTTCCAAAAGAAACTTTGCACAATTTTGTAATGATTATGATTGAAGAATGAAAAACGAAAGAAACTTAAAACAAAGTACCTCTTATTAATCAACCATTTCTTTAAACAAGTGTTATAACTTCCAAATCTGCCATGAGTAACAAAAAAGGTCAAACGTTTAATTACGTGTGTCAGCAGCTTCAACTTCACATTTCGTCTGCATCGAAACTTTTCCATAAATGGGAATGTGTGGACACAAGCCTTACTTGTCATATAGACAGATCTTTGAGTCGTACAAAATTTCAGTTTTAGAATTTGCAAAGTTTCTTTTGGAATTCAGTTTATGTCTCAAATATTAGGTCAATCAAAGAAGATTTGCCATACCAGTTTGTTGCTATTCATGAGAAATCCTTAAGAAAGACAGTAACAATAATAATATCCATGGAATGCTTGTTTTTAATGTGACAATGTCCTGTCATTAAAAAATAATATGTCATGATGCATCAAAGTAAGTTAAGTAACTGAACACCTTTAGTTTAAAAAAATATATTGCAAATTAGCTCGAACCTGACAATCCTTGGTCTTGACCTGAATTTATAACCCTGCAGGTGAAAAGTCATGTTCCATCACTAGATATGTAAAATTCCAAACACATTGATTCATATAATCTTCCTTAAAGGGGCAGTAGCACGTTTTTTGATAATTTTATAATTTGAATTTATCACTGATAATTGTAAGTGAATGCTAAATGTATTATTTTGACAGTGTCAAAAATCTCATTACACAAGCCAATCATCCATTGTCAGAGGACAAAAAATGAAGATTCACATAAAATCCATTAGCGGCCATTTTTGTGTGAACACCTTTAATTCATTTTTTGTAAGAAAAGGAATCGAATGGCTAAACTTAACGTTATAGATTGGAATTATTACTGCTCCATTTAGTTTAAATACATTGTCTTTCAATTGAAATCATTAATTTTCATTTTCCTTACATCACCCTATATTCCCCCTAAAAACGTGCTACTGCCCCTTTAAGGGCATTTTCTAAGGACAACATCAAGAGAACAACAAAATGTTGATGTGCATGTCATGTTCCTAGCTTCAAAAAGATGATCTAAAACTGGGTTGATTTCGCATGACATGTAGTGTCCTTCTGAATTTGGAACGTGGAGCGCTCTGAGTCAAGGTCCATAACCCAAAATGATTAATTTCAGGGCAAGACAGGAAGAGGCGCATCACTGATGTATTTACAAAGCTTGTGTGAACTTTCAGAAAGAGGACGGTGGAGTTGATTTAAAAAAAAATGTAAGCATTTCAGTATGGACGGACAGGCGGTCGTCCCCGACAACAAATCCATTTTTCATAGATTTCAAATAACAGATTATCTAACACAGTCAATGTTACACAAAGAACAGAATACTTATCGCGGATTTATAAGCCTATTGAGAAAAAAAAAAGAAAAAAAAAAGCATGACACAAAGTTTGAGTTGTAATTTGGATAATAATTCTTTTTGCAATGGAAACATAAAACATTTAAACAAAGCATTATTAAACATTTCTAAATTAGACACTTAAACTGCCTGCATATGGTCCATTCAAACATTTACACCTAGTGTCAGGCTCATTTCATTCACATTTTATCCAAATTTATATTTACTAAGCTATAAGTTTTCAAACTTAACTAGAGAACATTATGTCAGCTTCAATCCTCAATATGTAATTTAAGATCCAGGTTGAATGCCTAAGATATATTAGCTATTGTCACAAAGATACAAATTCAATTTATATTGTATCCCTCAGAGGGTTATTCTTAGTGAAAACACACGGAGGAAGTAACAACAGTCATTTGTATTTTGTGATCCATCATTTAACTGAGACACATCAATCTTCAATTCTTTACTAATCTAAAAGACTAAATTGAATCGAACTGAAACTCTTTAACCATTAAACAAATTTTCTAACAATTAAGTTGAATTGGATGTCAATTACAATTCAATATTTCAAAATCATGAATTATTTTTCAAACATTACAAATAGACCAAGTAACAAACAATATGCTTCTAATCTGAAATAGATATGGCTATTGATTTGTGGACTTTTCAATTCTCAAACTCTGATTATTAGATTGAAATCCACTTTTCGTGGTTGATTAGAGTAGCTTCAAGGCACTATCAAAATCAAACTTCAAACATAATTCTATTCTTCTGTTAGAAATTTGACTAGTTATGATATCAATATGCAATTCGGGCGACAATTGAATTGAACAATTATTGATAAAATCAGTTTAGCAGATTAATCATTCCACAAAATGGAGATCAAGAGACTGTTTATGAGAAAATTGTTACATAAAACATAATTATATTATATGTTAAGTGTTGGGACACTGATTGATTTGACAATGTAGCTTTTCAACAATAAACATTCAGTCCAACCCTATAAAAGAAAACAGGTTCAGAATTCACAATCAAATTGTTTCAAATTCACAATCATATTGTTTCAAATTCACAATC
The DNA here is from genome assembly GCA_916613615.1 of Steromphala cineraria. NCBI lineage: Eukaryota > Metazoa > Mollusca > Gastropoda > Trochida > Trochidae > Steromphala > Steromphala cineraria. The sequence continues at coordinate 12,301,870 of OU744729.1, forward strand.
ATATTATTTCAAATTCACAATCATATCGTTTCAAATCTAAATTTATGTAAGATCACAAATTACAGCACCATGGCAGTCATACATACCTTTCATAGACCATAATGTGTATCATCAGAGTATTAAGGTATTTATTATCATTATCAATATCCAATAAAGGGCATCTGATCTATGTTAATTTAAATTTGTTTTCAAATTAACATTTTCTGGAAAACATTATGAGTGTTCTCCAAAAAATATGTTGATTAAGGCATGTGCTGTTATATTTAAAAACGAGAAATGCAAGATAGACATTAGTTTTGGCTACAAATATGCAATCTTTGAATGTTCATACTTTCATATGAAAGTTATATGAATACACCTTTATGATGTGCACACTTTTGAAATTAAAAAAGATGATTGTTGTTATTGTTGTTCCTATTATCATTATTTTCTAACTGTTTCTGTGTTTTGTCATGAAGGCAATAACGTTCACAAACAAATATATTCACTTACAAATGACATTTCCAAGTTCTTTATATGCACTGTTCCTCAGGTCTTCATCAGGTCTTGTTTGCCTTGTCCTTTGTGATATAATCATGTGTTAATGTGAAAGACTAATATCTATTGATAACTGATTCTATGGTGTTTTGTAACTTTAGATATTAGTTTATATAATATCATTCTTGTTTCACAACCAAGAAATAAGTTTGTACGAATTGGGTATCAATAAACATACTCAATCTAAGACAAAATTGTGTATCAAATCAGTTATGAAACTAAAAACACTGTTAACAAATGTTTTCTAGTTAAACGCATAATCCCTCCTATCTATTGCCTTAGGTGCAGGACAAGATTGATCATGAATTGAAACTAAATTCTAGAACTGTTATGTAATCAATTTCAGTAGTTTAAGTATGTTTTGCGTTTAGTCCCTCCGTTCTTGAAGGCAGCAGGTAGCTGGATTCAGTGTCAATGAAAAAGTCTACCTATAATACATATTTAAAGTTATTTTATTGAATTCATTTTTGTTTAATCTCAAGTATGTCATATTTATGCAAGAAAAATGTATCAACATTCAATAGTCTTTATCATGTACAAATTGGCATCATCATAAATATGCATCCCCCCTTGTCCACCAAATGGGGCCTATTGAATTCATTTTTGTTTAATCTCAAGTATGTCATATTTATGCAAGAAAAATGTATCAACATTCAATAGTCTTTATCATGTACAAATTGGCATCATCATAAATATGCATCCCCCCTTGTCCACCAAATGGGGCCTATTGAATTCATTTTTGTTTAATCTCAAGTATGTCATATTTATGCAAGAAAAATGTATCAACATTCAATAGTCTTTATCATGTACAAATTGGCATCATCATAAATATGCATACCCCCTTGTCCACCAAATGGTGCCTGTTAGACAGCAGCGTTAAGAAGGTACAAATGGTAAATATTTCCTTTCAGTTTTCAATATATATATATACTGTTGACACTTTTCTATAAATAGTTTTGAATATGTCAGATGTAGGAAAAACTAGAAAAATAGTACCATTTGAAATATAATTGCAAAATTTCAACACTGGGGTTATTTAATAGTAAGCAAAATAAGAAAGTTTTAAAAAATGATCCAAATCAACCAAATTTGGTGTGTAGATAAAGCAACCTTTCAATAACATTAGTTTGTAAAACAATAAAATTTGAAAAAAAAGAAAGATTTCAAAGTCACCCACCCTCAAAAAGATGAAAATAATAATTATTAATTTATATTTTTAGTGGTCGAAAACATTCTAAAATATTCAAATACTTAAAAATTCATAGCGGTCTATTAGACCCCATGGTAGTTACTGTAAGTTTTGTAAAAATCGTAATAGGGTTATCTGGTATAAATTTGTTTTTTATTTAAAATCGATCTTTAAAGGGCGTCAGCCAAACAAAAAATAAGAAAAATAGTTACACCAACAAAATGTCAGGAGGTTTGTTAAAATTAAAATTAATATTAAGAAGTTATAAAACTGGGTTGATTTCGCATGACATGTAGTGTCCTTCTGAATTTGGAACGTGGAGCGCTCTGAGTCAAGGTCCATAACCCAAAATGATTAATTTCAGGGCAAGACAGGAAGAGGCGCATCACTGATGTATTTACAAAGCTTGTGTGAACTTTCAGAAAGAGGACGGTGGAGTTGATTTAAAAAAAAATGTAAGCATTTCAGTATGGACGGACAGGCGGTCGTCCCCGACAACAAATCCATTTTTCATAGATTTCAAATAACAGATTATCTAACACAGTCAATGTTACACAAAGAACAGAATACTTATCGCGGATTTATAAGCCTATTGAGAAAAAAAAAAGCATGACACAAAGTTTGAGTTGTAATTTGGATAATAATTCTTTTTGCAATGGAAACATAAAACATTTAAACAAAGCATTATTAAACATTTCTAAATTAGACACTTAAACTGCCTGCATATGGTCCATTCAAACATTTACACCTAGTGTCAGGCTCATTTCATTCACATTTTATCCAAATTTATATTTACTAAGCTATAAGTTTTCAAACTTAACTAGAGAACATTATGTCAGCTTCAATCCTCAATATGTAATTTAAGATCCAGGTTGAATGCCTAAGATATATTAGCTATTGTCACAAAGATACAAATTCAATTTATATTGTATCCCTCAGAGGGTTATTCTTAGTGAAAACACACGGAGGAAGTAACAACAGTCATTTGTATTTTGTGATCCATCATTTAACTGAGACACATCAATCTTCAATTCTTTACTAATCTAAAAGACTAAATTGAATCGAACTGAAACTCTTTAACCATTAAACAAATTTTCTAACAATTAAGTTGAATTGGATGTCAATTACAATTCAATATTTCAAAATCATGAATTATTTTTCAAACATTACAAATAGACCAAGTAACAAACAATATGCTTCTAATCTGAAATAGATATGGCTATTGATTTGTGGACTTTTCAATTCTCAAACTCTGATTATTAGATTGAAATCCACTTTTCGTGGTTGATTAGAGTAGCTTCAAGGCACTATCAAAATCAAACTTCAAACATAATTCTATTCTTCTGTTAGAAATTTGACTAGTTATGATATCAATATGCAATTCGGGCGACAATTGAATTGAACAATTATTGATAAAATCAGTTTAGCAGATTAATCATTCCACAAAATGGAGATCAAGAGACTGTTTATGAGAAAATTGTTACATAAAACATAATTATATTATATGTTAAGTGTTGGGACACTGATTGATTTGACAATGTAGCTTTTCAACAATAAACATTCAGTCCAACCCTATAAAAGAAAACAGGTTCAGAATTCACAATCAAATTGTTTCAAATTCACAATCATATTGTTTCAAATTCACAATCATATTATTTCAAATTCACAATCATATCGTTTCAAATCTAAATTTATGTAAGATCACAAATTACAGCACCATGGCAGTCATACATACCTTTCATAGACCATAATGTGTATCATCAGAGTATTAAGGTATTTATTATCATTATCAATATCCAATAAAGGGCATCTGATCTATGTTAATTTAAATTTGTTTTCAAATTAACATTTTCTGGAAAACATTATGAGTGTTCTCCAAAAAATATGTTGATTAAGGCATGTGCTGTTATATTTAAAAACGAGAAATGCAAGATAGACATTAGTTTTGGCTACAAATATGCAATCTTTGAATGTTCATACTTTCATATGAAAGTTATATGAATACACCTTTATGATGTGCACACTTTTGAAATTAAAAAAGATGATTGTTGTTATTGTTGTTCCTATTATCATTATTTTCTAACTGTTTCTGTGTTTTGTCATGAAGGCAATAACGTTCACAAACAAATATATTCACTTACAAATGACATTTCCAAGTTCTTTATATGCACTGTTCCTCAGGTCTTCATCAGGTCTTGTTTGCCTTGTCCTTTGTGATATAATCATGTGTTAATGTGAAAGACTAATATCTATTGATAACTGATTCTATGGTGTTTTGTAACTTTAGATATTAGTTTATATAATATCATTCTTGTTTCACAACCAAGAAATAAGTTTGTACGAATTGGGTATCAATAAACATACTCAATCTAAGACAAAATTGTGTATCAAATCAGTTATGAAACTAAAAACACTGTTAACAAATGTTTTCTAGTTAAACGCATAATCCCTCCTATCTATTGCCTTAGGTGCAGGACAAGATTGATCATGAATTGAAACTAAATTCTAGAACTGTTATGTAATCAATTTCAGTAGTTTAAGTATGTTTTGCGTTTAGTCCCTCCGTTCTTGAAGGCAGCAGGTAGCTGGATTCAGTGTCAATGAAAAAGTCTACCTATAATACATATTTAAAGTTATTTTATTGAATTCATTTTTGTTTAATCTCAAGTATGTCATATTTATGCAAGAAAAATGTATCAACATTCAATAGTCTTTATCATGTACAAATTGGCATCATCATAAATATGCATCCCCCCTTGTCCACCAAATGGGGCCTATTGAATTCATTTTTGTTTAATCTCAAGTATGTCATATTTATGCAAGAAAAATGTATCAACATTCAATAGTCTTTATCATGTACAAATTGGCATCATCATAAATATGCATCCCCCCTTGTCCACCAAATGGGGCCTATTGAATTCATTTTTGTTTAATCTCAAGTATGTCATATTTATGCAAGAAAAATGTATCAACATTCAATAGTCTTTATCATGTACAAATTGGCATCATCATAAATATGCATACCCCCTTGTCCACCAAATGGTGCCTGTTAGACAGCAGCGTTAAGAAGGTACAAATGGTAAATATTTCCTTTCAGTTTTCAATATATATATATACTGTTGACACTTTTCTATAAATAGTTTTGAATATGTCAGATGTAGGAAAAACTAGAAAAATAGTACCATTTGAAATATAATTGCAAAATTTCAACACTGGGGTTATTTAATAGTAAGCAAAATAAGAAAGTTTTAAAAAATGATCCAAATCAACCAAATTTGGTGTGTAGATAAAGCAACCTTTCAATAACATTAGTTTGTAAAACAATAAAATTTGAAAAAAAAGAAAGATTTCAAAGTCACCCACCCTCAAAAAGATGAAAATAATAATTATTAATTTATATTTTTAGTGGTCGAAAACATTCTAAAATATTCAAATACTTAAAAATTCATAGCGGTCTATTAGACCCCATGGTAGTTACTGTAAGTTTTGTAAAAATCGTAATAGGGTTATCTGGTATAAATTTGTTTTTTATTTAAAATCGATCTTTAAAGGGCGTCAGCCAAACAAAAAATAAGAAAAATAGTTACACCAACAAAATGTCAGGAGGTTTGTTAAAATTAAAATTAATATTAAGAAGTTATAATTTGTTAAGTTTATTGCTTTAAGCAATGTAATATGATGATCATTGAAATTACATAGTAAGGAAGATATTTCTACCCGGTAAAAAAGTTCCCAAGCAACAGAAATACCAAGGGAATCACAACAATACGTAACTGAACGATTTTAAGAACTCAGGTACAGTATCGATAGTTGACAACAGAATATGTTGGCACATTCTCAATGAATATACATGGCCTATTTGGTATGTGATAAAGTGGTAACGAATTCTAACTTACTATTTGCCTGAAAATGCTCTGTGTCATGACTTCACGGACAAACATGAAATGAATTATTTGATGATGGGTTGTTTAAGGTATGATATTGTAACAAGAACTACCTGAGCAATCACCATCAAAAGAACATTCACACAGCCTACGATTTATACGGAGTACGAATCCCAGCAGTTGTAACTTGAAAAACAGTTTTTCAGACATGGAGACTCAATCCGGATACCTGCTGGCTACAAGAACAGAGGGACTTAATGCAAATCATATGTAAACCAATGAAATTGATTTCATAACAGTCCAAGAATTTTGTTTCAAGTTATGATCAATCTGCTGTTCCTAAGGCAAGGATAGGATGGATTGAGTGTTTAAACAGTGGATGTAAGTCGACTTTGTAATTTTTGCCTTCAAGCAATATTTAGAGTATTCCCTTCAACCTTCACTTCATAACTTCAAAGGTTCACTTTTGTCAGAACTACTGTATCCATATGCTATTCTAATCTATGATGATACTTGATCGATATCCTATTTTCAGACAATTTTGTTGAAAAAAGCTTAGATTGAGGAGGTTTATTGTTACCCAATCCGTATGTCTGAAATAAAACAAACTTATTTCTTGGTTGTTTAACAAGAAACGATCATGTCATATTAACTTATATTTTTACATATCATAGAATCAGATATCAAAAGATATCAGTCTGTCACGTTATCAAATGACAATTACACAAAGGACAAGGCAAATAATAAATCAGCAAAAAGTCAGTATCAAATTGAAACTTTGTTGATCAAGACAAGTTTGTGGGATAGAATGGGAGACGCCTGATTGCAGGCAATCAAAGTTAGTTGTGCAATCAGCGATGCTGTTCTTAAATCATCATTTTCGCTACTAAATGATGGCAAATTCATTTTGATATGAACCACCCTTTCCATGCGAGAAGAGTTGTCATTTTCTAAAGAAATTCAAATGGATTGTGGTGCAAATTTTGTCCGCTAGGGGAAGTTACCGGAACCCACGGTTGTCGGCGTAATAGAACAGAGGCTGTATCAACATTTCATGACTTGATCTGCCTCTGTGGGGAGAGAATGCAGGTACCGGTGTTCGTCGTCAACACATAGAGCAAAGTTTAGATAACATACCGATAACATACACTACAGTGTCAAAAGTTGTTCGGGACGCAATAATTAATAATCTAAATAACTATTGTGTGGAATGAAAAGTTCTAGTCTTCGCTGACAATGTTTAGAATACCTGTTATAATTTGACAAATAACTGTTCAGAAAGTGAGACTAAATCCGCATATCTGCTGGCCATAGAAACGTAGAGTCTAAATGGAAATCATACTTAACCCACTGAAATTGATATCATAACAGTCCAAGAATTTTGTTTCAAGTTATGATCAATCTCGTCCTGTACCTAAGGCAATAGATAGGAGGGATAAAGCGTTTTAACAGTGAATGTAGGTCGACTTTGTAATTTATTGCCTTCAAGCAATATGTAGAGTATCCCCTTCAACTTCACTTCATAACTTCAAAGGTTCACTTTTGTTAGAAGTACTGTATCCAGATGGTATTCTCATCCATGATGATACTTGATCGATATCCTATTTTTACTATCTTGCATGATCAAATTAGTGATGATCTAGATGTACTAGAAAAGTCTTTTAATAACTGATTGATAGACAATTTTGTTGGAAAAAGCTCAGATTGAGGAAGTTTAGTGTTACCCTATTTGTATGTCTGATATAAAACAAACTTATTTCTTGGTTGTTTGGAACGTGGAGCGCTCTGAGTCAAGGTCCATAACCCAAAATGATTAATTTCAGGGCAAGACAGGAAGAGGCGCATCACTGATGTATTTACAAAGCTTGTGTGAACTTTCAGAAAGAGGACGGTGGAGTTGATTTAAAAAAAAATGTAAGCATTTCAGTATGGACGGACAGGCGGTCGTCCCCGACAACAAATCCATTTTTCATAGATTTCAAATAACAGATTATCTAACACAGTCAATGTTACACAAAGAACAGAATACTTATCGCGGATTTATAAGCCTATTGAGAAAAAAAAAAGAAAAAAAAAAGCATGACACAAAGTTTGAGTTGTAATTTGGATAATAATTCTTTTTGCAATGGAAACATAAAACATTTAAACAAAGCATTATTAAACATTTCTAAATTAGACACTTAAACTGCCTGCATATGGTCCATTCAAACATTTACACCTAGTGTCAGGCTCATTTCATTCACATTTTATCCAAATTTATATTTACTAAGCTATAAGTTTTCAAACTTAACTAGAGAACATTATGTCAGCTTCAATCCTCAATATGTAATTTAAGATCCAGGTTGAATGCCTAAGATATATTAGCTATTGTCACAAAGATACAAATTCAATTTATATTGTATCCCTCAGAGGTTTATTCTTAGTGAAAACACACGGAGGAAGTAACAACAGTCATTTGTATTTTGTGATCCATCATTTAACTGAGACACATCAATCTTCAATTCTTTACTAATCTAAAAGACTAAATTGAATCGAACTGAAACTCTTTAACCATTAAACAAATTTTCTAACAATTAAGTTGAATTGGATGTCAATTACAATTCAATATTTCAAAATCATGAATTATTTTTCAAACATTACAAATAGACCAAGTAACAAACAATATGCTTCTAATCTGAAATAGATATGGCTATTGATTTGTGGACTTTTCAATTCTCAAACTCTGATTATTAGATTGAAATCCACTTTTCGTGGTTGATTAGAGTAGCTTCAAGGCACTATCAAAATCAAACTTCAAACATAATTCTATTCTTCTGTTAGAAATTTGACTAGTTATGATATCAATATGCAATTCGGGCGACAATTGAATTGAACAATTATTGATAAAATCAGTTTAGCAGATTAATCATTCCACAAAATGGAGATCAAGAGACTGTTTATGAGAAAATTGTTACATAAAACATAATTATATTATATGTTAAGTGTTGGGACACTGATTGATTTGACAATGTAGCTTTTCAACAATAAACATTCAGTCCAACCCTATAAAAGAAAACAGGTTCAGAATTCACAATCAAATTGTTTCAAATTCACAATCATATTGTTTCAAATTCACAATCATATTATTTCAAATTCACAATCATATCGTTTCAAATCTAAATTTATGTAAGATCACAAATTACAGCACCATGGCAGTCATACATACCTTTCATAGACCATAATGTGTATCATCAGAGTATTAAGGTATTTATTATCATTATCAATATCCAATAAAGGGCATCTGATCTATGTTAATTTAAATTTGTTTTCAAATTAACATTTTCTGGAAAACATTATGAGTGTTCTCCAAAAAATATGTTGATTAAGGCATGTGCTGTTATATTTAAAAACGAGAAATGCAAGATAGACATTAGTTTTGGCTACAAATATGCAATCTTTGAATGTTCATACTTTCATATGAAAGTTATATGAATACACCTTTATGATGTGCACACTTTTGAAATTAAAAAAGATGATTGTTGTTATTGTTGTTCCTATTATCATTATTTTCTAACTGTTTCTGTGTTTTGTCATGAAGGCAATAACGTTCACAAACAAATATATTCACTTACAAATGACATTTCCAAGTTCTTTATATGCACTGTTCCTCAGGTCTTCATCAGGTCTTGTTTGCCTTGTCCTTTGTGATATAATCATGTGTTAATGTGAAAGACTAATATCTATTGATAACTGATTCTATGGTGTTTTGTAACTTTAGATATTAGTTTATATAATATCATTCTTGTTTCACAACCAAGAAATAAGTTTGTACGAATTGGGTATCAATAAACATACTCAATCTAAGACAAAATTGTGTATCAAATCAGTTATGAAACTAAAAACACTGTTAACAAATGTTTTCTAGTTAAACGCATAATCCCTCCTATCTATTGCCTTAGGTGCAGGACAAGATTGATCATGAATTGAAACTAAATTCTAGAACTGTTATGTAATCAATTTCAGTAGTTTAAGTATGTTTTGCGTTTAGTCCCTCCGTTCTTGAAGGCAGCAGGTAGCTGGATTCAGTGTCAATGAAAAAGTCTACCTATAATACATATTTAAAGTTATTTTATTGAATTCATTTTTGTTTAATCTCAAGTATGTCATATTTATGCAAGAAAAATGTATCAACATTCAATAGTCTTTATCATGTACAAATGGGGTTCGCCTGCGATTTTTGCTCGCTAGATGGCGTTTGTGTACTAGCGGTTATGAGCGGGAAACCGGAAGTCGATTACTTCATAGCGCTACGCTGTTTTGCTATCATCACGATCTTATTGAAAAGTTTATTCAGCTCATTATCCGTCGAAGATGCCGCAGTATTGTTCAGTACCTGGATGTACCAACTCTGGAGGACACAGATACCCTTTGGATTCGGATTTGAGGAAGAAGTGGCGAGTTGCTGTACGGCGAGTCGACCCGAAGACGAAGCAACTTTGGCGACCGGGTAAAGCTGACGTTGTGTGCCGATCCCACTTTGCATCCGAGGACTACACAGTGACATTACTAGGTAAAAGATGTTCAAATTTAAACCTTGTGAATTATGATTGTTACAGTTGTCAATATAATTAGTTAATTTTGTACTTCTATTATTGATTTGTTGAAAATAATGTTTTTCTTTGTTACTAAGGGCAGTAAGGCGAATTCCGTACAAAATGGCGATGTCTCATTCTAATCGAGTAGAGAATTTTTTATCTGCAATTTTTTTATTAATGACATGTTCAAGCAGTTGATTTTAATTATTCTTTTCAATAATCGCTTAATGAGATAAGATAAGAATGCCTTGTTATTTTTGCTACATTTAAAAAAAATATTTATGGTTTGTTTATGTTATATGTTGTTGATTATTTCATTTTGTTTTGTTGTTACCAGGTTACGTTTTGTTTGTTTAATTTTCATTTTAGGAGTTCCTTTCTCAGAACTCGACAGAAAATCAGATGCCTTGAGTAAGTAACGTGAATAAACAGTTTCACCTCTTTCATTTCTAAAATATCATTACTAACTCCAAAATGTTAAGAAGATTTGAATATTCTACATAGATATATGCAAGTTATCAATATTTTACCAATCAGATTTAAAAAAAAATTAATTTAGATTTTTACCAGTGTATTTCTTACCAGTTTCAAATTGATATCATCAAGGCACATGGGTGGACATTTATAATTATTTATTATCAAAAATAAAAAAAGTATACAAACACAGTTTTGAATTTTAACTTATGAAAATTGATCCATACTATCCTTTTATTCTGTTTAATGTTTGTGTGTTTAATCTCAGTAACATAGTAATTTATCAGAAAATAAGTACAAGAAACAATTTGATAACTAAAACTTGTATTTTGTAGGAGAACGGAGCCGACTGAAGTCAGATGCAGTCCCATCAATCTTCACCCACACAACACCAGGACCAAGTCGACCAAGGAGAAAACACCAACAGAGGGAGACTGAAGCCAGTGAAGCCATCAAGGATGTTCAGATGGAAGTGACTGTTGACTCTTCTGATCTTTCTTCTCATGAACAATTGTGTGACAGTGATCTTTGTGATGTATTTCAGGATGAGCAAGTTCAGTGTAACCTTTTGGGTAAATATAGTATTGACATGTATATTAATAATTCTAAGGCTGTCCATTATGACACTGGCTTTCAGAATTATGATAATTTCATGTACTTTTTCCACTCACTTGGGCCAGCTGCTTATGAACTAAACTATCAGTGTACATCTGTGTCTCCAAAAGACCAGCTGTTTTTAACATTAATGAAGTTGCGTCAGGCAAAGGAAGATGTTGAATTGAGTTTGTTTTTCAATGTATCAGAGTCAACAGTTTCACATATCATTATCACATGGATAAACTTTTTGTATTTTCAATTAAAGGACATGAATATATGGCCTTCCAGGGAAGTTATTGATCAGCATATGCCAGAAGATTTTGGAAAAAAGTTTGGTACTACAAGAGTAATATTAGATGCAACTGAAACCCCTATCCAAAAGCCATCTCATGTTGATGCTCAGAGTGTAACATGGTCTAGTTATAAGCATCGTAATACAATTAAGACTATGATAGGTTGTACACCTAGAGGGGCTGTTTCTTTTATCAGTGATTCATTTGGGGGTTCGTCAAGTGATAGACAAATAATTGAAAAATCTCCCCTTCTAGACCCTACAGTTGGCATGTTTGCTAAGAAAGATAGCATAATGGCAGATAGGGGTATAATGGTACAAGATCTTTTTGCAGCTCAGGATGTACATGTCAACACACCCACAACACTTAAAGGCAAATCCCAACTTGAGCCTCATGAGATTGTTAAAGATCGTAGAATTGCATCTAAAAGAATTCATGTTGAAAGAGTAATTGGTCTAAGTAAAACCTTCAAGATATTGAAGGTAGATCTCCCACCTAGTAAATTAATGCTCGGGTCAAGAATTGTGTATGTCTGCTTTGCTATTTCAAATTTCAGACATTCCATAGTAAACGAGTCAGCCTAAACTTCTGTGAAAGCTATAAACAAAGCACAAGCAAATTAAACATTCTTAAGAATTAAGATCCTTCTTGACAAAGAGTGCTCTAATAATTTAACCATATCAGATATTTAAAAAGTTTGACCTTGTAACTGGTTCCTCTTTCATAAGAGAATTGTAATATATTACAACCAACATCATGATTACAGTGAATTATTTATTACATGTTTACATATATTTATTTTATTTCCCAATGTATACATAGTCACATACAGGCAATGTTTAAATACACAAGCAATGTTGAGTAGAACATGCAATAAAAAGTATACAGCAGGTAATTTGAATATGAAATAAATGTTCACTCAAGAACTGGAGAGAGAAGACAATTATAATCAAAATCAATTAAATCATGATTTTTATTGTTTTTGGTTGCAATAAAATGTTCTACAATAACATTTGTTTCAAAGTTTTTAAGTATATGTGTAGTTTAGTGATGTAATTTTGATACATGTATTGCTAAGATAAATATATCTTTTAGCAGAAATAATGATGTGATTAACTAATTTGTTTTGGTGTTGAGTACCAAACAAGATTAAAGTTTGAAAAATATCACTCACTGGATTTGGAATGAATTATTATGCCTAACTTGTAGGTAATTCCAAAAGATTTATGTCTTCTCACATTCCCAGTATACATGATAAACACTCATCAACATTCTTACAAAAGCAACAAAGGCTATTGTCAACCTTTTTAATTCTGAGTAATTTTCTCTGATACAATGAAGGAAAGTCTAATAATGTAGTGTCTTTTATTGTCTACATATATCTTGTAAAAATGTTTTTCCAATCAAATGTATTTTCATGAAATACAAGTTGCCATTTGCTACAGATGTTAGGATATTTATCTGTTGAGATAAATAAGTATGTCAGAAAACAGTCTAGAGACTTTGGATGTCTTCATTAAATTCAACTGTATTTCAGTAACATTTATGATAATGTTATTCATTTTTGTACAATTAGTATAGTCAGGCAAAAAAATACAGTAAGTAATTATAATGCAGAAATGTACCTTTGATGCAGTATTTGTCTTCCAGGGATTCTATTGATAGTAAAGGTTTTTCATCACATATGTCATTGATAGTCATTATTCCTTTATTAGCCCAATATTTGGGAATAACTTCAAAACTATCATTCTTATCATTCCATATGAATCTAAAAATTAATTTCTCAAGTGCAGTAGGCAAATACTTAAAGATATGAACTAATTTAGAACTTGCTTAATTTTCTTTCACCGTAATTTTACCAATAACAGTTAAATTTACAGACATTCATTTTATTTCACATTGACAGTATTAATAAAGCAAATTCAAAAAAATTTATAGCATAGAATTTACACCTTATATTTGTATATTTCAAATTAGATAAAGAAACATTTGTAAAAGAGATATTTAGATCAGTTATTGATTAGTCTATTTGGACTTTTTTATGACAAATTTTAATTTTCTATGAAAATAATCTATTCTCATCTTTACTTCTATGACAAAAACTCTCATCAACATTCTTACAAAAGCAACATAGGCTATTGTCAAACTTTTTCATTCTGAGTAATTTTCTCTGATACAATGAAGAAATCTACATTGAAAATCTTGTAATGTAGTCACTAAGTGTCTTTCAGGGATTTGGAAAGACACCTTTGACATTTAGTTTTAGTTTTAGTATTGAATTCTGAATTTGAAATGGGCCACTTAGCCCATTTGTCAATAGTAAACTCCAAAATTTCAATGGGACATATCTTGTAAAAAAATGTACTTTCATGAAATACAAGTTGCCATTTGCTACAGATGTAAGGATATTTATCTGTTGAGATAAGTACAATGTATATCAGAAAAGAAACAGTCTAGAGACTGAAAATAATCTATTCTCCTATTTACTTTCAAATGTGTAAACAGATTGCAACCAAAGTTAACCTGTAATTATCAAGATTTCAAGGAAAGTGATAAACTCATATTGTTATAAAAGAAACATCAAAGTGTTTTCAATTCATTTTACAATTTTATGATATAAATCAGATGTGTTCAGTTACCAACTTAAACCACAGCCTTTACTTAGTTTCAACTGAAGTCACTGAATAAAACTCCTATTTCAATGAAAAGTGGCAGTATTTAGTACAATTCCCTTGGGTTTAATGTACACATTTTGTATTTATGAAATGTCAATTGCAATAAACCAGTATTACAAAGGAGAAATTGTGTTTGTTCCATCATGTTGAAACATTGAATCAGAAGTACATGTCATTTTAAAATAGTGATAATTTAATTTAAGATCACAACATAGGCTGCAATATTTCAAATCATTGTAACTTATCAGATCAAGTCCCTTGGATACAAAATATTGTTACAACCTCAGACAACACTATGTTACAAAATTGAATTTTCTCAAAAGTCTTTTACAAGACTGATGCAATATAAGGTCTAAGATGATGTTGATAGAAAAGTTCCAGTTTTGGGAGCATAGAAAGCTGAAAATAGTCATTGTCAAGATTGATCATTTCAACAAACATATCACAGAATGTGTAGACAACAAAATAACAACATTTTCTTTTTGCAATGTACAATTGTCCTTGAATCTGATGATAATAGTTGCTTTTCTGATTCAAACAAATATTTCCTGTTGAATTGTACAAAAGATAGGGAAATTTCTTGCCTGGTTTGATCATATCATTATGGCCGGCATAAGGACATTTCACTTCTAATAAAAAGTGTTCATCAATGATTGCATCTGGAGTTGCACCTAGGAATGGAATATCTTTATCAATAAAAAATCCTGCTCTTTGAGTCTTAATCCTATGACATTTCTCAAACTGAGCAATAGCTTTTTTTTCATATTGTCTGCCGTGTATCATAGGTCTTGTAGATACATGGCTATGCAACAGTGAATGACATAGTTTCTGCTTGTTACGTCTAATTGTCATCTTGGTAACCTCTCCAAATCTGGATGCAGTTAGCCTCCACTTCCTCTCTCTATGCCATAGTTGACTGTTGGCTTGATCTCTGGTGCCCTGCTCTATCTGGACAGCCTCATCTTCTGTCACCTGAGGAAATATACACTCACATTAAGTATTGCTACACACACTGTTTGACAGATACCTGAGTATGTTGATAAACAATCACAGACTGGTGATGCTGTCACAGACAATTTTATAGACCCGAAGAAGGAATGGTGATGGGTCAACATTGTTTAGTTTGAATCTTAAGTTTATTACAGATTATGACAAAATTCACCGGTCCAGAAGTGTTTTATAATGTTGTATATGGGAAGGATAAAAAATGACCATGAAAGAAATCTGTCTTATGTCTGACAACTGGCCAGTGATGTCTTAACACTAAGTGGCATTAAGCTCTATCCCACTGTTTCAATAACCGTTAAACTGTTAAAGGAATACTTACAGTGGTACTACACTTTTTGTTGTATTTGATAATGACATTGTTATGTTTACCTGCAATGCCCTGTCAACCCAGTACTCTGAAAATGGCTTCTCCAAATAGTCATGATCCTGCACAGCAGTCTGTAGGTCAGCCTTTGGGTGAAGATAGCGGAGGGAGATGTCTTGGGAAGTGGTGGAGCAAAAGTTGACCATCATGTTGCGGACATAGTCGTCATAGCCAGCCATTCTTCGGTACTTCAATGGCCGTGGATCCTCCAACATCTTGTCTGACCACTTCCGCTTTGAAGGAAGAGATTCAGCTTTCACCGGCGAACCTGAAAAACATGAATTTGTATTAGTTTATCAAATGACTAAAATTAGATGATGTCATTTGCCAAGCCCTCTCTTCTTGCCATTAACAGTTCAGTATTTGTCATAATTTCATCAGTGAAGTAAAGCAGCCCTGACCATTTTCACAAAATTCAACAATAAACTACCAGTATATCTTTTATTACAAATTGATAAATAAATATTGACAGAGTGTATATCTTGAAAACAATAATACAATGCTGCATACAGTATAATACAATCAATTTAAACACTGATATAATGATACCTTTGTAAGTGGATTTTGGTTTGTGGAATGTTTGGAGATTCTCAGTGCAGCTCCTCTCCACAAGAAGACTGCCGGTTGAAATGAAGTGCTCAGCCATGAGCAAGACTGCTGCGATGTGCTTGCAGGTGGCGTGGGGACCCTTCCCTGCGGGACACTCACAGTGGGAGATCACTGGGGCACCTGTCTTGTCCACCTTGATCTTAAAGTTGTAGCTCACCTTTAAATAGATAAAATTTTGTTAATGATGACTAGGATAATAAGTATTTAAACAATTTTAGAATGAAGAAAAATCACAATGGCCATAGCAAATAAGACTAGTATTTGAATACAAATCTGAAGTTTAAAATGACAGATTTGTCCATCAAAACTTTTCTTTTTGATATTGTTATAAATTAAGATTGCCATTACATTCTAAAAACTATTACACATTTCCACTAGCTGAATGTCTAAGGTATATTTGCTTAAATCAATTTCAAGAATTGCATAAGACAGGGCCTACAGAATATTTTGCACATTTAATGGAAAAATGAACCTTTAAAGGGGCAGTAGCACGTTTTTAGGGGGAATATAAGGTGGTGTCAGGAAAAGGAAAATTAATGGTTCCAATAGAAAAACAATGTATTTAAATTAAATGGAGCAGTAATAATTCAAATATAAAACGTAAAGTTTAGCCACGGGATTCCTTTTTCTTGCACAAAATGAATAAAAGGTGTTCACACAAAATGACCGCCAATGTATTTCATGTGAATCTTCATACTATAACATCTGACTATGGGTGATAGGCCTATGTAATGAGATTTTTGACACTGTCAACTTATGCAACTAACAGTAACTTACAGTTATCAGTGAACATTTTAAAATATAAAATTATCAAAAAACGTGCTACTGCCCCTTTAAAATTTGAAATAATTCATAATTTGAAAATAATTATTCTTGAACATTAATTTGTCATTTGACAGCAATAAAAAAGTTTATTACCTTATTTTTCATGGATGCACCAACAATACCACTAAAGTATGTGGACAAACCATCAAACAGGACACTGCATGCTTGGACCCTGTTTCCTGTGAACATTCTGGTCCCTTTCTCCATCGCTTTCAAGTCGTTGACAGCCTGAAGGTCTTCTGCCATGCGGAACACAAAATAGCCCTCTGTCAACTCCTTGGAGATGGGTGGTAGCATGCCTTGGTGGTGAGGGAGCAGCTGGGTGAATCCTGATGAGGGCCAGCCTGCATCCAGTGGCTCAGGAAGACTGATGATGGTGCCACGGAAATCATCATTCCTGTCATAAGCTTTCAATCTGAAATGCAAAAAATTTATGATGAATAATTGAGGATACAATATAATTATCATATCATACATATATATTGCCTGGCATGCAATGAACACCCCTTAGATTTGATAGATACTTCATTTCCATAGCGAGAGGTCATATTTATACATTTACAGATAGTAACACATCCTTTCATAAATGCTCTGTGTATATAAATGATTTTTTTTCTAAATGACTTTCACTATTTACCGGTAGTTATTCATCAGAAATATAAACTTTCTAGTATCTAGGTGCTTATGAATATTTTTCTTTATGTACATATTTCTTAACAAGTTGTGCAATGCTGGGCAAACACAAATAAATGGAATTTATCCTGAGTACATGAGGATTATCAATTTAAAAGACATTGAAATTAACTTCATGAGCTATAAAGAAACACAGATTACAATAAAGGAAATTGTCATTATATCATCAGGAATGTTGCTGTTTAATAATATTGATCTTAACTTATTAGAGAACCTGAGTAAAAATACATGTTCTCAATCAATATATTTGGCTGTATCCAAAGACAATTTACATTTTTCAAAAGCCTGATATATCTCACCTGAATATAAAGGTGTTATTTGAATGCAATGAAATTGATATGTTATAGCCGTGTTGATTGAAATACTTCATTTTCCAATATAGAAATATTATCAGAAAATTGACAAAGAAATTACAAATAGAATTTCTTTTGAAAAGTGTTGTTTACTTAATAACAATTTAATATTAATTTAAAACTTAAGAAAATAAGGATCAACTTCATTTTAAGAACAACGAATTATTGATATGATAAACTAAAAAAAATTATTTCCAAATAAACTGATGCTAGTGAATCGATGGCTATAGTAAAATATATAGATCATACATACATGTAAACATTCATCGAACATTGCTCTACATTATCGGATACAATATAGAAAACCGTCAAAATAACCGTAAAGTGAGATTACGTATACAAATGTGAAATGATTTGTGCAAATGACATAATCACATTTACATTGCCTATCACATTTCGATCACTGTTGACATCCAGTCCTGTTAGTTCCTCCCACATGTGGATTGTAATAGGCATTATGATTGGCGGATAGCTGACAGTCGACCAATCACGACGCGGAAAAGATTCCGCTGGCTCCCTACACCAACAAGCATTGGTGCAGTGTGCCGAGTTCTTGATGGGAAATGTATCCGCAAACTTTGCAGCAAAGTATAGATTTTTTGTGGTCATATTTTTTTTCCAATCATATTTTATGATGAAATGAACTTGGATTTTTTAAATTTCCATTTACCGTAATATGTTTCATACATTCCTAGTGAAAACAAGCGAAAATAAATTATACCCTCGGCCTGTATATTCATCATACAGTGGAAAAGTAACAGGCGTACATTTCGAGTATTTTGCTATTTTGCCAGTAATGTTTGCCAGTAAAATTATTTCGTCAACTATAACAGATGAAATATCTGTATATATAATCAAACCTTACAGATAAAACAAGATAAAACAACCAAAAATTACATTAATAGAATTAGATGTATGCAAGTTCGTGAGAATGACTTTTGACAGGTGAGACCCCTTATTTTAAAAACTACAGTCTAAGCATTTTGTATTCTTGATATACGTTAATTTTTAAAAAAATACCTTTCAATAAGATCAGTTTTCCTGCCAGTCGTTGCTGCTTGTCTCCTGGTCAACTCCTGCTTCAACTTCTGTACAGTGAATACTTCGTAAGATGCTGCCATATCGCGTCAGTGGTAACCGAGCTAGGTTTCCGCTCTTGATTCGAATTCGTTATCACGGAAAACTTAGCGCAGCGCGCAAAACAAAACGGACCGCTTTAAGCTTCGCGCTACAATAACCGATAGTACACCCACGCCCCCAAGCGGATTAGTGTGGTGGCGAACCCCATTGGCATCATCATAAATATGCATCCCCCCTTGTCCACCAAATGGGGCCTATTGAATTCATTTTTGTTTAATCTCAAGTATGTCATATTTATGCAAGAAAAATGTATCAACATTCAATAGTCTTTATCATGTACAAATTGGCATCATCATAAATATGCATCCCCCCTTGTCCACCAAATGGGGCCTATTGAATTCATTTTTGTTTAATCTCAAGTATGTCATATTTATGCAAGAAAAATGTATCAACATTCAATAGTCTTTATCATGTACAAATTGGCATCATCATAAATATGCATACCCCCTTGTCCACCAAATGGTGCCTGTTAGACAGCAGCGTTAAGAAGGTACAAATGGTAAATATTTCCTTTCAGTTTTCAATATATATATATACTGTTGACACTTTTCTATAAATAGTTTTGAATATGTCAGATGTAGGAAAATCTAGAAAAATAGTACCATTTGAAATATAATTGCAAAATTTCAACACTGGGGTTATTTAATAGTAAGCAAAATAAGAAAGTTTTAAAAAATGATCCAAATCAACCAAATTTGGTGTGTAGATAAAGCAACCTTTCAATAACATTAGTTTGTAAAACAATAAAATTTGAAAAAAAAGAAAGATTTCAAAGTCACCCACCCTCAAAAAGATGAAAATAATAATTATTAATTTATATTTTTAGTGGTCGAAAACATTCTAAAATATTCAAATACTTAAAAATTCATAGCGGTCTATTAGACCCCATGGTAGTTACTGTAAGTTTTGTAAAAATCGTAATAGGGTTATCTGGTATAAATTTGTTTTTTATTTAAAATCGATCTTTAAAGGGCGTCAGCCAAACAAAAAATAAGAAAAATAGTTACACCAACAAAATGTCAGGAGGTTTGTTAAAATTAAAATTAATATTAAGAAGTTATAATTTGTTAAGTTTATTGCTTTAAGCAATGTAATATGATGATCATTGAAATTACATAGTAAGGAAGATATTTCTACCCGGTAAAAAAGTTCCCAAGCAACAGAAATACCAAGGGAATCACAACAATACATAACTGAACGATTTTAAGAACTCAGGTACAGTATCGATAGTTGACAACAGAATATTTTGGCACATTCTCAATGAATATACATGGCCTATTTGGTATGTGATAAAGTGGTAACGAATTCTAACTTACTATTTGCCTGAAAATGCTCCGTGTCATGACTTCACGGACAAACATGAAATGAATTATTTGATGATGGGTTGTTTAAGGTATGATATTGTAACAAGAACTACCTGAGCAATCACCATCAAAAGAACATTCACACAGCCTACGATTTATACGGAGTACGAATCCCAGCAGTTGTAACTTGAAAAACAGTTTTTCAGACATGGAGACTCAATCCGGATACCTGCTGGCTACAAGAACAGAGGGACTTAATGCAAATCATATGTAAACCAATGAAATTGATTTCATAACAGTCCAAGAATTTTGTTTCAAGTTATGATCAATCTGCTGTACCTAAGGCAAGGATAGGATGGATTGAGTGTTTAAACAGTGGATGTAAGTCGACTTTGTAATTTTTGCCTTCAAGCAATATTTAGAGTATTCCCTTCAACCTTCACTTCATAACTTCAAAGGTTCACTTTTGTCAGAACTACTGTATCCATATGCTATTCTAATCTATGATGATACTTGATCGATATCCTATTTTCAGACAATTTTGTTGAAAAAAGCTTAGATTGAGGAGGTTTATTGTTACCCAATCCGTATGTCTGAAATAAAACAAACTTATTTCTTGGTTGTTTAACAAGAAACGATCATGTCATATTAACTTATATTTTTACATATCATAGAATCAGATATCAAAAGATATCAGTCTGTCACGTTATCAAATGACAATTTCACAAAGGACAAGGCAAATAATAAATCAGCAAAAAGTCAGTATCAAATTGAAACTTTGTTGATCAAGACAAGTTTGTGGGATAGAATGGGAGACGCCTGATTGCAGGCAATCAAAGTTAGTTGTGCAATCAGCGATGCTGTTCTTAAATCACCATTTTCGCTACTAAATGATGGCAAATTCATTTTGATATGAACCACCCTTTCCATGCGAGAAGAGTTGTCATTTTCTAAAGAAATTCAAATGGATTGTGGTGCAAATTTTGTCCGCTAGGGGAAGTTACCGGAACCCACGGTTGTCGGCGTAATAGAACAGAGGCTGTATCAACATTTCATGACTTGATCTGCCTCTGTGGGGAGAGAATGCAGGTACCGGTGTTCGTCGTCAACACATAGAGCAAAGTTTAGATAACATACCGATAACATACACTACAGTGTCAAAAGTTGTTCGGGACGCAATAATTAATAATCTAAATAACTATTGTGTGGAATGAAAAGTTCTAGTCTTCGCTGACAATGTTTAGAATACCTGTCAGGTCTAAACGGGAAATGCGATGATGCACGTGAAGTTAAGACAAATAAAGCAGCATAGCCCTCCAATAGTTTATCACGGAGAGTTGAGTTCGAGAGATACGCAAAACAGTTTACAAACTCAAACTCCAGTAGTTGGCAGCATCCTTGCTTTAAGTTCGATATGGTTCGTAAAGTCTAAGTAAGTTTGGCACGAGGGACTCGTCCACTGCCTAACGACGAACGACAAGTCCCTCATGCCAGACAAATGGAGACTTTTCGGACCATAAACTACCAGAACAATGCATTTTAGGGTGCACTAATGATCAAACAATCAGCTTTAAGGTTTTTGATAAATGAAGTCTAGAACTAAGAAAAGTAATGGTGATTTATTTAATGTACATGTAGGATATTGTAACAAGAACTACCTAAACATTCACCTTCAAAGGAACATTCAGACACCCTACGATTTATGCAGTATATGAATCCCAGTAGTTATAATTTGACAAATAACTGTTCAGAAAGTGAGACTAAATCCGCATATCTGCTGGCCATAGAAACGTAGAGTCTAAATGGAAATCATACTTAACCCACTGAAATTGATATCATAACAGTCCAAGAATTTTGTTTCAAGTTATGATCAATCTCGTCCTGTACCTAAGGCAATAGATAGGAGGGATAAAGCGTTTTAACAGTGAATGTAGGTCGACTTTGTAATTTATTGCCTTCAAGCAATATGTAGAGTATCCCCTTCAACTTCACTTCATAACTTCAAAGGTTCACTTTTGTTAGAAGTACTGTATCCAGATGGTATTCTCATCCATGATGATACTTGATCGATATCCTATTTTTACTATCTTGCATGATCAAATTAGTGATGATCTAGATGTACTAGAAAAGTCTTTTAATAACTGATTGATAGACAATTTTGTTGGAAAAAGCTCAGATTGAGGAAGTTTAGTGTTACCCTATTTGTATGTCTGATATAAAACAAACTTATTTCTTGGTTGTTTAACGAGAAATGATCATTTCATATTAACATATATTTGTACATATCATAAAATCAGATATCAATAGATATAAGTCTGTTACATTATCAAATAATTATTACACAAAGGACAAGGCAAAGAAGAAACCAGCAAAAAGTCAGTATCAAATCGAACTTTGCTGATCAAGACCTAAACAACCACATATATGAAGAACTAAGAAAAGTCCCTTTGTTAGCAGTTTATTTGTTTGTGAAAGTTATTGCCTGAAAATAGTAATGTTTATCCAATGCTTTAATTTCAATAGATAACATATCATTAGGTGTATTACAAAAATTCAAATATGCATATTTAAAGCCAAAACTACGGTTTTTTTTCATTTCGTTTTTAGATAAAACAGCACATTCCTTTATCAACGTATTTGGGAGAACAATAGTTTTTTAGAAGATGTTTATTTGAAAACAACTTTATATGAACAAAGATCTGATGCCCTTTCTTAGATATTAATCTTGATAATGAGTATCTTATTACTGTGACGATAAACATCATAGTGTATGAAAAGTACGTATGACTGTCATGGTGATCTTTTTTGTGCTCTTTCAAGAATTGTGAGTTTGAAACAATAGCCACATTGGCTTCATTGCAATATCAATTCATCAGTTCAAAACGTAACATATTATCATTATATAAAATATTTCTCATAAACAATCTCTTGATATCCTCATTTTGGGATGATTAATCTGTTTAAAGGTTTATCAATAATTCGTCAATTCAAATGGCATTCCATTGCCATATCAATTCATCAGTTTCAAAACTTAACATATTATCATTATCAAAAATGTTTCTAATAAACAATCTCTTGATCTCCTTCTTGTGGAATGATTAATCTGTTTAAAGGTTTATCAATAATTCGTCAATTCAAATGGCATTCCATTGCCATATCGATTCACCAGTGTTTCAAAACTTAACATATTATTATTATCAAAAATGTTTCACATAACCAATCTCTTGATCTCCTTCTTGTGAACTGATAAATCTGTTTCACTGTTTATGAATAATTTTTCCAATTTAAATGTCAAATCAATTTCATAATGATGTCATAACTGGTCAAAGTTTTTGACAGACGGAGATAATAATGTTTTTGTTGAACAGTTTGTTATTTGATATTAAACGTTCCTTGTAGCTACACAAATCAATCACGAGAATTGGATTTCAATCGGATTACACATGTTGTTTATTACTTGATTTCTTTGTTATCTTTGAAATAATTTATGACCTAAGAATATTGGATTGTAATCGACTTCTAATTCAACTTGATAGCAAGAATTGTTTTATGGTTAAAGAGATTCAGTTTGCTGTGATTACTTTTCTGATTGTTAGAGCTATCTGTCAGTCAAAGAGAGGCTTGGTCGTTTTAGATTGTAAGTAAAGCTAAAGTAAAGAGTAAGTAAAGAGTTGATAATTTCTGTGTCTCAGTTTAATGATGGAAAACAAACTACAGAATGACTGTTGTTACTTTTTCGGTGGATGTGTATTTCCCGTTTTGTCATGATGAATTTAATCATTTTGAATTTTGGACCATGACTCAGAGCCCTCTACTTTCCAAATTTCTGAAGCTATGTACATGACATGCTTATCATCATTTTGTTGTTCTCTTGATTTTTTCCAGATAGAAGTCCTTTAAGACGAATGGATTAATCAACATGTTCGGAAATTTACATATTTAATGATGGAACAAAGAAGTCTGTAACCTTTGATTACAATTTCTCCTACAGAATTATAAACCAAGGTCAAGACCATGGATTTTAAGGTGTGAGTTTAAGGGGTTCAGTTACTGAACTTACTTTGATGTTTCATAGCATATCAATGTTGATTGACACAGTTGTCACATTTAATATAAACATTCTTTGGATTTTCTTCAGTCTTACTGTCAAACATTTCTTCTTCGTAAGCGTGTACATTTGATTAAACTTAAGTATCTCAGGAATACGACAAACTGGGATAACAACTTTGATTGACTCAATATTCGTGACACATATTACCTAACAGCTCCCAGAAGAACCCATCTTTGTTTTTGACAGTTTTGGTCATAATATTGTTTAAATATTATTTTTTCAAAAATTGTTGTTTCATTGTTGTACATGTATCTTAATGATTACATATTGTTAAAAGGTTAGAAACCAAGTATTCTATACATGTGTAATGATGTTCCCATTCCCTTATCCAAACAAAATCAACCTTTTTCCTGTAAGCAAGGTGTCTATGCTTTGACATGTAATTGTATCGTACCAATTAACGTTTTGACTGATGCAAATTGTAGTGAAATAAATGCAACCTTGGAATCTTCAGACCTTGTTAGCAAGAGCAAAGGTTTTCTTTCACGACTAACTGATGAAGTTAACAAAACAAACTCTCTGGAAACTCACACTGGTAATTGAATGTGGATAGAGGGAGACGTCTTCCAATAAATAAATCGATGCGTGCGACATTAATTCTGTCCTTGAAAGAAGTTTTCTTGAGAAACAATTAGAGATGTTTTGAACACCAGCTGTGCTGCTGAAATTCTTACAGAGTGTCTGGTGAAGGCACGAGTTAAACCAGTAAACTTCTTGACTGATACAACTTGTAGTGAAAAAAATGCAACCTTCGAATGTTCAGACCAAAGAGTAAAGGTTTCCTTTCTCGACTTACTGATTTAGTTTACAAAACAGTCGTCTGCTTGTCGCCGTCCAGTGACAAACCAAAACAAGGCTGAGAGGCCACGAGCAGGGGATACCGGAAATGACGTGGCAGTAGGTGAAGCGTTCGTCTGCTTATATCGAAAATGATAGGCGAAATCCGTAGTTCTGTGTTTCCCAAGCGATTAACAGTATGTCATTTCATTGTGTTACTGTCAACTGTCCTAGAATATCTCCTGATGAAGTCTCAATAGCCAAATTTCAATCACATTGATCATTCCACGCCAAATTGACCCGTTGTGTTAGGTCAAACAGAGCAATGTGACAATCTACATCGAACTCACGTGTTCCGATCACTACACCGATTTTTTGTTTCGAGCACGCATTTTCACTGAATGAACAGTTTGGCATGCAGAGAAAAAAAATCCTTTTCTGATGAGTAAAATATAAAACAAAGCACAAAGATTTGAGCGTTGTGTAAAAAATGTTGAATAAACAATGACATTGGTCTGCAGGTGTCATTTACTTTCTTTAGATCAGATACTCACTTATTACACAATTTCTTTACTGTTTACATATTTCCTGTCCGTTTGCTAATTAAAAGCTACTAAATGATGACTATAGCAGGTAGGTTATATAATGCACAATTATCAACACCTGGCTATTTTATTACATCATCAGCGAATTAGGTAACATCAAATAGCAATTGTATTCCTTAACAATTTTATATTTTCTCCGATTGGTAAATTATAACTTGTTGAAATTAGGAATACTGTTTTTGCTCTATCTGATAATTATTTTGGGTAAGGTTCATTTAAGAAATCTTCATTCTGTTGGGCCATGTATTGGGTATTGCTATGAAAAATATATTCTCTATGTACAAGAGTGACAAAATTAAGATTGTCATTGAAAGTGTAGTTTCAATGCCCTATTAAAGTAATGTTTTAAACAAGACATCAGTCATCATCCAATACATGCCTTTCATTAAGAATTGAAACTTATCCATCACTAAATGAAATAAGTAAGAAAAAAGTTAGTTTTTTTATCCTGATACAAAATGAAGTCAAAAGCATTTTATTAAAATTGGTTAAACGTAAAAAAAAGTATTATATAACAACATCCTTTCTGATGTGCTACCTAAGTAATATTCAATAACAACAAACAACTGTGCACGCAGATGTAACAGTTCTCATATGAGCATGAAAACATTAACGATTTGTTATTTGTCACTGTCGGAAATAATAGTCAGTGTATGTTATGTAAGATTCAGCAAACAACAGACCATCAGATTATTACTTATTATGTCTAGCCAAAATGGCGCCAATTTGACAGGGCAGTCGCCTTTTTGCGTCATTTGATAGGGTTTTGAAATATACGATACTACATGTTTATACAATTATAATTGGCTTGAATAAATCGTTATTGAGTCGTCGGATATCTAAGCTTTCGGAATATACAAGGCTTGAGTGTTTTTTGTGTGAATATTTGTATGTTAAATGAGCAGTTAAAAAGATATCATTTCCCGTTGAAAAATTATCATTCGGTGTAAGTACTCCCCTACTGCTACGTCATAGTAGGTAGGCACGCTCGGGACACGCTTCAGTGACCACAGATTCTGTTCTCCGGGGCTAATTAGGCAGTGTATTTTAAAGCCGTATTTAGGCAGGTACCGTCCGATTTCGAAAATTCAAAGTTGACTATAATTCAAATTGCAAGCCGCTTTTGATGAATCCTGAAAGTGTCCATAGACCATTTCAGTCCCCCTTTAAAAAGAATTATTTGATAATGGGTTCTTTTAAGGTACATGTAGAATATTGTAACATGAACTGCCTGAAAATTCACCATCAAAGGAACATTCGGACAGCCTACAATTTATCTGGTGTACGAATCCCAGTAGTTGTAATTTGACAAACAGACTCAATTCGGATACCTGCTGGCTACAAGAAAGGGGGATCTAAATGCAAATCATACTTAAACCACTGAAATTGATTCATACCAGTCCCAGAAATTTGTTTCAAGTTATGATCAATCTCTCCTGTACCTAAGGCAATAGATAGGAGGGATTAAGCGTTTTAACAGTGACTGTAAGTCGACTTTGTAATGTATTGCCTTCAAGCAATTTGTAGAGTATCCCCTTCAACTTCACTTCACAACTTCAAAGGTTCACTTTTGTCAGAACTGTATCCAGATGTTATTCTCATCCATGATGATACTTGATCGATATCCTATTTTTACTATCATGCATGATCAAACTAGTGATGATCTAGATGTACTAGAAAAGTGTTTCATAACTGATTGATAGACAATTGTGTTGGAAAAGCTTAGATTGAGGAAGTGTAGTGTTCAAAATCGTTATTTATTGTGAGTAAAACAATATTTACCAAGCCTGCGTGGTCTATATAGAGATTATTACACAAGGAAGTTTATCATATGACTTTTACGAAACAAGTGTGAATTTTTGTATTACCCGAGTGAGAGCGAGGGTTATACACAAATCTGCACGAGTTTCGTAAAATCATATGACACACTTCCGAGCTTAATAATTTCTTTACTACAGATTCTTTTCCATTTTACCACCTTAGAAATATCCAAGAAACGGGTCGCTTCCCTAGCGACGGTCGGCTACAGTGACGTCATGAACAATGGTGTTATGACGTCACAGGTGGAAAATACGGGAACTCGCACATCAACAATCGTTGCTAGGCAAAAGTGATATGTGCACTAGTGCACATATTGAAAATATGTCACTACATTTAACCATATGGGTAATAAATTGTTTTACTCAGGTCAATGTAAAACAATATTGATTTCTACAGACGTCTATGATTCTATTATTATATGTTTTACAAGAAAGTGTAAACAGAAGGGAACTATGTCTCAAATATAACATATAAAAGATGCCGACATCAAAGGTGACGTCACATAGGCATTATATCAACAATGGGTCAATATCAAAGTTGCGATTGTTTTGAAGTCAATATAGCTTTCTATGGACTCTCATGTAACAAAATTGATGCAACTCTTTGATCATATAATAATAACTTATATTTTTACATATCATAGAATCAGATATCAATAGATATAAGTCTGTCACATTATCAAATGATTATTACACAAAGGACAAGGCAAAGAAGAAACCAGCAAAAAGTCAATATCAAATTGAAACTTTGCTGATCAAGACCTAAAGAACCATGAAAATGCAGAATTAAGCAAGGTTCCTTTGTTAGCAATTTATTTGTTTGTGAACATAATTGCCTTCATGACATGGAAACAGAAAATAGTAATGTTTATCCAATTCTTTGATTTCAATAGGTGTATTATTAAGGTGTATTACAAAAATTCAAATATTGCATATTTATAGCCAAAACTATGTCTGTTTTACATTTTCCGTTTTCAGATATAACAACACATTCCTTTATCAACATATTTTTGGAGGACAATCGATATTTTTTTCAGATGTTTATTTTAAATTTTTTTTATATGAACATAGATGTGATACCCTTTCTTAGATATTAATATTGATAATGAATATAGTATTACTGTGATGATAAACATCAAAGTGTATGAAAAGTACGTATGACTGTCATGGTGTTCTCGTTTGTGCTCTTGCAAGAATTGTGAGTTTGAAACAATTGCTACAGAGCAATATCAATTAATCAGTGTTTCAAAACTTGAAATATTATGATTATCAAAAATGTTTCTCATAAACAATCTCTTGATCTCCTCCTTGTGGAATGATTAATCTGTTTAAACGTTTATCAATAATTCGTCAAAGCAATTGGCATTCTATTGCCATATCAATTCATCAGTGTTTCAAAACTTAACATATTATCATTATCAAAAAATTTTCCCATAAACAATCTCTTGATCTCCTTCTTGTGAACTGATTAATCCGACTCACTGTTTATGAATAATTTTTACAATCTAAATGTCAAATCAATTTTATAATGATGTCATAACTGGTCACATTTTTGACAGAAGGAGATAATAATGTTCTTGTTGAACAGTTTGCAATCTGATATTAAACATTCCTTGAAGCTACTCTAATCAATCATGAAAATTGGATTTCAATCTTATAATTAGAGTTTAATGATTGAAAAGTTCACTCAACAATGGTTATAGTTATCGGATTAGACATATTGTTTGTTATTTGACCTCTTTGTAATGTTTGAAAAATAATTTATGATTTAAGAATAGTGAATTGCAATTGACTTCTTATTTAACTTGCTAGCAAGAAAATTGTTTTATGGCTAAAGAGATTAAGCTCGATGTGATTACTCTTCTGAATGTAAGAACTATCTGTCGGGCAAAGAGAGGCTTGGTCTTTGAGATAAGTATAGAATTGATAATTTCTGTGTCTCAGTTAATGGATCACCAAAACAAAATGACTGTTACTTTTTGGGTGTGTTTTCTTCAAGAATACACCCCTGGGGGATACAATTTACATTGAATTTCCATCTTTGTGGCAACAGCTAATATAATTTAGGCATCCATCCAACCAAGATTTTTATTACATATTGTGGAAGGATCTAGTAAAGTTTGAAACCTTATTCGGTACTTGCGGAATTTAGAGTTACCGTTCCTGATTAGAGTTATCTGCCCTTGGTAGCAGGTATGTGCCCTCTCGACTCGTTGACGTTACCCTTATGGGCCGCGCAAAAAAGGAAATAGTCGCTTTGTGTAAATGTGATTATTTGCCGGGTTTTTATCATTGGTGGTCAATGAATGTATTTTATGCTTGAGTATGTAAATCTTGACATGTCTGTAATATAATATATTATTTCAAATGTATTTAATTGAGTTAATTCCTTAAACGGTATAGATCTTTTTTGATAATTCTGTTTTATGTGCTAATTGATGCAAATGTGAAAATAATAAAACTATCTCAAGGCAAACAAATAGGACATAAGTATCTATTTATGGATTAAACATTTTATTTAGTAATTTATTAATAACAAATACTTCACATCTCATTTAAGTGGACAAAATTAGTAGAAATGAACAGTTTTGACGGGTAAAATTACGCACCTCACTTCTCTAAGAGATGAATTATCAGTCATGCCATTAGAGTACAATATAATGATAAAACAAACTGTTGTTGTTAAAGTGTAGTGACAATTCTTTATAGAAAAAGCTTTTTGAATATTGTTTGTCAAAAGAACTTGAAGTTTTCGAATGAGTAGGCCTATACCCCTTCTTTGGCGGGAAATGTAGGCTAAAGATACGCTTTCAGTCGGGGTTTAAGAACACATACTTTTTCATATTTGCTCAAAGATTTTAATTTTTTTCAGAAGTTCAAGGAAGGGAAAAATGATTTTTTTGTGATTCCATTGACATTCGGTATGTGAAAAGAGAAAATATTTGACGACGATTAATTTGTAAGGGAATTTGTCAGTTTGTATTAACTCGTCACTGTTTTGTGCCGCGGTTCAACAATATTTTCCCCTTTTAACGACTTAACTTAATGTCTTCTCAATTCCAAAAAATGTTGACACAGATAGATAGTACAAGCTTACCTTCAATATGTGCTAATTATTAGGTTAAATAACTTTTGTGTGAGTGCGTATATAATTCTAGAATATTCCCCTGCTATATTAATATTATTACATGATTATTTCGCACTTATTGTCGTATATGTTAGTGATGGTAGCATGTTCGTTGTTCTAGATTTAACAATTTGACTTAGAATAAAATTCATCACTACTTCTTCTTGAATCAGTTCGTTTATACAAAAATAACCCGATAGGATTGTCTTTCCCCGACACCATATTTTCAAGCAAACAACGCTATTATTTATAAACTCAAATTGTTGAACATTGACCATATTAATTGATGGAATAGTCTTTAGAATACGTTTATGAATGGAAACAAATAAGACCACCTTCATCACAAATACAAAATAAATTTTGCAAATCAATGAACAAGTGGCGGTAGAAGATTTTTTAGCGTACTGCAGATAAAAAATACAACTGAAAACTGTTTCGAATACGTTGCGGTCAGCCTGCTACAACACACAATTTGTCATTTTTATGGGCCTATCGTTTAACTTATAAATATTTACAAGCGCTTTGAACCTCTTCTGCTCACTGAAAAGTGAACAAAAAACTTTAGTGATATGTTGTCTTAGTGTATTTTTTCGGTTTCGATCAGAACTTCAATGTTTGATAACCTTTTGTTTTTGTTTGGGCTCCGTAAAGAGATCAACCGCCGGACTTTAGTGATATGTTGTCTTAGTGTATTTTTTCGGTTTCGATCAGAACTTCAATGTTTGATAACCTTTTGTTTTTGTTTGGGCTCCGTAAAGAGATCAACCGCCGGACGCTCAAAAAAAGTAAAATGGTATTTTAGTCATGTGTGTTTATCTACATGTATTTACAATTTTACAATAAAACTTTAGAACGGACAGAACTTAACGAACTATCCCATCTCGAGTACCTACCAGTTTTTGGACGTTTCTATAGGCCCCTCTTACATATTTAGAAGACCTAAAACGTAGATAACAGTTAACTCGTAGGGTGATTTCGAGGATCTACCAGGTTTTTTTTTACATTTCTATAGGCCCCTCTTACATACTAAGAAGACCTAAAGCGTAGATAATATTTTTACAATTTACTGGTACGGTAATGTTTACCTTACTTCAATAACATGTTTCTTTTTACATTTTTGATCTATAAGCGTTCCGATCTCGGCGATATCCTCCGGTTTTTTTAAAGTACACTTTTGAACATTTTAGACCTCATGAAATATTTTAAGGACATAATTATTTTCAGTAGTTACAAGAAACGTAGATAATAACCTTAAACCATACGCCTATTGCTCATGGAAACAGATATAAAATGATGTTTGGCATTTTTTTAAATTCTCGATTAATAGATGTATTTCCATCAAATGTTAAAGAAACTAGCTAGGTTTTCCCATCTAGACCTTGTACATATGCATCACATACCGTATTTCCTCTAATAAGCGCCGGGGGTAAAGGGGTGATGAAAAAATAAGCGCCCGGGCGCTTGTTAGAGGAAATACGGTAAATACCATTTTTATTGCCTTTTTTACAGGTATAATTGTTACAAATTTGAAGAAATTTGTCATATTTGCAACGCATTAAGAAATAAGTTCATCACAATCAACAATGCATGACCAAAACAAACGTGCAAAGCCTTTTACACGGGATGTACTGGTGTGTTGCCTAAGGAACTGTGCAAACGGCAACAAAAATAATGAATTATAGTATTTCGTATCACGTGTCTAGGAATAAAACAGACTTGAAGACAACGCGATTATTATCACCTTAAAACTAGTAACGGAATACAGTTGATAAATATTTTACATGAAATGTTACATTTTACGTAACTGTGATGAGATTAGAGCTCATTAACATACTTTCGCTTGCATCAGAAACATATATTTTGACTAAAATTATTTCCTGGTGTTAAATTGACACGGTTTGTTGTCCTGTAAACTCATATTTTAAGGGAATTTTACAATATGTGTCCAAAAAAACAATTGTAATTGAATATTTAGCATTCAAATCTAAGTTCTGTATCATGCATGAAGAAATAAAAAATAATCGCCCAAAATATCTTTATTTCTATTTCCATGAGTACTTTTTATAATAGGATATTTATTTCGGAAACACAAGGGACTATGTTAACAGTGACAATTCCTTGGATTTTCTTTTTCATCAACTCACAAAAAAACTAAATTACCGATGTTCTCCGCGCGAAACATAACAAGCTAATTGAAATCCGTAATGCAAATTACATGTACATGAAAACAGCGACATGAACCTTTCAATTTTGAAAAAGTTTAGCAAGATATATCACTGAAAAAGCAATAAACTATTGAGACAATTGTATAAATACGAAACTACTCATTTTCCTCTAAGTTTGTTATTAATATATTTAATTTCAATTTTCTAAATATTTTTTTATTTCAAAGTTCTAAATAATATATTTTTTACGAGAAACAAACTATTTAACAGGACGGCGTCAGTTTTTGCAAGTTATGTACTGTCATTGAGATTGAGATGTAAATTTCGATGGAAAGTAAATTGCTATGTTCTTTAAAATTGCACATAAAATATACCAAAATATATATGAAATAAATATTTAATAGTGACATGTTTTTGCTACGAAAAATGGGTTATTTCGGTAATACGGTCAACTGATAGGTCAAACGTGTATAAAGATCTCGAAGAATCTGAATTACTGCAGTAATTTATAGTTTTATGACGCAATAATCACGACCCATGACGGTAACGTCAACGAGTCGAGAGGGTGCATACCTGTTCCCAAGGGCGGACAACTCTAATCAGGAACGATAACTCTAAATTCCGCAAGTCGGGAATAGCTTAGTTAAAAAAATTGAGTAGGTGAAATGAGCCCAAATTGAGTCAAATGGAAAGTAATATCTAAATTTATTAACTTTCAATCGATGGACCATATGCAAGCAGCTTAAGTGCATGATTTCATATACTAATAGTTAAATGTTTAAAAGTTTAATGCTTAATGTCATTTCTTATGTTGTCATCACATATAGAATGATTATTGTTATTGAAGTTGCAATTAAAGCTTTGTGTCATACTTTTTCTTTTGTTATTTCGATAAGTCTTTTTAGTGCGCTTTTAGTATTCTGTTATTTGTCAACTTTGATTTTTGTTGCTACTTAAGTTAGATAATCTTTTATTCTGTTATGTATAAATACTGGATTTGCTTTTGGGCACGACTGCAAATCCGTCCACCCTGAAACGTTTATCTATCTTTTGAATTCAACTTCTCCAACAGTTTGTTCTCTATCGTTTCTCTAGGTTCACGCATGCTTTGTTAATATGTCAGGGATGTGTATTTCCCGTTTTGTCATGATGAAATTAATCATTTAGAGTTATTGACCATGACTCAGAGCGCTCTAATTCCCATCAACGTTTTGTTGTTCTCTTGATTATTTTCCAGGTAGAAAGCCCTTTTAAGACGAGTATATTAATCAACATGTTCAGAAATTTACGTATTTAGTGATGGAATAAAGAAGTCTCTAAACTTTGATTACAATCTCTCCTACAGGATTATAAAGACCAAGGATTTTAAGGTGTGAGTTCATTGCAGTCCAACTAAAATTTAAAGGGGTTCAGTTACTGAACTTACTTTGATGTTTCATAGCATATCATATCTTCCTTAAGCGTGTACATTTGATTAAACTTAGATATCTCCTGAATACGACAAACTGGGATGACAACTTTGATTGACCCAATATTCGTGACACACAATACCATAACAGCTACCAGAAGAAGGCATTTTTGTCTTGTTTCTGACAGTTTTGCCATAATATTGTTTAAATATTATCATTTCCAACACAATTGTTGTTTCATTGTTGTTCAAAGGGTTTAAACAATATATGCTATAAATTGTAAAAATAGTTTCATTTACTTTTTCAATTGATGAACTTATTTCCTGTAAGTAGGGTGTCTGAGCTGTGACATGAAATGATCAGATTGTATTGAACCAATTAACTTCTTGTTACAAATTGTAGTGAAATAAATGCAACCTTGAAACGTTAAGACCTTGTTAGCAAGAGCAAAGTCTTTTTTCACAACTAACTGATAAAGTTAACAAAACAAATTGTCTGGAAACTCACACTGATAATTGAATGTGGTTAGAGGGAGACGTCTTCCAATAAATAAATCGATGCGTGTGACATTAATTCTGTTCTTGAAAGAAGGTTTTCTTGAGAAACAATTAGTGATGTTTGGAACACCAGTTGTGCTGCTGAAATTCTTACAGAGTGTCTGGTGAAGGCACGAGGATAAAAACAAACGTGGTGTTTATGGATTGAAATCTCTTCTTTAACTGGCGTCACTAAGTCAAAGAAAATTTTGGTCACTTATCTAAGGTATCTAAGTGAGTCAGTGCATTATTTTCTAAAGCCCCTTGGGGAAAAACTCAATTGGCTACTTGAAATTGTTCAATTAAATAAATGATTAAAAAAATTCATTCCGTATACCATTATTAACAAACTAAACGGAAAGGTATAAGTAGTTAGAAGCCCGTTTGCACATTCTCGAAGAGTATACATGTTTTTAACCACAGGTGATAAAGTTTTTACGAATTCTAGCTATTATCAGTATTGCAAATAATTTGAAAATTGATTGTTTGGTGGCTGATTTTTCAATACGTTTTAAGGTTGGATACTGTAACAAGTACTACTTGAACATATGGATACCCTACGATTTATAAAGAATTTCAGTAGTTGTACTTGGACAAACAGCTCTTCAGACACTGAGAGACCATCCGGATACCTGCTGGCTACAAGAACGAAGGGTCTAAACGCAAATAATATTTAAACTGCTGAAATCTTAAGTTTTTTTTGTTTCGAGTGATGATTGATATTATCTTGTACATAGTACCTAAGGCAATAGATTGGACGGATTAAAGGTTTGAACAGTAGATGTAAGTCGACTTTGTAATTTTTTGCCTTCAAACATTTAAAGAGAATCCTCTTAAGCCTTCACTTCATAACTTCAAAGGTTCACCTTTGTCACAAGTACTGTATCCAGATGTTATTCTCATCTATGATACTTGATCGATTGACTTTCATGCATGGTAAAGTAGTGATTATCTCTACTAGAAAACAGTTTTGAACAGTTTTTAGTTTCATAACTAATTTGATAATTTTGTTAAAAAGGGTCAGATTGAGGAAGTTTACTGTTACCCATTTTTTATGTCTTATATAAAAAGAAAATTAGTTGTGAAACGAGAATCGAATTATACAAACTAATATCTAAATGTTAAAAACATCATATGAAAAGAAAAATAGAAATATAATGAGAAAACATGATAGTGATGATGATACTTTGTTGATAAGTGCTCTTAAAATGTGCTGCATAATCAAATCATTGTTGGATTATCTAGACGCTGGATATTTATCATTCTTTTCATTTCATTATAGTGAATATCATTACGGTGTTGTACACATATTTTCATAAAGTATGAAAAATAAACTATTGCGTATTTGCAACCAAGACAATGTTTATTTGAAAACAAATTTATATGAACACAGATCTGATGCTCTTTCTTAGATATTATTTTTGATTATAAAGACCTTATTAACATAAAAACATTAGAGTCTATGAAAAGTATGCATGACTTTCATGGTGCTGTATTTTGTGCTCCTACATGGATTTCGAATTAGATTTTGACTTCTGACCCTGGTTTCTTTGATTTGGTGAGACTTAATGTAAATTGTCTCTGAGTTTTCATGTTAAAAAGCTACACTGTCAAAACAATTCACCAGTTTTCAAACACTTAACTTAATATCATTATGTTTAATGTTACACATTTTCTCAAAAAACAATCAAACAATTGTTCTCCTTAGTGTTGAAATGATTAATCTGTTTCACTGTTAATGAATTTTTCAATTCAAATGTCAATGCAATAACATGATGATGACAAAATAAACATTATAGTCTTTGAAAAATAAGTAGGACTGTCATGATGATGTATCTTTGTGATCTTACATAAATTGTTAATTCAAAACAATTTGAATTTGAATTCTGAACCTTGTTTCTTGTCTAGTGAGACTTCATAATTGAAAAGCTAAATTGCCAAATAAATTCATCAGCATTCAAACGCTGTACATAATTTTATTATGTTTTATGTATATTTGTTTCCCACAAACAATCTTTTCATCTCCTTCTTGTTGAAATTAATAATAAGTTTCACTGTTTATGAATATTTTTCAGTTCAAATGTCTTACCAATTACATGTTGATATCAGAACTAGAGAACTTTGAACAGTTTGCAATTTGATTTTAAACGTTCCTTGAAGTTATACAAATCAATCATGTAAATTGGATTTTAATCATGTCATAAGAGTCTGAAGCATGAAGAGTTCACAAATCAATAGCAATATGTATATGTTGCTTGATCTCTTTGTTATGTTTGAAAAATAATTTATGACTCAAAAATTTGAAATTGTTATTGACTTCTTATTTAACTTGATTGCATGAAACTTGGCTAAATGGTTAATGAGATTCAGTTCTATGTGATTATTCTTCTGATTGATTTGACAAGAGAGGCTTGTTCTTTTGAGTAAATAAAGAATTTGTGATTTATGTGTCTCAGTTGTATGATGGATCGCAAAATACAAATGAGTATTGTTGCTATATATCAGTGATGTGCATCTGCCGGTTTTTTCATTATGAAATTAATGATTTTGAGTTATGGGCCTCGAGTCAGAGTGCTCCTATTTCCAAATTTTGAAGAACACTACATGTGATGCGAAACCAATCATGACATGCATATTACCAATTGGTTGTTCTCTTGATGTTTTACAGAGGAATAACCCTTAAAGGGGCTGTAGCACGTTTTTTTGGGGAAATATAAGGTGATGTTAGGAAAATGAAAATTAATGATTCCAATTGAAAGACAACGTATTTAAACTAAATGAAGCAGTAATAATTCAAATACATGACGTAAAGTTTAGCCATGCAATTCCTTTTTCTTACACAAAATGAATTAAAGGTGTTCACATAAAATGGCCGCCTATGGATTTTATGTGAATTTTCATACTTTGTCCTCTGACTAGGGATGATTGGCTTGTGTAATGAGATTTTTGACACGGTCAAAATAATACCTTTAGCATTAACTTTCATTTATCAATGAACATTTTAAAATATAAAATTATCAAAAAAACGTGCTACTGCCCCTTTAAGAATTAGTATTTGAATCAACATGTTTGGAAATTCACATATTTAGTGATGTAACAAAGCATCTGAGAACCTGTCATCGTTGAACCAATGGCCCATTTTAATTAATTTAAATCAAACGAAAGCTCGTACCTTGGTGTCTTTCTTACGTTAGTACAGCTCCATAAGGATGATTGTCAAGTGGCCTTTCACTCAAGCCAAAGCAAAATGAGGCTCTGAAGTCATCAGCAGGATTGATATTTCATCATGTTTGTAAAGTTGATATTGTTCAGGGCTTACAGATATTGTGCACAAGAGGATCGTGCAAGTGTTTATGATGCAGGAGGATGTATCCCTGCAGTACTTCATGCAAGCTCTCAGTTCATAACCATGAACACGGAGATATCTGTATGAAGTTATTGCCCTTGTTTCGTGTTCTTGGACCCTGTTGAGATTTATGCAATTGCATATAACAGAGTTATGGCCCATGAAGGAAAATGGCGGCAGCTTTAATGATAACTAATTTGGCGGGAGATGTTGATGACCATGTCTTCTTGTTCTTTCAGATATTGTGCACTAGAGGATCGTGCATGTGTTCATGATACAGGAGGATGTATCCCTGCAGTACTTCATGCCAGCTCTCAGTTCAAAACACTAAAGAGGATGACATTGTAGGGAAGCCGTATCTTCTTGATCCTCGGAAATTATTTAAACATATTTATTTCAACAAAGAATTTGATTTGTAAACAAGCTAACAGCTCCAAGATACAATATCAAGAACATATCATGGTTAAAAATATGAACCTGTTGTTACAAACAGCAACAAGCATTGACAATTATAACATAATGTCTATTAATGATATTATGGTAAATTATCTATAACCAACTATGATTTAGTTAGAAAATGAATGGGCATGTTGATTGTTGTCTTTTTAAACTTAACAATTTGTTTTGGAAGACTTTAAGTTTTCTGCCGACAGCTAAATCCAAATTTGTGTTTGATCAAAACTTTCGAAGTGCCTCTCTAGACCCATATAGCAAGTAAGGTTTGAGAACTTGCTACAATCGAATTTTTAACTGAAGGCAGTGCTTGTCAATCATTGACACCGATACATTGATCATTCACCCAACCAGTCCAGTCTTTCTTGATGAAACAAGAGACTTTTCAATGTAACTTTACTACCTTTTATTGGATTAAGCTCACTAGTGAAAATCGGTTAATAAAGTTATAAAATTGTTAACACATTGACTCCATTGGGGTTTGGACTCAATCTACCAAAAGTGTCCTCTCCGTCATGGTCCGACATGGTCCAACATGTTCTGCTTATCCAGCTAATGTGAGAACTCCTGTTTAAACTTTTGGTATCGGTAGGTAACGGCAGGTAACTCAAGTGTACCATGCATTATGTATCATTCGCCACCTTCCAGCTTGTTTAATTGGCATGTTATGATTGGTCCTCTTATGACTAGGCTTTGTCTTTGTTAAAATGGTTACAGAACATGCTAGGAGGTGGGCTGTAAGTGGAGGGGTAGCTCCCTGAAGATACATGATAAGGGAAAATCCCCTTGAGATCTCTTTTGAAATTGTATGTGTAGCGATGTCAATGGCTTTGAGTAATTTTTGCAATGGTTTATGAGATAAGCTTGTCCTGATCGAAGTACACAAATGGAACTTTATTTTAATGTTGGTTTTGGGTTTATTTATATCAATTCTCGTATTTGAATGACTGCATAATATAACATACCCTTTAACGAATTATGTTATTTCATAGATATTCCCATTTCTTGGCGTTATCGACCCACCTAATTCCTGTAACCAGATTGTCTGGACCTTGACATGTAATGATCAGATTCGTTATTGAACCAATTAACTTTTTGACTGGTACAAATTGCAGTGGAGGAAAAGCAAACTTGAAACCTACAGACCTTGTTAGGGAAAGCAAAGGTTTTCTTCTTCGACTGACTGATTGAGTTAACAAAACCCAACTTGTCTGGGAACTCACACAGGTAATTGAATGTGAATAGAGGGCGACATCTTCCAATAAATCAGTCAATGCGTGGGACTCGGCAACAAGTATAGATAGTATAGAACCAGAGGTCATGGAACGTGATCCTTAGCAACGCTCGGTCGACCGCTTTTAAAGTAGTTCAGCAACAACTGGCTTGAGTGGATGGTAACCCGCTCATTGCTGAATGAACTGAGAATTTGAAAGATTCATTCCCTTCCCCACACTGAGACATGAGTTCAGAGACTGGTGGTGTCACCTTGTGCAAGAGACTTTATTAAAATGGGTCTCTAAATGGGTACCTAGAATGATTTGTGTTGGTGGTGACCTTCTTGTGACTAAATATATATGTCACCTTGGTTTTGATCAGGTAATAAGGTTGGTTGCGCGTTGAGCATGCACTAGTGGATGGAAATATGCGCCTAATAAATATATCAAATAACATTATTTATATATTGTGTTAGAGCATGTCGATAATGCTTGATGATGAAAACCTATTGTGGTTAATTATATCCGGAATATTCAATTCGGCAATGCATGCAACATAAAGAATATGAAATTGTTTAAAAACTATGTAGGTGTTCTCCTTGATCTTACTAATGAGATAATGTTGCAGTGACAGTTGCAAAGGTGTTTGATAGTTCAGGTTGTAGCTACGGTAAAATTATCAATGGAAGCCTTAATGCTTTACAATAATCAGATAATGGAATGACAGATTGATATATTAATTAAACCAATTATCTACTTTAGCTGACTCGAATGCATATCAACGGCAGTATGAATGAACTAACATTTAAAATATATAGAAATTAAATCATTATATATAACATCATAAGCTGGTTATATTTACTGAACTCTTGTGTTTGAAATATGATTGTAGGTCGAACTAGGGAAAAAGGATTACACTGACTGTTAGACAGGAGCTTTCTTCTCAAGTCGGCTTAAATCAGGTATCCATGATGTTTCTTTAACTTTAGGGTCCAAATGAAATATGAATTCACACTTACTACACTTACAATATATCATAATATAAACAACGGAAACACATAGTGATCGGGACATTTATTCTGCTTGAGGTGATAACCATCAATCATTGGCATGAAATATTTACAACAAAATGGAGTAAATTTGAATTGGCTACCATGCATTTATATTAGATATCAAAACTATTTTTTCTTACAGGTCATACAATTATGTACAGGTCCGATTATTTAATTGAAAAGAAACTGTCAACAACAACAGATATGTATTTGGTGTTATAATTTTTTTTATGCAAAGCTTTGGTCACAGTTTAGGAATTGACAATATATCCCGCTGAAGAACCGGATTAATTTGATATCAGAAACACAAAACTATTACAATGAACTGGACTTAAATTCTTCATTCAAACTCCTTATTTTCCGTTCAGCATAAATGCCTTAAACCGCTGAATAAGCTATTCAATAAGACCCCCCCCCCCCCCCCACTTTTTCATCTAGAAAAACACTGCTGATAATAAACAAAACAAATGTACAATCAAACAATAAGGATTTGTAAATAGAACGATCATCTAGCATTGTGGAAACAAAAACTTCATTCGTCTTATGATTCACTGTCGCTGAATAACTGGTTTTACAAAAACTTGGTATTTTTTAGTCAAAATCCAAGTTACTTTAAAATTGAAAATGAAAGTCATTATTTTGTGCTGCAATGTGATTATTATCATGAGTGAAGTGATGACTTTTGGGTAAATAACCTCATAGCAAAAGTCAATCGTTAAAGCAGTATGAACCTTCAAAATCACAAAATTATCAAAAAATGAATTAAAATAAAACTGCATCAAGACATTAATTGGCCACTGTCAAAGAAAATTGATTATCTGAAGGAAGGAGATCTGTTTGGTCAACAATTTCAACTCAGGGAATCTCAAATTTACTTACAGATGTTAAGATTATAGGCATTGTATCAATTTTTGATGAAGAAAGTACTGAAAAATCAATGTCTTGCTAGTCTCTTATCATGCATTATAAAAAGGGTTTTTGTGTATGAATGTCAACTAGGGATCAACATTGTTATTTTTTATTCATAACATCCAAAGTTTAATGTGTAGTTTTCCCCCTATGACAATAGTTATATTTGGCCAAATTTCAATAGTCTCACAGTTTCTCTCATATTTTCGTTATTTTTTTTGCTCATTAGCGATCTTAAGTTCAATTAAATAGTCAATAAAAAAGCAATTGTTATATCTGGAGTGGTCAATACATCAAATTAATCCAAATAGTCCAAGAGCACCAAATTCATTTTACAAAATAGGGGGGTGCTTAATTAAGTTCTTTTTGTATATAACTGGTAGTTCCGCGTTGCATTCGTTACATTCTACTTCCTAAATCAATAAGTTGTTTTCTTGTACAAGAAAACCCCCCAAAAATGTCAATATAACACATAAATAGAAGTCCAGTAAACTTTCCTTATTCTTAAACAAGAGGAAGTTTCCATCGTACGTTTTGGAAAATATTTTTCAAGTTCAACTTTTGAGAAGATTTTTGATAAGGCCAGAGGTTTTTTTTGCAACGAGTATTTTCCGTTTCACATAGTAGAATACATGATTATTATATATTTAGTGTTGAAGGTTCCCGAAAAGGAAGAGGTTGTATCATCTCTATCAAATGTATATGATTACATTCTAGTTTACGGAAATCTTAAGAGTTACATGTACTAGCAATCAAATCATTCTCACTTAGATATTCCGTTTGTTTTTTCTTGTGACCAGAGTGTCTCAACCTTGACATGTTATTATCATACACATTACTGATTCAATTAACTTCTTGACTGGCACACATTGTAGTAGAAACTAGTAGAAATGCAACCTTGAATCGTTCAGACATTATTAGCGAGAACATGTCTCGTTTTGATTGACTGATTAAATTAACAAAACCCTGGTATGAAATTTCACATAGGTTCTTGAACACTCA
Source organism: Steromphala cineraria (assembly GCA_916613615.1). Classification (NCBI taxonomy): domain Eukaryota; kingdom Metazoa; phylum Mollusca; class Gastropoda; order Trochida; family Trochidae; genus Steromphala; species Steromphala cineraria. The sequence goes on from OU744729.1 coordinate 12,344,915, forward strand.
TGACCATGATAAAAATTTACGATATCTTATCACTAACAGACTTTCATGAAACTGACTCAAGAACTATAATCTTCAGTTTTCCTTCATCAGGTATATAAGATTCATTGTATGATAAGCAAGGTGGGGGATTGGGGCAAGCGCTTAACTGGGTTCCAAAGGAGCTCAATTGAATGTTGTTATCTTTGTTTTGTGGTCCAAAAAGCCGACCAGCTTGTAAAAACGTGTGGTTTAATTTGGATCTGTATCATTATTCCGATGTTCTTGCCTTTAAACATTAGGCTTGTACAGAATCTGGGAGGGGATTTCTACGCATATGTTCATGAGTACAATGATCTATCATATACAATTTATGTATTGAAATAACAAAAAATGTAAAATACATCTTGCTGTGAGTACAACATTGACAATATTTTCTCACTGTGTGTTCTCGTTTTAAACCATCATTATTAAAAAGTCATATAGGATATGGCATTCCTTTAAGTGTTGAAGAAGATTCAAATACAAAAATCATCTGGTAATGACGACAAATGAATAACATCCTTACGAAATGATGGTATATTTATATCCATGTGAATATACACTATGCATACAATTATGCTAAAATAAATCAACCTCCAGAAGAAATATGCAGATGACATAGCGTCTTACACATTTGGAACACGTTCTGTTATTAGTAGACGTCAATATAGATTGTTTTTACTTGATTCTGCTTGACTGTATGTTTGATTTCATATCATTTCTATCAACAGAAAAACTGTTTACACAGACATTTAATCGCTAAGGGAAATTTGGTGCGTGTTCTCGAATAAATACAAATCGTTTAATGATAAGTTTTATAAGTTTGGATTAGATGATTGCCAGTGTTAAACGTGTTTGTCTGTGTATGTCTGTCAACGACTCATAACACGAACGTGCAATCTGCCAGGGTCAACGACATCTAAATGATTGGATACTCGAGTCCAATCACGTTTTATTGATACGTATCTAATCTATAATGACAGATTAGTCGTTGTTTAATTCAAGAGCAGATTTAAATACGGAACATTATTTTCTATTATAACTTTGAGACAAATAAGAATGATTATGATGGTTGGTTAAACTTGAACTTAATTTACAGAAACATTTCTCAAAGAAGTTTTCCTACGGTCTTCGTAAATATGTTAATATTTGAACACGACAATAGGAAAGTATAATGTATTTGGAGCCAAAATGTTATTTACGATGATAAAGCGCAATAAAATAATTAAGAATTTATATTTATTATCGGAATATATTTGACAACAAATGTCAAGCATTGAAGTTCGTGTCTTCAATTAAATGCTAATTACGATAATTTGTATGTTCTCTAGTTTACACGTCGTAAGTGAAGATCAGGTCAACGACCTTGGTTATCGAAGTAATATTATTCAAAAGCAATAAGTACTAGCTTCCCTTGAAGCCAATCAACATTTGTTAACAGCTAGCACAAGTTACAACCTTCAGGGAAGTTGATATTGAAGGTAAATGAACTTATCATGCCATCATCACAATAATTGTTCATATTTAAAGATAAATCTATTCCCTGGTATGATGATGAAACTAGGTATGTAATATAGCTAATATTAACCTAGTGAAATCTTAAGAGTATTTCAGCCAACAATTAAAGTGCAAAGTAGGTAGGAACGATTGCAAAAGATGTCAAATGATCTCATTGACATGAACCAAATGTTCGAAACAATGTCTGCTCGAAGGTATTTAGAAGTTGGTGTGGTAATACAAGACAAATGTTATGGATAACAACTCACGACTCACGTGAAGAAGGGGCAAGAATTAGCCCAGACACATCGTGAGAAATCAATAAAGAAGTTTTTATCCATAACATTTGTCGTGTAATGTCTGCTCGGACAAAATGAAATGGGATATCTAGTTGATTCATCATATTTTAAACTTATGATTGAAGTGCTATTATCTTTTATAAGTCACGAATGTATCAATTTAAAAAAAAAATACAGTCTTGTGCAAGCTAAAAGTGATGTCCTTGCTATGAGATAGCTGATTATAAAGCTTTTCTTTTATTTGAAACATAAGGAACCTACTTTTTAATCTGAATGTACAATGGAGCCAAAGTTGGATTACAATTACTGATGTGATCATATGTAAGGTATATGTTAGAGCACGTACAAACACATAGTGCAGTTAGCGGCTGAAATATTGCCTGTAATAATAATGCACATAAAGGAAAACGGTGTACTGACTCCTAGTTCAGTTGAAATATTGCTCAAGCAGCGTTCAACAAATCCAATTACCAGATACCGTATCCTTTTTCTTAATCATGATGCCTTGAAAGCTGAATTGGTCTTCACAGACTTCTTGGACAAAAGGGAATCTAATTTGTATTGTTGCGACTCTTTATAATGGTAACGCTCGAAAATGTGTCCTTCTCCAGGATGAAATGACTTAGAAATATATCTAAGGATATCTAATTTGATGATGTTCAATCACAGTTTATCAAGGCTATATTTGTTATATAAAGCATAATTTTTTTCATATTTAACAAGTATTTCCATTGCAGTCTTGGGTTGGAGTGTTTTTGTCGTGTTTGTTAAATTCAAGAGTACAAGGTGATGTTTTTAAAATATTTTAGCAACATTACATCTTCTACATGGTTCAATGGCATAATGATTCCAGAAAATGATTCACTTTTGTGCGTGTCTATAGAGTATACACTTGGGAAATTAAAGTAAATGGTACTTCCCTAAAGATATCGTTTTAGTAACTACTGTGACATTGATTTATTGAACGAAGGCACATATGACATCAAATGCAAGGACACAGCAGTAATCAAATCTGTTTGTGTCACTTAATCCGAAATTCTTGCCTAGTGCCACTGACATAATGAATTGAGATCGATTCCTTTTCAGGGTGAACTATTTTAATTTTATCAGATTTCTCTCCTTCATTTATATGAATCTATATGTCTTTTAACGTGCACGCAGCACGGAGTATGGACCGCTTTAAACACCCGTAATTACTATGATAAAGGCTTAAATAGATGAAGTTTTTTCTGTCTCATTACACTCCTTTGAATATGATAAGTTAATCATGTTTCTTAAATATACGGATTGGCTTTAATAATACTTAATAAATCAAAGGAAGAACTTTTCGTTTAGATCACGACGTTAACCTTTCTGACTCCTTCATTAAAACGTTTGTGTCAACCAATAACAATATTTAGTTGATTTGAGGTCAGACCACAATCCTTATTTTCAAGGGGTTTAGTTTCTTGTATATATCACGTCTATGTATCGAGAGGTTATTTGCAATTCATTTACACATTTATTCTTATTAGAATAAATCAAATGGAGCGTTGGACCATCTTATGATTTGCTTCTACAAATATTTCATTGTTGGTTCTGAAATCATTTTCATTTCGTTCTGCAGATTTAAAAAATCTTGTTATCCTCAATTTCCTTTTTGTATCGACGAATGGTTTAACTGGTACAGATTGTGGTGGAAGAACTGCAACGTTCGGACCTTAGATATTTAAAATGTACCTTATCGACTGACTGATTGAGTTAACAAAACCCTCGTCTGGAATATTTAATAGGTACGTGTATGTGAATTGAGGGAGATATGTTCAAAATAGTGTACATATTCCTAATTTATGGTTATATGAGATTGATTCCCCTAGTAAAGGCTCTAGAAAACTCCTGTGAATCCTTGTCTGCAGTAAAAACAGGGCAGAAAGGCTTGTATGCTATGTACATTCTAATAGGATGATGGGATAATGTTTTACGGAATGGTTACACTCTATTTCTCGTTTTTCAGCTTATCGTAAGACAACGTAGACCTTAACAGACGTTAAAACTTGGATATTCAAGTCTAGAACACCCCAACGGCGAAACACCTTACGAACACTGTACCCTACTTCCCGTTTTGACAGTTCTTCAATTAGATGACACTAAATTCTGATACCTGCTTACTACAAGAACTGAGATTATCAATGCAAAAAATACTTTAACTTTCATAATACTTCAATAATTCTGTTTCAAGTCATGAAAAATCAGTCTATTTGTTTGCCTAAGGCAATATTTAAAATGGAGTAAGTGTTAGAGATAGTAATAATAATAATAAATAATGAACATTTTTAAGCCTAATATCCATTGAGTGCAATGTGGATGAAGTGCCTTGCCCAAGGACACAACACGGTGTAAAGCCCAGGTCGCAAATCTTTGGTGTCTCCACCTGGATTCGAACCCCGGTCTTTGGCGTGATAGGCCAGCACGCTAACCACTACATCACCGCGCTTAGTCTACTATGTAATTGTGTCCTTTCAAGCAGTATGAAAATTATCCTTTGAACCTATGCTTCAAACTTCAAAGGTTAAATTCTGCCAGATGTTACATTAATCTATAATAATACAATCTTTAGTCCCTTAAAGGCTTCAAATATTGTTTTATGACAGCTAAAATAATTCCCTTAAAGCGGCTCCTCTTAAAACAACATTCACACATATAATTTAAAACAAACGTTTTTGTGAAACTGGTTATCAAACATGTGTGTTAGATATATCAAAATGTTAATATAACTTTTAGAAAACTTTAATTGTGCGAAATTCTATAATCTTATGAATTTTTTAGATAGAATAAAGAAACTGTCATCACCTTTAACAAATCCTTGATGCGTACGATCATTGTATCAGTTAAGAAATCAATTATTAAATGTCACGCTGCAAAGCTGGCTAAAAAAATTTGCGGTCATAAACACAAGAGTACGTCATTTACTGTCCAGAAGATGATCTTTCAAAGGCAATTTAATTGGCTCTTAAACATTTAACGCCGTTGGTTTAACAAAAATGTCAAATTTTCTTAGATTTAGGATGTCAGTAGGAAGATAGTTCACTTTCGAAACCATTTAAGGAAAGAAAGTTTGTAATTTAATCATGCTTTAAACTGGGGAAAAGGCAATTTAAGTCTGGTCTTCGTGAAACATTGATCAAGCGTCATCACATTACAGCTCTCTGGGTCATTACGTTATAAATGTGTCCCTATAAAGCAGTTAAAATTTTCTACTAAATCGTATATTGCTTCAATTGGTTTGATTTGAGACGTGTACTGTCATACAGAACATACCTATTCATTACTTCAACAATATGTCAGATAGGAAGGTGTAGTCACATTCAATGGGAGTTTGCTACTTTATAACAATGCTTTCTGAATAAAAAAATCACCAAAATTTAAATAAACAAGAAGAAGAATTTAAAAATAGAACACTCGCCATGTTGCTGTTATCTTTTGCATGTAACATGGTAGCTTTAATTGTAGAGTAATCAGTTTGATTAAACTTATTACCCATAGGGTTGAAAATTAGTAATGTCATATTTTTAATATGAGCAATAGTGCACATATCACTTCTGTCTAGCAGCGATTGTTGTAGCATGACTTCCCGTCGAACACAACCATTGTTCATGACGTCACTGTCGCCTGCCGTCGCAAGAAAAGCGGGCCATTTTCTGGATTTTTCTAATAGATTTAAATATAACCGGTAGTAAAGAAATAATCACCTTTGAAAGTGTGTCATATAACCTTTTCGAAACTCGTGAAATTTGTGTAAAACCCTATCGCTCGCTCTCGCTCGGGTAATATAAACGTTTCCACATGTTTCGAAAAAGGCACATAATACAATTCTTTTGGTTTGCTGCTGTTGTGTCGTGAGTGAGGGACAATTCAATTTGTTACATGGGTCACATGAACATTCTTTATCAACTGACATGGTAAATAAGAGGTACATAACACATGCGATGCATCTAGACTAGAGCTCTGAAAGTATGTCAAAGTCTAAGCAACTTTTAAGAGGTGAGTAAAAGAGAGTGCCTGAGGATAAGGGATTTTGGTAAGAGCACTATCCGTTTAACATCGCTAAAATCACATGATTATTTTGAATTTTCAGTCAAGTTACAATCATTTGACGCTCAACCTGTCTGGTGTTGAGTGCAAGTTCTAACTGATGAATAAACTTTTTCTTATATATAGAAGCCTTATGATAAAAGCAATATGTAAGCAAGCACAAACACTGTATTTCATGTATGGTTTTACGGAATTTGATCGGATAATGTTAAAATTTCACCACAGAAGTTTAGATTCAATGTGCCGTCACATAATTGTATATCACAATTCACAGTCAATCGTTACATTAAAATTTTTGGCAGGCCATTGTAGTGACCTGATTGAACAATCTTTGGTAATCTTTATGAAAGGGTTGTAGTATCATTTATCTACGAATAGCTTTATACATGTACTAACAATCCACACATGAGTATAATAGTTAATTGTAAAGTCATTTTTTCTCCATGAGGGACAGAACATGTCTTATCAATCCGCTAGTTCAACAGTCAATTTATGAATTGAATAAGCTAAATGTGAATCATATTTTGCTGTGAGTTCAATATTTAATAATCTAATTAAATGTATTCGTAAACAAGTTTTCTTTCTTTATCATTCGTTCTATTTGATAGGATGATGGTATTTTGTGTAGAAACTGCTTTATATGATAAACTTACGTAGCAATGACAACTAATGAACAATATCCTCACAATTGTAGGGAGATAATATTTATGGTCATGTCAACCTCTTGAAATGATTTGCAAATGATTTAGCGTTTCACACCTTTGGAACACGTTCTGTTAATTGGAATACGTTCTAATAAATTGTTTTACTGGGTCGTGCTTGCCTGTATGTTTGATTTCGTGTCAGATCCATCAACAGCTATTCAGAGTAAACTGTTTACATACACAGTTTATCACCAGGGGAAATTTGGTACGTGAAAGAGCAGTTCCTGGATTAATAGGGATCGTTAATTGATAAACATTCTAATTTCATTCTCTCCCCACAGAGGGAGATCAAGTGAAATGAAATGTTGATACAACCTCTGTTATATTACACCGACTTTGTGGGATAGAAGTGCGATACCTGATTGGAGGCAATCAAAGTTAGTTGTTCAATCAGCGACGCTGGTCTAAAATCATCATGTTGGCTACTCAATCATGGCAAAGGCATTTTTCCATGCGAGAACAGTTTTCATTTGATAAAGAAATTCAAATGGATTGTGGTGCAATTTTTATTCCGCCAGGGGAAACTGCCGGAACCCGCGGAACAGAGGCTGTATCAACATTTCATGACTTGATCTGCCTGTTGGGAGAGAATGTCTTATGTCATGCCTTGTGTCAGTTTAAAATAGTGTGTTTCTATCAAAACGACTCTGAATATGAACGTACCTTTTGCATGGGCAGAAATACAGTTTGTTTGCAGAGAGCAAGTATAAGACACTCTAGTCTGATTACCTCTTTGAAAGTAAATATTATTGTTCACTGCATCAGATTAATTATGGACTTGTTGATCAATACTGTTACATTGTTGTCTCTTCTTACAATCAATTATAGACTCGCAAGTTAGATATGTAACATTATTGTCTATTTAATGTTGAAGGAGATGTTGCATACTCGTATACGTACAGCTGCGTACCTGAAGTTTGTTGCTGTATATAAAGTGCAAATATTATGTATTAGAGATAAATGCCATATTTAGATAGTGAACAAATGTAACAATGTTATATTTTGGATCACACTATCTTGAATAGTACAGATTCAATGTGCCGTCACATAATTGTATATCACAATTCACAGTCAATCGTTACATTAAAATTTTGGCAGGCCATTGTAGTGACCTGAGGTAACAATTTCGAACTCTCAATTTTTCATTTTTCTTTATTCAATCCTTCTTAAGAAATCGACATCTTTGTACATAAGTCATATGTGTTTCTTGGCATTAAGGTAATGTTACAATGCTGATGGTTTTCTCTGAGAGTCGATATTGGATAATTTATTCGATTTTGAAGGAAATCAGAATTTCTAAAATTTGACCACTACCGTCTATATCATCGTGCCAAAACTATTACTTTTACATTTGTGACAATCCAAAAAAAGTTAAATAATGGTTATTTTATACAAACACAATGGAGGATCCTTGATATTCAAACATGTGGTGAATTAAAAGCAAAACTTATTACTTACAATGATAAAGTACTGGATTTTATTGGTAAATATAGCCTCGCTGAATTTTTCATGTTATCTTAAGCACCTCAAGAGATAAGATCGAGTAAAAGTACATTCAAAAATAGATTTTTGTATTTGCGGGAAAATGTCACAAATGTTATTTTACTTCTCATCTTATTTCCAATAAAGATATTTGGCCAATAAATAAATGACAACTCCCAGAGAGAACATGCGATATCCAAATACTACAGATGACAGGGTGAGTACACACAAACAGAACGAGAATAAGGATTTTTCTAAGAACCTGTGTTTTATTCCGACGGATCACAGAAATTGATACTTCTTTCACTTGCGATAGTTATTACTACATTGTATATTCAGTTGAATTATGCTCTCGACTTGCGAAAGAATAAGGGCACCAAATATTATTGGGGTCTTCAAATGTCTGCAGATGAAATGTATCTGTACAAATAACATTATGACCCGAGTTGGTATTTATTGCATGTTTTATTTGCCCCTAAGATAATAAAATCATATCATAATAAAAAGAATATATTCATTAAATTGTTAATGTTGTTCCGGGTTCCTTTTCATTTCAAGATATCTTTGTTACATTAAATATCAGATACGTTCATATAATATCTACTTTTATTTAAATGGAGAAACACCACACACTCCTCATCCTCCCCGATATAAGTACATTTAGATCGACAGATTTTATATCAGGTCATACTATTACCTAATATAAAATTTGATGATCTTGATTTATTGAGATTGCATCCTTCTTTATGGTCCATAGCCTACACCTTATACAGTTTATTGAATAACGTGATTTTTTAAAAAGAACTACACATTTCCAATTTGATTTTTTAACAATAAATAATTTCCGATGTTATAAAAAAAGTATGTGATTAAAGACTGAATGAATAACGTGCTCTACAAAACCTATAATTGTGACATCGCCAAATTTTACTTTGCAAATTAGATGTCTTCTGTACAACTCCAACATTTATATATTTTTAAATATATTGTAGGAGTCGTACCACTTATATAATGTGATTTTAGGTAACAGACAATGAAATTGTAGCATTAAAACGAGAGGGCTCTGTTTCGCGCCGAAAAGCCTTTTATACTGGAACAATTAAAGTATCCAACTAAATATTGTCAACCCATTCATAAAAAATAGAGCCATTGGCTCTGTAGCTCATCAGGCATCATATCAAGTTTGCTTTATACAGGCAAGATGAGCTAAAAATGAAACTGATGTAACTTATTGCAAAAAAACCTATAAAAAAATTACAAAACAAAAATTAATGTATTATTATTCAACACTTTCTAGATCGCCAATATCAGACAGTGAAAGAAGTCCACACTAAAATATCCAAGCAGAAATAAATTTGCCATAGACTGTCATCTAATGGAGAAAAATAGGTTTTTAAGATTGTGACCCCTGTGACCCTATTTGGGGTCATGGGGTCACAAAACCTACAGTTTAGAATCCCAATTGGCCAAGGAGTCTACATGCAGTCTTTCAGCTCAATAGACCTTTAGGAGCTAAAGATGACGATGAAAATAAGTTTTTAAGGTTGTGACCCCTGTGACCCTATTTGGGGTCATGGGGTCACGAAATCTACAATTTAGAATCCCCATTGGCCAAGGAGTCTGCACATATAATTTCAGCTCTCTAGACCTTTTGGAACTTGAGAAGAAGATGAAAATAGTTTTTTAAGGCTGTGACCCCTGTGACCCTATTTGGGGTCACAGGGTCAACAAAGTTACAAATTAGAATCCCCATTGTCCAAGGAGTCTGCACATAGCAATATTAACTCTCTAGACCTTTTGGAACTGGAGAAGAAGATGAGAATTTGTTTTTAAGGTTGTGACCCCTGTGACCCTATTTGGGGTCATGGGGTCACGAAATCTACAATTAAGAATCCCGATTGGCCAAGGAGTCTGCACATATCATTTTCAACTCTATAGTCCTTTTAGTACCGGAGAAGAAGATGAAAATAGGTTTTTAAGGTTGTGACCCCTGTGACCCTATTTGGGGTCACAGGTTCACCAAAGTTACAAACTAGAATCCCCATTGTCCAAGGAGTCTGCACATATCACTTTCAACTCTATAGTCCTTTTAGAACTGGAGAAGAAGATGAAAATAGGTTTTTAAGGTTGTGACCCCTGTGACCCTATTTGGGGTCACAGGGTCACCAAAGTTACAAATTAGAATCTCCATTGTCCAAGGAGTCTGCACATATCATTTTTAACTCTCTAGTACTTTTAGAACTAGAGAAGAAGATGAAAATAAGTTGTTAAGGTTGTGACCCCTGTGACCCTATTTGGGGTCACAGGGTCACCAAAGTTACAAATTAGAATCTCCATTGTCCAAGGAGTCTGCACATATCATTTTTAACTCTCTACTCCTTTTAGAACTGGAGAAGAAGATGAAAATAGGTATTTAAGGTTGTGACCCCTGTGACCCTATTTGGGATCACAGGGTCACCAAAGTTACAAATTAGAATCCCCATTGGCCAAGGAGTCTGCACATATCATTTTTAACTCTCTAGTCCTTCTGGAACTGGAGAAGAAGATGAAAATAGGTTTTTAAAGTTGTGACCCCTGTGACCCTATTTGGGGTCACAGGGTCACCAAAGTTACAAATTAGAATCTCCATATGCTAAGGTACTTGTACACAAAATTTCAGCTCTCTAATGTGTATGGTTCATGAGAAGAAGTCGAAAGTGTCAAAAGTTTACGGACGGACGACGGACGACGGACGGACGGACGCCGGACGACGGGCCATGCCATAAGCCCATCTGGACTTTCAGTCCTGATGAGCTAAAAATGATATGACATGAGCCAACTTGTCAAAAAATAATTTTAAAAAACCCCGGTCTGATCATGTGCTCGAACAGGTATTGTACGTCTTATTTACATGCTTACTAGTTTATAATCAATATAATGTAAACTAATGTCCAAAAGAAACGATATCAAGTTTTAAACGTCCTCCGAAACAAAATTATATTACCTGACAGAGTCGAATTTAAGTGTGCCTAACAGGCATTTGTCTTGTAAAGAAGTATGCACATTTTCATTCTTCATGAAAATATACTTTTGATTGTGTGTCTCTTCAAACGCACATAGGGTGCATAAATCGAAATATCAAGTTGTTTTATGCACAGAACTTTTGTCATTTCACTATAAAATTGATAAAGTATTGAATTAAGGTAAGAAAACAATGTTGTTGATTTAATGCACTTTAAATTCGTTGACGCGTCAATGCACTAGAACGTTTTGAAACAAGCGAAAGTGTCCAATTTCTCCCTGCTATCTCGCCTAGTTTCCAGATCGATGAATTTTTTAAATGCATGTTTCTCGCAAACATGAAAAGATAATGTTTCAAAATTGTGCATAGAAGTAACTTGACTACTGAAGATATGATATAACTATGTTTAGTCTTATCAATCTGCAGTGGATTGAATTATTTAGCAAATTGTATGGCATCGTTTCTTTTGGACATTAGTTTATGTTTATATCTTTCTTTGACTCATTTATAAGCGCCGTGGATAGCTCATTGTCCAATTCAATTCAAGACAGATCAATACAGCTTATGTTTGCACTATACTGAATCGATGAGCTTGAAAAGGGTAGTTTTTAAGTAAGTCAATATTTATCGATAACTTTATCCAATCGATTATCAGATATACATAATTTGACATATTCCAAAACAAAAAACAAACTCTACTTGTATTTAATTTTTATCATTCAGTTGTTAAAAATTCAACAAGTAATGTGAACAAAAAATGTGATAACCAAATCAAAAGATTAAAATGAGGAACAAGGGAATGTCGTCATCACTATCTCCTTAATGTAGACAATGGTGGAACATTGATTAATGAACTAAATCGAAGAAATATGGTATATAAGTTTTACATGGCAGTTAAGTCCTCAACAATTATCAAAGGCGGGTCATATTAGCTCTTGGTGAGTGCATGTTCCTACGCAAAGCCTAAAACGCCAGTTTCCGAACTGTCAGGTTAAAACCTTGCTGAAGACCCTTGAAGTTTCTGTGCTGATAACATCGCCCCTACAGGTGATTGATAGCAAACTCTACTTACTTTCTAATTGGTTTCTTGCTTTCCCTCGTATGAGTTAGAGAGCAAGCACAGAAATGTCAACGGTCTGCAGCAATGCATAAAACTTTCAGTTAGGATACTGGCGTTTTAGGCTTTCCGTAGGAAGATGTGGTGTGTGTTGCATGATGATGAAGTTCAACAAAGGCTTTCTAAACATCCCCTTTTCACGAAACCCAATGGATCCATCTGCTAAGTGATGAAATTGAAGATGAGGTGATGGTCAGGGGCACACATGGGAAATAATATATTGGAATCACAAATTTACGAAAATATGGAAGTATAAGCCATGCTTTCGGTTATAAACACCATCGACATACACCATCGACATCACTCATGTGGTAAGAGTAGGGTAGTGAAAAACAAATCTGTATCTGTCAAGCATTCTCACCTAGATATTTCATTATGTGGTAAAGTCGATCCCCTTATTTCTTACAACCATAGTGTCTGAACCATGACATGTTATGATCAATTTCCTTATTGTATCAATTTACGTTTTGACCGATACAAATTGTAGTGAAAGGAATGCAACCTTGAGACGTTCAGACCTTGTTAGCGAGAGAAATGTATCTTTCCAATGACTGATTGAGTTACCCAAACCCTTGTCTGATATCCCTGGGGGGAAAATGCATTATAATCCATTTGAAATGACAGCACTTATCGCATTCAAAGGGCATTTCATATTCATGATTCGGTAGCCAAAATGATGATTTTAGAACAGCGTCGTTGATTGAACAACTAACTTTGATTGCCTCAAATCAGGTGTCTCCCATTCTATCCCACAAAGTCGGTGTAACATAACAGAGGCTTTATCAACATTTCATGACTTGATCTGCCTCTGTGGGGAGAGAATGTCTAATGTAATGCCTTGTGTCAGTTTTTAACATGTGTTTCAATCAAAACGACTCTGAACAATAACTTTTGCCTTGGCAGAAATACAGTTGGTTGCAGAGAGTAAGTGTAAGACACTTTTGTCTGATTACCTTATGGAAATTGAATATGATTGTTCACTGCAGCTGATGATTAATTATGGACTTGCTGGATCAATACTGTTACATTGTTGTCTATTCGTATAATCAATTATAGACTCGCAAGTTAAATAAACTCACGAGCAAAAGAAAGTATAACACTCAGTTGTATTTATCATATGTAAAATTTTCAAAGTCAGATATCTCGAGTTTTTGACGTCGTTTTCCAAAAATGACTTGTTTGGAAAATTAGTCCAAAACATTAAATAAATAAAAGAATACCTCTACGCGGTTTTTTAAATTTAAAAAAAAAATTTAAAAATTCAATATTAAAATTTCCCTAAATTTATTTTGACATTACACAACTTTTCATCGACATATAACACATACTCTGTGTGAAAATCAATAAATGTTCATAGTCATGCACACATTTACAACATTTTGAACATGGTAGGGGTCATGTTGGTGTAAATTTCAATTCTTACCCTTGTCTACTTTAAATGATGACATTTAAGTGAAAATATAAAACAGTCACCAATAAAGCCATTCAAACTACAGCCGAAAGGTGTTATTGTCTGCTTCCATAATCAAATGCATCTTATTTCTTTAAAATATTGAATTAATGGAAAACAAGTGAGTGTTATACTTTCTTTTGCTCGTTAGTTTATGTAACATTATTGTCTATTTAATGTTCAATCAGGCATCTCCCATTTTACCCACAAACTCGGCGCATAAGAACAGAGACTGAACAACATTTCATGACTTGATGTGTCTCTGTGGGGAGAGAATGTCCAAATGACAGCTATCAGGGAGATCGAAATATCATTGATGTCATCCTACTTTGAACATAGAACTTTCAGTTGTGTTAGGCTACATAAATGTTTATTCAATTCGATGAAGCTGCATTGAAACTATATAATGTGTGTCATATTTAAATTCGACATTTTAGGCTCAATTTGAGGAACCAGGAAGAACGGAATATGGTATTACGTGAACGTTAAGATATGAACCAAAATAAATGTCTGATGAAAAAATTGACATTTTTATTTGTGTTTTATTTCGCTTTATTTAGCATTTGCGCATTACATATTGTTCTCTTGTTACAGTAAGATAGTCATTTTATCTTAAAGGGGCAGTAGCACGTTTTTTGGGGGGATATAAGGTGATGTCAGGAAAATTAAAATTAATGGTTCCAATTGACAGACAATGGATTTAAACTAAATGGAGCAGTCATAATTCAGATATAAAACGTATAGTTTAGCCATGAGATTGCTTTTTCCTACACAAAATGAATTAAAGGTGTTCACACAAAATGGCCGCCAATGGATTTTATGTGGATCTTCATACTTTGTCCTCTGACTATGGAAGATTGGCTTGAGGAATGAGATTTTTGACACTGTCAAAATAATACATTTAGCATTCACTAACAATTATTAGTGAAATTTTTTAAATATAAAATTATCAAAAAACGTGCTACTGCCCCTTTAATGATGGCTAATTAGGAACGCAATAAGTCATGAAAATACTACATAGGATAAGAACGGAAAATTAATGGTAGCAATGCCTCGTGTTGCCAGTCTGAGGATGTTCATAAATATCTCCACATCGATTTCGAACATAACCCGTAGCCAATAATAATTCTTAATTGGAGAATTCATGATATTTATCACCCAATAGATAATTCGGATGAGAAAAGTCGCTTGCGCCTCATGTTCGCACATGGTTTCCGAAAAACTTGAAAACTTGAAAACCTTTGGGCCTAGTTTAACAATTCTTAAGATATAAACCGAGCATCACATCTAGATTTGCCTATGGGGTTTTCATTTTAAAGAATTTAAAATTTTGTCGGTTTAAATTTTTTGAAATTAGTGTCCGCAGCAGAACCGTAAAACTGTACACGCTAGCTTCGTATGTTGACTGATAACTTTATGCCTTTTGGCCTTTCAATTTAGAGGATCAAATTTTGATAGTTTACATGGAAGGAACGTAATATTTTCTAGAGCAAACCTTAAAACCCGTGAAGCCTAAGTTTACGAAACGAAGAATCTGAAAGATACATCATGTATTTCCATGGCACGATAATCTTATTCTATATAATTCATATCAAACAATTTGTAACTAAAAGCAAAATAAAATTGAAATCATGTTGGAGAGATTTTTGTGTGTAGATGAGACAATATATTTTGATTTTATATTAAAGCTCATATTGTAAATATGCCTCATGAGCTACAGAACCAAATTTGTTTCAAACATTAGGCTATCTTTGAATAAACTTTTAAAAAAGGATTGGATTTTAATTAGACGTTCCTAAATATTCTTCCCCAATGTCACAAAGGGGAATATTAATGGGTACAAGATGATTTTATGAAATGGCTTTTTCAAAATTGCTCAGTGGCATGTTGTTTCAGACAAAAACAACTCATTTTGAAAGAGTGTGTGTGAAACACTTGGGAAATCAAAGAAATTGGTACTCTATTACCAAATATCGCTTACGATAACCTTTAGTAGGTACTCTGACTATGATGCATTGAGCATTGGCACTTTTGACATCAAGCAGACTAAAGAGCAAGGACACTCGGCAACCCAATCTGCTTGAGTCAATTCATTCCATACCAAGATCAAGGACAATCACTCTAGTTATATTATTGAATGAGATTGATTCCTTTTCATAGCTACATATGTACCTATTATTAATTGCATTTGATGTCTCTTGCGCATGTTGTAAAAATCGAACTTTCATGATGACAAGGCTTGAAATACTTTTGTTTTTGGCACGTGGTTATGTACAGTTCTTAGTTGACCGCTAAAAATTAAGTTCAGCAACAACCGCGGGAGCTCACACGGTGGTTGGGTGGCACGCCTCATTGCAATTTTAAGGGTTGATCTGTTACCCCTTAGCTTACTGAAATATATAGTTAGTTGGAAGTCTGCCTCTGTCCACACACTATTTCTTGGGTTCCTGATATTCTCTTAATTGGTTCAATTCTTACCTGACTGAAAGGTATCAGTCTGTTCTTAATAATGGCAATTTATCAAACAAGAACCAACTCACTTGTGGTGTTCCCCAGGGTTCAGTCCTCGGACCAATTAGTTCGGCCGCCACCAATATGCTGATGATTCGCAACTGTACAAATTCTTCCCGCCCGAACCAGTTCAAACATCCAGTGCTCTTTTAGCTCTGGTCAGTGTTGTGATGAGGTGAAAGAATGGATGACTACCAATAAGCTTAAATTAAACAGTACCGAAACCGAATATATCCATATTGGAAAACCTAAGCACAGAAGGCAATGTGAGGCAAATTCTCTTAACTGTGACGGATCGTGCATCATTTTCTCAAGTAAGGTCAGGGACCAAGATGTCATCATAGATGATGATCTGTCACTCGATGACTCAGCTGTAGCACTCACACTCTCTCTAGTTGTGTCCACACTGGACTATTGTAACAGCTTACTGATCGGTGCAAACAGTTGCAGAGACTGCAGAGAGTCCAGAGAGTCCAGACCACCCGTATTGTTAGTTGTACAAAGAAGTGTGAACATATTACCCCTGTTCTGAAATCACTACATTGGCTACCAATTGAACAACGAATTATCTTCAAACTCCTATGCATTGTATTCAATTATGTCTCTGGCTCCGATCCTGTATACCTCTCTAGTCACTGCTTATCTGCCTTCCAGGTAGCTGAGGTCTGAGAGAAAGACTATCCTTCAAGTCTTAAAAGTATGATCCGATCTGCATGAACGCCGTTCCTTCTCCTACTCAGCAGAATAGTGGAACAATCTCCCTGAACATCTACGCCCCTGTACTGAACTGTCCACATTTAGGAACCAACTAAAGACTCATCTGTACAGAAAAGCTTTCTCCTTGTGACTCTTCAAACTTGAATATTTTGTATATAGTGACTCTAGAACTCTTCGTGCGCCTAGGGCATGTCATGAACATGTAATTGTTGCGCGACATAAATAGTCTACTGCTATTATTATATGAAGGTGGCCATTCTCTCCCTACGGAGGCATGTCATGATCTTCGCCCAGTTTTTTGGGGTAGAATGGGAGATGCCTGATTCGAGACATTCAAAGTTAGTTGTGCAATTAGCGACGCTGTTATAAAATCCTCATTTCATGATTTGATCTACCTCTGTGAGGAGAAAATGTTGTCCTCTAACAAATTCTTTGGTTCCTTGATGGTTGTCTGAATTTGAAACTTTAGCACCAGATTCTTTATATGAGATGGATCATTATCATCCATCGTTATCATTATTTGGTTGAACCTTCCAAATGCTAAAATGAATCTTTAAGAACATATTGACCCATTGAGAAAGATTTAGAAATATTATTAGCGAAAAAATGAAAATGTGATGTGTGTAGAAAGAAACAAGAAAGCGTTCTATGCAGCTTAGTTCTACGACTTTTCAAATCTCAAAGTTCGATACAAGATTTAAGAATTGAATTAACTGATGTGCTCTCATGCCGTTAAAGGTAATCATTATTTATCACCATGTTGATATGAAACATTTTCATCAAAGGAACAGCTGCAGACATCAAAGCGTACATAAACTCATGATTCTATTAAGATATTTAATCAGATTGTAGCAATTAAAAATCTTATCAATCTTTAATATCAGAAATAATATCATAAAATACACATGTACGAAATCACTCTTTTATGGGTTCTTAATCAATTATAAAAATATATAATGCTAAGCAAATCAAAAGAGACTGTCTGGTTGATGAGTGTAGCAAATCAATAATTGTAAATATAATTGTAAAGACACAAATAAGTCACGCAGTCGGTTTATACTAATCTCCCGATATTTACAATCTTCGCATTCTCTCCCCACTCAGGCAATTCAGTCGTATTACTTCGATCTAGTCTAGCCTCTAGTCCAATTAGCCAAAATCCCGGGGTTCCGGCAGATCCTAGCGGCAAAAGGTTGCAACACAAGATACCTCTTATCCAATGAAAACACGTCGATGATTCTTGTGTTTGTGAACATCCTAACGGTGGTATAGTGGCATGGAATATATCATACCTTTATTTTTATTTTTCATTACCAGTATTAGGGAAAATATTCGAAAAATCAAATCGGATTGGTTTTCTTTATAAAGGTAGTAACTGTTTTATGACTAGGGAACTTTTATGATAAATGTAACTTTTATTATTTAACCTTAAATACTAATGGGAAAGATAAAAAGCAAAGTTTTGTTAAAAGAAGCGTTACGTCCCCTGAATGTTAACTTTCATTCATATAGCTTCGCCGAAACATACGGAATAGACCGAGGCTTTGCAAATGACCACTTTTGAAACGGCACAGCTCATTGCACAGCCAACTTTGATTGCATCCAATAAAGGCTTCTTTCTTTTTTATCCATATAATTTGCTAATTAGAGCAGACACTAGATCAAACTAACATGACTGAGCTGCCTCTTTAGGGAGAGAATATATTTACCATGTATATCGATTTATTAAATAATGAGACATGATTTGTTGATATAAAACGTGTCAGATTATTTTTTGGCAAAGGTCAACAACACATGCGAAACAGTACTTCATCCATTGTTTGTGTGGAATTGTTTCAAGTGACATAAATTGATTTCCTCGGAAAAAGAAGTTCCATATGCTAAATTTATTTCTTCTTAATGTCATATATCCAGATCAGTTTATACAATTAATTGACAAAAAAACACTCAAGTATGTACTATGAAGCTTTTTCATGAAAATGATAAAATGGCCTTTAAACATCAGGACAGGAACATACCAAAACAAATTCATTATGAAATATTGAATAACTTATTTGTAGTCTACTTAGTTTTTTTAATTTTCGTGGTCTAACGTATATTCGATACCTGTTGATGTCATTCCCAGCCGAACGCGTTAGCCTATGATTATACATGCACTGTCCAGAGACACAAAGGCTTATTCGCAGACAACCCTTTCTTTTCAAGTTGTCCTTACATTTTTGCAATTAAGATATATCTAATATATTTGATAATAAGTAGATTTATTACCTACGAGGGCAGTCATACCGAGGTTCATATTTTTCATATGTTGCCCTAGGGGAAAATATCACTTTTTCATTGTGACGTCACCTTATAAACAATGCTTTGACGTCACCGTTCACCTATGACGTCACAATCTAAACGGGCCGGCGACGGCTAGTCCGCCTGTGCTTGGAAGTAGTTTTTGAGTATTTTCTTGAATTTTGGGACTACGGTAATAAAAAAAATATTATATTCGTGGCCATGACATACTATGTTTACGACACTTGTGCCTAAATATCGCTCTCGCTCGGGAAATACTAATATTTTGCCACTCGTGTAACATAAACTCGTAAACATAGTATGTCATGGACACTCATATAATATCCTCTATATACATACACGTTTAACTAGTTGATTGTCTACAAAATAATGTTTTTTATAGATGTAGATGTTAAACATTTTAAGAACTTGCATTGAAGAAAACAGAATTGCATTGGTCGAACATAACAAAAAGTATCTTTACCTTGTGATAATGTATCTATTTCTTTCGTAAGGGCAGTTCTGAAAATACTTGTTGCTCAGGTTTTCGTTTATAAAATAAAATTGCTTTTAAAGTATACAAAAGTTTAAATTAATAGTCAAACTTTCTTTTGATCTGTCTTTGATAACAAAGTTAAGCAAAGATTTTTTGAAAAAAAAGAACATAAATAACGATGCTAATCTGAATATCTGTCTAAAGTAATGATTGTTTATGTACCTTTTACTACTAACTGTGTATCCATGAAGGCAAATTTCCCAGACTAAAATTTTTCAGAGCATTTTAAATCGCCTTTAAATGACCAATTTAAAAGTAAATGCCAAATGGGATCGTGATATTGAAATGCTTAATCTCTTTATCAAGAACAAAATATATTCTTAAGGCAGTTATCAAAGCCGTTTTTCAAGAGAAAAAAACAAATTAATTTTAGTTATTGACAATTCCTTAATACACCCTGGTAATAACGTTATTTAATACTTATTTAACACTCAAGTTGTCAATTAAGTTAAATGATGGATAAATAATGATATATTTCAACCTTTTACACTGCAGATATTAAAGACAGTTAAAGGCAAGATTATCTTGAATCAACAAGGAAGGCAAGTATGTTTATCGAACGGGTTGAGTGCAAACTAAGAAAACTTTGTTTAAGACATGCGCTTTACTCTATGAATAAAAAAATTCCAAAAAATCTGTTGAACATGCATACATTTATGTTTGGTATGATTGTAATTATCGTAACAGTTAAAGGGGCAGTAGCACGTTTCTTGATAATTTTAGAGTTTCAAATTTTTCACTGATAATAGTAAATTAATGATAAATGTATTATTTAGATAGTATAAAAAAATTCATAACACAAACTAATCATCCATAGTCAGAGGAAAAAGTATGAAGATTCACCTAAAATCCATCGGCGGCCATTTTGTGTGAACACCTTTAATACATTTTGTGTAAGAAAAGGGAATCACATGGCTAAACTTTACATCATATATTTGAATTATTACTGCTTTATTTAGTTTAAATGCATTGTCTTTCAATTGAAACTATGAATTTACATTTTCCTGACATCACCTTATATTCCCCCTAAAAACGTGCTACTGCCCCTTAAGCTTTAAAATGCGTTTAGCACGGGAAACGCAAACATATGTTGACAGTTAAGAGGATACATTGTAATCAAAAACTCAATTAATTTCAAAAGTCTTGTTGAGCTTTTTGATGAGGCTTGCTTTCAAATACTATTCATTGTTCTTTGACAAGATTTCAACATTTTAAATATATTTGTTGATTTCTTAATAAAACACTTGAATAATGTATTATGCTGCAATATCAAAAATTTAATTTGTAAGCTATGTTTATTTGATGGCGTCAGCCTTCTAGATACCTCGCGATTGTAATGGCTCATTTCCTACTGTGTATATTCAATTGCGAAGATATACAAATTCACCATTTTGTCATTGTGTTCCAGGGAATTCTGATTCATTTAATGTCACAAATAAATTTGAATCAAATGTACTCGACTTGCGTTGAAGGTGATCCCATTTTAATTTAATTTCTTAAAGTCGCACTCAGGTATACGATTATTTTAATTTTTATTTGATTTAGCATTCTCCCCCTACTAAGGCAAATCAAGTCATGAAATGTTGATACAGCTTTTGTTCTATTACGCCGAAATCCGTGAGTTCCGGCAGTTTCCCCTGGCGGAAAAAATTGCACCACTATCCATTTGAATTTCTTAATCAAATGACAACGCTGCTCGTGTGGAAAGGGTGGTTCATTTCACAATGCCTTGCAATGATTCAGTGGCCAAAATGATGATTTAAGAACAGCGTCGCTGATTGCAAAACTAACTGTGATTGCTTCCAACCAGGTATCTCCCATTCTATCCCACAAACTCGGCGTAATATAACAGGGGCTGTATCAACATTTCATGACTTGATCTGCCTCTGGGAGGAGAATGTTCCACAGACAGTCTGTCGTCGTAATCATAACTGCTCACAGAACATATACATTAATATGGATTCGAGTTTAAGGGACTAAAGTTGATAGTAAAGCAAGGAATATCTTATTAAGCGATGGCTCTATGACATTGAATGTAATTGATTAAAAAAACGTAAAAGGAAGCTATGCAAATATATTCTTATTTCGCCATCCTGCTATATCAGCATATTTTTTTCACAGAGATGTTACGGATACAAAATCGCTGATATAGCGGAAAACCTAACGATTGTCTTTCAGAATAAAGTCAAGTAAAAGGAACTTTGCGCAAATACAAAAGTATAAACAACATTTATGAAATATACGAACGAAATCTAGAATCTGTTTCTGAATACAAATATCTTTCAGTATACGCATGGTTAACTAAAATATTTCAAACGTTTGATTAGATTATGCTGAGATGTACACAACGGTATTTAAATTAATAAATACTTTTGATTTATTAATGATAATTCACCAAAAGTATTGTGAAATAATGTTTTTCTCGTAAAAGTGACATACAAGATTGAAACGATACCCTTTCTTTAATAATGATAATAACACTTTATTGTCCTAAGTACAAGTACATAGAAAATTCTTTTTGTTTCCATGGCAGCCCACAACCCCAGTTTATGCATTGTTCGGTTTACAATTAATGGTGAGTGTCAAACAAGACAGCAACAACTCCCACTTTTTAACGTCTTTTGGTATGACGCGACCGGAAATCGAACCCTGATATCCCGGGTGACGAGCGGACACTCTGCCACTGAGCTACGTCCCCGGTTAGCAAGGTTACATGTGGGACATATACGTAAAACTTGTTCGATTGATTGCCCCAACCCTTATAATAGTTCAATTGCAGGAAATTACAAACCATCCATTTGGTATATTGAACGCATCCTATTTCCATCGATTATCTCCTACATGTAGATTTTAAACGAATTTATATTATTCGTACATAACACATCAGTAGCTGCTACAAAGAAAATGCATCCAGCTTTGTAACATTGAAATATCAATGAGTTTTTAACTACTTAAAAAAGTTCATTAATCATCATATCCAAGATGTCATATTACTTGTAAACGAACCCCAACCAGGTTTCCAATTTCAGCATGTTACACACTAAACGTAAAATACGCAAATACTCATTTATATAGATTGAGAAGCGGCCACATTAGCCATATACAAAAGCATCAGGGTTTTCGTTTCAAACTCGCAAAAAGGTGAGGTGTTGTGGGGTTTAGCGCGGACCCTGGACAATGCAATATGGTATATCATCATACCACACTGTTGACGGCGTGAGCATGTTTTCATGGTCGATATGCCGTGTACCAATGAGTGAGAAAAACACCAAATACTGGCTCTGTATAGCATTAAATCAACCATATTTAGTACTCACAATTATCAGCAAAATCTTACATGATTATATTTTCCTTTGTTATCAAAGAGATGTTTATCTGCTTCAGATTTATATGTCACTTACAGTAATGAGACCATTCGAGCGGGCTATTTATTTGGAAACGAAATTCAGGAGGACTTTCCTGTTTACAATTAAATATTATTTTTATATGATTATAATTATAAAGAAGTTTACATGATAATTTCACACTCAATTTCAAATATGTTTGTGAGGTTAGCATTTCAGTTGTTCAAGATTTAACAATTTGATAAAAAATAAAGTGTATCGACCAAAAGAGAAAAACATCGTGAAATGAAGCCAATCATCGAAACTACGATCGCCGATTGCATTACTACGACAAAATGCTGTCGTAACTGATAACTTTTATTATGAATTATTTGTAAATATACTCTTCTTCTATCAACCAAGTAGTTTGCAGTTTGTGATATCGCTTTGATATGAATACGTCGAATTTAAGATTGAATAATTCTTGCACATACATGTATTTTATTTCAAACAAAAGATCGTGAAATGTTTTTGATCTGACATGTTTGACATTTAAATTAGGAGATAAATCCATTCTGTTGTTTATATTGGGGTTGTATGCAGTGCATTTTGACAACCAGACACCAAAATGTACTTAAATACAACTCATCTTTATTTAATTGAGCACAATAACAATTGAAGACAGATTTTCATTTGTTTGTAAATGTTAATATCTAAAAGATTTCTAATGTGATATGATGGAATTTTTTTTTCTTAAAATGCTAAATTGTGGTTCTATCACATCAAAGGACTATTTTTATCAACAGGCTGTCTTTTTTCGTATCAGGCAATTTTTGCTGTAAAAAGCGTTGGGATGCTAAACCTTTTTTTCCATGACATGAACATACACCCCATTAATACAACGATAAGAAAGTAATGGTGTTGACCGTGTTGCGTATACTTGATATAAAATATAAATCATATCATGAATTAGGAATATAAAATTACTCACATAATTTATGTTTAACTTATTTGCAGTGTTGTTGCTGAATTATCCTCAAATCAATAAACCAAATTACTTTGAGTCTATTCTTATGTTTAATTAATATTTTGATAAATATAATCATTCAACTAATTTTAATGATCTCCACACATTATCACAACCTGTATCCTTTCTTCCATCACAAAACGTTTTGCGTTTTTTTGTAGTTAACGATGAATGAATTTCGTTATAGATATTAAAAATGATACAATGATTGTAACATATGCATGTCAACATTTTTCAGGACCGTTTTTTTAAATCAACAGATTTAAATGTAAGCGAATACCAGATAAAAAATCATTGTTATTCTGAGAAAATAAATAAAAAAATAAAACCTCATTTTTTTTGGTGTTTGAAAGACTACACAAAATTTTATTTGAAAATCAAAGTGAAAGATAGTATAGATACAACAGATAAAATATTGTTATGTTCGTGTTTGCGACTAACTTCAAAGAAACCTTTTCTACTTTGACAGTCTTAATTAAACAACTACAGTCGGAGGCAAAAAACTAATTCAAAATAGTAAACTAATAATGAGATGTACGAAGTTTACAATCGACACTCATTGCATTAATGCCTTGTGATGTTTCGATGACGTCTTCTTTTAAAACAAATTTGCGAACCCGCATCATTGCTGAAAGACGAAGGTTTAAAAATCTGTAAATGCTTAACCCATTGGCCAAAAAACTAAATTATTGTGAGAACGTGTTTTAGAACTTTGGTTAGAATTATCTTGAAATGTTTTTGGAATTTTCCTTTAAAGGGGCAGTAGCACGTTTTTTGATAATTTTATGTTTAAAAAATTGCACTTATAATTGTAAGTAAATGCCTTATGTATTATATTGACAGTGTCAACAATCACATTACACAAGCCAATCACACATAGTCAGAGGACAAAGTATGAGGATTTACATAAATTCCATTGGCGGCCATTTTTTTGTGAACACCTTTAATTCATTTTTGTAAGAAAAAGGAATCGCATGGCTGAACCTTACGTTATATATTTGAATTATTACTGCTCCATTTAGTTTAAATACATTGTCTTTCATTTGGAACCATTTATTTTCATTTTCCTGACATCACCTTATATTCCACCTAAAAACGTGCTACTGCCCCTTTAAGAAATATAAAAAGAAGCCACACAATTACTTACAAGCTTTAAATGTTAAGAGTCATAAACAGACCTGCATGTTGCCGTTGAAAATTCTTTAAGATAATTTAAAAAAAATACCTATCCTTTTGCAGAATCTCATCTGTCACTTCAAGGACTCCATGTTATTCTTCTCACAAATACACACAAATGTCAACAAAAGATGTATGACAGCGACATGAGTCGTTTTTCATATTTGTCAGAAACACAATAGCTCCACCGTTATGGCTTTATGACATTCAATAAAAGTGATGTGTTGATCTTTATTTTTTGTATGCAAATGATATACTGTTATTCTGTATGAATTTTTTCTCTTGACGGCATCCAAGTTTTGTTAGAAGTCTTCTCAGTGTTTCATGTCAATCAAAATGCCTTAGGTTAGTAGATTATTTAAGTTTCAATGATATTGATGTATGTTATACAAAATGTTACCCAATTTTGGTTGGACAATGTCCAAAGCATGAAGTTTCACTATCCTAGCTCGTAACGTTTTTGACTTTTTAGATGAAAGACGACAAAAGATCATTGCATTACCATAGACCTTTAATAGACCTTTAATATCCGCATGCACATTATGTACCACTATGTACTTTGGACCAGATGGCCTTGAATTCACGAAATAAAGCTTTTACATATTTTTTTTTTAATAAAGCACATATATCAAAGGGGCAGTAGCACGTTTTTGATAATTTCATATTTTATTTTTTTCACTGATAATTGTACGTTAATGCTAAATGTATTATATTGACAGTGCCAAAAACCTCATTACACAAGCCAATCATCCATAGTCAGAGAACAAAGTATGAAGATTCACATAAAATTCATTGGCGGCCATTTTGTGTGAATACCTTTAATTCATTTTGTGTAAGAAAAAGGAATCGTATGGCTAAATTTTACGTTTTATATTTAAATTATTACTGCTCCATTTGGTTTTGATACATTGTCTTTCAGTTGTTAGCATTTATTTTCATTTTCCTGACATCACCTTATATTCCCCCTAAAAACGTGCTACTGCCCCTTTAATGCAACACATCAATGCGGACTTTAACTCATAACAGTATTTGATATTCGGCTCATGAATCTATGTTTATATGTTTCCAGAAGACAATATTTTCGCCATTTATGATTAATCCTTGATATGACAAGAGTTATTATTTTAATAATTGCTGTAATTGCTCTTTGCATTTAGATAATATTTTGCTTTCATTTCACAGCTTAAATTGTTTGTGAATAATATTACTGCGTTCCAGAAGATATTGTTTATTATTCTAATAGGTTTAAAAAATCTGATTACATGTATTATTCATGCAAACTAGAATTGTTAACGATAGAAAGTTTCACAGGAGAACTAAAGAAACCGAACATTCTGTGTCAAAATTTGTCAACTAAGATTTTGTATAGCACGGAACTGATATCTTTATTTTCTCGTTGTGCAATAAGCCTTTGGTACCTCGTTGATTTATTTTTATAGTATGTTATAAATATAGTTTTAAAGGCACTTTCGCACTGTTTTATCTAATTTACTTTCACACTTCGTGCAAATGTCAGTTTGAAAACGTCGTCTTACTCAATAGATCATAATTATATGTGTTTCAGAAAACATAGTAAGAACTTTTGTGCTTTTGATATTAACATTTATAGCAATCTATATACAGTTAGATCAACACGTTTTTATATTTTGTTAAACTGTTGATCTAACATTGACCGAGAAGGCGGGCCGTCCCGCTGAACTTTAACATTCCGCCGCTAGGTATAGATGCCTTATCTCGCTGGAGGCTTACATAGGCTCAAGGCACTGTTTTCGAAGATAAAGCTGTATGGAGTTCATATCAATTCGGAAAACGCAGAGCGACCATCTCGATGAATAATCTTATTGCTTTGATCTATTTATAGATCATATTTTATGTTTTCCTACGAAAAACTGAATGTTTTGGGAGATAACTGTAAAATCCAATAATCGTTTTTAGTAATTTCCTTTTATTTTTATTAAAACAAAAGAGAAAATGTTTGAATCATGAAACCAAAACCAGTCTATACCAACACAATATAATCTTCTTATTATTTTCTTTATAAGTCACAAAAACGAGATTTTAAAAAACAATGCATCAATCGACACACAGTTATTGAGATAACGACATAAGCGAACATGCGTTTTTTTAAGTTCATACAATGACTGTGCGATTGAAGTCTGTTTGTGACGCCAAATTTGATTGGTCAATTTGCAGCTCCCTTGTTACATATTAAATCTATTTCAAGAATAGTATACTGAATTTAAAAAACAACATATTACATAAAGTTAGGTATTTTCGATTTGACTGTTCATTAACTGCAAAACAATGTTACATAATACGCCTTCAAAAATAAACAGCAACAGGAATAGATATAAGATAGCTTATTTTGAGAATTAAAAGATCTCCTGTACGTTAAAACATGCAACGTTTTAGAAGAATTAATAGCAGAAAACTACTGTTGGCAAAGAAATTGATATATTTATTGGGATTGAAAATTTATCTGAAAGGTGCACATTGTTTCGACAAAGGAAAAAAAAGTGATATAACATTCAATTAAGTAAACAAGAATATCATGTGAATCTTGATATTATTTTAATTTCGACAAAGTTTGAAAAGTCATTTGTGTCTTCAGCAATCTTGAAAATGGCTTAGAAAAATGTATTAATCCATCACACTAGTTAGAGTGAGTTAGGAAAATCAAGCCGTAACTTTCGACAATAATGCTATTGCCTAGGCATTAACACTACTAACTGATTATTGGCGCTAACATATATAACGACACCTGTTTGATACATGCTAAATAAATGGTAATTCCAATAGGATTTAAAAATATTTCGATCAAACATTTGAGTGATAAAACACATTCTTACAATTATGGATGTTTTTGGGCAAAGGGTTAGGTATTTATAGATTTCTGCAATTATGACGTCATCGACTCACCACGGGAACGCTTGTGCAGGGAGCTGCGATGGTAATTGCCACTGTCATCAAAGCAAACAAATGTTTACATCCGAGTAACTTACTTGTGTCATTGCATTGCCATAGCCATAGAGACTCTACAACACGTCCCTCTTTTGATATAAATGGTGAACCAAACTTTACGGAATCATTTGCGTGAAATAAAATATCTCCCCCTTTTAAGGGGCAGTAGCACGTTTTTTGACGATTTTATATTTTCATTTTTTTAAGGATAATTGTATGTTAATGCTAAATGTATTATATTGATACTGTCAAAAATCTCATTACACAAACCAATCAGCCAGTCAGAGAACAATTTATAAAGATTCACATAAAATCCATTGGCAGCCATTTTTTGCGTGAACACCTTTTATTCATTTTGTGAAGGAAAAGGAATCGCATGGCTTAGCCTTACATTATATATTTGATTTATTACTGTTTCATTTAGTTTAAATAAATTGTCTTTAGATTGGAACCATGTATTTTTATTTTCCTGATATCGCCTTGTATTCCCCTTAAAAACGTGCTACTGCCTCTTTAAAGGGAAAGTAGCAAGATTTTTTAACTATTTATATTTTCAATATTTTTCTGATAATTGTACGTCAATGCTCAATGTATTATTTTGATGGTGTACAAAATTTCAAACACAAATTAATCATCCAGTCAGAAAAAAAATTTAAAAGATTCACATAAAGTCTATTGGCGGCCATTTTTATGTGAAAACCTTTAATTCATTTTGGGTAAGAAAAAGGATTCGCATGGTTGAACTTGACATCATATATTTAATTGTTTACTGCTTCATTTAGTTTAAATACTTTGTCTTTCAATCTGAACGATTTCTTTTTCTTTTTCTGACATCACTTTATATTCCCCCTAAAAGTCATCACTCCCCACAGAGGCAGATCAAGTCATGAACTGTTGATACAGCCTCTGTTATATTACGCCGTGTTTGTGGGATAGAATGGGAGACGTCTGAATTTTCAAGTTTCATTTTATCTGAGCAAAAACAAGTTTTTATACATAAACGAATACATGTGTTGCTAACTGTGATTTTGTCAAACAATTGAAAAAATGTTTTACTTTGAAGATCTGAGAGGTGTCTGACTCATATTTGATTAAAACGAACATTTTGTTGGCTACATGTAGGACTCGCAAAACCACTCATAAATATACCGAGAAGACCATTTTAACATTTAATATGTTAAGGTCATTGATATCTACAAACCTTAATAAACTATAACAAACAAAATCTTTCATTTTGCATATTCTCACTTTTTGACTTTTGGCATATTTCTACCTAATCTTACATCACTGAAGACAAACACACATCGTTTGTCAGTACGACCAATGTTGTTTTCGTAGTAATTTTGCTACTTCTATAACAGAGGTACAAAATGAAATACTTGTGACATGTGTCAATTAAGTAAAACTGACTAGCAAAAGAAACCTAACATCGGATGTATCTGACAATAAAATAAAAACTAAAAACCCAAATTTGTTCAACTAAAGTGTATTGCATTAACAATGCATGGATAAAAACGGTGGATGAGTCAGGATCAATGTCACATCAAAGTCCAATGTTGTATTGGCAATCGAACATGCCAGGGGTCAGAAAAGAGACTTTACACGTTCAAGAGTTCGGTAGCACGTTTCTCAAATTGAAAATTGTTCCAGGAAAACAGAACCACACAACTTCAATATCTGGTATGACCCCATGAACAGCCATGCAAGCAAAAACGCGTCGTCTCATCGACGATGTCAATTTCCTAATGACGTCATTGGGAATCTGGTTCAATTCGTCCAGATTGGCTTGTTTAAGCTCAGCCAAAGTGTTTGGACGTTGTGGTCTCTGTCTGAGACGTCTACCCATGTGGTCCCAAAGGTGTTCTATTGGCGACAGGTCAGGAGCACGAGACGGCCAAGGCCAATGCGAGCCCAACGGAGTCTGTTCTGTCGATGGAGACGGGTCAAGTTCATTCCCCGGAAAGGCCTGTATGGTCGAATACCGGCTGCTCGTAGTCTCCTGGCTACTGTGAACGGACTGATACGTCTGCCTAATGCTTAATTGGCCGGTGACGGCACTGTAAGGACCGGCTACGCAGATGCAAAGTTCGCAGGTAGCGGTCCTCACGGGGGGTTATGACGCGTGCTCTGCCACTCCTAGGCCTGTCCCTAGTCTGCCCTGTCTGGTTGTACCTCTGAATGAGTTGAGCTACTGTCACCCGGTTGCAACCAAATGTCTGTGCAATCTTGACTTGAGTCGCACCCATTGTATGCATTTCGATTGCCCTCTCGCGTTCTTCTGTTGTTAATCTGGGCATCTTTGGAGTGGTTTGTTTTCGGATGTGACATCCGTCAATCGATAAGACCGCCTTTTTTACCCCTTTTATGCATCATTCTTGATTGTTTGCAAAAACACGTGATTTTCACAAAATGCGTGAAAAAAACAATGCAGGAAATTCACGGACTTGGTGTCGTCCATACATGTTGGTTGCGTTTATGTGTTCGTTTCTAGATACTTCCAGGAGAGCAAACGTCAGTTACAAAAAAAATAATGTAAAAATTCCGATGTTAGGTTTCTTTTGCTAGTCAGTTTATATCGATTAACATAGATTTACAAAACATAGTCAATATACATAATTTAATGATATATTATACATTTTATGATAATATATGACATTTCATCACTCTGAATTCGGAATACTTATGCTGCCACTCAACTAAACTCAAATCGTCAAAAGAAAGTTCTCATTTAATTGACGTTATTACATAACGAAAGCTCTAGAAGTTTGAAATAAAGTAACTCAAGTCACAAACGGAAAATGTTAGTTTACCTTCCCCGAAGTCCGCTTCAGAAATTCAAAGAAGGGATAAGAAACAAAAAATACAGACTCTCATATTTCATAATTATTTTGCTATAGATAAATGAATATTGGAAAGAAACCATTGGATAAGACCATATTATGCTCAAGGCGAATGTGAGCTGATAAAGAGAGTCAGATCATGTCATGAAATGCTGATACAGCCTCTGTTCTTTTACGCCGAAATCCGTCATTCTCTCCCCACAGAGGCAGATCTTGTCATGTTGATTTAGCCTCTGTTCTATTACGCCGAAATCCGTGGGTTCCGGCAGTTTCCCCGGGCGGAAAAAACTTTCATCTCAATACATTTGAATTTCTTTATCAAATGACAAGGCTTCTCGCATGGAAAGGGTGGTTCACAACACAATGCATTTGCCTAGTTGCAGTAGCCAAAATGAGGATTTAAGAACAGCGTCGCTGATTGCACAACAAATTTTGATTGCCTCCAATCAGGCATCTCCCATTCTATCCCACAAACTCGTCGTAATATAACAGAGGCTAAATCAACATGATTTGATCTGCCTCTGTGGGGAGAGAATGAAATCCGTGGGTTCCGGCACTTTCCCCTGGCGAAAATTGCACCACTATCCATTTGAATTTCTTCAAATGACAACAGTTCTCGCATGGAAAGGGTGGTTCATATCACAATGCCTTTGCAATGATTCAGTAGCCAGAATGATGATTTAAGAACAGCGTCGCTGATTGAACAAGCAACTTTGATTGCCTCCAATCAGATATCTCCCAATTCTATCCCACAAAGTCGGCGTAATATAACAGGGACTGTATCAACATTTCATGACTTGATCTGCCTCTGTGGTGAGAGAATGAAAGAAACATTGCCTAAGCAAAAAAATGGAAGAATTTTGGAACATTATCGTATGGCTCATCCAGTATTCCTCTTAAAATGTATTCATGGCCTGTTCATGAATGGGAGGATGCAGTTTGATTCAAAGGTGGGTTTTCTGTCAGACTAAGTGTTCTTAAAGGCACCACTCGATCGACTTTCATCCGCCATTTTGAAATGTTAGCATTGCGAGAAAACAAATGTGCTGTATTATGTGCTAATTCATTTACCAAATTAAGAAATAACTACTTGATTGATAGAACAGTTCTACAGTTCATAGTAATGCATTCCACGATCGTAGCTTCGATGAATAGCTTCATTTCACAATGTTTTTTTCTATTTTGAGCGATACATTTATTCGTTGTCAAATTGTTATATCTTGAACAACAGAAATATTTTTATCACAAACATATTTGAAATTAAATGTGAACTGATCATGTTATATCATATATATATTATATTTGTTAACATGAAAATCCTCCTGAATTTCGTTTCCACAAACAATACCCCGCTCGAATGGTCCCTTTAAGCTTTCCTAAAAAAATCGCCGTTAATCTTCAACATTTAAGGTTAGACCTGTCATTTTAGAATTTCAAATTAGTCAAAATTTAGTCAAATAGCTGATTCCTTATTTCTGTGGTGTCCCTGTACGTAACGTACGTAACGATATAAAGTCCTTTGGCATTTGACGTCTGAACGTCACTTTCAGATATCGTTAACGAAGGTCTAACGAAAGCAGATAGAAGTTCTAATTCGGAAGATAACTATTGTTTTTGGTGTTTGGGCTTGTCCATTATCTTTACATCCTGTCTGTATTGTGAAAACACAAGGTCAATAGCCATTAATGAACTATGGCGATTTTCTTAAGTTGGTATCCATTGACAGTTTTTTGTATCAATTTAAGTGCTAACTGGACGGTTTTGTGGTTTTTATTTTGATGTTGTTATAGAGTCTCTTCCACTATTTAATGATGATGACCGTAAACGATTAGGACCATTTGTATCACTTTCTTGTCCCGTGAATTTGCAAAGTCACGCAATCGCAATTTTTAAATGTTTTCCCCAAATGCGTGAACATTTGTTTATTAACAAGTTGAAACAGAAATTTAGAGATCGGACGTTTGATGCGAAGTTTAGTGTCAATGTTTATATAAATAGTTTTACTTCAGCTCGAAAGTTTGAATAGTTGTCACTTTATTTGTTCGATGAGTTACCTGTAAATTACCTCCTTAAGATCTTCTGGCAAAAAAGATTTACAAGTCATTACATAGTCTGATCAAGTCGTGACCGTGATCTTAAATAAAGTGTTTGGTCGAAACCCTACTTCTTCTCATTTACATTAGACGAGACCTGCATTGATGTAATAACGGAAGCCTCTTTGTTTGATAATTCGCAATTATTACTGTTATCTATAGATGTTCCCGTTGCCTTGCCTAACACTCTGACATTTTGTTATAAATAAGGTTGAAATTGTTAATATTTGAAAGAATCTATTTTAGATTCATTTCAACAAGGTTACAGGAATGCCAAAACAACAACAATAAATAAGTATTTCAAATAGATCATGTATTTGAAACACTTAATCATTCTTGATCAAAGAAAAAGACAAAAGGGTCGGGTTTTTTTTCATTTTGATACTATGAACTTCACAAATTGCATGATATTTACACTGCCGAACACATTTAAGTAAAAACACGTTCCAGATGTTAAAGCTTTCTTTCATCTTGAAAACTTCCATTCCTTACTAAGAATGCATTTCAAGTATTTTCGGTTTTCAAAATTTTATATAAAATGATCACTAATTATAAGTTAATTAGATGTTTGGAGAAATCCGTCTTTGGTTTTAACGATTCATTGAGTCATGTGGAGATTGGGATTGGAATTTTAAATATAGTCGCAAGCGACGACAAACGGATTCAGCGCTGTATGGTGTTAAATGTAATGCACAAAGGTAATGATTTCAGTCAAAAGCATATGGGTTATAATCTTTTGTTGATGATTAACGCAATTTGCAAACATAAGTTATCAAATGCATTTAAAACGCATGCAGGGTTGACATTTTTAACTCAATGTAAATGAAGTAACTGACTTAATGGTTAATCTTTAAAAGATTGTGTATTCTTTTGGCTTTCTAATGATATATGGAACAATGATTTGTCGTCTATCACTGATTACTAACAACTTTTTTAACATACCTGTATCCTATGCATTCAAAACGAAAGCAGAATTGACAATATTCAAAGGGCCGTAACTCAATGTAAAACAAATATAGGAATTTACTGTCAAATCTATAGACTTTTGGCTTTCATATGATGTATAGAACAAAGCGTTATCGTACGCCGTTGATTCCCTACGATATTTCAAACATACCCACCAAAACACCACATGTCCAAAATGGAAAGTTTGACCTCTGACCCTGACCGGAAATGACTGTTCGCGAGCGATTTTATTATTTCATCTTGAAGACATTGCTAATGTCTAACTCTCATGCAAAAATCATCAAATTCGTCTGGGAGGTTTTTGAGTTATCTGCCCTTGAATATTGCAAAATGTGCAAACTTTGAAGATTTTTATAAAAAAAATATTTCGAATTTTTGAATTTTGAAACAAACTTGTTATAGGCCAATGTCTCAGCTACATTATGTGTAAGTTTCAGCTTTCTAGTATTAGAAGTTGCCGAGTGGTGATTCCTGAAAGGTGCCTGGGGTCGGACTTTGAAAAAAATGCAGAAAATTCAAGATGGCGGCCAAACCATGTGACCTACGAATTTGCCATGATTTCGTTTTTTGCAGCATTTGTGATTGCGCATCTTTTAAAAAAAAATTAGGTCTCTAAGTGCATTTTGAAAAAAAAATCAATGTTAAATTTTCGATTTTGGATTCGACCTGGACCTTTAATGTATGGGCCGAATTGTCCCAAAAGCTTATTGTCGCCTTTCCTCAACAAGGTCTACCAGCCTGTGAAATTTGGCTTCGATAGCATCAGCCGTTTGGTCTGAATCCTGTTCACAAAAATCGTGGAATAATAATAAAAAAAACACGCCAATAACAATAAGGATTCAGCCTTATGGCTGAATCCTTAATTACTCCTAAATCATATAATCATTCTTTGTTACAAGAAGATCGCTTTTAAGTCCGGTGAAGGCTTTAGCTCTTTCCAAGATAGAGCCATCATTATTATCTTGAAAGATAAAAGTGGGTAGTCTTCCTTTATAAACTTCTAGTGATAGATTTTCTTATAAGTTCTAAAACTTCAAATACACTCTCACATTTTATCCCTTAAATGTCACCTTAAGATAATGAAAAACGTAATGAGAGGAGAAGCTTTGATCAATTTGACTTGTTCTCAAAACCTTTTAAACACAATACAACAGAAGCCTTTTGTTTTAAAATTGGATTTTACATTAGAACGGAATAAGGGTTATATACCATGTTTCTAAAAAAAATGAGTGAAAACTTATCACTTGCTGACATTTGTATTATCCCAATGTAATCCAATAACTATTAAGTTTCCCGATACATTTTATATTAAAAATTATACACCAAATTGTAAGTTGTGATTCCAATAGGATAGTAGTTCTAATCCAAATTAATTTCAATTGGTATAGACAATTGGTCTAAGTTTGTTACGCAAACTGTTAAAAAGTTCCAAACAAATTTTAAGGTTCTTTATTGTAGTCTATGTTTTCAGTTTCGTTTTCATTGCCCCATAACTTTTTCATTGTAACGTCATGTTATAGAAAATGCCTTACGTTACGGTTCGCCAATGACGTCGCAATCTGTATGGGCTTGCAGCGGTTAGTCCGCTATGCTGAGAAGGAGGTCTTCAGTATTTACTTTTAATTTTTAGTACGGTAATAAACAAAAAATATATATTCGTGCCTATGACATAGTCTGTTAACGATACTCCTGCTGTTGCTTGCTCGGGAAATACTTGGAGGTTATAACATGTCATTTTTCATATCATACCTCATATCAGCCCGAGACCCGCATATCAGCCCGAGGGCCGCAGGCCAGAGAGCTGATATGGGTCAAGGGCTGATATGAGGTATGGTATGAAAAATAACATTTTGTAACCTTTTTATCATATATCAAACTTTTTTCTCTGGCAAAAACATTATCTTAAAAGTAAATATGGATAAAAAGTTTTGAAACAGAAATAAAAAGTCATAAAAATAACAAAACGACCATTCATTACAAAGACTTAAGTTTGAGAAAAATATTGTGAGTAGCTCCACTTATTTACATTGCTAGAAAATTTAACCTTTTGGTGTTTGTAAAGAATATCTACAGCTAAACGCTTCAAAATATCGTTGTTGGTAATGCAAACGCAAAATATACTATCTATGTTGCCAATGACGTTTTTCTGCAAAGGGAGATAACTCTAACCAAAAGTCCTCCCGGGCTGATATTGTTTGGATTTGCTGACCGGTCTGATATGGCTGATATGGATTTGCGGACCGGGCGGCAATATGGGTGCTGTGCCTTTGCCTCTATCACACATGCAAAACACCCCATATTATTGATAGATATATGATAATTATATTTAGCCACTCGTGTCGTAAACATAGTATGTCATGGACACTAGTATAGTATCATATTGAGCTATTTTCGTTGTCAATGGAATTTGAATTATTTTTCGTTATTGGTTTTGGTATTGTCAATGACCTATTCGTTCAAAATATTTCTTTAGGCATAATTGCCTTGTTTGCCATCTACAAAACAATGCCATTTCTCAATTTTGTTACAAGATATAAATTTAGAGAATTCCTATCCAGGCATGTGTAGCTCACCACAAAAGTAAGTTTAACTTAAATTCTTCACAAAAAATGACCACAAAGAGGGCTGGTTTTCCTTTATCATTTCGTCTAAGTGAACAATGAATAGAAGAATCAAAAAACGCAATCACCCTTTAATCACAATTAACAAACTAATCAAAAGCCAGAAAAGATTGCAAATGCAAGAACAAAGCGATCTCAATATCCTTCTACGACTTTTCTAATCAAGATATCACATTGTTTGAGATTTCTATCAATGTCATCTGATTAGAAAATAATAACGGTTCAAATTACGTTAATGTAATTTTTGAGAATGAACTCAAATATGACACTTTAGCTAAAACATGGGGACTGAAACCTGTGCGTTTCCTTTGAAAATACATACTGAAGGGTCATTAGTATAATGAAACAATAACCATGATATAAAAGATACAGGTATAATAAGTAAAGGGATATCATGATTATATTAAATCATTACACACACACAAACATTAATAATGCTTACATTATGTTAATGAACAGAATTGGTTCTTTGAATTTCTAATATAAATATTTTTTTTCATTTCTTAAACACACGAAGTTTATCAATCAATGTCCAGTGTGACATATACATGTACAAAGACATTGATATATTTATTGAGATTAAATTTTCAAAGGGCTCTTGTTAATTAATCAATATAACTGATATGGAATCCAATATTTGTGCGATGCTATAAGTTCATTTACGACCAAAAATAAAATACATGTTAACGATAATGTTTTCACTCACTGATTGAGTTGCTTCGATTTCAACTTTAACAGAAGTTAAATCAAGCCCTGAAATGTTTTAATATCGGTGCTATTAAGAAAATGCTATAGATATTATTATAAATAAGGATGGGCATTTGTCAAACAAATATTCTACCTTTGTTTGAAGGCTTCTTCTCTTGTAGCAAACATCGACATTTTATGTCGTGAAATCACATTTATATTAGATAGGTTATAAAAAACAAATATAAGTACTTTTACAATAATAAAATCTTAAAAATATATTCGTTCTGTGCAGTTTTGTCATTAAAGTTTAACAAATACAAAAAACTTGACTATCTCTTTGTTTTCGAAGGATAAGTGTTTAAGTTATTTTGTATCATAATCTCCCGGATTTTTCCTTTTATCCAACCACTCAGAAGAACGAACTGTCAATCAAATTTTGATTTTGTTTTGGTGATATAATTTTACTTTTAAACATTTTAACTGCAAGAATTTAACAATGGATATTGAAATTGAGAAACATTTTTGTTAGGGATATCTTTTATGGTTTATGTAAAACTTGCTGTACAAACATGGTTTATGGGATGATTGCTTATTGAAAGGTTGAATCTTTAAAGGAACAACATAACTGTTCAAAGACATTTCAAACCAGGAATAAACTCAAAGAAACGGTGTTTCGTAAATAGAGTATTTCAATTTAGTCATTAAACCAAATAACATCTCTTAATTCACAGTCCAAGACACATTCAAGGGGGTTGCTGTCTGCATATACAACACTTACACTTCATAACTCATGCACATCAAAGCGACACACTTGCTAACGATTCTCCTGAGAATAACCATCAAACGATATGTAAATTGAAAGTAGTTGTTTAGTTATTTCAATTATAATCCATGGGGTTACAACTGCTAAAGAAAGCCATAGTACTCTTGAGAAGGAAGTGAATTGCAATTATATAAAAAGATGTGATATCAAGTATTTGAAATAGCGACAATGTTAGAGGAAACAAATTAGATTAGAAACCTTGTAAAGAAAAACAGCATTTTTATTATATTTTTTCTCGTATTCATCAGAATGTTTAAGGGATGCACATATTTTAGATATTGCTAATAATTACATAGTATTTGCTCATGTGAATAATAAAACAAATGCAAAGTAATAATAGGGGGTTACCGAATTTCTTTCGATGCTTAAACGTCATTTCAAAGTATATACAAAAACGTAAAAAAACTGAAGTCAGGGTAGTTTTGATCATATCAAGTACAACGTTGACGGCCTACTATTTTATTATTAACAAAAGCACTATCTAACCATATTCATAGAAAACTGCATTCTCTCCCCACAGAGGCAATTCAGTCGTACCTGAATTAGCCTCTGTTCTATTACGGCTAATACACGGGGTTCCGGCAGATTGCCCTAGCGGCAAAAAGGTTGAAGCGCAGGTTACCTCCCTTATTTGCAGCCAATGTAACAAGATGTGTTTGTGAAACACGAATGCCCCCGGATGCATCCTGCTCGCTGTCAAGGTCAAGGTCACAAGGTAAAATATCATGGTGTCATCTGAAAGGTCTCATCACAAGGGATCCATATGTCAAGTATCAAAGACCTAGCTCTGACCAATTAAAAGTTATGACCAAGGTTAAAGTTTTTGTGGACAAACGGACAGGTGAAAAACAATATACCCCCGGAATCTCCGATTCGGGGGCATAAAAACGTCTTTCATTGACCTACATCCAATATGGCGGCCACCATGGATATGGTTATAAACAAGGCAAGGGAAATTTTCGGAATATCAGTATTGACAGAAAAACAGAACGTTGCGATAGAGAGTGCTGGTATAACGGGAAAGGATGTTTTTGTTGGTACTAAAACTGGCAGTGGCAAGTCCCTGACGTACGAGATTCTCCCGTGCCTCAGCGAAACTAAGAAAATAATCACCATTATCTGCCCTCTCATATCTATTATGGAAGAAATGGAAGAACAATGTATAAAGCTCAATGGATTAGGCTTCAAAGCAACCTACATCGGACGAAATTCGGAAGATAACGATATGATAGAGCAGGGATATTTTGATTTTTGTTTGGAAGTCCTGAGATGTTCGTTGGGGAAAAACGATGGAGAGACGTGATTCAGAATGCAGTTTACCAAGCAAGCCTTAGTGCAATCGTAGTTGATGAAGCGCACACCGTTCTTCAATGGTAAGTAATTTTCAACAAGAATCATCAGAAGATGACATATTCCACCTTTCCCCAATAATAAATATTAACATCTTATCATTATCTAATAATTATCATAGAGGACAAAGAAATATGACAATAGATAGACATATACGTATGCTGACTGATGCATGTACCAAGTTTAAATGATCTAGATCTAAGCGTTTTCGAGTTATGTTACAGAAACTAAATGATTTTATTAATTTGGGATAACAATAACCAAAACTTAATCTATTTGAAGACATGATATTATGCGTTTGTTTAATATTCACACAAAATGTTGTATTTAC
The DNA here is from genome assembly GCA_916613615.1 of Steromphala cineraria. Taxonomy (NCBI): domain Eukaryota; kingdom Metazoa; phylum Mollusca; class Gastropoda; order Trochida; family Trochidae; genus Steromphala; species Steromphala cineraria. The sequence continues at coordinate 12,384,819 of OU744729.1, forward strand.
AAAATAAATTTAGTCCCTTTTTGACATATAAATGCATGATTATTCTGACGAAATGAAGGAGTTATGATCAATATTTAAGAAACAAAATCAAGTTTAAAGATTCTATTTACATGTCTCATAAACCAGTCTCAAATCATTATTTCATTCATTTCTTGATGATCAATATCATCGAGAGCTTATGGAAAACTCTGACATGACCACTGTGTCACACCTCTAACTTTAAGAACGGGTGGGTAATTAATTAGAAGGAAGAGGATAAGCAACCAGGAGAGTCAGTGAAAAAAATAAGAAAAGGTTAGGGATGATTGCTTTTAATTTTTCAATAAAGATCCGAAACGTGAAAGAGGTCGTGAAAAGTTTCTAAACATTTGTCAAAAGGAAGACGGTCAAAATGTGTTTTACTTGAAAAACGACTGGGTGTATATGGTTTTACATGAGTTTTGCCAGAAGATAATGCGCATTTTCAGTCCATGATGTATTCTTCAAAGTTGGCATTCTTGTGAATAGGACTATTGCTGAATGCTCCAGAGTGTACTGTGCTTTTGCTCAAGTTCTCGGAAGACAGACAGGACTATTTGACATGTATCACAATAAGACACAGGAAGCCATAAAACAAGAAATACGATCTCAAATGACAAAGGACAGCAAGCTCTGCGTTTTAATATGCACAAATGTTGCCGGAAGGGGAGTTAACTTTCATAACGTTAACAACGTTATCCACGATGGGTTGCCATTTGAACGTGACACCTTTGTTCAACAGATGGGACGGGCAGGACGGGATGGATCACAAGCGCATGAACTTGTAATTTATAAGTCTCATAAAGGTCATTTGAAGAAAGTAGAGAGTGAACTCTTGAAGATGGTAAAAGATACATCTTGTCGTCATAAAATGCTCTGTCATTCCTACTCCAGCAAGCATGAGATCATAGCACCAAAGCATAGGTGTTGTGACATCTGTGCTGCAGAATGTGATTGTGGTATTGATGATTGCCCAGATGTTCATGTCATGCTGACCTACACCTATGACATACAAGAGGATGACACATCAGACCTGTCCCAGAGAGAAGTGGAGGATGATCACAAAGAGTTACTGAGGCACAAGCTCAACTGTTACATGTTCAAGTTGTTTCCATCAAACACAATAGTGGACCCAGATATTGTATTTGGAATAAACAAAGAGGTAATCGATACAATCGTGGACAAGGGTGGACATCTACTTTCTGTTGATGACATTATAAGGGAAATGCCTATTTGGTCATACAAATGTGCAAGTGACATCGGAAAAATAATGAACGAAGTGTTTGATGACATGGACATTTTAAGTGAACAAAGTTCAAGTGATACAGACGATGCAGAAGATTGACAAAGATTTCCATTTGGCCTAAGTGATGTTCCTAATATTGCAAGTTTCATGTTCTGAAATTATTTCAGACTAGTTTATTGACTTGAATTTCCCTGCATAAATACATGGACAGCCAAAGCACTGAAGTTTATTAACATTCTGATTAAAATCAACAGTGCTCCATACTGTCATTCTTAAACCAGCCGGGAGATCCTTTTGCCACGTGTCTGAATGCGGTCAGTCTAATTGCATGTTGCTGTGACCTGTTTTACACAGATATATTGGATACATGGATGGTATTATGTCAGAAACATGCGACAAGGGCCAGGCCATGACTGAGAGGATATCCCGGCTTGTTTGAACCCTGAGACATTATTGTTTTCAACTTTTAATCTTCGATGGTCGATGAATCTTGTGAGATTGGAAGTTAGCAAGTGTTGATCTTATGTATTTACCAATCAATGGCAAAGCAGTTTAGCATGTTCCATCACATTTCTTGACATGCAAAGTTTGTACATGGTATTTTAGAAAGTCACGTGACAACATTGGTTAATCTTAGCATGAAAGAAAGGAACATATTTATTAGATCAAAAAAGTTTTATTTAAGTACTTAAACTTGGCATGAGATAAGATATACATTTGATGCACTATATTCATGTAGTCCCTTTGGGGAGCTGCAAAACATCAAACATTGGAATTGTTCCAAAGGCTATATTGTCAAGAAATATCAAAGCCTCAAAGTGTTAACTTTTTCCCATTTTACAAAATTTGTCTTCATTATACTGTTACATTTTTCATCCAGCTTAAAATTTAACAAGATTTCATTCTCCTTCTTTTGAATAGGAACATATTCCTTGAAAGTACAAAGCTAAATTACATCAGTACTCATGACAGAATAAAAATATACAGTTCACACAATTTGCCTTGTGTTTACCTTCTGAAGACTAGTCAACAGTCCCATGTAGCACCTTCTTTGATTGTTTTTTCAAGAATAAACATATCAAGTGTTCCTAAAATGTCAAATTTTAAATAATACATGTAATGCAGGATTAAGAAGCATAGCCAAAATTTAAATCCTGTCCTCAAAATGACAAAAATGATTGAAAAGTAGCAAAATAATTCACTTGTCTGGTGATAAATCAAATTTAAAACTTGTTATTGTCATGTTTTATCATTCTATTTTTCTTTGATCCTGTCAACTATTTACAAGTTACACATAACTTAACATAATAAGTAACATTTTCAACAAGTAGATTATATTATTGAATGTACTTTTTCAAGAGCATACTATACATTTTTCAACATCATATGAAGTTCTTAACTATCCTTTGAAGGGCCGATATTATTTATTTCAATATCATTCAATATTAGTCAAATTATCTTATTGACAAATCATGCAGATTGTTTGCAGAATTGTTTTTAATAGCCTGCACACACTGGTGTAAACCAATTCCATGCTTCCAGCAACAAGAGAAGTGTGATGAATTATTCATATCATTTCGAAGGAAAGTATTTTTTTGGGTCTGATATCCACTTGTGTAGTCGCATCACATCAACTCGGCCAAAGAGATCTTGAAAGTTTTTTAAACCAGCAAATGATCTCCCAGGAATAGATGAAAAGATATCTGCCTTAAGTAGTTGTTGAACAATGATAGGCAAATCTGAACCTTTGTTTGGTTTTGATCTTGAGCCTTTCTTCTTCCAAGCTCTTCCACCACTGGACTCGTTACCTTATCGTGGTGTGGTGGTTTGTGTGCTTCGGCGACCCCGAGAGCTATGCCAGCTGGAGTTTACATGCTCCTGGAAGGGTCACCCAAGCTGGACAGGTCGACGGATAGAAGCAAGACCAATTTGTGAGTCCTTCTAAAACCTGCTTTCTATCTCTCACTATGCCTTTCTTTCCGTCTTTTTCCTCATCCTTTCGATCCCTTTCTCCCTTTTCTATCTACTCTCTTTTGGATGGCAACATCCACGTTTTTAATAACTGAAATATTGTTCAAAACACGTTAAACACCAACTCACTCACTCACTCTTTCAAGCTCCTGCCTCATGTTCAAGATTTGTCCGCAAGTCTTCTTGGACTTGTGAGGTGAGTGCTGCGTTTCTGGCTGTTGTGAAAGAAGCATTTGCTCCCTGAACACGGATCTTCTTCTTTACTTTTTGAACTAGCATCTCAACCAAATTGTCATTTGGAATATTGTTCCCGATGCCTCCTTGAGTATTTGCTGTGCAGTTCCATTTGTATTCTTTAGTCAATCTTGGGCTTAACAGCTAATTCAGGTACGACTGAGTTGCCTCTGTGGGGAGAGAATTAGAAAACTGAGGTTCTATTAGTAAGTACGCAAAATCGGTAAGAAACAGCATTATTTGCATTGTTATTAATATCATTAACGCCAATATCTCGTCCCATCTGTCCATAAGTCGAGATTAAAGCTAAAGGTTTTGAAAATACGACTGTAGTCAAACTCCCAGATCTTAGGTTCAAATTGACCCGGAGTAAGAAATGAGACCGTGAAGAAGACCTATTCAGGGATATAAAAGGGATAACATCCAACAGTTTTGGTGACGTGAAAATACGTTTCAGAGCATGTCTGAAGTTTCAGTAAGATTCTCCTAATATTTTGAAGGGTTAATTCAGACCGGTGCTCATGATTGTAAGGAGGACTTCAGGAAAGAAGCCCCCTTCAGGTTTGCTATATGGGTTTACATCAAATTTTGCAATATCTTGATTTCTGAAGATTCACTTCATAATCACAGCTGCCCAAGTTCACTTTCACAAAGTGCCCCTGGACAGAAATATGGTACTCTAGTTGTGCAATGCCAGGAGCAACTACTCTTACGAAAATAACCTAAGGGAGAAAATTTGATTTGTCATAAAATTGAGTACAAAGTGGTTTTGATTAACTTAAAATTTCTATGATGGGCTTATGGCATGGCATGGTGTCCGGCGTCCGTCCGTCCATCCATCCATCTGTCCATCCGTAAACTTTGTGGAAGTTCGACTTCTCCAGAACCATAAGACCTAGAAAGCTGAAACTTAGTGTACAGACTCCTTTACTAGTGGGGATTTTAAAGTGTAGTTTTGGTGGCCCTGTGACCCCTAATACGGGCAACAACTAAACAACTAAAACGCTTTTTCCTCCATTCTTTTCCTGTCATATCGGTGATCAAGATGACAGCGAGCACAGAGAATTTAACATGAGAAAAGAAACCCCATTTAATAATATTCATGCTTTGAAATGCATCCTTCTCATCTTGTAAAATAAATAGACCCCTGACACTAAAACATTAAGCACAACTTTCTAATATGAATAAGTTTTTCTTCTTCAGTATGACATTTTATAGTAATGATAGAATATTAAATTATCAAATTGCAATTTGACAATGTAAACGTATCATAATTCATAATATCATAATGTTCCCTTTATGTGAACAATTATTCCACTGAAAAGGCAACCATTCAAAGTTTTACTTCAGTTCCTGCATCTTTAATTTAGATGGCTAGATTTCTGCTTGGCTTTGAAACTATGACACATACATGTATCAAAGAAACAAAGACAAATCAAATTTTTCAGAAAATGAAACTCAAGTCAATAAATGTTGATCCTATAGCTACAAGTGATTAACATTTAATGACTTTGTCTGTCTCTGTGGTGAGAAATGAACTTTGATTGCCTCCAATCAGGCGTCTCCCATTCTATCCCACAAAGTCGGTGTAATATAACAGAGGCTGTATCAACATTTCATGACTTGATCTGCCTCTGTGGGGAGAGAATGCACATGGAGTGGCTCTTAAACAGAGACCGCCGCTAATGGCTGAAATATTGCCCAAGCGGCGTTAAGCACTAACTCACTCACTCTTTAACAGAGAAACACTGAAATGTGATTGAAACCAGATGATTGTATAAATGCAGACAAGAGAAGCTACAAGTATTCTTGAGGGAACATCAGACGGACACTTGAGACAATAATGGCTTCTTGTCGACAACACTATCACTTACAAGTGGACTCTGAACGGCTTTGCAATATACTTAAGGTTTGTACAGACATACTGTCTATCGGTGAAGTGAAGGTGCTAGTGTTGTATCTATTTGTTGCCAAGAGAAACGGAAAGTACTAAGGGTAATATTTCTACATTCAGGAACAATCACTTAAACATCCATTCGCCCTTTTCTGTCGTTGTATTATGATAAGTTAAGTATGAAATGATGTTCCATATTGTTTTAAAGCACTGCGGCATGTAATCTATCTTTTTCTAAATTCTTCCATTTAACTTAAGTTGATGAAATATATAACGATTGTAACAGCTAGATTTAGCGTATGTGAGGTTTTTAAAGATCCATAATCATAGTGTAGTGAAGTTAAATACTTTCAAAAGTATTTTACTGTATTCAATAAGTTTTTTTCCAAAGTTTTGCGACCAACCCAGAGAAAATCAGACCCAAATTCATTCGATATGAGACAATTTACCAAAATGATCGAAACGGCAGCCGACATGAAGGCGAATCAAGTGAGGCCATCTCACCATATGCTTTCCTAAATATACGCTTGACAGACGTGCTTGTCGTGCACGACTAGATTGTTTTCCTTCGAATCAAGCACTCGTTGCCGTCCAAGTTGATACCCATCGATCGCAATTGCGGTAACTGAGACACGCAGTCTAAAGCCTTGTTTATACGGCGGCCTTTGCTTATATGCAAATTTGCTCAGGGTAGTATATATACACACGTGTGTAAAAGTATTTTGCTATGCGTTCATAGGAGTTTTATGTCACCTTAGCAGTTGGGTTTTCAGTGCTTACGATACATATATCATTCACCCATAATCATGGAGAGGGTAAGACTAGAAACTAATCTGGGACACAGGAAATATCCATTTCACGTTAGTGCTTTGCTAATATTTGGCCTGGCCAATTTTGGGGAATTTCGAAGAAAGCTGCGATCAAGCAAGTGGTTTGAAGATGATGTTTTGGATCATTTCAATGATTCTGAGTGACTTCAAAATGAGGAGAGGAACCATGAATATTATTTGCGAGAAACAAAAAGACGATCTATCGCCTTCAACTCACACTGTGGAGAAGCCCCTAGATCTTGTAAAAAAAGTTGCAATTGCGATAACGTTCTAAAGAAAAGGTCGATGTAAGATTAAGACGAAATTTGTTAACTTCAATATGAACTTCCTGAAATTTTATGAAAGTATAAGATCAGTTAAAAAAAATACCTGACACAATTGGGTATTAAAAGGGATTCAAACTTGGAAAATACAAATGATACACATATATCTATAAGTAATCTCTTTGCTTGCAAAAAAGATTCAAAGAAATTCTATTATGTCATGACTCAAACTGAGGATAACCATAAAGCCATTGAAAAATTGGATAATAACTCGTAATCACTGGAAACTGGCCAAGCTTTTTGGTTAAAGCACATAAAACTTCCCCTGACCCTAAACTAAGATGGTTTCATCTCAGATTGTCCTATAGAATTCTACCTGTTAATACATTCTTAATTAAGATGTACTTTTTGCAAGGTTGGACCAAAAACTATAAAACTTCCTTTTGGGGACTGTAGGGTAAGCAAAACGTTTTGGGAAATAATCAGAATGGATTGAATCAAAGTGCCAACATGCACGTAACATAAATCTTACTGTAGACTTAATCCTTTTTGGATATGATACAAATTTCAAAAGTGATAATATCTTGCATTGTTTTTGATACTTTTACAAGCTTAATTCCACATATATAGATGTAAAATGCAAAAGAGTCTACTAAACATTAAACATTTTCAAAATGAGGTCAAATTCTAATATCAAATAGAAATTAAACAGACACTTTTGCAGATCAAAACATATCGAATTTTATCAGAAATGTTTTTTTTTATGAAAATCTTCTCTTATTTCATTTTACTATAATTGTCTTCATAGCTTCTAGCCTATGTGTAGTGCGTATGAAAGTGTATGAATGCTCTAGATTTTTTTACACTACCATTTTTTGTAAATCCTGGTATTTTATTACAGTATATTACCCATAGCCCATTCCCCACATGCTGTACAATTTGCCAGGAATTAAAACAAAAGAAATTTGCTAACCCTGAGCAGAGTTGCTACGCGTTCATACAGCGAGATTTACTTAGGGTAGTAAAAAAAAATCGACATTTACTCACGGTAGTATCGCATTTACACCTGCCCCTGACTAAGTGCAAATTTGCTTACGGTAGTGAAAAATTTGCTTACGGTAGTAAAATATACATATGTGCAAATGCGTCCATACGGCGAAATTTACTCATATGAGCAAATTTGCATATGTGTAATGATTTACTCATATGCTAACGCTCGCCGTATACAGAGGGCTTAAGTAAACCTAGCCTCAATTTTATCCGCTTCACTCCTATACTGAGTCTAGCAAGGCCTAGTTGAGGGTCGCGTCAGCCGACATTTCTGCGACCTATGACCCTCCAACGTTATACGTGCGAAGTCAGACTATTGTGGCTTGGTAAGTTGAGTTCTGATTGGTCAATGCGATACGAGGGCTGACGTGACCCTCTACTAGGCCTTTCTAGACTCAGTATAGGAGTGAAACGGATAATATTGAGGCTAGGTTTATTTAGACTGCTGAGACACGGTGTAAATACTCCACACATAATGGTGACGTCACGAAAGCGGGTGCGTCTAATGCTTTGGCACTTTTGCAGAGGGCACTCTACTTTAGACCTCAAATTAAGTATTTTATTGTTGATTTAAACATGTAAATATAATATCAAACCTCTGTCAAAAGATGTGTCTACCTAGTGGTATATTTATTTCTAAATAGCTAAATTTCATCATGAACCACATGTCAGTATGACGATTGGGCTTTAAAATTATACTTTGTGTCACAAATTATTAATCGCTTTCTTAGCTTGGTACTATAGTGCCGTCATTGACCACAGGGGCCAAGGACTTTTATATTTAATATGAGTTTTATTTCTTCACTGTCCTTTTTATGTAAACAATACGGAACATTATTTTTCTGTTTTGATAATTGTACACTACGGTTGCTGCTCTGTGTGGCCTTTATCTTGGCATCTGACCACAATCCTATACACCTTATTTTGTGATATAACTTTACAAAGTGATGACCAACCTGGTATTTGTAAAACAACATTAAGTATTCTATTTTTTGTATGATCTTTTAATGAGATGTGTAATAGAAATCACTTTAAAACTGGAACGTTACTCCCATTTGTACACATGGCTGAAAGTAGTTCCGACAACTGACCAGTGATTATATCGTCACTGGTAACAGTGAACATAAAATATCTCGTCACTGTCCCCTGATAGACAGTTTATTTTACTGATCATATAATAGATAACCAATTTAATGTGAACACCTACATGTGTATTTAGCGAAACTGATACATTCACCTAAGAAATCGTAATAATTAATGTCCGAATGTATTTGCATTTAATGGAAGTGAAGTGCAGTCTTAACATTGTCGTATTCACCTTTTATATGATATATTTTTACAAATGAAACAAAACCCTACTGATAGGAGTGGCACGTCCATTTATTTCAATTTAAGTCAGCTCGGAAGACACGTTGAATTGATTGAAAACATATCGCGAATCAATGGAGTTAATTTCAATTTTGTGATCGTTTTCAAACTCATGGCATCAAAGTATAAATGCTTTCAAAGCTTGTAGAAATTGATAGGTTTCTAATACTTATGATGTTATAAAGTTCAGAAAAATAATTCTTGCTTACTTCGTCTTTTTTTAAACATTGAGCTTACATTAGATGTCTACAAAAGTTCAAATTAGGTGTCAGAACTTTTTCCTCGTCTAAAATTGTTTAAAAAATACTGCCAAGATTGTTACAGACAGAAGAAAAAAGATACAAAATATTCATCTAACGTCTGACTGAGGTAGAGAATTTGTGTGCACCTGTTACCTCTTTTTAATTGATGAGACCCATTTCTTCAAGTCAATTTCTTCAACGTTCAAATTACTATGTAAAAACCAAATCATGTCTCCCTGATTGGTCGGGAGACATATTCGTTTTGGCTGACTTCCCTTCCGCGTTGGTGTCCTTGTCCGCGTCGGCGTCCGTGTTGGCATTCCCATTCGTTTCCGGGCATAACCCTGAAACCCAATTTGGTATACATCCTCTTCATGTAGATGTGTTTTATGGGGGTTTCAGCTTCTTTATATTTTATATTTTATGGTTTAAATTCAACAGTTTGGACTTAAACAGTTTGAACTGTAGTGTTGGTTTCCGGATGCGGTATTTTGTAACTCTATGGTTACTATTACTTTGGGTCACTATTAATTAACAATAACGCGTATTCCACAATACCTAGAGTGCTTCATAAATAAGGTTCAGTGTAATTAAAAGATACATCATTTCAATGTTTGACATATTTTAAAAGTAAAGAAAATGTTGCATTAAATGCAAAGATAAGAAACTTCCTGAAAGTGCGAATAAAAATCAATTGCAAAGCAGAATAATGATAATAGAGAATCATTATAATACAAGATATTACAAACCAATTAAAAAATCAATTAAAGTATGTATTCTTCTTTCAAAAGTAGCGACTGACGCGTTTGTTCTCCTGCAATACATCACAAAGGTGTTTCAGAGACATGTCAACTGTTGACAAGATTGAAGCAAGAACTGTTTCCTTCTTTGGAATTATGAAGAATCCACGATGATTTTATTATATCTCTTTCATTAATTCCATATCTTGCATCAGAAGAATACATGAGAAGAAAAATGATTTGTAAGCATAATGTTTATTTTAAAAACTTATCTGAATTTTTTTAGCTATCTCTATGAAGGACATCTCAACATGAAATGGCATTATTTATAAAAGATAGTATTCAAATGTTTCTTAAGTCCAATGTTTTTGTTTCCATTTTGATTTGAAATTATGAACAAAATACACCACATTTCTAACACGTGAATCAGATCTTATTGCGTTAAATCATAATTTGTACATTTCTTCTTTATATATCTTTTAACAAAACAGACCTGGTCCCTTGTTAAAAGCCCCTAAAAGTATAAAGATCATGAGTATGTTAACAAAACAAAATCGTGTCTGATAAGATGAATATCTGTTTCTTTTGCAAATTATGTAACTTATGAGCTGAAAATAATGGTAACACACAGAGTACCTCTTTGGGGGGAAAACGTTCAAACTTGCTTCTGAATTTTCTTGATTGAATACACCTACTTTAATCATATGAAATTGGCAGATTAATAACTGAATTTTAAAACTATAGTGTTATCATAACTTCATCACATTTTACCAAGTAGCTGCTTATCTGTGTATCCAAAAGCAATTGCCAAAAATCCCCTATTAAGGATCGACAGTTTTAAACAGAGTCATAATCGTCCTTTGCAATTAATCTTTGTAACTGTAAAAGGTTTTTTTCTCACAGAGTCGATTTTGATTATCTAACGAAAAGCAGAAGTTTAAATATGACCCCTTCTCTCTTTTCTGTAATGCCAAAATGTGAAATTTTCCTTCAAAGACCTGACGATCCAAAAATAGTTTTAAAATGATTATTTTACATATGAGCAATAGTTATCATTTGTCCCTTTATTTAACCGACGTTAAGAATACACCATCATTTCGTGATCTTTGCACTAATATTCACAAAAGAACAAGAAAACACGCTTCAGATCATTCTCTCCCTACAGAGGCAGATCAAGTCAAGTTGATTTAGCCTCTGTTCTATTACGCCGACTTTGTGGGATAGAATGGGAGATGCCTGATTGGAGGCAATCAAACTTAGTTGTGCAATCAGCGACGCTGTTTATAATCGTCATGTTGGCTACTGAGACAAGGCAAAGGCATTGCGAGCAGCCTTGTCATTTGATAAAGAAATTCAAAAGTATTGTGATGAAAGTTTTTTCAGCCAGGGGAAACTGACGGAACCCACGGATCTCGGCGTAATAGAACAGAGGCTAAATCAACATGACTTGATCTGCCTCTGTGGATTCAGATAAGCAGCTGTACATATACCCAACGTATATTGTAACGTTAGAATTCATTGGGATACATGAATAAACTAAACTGTAAGATTTTATGTTATTATTGTACTTATGCATCAGTTTTATACCAACATGGCATTATTGTATGAACCTATACAAATTGAAAACAGTTACAAACAGGTGGATCAAGTCATGGAATTTTGACTGAGCCTCTGTTCCAATTAGCCGAGTTTATGGAATAGAATTGGAAATGTCTGATTGGATGCAATTAAATGCAGATGTGCAATCAGTGACGCTCTTCTAAAATCATTTTTGCTACTGAATAATGCCAAAGGCGTTGTGATGGTTTGGGTGCATTTTTTTGCCGCCATGGTAAATTGCTTGAAACTCCGGATTTGGTCTAATTCGAACAGAGCTTGAATTAATATTTCATGACTTGATCTACCTCTGTAGGGTAAGAATGTTGAACATAAGATGTTTCATAAGTTGTTCCAAAACCTGCTGTCTTGCTCACTTTGCCTTTCTGTCCGTCCTTTCCCTCGTCTGTTCGTCACCGAAAAACGTGTTTAACAACTGAAATATTGCTATAAACACATTAAACTCAAAACTCACTCACTTTGAACACAACACATATTTGCGATTCAAAATCTGACACCTCAGAGTCAACAACATGAAAAAACACAATCGATGACACAAAAGTCAAACCAGCTTGAAGGAACTCTTTTTTTGTTTCCTGGAGATGTTTGGTCAAGATTCAATGGATATTTTACTTTTTTTCACAAATTTAATCATACCCAATTTGGATAGAGAAGATGGATTTGTAAATGTTGTGCAACTATAATTTCATTCCAAATAACTAAAGAAGGGATTTCGTTGCTGTTAAATTAAAAAAAATATGTTTTTCTCTATTTTCAACATGTTTTTAAATGTGAGATGACTTAACACAAAACGTTAATACAAAACAATGTGGCTCCCAACAATAAAATATTGGTCAGAAGTTATATCTTTACATTTAGATTCTTGCAGAGAAGTCTGCATCTTTCTGCCTTTAGATTTTAGCAGTTTAGTCTGAGTCAAACCAACCTTACCAATTTGATTAATAGAGCAAAAAACAGCAACGATGATTACTAGCATATTAATAGGAATGTTGGCTTAGAAACAGTGATTTCCCTCTTCAATTTATGAAAAAAGAGATACATGTAATCATGAAATATCAATTGGTATGAAATTACAACAAGAATTCATATCTTAATTAAACTTTAGTTAAACTAACTTCAATTGCACCTATCTCCAAACCCCAACAGGCAAACCCTAAATTGTCGATAACCAATATATAATGAAGTTTGGTTAAAACTAAAAGATTCCATTCAATAAAACTTTGACAGCTGAAATATATAGATGAAGCAGTTGTTAATTCAAGTTTTCTCATAACTTCATATTATGTTGTAACCTTAATATCATTACCCTATCAAATTATATTTCGTTGCATAATATTGCTTCTTTTGAGATGTGTTGTGCCTAAGGCACTGACAACTAATTACTATTCTTAAGATAAGAAAATTACATGGAAGTTATTTGAGAAAAAGATATCAAGTAGATACTGATTTGGTCATTTGTTGGTTAAAAGTTATGAAAAAGGCTTCACTTATCCACTTACCCTTGCAATACCGTTGGATATAGCAGTCGCCCTATGCGTACCGTCTGTCGGTCCTTCCGTCCGTAATCATTTCAATTCCGGAGCAGAACTCAAAAACTGTTAGACATAATGAAAATGAATATGTTAATAAGTTGGCATATGTAGATGTGCCGTTTTATATTTTCAACGTCTTCGGATATTTTTTTTTTCAGTTAAAGCGTAACTTAAATTTCAATTCCCAGAAAAGAATTTAAAAAAAATGTTAGACCTATCTCAATGAACATTTGTGTGTTAGTCGACATATGTCGATGTGCCTTTTTGTATTTTCAACGTCCTCAGATTTATATTTTTGGCGATGTCCATCAAAGCGTAACTTTGAATTCGGTTCCCAGAACAGAATTCAAAAACGGTGAGACCTAGCTCAGGACATCTTGGTAGTCAGCATGTGTAGATGTGCCTTTTGGTATCTTCAACTTCTTCAGATTTTTTGTTTTGGCGATTTCCATGGAAACGTTATTTTATTGGAGTGCAGTGGGATGTCATCTTCTGATGACTCTTTTTTCATGTAGTGAGTATTACCGATTGCATTGAAAATGATCACACAATATACAGTAATCATTAGAACCGAAGAAAGTCCTTTAATCTTTTCCATGGTTGTTGAATAATAAATATATCAAAAAGAGGCTCCGAAGACCGATGATATAAAACCTATTGGACCAATATATAATATACACCGGTAATCAAGATCTTCACGTATACTATGTGTGATATTTTCTCGAAACTTTTCAATCTTTGATAAATAGTAGTATTTCGTGTACAAACGTTAGTCAAGTCGGTATTGATCAATCGTTCTCATCGATAACAGTGCCTAAAGCATGGTAACCTTTATCCGTGAGATGTGAGTGAATACGTGTTATACTCGATTGTTATCTGGTGAAGTATCTCTGAAGACATTCTCTTCCACAGAAGCAGACTAAGTCAAGAAATGTTGATACAGCCTCTGTTATATTACGCCGTTTGTTCCGGCAGTTTCCCCTGGCCGAAAGATATTGCACCACAATCCATTTGCATTTTTGTTATCAAATGACAACGTTTCTCGAAGGGAAAGGCTGGTTCATATCACAATGCCTTTGCCATCATTTAGTAGCCAAAATAATGATTAAAGAACAGCGACTGCTGATTGCACAAATAGTTTCGATTGCCTCCAATCAGGCATCTCCCATTCTATCTCACAAACTCGACGTAATATAACAGAGGCTTTGTCAACATTTCATGACGTGATCTGCCTCTGTGGGGAGAGAATGCTTTGAAGTATCTAACATATATATTTCAAGGAGGTGTGGTATATTCAAGAATAGTTGTGAAATGCATGCAATTTCAAACAGGTGTGCCACATCATACAAACTATAAGAAGATTATTGAGAAAGTAATGAGACTTCAAACATAAACTGCCTGGCATATAGTGGCAATAGAAAATACACACCCCAAGTTGTTTTGGTATACTTAATATCTATAGACATGTGATGTAACAGGTTATGGCAAGTTAATAATAAAATACATAATTGCAGTAGTTGAATAAATAAATTGGTGTCTGGTAATTCTTGTATTAACATATCTTTGTTAATTGTAAGCAGGGGTGGGATATAAAATTGACAGAACATGAATTTACATTAAGATTAAACTTAACAAATTGTTTTGAAAAACAATTACACAAATTTAAAAGTACTCTTTGAAGTGTTCTTATCAGTTCTTGAATACGACATCAAAGACTCGAAATATTTGTATTTGAAATTCTAGCATATGATAAATTCACCTGAAGTGTGTACGATCCTTCGCCACTCAGTTTACAAGAATTAAAACAAAGAAAAGTTAAATGTTTCTAGGAGATGCAATTGTCATCCAAGTAGTTTCTTCCATTTACATGTAGTTTAAAATTTCATAGGTTTCACTTGATCACTTCTCAATTTTTTCTTTAAGACTAGAATTATTGTAATTGATTCGAATGAGGTAAATTAAGTTTGATCAGATCTTGAATTGCAATCTCTCCACTTAATTGAATTTGTTTCGTTTATTAAAGTCAGAGGTTTACAGTTTATGTTTAAAGCCTATTCAATAGCAAACGAGTTACTTTTCAAGTTAATGCCTTAAACTCTAGGACGAGGTCTATAAAAGCTAAGTTTACAATTGGATTAATTACACCTGGGACAATGGTCTGTTAATTGAACGATAATATTTGAAAAATGACTATATAATACACTCATAATACTAAATCCTATCAGCGAAGTACATTACTCCCCACAGAAGCAGATCAAGTCAAGAAATGTTGATGCCTCTGTTGTATTAAGCTGAAATCCGTGGGTTCCGGCAGTTTTCCCTGGTGGAACAAAATTGCACCACAATCCATTTGAATTTCTTTATCAAATGACAAGGCTTGCGGAAATGGAACGCAGGCCTCGCGTCACGGCGTTGGTTAGCATTGACGAGAGACAATTTATTACGATGATTTCGGTTTGTAACCGTTTAAATTTTGCAGTGACAATGTATCCTTTGATATCAAAAAGTCGTAATGATAGTTAGTTCTTTATTTTATCGACAATATTGACAAAGGCAGATATCTGGCAGCTTCACTCACAGTATCAGTTTGGTCAAAAATGACTGTCAGAACTACATAAGCGTCCTTTGTTTCGCCAAGTTTTGTCAAAATAATATGTTAGATCTTATATCATTAAACATTTATATATTTTAAAATCTCTTTCCTGTTTTAATATCGATTTATTTTTATCGAACTTTTATTTTCACAGGGAAAGCATGAATCAAATTCAAGAACAGCAAAACGTATACGTCATTCCAGCCTTTTTGATGTCAGACAACTGCGTTTTTATGATGCTTTAAAGTGAATACTAAATAGACTATTTCATAGTTTTAGCCGAATATCATTTCTATCTCATCTCGTGAAGTGAGAAAGTGTCATTTTCATTTACTGCTTCACCACTAGTGAAATATCCTTGTCATAAAAATGATATTCTGCCATACAATGAAATAATCTATATTTATTAATTCCCTCTTGAGAAAACTCCTTATTCACCGAAGAGACGTGAATTATTAACAACATTCCACATTGGTACATAATGACAGTCTAGTGATGTATGATTGGAACAGTCAACGTCGGTTTGTATTCATTTCAACTTCCTTTGTGATGCGCTGTCAACAAGACCTGAAGACAAACCCATAAAGAAGTTGTTACTGCCTCAAATTTCCGAACAAGATTAGAGCAAAGTATTTTCTTATTGAAAGATGTCGACCTCATTTCCCATCCAATTACCTTGTGTGTTTCCAGACAACCCAATCAGACAGTACAGATAGAAAACAAAAAACAGTGAACCTATACTCATCACCAGAGATTAGTTGAAATAAATCAAACATGGTTTCTTACACTATCTCTACTGATGATTTCTATACTGTTTTCAGAACTCAAATTTTACCGGACTTAGGTTTGCGTAAAATGCACTCTATTTCAATATCAATACACAATAAATTAAAGTTAGGTTGAACCTATAGATCCATATTAGCCTTGTATTTTACCCTTTATCAATGTAAAGCTCTGCCCTTACAATTTCATATTACTTATCTTGTTTTCAACCTCTAAGAGTAACAAATCAAACGTCACTTCACATCAGTTTCGTTTTATCGGCAGACAAAATTATAGCTATTATAAGACATATTCACATAACTAGTAACGCTGTTTTATCGTTTGTAAGGAAGCAACTAAACTTGACTTTCATCTCATTCACGTAAGTCTTTTAGACGACAGTGTGTACATTGTAAGGCATATTCTGTGATTATTCGATTGATCTTTTCTCTGAATTATCTCAAACCATATGTCTCAAAGAATCGCGTAAGAAGTTGGAAATAACCATTTTTTATTTAAACAGTAATTATTTCAGAATAATACAAGTGAGGGGTTTCAAACCATGCGCAGTCTACTTCAATTTTATATCATTAGGATGAAAAGGTGCAAAGTAATGTAACATCAACTTAAAGATAAACAAAACCAATGTGATTGCATAGAATGTTTGGTATTGGATAAAAAAGAAATGGTGCCTATTCAATTTTGGTACATAAACATATTGACATCTATACACACGTGTTGTCTACATATGCTACACTGAACACAGGTGTAGGGCATCCAAAACCTCTTCCACTCTCTTCTCACAGAGGCAGATCAAGTCAAGAAATATTGATCCAGCCTCTATCCTAATTAGCAGACTTTGTATGCTAGAATTTGAGATGCCTGATTGGATGCAATCAAAGTTAGTTGTTCAATATGCGGAGCAGCCTAAAATCATCATTTTGGCTATACTGAATTATGGCAAAGCCATTGTGATATACACCACCCTTTCCATGCAAAAAGTGTTGTTATTTCCTTTAAAACTTAAATGGATTGTTGCGCAATATTTTCCCCGCCAGGTGATATTGCCCGAAATCACGGATTAAGTCTAATTCGAACAGAGATAGGATCAACCTTTTTTACTTGATTTACACTGTGGGGAGAGAATATTAACCTCCTTGTTGACAAAGTAATTTTTGCAGTAGAGTATTCCCAATGTTACTCTCTTGTCTCCATCTTTGTACATATTAACTCTACTTCATATCAATTCTGAACATATTGTCTTCTTGGAGCATTGACAATATTAAAGGGGCAGTAGCACGTTTTTAAGGGGGAATATAAGGTGATGTCAGAAAAATGAAAATTAATGGTTTAAATTGAAATACAACGTATTTAAACCAAATGGAGCAATAATAATTCAAATATATAACGTAAAGTTTAGCCATTGATTCCTTTTTCTTACAAAAAATGAATTAAAGGTTTTTAAACAAAATGGCCGCCAATGGATTCTATGTGAATCTTCATACTTTGTCCTTCTGACTATGGATGATTGGCTTGTGTAATGAGATTTTTGACACTGTCGAAATAATACATTTAGCATTAACTTGCAATTATCAGTGAAAATTTGAGAAATAAAATTATAAAAAAACCTGCTACTGCCCCTTTAAAAGTATTAACCCGTTTGGAAAATACACTGCAAAAATGGCGTTTTGACTTTAAACATGTTCCGTACGTGTTTTACTCAAAACATGTTTTGAAATGTGTTTATATGCCAAACACATGAATTTGTATGTGTTGTAACTCAAAACATGTTTCGATTTTAAACATGTTGCGTTATGATAACTAAAGGGCTTTTTAACTCTAAACATGTTGTAACTCGCAACATGTTTTGAAATGTGTTTATATGCTAAACACATGAATTTATATGTGTTGTAACTCAAAACATGTTGTGACTCGCAACATGTTTTAAAAATGTGTTTATATGCTAAACACATGAATTTGTATGTGTTGTAACTCAAAACATGTTTCGATTTTAAAGATATTGCGTAATAACACATGATTCCGACCTCATTTTAGTAGAGTCGTGCCAACATATATGTTGAAAATATACATGTTGCTGTCACGGTTAGTTCTAGTAGATTGTACTTTTGTACTATTGTCATTGTCCGTTTAAAACTGATTTTATGTTATCTATTTAGCACTTCTTTAAATGTTTTAAGAAGATATTCCATTTCATTGGCAAGCAAAGATTTCTCTGTATAGAGTTTAAGAGTATTGACAAAATCTTTTGAATGGGGAAACATCTTAACAAAAGAAAAACAAAGTTCTTATCCATGAAAAACCTGCTGTCGAGAAATATACTTTCAAAATGGGGTTGGGGGAGTGACATTGTGCACGCTAATTAAGCTTAATGAGCTCATTATATCATTTTGATTCATGGCAAAAATAGAGTTTAAACTCTTTTTTATTTCAATATTCTTAAAAAAATATGAACAAAGTTATTATGACAATGTTGTTTCAAATAGCTACGCTAATAATTATATATAAGTTGCATAGTATTGCATCTCAGGATATAGATTGCAAAAAAAAAAGAATAAACGTGTTCTATTTGTGTTTTAAAACTCAAAAGATGTTTTCAAATGTGTTTATATGTGAACATGTTTTGAATTTAAACACATTCAATCGTGCAATTAGAGTTACTTGCCCTTGCCTGAAAGCGCGCGAAAGTTCCTTTGTTCTCTTTGCTTCATCGACCTGATATAAACACGCCCTGTTCTCCTTGAATTTGAGCCTTCAAAGTCGGTTAGAAGATTATTTACGTCAATATACTATTGTATAACATCGGAAACAGAAGTCAAGACCCATTTACCAACATATTTGAAGGTAAGAACTTGTTGAATCTGACATATTTTAGCAAGTGAACAACTGGGATAGTAAATTACACGTTTACATAACTTCTGTTATGCCATCAGGTAACATTTTCATCTCACTGTTTTCATCAACAAATAGTATTGACCTTTAATAATCTTGCAAAATATATTTGTCTAGCTCAAAAGAAACTTGCATCATGCATCACAATTATTGTTATGTTCTTCGTCTGTACATGCTATTTTATGGAACTTCGGGCAGTTCAGTGTGTCATCAATTTACATTTATAATGAGCCAGTGGCCCCGTTTACAGAAATTAAATCTCTCTCATAACATGAATCTCGATTTGTACATGTTATCGTTGACAAATAAAACGCAAGATACGTCGTTACTTGAAGCTTAACGGTGTCTATAATAGTTATTTGAATCATTTGTTAATTAGCATAGCAAATATAAGCTTGTTTAATTCTTAGGATATTTATTTGCTTTTGTATAGGACGATCAAGTCATGTGATACCATTGAGGCTATTCGCTCGGAAACTGCTCAGAGAAACAGAGGTCAAATATGTTCTCAGAAAAGGTAAGAGAATTTGCCCAATTTGTTTGTCTATTAGTGTATATGATAGCATGTATGTCATGATGCATAACAACTGTTTTTATATTTAGGCTGCAAGCAATATCTTAAATCTCTTTTTCATTACCAGCTATTAGAGTCAGTTCTGAAATTAGCTCGTTAAGCAGTCGTGACCTGCCCCCCAAGACACATTAAGCTTTGACCTTGTTGCGTCATTAAGTAAACACACATGGCTATCACTATGTAACAGGTCAAGCTGAACAACTGATTTTGGCCAGTGAAAGGCCATCTTCCATGACCAAGGAAGAACAAGGATCCCTTAATACACTCTAGCTCCCCGATTAGCAAGTCTAAAGTTTACAATTAAACAACTAAAATATGAAGAACAAAAAAGCGTTCATTTATTTAAAGAAATTTGTATAGAAATAATACGTCTATCAGGGTGGTTTCGTTTACATCCGTGCGAGTAACAAAACCGTTATATTAGAACGTTCAACGTAGAAACTTTAACGCTATAGTATATTACTAGTTGCTATGGAAATTTGACGTGTGAATTAGCTTCCGAATTCGTATGACTTAAATATTTTCACTTCAAACAAGTATTTATCACCTGCCATTTGGGATGAATATTTTAAATGTTTTGAGTTTATATAATGAATCGAGCTTTACTTTTAAAATGTTCATGTTCATATCAAAGCAAAACAATATAGGATGAATATCATGAAATTGCTCTTTAGTCACATCTTTTATTGACAGAGATACGTAGTTAACTACCCATATCTAATATCACTTAAGTCAGTGCCTAATAAATCGTAACATATTTTAAAAAGTAAGAAAAAGATTTCTAAATATTTCCATTTATATGCAAGCTGATGTAGAGACAGTTCAGGAAGTAACAAACACTGTGTTATTCAAGCAGGTACATTTGAGCGGTATAGATTTATCATATTTTTTCTTCACTTTTCACATGTACTTAAATGCATTAACATGATAGTTCCGCAGGCCTTTGTCCTATTAACAGACACGTGGTCCACTAAGCTAAATCTTCATGATCTTGGCGACGCAACAGTGCACATGTGTACCGATGTAATCTAGTTGTGGGATTTTTACTTTGTATGCTCATAGAATGCAACCGACTTTTTTATATGTCAATGAACAAAACGCTTTTAAGTATATCGGAAATATTAATCATGTTTTATCACTAAAATTTATGAAAGAATCACAACCGTTGTTAGAGTTGTGTTGCATCAAGGATGTTCAATGCCATTAACGTCCTTGGTTGCATTAATATAAAACTGATATATTCTTTCATTAAATAAAAAGGGATATTTATTCGGATTTTGAGTTGGCACTGGGTCGACGTCTTATTTCAGTCTTAGATATGGACACAAATTAAGGCTAACGGAAGTGGGGGAGTTCCAAATAAAGTAAATTTTGAGAGTCACCAGAGTTTTTAAAAGTTGTAATGTTGGAGCTCACCACCAATACTAACATTTTGTATCCGCCCTTTACAAATTTTAGTAAAGAATTAATCTAAATTGCAAATAAACCCAGTAATGCTTAAGCAACTAAGTTATACATCTGGGAACACTTTGGCTAGGGAAGGGAATTATTTCAAGCTTATATTACAAGACAAACATAATTAAAGACCTCCCACTGATGCCAATTACCACCATTTAAGCAGATACTCGTGATCAGCCAAGCATGTCACAGAATTTCTCAGTTTTTTCAAACGTTGCAGGAACAATGGGTAATTGTGTTAAAGTAATTTTGATTATATTTCTGTAAAGAAGGGAATTCCGTCTCTTTATCGCAAACCTTGAATTTTGGAACACATAAGTAGAAATATTTTATTTTGCCTGTGAAAGATACCCTGTTTGGCAAGATCAGATCATGATATACATATTTGTAAGGGCAGAAATGTGTTTGGAAATGCAATTTGTAAAAACAACCAGGAACAAACACATATTTATTTAGATTAAAATGAAAAATGTCCTCGTAAAGGGCATATATTTATCTTTATACTTTGAACCTTGAATTCTGGGTAGTTGTAGGGGCACTTTAGTGACATGAGTCAAAAGGCCAACTAACAAACTTATTTCTCTGTCCGGAGAGATTCTCGCGCATGCGCAAAAGGGGGTGTGTATTATAGCTGGTAATGTCACTAAGCTATCTTTTTTATTAAACAATGATTGCTTATTTACTGAATATGAATGTATGTAGTAGAAACATAGTTTTTTTACCTTTCTCTTACTTGCATTAAAACGCTGTGATTTTATAAGTAACTGAAGCATTTTGAATTTGTTTTTGATAGGGTCAGGACATCTCATCCATGAAAAAGAAGCTCCCAGACTGCTGATGGTAACCAAAAGAGAAGTTGTTGGAAGCTGATGTGCTGTTCACGGAAGTCACTGTTAACAATAGGGTGAAGAAGGTCGCCCTGTCAAGAAGTTTTACCTTGATTTTATGGGATCTAAATTAGCCAAAACATTTGCATTTGCAGTTTTTGGGCTATATATTATAAATGATATCAGTACTTATTAATGAATAAATGGATGTTAGCTGACATAAATTATTCACTGTAATGTGTCCTTATGTTCTCAATGTGTGATAATTAAAATATTGTTTTTTTATTATGTTACGGAATGCCTTGTTTTTTTTAAAAAGCAATAAACATGTTTTACTTTTGAACTGTCTTCATCTTTTTCTTACGCGTTATTAAAGATATATATTCTGACATGTTAAAGGGGCAGTAGCATGTGTTTTGAAAATTCTATATTTTCACTGATAGCTGTACGTTAATGCAAAATGAACCATTTATTTTCTTATTCTGACATCACCCTAAAACGTACTACTGCCCTTTTTAAACATAATGATGAATGATGTATGACCACTTATCACTGTATTTTGGTGGGCTGCTTTGTACATTTTTCTATGAATTTGCGCGATATTTACTGAACAATATCATTGTTTACCTTATAGCATTTTAATGCATCAACAACGAGTGCTACAAGAGGCTTGTACAACCACAAAATGTCCCAACTCTAAACATATTTACATCAAAACACTTTCCACAACACGTTTTAGATTAAAACACTTTCCACAACATGTTTTATATTGAAACACTTTCCACAACATGTTTTATATTGAAACACTTTCCACAACATGTTTTATATTGAAACACTTTCCGCAACATGTTCTAAGCTAGAACATGTTTTGATATTAAACACTTTAATTTATGTGTTTAGGATTTAAACATGTTTAGATTATTTATGTGTTTAAAAAACAGGACAAGCTATGTGTTTGGCTTTGTGTTTAATATTAAAACACCATTTTTGCAGTGTATGTGCGTGACATTTATATAAGAGATACCTGATTCGCACGTAATACTATCAAATGATAATGACGAAAGTTTGATGCTTTTGAAATATTAGTTTCCTCTTCGTTCAAAGTAACACTATCTCAACGATCTTAGATCTAACTAAATCCTCATTTGATCAAAGGGTAAGTTATCAATCTCTTTAAAAAATAACATTGACTTTATATTGCAGAAAAAGCTATTACGTCGTAGTATGTTGATCTTTAGGTATGATTTACACATACTGCCACTTTTTTATTAGTTTCAGTGTGAAACAGACTTCAAACTTGTAGTCAGGTTTGACAATATCAATGTTTTATTTGAATGTAACTGGCAAAAATGTACTTGATAAAATCTGTATAGAAAAACCAACATATAGAAGGCGCAAAAAATGTGGCACCGATAACCAAATAAAGCAAATAAGGTTTCAAACTTTTGATTTGTTAAATGGAAAGGAGGTTATGATAATAATGCAATGACAAAGTGTTGAAAATGGAAACATTGTCTTTTGTTAGATAAAACCTTAGTTGAAACAGTGACAACAAAAAAAGAAGCAAAAAATGGAATTCAAAGATCAGAAACGCAAATGCTTCTTATCCCTTCGAGTTTCATATGCTTCAGAATTAATTAAAACACGTTAATCAAATGTAGTTGATAACTGGAAGTTATTTTAGTTAGTGAAGGGATTTTATATAAGAACAGTAGTCGTCAGAAGGCCGTACTAGTTGATAGCGTTCATTTAGAAACGAAATGACATACAGCGTTGAAAGAGCCAAATAAAGGATTTACGGCGTTACGGTGACAAAAGTTATCCCTCCTCAATTCGATAGAAAGACAACAGTTCAAAACATAATCCAATCTATTTAGCCAGTGAGATATTTGTCTTCTTTAGCTCGTTTTATTTGTGATATATTATCTCGAGTTCACAGTGTTTCAAGTTTCTCTTTTTGATTAGATTGTTTATTATCTTAAGATGACATAAAAGCTATCTATATTAATGTGACATTGCCTTCTTATGTTTGAATAATTACCTAAAATAATATCAATAAGCCGTTAACGTGAACAAGTTGTCTGTGGCTTTTACTAAAAGACAATAAAAGACACTGAAGAAGCTCATTCCGTACCAAAAGATAGTAATATAATTCACGAGTTATCAAATATTCTATCTTAAGGACTCCGCACCACTTTCATGAAACAAATAAGGAAGGAGACTGCGCAAAATTATATTATATGATCTAATGAAGTTGTGAGATCACTAACACGGAGTAAGGTTTTATTTCACTTGGATTGAAAACCAAACCTACAGCTAACCAACTAGTTTGTTTCGCCATGCACAAAAATGCAGGTCCAACAATCGGTTGTTACAAGCACTACCCTTCTGATAGATGTTGACTGGTTTAGCCCCCAAAGCATAATTTATAAGAAATAAATGCCATATAAGAAAAAGTCAGTGAACAAATGAAACATTGTTATAATATTTGGGATCATACAATATGCAATAGTACTGACTGTTGTACAACATGCTATTTTACTTGATACTCAGAGAAACTACGTTTCCGGTTTTCTGCTATGATCCATTTGCTTATTCAATGTAAAATATGATTCAGTTTGTGTTAGGAGAACAAGATATTTTCCGAGGTTAAAGATTTATACATTTAAACCAGATTTCAGTTCTGTTTCCCCTTCTAATTCATAACAAAACACGTGCTCAGTGTGTTCAACCCACTTTAGTCAACCATCAAGCTAGTATTCCCAACGTTGTATGATTCGACTCAATATCTGAAACGTTACTGATATAACATGAGAGGTAATTTACTCCAATGCATCAACTCGCTGTTACAGTTAATAAAAGAATTAAACTTTTCTGTCATTGAACTGGGTACAGTATAGATCTTATTCTTATTATACACAGTCCTTAACATCGGCAATGAAAACAACATTTAAAAATTGTGTCATCTTAGAGAATTAAGGTCAACTTATGTCACTTAAATTAGTAAAATGAATTTTTAAAAGTAAAAATATGAGTCGGATCACTTTATTGTCATTTAGTCATTTACATCAGGTGCATACATGTTGTTGATTAATATACTGCATTGAAGAAATCTTAACTTTCAAATCAAGGCAAAGTCTCAATTACGGAAGAAAATTTGTCAAGACACCTTTTTGTGATGCTTTATAATAGCTTGCATACACAGTTGTTTGTAATACATGCCAAAATTTTCAAATTTTAAACACCTAAAGGTTTTTCTCCAACATAAAAGCACTTGAAAAAACTCACATTTATTGCTTTTGAGGTCAAAGGCATCCATTGCAATAGAGAAGAATCTAAAAGTTTTAATCAATATTTTTTATTCATTGAATCCTTGATGTCCAGGCGAAGAGCCAGGGGTTTCCTTACAGTGGCAGAATCGTATACGAAATAGCATTAAAACGATTCACTTCTAAAAGTCAGCGCAACAATCACACGGGCACGAAAGCGGAATAGCGTTGCGGTGAAAACAAGTGAGAAAAAGTAATGTTTTTTTAAAGTAATGTTGCAATCATCCAGTTTACAGTGAATACATAATTTAGGCAATGGGAACGATGTCAAAAATATAATCTAAGACACTGTTTTTAGTTCTGAAATAAGAGTCATATTGACTATTCTTAAGCTGTTTTTCATACAAGGCTTTACTAAAAATAGTCAAAAGTCATTTCCTGTGACTTGAAATGTTTAAAGCGAGCCACTGTTTATGCTGGTAAAGGTTAATTACCAATATCAGTGAAGGAAACAGTGGAAGCTGCGGATTAACATTTGGTATCGTATGCAAAAAGATGTTAATTGAGAATTTTTATTTTTGTTCTTGTCATTTTGCTGTTAATTTCTTGAAGAATACTACGTCATTAGTGGAAAATAATGTGCTTTTGTAATGTCAGAGTAGTGATATGTACAGTAACCGAAATACTTCTTAAAGCACTCATCTTGTATTAGATTTTGCTTCTATTCTTAACATCATTCACCGGACTAGACATTTTTATTAAGGTATATCATGTTTTTCTTTTTCGGAAACTCATTTAATTGTATGTTCGTAGAAATAATAGGTGTAAAGCAAGCTGTATATATACATGTATAGATTCCTATTCTATACTAGACATTTTTATTAAGGTATATCATGTTCGTCTTTTTCGGAAACTCATTTAATTGTATGCTCTTAGAAATAATAGGTGTAAAGCAAACTGTATACGTACATGTATAGATCCCTGTTTTCTATTTGTATAACAATATGTTTTGAACATTATCACCTATTAAGATTGTAAAAAAACTTAATCCCATCGCGGTTATCGGCCTTCACCGAGAAACAATAAATTTGATGGCATATATCATTGGAGACAGACAAAGCTAAAACGAAGGTTTAATTTAGTGTCTATTTCCTTATATGGCCCCTTTTTATTCTTTTTGATGTTTTTATAGCCATTGGCGACCATTTCTATTGTGCAATGCATGTTTTGATTTCGTCAAAACCTTTCCATGTTTGGTTAAAATCCATTCTCTCCCCACAGAGGCAACTCAGTCATACCTGAATTAGCCTCTGTTCTATTACGGCTAATACACGGGACAGAAAAGTAGAAATCTGATTGGAGGCAATCGAAGTTAGTTGTGCAATCAGCGACGCCGTTTCAAAAGAGGTCATTCGCAAAAGCTCGGCTACTCCCGGCTATTCCCGGTGATTCGGCATTCAGGGGAGATAACTCTTCCTTCTACAAAACATTGCTTTTTTACCTTCTCATTAGTTTTTATTTGGTAGATTATTAAAATAAAATTTATCATAAAACAAAGAACAATTTACACAATTATAAAACAGTATGTTTCTAATGAAAAACCTTATCCATATCTGATTTTCAAATATTTCCCCTCTCACACTGTTGGTGAAAAATAAACCTAAAGGCATGATACTTTCGAAAGTCACTGTACGACCGTTGAGAATTCCCAAAGTCGTTGATATCCAAAAGGTGTTTTCATTGGCTGCAGATAAGGGCGATATCTCAAGTTACAACTTTTTGCCGCTAGGGCAATCTGCCGGAACCCCAGGATCTAGGCGTAATAGAACAGAGGCTAATTCAGGTATGACTGAGTTGCCTCTGTGGGGAGAGAATGGTTAAACTCATAAAATGTGAAAATTTCATGTAAGTTTCAAATAATTTTTATTTAGTATATTGTCAAAAATCACTCTCTGTATTCAGTAAACTCTGTACAAAAAAAAGACAATCTAAATACAAACATCACATTTGGGAGAATTGTATAAGCTAATTTATATACTTACAATGTAACTGCCTATTCAAAACTGATACCCAACTGCAACACGTGGTTTTAGTGCAATTCAACAAACGTCACTGCTTACGATAGTTTTATCCGTCAAAATATTTTATTTACGAAAAAACCAAAATCATTAAATGTGCCAATTGATAAAATTTCTCTTGTATTTATGGTAATACTGTCTGTATTTTAAAGAGAACTGTCTATTTTACGGAATACACCTATCAGAAACCAATAAATGTTCCTTGATTGTATGGTCATAACCATTTTGTTAATAAATGTTGAACATAGAATGAAATTTAATCAATTTGTTAATATAACTTTAAAACTTGACTGAAACAATAAGCCCAAAGCTGAAAGACAAACAAGGCTTTCGTGGTGTTAACATATTATATCAGAATCTTTACGGTAAAGAAGAGAGAAGCAGGGAAATCAAGATACATAAACAAAACTATTTTAAAAAGTATTGTAAATGTCAATAAAGATGCAATTCATACAAATTGCATTTGTTCACACAGTTGCAATATTTTTTGAAAGCTACTAATCTTATAACCATGAAAATAACCGATCATGTTACAATGATGCATATGAGCTAACCACGAAAACAATCTTATGTGCTTTCGCTTTCTTTTTAACATTATACAAAGTTAAATTTTACACAAACAGTCCCAATTTCTCGAAAATTAACAAACAAGGAAAGTCGTTGATCATTTTACTGTAATTTTGGTCATCTTGTATTTTTCATAAAGATAATGTAATATTTTGATGCTGACCTCCCTTTTTGGAGAAGGTTATGTTTTAATATCAATCTCTTCGTAGGGTGATGGGAGTGTTTTGAAGTGGCAGTTACATCTATTCTGAGTTGCTGTTCAAGACAAAACCTTGTTTCAAAATAGGATGTCTTATGTCAAGGACACGTTTTCTATAGATTTACTTGTCGATGTTTCTACAATATCTCACAAACAAACAAAACCTTCTTAAATTACATCCAAATATACATGTTATTATGACGTTTTCTTTACAATTATTAATAGTGCCTTGCGATGATTTCCCAAACACTCGGTAGCATTTGATCTGAAGGTTACGTAGCGTGGCACATGTAAGAGTGATACATCCTTAGAAAAATTTCAAAATGTTTAAAAGAAATAGCCGCATAAACATTTTGTTAACATTGAGTTAAAATGTATATAAATATGTAGATAAAACCATGAATAGGTTCACAGTTTTCATTCTAGTTTAGCTATCTAATGATTTATTGACTTAATGATTGATAAAACATCCTCCCCTACAATGAAAAATATTGATTGACATATTAAATTGATGTTTCTGTGACATATTAAATTGATGTTTCTGTCAATCAATCTTCAAATCATTTACATGTACATTCAGTAGTCACCATTCTCTACCCACAGAGGCAGATCAAGTCATGTTGATTTAGCCTCTGTTATATTACGCGGAGTTTGTGGGATAGAATGGGAGATGCCTGATTGGAGGCAATCAAAATTAGTTGTGCAATCAGCGAAGCTGTTCTTAAATCATAACTTTGACTACTGAATCAAGGCAAAGGCATTGTGTTATGAACCACCCTTTCCATGCAAGCAGTCTTGTCATTTGATAAAGAAATTAAAATGTATTGTGATGAAATTTTTTCCTCTAGGGGAAACTACCGGAACCCAGTGATTTCGGCATAATATAACAGAGGCTCAATCAACATGACTTGATCTGCCTCTGTGGGGAGAGAATGAGTAGTCACGAGCAAAAGAAATGTCCATTTATTAAATTCCACTCCAAACTTCAGGTTCAAGGTCAATAAGAACGTTCCATAATATATATTGAAATTAAGAGTCTATTATACAGCTGGATTGTACAATCAAGGTCGATTCAACATGTTTTCAGTCCACTTGGTAATCGAAGGACACACTCTCCGGTATTCGTACATGTAAACACGACAAAGCAATAGCAAATCAAACATCTCTAGTATCACATATGTCTATCTCTAACTTGTGAAGGACGCCTCGAAATGATGTTTTATTGAATGGAATAAATGCTTGGCCATGTGATTTCGTATTCATTGCCATTCTTCCGGTAGAGCACTCTTTGTCCCGATTGATTCTATTTGTACTGATTTCAGAGATGGTCCCGTAGGTGCGCTATGGGAGACCTCACAGGAGATTTAGTTGGCATGGAAGAACACTAATGTTTTGGTGTCAAATAAATGTCTTGTGAAATCCGTTTAGTAAGTAGGAGCCTTGTACTGATAAAACAGGAAAGGTATATTCCTCGATTAAAATAGTATAGTAGTCTATGAAATGAATCTAATATGCTTTGTTGCATTACTATTTCCTTCAATGATAAGATATTCTGTCTTCTTGTCCTAATATATTATGACGTTACAATGCTATGACATCACAACACTGAAAACCGAATGTCAGTTTGTAGTCAGGGATGTTAAGTTTTTAATAATTTCACACTCTGAAGTTTACACATATTCCCATACGTTGACTGGTCTAGGACATGGTCATGTAATCAAGGTTTCATTGATTCAGTTCACCAAAAAAGTATTTTAATGATCCGTCCAACATCAAATCAAATTTAGCAAAAAATACCAATGAAAATTTAATCAAATAGATTTTGATTTGAAAAGCAAATTGTGATTTTTCAGTAGATAGTACTTTACAACAAGCAGTTGTATAGCAATATGATTGAAACTCTACTGCATGATGCAGTTGTTGGTAATAAATCTCTATTTTCGCAAGAATCTGTTGTTCAAGGATACGTTTAGCTTTATTTGTCTAAATTTACACGGACATCTGGTCAATGGTATTTGATATAATTAACTTATCAACTTAATCAAAATACAAGAAACAGGTTGATAAGGAACCAGGAACGTTTTAAACTAATATTTTCGCAAAGGCCTAGTAAATAAAATGAGACATTATTGTCGGTAAAACAATGATTTATCATGACTTTACTTTCAGATAATTAGAATATCAAATACCATTTTACAAAAATGTTATCGTTTTTATTCTTAAATGTTTTTTTTAAATATTGCAAATGTCAAAATAGGATTAATTGTCTTGGTTATTATTTAGATAGATATCGTATATATGATATTGTCGCTGGCTAAGATTAAACTTAACTTGCAGACAGTTATTGTTATATCATCATTCTGAAAAAATAGTAAGAAACAGAAAAAAATAAACGTAATTAAAAACAGTTATGTTTACAGTGTAAGTAAAGCCTACTAAATATTCATGAGCATATATGTGGATGTTGACTATACCATTTTGATATTGATAATTTATCATCACATTTTTCTTGACTGAAGTTGTGAAAAACACAAAGTATATGCTTTCATAATTGTTACATGTTGCAAGAGTCTACATTACATTTATAGCTAGTTGGCTACCATAATTCCAAATATGCATTGGTAGATATTGATGATGATCTTTTATGAAGGCCTTTCACTAGGCGATTAAAATACCATTGGATTTGCTCAAATGCTTCAGTCCATTGAACTGTTATATATGGCAGTCATTCACGGTTTAATACCATTACAAAAAAGTCTTCAAATAAGAGAATAAGTGTAGGGCATAATCGTTCCATGAATATCAATATCTATGTGAGTCTTGTTTTCTGACAATATTTGACATTCATATTTTTTGTTGAAGGTGACTGATGCAAACTACAACGATATATTTTGATAAAAAAAACTAAAGTCCTTTGTGATTGGCTGATGTTGAACATTTAGAAGCGTTCTTAGAAAAGATAAACCTGTATGACTAGGCGAAGTTCTTACAAGTATCATCAAGCAAGTAAGATAAATGGGACGTCTATAGCGTAAACACGGATACCACAATTAGGTTGTTGTCTTATAGATGAAATTACGTAATCAATGAAATGAAATGAAAGAAAATTGGGGATATAACCCCACCTACGCAACACCTAGTGTGAATTGAAAGTTCCCAGTTGTCTCACCGTTCAAATGCCTTAGTATTGCTATAACAGTGATGTATGATCTTAAAAATGCTACCTCTGTTGTCAATCCATGGAGCTTGCAGAATAGGACACCATGCCCAATTCTATCGAATTATTTTTGCACTGTTGGTAGCCTGCATAAACATGGGAGTCTCTTTGATTATGATATACGTACATGATAATTATCACAACTGTTTTCGCAAACTAACTTATGATGATTATCTGTCATCACCTTTAGGACATGATTCAGTTCACCAAAAAAGTATTTTAATGATCCGTCCAACATCAAATCAAATTTAGCAAAAAATACCAATGAAAATTTAATCAAATAGATTTTGATTTGAAAAGCAAATTGTGATTTTTCAGTAGAGAGTACTTTACAACAAGCAGTTGTATAGCAATATAATTGAAACTCTACTGCATGATGCAGTTGTTGGTAATAAATCTCTATTTTCGCAAGAATCTGTTGTTCAAGGATACGTTTAGCTTTATTTGTCTAAATTTACACGGACATCTGGTCAATGGTATTTGATATAATTAACTTATCAACTTAATCAAAATACAAGAAACAGGTTGATAAGGAACCAGGAACGTTTTAAACTAATATTTTCGCAAAGGCCTAGTAAATAAAATGAGACATTATTGTCGGTAAAACAATGATTTATCATGACTTTACTTTCAGATAATTAGAATATCAAATACCATTTTACAAAAATGTTATCGTTTTTATTCTTAAATGTTTTTTTTAAATATTGCAAATGTCAAAATAGGATTAATTGTCTTGGTTATTATTTAGATAGATATCGTATATATGATATTGTCGCTGGCTAAGATTAAACTTAACTTGCAGACAGTTATTGTTATATCATCATTCTGAAAAAATAGTAAGAAACAGAAAAAAATAAATGTAATTAAAAACAGTTATGTTTACAGTGTAAGTAAAGCCTACTAAATATTCATGAGCATATATGTGGATGTTGACTATACCATTTTGATATTGATAATTTATCATCACATTTTTCTTGACTGAAGTTGTGAAAAACACAAAGTATATGCTTTCATAATTGTTACATGTTGCAAGAGTCTACATTACATTTGTAGCTAGTTGGCTACCATAATTCCAAATATGCATTGGTAGATATTGATGATGATCTTTTATGAAGGCCTTTCACTAGGCGATTAAAATACCATTGGATTTGCTCAAATGCTTCAGTCCATTGAACTGTTATATATGGCAGTCATTCACGGTTTAATACCATTACAAAAAAGTCTTCAAATAAGAGAATAAGTGTAGGGCATAATCGTTCCATGAATATCAATATCTATGTGAGTCTTGTTTTCTGACAATATTTGACATTCATATTTTTTGTTGAAGGTGACTGATGCAAACTACAACGATATATTTTGATAAAAAAAACTAAAGTCCTTTGTGATTGGCTGATGTTGAACATTTAGAAGCGTTCTTAGAAAAGATAAACCTGTATGACTAGGCGAAGTTCTTACAAGTATCATCAAGCAAGTAAGATAAATGGGACGTCTATAGCGTAAACACGGATACCACAATTAGGTTGTTGTCTTATAGATGAAATTACGTAATCAATGAAATGAAATGAAAGAAAATTGGGGATATAACCCCACCTACGCAACACCTAGTGTGAATTGAAAGTTCCCAGTTGTCTCACCGTTCAAATGCCTTAGTATTGCTATAACAGTGATGTATGATCTTAAAAATGCTACCTCTGTTGTCAATCCATGGAGCTTGCAGAATAGGACACCATGCCCAATTCTATCGAATTATTTTTGCACTGTTGGTAGCCTGCATAAACATGGGAGTCTCTTTGATTATGATATACGTACATGATAATTATCACAACTGTTTTCGCAAACTAACTTATGATGATTATCTGTCATCACCTTTAGGACATGATAGCCTGAGATACTTGGATTCTAACATTACGGACGCATATGTTCCAATAAATACAATGTCAGGTTATTACTATAGTTACATACTTCATAGAGTTTGCGACATTACGATGCTCAGAATATCAGACCATTTCAAACACATAAGAGTGATTTCTGCACGTCATTGAATGATTAATATTAGCTTACGTATTATGATGAACAAACAACATGAAATGAATAAGCGAAATATGCATATAAAGTTGAATTAAAGGTCATATCTTAAATTTTGACTTACAGGTGGAGGCTAACAGTATAGCTTTATGATTGCTGCATATTATTTTGATAGTGGCATGGTTGCTTTTGTGTTATCATGTCAAAGAGATGATGCGATGTGTGATAGAGAAAAACAACACGATTTCAGCAAAATAAACAATCGAAACCTTATTGTAACGAGGTTCTTTATTTCAAAAGATGTTTCCAGTTGATGGAACCTTGTCTGGCATAAACTACGATTGTTGCAATCAATGCATAATATCGACACAATCACCTAATATATGACATCGTGCACAATGATAATGAGGATTTATAATGTTGTTAACCCGACAACAGTACTACTACTTTCTTTTGTAACTACAGGGCCGAAGCTAGGATCGTAAAGGTTTGTGTGTTTTGTTTCGTATAGTAAAGGGTAAGGGTTTTGTTTCATACTCTTATGTTAATAATGTTTCATTCTGAGGGAGGAAAAACCACCTATTAAACATGAAATAATAATATGTAACTTTATGTAGATACTTAGTGGTCTTTAGCCGAGAGTTGAGTTAAGTTGGGCTTTGTGCCTACAAGACTTAGAGGAAGTACATCAGAATTACCAACGAGATGATTCTTGGCGGCGGCTGTGAACTCCATTGATTTTTTAATTTGAACTTTTATTTTTCTATGTGTTAATATAGCTCGGGGCTCCTGTAATTATACTCACAAGAGTATCACATCATCCTCAAGGCCGTCTGGATCTAAACTAGACTGGTGTCCTTTTTCGGGAATTTGGAATTAAAGTTTAATATCGCTTTCCTTCAAACAAATTATTTTATAAAAAACAAACACACGGACTAAAAAAACATTTTTTTTATTGAATAATCATTTCTTCAGATTCAGTGCTGTTTAGTTTGTTGCATTTATAGACGTCTTGTGTTTTGCGAAACTGCACTTCATGTCATGTCATGGCTATTACATCATATGTTGTTTGTTGTCGTCATTATATGCACAGAAAGGTTTCTTGTTTATAAAAAGTTTTAATTCTGTCACGATTCAAGATTCTTTATTCTCTAAAAGCACGCACGGTGGTACATGAGCAATTTTACATGTAGAAAAATAAATATAAAAATTTGTTTTCCTAGATAATATTTTATGTTTATTAGCCTTTATACTTTTACAGTGTAACATTGATGTCTTTTTTTAATCATTTGTTGTTATCATTGGTAAAAGGGACTAGAGGAGGATAATCGATAATTCATGTCAATAATTGACCAGACACAATTAAAAATGGTTGCCACGTAGGAAAAATTTGTGAAACCATTCCTCACGACCAACATAAGTTGAAATTAAATTGAAAACACCTATGTTCAACCCAATAATTATATATTATTGCATGATCAATATAATCTTGGACTGTAATTCGATACATTGTTAAGGTTTCAATACATGTACCACACATTGTGTATCTAGCTAGTCTCACAACAGGCACATTGCTCTCCCGATTATATTCTCATCAACATCCGTTGGATGCACAGGGTCATAAAGACGTACAATAAAACCATATCTCATTTAAAAAAAATATTCAATAGCAATCAAATCACACTTCAATATCATTAAACACGGTTATTGCTTCTGGTAATGCTGAAGTAGTGTAAATGGAAGACTGGTAATGAGTAAAAGTAAACTCGGTCAGTCTGACCCATCAAGAGACATGCAATCCCCCTCTTCAAGTTTGATTTAACAACTTCAAACATCCAAGTGTTTGAATAATATATTTGAAAACACTCTCAGTTGATTAAATAGCTGAAATGCAAACCCAACTAACATAAAAAGCAATGTACAACCTTTCGCACTTTCAGATTATGTGTTCTTTTATTCATTATCTGATCATGTAAAATAATATTTCTGTTTCATTTTTTGCGGATGAGATTCATCAGTAACCAATCAATCATATTGATTTATTTCTAGCTCCTCACTTTTAGAATCTACCATTACTAAACCTCAACATGCATGGTTTTTCGAGCTGCACATCAAATAAGATTAAAGTGGTTTAACTTCTTATCATTTACACCACATCGTAAAAGGTAAAACCGGATACAGCATTTTATAATGAGAACGATTTTTTTATTCCATGTTCTGATATATGTTGTGCTGAACAGAGCATAATACTTGAATAATACTCAAAGTCTGATGAAGCAACGAAGGTATCAGTAGGTTTTATAAAATCAAATTATTCAAGCTTACAACCACGGAAACACACAATAACCTATTTATAAAAATGAAAGTCATATCAATTGTTAGCTGTTTGTGCAGATGACATCGTTAAAACTGTTTCAGTAAATCTTTGTAATCAGTAAATACATGTACTTACTGTTTCAGTTTATTGGAAATACTTGGAAATATGTTTATTTACTGAAATTTAAGGTCATATATAACACACATTTACTAAACGTTATGTTTTAACAATAATCATATATGTTATTTGTCTTTGTAATACAAAAAGGCATAACTATTTCCGAGCAGATTAATTCATATCACGTAAATAACTCCGAATTTCAAAACATAAAAAGAAAACATGGTCATCAACATCCCACGCCAAAAACGTTTTCATTAAAGCTCCCAATATTTTTCTACATAGGCCGTTACTGTTATAAGTTTTTCCATTTACTTAATTTTTGAACTCCATCAAGGTTATGTTCTTAACGTGAATAGCCGTAAAACTTTGACATAACCATTCACTAATAACACCTGTTCTTACAGTTCCGAGATATGAGCACGTTGTTCACCTAAGTGTTCATTTAAGAATTGAATGTCAGTTTGTGTCTTTGCACTGGAAAATGAACGATGTCAAAGCTACATTCAAACTCGTGTGAACCCAGCAAACTGACATTCAATTCTTATATTTTCGCACCATATATGGAATGGAACGGCGGATTGATATAAACCTTGTTTGTCCTTTGAACGAGTAACACTGCGACATATGACAAGAAATAATCAAAATTTGGAAACAATCTGAATGTTATCGGAATTTGTCAATGTTCTGTATAATTAGAGAACATGCTATACTACGAAATGTTAAATGAAGCGCACGCTGTGATAAAATCTCTTCGCGCAAGGACAGAAGATCAGAGTTATCTGCCTTATGCATAACGTCGCTTCACTGTCATGCTGGCCGCCATTTGCAGGGGTATCTTTGTCAAAATATTTAAATAAAAGTGGTATTTTTAATTATAATAACTGCTCTATCGGTACACTTTCGTCTTCGGTGTATATATCGTGAGTATATGGTTGTCTTTGTTACGGCGTACAGAACCGTATATTGATCGTAATGTCAAATTATAAAGCATCAGAAGATGCATCTCGTTCCGTTCGATCAGATCAGGGACATTATATAGAACACTGAATGCCTCTGACCAGATTTATTCTTCATCAATTGTTTAGCTTAATATTAAAAGCAAATGATACGATGAATGTTTTTACATCAAAAATTCAAAATACATTACTTGGCAAATATTGATATGATTAAAATTATTATAGTTCAATTGGCAACAATATTGATAACATTGGATTTGGTGTTGGACGAATAATTAAAGTAGCTCCGG
This sequence comes from Steromphala cineraria, assembly GCA_916613615.1. Taxonomy (NCBI): domain Eukaryota; kingdom Metazoa; phylum Mollusca; class Gastropoda; order Trochida; family Trochidae; genus Steromphala; species Steromphala cineraria. The sequence goes on from OU744729.1 coordinate 12,421,986, forward strand.
TGAACGTTCACACAAGTATGAACACTTCTTTTGTGAGTTCATGGGAAATGAATCGACGAAACCTAGAATCACATGACCATGCCCTAGACCAATCAACGTTCGGGAATATGTGTAAACTTTAGAGTGTGAAATTATTATTATATAAATATCAATCTGGTTAGAGTTATTACTTTTTATATAAAACAGACAATTAAAATACTTATTTTATCAAACAATGTCAAGTTATTTTGTTTAGTAAATGTGTGTAATCAGTGGCCTTCAATTTAAGTAAATTCTAAACTAATATTCTAAACGTTAATGGTGACATTTGACCAAAAGGTACCAATTGTTAGACATACATTTTTTAAATCATTCAAAGGTAATTGATTATGGGTCAGAATATGTCAAATGTTTGATTGACATCGTCGTTTTTGTCATAAATATTCCAAACCAAAGGCCAAACAGACAGACGAACTTGTACATGTGAATATGAATAATACAAATCGGTTATACGATTATATAATTTGACAATAGACAGCTGGACAGGTTTACCGCATACTACTTAAGAAATCTAAACGATTGATTAATGAATGAGTTCAAGTTATTTAAGTGCTTAATATTTTTAATACACGATATCGCCCTTACCATAGCATCCGTTGGAGACCAGTAATTGGTGTTCGAATAGAAAAATTTCGTTGTTGGACAAGAGCTTCACAAACAAATAGATATATATACTAATCTCCAATAGCATTTCCATAATCGTATTTTCTTTTTGGAATGAATGTCATCGTCCGGGTCCAACGAGTAAGTTATTGTTCCAGGTTCTAAGTTCTAAAATGAGTAAATGAAAGATATTCAGGTAGACACTGGTAATTTTCAAAACAAAGAATATATTCGAAGCTTTTGTAAAATTGACCGTGCACAAAATGTCCAAAAATCACTGACTGGTCGTCTTTTTACCCGACAATTTTTAGCTCATCAGGTCTGAAAGACCCGATGGGCTTATGGCATGGCATGGCGTCCGGCGTCCGTCCGTCCGTCCATCCGTAAACTTTTCACATTTTCATCTTCTTCTCCGAAACCAATGACTCTAGAGAGCTGAAAATGTGTAGACTCCTTGGCATATGGGGATTCTAAATTGTAGATTTTGTGACCCCATGACCCCAAATGGGGTCACAGGGGTCAAAATCTTAAAAGCCTGTTTCCATCTTCTTCTCCAGTTCCAAAATGTCTAGAGAGCTGAAAAGTTGTGTGTAGACTCCTTGGCAAATGGGTATTCTGAATTGTAGATTTCGTGACCCCATGACCCCAAATGGGGTCACAGGGGTCAACACCATAAAAGCCTATTTCCATCTTTTTCTTCAGTTCCAAAATGTCTAGAGAGCCGAAAAGTTGTGTGTAGACTCCTTAGCCAATACCGATTCTAAATATTAGTTTTGGTGACCCCTTGACCCCAAATGGGGTCACAGGGGTCAAAATCTTAAAAGCCTGTTTTCATCTTCTTCTCCAGTTCCAAAATGTCTAGAGAGCTGAAAAGTTGTGTGTAGACTCCTTTGCAAATGGGGATTCTGAATTGTAGATTTCGTGACCCCATGACCCCAAATGGGGTCATGGGGGTCAAAACATATTTTAATCAAAAGTCTGATGAGCTACAGAGCCCATGGTTCTATTTTTGTTTTTGCGCATTGAACTTTTCCAGACAAAATAATGTGTAATGTGACATTGACATATGAAACTGCTGAACCTTGACGAAGAAAGATGATAAAACAATTCAAATACATAATATTTCTCCCCATTACTGGTATATTTCAAACATAAACTACAGACATCTTTTGACGATTGCTTAATAAATATATTAATGAATAACAAATAGTTTTAAAATTCCACATCGTTCCTTTTTTCATACATTGTACATCCAACTTATAATAAATTTTGACTGCGTACAAATGTCACCAAATGTCAATACGCACTCGTCCAACACTTTCCAGACTTCATAAACTTTCACTTTAAAGACCTTTAAACTGCAAAGTTGAATCTCATCTTAAATCGGTTGTAAAATATTCTGTGTTATCTTTAATTTTACATTTTAGGGCTAGACAGGCTCGGATGACAATGACAGTGACCATAGTTTGTGAAACATTTAAATAATTATTGACAATATTCAAGAAAAAAATAGCACATGTTTAAAAAACCCAATGAGGGTACTACTCTTGGAGGGTCACACTTTTATACCAAATATGGCATTTAATTTTTTTGAATAGTCATAATTGATAGACAAGAGAACTACGAAGACATTGAACACTCAACGGTATTTTTATGATGAGTAGAAATATTTATATAAGACCCTAACCCAAAAAGTTCGATGAAAAATAAATTTATTTTATTTTTTTTCGAGGGTGGGTGTCTTTGAAATCTTTGATCTACTCACACATAAAATTTGGTTAAATTTGGATGATTATTAAAATATTACTGATTATGCCTATTTGTGTCACTACTTTTGATCTCATGGAAAATAGTTCACATCAATTCCACTCATTCACCAGTAGTGTACCAAAACTAATGATGTCAGAGTTGATAAAGAAAAAACCCTTACCCATCACATACTGAAAGGAGATACTAATATTACTAGAGGAGTATATTTGGCAAGGATTGAATTTATGCAACACTGTGTTCAAAACGGGGGAAACTCACATTTTGTGATAATCTTTCATTTCTGAATAATTTTTGTGAAACGTAAGTTATATCAAGATGATAACCAATATGGACTACTGTAATCGAAATTTGCTTAGAAAGTGCAAAATTAAAAAAAACAATTTGCAGGAAGAAGAAAATCCGAATTCTAGAATTTACAAACGGTTGGTCTTCGGATTTGATTGTGAAGAAAGAAATATGACCATTTTTTGTCATTGGAATAAGTGGTTTCAAGTTAAACCATGAAGCTTTCACAACATTTTACACTTTTGACAAAAATCATTGAATGCTCACTCAGGTTATGTTCAAACAATACATGGATACATCCATATTTCAAAACAATACTCAGAAAGTTTTATTCAATACCTCTCCATAATTCTGTTGAATCCTTTTGATAGCACTTTAAATGATGTATGATAAAAATCAAAATCAGTCAAATAAAATTTAAAACCATATGTCACCAAGCAATAAGTAATGTTTCCCCTTCAGTCTTCACTCCATAACTTCAAAGGTTACTTTCTCAGAAGTACTGAACTTAAATGCTATTTTTATTAACTATGATGATGCTTGTTTCATATCCTATATGTACCATCATGCATGGCAAAACAAGTTTTTTCTCCTATCTTATCCCTAAATAGTGTGTCCTTTGAAACTGATTTAAAAATAACAGTTTTTAGGACATATACTTCATCCACCCACTTTGAGTAGGTAATTAGCGAACATGAAAAAGCGTTTGAACACGTTATAGTTTGATACAGCTTCAATTCTGTTTTTATGCCCCCGAATCGGAGATTCCGGAGGTATATTGTTTTTCACCTGTCCGTCTGTCCGTCCGTCCGTCCGTCTGTCCGTTTGTCCACAAAAACTTTAACCTTGGTCATAACTTTTGATTGGCCAGAGCTAGGTCTTTGATACTTGACATATGGATCCCTTGTGATGAGACCTTTCAGATGACACCATGACATTTGACCTTGTGACCTTGACCTTGACACAGCGAGCAGGATGCATCCGGGGGCATTCTTGTTTCACAAACACATCTTGTCTAAACCTTTTTTGCAAAGTTCATTACACAAAATTATATATATGAATGTTATAGTTTGATATTATGTTTGACACAATCAATCCAAAAGAAATAACAACATTCTAAACAGTTATAATACTAAAATATCAATCTTCCTTTAATTAAACTTATTCATCAGTTAAGTGAACCTTATCTAGCTTACATAGAATACATCATTATCTTTTGCGGAACGTAAAGACTTGCAATGTGCATATACTTTAAAGGTCAAAACAGTTGCTCTCTAAAACATCTGAGTTAATTAACGTTAGTTGTGCAATCAGCGACGGTTTTCTAAAATCATCATTTTTGGCTAATGATTCACGACAAAGGCATTGTGATAGGAACCCCCCTTTCCATGCAAAAAGCATTGTCATTTGATAAAGGAATTAAACTGGCTTGTGGTGGAATTTTTTCCGCCAGGAGAAACTGCCGGAAACTACGGATTTGGTCTTATAAGACCAAAGACTAAATCAACATTTCATCTGCCTTTGTGGGGAGAGAATGTCATCAACTAACAATGAAGATGTTTTCTTTTTGAAAAACAATGCGTAAACTTTGAAATAAAAAAGTAAAACATAGAAGTTCAAATCAACGACCTTGGTTATATAAGGTTTCGCTAAGAGCAATTATTATCCATCTTATCTTGAAAAAGGACCCAGATGACATTTGTAACCCCATAGTCAATGTGGTCGTCAGTAAAATTGAATTTGAAATGTCTTTGATCTCACTGTCCTTTGACAATAATAAGTTATCAAAGTATTTGTTATCAAACAATTACCAGTCGTGTCAATGTACTATGACAACAATTTATGTAAACAGTTAGTGAGTAACACACATATCCCTGAATTTGTAACAAAATCAACATTCACCTTTGCTTATATTTATGTTTTTGCTTGTATATATGTATATCATTTCTGTTGTACCACCGATGGTGGCTGAATGAGAATAAAGAAATTTAATTGAATTGGAACTGAAGTTAAGGAATGTCAGAAGACGGAGATGATTTAAGTTGTCTCGTTTAGCTTTATGGAATAAACTTTTGAAGAGAATGATACATGAATAAAGTTAACATTTATAGAGGTAGTAATCATGCTCATCGTGTTGGGGGGGGGGGGGGGGGGGGGGGGATTGCACAATGACAGCTGGCGTTAACACAATATACATTTACGGAGAGCTATACAAGAAGATTGATTTTCCAATCCCAACTTAGAAAGCCGAAATATGGGTTAGTAAAGTGTTTTGGACATGTGACTCAAACTGCTTTTAAATTTGGTACCTTTGAGTAGAATTGTTTGGTGTAATTGTAAGACAAAATACAAAATGCACAAAAATTAGGGAATCATAACGAAAAAATCTTGTTAAAACTAGTTTTAAATAAGAAGTTTGTTAGCAAGGAGAAATAATTGTTAGCAGAATTGTTCGTCGCCTATTTTAATTCAAAATGCCTAATGGCTATACATGGTGTTTGATATCGGATATTTGAAGTGTAATGTGATGTGATATGATAATAACATTTGTTAATTATCAATTTGTTAATGTGTTGAATAACAGTTATTGTGATAGCTCGAGGCATCAAATTAAATGTCGACAGATCGTATTGACACCTTGATGTTCTTGTATAACTTATAGGAAAACGCAGTTTAACCAATCAGGTACATGTATATGAGCAATGTAATGAAAACTGAACAATTAATAATGGAAAGTTGTTAAAATCATATGAAATTGTGACACAACGAAGCATCAATGTAGAATTACTGCATTTATAAACTGAATTGTTTGATTATACGAAAGACCATTGATACCACATTTGAAATTAGTTTTTTGTCTTTAAAACTCGTTATTACGAGAAAAATCTCGTAATTACGAGGAATAAACTCGTAATTACGAGATTATAATACCATATCTGTAATTTGTATATTGTATTTAAAAACTCGTAATTACGACAAAAATACTCGTTATTACGAGAATATTCTCGTAATTACGAGAATAAACTCGTAATTACGAGTTTTGAAAGACTTCATTTGTAATTTGTATTCTATCTTATATAAACTCGAAATAACGAGTTTTAAAAGACAAAATACAAGTTTCAAATGTGGTCTAATGATCTCGTAAATACGAGTTTTTTTCTTGTAAGGTTGGGTTTACACTACATCCAAAGAAATCGCATTGCATTTAAGTATGCGATTTGAGAGTTTATAAAAGTGTTTCATCAGTGTTTCATCAGAGTATCATCAGTTCTATATCTAAAGCTTGGTAGACATGTTTTGTGATCTTCTATGGTTGAAATCGATTGAAAATATTCATTTAATTCTTCTGCCTTTTCATGATCAGAGAAACAATTCGGATTTGTATGATTATTGTTAGATTTAAATTTAGGCATTGTGATATGAACCAACCTCTCCACTGCCGGAAGCGTTGACATTTGATAAAGAAATTCAAATGTGCATTCGTTGTCATTTGATAAAGAAATTCAAATGGATAGTGGTGCAATTTTTTTCCGCCAGGGCAAACTGCCGGAACCCACGGATTTCGGCGTAATAGAACAGGATGTATCAACGTGTCATGACTTGGGAATGGATGTCACCAGGAAGCTGAAGTAATAATAAAAGTATTTATGTTAACAATTCAAAAGTACAAAACAGGTACAAGTACATAACCTGACCAAACTTTGGTAGTTGAAGTTAATAATTAAAACCTTAAGCAATTGCTTTCTCACTTTTAAATAACGGAAGAACAAGTTAATATAAAAGAAAAAATACACATTACAATCAACTAGATTTATTTCATGTTAATCCAATGCAATGGATATTTGTGAAATAAAAAACACAATTGAAGGCAACTTATGAAAGGATGTTTCAGTATGTGGTTTCTTTAACTTGCATGCTGATCAAGAAATTAAAAATCTTTTCTAAACGATCAATATCATGCATCGGGGAGGGGTTTGTACTTTACATAGGAGTCTTCAAATCAAATTATGCAAACAACATTCAATTGATTTCTGTACTTGAAATTGCAAAGATCAATTAAATTGTATTCTAAGAAGACACACACTTAGTTTACTTCAAGTAATTACCACTAGACAGGAATCCATCCACTCAAATCGGCATTGCCAAGGGCAAAGCTCATTCACCAATAACGCCTTAATGAACACATTTGAATTATCATCAAATTCAAGCTCAAGAACTTTTAATCTACTGTTCGTTTTAATTTCTCTCAATCTTCCTGGCCAGTAGGTATCGAGAAAATGTGTTCCGTGTTCAGAAACATGCTCATGGACATAGTCCACAAACCGGAAGCAATTTATAGACAGTGGATAAGTGGTGTGTGTTCCTCTTAAACACTTTATTGTAAGATGTGATGGTGCAAACTTATCGTGTGTAAATTTGTCTTGATCTTTGAATTAGTGGTAAGGTATTTGTGTGATCAGGCAAAGTGACCCAAGGTGAAGGTCGAGTCAGTCTGACCGGCCGGGACGAAAGGTCATATTTGTTTACACTCTATACTGGCAAAAGGTTTGCTCATATCATAGTCATATGTATTTTGCCAAACTGTCATGTGGTCTATTTGGCTAATTGTCCGAAGTTCGGACAACGTTATTTTTCAAATATTCGGAACATATGATCAAAATATATATCATAAGCAATCACAAGTGATTAAAAATATCATAACACCAATAATCAATTATCAATCAATAATAAATTCGACATATGCTTACATAGGCAAAATTGTTTGTAAAGAATCCGAAAAGGTTTAATGTTGTGTATATCGGTCTCCCGATGTCTGACCTAAATCCGTTTTAAATTATTCTTTTAAAAAATCCCTTTATCAACAAACATTTTATGTCGATTGTAGACCAAATGTTAAAAAAAAGTAAATGCATTATTATAATACAATAGCGTCTAAATCACATTCATCGGTATAGATTAATCATAAAATCCACTTTTAATGTTGAAAATTAGGTTTTCCGAGTTTGGCAATCTTTAAAGCTGGAAAATTTATAATTTCTATCTGATCTCTGTTCTTAAAACGTCATTAGTAACATCGTCAACACATTTAAAAGTACATCTTTTAGTACATCACCCGATATACGATATCATCATCTTTAATTTCCTTGTGGATAATATACAAATTGAGTTTCAAGTTTTAAGACACATTTCTTTGATTCCTTAAACAATCAGTCAAAACTTGATCTATCCAAATATTAATTTTAAATTTATTTCAAATTGTCACTCTCCGAAAAAGTTCATTGTGAGTTTGACAAACTATCAAATTATACTTAATTAAAACTATCAAGTTTCGATGCAAAAGTCATTGTCGTTGATTATTTGACGTTTCAATTTGGATGCTGGTAAACGTTTGTAACTTATAATATTTGAAGTTTCATGGAGTGGAGAAAATGTTGCTGGAGGAATTTTATTAAACGTTCTCAATGGCTTCATCTGATCCAGAAGTGCTGCCTTGTGCTTTACATTATCCTTTTAATGCATATTGATTAAGCTTTTGGTAAAACATAATTTATAAAAGCGTCCCAAAACATACGGAGAAACAGGATGTGTAAATCTAGGTTTGTTTTGACGTTTAGTTACTGTTCTTGATAAAGGTCCAGTTTTGTTCGTGTTGAAAACCATCATTTATTAAATTATTTACGTTTTGTGATTGAAAAGTTATACTTTCTAATTTATATCATTATCAGTGGAACCATGCCATGCATCAAAGACAAACAATATGTCTTTGAAATCACGAATATTCTCCATGTACCCAATTAGTTTGAACCTATCTTGGATTTACAATGTTCTGCATTGTAATTGGATTAGCTTTTAACAAAACAGACGAAATCTCTCATGATTGAAAAGGCAAATTAAACAATGTTTGAGAATACATGTAAAAGGCGGTCCCTTCAAAGTGTTTCTCTATACTAATTAAAACTCTCACAAACAAAACCGTTTCGGAGGCATTCATAAAACCCATTTACTCCGAATGTGTCATTAAGGAGACTATGAATAAATCACATGTGCTATGAAACATGTCAGTTTGAGAAAGTTTATAGAGGCAAACTTGACTAAACCAAACAAATACCGACTATGTGTTTACATAAGACAGAAGTTCAACTGAGTGCATCATTTAAGATGTAAAGACTTTTAACCTTGGAAGTTCTGATGATTTAGAAAAAAACATGTGGAACATATGTGACATGAAAACATTTGATTAATATACATTGAGATTTAGTTTTTAACTTACAGGGAAATGTTGTACAGTGGCACGTTTTTAGGGGTAAAATAAGGTGATGTAAAGGAAATTCAAATAAATGGTTCCAATTGAAAGATAATGTATTTTAAATGAAATATATGTTTTGCCATGCGATTAATTTTTGTTAAACAACATGCATTAAAGTTGTTCACACAAAAATGGCCGCAAACGGACTATATGTGAATCTTTATAATTTATTCCCCGACTATTGAAGATTGGTTTGTGTAATGAGATTTTTGACACTTTCAAAATAATACATTCAGCATTAACGTACAATTATAAGCAAAACAAAAAGGAAAATATATTTTTTTAAAAACAACGGGCTTTTTCCCCTCTTAGAGTTCAACCCTCTATTAATAATGTCAGAGTAAATAATGTATTAATAGATTGATCTAAAAAAGTATACGTAATGTTATGACAACATGTAGAATGTTTTGGGTATTCTGTGTGGAACGTATTTCGTTGTAAGTGCATATCATGAACTTATTATTACATTACATTATTATTACCAATAAACTTTCCATTCAGCAGTTGTTTCGCTGGCAAGACTGAAAGATAAATTACTGACAAAACAAATTGATGAGCCATGCAACGTAAATACTTGAATATGCTGACAATAGAATGACTACTCTAGCTAAAATTATCTGATATATTATAGACATATAATGGATATAAGTTACCTAACCTGTCGATGACGTTGATACCAAATATCAAGTATAAACATATATGTATCGCATCTGCTCAAATATCCCCTAGTACATTTTAAATGATATATAAATTAAATTTTAATTTAATGTAAATCACTTTACAGTAACACACGTTTTGAGAATTATAGGATATTTGTATTTTCCTGACAAATTCTCTATGTCTTCTATGGTCAAATCGTTGTATTTCTTTCAAAAGTGAAGCGCATTTGCGTTGAGTCGGCTCCAAATGGAGCCCGTAGCCTAAGCAACAACATGAGCATCAGACCACGTTTCGACGACACCATAAATTGTTATTGTCACTAGTGACTGATAACACTGTTTATGTTCATTGATACATCTCGGTATTTCGCTAATCATATAATAACCAGTTATATTTTATCAATTAACGGTACGGTGAAAGGATTTTCGACGATGTTGAGTGTTCAGTTGCATTACAAATGTCCACTGATACCTAAGCAGCTAGTTCAACGACTTGAAAATGCAGGAGTGTGAGTGAGTGAGATGGTGTTTAACGTGTTTTGAACAATATTTCAGTTGAAAATGCAGGAAGAGTCTTGTTATGACATAAGCTGAAAAAGTGACATTTGCTGCTGTAACAAATCTTGCAGCGGACCATGGATGATTCATTCTCTCCCCACAGAGGCAGATCCAGTCATGAGATGTTAATACAGCCTCTGTTCAATTACGCCGAGTTGAAGGGATAGAATGGGAGATTTCTGTAAGGGGCATTTCAAAAGTTTGAATGATGATAATGAAGAAACATGCATGGATGACAACTTCTTTATTCATGAATAAATAAGTTGCCATCCATATGTTCTTCATTAGAATGGGAGATACCAGATTTGAGGCAATCAAAGTTAGTTGTGCAATCAGTGACGCTGATCTTAAATCACCATTTTGGCTACTGAATCATGACAAAGGCATTGTGATATGAACCATCCTTTCCATGCGAGAAGAGTTGTCATTTGATAAAGAAATTCAAATGGAAAGGGGAAACTGCTGGAACCCAAGGATTTCGAAGAAATAGACCAGAGGCTGTATCAACATTTCATGACTTGATCTGCCTCTGTAGGGAGAGAATGTGGATGGTTTTGCACTGAATAATATAGTGGCATTGACATATGATTGAAACCAGATGGATGTGGTAGCGCAGATAAGATTAACTACAGGTATTCTTAGCGAACATCAGACGGTGCAAGTGGTTGCATGCAGACAACCTTATCATTTGCAAGTGGAATTTGAATTGCATAGAACGCTGTTTTGGAAGATGATGATATATTGTGTAATATGTAGATTTTGTTTGCTTACTTAAACTGATAGAATAAGAGGGGCTTATAAACGTAATCATGTAAAAACAATCCATCAGGAGAAAAATACATAAGAAAATGTCAGGGTACGAAGTTGTAGAGAATGAAAAGTAGTTAAAACCATGATATTATGGTCACTTGGATTTTGTGGATATATGCACACCAATCAAGTTAGTTCATAAACGTCAAATGTTAAAAAGTAAAGAGATAATAAATGGACTATGGAATATAACCTCGCCGAGAAAAAATACTTAATTCCAATCACTGATTATTTTTTTTATGGGTGTCCTAAATAGTTAACCTTTGAAGGCTTTCCAAGGGATCATCTAGGGAACATAACAACAAAAATGGAAAAATGTTTCTTGAACATAATATTGTTAATATCTACTGAACTATGATAGACGATCACGTTGAACCTCAGTGTATAGTTCTTAAGTTTCAGTTAATTACACACATCAATTAGAATATAGTAAACACATGATATGATATTATAAGATAAGTTCATCATAACAAGTATAAAAATACTTTTCTGTACGAAAAGTAGAATTATTAGATCGATTTGAGGATCTCTGAATTTATTCTGAACTAGAATTTATGAATTCAAAGATATCTGTTCAAGGGAATATGTGTTTGTTTTGGGTCCTGTTTTACACATATATATAAATCTTGTGAATCCCGAATATATCCGTGCCATCTGGTAAAAAACAACATAACTTTATACACATCTGAAAATGGTGAACCGAGTTTTTCCCTTAACTACTCACAGCTCCATACGATGTTTCATTTTAGAACTGTGCCCAGTGGGTATTTCACTTATTTTCTTTATAAGCAACAGGAAGTATACAATATTCCTAAAATCTCAAATACATGTAGCGGGTTTTCATATTTTGTGACGTCCTTGAAGGTTACAAGGTTGAAGGTTGAAGGCAAAATGATATTCGATACTTCATCAACTTTGGTGAAAAAGTTTGTCTTTGTCACATGCCGTTTACAGATAGCTACAATCACATATATAGTTGATATATTCTGCAATTTTGATGCATCTCGATGTACAAAAGATGTTTATCAACATATTGAACATATTAAGGAAAGAAGAGTAGCGAGAAAATATTCTTATCATTTATGTACGGGAGAACGGGGTCAATTTCAACATTTTTTTACCTAATTTGGTCTTCTGTGCTGCTGGCGATGAATAAACCGGTGCTACAATGCTATTTGATATCTCGACTTTTTATCCGAGTGTTATTATGGGTACTTCTGCTTGCACTTATAAGCATTTGAAAAAGGATACCCTTAGTGTTATAACAGTATGATGGGGCATTTGCAATAAGCAAGGTTATCTTTAAAATATCTTTCCTAAAAGTGAATAAAACCTGTTTTAATATAACATATTAACCAACTGAAGTAACAATAAAAACCTAAAATCCTTTTTTACCCATAAACCTAAAGCATCATAATTTTAAAATGAGCATCAATTGTTTTTCTTCTTACACACAGAGATGCCGCCTTCATACATGTAGAAAACATTATCATCTTTAAAACGTTGCTGTTTTTCAAGGGTTAATTCAATGTCTTTTCTAGATAAAAAAAACCCTATGTATTATTTAAGGAATTGTTGGTTTTCAAGTCCTTAATAAACCCAAAACACACATGAATTGATAAATTTTTAATTAATTCTAATCAAGACAGCCATTTAAAAATAGATGTTGATTATTTTCTGAACGAATATATACTTCAATTTTGTGCACATTTCCCTTGTCACAAATTCGTCTCAAGAAATAAGTGCGAATATGAAATGTTAAAGGAGTGTTAAGTTTCTTTGTTTATAAGGGTTTGCATGTTTGTGCTCACCTGTATTGAATTGCATGTAAGTGCACGTTTACATTTTATATTTGTAATGCCATATAATATATCATCATTTCTTTTATCTAATGTGTATTCGTTATGCTACGTATTACTTATTACAATCTTAGTATTTTTGTAAACATACCCCTTCTGGGTGTTACGTGCTCGGGTACCATATTAAGTTTGCGCAATTTTATGAAGACATTTTTAGCTCAACGTTGGAACTATTTTTTTCAAGTATAAAAGGACAACAGTGATCTAAATTGTTAATCTTTGGATAATGAACCATTGTTTTTCTAGAAAATATTTGTGTAATTCAAAGATTCAATTGGCAGTCTCCAATGTGATGAGTCTGTTGTCTTAAGCACTGTCAAAAACAAAATCTGCATAAAAATAATATTGTCATTTAATTTCACAACGTGCTTCAATGTTGCTTTGATTTACGATTGTTTATAATCACTGAAATAAACACAAACGTTGGTGCATATTGAATATGCATTTTCATATTTAAATAAATACGATAGCACCTCTCACACTCATGGCGATCTTGGTCAGCGCTGAGCAATTGTTAGGATATTCTAAACACTTGCATGGAACCGTCGAAGGTATAAAATGTATTTAACTAAAACATTGAGAGAGAGAAACAAATTAAAGTGTTTGTTGTTCTGGCTGTGAAGTGAAGGATTGAATTCCTGAAAAAAATCAGTGAAAATATTTTTATATTTCAAATACAAAAGCACTATATTATTGTTTTCAAAGTGATAAACCGTCTTCTCCAAAATACCAATAAGATACCAACCATCTGACTTGTTGTCATTTAAAAATTGTTCTAAACTCACAATCACAGAAAAAATGAGGCAGTTAAACTATTGTTAAGCACAGTATCAAAGTAAGATAAAACAAGTGATTGGATTGGATTGCCATGGGTGGTCATGCATTAGTTTGTGAAAGCTTACTTCCTCTTTGTGTTCATGTTTTTAGATCCCAATCATAAACTCTCTCTCATGTTTTATCCATAACATTTATCTTATATTGTATCTGTAAAAAACATTCTGTTATGAAAACACGTTACTTGAAAAGCTTCTCTGAAGAAACCCATGTGCTAATTTACTACTTTGTGTATAGTTACCAATGGTTTTTTTATTTGTCTCCTAACTTAGTATAAGACATGCACTAAGATTAAGCTTTCTCGTGCATTGACCATTGTGCTGTTTCATTAATTACATGGATCTTATTGTGTGGCAGCGGAGTAAAACGGCTATAAAGCGGAAAACCCGCAATCTTACCCCCGGGGGAAAAGGGACTATATAGTAACTCTTACGGGGGGAATTTCTACTATATAGCCCCTTGTCCGGGGGAAGGGGGAAACCTATAGCTATTATATTACACCGATATTGAATAAAATAGTCAAGGACGTGTAAGTGATATACAGTTTCTGACGTTTGTTAAACTGTTCATAATATCCGATGAAAGGCAGCATTTTTCTTACATTTGTTCACTATGTAAGTGCCATCCATCTCTTATACATTCAGCTATTGGAGCCCATCAATCAACATCTATCAGAGGGGCAATGAGTGGAACAAGAGCTTAACTACCGCTTGATGAACCTTCATTTTTGTGGATGGCGAAACGATGGAGTTGATTTACTGCTTGTAAGGTAATTGCAGTCGGTGTGCCTGGCTCTGAGGGTGTGGGTTCGAATCCCGGATGAGACGCGGCCCGAATGTGTAATATTGAAGTGTGATCCCAAGTATAGCAATGTTACATTTGTTCACTATCTAAATGGCATTTGCATCTTTTTTTCACATTATCATTACAGAACACTTAATCAAGGCAACTTTTGTAAAGATTCATATCTACACGATATGTACATATATGTGCTTTGCCAGAGACAATTCTGTCATTACCAAAAAGAGGCATATGTAGTCCAATCAAACAGTGTCAGATGTCTTTTATACAATTAAATGTTAAAAATCATTCTTCGGAAAAGTTTGAGAAAACAAGTTAATAATAGTTGCAGTTCTGACATTTATCCTATTATTTACAAAAAAAATAGTTTAAAATAAAAATGACTAGCTATCAACGAATCTTTTTTAACATTATCCAATTATGATATTGATATTTTGCAACAGGATATAGAATATTACCAAGTGATTACTACGATGGCTTCAGGCCCACAAAAGAAGAGAGATTGTATAATAATGTTTATATCTGTTTAGGAAGCATGGGCTATACGATGAATTCTTAATGTGCATTTACGCTTAAAGTTATGACAGTAGGCCTGTTAAACATTATGCGATTGTTGTCTCCCACTTTATGAAGAAGTCATTGCAAAGGTATTTAGTAAGACCATGAAGGCAATAATTCACGGTTTGTCAGTTTGTCATTGTTGGTTAAATGGTCATAAGAAAGGAAAAACATTAAAATTGTTCACCAACCCCACTGAGCGAATTCAAACATAAATCCATTTAAAATCTATTCGTAAACGTAAAAAGTAACGTTTTTTATGCTGTACAAGTTCGCGAGAGTTCGGTAAAAAGACACAAATTACAAATAGCTAATATCAAATAAATATTAAATAGTTTGTTTGATAAATGGCACGGCTTCATAACAATACACTCGGTCGTTTTCCCTCTGCGGCGCGCAGTCGCGGCTGTTGCAAGGAGATCGGCCATTGAAATGCCGCAGTTTTTAGTTTTGTTTCTTAACAAGATCAGAGAACTGTGCCGGTTAACAAAAACTTAATTCGATTTGATCTGATTGCTTGTCGCCAAGCTTTTAAGCCACATGTATAGTCCTACGATAGTCTAATCGGCTATTTTCATCCCGAATCCAACAGTCGCGAGTTTGTGTTTATGTTAGGGTTAAAACACGAGAACGAGGTTATGCTTGGGATTTCAAAACCTGAGGAAAGAAAGCTGAGCGGAAAGTAAGACCGAAAGCGAAGCTTGAGGTCTTACTTCCCGCGAGGCTTTCTTTCCGAAGGTTTTGAAAACCCAAGCATAACCGAGTTCGAGTGTTTTAACTAACTTAGATGCCGTCATTAACAACCCGTAATCATTTGTCCATATTGTAGTATTTGTAATCATATTTTCAGACTGATCATAAAAATTTAGAAAAAAACAACAAATATCAAGGATTCATGTTCGTCGGTTAATTTTAACATTTATTATTGGATTACATTACTTTATACTGTCGCTTCAATTCTGAATATAAAAGATTAAAATGAATTTCCTTTAAAAAAAAAAAAAAAAAAAAAGCATTGTGTTCAGACGACGTTTTGATATTGACATAGCACATAATGCACGTGCAAAGCATTCTTCGAGGTGTAAGGTTTTACAAATGACAATCGACAAGTCACATGGTTGACACCGTATTTGGATCCTTTAAATTTATCACAAATGAAAAGGTGTAACACTGTTAATATCCATTTTGAATGTTTGTATGCATTTAAAATTGGAATTAAAGTGCAATTGGATTTCCTAATGCTTTAGGGCCGATTTTTTGTACCGAAATCTGATCTTCAATCAATAGATTGTTTAACATAACCTTCACTTCTAACTGGCCCGTTAGAGTAGTGGTTATAGTGCTAGCTTACGGTTCAGAGGGTTGAGGGTTCGAATCCCGCACATCGGAAGCATTGTAAGTTTTTTCAAGATAATGTGGACTTAGGGGTTAGGTTACACATAGGAATATAAAACCCTTTGACTTTGAAATATTAAAACCTTCCAACCCCCGAGTAGGTGTTACATATGATTATAAAAACCTTCCAACCCCCCGAGTAGGTGTTACATGTGAATTATGCCCTGACTTCCCAATGTAAACCCTCCTTAGAGGTTATTACGGGAATACAAGAGACCTCCAAAACAATAGACGAAATCCCCGATAGGTTTCTAAGTACAACGGTTGACACTAGGAATGTCAAGGCCACGTGACAAGACGTTGCGTGATTCTGTTGTGAATTTTCATTGGCTGGTGAACTAGTCGTAGGCGGAGCTAAAAAAAATTACGTTTTGATTGACATTTTATCTTGTTTTGTTGATAGTTGAATTCGTTCGCGTAAATAGTGCAGTTCTATTTGTTGCGAATGTGTTTATTTGGAGCAAACAAACGTATTAAAACATCGAATTTGTGTATATTTATTTATAAGAGTTGACTACACAGTTTGCACAGTGGTTTTTTAGTTTATACCTCCATGAACTTAATAAATTTTGAAGTCAATTCTTAAATAATTTACTGGTTTTACTTGCAGGTGTTCGCTTAACGTGGAACTACAGTGAAAACCGTGAGACTATCTTTTCCTTTCGTCATACTCAAATGTTGAAATTTGAGCACTCCAAAAAATCAATATAATAGCAGCAGAAACCATTTACACTTACATTGGTACCTTTGAGTAGTAACAACTTAAATGAACATTTTATTTTCAGCATGATAGGATCAAACTGGCAACATTTTTTATTGAATGAAATGTTGCAAAACGACATTACACAAACATAAGAGTGACGCTTCTTTATGATAACTGCAATATGTAAAAAAGCTACAATTTTGACGACGGAAAACAAGATTTAGGCGATCGCTTCAGAATAGCTATATCATATCACTGCAATTCCACGCTAAGCTTAGTCCTTCTAAGAAATCCAGTAAATTTATCTAAAATCATATTTTATGATATAAGTTTAGCAATAGATAGTAGAGTGTGTTATAAGCATAGATCAAATCGAAGAGTCCGTGGGGAGGACAATAGAAAATGTGGATATTTATCGTGATACATGTATAAAGTGTTGAAGCGTAAACAGAAGTAATGCTCCCTTTGTTTGTCATTCTCTCCCCACAGAGGCAGATCAAGTCATAAAATTTTGATACAGCCCCTGTTCTTTTACTCTGACTTTGTGGGATAAAATGGGAGATGCCTGATTGGAGGCAATCAAAGTTAGTTGTGCAATCATCGGCGCTGTTCTAGAATCATCTCATGGCAAAAGCATTGTGATATGAACCACCCTTTCCATGCGAGAAGCGTTGAAACCAGGGGAAACTGCCGGAACCAACGGATATCGGCGTATTAGAACAGAGGCTGTATCAACATGACTTGATCTGCCTCTGTGAGAAGAGAATGTTTGTTTGTTTGAGCCAATGTATAAACTGGGGTAACATAACACTGTACATTGTTATACTAATTTCTAATATTGATACAATAATTTTAGTTTATTTAAAGTTACTTTTTAAATATAGTTGATGCTTTTGTAAGACCAGCACGTCTATAGAAATTTATTTAGGTATTAGGTGCAAAAAGTAATTGCTTTACTTACATTTTTCTCAAATGAATTTTTTCACTTTAACATTTCAACTTTGGCTGTTACAGCCAGATCAAATGCAAGGGCTTAGGTATATTAAACTTGTGTACTTTTAGAAATGCAATACGTTTATTAATTCAAGTAAAAAGTAAGACTAAAACAAGCATTGTAGCTATATTTTTAACATCTAGAGCTTTCGTTCGTAAAACTTAAACTCGTGGTTTTCATTTCATCGCTTCTGATGTACTTCATTTATTGGATATTAACAATTTCATAAAGGATTGAAACAAGATACTAAATTACAATTTCGATTGACAATTAACCTAAATTTATTTCGCATAAACCTAGTTTAACGACTGTACAACGCAGTCATTCATTCAATTAAGCCATTTCTGAAATTGGCATTATCTCTGTGTATGAGTTAGTTCTCTCGTACGTATGACGAAATTTAACCTTCTCGAAAGATCTGTCCGTTCTGCAATACCAACTTGTCAAGAGTGTACTTTAATAATGATTTGAAGTTATAAAATACGTGAAAAAAGGTTACAGAACAAATTGAATTTAAAAAGGAAGTTAAAGTCATATGTTACAATTTGAAATTGCTAAATATGATATATTTACCCGCGGCATTTAATTATAAGCAAACAGTAACAAAGTATTGCGTGATCAAGTTATGTTATATTTTTAATGTTATATCTCCGGAGACATTTGTTCCTAGAGAGATTATGATAATTTTATGTTCACATTTTTTATTAGCTCATCTGGCCTGTAAGGCCCGATGGGCTTATGGCATGGCATGGTGTCCGGCGTCCGTCCGTCCGTAGTCCATAAACTTTGTGGAATTTCGACTTCTTCTCAAGAACCATAAGGCCTAGAAAGCTGAAACTTTCTGTACAGACTTCTTGGCCAGTGAGTATTATAAACTGTAGCTTTGGTGGCCCTGTGACCCCTAATAAGGGCCACAGGGGGCACGCCCAAAAAAACCTATTTACATCTTCTTCTCCAGAACCATAAGGCCTAGAAAGCTGAAACTTAGTGTACAGACTCCTTGGTTAGTGTGGATAATAAATTGTAGCTTTGGTGGCCCTGTGACCCCTAATAAGGGCCACAGGGGTCAAGCCCTAAAAACCTATTTTCATCTTCTTCTCTAGAACCATAAGGCCTAGAAAGCTGAAACTTGGTGTACAGACTCCTATACTAGTGGGGATTATAAATTGTAGCTTTGGTGGCCCTGTGACCCCTAATAAGGGCCACAGGGGTCAAGCCCTAAAAACCTATTTTCATCTTCTTCTCTAGAACCATAAGGCCTAGAAAGCTGAAACTTGGTGTACAGACTCCTATACTAGTGGGGATTATAAATTGTAGCTTTGGTGGCCCTGTGACCCCTAATAAGGGCCACAGGGGCCACACCCTTAAAAACCTATTTTCATCTTCTTCCCAAGAACCATGAGGCCTAGAAAGCTGAAACTTGGTGTACAGACTCCTATACTAGTGGGGCTTATAAAGTGTAGCTTTGGTGGCCCTATGACCCCTAATAAGGGCCACAGGGGCCACGCCCTAAAAACCTATTTTCAATTATTCTCCAGAACCATAAGGCCTAGAAAGCTGAAACTTTGTGTACAGACTCCTTGGTTAGTGTGGATTATATATTGTAGCTTTGGTGGCACTGTGACCCATTATAAGGTCTACAGGGGCCACACCCTAAAAAACTATTTTCATCTTCTTCTCCAGAACCATGAGGCCTAGAAAGCTGAAACTTTGTGTACAGATTCTGTGGCTAGTGAGGATTATAAATTGTAGCTTTGGTGGCCCTATGACCCATAATAAGGGCCACAGGGGCCACACCCTTAAAACGTATTTCACCTTCTTCTCCAGAAGCATAAGTCATTGTGTACAGACTCCTTGACTGGTGAGGATTATGAATTAGGGGCAACAGGAACGTCCTTCAAATCTATTTTCATCTTCTTCTCCTGAAGTATAAAGCCTTGAAAACTGAAACTTGTAGCCTATATACTTAATTTTAATGATTGGTGACCCTGTGGCCTCTTCAAAGGGGGAATCACATTGCCACACTCTACAGCATAATTGATGATGAAGCCTGATGAGCTACAGAGCCAATGGCTCTAATTTTGAAATTAGAATTTACAACAATCCTTAGGAAAAGGAACACGTTGTCATTCATTGAACAAGTTTGTATCATGCACGACGAATCTTTATTTGTGACGTCCAATTGACAAAAGGTTTGCAGAGGTTCTAAACTCATTTACTGTTCAAAAACAAAGTGCACAACATATTACATAATTGAGCAGTTAACAATTTTAATATTATTCATTTGATTAAGGAAACCGTAAAGCAAATAGGTAATTTCTCATGATGAAAAATTTAAGAAGTAATAGTTATACATGATTCTCGATTTTCTAACTTTGTGACTTGATCTTATTTATTCAACATGTAAGTTTTCCAAACTGTTATACCTTTTAAAAGATGGAATATCTAAAGTAACTATTTAATTCAAACTCACATTATAACAAGGTAAAAACATGATATGTCCAACACCTTAAAAATTTAACTGTCTTGTCATTTGCCCTCGAATAGATGCCAATTAATTATAGATCGCATGTGACTCCCAAGTCGGGCCGCACAAGCGAATCTAGTTTCTGAGCCCAGGGTACAGATTAGTAAAGTTAGCGTAACGTTCGTACCCTGGGACAGGATGATTTGGTATTATTAGTATTGGTATATATTTGGAAACACAATGGGCGAATTTCTTTTCTCAAAAGTTCATTTCTCAGTTTTACACTATGTTTGATAAATAACGACAAGTTAAGAATAACATTTTTATTTTGAGAAGACATTAGGGATTTAAATGCATTTTCATTCATTCAATTTAGTATGGTGATCATATTATTGATCTTTGACATTTTATAAGGTCATGAATTTTTCTAAGGAAATGTGAGAGATTGCATCTAGTTTATATTCAAGGATTCATACAAAATATATCAGTATTCGGCTAATAGTACCCAACATATGAACTAACGTGAGTGACGTCACCGTGTGATGGATATAAGTCTTGATAACATTTAAATTAGGCCATTAGATGAAGTTGACAATTTACTCGCATCATTTTGAATTTGACACATGTGCGCCTCCTTATTACAATCGTAACTTAATTCAAATGTTTCAAAATAATATGTACCCGTGCGTTTCTTATTATAATGAGTATAGTAGGTCATTTGCGAGAATATATCTTTCTTTAACTACCATAGTTTCGAAATCACACCAGGAGTAAGCGCCGTCGTCGCGTTAGTCATGAAACTTCATATGCCAATTCTTTAAGTCAAGGCATTTTCTTTTAAGTGACATCACAATGAAAACATGATATTTTCCCTAGGGCATTGTATTAAAATATGAATTACGATAGGACTGCCCTAAAAGAAATGATTTTGAATATGCCTTGAATGTATACGAGCTATGTATTATACCAAGACCATGGGGAAGTATTTGTTTTCTTTACACGGTTATCGAAACTTAAACAAATAATGATAGGATCTATATCGCATCCGCCATTGTAAAACTAAAGTACAGAATGGTAAAGAACGTTGGTTGGACTTGGAACAGTTGTTCTAAGTTAACGTTAAAGAGATGCTGTATAACATTTATAAAATAAATTTTTCATAAGATATTGGTCAAATAACTACATGTATATAACATAAATATTAGGCCAAAACAGCAACGATAGACAGTTTCTCAATGAAACTACAGCTAAGTAAACATTGCGTAACAAGGCGTCTGCTTGTCGCCGTCCAGCGACAAACCAAAACAAGGCTGAGAGGCCATGGGAAGGGGATACCGGAAATGACGTGGCAGTAGGTGAAGCGTTCGTCTGCTTATATCGAAAATGATAGGCGAAACCCGCGTTTTCCTAGCGATTAACAGTATGTCATATCTATGTGTTACTGTCAACTGTCCTAGAATATCTCCTGATGAAGTCTCCGTAGACAAGTTCCCATCACATTGATCTCCCCACGCCAAATTGACCCGCTGTGTTAGGTCAAACAGCAATGTGACTATCTACATCGAACTCACGTGTTCCGATCACTACACCGATTTTTTGTCTCGAGCTCGCATTTTCACTGAATGAAAAGCTTGGCATGCAGAGAAATATTAGTAAAATATAAAACAGAGCACAAAGTTTTTGGCTGATTTATGGCAATAATCCGAATTTACAATGCTCACATTTAGATTTGAGCGTGTGTAAAAATGTTGAATAAACAATGACATTGGTCTGCAGGTGTTATTTACTTTCCTTAGATCCGATACTCACTTATTACACAATTACTTTACTGTCTATCGTATTTCCTGTCTGTTTCCTAATTAAAAGCTATTAAATGATGACTATAGCAGGTAGGTTATATAATGCACAATCATCAACACCTGGCTATTTTATGACATCAGCTTATTAGGTAACATCAAATAGCAATTGTATTCCTTAACAAACTCTTTTTCTCCGATTGGTAAATTATAACCTGTTGAAATTAGGAATACTGTTTTGTTCTATCTGATAATTATTTTGGGTAAGGTTAATTTAATAAATCTTCATTCTGTTTGGCCATGTATCGGATATTGTTGTGAAAAATATCTTCTCTATATGTACAAAAGTAAAACATTAAGATTGTCATTGAAAGTATATTTTCAATTTCCTATTAAAAATTATGTTTTGAACAAGAGATCAGTCATCATCCAATACATGCCTTTCATTGAGAATTGTAACTTATCCATCACTAAATAAAATAAGTACACTGTAAAAGAAATCCTGTTATTTCTACGGTAAAATAACTGGCAGCTTGGTTGCCAACAGTTTACCGTAGGTAGTAATTTAACGGGACTGCCGTTTCTTGATAACGTTGTTTTCCAGTAACATCTAACGGGTAATATCCATTTATTGAACGGTTGTTTCCATGTGTTGTACGTCACAGCACCGTCACTCAAAACGGTAATTAGTATGTTGATGACCAAAGGTAGTTTTCTGTATTTTGTACAAATGATATATATAGATGTCAGTTTAGCTTCGTTTATCCTTCACGATTGAACGCTTGAAAACCTCATCTCATCTTGTGAAGACCATGCAAACATCCTGTCCACGAAAGGTGACAAAACATTATTAACTTGGTTTACGGATGTACCAACCATTACTTGTATTGTGTGCACAAACTTCCAGAATTTTGCTGTAAACTAGAAATCTGTGCATGTGATGCACTGTGATGTCCCCCGCTAACATTTAATCCGAAAGTGACCCTACCCCCATTATGTACACATTTCATATTGTTTCCATGGAAACCAGAAAAATAACAATTGAGAATAAACAAAGTAGCAAAAGACACCACTCCTCCAGTAGTTCTAGCCAAATATCAAGTCTAGTAAAAATATTTTAAATAGTTTTTAAGCTAAAGTACGGAAACAGACCCTACCCCCATATACACCTAGTTCAACTTGTTTCTTTAGAAACAAGATTTTTTTTCAGAATAACTAAAATAGAAAAAGGCACCACTCAACCACTAGGTCTAACCACATACCAAGTTTCATAAAATCATATTGAATAGTTTTTTAGATATTGCTCAGAAATGGTCCTTTCAAACTGTTGCCATGGAAACCAGGAATATTATATAATTTAGAATGACCAAAATAGCAAAAGGCACCACTCCAGTACTAAATCTAACCACATACCAAGTTTCGTTAAAAAATATTGAGCAGTTTTGAAGATATGGTCCGGAAACGAAAGCATCCCCCAATATGCACTAAGTTCAAAATCTTTCCATGGAAACCATAAAAAAATCAAAAAATCAGAATAACCAAAATAGCAAAAGGCACCACTCCAGTACTAGATCTAACCACATACCAAGTTTCGTTAAAACAATATTGAACGGTTTTGGAGATATGTTCCGGAAACGAAAGCATCCCCCAATATGCACTAAGTTCAAATTGTTTCCATGGAAACCATAAAAAATAATTTTTTTAGAATAACCAAAATAGCAAAAGGCACCACTCCAGTACTAGATCTAACCACATACCAAGTTTCCTTATAAAAATATTGAACGGTTTTGGAGATATTGTCCGGAATCAAAAGCGTTACAGAATTACGGATTTACGGAATTACGGAATTTCGGACGGAACCGAAAACATTAAGTCTCCCGCAAAGCTTTGCGGTGGACATAATAAAATGTTACACTGCAAAACATTTGAACACGAAATCCGCAAAAACAAGTTGTTTATTTTGTCAGACCTTTCCCATTAGAGAAATCAAAGTAAAGTTAAAACCCAAACTCATTCATAAAAATAATATTTATTTATAGCAAGTTGTCACAGGCAATTTGTTTTCAGGAACAGCCTTTGCATATAGTCATTCAATATTTTTCAAAATGAAACCTGTGTACATTTCTATGTAAAGGTTAACTGTCAAACGAAAATTTAAAATAATGGGGAAAAAGGTTTAGGTTATCCGAACTTTGGTTTAGTTTAAATCATGGATAGTTTAAATCTATCCATGAACATAGAATCAGGATAGAGGAAAATAATGTTTGAATGGAACAGTTATCTTCAATTCCTAATTTGCAAGAAGCTGACCATTATAAAATATGCTGAGAGGTTTCCTTCATTGGGATGAAACTAAAGTTTAAAAAAATAGAAATTCACAGAAGATAAAAACAAATCAAATCACTAAGAAGAAACAAGAAGGTAATCTAAAAAAAAAAGCAACATTGGTATTATATGGACGCTGAAAGGCATGCCATAAGCCCATCTGACCCATCAAAATGCAAAAATTAATGAATGAAATACATGCCAAAGGAAACTAATGTGCGTTATATTCTTAAACAAAATTTGACATCAAATAAGATTTTCTTCATTGATTGGATAAAAAGCGTTGTGATGTAAAATACTAATGGCTATTTGCCATCATTTGGAACCGTGTATCTTGTTAACAGAGCTGTTCCATGAGCTAAAAATAAAACGAGGCAAGAGTGTTACATGGTGAATTAATAATCATTATAAAATGAGGTCATTTGTTAAACAACATAAATAATGAGTTACTTCAAATCATACATGGTTGTATAATATAATTCATTTATTACTTTTCTATCTGGTTTAAGGTTCTGTAATAAAACCTAAGGAGTTTTCACTCGTATGTCCACAATCTACCGGTAACAGCCACTTTTACCCCCAATATTTTTTAGATCAGGGGTATAATAAAAACTCAAGTCTATAACAATTCAGAATATCATAAGTCAATGTTTGCACGAAACAACTTAAAAGAAGTCCAAATGTTTGTTGTACAATGAATCAAACAATTGTTTTCATTTGTTGCAGAACAATCAATACATTTAAAAATTTTAAAACTTGATTTGAATAAAACTATATGAAAACTATTCATAAATCAAACTTATCAAATTAAAGAACAATATTGTATTCTCACAACAAGTGACATGTTTGCCATTGAACAAATAAAAAGATCTCCCAAAACGTAATGGTAAGAGATATTAAAATCTGAAAGTATACAAAAATTATCTTCTACCCTTGAACCAAAACTGGCGATAACAGCGGCCTATGATAGAAAGATGATGACACCTTTTTACTGTATAACATAATTGGACCATTTTTCTCATTGAATTTAAGTATGTCATGAGTAGGGCTGGGGTCACATCCACATGTATACTTTAGTACAGTACAACTACTTTATATATGTTCAAGCGTTCATATTTTGATCCATATATCATACGGCTGAGGCAGGGTTCCAGAAAATCCTCATCTGCCCCAACTTTTGATATTCCGGGTTGATGGTCTAACTGTCCAGTTTTAACGGGGAATTAACTCTAGGCAGAAGAAATCCAAAGTCCATGGAAGAGATATCCACACTTTTATTTACAGGAATGACTTACATAACAACATAGATACAATATGTAGATAACAGTTGGTTTCCACTCCAGGGGCATGAAGGTCCAAGTAGTAAGTCAGCCCCCGGAGTAGTCCTGAGATGTGCAAGGTCTGAGGTTCAAATCCTAATCTGCTGTTGAAATATTCTGCCAAGAGCTTTATACTAAATTGTAAGTGTTTCTCATTGGTCAGATTTGTTGTTTATTGTTTTACATTCTCTAGACAGTTTATGACATGTCTGAGTTATCGGAGGATTAAATGAGTGTTGTCAATTAAGTTTCTTAAGTGGATTATTTATAATTAGCCTAAGGCTCTATCTACTAAAATCACTGTCAGTGCCAACACTTTAACAAAGGATTTAGAACTAGAGGTAGCCAAGATGTCTAACTTATATATGAAGATTATCTCTGACATTTTGTAGCTTGAGGTGAATGTGAATATGGGTAAAGTTGACTTATTTCTTAAATATTTGAAATAATGACATTGTATGTTATAAATGATATTTACTTGTATGTTTTGAATTGTTACTGTAACTTTGATATTTTTGTTAAAGGTAATAATATATTTTCTTAAATTCTATGATATAAGTTTAATGTAATTTGGGCAATATCAAGCCCATGATACATATATTGATCACTTTCACACTTTAGATTCGCAAACCAGAGCAAGACCACAGGACCAAAAGGGGTGGTTTCTTAGGGGATCGGAAACCGACAGATACCACCGGATCCCAATAATGGTTTCCGTCGGCGGAAACCAGGCATATCTCAGATCCGGCCGGAAACCACCTGATCTCGCTCCGGAAATTAAGCAGGTCAGGATAATGGAATCCGGTGGCGGAAACCTAGGCATATCTGAGATCCGGCCTGATACCACCGGATCCCGTACCGGAAATTCAATAGATTAGAATAATGGGATCCGGTGGCGGAAACCGGGCATATCTCAGATCCGGTCGGAAACCACCGGATTTGTTATCGGAAAATCGGTAGATTAAAATAATAGGATCCGGTGGTGGAAACCTCCGGATCCTATCTGATTGATAGCAATAGGCCAATAATTCATAGCAGATGTTAGAAGAGATACACATGATTCATATAACATTCATGAAACAATTTTTATTTACAATGTTGAATTTATGTTCAAGTACTTTTACATTAGATTTAATTTTATTTCATTAGAATAGTACTTTGATCATACAAGGGTCTGTAAATAATAACTAACAAGAATTTAAAAATCAACAATTATTTATTCTATCAATGATCATATAACATATCAAGATGCAAACATCACAAAGATAAACAAATAATAACATTCAAAAGTTGCAAATACAATGTGCACACTAAACAATCATTTTGCAGCTAAAGAGTTTGAAAGATGGTACAAGATGAAACCGTAATAAACTACAAGGATACATGAACACATTCAAAAGGCACCTGTACATCATATTGTATCAAAACTATAAGAATATTAATCAATAATAACTATTTTGAGAGAAAGACAACATAATTTCAATGAGTGTTATTAGTTCGGTCTCTACCCTTTGACCTGTCTGGCTTGGTGAAACGAAGCTTCCGCCAGCATAGATCTCGGGGTCAAATAAACATAAGCCCCCCAACCACGGCAAGGTTACACTCTCTGGGGGGAAAAGGCAAGGAAAATCATAAATGATAGGTTATATAAATGTTTATAAGGCAATATGTATATTTTTCTTACAATAATGCAATATAACCCTTTTCTGGAGCTTTTGTACCTATGGTTTCAGTATTTCAAGTACAAGATGGGGGATTCTAAAAGAACATATTCTATTGTTTCTCTGTATTACATAATAAAGATTTAAATTTCTGAAAGACTCTTTTATTGTGGCACATCAAGCATTGAAAATTGAGGGAAATATGTCCAAAATATACAATGGGGAACTGAACATCACAATGTAATGATGTGACGGCACATGAACTGACAGTGTCAATTATGAACTGACATAAAGAATTCATCATTGTGGTACATCAAACAATGAAAATCTAATCAAACAAGCAAAAAGCCAGCAAAGCATGTATACCCCAATTGGATGCTTTTCATGGGAGCAATTGCAGTCCAGATTATGAATTATTTGAAGAATGCAACCCTATAATTATTTTAACACTTCTTAATACTAATAAAAGGAAGTGCTATAAGAAATCTTCTTAAAATACTTCTTTGAATGTCATGAGATTCAAAGTCTCATGAATATATTCTATGAAAATCAAGAGCCTCTGAAAAAACCTGATCAAAATATTTAATGTTATCACATTGGCATCAGCAGGGATTAAGCAGGGATTAGGAAGGGCAGGGGCCATGGGCCATTTGCACATTTTCTGAAAAAATGGCCCATTTAAATTTTGAAGTTTACTATTGATATAAGGGCAATGACCCCTTAAAAATGCAGAATATTTCTAAAAGCCATGAAAATGGCCCATTTTCAAAAGTGTCCTTCCCAATAATGCATCAGATATGCAAATTCGGTCACAATTGATAATTCTCTTCAAAATTCACACCAACATGCTCTAAAGAATACAATCTATGAATTAAAAAAGTCAAAAGACAAAAACTGAACATATGCAATGTTGATGCATAATTCGAAAAATTTGCATGCAATCTGCAAATTAGGTCACAGATGAAATCCTGTCTCAAAAGCCACACCTTAATCCTTTAAAGAATACATTCTATGAAGTTTCTATGACTTTCTAACAAAACCTGAAGGAGGTATGCAATGTTGACATAAAATTTCTAAAAGTTGCATAAAACATGCCAATTAGGTCAGACGAAAAACTTCTTCAAAAGACATTATTGATATCTATAGAATACACTAATGCATAAATAGCAGGAAACAGACTGTTGAAGAAATAAAATAGAGCTGAACATTTTCGAGAAAACTTGGCAAAATTATATCAATTAAGTCAAAGTTGATTTCTTCAAAAAGCACAATATTCCAGTCCAGAGAACATGTAGGTTAATTATAAAGAGTTTCCAACAAACAATGCTGAAAAAATCCAATGATCATGAACTCTCGGACGGACAGACGGACTGACGGACAGGCTCAACGCTATATATCCCAACAACTTCATAGGTGGGGGTATAATTATGGGAAATTTGACTATTTGCCCAATGTTACTATGGCCATAGTGATTGTCTGTTGCCACTTCAAATAGATAGTGATCATTTGATAACTGAAAGGAATATGCAATCTAAATCAGTAATGAAAATATACATGAAACAGTTTTTGGTTTCTATCTCTAAATCATAACGTTTACATTTTACTACAAAAATCTCAAAGAACTTGCAGAATTGCATGTGTAAATCATTCCAAAATAAAGGGGAAATATTTTCAGAGAAATAAAGAATTTGTCATCGTAGTAGATCAGACATTGAAAATCTTATCAAACTATGGGAAATTGGTCAAAACTATACAATGAGCAACTGAAAATCATGTAATAAGAAATGTGCCAAATTTCAATCTACATGAACCACCAATGTCAATTATGAGCAGACATTTGTCATTGTGGTACATATCTGACATGTGTGACCTATAGGCAACTAAACACCACCATATATATACATCAAATGTGTCCACTTTCACAACACTCAAACTTTCAAGTATCCTGCTCATAGGTATGATGCTCTTGGGACAGGACACAGGATTATGAACTTCTGCTTGTTGTGTGTTTCTTCAATCCAAGCACATTTGGCACTAACACGCTGAAGTGGAAGCAGTGACGCTGGACCGTCATTCTGGAGTTTGCATGACCAGACAGACACAGGGTTGAGATAGCCAAATTGATTGTCTGAGCGTTCAAACCATTCAACACAAGCAAATACATGCTTCACAGATGAGGTTGATGAAGTTTTGATATTGTGAACGAGAAAGTGCTTTATTTTGGCGGGCCGCATAGAGGAAACTGTTGAGATTCTTGAATTGTCATCTGCCCACATCGCACTAATAATTCCGTTTGCATGTAAGGCATGTGATTCTCCACTCAATGATGTGTTGTTCCACTGGACTGACGTCACTTTCTGACAAACAACTGACAGTTGTTCATCTGGAATCCTCTCCTTGTAGATATACGAGTAGACGACTTGAAGCCAACTCAACTCCTCACAACTAAGGCTAAGATATACTTCGTCTTTTGCCGAGAGCTTCAGAAGAGACAGATCACTCCAAACAGAAGGTGAAACTTCTGATATCTCTGTAGAGGATGCAAGGAAGAGTTCCGGTGATGAGAGTGAAACCAAATTCTTTGAAGATAATTCGGAAAGTTTGTGATACTGTTCTTGAAAATCTTCAGCAACTGCATCCAAATTGAAAATGGAAAACATATTGAATTTTCTCATTAGCTGAACTGGTAAATCCTTTTGGTTGGTCGGCATATCGGACAGCAATCCATTGTAACGTTCAAAACTGAACAGCCAAAATCCATAAACAGAACCAAAACTTTCAACGGACTCTTTCAAGTGGCAATGCAGATGCATATTTGGGGTGATGAATTCCTTTCCATATTGCCTAGTCACCTCTGCACAGAACTTGCGCATGAGTCTGTTACCAATCTCTAAATTTGACATGTTAATCACTGGCTGGCAGAAATGTCGGCAGGCTAACACAAAAGTTTGCCAAATGCGAAGGTGAATCACATCAAGAATGCCGTTGAGACATAAGAGCGAATACATGAGAACCCAGTTCTTCCACTCCTTTGCCGTCATCTGTGCATAGTTTGAAGCAATATTGGTAGGAATTCTACCAATGTTAGAGGGAATTTTGATGCCTTGAATCCGTGAAGAAATCAAACTCAGATCACACTTTGTCAACATATCCTTCTCCACCCAGAATGCGAACATCTTCTTTGCAGTTCCAAGGAATAGGTTGTGCATCGGATCGATGGCAGTCATGATACTCGGGTTAAAATACGGAAGTCGCAGAAGGGATGTGAATCTGTACCTGAAAAGTAATTCAAGGAGTTAGTTGCAGTGAAACAATCCTATTACTTTTTATTGAAGTATAACTGAAAAGATAACAGCTCAACTGTGAATAAACAACAAAAACTTTGATAAAAATCGAGCCATTGGCTCAGAGGCTCAACATGTTTTCATTTGATATATGATATAAGTTATCAAATCAGCAAACATGAAATTCTTTTCCGCTAAGAATCACTAATTAAACAAGAAAAAAGTGAGCATGACTCACATACCCCCGTCCCCTGACAACTCTGTCTTTCCGTCTCTGTGATTCGGCCAACATGTAAACAATCAGTACGGAATAAACTGTTTGTGTTATACTGACAGTATCTCCAAGTATTGTCCTATGCCATGCCAACTTAAAAATATATTAATGTTGGCTGTTTGTATGAAGTCAAATAAGAGAAATCAGCTGTTTGTACCAAGTAAAATGATACTAAAATCAGCAATTCAAAATTAATTTTCCGGAATCGGCTTTCCAACTCGATAAAGAGTATCATCAGGAGCATCTATAACCAAAATTTTATTCATCTAGGTACAATAGTTTCTGAGAAAATGTGTCCCCATTGAAGCACCAAGTCTGCTGTTTGTACCAAGTCCAATCAGACATTCAAGGGCGATAACTCTGTCAAAATTAATTTTACGGAATCGGCTTTCGAACTCTATCACGAGTATCATCAGGAGCATCTATAACCAAAATTTATTCATCTGGGTGCAAAACTTTCTGAGAAAATTTGTCCCCATTGAACCCTATAAAACTAAGTTAAATAAAAGTACCGAGGGTACAGAAGCTCACCTTAAAATTAATGATGTGGTAATATGGTTTAATTGTGTAACCATCTTTTATATGATAATTGATTATGGCTGCCATCATGATTTTTTTATCTTTTAAAATGCTATTCTTCTGTTGGAAACCACTAGAGCTTGAACAAACATTAATACAAGAATGATATAATCATGATTTGTTAACAAGCAGTAGGTTTTTGTATAACTTTTTTGTATATCTATGGCTAAATTGGTGACCATCTTGGACTTTTTAATCTTCAAAATGCTACTTTTATGTGGGCATCTGTATTAATTTCATTATGATATCTTGATTGGTTTAGGAGTATTCATTTAGTCACACTCTCAACTTCCAAAAAACTAAAAAGATGATGCACATAAACATTTGGAATATATCTCTCTGACACAAATCACAAATTCAGCTAGTGATAGGTCCAATTGCCAAAGTAAACTGTCCAGGTCAATGTCTCATGTAATTCTAACTGAAGATTTCTGAATATCTTAAATCTTGACATATGTTAGTGCAAACTGATTGGTCAGAATAGGCTAGCAACATGGGGGTTTATGCTAATTACTAGATATGATGACCTATGATGACCTCTTGCACCTGCATGTAGGTTATGTAACTTATCCTCTTATGTAAGTTACTGTTATTCTATATAGTGAGTGTCCTCCCCTCATTTCAATATGCAATACAGATACTCTTTAGAGGAGAGTTGCAGGAGAGGGGCTGGAAGGATAGATGGGGATAGGGGGGGGGGGGGGGGGGGGATAGAAGGAATGTGGGATAGAAGAGAGGTTTGCAAGGGAAGGACAGGAGAAAAAAGGGGAGGAGGGAAAGGGGGGATAGAAGGGGTGGGGGTAGAAGAGAGGTTTGCAATGGAAATAATCTGGAGGTCAACTCAGTAATATGTTTATTGAAGTATATCTTAACTAGCAGAGAGAATTGGTGTGAAAGACTTTGTAAAAAAAAATTGTTCAGACAGCTGTTCAATTAGTTTTGAAGATGAATATTAAATGATATCTTTTATTAGCATGACAAACAAAATAAAAGATAATTTGTTATTCATTAACCAAAATTTTTCAATTTGGAATAAATTAAATGCATGGGAACAAAGGACTAAAAAACCTAACAGTTAGTGTTTGGAGTGAACAAATTTAATAATTTTAAATGCTTTTGAAAAGGATTTGTTTGAATTGAATGATCATTATAATTATCTAGATAATCATTGTTCAGACCGTAATCAGATATAGATGATTATAAAATGTATATTTATCCCTCACTGGCTATGTTATTTGCCATATATGAAGTGTCAGGAATTATGTAAAACGGAAAGGATTTATTAAAACAGTCATGCTTCAGGCTGTTCGCAGATAAAGATGATTCATACAGTTTTTTGTAACTGTATTTATAGTGTTGATAAATATTACAACAAGCGTATCAATACAAATATAATGACATTGATTTGATTGATCAGGAAATGTATTCTTTTCAATGAATTTCATGAAATCTGATTGAAAATTCAATATAATTGACATATTGACCATCTTGGATTCTTGATAATAAAATAAATGCGTCTTTGTCAGGAATCACTATATAAAACAAGATGTGTTTGTGAAACACGAATGCCCCCGGATGCATATGTCAAGTATCAAAGACCTAGCTCCGACCAATCAAAAGTTATGACCAAGGTTAAAGTTTTTGTGGACAAACGGACAGACAGACAGACGGACAGACAGACAGACGGACAGGTGAAAAACAATATACCCCCGGAATCTCCGATTCGGGGGCATAAAAAGACTCACTTTTCAGAATGATATCTTAATTGATTTAGTAGGAGTAGTACTTGGCCTGAAATCTAATTGAAAAATAATGACTTCTATGATGACATGTTGTTCCCAGAACCCCTTCAGCATGATACAATTATCATTTATTTTTACAGGTATTTATAAAACATATGGTATTGGAACTGGACCCTGATACAAAATACCTCTATTATTAACTTATCATGTAGATTACTGAACATAAAAGCAGATTCTTAACTTGTTAATATTAACTCATCGTGCAGATTGTTGTACACAAAAACCTAATTCTTGACTTGTTTAAATTGTTATTTGTAAAAAGTATTACTATTAATAGAATACAAGTATACTTTTCATAAAGACAATTTATATACTTTCCATAAAGTCCATTATGTTCTAATTATCAATTAGGTCAGGATTATTATGCAATATACAAGCAGGCAGGGCTGCTAGCCCCAGATCCTTATGGAGAGTGTAGCAATTTGTGTATTTGGCTTTGTGTACGTATATTTGGAGAAGCATCCTAGTGTGCTAAGCATGTAAACCTGAACTCTGGGTAAGCCCTTATGTGTGGTATTAAAAGACTTGACGGAAAAGAACATGAATTGTTGTGAAAAATATATATAATTTCACAAAATATAGTTAGCTTATGTCCTAAATTGATTTTGTGTCAAGAAGAACTTCTGTTAGATATAGAAATGGTACAAATATGAGTAAAACACAGGAACTGGAACCTGATGCAAAATAACTCTTTCCACATCAACTTATCATGTAGATTGCTAAACACAAAGCTTATTGTTGACAAGTTTTGTGTAAGTTGTTATTCTTAGAAAGAACATATCACTGTCATGAGAATACAAGTCTAATTTCCATAACTCTTATTGCATACACATGGCAATATAGCATAATGCTCTACCCTATCAATTGGGTCAGGTTGATTATGCAACAGACTAGCAGCTGAGACTGTGATGCTAGCAGCCTGTATTTGGATGTGTATTAGACTCAACAGGAATATCTGAACTCTGGTTGACCCCTTTTGTGTGGTATTTAAAGGAATATAATGGTTCAAAATTCAACATGATGTTTAATGTCATTGGGTTTTTGCAGCTAATTCCATAAATATTCTAAACAAATTAATTAATTATGTTTGTCTTTAATCTTAATGTTTTAGAAACACTTAAAAATAAAGAAAAACTTGCATGACAATCTTAAATATTCCATATTCAAGATAATATTATGATTAGTAAGTTCAAATTAGAGAATTTATATAGTGCGAGTGATCACTTGATGAAAGCTTAAAATTTAGTAAAAATGATGCGTCATTTGCAGCTGAAAAGTCAATATGGATGCTATCGCGGCCATCTTTGGTTCTCAAAACTGAAACATCTACCTTTGTGGGAGGAATCACTATAGGTATAACATACTACAATATGAAAATGATATCTAGATTGGTTTAGGAGAAGTAGTCATTTTCATGAAATCTCATTGAAAATTCAATATGGCTGCTATTGCAGCCATCTTGGATTCTCAAAACTGAAACGTTTACCTTTCTGTGCGGAATCACCATAGTTATAACATACTACAATTTCAGAATGATATCTAGATTGGTTTAGAAAGAGTAGTCTTTTCATGAAATCTAATTGAAAATTCAATATGGCTGCCATAGCGGCCATCTTTGATTCTCAAAACTGAAACGTCTACCTTTCTGTGAGGAATCACCATGGGTATAACATACTACAATTTCAGAATGATATCTGGATTCGTTTAGGAGGAGTAGTCTTTTTCGTGAAATCTAATTGAAAATTCAATATGGCTGCAATGGCGGCCATCTTGGATTCTCAAAACTGAAACGTCTACCTTTCTGTAAGGAATCACCATGGGTATAACATACTACAATTTCAGAATGATATCTGGATTCGTTTAGGAGGAGTAGTCTTTTTTCTGAAAGTTTACGGACGGACAGACGGACGGACGGACAGACGGACAGACGGACAGACAGACGGACGACGGACGAAGCGCCATGACATAAGCTCACATTTACTTTGTAAAGGTGAGCTAAAAAGTGGCATTTCCATGAAAACGGCAAAAAATTAAAATTCTAGAATCCTACAGATGGTCAGGAATTGATGAGAATGACATGTTTAACAATTCTGCAAAGTTTGGTTAATGTAGACCAAATAGTTTCGGAGATATGTGACCGGACCAAAGGACGGGCGGACGGGCGGACGGGCGGACGGAATGACTACTATATACCCCCGCTTACTTTGTAACGTGGGTATAATTAAAGATTAAGATTATTTATTTTTATTTTATTCATTAAAAGAGAACAAATATTCCAGGAGTGATTCAAAATGAAAATCAAAATGTCATAGCTCATTTATTTTGCTTGGGTTTTAAGATTATGACCTATTATTTATGATCTGTAACAGGGTCAACAAATTTACAATTAAGAATCTCCATTGGCCAAGGAGTCTGCACACAACTTTTCAACTCTCAAGACTCTTTGGAACTTGAAAAGAAGAAGAAACAAGCAAAAAATTGAGCGTGGCTCAATAATACCCCCGACCGTATTCTCGATCCAGCTATCCTAGTAATGAAGGATGAATTGAATAGTAAAGAGTGAGAGAGTGGCAAGATTGTTAATATATATTAAATGATTCTCAGAGTTCAGAAGACGATTGTATGTTCAAACTTCTAAGGTGAATTTACTCTTAACAATTCTCATTCAAAAATGTAAACAAACCCCATCTGAACAAAAGTTCTAAACTAATTTACAAAATACCAATGGATATGAAACCAGTGTCCACCCTGGGCTCCTCAACCCCAGACATCTCCACTACACCGGTACCAATGGTTTCTAAACTTTCCATTTTCGAATGTTGTCAAGTCTGGAACCGTTTTGTGTCAAAAGATTATCATGTTACGCCGTGTAAACAATGTCTGTGTCATTGGGTGTTATAACAATCTGGAGAAGATATTTTAAGTTGAAGGACGTGTTCCTAATCATTTTCTTTGTGAATAAAACATGTTTAAAACAAAAACAGCAATCCGTATCCAACAGAATCACAATCCGGAACGCATGAAAAATCAGCCCAGTAGCAATCATTGCCCAAAACATGACACCCTTCCCAAATAAACAGCATTTATCACTTCTTGAAATACGCAAAATTCATTATCTGATTATCTGATCGGTATTTGGAAGTATTAATGAATGAGGATTTAAATGATATACCTTTCAATGTATTAGATTGTCTCTCAAAATGACAATTTAATTAAATTAGTGGTTCAAAGACAAGCATTCTAACATTATCACCAAAAACTTTGCTAAAAACTTTTAAATATCAATACCTTTGCCAGCAAATATGATATTCCTATACAGTCATGTTATCATGTGAACACAAACTTGCATTTTTGCAATTAAAACAATGCAATTAACTTTGCTTTAGAGCAAAGTATGTGCTAACCCAAAACGAAATTTCCCATTAAAATCCGTTGTACTGCCCATTACAATCCGGAATCCCAGTAGCAATCACATTCCCAAAGGTGCGTATTACAGGGCGTGATTTTAGTCTTGGAAATAACATGGTTTCAATATAGACAATATTTTAAAACCAAATTTTCATATTTAAACAGATGGCTCACACAGAATAACTGTAGGATCTAAGGTAATTTTGTAAAATATTAAATCTTAACCTCTTTTAAAGCTTGCACCGTGCAAAGATATTTCTTTTAATTGTTGGTGGGAGCCTCTTTAAAGTGGTGAATGAAATGTGCAGGACACTGAAAATTTAAGTCCTTATCTTACTCATCTTCCTCAAGAAGAAATGTTAATTAAGCTTAAATGTTTTGGTGAAAGAAATCTGTTACTAATGATCCAATAAGCATAAACTAAAGATCAACTCTTTAAAGAATTATATACACAAAGAACTTAATTAAGCACCGCTTATTTTTGTAAAATGTATTCTATTTCTGTTGACATATTTTGATAAATAAGATGTATTGACCTAACCATATATAACTAGAGGAGTGTTTGGGGGACGCAAAAGCAGAGTAGCCCCGACACTGAGGGTATCGCCTTCCACTGTTCCGCCTTCTCCATATAGTCACAAGAAAATGGGCAAATTTAAAAAAAACGAATCATATCTCGATACCTTGACCTTTGAGCTTCAAGGTCACATACTCAATGATCACTTATATTTGCAAAAACAATAAAATTATGACTACAGATGTGAAACAACTGAAACATGGCCAAATATAACTATTGTCATAGGGGAAAAAGTACATGTTCGAATTTGGATGTTGAAAATCAAAAATAACATTTTAGATCCCTAGTTGACATTCATACACACAAACCATTTTAATCATGAATGATAAGAGGCTAGCAGGATATTGAATTTTCAGTACATTTTTCATCAATAATTGATAAAATGCATGTAATCTTAAATTATGTGACTAAATTTGAGATTTATTGAGTTGAATTTGTTAATCAAACACCTCTCCTCCCTTTAAGATAAAACATGATCTTTTACAGTTGCCAGTTTTTTCTTTGTGAAAATTGATATTTGATAATAATTGATATTTTGAGATTTTGAAGGTTCATACTGCTTTAACAACGAACTTGTGGTATGAGGTCATTTACTAATAAGTCATCAATTCAGTCAGGAGAATTATAATTTTCACATTGCATCACAAAATATTGACTTTCATTTTCAGTTATAAGGTAACTTTGATTTTTACTCCAAAATACCAAGTTTTTTTAAAACCAGTTATCCAGAGACAGTGAATCGGAAATCGAGAGAAGTTTTCCTTTTTACACTGCTAGATGATCGTTCTATCGAATACTCCTTATGGTTTGCCTTAAAATGTGTATTGTTCATTATCAGCACCGTTTATCGGTTTGAAAATGGGTGGTGCTTAATTAAGTTCTTTGTGTATACAAATAATTGCCTTCTTTTGATTACACATTAAACAAATGAACACATATATCTTACCCATGTTGTTTTTCAATCTCTTTCTTCTTTGTCAAAGTTTCTGCTGCCTCAGCCTTTCTTGCCCAATGGAGGTGATCTTCTCTTGATCTTGTAGGCCACTTGTCCAAGTCTGGAAGTCCACAATCTCTGCCATCTTTGCTCCTCATTGGCTTCGAACAATGTGAGCAACCTTGGATAGCTCCGTGACCAAGGTATCCACAGAGCTTCCGAGCAGCTGGGATATCTGCTGCTGCACACATCAGAGCCATCCTCACAGTCACAGGGTCAGACACGCCAGGAACATACATCGGAACACCATTCCACAGAGCTTTCAGTTCTGATACCAACGGATCTAGAAAAGAGGCTAGGCTTTCAGGCTCTTTAGAAAGAGGAGGCAAAAGTCCAACTAAAACACAATTCTCCTTCTTGAATCTCTCTTCCCTTGGCAGGTTAAGGAACACCAGGTATATTGCTCCCACAGACTTATCCGACCTCCTACTAAACGGTTGGTACCAATCCACATTGATCATGCACCCAAAGTCATGAGGTTTGTTCAGAAAATCTGTATTTCCAAAGTTTACAAAGTTCTTCCAAATACTACCATCATATACATCTGCATATAGATCTGGTGGCATGTCTCTGTGTCTCCATAAATTACACTTTTCAATGAAGTGGCATCTCTGTAATAGTCTCTCAAGGCTGTCAATGACACTATTGAAACAGTACACTTTCAAAGGGGAATAAGAAACTCTACCATCTTTCAATATCACTTTCTCAACAAGGGTCGTGTCACATTTAACTTTCCCTTTCGTTCGGTTTGATCGATCAGCCGATCGGCAGCTATACACTGGGTTGTCACACTTCTTTGGAAACAAGACACCACCAATGTCAAGTACAACACTGTTGAAGTCGTGAAGCGCACAGCAGTTTGGACAGACAGCATATTTTTTGAAAGTGTCGCAGTCAATACCAATAAGTTTTCGGGCAGTATGCAAAGTTTTGGGTATTATGCTGGCACACAGTTTGCAGACATTAGAAAATGGAGCCAAAACGGAAAATATCTGACTTAAAAGCACAAGCAACTTTGAGAGGCAGGAGTCACTAAGATTGTGCGCCAACTGAATTGAAATCAACGAGGAAATAATCCATGTGATGATGTTTGAACAATTGTTCTTCTCACTGTCTTGGTTAACAGCATCCTCAGTAAGGCAGTCCAGTTGTGGCACAGACTGAAGAAAAATAAACAAGAAAACAATTAAATACACTACACTGAAAGATTAATGGTTAATTCACAGTCTTCAACTCACTTCATTCTAAAAAGTCCATCTCATTACAAGGCTTAGGTGCAAGTTCATAACTAAAATAAACAGTCAGAGTCGACCATATCCCCCGCCAAGTGGGAAAAATTTGAAATACATTGACCAAGCATTGTGAAACTATTCTAAATTTTTCTTTGTTGATTTTTTATGCTA
Organism: Steromphala cineraria; assembly: GCA_916613615.1. NCBI lineage: Eukaryota > Metazoa > Mollusca > Gastropoda > Trochida > Trochidae > Steromphala > Steromphala cineraria. The sequence continues at coordinate 12,462,050 of OU744729.1, forward strand.
TTCAAGTCATTGTGTTAAACTGCACAAAATGATTGTCGAACATCCCATTATTTCCAAGTCTGTCCTTGAATGATATAGTAAGTTTTGTGGTTTTAACATATTTATTAAAGGAAAAACTGGATTAGCAAGCAAGCAGAGAACTGCTTATGTTAATGCTGCTCCCTATCAAATTAAATTAAAGTATATACAGATGTGACAATGACGTACACATGGGCGTAAGTTTTGTTTCTTCAGAAACTGGCAAAATAAATACACCAAAAAGTTGTATCTTATCTGAAGAAGTTGGTAATTCAAAGCCACACTGAACTAGATAAAAAGGTTAAAACCCTAAGGGCACAATGGTACATGGTGATTGTTCCACATACCAAGTTAAGGTTTTTTAACTATGATCTGGAAACAATATATAAGTTGTGTTTCCATGGAAACAGTCAAAAATGATAGTCAGAAGAAGTTGAAAACTCTAAAAGGGACAAGGTGACATGATGATTGTTCCAATTAACCTCATATTAGGCCTGAAAGATATAGAATTCAGTTCATTTCATCAGGGCTCTAGACATGTTTGCACTGTATAAATACTCAGGTCAATCATAATCATTATTATTATATTATGAGTCAATCTATGGGTTACACTATCAAATTGGTTTTGAAAAGTGTGCATCTTATTTTGTTCCTCTGCAATAGTCTTCAAAATATGTTCAGCTTGTCTAACACATGAATAACAAAATTACCATTGTCTGAACCATATATTTTCATAGATTTTTATGTTACTTTAATGAATAAAAAAAAATTATGTTTATGTTCAAATAGTCTATTTGACCCTCTCCCGTTGTCAGCAAAGTAGGAAAATCTATTTTGTGTCAATGTGTTCCTCCTTCAAAATATCGATTACAGAAGTATTTAGGGTTATTATTGTATTATTAGGTGCATTCTATGCGTTAGTATGCCTTAAGATTTGTTAATATTATGTATGAATTTTAATTTAGAGTTGTTACTTTTTGTGTTAACCAGTAGCCCTTATGTAACACTGCACCATGGCTGATACCAAAAGTCTTTTAGGTCTGATGAGATTGGACAATTCATTGGGAAAATTAATTTTTCCCCTCTAATATAAACATATTTTCTTCTGATTTTTTAATTTGGACCTGGTTGTGAAAAGGTCAAGATTTTCTACCACATATAATAGTTCAAATACTAGAGTTGTGGTGATGCATCGATTTGCATCATATCGTGATATTTAATCTGGAGATACTTGTACCATGAAACAGTTTAATAGTGTCACCTGTGACACTTATTATGACTTAAATTAGGATTTTGCCTAGCTGAGCTGCCTGTACATAACATCTCTCTGGAGCAATTAAGTTGTTCTGGAGCAGAAGATGAAAATAGGCTTTTAGGGTCATGACCCCAGTAATGTATAACCCCTTATTTGGGGAAAGAGAGTCACCAAATCTATGAATTAAGGCCCCTACTAGCCAAGGTGCCTGCACACAAAGTTTATATCTATTTCAGGGTTTAAGGCTTTTCCTCATTGGCCAAGGACCCTGCACATAAAATGGCACCTGTTTCATTGGCTGAGGCATATAGCACTAAAGCTTCTAAATGGAAGCAGAAAGGCAGAAGCAAGGAAGACTGGCAGAGCAAAACAGCTATAGGTTGTCTCATGCAGAGGCAAAAGATAACGAGCTAACTCCCTCCACCTCAAACCTCCCCCAGTCTCTATCAAAGGCAATCAACACAGGTGTGGAAGCAGCCAAGAACAATGGATACACTCATTGAAATTGCAATCATTCACTTCCTATTAAATTTACAGATACAGAATTGGGCTCAGTTTAATGCTAATTACCACACCTATTCAAGTTCTAACGTCTCTCCAGGCAGATAAAACCGAAATAAAGAAGGAAAATATATTGTACCAGGACTACTAATTTTTACAGCCAGGGCTCTAAGTGACAGGTTTTTACTCTTTGAAAAGGTGAACATTTTACCTTAATTTAAGCCCAGAATGTGAAAAAACTTGAGCCCTGATATTCAAAACTGAACATTATGTAGTTTAGAACAGTTGAGTAAAGTGAATGACCAAATTAACACTAGTGAGTCTAAACTTTTGACAGGAAGTATAGCATCATCATCATCATTGTGTTTTGTGCTTTGGTCTTGTCTGCTTGTAATTACAGATCTTAGCTGAGTTAGCTAACTGTGTTCCTGCTTCGGCCAATCACATGAGTTCACACTGAAGACAGTTTCCTATCTCTAATTTGTTTACAGCAAGATCTTAGGAAACGGAACAATTTCCCGATGAAAAAAACCAGGGGTGATATTACGGAGAGTATCGGAACCGGTATTGAGACATAGGTGATTGAGGAAAACATAATACATGCATATTTATAATCAATACTCACATTATGAGTATCTTCTGCTGTGGGCGTTCCTCTCTCAGTTTTTCTTCGTTCTATCTCTGCATCTGTAAAGTAATCCTTGAAAATAAAATACTTTTTTTCTAAAAAACAACTTGTCTGATGTACTATCATTGTTTGTTTCAAGGAAGAGTTGAGCAAGGGAAAATTTGAAAGATATATACAAACAATGATTCAGCTACTGATAAGATAATCTGGTCACACAGTTAGATGTTCATCATCTGATATATAGACAAAATATTGAAAAACTATGATAATAAATAACAAATTTGAAAAAAAATAATTATAAACTAACTTAACTAAGAGTTATTGCCTATGTAGCTCATCAGAATTCTGCATTATTTACCATACAAATTTGATGACATAATTTTAACATTGACTATTTGCTGGTCAAGGTTTGCATATGAGGTGAAGCTGTGTGTAAGATATCAAGAGACTCAGGTCAGTTTCAAAGATAAATTGACGAAGTCTCTTTGTGACCTTGAAATGAAAGTCAAGGTCACGAACCCTGTTTGAAAAATTACTCTCACTGTGGTGAACCTATATGCAAAATATGAAAAGTATGTAACAGATCTTGTGTTATTCCATTTCGTACGGACATACGGACGCTACCAAATACTATATCCCCTACTTCGCGCTAATCGCACGGCGGAGGATAATTAAAATCGATGTTGTATTAAAATATAGAATTACATACCAAGCTGCTCGAAGCGACGCTTTCTCTTGGCATACTTCGACTCAATATCGTTCATCTTGTGGTTGTATTCTGGGTTATACACCGATTCATTCTGCAAAGATTCAAATATTGAGGTCCATTTCACAATAGCAACCAAGCAAAGACCAATTAACCTTCCAATAAATCTTATTTTTCATAAAGTTTTTTAATAGCTAGTAGGTATTTATCCAGTTTTGATGATGGTTCTTTGAGTGAAAACTGAAAACATCATAAAACATTTATCCAAACATACAAAGTTACAGTAAATGAAATTCATGACTGACACCAGGTGCTGTGCGCCTTTTGTAGTATAAAGCTTTTGGAAAAATGTTTGGATAAAAAAGAAAGATTTTAAATAATTATGTTGTATACACTAGCCTGTTGTACTGTAGTACAACAATCAAAGTGCATGACTGTCATGTTTTCAGAAACCACTGTAACATTTCAAGGTAGTAACTGTCCATTCCAATGTTACATTAAATAGAATTTTTATTATATTTTACAACTGACACAACACCATTACAGAGTTTCTTTGTCATACACCATTGTGATGTAGTAAAATCTAAAACCTTTCCATAACATTTTAAACGAAGCAATAACATATATATACAATAACACTATATTGACACCATTGGAGATCTGAATAAGTGACAAAATAATTACTTAATATATATCCTCGGGTTACCTATATTCGAATGGATTAGCATGTAGTGTTGAATATGCAATAAACATAACAAATAACAACAAATTAAATAGTTCCCATCTTTAGATCACACATTTACTGTCAAAATAATCACTGATTCCCATCGAAAGTCCTTCCCTGATTTACGGCAATGTCAAAATTACACATGAAACTAGTCCAGCATATAACTAGAGGCATACGCACTTGCCATAGTGTGCTTGATGTAGGCCCTTGCCGGAATACGAGTTTTTTCTAGATGAACTAACATGAAACTTTAATCCCGAGCATTTTGCATCAGTAAACAGCGGAGTTGCTGCTTGTCGATGCGGCAGCTTTGATGACATAATATCCCTCCTTATAACGCGACACATCACAAGCAAAATTTGCTGTTCGGAAATTGGGGTCGTTCGAATATAGGTAACTGGACGATACATATTGTTGACATTTTAAGAGACCTGTGTCAATTTTTACTAATAATTTGGGTGTCACCTATTTTCATGGTATTTGTCTTAGGTCAAATTACGACCACATAACACCTTTAGAAGTACTATATTTTACTGATTTTCAAACCTATGAAGCTATTGTAAATTACGTTCAAACTAAAATTTGCTACATGTTCAATTTTTTAAAATGTTCAGTAAGTTCTCACATAGACACAAATATTAGCATTGAAAGTAACCATTTAGAACTGCTAAATGAAAATAATATTCAGGCTACAAAGTGTTTACAGAAAACTTCATTGCTTTTTTTGGAACAGAAATAACATCAACTTGCTGAAATACGATCAGCTAGAAACTTTGCCATGAGAGATTTTGGAAAAAAATCGTTAATAAATAATTCCAAAAAGTTCAGTAGAGAAACGCATGAAATAACAAAATAGTTTAATCACTGAATCACTAATTTGCTGCTTTGAACCATGCAGAACAACTGATCAACAAAATAACTGCTAACTGAATGGAGAGTGAGAAATTATGCAATTTGTAAATACCACGAAAATAGGTTACACATGAAAATAGGTAACTTGAGGGTTACACACAGGGGCACGTCACGAGTAAATTTCTAAAAAAAAACAACCTGGTTCTTAATAAATTGACAATTTATTAAGAACCAGGTTTGTTTTTTTTTAGAAATTTACTCGTGACGTGCCCCTGTGGTTACAGTAAGAATCTGAAAGTAAGTTACTCACCCGAAAGATATTAGTTTCAGCCACTCTTGTCCAAGCTTATCTACTTCAGACGCTCAGTCGATTATCAGCCTGTCTAAAGATTAACTCAAACAAGTTTAACTCAACTCGATTTTCGCAGGAAGTAGCTCGTTTGCTAGAACTCTGTGTCAGCGCATGAGCGTTACGAATGGTCCCAGGTGATGAATGGAGCCTGCTTTTATGCAATCGAAAATATTCGGGCGTTTCCGTTTTTTTCCGATTACTGCCGAAGAAAACGACTCGCTGAGGCTTTAGATCTCGATAAATTCAAGGATTTTTATGACAGATGTGATGTAATTCCTTGATCAATCTGTAATACGACTTGGTTGGCAATGTTGACAAAAAAGAACATTTTAACTTAATATAGATTAGGAATATGTAAAATGCAATTTGTATGGCAGCGTTTGTGAATGTTGATATATCAACGAATATGAATCTATGTTAGTTAATTAAATTTCCTGAGTGAAGCATGTACATTTCGATGTCAGTTTCTTTTAACATGACAAATGCGATTATTTTTGTTATTTTTCAAAGTGAAGGAGTGAATTTTGCGTGTTTGATATTAATCTTCTCACTAGTATTTCTGGATTGATAGCAAGTAGAATTTAAATTGAATCGGAACGCATAGTTTGGGAATTTAACAAGAAACTAGACACTCTATTAAATTGATATCGTTATTAAATAACTACTATATATGTACAGTGGTTGTACTATTTTCTTCTGTATATAAAAATGAATACAATGTAACCAATGTCATACGTCACAGGAATATTAAATGCCTGATAAGATAAGGAAGTTATTTTCGACATGAATAACCGCCGTGTTAAAACTACAATCATCAACCTCTTTTCTTATTGTTATTTATTAACAAAATTAATTATCTTAATGAACCTATAAGAGTTTCTATTTAGATTGATTTATTCACTGAAGCAGGGCATCAGTTATGCCATAAAGCACTTTCCACATAATCAACAGATCATTTTACGAAACAAGATAATGGCAAATATATGAGAGATGAATTGCAGAAATTAAACGGGTACTTCATACACGAAAAGAAGCTGACTAATAGGGGGAATATGTAATAATGTCAATGCTCTGACCTCAATATATGTAAAACTACAATACATAATATTTATTTATGGTTTAATTAATCAAAACACTTTTTTCGTTCCGTGATTTTAAAAAATGGAATCTAGTGTTTTCCATTGACTTGGATCTTTTGATCGCCAAACATGATTGTGTTAAGATATAATTCTGCTTCTGAATTTTGAAAGCCCACTTTTTAATTAGCGTGTGCAATATAAGCTTTCTTTTCCAAAAGAAAATATTTGGGGGTTTTACATAGTTAATTTGGATAATTTTGATTTAAAGGATGATCAAGAAAAAAGGAAAGAGTATTGTTTTTATCCAGATTGGATACTAAGTTTTGGCATCATTTGAGTGTTGAAAAGTATGCCTGTCATTTTTTAAAACAATGTCCCTTAGGCCTATTATTAGGAATATTTGACCCGGGAGTAGGTCTATTATTAGGAATATTTGACCCGGGAGTAGGTCTATTATTAGGAATATTTGACCCGGGAGTAGGTCAAAGTGAAATATTTAACAATCAAATGGTTGGAAACCGCTCCAAAACTTAATGTATCTTCATATGGTTTATGGAAATATTATACGATATTATTTATATATATTGATAACAAACATTATAGTGATAAGAAAACCATATCAATTGTGCAGGCTAGCAGGCTATTAGCATATTTCATTGCATGTCGGTGAAGCATTTCCTTTACTTACTCTGGTATGTGTGTTTTTTTATTAACAAACGTGTCGATATTTGGAAAGAATTAAAATTACAACACATTTCTCCTCGCTACACACATTCCCCCCCCCCCCCCCCCCCGCCCCCCCCCCCCCCCATCTGACCCGTTGCAAGAGAGCTGAGAGCTGTCTTTGATCCGGATGGTTAGCGTGTTTACCCGTCTGGAACATGTGTAACCGCCTGTGACAATACACGCGCGTGCAGGTGTTTTATTGGACCTTTAAGTTAATTAGTTTGTGTGCGGGGCGGTACAAACACAACAGGTATTTATGATGGGTAGGGCGGGACTGTTTGATGATTTTTAATTAAAGTGATCACAAATAGACACGTTGAATTTTACAACCTTTACTTATACTTATATGTATAACAAATACACACGCCAGGTTATGCTCGCTGGAGTTGCCCGACAATTAAAGCAGCTAATAAATTTTCTATAATAAAAAACTACTTTCAAAGTCTAGAATATACTTTTACATGCGTATACAATTTATATAATTTGATATTAAACACAATTGTTGAAACATTAACAGTTAACTACAATCAGAATTATATTTGCTAATTGGACAATAAAATCAAAACACTGATGTTTGTTTAAGATATTTATATTAAGTGAAAAAAGTTTATTTCATTATTTCTTTAAATAACCATACATCAATATTGTTGCAGAAGTTCCAGCTTTCTAAAAAGAAGACAAAACTTAAAGAACTTTTCATTGACTTCAGAAAAAAATCGACTTTAACACTTGTTATCATTAATGGGGATACAATTGAAATTATATCCTGCTACAAGTAATAAGACACAATAATTGACGGCAAATTAACCTTCTCACTACATGATGATTGTATTAGAAGTGTCAAGCTGCTCTTTACTTTCGTCAGAAACTGAGATCTTTTGATGTTGACCATTGAAGTTTTGAATCGGTTTTCGATTTCAACATCTATTCATGGTTTTGCAATTTTTTCTTTGAATGATAAATGTAGACTGACATAAGACATAGGTACTGGGGAGACAATTTTATGACATTGAAGTAGTATTTTCTGTTTGTCTCGTGCGCCTCATCAGGCAAACCGAACCACCTGAATAGTTTCTACGAACTGCTCCCTTCCCGGTTCGGAAGATGTTATCGAACTAAATTCATATCTATCTACCTTGTGATCTTTGTTTATTTAAATTGTGTACATTTCAATCTTTTATCTGTATATTTATGTTATATTTGTGCTCAATTCATGGAAACAAAGAAAATTAATTTATTTAAGTGTCAAGCGATACAAGTATAACAGACAGTATTGAGTATAATAAAACATCGCCCGGCCAAAGTGACACTATTTGACACTAATTTGCTAAAATGTATACAAGTATAAAAGCACTCTATGGTGCTAAATATTATTGCATACACAATATGGTTTGTGTGTTAAAATAAATATGAAATACGTATTTATGAGGTATTTTGTGAGAGTCTTAATCTAAACATATTTGTTGTTAATGTCGCAACTGATTAATTTAGTTTATGATGATTCATTATAAAGACGAGTTGATCATCGTTCGCCGACAAATTGGGAAAATTTTGATCTATAGACGAGGAGTAATTCCAAAGAGGATTTCTAATATCTGATTATAAAGTGCAAGTTAGGAAATGAACCTCGTCTTCAATAACATTAGAGTTACAAAATTTTTGTAAAACGACCAGTTTCGATTTCTAAGGGGAGGGTGCCGCTTCTTAATTTAGCTAAATAGCCACGGATTACTCTATCATTAACAAATTGAACATAATCTGAAGTACAAAAATTACTCTTAAAACTACGATATGTCCTTAACTTATTACCATTGACTTGCCCCCTATCATATCTGTAGACGCGGCTACAAGCATGATTCTTTATCTTCATTATCTATCTATTATTCTGTATCGAGCTATAGCTACTGGAGCGGCCAAACTATCTCGATTTTCACAGATACCATAAATATTTTTCATAGTTTTTTAAGATTCAAAAACTATCTCAGAGTTCAGGGATATTAAAACGCATATGCTCTGAATTTCAGGCAACAATTCATGATGACTGACTTTAAATATGTAAATATTTACTGATTGATTACGATCTTCGCGGCCCACGCCGAATAATAACGATGATTTCCGAATGGAGCTATTTGCACGTCGGATGAAACCGAACATTTCCGAATGTCACCCGATAACTGTTTACCCATGATTCCATTGCAATACACAAGGTGGCTCAAAGTACATAAGGGGGTTATTTCAAGATTCAATATGACAACTGAAGTGTGCCTGCAGCTTACTACAAGTCTACGACAATGGAGAATATCATCAGATTCGAGAGGATCGAACAGCTCCTCAGTAATACGCATTCGATGGTTAAGGATCTTCAAGATAAGATGACACCAGCATCTCGACCTTCGACTTCCGGATCCACAGTGTTTGACAAAACCCTTGTCAAATACGCCAGAGTAAGTAACTTTAGCACTAACTCCTGCATGATTTCAATGAGATTGACACAGTGTCTACCTGCGAGTCCGGCTTTAAAAATCACCCACACCCTTTAAAAAGACCTCACATAGCGAGTCCGTGAGATGCATTACATTTCTAAAGTTACAAGGATAAACTACTGTACTGTTAGTGTTTATGACAATAAGATTGTGTACTACAGCCACACATCAATGTGGTAAACTGTATTTAAAAAACAGCATCTATTTGGGTTGATGTTAGATCATATGACAAATGAAACTAGTGAGTATGTAAGAATTCTCACAGTACATACACTGCTTACTGCTTTTTTATTTATAACTTGAAAATAGAATATAGTATCTATATTTGGCTGACATTTGGCGCGGTAAATATTTGATATGGAATTTGATATTTTGGCACATGATGGCCACTCTAATCAAAGTTCATATTTTAAAGACACATACATAACTGTTTTTCAAAATGTATTTTTAATTTTTAATAATCAAAATTAGTCCTGGAAGTTGCACACTAGAAAAAAATAATATCATTTGGATTGCTTGTAACAATTTTCTGAAAATTTGAAAAACCATGGTATGTGTAAATTTGCAGTATGTACCATAATCCATGGTATAGTGTTAAAACCACCCTTCTCTGTGTGTAAATATGAAGATGACAAGCCTTGTTTTATTTTCAGGATGCTATCAAGGATATGCTGAAAGTTCTTAGCAAGCGTCAGGAGCCAATGATACTAAGCTATGAAACGTAAGTTACCCAACATAAAATGGTGACGTTTATAGTTGAACTGAAAAGCAAGTATATCCCCGATATTACAATATCCCGTGATGAGATCTTCCATCAAGGGTTATACAAATTTTATTAATACTAATAATAGTATTTGCTTAGTGGGAGACATGAAGCTTTTAGCTCCATCAGTTATTCCGTTCTTCCAAAATGTGTTTCCATTCAATATTCTTTCCACAAAACTTTGTATGTGGTTAGACATAGGGATGGAGTGGTGCCTACTTAGGCTATTCTTATTTATATTTTTTATGAACTTGGGTGTAGACTTCTTTTCTGGACCATTTCCAAAAAATTATGCAGTATCAATTTTCAAAACTTGATATGTGTTTAGACCTTTTGGTGAAGTGATAATAAGATTCTCCATAAACAATAATAGTTTCATTATCAAAATCATTAATATTTTCAATATTATAAGTGGTGGATTGGTGCTTTTGGTACTTTGGTAACTTGGTTATTCTGATTAATTTTTTTCTGGTTTCTATGATCAAACTCTGAGTAACTATTATATTTGTTAAAATGTGACTTTTGCAAGATTTAACCAGTTTCTCCATTTTAGACCTGGTTTCAAAACAACTTGAATAACAGATTCAGCTTGCATTATGCCAATTTACAGCATATTGACATTTTGTTTTAATTGCAATGAATGTCTCTAGACTTTCAATGTGTGTTATGGTAACTTGAGTGATTTTGATTACAGGTATGAAGATGTTATAGCAAAGCGTGATGTTGTTGTCAGCGAGATCAAGATGAACAAGGCTGATCGACTCTGGGCTACAGAAGACATTCTGAATGGTAATTGTATACATTATGATATAATTGAAATTAAACTACATTGACGGGCAAAAGAGAGTATATCACTCAGTTGTATTTATCATATGTATAATATTCAAAGTCAAATATCTCAATTTTTTGGTCGTTTTCAAAAACTGACTAGTTTGGAATACTCTAATTTAGTCAAAGAATACCTCAAGCGGTTTAAAAAAAAATTTAAAATTAAAATTGAAATACACCCAAATTAATTTTGATGATACGCAACTATTTATCGACAAATAACACATACTCTGTATGAAAATCAATAAATGTGCCTCGTCCTGCACACATTTACAAAATTTTGAACATGGTAATTTCATTTCTTACCCCCGTATACTTTAAGTAATTACATTTAAGTTAAAAAATAAAACTGTCATTCAAACTACTGCCAAAAGGTATTATTGTATCTTGCCACAACCACATGCATCTAATTTCTTTAAAATATTGAATGAATGGAAAACAAGTGAGTGTTATACTTTCTTTTGCCCGTCAGTGTATTAAAGATAGACAGAATTGCCAAGTCTAATGTAAGCACAGTTAAACATAGGAACTTTTTTATAAGCTTTATTTGTACAAAATCATTGACAAACATATGATACATAGAGGATATCTGTCTTTTTTTACTAGTACCATGTTTATCTCATCGAGTGAGGTATATAGTTATATATTCACAAGTGGCGTGATAAACATTGAATTTGTCAAGAATTGAAAGATATTTTATTTATTATATGATGCAAACCCTGACGAAAAGCCAAAACAATGTAATTTTCATATTGAGCTATGGCTGTGAAGAGCCCGTCGCCACAGAAACAAATTGATGTCATAAGAGAATATGTTACTTCAGATAATTTTTTCATGACATCCAAGTTTTTGAATGGCGTCACACGAGTGGTGATAATCTTTATCACCACTGTAGCCGAATAGAGGGTTTGTTTCACTGTATCTCACTCTCACCTCCCTACTGATTGATTTGGAAGATACAGTTCAGAGTCATTGTGTGACAATGCTAAATGGTATCAAATGAAGGTTTTCTATTTTGTTGGAGACCTCTACAATTTGCAATATAACATATACAATATAAATCGTTTTAAAGCGAGTTATTCAGTGAATATTTTCATATAATATTAAATTAGAAACCTTCACTGTGCAAATTACATCTATAACACTGTTTGACACAAGGTCTTTTTCACTTGGACTGTAGAAATCTTTTTACCTCCAGCAGTTGTTTACCCACAGCACTGAACTGTATTATTAATTTTTTCAGAGGCTTTCCGTCAGGTGTGGTCTAACCAACGTGACGACTTCAACCGTGAGTTGAGTGGAAAAAAAGCAAACCATAGAGCCAGCAACAGAAGAAACAGGAGGAGGATAAAGGTAGATTAGGAATAAGCTTTATGTGGATTCATATTGCTTGTTCATTGGATATTTTTAAAACCGATCACATTGAAGTCTTATAGGAATAGTACTTAACTTATTTGTTCACTTGCATTGCCTTTGGAAGAGATTTACATGGAGATGTTAAATGGAGGAATTATATCAACATAAATTATGAATAATCTATCAACATAACAAAGTGACAAAGAAATTCAGATACATTTATCACTTGATATTAAGCCTGATGAGCTACAAAATGGAATTAAGTAAATCAAGTAATCAACCATATTTCTTCCAAGCCCATGTTTTGTAACATATATGATTTTTCTGTGTGATTGTTATACTGAGGTAACGTGAGACATGTTGAGTTGGTATGAATGAAATAGAGAATACTAAACGACGTCCCGTTTGATAACATGTCTATTAAATGAGTGCGTGGTTTGGTATTTAACGAGCGAAAGCGAGTTGAATACCGACACCATTCACGAGTTTAATAAACATGTTATAACAGGACGGAGTTTAGTATTTTATTTATTACTCACAGCTTTTAATGAAGCTAAATTGCAAGAAAATCGCTGTCAATGACGCTCACTTGCAAATAGGCCACCCGCCATTGTAGTCGCGCCGCTAACATTGTGACGTCAAATAAAACCGACTATGACGTCAAGCGTTGATTATGACGTGACGGCCGCACGCGGTTGTAACACACATGTGTGTTACCAACATATTGTTATCTTATGAGTGATCTCACCACGGTTGAGTAAGACGTTATCCACCTTACAAATATGCTTAGATGTGTTCTTTATGTTACAGAAAATGAACAAGAGAATTGCCGGAGTGGAGAAATCCAGGAAGCCTGCGGACTGGAAGGCCAGGGCCAAGGTTGCACTGACGAGGGAATGCACATCACCAGATGTAACAGATGACGAGAGCGGTGGAAGGTATGTGATGCCTTTCGTCTGGGAATCACAACTCTTGAGGGAGGTCAAGGAGCACCTGGACCAAGTGGGAGGAGCACAGGGCAGGGAGGACCATCCAACACAGTACTCCACGGCGATGCCCAGTCGCAAGGTTCCAGCTTGGGCAATAAGAGGAAACTACAATGAAATAACAGGTACTTACTTTGTTTTTGCTGATGAATTACACTGTTCAACTTCATGTATGTTTACCATCCAAATTCTGCATTCTACAGGAACTATCTAATCAGTTTTCATTGTTTTTGATAGCACTAAAATGATTGCTGGAATTCTCATTTCCTATAGTGTGTTTGACATACAACTATTTAGATGAATATCATTATCTAACTAAAGAAACACATAAGTATTAAATTCATCATGTTCCTATACTCTGACAAGTGGGTGCCTGTTCTTTGCGTAACCTTAATAGGGAGAGAACTCTAATTCCAGCAAATGAAGTATTTTTATTCATGGTTTTATTTTGAATTCTGTTTTAGCTGACATGATGACATCAGCTTCGGCATCTTCCACTTCAACATCATCACCATCATCGTGCCTTTCAACTCGTTCACCATCATCACCATCATCGTGCCTTTCGACCCTTTCACCATCATCACCATCATCGTGCCTTTCGACCCTTTCACCATCATCACCAGATATCTCCTTTTCACCCTCATCTGTACCCCAGTCAACACCATGCTCCAGACAAGAAAAACAAAGACCAGTGTAACATCCCTACTCACCAGGAGATTGGAAGGAGGTTCTTGTAGAACAATGAAGCAATAATGATGACAATAATAATCATATTAAACAAATATGAAATGATTAATGCTTAATTTAGCAGAATATTATTCATTCAGCATGATGTACAGTCGCCTTTCATATATCTTCATGTTCCCTTGTAATTTATTAATATGTTCATCCTGATTCTACTACAACTAGTTGGCAATTTTCATTTGAACTTATGAAATTTTTGTACAGTTTCCATATTATTGTATTTATTGCTAATTTATTTATGTCTTTTTTAATCTTTAATGTTGTATGATAAAATAAATAATTGTTGGTTGATTTATTCTTGTTCATTATTGTAACAGACCACTTCATGATTTCCGGCATTGTATCTCTGTATTCCTACCTACCGATTTTCCGATAACAAATCCGGTGGTTTCCGACCGGATCTGAGATATGCCCGGTTTCCGCCACCGGATCCCATTATTCTAATCTATTGAATTTCCGGTACGGGATCCGGTGGTATCAGGCCGGATCTCAGATATGCCTAGGTTTCCGCCACCGGATTCCATTATCCTGACCTGCTTAATTTCCGGGTCGAGATACGGTGGTGTCCGGCCGGATCTGAGATATGCCTGGTTTCCGCCGCCGGAAACCTTTATTCTTTAAAAGTTGGGATCCGGTGGTATCTGCCGGTTTCCGATCCCCTAAGAAACCACCCCTTTTAGTCCTGTGGACTGAAACTCTAGCACCATTCATAGGTTGACAATTCGTTGATCAGCCTCAGAACTCTCGAGTTGACTGCAAAAGTTTTCCGTTTTCCATTGGTTTTGCATCGCTTGTCCGGATTAATCTCCAGAAAACACCTGAAGAACAAGCACTCATGATGAGAATTTTTAAAACTGAAAATTTGAACAGATCTGTTACTTTCTAATGTGGTTTTAAATGTTCAAAGATGCATACACATGAACACATCATTGCTTACCAACACTTGCATGCATGACGTCATACATTTTTAACAATTGAATTGCAGGTCTTTGGACATATTGCTATTTCATTAGATTTTTAATTACTACTAATAGTTCATTAAACAATATACTCCATATATTGTTGACATTAATACAAAGTAAGTCATGATTTTACTAGTTTAAGGTGAGCATGGCTGACATAGCCCCGCCTGTAGTTTGACCACGAACATGTAATTGTAATTTGAAAATATTAGACAATTACTCAATGAATGATATAAACCACCTCACATCATCACCTCAAAACTAACTTTGATGTTTCAAAACAAAGTCTAGATATGGAGTTTGTGGGTAAAAAGTAAAAACATCTTGGTACAGTAGTAAAGTATAAAATAAAAGGTCACATCACATAGGTAGCAAAAACATGTACATGCCAAATTTGGAGTTTCTAAGTCATGATATACTTTTCGAGTTATGTTCCGAAACTGTAACAATATCGCAAAGTTTGGGGTTTTTGTCCAAATTTCTTCTGATCTGCAAATATTTTAGGAAAACGCTGTTTCGTACCTGAAACGTCTTATCGAAATGCAGCGTTCTAATCCACAATACCACCGAGGCGGGATGAATGAAAGGGTTATGTTTGTCGTCTTATAACACACATTTAATGCCATGAACAGTAATTTTATGTGCAACTTCTATACATTATCCATTACATAGTTCACGTTAAAATAATAAAATGTACCTTTGAACAAATTGGAGCGTTGCTGCCGCCTCACTTGGATACTGAATGTTGAAGATATAGTAGGAGGCGAAGAGGACAGCTAGACTGCTGATGAAGCTGCTCATGTGTTGAACCAGTGGGATTCCGTCCACCAACAGCGAGTACTTCTCTGCTCTCAGGTAGGAGTCACCTGTAAGTCATACCACTGGTCCACAGTGCCACACATCACAGCAGTGCCACTATCTGCATAAATAATGCATATCTCTCAATATTAGTATCCTCAGTTTAAACATGTCTGCCTACACATTCAGTTTATTTATTTTAAGTTTTAAATACCTGAAGGAATTATTGCAATGTTGCACAAAATCAACATTAAATGTTGATATCAGTAACTTAAATTTTGCAAACAACAGCAACTTTGGTTAACAAAACAAAGATTGTAGAAGAAACATTTTCTTATAAAGGCAACATTAGTGATGCAGTGTGATTAGGGCTAAGGCAATGATTTAAGTTCTGGTGGAATAAAAACAATATAAAAATACTCACCCTGAAAGATCAGCACAGGCCAGTTGATCTTGTTTTCAACTTCGATTTCCGTAACAGATTTTGTGGCCCATATAGAAATAGAAAAAAATCCCAAACTTAACATGGCAAAAGTGAGCACGGGTCACATACCCCCACCTGTAGTTTGACCCCCTTTGTGGACCGGTTAAGATTGTTTTTAAATACTTTGAACCTTGGAATTATAACCCCTAAAAGGCATGAAAGCACTATAATGCTAATTTCATACCAAATTATCCAAATGTCCAAATGTCCAAGTCAAAAGTTTTTTAATTAAGCTCCGGAAACGGTGCAAAGTAAAACATTTATTTCATCTCGTCACAAAGATTTAAATGAAACACTTTCAAAACTTTTAATAAATCCAAGGAAAACTTACTACATAACCAACTACATAAAAACAAGAAATAAACCAAATATTTTTTGAATAAAAATTAAAACGATACTTTAAAGGATAGAACAATCTGTTAAAAGTAATTTAGCAAATCAAATCTGTACTTACGTCTACCACCTGGAATAGGGTTTCTTGTTTCTCACCCAGATGTTTCATTAAACAGAAGACTCCAATGGTGATGTAAGCTTTTATGTTGTTCTTGTCTGCCTCTGACTTGGCCTGAGCAAAAAGATTTGTGGCAAAGTCTTTTATCTTGCAATTCTCGCTCTGAAAGAAACGATTCAGTGTCATCATCTTTCTATCATAGGCCTGAGTAATTGCCAGTTTTGGATCAATTCCTACAAGAGTATTGAAATGTGAAAGGAGTCCCTTCTCTTCACCCAAAAACGGCCAAAACTTAAGCACTTCTGACATTTCAGAACATCCATTGATGCATTCTCGTTGAAGAGGAAATGTTTCGTTCATCAATCCTGTGATAGTGTCCCAATCATAATCACTTGGGGATTCTTTGTGAAGTTCAATTAGTCTTGTTCTTTCTTTGACACAGGTCTGTTGAAACCAAGGATGGCCCCCAGTTAATGCATCCGTAAGAATCTGTTACTTTCTTCTTCTTCGGCGTGACTGTGTCGTCTTCAACTTCAGAAGTCTTCCTCAAAGATAGGGCACTGGATTCTTTAGGGCGATTCAAATTTTCATTTCTAGAAACCATTTGAGACACTAAGGAATCATAGCCTGTACCAATAATCAAGTGATCAATTTTGTCTTGAAGAGAGGCTGGGTACTTGGACACCATTCTCTGAGCAATAATGACAAATTGCCTCCTACTCGCATGATGTGTTTTTGTTCGAACTCTATCTGTCACTGATCTAACAAGTCTATGGCGCAAAGATGTTGGCAATCTCTTGCCCTCCTCAAGTTGTGTAAGAATGTCTGTATTGTCTTCCCATTGGATGTCTTATGTCATTGGCCAGTTTGGATCTCTGTTACACTCATTAGCACTGTAATGTAAAGGGCTTGGCATCAGTACAGAGGCTGAGCTTGAGGTTGCTGATTCCGGACTGGCTGGATTGGAACTCTGGTCGGATGTTGTCGGACAAGGCACTGGACCTGCAATAGATTATACTCAATTGAATATAATAGATTTTACAAGAAAGGGTATGTTTATCATATAGATATAGTTACTATCTACTAAGCTATCTTAACCCCCATGGATGCTTCCTGGAGCCTCAGAGGCACACAAGCCATTTAAAAATCATGTAGGAATTATTCTATTGGTTGCAGACAGTTTTGATTCCATGTATTCCTGTAACATCTTGAAATTATCCAAAAGAAGTTACATTCATATGTTGAATATTATTCAGAGTATCGCCATGAGGAATATCAATCCTTTCAAACAGTCCCAACATGATCTGTCATCATGTTGAATGAGGTACCTATGACCTCATAAATCTGAATGAATATCTTCATTAATCCAGGCTCTAAGACTAAGACCTTCATTTTACTTTAAGATTTAAACAATGTTATCAAATCAATAAGGATTGTTGGGAGTCATTCTGTTAACATTTAAATATTTGGAGGATAACTTACTTGAACATAGCCGGGAAAGCTTGCGAATCTGAATTGGTTTAAGGATGTCAGTAACTTGTACCTTATTCAAAAAGGTTAAAACGTGACACCTTATGCCACGCCCAAATTTTAAAGGAGTAGAAGAGGACCAAATTCACAAATCTCAGGCTCCATGTGACAAAGAAGGTAATCTGGAAATGTAACCAATATAGTATTCCTGGTTACCAGTGAGAGGACAGACAACATAAGGTTTAACTTAAGGGCCTGTGAAGGGGGGATGGGGAAAGGGTTGGTGTCTTGGTGGTGTCCAAACCTTGAAATCTCTGAGTCCCAGAGCTCTGACTTTCCAAATTTCACCTTGATTCACCAGAAAATAACATGAAAATGACTTGCATTTGTTTGATGAATATTACCTACAAAATTCCCTCAACTTTCATTAAAAGCTCTGTGACCTGTCATGATTCATGACACAGCACACCTGAGTCAATACAGAAGAATATAGTTTAATTTCAAATCGTTATTATGGTAGAATTGAGATAAACATCAGCAGCATATAAAGCAATTATCATAACTCATAATTATCCATTTAAAGCCTTATGCTACACGTTTGACTTTAAATAAAATTAAACTATCCAATAATTGCGTCTTATACCACTGATTTATGAGATAAACCTACTGTGTTTTTTTTAATTTTCGTGGTCTAACATAGATTCAATACCTGTTGATGTCATTCGGAGCCGAACGCTTTATCTCCTAAGTATCCAATCTTCCAGAAAACGAAAATGAAAGTGATGAAACAGCGCAGTCACGCATCGGGATTCCTTCGAATCCGCCAATTATCTTATCTTAACAGTGTTATGACGTCATTTACTTCATCTAGTACATCTTGCACATATTTCCCAGCAATCAATGATAGAAACCGGAGAAAAATCCAATTTTGCACTGCATGTCCACCAAATTTGTCACTTTTGTTAGTAATAGGTTGTGGTTTATCCAAAGCATCTAATCCATGGAATTAAAACCTTTCCATTAGTTTTCCTATCTGAGGATATGTGAACCATTTCAATCCAACAAAGTAATTGAGCATGAGTGGAACATAATAACATACAACACCTTCAAACAAATTATGACCTATACAAGGTGGCAATCCAGGGTTTGCAACATGAAAACTGTCTTATGTGTTGAAAGGACTATTTCTCTTGATTCCATCAACTGATTCTGTACCAAGATCTTGGTCCAAGGTATCAACGGCTCTTTTGTAAGTATCTACACTACGAAGTGTACCTCTGCTTGAAACATTGCTCTTGAATGTATCCATAGTTATATCACAATATCTGCAGAAGTATTTGGCTCTGAAACTTTCCAGATAGCCGCCTACCATATGTGAACCCAGGTTGTCTCCTACAATACAAACAAGTGAACCTTTGATTGTCTCCTCACCAGTACAGATTCCAACTCTTTCAATTTGGTGCAAATCAGTTATAAGTTCTTGAAAGATTTTATCAACCCCAAAAGATCTTATTTCAGCTTCTCTACAGAGTAAAACTAGCTGCATGTGGTCAATATATGACCTCTGGCTAACATCAAAATTTGAAAGTGTGAAATAAACACCCAATAACTTATGTTCCTTTTTGGCAGAACCCAGAGGGTTAACTACTTCAAATGCATCCTAATATAACACAATTTCAAACGATTTGGAACTTCCTGAAAAGATAGGATTTGTCTTTGAAAGAACTGCCATGACAAACATCAGATAGCAATTCCATATGTTCACTTCCTATTTTGTGAAATTGAAAATGTTTTTCAGAATGTTGATACAGTTCCCTAATAGATTCACTGATGGGTACATACTGATAAGATTGAGGCTTGTCATTGATATCAACACCTAAATAGATCTCTTTTGGTTGAACAAAACCCAAATGTTTCTTATAGTAATTGTTTCTACGATGGGCAGTCTTCAGTGGTCCATTGTTGCATGATGAAAGTAAATCAAGGTTTGACCATTCTTCCATAACTTGATTAATAACATCATTGACTATCTTCAGATCAGACATTTTTTTACTCATCATTTTCCTATTCAACTCATTGCTTATTTCATGCATCGATTCAAATTCTGACACTATACTTTGAATTAGTGAAATGGGCAGCATATATTTACTTTGCAGTTTCAAGTAAAATGTAGCAAGACAGTGCAGAAATTGAGCACTTGTTTCTTCAGATTATCAATATTCCTATCCTCCCTTTGAGAAACACTAGATGCTTCTTCTGTGGTACCATCTGTTTCTGAACTTTTTTAATTTTTTTTATTTACCTTTTTTGTGGTACATGGGCATAACAATGGCTGGTGTTATACATATGATATAAAACAGATACAAGGAATGATATACAACACAGGAAGATGAATCATAACATGGCAAGAAGCAAGGATATACAAATTTTGGCAGAGTAATGTCATCACAAGGCATAAAGATATTCAATGGTAGAGGAAAAATAAACAAATTATTCTGACATATGAAGTCTCAACTAATCTTTAAATAGTAAGTGACAGATTGACCAAAATTTCATAAATTTTGAGTAGTTACAGTTTGAGTATGAGTTGTCTCTGTTTCAGAACTTGATGAAGACAAAGTATCTCCCAGCCTATTGGCCACATCATGTGGAGACAGTGTTGAAAGACACCAGAATGTTTTTAACCCTGCATGTTTACGTGATAAATGAGAAGAAAATGAAGTCTTTTTAGAAAATGTTGAGAGGCAATTAGTAACTGGGCATGTGATTTCTCCTTGCTGCTTATCTAAGTGGAACTTCAAATGTGAAATAAGGACTGCAGCATTATCAAATATTTTCTAACAGTCTTTAATACAACACTGCAGCGTGACAACTTTATCATGAGTTGATTGTAGTTGAACCAAATTTTCAGGTGGGACTGGACCATGACTCTGATTAACACTGACGGGCCTTTTGAAAACATGTTTCCTGAAAATGTGTGGCTTAAAGCCTGAGTATGTGACGAAGTTTTGTTGACAGTTTTGACAGGGAAACAAAATATTCGGAACATGTTCATGAAACTTGTAATGAGATACAAATTTTGGCAAATCATTTGTGCTAAATTTACAATGCTGGCATTGGTGATTCATGACGATGACACACAACAGTGTTACCGAAAGAAATAGCATAAAACGTGTGGGATGCATAGTATTGCTTTAATTTCTAAGCCAACAATCTAATTTATTTACCAGTCTCATCTACCAACACGGGAAATGCCGATCGTTCATCTACACAATGTAGAACTTCTGCATATTGACATGGCCGGCCGTTCTGAAAGTGCCCGGATGTCTATCCCGTCATGCATTTGGTACCCATGTTTTACCGTAACTAATAATGTCATGCAACGATGAAATACCGTAAAAACACGTACGGTTTTTCGTGTGATAACATTAATGAAATTTCTCCGTATAATTACGAATTTAGGTTCCATTTGCCGTACAAAAAATAAACGGCAATTCGCAGTTTACGTTAGCTTTACAAGAAAAACTACGGATTTTTTTACAGTGTAAGAACAAAGTCTTGTTTTTTATCCTGATACAAAAATAAGTCAAAGACAATTTTTAAAATTGGTTTAAATTTAAAAAAAAATAGTATTGTATAATCCTGTAACATCCTTTCTGCCGCGCTACTTAAGTAATATTCAACTGTGCACGCAGATGTAACAGTTCTCATGTGAGCATTGTTAATGGCGAAAATACATCCGGGTTCTCAGGTTCAGCATTATGAGGCGAGACAAGCTGCATGCTGTTATGGTTTAAACATATTTTTATTTCGTTATGAAACATATCATGGATAGGCGAACAAGCCTTAAGGCTTATACTAACGCCGCTCCAATATATATTATTACAGGCTGGATAACAAATAATAGCAAAAATCATTAGATATATATATATGATCAAAATTTAAGAAAACAATACATGTTAAGGGACAATCGTCAAATGTTGTTGTTGTTGTTGGGTATGCCTAGTGATGGAATTAACTGCAGCTTAATTTCTAAAATATTTCTAAAACATGCTGTTATAGTGAAGGATTATGCGCACATCATCGTTTCATTTATTGTCTAACATATTCATAAATAGAAATTGCAAGATGACTAACTAAACGACCGATTCGTTGAAAATTTGAGATATTTGGAAGATGTTTAGCATGTTTAATCGACGGTTAAACTTTGGGCTTTTACCCTTAGCTTGTGTTGTTTTACATAACGAGAGCATACATCGAGGGAATCCCCCCGAATAACACGTCACGCGGCAGTCACGCTTCAGCGCGTTTTATTCTGTTCTCCGACCTAATTAAGCTTAGTATTTATAAAGTCGTAATTAAGCCGTTACTAGGTCGATTTCAGAAATTTTAAGTTGAGTCAATGTCAAATGGCTATTCCTGTTTCATGAATCGTGAAAGTTGCCATAGGGCATTTCAGTCCATCTTGAAGTATTTTGAGTTTCTGAAGTACTCTGAAAATCAACGTCAGTTTGTGAAGAGGTATCAGAGAATCTATTCTCTCCCCACAGAGATAGATCAAGACATGAAATGTTGTCCGAGCCTCTCTTATTATTCGCCGAGTTTTTGGGGTAGAATGGGAGATGCCTGATTGGAGGAAATCACAGGTAGTTGTGCAATCAGCGACGCTGTTTTAAAAACATCATTTCGGCTACTGAATCATGGCAAAGGCACTGGATATAAACCACCCTTTCTATGCGAGAGGCGTTGTGGTTTGCTAAAAAATGTAAAATGGATTGTGGTGAAATCATTTTCCACCAGGGGAGACCGAAACCCAGGAATTTGGTCTATTAATAACAGTGGCACGATCAACGTTTCATGACGGGGGGAGAAATTCAGGGAAGCATGGCATTTTCTGTTAATTGTGTGCTTTTCAAATGGATTCAATTTATGATAAAGCTATACCACTTTAAAATGTTCCTTTTGATCTTGAAACAATCGTTGTTTTTTCTCGAAAAACTTGGTCTTGCTTTCCTGATTAAATCATACACGCTTATTTCATAGCCAGTATTATGATACAATATCAGGTAATGATATATGATACTATATAACAATGACTTATAGCTAAAAGGTATAACAAAATGACATTCGCTTTCCTGGCCTGCGATGCAAAGCCATCATGTAATAGCATTTCTTTGACCTTTAGTTACACAGTTAGATGTAAAAAACTTGAGGTTCCAGTTGTACCATGTGTAAACTCTCTTTCGTCTCAATACTAAGATTATATTCTTTATAAAAGGTTCCGTAAAAGAAAGATTGTAATCATCGTTTCATCAGATGATTTTCTTTGGTTTCAACGATTCAATTGAGTCATGTGGAGATTTGGATTGGAATTTCAATTACTCCTAAATCTTTTAATCATCATCTGATACAACAAGATCGCCTTTAGTCCAGGGAAGGCTAATCTCTCTCCGTGATAGAGCCGTGATAGATTTTCTTTTTGGGAGATAAAAGAAGATAATATTTCTTTAAAAAGTCTGATTGATATCTGGTCATTGAAGTACCATTTTATTCAAATATACTTTAAAACCGTAATCCTTAAAAGAGATTATGTAATGCATTATTTTTTAGAATAACATATGATTATCTCGATTAACATTATCCATTGGAATGCAATTACCATATAATCGAGACAATCTACATCTTAATAAGGCTTTTATTTGACATTTTATACCTCGTTGCTAGAATCACGCCGAATCTCACTGAATACTCACTTAAGCGCTACTGGCTCCGTCCACGCAATTAGAGCATGTCGGCGTAGATCTGGCGTTTCTGTATATCTGCTGGTCTTCCAAAATTTCTCGAGCCAAAACTCATGCATTACGGTTCGTGTGTATAACTCAGGTTTAGATTACAAACAGCTATGTAGGCTTCTTGGATTTATTTTGACGGCCAATGTCGGATTCGTTTATGTGAATGGGACTACAGTCTAAGTAAACCTAGCCTCAATATTATTCGTTACTATACTGAGTATAGGAATGAAACGGATAATATTGAGTCTAGGTTTACTTAGACTGATGGGACTTTATATTCAGCATGTACTTAAAGCAAACAGTTTCAATAGAAATCTAAATGGTATATGGTAACATTAAGACATCCACCACTCGTTAATAAAATGTATGTTGAATGAGAACAGTATTACCATTGAGTATGTTCAAATCACCACGGTAAAATGGCCACAGTGAAAATTGCCACCTTTGTGTAACTATTCGGATGTAGATTTAAAAAACTTGTGACGTGTTCAGTTAAAACATTAGGGTTCTGTTAATTGTCACCTTAGGAAATTAAACTTCAGGTATATTATGTAAGCCTAGCCTCAATATTATTCGTTTCACTCCTATACTGAGTATAGGAATGAAACGGATAATATTGAGTCTAGGTTTACTTAGACTGATGGGACTTGATATTCAGCATGTACTTAAAGCAAACAGTTTCAATAGAAATCTAAATGGTATATGGTAACATTAAGACATCCACCACTCGTTAATAAAATTTATGTTGAATGAGAACAGTATTACCATTGAGTATGTTCAAATCACCACGGTAAAAGGGCCACAGTGAAAATTGCCACCTTTGTGTAACTATTCGGATGTAGATTTAAAAAACTTGTGACGTGTTCAGTTAAAACATTAGGGTTCTGTTAATTGTCACCTTAGGAAATTAAACTTCAGGTATATTATGTAAGATTCGGCAAGATCAGACTTTCAGATCTTCACCAAACGATACACGTCTAGCGATAGCTGCACCAAATGTCTATCAATAAGTCTTGTTATGTCATTTGATAGGATTTTTGACATTCACAATACTACATTATTATACAATAACCATTGACTTGACATAACCGGTATCAACAAGTTGCATATCTAAGCCTTCGGATAATCGAAAATTTGAGTTATTATTGTGACGCTAAGAAGTTAAAAAGGTGCTAGGGCACGATTAAAAATGATCACTAGGTGAAATCCCTGCACTTCATAGAAACCCCATGCGTCATAAAAATGCATTCCGGGCTGACACGCTTCAGTGACCACAGATTCTGTTCGCCTTGGCTAATTAGGCAGGTTACGGTCGAATCTGTGTCTACTTGCAATCCCTTCTTTAATGTCTCGCGAAAGTGACCATATACCATTTCATTCCCTCTTTAAAGGGACAGTAACCTTACAAAATTATCAAGTTTCATGCACAAGCACTGGAGTTTGTTTTTTGGACACCTTTTCTTTAATTGAGGTGGGGATTAAACATGACAGGTCCGTGGTTGTACATTATTTGATTGGATAACATTGTTTTGCGACTGGTTACATGGTCAAGTCTTCACAAGATCATTTCTGCCATTTTATTGAAACTTTACTTGTCAAATAGCAGTACCTCTTGATAAACCAGCGTTGTAAAGGTTGAACATGTTTAACGCTAGCAACATACATTGTACAACAAAATGCATAATAACTACTTCAATGT
This sequence comes from Steromphala cineraria, assembly GCA_916613615.1. Lineage (NCBI taxonomy): Eukaryota > Metazoa > Mollusca > Gastropoda > Trochida > Trochidae > Steromphala > Steromphala cineraria. Next base: position 12,487,710 of record OU744729.1, read on the forward strand.
CAATGTCTAGCGAATCTGCATTCTCTACCCACAGAGGCAGATCGCAAAAATCCTTGGATTCCGGCAATTTCCCCCGGCGGACGAAATTGCACCACAATCCATTTGAATTTTGTTATCAAATGACATCGCTTCTCGCATGGAAAGGGTGGTCCATATCGCAATGCCTTTGCCATGATTCAGTAGCCGAAATGATGATGATGAATATGAACATTCACTTGGACCAATAAAATGTAACTGAATACCAAACGGAAATACTAGATTTTGTATTCAAGTCACTGCTTCTGATATTTAGCTTGCTAAGAAAATGTAATTGCTTATTTTTATCAAAAGTTTGAAAACAAGAGGATCAAAAGAATCTTCATTTCCAAATATGAGACATATTTAGCAAAGAACCAATTGCATAGGATATGTGACACTGTGTAAACTGCCAATATACTTTTAATAAGTTTCAAATGTTTCGTATTCAAGGTTAGCAAATGTTGCAAAACTAATTAGGGCATCTCAAATTTTAAAGGGGCAGTAGCACGTTTTTAATACATGTACATGTATTAGGTGATGTCAGGAAAATGAAAATTAATGGTTCCAATTGAAAGACAATGCCTTTAAACTAAAAGGAGCAGGAATAATTCATAAATATAATGTAAAGTTCAGCCATGCGATTCCTTTTTTTTACACAAGGTGTTCACACAAAATGGCCGCCCATAGATTTTAGGTGAATCTTCATACTTTGTCCTCTGACTATGGACAATTGGTTTGTGTTATGAGATTTTTGACACTATCAAAATAATACATTTAGCATTAACGTACAATTATCAGTGAAAAATTTACAATAACAAATTATCAAAAAATGTGCTACTGCCCCTTTAAGTTATATTATTGATATGGCACTTTATACAAAGCTGGTATTAGTTATACGTTCCTTATTAACAACAGTTTTTTGTTTTATCTTGTCTGTCCCTTTCAAAGTGTTCATTGACTAAGAAACTAAAAACGACTCTCAAAAAGATTGATTCATGTATTATGTTTAAACACCCATTAAACTAAATGGAGCAGTAATGATTCAAATATATAACGTAAAGTTTAGCCACGCGATTTCGTTTTCTAACACAAACTGCATACTGCCCCTTTAAGTGTTGGAACCCTCTAGGGAAAGATTTATTCAACCTCCGGCATATAATGAACACCACATATGTGGATAATGACCATCCTATGGTTGTAATGAAATATATTCTGCTTTATGTGCCTCGTTATGACGTATTATCAATACCAAATATAGAATGAATGTATGTAATGCCATACAAAATACATATTACACGATCCGTTAACGTTAACATAACTATGGTGAAAGGTTGATTACATTTGATTATACTTTAGGGAGTGGTTCATGTGGTTCCCCCCTTAGTAGGGGCCACAGGGTCACACAATCTACAATTACTAATCCCCACTAGTCAAGGAGTCTGTACATAAAGTTACAGCTTTCTAGGCATATACTTCTGGAGAATAAAATTGAAATAGGTTTTTGGGTGTGGCCCCTGTGACCCTTATTAGTGGCCACAGGGCCATATAATCTACAATTACTAATCCTCACTAGTCAAGGAGTTTGTACACAAAGTTACACCTTTCTAGGCATATGCTTCGGGAGAATAAAATGGAAATAGGTTTTTGGGTGTGGCCCCTTGCAGCTTTCTAGGCCTTATGGTTCTGGAGAGGAAGTGGAAATTCCATAAAGTTTACGGACGGACGGACGGACACCATGCCATGCAATAAGCCCATCGGGCCTTAGAGGGCAGATGAGCTAAAATTAAAGAAACATACTCATTTAACATTAACTGTCAGCTTGAAGCGCTTGAAAAATTGTTGATGGTATAGTGGCAATCTTTGGATTTAAACAAGGCTATCCCATAGTTTCAAGTGTCTAATGGGTATGGTGTGGACGTAACGCTTAGATATGGTTCTTTTGACACTATATCCAAATGCATTCCCTTTTTCCTGGAAATAAAGATTTATATTGTTTCCTTCTAACGCAATGAGAAGTATTTGGCAACGAAATAAAATTCTGCGGCAATTTTTTTCCGTCAGGGGAAACTGCCGGAACCCACGGATTTCGGCGAAATAGAACAGAGGCTGTATCAACATTTCATGACTTGATCTGACTCTGTGGTGAGAGAGTGAAATAAATCCACATCGAAAAGGATAAAATAGAACTTTGACAAGGAAATAAACAATTTATTCAAACATTTGATTTACCTGCTATTTTTGATCCAGATGAATTTAGTTTTTTCTTAATGTAGACTCTTATTTAGAAATTAAACAAGGTTTTCATCACCGTTGCGTTCAGACAGGTTTTCTGTCAGGGGCTTAATAATAATATTTTATCCATACTGTCATAATGTTATACTACACAGATTTTCTCAAAGAATTGGTCGTAATATGAAACCATAAACCAACGCATGGTAAAACATTATCAAATCATTGTTATGATTAATATGCACATATCATAAACACACAAATATTTTGCAGCGAAATTTTAAACATGCATTTATTTTTTGAAAATCACATTTCAATAATAAATCTTCATTTGAGCTAATGAAACCTAAATCCTAACATTTCAATCTCTCTTATGTGTAAGTTAATCTAATTTGTGTTCTCTTTGATAAAAATGCTACAAAGTGTTCCGCCGATTTCAATTACAACAGAAAACAAACAGCTTTTTACGTAATTAATATCATAAGAGATTTTCTGTGAATGAGTTAATTGTAATTATTTTTCAAAGATTGTCATGTTTAATCAGGCTCTTGCGAGTAAGGAGAGTTAACATTTATATATAACAATTTAAACGATTTCACGAACGTTGAGTATAAGCAGGATAACATAAAAGAAGATTACATCAAATAAAACGAAAGCGTGTTTCAAGGAATGGACTAGTGAGTTATATATATTAAGCTAATTAGGATCTAATAATTAACAGTCGGTGACACCTCAAAGTGCTTGCTGTCGACATATACAACACTCTGGCTGCATAGCATCAAAGACAAACTTTTGCAAATGGTTCTCATGAGATAAACCATTAAACGATATTTAAATTGAAATGCATGCAGCTATTTTCGTCACCATAAATCTTATCTCCATAGGTCTTAAACCAGCTAATCAAAATATATTATTTTACCTTTGAGGGGGGCAATGTGTTACGGTAATTTTTGATGCGTGCTTAATAGTCTTGACTTCTCTTGAGGTTGGTATTAAAGTTAATTTTTAAAACTTTTTTGTAGACGTGAAAAGATTGAATTACTAGCCTATGCGTTTGTAACCATGCTTTGATGATTTGAATATGATTAAATTCTTAAACCACAAGTCTAACATGCTTGAAGGAATTCATTATATTGGGAATTTGTATGACAATTTCATTTCAAGATTTATTCTTCTCGGCTGTTTCTGATATGGCACTTTTGATGGTGCTTATATTGCAGCATGTGAATATCCCGAAAGATATGAGTGTTACACAAAGTACAAAGATTGTTATGCTGGTATGATGGCATATGGTCCATTATTTGTATCATAAGATATTGCATGAAAAACTATGCACTTTAGATTACCAAATAAATACGAAGATTAAAGGTTGCATTGACGAATTCAGTTGTGTCAAAAGTGGTAAACCCTATTTGAAATGTGTTTATCTGTTGAAAGATATAAATTCATATTTCTTAGCAGAAATCTCATTGAAATTGGTTCAGTATATCCTAAGACAAAAGCTGTGCACAAAGAATATGATATATTGAAATACGAGTGCTACAGTTTCCTGTAAAATTGAATATTCATGCTCAAAACACATGTCAAAGATACTGATTGCATCGTCTTAACACAGTATGACCGCACCCTTATAAGGATATTGTGTCTTTTAAAGGGGAAGTAGCACGTTTTTTGAGGGAATATACGGTGATGTCAGGAAAATGAAAATTAATGGTTCTAATTGAAAGACAATGTATTTAAACTAAATGAAGCAGTAATAATTCAAATATATCATGTAAAGTTTAGCCATGCGATTTCTTTTTCTAACACAAACTGAATTAAAGATGTTCACACAAAATGGCCGCCAATAGATTTTATGTGAATCTTTATCCTTTGTCCTCTGACTATGGATGATTGAGTTGTGTTACGAGATTTTTGACGCTATCAAAATAATACATTTAGCATTAACGTACAGTTATCAGTGAAATATTTGAAATATAAAATTTTCAATAAACGTGCTGCCGTCCTATGTCATATGCATTTTGCATTTGGCATTGAGCGCACAAAAATCACTTGCTTGGTATTGTTGCAATGAATGTTAAGTTCGACATGGCCAGACAAAATGATTTTGGTAGAGGAAGAAATCACTGTGTGGTGTAACAGAAAAGTTTTCAACTGTTTAGTACCAAAGAGAAGGCTTGAAATCATGATTACAACAAACAAAAACGAACAATGAATCGCGTCAATCAGTCGAAAGTAATTTTGTAAACTTAATCTAAGCAGTCAGAATGGCAGTAATCGGTTGATTGACAGAAAATATTCAGAAATGAAAACAGTTATCTTTGATTTTGTTGAAGAAGTTGGTTTGTTTATCTTGTGATATCAACTCGGACAGTTTGTTCTGTCTGTATTGTTGCTTTCTGTCACTAATCTAATTAAATTTAGATCGACAGTTCCATATTTGTTAATACTGCCAATCTAATAATCACCAGTATGAGAAGTCGTCCCCATGACTTTTCATGTGCGAAAAGGAAACCGCGAATGAATCAATCGAATAAGGCGTCTCAAACAATTCCAAATCGTGCATTCATCGAGTGAACGGCATTCTCTCCCCACAGAGGCAGATCAATTCAAGAAATGTTAAAACAGCCTCTGTTAAATTACGCCGAGTTTGTGGGATAGAATGGGAGACGCCTGATTGGAGGCAATCAAAGTTAGTTGTGCAATCAGCGACGCTTTTCTTAAATCATCATTTTGGCCACTGAATGATGGCAAAGGCATTGTGATATGGACCACCCTTTCCATGCGAAAAGCGTTGTCATTTGATAAAGAAATTCCAATGGATTTTGGTGCAATTTTTTTCCGCCAGGGAAAACTGCCGGTGTCCCGCTATAAATTCGCCCCTGTATAAAATCTCCCCCCGGCGGAAATATTTCTCGCCCCCTTCAGAATAAAATCTCCCCACTTTGCTTCCTTCTGTTTTAACCTTCAAAATGAATGTTGATCTTATTCATTTACTGCGAAATAAGAATAGGTTTATATAATTGATTGTTGAACTAATATTTTGCTAAAAATAATGACTTTATAAAGTGTTTTTAATAGGAACTTAGTTCTTAATAAATCCTCAAGGAAGGTTTAACGGTTGAACTGAGGATCTGCAGCATTAATAGTTTTATGAAAACATACAATATTTTTAAGGGAAGAATCTTATCAGAAGAGAGAAGTCTATAGGAGGATATCAGGGGATAGGTTGTAGCATTAGCGGAGACATATACGTATACGATTCTATACCGGGTTTGATGTACATTCTTAGATGCATTTACAGGGGGCGATTCTATACCGGGTTTTATGCACATACTTATATACATTTAAAAAAGGGAGCGGTTCTATACCGGGTTTAATGAACATAATCAAATACATTTAAAGGGGGAGATTCTATTCTGGGTTTGATGTAAATAATCAAATACATTCAAAGGGGGCGATTCTATACCGGGTTTAATGTACATACTCAAATACATTTAAAGGGGGCGATTCTATTCTAGGTTTGAAATACATACTTAGATACATTTAAAGGAGGCGATTATATTCTGCGTTTGATGTACATACATAGATACATTTAAAGGGGGCGATTATATTCTGGGTTTGATTTACATACTAAGATACATTTAAAGGGGGCGATTCTATTCTGGGTTTGATGTACATACATAGATACATTTAAAGAGGGCGATTCTCTTCTGGGTTTGATGTACATACTTTGATATATTTAAAGGGGGCGATTCTATTCTGGGTTTGATGTACATACTTAGATACATTTAAAGAGGGCGATTCTCTTCTGGGTTTGATGTACATACTTAGATACATTTAAAGGGGGCGATTCTATTCTGGGTTTGTTGTACATACTAAGATAGTTTTAAAGGGGGCGATTCTATTCTGGATTTGATGTACATACTTACCGGTAGATACATTTAAAGGGGCGATTCTATTCTGGGTTTGACGTACATACTTAGATACATTTAAAGAGGGCGATTCTCTTCTGGGTTTGATGTACATACTTAGATATATTTAAAGGGGGCGATTCTATTCTGGGTTTGATGTACATACTTAGATACATTTAAAGAGGGCGATTCTCTTCTGTGTTTGATGTACATACTTAGATATATTTAAAAGGGGCGATTCTCTTCTGGGTTTGATGTACATACTTAGATATATTTAAAGGGGGCGATTCTATTCTGGGTTTGATGTACATACTTAGATACATTTAAAGAGGGCGATTCTCTTCTGTGTTTGATGTACATACTTAGATATATTTAAAAGGGGCGACTCTTTTCTGGGTTTTATGTACATACTTAGATACATTTAAAGGGGGCGATTCTATTCTGGGTTTGTTGTACATACTAAGATAGTTTTAAAGGGGGCGATTCTATTCTGGGTTTGACGTACATACTTAGATACATTTAAAGGGGGCGATTATATTCTGGGTTTGACGTACATACTTAGATACATATATAGTGGGCGATTCTATTCTGGGTTACTTAGATACATTTAAAGGGGGCGATTCTATTCTGGGTTTGATGTACATATAGATACATTTAAAGGGGGCGATTTTATTCTGGGTTTGATTTACATACTAAGATACATTTAAAGGGGCAGTAGCACGTTTTATGAGAATTTTATATTTTCAATTGTTCACTGATAATTGTAAGTTAATGCTAAATGTATTACTATAATAGCTTAAAAAATCTCATAACACAAACCAATCATTCATAGTCAGAAAACGAATTATAAAGATTGACATAAAGTCCATTGGCCGCCATTTTTGTGTGAACACCTTTTATTAATTTTTATAAGAAATAGGAATCGCATGGTTTAACTTTACACTTTATATTGGATATATTATTGCGTCTTTTAGTTTAAGAACTTTACGTTTCAAATGGAATCATTTATTTTCAATTTCCTGACATCGACGTATATTGCCCCTAAAAACGTGCTACTGCCCCTTTAAAGGGGGCGATTCTAGTCTGAGTTTGATGTACATATTTAGAAACATTTCAAGGGGGCTATTCTATTCTTGGGGGATACCGGGGGCGATTTTATTTCGTGACACCGGAACCTAGGGATTCGGCGTTATATAACAGAGGCTTTAACAGCATGACTTGATCTGCCTCTGTCGGGAGAGAATGAGTGAAGGAAGAAACGTATGATATCTCATGTCCTGCTCTTGATGACAGTGTGTCGACTTATGTTGAACACTCTTTCTTAAAGATACGTGATATACGCGACACGAGTGTAATTACATTGAGTATTTGACATTTAAATTTTGGAACTATAACTAATTTTGACCTAAACGATCCAGCCTCTGTTCTTATTTGCCGAGTTTGTGGGAAAGAAATGGAGATGCCTGATTGGAGGCAATCAAATTAGTTATGCAATCAGCGTCACTGTTCTAAAATCATCATTTTGGCTACTGGATCATGGCACAAGCATTGTGATATGAACCACCCTTTCCATGCGAGAAGCGTTGTCATTTGATAATAAGATTCAAATGGATTGTGCTGCAATTTTTTTCCGCCAGGAAGAGAGAGAATGCTTAACGGTAAAAATTCATATTACATGTTTCATGAAATCAAAACATGACTCATACCCTTTAAACAAGAAAAATGTTTACTGAAACAACATATCCGTATCGTAAAATAGAAAAAATACACTTTTTTGCAGCGATAAAGATTGTTCAGCTCTACTATTATCGTATTAACCCATAAAGCAATAATGATACACAGATCCATAGGTTTTTAATATATTTATTTTAATCATAACAGTAGAACACTTATTCTCTTCCAAGGTTGCTCAGATCTTATCTTCCTACGTTAAAAAAGACGTTATGTTGAGTAGTAGACATCGTCAGTTTGTACTAGTTTATTGACAGTTCTAAAGATGTCAAAAGAAGTTATAGACTCCTGACATCACAACTACAGGCTACAGATTTGTAAAAACGCAATACACCCATACCGTGAGGCTATAGCAATAGAAAAGCTAGAAAACTGAAACTTGTCGCCTATATACTTAATTTTATGATTGGTGCCCCTGTTGCCTCTACAAAGGAGGAATCACATTGGCCACACCCTACAGCATAATTGATGATGAAGCCTGATGAGCTACAGAGCCAATGGCTCTATTTTTTCTTAATGTAGAATCTTATTTATAAACAAGGTTTTCATCACCGTTGCGTTCAGAAAGGTTTTCTGTCAGGAGCTTAATATTAATATGTTATCCATACTGTCATAATGTTATACTACACAGATTTTCTTAAAGGATTGGTTGTAATATGAAACCATAAACCCACTCATGGTAAACATTATTAAATCATTGTTATGATTAATATGCACATATCATAAACACACAAATATTTTGCAGCGAAATTTTAAACATGCATTCAATTTTTGAAAATCACATTTCAATAATAAATCTTCATTTTAGCTAATGAAACCTAAATCCTAACATTTCAATTTCTTTCTTATGTGTAAGTTAATCTAATTTGTGTTCTCTTTGATAAAAATGCTACAAAGTGTTCAATTACAACAGAAAACAAACAGCTTTTTGCGTAATTAATATCATGAGAGATTTTCTGTGAATGAGTTAATTGTGATTATTTTTCAAAGATTGTCATGTTTAATCAGGCTCTTGGAAGTAAATTAGATGAATTTCATATTGAATATTCTGATCAAAAGATATTCCGACATAACGTTTGTAGATACTATTTTGAGCCCTTTAACATAAACGAGAACGTGTTATTTTAAAGAGAGTTAACATTTATATATTAGCAAATTAAACGATTTCACGAACGTTTAGTATAAGCAGGATAACATAAAAGACGATTACATCAAATAAAACGAAAGCGTGTTTCAAGGAATGGACTAGTGAATTGTATATATTAAGCTAATTAGGATCTCATAATTAACAGTCGGTGACACCCCAAAGTGCTTTGCTGTCGCCATATACAACACTCTGGCTGCATAGCATATCAAGATCAAAGACAAACTTTTGCAAATGTTTCTCATGAGATAAACCATTAAACGATATTTAAATTGAAATGCATGCAGCTATTTTCGTCACCATAAATCTTATCTCCATAAGCCTTAAACCAGCTAATCAAAATATATTATTTTACCTTTGAGGGGAGCAATGTGTTACGGTAATTTTTGATGTGTGTTTAGTAGTCTTGGCATCTCTTGAGGTTGGTATTAAAGTTAATTTTTTAAACTTTTTTGTAGACGTGAAAAAATTGAATTACTAACCTACATGTTTGCGTTTGTAACCATGCTTTGTTTATTTGAATATGATTGAATTCTTAAACGACAAGTCTAATATGTTTAAAGGAATTAATTATATGGGGTATTTGTATGACAATTTCATTTCAAGATTATTCTTCTCGGCTATTTCTGATATGGCACTTTGATGTTGCTTATATTGCAGCGTGTGAAAATCCCTTCTCGAGTGTTTCATCCACACCGGGAAAGATATGAGTGTTATACAAAGTACAAAGATTGTTATGCTGATATGTTGACATATGTTCCATTATTTGTGTCATAAGAAATTGCATGAAAAACTATGCACTTTCGATCTATTACCAAATAAATACGAAGATTAAAGGTTGCATTGACGAATTCATTTGTGTCAATAATTGTACACCCCATTTTGAAATGTGTCTATCAAAGAATATGATATTATATTGAAACACGAGTGCGACAGGTTCCTGTGAAATTGAATATTCATGCTCATTCAAATGGCAAAGATACTGATTGTATTGTCTTAACACAGTATGACCGCACCCGTATAAGGTTGATGTGTCTTTTAAAGGGGCAGTAGCAGTTTTTCAGGGGGAATATATGGCGTTGTCAGGAAAATGAAAAATAATGGTTACAGTTGAAGAGACAATGTATTTAAACTAAATGAAGCAGTAATAATTCAAATATATAATGTAAAGTTTAGCCATGCGGTTTACTTATTCCAACACAAACTGAATTCACACAAAATGGCCGCCAATGGATTTTATGTGAATCTTTATACTTTGTCCTCTGACTATGGATGATTAAGTTGTGTTACGAGATGTACAATTATCAGTAGAAAATTTGAAATATAAACTTTTCAAAATTCGTGCTGCTGCCCCTTTAACGCATCATATCCATTTTCCATGGGGCATTGAGCGCACAAAAAACACTGGCTTGGTATTGCTGCAATGAAAATTTGATATCATACTTAGATTGTTTAATCAACAATAACATACTTATTTCGACGCTCAAAGCACAGTACCCCTCGTAGAAAGGGCATGTCATTTAACGAACCCGTTTTCGGTGACGTAATCATTATGCTTATAGGATTTACACCGTGTCTCAACTACCGTATTTACGTTCGATGGGTATCAACTTTGACAGCAACGAATACCTATTTCGGAGAAAAATAAAATAAAATCTAGTTGAGCGCGAAAAAGACGGTTTACAAGCGTACATTTAGAAACCGGAAGTTGTGAAATGGCCACACTTGATTCGCCCTTATGTCGACTGCCGTTTCGGTAATTTTTTGTAAATTATCTCCTATTTAATGAATTTTGGTCCGATTTTCTCAAAGTTGGTCTAAAAATACAACGTTTACATTAAAACTATTTTGAAAAATATTGCAAGTATGATATAGCATCTTTAACAGAAATGTTTTTCAACTGTTTAGTACTATAGTCATGATTACAACAAAAAACGGACAATGAATCGCGTCAATCAGCCGAAAGTAATTTTGTAAACTTATCTTAAGCAGTCAGAATGGCTGTTGTCGGTTGACTGACAAAAAATATTCAGACATGAAAACAGTTATTTTTATATTATATTATAATATCGCCTTTTTCTTCATCATCGCAACTTCTAGAATGCCCATCAAAGAAGTTATCTTTAACTGTGTTGAAGAAGTTGGTTTGTTTGTCTTATATCAACTCAGTTTGTTCTTTCTGTATTGTTGCTGAAAGGGGAGAGGTTCACTAATCTAGATAAATTTAGATCGACAGTCCCATATTTGTTACTACTGTCGATCTTATAATCGCTAGTATGAGAAGTCGTCCCGATGACCTTTTATGTGTAAAAAGGACACCGCGAATGAATCAATCGAGTAAGGCGTCTCAAACAATTCCAAATCGTGCATTCATCGAGTGAACGGAGAAACGTATGATATCTTATGTCCTGGTCTTGATGAAAGTGTGTCGACTGATGCATTTTTAAAGTGTATGAACACTCATTCTTACAGATACATTATATGCGACACGATAATGGAGTGTAATTGCATTGTGTTTTTTACATTTAAATGTTGCAATATTAACCATTTAGTATGATTGAGCCTCTGTTCTAATTCGCCGAGTTTGTGGGAAAGAAATGGAGATGCCTGATTGGTGTCAATCACATTAGTTATGCAATAAGTGTCGCTGTTCTAAATTCATTATTTTGGCTACTGAATCATGACAAAGGCATTGTGATATAAACCACTCTTTCCGAGAAGCGTTGTAATTCGCTAAAATTTTCAAGTGGATTGCAGGGCAATTTTCTTTCCGCCAGGAGAAACTGCCGGAACCCGCGGAGTTGGACTTATGAGAACTGAGGACTTGAATTTCCTTTGTAGGGAGAGAATGCTAAACGGTAAGAATTCATATTACATGTTTGATGAAATCAAAACATGACTAATACCCTTTAAACAAGAAAAATGTTTTCTGAAACAACATATCCTTATCGTAAAATAGAAAAAATACACTTTATTGCAGCGATAAAGATTTTTAATCTCTACTATTATCGTATTAACCCATAAAGCAATAATGATACACAGATCCATAGGTTTTAAATATATTTGTTTTTATCATAACAGTAGAACACTTATTCTCTTACAACAAAGGTTGCTCAGATCTTATCTTCTTGCGTTACCTTCCTGCGGACGGACGGATGGACTACATAAAACAAAATAAACAAAAATAGCTTCCTCACTATCAATTTCGCAGGCAAAACCCAACATTCGATTAAACGTAAACGCTCCATAATCTCATGAAATATTCAAAACCGTTATAGTCTCAATCCGTACATTGTTCATTTCAATGACTCATTTATGCCTTTACCTAATGGCTTAAATTTTTAAACTGTCATAATTTTATTACAATGCATCTGCCACATGTTAAAATGTCAACCGATATCTGACACTTTGATGATTTACCAATTGAATTTATTGAAATAATGTCTTCATCAGAATGAAACAATAATTATAGATAACCACCTAAAAATGTAATAACTGTTAAGAGTACAAATGTACCGGGTAATAAATATCTAAGACGAGTATGTTTTCACAAAGTTAATAGGATAATAGAGAATGATACTTTGAAAGATTGAAATCTTGCAACAGTAGATCAAAATAAGATCAATAAAATACGAGGTTTATCACAATTGCAATCTTAAACCCATATGTTTCAACTTGATATATAAACATATATCATGTACATGTATATATTAAAGGGGCAGTAGCACGTTAATTGGGAAAATAAAAGGTCATGTCAAGAAAATAAAAATAAATCGATCCAATTTAAAGACATGTTATTCAAATTAAATGAAGCAGTAATAAAGATAATATTTAATGTAATGTTCAACCATGCGATTCCTTTTTCTTCTACAACACGAATTAAAGGCCTTCATGGTCGCCAATGGACTTTATGTGAATCTTTATTATTTGTTCTCTGATTGATTATGGATGATTGGTTTGTGTAATGAGATTTTTGACACTACCAAAATAATACATTGAGCATTAATGTTCAATTATCAGTGAAAAATTTACAATATAAAGTTTTCAAAAAACGTGCCAAATCCCATTTAACATGTCAAAGAATTGATAAACGCTGTCTGTTTTGACTAAGTTACAGTAAAGGTAATAATTTGAAGGAGTTTCATTTGAATTTGAATTGCATTTTGAGTGCAATTTTAGTGACAAACTACATAAAAACGCATAAGGGCACCATATTGGACATTCGCCCACAACATAGACAGATCAAGTGATCAAATGTTGATACACACTCTGTTCTAACTCGCTGAAATCCGTGGGTTCCGGCAGTTTCCCCTGGCAGAAAAAAATGCTGCACAATTCATTTAAATTTCTTTATCGAATGACAACGCTTCTCGCATGGAAAGAGTGGTTCATATCACAATGCTTTTTTTGCATGGATCAGTAGCCAAGCTGATGATTCGCTGATTGCACAACTAATTTTGATTGCCTCCAATCAGGCATCGCCCATTCTATCCCACAAATATGACATATATAGATATATACTTGATTATTGCGTTATTTAGCGACCATGTCTCTGTTTATATGCTCTCACAACCCTTAATATTGTTTATCCTTAGAGCCTGAATTGATTTGATATGACCTTTTGGGATACTTTAATTGATTGCATCATTAAAGCATGTAAACAAGTAATAATATGGATCAACATCTTGAGACTTGATCCTCCTTTAAGGGGAGAGAATGAAAAACACATAACTCGTCTGTAGGTGAGGTGATATGGGGTATAGGGTAACATGGGGCATAAGGTCCAGTGTGGGTCCAAAAAGTTGAAAAATCACGTGGTTGGAGCGGTCACGTGATGCTCCCAAGCCTCGTTTGTGTCCACGCTGCTAAAACAGTGAAGGTCACAACCACCGTCATTCACATAAGTTTTTTTGTCTGACGTCATTGATTTCGCATTAATTATATGTAATTTTGCGGTATCAGTTATTCTATCATCACTACCTATTGTTAGTGGTATCTAAAAGTCAAGCACATTACCTGAATAGTCATATTACTGGTTTACAACGTTAGTATATGAATGACGGCGCAAGACGTAATAGCGGCATTTTAGTGACGTGTGAAAAACATGTATTTCCCCCATAGTTTGGGCGTTTAACCCCACATGATACTTCAAGTACAAACATTTAATAACTGACGGTCATGTTACAATATCGATAATAATATTAATTTGCTGTGCGGGTGTTAAATAACAATCCCGGATATTTTACAAACGCAACTATTTATCTTCTTATTCAAATGCCGTTGAAATAAGCATTATTATTATTCTTACAGGATGGTGAGAAACTACAAGTGGACGACAGACAGAGGAAAGTATGGTAACAGTAATCTAGCAATTGCTTTACAACAAATCCATGATGGCATTCCACTCATCAGAGTTAGTAAGGAGCATGCCATTCCAGCCAGAACCTTAAGGCATCACCGTGATAAGAATGTGTCGTCACCTTGAGATGGGGCGGTACAGAACAGTATTTTCCGTTCAGTTTGAAAATGAACTTAAAGATCACATCGTTGATATGCAACGACTTATGTTTGGACTCACTACTAAGGACCTTAGAAAACTTGCATTTGATGTTGCCAAAAAAGTTGAACTAGACCACCCTTTCAACAAAGAATCTGGTATGGCCGGGCATGATTGGCTATCAAGATTTCTTGAAAGAAATAATCTCAGCCTAAGGTAGCCCCAGGCAACGAGCATAGCGCGCATTGTTGGATTCAATAAACCCAAAGTGAACAAGTGCTGAAGTCCATACTCGATGATCACAACTACCAACCCACAAAGATTTGGAATATGGACGAAACTGGGCTTACCACAGTACAAAGGCCATCTAAGATTATGGCTCAAAAAGGTACCAGACAATTTGGGAAAGTTACCAGTGCAGAAAGAGGTGAACTTGTAACTTTCTTTTGTGCCATGAATGCAGCTGGGGGTTACCTCCCTCCCATGTACGTCTTCCCACGAAAACGAATGGTTGATGCGTTGATGAAAGATGCACCCCTAGCATCAGTTAGCCATGTCAAAGAGAGCGGATGGAGTGACGGGGAACAGTTTTTGAAGTGGCTCGATCACTTTGCAAAAGTTACAAATATCTCAAAGGAATCGAAACAAATTATAATTCCAGATGGGCATCATAGCCACAAGACCCTTCAAGCAATTGAATTCTGTAGGGATCATGGTATAGAACTACTCACGTTACCTCCACAAAGCACCCACAAAATGCAGCCTCTGGACAGGTGTTATTTCAAATCACTGAAATCGGCATAGAATGCATTCATAGACAACTGGATGACATTTAATCCTGGACGGCGAATCACAAATTACGAAATTGCAGAGCTGTCGAGCAAAGCATTCCTGAGTACATCAACACCAGAAAAAGCAGTCAATGGATTCAAAGTTTGTGGTCTGTGGCCTCTAAATCCTCAGATCTTTGAAGAGGAAGATTTTGCTGGCTCGAAGGTCACTGATGAAGAATACGAAAATGAGTCCAGGAATTCTTCTACACCAGATGCTCCACCTGTTCCTTCCACAAATGCTCCACCTGTTCCTGCTCCAGATGCTCCACCTGCTCCAGATACTCCACCTGTTCCTTCCATAGATGCTCCACCTGTTCCTGCTCCAGATGCTCCACCTGTTCCTTCCACAGATGCTCCACCTGTTCCTGCTCCAGATGCTCCACCTGTTCCTGCTCCTGCTCCAGATGCTCCACCTGCTCCAGATACTCCACCTGTTCCTGCTCCAGATGCTCCACCTGTTCCTGCCTAAAAATGCTCAATCTGTTCCTGCTCCAGATGCTCTACCTGTTCCTACCACAGATGCTCCACCTGTTCCTGCTCCAGATGCTCCACCTGCTCCAGATACTCCACCTGTTCCATCTACAGATGCTCCATCTGTTCCTGCTCCAGATGCTCCACCTGTTCCTGCTCCAGATGCTCCACCTGTTCCTGCTCCAGATGCTCCACCTGTTCCTGCTACAGATACTCCACCTGTTCCTTCTCCAGATGCTCTACCTGTTCCTGTCACAGATGCTCCACCTGTTCCTTTCACAGATGCTCCACCTGTTCCTGCTCCAGATGCTCCACCCGTTCCTGCTACAGATGCTCCACCTGTTCCTGCCATAGATGCTCAAACCGTTCCTGCTCCAGATGCTCCACCTGTTCCTGCTCCAGATGCTCCACCTGTTCCTGCCACATCTACCACGGATGCACCACATATTCCTACCGCTCATACCACGATTCTTTGCCCGGACAATTTAGTTCTGATCAAGACACTTGGCGATGGACGTTGTCTGTTTCGAAGTTTAGTTACTGAAATTAACTCAGACTTGCAAACTGGACATAGAAATGAGAATGGAAGCCTTACAAATCCAATCCTAGCTGAACATGAGACGTGAAAGACAGACGAGATGAGAGCAAATGTAGTTGGATATATGAAAGAGAATTTGAATGATTTCAAAATACTTGGAGATGACTATGTAAATGAAGATTTACCTAGTAGACTCCGTTACACCTCACTGGGGCACAGAATCAATGATATGGCAAACAAAAACACCATGCCTGGTGAAATGGAAATATTGACTTTATCCAAATTTTTAAAAAGACCCATAACGGTTCTAAGTGGCGAGAATAGGGTCATTTCCCGATACGGAGACAGCCCTGATAAAGAAGCACTTCTTGTGCAGTTTGAATCATTGGGTGAAGATGTTGGACACTATAACTGTCTGTGTGTATCTAGTCATCCTAACAGATGCGCCGTGGAAGGTCCATCAGGCATCAGAAATCTCATCCAAGCATTATCCCCGTTGCCTAAAATATCCAAGAAGAGAACAAGGTCCAGAAAGACGGAGTCAGCAACGATACTTACTTTATCTCCATATAAAAATGACCTGTTAGAAAAGCAAAATCACCCAAAGAAAAGGAATCCACGCAAGCGACAAACACGGAAAGATTTGGACCAACAAAGGAAAAAACCCAGGATGTCTCGCGTTGATGAAAGTGATGACAATGAATGGCCTTGTTTGATGTGCGGTTAAGATTTCAGCACGTCCCGGCCTGGTGAATCTTGGGTTCAATGCCAAGTTTGTTTGAAATTGGCACACGATGTCTGCACAGCAGGCACTCGTCAATTTGTGTGTCCAAACTGCGAATCGGATATAGAAATTGATTGACTTTCACGTATTTCCCATGAACATTTGCTTGAATTATGTTGACAGTTCAGTCATGTCAAAAATTGTTTGAACGTGCTCACGTTTGTGTATTATACTAAGAAATGATAGAATTTATATCAACTTACATCTTAAATCATTCCAACATAGATCAAAAGGTTTATAGTACTTTATATTTTGTTTGATATGTTTCCCAGTGTTATAAGAGATCCCCATGGTGACGTAAACTTCTCTTTTGCTGGTAAATAGTACAGAATTGAAACTAAAACAGACTCAACCCATAAATTAAACCATAAAAAGTAAAAGGAGGGGCATAAAGCCCACTATGTGCGTTTTGCCCTTGGTGTTTGGGCGTCTTGCCTCACGAATGGGGCAAGAAAGCCGGGCGTGTAAAAAAAATAAAATCCAATTATCTCTAAAAGTTTAAAGAACACAACTGTGCTATTTCATCAACACGTTAAGTAAGCTGCATAGACATTGGTCGTATGCTCAACGTTTTGCACATATCCTTCCTACAGACACCAGATACTGTTACTATTAATGTGGGCCTTTTGCCCTACATTACCCTATCGCCGCTTTCAAGAGTATTTCACTTATATGGCGGCTGCTACTATTATTGTATGGAGAAAGCCCGCAACACTATAGTGGCTATGTATTACGGTGAAACCTGCGAGCATCGACTGGAACTAGCGAACAATGGGTGGTACTACGCTGAAATTCAGTGTAGCATTGCACCAAACCCTGACTCCGTGTAGAACAGTCCTCTACTGCAGACAAAGTTGCCGAGCTCCTGGCGGGATTCGAACCAAGGACCTCCTGATCCGAAGCCTGGGCTATCCCGCTCCAAACTCGTCTGTAATACACTTCACACCACCCATATGTGCTATCTTGGATCAAATAAAACTTGTTGAAGTTTGAGGTAAAGTAGGTCTATACAAATCAACTATCATCAACTACCCCTTGTCCATAAGCTGTTTTGCGCATCAGAAGGGCGGATTAAAAAAAAACTTTCAGGCTCTCAAGTTTAATCTATTCCCCGTGAGATCTTTTAAATAGTAAAATGTTTATCGTAAGGACTATACAATCTTTAGTTGACACCAAACACTTGAGAAAATTAGAAACTCTTACAACAAAGGTCACATTTAAGTAGTCCGTTAATGCAAGTAGCTAATTACACCAAGGATGCCTACCGATTCTTAACTGATTATCCAGATTAAATCCGGGAACTTGTTAACCTATTCAATGATCAGTGTTGGGGAGGTTTAATGAAATGACATTATGAGTTTACGTTTCTCTGAAAGGTTTGACTTCAAACCTCGTTGCTGTATTGGGGTAGTAACGTGAGTTAGACCTTTGGGTCGAGGTAGAAATCCTTTGAAGTTCAATGTTGTTACAACATCGTTGTTTCAAGGGATTAAGTCTCTGGTTTTCCACAAAATGTGGAATGGATGGAATGGGTTCACTCAGGAAACGAATAAGAAATAAGCAGTGAGTTCACTTAGGAAACACTTATTAGTTTTGATTAGTCATGATCATACATACGCACTATGATATTGTTGAAAATGACCGTAAGCATCGTTATTCCCTGTAATACCAGTGGTCTCAATTGCTGTTTATATTATACGATCAATGCTTTTCTTGTCTGAACTCAAATAGATAATTAAAAAATATAGCCAAAAAGTCACCAAATGTACCATTTCTTTACCTTACATTACGCAACATTTCATCATTCTATGCCTTGTGCATCTGGAAAAGAAGGGTAGAAAGCTGAAATCTTGTGTACACACTCCTTGACTAAAGAGGATTAAAGTTTATAACTTTGGTGACCTTGCAATTGGAAACCCAGTGGTCCTTTATAAAAAAATCATTTCAGATTTCAGCTTTCTACATCTTTTGGTTCTGGAAGAGAAGACATAAAAAGTTTTTTAGGGCGTGGCCCCTGTGGTACTTATAAGGGCAATAATTCCATCGGGCCTTACAGGCCAGATGAGCTACAAATAAAAGGACAGTGCCTAACACAATAAATCGAGAAATCATCTTGTCGTTGATCGTAGATAAAAGTGTTATTTTATAAAGAATAATGGCATACATTACGTTAAAATTCGCTACATATTACGTTTTCCTATGGAAATCGTATGACATTTGGGTTTAACTGAAAGGCTTGAAAGGAGCAGCTGTTTACGAATATAAAGGTTAATTATCAACTTCCTTAAACGATCTTGAAAGTGACTTAACATTTGGTATTACTTGAAAAACATAAAATGAGAGGAGTTTCTTTTCAGTGAGTTCTTTAATGTCAATAGCTCAAGTAAATTTGCAAAATATTGTTTTTGTTTATCGTTCACCATAACGACATTTAGTTTGGTTTAAAATGTCAGAATAAAGATATTTCCAGTAAATTAAATTGTTTTAGGTTTCTGTCGTATTAAAATGCTCCTACTATACACTACCATTATACATCCATATAACTCTACCGGTACAAGGTGATAACATTGCAGAAAACATTGAATTATGAAGAAAGTGTTAGATCAAATCCATGCATTAAAAACAATATATATGCAGATGAATCAGTGATAAATAGTAAACATTTACCAGTTACCGAGGGGTTATGACAATCAACTGTCGAGGTCATATCCCGAGCTAAGTTTATTGCCATAAGCCGACTCAATCTAGTAATTATTTGGTTAACACTCACGTGGCGCACTCCTTGAATGATTTCAACTAATTTGTATTATATACAATAAATTAATTTACGTTTTATTATTACACTTCATGACATACAGTAAATGTGTTCTGACTAAACCAAACATAATCGGCACATACAATACAGTCCTGCTTGAGGTTTTAAAACTACAACCTTGATTCCTTAAATAAAACAAAACTATTTCATTTCAATAGTCTGATTAAAATCTGCCTAGTTCCGAGAAAAAAATATTCAAATTATCAAATCTATGGAGATAGGAAATCCTGTACACTACGTCTGACAGCACTCCCGTACCTCGCATGGTTTTTATAAGCCGAAACCCAGTCCTTGGCGGAAGAATCACATCGTCTCTCTTTTAAGACCGCTAGCGGTCATCATCATAAACAGGAGTTACATGCCCCTAGTTCATACCGAAGGCTTATGCGGCCGGGCGGCTTGTGATTTGCAAGCTGTGTAAATATTAAGGACATGCGACCTACAGGGCTGCGGTCGGACTTAGTGGAGCGGACCTATCGAAAAAACAAGTTCGATTCTCGATAAAGTTAGTATTTTAAAACTTTTATTCCTCGGAACTAGGCAGATTTTAATCAGACTGATTTCAATATAATTATTCATGTATTAACTATCAACTATAGGCACTAATACAATCTTTACTGCCTAGACAATACGATTCGGCAAGTAGACTAGATTGGTCAATACGAGACAGATTCGGCCAATACGACTCTAAGTCCATAACTATCGCTTCAAAACTTTAGACAAAAATGACGGTTCTAAAATGTCATGTATAATTTTTATTTTAATTTGATAAAAATGAACTCTCTAACGTTGTGCAAATACATTACAAAAACACTAATTTATGAAATGATATTAATCAAGTTATTCCGTATTGGCTAAGAGCATTAATCAAGTTTTTTCCGTATTGTCCCAGTTACAGGTCCTCGGTATACCGATTGACCCTTGGCTTTGCCTCGGACCTGTAACTGGGCAAACACGGAAAACGTGATTTACATTATCAGATTCATAGAGGAAGCTAAAATGCACTACAAGTGATTTGAATTTTCAGCATCTTGAGAGTACAGAGTACAATAAAAAGCAGTCTAAGTAAACCTAGCCTTACTAATACTAGCTATACTCCCATATTGAATCTACCAGGATACAGTTAGCGTGTGTTTGCCATTTCAAAACCGACCAAGAGGGTTCTGGGATAACCAACCAACGGAGTTTGTGGTTACGGCTTACGGTTTGTGGAGAGCGATCGGTCCTGTGTGCTGTGCAACTGGAACAGAGAGGGTCCAGACTTGCGAGACTGTACATTAGCTTAAACAGTTTTGTTGATATCAGTTAGGAAACATATTGTTTCGGTGTTATATGTATAAAGCGTTCCAACTCGAGACTCCTGTTCTTTGCATATTGTTTTGTTAGTTATTCACCAGTGACTGTGTACTATGCGTATTTAAACAACTCATATCTATTATGAACTATAATGAAGAAAAATATACAACCACACAGTAAGAACAATGCCATCACATAACTAACATCCATAAATCAGGAAGTTATCTACTGTTTTTCCTCGTGAAAAAACCCAACTCTAAATGTGATTCATATTCATTTAATTTATTGACATAGTTAAAAAGACACATCGCAAAATATATAGATTACAACAACAATTACTCATATGTAGAAATCGATAACGTAAATGTTTAATGTAAAATATCAAATAAGAGCAACAGGCGCCACACCCTTAAACCTATTTTCATTTTCAGTTACATATACATTCGGCCCAGAAGCTTCAATTAACAATCTGTACAACCCCTTGACAAGTGAGGATATAAATGTATAGCTTTTGTGGCCATGTGGTCCGAATAAGAGCCACCTTGGCTATGCCTTTAAACCTATTTCCATCTTCTCCAGAAGCAAAAGGCCTTCAAAAGCTGTAATCTTGTATAGTTTTCTTGACTAGCGAGGATAATAATTTAGTTTTGGGGACCATATGACCATCGAGAAGGCTTAGTGAAACCTTTGATACTATACCCTAAATTATCAATTGCAAATATAGTGAGTTTTGCTTTAACGTGTTAGCAGCCTTCTTACTCAATTGAGGGTTGGTCCGTTACACATTTTTACATGTTCTTGAATGTTATAGCACTTCTGGATTGATTACCAGTATCCGAAATCCATTCCCCTCCATACTTAGTGTTAGAATTAGTGACCCTGCGGACCCTACTATTGAACCTTTTTGCCATCATTGTTTCCTCCTGAAGCACAGGACATAGAATGCTGAAGCGTTTAGTAAATAAACCTTGGAAAATTTTGAGACCCTGTTGTCCCTACTAAGAAAGGACCACATTGACCACACTATGGCATTGGTCGTCGTGCGACCGTCCGAAAATTGTAGCATTTTTGTCTTCTCATCCATAACCACTTCAAGCTAAATATCATGAGGATGTATCTTAGACCTTAGGAATTCCTTTTTTGTCGATTCGGTCTTGACCCTCTCCACTTTAAGAAACAAAGATTTTAAGAAAATATTACGATCATTGCTCATAGTTAGGGATTGGACCCCTTTAACATATATGATCGTGTAGTATTTATGAACACATCAATAATTTATGGTCGTTCTCAATGTATTACATGGAAAACTATAAGGAGTTTTTATTATTCTAACCATTATCATATGAAGAATTCTTCCTCCTAAAGAAATCTAGAAGATGACATACAGCACACAAAGTGGACATGAAAAGGGAACAGTGCACTTCAGCAGTAATCTACCAAACATGAGAAATGTAAAAATAGAGCCATGGGCTCTGTAGCTCATCAGACGTTTGAGGTAAATATGTTTTGACCCCTGTGACCCCATTGGGGGTCATGGGGTCACGAAATCTACCATTCAGAATCCCCATTTGCCAAGGAGTCTACACACAACTTTTCAGCTCTCTAGACCTTTTGGAACTGATGTTATTTATTGCAAGAAAACCTATAAAAATTACAAAACAAATGTAACAATTTCGGAATAAATTTCCTTACCCAAATGATTTATTATTATTCAACACTTTCTAGATCGCCAATATCAGACAGTGAAAGAAGTCCACACTAAAATATCCAAGGAGAAATAAATTTGCCATAGACTGTCATCTAATGGAGAAAAACAGGTTTTTAAGATTGTGACCCCTGTGACCCTATTTGGGGTCATGGGGTCACGAAACCTACAGTTTAGAATCTTAATTGGCTAAGGAGTCTACATGCAGTCTTTCAGCTCAATAGACCTTTAGGAGCTAAAGATGATGATGAAAATAAGTTTTTAAGGTTGTGACCCCTGTGACCCTATTGGGGGTCATGGGGTCACGAAATCTACAATTTAGAATCCCCATTTGCCAAGGACGGACGGACGGACGCCATGCCATGCCATGCGCCCATCGGGTCTTTCAGACCTGATGAGCTAAAAATGCTTATCGGCCTTAAAAGCTCATCGTCATGGATGCTGTGTGCTTGCTGCTCATCTTAAAACATCTACAACTGGAGGATCATGAAACAGACATCAGCTTTCCAGACAACTTCAAGGACAGGTCAGCAGAGGGAAAGATACAGATGTCATGATGTCGCAGTTGACATTTTTAAAGAGTGCTTTTTTGACAATTCAGAGAACCTTGTTGTCAAAGAGAGACTACAAGAAAGATTTTTCCGCATCTAACACGCAAGAAAACTACTATGTGTCCAACATAGATGAAGGGCGTTTTAAGTGTCATATTTGTCATAAGAACGTACGCATACATTGTATCAAATGGCACCCAAAATATAAAATTGAAAAGAAGTTGAAACCCCAAAAAGGCACATCTACATGATATGAAGAGGATAAAAGCACACGAGCCAAATTTAACAACGGGACCATTCAGAAAATGAAACCTTAATAGTGAAACCAAAAAATGAGATCTGTTAAAAAACATATTCTGAGGGTTTTCAAACTGTCGACATTTCACAGGAATTAAGACCAAGCAGATAACATGACCGATGCCAATCGTTCTGATTGTTCAGCTAAGTTCGAACTACCCTAGTGTAACAAAAACAACATCTGTCGACAGAATACCAAAATTTGTTTTTATGATGATAAAAGCCTGATTTTATACAAAATGCTATGAAGGTTACATATTGCTTTGATTTTTATGATGATAAAAGCCTGATTTTATACAAAATGCTATGAAGGAATATATTAATTTCAATTTTCGTATCTGTAAACATTTACTTTCAAAAGACGCAAAGTAAAATACTTGTTCCAGTTTGTAAATAAATATTCAATATCTGTCAATAGTTCCTGAATATCCTTGGATTTCTACTTGTACATGAATTCAATCATAATGTGAACTACAGTGAGTTAAGATTCAATTTTGTTAACACTTTTCTGAGAGCGACAATAAACTGACGGATATGTCAAAATTATACACGAAATTGTATTGTTAAGTTACGTTACTAAGTTTCTTATTTTAGAGTCATGTGTCCCTACAGGTAATTGACTTTGTTTTTGAGAAACAATAGTCATAAGAAGATAACAAATCCCATTGGCCCTCAAATAAAATTTAAAATATTAAAGGCACATATTTACATTTAGTTCTAGAGCTTAATGTCTTTAGTGTCGGTGGGCACCATTCCCATTCTGGTTTATTCACCCTTTTTTGGTTCACTTCCTCTTTCCTTTAAGTCACTTCCACTACCTCATATTATGACGTCACATCTTCATTCCTCTCCTCTTCACTCATTTAGACATCCCCCAGTCCTCTACTCGCAAGTTTTCTTTTCAAATTCCGGATTAGTGGAAACCACGAAATGCCACATAAAAGAAAAGCGTCACTGAACCACAAGTTGGTGAGGGGAGGGGCGAAGCGGGCGGTGAAGTAGTCCTACCCGTTCCTTCTTCGAATGGGACAATGTCAAATCAAGGAGACGCGTGTTGCTAATACCAACGAGAAGACATGGCCATCTTCCGACATGGGTTGTTACTCTGTAATAAGTAATTTCATTTACTTCATTTTTGAACTCCATCAAGGTTATGATACCTTGAAGACACACGGCAAATTTGGCTAACCTATCTTAAACAGTTTCTGAGAAAAGTTGTCCCCTTTGACGACAACCTCGAACAGAGTAAAAAAAAAAGAAGAAAAAAAAGGGCAAAAACTCTGTAAAAAATTATTTTGCGGTTCTGATTTTCTCACTCCATCAAGGTATTGATACCCTGAAGACACACACCAAATTTGGGTATCCAAAAATAGTTTCTGAGATAAGCTGTCCCCTTTAAGTTTAACTCGGACTGACGCACGGACGGAGCCCAAACCAATATCCGCCTTCCGCCTCGTGGCGGGGGATAATAATCCTTATTTCAATCAAAGGGGGAGTATTTCTGCGCCGGCAACTGTGGGCAATAGACCTTATTCACGCGACGCCATTTTGGAAACGAAAGCGAGGCTAGGAACGCAAACAAAGCGCTCAGTATGGTGGCATACCATTGCCGTGTGCCGCATTGTGCCAATGACTCTAGCTAAATCAATGACAGTTCCTTTTCATTCCACAAATTTCCTAAGGATTCGACACTTCGGAACCAATGGATCATAAAGGTCAGACGGGATGTAGGCGAAAATTTCATGGTACTAAATAAACGATCGTGGTGATCAGGTGATCGTGTGATGTTCACAATTTATCGTGCATCAAGTGGATGGCAATTTATTTACTACTGTAGGTCGGTTAGAAAAAAACTTTCAAATTTCTGTTCCATACAATTAAAAATCGCTCAGTTAATAAAGTATATATTATGAAATTGCTAATGTTGATAAACATCAAACAAGTCAAATTGTAATAGAACTACTGAACTGAACAGGTGTAGCCTGCTTTCGTGGGTCACATAATTTTGTGGTATTTATATATGCACTCTTGTTGTTATCAATATAGGAATATTTTGGTTCTTAGTAGTTCTGCATGGATCTCAGCATCGAGTTACCCCCCTTTAAGTAATCTGTTCAAGTCCTCACTTTTTATGACATTTCTGTGTGATGTTAAAAAAACATTTTCCCTTAAAAAATAAATATTGTTTTGTAGCAAGGTCATTCAATCTATTTTCTTAATCTAATTATTTTAGAGGATTATTTATTTTTTATTAAAAATAATTGAAATTATAGAAAGAGTTGTTTTTTTATCTATTTGTCATTTTGCAATCTTTTCCATTGCAAAGTCCTTTGGTTCGTTGGTAATATAGAATATAAAGATTTATAATTTGCAAGTCAATTAGCTTCAGAATATTTTTCATTACCAATAAGATACCTAGTTGCCATATGATTTAATTTCTCTACCAGAATAATTTCAACAATTTTTCTTTAAAATTTTGACACTGAAATAATAGAAAATTTATGTAAACAGTGTTCCGATCCAAATATTTTCAATGATTGTTTTGTTAAATATTATCTGAAGAAAATTATTTCAAGGAAACTTGAATGTTAACAATAATGTTTCCTACTTGTTTATGATCAAAATTAGGAAAATTGAGTAGATTACCTGAAAATAACGGCTTAAGTTATGTAAAGCAATTCGCCCGAGGTTCGGACAGTTTTGACCTAACTTTGGACAGTACCACTCTATTTGCTCGTGTACACATAGATTCATCAAAATGATTACTTTTAACACCAACCAATTACTTAGTCATCTATGTACATTGATATAAAAGCATTTCGCGAATATGAATCAGTATTTCAATTACACACGACTTTCTTTCCGATAGTAACATTCCGAAAACTCGTCGCTTGAATATGATGACAATGGCATTTGCAAACTCTGACGCAAAAACAGACTAAACGAAATGATTTAAGAGAAAATTATTCTGTCACATGGGTTGGCTGATTGTTTCTCTCTGTTTCCTTAGGAATTGTAGTAGAATATATTTATTTTTCAATTCCCTATAAAGAAAATGTATAAGTGTCCGAATCATAGTCAAAACTGTCCGAACCAAGGTCATTTTCATACATTTCGAAAATCGGGAGCAGGACAATTGCCACCCGGACAATTACCACCCGGACAATTGCCACCTAGGACAATTGCCTCCTAGGACATTTGCCACCGGGGACAATTCCCACCTAGGACAATTCCCACCCAAATATAAAAATAAGTAAAATATATAAATAAGTATATAAATAAAAACTAAATATAATTAAATGTGTTCCTTTTTTTATTTGTATCATCATGGTCTCATACATAAATAATTTAACATATCATAATATACATAATAATAAAACAATCATATATACCTTGACTGATGGCATTTGTGACTAGTGACCACATGGTCTCATGATAATTTAACATATCATAATATGAATATTATATACATCATCCCAGCACTAAGTTAGTGACAGTCATACCTAGCACTAAACACTTTCCACAGCACATTTGAAATCGATTCTCACAATCTAATGTTATGTGCAACGCTACGCAAAAAGTTCACAGAATTTCTGTTTGGCCAGTCAGTGGCTATTGCAGCCAGTCTCTGTTGCACGTCTCGGTATTTCCTCCGGGAATTTGCAACATTCACCCCAGCCAGCATCTGAGTGATCACTTGGTCGTTCAGTGCCTGTTCTCGTCGAAGAACATCCAGGAACTTCCATATGGAGGGGTGACAACCTGACATATTGCTCAGAAGGCGACGGTGCCAGCCCTCAAGATGGTTGTTGGTCCTTGGTAACCCATCAATGGTCCGCTGATGCTGATTCCATGATCCAATCGGAAACAAGGGGAGACGACGACCTCTGCGTTGTGGTCGACCGATGTAGGTGTCCTCAAAGTAATCGACTACAGGCTTGTCATCTCCATCTACTCTACGTCGTTGACGACGTATGTTCCGGCGCAGATCAGGTACAGTAGCCATAAGTGCACTGGCTCCCTCAGATGTTGACATGGCAGCAGCAGTCAGGATGTGTTGAGCAGTTTCCTCGGATGTCTCAGCCCTCTCTTTCATTGATGCTCTGACTTTCTGCACCTAAAATTACAGTAAAAAAATTGAAAATTATTCTGAATAATTTTTAAATTTTATAAATTATTTTCTTAGATTCTAAAAATATGCAAAATTAATATTATAATTATTTGAAAAATGGAGAATTTAGTAAAGGAAACTTACCTCCGAGGAGAAATGGTCTGGTGCGTGAGTGTGTTCATGTAGGAAACCAACACACTGGTCATCAAGAACCTTCATGCTTACTTTACAGATACCTCTACGTTTCATCTCACAGTGGTAACCGACTACTCCATTCTTCAAATCCTTGTGTCTAACATATCGATAGCCCCTGAAGTGGATTTTGTTAACGCCTCTCTCTGACTTTACATA
Organism: Steromphala cineraria; assembly: GCA_916613615.1. Classification (NCBI taxonomy): domain Eukaryota; kingdom Metazoa; phylum Mollusca; class Gastropoda; order Trochida; family Trochidae; genus Steromphala; species Steromphala cineraria. The sequence continues at coordinate 12,515,995 of OU744729.1, forward strand.
CTCTACTTGGTTATCCATGGTGGAATGAACAACGCCAGTTTCTGACCATCTTAAATACAGTAGTTATTTGTTTTTAAAAGACATAAAGTGATTGGGGATTAGCAGAAAATGAAGCCTCTAGAAAATTCTTTCATAATCATAAAACTATTATGATAATGATAACTAGTATTGATAACTATGGACAGCTACCACCTCTATCCTGGTATACTATCAGTATGGCTGCAACGCATGATGGAGAGGGGAATGCAGCTGGGCATTCTTTCCCCACAGAGGCAGATCAAGTCATGTTGATTTTCTAACGACCTGGTGGAGATGGGAGGGAGTGAGCTGCTCCGTCTCATGGTAACATCGCTACTGAGGATCCTACCTCTCACCGGGATTGTGATGTCTAGTATGTTGTTGCCACGGCAGTACTGGCATGTGGCTAGGGGTCAGTCAAAAATCAAACACGCCAGGCGGTTACTTAATAGACGTTTAAACAAAAGCTACCTGAAAATGCACTGATGGTCACAAATGACATGAAGACAGAAAATAATTTGGTAAGGTAAATTTTCTTTGCTTTCCTAGTGCATTCGGTCAACAAAGATTGTGATTTATTTACACACTCTATTAATGGTGACATGTCATCTAATGCATCTTTTTTACATGCCAAAGACATGCGCATAGATTATATGACTGAAAATGTCCTAGTATTGTTGTAAAATGGACAGTTCGTCCTCCGCCTCGGAAACCGTCAGCCCATCCCGACAGCTCAGGTATGAGCTGGAGGCTTCCTGCTTCTCTGGGGGGTGGGATTTTAAAGAGAGAAGAAAGAAGAAGGTGGGGAAGAAGAAGGAGATGGAGGAAAAGTGGGAGAATAGAGAGGAAAGGAGGAAGAGAAGAAAAGGGAGGAGGAGAGGAAAGAAGAAGAGAAAAGACAGAGAAGAAAAAGGAAGAACAGAAGGAGGAACAGAGAAAGGAAGAGGAGGGGAAGAAGGAACAGCAGAGGAGGGAAGAGAAGTGGGGAAGGAGGAGCAGAGAAAGGAACAGCAGAGGAAGGAGGATAGGAGGGAAGGGGAAGAAAGAGCAGAGAAAGGTTGAGGAGAAGAGAAAGGAGGAGAGGAGGAAGAAAGAGGAGAAGAAAAGGGAAGAGGAGCTTAACGAAAGGAGGAGGAAAAGAGAGTATGGAGATAATTAAGAAGCTTTGGGAGCTAAAAAGAGTTTTAGAAGAGGGAGGGGGAGCTAAAGAGGAAGCTGGACTTGGCAAGGAGGGTGGCCTGCAACCAAGGAGGGCGAAGCCAAGGACCTCCACGGTTCCCAGCCCGCGCTAAGAGACATCGGACGGAGCACCGTTGGCAGACAGTGGAGGGGGGTGACCAGGAAAAGGTCACCACCATTCGGGTGACTGAATGGTGTGAGCCGCCGGAGGAAGAATAAAACAAAGAAAAATTTTCTTTCTTAAATACCTTAGGACTATTCCTATGGGAGGGTAAAAATCTAAAATCTGCGTGGGAAAAGTTTATTTTATAAATTACTCTGGGGAGATTGTTAAAAATAATTGAAGTACTATTATTTTATAATCATTGTTTCCAAATTTGGGAAAACCTCGGACCTGGTCACTTTCCAAGATATTGTAAATAGCAAATGATGTTAAATTTGAATTAGTAATTTAAAATTAAATGAATTTAAATAATGAAATATGAGGTTTTATTGTTAAAATGTAACTTAAAGAGTTATATATATAAGTCTGTTGTTATCTTTCCAATTTTATTTTTATCTATTTATTTTTACATTGTGTCAAAGACCATATTATTAAGTGCAAGCTATCATTGATATATATTTTGTTTTTTCCTCTGAATTATTGAATTTAAAAAGTGCTTTTATATTATCCCCTGTTATTGTCTTTAAATGTTTTGTCTTATTTACTTTATTATATAACAGCACTGGAAGTAATTCTTGATATATTTTTTACCAATGAACTATGTGGTAAGTTGATTTGTTTGTATTTATCTGTGATGAATCTTTAGATTATTATACTTGGGGTGTTAGAAATTAGTAATAGGCAATTTGTACATTTTTGCTTAAAGTGGTATCTGGAAAGTCAATTATAAATAAATTTGATATTTAGGTTATCTATTAAATAAATAGGAGACATAACTCATAAATTGTAACCTTTATTTCTGAGTTAAGATTAAAGTGTGAAGACTAACTGTCTGAACACTGGGCGTACAACCTAAGATAGTAAGTAAATAAGTAAGGTTTATATTTAATTAAGATGTGAGTTGACATCTTTTTTCGTAGGAGGGGAAAGATGTAAGAAATATGGGGTTAAATTATTTGCGGGAATTAAGGCGAATGCAGCAATCGATCGAGTTCGTGTTATGTTAACATGTATCCGGTAATGTTTTCCAATATTGCAGTGACTGATTTCGTAAATAATATTTCAAAATCGAAATGTCATCTTCAATTTACCTATTTACATAATTGTAGTAACCTTTATGAGTTGTAATTTCGTATTTATATAAAGTCACTACTTCGTTTTAATAATTATTATAGCAAGAACAATGAGCTCGATCAGCTGCATTCTCTCCCCACAGAGGCAGATCAAGTCATGTTATTTTACGCCAAGTAAGTGGGATAGAATGGGAGATGTCTGATTGGAGTCAGTTGTGCAATCAGCGACGCTGTTCTTAAATCATCATTTCGGCTACTGAATCATGGCAAAGGCATTGCGATATGGACCACCCTTTCAATGCGAGAAGCGTTGTCATTTGTGGTGCAATTTTCTTCTTTGAATAACGGTCACAATGAATTTAGCCATCATTTAACTTTTCCGAGAGAATTGCCCACGCGCATGTATACAATAACATAGATCTTGCAGTCCCGAAGAAATATGAATTACAACAATGGGAATGCTTCAACAATTGGATAAATACGATATTTTGGCAACATGGAACGTTTGCACTTAGAAAATCTCTTTAAAAAAACAAGATTATGACGAATCAATATAACACAAAGATCGTCATGTCATTCAACTCCGGGAATCTTAACAATAAATTTACAGAAGAGAAAATTTAGCGATGCATTATTCTTAAATCTACCTAAATGTTACATTCACTAATCCAGTGTCCTGGCTCAGTAATTGCTGACGTCAATGCGCAGAGGGAGCTGAGCGGCCTGGATCCTGCGGCCAATCCAGTCCGTCAAGGTGTCCCGGTCTCTCTGCGCGTCCCACAACATCCTAAGAATGGCTGAGTTGGTTGGTGAGTCCGTCTTCTTTAGTGCAATGGCAGCGACTGTCTTGTAGAGGTATATTTTGGCTTTTCTTTCTTTGCGGGTTTTTTTACTCCTTCTGGCTCACTACGCTGGTCCCTGGTAGAGCCAACATGTTGTATTTATCAAAACACATTTAGTTGGACGTGCGGCGTCAACACATTGTAAGTTGACGTCGACGTCGCACATGCAACATTAAAAAAAAAACATTGTTGTGAGTTAATGGTCATGGGCGTGGCGGTTCTTGCAGGGCCCTTACCTATAGAATAAGTAAAATGGGGTACTACTGTACAGAGTAGACACCAGCAGCAGCAGATTTAAATGTAGCAAACGAAGTTGCAGCAGCAGCAGAGGAAATTAAAGGTGATATAGATAGATATGCTCCCGCTGATAAGCAGGAAATTATTTATATGCCAAAATAGTCCCAACCACTGAGAAGTGGGGGACAAAATAAGATCCCAACTGAAAAGTAGGACCCCTAAATTTAGAATATTGTTAAAAGATGATAAATCCTCCAAGAATCCCGCCAAAGCACAGAGTGCCAAGCCCACACACATGACCAATAACTCACCATACGATTCCCACCCTAGCTTGTTTCATAAATTACCTACTCAGTGAAGTGCACGCAGAATATTACTAACAAAATGTTAAATTCCCCGTGGGGAGAGGTGCACCCTCACCATACGATTCCCACCCTAGCTTGTTTCATAAATTACCTACTCAGTGAAGTTCACGCAGAATATTACTAACAAAATGTTCAATTCAAAGACAATTCTGGTCCCTGGCAGGATCAGCTGTATTCTGAGCAGCGCCTCGTATATATCCAGGTAGAGCAGGCTGGTCGTCGTCGCCACCATGTCGTTCGATCCCAGGTGGATGACCAGTGTCTCTGGGTGACACCTCCCCGCCGCAGCTCCCTCCAACTCATGCCCCCTCGCACGAACCACTTGGCGTCTTTAAGGGACCCGGCCGATCTCTGAGCTCTCGCCAGATATGAGGACCCGATCAGCCAAACTGAAAATATAAGATACGGAGTAGAAGCAAACCAAAATATTGACGAGTGTTGCTAAAAGAGAGGTAAGCGATTATAGGATTATTAAGCATCATAGCCCCATCTACCGTATTTCTTAATAGTATGCTGGCTTACGCCGTTAGCTGCGGCTGTACTTGCAGCACCAATACGACAAGAGTGGGAGGAAAAGGGGTCGGTGTCTGCCTTTTTTAGTACAGCCTGAAACTGATATCTTGTAAGGGGGGAGTGGTCAAAATGGACAAAGGCCTGTATTGGCCCATTGGGGCGAAATTTTAGATAAGAATGTAGGGCAGCGACTGGACACAAGGGGTTGGAAGGGAGTGAAGTAACGGAAACAATCACGCCTTTATTTACCCTATCTGATTTGGAGTGTCTCAATAAAAATTGTACTCGCCCGGCAGATGTGTCTAGCTTCACGTCATTGACCGCAATGCCAGGCTGGTTAACCGAGGTCTGTACAAGCTCCCACACTCAGAAAAATCCAAAGAAAGCGGCACAAAAAACATCTGCAAACAGATTTTGTTCATACACGTTTGTACATACAGCTGGTAGATTAAGGATAAAGAGTATTAATAAATCGACAGTGATTGGTTTCGTGTGTCACGTCGCGACTGATCCCGAGTCATGCCAGCAAGAAGCTTAGCAATCAAGAAGTGACCTGTGCAATCTGGCCACCCATTTAACTTATTAAAGGATGATAGAGCAGAGATATAAGTTTTTGCTGTACTGCTTGAGTAATGGTTAACTGAAAGATACGAAATGAAATGTACAACCTGGTCTATCCTGTGGGCCATACTGGAGGCAGCTCGTGCTTTCGTCTGAAGGAGTGGAACGTCTGTAAGCTGGTGTTATATGTCGACAGAGATGTGCGTAATAAACGCTGGGCCTCCATATCTAGACATTCCAAAGATCGTCCGGAAGGGGGGTTGGCGTCAGGTCGGCTGCTGGTACCAATTTGCGGAACTTGTTTATCTGAAATCTCGAAATAAAGTCAGCAATAACATTGTCATGAGTGTTGATATATACAGCTTTGAATGTAATGAATGTAAAGAAAGGTGAGCTGTGTCGTAGGTTGAACCGTTTTCTCAGGCGCCACTGGAACATTATAATGACTAAGTACCTGCATGCAAACCTATAAATTGTAATGACAGTCATTGGTGCCGGCCACGGCCCCCGTGAGGAAATCATCAATATAATGCATTAAGTGCTTATTCGGGAGATTGCGAAGCATGCACCATTGCAAAAATGTGCTGAACCTTTCAAATATAGCAAAAGAAATAGAGCATCCAAAAGGTAAACGTTTGTCAAAATAGTACTTGCCGTTAAAGTGAATGCCGTTGGGGCCAGAGACATTGGGTCTGTACTGCTGGGGTGCCCGGGACTGGTAACTGGTGCCCGTAGCAGCTGGTGATCTGATTGACCCGTTGGGACGAAAACAGATCTGCACGTTGTAGCCAGTCTCCCCACAATTACCGCCCTTGTGTGGGTACTTACCCTGTCGTTGACAGTCAGTCACCTTTGTTGAAATCCCAACATATATTAAGTGGCAAGTCGCGAGAAGTATTCCTTGTGGCACTTACCCTGGCACCGGCGCACGGTTCATTCTGTTGCTGTGTCAACATATGTTGCAACCAGAGTTCCCCATCAACGCGTCCCCACTGACGAGTAGGGTCCCTTGCCATTCTGTGACGGAATTGTTGATCATACACCTTCTACCCATCTCCCCAGAAGCGCCAGGCAGCATTGCATATGGATTCGGCGTAGGATAACATTCCCTTTAACGCACTAGGTGAGCTATGCTTAGTCAAATAAATGGACATGAAAATGTGAAATGCAGATGTCCATGCACCAAGAGAGATTGGCTTACCGTTCGATTGCTGCCGAGAGACGAGGGAGTCACTTCCATTGTTATCCGCGATGAGCTCCATCTTTGCCTGGTTATCAACGCCCGTATTTACATTTGGAAGTAACAGGGAAAGATCAACGTACTCACCGTTAAATAACCTGTCACGGGTTTGCTGCTTCACATGTGCCTCTATTTCCTGCACTTCGAATGTCAAAGTTGCAGGGGCCGAAGCAGCGATTGAGGAATCCGGTGCAACAGGAAGAGAAACGGGCAGTTTTTTCTCTCATTATTTGATAAGAGAGCAAGAATGGCCTGAAGCTGCCCCGAAATTGTAGGGGTTGAAGTGGAAGAGGATGCGACATTGGGAGAGGGAGTTGTGAAATCGGCAATGTCAATAGGTACAGATGGGGGTGATGAAGTAATATCAACAGACTCACCTTTATCTTCCCTCGCAACACTTGCAACACTCCGCTTTTGCCCTTTCGACCGTACAAGGCGGTGATTTAGAGCGGCTTTCCTTTTACCAGGCATGTTGAACTTGAAATAGCTTGCAAAGATTGAAAAAGGATGTTGTCGCGGCGGCAGAAAGTGAGCGAATGAAGCGGGAAGCCGTTGGATGAATAAATGTGACGTCATAGGTAACTAAGTGACGTAGCATGAGGTAGTTAGCAGCCTGGTTGCCCGGGTCGATTGCGCTGCGCAGTGCAGCGCAACAAAGCAACGTACCAGAATTAGAAAATAGAAATGAAGTAAGTGAAATAGTGTAATGGCCTTGATAAATACATTTATTGCAAATCACTAAATGAAATTATCTCTTAATAGGGTCCTGTCTACAGCTGGGACATTCTTCCTCGAAACTCTCTCCAGGGTCGAGGCCGTGAACTCCCACTCTGGTCTGATGACATGGTCCTCCAGTCCTTTGGTGGCCAGGTCAAAGAAGCGGCCACGTCGGGCTATGGACGAATCTCCCCAGCCCCTCCTGGCTGCTGGAAGCAGGGGCATCACTCCGAATGAGAGGAGATTGGCTGCTTGTTCTTCTTGGGATGGAAAGGACATTCGCCGGTTTTCTGGCGAGAACGATCTTTCCTTCCCTGTGAGGACAGGAATCTCTTTGCGGGACTCGGATGCCTTGGTAGTTGAGCCGCTAGGAGTGCTGGCGGTGCTGTTTGCTGTCTGGTAACTACCAATCCGTCTTCACCTGTCCCAGATTCGGATTCTGTCTCTCATAGGTCCCTCACACACTCTGGATCATCAAGTTCCAGGACATCATGCGTAGGGGGAAGGATCCATCTTTTGATTTCTGTAATTAGGGCTGGGTCGATGCCCTCGGCAGATCGAAATTTTCCTGGTTCTTGCAGCAGCTTCTTCCAGGGTAGTATGGTCCTACGGCCGTTTGTCCTCGAAGGGCTGCAGGAGCGACATCCTCCTGGTGAGGGCCGTCATGGCTTGGGCAGATGTCAAGATCCTTGGTCCTATGTGGGCCTGGTACCATAGGCCATCCTCTTGTAATACGGCTGTCGCCCCCTCATGATCGACTTTGATGTCATCCTCTTCCCCGATTTCTGGCGTCGACGGGCTGTACCTTCGGCTCTTGGAAGGGGGTGGCGACTCCTTCCCTCACTGGTTTCTTGCGATCCGGCCCACTCCTCTTTTGTCTTGGACGGGACTGGTTCTCTACCCACGCGATGACCTGGTTCTTTAATCTTCTCCCCACTTCGGTCTCCTCTTCAGGGATGGTCATTACCCTCGCGTATGGATCGCCAACCAGAAACAACTCTGCTCGTCACAGACGTCTTGGCCCAACTCTTTCCCTTCTTCCCCGTGTTCCTCTGCGAGTTGCTTTCGTAGGTCACTGGTTCGACGATAGGTGCTGTTGTCTGGGCACCAAGGGCATATGATGGTGAGCCTCCTGTTCTTCATCGACATTAAGTGAGTCTTCAGATCCTTCTTGTTGAGAAATCTCTCACTGCATCCATCCACCCCGCAGATCAAAGTCACCTTCTCTGGAAGGTTGTCAGAGCAACCTTCTTTCAAGGTCATTTAATCGCTTGAGAATCTGATCGAGGATATGAGATTCCCTCGAATCTCTCATTTGTTCAGGTTGAGACGGTGCTGGAGCTGGAGTCACCAATCGAATGGTAGGTTTCTTCTTGTCAGAGGAATCTCAAACTAGGGCTTCATAGTGCTCGATTACTTCCACTGCTTCCGATACCGTTCGAAACGCCTTGGTGATAAACAGGTATTTAAGCTCTGGCTTCAGCATCTTATATATCCCATTCAGCGCGATCGCTTCTTGGGCTCGACTATCAAGTTCTGCATAAGCTCTCTCCGTCATCTGACGCAGGTCATCAGCCAGCATAGCCTCGCCAGGAAGCATTGTGCGAGACTCCAGCTTAGAAAGCCACTTATCTTTCTGCCTATCACTTCCAAACTGGTGGTTGAGTCTCTCAAACAGGTAGTGATACGACCGTCTCTCGCAGGTGGTAAGGCCCATGTAGTAACTTCTTGCCGAACCCTTCAGACTGGCGGATAAGACCAACAGTCTCTCCTGAAGTGGCCATCTCCCCAGCTCAGCGCAGTTCAGAAAATGGCTGAGATATTCATCCCAGTCAGCTGTGCCGTCATAAAACTCGGGTCTTATGGAATTCGACCCTCGTCCGATGTCACTGTTGACAGAACATCTACCTCGAAGAGGTCGACCAGCCCCATTTCTATTCTGTCTAATTTAGTCTTTGGGGCCCACCCCTCCTCTCATATTGGTGGCTGTCAGAGCTATCTCCTCCAAGTACCTCATCAACTACAACCTCTTCAAATGATGTATCGAATTGATCGACCTCCATGCATGATTTATCTCTGCTGTCCTCAACACCCTTGAAGGATATCTCTAGGTCTGGTGACTTTAGCCGTTGCCATTTTTACGTTTAATCTGGTAGCCTGTAAAACTCTTAAATTGGAATAAAATCTGTAGGTATTCACAGCGTTCTTACAACAATAGCATTGACTATTTATCTTGCACAACCGTCTTTTAGTACCGAACAACCTTGGATAAGCTTGTACAATCTTAAAATAATAATCTTAAACGACCCATGACATCAGGAATGACCTTGAGAATCTGAAACTGCATAGAATTATCCTTAAAAAGTAAACTGGAATAATCTTGAAAAATCTTGAACCGTCTTGCATGTCTCAACCAATATGAATAAATCTCCAACGACCTTGAAAAAAATCAAGTGACCTTGAAAATCCTCAACACTCTTTACCAAATAGACACAGCCAATCTTTGACAATCTTCATTCTCATTGAAATCAAATCATAGATTCGCTTCCTTATTTAATATTACGTTGTTACTTGTCACAAATCTAAGATCTATCGCACAGGCAGAATATTACTGGTCTCAAAATTGTTTTCTTCAAGAAATGATTTGTCAACTTGATCTGTCAAGTGTTACAAATTGTGATAGTATAAAATCGATTTAAAACTATGCACAATCAGTAGCGTAAGATTTATATTCCTCTATATAGATATCCTCTCCGGCCCTCGGGAGCAAAGAAACTGGAGATTGAAGCATAAGGACATCTTCGAGCATGATAATAATGAGAAAATTATAATCCTCTTCAGGATCACATGTATATTGCAAATGTATTTTCTTTCGAAAGATAGGAAGCGCAAGAGGGTCATGTGTCTTCCTCCGTAGAAAATAATTTTTTTTGTTCATCTGATCTATATTTTGAAAGTGTAATAAAAAAAATTTGCTTTAAATATAATTGTTTCGCTGCATTGGCAAACAGAATTGCCATACTGTAATGAGTTTTAACAATACTGCAATCTACAGATACAACACACAATCGCAATGTCTTTTTAATACTTAGCTTGGCCATCGACATTCATGCAGATGATAATGGACTTTATTTCTCAATGTTTCCTTATGGACTGAATTCAAACTGTAACATCTCAAATTCAAATACTTAATTAAGACATCCCAAAAGCTAAGGAAAGCAAAACTGTCTTAAAGGCGATGAAGCAAACATGTCAATTGTCAGAAATGATAATTGAAGTAGTAAAGTTTCTGATAAGATAATACGATGATTAAATGAATTCTTAATACGACGATTGAATGAATTTTTTTATTACAAATTATTCACTTGTTCAGCGTTTCACTCAGTGGTGAGCAGTTAATATTTTGAGACATAGTTGCCGTAAAGAGCCACTCCGTGAGTTGTCAGAGGTCACATTTGGAAAACTTTACCAGCAGGGTCATCTGATTTGTATCGACTGCTTCAGGAGAGCTAATCGAAGTCGTATAGTGATGTGACAGGGTGAGGTATAAGCATTCCTACTGGCTTTGGCTAGGGGATATCTCTTTGTTGTAGAGTGTAGGATTCTCAACCAGGAAGTCCGAGATAACTCTAGAGTGCTCTGGGCCTAGTATCAAATAACTCTAGAGCCATTGGCCCAGGGAAACGCCCAGTCTCAAATGACTCTATCCAGGCTCAAATGACTCTACCTCAAATTCAACATTTTCTAAAAAAAATCGATGAAACTAAGATAGAGTCATTTCGGGCTAGCCTCAGATAACTCTAGAGTCATCTGAGCCTAGGCCGAAATAACTCTGGAGCGCTCTGGGCCTAGTCTCAAATAATTCAAATGACTATCCAGGCTAAAATGACTCCAAACTTTATCCATGAAACTAAAATAAAGTCATTTCGGGTTAGCCTCAGAAAACTCTAGGAGATGAATCAATTGATGACATAATGTTAAATTTATTATAGCAATAATGTTTATTTTGCTGACGACTTCAGATATCCTACTTAATTATATGTTTCGTTCAATTTCCCATTTTATTATTGTTGTTTAGAAGGCGGTAGTATGTATAAAAAACACACTTCATTCTCTGCTTATAGATCTGCTTATTATTATTTTGAAACTACACACAGCAGTCTTTCGGTACACTAAGCCATTTTTATCCAGATAAATATTTTCAAAGTCACCACATGACAAGTGGTATTTTGAATTAAACATTATTCAAGACGTCAATTTTAACGCTATATATAAGCCGAATTTGTTAGAGAAAACATATTATCAACATATTCTAATTTTTTAAAAAAATGATGGAAATCAACTTATCAATAACTGCACAACATGTATTTTTTTTAATTTAATTGAAAAAAATCTTATTGGCAAACCGATAGACAATAAAGAAAGTTTTTGAGATATAACAAGCTTTGAAAAAAAACTGCATGAAGGCAGACATCTGTTACTTGAGACCTCCTCAAACTTCTATCTAAGAACATTTCTAATTGTTATTTCAGTGATATGTATAATTCATCAACTTTCCTTTTATGGAGGATTTCGCGTATATTCCTTGTATACTTGTAGAACACTATTTTCACAACACATAATCAAGTAGTATAGAAATAACTATTTTGTCAAAATGGTTAATTTTGTTTCGCACATTTATTGTAGGACGCTAGACTCACAAGCCAGTTTTCACTATCCTATCTCCGCTAGCCAAATAGATCTTATAACGACATAATTTGTAAGGCATCTTCCTCTTCCATCTTCCTCTTTCATATCCGATGAGTGTACGCAGAAAATGGCATATTTACTTTACGAAATTATTGAAACCTTTTAGAATGTTGTCAACTTCTAGTTTGAAAAGTCATGCATTGATTATATATACGATACAGATATACAGAATGTATAACAGTCGAAGGTCTGTCATATAACGTTTACTCTTGCAAGTCTGTATTTAACATTCGCTATCACTCATGTTCAGAAAATTCTTGTTGCGTAAAAGTCGTATATATGAAACACGTCCTTTGATATCTATCCTTCTAAACTCCTCGTCAATGTAGTTTTTTGCACTTACATTGTTAAGTAAATATGAAAAGATGAACATATCTTAAATTATTGAATGGAGACTGCATTTGTCTAAAAAAATGAAGTCTGATACTGAATTAGCATACATGTAGATGTATTCAACCGATTATTCGGTAAAATAATTGGCTACAACGTAGAACATAAAATAATTTAATAATTAAACAGGTAGCCTGACAGTATGGGAAACTGCCATTCAGATACTTAAATAGATCTACAAATTAAATGACTGCAATGTAGGTATGTTAATCATTCGATTAACAAATATACATAATATTATGAAGAAAAAACCCGATTTTACCACTTTCGAAATTTGTAATGAAGTGAAATGGTATACATATAGTGAGCCTTTTTAAAGACCATGTTCCTTTTTACAACACTTTGAAATTTTTAACAAACGTGTCATGGTGGTTACAGCAAAGAAAAGAGACATAAACATTTGATGTAGGAGATACTATGTCCTACGTAGGAGATACTATGTCCTATGTAGGAGATACTATGTCCTACGTTGGAGATACTAAATCCTACGTAGGAGAAACTATGTCCTACGTAGGAGATACTATGTCCTATGTAGGAGATACTATCTCATTCGTAGGAGATAATATGTCCTACGTAGGAGATAGTAAGTATTAGATATTAAGTCATACGTAGGAGACACTATGTCCTACGTAGGAGAAACTATCTCCTACGTAGGAGATACTATTTCCTATGTAGGAGATACTATATCATACGTAGGAGATAATATGTCCTACGTAGGAGATAGGAAGTATTAGATACTAAGTCATACGTAGGAGATACTATCTCCTACGTATGACTTAGTTCTCCCAAATTTTTCTTCCACCTTGACACTAATACGCTTCGTAGTTCCCTCAAATTATTGAACGTGATTAAAAACTTTGAAAAAAAGTAAATTTTTAAGAAAACGCATCAATAATAAATACATAAGCCATGGATATCAAAACTGATTTAAAAGATATAATCATTCACCAAATATGCTCTCATAAAATTGCTTAGCATCCTCAAAAAAGTAAAAGTACAGTCGCAAACGACAGCATACGGATTCAACGCTTCATAGTGAATATATGTGTAAATATTGTTACAATTTCAGTCAAGAACTATAGTTTAAACTCATCAGTGACGTCAAGAAATAATTGTAACAACATGAAAAAATATTTGAAGCTGTAATATAGATAATACGCAGTTTTCATTACAATGAACAACAAACATGAAAGTATTCTCTTCTCGAAACGCAGATTAAAAGTATGATTTAAAAAAATTTGGGGCGGATGTCAATCCAGTGCATAAAAACATTTAGAATTATCAATGGTTTAAAATAAACATTGAGACAATTTAATTTCACAGATTATTTTGGTAGAGTCATTTGAGCCTGGATAGAGTCATTTGAGACTGGCTTTCCCCGGGCCCATATGACTCTAGAGTTATTTGAGACTAGGTCCAGAGCACTCTAGAGTTATCTGAGGCTAGCCCGAAATGACTCTATTTTAGTTTCATCGAAATTTTTTTTGAGAGTCATTTGAGCCTGGATAGAGTCATTTGAGACTGGGCGTGTCCTTGGGCCCATATGACTCTAGAGTCTTTTGAGGCTAGGCCCATTTGACTCTAGAGTTATTTGAGGCGGTAGAGTCTTTTGAGCCTGTTACACCGGGTTCGAATTCCGGTGGGGGTGGTCTCAAAATCACTTCTGTTACATTTGGCGCCGAACGTGGGGCCCGGGGCAACTCCCGAGTGTTCACAACACCCTGAGTCCGTCGAATTGAGGTGTTTGATAACTCCAAATGGCTTGACTCGAGGACGAGTCACTTTGTGGAGGGGGTGTATGTTACAGGGTGAGATAAAAGCATGCCTACTACTTTGGCTAAGGGAATATCTCTATGGCCTAGCAGGTAGAGTGTAGGACTCTCAACTCGGAGGTCTCTGTGTTCGAATACCGGAGGTGGTCTCACAATCACTTCTGTTTCAGTGACAACAGGAAGGTAAATGCCGACAACGGCAGGGGCCAAACGAGTTACGAGTTGCAGTTATTTGATAGGTTATATAACTAGAATTCATGGTAATTAAACGTGTGAATTTTTACTTCCGTGATTATAACTGACTGTTTTAAGATGTTCATTTAAAACACGTCTTTATCATATAATTGTCATTGGGGGGTAAAAATGTTAGATATATTGAATATATATCATGAATTATGCCATTCCCGTTCATGTCAAAGCAAAACCCTATGCGATAAAAAAAATAACGGAGGGGTTTAATGTGTTTAACCACAGGTTTATAAACAGGAAAAATGAGTAAGTTTATGTAGTGGAAGTGCCCAAGGTTTTCACTGACATTTATACAACAGTTGACATTTATCTTTTAAACTGTTTTGTTTCAGTGAAAAGGACAGATTTCGATGTAAACAATCTAAATGAATTTCGGAATCAGGGTTGAAAACAAAATTTCTTTTAGAATTAAAATTTTAAATTCCTTTGAGTATTTATTTCCTAAAACGCATTTAAAAGGGAATACTTAATTTTCCTTGTAGCCTTTTAAAACACTCTCATGTTTCAACAGCAAGTTATTATGGTATAACAGATTGGTTAATGGTAGCAGAGCCATTCCTTCAGACAACTAATGTGCAACACTAAAAGTTCATTTAGAGTTGAAATTCAAATATCTGTCAAAATGTGTAATCTCCCCATTGATCAACATAATCCTATAATCTACAGCCTAATAAATCAAGCACGTTTGATATCAAACAATTTTATATCTTAGTTGACAGACCTCTCATCCCATAATTGAAATACCACTTCAGCACGATAAATTCCAATCTATTTGCATTCAATTGAGCGTTATTGTCTTCTACAAATCATCTGTAAATCAATCACTTTTAATTTAAAATTCGCATTGGAGACATTTCTGTATCAAACAAAGCAGATTCATTTTTAACACAACTTGTGATTACTGAAATACTCTTATCTCTTAACTTATATCTTTGTATTTCAAGCAACAATGTAAAGTTACATAAAACCGTATACAAATTCCCATGTCGCTTGCCATTCCTCTCTCCTGCATCTAAACTTGTCAATGCAGACCAAAACGTACCAATGACTAAAGATTCATGATAACATGTGGTTTGGGTTTACAATTACACACAATTAGTTCAGTTCTCGAAAATGTTCTGCACTGCAGTGCGTGACATGAGCTTTGACAAGGCTTTTGGTCGGCAATGCGAAGCAATGTATTTTATGTCATGCAGGGCTTGCATTGATTCCCGCGATGGTATCCACATTTACCATGATATAGGCATTCTGGTGTATCACAGGGTACCACGATTGCGTGCAAGTGTCAATAGAACATAGATTAATTGCCTTTGGCGAAGATATGACGATTTTTATCATGTAATTATCATTTTCTCCTTTTACAAACTGAAAATCACTTTTTATGTAAATCAATCTTCATATGACGATTTAATGATTTCATAAATTGCAATTATTCAAATCAGAAATCCTCGATTAAGTGTCATTTTATTAGAAACAACAAAAATCAAACAAATCAATCTGTATCTTCGTCCTTCATTAATGAATTGTTATAAAGGAATATACTTTCGCTTTACACTTACCATTTTTATGTAGATTGATAGATCACCAATGACTATCCTCCACTATAAGAACAACATTTGTGGCAATCTTCGGACTAAAATTGTTTATATCCTTTTCGCGGTTTCTGGCAGGAGGTGCACGTTACATATTCCAAATCGGATTTTACCATTTTAACGTTTAAATTTTAAGTCTTTTTCTTATTAAACTGTGAACTTATGAACTTTATGATTTACTCCCTATTTCTTTGAATGAAGTTTGACAAATCATCTTACCTACTAGCGTACTATAATATTTTCAAAACACAAACCTTAAACAATGAAAGATTGTATATATCAATTCAGAGTAATACGAGTAAATATATTTTTTGATGAATGCTACTCAACAGAAGTAAAGGGCCAAACCTATATTTCTTCATGACAGCATCATAGAGGAAGAATCTTAGCGTTGTAATTCCACCTAGAGAAGAATTCCAGACAGTTGGTTGTAGCAAAGTAATAAAAAACCTCTCAAATCATCCTGTAAAAACACGCAATGATTTCTTCCTCGATCATTATCGTTTTGCTTACGTTTGACCATGACGAATTTCAGTTGAATGCAGCATCATCATGGTAGTGATTGGTGCTCACAAAGTTAATTGAAAATGCATATTGTACGTTAAAAGACAACAACACCTCATAAAAGTCCAACCACCTTGCTTTTAGGCCATGCACACAGTTTCATGGAAATTTCGTATGAGCATGAATTGGTAATCATTGAGGAGACTACCGTACTCGTCAGGATAATTTCAGGCAGATTCTTAATTATGCATCCCTATAATAAAGAATGCTGAGATTTGTTTCTGTATTTCACTTGGGTCTTTGATTGATGAAAATCTGTGTAATGGAGAAGGTTTTCAACATCATATCGTTTTAAACATAGTGAGTCAATACAATCAAAAGTTACTAAGAAGATGTGCACTCTATCAAACATGCCACCGTTTAAAATGCACCGTCATTTTTTATTCGTTTCGTGATGACAATTAGCTATTGAGAAAAGAAATACATCACTTGGTAGAAAAATTATTCGTCGAAAGCTTATCATATTTAAATATTTTGTTCAACAATTAAATATTTATTTCGACGTCAGAAGTTCGAAATCTGTTGCTAATTTGTCGACGCATTAAACGAACCCGCCTTCGGTGACGTCACCATTATGTGTGTAGAATTTACCCAAAGTCTCAGTCACCGAAATTGCGTCCGATGGGTCTCAGCTTTGACGGATGCGAGTACCTAATTCGGGGAATATGAAAAGAAAATCTAACCGTGCGCGACAAAGAGGTTATATTTGGGAAACGCAATTGTGAGAAGGCAAAAGCGGTTGACGCACCTTCAAGGAATTAGCAGGTGCCGTTTCGGTCACTGTGGTGAATCGTCTCCTATTTAATGAATGTTGTCCAAACTTCTACAGGCTCGTCGCAAAAGTTTGCTACAGATACAAAGAATACAGTAAAAATACTTTTGAAATGACCTACATTTTGAAATATGGATCTTTAACCTAGTTGTGTGCAGGTATCAATACGCCGGCTATTATATAGTAATTTTATCCAACAGCTGTAATCATTATCTCCATTTAGTAACTGCAATCGATTTTAAATCAATGGCTTTCTCAATCTCAATCTCTAAAACAGTAGATGGAACGACATATGAGTATTTAGCGAATTTATGAGTGGCATTTATTCAATATTAGCATCCTCGATTGCGTTTCAGATTGATCAAACAATTTATTTTCGTCCCCCAAAATCGAACTTTAAAAATGAAAATACAGTCTTTCATTTTTTTTATTGATAGCTCAAGCATCGTAAAATCAGTACCAACCTGCAAATCAATATTTTCATTTTGGTACTCATCTGATGAAAAGGTTCTGATTAGTTTAACCAGTGTATAGAGGTTAATGGCGGAGGTAGATTTATCAAATATGCATTTTTCATATTTATCACCTTCCATCTTAATCCTTTTTTTTACACATTCCAGAAAGACATTAGACATCTGCTACAATAGAAAAAAAATTATACATATACTACACAGAATGTTGGGGAAAAATGATTACATTTCCGTTGTCCCATAATAGTATTTCATGAAACTAAGGGTTTTGTAGCATAATTTTGCTCGTTGGTTTTTAGATATTCTTTGATAAACTGTTATGATTTTTTGAACGAAATAAGAGATGAAATTGTAATTATTACATTTATTATTTTAAAATATGTTCCATCAACTGGATTCTACGCAACATATTGTAGAATGGCTGTTTAATGTGCTTTACCAGCGTAAGAAAAAAATAACCATTTAGTTACTTAGGGTTATGCTTAAATTCATTTTGCATAATCAGGTTTTAAGGGATCTGAAAATGAAACGATACGAAATTACTTAATATTCCGGTTATGTATGTGTAGTAGATACTCTCTGGTAGACTGTTTTTTTCTGTTTATGTTGTCAATCATCAAATAACCTCATTCAACATAAAAACTAAAGAGTTAAACAAATGAAATCCAAGATTCGAAGCCCATAAATTTACTTTTACGATCAACTTAAGAGATAAAGTGTGTCTGAGAAATATGATCTTAATGTATCAAAATACGAGTATTTGAAAGTAGGCGAATAATGGATGTGGCCTGGGGTATTGTTTATAAGATAAGCAAGTTTGTCATTTATTACAAAGGTAACTAAGTTCGAGTAAAAATGCAATGTCGGCATTAATCTACTGTAATGATATTCATGAGTTGTCGCAATAGCATTATAATGTGAAATAATAATAAATAATAAAAAGGATGTGCTCAGTGGGCTTGGCAACTTTCAACCATTAAGATTCTTCTTTCAAGGTAACCTATCTACTTAATATATGACTGGTTGTGATAAGCAAAAACCAATAAAAAAATCTCTATTTAAAGGGGCAGTAGCACGTTTTTAGGGGGAATATAGGGTGATGTCAGGAAAATGAAAATTAATGGTTCCAATTGAAAGACAATGTATTTAAACTAAATCGAGCAGTAATAATTCCAATCTGTAATAATTCAAATATATAACTTAAAGTTTAGCCTTGCGATTCCTTTTTCTTAGACAAAATGAATTAAAGGTGTTCACACAAAATGGCGGCCAATGGATTTTGTGTTAATCTTCATACTTTGTCCTCTGACTATGTATGATTCGTTTGTGTAATGAGATTTTTGACAGTGTCAGAATAATACATTTAGCATTAACTTGCAATTATTAGTGAACAATGTAAAATTAAAAACACTAAAAAACGTGCTACTGCCCATTTAAAGTGCAAATAATGCTACTATAACAATATCACAGAGCACTGTGATTTTATCATTTGAGGTACTCAATATAATACTCTTTTGAAAGTTAAGAATACATAATTTGGAAATCTACCACGTGCGTTTCAAGAAAATAACAGGTTGACACACATTGTTGTTAGCTATTCCAGTACTTGGTACTTGGTACCTTGTGAGAATGTCATGTTGTTAGAAAATTCACAATGACAGTTTCTTAAGTAAAATCTTTTATTTTTGAGATAGAATGAAGAAATTCAACACCATATTTTGTCGCCCTGTATAAATATAGGATGAGCCAAATGAAGTTTCAAGAATTGTGTTGTTTAGATGTAACTTGTTCTAAAAGTTAGGTTGACGGTCTACATGTATAAACGTATGGACAAATACAGACTAAAGTTTATTATATTGTTGCTAGATTCCCCAATCTTGACAATACTTGCAAAAGAGTAGAAAACGTGTTTCTGTGTATCATATTCACCTTAAGGGGTTATTTCTAGGTGTTTTAGTTGCAACTGTAAAGACACTTTACCAAGATTATGACCGAGTTATGATGCAAGCTTACATATTCAGGTTATTTTTTTGTCAAATTTGATGAAACTAGAAATACGTTCATCTGATGAACTGTGATGTCTCCCGTCCCGAAATTCAATCCAACCTAAATATCCTATCCTTATTATCAGGTACAGCATCACGTGAGATTCGATGTATTTCTCCAACTTTATCGTACCTATGACGCCCCATAACAAATACAATTCTGTTCTGTGTTCTGTTCTGTTCTAGTCATATAACTATGTCTCATAAAATAATACTAAATAAGGTTTGAGACAGGAACTGGAAAAATCAGGAAACAAGCAAAAATCACCAATCCACCATAAAGTTTCATGAATGATATTTAATAGATATCCAGATAGAGACGGGGGAAAGTTCCTACACTCAAGAAAAATATAAAAAATCAGAAAAGACAAAGCAGAAAAAACGCACCACTGCATCAAAAAGTTTAATCACATAACTTAAATAGTATGAAATGGTTTCTGAACTATGTACGGGAAGAGATCCCACTCAATTGTGCACAAAGTGTAAGTTGAAGGACGATATATCCTAGCATAAGTTAAAAGTGTTTCCATGGAAACCAGGAAACATTACAATTCAGAATAGCCAAATTAGCAAACCACTAGGTCTAAGGACATGGCAAGTTTCGTTTTATTTTTTTTAGATATGGCCCGAAAACGAAATCAGTTTGGCATAACAGAATAAGGGATGGAGAACGAAACAGATGTTTCCACAAAGGTTACATATCGGGGACATATCTATTATTATCACGGCTTGCACAGCTTTCACATTCAAAAGTAACGACGGAGTGTCAAGAGTTATCTCCCTTGGTCCTATATTCGGTACAAAGCGTACGCCTACGCCTACTGTTACATTGGAACGTTCCTGTAAGTATCAAAGTCTTCTATATCTCCAATATGTCACTAAGGTAGTAAACTTTTAGTCATATAAAAAGGATGATGCCTCTTTAACAACACGGACATGACATGCGAACAAGCAAAGGTCTGACAGTATGTAAAAATGTAAAAAAAGAGTAAAATTGATATGATTCGACGCAATTTGACCAATCAAATCTACATATACACAAAGAACTTAATTATTCACCCTCCTATTTTGTAAAATGAACTTGGGTGCTCTTGGATTATTTGGAATATTTTGATGTATTGACCACTCCAGATATAACAATTGCTTTGTTATTGACTATTTAATTGTTCTAAAAATCGCTAATGTGCAAAAATAATGAAAATATGAGAAAAACTGTGAGATTACTGAATTTTGGCCAAATATAACTATTTTTATTAAACGAGTTAATGATTTTGTATGAAACGAGCGAAAGCGAGTTTGATACCAAATCATTAACTCGTTTGATAAAAATAGTATTAAACGGAAGGTCGTTTAGTATCCTCTATATATCTATGTTTTAAGATCAAGTAAACGATTGCAAATCCCGTAAGTAAACATAATTATGATCATTGATAATGGGTTTCGGTTAAAAAACACCTTTCACCGAATAAGTATACACATGTTTAATTTCATGCACATAATTGATTCTTTCACAAATTTCAATAACTAGGACGTTGTTATACTTATTAATTAAGATCTACAGTGACGGGCTAAATTAACAAAAAAAATTGTATTTGTTTTGAAATCGAAGCAAAAGGGTCCAGTGTGCATCGAGCTTTACGGTTCTATCTAATGTTCATGACATTTTGTCGAGATTACAGAATACAGAAGCTTTTCCACAGATAAGAAGCTCGTGTGACCTTATGTGAAGACCGCTCCAGCAACAAAAATATAGAAACATGAGCATGACAGGATCAACATATAGTAAACATGGTGTCTAAGAATGATAATACAGGTAGTATACTGGAAATACATTTATTGGAGATTATGTCTAAATAATTTTGGATGTTTGTAGTCAGTATCATATTTTCTTAGTCAAATAGTTTCAATTACAAATTGATGACTTTAGAATATCAGATTTGGTAACAGTGTCCAAAGATGGATGGCCGTATAAGATTGTTTCTAATGAAAAGCCATTTGTATTATAGAATTTGTTGGATCTAATTGATCGAATCTTGAACAGACGAAAAAGTCTGTAGTCTATGATAGATACCTTCGTACATAAATAATTACATTAATATTTATAAATCCTTAATAGATATTAAACAAGAAAACGATCAACTTCTATTGCTACCTGTATACATTAAGGTATATCTGACGTATAAGAGTATATTTTACCATATTGAATATTACTTGTAGTCAACTTCTTAGTGATAAACTTTCATCGTAATTTCAAGGTGTCCCTCAAGGATCTTATCAGCATAATATGATTGCATTTTTATGGTCGCGTGACCGAGAGATCAAACAACTTGATGAATACATCTTAATCTATAACTGACACGTATTCAGCCCTTCTGTCTCAACAGTTGTCTTGCGATGCATTATTCAGAAGAAAGAACTGGGACTAACACACCGTGATTTCATTTACATTTAGACATTTGGAAACAAACTAACATTTACTGAGACATAAATGTTTCTGTTCTTCATGATACCTTAAACAATTAACAAATTGAACATGACTTTATCTAAATCAGACATAATAGACAGGCATAAAGCTTGTGATGAAATGCGCAGAGAGATTAACTTTGCACATAAAGATGTAATTAAAGGGTATATATTTAAAGATATAAAATCTGCAAATAGTTGAAAATGAATGAAAATAGCTTTGCGTAGTTTAACACAATTGTCTTTGTATTATGATATGAAACCATTATCTGTTATTAAGGATTAGAGAGCCCATTACGTTATCGAATCAGGAACTCTGCAAATGAGTGATCATCAGAATTAAAATACCAACAACGTTTTTGTTTGAAAACCTTGTTCTCTACCTGCGAAAGAGTTTGATTGCTCGCGTTAGTGCAATGACTAGTTTTACCCGATAGTGATTAGTATCGAAGGGTCACAAGCACTCTCTGATGCTTGATTTTGAATTTCGTATTTCGGTTATTCGATTCCGTAACATGTAAGGATGGGTATCGTTCCGCATTGCTGTCTTGCAATATATTGAAAAGATCACAAACAACAGGTACTAGACGTAAATTTAAGATATGTATTGAAAATACCCTTGACGTACGAATGCTGATTATCATGATGTTGCTTTTGTGGTGGTATCATGCCCAGAGAATAAAGAATAATGAACACGGCGACATTAACTTAATGAAAGATTTGGGACCGAATACATGCGTTTAGTTTTTCCGTCACCCTTTGTTACCATTCCTTATATATATTAGATGATAGGTGATTTTTACGAAAACCTAATTAGTTATACATGTACTTACATGTACAAACGAATTGATAAAAACAGCTCGTGCATTTTCGTTAAAACGGCGTGAAACAAATTACTTTTTTCAATGATTTTATTCAACGTACTTGGAACTGGTAAAACATGAGCGGCTTATTTCACACACAACAAACAATTGACACACTTGACTTTATTAAAAAGAGCCCAAAAATGTATTAGTTGTTGTTAATTGTATCCCCATTACAATGTTTTTCGCATATGTGATACACATGATTTAACCATCAAAATAGACTTTTACAGGTGTGGAATAATTATTTAAGGAAATAAAGTACATTTGTGATCTACTCAAATGGATTTTTTCGTTCTTTATCGATCAATGTACCACTCAACAAAAAAGATGTGTTTTGTAAACAAACTTACTCCTCAATAGAAGTACTGCTCATATTCGATGGCAGGCTGAATAACATGGAAACATACCTATACCTGGATAACTGTTTATGCTTTGAAGAAAAACAATTATATACTCCTATATAGTTCTTTGTCGAGTCATAATAGAAAAGAAGGTTGCTTCCCACAAAATAGAAGCAGATTGAATGAGCTCTTGTCTAATCGTAATGATGTTTAAAAGTGAACTAGGCCAGTGTGTCTCATTTCATTCCAAGCACACTGCTCTTTTATTCTAATTTAACAACTTGAAAGACCGAAGTGTTCGAGAAGTTTAAAACACACTTACCTAATTGAATTGCTGAAAGACAAACTCTACTTTCATTCAAGACATAATTCAATCGTGCTTTTAAGAATCCCTTTCTGAGTATTTCGTGTTGTACTCTTCAAAAGGTCACTGACACAGAGCAACACCATTGATTTCATCAGTAGCATGTCGTTATTATTGAAAATCATGACATGAAACAGGGTACTTGTAATCTTAATTGTGTTTTCAAATAAGAGGCAAATGTCGCATATGACATTTTAATAAAATAATGAAATGAACAATAAGAGTACAAAAACATGTAAAAAGGGCCATAATTCAGTGAAAACATAATTGCATGCTTCTGATATTTGAATTCCGTCAAGGTATTAACATACGGCTTAGACACACAGCAGATTGTGTTATGCCATCTCAAAAGTTTATGGGAAAATGAGATCAAAAACTCTGTAAAAAATATTTGAAGACTGCACTTCTGATTTGTGAACTCCATCAAAGTAATAATATCCTGAAAACGCTTCGTGGCGGGAGATAATAATATACTTAATTGAGTTAGTCAAAGACTAAATAAGTGCTCCAGATAAAGTTTGGAGCTATTGAGTACTTACTCCCTGTTTTGGTAACAATTGAGTATTTTCGATTTTGATAGTGTACCTGAGTTTAACTGACTCACCTGATTTTCGACGATTGGGTATTTCATATGAGAAATTAGATTGTACTCTC
Organism: Steromphala cineraria; assembly: GCA_916613615.1. Classification (NCBI taxonomy): domain Eukaryota; kingdom Metazoa; phylum Mollusca; class Gastropoda; order Trochida; family Trochidae; genus Steromphala; species Steromphala cineraria. Next base: position 12,540,194 of record OU744729.1, read on the forward strand.
ATGATGTAACATAAATGGGTATTTGTTTGCATTTCAATTCGATTTCATTAAAATCTAATGAACATGTTTAAAACCACTTAAAATTGATATTGTGAAGGGTTAATATATCAAATAATGAGATGTTTACGTTAGACTACAAGAGCGTTTACCAATCGCTGCGTACAGTACGCAAGGTTTTTTATTCTGTTGTGTTTTCAAAAAATGTCAGCGTATCTGCAATCCAAATGCTTTAAGTAATTGTATTTTTAAGGAATTTGTTGCGTAAAATATTTCCATCTCGAGACATGCGGTAAAGGTTACAGATAATACTAAAACGACTGAAAGTTCAGGACTCTAAAATGCATATATGGCGTGTCAACCGTAATTATGAACACTAATAACCGTTGCACTGTGTTGTATGAAAACATATTTTTAAAACCCTGCATGAAGTAGTTGCATCTTAAATGTAACCATAGAAAATGAACAAGAGTTTACTACATTTAAATCGAAAATATCATTCATATCATTCGCATTTGAAATTTAAGAGGACACCATGAATGAGAAAACTTGAAATAAGAACAAAAAGTTTAAAAAGTGTTTTTCAAAGAAACACATAAAACCACAAACAAGCCGTGAGTAGAGCTTAAAAAGTTTAACGGGGATAAGCATGCGTTCTTTAGATTAAGAGTATCGATGAGGTACCTTGTCCTTGAGTTCCTTATTCCAGTGTTGTAATGACCATTGACCCCAGTGCCTATTTTGGACACAAACAGATTGGTTTGTTTCTTAATCACATTGCGTTTAGGTCAGGGTGTGAAGGATTTCGTCTTTCAATTGATTCGAGTTGTAGAATATTCTCAAAATCTCTCCTCTTCAGTGAAAATTTAATTACGGACAAACTGATAGCCGTGTGTTTAGGGAAGACATTCTTATAAGCCAATTTTCTAAATTGGTAGCTTAATGACTGAGTGTCGACAGAAACAGAAGCTTAAGTTTAAGGAAATTATTTAGTTGAAGTCAAAATACAGAAAGAAGGTCATTTAACTACATTTATTTTGATGAGAGTTGTTTTAATCAATTTAAAAAAAAACCTAGAGAAATGTCAAGTTTCTGTCAAATACTTGTAACTGACTTCAGGGCTATATTAAACGTCAATAATTCCACACTCTGAAGTTTACACATATTCCCGAACGTTGATTGGTCTAGGGCATTGTCATGTGATCAAATGTTCATCGATTCATTTCTCATGAACTCACAAAAACAATATTCATACTTGTGTGAAGGTTTTCAAGTCGTGTGAACGTTCACTGGAACTACTTTAAAGATGCTGTATCATACTTGCAAGCGGTTCAGGATGAAACTTAGCTATTGAGAAAAGAAATACATCACTTTGTAGAAAAATCTTTTGTCGAAATTTTGATATCATACTTAGATTGTTTAATCAACAATAACATACTTATTTCGACGCTCAAAGCACAGTACCCCTCGTAGAAAGGGCATGCCATTTAACGAACCCGCTTTCGGTGACGTAATCATTATGCTTGTAGGATTTACACCGTGTCTCTACTAGCATAATTGCGTTCGATGGGTATCAACTTTGACAGCAACGAATACCTAATTCGGAGAAAAATAAAATAAAATCTAGTTGAGCGCGACAAAGACGGTTTTCAAGCGTACATTTAGAAACCGGAAGTTGTGAAATGGCCACACTTGATTCGCCCTTACAAAATGTATGTCGACTGCCGTTTCGGTATTTTTTGGTAAATTATCTCCTATTTAATGAATTTTGGTCCGATTTTCTCAACGTTGGTCGCTAAATTTTTCTAAAAATACAACGTATACATTAAAAATACTTTAAAAAATATTGCAAGTATGATACAGCATCTTTAATTATCCGTCCAACATAAAATCAAATTTTATTTGACAAAATTTTACCAATGAAACTTTAATCATACTTATATTTACCAAGTAATATGTTTTGATGTGAAAAACATTCAGGTTATTATTTGTTTTAATCATTTGATGCAAAACAGATCTTATCCAACGGCACGAGATGCATCAGTTGCTTGAAAATGTTTACATTACGATAAATACAGGACATTGTATGGCTTATCAAAGACAATCTTATACTCACGATGAATACACAAGTCATGGAGTGTGTCCACAGAACAGTTATAATAATCAAAATATCACTTAACCACTGTTGATTGCATATTTTGAAGAAGATACCCCTGCAATGTTATGCATTAGGCAGATAACTCTGATCTCTTGTCCTTGTGCGAAGAGATTTTATCATTGTGTGCGCTTCATTTAGCACATCTTATTATACCCCCCGACCAGCGGTCCGGGGTATCTAGTAATACCAACTATTCCGTGTGTCTGTCTGTCTGTCCGTCCGAGGACATTTTTTGTCCGACCTATTACGGGAAAACTATTTATCCGATTAATTTCAAATTTTGCACATGTCTTCTACCCTACTAGGAGGGGTGCAGTGCGAAGTTACAGCAAATTTCGTTAATATTTGATTTTTTTTTACAAATGTCCATGTTTTGAACTTTGTCATTTTCCAATATCAGATTTGTCCGACCTATTTCGTGAAAACTATTCATCCGATTGATTTCAAATTTTGCACATGTCTTCTTCTCTACTAGGAGGGGTGCAGTGCGAAGTTACAACAAAGTTCTTTAATATTTGAACTTTTTACAAATTTCCATGTTCTGAACTTAGTCATTTTTCAATATCAGATTTGTCCAACCTATTACGGGAAAAACTTTTCATCTGATTCTTTTCACATTTTGCATGTGTCTTCTTCCCTACTAGGAGCGGTGCAGTGCCAAATCCAAACTAAACTTGATATGTTTTTTTTGTGTGTTTTTTTTTTACAAAATCTCCATTTGTTTAATTAGTTATTTTTCTCAATTCCTCTTTGGGGGTCAAATGCTGTGCAAGGGATGACTACATTGAAAGTAAAAAAGTCATTCAGTTAGTCAGGGATGCACGGTCGGGGGTATTAGTGAGCCACGCTCACTTTTTTGCTTGTTTTTTTACAAATTTTGAATGCCTCCAATAAGGCATCTCCCATCTTATCCCACAATGTCCGCGTAATCGAACAGAGGCTGTATCAACATTTCATGACTTGATCTGCACCTCTGAATACTGCACTTCCCTAAAACTCCTAAAGCAGGGAAAATAGCATTGTGATATCTTATGTTCTTGACGTCATAGCACTTTGCCATCATTGTGTTTATGACGTCATAGTAAAGTGACATCATACCTGATGATGCAAAACGTTTGTGATGTCATATACTTTTTGATTACAGGTCATTGTTAAAATCTTCTGTCAAAACGAGGTATCTCCTTTACAACATAGCTTTGGATGATAATACTTTGTAACTTACTCTGCGAGACATGTGGGTCACTTATTTCCTTGTACTCTCCTTTTCATTATTTGTCATTATTTGCAATAGGAATACCCTGTCTGTCGGACAGGAGCTTTGGTCTCGAGTTAGCTGAAACAAGATAACAATGACAAATTAGTAAACGCCTCTGCCCCAATGTGATGTACATTCTACAAGCCTATATTCACTACAATTACAATATGTTACACCAATAACGGGAACATCCTTGTCAATTGACCAAGAGGACATAAATGCATTCTTTTCCCACAGAGGCAAATGAAGTCATGGAATGTTGATCGAGCCTCTCTTCTTTTTGGCCAAATTCGTGGGTTCCCCTGGTCGAAAAGAATGCACATTAATCGTTTTGATTTATTCTGCAACTAACAACGCTTCTTGCATGAAAATGTAGGTTCATATCACAGTATCCTATCTAATGCTAGAATCTCTATCTCTGATTGATCTACAAGACCCTGGATAAATAATGTTATCACCCTCTTGAGTTGGGTGATCTATTATTCATAGTGAACTTCACGGACTGTCCAGCATGTACTTAAACATCCACTAGCCTGGACTTTACCACTTCCAAATTGTCGTTCAAAGATTATTCAACAAAATTAAAACTGGACTTGATTTGTGTTAATTTGTCCAATAAACACCTTTTAATACCCTTTTATTAAGACAGCGTAATTATCGGCTATGAAAAACCCACCTGGGTTAGGGGCCATAAAACTCGCGCGGATGTGACGTAATAAACATACTACAGAGACTATCATTTTTTCAACTGAAAAAACGCCTAAATAATTGTTTAATTACCATTGATTTGGGTATCTTTTTTACACCAAATGCTTAGTAGTGTTACATTGTCAAATGATTTATCTAACTAAGTGGAAAACATGTTCCGAATATCGTTAATTATTGTTGTTTTTTTCTGTGGCATTGTTACCATAGACGTCTAGATAACGAGCCTGATTATGTTTATGACGTCACCAAAAAGGGGGCGTGACCAGTCATACATCCACTGGTTTGTGGCCAGATAGGTCGAAGCGGCCCATCAAAAGTTGCTTTCAAAAACGGCTTTCATTGCCAAACTGAACATATTTGAGAAGCTACCTATGGCGCACAATACAATATTGTTATCAGACTTTCATATATTCCAAAGAAAATAGTGAAATATGTTTGTGGTTATATGAACTTTAACTTCTTTCCCTTTTCTGTCACTTTTCACAAATTCTTCATATTTTTATTTTTTTATTATATGTCTATGTATATTTATATAGCGCGCATGTCCCACCACTTGTGGTTGCTCAAGGCACTTTCATATTAGTGTTGTTTCACTGGCACAGCTTCTATAGCTATACACTCAATAACACTTAACAATGCTTGTTCGGCAAGGCACATTCGGAAACAAAAGAGAGAACCTTAACTTTCAAATCTGACATTTAAACATAGCAGACACAGGAAGATATCATATATGCCCCTCAATTGTTTTCAATAATATGGATCCATACAATTTATAAAAAGCCTGGATGATATATTTACATATACGCTCATAAATCAGAAATTACTGCACTTGTGGTTTGATTGAAAATGTGTGACGACTATATGATCGTTTAGATTGAGAGTAACGATGAGCTACATTGTCTGTGACCTATTTAATTCAGTGTTGACATGACCATTGACCGCAGTTTCTGTGATTGCTTTTATTGACACAAACAGATTGGTTTGTTCTTTAATGTCGTTATGTAGAGGTCGGGATGTGAAGGGTTCCATTTCCAATTGATCCGAGTCATGGAATACTCTCAATCTCTTTGTCTCCTCTTCAGCAAAATTTAATTACCATCAAAAATCTAATAGTTGTGTGTTTTGGGAACACATTCTCATAAGCCAATTCCCTAAATAGATTATTCAATTTGACAAACTGATGGAGTGTTGACAGGGACAGCAGCATGTGTTTAATGAAATTATTTAAGTGAAGTCAACATATAGAGAGAAGATTAGTGAATTATTTCTATGAGAGTTGTATTTATTTGATATAAACAGACCCAGAAAACAAGTTTTTTTTACAACAAAACACCTGTATTAGACTTCAAAGCTACATTTAAATGCATTGAGATAATTAGTCTTGCAATGTGTGGGTGTACCCTACCTTTTTTCAATTACATTGTAATGCTTGCGTTTTATAACCATGCGTGCGCCATATTAGAGCTGCAATGCTATGCAAAGTGACTGTAGTACAAAGATTTACGACGATTAAATAATTGCATATAATTTATTTTAAGAAGACAAAATATTATAAATACTTTTTTTTAATTTTCATTTTTTTATTACGACATAAAATTGGTACATTGCATTTGAAAGCGGAACAAAAAGAATTCACAATTCATTAAGGGAAATGACATTTCAATCAAATAAATGTACAAGCAATGATACTAATCATTTGTAAGAAAGCAAGAAAGGACAGTAGAACTACAGATATAGAGATGGAAGGAAGGGAAAGAGAGAATTGAAAGTCGGAAAGAATATTTTAATGTTATTAACAATGGTTTGGTTTGAATCAATAGTTTCAATTTATTTGCAATTTTACAAAATCACTTTTGTTTTCAAATATGTATTTTTCAATGTTGTGATAATGGATAATTTGTGATTGTAGTTGTACAAAATTTGGAGTACAATTGTTTTATTGACAATTTTGTATATGGCGTTTTGTAATAATAAAAAGGTGGTTTTCAAGAAAATTCAACTTTGCATCGCCAAGGAGGAAGCTTTTAAGATTTAGATTTAGTTTTCGACACGCTTTTGATTCATACCAGCTAATGAAATCGCTTAGCAAAATTTGAACCTTTTCACATGAAAAAAACAAGTGTTCGATTGTTTCATTTTCAGATTGGCAAAATGTACATACATTATCCTCTTTTATACCTATCTAAGAAAGAAATGATTTGGTCTGTATAATACGATGTAAGAATTTCTATTGGAACTTTCTTGTCTTACAGTCAGTCACACAACACTGTATTGTAACAAAACATTTAGAAAGGTAGTTTTCTGATATTTGAACTCCTAGTTTTGAGTTCCATTTTGAAGTAAGGTAAATATTACAAATACAACAGGGTAACAAACGAGTGGTATGATGGTTCTGCAGAAGGCTTCAAAGATCCTGAAATATTAGAATCAGATATTGTTTTCTAGATGTGCTCTCCTGCAATCTGAAAGAGTGCAAACATGGTTATCGTTTCTTTTTAGATTAATTTGGCTTTATGGCAAACGTTAATAACACTTTGAGATTTACAAATGTCTCCTTTAGCATCATTTACAACTGAAACAAAACAATTAACACTGACACAAAAATATTCAATAATACAAGATAAACACTCTTATATTCACTTTTACGGGTTACTTGTCAAATGCATATCAGCCTTATGCATATAAAAAAATCTCATCAAAATACATAAATGAAATTTTAGAAATCTTCAAGATTACGATTGACTAACTATCAAACGATTTAAATATCAACAATTCATATCTGGGAACGTTGTAAAAGAAAACCTTTGCGGTGCTTCCCTAAAGCTCTCACCCAGGAAATCATATCTATCGCATACAGGCAATGTGCTTGTCTGATGGAGGGGCAAGAACATCTACGATCTTTAAAGATAACACTGTCCCCAAACAGCTGCATCCAATAGGGAACTCCCCTCCGACGTAGATTATTCATGGGACATGGATACAGCAAAACAAATCAACATGAAATTATTAATTTCTTGTCATAATAAAAAGTAACACCGTAACATAAACATCATTGATCCCTTGTCCCCAAAACAATACACAAATAACAAATTCAAATGTTTTGAAAAGTATTGTATTTTCATATTTTGAACCTTCAAAACAAACTAAAAATATACTTACTTCAATTTCGATACTCTGTTCCTCGTGTTCAGAACCAGTCTCGCTGTACGACTGCAATAAATATGTACAAACATTGAGTTTAATGAGTAAACATACATATTGAATGATATTGAAATGCTTATGCTTATATAAACAAGGATTAACCACTAACATCTATAAGCAAATCACTTTATGAAGGATTCCCTTAAACATTTCAGCCGTTTCCGTATATCATTTGCTTCATATGATTTTCAGATAACCGTTCAATAGCTTCTTATTAAGAATGATTAAATATGACGAATACCAATTTTATTTTTATATATATTTTATACTGTCTAAATGCAGTTTGACACTTACGGAATCAAATGTCCTTAGTATAAAACTTTGAACATAGTGGCTAACAAACAGACAGCAGTTCGAGTCTTTATCATTAGCCTTTAAACGTTTATGAAACCAAAAATAATTTTGAGGGGTATAGAATGAAATATTTCTACATCTTTGAAATTTTAATTTTTGTTTTATATAGTCGACGACTTGCTCGAACAGGAATATTGCTTTAAAACCCACTCTATGAGACATGTGGATCACTTATTTCCTTGAACTCCTTTGATTATTTGTCTCCATGCAAAGCAGTCATTAATCCAAAGCAATAGGATTACACTGACTGTCGGACAGGAGCTTTGGTCTCGAGTCAGCTGAAACAAGATAACAATGACAAATTAGTACACGCCTCTGCCCAAATGTGATATAAACTCTACAAGCCTAACTTCCCTTCAATTACGATATCTTATAGCATTAGCGGAAACATACTTGCCAATTGCTCATGGTAACATAAATTTCCATGTAAGCTAAATCCAATCCATCACGTTAATTGGAAAATTTATCAATTGAACTGTGCTTATTAAACTTGCATGTGGTTTATAATTACAACCCTATCAGAACTGGGCACCATGTGTGATTTATACGTTGCCTCTAGGATACATTCACTGTTGATTTTAACAAGTTTAGGTAAGGAATGCTTTTTTCTAACTTCTCTCAACTTGATGTGACGTTTCTTCTTTATAAGAACAGGAGTCTAATACCCACATGCGCACTTTACACCTGGGAGTATGATTAGGAGTATTTATACTCCTAGAAGTAAAATCATATTTACTTTATGTTCCATTGGAATTTAATGACCCTTGAGTATATCACGATTTGCTAACAGTGGGAATTTATATTTTGTAGAAAACTCAATGAGTGAAATGCATATCCAGAGGCAGAGCAGAGAATACCAATATTGTACCATAGAGTTTGTGTTCAGCAGCAGTACTGTATGTTCTCAGTTTGAACTGCAATATCTAGTATAACTCTCTAAAGATATTACAATATTGAAATATCTAGTATTATTATGTGAGCGTAATTTTCCGGCAATCCGATTGGTCGAAAACCGGTCACGTGACAGTCGACAGAAATTGATATTGACTTGACCCCCGTGACCCCGAGTCCGACCAAAAGTGATATTGACTTGAGTTACTAAAAATAGAGCCGATGACGTCAAACCGTTGTTTCATGACGTCATGCTATTGTTATCATGACGTCATTGACCCGTCATTGCCAACAATCGAGCCCAAATGCCGCTCATTGCTGTAGATTTCCATTATGTTTTGACTTTTTTGATCGAGACATAATAAAACAATTATGGACTGGTGAGTTCGGTCAATACCTGTTTTTATAGACCCGAGTAAAACAATATCGACCTCGGACTTCGTCCTCGGTCAATATTGTTTTACTCGGGTCTATAAAAACAGGTATTGACCTCATCACCAGTCTATAATTGTATAATACTCTCTAAAGGTATATAGCATCTTTTAAGACAGTCCTCAAAACACATATTTTCATGTATCATTTTACAACATCATAAGCGCACAGAGCATCTTATAGTGAATGTTGCACTATATAAATGCAATAATAATAATATTATTATTAAGATATTACATTTCCAACTCATTGGTGAATAACTCTACAATGAAAACACCCAACTTCCTACATTAAGAAACATGCTCTCAACAAGTTAAAATAATCATCTTGATTGAAAATTATTAATACTGAAAAATTCGTGTCTTAAAATTCATTTAACTAGGTTAATATTATAGAACATAACACGGTTACTTACAGGAGTAAAAGTAAATATACTTTTACTTTATTATTATATGATTATATGAATATTTATATATATATATTATATCGCGCGCATATCCATCCACTCGTGGTTGCTCAAGGCGTTTTCATTGTTTCCCCTGGTTAATGGCATTCTTTCACCGTCCGATAATTTTTCCAATTCAACTCCCTGGGGAGCAATCAGCATCCACATATGTGACGCTCAGGTTAGGGACCATTCCATGCCTTACAGGGTTAATATTCACTGGGTGAACTGAAACACATAGTCACAGCAGTTTGTCCAACGCTGCTTAACGCTGATAACCGACAGCTCGGCGTATGTACGTGTTCATATGTCCACAATTCAGCCCAGTTTTGTTGCACTACACACTAGAGGTGAACTCTAGGTTTTTACACCTTGGGCTGGATGGGCTTCGAACTCCGGACCTCAGCAACGTAAGACCGGCGATCTTGCCAACTGAGCTATTCCGTACCCCTATCGTTACCTTTTGGGGTGGAGTATTCAACTCTTAAGATCAAATATACTCTTGTAAATAAATTAGCTTTGGGTTGTTTATATGGCACGTTTACTTCTGTAAGTATACTTATAGGACTTAACGAGTGCATGTAAAAGGGCTTTAATTGTAATTGCTTAACACCCGGGTAACATAAATCAAGTGATCGAGTGAGTTTGATTTCACGTGTCGTCGGCAATTTGTCAGCAATTTATAGCATGGATGTTGCCACCCAAAAGAGAGTAGAGCATGGGATCGAAAGGATGAGAGAAAAGACAAAAGAAAGGCAAAGTGAAAGATAGAAAGCAGGTTTAAGAAGGACTCACATTTGGTCTGAATTCTACTCGACATGAAAAGATTGGGTGACCCATTTAAGCATTTAAGCTCCAGCTGGCATACGTCTCGGGGTCGCCGAAGCACATAAACCACCACACCACAATAAGGTAACGAGTCCAGTGTCGGAATAGAATCTAATGACACTTCAATATGATTTATTCGTTGTTTCATTTACAAATGCCATGCACGATAGATATTTAGAAAATGAATGCTATTCCAATGACTAGACGTGAATATACATTTAAACTGGATTAAAGTTTGCAGGGGACAGCAGAAGCAAAGCATACCTGAAACAGAGGATTTTGTCTTTGCCTTTTCTACCTTCTCTTTGCAATGAAATGTGCAAAAGGTTTAAGTAGCCCTCAGGGTCACCAATTCTTAAATAAGGCATGTAGGTGATGTGTATTGATGGGCCAACGCGTCAGAAAATCTATAAATTACAATTTAAACTGGTCAAGAAGTCTGTACACAAGATTTCAGATTTCTCCGACTTTTGCTTCTGGAGAAGATGATGAAAATGCACAAAGTTAATTGACGGATAGACGGACAATACGTCATGTTTTAATCGGTCCTTTCTGGCCTGATGAGCATAAACGTTAAACCCATTAGATAACTGGCGGTGATGGAAACCTTACAAGAACTGTTTGTAACCCTGGCTATTTATACACAAACATTTATGAAGGTCATGTATGACAGACAATATACGCTATACCATTCAGACGAGGGTGTCATATGGATATATCAGCCTCTAGCTTCCGACGAGCCGAGAGTGATATGAGTATTTATCCAGGATCACATAGACCAATCAGAGATCGAGATTCTTACATACAGGGAGAATAAAGACCTTGATATACCTCGTTTTATGTAAGAAAAATAAATGATCTAAGAAAGTTTATATCCATCAAAACTTTTATAGTTAAGACGACACTTTCTGTTGGTATCAAATTAATGATGACTGGATGCGTCGAATTTCGACTTATTAAAAGTTGTTTTCATCTTTGCAAATATATAGGTAGACATGCATAACTTTGTTACAATGTGCAATAGATGTTGATAAATTGGCAGATCAAAAGTGCATGATTGGCTTCAAAAGTGCACGATGTACTATTATTGGGGAATAAGATTGGAGCCATTACAGTGGACTCTTCCTGTTTGGTTCGTGATTTGATCTTTTGTTTCAATTTCACAAGTGATGTCTGTTGTATACCTGTGATACCTAGGCGTATATTCTTTTGTTTTTTTTAAAGACCGTCATTTGGTAACTAAAAAATTCTCCAAATACTTCTTGTAAGAACGTTTCGAGAGTATGACGATGATACGTCATTGCTCCACTCTTCCAAGTGCATTCTCTCCCCACAGAGGCAGATCAAGTCATGAATTGATACAGCTATACAGCTATATCAACATTTCATGACTTGATCTGCCTCTGCTGTATCAATATTTCATGACTTGATCTGCCTCTGCTGTATCAATATTTCATGACTTGATCTGCCTCTGCTGTATCAATATTTCATGACTTGATCTGCCTCTGCTGTATCAATATTTCATGACTTGATCTGCCTCTGCTATATCAATATTTCATGACTTGATCTGCCTCTGCTGTATCAACATGTCATGACTTGATCTGCCTCTGCTATATCAATATTTCATGACTTGATCTGCCTCTGCTGTATCAATATTTCAGGACTTGATCTGCCTCTGCTGTATCAACATTTCATGACTTGATCTTCCTCTGCTGTATCAATATTTCATGACTTGATCTGCCTCTGCTGTATCAATATTTTATGACTTGATCTGCCTAGGCCTCTGTGTGAAACTGTTGAGTTTTCCTTCACACTTGGTAAACTTGTGTTGGATTGGTGAACGTCCTCAACTGATCTACTGTGTTGCTTAAATTACACTGTAAATATATTTTTTTAATGTTGAATGTTGAATGTTTCTTTTAAAATCTGAACAAACATCTAACAAAGGCACGACTGTGTAAGGAATTTGATTAAATTTTTAATCTCGAAGAATTCGTTTTCTTTAAAAAATCGTTACATTCTTTTGAACCACTTTTTGCAAACGGTTATGAAAATACCTTTCATGATATAAAACATTCTTTACGCATACTACCATGTTTAGAAAAAGTTTATTTTCACGAAATGATTGGAAGGCGGCTTTAATTATTTACTGCAAAATCACAGAAACTACCTGATACCGAACCGATAACTCATTCGCATTGGATCCATTACTTAATGGCCTTTTAAACGTTTCTTGATAATGCAAGGTTTAAGGCATTTATTGTCTTCTGAGGTTATAAGAACTTTAATGTCTTTATTGAAAAGATTGGAAAAAATATAATTAGAACTTTAAAGTTAATAATGTTATACTAACTTAGTCTAACTCCGAAAGTTGGGCAGTTACAAAATCAATCTCATAACATCTATACAAACACAGTGATTTCCTCTCTTTACTCACACTTAACCTTTCATATGATGTCTGTTGTACGTTCTAAAAAGACAATTATAAATCCTTCAAAAGCATTTTTTTCTGGCAGAGGCAATTACATATCAATTTTCGTCTTGTAACTATTTGAAACAGCTAGCTTATATCGCGATTATATAAATATCGCACAAAAAACTTCTCTATTTAAACCAGTTTTATCAAATTTAGGTTTACCAGGACAACTTTATTGATGAGAAATAAAACACAAGAAGTTTACTAAGAACATGATATTTCAGAAAGGGCAGATTAAGGCAATTTTATGGGTATTCAACTTCCTTTCAAAGTAAGCAACCTTTCAAGTTGGATGACACTTAACATCAAATTTAAAGTGCCACACATTATTTGTGCAAGTATGTTTGGTATATTTTTGTTAATGTTTTGACACGCATTTCGTTTAAACTGCAAAATGGTGACAGTAAAGTATTAATCAAAGTCAAGTGACATGGAGGTAAACAAACTCTTCATAATCGACATTTTAAAAAACCTATGTCTTGATACCAGGCTAAGACAATTTGCCTTTGCCTCACAATTCCATTACCATTATGTATTCAAATTTAGACAGATTGAGAGTGCTATTGGAAGGACCCAAAAATGTGTTTTATCGCATGAAAACTGTTTATAAGTTGTATAGGACCGCCGTCAACGAAATTGACTGTTGACATCATGGCCAATAAATGCAATAGGTCGTTTTTGTGTTTTGAATATAAGTACAAGGAGAAATATAGAAGGTGGAAAAAACCCAAAAAATTGAATACATATATGTCTTAAGACAAAAACGAAACTTAAAAGACTTAATCGTATAGGATTGCAATGGTTGTAAAAGACGTGTCAAGAAACTAGAAACCAAACTTATAGATAATCCAAATATGAATATTGAAGAGAAGATTTTGAAAAAAAAGTTTTAATTGAATCAACCGTATGATGTTGTAAGGCACTTCTGATTTATACAAAGAAAATGTAAATCTATGTATTGACACTCGACCTGGGAATTTTCTTTCTTATGTATTCAGATTTATAAGATTAATGAAGCGAACAATAGGTTGCGTCAAATCACTTTCAGGAGTTCGAAGGTTAGAATAAAGAAGTTTTATATCCATAAAATCATCGATCATCAACTCAGTTGTTGCTTCCCGCAGTTTCCCCAGGCGGAAAAATTGCACCACAATCCATTTTAATTTGTTAAGCAAATGACAACGCTTTTCGAATGAAAGGGGGCTTCATATCACAATGCCTTTGCCATGATTCAGTAGCTAAAATGATATTAGGAGAGCGTCGCTGATTGCACAACTAACTTTAATCGCCTCAAATCAGGCAACTACCTTTCAAGCCGACAAATTCGACAAATTAGAACAGAGGCTCGATCAACATTTCATGACTTGGTCAGCCTCTATGGGGAGAGAATTTGAAAGGGCAGTGGCACGTTCTATTTCTGGTAAATACAAGAAAAAGTAAAGGTTACTTATTGCAAGACAAGGAATGTAGTTCTACAAAAAAAATTCCCAGTTCATTTTCATTTCATGTTCTATTTTCTTCTCTCAAATGATTAAAGAGCTCACCCAAACTTTGTCGCCATTGTTGTTTTGTTTTGAACTTGATCATGTCTTTTACGACTGCCAATTACTGCGTTGAACAATGAGATGTTTGACCCTTTGGAGGCCATGCATGTGTCAGTAATGTTCACTGGACAAACTTTGAGAAAACGCACTGTTGCCCCTTTAAAATATATGCTTAGTGGCATAATTATATAAAGAGTAAATGTCATATGGTGGCTGTTCAGTATCATATAGTTTTTGAGTTTTCAAAATGAATAACGCCTTAAATAAGGATAAACCGTCAATATTACTTGAAAAAAAGTTTTCAAAATTTAAACTTTTATAATAAACCTTTCTCCTCAAGTAAGATCTCCAAAGCAAACAGTAGCATCATTAAAAATGAATAAGCAATGTTTTAAATGTTGAAATTTCATTGCATGTTTAATGTTTCACGTTGAAGTAAACTCCAAAGTAGGACATGGTCATGTTATGTAATTCCAATATTGATTGCGCATCTCGTATACTCGTTTATATTCATTTGAACCACTTCATAATTTTTTTTACAGAACTGACATTTAATCTTATGTAATAATGTACATGGCTTAGACGATGAGAATAAAGGAGAGCATGTTAAAGTGAAATGCCAAGGAGCAGACTTTAGTAGAATTATTGTAATTTAATGTAAATAGATTCTGTGTTCATATTTTCAAAGGTACCGTAGCACGTTTTCCTAAAAGAAAGCAGGATTTCATGAAATGACAACAAACCTTACCAATTACCAGGTGTCTATATGTACCAAGTTCGGTTCCATTTTCATTAAGACTCCATTTCCCTTAATCGAATAACTTTAAGTATATGAGTCAAACTGCTGAAGAGTCTGAATATGCTGTCCGGGGTTGATTTAGTCAATTTTGTTTTTGCAACTGCATGTTTTTAGTTTCCACGACTACAATTGCAGTTGAAATAGTACGGCACAATGAAAGTTTTAGTTCAATGTTAAATATTTATTGAAAAAATAGTTTAAACAGTGAAAATATCACAAAAATGCTTGTCCAAAATTGAAATTTGCAAATTCACATTAATTTTTCAGATTAATTATTCACTTAATAAACAAAATATATCAACTAACATCATTATTATGTATTAATGTATTATTATGTATGTATGTATTAAAAGGGAAATAAAGTAAAAAAACAATTAATCATTAATAACCTTCTTTTTTTAAACTTGTAAATATCTTGTCACAGACAATAATGTCAATACCGTTACCATCATCTTTTTGTGTGAAAATAATGAGACCTTCCTGTCATGTAAAATGGAAAATACCTGTATTCAACCCCTTCCCTTCTAGTTTAAACACATTGTTGCAGAGATTACAGAAGAAGGAAGAAAACAGAAATTACACTACTCCAAATATGTAGAGAGTTGGGTGTACCTTTTCATCATGTATGAAAGAGAAATAAGCTGAAACTGTAACATTTATATAATTTCTGGATTGGCATATACAGTTGTAAACCCAATACTTGTTTGATTATTTGAATCTTGGAGCATTTATTATGAATCATTTTTCATCTTGTTAAAAAAATTCAAAACCGTTACTTTCAATACCGTTACCATTCAGAAAGGTAACGGTAATGACACATATGGTAACGAGATGGACAATATATCATATACATGTTCTGTTTTTTAATCTGTTTGTGAAATAATAATTGTTGAAGTTATATTACAAATTTTTATAATAAAAGCAATATAGGTAAACATAAACTGTTTTAATATTGGCTAAAATAAAGTTAAAACAGACCTCGAATGAAAGCAAACAGTAACGGTATTGAATTAGTTGGTAACTGTTTTGAAACATTCAGCAAAAATCGTTTTATTTTGTGAAATAAATTAGTTTTTTTCAAGTTTCCTTTTGTGGTAAATGAATTTATGAGCTTAATAATGTAATTGCACTTAAGTTTTTGTAATCAAATGTTTTACAGAGCTCAACTGACAAACATTAGTAACCGTATTGAATATTTTGGTAACGGTTTTGAAAAATAGAACAAAAACAACTTTTTTGGAAAAATATGGTAATACAAACATTTTCCTATTGTCATTGATGAACATGTGAGCAATAAAATGTAATTATACAAAGAAAGCCTTGATTGTTTTATAATTTATCGTAAGAACAGATCTTTTCTAAAATAAAGTGGTAACGGTATTGAATAATTTGGTAACGGTATTAATACATCCAAGAAAAAAAATATTTTTTCATGAATAACTTATAAATATATACTATTTCAGTTGTTGTCAATGAATATATGAGGTTTATTATGTAAAACTATAAGTACAGCCTTGGGATTATTGTAATTTAATGTAAACTTAAAGCTCAACAGAAACAAAATGGTAACGGTATTGACTCATTTGGTAACGGTTTTGAATATATTCAACAAAGGCACAGAATTTTATGAAGGACAAAGAAATATGAACTATTTCTTGTTGTGATCAGAGTATATACAAGCTTCACAATGGAATTGGACAAACAAGTCTTTGGAGTTTCTTAAAGTAATGAAGAACAGAGCTCAACTAGAGGAACGGTAACGGTATTGAATGATAAGACAACGGTTTTGAAACAAACAACAAAAAAACAGATTATTTATGATTGACATGGAACTTTAAACTATATTCTGATGTGGTCAATGATAATATGAGCTAAACAATATAGTTTGTACCACAAAAACTGGATTGTTTTTGACTTTGTACAATGTGTGTCAAACCCGTTACCACAGATGTAAAGAACCGTTACTAAATTAAGAATATTACTATCGAATTTTCATCAATGAAAAATGTATTAACATTTTAGATGTTCTTCAAACAGTTTATCTTTTTAAGTGTGTTTGACTGTTGTAAAGATATGAATTAATTTAAACAAATATGTTTTTGTACGATCAAGAATTATTTGTCAAAACCGTTACCAACATAGTCAAAACCGCAACCATTCATGTCCTGAACCGTTACCTAATTTAAATAATATATTGATTAAAAAGTATTAACTGGTAGTTCAACATTACTTTTTCCCAAGGTCAGTTGTTGTGTATAATTATAGTCGGGATTTAAAAAGACCGATATAGTAAATTTCTTAAAATATGGGATACATTAATGTGCTTACTAATTAAAACTTCTTGGGTTCATTCAGTTTGATTAGTCATTTTTACATTGTTTTCCGGGGAAAAGTTGATGGTCAGTAATAGAACATAAATATGTATATACGATTGTTGGTTAGTGGAATTATCAACTTAATTTGTCATAAAACATTTAATACTAAAATAAGTTCATTATTTAGACATTGATAACTAAACAATTTGTTTATAAGATTGCATATATCGTTATACTGACGTTCAAAGCTTTTGCTTTTATTTTGAAGGAAAAAATATTGCAAAATTCAACTTTGATTTTTTGTTTTTTCAAATGTCCAGATTGAGACTCTTCAGCAGTTTGACTTATATATGATGTACTTAGTTCATAATGGCCGCATGTAGTGTTCGTTTCATTTCATGAAAACTCATTCTACGATGCGGTATTACCTCATATTTCTTTTACGCTCTAAAGACATTATATTTTGCATAAACGAAATAATAAAAAGACAAAATGTGAAGGAATCAAACCTACAATAAAACGTGCTATAGTGCTTGTCTACAGCCATCTACCGATCGATCTGCGACCGAAATAACAAAATGACTCGAACCAGGTTTGTGCAATCAGCGACGCTGTTTTTAAATCATCATTTTGGCTACTAAAACAAGGCAAAGGCATTGTGATATGAACCACCCTTTCCATGCGAGAAGCCTTGTCATTTGATAAAGAAATACAAAAGTATTGTGATGAAAGTTTTTTTTTGCCAGGGGAAACTGGCGGAACCCACGGATTTCGGCGTAATAGAACAGCGGCTAAATCAACATGACTTGATCTGCCTCTGTGGTGAGAGAATGATAGTGGTATGATATCTTGAGATTCAGGCTATGTGGCTATGAATCTTCCTAGAATAATTTGAAAGAGATGTTCACTCTTATGTCATAACATTGTACCTGCAGGGAAACTAGCGTTTAAAACTTCCGGCTAACGCCGTCTGTTTTAAACTAACTTTGCGGGTGTTGAACAACAATGGCTCCCGAACATTTTACAAACGCAACTATTTATCTTCTAATAATGTACTGTTTATATGATACAGATGACAACATAAAACTTTTATCTACATATCTGCAATAAGTTGTATCTCAAATATATATAGATGTTGAGCTGTAAAATAGTCTATACAAAGCCTTATCGGCTAGTTCATCCTTGTGAAGACCGTTAATATCCTCCAAATTTTAAAGTATACGTTTTCTTTCCAAATATAATCAAAGCAAATAACATGTTCTGTAAATAGAGACAAAAGGGATTTAAAAGTGCTTTGTGAAATATATTAAACCCGAAGGGTTATAACTAAAACACACGAAAGACAAAAACTATACATATTTATGACAAATTATAAGACAGGCTTTATGGTTCAATCATCACAAATTAATAATAATTAATATTAATAAGATCTGCAACTCCCTATCTGCAATATACATCAATTGATATATATAGTAACCTGAAGAAGCCAACATGGCTGAAAGTGCTAGATAGCCAATGAATGTTTTTATGTTCCAAATTCCGTAATTTTATTTTATTTTATTTTATTTCATATATATATAGAATCGATAGTCGTCCTGAATTATCTTTATTCTTAAGACGTCGAAACGGTCACATTGTTGTCTTTTCAAATGTTTTAAAACTTCCTTGAGCACATACCTATGCGTATATATTATGATATCGGAAAACTGGTAATTTCGATTTGCATAAGATCGATACCTTACTTGTGGAAAATAGTTTATTAATAAATGTTTCTATCAGTTAGACATACTCATGTATTGTTAGAACCGAGTTGTACATCCTGTTTCGGGGTACGAACGTTACGCTAACTCCACTGTACCCTGGGCTACGAAGCTAGATTCGCTCGCGCGGCCCGCGCGGCCTATAGCGAATCAATTCATTTGATTGGCCGTGCGAGCGAATCTAGCTTCTGAGGCCAGGGTACAGATTAGTGGAGTTAGCGTAACGTTCGTACCCTGAGACAGGATGGGAGTTGTTATCATTTTAACAGATTTAAATTTTGATTGAAGTTTATCATGTTACGTCATGTATACATGTACATATAATACATTTCTATTGTCGAGTTATATTATTTTTAAAAATATAGTTTTACATTTGTGGATGTTGAATAACGTCCCCGTCAAAAACCAACAGCATTGTGCAAAGACATTTGTTTGTTGTATTAACTGTTATAAAAAGGACCCATAGCAATTGTTTTTCATGTGATAATAACAATGTTTCATATGTTTGCATCTAAGTAGTATGTCTATTGTGTGTATGTTTTCTCTTACCATTTCCTATCTTGAATCCATTTTCATTGTAAATGTATTTCGTAGATGTACAAAAGTTAATAAAGCAGGAATTAAAAAAAATGCAACTTCAATTGCATACACATATACATTCAAAACAACATTTTCAATTAAACCCAGGAGTTCTGAGGATTTGAACGTCAATTGTCAGCTGTGATTTTAAAGTAAAGTCATACCTCGAACAACTGATGTTCAACAGAACAATGATATTAGCCATTTTGAGTGCGGTATGTACAACAAAGGATTGCAAGGGTGTCTGATGTGTTCCAGGTTACCTTAAGAAGGATTTGGCATTGGTTTCAGTAGCATTGAACAACAGTTCATAGTCCTGTGTAAAGAAGACTTTGGATGACCACACCCATTGGGGCACGACAGTTTGTGTTTGTTACTCATGTGACATGCTTTGGAGCTTTGGGACAGACAATCAGAACATTTCAAGACTGGTATGACGTCACAGTCATTCCGCAAGCGATAGCATCAAATACAATTATACATGAATATAGAATTATGCATTCAAATTTGGTTCTAATAAATTAAAGTTCTTTCAATATTCTGGTCAGTCTGTCATTTTTTACATTTTGTAGAATGGAAATATTTCTATTTGTTATATCTTTGTCTTTAGCACAATTGTCAATGTGCGCACTTAGGGGAATACATCGTGTTGCAGGGCATTTAATTTGCTGTTTGTTTACTCGGACTCAGCTGTCTCTGAGACACTCAGTTTGTCCAATGTATTTTTCGTAACACCCTTGACGTATAATAACATATATTACATTTCATGCCGCATAGTTAATATTGAAGCGCACATGAAATCGTTCCTTTTTGTTCTGAAATTTTATACTTGAGTTCTCCAAAAGATGTTCCCGCTATTCCCTCTGTTACATTTATAAACTTTGAATTCTTGGGATTCACTGTTCATTGTAAATCTGGCCCTTGTTAAAAGTTGTTTCAAATTTGTACTTTGACATTTACTTTTGATAAAGTTTATATTATCAACAGCATTCCGCATGTTCTCATCACTTTTTAGAAGGGGTATATTATTTCTTATACCCTGGAATAAATCCGGATTTAGAGAGTAGATATAAACGCGATGTCAATTGTATCAGTTTTTCTCGATTCTTCACTTGGATAAGTTCCTTTCTATCTATAGATTTGGCTTTATTAATCCCATCTTCAATTAGGAGTGAACGATACCCTCTTCTCTTTAGCAATGTTTAGGTTCTTGTAGTCCCGTGTATCTACATTTGAGCAGATCATGCAGATGCGTCTGGAAAGATTGTATGGGATGCTCCTTTTGGTATGAGATGGGTGACATGACGTGAAGTCCAGATATTGTTTCGTATCTGTCGGTTTGTAATATATATGTCCATTTCTAAACGACCCCCTCTTATTTTCACAAAAGTGTCCAAGAAAGAAGCTTCACTGTCATGTGTTTCCATTGTAAACACCATGTTTTCATTTATATTGTTTAAAGTTTTGTAGAATACATCAAAACTTTCATTCGTAAATGGCCATAAAATGAAACAGTCGTCTAAATATCTACGGCTGTTTTTAATAAAGTAAGTACATATTTCAGTTCCCAGAGTTGTTTCTAATTTGCCAACTAAATTGTTTTCAATACACCCTAGTACTAAAGTATGAAGGTGCCATTTTCGTTCCCATGGCGGTGCCTCTAATTTGCCTATAGTATTTATCATTGAAGAAGAAAACATTGTTGCTCAAAATGAATTGGAAACTTTGAAGTATAAAAGATTTACTAAATATATCAGGTAAAAGCTCTGGGTATGTATCAAACCAGTATTCTATAGCCTCAAGTCCTAACTTGTGTGGAATATTAGAGTATAAGCTTTTGACCTCAAATGTAACTATTTTGGTATTAACTGGAATATTTTCTGGAAGGAAGATAAGAAAGTCCATTAGTCCTCTAGTGTAACTCTTTACTTTTTTAAGATATGGTTTTAAAAGGATATCAATGAAATTGCTCAAACGATGTTTTCGACAGCTAGGACCGGCGATTATCGATCTTAACGTTAGATCTTTTGGGTGTTCACAAAAAATATAATTTCCTGAACTAATTGTTCATTGTTGTGTAATAATTTTGCAATAATGCATTTTGGGTAAACCATAAAAATTACTTTATTTACAAGGGAAGTATGTAAGTATATAAACAAATATACATATTATTGTTATAAAAGTTTCAACTCACTGATTTAAGGTTACCAGAGATGGTTACTAGTCTCTCATACTTCTCAACAACGTCTGGATGGGGTGCTGTATTCAGTAGTTGAAAGGAGTTCTTAGTTTTGACTGACCAGTTAAGGCTTAATTTCTAGTAAGAATGTTATTGATATTACGTTGCAACAAAAGCTTTACGTTTGTCCTGTTGTTGGGGGTGGAGCTGCAACTGTGATTGTATGCATTATTCACAAATGCAGATAGAAATGAATTTGGGTGTGATCCCAGACGCATCGAAGATGACATTGAAGGCGAGCCCTTTGTGTACGATAAAACATGATCGCCGCTGGGTTGTAGCTTGGCGCAACTGCAGTACGAGAAGATTTAAGAAGAAAAAACTAGCAATGGAACATCAGAAGTCCTTTTGAACCAGGAGAGAACAAGATATAAAATCTAAATAAAAGTGAAAATGAAACATCTTTATGATAAATATCGAATTTATCCCACGGTATCTCTTTAAACAACGTAAACAATCCAAATTCAGAGGAAACTGAATTACGAGCTGAACATGCCTCTCAATTAAAAGCAATTGGAAGTTCACAACAGGAGTAATCTATTTTATCAACATTGCCTGTCCAGAGTTTTACAAAACACGTATAATCGATTGCTCAACTGCCTCGGCTGTCGCTTGTTACTTAACTCTACCCACATTTCATGAATAAATTACTCCAGACTAACAATCGCGATTGATCAAATGGTTTAGTAAGATGCATTGCAATGTGTAATTGAAAATACGGCCTTGGCGAACAGTGAATTGTTCAGATGATCAGAAAAGTGGGTCCTCTGTAGACATGTATTGAAGCACATAAATTCGCCGATCAGCCTTCTTACAACAGCCATGTAGCAAGTACAACTTAATCAGATTGAATGAATGTCCTTAATATTTGCGATGGTTGACGTATATACGAACTCATTGCAATGATATGTTGAAGGCAATTGATTGCATCAATTTCCATTCATTGCTTTCACAATTTCAATAGATTGTCTCTAATGCAGGCTATGTTAACAGAATAAAGCATTACTTAAATAAAATGCGGATTGATTTCTATCAAGTACATGGCTATTGACAATAAGTTCAATGTTTTCTAAACAAAAAGAACATTTCAAATTCAATCAGAACTTGAAGGAATGTTAAGCCACATTTCCAATGCTGAATATTCAACTATGTCACCAATATCAAAATAGACACCTCCGACAGTCTTTCCAATAAGCTAGTAGGGATTCTTTTACAAATATTAATTGAGATTTCACACCGAAAGCATGAAGGCACGATGTATGGTGTAAATCATGAAGCTGTGTCAATAATAGAGTTATTTATTCTTTAGAGAGCGCTCCGAGAAGCCTAACTTGCACTTTTCAATCCAATATAAAAATATTTTTGCCTTGACATTAAATATAATTAAAAGGTCCTGCATCTTACCAATAAGACGCTTTCGAATAAATTATTGGAATTGAGCGATTTGTAATTGGTAATACTTGCTGACAACTTTTAAATTAAGATTATTTAATATTCATCAATCTCCGTATCTCCTTGAAATGAAGGTCAAAGTAGAAAAACACAGTGTCTCTCTTTCATTGTGGTTACTAAGGACGGTTACAATTCTTGAGTCCTTAGATACTGTATCCCCTCAGAAAATGTTGCGGGGGGGGGGGGGGGGGGGGGGGGGGGACAATAAGCTACAGCTGCGACCACTAAGTTTGTTCACTTACCTAGGTATTCTAGTGCAACTATCATAATAATCCTATAATTGCAAAAGCGAAATGAATAATGTCGAACCTACACAATGTAAATGAGGATTCAGTTTGCACTAACGTATTGGTATGTCATACGCAACAGATTACAAGTTTGGCAAGGACACTGAAGTGACCAGGGGTTCAAATTTTGAAAACACTATTTTTTTATATTGCTCAACAAGATCCTTAATAAGTAAACAACATCTTTAGATCTAAATCATATTTTTGTTCCTTTGCACTAGGACAATGGAAGTAAACAGATTTCTATCTTTTCCAGCTAGATTATTTTAATTGAAATTTTTAAAAATCTGAATTTTACAAATATGACCCCACTTTTCTATTCAAGCATGCTAAAAATCGACATTCACCAAAACTACAATTTAAAATCCTCACTAGTCAAGGAGTCTGTACACATTGAACAACTTTCTAGGCCTTAAACTTATGGAGAAGAAGATGAAAAAAGGTTTAAGGGTGTGACCCCTGTGGCCCTTAATGAACTTCTGCTTTCAAGTTTATGTGAGGAGTAAAATAATTCTGCTGTTTTACGGGCTATGTCACAGTCTCAGAATTTTGATATTCTGACATTAAATTCTTACACTTGTAAATTTATTTAACACTGTAGCCTAATGAACTACTATTTTATTATAAATGAAGCACCCACAAAATATTTAATTTCGACAGAGGATGAGAGTTAACTTCCTTTGATTTGGTGACTGTCATTTTACAGGTTCTACACAACCGCTTGAACAGTAAGTTTTAGATGAATATTACTGGCATATTATGTTTTTCCTATTTGAAACATATCAATCCCGACACCCACAAGTCAATGTCTACTATGAGCTATTTATAGTAAGGGATATATTCCTTATCACCAACTAAGATAAGAGTAATACAAGTTACAAAAACAATTATTTCTTACTTTAAGTATATTTTAAGGAAACATTGTAAAGTGGACATATACGTTTAAATTTCCTGCGTTGACGACAAGACTGTCTAAGTATAGTCTTAAGATCTTGAAACTTTAACTGGATGACAATCGATCTGACACAAGAGACGATAATGTCTACTTGTCCACAACTTTATCACTTGCGTGTTAGGGAATGGGATTAGTTTTAAATGTACGTATCCTGGATATGGGTTTAAGTCTAGACTTGATGTCTCTGTTAGATCTATCTAATGTCTTGTTCTACATTATGAGCAATTATTGTAGTTTGTATGTGAACTAGTCCACGAAGTTCATTTATATATATATATATGGAATTCACCAAACGTTTGTTGCGGAACGCCTTTAATTACTTTTTTAAAAAGAAGATCGTTATTTTCATATCTCATTAAGCAATTCTCACTTAAAGTCATTGCCATCTCTTGGCATATAAATGTATGCAAGGTAAAGGTTAATATAAGTATTTGTATATGGAAATATATATTCCTACGAAAGACCTTGACACCTCTATGTTTCCATCATGGGAACCTGGATCTTCAGCTTGTGGATAGCTCTAGATATTGATTTTAATTGAAGGGATTTTCAGAAAAAGTTTAGTTTCCATGCCTAAATTGAATCATCGAAATTACCGTAAGTAAACCCTCTCGTCCTTCTGATAACTTTAAACGTCTTTGACCTCTGGTTCATTTTCAATTTCAATTCATCATCGATGTGACAAATATTTTGCTTTGTTTCATTTCAGTAAAAATGGTAGAATAAGTCAATAAAGGTTTATAATATTAAGTATCACCAAAATGAACAGAAGGGGGAAAAGGTTGATAGAAGATAAAAATCAGTAGAGAGTGAAGGGATGAAAGGGTGAAGAAAGAGACTCACGTTACATTATCCTTTTACAGTACCCAAACAATTTATGTTTCTTATTTCTACTAACATTCTATGAAGTGAATAAGTTGATTTAAATTAAAGTTGTTCGTGCTAATCCTTGTATTGTTTATCAAACATGTTGTGATAAGAACAATGTGGTTGATCACTAGATTTGACTTTGGGTCCCCAAATAGAAATTTGGTAATACGAAAATTCGGGCTTGTGCCTTTTCTTGAATGGAACAAGATCCTGATTGTGAAATAACATTTTTAGTTTTTTCCCAATAAAAAAATGCTCAAGAGTATCCATTTTTTAAACAAATATGGTTCAAAGATTAACCTAAAAGTACATACACAGTTGAGATTATTCTGTAATTAGATTGAGCCTTGTTCTTGCAAAACAATCCAAAATATTGTTATCGGAAAAGGTGATATTTTGCTTTGATTCCCATTTCAGCTGCAGCATATCTAACGAGATTGCTTTGTCAGCACACAGTTTGGAGTATACCGATTTACGGTCGTCGTAGCTGCATATTTGTTTAAGAACAGTACAATGTACATCTGTGTTAAAGTGAGAAGTTGTCAAACAAATGTTTTGGAACTCTAACAAAGTACATGTAAGTGTGAGGAAGTTTTAATTCCTCTTTTAGTGGTACAAATGATTTCAAGTCACCAGATAGATTACTTCTTTGGGACGTATTTTAGAATGACAATAATGCAGAGGAATATATGGATGACAACTATTTACTTATATATACGCTCCCACTTCATTACTCTTCCTCTGCTTGAGGACGACGACACATGAATTTGTGTCGAAAAAACGTCGCATACAATGAACAAAGATGTTCCATGGATTACCAGATATATAAATTAAATTCCCATTCCGTTTCTATACCAGGAGATGAATATGGTCATAACAATAAATGAAATAAAGTTGAAAAATTGCAGGGATAGAACATTGTCAATAGCAGCAGCGCCGTTTCTGATTACACAAAGACAACTCGCCATAACACCTTTTAAAAATCAATTTTCTAGTATTGTTAAATTCTCATAGAAACTTAAGGATGATAATGATTAAAAGTGCAAAGCTCTGCCATAATTATGTTTATGTGAAGAGTCCATTTATCCATTTGATCTTCAAATAAATAGAAAAGGATATCTTTGACCCCCTCTCCCCCCCATCCCTAATTTTTACATAGTCATATATCAAATAATGTGTTAAAGGTTATCAATGTGACAATTACTTGTCTTAGAAAATATGCAGTAAAATACTCACAAACAACTTTCGTCAGTTGTCGGTGTTGATGGTTGCAGGACTCGGTTATCATTCTCAACAAGGTTATCATTCTCAACAAGGTTATCATTCTCAACAACCTAACGTTGTAATATTGTATTCGGCATGCGCAAGGAGTTTTGACTGACTAGTCAACGCAAATCAGAATGTTATTGATATTTCGTTTTTAAAACACTTAACGTTTCTCCTGTCGTGGAGATCGAGCTGCAGCTGTGATTGTATGCATTATTCACAAATCACAAATGCAGATAAAGATGCAGATACATGGGTGTGCTCTCAGACGGATAAAGTCGTCAAAGATGTCTTTGAAGGAAAGCAACTTTGTGTTGGGTTGTTGTCTCGCGCGACTGCAGTACTGGAGAGGATTAAGAATTATAAACCAGCAAACTTCTTTGAGAGGCATTTTAGAAGTTGGGATGACAATAATACTAAGGAATATATGGATGACAACTTCTTTGTTCATTGTATGCGACGTTTCGACACAGATTCTTGTGTCGTTCTCAAGCAGAGGAATCTGTGTCGAAACGTCGCATACAATGAACAAAGAAGTTGTCATCCATATTATTATTATAAACCAGCAATTGTACATCAGAAGGTTTTTGAATCAGAACTAGATTTGAATTTCGATAAATGAAAATGTCACATCTGTGTGATAAACATCGCATTTATCTCACCGTATCGATCTTAACAAAATAAACAATCCAAACTCTAAAGGAAAATGAATTACGAGCTGAACATGCCTATCAATTAAAAGCTATTGAAAGTTCACAACAGGAGTAATCTATTTTATCAACATTGCCTGTCCCGAGTTTTACAAAACACACGTATAATCGATTGCACAACTGCCTCGGCTGTCGCTTGCTACCTATCTCTACCCACATTTCATGAATAGATTACTGCAGACTAACAATTGCGATTGATCAAATGGTTTAGTAAGATGCATTGCAATGTGTAATTGAAAATACGGCCTTGGCGAACAGTGAATTGTTCAGATGATCAGAAAAGTGGGTCCTCTGTAGACAGTTATTGAAGCACATAAATTCGCCGATCAGCCTTCTTAGAACAGCCATGTAGCAAGTACAACTTAATCAGATTGAATAAATGTCCTTGATATTTGCAATGGTTGACGGTAGTAACGAAATCATTTTTATACTATGTTAAAGACAATTAATTGAAGGAACTTGAAGGAATGTCAAGCCACATTTCCTGTGCTGAATATCTTCAACATTAGCAATAACTAGTAATTAACTAAAAAAAAATTCTTAATAAATATTCTATTCTACCTGTCATCTATAATCCTAACTTCGATGTTAACCGGGGTATCATGTGTGCATACGCATTTTGTTTGGAGAAGAGTTTGCCTTATAATTTTAACCGCATTGGCTAATGCTGAAGATCAAAGCTCAATAAACTATTCTCCTGGGTCATCGGGAGTCGTGCGCTTCACATTCAGAGGTTTTTTATTTGTCTTTCAGTTTTGAAGACTCATATGGTGCTGTCAGGACATCTGGTTTGAGGAACATGTTCGTTTTTCTCTCATTGTAATTGAATAAGATGGCTTTTTATCAAACGAAATAAAAGAAAATGAATATGTTTTTAATTTACTTCAATGAATGCACCTTAATATAATGAGGAAATCTTTAGAACGTGTGAATGGACGTTACTTCATAAAATAAGTGACATATATTTGGAGTTTGCTTCATCTTATCGCTGATGATGATGCGGATACTTATATGGCGACGTTTACAGGTCTTATGCTCAAAGCGCTACTAACATCATTACCCTGAACGGTTGTTATTTCACAACTGCTACTTAACTCTAACCCTAATGATGTAAGTTAGTACATCCTGTTTTCAGGTACCCTTTTAAAAAGCTGAGTAGACTGAGTGCAAAGAGGATGAAGTGCCTTGCCTAGAGACACATAACAGGATGAGACGACCAGGACTGGAACCAGGGTCCCTGGCGTATAAGGCCATCATGCTAACCGCTTCACCACTTTGCTCTTTACCACTCATACAGGTCATTAGATCATCCGAGTCTGAAGTCTATAATGTTTTTTATATGATTCATTTTTCAACCAATGCCGTTTTGGGCGGACTTTGAGAAGAACAGAAACTTGTATGTGCCCATCGGAAATGTGAGAACAAGTTGATATACATGTACCAATTTTAATTTAAAGGGGCAGTAGCACGTTTTTTTTAAAGAAATTATATTTTAAATTTTTTCACTGATTATCCTAAGTTAATGCTAAATGTATCATTGTGATAGTGTCAAAAACCTCAGTACACAAAACAACCATCCATAGTCAGAGAACTACTCACTAAGATTCACATAAAGTCCATTGGCGGCCGTTTGTGTGTGAACACCCAGTACTTTAAATCATTTTGTTTAAGAAAAAGGAATCGCTTGGGTGAACTTTACATTATGTATTTCATTTACTACTGCTTCATTCAGTTTAACTACATTGTCTTTCGATTGGAACCATTGTTTTCCCCCTGGCAATTACCTTGTATTCCCCCATACAAACGTACTGAAGAAAAGTCGATAATGTGTCTTTAAGGTTTTTCATATATGATCTTTACATATTTCTATCGTGCGTACATATAGCAAAGGGGGCAACTTCCTATTTATTATGTAACATTATTTGACTTTTGATAGATGTCCTATTGAGTTTCCTGCCCCAGGGGTTTGCAATCAAAACATCTGGATTACACGTGTTCCGTGCTATCTTCAATAATCATGTGCGATACAGGACTAATGTGGTATAATATTTTCTTGGGAAAGAATCAATATCAGAGAAGACGTTTTCAATTACGGAAAAACAGAACACTTAAGCCAAACATGAATGGACAGTTGTAAAAAAGTTTTACGAAAAACTTTACGTCTTCTCAAAAACAACAAGAAAATCAAATTCTGACTTCAAGGACAACACAAAGTCTTCAAAGATATTATCACGTTAGTACTTATTAAATAAATGCACGCCTTTCGATCAAAGAATCAAACGAATAAGAAGGAAACGTTTGCAAACACATCCGATAAAATTAGCATAATAGAGGAATGTTTCTCTATTTCGTGAAAGGTACAAAGCGTTTCATTTATTGCTTCTTAAAGGGGCAGTAGCACGTTTTTATGGGGAATATAAGGTGATGTCAGGAAAATGAAAATAATTGGTTCCAATTGAAATACAATGTATTTAAACTTAATGGAGCAGTAATAATTAAAATACATAACGTAAAATTTAGCCATGCCATTCCTTGTTCTTACACAAAATGAATTAAAGGTGTTCACAAAAAATGGCCTCCAATGGATTTAATGTGAATCTTCATACTTTGTCCTCTGACTATGGATGATTGGCTTAAGTAATGAGATTTTTAACACTGTCAAAATAATACATTTAGCATTAACTTACAATTATCAGTGAACATTTTAGAATATAAAATTATCAAAAAACGTGCTACTGCCCCTTTAAAGCAAAGCTTTCGTCAAATGGTATCTTATATGTGTAGAAATGCGCCCGTTTGTTGCAGCTCCTCAGTCGTTTTATTTTTGTGTTCAGTCATGATACATGTAAATCCATACCTTTTGATTGGTAATGATTGTTTTATATTTTGAATAGGTTCCAACTGTGTATGAAGCACGTTCTATATCAGTACCATCCATTCATAAAATCATACGTTTATCAATGTGTTAGTATGAAAAAGTGGTCCACCTGTTTTTATGTACTCTTTTCTGAAAAGGCATAATAGGTTTAAGGTCATCCTGTTTCTCATGACGATAATTTCATTTGCTGAGGAGTTCCTTTTATGTAACCATTCTGTCAGTAAACGAATCAATGGAACCAAACTAGTAGACAGCGGCTTCTACTGTCTTCCACAGTACTTTTGTCTTATTCCCAAGAGATCAACTCCTATTTGAAGCCAATACTAACTGCTGACAGCAACTGTCCAAGCAATAAATCAAGTAGAAGAATTGGAGATTGCCCTCGTCGTTCTAGCTTCCTGAGAATTAATAGTTAGGTGCACAGCTGTGTGCTCGAACTTTTGAACAGGTTATTAATCCAAACAGCTTTATCTTACCTCATGTAAGAATCTCGATCTCTGATTGGTCCACATGACCTTGGATACATTTATACCCTGGCACATAAAAAGCATGAAAAAGGCGTGCAGATTGAGCGTCTTGAAATATACAATGTATGTTACCTCGAACACATGATCAAGCTTGTTACTTTTGATCAACCGATATGTAACTTTAAAAAAACTATAGTCAAAGGGTTTACGCAGTTAACGTTTTTCTTTATCTTCATATTATATGCGTTTTGTTTGAACATTCGGTAAGATAGATTCGTTATACCATTCAGAGGCGGTACATGGGGAGATATCAGCCTCTCGCTTGGTGTTATGCAACTAACCAAGCTCGAGGCTGATATCTCCCCATGCACCCCGCCTCTGAATGGTATAGCTTATAATATGGGCGATTGCTACATTACTACAATCCTCGAATATGCAGGATCTCTTAGACAATAAAAGACAAGATCGGTTAAAGTGTTAAACATGGTTAAACGATCTAGGGTTAGTGAAAGAAATTAAGCTGCTGGAGAGAACACGGTACTACAGTTTCGGCACATATATGATATACGAGAGAATGTCTCATCATAAAGAAAACGTTTATCATTTGAGTGAACATTACAGTAGTCACTATTGAATTTCAAGCATTTTTAAAAATATTTATTTCGAATGAGCCTTTCAAGACATCATTAGTCTTCTCTAAACAACTTCTTTAGTTTAACTATATTCAATAACTACATTCATATATAAAACACAAGATAACAAAACAAGAAAACGACATTATACTCAAAAGTAATAGAATATTCCATGTATCTATCCACATAATACAGAATGACTACTTTAATGTATCCTTGTTTCACGAACATCCATACATTTGTAAAATGAATTTATCAAATTGTTTCTAATACCGAAGAAGACGGGATTTCCTGTGGAGATAGAGATAGAACCAGGACTAGACGTCCCCAGGAGACCCACTTATCCTGCATTAAGTCGGGCTTTGGAATGGGATCAGAGAATGCCATAGATTTAAGTAACGATAGACTATTATACCTCTCATACCCTCGGGCTATCGGCATTATATTTCTACCACATGATTATGCTACTTAGAAGATAAATACAAGGTTCATTTCATCGAATTGCATAGACCATTTTCTCTTCCTCCTTGACGAAACCCTTGTGTTTGAGATTTTATAAATGGAATATAGTTTTATTTATCTATTTTATCTATTTTACTTATTTTTTTATTTATTTTATTTATTATATTTTATTTTTTTAATTAATTTTATATATTATTTTTACGAAATAGCTTGTATTCTATTGTTATTATACGTTATCTGTGATATAATAGATTAAGCTTTATTAGCATTAGATCTGATTATCTTTATTTGTAAATGTTGATTTACTAGCAATAATAGAGGTTTGTGAAACCAATGGATTATTTAGAGAAAAACATTGATAAATATAATAACTTCAAACATTGATGCTTCAAGGTACTTGACAAAATATACCTATCTGATGAAATATTATGATCGGCCGTAATTGAATTTGATGACTTGTCATTCATATAATATATGTTCATTTGATTTGAAAACTTGATCACGCCTATACTTTACCTGGATAAATATGATAACTTCCAACTTTCAACACATATCAACGTAATAATTTTACAAAATTGACTTATTCGGATCTGGTTTACTAAAGTGATAAGTTTTAGTCTTTTAGTTATCTCGCCAAAGTGTGGGTCTGTTAACAGCAAATGCAAACTCATATTTTTACTTAAAAATATGTAAATACAATATGTGATTCATTTCGTAACTTTATATTGATAACATTCAAACTTCTTACCATTAAATGCATGTTTTAAAAAAACGTGTTTACAAAAGGTAACATTGTTATATTTGGAAGCACACTACCTAGAGATTCTTGTTAAGGCAATGTGGGCGAGTTGGTTCGCTCTTGGTACATCCAGTGCCTTCGGTGTAACCTGAAGTTCTCTTACGCTCGACTCGAAAAAGTACAAAAACCTGTACAGGGGCAATAAGTGTGTTCCTATCATTTTTCATTTGATCATTATCTAGATTGCACTTTCATATGTGATTCGATATCCATTTGTTAGTTGTATTTTCCGTTATTTTTTCTTACACGTTTGCAGTGCAATCAATTATTTTTAATTTGACTGTACTGCATAAACACTGTTACATGTATTCAAGTCAATATATTCAAGTGGTTTGTATAAACCACACATGGTTAATCTCGCTGTATATTTTCTCGAATGAGTAGTCTATTAAATAAATACACTAGAATATACAATACATTATCAAAATACAGATTTACAAATCTTTACTTAAGACGCGTTATGATGTCAATGCACATATTTTAAGCATAAATGGTAAATGGTAAAAACTCTAGGATCGTAACAATTCGCCCTTGGTAACAGTGATAATTTACAGTAGCTAAATTGTGTTCGTGACACATGTTCTCGATATATTGGTTCTAGGGTCGTTGACACAAAAACCAAATGGTAAGTGAAGGTGATAATTTGCAGTGTGAAGTGGACCATATGGGGTTGCGATTGTGGCTGGTGATGTTCCCGGCTCTCTATCCTCACGGGAATAACCAGACCATTAGCGCTAAAAGCTTCAATATGTCTCTTTCAGGCAGGAATTAAGAAAATTGAACTCGTAAATATGCATAGAAATGCTTCAAGGTACTTGGCAAAATATAGTTATCTGATGAAATATTATGGTCGGCCGTAATTGAATTTGATGACATGTCATTCGTATAATTTATGTTCATTTGATTTGAAAACTTGATCATGCCTATACTTTGCCATATGCCAGAAGGTGGTTATTTTGAGTGTTATGCATTCATAAGTAACATCGTTTCTGCATGCCCGTTTTCGCATTAGTGAAAAAATTTCAATCTCATCCCTGAATGAGCAACAAAATATAACAAGTCGCAATCGGGTTATCCAAACACACATATGTTGGATAGGACGCACTCTGACCATTGGATAGGGAAAGTGTATATATAGAGACAATCGAATCGGTGAATGAGCAACAAAATATAACCACTCGCAATCAGGTTATTCAAACACACATATGTTGGAAAGGACGCACTCTGACCATTGGAAAGGGAAAGTGTATATATAGAGACAATCGAATCGTTGAATGAGCAACACAATATAACCAGTCGCAATCGGGTGATTAAGTAAGCACTCTGACCATCTGATAGGGAAATAGTATTTATAGAGACATTAACGTATTATTATGACTATGTTAAAATATTAGTGACCCTGAAATTCCTATTATCAGGTACATGTAAATATAAACTAAAAGCGTCACAATTTAAATCAGCTTTATATAATCGATGACCATTACAACTGAGATATCACATATAATTGTTTAAAACACATGCAGACATGACTATTTACATTTCTACTCGGATGCGAACCAACAGAATCACTATAAAATATCCAGGAACAATCCATTATGTCGTTAAATATCCTCCAGGATTCGCAATGGCACATTCCAATCATTTAAGGTCACACAGTCAATAATTGAATGCCGGTTAAACTCAAAAGTAGCTACAATTGCAACAAAATGAAAAAAGGCCTTAATGGTTTGCAGATCATTGAACATCACACATAGGTCTCCTGGCTATTCTTCCGCTCCTCAATATCCTTAGAATTCTTTCTGATCACATGTGTGCTTCCATTCCTCATACTCCTCCTATTGTCCTTAGGAATCAGTTCAGGTCGACAGGCGCAAAATATCCTGAAGAAGGTGTTGCGGAACACAATGCTCAGAGAACAGTACAAAAGAAAATTAAAAGCTGAGTTGACAGCTAGTAGAGAGTCCGTGATCTCACGTATACCTTTCACTAGATTCCCCTCCTCGACATACCCCTTCCCGAAGAACGTGGACATAACTGCGTCAGGAGTGATGCAAATCACGAAGACGAGGATGATGATGATAAGCATCAGAGTGATTCGGTTTCTTGAAGACAGGCGTTTGCCTTTCACTCGCTCCTTACGAAGCTCGTTGATGATCCGTGCATTAAGGTATATAAGTACGAGGAGAGGGACAATGGCTCTGAGAGAGTTCTGGAACCAGGTGTAAGGAATCATGAAGGCGTCATTGTTGCCCAGATCCGTCGGCACGATCTCGCTACATGTCATGTTGTTTTTTGAGTCCTCAATCGTTTCCACCTTGTACCGGAAGAGAGAAGGCAGGGAAAGAAGGATCATACTTATAAACACAGCAGCACAGACGATTCTAGCCCGAGAGATGGTGCATAGTTGTTTCGCTCGTGAAGGATGACAAACAGAGATGTAACGCTCAACAGCCACGGATACTGTAAGCCAAGCAGTGATACAAACCGCCATGTTGAATATGTAGTGTGCAAAAGGGTATAGGGTGATCTTCATCTTCTCCGATAGCTCCGGGTCGGTAAGAAACAGTATTACCATCACAAAATACAGAAGGTCATTGAACAGTTTGATAGTATCCGACACTGCCAGGGCCGACAGATACACGTTTGTGGAAGTAGCCATGTCCCTATGACTCAGGACGATCAGAGCCAGCACATTACCGGTGATTCCTATAATGCACAGGATGGGGTAGATTATGAGTCCTGTCACGTACTGAGCCCGCAGGAAGAACTCCTGGTAGTCCAGGGTCACATTGGAAGAACATGTCCGGTTGTCAGGGACGCGGTATTCCGTAACGGAAGTGCTGAGATTGACCAAGAGAGTAAGAATCGGTTCAGGGTCGTTTCCGTACCGTGTGCCATCCCCTAACACGTCCATCGTTTATCCTCCAAACTAGAAGTCTCAAACAGTCATCTTTCTGAAAAACAAAAAAACAAAATTAAAAGAAAAATAATTTTGTAAAATTCTCACAATATCACGAGTTTGAGATAAATAGTAGCGACTGATTATAAATATTATCAACAAAATATGCAATATTTATCAATGGACAGGTCTTACTACTACAGCGTACAATCACATGTAACCATGCAATCGATTCAGACAGCATATGATACCTACATACTCAAACCTCACTGTATAAACAACCCAGGCCAAAACGTGAAGGAATGTAGTTAACTGATGAAGTCGGTGCTTCTTATGTGAGATAATATCTTCATCTGAGACTGATACAATAACGGGAATGGGTAAACTCAAGTCCTCAACTGACCATATATTTCCTAATACGCGCCAACACCCACGCAACTCCCACCGTCAACAGGATTGCACGTGGAGTACAGATCAAGTATCAACAAGCAAATATGTCCCAACATTTAACGATTTCTGACTTAAATTATCAAGTTATTGTACATACTTATGTTTTTACGTGAGATAAAAATGTCTTCATGGATTTCGAACGCAGTACATCTCGGTATTGATTGTTTTCATCCGACGAACTCAAAACTTCAAATTTTTATATCTATCAAATAACCTTGTGTCCTAAATTTTGATAAACATAATATTACATGTTTCAATGGATTTCATGAACAGCAGTTGCTCAAACAAACGAGTCCATTCAGCAACCAAACCGATGATATGTAAATGCAAAGATAATCCTTTCAATGTACAATGTGACCACAAATCCCTCCAATGAATAATGAAAATCATTATCTTGAGAAATGTAACCATCCATGAAATGTATTAGCATATACAATAGGGTCCCTGCTCGTTATGATTACGTTCAGCGATGAATGTCTGTGATAAGCTGCATCATGGTAGTTCAGACGCCAGTGCAATCAATTGGTGACCGATGAATAATCATATCCGGATTTGTTGCACTTTGAGAACTAGAGAGATATTTTCCATTGGCCTATACAGTCACCGGTTGAATAGCCTATTTCAATCCTTTTTAGAATAACATTTTGATGAAGCTTCTTATGATAAGAATTCTAGGCCTACTATTATGAGTGTCTGCTCTGTATATCCCCCTCACGATAATCTCATTCAAATTACCTTAAATGGACAGTGATTAATAATAATAAAAATAATAATTATAATAATAATAATAACAATAATCATTATAATGATAATAATAATTTATGAATATAATGATAATAATAGTTTGTTTTATAATGATAATAATAATAACAACGATATTACTACTACTAATAACAATAATACATTCAATATATCTCTCTTTAAAGGGACAGTGATAATAATAATAATAATAATAATAATAATAATAATAAATTAGTATTATATTGATGATAATAATAACGATAATACTACTACTAATAACAATAATACATTCACGATATCTCTCTCAAAAGGGACAGTGAGACACAACACAGTGTTAAGCAAGGGTTACAAATCTAAACAATAGCATAATATTTTATTTCCTCAAATTCTATGTTTCAATAATTTCAAACTATATTATCCCACATAGAGCTAAAGATTATATTGTTCATCCTAATAATGAATGGTAGAGGAAAGTATGAAAATCAATAAACGATTACTTGCTGTCATTTTTGCATGAAGTCCTTATATTCATGTAATGTAGGGACTTCGTGTTGCTCAATTGAAAATGGTACGTTCATATTATATCTGCATACTTTGATCAAAAGCAAAGTCTTACACTTTTTGTGTGAAATTATCACAAACTTAAAAACGTGATACTGCCCCCTATAACAACCATTACCCACACAACATTAGTAAAACTTATTTGTACTTGTTAGCGTTAAGACTCTAACCATGAGCGTACTAAGTAAAACTGATATTACTTTGATAAGAAATCATTAATGAAACATTTAACAATACTATGTATAGAATGAATGAGCTTGGCGAGCACTTGCGTTTACTATCTTCAAATGGTCATATGTATAGCCAATATAAATATATTGATTTTTGTTTTATTGTATAATGTCGTATAGCGAATGTAAATATACGCTTGTGGTATATTGTAATATTTTCAAATACAGTTATCACTTAGGAAGATGCGACTTTAAGTCAACCATTAATAATACATCGTGAACGACATTTTATTCCATTGTAAACAAATTGTGCAATAAGAACTTCTATTCTTCTACCATTTTTATTTGGAAGGCTTGAAGATTACTGATGACTGTATCATGAACGGTGCAGAAACGTAGGTTGATCGTCATGACTAGGTGAAATCGTTACGTTACTATTTCCCTCCAATGTACACATGAATGAAACACTTTGACATTTATATGTATCTATTAATGGAAATGTCGCCACATTTCACACGTTAAGGCACGTGCCGACAATCTGAAATAAATTCTAATTCAGTTGCATAGCTTACTCGTCATTGTGGCACGTGGCACCGTCTTGTGTGGGAGTTCCATCAATGAAAGACACACGCTTGGAATCAAGCTACAAATGGTCATACTACTCTCAAGATATATTATTAGAGCGATGAATGTAAACGTGTTTTAAATTCCCTATGTTCATCAGAAATTATACAATTAACATACACAGATGTATACCATAATATATCGAATACTGGTTCCATAACTTATAAACAATAGCTTATTTGCACCAAAGACTGAATTAATCTTTTTATTAAAACTTTACCAATAACCCAAACCTTTAATGCTCTTTAAAGGGGCAATAGCACGTATTTTGAAAATTGTATATTTTAAACTTTTCACTGATAATTGTTAATATAAATATTATTTCGAAAGTGTCTAAAATCTCATAACACAAACCAATATTCCATAGTCACAGAATATAGTATAAATATTCACTTAAAGTCCATTGGCGGCCATTTTATGTGAACACTTTTAATTCAGTTTTTGTTAGAAAAAGGAATCGCATGGCTAAACTTTACATTATATATTTGAATTATTACTGCTTCATTTACTTTACGTTGTCTTTCAATTGAAACCATCAATTTTCATTTTCCTGACATCACCTTATATTTCCCCTAAAACGTGCTACTGCCCCTTTAAAGAGTAATGATGCACTTAGGCGGCGCTTCTATCAGTTTTTGTGAAGCTTCTACTGCCGCTGCTGTCACACATGGTGTTTGTTTTTTGCCATACCCTTTTCATTAAGCTTTTCAAATTCCATACGCATCTCCAACGGCTTAAACGTGAGAGGAAATTATTTTTCCATGTTCTTATTCAAGGTGAAAAGTCATGATCGCAAGTTGTAAAATAACTACAAAAATCCTTGCTAACATGATAACTCGAAAAGTTTTTGTGGAATGAAGCTGTTATTTAGTGTATGTCATCTTTGGAGAAGTAACAATTTAAAAAAATGGAAAACTTTCCACTACTATTCAGTAAAATCCAAGGTTACAGCAAGGTCAGATGGGCATGGTTTAACAAAAATTCTTTATTCCAACTATTAACGTTTTTAATCATTACATAATTCATAAACTTAAACAGAAGTGTCCATTGATTGTGTGACCTTGAATGTCAAAGGCAAGGGTCACAAGATATTGATTATTGTCATCAATTATAGTAAATATTGAAATCGGAAACTGGTTTTCGAGAACTCAAAATGAATTTAGATCAAATAATAATAATAAAAAATTTAACGCCTAGTATCAAGTCCATGACTGCTCAACGGCGATACAATGACTGTACAATGTATATTATGACCCTGAAGGAATTGTACTTTCGCGTCAAGCTACTAAGCGCCTCGCGCGACCATATAGGTCCGTACTATCCCCATGTTCAGGTACCCATTAATTCAGCTGGGTGAACTGAGTGCAATGTGGATGAAGTGCCTTGCCCAAGGGCACAACACAGAGTTAAGCCCAGGTTACAATTTTGTTGTGTATCCACCGGGATTCGAACCCGGGCCTTCGGCGTGACAGTCCAGCACGCATACCACTACACCACTGTCAAGGTCACGACTTCTTTGATTCTCTTCTTTTGTAGCATATCTCATATAAAATGCGCCATTTACTTGGGTTTTGTAGAAGACGGAACTGGGGAAGGCGAAATCCCCAGTTTCGGGGATGCTCTGCTTTTTCCATGTCCCGCAAACGCAAATCTAGTTACAATCTCTTGTTACATTGTTACAATTTATCAACTTCTAACACACTGAAGAGTAAATACAATGGTTGATGTGCACATTAATGGTGTTGTTTTTATTCTCGTTGTTTTTTGATAAATGTTTAATTTTCAACTTGCAAGAAATATGCCGTCATCATTAGGGGCGCCATTTGTCTTCTTTTAAAAGCGCTCTGGCTTTGTTAAAAATGATTTATTCATTTTGTTCGTTTTGTAGAAAGAGAAGTTGTTTCTCTCTGTCATTCATTAATGTTTTACAACCCTTAAGGCCGACTGTGACCTATGTATGTCTGATGCATTTTACTGCCACAGAGACATATACAATTTGTGGTTTCTGCAGAATATTCAACAAATCAAAAACTACCACTGAAAATATGCATCTAATTCATTGTCGAAAACGACCTTACCACATGGTTTATTAGGATTAATGCCTGTTATGTTTACAAAAGTCAGCATTTTGCGTAGGCTTTTTCTATTTGTTACGATTTATCATGTAAGGTGTACGTGTGCAAAAAATTTTCATTCTCGTCCTTTCTCGTTTTTTAAGCCATTTAATACTCGATATATCGTATACCTATTACATAGGCAATTCAATTTCAATGACAATCACTTAAGTACCCTAAACACAATTGAATCTGCATGCACAGTTGCATATAAGGTAACAAAGATCTTGAATTTAAACTGGTCAAATATCATATCTACAATGATGTCAATTAAACGAAGTCGGCAAAGTTACATATAAGGAAACAGAAAACCTTGAATTTTAGCTGGACAAATATCGTATCTACAATGATCTCAATTGAATGAAGTCGGCAAAGTTACATATAAGGAAACAAAAATCGTGAATTTTTACTTGACAACTATCGTATCTACAATGATGTCAATTAAATGAAGTCGACAATGTCATCATGACAGAGGATGACAAGCTGCAAGCCGACAATCTTACTGGATCTAGACTATTATTACAAGCGTCAGATGTCAGCTGTCAGGTCCTCTGATTAACGTCAGGTTGTGACAGGACCGGAATTAGACGCTGTCATCCACACCAGGACTCTGAACACTCAAGTCGTATTCCAGTACAAGCAACTTGTATCTATCTCGCCTCGCAGACAGTGCTCCACGGCACTTGTCAATAGAAGTACGAATGTCAATTGAAAATAACTCCATACCGTCCCTAAATAAATCACTCCTACTTTTCAACAATGGTTTGGTTTCTATGTGATGAGTATACACTTGCAAACGTACTCTGTGTTATTAAACTGATTCGATATTTGTCCAAATGTCATCTAAAAATAAAAACTAATTTTGTTAACATGTAACTGATCAATTTCATGCATCATTGTTCATTCATCTTTATTGCACAAAATTGCTTTCAAGCAAATTAAGTTGTTATTGTGGTTACTGTTTGCTCGCGTTATAAGCTTAACTAATGGGTTTTGTAACAGTTCATGTTAGTGCGCTCAATGTACCACTTGTCACCGACAAAGCAATTACTATTTAAACAAATTCCAAATATATACAATTATTACATGACTTAATGTAATTTCTCAAAGAGTACGTTCGACTAAGGGCATATGAACGAATTATATATTTGTTTATCAGAAATAACACCAGCTTAAAACAACCATCATGAAATAAACCATATTTAAGCATAAGTGAACCAAACAATCCATATGGGAAGCTTTCAGAAATATTTGCCTCGGTTATATCAATGAGCATAAACGTCATTTAATGAGCAGGCCAGGGGGGGGGGGGGGGGGGCAGTGTGCGAACTTAATGTTGTTTAAGCTCGTAGGGGAGAGGGTGGTGTGGTCGTTGTTTCATTTTGTTTAAAACAGTGGATACGTTTAAGACGAATTTTTCTTTCGATGGTCGATATTGATTAGTTTTATGGATATTTAAGAAACAACGATTTCAAGAATAAGACCACTAATGTATCAAATGTACAAAAATCAAAACCCAGCAATCCAAATAAGAAGATAAACAACGTGTATCATACACATGGACACTCGGGGATCCTTTGTCAGTTTTTCTGAAACGATTAAATTGACGTCAACTTTCAATCCAAATTACATTCTTTTTGAACTAATGTACACTAGCGTGTGAACAACCCAAGGAAGAGCAGGTTTAATACTGAGAGTGAGAAACTCTGGCTACAGTAGCAATAACCTTTGTCGTCACTCTACTGATGAAGAGTTCAAGAGTTTGAGGTTATGAAACAATGGTCTGACGTGACAAATATGTTATAAATCCTATCCTTTTTTTTTTCATTTTTATTTATAAATCCTATCCTGTCCCACCCTATATGAAAACGACACTGATTAAGCAACATTGCAAGTGTTTCATAATATAATAAATTAATATATCTGTCAATTATTGACAAAAGCAATATTTATCAAAACGTTTCAAATTTTCACGTGTGGCGCACCCAATGAGATAGACATAACATTAGTGAAAACAGAAGGTTTTCTCTATGTACATGGATCCTGCCTAAACAGTATTGTATCCTGAAAATACTTGAAAAGGAACACAAATCAACTAAATGTATACATTTAGTGATCAATATCACAAAAAATACAGCAATGCAAGAAAAACACTATAAAAAGAAGCAGCAGTAATATCCTATAGAAGAATGTAACGTTTAACGTGATAAATCCCTCTTACTACAGATCGAGACGATTCGGTAAATTGACTTATCCACAAAGAGCAATCAGACAACAGATACAAATGCTTACCCATTCAGTGAATCACGGAAACCGTATGAGGCCCTCGTACTGTGTTGTCATGCTAATTGTCAATGTTTCCCCGGTGACAACGGGTCGTGATGAGGAGTATTGATACGATGTTACAGAACTTACTTGAATTATGTTTGTGTTATTGAGAAGGAATTACAATAACCAGTCATTAGGAAGTGTCGAACGCAGTACATACAAACCCTTTTGCAGCTAACCAAGCTCATTATCGCGTGTCGTCTCCAGATTACTCCTATAATATTCTGTTTATGATACGGACGTTCATATTCTTCTACGTGATACCGTTAAGTTTTAAACTATTGTCCATGTTTTGAGAAAAAATTGAAAACTTTCTGACATAGATTATAGCGTTTCATTTTATGTTGATACAATGCTGAATCAGAACTATGTATGAATATGTAATCGTAAAATCATCGATCATGGAAACTGGATGACATAATGAGATAGAAAAAGCCAAAACATTATGACCTCGTTGCCAAATATGAGGTTGTAATTACATCGAAGATTTTTTTTGTAGATATATGTAACTCTTATTCGGCTTTTAGGCTCATATTATAGATTAATATTTTTCATCTATTTATCTTTCAAGATTTAAAAAAACTAGAGTCATTCAATTATCAATTGTATAAGGTGATATGTAATGTTCTAGCGTTTTGTAACATGTGTATTTTATATGGGCCTTTATAATATTTTCTTTTTGTAAACTTAAAATGTCACGATACCAAATTTTATACAAAGAGTATTCTTTAGTTTGTTCTTTCTCTTTTCCATAAACTTAATAGTCAGTCAACTCAAGAAAGTCTTGTCATGTATTGACACAATCAGTGTATAAAGTGCTACCTTGCGAGTTTTTCTTGCGTACATTATTATTTTGTTCACGCTACTTACCTAATACCTAATTAGACTGGAGTAATGTGAATAATACTTTCATTACATTTAGCGTTCGTTACCCGTCAGTGATAACGAACCATTATGTTGTATAATCACATCTTATGTTCAACTGTTTGATATTTGTTGATGTTGTATGACGAACATGTTATTATACAAACATTACTGAACCCGTCTGTTAACTTGAAATGGAAACATGGTGTATAAAAACAACTTGTGTTCGTTTTTCAGATAATTGATGCTGTT
Source organism: Steromphala cineraria (assembly GCA_916613615.1). Lineage (NCBI taxonomy): Eukaryota > Metazoa > Mollusca > Gastropoda > Trochida > Trochidae > Steromphala > Steromphala cineraria. The sequence continues at coordinate 12,583,956 of OU744729.1, forward strand.
ATATGAGGTACAAGTTATTTGGGAAACATACTTAACCATGTTGCTATCTTCAAAAGGAAACATTATGATTCAAATTGATTCTTTGATACCAAGTGTCAATCAATATTTTTTCAGGTAGGTAACGTAGATGGTTTGTAATATACATATATATAATGCAGAAAATAGCTTGGATAGTGGATTGGTGATAATTACTATTGATTATGCTAGTTATGAAAGGATATATACTGTATATCGATCAGCAATATCATCCTTTCTCATGTAGTACATACATAACAACATTCAACGTGCTATGGAGACAAAACTGTTGTTTTGGTTTATGCAAGACTAATCTCAACAAATGGAAAAGCATTGGTACTTGTGCTCGGATTGGCAATATCACCCTTGCCATCAAATGTGGTGGCAATAATCGACTGAGGTGACTTTAAAGTATTGCTATGGTCTGAACGATCTATCAAAAGATAAGTAATCATGGTATAGCGTTCTCTAATAAAGAGAAAATGTACTTCACGAAATAGAGGGACCCATTGAATTAAGAAACCAACAACCAACGGTATTATGTTGCATATAACATGGCCATAAGCTTCGTATTGATATCATTTCGAATATTTCAAACTGTATTTGACATTCTGTAGATACAATGCTGACATTCAATTTGTATAATCATTAAGGCCTCTAAACTTTATTATATTCTTTGCCTTGCTTCTCTGTCTTTTAACAAAGCAGGACCCTCCTATCTTCAAGATCTTATATCCCACTATATTCCAGTAAGGACCCTACGATCTTCACAACAGCTGTTTTTAACGATTCCCAGTTATAATTTGAAAACCTTTGGAGCAAGATCATTTTCTTTTGCTGCTGCCTCTCTCTGGAACTCCCTGCTTACAGACTTAAAATCATCTTCCATCTCTCACCAGCACGCCTCAAGACCCACCTTTTCCTCAGATACAAATAACTTTCTGCCAGTTTCTTTGTATATAGTTTTATTGGTGCTCAGGGAGCGCTTTGAGCATGGCTGTGTGTTGTGGAGCTAGCGCTATTAAATATCTTACTACTACAACTACTATTATAAATCTAGCTGAATCGTGTTTACTTATATCATTTCAGATAAAGAATGTCTCTATATCAACATCACTAATAAGTCCGTGGTGGAAATATTGTAGCAGGCATCTTAGATACAGATGATGATATTGTCATAAATAAAAAATAAGCGAACCGATGAAAATGATTATAGTCCTTGAGGACGGTTCAAATGGATATCTTTCAATTCTGAGGACTGGCTTGAGTATACAAAGTGAAGAACCCCCTTCTTTTAATACCTTCTAAAGTGTCTGATAAGATAGAAGATAATGTTTAAGAGAGAAAAAATTGTAATTCAGAAGAGATTAATTATCGTACAGTGTGACAGCAAAAAATTAATTCCATTACCGTTTCGCTACTAGATACATATACTTATAACGTTATGGTATTATTGTGCCAAAAAAACATGTTTAGTTTTTCAAAACAAATGATAGTCAATATTGTTAGGAGTAAAGTGAATAATTCTTTTCTTTAGAGGTGAACCGATCACCAGATCACCAAAAATGTGTGACCCGGGTCTCGGTCTTTGTTGTGTCCCTGAACAAGGCACTTTATCCGCATTGCACTCAGCTCACCCAGCTGGTTACCTGAAAATAGGATGTATGGATCTACATGGTCGCGCTTAGCGCTTGATAGCAGCTTTAAAGGTACAATCAAAACTGACCATTGTTACTCCTGGACACTGACACACATGAGTATACAAGGTTGAACTACCCTGACATAAAACAAACCAGACACATGGTAAATAGGAAGTCCATCTCAAGGGTGCAAAGCGATAATATAAGCAAACATAGGCCTTCCTCCTTACCCACTGGGAGACTATTGGACAAACACAGGACCACCTTCTCTGCGATCTCGGGCGTGTGTACAAGTACTCAAAGCTGTGAAAAGGCTTGGTAACAACAGATGTGTACTCTGTTGTAACATATTTTTCCTACGCCGAGCAATTACTTCAAGGTCCAAGAACATACCTATCTTTCTGTGCCAATAGCACTTGTAAGAGTTTGGGGATGGTTCATTGTCTGGACTATACGTTATAAGAGTTTTCAATGAAAACAACATTCCATGAAGTGTTGTCTGGAATATACTATATGAGAGTTTTTAATGGCATCAACGTCTACATAGAGGGTTTGAGTTTTCTGAAAGTGTCTGATCTCTCTAAACTTCACAGCTCTAAGTTTCAACATCTCAAAAGGTGTTCTAATATGATGGCGGTCGATTATTCAATGTGAAAATATATCAATCATGAATGAAAAAGCCAACAACACAGAATGAGTGAGATATCTTACATGGTGACCTTTTTACCAGGTAATAATTTCTTTTATAAACATTCCTAGTTTTAACGCTTAGAATGTTTCACATTAGTTAACAACACGTCATATAGATACACTGTCACATCTTTTCTATATAAAGTAATGTGTACAAATGCATATATGATATTTCATAGCAAGACGTTTTGCTGACAAAGTAAGTTTTTTCATTTTAAATCATTGGTACAGTATATCGATGAAATAAAAGTCTTGACAAAAACTTGACAATGACGTCATGTAGTCAAACAAAATATAGATAGTAAGATAAAATGTGAGTTGAGAGCGTTTGAACGGTTATTAACGTATCAATACAACGTGTTGGTGCATTTCAGCACAATTGTCAGTATATTGTTTATATGTTTATTGAGATTTGTACAAATGTAATAATAATAATAATAATAATAATAATAATAATAATGGATAGCTTTTATATAGCGGTAAATCTCCGCATTGCAGACTCCATGCTCCATTACCCTGGTCTATCCCAAGCTGACATATATGTCACTAGAAGGTCACCACCAACACAACTCTTTACCAGGTACCCATTTCCTGCTGGGTGAACAGAGGCACTTTCCCAGGGTGACACCACAAGTCTCCCAACTTGTGTCTCAGTGTGGGGCAGGGAATCAACCCTTCAAATTCTCAGTTTATTCAGCAGCGAGCGAGGAACACACTCTTACAGCGAGCCGCGCCCGTTGTTGCTGAACTATACTGGTAGCGGTCGACTGAGAATTGCACAGGACCACGTGCCACCACCAAATGTAAGATGTTTTGATTTAGTAATCCCTTAATGGCTAATGTGACGCGTGTGGAGATACATAACCATGGGAATAAAGAAATCATTCTATATCTACATTGATATATAATTCAATTTCTGTCCCTATGATCTCATCTTGGGACCAATCATTGAATGAATTATGGATGGTGAGTCATTCTCCATTTTAAACAAATTCTGCGACATACATCAGTTAAACTGGTACGCTTCAAATTCTTACAAATTAAACTTTCTGCAATACCTGCAAACCCGTTAGTATGAAAAAGTTATTAGGGCAGCAAACCGATCATTAACACAACAAGGTAATGAATCGTCAGAAGGGGCGCCGTTTTGTGAGTTAGGGTCGGGTAATATGATATGTGAGCACACTTTGAAGATGATTTTCTTCTCACGTTCCTGACATCATGGAGAAGTTATGAACGAATTATTTCTCTCCCTGTACAGAGAATGCAATTATAATTGCATGGTTGATTCATAAGTTGTCTTTAACATAATAGGGGAGGTGACTCTTATCACATAATTTACTGAGGATAACATGCTATATAATGTTAAGTAAAACAAACAGGACTAAGCTTGCAATTCATAAGACACATTGGCAGCATGATTTCCGACTTTTCTTAATAATACTACTTACCAAAACCTTGATGTCAATTGGAAAACCTTTTTTCCGTCTTAATAACTATGCATAAGGACTTCATTAAATCAATTGTATTTCTTTAATAGCCTAATTGTCTTTTATTGAACATTTCTTAAAGGTCGTGTAATAATCTTCTTTTTTTTACAGATCTAATGAATGAAAATGAAATAAACAATTGTCCAATTTCTTTATGTCTGTTATCGTTTCTTCTCTTAATATCCTTTATTTATTGCTGGTTTTGTTTTCACTTGTTGTTACAAATGATATATTTACAGATAAATGATATTTGAAATGAGACCTGTAAAATGTCAAATTGTTATTAAATATTTGGTATTTGATATGTACATTATCAATATGTTAAAGACGTTCCTATAACATAAACAACTAGTGACAATATATTTCAGGAAAATGTGCGATATATTTAATGTCAAAGATAAATCATTGATTGTTAAGTACCCTGACTTTAATATTAACATAGTGACATCAAACAAAACAATTCAAATCTAAAAACGGTTCATCTTTTATTTTTAGTTCGTTTGATCAACTGAAATTATTAAAAATTAATTTTATTGAGACTTAATACATAGAATAGTTCTGATAAGAATTAACAGGGGAGATGATAAACATCTAATTTTAATATTCATTTTAAACTGGAACTCAAATTTCTATCACTAAAAGTTTCCATTTAGAATCATAGTAATCAAACATTTTCTTATCATTATTTGAATTTGAATCAATTAAAATCTGGGGACATTTGATGTAACAGTGACATTACACAGGCGCCGGCAGCAATACATTTTAGTAATCTACCATGTATATTTACTGATAGAATTTTTGTTATAACCTCAACATAATACAAGCTTATACACATGTCTTTTTATTTCATATTGATTAACTGTATCATTAAAAAGTCAAAATATCAGCGAAAAGCTAACATGTCTGAAGGATGATAGCCAGGGGTGGAAGCATTTGGATGCCTCTCAGACAACAAAGGATGTCTTATACTCTTGAAATATTCATTTCAGAAGATCCATAAGATTAAGAATAACTAGCAGAAGCATTGAATGCCACCATAGTTCAAATCTGGTTCATAATGTAAAAAGGTTATCGCTACTGTTGGCAGTTAGATGGTATATTTCACTAAGAGAACAGAGTATCTCAGTCTCAGTCATATAATGAAATAGGTTATGGCTTACACCTTACAAAACATCCTTCTCTGATGATAATAATAATAATAGTAATAATAATAATACTTTATTGCCTTTTCAGGAATTTGTTTTACATCAACACAGAGCTTGAACAGGAGAACAATCATATGAAATATTTATGTACATGCATTTAATTCTTTTCACATTTATTTAATAGACATATTGTGTTAGGAACAAAAGATGTACGGGCTCTCTTAGTTTTCAAAACTGGAACTTTGTAGCGGCGGCCTGAAGGGAGAAGGTGATATTCTGAATGAAGGTAATGTGTCGGGTCAGATATGATTTTGACAGCTTGATTTACGATTTGCCGCTCATATATATCAGTTAAACACTCGAACTTGACACCGGCAATCTTACTCGCAACGTTCACAATTTTGTTAACTTTAGATTTAAGATGAACTGAGAGAGACCCGTACCAACAATGGAATGAAAATGTTAATATGCTTTGAATAAAAGCTGTAGAAAAGGTTGACATGACGGAGGGGTTAACATCGAAAGATCGGAGTTTTCGCATGAGATGAAGACGTTGTTGACATTTGTTAAACAAGGCTTCAATGTTGGAATTCCAGTTCAGTTTAGAATCAATGTAGGTTCCCAAATATTTATATTCCGATACAGTCTCAACACATTCACCGTTTATTATGACTGGAAGCATTTTAGATGGTTTACTTCGAAAGTCAATAACCAGTATGTTATTATAAACAGGTAATAATTATATATAATAATATTATTTATTATAATAATAATAATAACAGGTATAATGTTATTATAACAGATGTTGTTATAAACAATTGTCACTTAAAAAATACAGCCGAACACAAAGTATGTGAAGTGGCAATATAGGCAATGGCAAACAGTGTTCTCCGCTCGCCAAAGTCAAAGAGTACATTTCCTACACCTTAGGATAGATAAACAGACAGACAGACAAACTGTGAAAGTAATTTAACGCTGTTGAAACGGGCTATACATTGACAGTTGAAAAGCACATATTCGGAATCACCAGTTTTGTTTTAAAAACAAATGCAGTTGAAGCATAATGTATGCAATGGCTGACCATAATTTTGATTAACATGCCAATTTTTATTTTTAAATTGAAATGTATCTGGATTCACTTTGATCATAACGAGATCCCTTAAACTTACTGATGGTTGATCTTGATAATGAACCCTTGATGTGACAGCTTTCATTCAGCAAGCATTCATTACCAAACGCTGATGATATAGAAAGATGAAAAATTGTTGTGGTAATGATTTCCATCAACCTGTCTCTTAATCACTTTACATTTAACTTTTGACTGTTAACACTATCATGTGTTTACCCCAAAGCACCTATTCTTTACTCTTTTTAATTTCAATTCCTAGAAATTTAATTTTGATACAGAAACATCATTGTCGGCAAACATATTGATCAGGTTTTTAATTTGTTTGGTCGTCAACCTTGTCAAAAAAGGCGTAAAACCAATGCTTCATATAAATACTGTAAAAGGTGAAGTTAAGTGAAGTTTGACATTAGTTTCAGTTAAGATTGTGTTTACCAAGGGAATCTAATATTTGTTTTAGGCTATAACGTCGGAAACACCAAAGAATACGGGAGTAACCTACTTTTATGTGAATGTTTCTCTCTTTTGAGAGCTTGTGTCAATACATCAAAACATAGAAATGAAACGATTTGAAACAAGTAAGAAACGTGCCTCCTCAATGTTTTTGCTGAACTTAATTAAATATTTTACTATTTCTATGTTTGAGCCATCGGTGATGCCATCGAAACATCCAGTGCCACACTTGTAGCAGATATAGCTTTAGAACAACAACCTATTTACTGTTTCAGAACAAATATATTTGTAATTTTCAACAGAATATTCCAATAGAACTCGCTTACGCTTCAGATTTAAAATACGTTATTTCTATTATCATATTATGTAATAACGAACAAAATTCACATGTGACATGTATGCTACAGTTTGAATACAATTCTTATGGATATCTAATAATTAATATTGATCACTCAAGATTTCTGATGAACGTTACCTAAAACTTCCCTTTTATTGATGTCCTGCATTTTTTACTACAATACTATTATAACAGAGAAAAATTGTAACATCCCCAAACTCCGTTTTAGGAAAAGGCATAGGCGTTTATAAGAAACAAATATTATATTTGATACTGAGAGGCTGTCTCAAATGAATCCCTGGGCATAAGAAGCATGTCATCCCCTTTGTAGAACGTATTGTGCCCTACTGTTCTCTTTTTATTTATAGAAATGTTGTGGTTATGACTTTATATAGAAAGGTGGGAGTGATATTTTATGTAAGTTATTGTGTCTTCCTCTTTAGAGGGGCAGTAGCACGTTTTAGGGGGAAATAAGGTGATGTCAGGAAAATGAAAATAAATGGTTTTAATTGAAAGACAATGTATTTAAAATAAATGGAGCAGTAATAATTCAAATATATAACGTAAAGTTTAGCCATGCGATTCCATTTTCTTACACAAAATGAATTAAAGATGTTCACATAAAATGGCCGCCAATGGATTTTATGAGAAACTTCATACTTTGCCCTCTGACTATGGATGATTGGCTTGTGTAATAAGATTTTTGACACTGTCAAAATAATACATTAGGCATTTACTTACAATTATAAGTGAAATTTTTAAAATATAAAATTATCAAAAAACGTGCTACTGCCCCTTTAAACCTAATTAGATGATATACTATCACTTCAGGTTTGTTTTTGTGACCCGAAAGAGACAATGAACCAGTACCAGTCGATATTGCGAAACTGATATTACATGAAGAAAATTCTTTTGGAAGAAGCAACGTCATAATCTTTTGTTAACTTAAAATGCTTCATTATGATTAAAACACTTATGACCAGAAGTTGTTTTTATCATAGATATTTTAATATTAAATGGAAAATGTGTATTCGTATTCATTTGTTAATATCTTCATTTCAAGCAAATTTTGTCGCAAGATGTGGTTGGAAAGGAAACTAAATTACGGAATACGTTTATTTTATTTAGTAACAAACAATAATAATATATAATTGCCTATATTTTCCAATAAATATTTAATTGACATTTACTGCAAACATTGGTCACACTAATATTGTTAATGTTATTAGTAGCTGTATACATAAAATAGACCTTTCTGTTCAAACTGAGTTGGATGCAGCACTGCATCAGTAGTGGCAGCAGATTCTTCGACGAGTCATACAGGTACTGAAACGTACCATGTCGAGGATGGTCAATCAAGTCATCAATGCACAAGGGTCATTCATTCGCTATTGACTATTCACTGGTTTACAATATTCTTAAAGCCACAATAATACCTTTGAAGAAAGCCTCATTCTGTTTTATCGACCGATATAACAACAATTGCAAAAGTTCTTTTCATTGCACACTTGCTGAAATTCATACAATTTGTAATTTAGTCTACCAAGTCGTTAAAATGTAAAGCCACCCACATATCATTGTCAGTTTTTTCAACTCAACACACCCTTATTACCACTGGGTACCAATTAATACATCCCTATAAACAGGAATGCATGTCCGTTACGTGCATCTGTTAAACCTTTGATTAAATTCTGATGGCGCTCAACTTTTTGTTCTTAGTATATATATAATATTCTTAAAATGTGGTAATGCGATTTTTCTTGTGCCTTGTGTCATATTGACAATTTTTGCGTGAAATGTGAGATGTTTTGAGTTAATAACACCTTAATGGCTAGTGAAAGCCAAATAAATCATGATGGGAATGAATAAGTATATCAATAGGCCTTGCACACAAAAATGGCATAATGGTGAGGAACAGTGAGAGAAATTTCACTTTAACATTTACAGAAATTTAAATCAACGGCTCTGATCACATGAATTTGGGAAACATGCTGACTTCATTTATGCAATCAATCATCTCTCTGCATTTGATTATATATTTACAATTATCCATTTCATTGCTTCAAAAGCCCATTTAATTTTCATATCAGCGATAAATTTCTTCTAATGTCATTCAAACAATCCTTAAACAAATGATATTGACATGAAATATTGTCAATTTCCGTTCCTGTAACTCGTCTATAGACCAAGCATATGAATAAATTATGAATGATGTGTCATTCTCCATTTTAAACATTATCTGTTGCGGACATCAGTTAAACAAATCAAAATGAAATATAAAACCTCTCAATCCTTGTCATGAAAACTATATCAAGATCCTTCTTTCTCCTGTCTCTAGAATATGATGCTTAAAATGAATTTCCCTAAATATGTAACTTCTACAAATTATACTTTCAGCAATACCAGCCAACCGGTTAGCATGAAAAAGTCCAGATATTCCTATTTGGGCAGCAAATCGATCATTAAGAAACAACAAGGCAATGGATCGTCAGAAGGGGCGCCGTTTTGTGAGTTAGGGTCGGGTAATTGGTCATATGATATTTTAGCACACTTTGAAGGTGTTTTTCGACATGGTTTGAGAAATTTTGAACGAGTTATTGCTTTATAGGGGAGATGACTTTTATCACATAATTGACTAAAGATAACATGCTCTATAGTGTTACAGAAAATTATAATTGGGTTCAGCTATAGTATGGTGCAGGCAAATCATAGGAAACATTGGCACCATTATTGGGGCTTTTCGTAAGATTAATTTACCAAAATCTTGATGTGAAATGAATTATTTTCTTGTTTTGATGAAATCCATTTACAACGTAGTTAAGGAATTTAATATATACATAGAAATATCTTGAAGTCAATTTGATTCTTTGATAGCCTTATTCCTTTGTGTTAAGCATTGCTTTAAGGTCATGCAATAATCATTTTACTAATAAATGAATGAAAAAGATATAAACAGTGGTCCAAATTATTTTTCATTTCTGTGTTGACGTTATTTTCACATTAATCGCCAGTTTTGTTGGCACTTACTGTCGCAAACGATATATAATAAGATAAATGATATGAGAAACGAGGCCAGTCAAAAGCTTTTCAATATTTGGTATTTGATATATTATCATAGGGAATAGGGTCTTGTTAATTAGTAAAAGACGTTTCTTTATCCTTGAAAGACTTGATAATATATTATAATATAATATATACATGTATCTGGAAAAGTATTTGATATATTTAATGTCAAAGTAAATAAGGGATTGTTCAGTAACTTGACTATTATTTTTTATATAGTGACATCACACAAACTAATCAAATGACTAAAACAATCCTTCTTTTACTTTTGGTTCGTTAAACTGTCAGACAAAATTGTAAATGTAGTAAGACCGAATAATACTGATTAGCATCTCATCTAAATGACACCAGCTGCAAAACACTAAATGTATTATATATACCTTATCTAAAAGGGGCAGTAGCACGTTTTAGGGTTAATAGAAGTGATGTCAGGAATAAATTGTTTCAATTGAAAGACAATGTATTTAAATTAAATCAAGCAGTCGTAAGACTTCTTTGATTGGCATCCTTATTGTTCAAGCAGTCGTAAATCAAATATGTAATGTAATGTTCAGTCATGCGATTCCATTTTCTTACACAAAATGAATAAAGGTGTTCACACAAAAATGGCCGCCCATGGACTTTATGGTTTTTTTTAATAATTTGTTAACTGACTATGGATGATTGGTTTGTGTAATGATACTTTTGACACTATCAATTAATACATTTAGAATTAACGTACAATTATCAGTGAAAAATTAAAAATATAAAATTTTCAAAAAACTTGTACTGTCTCTTTAAGAACATCATACATATTACGTAGCTGTACAAAACGTCGTACATGTATCTCTCTCATTGAGATAAGCAAAATGCCAAACCGTCTGTGAGATGATAACCTAGATGGTGTAAGCGACTGGAAACATTGGATATCATCCACACTTGTAATGTTTAACTCAGATGATCATTGAAGAGAGAACAACTACCGCAAGGACTGAATGCCATCGCAGTTTAAAGAATTGCTTATAATGTAACCCATTATCCGATCCAGGTACTATGAAATGAGTGATCAATCAATATCAATATAAACGGTTAATAATTACACATAGAAATACATTGTCCGCTGTTAAAACATCACAGTTGAAAACAAAGTCTAAGAAATGACATAAGTATTGGTTATGGAGAATTATGTTTTACTTTGGCGAACGTCAATGAGATATTCCTTAAACCTAAAAGGATACATTAAGGATTGTAGGCCAATCAGAGGAGGTAACTAATTCAAATAGTGTTGAGATTGGCTGTACATGCATAATTAAAATGCCCTTCGGAAGCAAAATCTAGTGTTGTATAATGTAATAAATAAATAATTAAATCGATTATGTATACTCAATATACGTATCAGGACTCGCCGTGTTCAAAATGAATTCGAATAGGTGACATTGGTTGTGCACTTATTTCAACAAGACAAAGTTTTGGCACAATCTGAACTCAAAACTTTAAAACAAATTTATTTTCAAATAAAAGACCCAGGGTGATTGTATTATTTAGGGACAATGTCTGATTTTGTCTTTTATTTCTCATTGTTGAAGTTGCCACTTGCTTACATGCATGTGGTCATTACTTTATCGAATGCATGTGGTCATTACTTTATCGACTACCCCATCCTTTATGATCCTGGTCATACATGACATCTCATCAAACATCTATGGAACATTGTCTACTGTATTCAGTTTATGTATGGCATTTGTAATGAAACCAGATTGGTCAAAACTGGACATTTTAAAAGTAACAACCCATAAACCTCGATAAGTCTCTATGATGTATTAAAGTAAATGGCTGCAATACCAAATGTCCATTGTGTATTATATTTTTTGTGCATTACTGTCAAAATCATTCGATGGTCAGTTATGATTAACTTTTTTCATGAACCTCATTGCAATTATTCTTGTTGAAAACGTAAAGTTGAGCAATTGGTTGTTTGACAAGTAGATGAATCTTTTATTGATTGGTTAAACGTACCATGTAACAGAACTGCATAGGTGATGTTTAAACAGGATTGCTGATTTTGATCCGAAACCTTCAATGTGACTGTTAACTTCACCCAGAAAACAATCGTTTACCAATTTTGATGAAAATTAATTTTCAATTCTTAAGTTCATGTGGTAATAATGCTTGCCAAGCTGTCAACTAACCTCATTAGAATGAACTCTTTTCTGTTAAGGCTGCCATGTGTCAACGCTTGAACATTTATTTTTCCCTCTTGAGAATTCCAATTCTTAGTAATCCTATTTCGAACAGAAACATCCATGTTAGCAAACGTATTGATCAAGTTTCTAATTTGTATGCTAGTCAATCTCAACAAAAGTCAAAAACGGGCTTATGTACAATGTTGCGATCATGACTGTGTTAAGTGATGTTAAGTGAAGTTTGACATTTGTTTTCAGCTCTGATCGAGTTCACCAAGGAATTCCAATATTTGCGTGAGGCTTTGACATCGACAACACCTGCGCAGCTCTCAGAGTTATGAAGAAACTCTCCATTGTGTGAGGGAAGGTTTTTATCTTAGGGAGCATTTGTTGTTAAGGTTGTTAGGTCTTCCATTCCAAACAAATAATAACAGCTAATTTGGTAGCTAATTTAAAACGCCTTGAGAACTTATGTCAATACCCTGATACCAGAATAATGTTAAATGAAGAAACATTCACGCACAATGCTTGAATGAACTTTTGAGCCCTATGCAACATTTAATCGGGCTGGTGGCGATGACACCCCCCAGTGCCCAACATGTACGTACGATTAGTTTAAGATAAGCTCTTTCAGCAAAAAAGTATATATTCTTATTTCTTATCAAAATATCACCGATTTAGACAGGTAGGCTATAATCATTTTTTGTGAATATTTATGTTAACATTTCTCTGTAACGTCTCACATTATTTTGGTTCTACGCTTTATGTCCAAATCATATCAACGATTCAATTATTAAAAATGGGAACAGTACTTTCCTCTGTGAAAATGTTTCTATATTGAGAAGCTATGGACATTGTTTCTATATTGAGAAGCTATGGACATTCCGAACAATAGAACGTTAACCTACAAAGACTTTTGATTTGCATTGTGTTCTTCACTATTTTTACATTACATGTACAACGTCAAGTGTATTATAGTTTTTTTGCTCAAAACAAACGAATGAAACATTTCTTACTTGAACGGCTGTGGTGAGTGTAGTATTGTGCATGTGAATATTTGTCGTGTCTAGCGGTATGAAGTTTTACCTTATTGTTCCTTATCTGTATTGTAAAGTTGTAGCTGATAGCCCTTGTGTCTTTCATTCTAAAGCAGTTCACCATCCACGTAAACTGTCTGAGCATGTCATGCTTTAAAGGGGCAGTAGCAAGTTTTATGATAATTTTATATTTCAAAGTTTTCACTGATAATTGTAAGTTAATGCTTAATGTAGTATTTTGACAGTGTCACAAATCTCAGTACACAAGTCAAAGTCATCCAAAGTCAGAGGACAAAGAATAAAGAAAAAGAAATCGCATGGCTAAACTTTACCTTTTATATTTGAATTAATACTACTCCATTTAGTTTAAATACATTGTCTTTCAATGAGAACCATTATTTTCATTTTTCTGACATCACCTTATATTCCCCCTAAAACGTGCTACTGACTCTTTAAAGGTTTATTCTGAAGGATTCACTTGGAACACTTGGAAGGCCACAACTTGATCAAGTCCTAGGTCGAGGAGCCACTTTGTGGTGAAGTGTCTGTCTGCTTATTTATGGTATTTCGGTTGTCTGGCTGGACAAAGTTATTCTTCATTTACTCGTATGTCCATTTTGTTTACGCTGTACGCGTCTGATGTCAGGAATGTTTCTTTAACATAGACCATCTGCCTCCAAAGGCATCTTCAATAAGGGACTGAAATTGTTTTTATCTATGATAACACTCTCTTCTGACTTGCAGAAAAAACCTTACAACAATACATTTTATCATCAAATGCTTCATGCAAAAGTATAAGATAGTCTTACAGTTTAACATTTGTGTAAATGAAGTTATATTATAGCTTTTAATTGTACTTGCATTTTAGTCATACTGACACTTTTTTCCTCTAAAGAGTTTATATCATCATTATTTCTTACCTCCATGAACTTGACAAGAAAAACATGTTAACAAATGTGAAGATGTTTCACAGTCTATTCAGTCCGATTTTCAATGACAATTTTTCAAATGATAATCATGGCTCTATTAAGATTGTGTTTATGTTTCTTATATGCTATGTATATGTTATTATAAGCTTCACTCTAGGGAAATATGGTTTTATATTTGTAGCTTGTTAAGCCTTTACTACTTGACCCGGAGGAGAAGGATAACATTCGGCTACAAATATGAAATAAGATCATAACCTATTCTTATAAATATCATACTTTAAGAATGCAAAACTAAAACGGTTCTTTTCACCACATCATAATAAATCATGATATCATCACACTAAAATCATAAGTTATTAAATTAATAATTATCAATTCATTATAGACTGATGATAGCGTTATGGCAATCATTCGAACACACAACAATTGTATTTCCTTTTAGCCGTTGAGTACTGAAAAGGTCTAAGCACATTGTAGTATCGATTGACGAATTGATTTAAGGTTTTTATCAGTACAAATTGTCAAATTGACTCCATGATTCAAAGAACACGCTTCATGCATGTCATGCTATTACTAAACTTTTTGATTACTCGGAATTATTTGAGACTACTAGGTAAAACCCATACACACGTCATTGTTCAGTTAATTACATGTAAATATTAGTTTGAAATATATGTTTGGCACATCATTAAAGGGGCAGTAGCACGTTTTTAGGGGGAATATAAGGTGATGTCATGAAAATGAAAATTAATGGTTCCAAATGAAAGACAACGTATTTAAACTAAATGGAGCAGTAATAATTCAAATATAAAATGTAAAGTTCAGCCATGCGATTCCTTTTTCTTACACAAAATGAATTAAAGGTGTTCACATAAAAATGGCCGCCAATGGATTTTGTGTAAATCTTCATACTTTGTCCTCTGATTATGGGTGATTGACTTGTGTGATGAGATTTTTTACACTGTCAAAATAATACATTTAACATTAACTTACAATTATCAGTGAAAATTTTAAAATATAAAATTATCAAAAAACGTGCTACTGCCCCTTTAACTGTATGAAGCATGAATACAGCAAGTATTTGCTAATTCCGGTCCTTATTGGGAAGGACTTTTTTCTGCAACATTATAATTACGGACGAACTTTTTTGCAACTTTATGATTACGGATGCCAATAATGAATGAACAGAAGCAGATTATGTAAGTTCTTTGTTACAGTAACGATTTTCATCGTTCGTAGCAAACAGGATTAAAGGGTCATGAAAGATATTGGACATACATAAAGCATAGCTCGATAATTATGATTCATAGAGTGCAGCCCGACCTGTGCATACTTATTCAAGTTTCGAATGTATATGATAAACTTGAATAGCGACCGACAAATGTATGGGTAATTGAAACAAAAATCTAGTTTTTTAAAAGAAAAATTTAATATAAAATAACAATGAGGTCCTTTATTCATTAAGTTTATCTTAATAGTAAATAGATGATAATGAACTGTAATGAACATGGTCTTGGTGCTTATGCTTTTTAACAGTACTTTACTGATAACACTATTATATTTAACGTTAATGATCTTTTCTATTTTAAGTTTTAACTTTTCTTATAAGGTCTATGCTTTTAACATTAAAGTTATAACTTTCATATATAAAGTACATAATGATAATGTGAATATGAAGGCATGGTGGAAAAGCACTCATGCTTTAGTAACATGTCTCCAATTCCAATTTGCGTTATCGAAGATTATATCATATCATATTCATAATTTTCTCAGAGATTATAAAATAAAATACCAATTTGCTTCAGGGACTTTTCTTTTTTTGTGTGACAATACTAATTGAATTCGACTTAATGTTCTTTGCTAAAAATCTTCCAGAACTATTGGTATTTATTTATGTAACTTTCCACTTGCTATTGAGATCGGCATGACGAAGTCCAGGGATACTTATGGGAGCATCAGATCTATCATTAAGGAACTACAAGGAATAAGGAACGCCGTTGTTTGAGTTAGGAGTAGGTAATTGGTCATTTGATATGTGAGCACAATTTATTAGATTTGTTTTGTTACGTTATTGGCATCAATTAAGTAAATATTGCTTTTCTGGTACAGAATATACAATTATAAGTTCAGAGGTTATTTATAAAGTGCCTTTAATCAAATTATGTTATTTGGATGCCATGTTATGTAGTATAAATAGTTTCTGGTTTCCACTAAATATATCTTATAACTAGTTCTGGAGTTTCATTGAATTTCGTTGAAAAATAGGTTAGAATTTCTATCATGAGATTCATTGAGAGCAACGGTGTTTACAAGGGATAGCAATGCTTCTCCCCTAAATGATGTTTACGGGAGAGCTATGAAGTTTTACCAAAACTCACAAGATATTTCATTTGAAAAATTATCAATCTTGTACAAAAACGAGGTCTTTGACATGCGGATTAGAAAGATGTGCTTTTGAACTTGAATAAGGAGTCGGGGCTAATTTTATTAGACATGAACCGACTACGTAGGGACTACGGTTCTTTGCAAATTTATTGTAGACGAATTACCGTTTTAAGAGTGAGATTTACGAATTCTCGATTTAAACTTACGATTTTTGAGATTCGAGACACATTTTTCTACCCCTGGTTCTACCGTAGTATTAGTCGAGGAACGACCCATAACTCATGAAATTAGCATTTCTACAGTAGGTGTCTGTTAGGACATTGGTATTGGAAATATCAATCATATTGCTCTCGGGAACCTTTCCGCCTTACAGTAACGTAACTCCAAAATACTTGCATGGAACATGTTATTTTGTCAGTGATTTTATGTACATGTTCGACTCGACTAGTATATAGGTTATATTGCCTAAGAATTATCATTGAAATAACCTTAGTTGATAATATGGATACTAAAAATCGAAATCTCACTGAATTTACAGTGTTTGGGTTGACATTCATCATCTTTATTTCCTCCATTAGGAGATTATTATGAAGATATTTACAAACTTGGACAGTAGATGGACATTGACATACTATATTGACAACAATATTCTTCAACAAACGAATAACTGCAGCTTTAAGATAAATTCATTTGGAGGACTAGAGTTTAAGGATTTTTAAGGATTGAAAAACCATGACATGAGTAGGATGTTTTTCAGTGGCCTGCAGAATGGTTTGCAAAATCCTGTCAAAAGCTTTCATTGACAACAAGCGGTTAATTACACGACAGGAAGACACATCTGTCGACACGTGTGTTTCTTATG
This sequence comes from Steromphala cineraria, assembly GCA_916613615.1. Lineage (NCBI taxonomy): Eukaryota > Metazoa > Mollusca > Gastropoda > Trochida > Trochidae > Steromphala > Steromphala cineraria. The sequence continues at coordinate 12,601,290 of OU744729.1, forward strand.
GGACAAAGGGAAATGAATACTTTATTTCCACAAATATTTAGGCGAAAATCAACATTTGACCCTAATACACTCCAACTCTCCTATATCTTTTTGTTAAGGAGATCTTATAAAGCCCTCAGAAACATGGTCAAATAATGTTCAAAAATTTATAACTTATTACAGTTGGCTCCTGAATATATCTGAATATAATAGTTGTTAGTTGTATCTACCCTACCTGAATTTATACAGCTGCGTATCTTAAGTTTGTTCACTTACCTGCGTTTTTAGTGCAAATATCATGTAATTTGGAATGTCGTTGGGGCATCCTAGCAATGCCAAAACGAAACGGATAATGTTGAAATTTGAGTACATTAGTAAACATTCAGTTTGCGTTAATATATTCGTATGTCATACCTTAAAGATAGCCGTGACTAATCTGGCGGGGCATTGAAATGACCAGGGGTCAAAATTTCGAAAACACTATTTTGTATGTTTTGCTACAAAATCCTTCATTACTGATCAATAGCTTTAGACCTAAGTCATATATGTTCCTTTGCATTAATGCAATGTAATTGTACTGATTTCTTTCTTACAGTGTTTATTTGGAATAGTTAAATCGAAATTTCAGAAAACGTGAATTTCACAAATATGACCCAATCTGTTTATTTAATCATGCCAAATAACTACATTCAGTACCAGTGACAAGACGATACCGAAATATGGTTTGGGAATGATTATTTTACTAATGGATAATTGGTTGTCCCTTGTAGGTGCTCCTGGAGTTATTTTATGGGCGTCAAAATGAAACCCAATTTACATGATATATGCACTTAGATACACAAGCAAGTGAACAAACTTAAGATACGCAGCTGTATATCTTTCTTTTTATGTGGTTTATTGAGTTTGTTTATTTCCTTTGAATGGTAACGTTTGACTTAAAGTACTATACTTATAGGAAAAGGCCACATTGTTAAAGTGAGGATTGAGTGCACTATGGAATTCAATATCTATAGGAAGCAATTATGTCTGCAACACCTGTGAAGGTCACAGAATAAGGAAGTTGCGTTAAACAATGTGAGGTTTACTATCATCGGTAACAGTTCTGTTATCGGTTTTTACTGTTAGTTTCGCTTTCAAAGGCCATTCTATGATTACGAATCCTTTTCATAATATATATTTCCTCTTTAATAAATGGAACTACCCAGTTAAAACTGTATTCGGTACGCATTTTATCAAGGCTGTGAAACTTCATTTTGCAGAGTGTATGAGGAACACTTGAGTCACGAACAGAACAGCAAGCCTCTAGTAAAGTAGCCATTATGTGCTTAAGTGTCTGTCTGCTTATTTCACGGTTTTTCGGCTGTCTGGGTGTACAAGGCTATTTTACGTTAAAGTCAACTTTGTTTTCACTGTACGTGTCTAATCTAACGAATTTTCTCTTTAGATGGACCATCTGCAGCCAGAAGTCTCCTCCTAACTTCTTTGAGAGGTATTATAGAAGTTGGAATGACAAAAATGCAGAGGAATATATGGATGACAACTTCTTTTCTTTTCAACAAAGAAGTTGTCATCCATATTTTCCTCTGCATAAGAAGTCTCCTCAGTCGACTTTTTTCATAAAAGATTTCTTTCAACTTTGATTAATATTCTATAAACTGTTGCTTACTGACATAATGGAATCTTGTCTTATTGAATGAACTCTCCTTGAATCTCTTTATCATCCAACTGCTTGTGTCCTTAGTGTGATATAATATCAGTTCAAAATAAAGTATCAATAACTTTTGTCAGATTGTCAAAACGTTAACCTTTCAGTTGGGTGCTTTCGATAAACGCAGATGGCAGGGTACTTGGAAAGTCTACTCCACAGGTTTTAACTAACGCTTCTGAAACTTCATATTGCCTTTGACTATTGATGTACTTATACAAAAAAGATGAAGAAGCCCTCTTCTCCTTGACTGCATGAAACTTTTATCCTCGGCTCTTAGCAATTATTATGCAGGAATTGGCATTCTATATGATTTTCTTATCTTATTAAGTCCATCTTATTTTAATTGTAGCTCAAGATCCCAAAGTATGATCTTTTCTTAATAACCCTTTACTGTGTCTGATTGTAATGAGGATGGCACACTACGGGGATTCTGTTTGACTTAGTGTTGGTATAAATACATTTCTGATATTGGTTATCAAGTGTTACAGAATTGGTTTTTAAACTGCTACCATCTTCACAAGGGGTTGTCACCATCAACAGAAACAGTTTTAAACCTTCATGTCCTTCATGACATTCAAAATTTCCACCTTTGGAAATGTTTTCTCTTTATAACCAAGTCAATGCTAAAACATTACCAAACCCCGATATCGCCTCGTAGGAGGACATTCCACAAGAGAAACGACTGTAAACAATGTTGATTGTCTACTTAATCACGCCGTCTTGCAATGAAGCTCCTCGTTATTGTATCTAAACTGTCAGCCCGACGACAGAGAGTCTTTAAATCAATCCAAATATACACTTGCGATAATTGCAAATGGTAATGAGCCTTGATCGTCTATTTACTTATAGGAAAAGGATGTTTTTGGGGATTAGGTGCGATAAAGTATTCAGAAGCTGCAGTAATTATAAATGTACGAAATAGAAAAACTTAAACTTATTTAAATCAATCCAAATATACACTTGCTATAATTGCAACTGGTAATGAGCCTTGATCGTCTATTTATTTAGAGGAAAATGATGTTTTGCGATAAGTTTCGATAAAGTATTCAGAAGCTGCAGTAATTATACGAAATTGAAAAACTTAAAATTGTGAAACTGACGGATACCAATCAGTTGAAATATATCTCTATTATATCACTAACTATTCTACTCAAGTAGTCTATTATCTAGTTGTTTCAATTCTACAAAATTGGTTTTAATCAAGGCAACGTAGCATAAAATCTCTGAAAACTATGCGAAATGTCTTACTCGTTCTTGTTTTGAAAATATCGCTATTCAGTCACTGATGTTGTAAGGGCAATATGACATATCTCGCTTGATAAATGTATCTGTTTCTTATATGTTGCAAGTATATAAATCCATTACCTCTATTAGTATTCAGGGAATCGAGCAATGACCTCAGGAAAGGTTTTCGTCATTTTCAACATGCTTGCTTCGGTGTATCTTCTAGAGTAGGCAAAAAAATGTCTAACAAATGGCAGCATTGCTTCTAGATCGGATGGACGAGGATGCACTTAAGAACACTAATTCAGGATACGTTCTGTAGATCTGAGCATTGTTAAACTTGAATTCAAAGTTACACATTTTAATAACAAAATACGTAACGTCACCCTAATTTTATCTAATTCTGTAATATCTAATTTAATTGATGTAAACTATTAAGGATGCGCGGTATTATCGATATGTCGCTACATTGCAATACAGGAACAACGTCATACGAATCGGTACACTCTTCTTAAAATATCAAATATTTTGAACGTTGTAAAACGAGGTATTTCCCTCTAAAATTGAAAAAAACCCGGATAAACCATAATTGAGTTCTTTACAAGTTTACAAGTTTGTAAGTTCTTTACAAAGTTGTGTTATGAAAAAAGCTCAAATATGAAAACACATCATAGACAGTGGTTGGAAATATATCCCTTTCCAAAACGGCTCATAGCTGAGCAGTGATGATCGTTCATAACGCTCATATTTAGACAAGATAGCATGCATATTCTTGAAGTACCAATATATTGCAATACGTATTGCAAAACGCTTTCCTGGGATATCGTAATATATTGCAATACAGAAATGAGGAACGATACCCATCCTTATGACTTAAACATTCATAGCACTATAATTATGAATGTGTGGCAGGAAACTGAATTGCCTTCTGCCATCTGCCATCTGCCATCTGCCATCTGCCATCATTGGAATAAACTCAGATGTCACATGCTTTTAAATAAAATTAGTTTTTACAAATCTTCATTCTTTACCTTTCTCGGAACAAATTGGATGACAAAGTCATATGATATTATGGTTATTATATGACAACCATTTCCAGAGGTGAACAACGAGTTGTGCGTAAATGCTTTCTTTGCAAAGATATCATACACACAATTAGATTCTCATGATATACATGAACCGGAAATTGACCTCATTTACGAATATGCTGGAAATTTGCCAATATTCCAAAAGCTGATGAACTCGACGGACACTTGATGTGAACAAAGCAGACTCTTGAGGTTACTTTCATTTACAATTACATCGACAAATATTGTTCGTAGACGTGCATTCAGTTATGGGAACACCTCAAGGGTGCTTGGTGATAATATAAGTAAACATCCCCCTTTTAAAGAGACGATGGCCCCGAGGGACTAATGTGTAAACACAGAAACCCTGTTCCCCGTAGCTTCAAAATCTCCATCGATACTACTCGCTTTGAAAGGTTTAAAACCTAATTGTTTATGTAGAGGATGCAAGTACAATTCAATGTCTAAAGTAACATGAGAACCAGACAGTTTTGACTAAGGTTTGACATACATGTTATTGTTTATAAAAACATCAACGTCGAATAGGCAGATCGCTAAATGTCAAATGATGTCAAAATTTAAGAAACTTTACTCCAAAGTTTAGGAAAAAACTCTATAATCGGTAATGATCTTTATTGAAATGAATATTTATTGACTATTGAAATGATCATGAAATTTGTTTTGCATTAAAACTGTGACGTTTCGTCAAATTAAAAGTTGCAAAAAAACATTTAAAAAATGTCATTTATTCTTCATTTCAGAAACAAAGGAAGTCAAAAATAAATCATCTCTTTTATTTGTTAGGCCATCTGACAAGCAATTTACATGTCAGGAATAAGGTCTTTATTAATTGATTTTTTAACAAAAATAGACCTCATTTACTGGAAATACGTTCAAAAAGTTTTCCGAACAATTTAATCCAAGATCTTATAATAACTTATTCATTAAACAAACATTTACAAACTCTCATTATCAGCAGGGTTTCAAACATATATATAATTTGTATTATGAATACGATACTAAAGCCCTTTTTACAAGCGCACGTTTACTCCTAGGAGTATATTTACTCCTAGGAGTAAATATACTTACAGGGAGTAAATATAAAGTGCCATGTAAACAGCCCAAAAGAGATTTACTTACAGGAGTATATTTACTCCTAGGAGTTAAATACTCCACCCCTAGAGGTAAAGTAAAAGTATATTTACTTTTACTCCTGTGAGTATCCTGTCATTTTCTATAGTATTAGCATAGTTGAATGATTAGGTTTAGGTAAATGACTTACATTTATATAGTTTTTAAACACTACTATTGTGTTTTCATCAATAATAACTTACATTCAATATTATTCTTTTTAACTTGTCGAGACCATATTTCTTAATGAAGGAAATGTGGTGTTTTATGTTGGTGTCATTCTTTCAAAACCGAAAACCAGCTGCATTCACTCCTTTTACACAAGTTGATTGACCAAACAAAATCTATGGTAAAATTGTGTTAAATGCTTCTCTGCCTCAAGATTTCCATTTCACACATTGAGTTTTCTATGAAAAAATATATTTCTACTGTAAGCAAATCATGATATACTTAAGGGTCCTTAAATTCCAATGGAACGTAAAGTAAATATACTTTTACTCCTAGGAATAAAAATACTCCTAGGAGTAATTATACTCTCAGGAGTAAAGTGCGCATGTAAAAAGGGCATAAGGTTCCAACGTTTGTCAATATACCGTTTTCACTTTCATATTTGCAATTGCTAGTTGACTTCGGATAAATGTTTTCTCTTATTTCAGGATTAAGATACAAATTGCTATATATAATTTATAATTGCCAATGTTTTCAATAAATTTCTCATTTGTATTCCTACAACCCCATATATCATGACCATTGTAATTCAAAGAAATGATTACAACCATTGCCATTCTAATATGTAGTTTCCGATGTTCCGCACCTGTTTTATTCTCAAACAGGGTGGAAGCTTTTCAGCATATGAGGGTTTCCTTAATCGATAGCCATTGTATCGGTGATTAACAGATTAACAATGGCGAAAGTTAAAGGGCATCAAGATTAATACAAGATATTAAGTTGGAGCATGAGCAGGTGTAAACAACAAGATGTCAGAAAATTACCAAATTGTATTGCGTACAAATGTTGACGATAGTCTTAATTAATCATCGTATTTATCGTATAAATCATCGTTATTTTCATCTCAATGCGATATTAAACAATTTGTCTTTCCGGTTCCATTGTTGACTTATCGAACAAAACAATTGAAATGATAAAAGATACGTTAATACCTAACGTCAGCAAAACCAGAATTGATGTATATAACAAGACAAATTTGTTGGTGCAATCGATTTATAGACAATTCAAAATTTAATATCGCCATACAATCTGAATAGAAGGATGAACTAAGGATGAACCTAATTTCAATAAACTCTTAAACATTCATGACTGAATAAAGTATTAGTGAAATCAATTGTGACCCTTTCGAAACAAACGTTATATACTGGACTCGCAATTACTATTACTGTGTTATGTCTACTTAAAATTACGATTTTTCTGTCTTAATCTTTCTGAAAAACCACAATTTTCTTCCTATTAATAATTCGGTCACACACATTGTACGTTAATGGAGTTTCTTTGATCATCTATTTTGCAATGTACAAAAAACGTTAATACACGCACAGGACTGATTTACAAATACAACATGTAATGTGTTATATTGTACCATAAAGTGCACTAACAGGCCAAAAAACGATAACTACTTTTCAAAAGAGCCAAAAGAAAAATACTACATCCTGATTAAGTGTATTGTGTATGTATAAGTGCATACCTTTAAAACCACTACATATCCACAAAATTTTTCACTCTACAAACATTTAGACGTATTGCTAACATATAACTAAAGTTCTGCATGATCTTCTCGTGTTTTCCATTTTACCAGGAAAATGACAATAGACACGATCGAACTCTCTTTAAATGAAGTCCTGCTTCAATGTACCAAGTGAAAATGAAAACGAGTAATACACTACGTTAAAACCAAAAAAATTATAAGTGAAGATTGAAAGGACACATGCAGTTTTGCGTCAAAGAGATCAAAGTTCTGATGCTAAAACTCGTCACAACAAGTCCCCTCCAAATCATTTTCATTTAATGTTTTACATTAAAGACGGAATTAAGGGGACACATGAAGGGTCATATTCTTAACAAGATTAAAAGTCTGCACGCTCACTACCATATATGGCCAATTTCACTCTTCACCAGCTTTATGGACACCTTTGAAGATTTAAGAATCCTACAACTGACACTGTTTATTTTTTAAAAAAAAATTCCTAATATGGAACCAAATATAAAAATAGTTTGCACAACTGCTGTTGTCGTTTCAATAATATTGTTTCTCTGATTAACATTTCAGTAGTCGTCTTTATTATCCAATGATATAAAAGAAATCATATGAAGAATAAACATAAAGTAAACAAGAACAGAAATATCTTACACTGCTATGAAAATCAATCTAAAACAACAATTTCACTGCATTATTGAGATCGATAGAGGGATACGAAGAGTAACAAATATCTATTTTTTCATTTTCATGTTTGAATATTTGCAGATTTTGTTTAACTGTAAGTACGGCTTGACTCACTAACGACATCATTCAATTCAAAGCAATTCTCTAGCCTCTGAAGCGGGAATAATTTTAGTAGTCCAACTCAAGGAGGAAGTAGAAGATTTGATGATTTGTAATTGATAGATACAACCAGGGTATTACGTTCAAATTTGGTTACTTACTAGATAACGGAACACCACAAAAGCAGCCACCAAACTGAGCCTTTCGTCATTTACTTGTTCCTCCTTCCAAAAACCTCAGTATATTATTGATGTGCAACAAAAGAGAACTCTTGACCTCGGATTATTCTTTGTATGTCCTAAACTCTTATTTGGGGAGCTTAAAAGTTACATTTTCAGAGTTAAACTTTTTTAAAAGTCATTCTACTGTTTTCCTTGTATTTTTTGCAAAATTGTGCGACCAACCTAAGAAAAATCGGACCAAAATGTATAAGAAATGAGATAATTTACTGAAATTACCGAAACGGCAGCCGACATTAAGGCGAATTTAAGTGCGGCCAACTCATAACTTCCGGTTTAGAAATATACGCTTGAAAACCGTCTTTATCGCACGACTAGATTTTATTTTGTTTTTCTCCGAATTAGGTATTCGTTGCTGCCAAAGTTGATACCCATTGAACACAATTACGGTTGTTGAGACACGGTGTCATACACGCATAATGATTACGTCACCGAAAGCGGGTTCGTTAAATGCTATGCCATTTTTCATGGGGTACTGTGCTCTTTTCGTCGAAAGAAGTATTTTATTGTTGATAAAAAAATGTAAGTGTGATATGAAAATTTCGACTAAGGATTTTCTACAGAGTGATGTACATGTATTTATATTCTCAAAATTTAAATTTCATCCCGAACCGCATGCAAGTATGATAATGTATCTTTCAGGGTCACCTTTCATTTGGAATAACAATTTTGTAACAATTAAAATTATTAATAGTTTAAATAAATTTGTACAATAGAATGCGTAGGCTGTGACCTTTGTAGTTGAAACATTTTTTAAAATTTTGATGTGTTCAATAGATGATATAAACATAATTTTAGTCTAAAAGGATAAAAACTTATTAGGATGTTGCGTCAACGATGATTTTATTACTCTTGACCCTGTCCTTGTATGTGAACATGTCAAAATAATTCTTCAGATGTTTAAGCAGTAAGATATGTATATGTGTCCTGAAAAGCTTAATGGGATAAAGGTATAAAGTTGCTTTTTGAATATCAAAGTTATATTCAAATTCAAAAACGAGATAAGTGCTCAAAACCTTATTTGATTTTCCTAGATGAGTACCGACTTACGAGTACCGAGTACGTAACTTAGACACACACACAAGATCCGATTGCCGTTTAACTGTCGAGGTGTGAATACAAAACGCTCCAATAGAAAATATCTGTGTACGCAATACTATCTATGTACATGTATGTCTATATAATTATTGTATTGTAGAATAAATACGTTTAACCAAACCAATGATTAGTGTTATTTACATCTATAAATTCCTGTGTTTCCCAAATGCCTCTGCCTTAATCTTCAAAAATAATCAATTGTGTAACAGTTGTTTACCCAAATATTCTTACCATCAACTTTAAATAATATAAATAGGAAAAGGATTCGATTATAGGATTTTTATGTTTGTGCTTAAATTAGTATTGCCTACAAAATAAGTGTTTCATCCATTTTAAATAATTTCAAATAAAACAGTAATACATTTAGCACTAACGTACAATTGTCAGTGAAAATTTTAAAATATAAAATTTTCTAAAAATCGTGCTACTGCCCCTTTAAAGTCGACTGCAGACAAACTCAAAGTTGTTGCAGCTGACGTGATTCCACAAAGAAACAATCAAACTTACTGTACTGAAAAGCTCTTAATGGCATCTTTCAAAATGATAATGACTGGTATCATAGTCCCGTAAAGTAGTCTGTAAATGAAGTACATCATGAATGTATCAGCTTAAAATCATTCAAACAGTCATTAAGACCGTATTAAGAAAAATGTCATGTAAGGTTTAATGTACAGTGATCAGATTATTTCTTTGATTGGCATTCTAGAATGTCGTGTGATGAACAGTAATGATTATTGCTAAGGATGAACAACTTCTTTATTCTGTGAAAGCTACGTTTCTACATAGATTCTATCGCAATTCTTATAGATGAACAGCTTCTTTATTCTGTGAAAGCGACTTCGACATATTGACGACATTGGAATCGATGTCTAAACCTCACTTCAACGGAATAGTTATATATATAATTTTCCTTATTGTTGATTTGGTCATTGCTGAATAAAAAAACTTACGACATTATAACTTTGACGTCAAACTATCGATGGTATTATTATTTTACCCTTTGCGAATGTTGTTCAGAAAAGAATGCTTTAATTTCATTGTCGATAACTGATGATAAATATACCTGTCCCGTTTTTATGACCAATTTTGATAATTATTTACATTTACGTGGTCTTTAATTGAATATAAGTAAAAAGACTGACAATTAAATGTCTGGATGCTTTTTGTGTTTCCAAATAAAAGTTCCGTAATAGCTTATATATGATGAAAGTAAATTATCACTCGTTATTGACTTATCAAAGGTAGACATATTTACAAAAGAAATTATGTAAAGAAAGGTTATGTAAAAGTATCCTTTTTTCATCGATATTAAAACCTACATTATTCATAAGGTAGTTTAAACAGGGGTTATCTATAACATGTTATGTTTTTTATCTGAAATTTACACAAGAAACCATTTTAAGATACATGATAAGTAAGCACTTAAAATTACAGGTTAATTGTTTTGCAACGACAGATGCATACATGTATGTTCCAGTTCCGTCTTTCCATCTAATAATCTGATCTTACTAAGACAAAAACAACATTAAAAACCATTGCTTCCAATAGGGCAGGTTACACTGGCCAAGTCTTCCACCACGTTGAGGTGATTTTGGAGTCATCTTCATTAATAACATATTTTGATATTAACATTGAACTAGTTTATATTTAAACAAAATACAAGCCAGTTGATTACAGAAATATGCTATGGGAAAGTGAAGTATGAGATATATATCTATCTGCATTTCTAGATATATGAAAGCACACACAGATTCTTATAATGTAAAAACTCGTTTTCATTATAATGTTATGACATAAACATGGACAGAAGCACTTGATGACACAGATGACTTTCCTTCTTCTTTTGCATTAAACGAACTTGTACCTCGGTACATACTTACATGTATGTGCGAATTGTAGATTGTAGAATTGTAGAACACCAGCAAGGTAATGTGATGACTCTTTAGGCCATGGTTTTAAAGCCCCTAACATTAAAGTGAAAATAATCTTTAAAACTCTCTGATCGTACATTAGCAATGTTCGTGCACAAATATAACCGATCCACTGTTTCATTGCCTAGTGAATGATAACTGTCATAAAGGAGGTGCATTGTCTGTTTAAGTATCTTGTTTTTTTTTACTGAAGAGCATCAGCAATGCGTTCTGTTTCCTATCATCATGTCTACGAGACAGGGCTTTGCTAAAACTATCAAAATAAACATTAGCTATACATAAAAATTGCAATGATGAAAAATAATTATCAGGGTCTATTATCTGTAAAGTAAATGTAGTTAATAAGGAAATTGCATTTACAGGTCAATTGACCATACCTTGATCTCAACTCATTTCAGGACAATTTAGCTATGACGTTTAGAGTATCGAATTCAGTGTTCTAAAGATCACAAGATATTGTAATCATTCTAACTTCTGCCATTTATATGACTCAGTTAACATGTGATATCCCTGTTAACTCATTATCCAATAATTCGAGAAACCAATAGATGTTTTATCGCCACACGTAGTCTCAAATTGAATGTATATATCGTATTAAGTTCTTTATTACCATGAAAAACATTTGTTTCAAAACCTTATACACATTTATTAGTGATGATTATGACTTTAACGATGGTAGAGAAATAGGAGACTCGAAACATTTTTAAATTTACAGGCAAGATAAAGCACTAAAAATTATAAATTTCTTTAAAAATTGTTCCCATCAAAGGCTTAGGTAGCCAAGCCTGTTAATCATATTTCAAATGTATCACGAGCAATATCCCTGAAAAACTACAAAAAACTAATACACATTTATTAGTGATGATTATGACTTTTACGATGACAGAGAAATAAGAGACTCGAAACATTTGTAATTACTTTTTTAACTTTACTACGAATCAAGATAAAGCACTAAAGATTATAAATTTCTTTTAAAGATGGTTCCAATCCAAAGGCTTAGTTAGTCAAGCCTGTTCATCATATTTCAAACGTTTCACGAGCAATATCTCTGGTTAGCTTACGGTAAGGGTTTGGGGTTTAATTAAAAGTATGCTTCATAATCGAAGATGATATTTAGCCGTTTCAAACATTTCTGTTTCTTACAAGCTATGCCCCCTTCACCTCAATGCTAATAGTTAGAAGACTAAGGCGGTTATTTAAATTTCAAGACAGGTGGTGCATATGTTGAAGGACCTGTTTACCAAGACAGATGAACGTCTTTGAAGAATCCATACTATACAACAGGATCAAATAGTTATCGTTATCATGCCTCAGACTGCTTTCATCCTTTGGTTTGTTAAACATACTTATACATTGATAAAATGCTGAAACGTTCAAAGTTAAACCTGCCCAATAAGAAACAGCAAAGTGTAATCTTCTTTATTAACATTTGAGTGAAGAAAGTGATAGGAATAGCAACAAAGAGGGACTTTATGTTACATATAGGAAAAAAAAGACATGATTGCCTTTTATGTCTTATTCATTGAAAACAGAAAATACCTGCAAATTACATACAATTCTTTCATGTTTCACTGCCCTAAGAATACTTAAATGCAGTGGTAAAGTCTTTCTACAACCAGTTTATTGTAAGATCAAAGTATGCTTGCGCTTGTTAAAGATGAAATTATTAACTTGTTAAATAAATTGAAGCCTCCTATTTATCTTCCAAATAAGCAGCTATGTGATGTTTGATTCAATTTAAGTATCACGTCTTGTTTTACAAACTTTACATTAAATGTTGCTTACTTTCCCAGATAGAAAGTAAGCCCCTCCTGCGATGTATCATTCTGATTTTGTACAGACATACTTTATGTTATTGGGGGTGGGATAGCGCAGTGGTTAGGGCGTTCGGCTTCGGATCAGGTGGTCCGTGGTTCGAATCCCGCCAGGGGCTCGGCAACTTTATCTGCAGTAGAGAACTGTTCTACACGGAGTCAGGTTTGGGTGCAATGCTCGACTGAATTATAGTGCAGTCCCACTCATGATTGCTAGTTCCAGCCGATGCTCGCAGGTTTCACCGCACTGCACAGCCACAATGATGTTGGGGGCTTTCTCCCAGCAATAATACTAGCATCTAGCGATAGAAGTAAATACTCTTGAAAGCGGCGATAAATCCTACATCACTTTACTTCACTCCATGTTATTAACAAATTTCCACAAAAGACTGTTACCGCAATTTCTAACTGGTATCCTTTACAGTGAAAACTTCTAGTTTCTTGCTATTCAGGGTTGCTTGTTCATAACTGGGCTTATTTGGGTTTAATTCAAGGCATCAGAATAGTAATGGTAATTTTAGGTAATGCTCAGAATAACTTTAAAAATTGGATCAGAGATACTTATGTCATTCATTTAGATTTCATAAAACTTTAGTGTGATAGTATACGCGTAGCTTACTAACAAGTAATTGTATCATCACAGAGAAAAGAATGTGAATAACAATGACAATGACCCTTAGACCTCAATATTACTTATGGTTGCAGTAAATAGACAACCATTGGTAAACCCTAAATATAAAAAAAGCTTGAAATTGTTTATACGCGTACTTAAGAAATCCCCATCAAGTTCTAATTTCATAAGAAAAAACCCCAAAATGGTACAGTAGCTTCTTTAATGCATTTAATACTGTTGTTCATGCATTGCATACTATTTGACGAATTATTCATTGATTGACGCTACAGGTTGTTTCTGAATTCCTTTGAAAAAAATCCCAAATACAGGTCTTATTTTATAAGGGACTAAAATCCTCTCATAATTGAATTATCTTTAATGATCATTGCACTTGCTTCAAATATTTGTTTAAAGAAATATTCACCCTTGCCCATTTAGGGATGGAATTGTGAGAACTTGTGATGCGTCCTATGATTCAAGAGATTAATTGCTTCCTCAAACCATACATTACATGACCCTTTCCACTCTTCAGCAGCTTTATGGGCACATCTGAAGATTTAATGACCCTACAACTGACAATGTTTCGTCAATTACAGAGAAGCGACCCCCACTAAGTGCTCAATTTAGAAGGTAAAATAAAAACATTTAGCAACCCTTACTGTCACAAATGCAATCAATAGGCATTTGACCTGTTTAAAAATTCGACAGGCGTTAATAGTTTCACATCAAATGAACTGTGATTTTCAGAGGTTTGAAATAAAATTGAATAACGTAGCTTACCCTGTTAGTATATTCCACCTTCTCCGTCTGTGGTAATCAGTCTGAAATAACAACATCGTTCCATTATTTGAAAGAGAAAGAGTGAGTAGAGTAAAATAATCTTTTGGTTTAATTTTATGCGTAATGTAAGAATATTTGTGTAAATGGACATACACTGTTTTTGGAGAGAATGATTAGGTATTTGAAATTTTGACCTTACTTATTGTAGGCCTGAACGTTATCAATACACTGCTTAATATTACAGAAGGGGCATGAGCATCCAGAGAATAACATTTGCAATATCGAAACATCTACATGTACATCGATATTATTTTATCGCTGTTATCCCCAAACAAATGCTTGATTACGCATGAAATATCCGTTGTTGATACAAAGTATTTTCAAATCTCTAGATCATTGACAAGCAGGTGATCAGGCCAAGAAAAAAGTAATTTGTTTCTGGTTTCCGTCCACGTCAGTTTCAAACCACTGCATCAAGGTTGACAACTGGGCCAATACGAAAAACTTGATTAATGACGTTTTTGTTAATTAACTTCTTTGCAATTTAATTGCACAACATTAGAGAGTTAAATTTTGCCGAAATCAAAATTATCAATGAGATTGATGAACTGTCATATATGTTGAGAATTTTGAAGCGATAGCTTCGGACTGTCGCCATTTGTGTGTATGCGCATGCTCAGACTTATATTGGCCCAGTCTGCTCGTATTGGCCCTGTTTTGCTGTATTGGCACAGTATAAATTGGCCGTATAAATTGTGTAAGTGCCATATCATTGATAGTTAATTAATAATGACTGATTCAAGTTCAACCAATACTGTCCCTGGACCTTTACATGTTAACCATTGTACACAATACACATAGGTAGTTATAATTCTAAGGAAATCAAGGTCTGATTAACTCATTCTGTTTCTTGATTATTCAATCATTTTTTTCAATTACTGACGTTATGTTCATGTATCACATAACATGTATCGAAAGCATTAATTTCGTCTTTTCAAATTACTTTTATGTCTTACAAATATGGCTCATAGAGCTCAGAAAATGTAATTCATTTTAAAATGTGGCATCCTAAATCCTTCAAAGACAAGAAATACAATCCTCTTTTTAAACGATTCAAAGCGTGTCTTATTGTAAGACAATTCTTAAAATGCTTATAATGTGGGCAAACAGATCCTCATAAAGGTTAACAACTATCAGATTATTTTATTCATTTGACATATACTATTTAAATCAAAATGTTTCGATGTGCAAAACATATTTTTATTTACAATAAATGCAGTTATGTTTCTTAAATAATTTTAAAAAGTAAGAATTATCTCCTAATGATACGTGACAATGGTGAGGAAATATTACTTTCATGGATGTGTAACTAAAAATAAACAATATTGCAACAACAAATGACATCAGAACTGGGATACAAATCCAGAAGAAAGTACAATGCAAACTACGATATACAACGTTACGGAGGCGCGTCTTTGTATAATCACGAACACTTTTGTTGACAAAAACATATGTTTCTAATATATAGATCGCTGGGAATCCAGGAACACCTTCAGAAGCATTGTTTTATGATACCGCATACTTTTTAAATTTCATATCATATTACACATTAGTCCACCTAAACACTTGTTTTAACCATTTGCTTAAACAATTCAACACTTACGATCTTTAGCACCATTTTCCTCTAAATAACCTTGCAGACCGAAAGAAACATCAGACTTTCAAGACACAGAGAAGATATTGTAAACCCAGGGATTGATTATCCAGACAGATAACATTGCTCAAAGTATACCTTCTATACATCAAAGTCAAATGGTCAATGTGTGCTTGCCTCTGGCAACGTTAGATGCTTTGAAGTGGAATACTGAACAGAAGTATTAAAAGAACTCTGGAAATTGCAAAGCCAACCAACATGTACACGTCTTATCTAATAAAGATAAAGCATGAACAGTAACATTAATCACATTTGAAAATATCTCTTCAAAAAGAAACAGCCTGATATTCATGGTATTTATTTCAAATCGCCATTCTTTAAAGTGGTACACGTTTTATAAAATCTATACAACAAACTTTTGAATTTGGTATTCCTTGAAGGACTAATATAAACCGATAAAAGTGGCAGTGTTTCTCAGGCCATCCAAAGATAAGAAAATCGCCTTTTGCAATGCATGTGTGTCTTTGGTAATGTTGCTATGTAGAGCAACTTACATATATTTTTGGTGTTATGTTGCATCACTACAGGTCTTTTACAATATGTGAAATCAAATCAGCTGTGCATTATAACGAGTCGGACTTTTGCCTTATTCGAGGCCAGGCTATATCGTTATTGATCATTAAGTTCAGCACAAATATGACGATTTACTAATCTATATTCGGAGGTTCATTTAAAATGTTGTTGTTTTATTAGAAGGTAATATTAGTGATTATAGAATGGACGGAAGTGAGGTTAATTATTCGGTATAGTGCTTAATATCTGATCATTAATCTTTCGTATGATAAAGTATTGCCACATCCAAGCTTATTCAGATAACCTGCTTGTCAACAAACTTTTAAGTGTATATGTAACTTATCTGTTTCAAAGGCAATTGGGCAATAGATTATCACTGACAAACTGATACGATAAATGCGTGCAATGTTCTACATGCAATCAAGTACTGCTTGACTCGTTATATTATTGAACACTACATTTAAATAAATTAAAATATAAATTTTCCAGAAGAGATCGTGAAAGGCTTTATTAGATCACATTCCACGTTTTACACCCTAAGAGTACAGTGAATAGAGAAAGAAGTTATTGATATAATGATATCTAATTTTCTACTAAATATAAAAATGTATATTGCACCTTTTCAGTTTCAGTTACAGTTTTTTATAAGGAACACCTGCAATGACCTCAACGAAACACTCAAACTTACCAACATGTCGAAATCGTATTTTTTTAACATAAATGTACATGGATATGGCGTCTTGGTGTGCAAACATAGTAGGATGGAAATGAACAAGAAAGGGATATTTCACTGGTGAATATTGAAACTTGTCCATCACTGCCATTATAATTCACTATAATCCATCACTGCCATAATAATTTAATATAGTTCTTGCAATTTTTTGGCTTTTTTAGTATCTTTTTTTTTCATTTTGGTCGTTAGTTATTACATGTATGTGTTATAATGCACCAGCTGAATAATAAGTGTTAATTGATTTTCACAGAGCATATGAAAACTTATTCATATATTCACAGAATACCCCCTTCAGAGATAATTGTATGGTTGTGTACAGAAATTCAATACCTTATTTACGTATTTCGCCAAAGAACATGTTACCCTTAAGTCTTTTCCGATGTCTGTAAACATATGCAGTGATAATTTCAAGTTGATTTGTATTCAGGAATGTTATCAAATTACTCGATTTAATTATTTTGAAGGTAAAATCATACATGTAGTAACTAAATAGTCCAAACGCCCACGAGTACATTATTTGAAATCAGATCTTGGGTATTGATTTATGTTATTGTTAAAGTTACATAGACTATTTTCCGTGATTGTGGACAAGGTTCTCCGGAATCCTAAACTAAAAAGTAACAGTTGAACAAAATAGTTTCTATTAACGTCTGAACATACTAATTAGTTCTAATTTTAAAAATATGCCTATCCTCTTATTCCTTAATATCAGTAACCTAATAGTCATGAACTTTTATGAAGTTTATCGTCAAAACAAAATGAGAAATAGTTTAGCAAAGTAACAAGATAGTCCGATTTCAATAAGAGTCAGAGTCCTTCTTCTAGGAATGTTTGAAGTCACTGGATGAACAAAGTGTATAAGAAAGTACAAATATCGACTTGATACATGTATATAGGAAAGATCCAACTCAATCGATTCCCCTGTCATAGAAACATAATAAAATAACAAATAATAATATCATTGGGGGGTTGAATGTTTTTAAAAAGTTGCAACTTTCACCTCTACCTAATACAGTTGAACACGGATATAACGAACTCCAAGGGTTAGAATTTAGTTTGCTATATCCGGTGTTCGCTATATGCATATAATATTAATGGTATTATTTAGTGACGGGACTTGAAAATTGGTTCGCTATATCCGTGTTCTTCAGTAACAACATTTGCCACGAAGAACGCTTACTTTCTTGAAAGAAATTAAAACACAAATTCAAGAGTGCTCAATTTATCAGTAGATTGATTTCGAATAACATAATGTCTTCATGTATTTAAACAATTAATAACGTTTGAAAAAGCAACATTATAAACATTGACAGATCTACTGTTAATTAGTATGAGATATATATATAATACAGTAGATATAGTATTTACTATCAAATAAAAGCTTATATGGGAGATTTATCACGTACTTTGGTTGTGCACATTCTCTCTCGTTTAGTTTTATATTTTATCAATATATACTCGACAAATGTAAATGTAATTTAATGCGATTTAAGATATGCAATTTCAATAAATCTAATGAGCTGTTCCAGAGTGTATGGCCAATTCATAAATAATTGAATTATAAATCAGGCTGCATTTGAGCACAAAATAGAGAAAAACGTTGATTAAATTTAAGATTTTTAAAAATTGTTTGGGTGCACTTTAAACCTTTTATTTTAAGTAACTGTTCATGATCCATGTTTAGGTAGATCAATATGTTTAAGGGTAATTTGCTTCTTAGGTTGTTGTTAGTACCAGTATTTGCCGAGTGATGATTGCTGAAATGTACATTGGGTCGAACTCTTGAAAAACTTACAAAATCAAAATGGCGTTGAGACCTACGAATTTCCCATGGTTTACATTTTTGCGGTATTTTTTATTGCACATCTTTTGAAGCAGATTTCAGATCTCAAAGTGCATTTCGGAAAAAAAATCTCATATAAAAAATCCTAGCATTGGGTCACACTGGGCCTTCATGAATGGGCTGATTGGGCACTAAAGTTAAGTATTGCATCTCTATAGTATAGATTCTCCAGACTGTCTGGTCGAATTTCCCTGAAACTTGGTCACAGGAATCGTAGAGAAATAAAATTACACGCAAATAACAAAAGGATTCAGCCTGATTGCTGAATCCTTAACAAGAACCAAATGATCACCTTATCTTATTTTATTTGAATATTGCGACCACCAAAGACGGTTTATATTGTCTACTAAATCACCATCTTATCTTCTTACTACATCATGAGTAAGTCTTCGTCAAATAAAAACAGCAGGCTGCTAGACGACAGAAAGTCCGTAAATATATCAGTAAATACACTCTTTATACATATAAATGCTAACATAAAGTCCGTGATGGAACATAAGTACCGTTATCAAGATATACAAGTCAGTTTGATGGAAATGTCAGTTATTTGTCAGTGGATCATGACTGTGTCTGAGGCGGGAGACCAGACACTATTTTCATTGTCAGCCTTGTGGAAATTATTTGCACTCGAAATACATTTCATTGTAAAGTGCTGAGGTATTGTCATAGAACTAGAACTAACCACATATTGGCTATTTCATGATATATAGTTATCACCCCAGAAATAATTTCCTTTGCAGATAATGTCTAAGTTTCCGATCAACGTTTTTAAAAGGCACCAACGAACTAATGTTCAAATATGTAAATATTTTGACTTGCAACACATCCACTTTTCGGCCTCTGCAGTCGTCTTACATTTTACTATCTGTGTTATTTATGGGTACTGTTTTATACAAGATCATTTTACTAATTGATAATGTGCCACCAACACTTCAAGTCAGTCATATGCTAACATACTGAGAGAAATTCGCACGTCTCTTTAAGTTAGAGTGTGAATGGAAAATAACAAATGATCTTTATATTATCAATTTCCAGATGTCGAGAATTGCGCAGGCCGTCAAACAGGAAGTGTGATTTGAACAGTTTAACACATAGGAAAACTCGAAAGAGAATGATTGAAGAAAATCGTAACAACATGTAAATTGTTACCACAAAAAATAATGATAAGCGGTCTGCAGCTGATAGCTACATATTTCTATAAAATTGAGGTGAATGCTGATTATAACCTGGAAATAGAAGTGTTACAAATATACTTCGATTTCAATTTCTTGATTTTGCTTAATGTGTTATACATGACATGTTTTACAACACGAAACTAACTAACAAAAACGGTCAGGGACATCACTTAATTAAAAATCAGCGATTAATTTAGGAGGAAATCTACTACTCCAGGGAAATATGAGTTTAACACTACTCAAATAACGATTTCAGAGACTGTTATTTAACTTGTGTCGATAGATATTTACTTGTCTTTAGTTTGTCGACAATCTAAACTTGAATGCAGGAGAAAACACAAACCTTGTTTATTTTACAAAATACAAAATGACACCATCATACCTAAAAGATATTTTGCCAAATTAAAGTTGCATCAAAAAGTAAGTTTAATCTGCGTAATTCACACGATGTTTCGATTCCTTTCGCTAGATTAAGAGTTTCACAAAGTTCATATTTTCAATCCACTACAAGACTGTGGAACGAAATTCCTTTGATATTAGTAATAGCACATCTATCAGTTCTTTGTTACTTCTGTCAATCTTGTTAAATGAATGCAAATAATATTTAATGTACATATAAGGGAGAGGGTTTTCTAAGTTGTATAACTTGTACTCAATCCTTTTCTGATGAATAAAATATGTTTCCGGACCAGAAATTAATAAGCGTTAGACCTAGAACTTTGGAACTTTGCAAAAGGAACAACCATTTTGTGAAAGGGTGCCTTCCTGAGTTTAACATTTTTTTAAAGTTGATTATGGCAATTGTATGACATGCTTCTAAGAACAGTGTGTTGTATTTATCATTTTCTACCGTCTATATATATTTATTTTCGACCGTTGTCATTGACACCAACTGGTGATATGATTACATGACCTGAACGTAAACATATAAACTCTAGTGAAAGTTTATGTTTTGATTATTTTCAGTGGCCTCTTTTATGACTTTCCCAAACTTACACATCTCAGAAACCAGCCTCTCCTTTAAGAAAGTTATAATTACATGCCTTCCTCGACAATGATGGTCAAAATAGTTTGGGAATTGTTTTATTCTTAGAAGTTTTATCAACAAATTAGTGATACAATTTTGAAATAACAACAGTCACAAAACTTGAACAAAAAAGTAAGATGATTTAACTATGTAATATTTCCTGCATTCGTTAGGTGGTAGGAAGGATTATAGTAAGTTCTTTGTTTTAGTACTCAATAAATCCTTATAATATATATTACCTAACGATAAGACTGGCGAAACCGATCATTCCAACTTTCGGTCGAACTGACTTTGGACCATAGTTAATTCGTATTTATTCAGAAAACAGCCGTTACACATGGGCCTACTCAATCATTCTGTTAAATAATAGTTTTCATTTAAATAATCCCCATATAAAGCCCAGTATTATCAATTCCCAAAAGCCGTCTTTCTGCATACGTATGCGATTTAAGTGTGTCAAATGACTATCAGGCAATTTGTGTTCAATAACTTAACTCAGCTATCTTTTTTATATGCAATTCTCTTGGCAGGAAGGAAATAAGATACTGAAGGCAGATAGAATATTTTCATCTGTGCTTTCAAGTATGTTTTAATTACATAACATTTTCAATTTTTGACTTGACTATAGAAATGACATCATTTATATCATAATAATATATGCTTGAAATCCATCCATAAGAATGACCAAATCTAGTTCAGGTATTAGTTGGAATACAGTTTCATGTCAATTAAATTTGTTATGAATTGGTAAAATTGATAACCTGAAAACTTCATGCTCCCACATCTCATCAAGGTCTCCGAGACCTCTGTCAAGATACCAAACAAAACATTAACAAGAAAAAACTGGTTTTGCCATCCGCTGAGATCAACCAATAAGATTTTCAGTTTGTAAACTTTTACCGTTCAAGGCATCTAGCAAAATCACACCTGTCCATGAGTTCAACGCTCCTTGAAAGCTTAGTAATTCAATAAATTTATACCTAATTGATTACCGAATTTAATTATCGGCCTTATTTTTTATACTAATTACTTATGCTTTCCACCATGACGCTCGTCAAGTAACCTATGTCATTGATAATCAGTCCTAATCATTTTTAAAGGTTCTTTTATACCGACTGAAATTTTTAAAATCATTATCATATGATTTGTATTTATGTAAAGTTTCATGATAATTTGAATATCTCTATAATTAACCACCACCCTCCAAATTATCTCTCAAGTAAAGTTTACATTCCTGTGACTCAAAAGTCAGGTTGATTTATTGTCTGTTGTTTTAATTGTTAAATATCAAACTATTTGCAAGATTATCTCCCAATAAGTAAAGACATGTTGGAGCTGTCAAAGAACGAATCAGAAAATAATGTCAATCGTTCAGATGAATATTTTAATTCTTTATTATATCACCTTTACAACGAAATGTCTGACACAGAGCATAAGGAAATAGAAATGAATGAAGGGTAGATATATCGTAAACGTTAATGCAGGTTCTACAATAGAAGCATGAATCATGTGACAATAAGCTAATATTTAACATAATTTAGGTAAGTGTATCATAATGAGTCTGACAGTCAATGAGCTAGACAAGACATATGATTTCTAACATTATCAAAGACCAAATGATTTCTGTTGATAGCCTATTCACAAACACCATGGAAAACCAACATCATAAGGAAGACCTGTACCAGACACTTAGAAGTAAAGCAAAGCGTCTTCATGAGGGATCCTATGGCTTTGGGGTTTTAAGTGCAATGCTGTAGGTTCCTTTATGTGAATGTAACCAAAGCTTACAAAGAATCACCCGTTTTTAAATTTGCATGATTAATCCCAGCACGTTCTATTCTCTTTCTATCAAGATCATATAAATTTAAAACCAACTTGTAGTAAATTCCATGTATATATATCTAAATAACTTCTGATAAGTTTTCTCAACTTAATACTTTCCTTTCGTGCAGTTGCTATTTGTAACTTCCATATTACGCATATAGAACCATTTATTATGAGTAATCTTTGATGAATCTGGGACCTGCACTTGTTAGTTTTGGATAACACAGCATCGAACAACTTGATAGTCAAATAAGTGTTCTTGCATAACTCTGACATATGAAATTTGAACTTAAGATTGCTTTTGGCATAGTCTGTCGCTCGCCAAACAGGAAGTTAAAACCGTAACATGGTACGATGTCTTAAAAAAAGTTTTAATCAAGTCAAAGGGCACGTAGTAGGTTGTACTTTTAAGTTCGCATAGATTTATCCTTGTTAAGTATTGTATGCATACATGTAATCTGTGTATATATCTACTTCATTTCTCGTTTTGAAAAAGTCAATAATAATAATCCTTAGGTCCTATTTTAATATTCCTTTGATAGATGGGCATGGATGAGGTACAGATGAGACTTTTAAAGTGTGATGATCCACGGGGTGGAACATGCAATTTGTAAATTTAAATGATATTTATTGTGAATGGCTTTACAATCTCCAATTCGTTTCGTTTTAAAGACTGTAAATTTAGGATTGACACGCGCCCTGTGCACATTTTTTACAAACATGACACTCTATTTCAACATAAAAACACATCCTTATAATGATTGATCCGGAATGACATTTTGTTTATATACTGAAGCCACATTTCAACTGTGATTGCTATATCACACAAAGTGTATTCGTTCAACATAATCACCCACATTTCTTAAATGTTATCATTTCATAAAGTTGCTATTTAGCATATATTTTCATTTAATATTTTTTTTCCTTTGAAGCATGTGTGTTTTCTTTTGATTGAAGTCGTAGTAGGATCGATATGGCTGCTGTCATAGGAAATGTCAAAAGGAATGAAATGAATATTTCGTGTCAAAATAAGTCTCACAAGTGCGTGTTAGCAATGATAACAAGTACGATAAACCATTTTCCGACATGAGGAAGGGAGATATAGGCCATTTGTTTGTATAGTTCACTACGATTTGTTCCAAGTAGACAGGCTTATTATCGTCTTATATTCAGACCATTACTTCCATGGCAGTCCATTATCGACTGTCACTTTCGATAATCTCTAAAATAGAGTATAGACGATTTGGCATTTCAAAACATATTTGAACAGAAACATCAATAACAACCTCATCGACAAATGGAGCCTTCTTACTCATAATGTTTAGATCACACTCTTGCGTGTACCACTACAACGAGATTGGCATGTTGACATGTGGAGTTTAACATGGATTTATCTGAGGCTACAAAACAAGTGGGTCATCACATGCGTTTGACTATACAGTAGAGATTGGACAGTAACTGTGCTTTACTTTTCAGTCATGTTTCCTTTCTTTAAATTACGGGGTAAACCCTTACTGGCGTCTTTGTAGACTTGTCTAAGATCAACAAGTGTCACGTATGTCTTCATGAGATATGCGAGAAGTATTTGCTTATTTGAATCCCTTTTATCTTCATTCTTTAGTAGTATTATATCCTTAACTAAGTCGAAAGAAAGTAACATCAGTTTCTGTCGTTGAAGCTTCAGCTTGAAGAAATTTGAATAGGATGTATCGAAAATAGTCGAGTTCTGAGCCATCGAGCATATACTGATTTTATGCTGCGTCTAAAAATCCAAAGAGTAATGAGTATCTTTGTTTTCTTATTAAAAATTTTTTTTGCCATAGATACCAAAATTATTTGTTTTTGTTCTGTGCATGCATTCTACTATATTGATATATTTGTTTGGTCATGGGACTCGTAAAACAGCCTGTCACTGATCTAATCATTTGCTTAATACATTAATCAATAAAGCAAAATGGACATTTGAACAATTCCATGCAGTGTGTTTAAAGTTAAATGTGCTTACAAGGAAGTCCATTGCCTGTTTTGGCACACCTTTAACATCAATTTTTAGTTATTTCTGCTTTTTACTAGTCACCAATAATTTGCAATTGGTTTTTGCTTTAATGTGAGATAACACTGATAATATTATGACACATAATTATAGTTTTAAGAAATATTCATTACTACATTAATAAGAAATGTCTGTTAATATATGTATAAGCAAATATAAATAAATTATATTTAAGTAAAGATTTGCATCAAAAACCTGTTGATAGTTGTTGACTGTCAAATAGACCTCAATTTCTCCAACCTGACTGAAGACATGATTAGTTCAGTATCAGGTCATGAGGAAAGTAGTGACAACTAATAGTTGATGGTTAATTGTCCAGTCGATTACAGAACAGTTACAAAGGGGTCATATACATACAACTGAACAGCTGCAACAGACAGTGTCCAGACAGAACATGTCTCCGCAGAGGTGTTCCTTGACAGTTTCCCGAAAATAGACATTATTGAAGATGATAACCAACTGCTGCTTGTATCGCTAATATCTTTACTATCGGCAAATATCCTTGATCTATATGGAGAAGTAATTAACAAGGAAATAATCCTTCTACCATTGAATTTTCGGTTTCGCTTGTTAAATACTAAATACTGAATTTGTTAAATTAAAAAGTATTAAATTGAAAGTCTCCTATTCATCTTTCAAATAAGCAGCTATCTGTTGTTTAATTCATCTGAAGTATCACGGCTTGTTTTACAAATTTTACATTGAATTCTTTTAACTTTTCCAGATAGAAGGTAAGTCCCTCCTGGGATGTATAAGTTTTATTTTGTACAGACATTCTTTATGTTATTAACAAATTAAGACTGTAATCACAATTTCTAACTCGTATCACTATACATATTCAGTGAAAACTTATAGTTTTCTGGCTATTCAGTATTGCTTGTTCATAACTTGAGTTATTTGGATTAGTTTAAGGCATCAGAATAGTAATAGTAATTCTAGTTAACGCTCAGAAATAATTCAGAATTGGATCAGAGATATTGTTTCAACATGGAACACGCAGACAGTTCTTGAAGAGATTTTTGAAATTGGCTAACGCAGGGGCTTTTGTGGTTACACATCTTACCATCATCTATCTTCTGCACCGAATGTACAGACAATCACATTATTAATACCATTTATAAGTCTTCTTAAACGTTTAAAGTTACTATCAGAAAACTTTATGTGTGCTTGAATTAGCTTACTTACATGTAATGGTAACATCATAGTGCAAAAAAGTGTGAAAAACAATGACAATGATCCTTAGACCTAAATATTATTTATAATTGCAGTAAAAATACAACCAGTGGTAAACCCTAAATAACATTATGTCAAGTCTAAAACTATATCAATTATGAACATGTTTGGTATTGTTTATATGCCCACTCAAACAAATCACCAACAAGTTCTAATTTCATGAGAGAAAAAATTATATAAGTAGCTTCCAAAACTCTTCTTCAATGCATTTATTATTGTATTCATGCATTCCATACTATTGGACAATTATTCATTTTGTATTATACTTCAACTATTTGACGCTACAGGTTGTCTCTAAAATCCTTGAAAAAAAATCACAAATACGGGTCTTATTCTATAAGGACTTAAGGAAGAAATTAATAACCTCTCACAATTGAATTATCTTTAAAGATCAGTACACTTGCTTCAAATATTTGTTTAAAGAAATATTCACCCCTGTCTATTTGATGTATGTCATTAGGGATGGAATTGTGAGAACTTGTGATGTGTCCTATAATTTAAGAGATTAATTGCTTCCTCAAACCATACATTACATGACCCTTTCCACTCTTCAGCAGCTTTATGGGCACATCTGAAGATTTAATGACCCTACAACTGACAATGTTTCGTCAATTACAGAGAAGCGACCCACCCCTACTAAGTGCTCAATTTAGAACATAAAATTAAAAACATCTAGCAGCCCTTTCTGTCAATTCAAAAATGAAATCGATAGGCATTTAACCTGTTTGAAAATGCGACAGGCGTTAATAGTTTCACATTAAATGAACTGTGATATTCAAAGTTTTAAAATAGAAATGAACAACGTAGCTTACCCTGTAAGTATATTCCACCTTCTCCGTCTGTGGTTATCAATCTGGAACATTAAGTTCGTTACATTTCTTGACATAGAATAAAGTAGTAGAGTAAAACAATATTTTGCTTTAATTTTATGAGTAATGTATATATAGTGTAAATGGACATACACGTTTTGATGTTTCGAACGAGATAAACCTATTCTTGAGTTCAACTATATACATATATATATCTATAAATATTTGAGTAAAGTTTTTTTTCAATTGAGAGAATATTTCATATTTTTATGCTGAATAAACGAATAAAGATAGGCTTCTATGAAAACAATAAATATCAACAAATGAGTAAAGCGAGTAAATAAGATTCCTTTATAACATTTCTGCCAGCAAATATCAAGTTTGTATTGGCACACAATAAACTCAAACATGAATAAACTCAAACATGTTATTCAGTAGATTTAAGGAGATTTTGGAAACAATTTAAGATATTGCAAAGCATGAAAGGTAAACCAGTAAATGATAAAGTTTTAAGCCAGCATCTGTGCAGTGACACCAACAATGATAAGCCTGAGTATAGTATATTAACTAGTGAAATTGACTACACAGTTATCAAAGTTTCATGATTTTCACAACCTGAAGAAATCTGTTTTTTAATTACGCGATAAACACACTGTCTTTGGTAATTACCATATCAAGATTCATAATAATTTTAAATGTTGTATTTAGAGCTGTCAAAACTATTTGTATTTTAACAAAATTATCCTACGTTGATTCAGTTGAGCTGTATTTTCCATGACTGACAGGTTTAAAATCACATGTAATTCATACAGGGAAACATCGTCCCAGAGGTAGATCAAGTCATAAAATGATGCATAGAACAAAACAATCAGCGACGCAGTTCATATGTCGTCATTTTTACTACGAAAACATATCAGAAGCCTTGATAACATCTATTGAAAAGAAAAATGGTTTGTAGAGCCATGTTTTGCCGTCAGGGGAAACTGCCGTAAACAAGGGATTATTCTTAACAGATTTCATAACTTGGGGAGAGAATGGGGAGAGATAAGGGGGTTTGAGAAATCTAGAATGACCTTACTTGTATTGGGTCTGAATATAAAACAATATAAAATATAACTTAATTCCTTTCTAAATCAATGTACATCAACCTCTCCCCTTGTAAAATCCTCTATTTGGCTTTCAATCAATTTAATCTTTTTGTACACTCAATCAACATTGCTCATTCTCTTATCACAACATTGTACATCAAGCTTATTTATTGTATAAACAACCTATCGCCATCTATGTATGTATTTCCTTCATCTTTCAACAAGAAGTCAATTGCTTGATCACACATGAAATTTCCGTTGTCGATGCAAAATGTTATCAAATTTCTAGATCATGGTCTAAAAGGTGATAGTAGCCATTGATGAGGTTCATTGCTGCCTAACTATCATGTCTTTCATTGGAGAGAACAGCAATGTGCTCTCGCCTTTTCATTTCAACAGTCGGCTAGACAGGGGTTATCAAATATTATCGCAATAAACAATAGCTATGCATTTAAATGGTAATGTATAGCCACTATTGATACCTAAGTATCATAATGTATAATTTGTATAGTAAATCAATCTTTATAGGAATTGCGATTACAAATATCAAATCTGTACATGTCAGTAATGAGTAAGAAACAAACTGTAGATGTTAACCATCATAAAGAAGTAATAATGATAACGCGGGTTCAATAAAACCGATAAACCAGTAGAACTGACTAGGTCATCCCATGAAATAGCTTCAATGCCAGAAAGCACAAATCAACAACTCTTTATCTCATAGAAAATGATAATGATCATGTTAAGAGGTTAATTATATGCTTAACCGTCATGTTTGTCATTGAAGAGCATCATCAATGTGTTTTGAACATAGGGGGTTATACAATATCATCACAATGAACATTAGATACACAAATATATGGCAATATACAGCTAGCAATGAACGTCTAGCGCCATGATGTATTATTTGTAAAATACAGATATCTTAGATGGAAATAAAACATTTACAAAATATCAATATGTACCTCATGGCTTCAAGTTTTAGTGACGGGTAACAAGCTTATTGTAGAATTGATATATAAATATTAACGATAAACTTTAATTTTACTATTAACGAGTACATATCCGAATGGATACCAAAATGTCATTTTTAGAATACAGGTAGATATAAAAGCGATTATATTTACACTTGACATATTTCTGATCTCTGCATTTTAATGTTCAGTGGTAAATTTAGTAGTCCATAGGTTGAAAAGAGTTATGATGAATCTGATTATGTTCAGGTTACCAATTCTCAGTCAAAAATCCTAGGGAGTAATAAATACCTCCCATGGTCTGCTTAATGAAGATCCCTGTAAACATGACATTACTGCACCAATACTAGTCCTTTACTAGCTGATGCAAGCATCCATTACTGGCCCAATCCAGGCATCCAGTACAGGCCCTGTGCCAACTTGCACACTGGCGAGGTAATGGCCGAGTACCGGACCAGCATTAGGCCATTATTGGAACAGCATAATTTGTGTATACTTGCGCAATCGAGGTTAGCCGTTATTGTCCCTATAACGGACCACTACTTGACCAGTATCACAATACACAAAACACATTGGTAGTTATAATTCTAAGGAAATCAAGGTTGATTAAACCATTCTGTTACATGATTATTCAATCATTTTGTCAATTACTGACGTTATGTTCATGTATCACATAACATGTATCGATAGCATTAATTTCGTCTTTTCAAAATAATTTTGCTCAGAAAATGTAAAAATCATTTTAAACTGTGGCATCCTAAATCCTTCAAAGATAAGAACTACAATCCTCTTTTTTAAACGATTCACAAGCGTATCTTATTGTAAAAAAATTCTTAAAATACTTTATTGTTGGCAACAAGATCCTCATAGAGTTTAACAAATACCAGATTCTTTTATTTATTTGACATACGCTATTTGAATCAATTACGTTTCGATGTGCAAAGAATATCTTTATTTACTATCAATGCAGTTATTTTTCATAAATAATTTTAAAAGAAAGAAATATCTCCTAATGATAAGCAACAATGGTGAGGATTTACTACTTTCTTGGATGTGTAACTTCTGTAACTAAAGATAACCAATGTTGCAACATCACATGACATCAGAACTGGGTTTTAATCAATAAGAAAGTATAATGCAATCGACGATATACAACTTTACGGAGGTGCGTCTTTGTATTCCAACCACAAACACTTTCGTTGGCAAAACCAAATGTTATAAAAACTTTCTAATATATAGGTCATTGCGAATCCAGGAACACTGTCAGAAGAATTGCTTTATAATAATGCATATTTTATTAATTTCATAACATAATACACAAAGTCATCCCAAACACTTGTTTAAACTTTGTGCTTAAACCATTCAACACTAACGATCTTTAGCACCATTTTCCTCTAAATCAACTTGTAGGCCGAAAGAAACATCAGACTTTCAAGACACAGAGAAGATATTGTGAACCCAGGGGTTGATTATCCAGACAGATAACATTGCTTGAAGTATTCTTCTATACATCAAAGTCGAATGGTCAATGTGTGCTTGCCTCTGGCAACGTTACATGCTTTGAAGTTGAATAGTGAACAGACGTATCTAAAGAATGCTAGAATGTCAAAGCCCAAAAAAATTTACAAATGTTATCTAATAAAGATAAAGCATGAACAGTAACGTTAATCACATTTGGAAATATTTGTTCATAAAGAAACTGTTAGTCTGATGGTATTTATTTCAAAATACTATTCTCAAAGGTGGAATACGTTTTATGACATCGATACAAAGAAAACTTTTTAATTCGGTATTCCGAGAAGGACTAAAATAAAAACATTAAATTGGCAGTGTTTCTTAGGCAAAATCCACAGATAAGAAAATCGCCTTTTTCAATTCATGTGTGTCTTTGGTAATGTCGCTATGTTGAGCGACTTACAGATATTTTTGGTGTTATGTTGCATCAGTACAGGTCTTTAACAATATGTGAAGTCAATTTAGCTGTGTATTATAACGAGTCAGACTTTTGCATTATTTGAAGTCAGGTCATATCGTTATTGATCATTAAGATCAGCACAAATATGAAGATTCACTAATCTATATTCGGAGGTGCATTTAGAATGTTGTTGTTTGTATAGTAGTGATTATAGAATGGACGGAAGTGAGATTTATTATTCAGTATAGTACTTAATGTCTGATCATCAATCTTTCGTATGATAAAGTTTTGCCACATTCAAGCTTATTCAGATAACCTGCTTGTCAAAAAACTTTTAAGTGTATATGTATCTTATCTGTTTCAAAACTTAATCACCTTTTCGCAGCCCTACCTAATCCAAGCAATCAAATGATTAAAGAAATTAAACAACTAAGCTTTAGATTTATGTGGAGAAACAAACCCGACAAAGTTAACAGAAATACTATCACTAAGAACTATGAAGATGGTGGAATAAGAGCACCAGATATTGTAAGTGTTATTCAATCGCAAACATTATCATGGATCAAAAGATTAGCAAACTCTGAATCCAAAATAAAATCATTGTTATACGCTCATACACAACGAGACATAAACAGTGCCATACAGACATGCGAAACACACTTACTAGAATGCGTTATATCACCCAAAACTTATCAATTCTGGAAAGATACTTTAAAAGCTTGGGGTAAATTTGTGACAGCAAAATCAAAGGCGGCACAAAATGCAAATGATATCCTTTCCCAAAATCTATGGCTAAATGATAATATAAAAATAGCGAAAACACAATAAATTATAAACATTATTCCAATAAAGGCATTACATACACAAATGATATGTACAATAAAAATGGAACTTTTTAAACTGTGGAACAGCTGAACGAAATATATGAATGCAAAACTTATTTTTTGGAACTCCAAGGATTAATAGAATCCAAAAAATGCAAATCTATAAAAGTTCAAATTGAAAAGAAAATTCAAGCACCAATTCTACCCTATCTATTACAAAATATTGTAGGGGATCCAAAAGGATGTAGACAAATTTACGATATTCTGATAATAATAAAACCTATAAAACCTTTAACATACCGAGGAAAATGGCAAAATGAACTGAAAGAACACATTGAGGAAGAAACTTGGGAAAAAAAATGCTTTAAACCGTTTAATAGTGTTAAGCTATCTTGGTTCCAATACAGTATAATTCATAGGTTTCTGCCAACAAATGATTTACTTATGAAAATGAAATACATAGAATCTAATAAATGTTCCTTTTGCACATCCGATGTAGAATCAATATTACATCTATTATGCGAATGTAAATTCGTTAAGAGTATATGGAAAGAAATAGAAAAATGGATATATGAAAAAACCGGTACAATAATTACATTTTCAAGCAAAAATATTATCTTAGGATATTGTGAAAAGAGAAACTTTGTTTTAAATCTCATCACATCAGTTGTAAAATATAACAATTTCAAAATGAAACAAAGGGATAGATTGCCAACTTGAAACATATAAAGGAAGACATTAAAACTATGTACTTCGTTGACTGCTATAATTCGTATTCAGAGTGCAAATATGATGATTTCACTAAGTTCTGGTCAATATGTCATAATCTTTTTTGAATACCGCTGATTTTTCTCAACTTTATTATTGTACCTAACCACTAACGTGATTGTGTAAATACCTATATACTGCTTGTGTTCACACTGTTTATTAACCTGTAATTCTTATTCAATGTTTCTTTGATCTACTGTTGTTATGAAATGAACTGAATAAATGACTTGTAATGATGGAGAAACAAAAATAAAACATTAAAAAAAACCCCAAAAAAACGTATCTGTTTCAAAAGTCAATTGGGCAATATGTTATCACTGACAAACTGATACGATAAATGCGTGCAATGTTCTACATGCAATCAAGTACTGCTTGACTCTTTATATTATTGAACACTACATTTAAATATATTAAAATATAAATTTTCCAGAAGAGATCGTGAAAGGCTTTATTAGATCACATTCCACGTTTTACACCCTAAGAGTACAGAGAATAGAGAAAGTAGTTATTGATATAATGATATCAAATTTTCTACTAAATATATCTTGCACATTTATATTGCACATTTTCAGTTTCAGTTACAGTTTTTTATAAGGAACACCTGTAATGACCTCAACGAAACACTCAAGCTTACCAACATGTTGAGATCCTATTATTTGAACATAAATGTACATGTATATGGCGTCTTGGTGTGCAAACATAGTAGGATGGAAATGAACAAGAAAGGAATTTTCCACTGGTGAATATTGAAACGTGTCAATCACTGCCATTAAAATTCACTATAAACCATCACTGCCATAATAATTCAATATAGTTTGGGCATTTTGTGGCTTTTTTAGTATCTTTTGTTTTCATTTGGGTCGTTAGTTTATTACATGTATGTGTTATAATGCAACAACTGGTTAATAAGTGTTAATAGATTTTCACAGAGCATAGTAAACTTATTCATATATTCACAGAATACCCCCTTCAGAGTTAATTGTAAGGTTATGTACATAAATTCAATACCTTATTTACGTATTTCGCCATAGAACATGTTACCCTTAAGTCTTTTTCGACGTCTGTAAACATATGCAGTGATACTTTCAAGTTGATTTGTATTCAGGCATATTATCAAATTACTCGAGTTAATTATTTTGTAGGCAATATTATAGTACCTTAATCGTCCAAACGCCCACAAGTACATTATCTGACATCATATCTTGGCTATTGATTCATGTTATTGTTACAGTTATGTAGACT
This sequence comes from Steromphala cineraria, assembly GCA_916613615.1. Classification (NCBI taxonomy): domain Eukaryota; kingdom Metazoa; phylum Mollusca; class Gastropoda; order Trochida; family Trochidae; genus Steromphala; species Steromphala cineraria. The sequence continues at coordinate 12,635,103 of OU744729.1, forward strand.
TTATTCCGTGATTGTGGACAAGGTTTTCTCGAATCCTAAACTAAACAGTAATGGTTGAACAAAATAGTTTCTATTAAAGTCTGAACGTACTTATTAATTTTAGTTTTACAAATACGCCCATCCTCTTATTCCTTAATATCAGTAACCTAATAGTCATGAACTTTTATGAAGTTTATCGTCAAAACAAAATGAGAAATAGTTTAGCAAAGTTACAAGATAGTCCAACTTCAATAAGAGTCTGAGTCCTTCTTCTAGGAATGTGTGATTCGAGAAAATGTTACAAAGAAGTCACTGGATGAACAAAATGTATAGAAACGTACAAATATTGACTTGATATATAGGAAAGATCAAACTCAATCGATTCCCCTGTCATAGAAACGTACTAAAATAACAAATAATTCATATCAGTGGTGGGTTGAAATTTGTAAAAAAAAATTGCAAACATCACCTCTACCTAATAACAACATATGCCGCGAAGAATACTTACTTTCTTGAAAGAAATGAAAGCACGAATTCAAGATGATGAAGACAATACTTCGGTTGTGTACATTCTCTCTCGTTTAGTTATATATTTTATCAATATATACTCGACAAATGTAAATGTGAATATGCAAGTTCAGTCAATCTAATCAGCTGTTCCAGAGTGTATGGCCAATTCATAAATAATTGAATCATAATCCGGCTGCATTTGAGCACAAAACAGCGAACAACGTTGATTAAATTTTCAATTTCTTAAAATTGTTCGGGTGAACTTTGGACCTTTATTTCAAATGCAAATAACTGTTTATGATCCATGTTAAGGTAGATCAATATGTTTAAGGACAATTTGCTTCTTAGGTTGTTACTAGTACCAGTATTAGCCGAGTGATGATTGCTGAAATGTGAATTGGGTAGAACTTTTTAAAAACTCAAAAAATCAAAACGTCGTCGAGACCTAAAAATGTCCCATGGTTTACATTTTTGCGGTATTTTTTATTGCACATCTGATTTCAGATCTCAAAGTGCATGTTGGAAAAAATTCTCATATAAAAAATCCTAATATTGGGTCACACTGGGCCTTTCATGACCAAAAAAAGTTAAGTACCGCATCTCTAGTATAGATTCTCCAGACTGTCTGATCGAATTTGAATCAGCGTTTATTTCCTGAAACTTGTTTACAAGAATTGTAGAGAAAAAAAGACACACCAATAACAATAAGTATTCAGCCTGATTGCTGAATCCTTAACAAGAACCAAAGGATCTCCTCATCTTATTTAATCTCACAAAGGAAACCACCAAAGACGATGTATATTGTCTAGTAAATCACCATCTTATCATCTCTCTACACCATGAATATGTCTTCTTCAAACAACCACAGCAGGCTGCTAGACGACAGAAAATCCGCAAATATATCAGTAAATACACTCTTTATACATATAAATGCTAACATAAAGTCTGTGATGGAACATAAGTACCGTTATCAATTATTACAACTCAGTATGATGGAAATGTCAGTTATTTGTCAGTGGATCATACCTTTGTCTGAGGCGTGAGACCAGACACTATTTTCATTGTCAGCCTTGCGGAAATTATTTGCACTGGAATACGTTTCAACGTTTATTGTAAAGTACTAAGGTATTGTCATAGAACTAGAACTAACCACATATTGGCTATTTCATGCGTATTATTATCAGCACTGAAATAATATTTCCTTTACAGATAATGTCTAAGTTTCCGAAAAACTAGTGTTCAAATGTGTAAATATTTTGACTTGCAACAAACACCCAATAATCCATCTATGAAGACATTTTACTATCTGTGTTATTCATGAATACTGTTTTAATGCAAGATCATTTTGGTAATTGATTATGTGCCACAAATACTTCAAGTTAGTCATATGCTAACATACTAAGAGAACTTCGCTCATCTACTTCCACATCTCAGAAACCAGCCTCTTCTTTACAAAAGTAATAATAACATTAATAGTCAAAATAGTTTGAGAATTGTTTTATTCTTACAAGTTTAATCAACAACTTAGTGATACAAAGTTAAAATAACAACAGTCACAAAACTTGTAAAAAATAGTAAGATGATTTAACTATGTTTTTCATTCAAAATAATATATACTTAAATACGATGATTTGACAGTAATAGTACCCTCCTTTGTTTGGTGCTAAGAATGGTTAAAGTAAGTTCTTAGTTTTAGTACTTAACAAATCCTTATAATATATATTACCTAACGATAAGACTGGCGAAAAACGATCATTCAAACTTTCGGTCGAACTGACCTTGGACCATAGTGAATTGGTATTTATTCAGAAAAGAGCCTTTACACATGGGAGTACTCAATCATTCTGTTGAATAATAGTTTTCATTTACATAATCCCCATATAAAACCCATTATCAATTCCCGAAAGCCGCCATTCTGCATACGTATTGGATTTTAGTGCGTCAAGTGACTGTTAAGCAATTTGTGTTCAATAACTGAACTCAGTTATCTTTTTTATATGCAATACTCTTGACAGGAAGAAATGAAGTGATCTTTGTGGTCAATTATTAAATATTGTAGGCAGATATAATATATTTTATTTGTCCCTTCATGTATGTCTAATTTACATAAAATTCTAAATGAAATGACATTAGTTAACCTTTATCATAAGAATTATTGCTTGAAATCCATTTATGAAAATGACCAAACCTAGCTCAGGTGTTAGTTGGAATACAGTTGCAATAATCATGTCAATTTAATTTGTTATGAATTGGTAAACTTGATTATGAGACAACTTCATGCTCGCACACCTCATCAAGGCCTTCAAGACATCTGTCAAGATAGCAAATAGAAACATTAACAAGAAAAAACTGGCTTTGCCATCCACTAAGATCAATCAATCAGATTTTCAGTATGTAAACTCTTACCATTCAATGCATCTAGCAAAATCACACCTGTCCATGAGTTCCACGCTCCTTGAAAGCTTAGTAATTCAATAAATTTATACCTAATTGATTACCGAATTTAATTACCGGCCTTATTTTTTATACTATTTACTTATGCTTTCCACCATGACGCTCGTAAAGTAACCTATGTCATTGATAATCAGTCCTAATCATTATTAAAGGTTCTTTCATACCGACTGAAATTTTAAAAATCATTATCATGTAAAGTTTCATGATAATTTGAATATCTCTATAATTAACCACCACCCTCCATATTTTCTCTCAAGTAAAGTTTACATTCCTGTGACTCAAAAGTCAGGTTGATTTATTGTCTGTTGTTTTAATTGTTAAATATCAAACTATTTGCAAGATTATCTCCCAATAAGTAAAGACATGTTGGAGCTGTCAAAGAACGAATCAGAAAATAATGTCAATCGTTCAGATGAATATTTTAATTCTTTATTATATCACCTTTACAACGAAATGTCTGACACAGAGCATAAGAAAATAGAAATGAATGAAGGGTAGATATATCGTAAATGTAAATGCAGGTCCTATAAAAGAAGCATGAATCATGTGACAATAAGTTTCACCTTAGCAGAAGATTCCAGGGAAACATCATTTAGGTAAGTGAATCAACATGAGTCTGACAGTCAATGAGATAGACAAGACATATGATTTCTAACATTATCGAAGACCAAATAATTTCTTTTGATATCCTATTCACAAACACCATGGACACTTACAAGTAAAGCAAAGCGTCTTCATGAGGGATCCTATGGTTATGGAGTTCTAAGTGCAATGCTATAGGATCCTTTATGTGAATTTACACCCCTTGGGCGGTTATATCCCTTCTTTTTTCAATTGGTTTTAACTCATAACTACCTTATAACTATAGGTTATAACTATAGGTGTTTACCCCTTACACCCCTTGGGAAGTTTTTGCCTTTATTTTAGTTGAATGCTATATGCCATGAGCTCCACCCGCGTAGGTTGGTTATCTCATAACCACCTTGGTCGGTTATAAGATTTTAAACAATTGCAAACAATTGGACTTGTAAAATTTGGATTTTTAATCAAACAAGAAAGTTAAGATTTATGAACAACGAAAGTTGGATTCGAACCAGGGATCTCTATGTTGACAAGCAGCGCTCGTACCTGTTGAGCTACCGTGGATCGATGCCAGTTGATGTAAATTTGTGTGTGTCATGTTTGGTTTTTTTTTCTCCCTATAAATATATATTAATATTGCAATAAAATAGTTTTTAATGTAAGGAATCAAGTTTTTAGTTATAAAACCCTTAGCAGAGGGTATTGTAAGTACTCTAAAATAGTATATTCTTATCTAGACAAATCAAATCCGCAAAATGGATCACTAAAACGTTTTTCAATTATTTGTATGTAAACCAATTAAGTTGAAACACCGTTATAAGATAGTTTTTATTGTTAGAAATCAAGCGTTTATTTCTAAAACCCTAATATGATAAGCAATTTTTCTTATCAAGAAATGTTAAGCCCGCGAATGATATAAGTCAAACGTTTTTAAATTAATTGTTTATAAACACATTAAGTTGACACTATTGCAGGAGTCTTCCGCTGGAGTGTAAGTCAAATAATTACCCGTTTTCCTCGGGTTATGGAAATAACCTCTGCTCGGGCTACGCCCTCGCGAGGTTATTTTCCATAACCCCTCGGTACCGGGTCATTATTTACTACATAACCATAGTTTACTAATAATCACCTCAAACAGACCAAGTGTTTCTAAATTTGCATGATTAATCCCAGCACGTTCTATTCTCTTTCTATCCAGATCATGTAAATTTAAAATCAACTTGTAGTAAATTCCATTGTCGGAATTAATATATTTAAATAACTTCTGATACTTTATGTGAATTGGTTCTCTCCACTTGATACATTCCTTTCGTGCAGTTGCTATTTGTAACTTCAATATTACGCATATGGGCCATTTAATAGGAGTAATCATTGCTGAATCTCGGATGTGAACTCATTATGTTCGGATAACACATCATCGAACAGCTTGATAGTCAAATAAGTATTCTTGCATAACTCTGACATATGAAATTTGAACATAAGATTGCTTTTGGCATAGTCTGTTGTTCGCCAGTCAGGAAGCTAAAACCGTAACATGGTACGCTGTCTTAAAAACCGTTTAAATCAAGTCAAAGGGTATGTAGTTCGTTGTACATAACACTGAATTTAAATTTCGCATAGATTTATTGTTGTTAAGCATTGTATGCATACATGTAATCTGTGTTTACATTTTCTGTGTTTTAATGTTTTGAAAAAGTCAATAATGATAAGTTTAGTTAACGTTTTTAAATTCCTATTTTATAAAAAGTTTTCTTATATATGTTGCTCATGACTATGACATGTGTCAATGTCTTTTTTTGCTTTAAGGAATTATATCTTTAGATAGTGATATATTATATTTCAAGAAAATTATCAACTTCTGTTTAGGTCCTAGAGTGAATTATTTTAAATATCCTTAGGTCCTACATGTGTTTTAATATTCTTTTCACGCATAGCAAAATGAGTAAATGGACTCTATATCTATACAGATGAGATTTTAAAGTGTGATGATCAACACGCAATTTGTAACTTGGAATTATATTTATTGTGAATGGCATTAATATCACCAACTCTGTCCGTTTTAAAGACTGTTAAATTACGATTGACACACGCTCTGGGTGTGCTACACATTGAAAGCTTTATCTACGTTTCATAGTCTGTCATCAGTAAATCAGTAGACAGTAGACGACGTTCGAAATCGTTGTAAATCAAGATTGAACCCTGGTGCTTATGAAACCCTAGTTACCAGTTATAGTTCTTAACTTATCAACAGAACTATAAGTTTTTTTCTCCTTTTTACAAACATGACACTCTATTTCAACATAAAAACACATCCTTATGATGATTGATCCGAAATGACATTTTGTTAATATACTGAAACCACATTGCAACTGTGATTGCTATATCACACAAAGTGTATTCGTTCAACATAATCACCCACATTTCTGAAATGTTATTATTTCATAAAATTGCTATTTCGCATATATTTTCATTTCATAGTTTTTCCTATGAACCATATGTTTTTTCTTTTGATTGAAGTCGTAATAGGATATGGCTGCTGTCAATGATATTAGAGCTTGAAAGGGAATGAAATGAATATTTCATTTCCAAATAAGTCTCACAAGTGCGTGTTATCAATGATAACTAGACTGATAAACCATTTTCCGACATGAGGAAGGCAATTTGTTTGTTTTGTTAACTACGATTTATTCCAAGTAGACAGGCTTATTATCGTCTTATATTCAGACCATTACTTCCATGGCAGTCCATTATCGACTGTCACTTTCAATAATCTCTAAATAGAGTATAGACGATTTGGCATTTCAAAACATATTTGAGAAGAAACGTCAATAACAACCTCATCGACAGTTGAGGCCTTCTTACTCGTACTGTTTAGATCACTCTCTTGCGTGTACCACTACAACGAGATTGGCATGTTGACATGTGGAGTTTAACATGGATTTATCTGAGGCTACAAAACAAGTGGGTCATCACAAGTGTTTGCCTATAGAGTAGAGATCGGTCAATAACTGTGCCTTTAACATGTTTCCTTTCTGTAAATTAGGGGGTAAATCTTTACTGACGTCTTTGTAGACTTCTCTAAGATCACCAAGTGTCACGAATGTCTTCATGAAATATGCGAGAAGTATTTGCTTATTTGAATCCCTTTTATCTTCATTCTTCAGTAGTATAATATCCTTAACTGAGTTGTAAGAAAGGAAGAACTTGAAGAACTTAGGATGTATCGAACATAGTCGAGTTCTGAGCCATTGAGCGTATACCGATTTTGTGCTACGTCTAAAAATCCAAAGAGTAATGAGTATACTGGTTTTCGTAAAAAAAGATATCATTAAGCCAGTGATACAAACATTATTTGTTTTTCTTCCGTGCATACATTATACTACATTGCTATATTTGTTTTGGTTATTGGCCACGTAAAACAATTGTCACTGAATTAATGATTTGTTAATCTTGCATGATATCTATTAATCAATCAGACAAAGTGGACATTTCAAAAGTGCCATCATTGTGTTTGAAAGTAAAAGTGCTTACGAGGAAATCCATTGCCTGTTTAGGCACAACTTAAACATCAACATTCAGTTATTTCTGCATTTTACCAGTCACCATTAACTTGCAGTTTGTTTTTGCTTTCATGTAAGAAACCAGTGTTAAATATTATTAAACATAATTATAGACTTTTGAAATATTGTTAACTGTTAGAAATGTATGCGAATATATATGTATAAGCAGATATAAATGAATTATATTTAAGTAAAGACTCGTTTGTAAAACCTTCTGATGGTTGTTAACTGTTAGATAGACATCAATTTCCCATAACCTGACTAAATACATGATTACATGTACTTCTTTTTCAGGACATGATGAAGACGATGACAAGTAATAGTTGATGGTTAAGTGTCTAGTCCATCACAGACAAGTCATATACATACAACTCAACAGCTGCAACAGGCAGTGTTCAGATCGAACATTTCTCTGCAGAGGAGTTGCTTGACAGTTTTCCGAAAATAAAAATTATTGAAGGTTATAACCTAAATTCTCAAAATAACCTCTTCTGCCTGTTTTGTCCAGTTAAAAGGACAGGAGCAGTAATTGCACATCATCCTTGAAATACTTTTCTTATGACATCAATTATTCATCCTTTGCAAAATTTCAGTGAACTTAGGTGAGGTGAGGTGATTTAGATATCATAATATATTTCACTTACACCGCGACTGCTACATTGTTGTGGCTATGCATTTCGCTGAAACCTGCGAGCATCGGCTGTAAATAGCGAATCTTGGGTTCAATTGCATTGGCTGATATAAATTACCATTGGTTTGACAATATCGGTGGAACTTATTTAAAAAGGGCGTGTCTAACTTAGTATATTATAAGTAAGTGTATATGTGTAGCCTCTTCTCTAATATATATTATCGACTTTACTTAAGGCACTGCAAGCAAACGTTCCTTAGAAAAGCAAGAAAACGACATTTTCTAACGGTAGTAAACATTTACACATGCTCATACATTGATTAGTTCAAATGTGTGTAGGTTTGTAAAACATTTGCCAACAGAAGTAAAAATGCATATGTGCAAATATGTTTTGCAGCGAGATATGCTCGTATGAACCAATTTCCATATATTAAAAAATAACTGATATGCAAACGCTCGCTAAATAAACAAGAAATTATATGTCAAAGAGTTTTTGCATCTTAAAATGTACTACCTCCATGCTTCATGCTATCTTGTCACATATCTGAGGTAATTCACAGTTTTCTTTATACGAAAAATCAAAGACTTTCCATTCCACTGAAGCCAATAGCAAAACTTTCTTCAAAAGCATTGGTAATTTGTGCGTATTTACTTTATCTAAAGCACACTTAAGACAAAGGATTCAAGCTCGGAAATTTTTGACCAAAACAGTCGTTTCAGACATACTTCTCTGATGCAAACGTATAATTCATATTAAAAACAATACATGGGAAATGATAAGGTATGCAATTTTATTTGCCTTAACCCCAAAATATTTTCGTTATTGTTTAAATTTATCGAAGGGTATTGTCCTTCAAAAGTTTAATCACAAATATTGTATTCTAATATTGTTCATTGCAATTATCATGGCTTTCTTAATATGCGAAATGACAAAGCAGCCTTAGCTGTTTTGAAATTATATAACAATAGAGAAAGACAACGAAACGATAAGCATGAAATAAAGAAATGACCTTGTGATATTTGATGATCAAAAGATTAAACAAACAACTTAAAATCTTCTAGTGCAAAGACAATTAACTTCCATAAAATTTCACAACATTATCAAGATATTACTAAACTTTCCTTTACCAATAATGATACTCTTAAATCATCTCAGAAGTATTTTCCTTTGCATACTGTGCATAAGCTAGAATAAAGTTTTTTCGCAAAATGGATTTTTTTAAAAACGTTTTAGATTTCAATAACGCTTATATTAACCAAATCCTTACCCTGATATGTTTTTCCAAATTCCTATAATGACGAAAATTTACATTCCAACATTTGGACGAGCTGACCTAACAGAATTGAAAGTAAGTATGTATTCATAAAACAGCCTATATGCATTGGATTACAAGATCATGCTGTTGAAATTTTTTTATTCTACAGCAGAGCCAAGTATTTCCAATGTTACAGCATTTATAAGCAAATCCAGGTGTCACTTTGTAGCAATATGTGCCCAATAACGTAACTCGACATCTTGTTTATATGCAATCCACTTGACAGGTTAATCTGTCATTTTTTGGGCTATTTCATTTGTGGACATTAACAACGATTTACTTGCTCAAAAAAATATATTTGAATATATGAATATGTAGGAAGCAAAATTCAGTTTGCCTACAATATCATGTCTTTTGGTCACTACAATATTGTTTCATGCCTGAGGCATATTATCTCGCTCCATTTTACAAATGTTGCGCACTGTCCCATTTTGTTACAAAGCCAAATCACACAAAACCCTAGTAGTTTTTGTTTTTTGCTTTGAATATATGAATATATTTACACATTTTACGTTTTCAGTTAATCATGTTTTTCATAAATCTAGACCAAAATCAATTGTAAAAAAATAGGGAATGCCATTCTACAATCAGAATAACTAAAATTAATAACCATCAATAATGTAAACTTATTGTTTTAAAGAATTCGTCCACTATAATAGATAAGAGATGTAAAAGGCGCACTCTACGTTTTCACAACAGACCATAGCCCACAAGACATCTGTCAAATACATTCCAGATCGTGTACAAAACAGGATTTTCTTTGATATCTGTTGAATTCAAACGATCAGACTCTGGACAAACATTGGACAACTCCTGAGAGAAATAAAAAGCAAAGTTTCTAGCACGTTTTGAATCGGAGTCTAGAATATTTGATCCTGCCATCATTTATTAAATACGATCTACCAAAATGAATATTCTTAAATGACAAATAATCACAATAAATGTATCACATCAAAAAGAATATATTATTTCACATAACCATATAATTATTTAGTTGTTTATGTCTATTTCTCCTAATCAGTTTGTTAAATGAATATCGTTCTCTTTCCACAGAGGCAGATCAAGTCATGTTGATTGAGCCTCTGTTCTAATTCGCCCAATTTTTGGCGAAAAAGGGAGATCAGCGGCTCTGTTCTTAATTCATCATTTTGGCTACTGAATCACGTCAGAAACATTGTGATATGGACCAGTCTTTCCATGCGAGAAACGTTTGCATTTGCTAGACAAATTCAAATGGATTGTGGTGCAAATTTTTCCCGCCAAGGCAAATTACCAGAATCCACGGATTTAGTGTGATTAGAACAGAGACTCAATTAACATGACTTGATCGCCTCTGTGGGGAGAAAATGAATGAATATATGAATTATGTTATTTTGTCCCTACGTTTTTTCAAATAACGTTTGCAGCCACATGACCCAAACATCAAATTTAAAAAGGGTCTGTTGTTAACTGTTAATTTGCCATTTTCCTCCTTGAAATTAATGAAGAAACTCTGGCGGCAGATAACGAATCGAAACGTTATGTCACTTAGTGTGTTATGTTCACACCAAACTGTCTGTAGCATACAAAAGGATAATAATCAACAACAAAGATTAAATGTACTGTAAGTTAATGGTGTTCTATACTACAAGCATAGTGCTTAGCATAAACGGCGGTGACAACAAGCTTCACCATACAAGAACGTACCAGAGAAACGACCCAATTGACTGTGTACTCATAACTTAGTCTGAAAGTCCGTCAAATAGACAACACATATGATCTCAATTATCACCAGCGATCAATAAATGTCTGCTCGCTATCCTATTACAAAACACCGAGGACACACATCTTCTGCTAAACAAGCTATAGACAATTAAAGGTAATCAAGTTAGCAATGCGTCTCTATGAGGGATCAAAAAGCTTTTGAATTCTAGGCAATTTGCTTTTGTTAAACGTTGCTATGAAATGTGTATTTGAAGATTTTTGCCGAAGTGTTAAATTGGTTGAGTCTAAGATCTTAGCAGTATCCTAGATACTGTATACATGTACTCTAGTCGACATAGAGCTTTATATTTAAGACAAAAGTTGTACAGTACAATTACCACCTTTCTTGATATATTATTTCTTAATTTATTTATTGATGAATGATTCATTCGAATAATATCAATTGGTGAATTTAATGCAGGGAAGAAATAGACAGGTCAAAGTTTCCTTTATTCATGTGATGTTATACGACGTACACTTACGCGCTTTAAACAAACCAGTCAAATAATTATAACAAGTTTATGATACCATAAGCTTTAAATTTATTTCCATATAATAAACAAAAATCATCATGCATGATCCTAAAAAGAATAAAATATGAACGGTTCTCATAAATATTTGGTATCCTGGCCTTCATTGATCAGTGTGTCAATAAATTTTCCATATCTTATATAACTGAAATGCATTGTCTGACATAAGTTTTTTCGGTGAAACCAATAAAGAATCCGCCCAAGTTACATGTATGATGATTTTGACAAATAATGAATATTTCCTTTTGTTGAAGCCCATACTACTGTTCATTTCTACTACTTATTGTACACTCTAGACGTAGTTTGGTGGTATTGATGTTTTATAACAGGTTTTCTCATGAAGAGATGTAATGCATGGGATTTAATTTGATCTTCTACAGGGAGGTGCCTTTATATTAAAATATACACAAGCACATAAACGGGAGTATCAATATGTCCTATATATCATTACTATTTCTTGAAACATACGCTGTGCAATTGAGATACGAATTAAATGATAAGATAGAGTACATTGTATTATATATACACTGCATGTAAATGTAATGGCTAATCCTGATTATAAAAGATACAGCAGATCATTGACTGGTCCCACTCTCACTTATGCTCCTAAAATATTTTCATTATCCAAATCTGCTGACAAAACAGTTGATTTCAAATTTCTATTCCAAAGGTACATTGTTGCCTCAAACTGATGATTATAAAATACGTATTTTTTTGTTTTGCATGTTCTGAACTTCCTGATGAGATCCAAGGATGTCATGACCAGAACCTTTAAAAGGGCAGTAGCACATTTGTTTTTAATTTCATATTTTAAAATTTTCACTGATAGTAAGTTAATGTTTCATTTTATTGGTGTTAAAATCTCATAAAACAAACCAATCATCCATAGTCAGAGAACACATTATAATGATTCATTGGCGACCAGTTTTGTGTGAACACCGTTAATTCATTTTGTGTAAGAAATAGGAGTCGCATGGCTGAACTTTACATTATATATTTGATTTATTACTGCTTCATTTAGTTTATATACATTGTCTTTCAATAGGAACCATTAAATTTCCTTTTCCCGACATCACCTTGTCCTCCGCCTAAAAACTTGCTACTGGCCCTATAAGAAACTTTTGTGAAAAGAATTAAAAACAATTATCCCTTAAGTGCAGTTGGACATTTGTGACATTCAAAGTCCATTTTATGTATAGGTCATAGATACACATTGTGTGCGTCACGGATAGAACAATATAATAACAGTAATCTTTGCTGCTGTCATGGACCTTATCTCTTCCTCTCCGGATGACACAGAAGTTAACTATTTGATTACAGTCACATTATGTATTTTTGCATATCCTTGACATTATGAAACGTGATATACCCTTTGGCGTGGTCTGTCGTACGTCAATCATGAAGTTACAAACTTATAATTGTACAATGTCTCAGAAACCGCTGAAATAAAGTAAAACTGATCTGCCATTTTCGGATGGAAATATGTTATGTCACAGGAAGCACCCGGGGGATTACATGCTATTTTGCTTTGGCTGTTAAACGTACGTGACGGTGATATTTTTATTCAGGTAATCTGAAAAAGCTATGATTTTTTACATTAGCAATTCAGTGGTTAACATTTATTAATAACACCACAGTCTGTAAAAATAACCTTGATAAAAGTCTCAAGACCTGTTTATTTATAACATTGTTGTAGAATTATGACATACATTCATAGTCACAAGAAATGTTACGACTTTAAAGGGGCAGCAGCACGTTTTTTTGATAATTATATATTCTAAATTTTTCACTGATAATTGTAAGTTAATGTTAAATGTATTATTTTGACAGTGTCAAAAATCTCATTACACAAGTCAATCATCCAAAGTCAGAGGACAAAGTATGAAGATTCACATAAAATCCTTTGGCGGCCATTTTTTGTGAACACCTTTGATTCATTTTCTGTAAGAGAATGGAATCGCATGGCTCAACTTTACGTTATATATTTGAATTACTACTGCTCCATTTAGTTTAAATACATTGTCTTTCAATTGGAACCATTAATTTTCATTTTCCTGACATCACCTTATATTCCCCCTATAAACGTTCTACTGCCCCTTTACGGAGAAAAAAGGTAATACCCAGCCAACGCTTTTAACGTAGTTGATGTTCTCGACACAAGCTGACGTTAGATGATAAGATATGCTTTTTCAATAATCGAGGCTTTTCTGGAAGAATAGCCGTAATTTACAGGTACTGTTATTTTCAGAATATTGATGTTACACATAGATTGTACATTTAATTGGTGATCGAATTATCCCCAACAGAAATGAGATGGTTGGCAAATAGACATGTGTGTCCTTATGTGTGTCCAAGCGTTTCTTTTCTTGACCAAAGTGCACAACTTGATTTCACTGTACACATCTTATCATAAGAGGTTCATATTTGTTATTAGAAATTTTGTATGTTCGGATTAAGATTTCGAGTTGTTATTTTTCATGTAAAAGCAATTTGAAAAAAACTTTCAAAAGATAAACTACAAAAGCATCAGACATGACATGGTTAGACATGTGTAAAGTAAATTTCCAACTATTTGAATAAAAGATTATGTTTAGTTTAAATTTGATCCTTGTCGTCCTTCGTTGTCACTGACTCTGTCGTTGTATGGTTGTTTATCATGTTTTATGTATAAAACACTTTTTGCTTACAAAAATAAGGCTAATGGTACATTGTATATAGGTTAACACATGTCACGTTTTACATCAGACCCCATATCAACCCTTGAGTGTCACAGGCTATGATTATGGGTATGATTTTAAAACTGAAGACCTCTAATCATAATCCCACACGACTGGATGAATTGATGCGCTTCAAACTCAAGTATCAAAGACCTAGCACTGACAGTATAGAAACTATAGCCAAGGTTAAAGTTTTCGGGAAAAGGCTCGCTGTGTCAAGGTAAAGGTCACAAGGTCAAATGTCATGGTGTCATCTGAAAGGTCTCATCACAAGGGATCCATATGTCAAGTATCAAAGACCTAGCTATGACCAATCAAAAGTTATGACCAAGGTTAAAGTTTTTGTGGACAAACGGACAGACAGACGGACAGACAGACGGACAGACAGACGGACAGGTGAAAAACAATATACCCCCGGAATCTCCGATTCGGGGGCATAAAAACAGTAGTCAGTGATATAGTATGCAAGAAGTGAAGGCGCTCAGCAAAAATAATAACTCACACAACAGAAGTTCAAAAGTTTTATCTGAAAAGAGGGGTAGATCAGATGATAATGTTCCTATTATGTTCACTTAAGCGAAAACGAGTTAATTTTTTAGAAATTGACACTTTAAATTATAACTGCAAGGCTATCAGTGACATTTCATCATATTGGATATAAGCAGTTTTCATTTTGCACTGCTTATGTTATAATCTGGAGCTATGTTAGTGTTTATGAATTGTCTACTTTCCTAATATTCTGAATTTTCTTTCATCAAATGGTCTATATAACGCTGCTGCTGTGCATTTCTTTTCATAGAAGAGAACTAGAAAGGGAAAATGTAAATTGTGTTAAAGATGTATGTGTATACCTATTGTAATTAAAAGACCTGGTAAAGAGGCTAAACATTAACATTTAGGTCTGATCATCAGCCTTTTAACATTTAAAACAAACAAGACGACACCATGTATTTTTTCATACCCTGTATGATTCTGATATGATGACCCAAGTCGCAATATTACCAGAGCATTTGGAGTGAAGAGTCTTCCTTGTCCTTGTTTACGTTAAGATATCATGTGAACATACTTTTTTTCTGATAAATAATAAATAAATAATAAATTAATAATTTATTTAGAAGCTTTGTCAACTGTCAGTTGACAAATGACGTTTTAAACATAGACTAGAGTAAAACAAGACATTGATGTAAAAAAACATTTGAATTTAGATTGTCTTTACAAATCATGAATAAATATTCGAACTTATTGTACCGATAAAAGATATCCACTTTTTTTACAAGACGTTCCTACAGGTTTATTGGACACTACTGTTTACACATCTGTTATATTAGTGCAGATAAGTTAGGGATATTAAGTATTTTGTTTATTTTTACTCATTCATATTTTCTTCCCAGCTCAGTGGGGGCAGACAGAAAGGGTTCTTATCATCCTGTAAAAAAAATGGGGGCCCAACATTTTAAAATTTCAGCTTAGTAAGGGGGAGGGGGTGGGTGTAAATCGTGGGCAGAAGCGTAACTTTGTAAGTCAATATACGTTTTTACTGCTTTCCCACGGTTGTGTTAGTCATCTCCACTAACATATCTTTTTTTTTTTTTTTTTTTATATATTTTTATTTCCCATATGATGTTTACATGTACATATTCATAATGATACAGAGTTCATACTTCAATAAAAACCACATATGATGTTTACATGTACATATTCATTATGATACAGATTTTATATTTCCATAGAGATCCCATATGATGTTTACATGTACATATTCATAATGATACAGAGTTCTTATTTCCATAAAGATACAGATAATTGATTGTTAATATCACATCATGTCTAAAATACAGATAAACAAATGCAAGGTTATTTATATTTCTTAACTTAGATCTACCTCCATTTCAGCAAATAAAGTGTGAAAAGAGGACCAGAATGAAAAGAATTTGGGCTGGTTGTTATTTGTAAATGCAATATATTTACATGCCAAATAATGTTTATATAATTCCTTTTGAATGTATCCAAAAGTGGGTTTGTTACCTTTTCTACTCATACTATAGATTATTTGTTTCACAAGTAAACAAATGGTATTTAGTGGGTTATTATTTTTACCCTTAAAACCAAAGATGATTTTTATTGGTATTAATTCAATATTTCCTTCAGCTAACTTTCCCAACCATTCTGCTAACTCCTTCCACACTTTTCTAACATGAATACAATCACATAATAAGTGAATAATACTCTCAGGCATCTGTTTGCAAAGAGAACACAATGGTGAATCTATATATCCAATCTTATACAAGAATTTATTGGTAGTCAAAATATTTTGAGTTATCTTGTATTGAAACCATTTCAAATTTACACTTTGTGTACATCTATTAGGCATCATGTTGATGTTTTCCCATTCATTTTGTGTAAACTCTTTATCAAATATTTCCTCCCATTTCAATTGGCCAGAAGATTTAACAAAAATAAATTTGGATAGTATTTGATAGAATTGTTTACTATTGTCCAATTTTGATATGTTATATGGAAGAATTGGGAAGGAGTGAAATTTATTCATTTTGCATGAATGTGAAGTTCATCTTTTTCAAATATTTAAGTACAGATCTCTTGATACCTTCGTATGTAAGAAAATCTATGCTTATATCATATTAATTCTTAAATTGTTCAAAATACAAAACATTACCTCCTTTTTCTAATATATTTCTCAAATAAATTATTTCATTCCCCCCCCCCCCCAGTTTTTAATAGTAATAATCCACTAACATATCTTAGTCTAATGAGCTACAAAAAATATATAATCTATGATCACGAAATAAGTGTTTGTTGTTTTTACGCTGTAACTATCGACCTTCTCTGGGCTAACTGGCAGGCTACATTGGATCTATCAGAGCCGGACATGTATATCTCTCAACGTTATTGCTTTTTCTTCATTTGGTTTCTCATTGAGTCTTGTTCTTTTTTCCCTTTTGTCTGTATAAATCTTACATTTTCTCTGATTGGTTACTTTCTAATGTACATGACAACAGATTGTGTGTCAGTCTACTTATCTAGACAAACTAACGTAATTCAAACGCAGTAAAGGTTTCGAATCCTGGGGAAACATCTTAGAAATTTATCAAGAACAGTATCAAGAGAAACTAATCTCTTTACAAAAGTATACAAAACTGCTTTAATTTTGCATCAGTTCATATCTGCTAATTTTAAAATTTGTAAATGGGTCACAAGTGGTTTATTTTTAAACGCTTTGAAATTCATAACTGATCAAGCAAATTATGCAATAATGCTTATATATTTAGTCTATGACATTCAAAGTTGTGAATGTGTAGCAGCTTTACCATGCTTAGACCTACTGTCACAATTAAGTCAAATTAATTCTGAAAGTAGATGGAAGAACTGTCTAACGTTGTCCTCTACAATGTGATATATCACAAGTTTATCGATGAAAAAATGTACAAGTTTATCGATGACAAAAAGGATATCAGTGGTCCGCAAGGTTTTAAGATCTTAAGTTCAATATGTGTAATTACTGTTGACCTAACATTGGTATGTATAAGAAGTCGTTATGTTGTCCTTTCGTACGCGAAGTGCTGCCAATACTTGTATTGGCTACTAGAAACATCACTACATCATTTGAAAATTATAGCCTATAAATGTATCAATCAGATTATTCATGAAGATATTTCAGATTATGCACCGTTTTCGAATAAAAGCTGAAACAATGTTTTGAGATTTCGGGAGACTCCGGCATTAGTTGAAATCACATTTTAATTAGATTATCTCATAAACAAAAAATATGTTATCTTTTTTAAAAAATGATGACGGGTACAATTTCATTGATGGGTCCAAAAATTGACATTTAATTAAGAATCTGATACTGGTTTTGTTCATTACTTTCTTTCACACTAACAGACATAGTCATTTTACTCATATATTATTATTTCATAGTGTTTCTATGAAGCTTGTGTTTATTTTTTGATAAAAGTATACATTACTTGTTGCTGTTTTAAATAATAACAGTCTTGAAAGAACATTAACGAAATTTCTCTGTCTGAATGCTCTTAACATTAACAAATGCATGTTATCAATGTTAAATAAAATGATAAAGGTCTTTCCAAAATGTCAATGTAGGAAGATATATGTATTTGTGTGTTTTGTTCACTATCATAAGTTACAGGTAGACAGGCTTATCCCCATGTTAAATTCAAACCATTTCTTCCAGGCAGCCCATCATGAAATATCACTTTCAATTAATCTCTATCACAGAGGAATGAAACTATTTGCATTTTAAAATATAATTGGAATGACAAGGCCAATAACAACCTCATTGACATTTGGAAACTTTGTATGCTTATTTTCAAACCATTACGTATACAACTACAAGGAGATAGCAAGGACGCATGTTGACAGTTTCAGATTAACATGAAGATGTTCGAGGCTAAACAACAAATGGGTTAAAACGGTTTGAGAAGGGTTGAAAACTGGGCTTCAATTTTTCGATCATGTTACTTTTCTTAGATGACAATTATGATTCACTGAGCTGCATCCATGAACCGATAAATGTCTTGTCTTCTGGCAAGATCTTTAGTCTGTTAGCAGTTAGTAACTATGGTTGCAGTGTAAGCAAATGGATTAACTGATTTTGTACTTTTGTACTAAGTTAAGAGCATTGGCATCCAAAGGCAAGCGCAAGTATTTGTCTTGGATTAAGGATCAAATGAATTACGGAACTTTTGCAGACGATTCACAAACATACAATTGAGCAGCTGAAACAGACAGTGTCTAGACAGGATATGTCTCTGTCATGTTGTTCCTGTTGGACAGAAATTGTTGAAGCTGAATAAATACATTTTTATTTTCAGAATAACCTTTTCTCTTACAATTTCTAGGATAGGAAATCAAAAGCGTCCCTGGATATATATAAAATGTTTTGTCGCCAATCAAAATGGTCAAAATATGATGAATGCTCTAACAAAAGAAAGTGATAGATAGATGTTTATGGTGATTGCAATAGCCTATAGTCACTACAAAACGTTTTGTAAACACTTGCCAAATGTACAACCAAGTTTGATGTCACAGACTATTGGCAAATTGTTCCGGTGAATGTTCACACGATTTGAAAAATGTTCACACAAGTAAAAACACCTTTTTTTTGTCTGTAGGAGAAATGAATCGATACATGTTCGATTACATAACCATGCTATCGACCAATCAACGTTGGGGAATACGTGTTAACTTCAGATTGTGAAATTATAACGGCATTAACCCTTACTGTTGTCATGGATCTTGACTCGAATCTCTCCCGATACCACAGAAGATAACAACTGAGCAGTCACATGAAGTATTCTTTCATATCTTTACCGCCCTGAACCTTGTATTGCCTCTGGCATGATCCGCGGTAAGCCAATAATAAGGTTAGAAACTTGAAACGCTAAAATGTTTCGGAAACAGCTAAAATAAAGTAAAAGTGATACGCCAATGTCGGTTTGAAATAAGTAATGTCACAGGAAGATCCCGAGGCACTATATATCTGCTTTCCACTTTTGCTTTGTCTTTTGCAACGAGTTTATGATATGACTTCAGATGATCAGAGTTTAGGTTTTGTTAAGTATTATCTTTGAATAAAATAAGAGTTAAATCTTTTAAGGACTGTAAAGTCATAATATTCTTTTTTCATTTTAACACATCATTTATAACCACCAGAAAAGTTGGTCAGGAAAAAAAAAAAGATCTTTGTAGTGCTGCCAATTTTCTTTATAGGACTCTGTGGGAATTGAAATGACTGATTTAAGAAGAAAAAACTCCTATAAACCTGCATATTTCTCCATATTTCAATGCCAATTGCTCTGGTATGCTAGGCGATGCAGCATCTAAGAAAGATGCAATGTCAATAAACAGAAACATGCTTGGAGTCATCCAGTTTATATTATCATTGTTAAGTTCCAGCTTTGTCATCACTTCCTCTAGCTTCTTGTGAATAGTGTTTCAACACAAATTTATATGAAACTACTTGTCATACTATCCTGGATTATAATATATATCATAATTATTGTTGGTTATGTTCACCATATCGTTTTAGAGAAAAAAATGGAAATATTTTAGTTCATACTGGGATATGCGTATGAAGATGATGAAAGAAAAGTGAAACCCTATCCATGGTTCATACCATTATAAACTGTAAAACGCTGAATTAAGATTATACTAAAAGATATTCTAAATTTAAGGACAGCCAGGCTGAATGGCAAATGGAATAAGTGCAGCTTTGGCAACAATTATCAATGGTTTCACCGATTTGGTTATCTTTGATATATTATTTTCACACATCGAATGTGTAATAGTAATTCTGATGGCATTATCCCTAAAAAAACGGCTGGTCTATTGAAATTATTGACCTTAATTTTTGCTGCCGATTCAGCGGCAAAGGAAAAAATGGGACATACACTACCTGTCATTCATGAAAGCGTCCTGTTATTTAATTGTATGAGATCAATTGCTACATAAGAACTCAAAACAAGTGATTCCTAACTTTCATATAATTATCAAATGTACTCACAATACCCTTCTTCATGTCACAAATAGATACACCAAAGAGTTTTTCATCACAAGGACAAAACTCGTATGAGCAATTAGTTTATAACTTACAACTGTGTATGAGTTGGTTCATATTTAGGTCTACAGCTATGTTTGAGATGGATATGTATAGATACATATATGTATACATCAATTCACAAACTCAAGATTATCTTAGCATCAATAAGACTTAATCCTGAAATAGCAGGAAACGAAAAGCCAACAGACACATTTGTCTGAAGCCAAGGAGAAACATAATTAGTCCCAAATTAAGGATCATTTGGTTGACACTTACTTTGCTATTTGATCAAGTGTGTCTCGACCCACACACGTATTTTACTGCAACCAAACCAACCAATTGCAAGTGAGTATATACATGTGGTATTCACTGGCAACATGAGGGCCTAGATGTTAGAGCCAACAATTAAAGAGTTTTGTACATATTTTGAACAGAACATTCCTGAGAATGTATAAATGTATTCCTGTATAACTGAGAAGGAGAATATGTACAAAGGCATCTCATAATGCAAAAGGGATATAAGTCCTGTTTTTAAAAAGATATGTTAAAGGGACAGTAGCTCGTTTTAAGGGGGAATATAAGGTGATGTCAGGAAAATTAAAATTAATGGTTGCAATTGAAATACAAAGCATTTAAACTAAATGGAGTAGTAATAATTCAAATATATAATGTAAAGCTTAGCCATGCGATTCCCTTTTCTTACACAAAATGAATTTAAGGTGTTCACACAAAATGGCCGCCCATGGATTTTAGTTGAATCTTTCTACTTTGTCCTTTGACTATGGATATATGGTTTGTGCAATGAGATTGTTGACACTATCAAAATGATACATTTATAATTAAGGTACAATTATCTGTGAAAAATTTAAAATATAAAATTATCAAAAAACGTGCTACTGTCCCTTTAAGTGTTAATTTGTGAAGTAACAAAAACTGTTGCCCTCCACACGAACAGGTCGTTTACTTAGACACAGACAAACATGATAGAGAAACAAGCTGAGTTTGTGAAACAACGATGCCCCCGACGCCAAGGCCAAGATGTCAAAAGTTGAGACCTCATCTGATAGGTTTCATCATGATAGATGCACATGTGAAACAACAAAGGTCTACCCAGAAATTATCAGCAAGATTAAAGTTTTATGTCACAAACAGATTGCCAGACAAACCGACGGAGAGGGCGAAAATAATATACTCCCGAAATCTCAAATTTGGAGGCACAAAAATAAAACATTGTTTAAATATCCGGGGTTGAGGTTTCTAGTGTCATTATCTCCATCAGTGTAACTTCCAAAGTGTGTTGATTATAAATCTTACTGTACTTTTGTAGTCGTTACATTATCATTCATATTGAGTCGTATAATCGCCATTGATCAGGGTATTTGTATCCACAAATTTCTACAATGCTCTGATACGCTTCATTGAATCTGCCTTGTAACATCAAATACTCTAATGAAATGGATTATCATACACCTGATATTAATTATATTGGGTGTTTTCAATATGTGCTAAGGGACCTTTAGTGTTGCTCCTTACAAAACTAGACCTTAGCCAAGAGTACATATTTATATGAGCACGGATAAATTTAATTTATAGTTTTCTGCCTTTGAAGGGTAACGTCATATATACAATTTGTAGACTGTATGAAGTTCAACCAACACGAAGGTTTAAATTGATTTAAAAAATCAAACTTTATAACATTCTAAAAACTACTTAAACTTGAAAAGTGATGAAACATACATTTTTCAGTAACTTATATCCTAAAAAGCATAATTGTCTTGTGAAATTAAATTCTTTTGACAAAATATTAAATGATAAACATTCCTAATGCCTTTTAATTACGTGAAGAAAGTAAGGTTGATGATCAAAAGGTTACAACAAATGATGTTTCATATCACAACCCATTTCATGTGAAGTAACATGTTTTACTCTCTAATCATAATCCATTAACATTGTTAGTTTCCGGATGAGCTGACCACTGCTGAAGGGTGCTTGACATTTCATTGGCAGAAAAATTACATACACTAAATACATGTAGCTGGGAAACAAGCAGTCATGGGGAAGCACTAACTGTTACTGAAAATAACAAGTTAAAAGTCAATCAGTACAGTAGAGCGAAAATACGACCATTCAGAGTCTGGATTTTGATCGAAAATCAGACAATGTGGCTCGAGTCGCGCGCATATTCGCCAAACGTAATTTTGAAACCTTGTCATAAGCTGTCAGGAAGATATATTCGATTCGATAGTGTTTATTAGCTATTGTACCCAATAGGTAGATTAATTCGATGCATAATTTCGAATATTAAACGTATTTGAGATGTTTTCTTGATTTTTCCATAAAATCAAGCATTTTTGAGATATTATGCATAAATGGATATATTTGCAAGTCCAGTGATGAGATGAACTTCAACCAGCATATTCGATATTTTGTAGCTTATCAAAACCAAATAAAATGTTGAGAAAGATACTCTGTGTCACTTTAAGTTTTGTAATCACCATTCATCAGGGTATTTGTATGATTGTATAACCCATATCACCCCTTGAGGGTTTCGTTTTGATAAGGGGTATGATGTGAAGTAACATTTACTCTCTAATCATAATCCTTCAACATTGTTAGTTTCCGGATGAGCTGACCACTGCTGAAGGGTGCTTGACATGTCATTGGCAGAAAAATAACATGCACTAAATACATGTAGCTGGGAAACAAGCAGCTATCAACATTGTATCAGTGAAATGAAGGGGGTCATTTGGATGGAAATAGCGGATAGCGAAGGACTTATCTTTGTCTGAAATAGAGCTGTTAGGTAGAACTGTGACTGTAATGTTTGTGCAAAAGAAACATGGTAATGATAAATAGATATTCTACAAACTGACTGCATGATATCATTGACAGGTTATCTATACCGATACTGAATTTGGGCTGTTTCTGATTTTGCAATATCAATATTATAATATGAAGAAAATCAAATGCATTATAAAATTATAAACTTGACAGTGTTTATTACTTACCAAAGAGGCAAAAACAATTTCGGAGTTCAGATGTAATCCAATTTCTGAAAAGAAAAGAACATATCTTTATCGTTTATATACAATCACAAATATCATAAAATTATTTTCGGAAACAAATAGCATGCATATATTAATATATGCTGATATGATATTGAACATGGTCGCAATATTACCAGAGCATATGGAATAAGAAAAGGAAATGAAACATCGAAAAAAATAATATATTTCCCTTCACATAGAGGTACAAGCATGTTAACCCTTCTAGATAATACCTGATACAACAATCAGTGAAGTTATTTCAATATTATTGCGTGTATAATTTTGAAATCTTCTCGTGTCGGTCGTGACGTCGTGAAGATGATAATGATAATAATGAATTATCTGTTGTATATTGAATAAGAAAAGTCTTATGGCCAACATTGTCCTTTTTTTCTTCATTGGAGAATGCTCATTGTGTTTCTTCAAATGCAGGTACTCATTTGTCTTTAAACTGAGACGCATTTTGTCAAAGGTAAAGAGTAATAATAAAAACATCTCATGGCTCTGTGTAGGGAACATTCTCTCCCCACAGAAGCAGATCAAGTTATGAAATGTTGATACAGCCTCTGTTTTATTACGTCGACTTTGTGGGATAAATTTGGAGATGCCTGATTGGAGGCAATCAAAGTCATCATTTGGCTACTGAATCATGGCTAAAGCATTGTGCAGGAAGCGTTGTCATTTGATAATAAAATTCAAAGGGATTGTGCTGCAATTTTTTTCCGCCAGGAGAAACTGCAGGAATCCACGGATTTCGGCGTAATAGAACAGAGGCTGTATCAACATGACTTGATGTCCTCTGTGAGGAGAGAATGTGTAGGGAAGGACACAAACTAAGAGTATAAGTATCATGTAGAGGTTAACTGTACGGCGAGCTGTTTTTATTTATTACTAAACAGTGACTTGTTCCATAGTACTACTGATTACTCGTACGTATCGTACGAAAACATAACAGGTTTTCATTTAGTTATATTTTCAGTTATATTTCGTTACATTTTACGTTGCAACAAGCAATAAAGTATGATGGTACTTAATATAACCAAATCAACGGTCATAACGTCAAGGAACACGCTATGAATACGTCAACAATAAAATGTTATCTTGTCATTAACGTATTCCCAAAGTTATTCAAAGTCGTAAAATCCTTTTAAATATTACCGGCAACATCAGTTGGACTTTGGGAACCAACCCTTTAACAAAAACAATCAATGTACTCTAGGACTTGAAACACTCGGTGTAAACATCCATATAATTACTATCTTGTAACGTGTTTAAGGTTTTTGTAATCCCTAATACAAACAAAACACGCACCAAATGTTTATCCTTCACAATTGATTACAGTTCTTCCTGTTTTTATGCTGCAACTATCGACCTTCTATTGAGTAACTGGCAGGTTACATTAGTTAGTTTTTTAAGCCGAACACGAGTAATCTCTCTTGTTATCCTTGTCTGAGCCGTTTTGGGTTTAGTGCCTGTGTTTTCTTATCGACGTTGTTTTCTCATCTCCCTTTGTCTTTACTAAAGATTTACATTGTCTCTGATTGAATGCCTTCAAATGTTGTCCAGATATAGTGTAATAATAATAATAACGAGAGCATTTATATGGCGTTATACTCAGGTGGAAGGACCTGCTCAAAGCACTGCCAACATCTTTTTCCTGAAAGAATTTTTCTTCCAAAGCAGCCACACAGCGTTAAGGTATGTACATCATGTTTCAGGTACCCATTTTAACAGCTGGGTGAACTGAATGCAATTTGGATTAGAGATATTAGGTCAAATCGGCGATTGGAACCCCTGTGTGTTACGCGGCTTAACGGTTCCCAGTCTGTAATAAGCAGGTTATGGTCCTAATACTTCGCAACACATTCTGTAATCGATAGTAGATGATTGTGACAATTATACGCAGGGCAGATGAACAGTAGAACACGGATATAACGAACTCCAAGGGACCAAAGAATGTAGTTCGCTATATCCGGTGTTAGCTAGAAGCATATAATTTTAATTATATTATACAGGGACAGGGCTTGAAAATTTGTTCACGATATCCTATTGTTCACTATATCCGAGTTCGTGATATCCGTGTTCTACTGTATTCGCAAATATACCTCTGAGATATATAGTTATCATGATAGCCAGAAATAGTAAAAAAGAACTTTACAATCATGAATAAACAACACTGAGATCACCAACAGACAATAAGTGATATTAAGAGCAAGACAATGTCGGTGTCAGGATCGTTAATAAAAGGATCAACGATGTTCAAAGTGGATTTCCTGGATAGAGGAAGTGTTTCTTTGACGTGGAAGTCGTTCACTTTAATTGAGGGAGGAGGAGGGGGTAGGATGGGCTTTTGGAATTTTCACAGGTTAGTACTAAACCGTGACAACATTTTGAAAGTTATTGTTGTGACACTTGCATGCCGTTATGTTATTCTTAAACGTTTGAGAAACTAGATATTTTAGTGTCTAATTTGGTACAGTTTACCTCCAACAGCAGAATACCCACACATAACGTAGCCAGAAACTATTCTTGGTCAGCTTTCGTTTCAACAGGATTGAATAACTATGACCACCAACACGATTCACCTCATTATAAGTATTCCACGTCGTGTTCGTCTAGCCCACTGTGGGGGTTCACACGTTATTGACGTGAGTGACATATTACAGTGACTTTGTTGTTTGAATCTTGATGTGTGTTTGACACATGCTACCGAAAATCACTGTTGCACCAGCAGTTCTATTGGGAGGGAAATTATTGTCACAGTTTCTTGAATTTCTAAAAATCTTTAGAACATTCACCTCGCTTAGTGCATCCACTTCCATTCTAAAAAGTGTTAATAAAATTATGCTTGGAGTTATTACATTCTTAGTCATTGTTCATTTTTAACTCATATACTGTGACATATGCCCTGTATGTCCCCCCCGTCTGTATATTTCGATTCCGAAGGAAGACTATTTTTAATATGTAAAATCTTTCTCAACTAAACTTCGAATGCATTCTCTCCAAACAGAGGCAGATCAGGTCTTGATCCAACTTCTGTTTGAATCAGCCTAAATCCGTTGTTTCCGGCAGTTTCCACTGGCGGGGGAAAAGGCGCCATAATCATTTTGAATTTTTGTTGCAAATGACACACTTCTCTCATAGAAAAAACTTAGTCAATATCACAATGCCTTTGCGATAATTCATTAGCAAAAATGATGATTTTAGGACAACTTACTATGATTGCATCCAATCAGGCTGCAGGCATCTCCCATTCTAGCCCAAAAACTCGGCAAATTGTAACAGAGGCTCGATCCACATTTGCAATCAGGATTTTATAAAAGTGCCAAATATACACCCCTGACTTATTTTCTTTTTCATCGTATTCCGTTTAGGGCAAACACGTGCATGTTTTTTAACATAATAAAAAAACGGTATCCAAAATGACACCAATTACTGTTGCGACAATGTTCTAAAGACTGGTTTGTCTAAACAAACTACAATCATTAAACTAGATCATTATATTACATAATATCAGACAATAAATTATTCCTAATGTGTTATTATATCCGTATTTTCTATTATATATGTATTAACTTTGATGATTGAAGTTCATAAAGTTCAAAAAGGAACTGTTCAGTGACAATACGCCTCATAAACCCATTCTGACATTTCGAGATAGAGAGATATCCGCAATGTGTTTGTTTTGTTCCATGTAGTCCTCCTTATCAACGTGTTACATTCAAAACCATAGCTTCTGTGTCAGTCCATAATCGAAATGTCACTTTCAATAATCTCTTATTACATAGGTGTGAGAATACTTTGGAAGTATATAATTGGGAAAAAACGTCAATAACAAACTCATCGACATTTGGAACATTCTCATTTTCAGTTCAATCCTTTACGAATATCCTTATAAAGATGTTAATATATTGACAATTGGTAATCAAAAGGAATATGTCTGAAGCTACACTAGTCATCCTTGATTTCTAACTGTGCTTTATTCTCTTAAATTTTGAAATATAATTGTGAAGAAACGTCAATAACAAACTCATCGACATTTGGAGCATTCTTATTTTCAGTTCAATCACTTACGTATATCCTTATATACATATCGACATTTGGGAATCAAAAGGAAAATATCTGAAGCTACATGAGTCATCCTCGACATTTCCCAACATTGGGTTAGGTGGTAAAACTGTGCTTTATTCTCTCTAATTTTGCCTTTCTTAGAATGACTTATCAATTCTCTCTTTACAGATTTCTTTACAGCTATTGGTAAATGTCCGTAACAAATAAGTAAGTGTCGAGTTTATGAGGTATGAAAGAAGAAGTATTTTAATGTCTGTACTTTGTATCTTCACTATCTTCATTTGTAACCTTCTCTTTTTCAATCCATTTCCTTACGTATATCCTATACAGATGTTAACATATTTACAATAAAAAGAAAGGTATCTGAAGCTACAAAGGTCATCCTAGACGTTTTACAACATTGGGTTGGTTGTTTTACTGTGCTATATTCTTTGTAATTTTACCTTTCTTATAATTACATAGTAGTTCTTTCTTTACAGATAGTTTTACATATATTGGTAAATATCTGTTACAAATAAGTAATTGTCGAGTTTATGGGTTATGAAAGAAGTAGTATTTTAATGTCTGTACTTTATCTTCACTATCTCACTATGAAAATGTAATAGAAATATTCACCTTTCTAAGCAAGTGCATTGCTGAGTTTGAATTCTGTCCAAAAGTAACCAAGAGTATTCAATGTTTTTATGAAACCGGGGAACATGATACAGATACTTGAATCAAATATCTGTTTTTGTTCTATGCATTCAAAGCAAGTGATTAGAATGCATAAATGTGACAGCATTTCATCTCATTTGTTCTTGATTGATGGATTTGTAATTGATGAAAACGATCGCCGGGTAAAACAAGTGTTTCTGAAGTATTCGTTTGCTCATGTCGTCTGACTTTACTTTAAGCAATGAGGCTGAACAGACGATTTAACTGTGACACAAATCTTTTGAAAACTATATTTGCATGTATAGGTCCGTACTTGGCAATCAATTAGCAGTTACGAAAATGTTAAGACACCAATTTATGTGTATAACCTACCTTTAGATGTCAACACTTATCATCAACTTCTATTTTGCTGTCGCGTAAACTTCCACATAATTATCTAGAATAGCTGGAATACTTTAGCAGTACAAAATATGTGCATATAGGATAAGCGTATTTAAATGAATAATTTGCAATCCCTATGATAGTACATCCTGAGAAAGTCATATTCTCAAATACCCGACCTCAGACATGGATTGTTCATAATCAGGTCATGAAAAGGAAAGTGACAGGTATCGTTTGATGGGTAAATTGTCCAGTCTAATACGGAACTGTTGCAGACGATTGACAAACATACCAGTAAGCAGGTGAAATAGACAGTATCCAGACCGGACAAGTCTCTATTGTGCTGGATATTTACAGTTCCTGCAAGTAGACATGTTGGAAGCTGAATAAGTAAATCATCAAGGTAACCTTTTCTTACAATGTCATGTTTCCAGGACAGAACATGAAAAGCAGTATTCGCACATAACCTTTTATAAACGTTTAAATATAATATCGATTATTTATCCTTTGTGTAATTTCAGTTTTATTGAACGTATTCTCTACCAAGAACAACAGATACATTCTAAAGTGTAAATCTATCATATCTATATTGCATTTGTTGATTTCTTGAGCAATTGAACTGATTAAACTAAGGTGAAAACACTTATAACGGAAAGTGGTTAATAGATACATTTTGTGCATGTAGATGTTGATTGTAATTTTCATTACACATTATTCTAAACTCTGATTTGATTATTCTGCATTGTTTGTCAAGTGGCATTATATATAATCATTAGTATGCTGCTGTTAGGATAATCTCGGTATCAGGTCAGTGAGCTCGAGACTGAGGAAAATGACAATAAGCGAAAAGATGGCTTAATAACCTCAAATTATCCATTCCAACTTATTTACAAAACACGTTGAGGAATTAGTTGGAAGGAAATGAATTGTGAACAGAAACATGACATAATCTTGATAAGTTGCAGTTTTGTTTAATTTTACAAAAATACAGTGGAAAGAAAAACCAAGTTGCACATGATTATTGAACTGCTAAAGTGTGTAGCTTCAAGATGATGATATAAAATAAACGTCCAAAAATTCTATAAGATGAAATGAAAATTGTTTTCGTCTGTCCAATAAGAAAATATAAATACGTTCATCAATATGACTAGATTTTAAGGGTTTCCATTTTTTCGCAAAGTGAACAGTTTTATTCTATAGAAATAAACCCAGTTTAACCTTTGACAGTACCACAGTCTGAAATAACATTCTTATGCACAAAAATATTTTATTTATATCTGCATATTGTTGCTGATAAATTATCCGACAATACATGCTTCAGAGTATCTCATTAATCACTACATGCTTCAGTGTATCTCATTAATCGCTGTACCTATGGTTGTGTAAACAAGGGAGACAAGATGAATGATTCCCTCTGCCTGTCTGTCTGGGACAAGAGTAAGATCTCAGGAGAACCAATAACATTATACACATTATGGTGAAACTTTCTAAGTATGGAAGTGACCTTGAAACCACTTCGGTTTCAAAAACATGTTCATCCTTTCAGAGGAGAAATTAGGCCACAATACAAAGGGAATCCAGGCAACAGTGCTAGACATATGCCGCTGACGAGCTTAACTTCCATTCCCCTGTGTAATAACTTCAGAATAACGCCTCCTAGTGACATTGAGAACAATGTCTTAATCTCATCACTCTTATAGCCATTCCTAATTGGAATTTTGTGTAAGATGGGAATATAATCCTATGACAGGTTTCCGCAGGCAAGTATTAAATATCAATGTCACAACTGAAAATAAGTCAAGGTTGACTTACAAATCTATATGCAATGAAAAATAATTTGCACATTTGAAATGTTGTTTATGTTGTAAACATGATTATTTATTTAGTGAAAGTACACGAAGAAATATGTCAAAAGTAAGATACATGTTTGTCTAAGTCAGTCAGGTTTCCATGTGCCACAAACATCCGCGAGGAAACAGAGAAGAATATATACTAAAAGCAGGTATTTTTGCAAATACAAGAAATTGTCATACTGTATGTAAATGTTAAACTCGCCCTGAGTTTTGAACATCAGGTAAAAACAATTGACACTGACCCTAGGTTGAAATTATCATCCTGTCTTTTAGAGTTTGCTTTTTATGTTTTCTAATGAATGTTTGCGAAACTGTATCAGACATTTCACTCTGTTTTAGAATACATGGTGCGATATGCAAGAGTACTTTATGCATATTCATGGGTTTACATTGTTGTTATTATGAATAAATAACATTTTTGTATGTAAAATTTAGAAGCAGTGCAATCTGAATTGGTAAATCCTGGAAAACGTATCCCACAAACTAGGCGTAATAGAACAGAGGCTGTATCAGCATTTCATGACTTGATCTGCCTCTGTGGTGACAGAGAGGAAACGTTTAAAATCAAAGCTTTTTCTCTTTTGACAATTGTTTCCTGTTAATGATTACATACTGTTCATACATATAAGTTATCCTTGTTTTATAAACACCAGCCAACAAACAAAAGTTATTCTCCCCAGTGTTATTTGGCTGTCATTATTTCAACTCACTAGAGAGTATTTCTTGCGCATGCTCGGATGCCACTAAGAGCGAACAACTTGTATGCTCAACTGAGTGTCATTCTGTTTTACTGTAAACCCTATGGCCGAAATTTGAACTTATCACAAAAAAATTATAATGATAATAATTATAATTATAAATCTTCCAATCACTGATAAGTTTCCTTCACCTAAATCTAAACATCACATGGGCTTGTTGTGCATGTGTTAAAATAGACTCATATAAAAGTAAGCATGTCTTTAATACGTTATAAACACCGCGTCAATTGACGTATTTCCATTACTATCACGGGATTAAGTAACTCAGGTGAGAGTGACACTATTGTTGTTTGATTTGGCAATTCATCGCATGTGCCACATAATTTGTGCAAAACGAACGGAGCCAAAGATAAAGGACTTTTAGTCTTGATCCATTAAGTTTGACAAGCATACAATACACATGATAATTCATACAATGAAATCAAAATGGTTTTTTTTCAATCAATTGTACAATTGAAATTGTCTTTCTGGCTTAGACCCACACACTGCTTGATGAAGCCACAACTTTAAAGAAAATAATGCAAATAATAAACGATCTTCCTTTTGGCGTCTCACTGATTCCTCTGCTTCTCTGTGGATTAGATTTTTTTGCAATCTCAAATATCACATTTCCCTGTTCGCACTCATGTCATTGTAAAAGATTAGTTTTAAACATGCAAGCGAATTTAAACTTCTGACAAAAACCGTCATGACTTATATAATTACTTACTTACTGTCTATAACTTCCATTAAATCATGCCGGTTGTGGATATCAGTAACTTCCCAGATATATACAAATTTGAAACCATTCCAGAAACCATCCAATGTTTCAATTTATAAATTTTCTTGGCTTAATTTGAATATTCTTTTGTAGTCTTAAAGATCTCGTACAATACTACACTGGTGAACTAATTAGCTTCACATAACACCATACCAAGGTTTATGACTTTTATTTACTTGATTAATGATAATGACAATGATAACGAAAAATATGACATTTATGTCACTTAAATCACCATTATCAACCTCTTTACCAGTTACCCATATATTACTTGGTGAAAAGAGGAACACTTTGAATAATTACGTTCCTGACACTTCAAGTCTCTGAATTCGTGTCGCAGTGTGTGGCAATCCAACATTGATTTGGTTTACCCATACACCGGACGTTGATGAAGACCACTGCTATCTGTCAACTAAACTGTGCACAGGACCACGTGTAACCCTGTTGGAGAATTATATTATTTCTTTCTTGCATATTAGTTAATAACATTGACGTTTTCAATATATTCTCCATGAAAACATAAAGCAAACAACAGTTAAGACAACCTGATATAGAAAGTTACAAGATAAGCACAGAATATTCCTAGTCATTAGCGGACCAATCACCAATTGCGACCCTTTAGGTGTATTTCATTTTGTATCTCTTTAATCGTAATCATATTTAAATTCGCTCGAAAACAAAAACGTTAGCTCTCCTAGAATGTCCTAGAGAAATTACATGTCTTGCCAAGTTTCAAAGAAAACTTCTAAAATGAATTACACATTGAGGGTTTCCAAATAACAGGCACATCTGGGAATCATTGTTGACTTGTATGTAAAAATCTTTAGAGCTAGCGTTTATAGGCTTGACGATTTGTATTGGGCCAAAGTAGGGGGAAATATTTAATGTGGCGTTTTGCCAAATAAAAACTAGAAAGAGACTTAAGCTGATGGAAAATACTGATCATTTATAAATTGAGAAACAATAAAAAGGGCAATTTAAGTGGTTTAATTCTTGTTCAAGCTTTGTGACTTTCTTATTTAAGTTTGTGCTTCCTTAAAAACGTTTCGTCATTTGTAATACAATTGTTCTTCATGTTATTGGTAAAAGGACAAAATAAACCAAGGACGAACGGAAATTGAAAAGAATGTTCTGTAAATTTAATTACAGTGACACTGATTTCTTCTTTTGATTGAGTTATTGACACTATTAATAAAACGTTAAATACGTTCCAACAGGTCAGATTGATCACAATAAATCATTGTGAAATCACAGGAGTTTCGCTGTATTACGTTTAAAAAAACGTCCATATTAATATTTGCAAGTCAAAGAATTCACTTGAATATTATAAAAACAATCTCCTAAAAAGCATACAAAGATGATATCACAGAACATTTTTTATCTTCTTGGACATTCTCTCCCCACGGAGGCAACTCAGTCATACCTGAATAAGCCTCTGTTCTATTACGCCTAGATCCTGGGGTTCCGGCAGATTGCCCTAGCGGCAAAAAGTTGTAACATAAAATATCTCCTTTATTTGCAGCCAATAACAACACCTTTTGGATATCCATGACTTGGGGAGTTCTTAACGGTCGTATAGTGACAAAGAAAAATATTAAGTCTTTATGTTTATTTTTCATTAACAGTGTGAGAGGGAAACTATTTGAAAATCTGGTATGGATAGGGTTTTTCATTAGATAGAAACTGTTTTATAATTGTGTAAATTGTTATTTGTTTTATGATAGATTTCATTGTACTAATCAACCAAAAAAAAACTAATAAGAAGGCAAAAAGCGATGATTTGTAATAGGAAGAATTACCTCCCCTGGATGTGAAATTTCAACGAAAGCTTTGACGAACCACACAGAGATGAACGAGGTTTTGCGAATGACCACTTTTGAAACGGCGTCGCTGATTGCACAACTAACTTCGATTGCCTCCCATCAGATTTCTACCTTTCTGTCCCGTGTATTAGCCATAATAGAACAGAGGCTAATTCAGGTATGACTGAGTTGCCTCTGTGGGGAGAGAATGTTTCTTGGAATGAGAACTGAACGGCGTTTCAATGAGTGATAAACTTAAAAATAAATCCGTTTTCTGCTAAAGTATTTTCAATACCATAATAACTACCTTGTCATTGAACCAAAAATATCATGACCAAATATTGCCCTTGAGTAGTTCCTGACATATTACAAAAGCTTCCGCTAGTCGCTACATCCTCGAATTATACTACACATTTATCACAAAATGGACTATGCCCCAAGATATCAGTCAGTTATAACAGTTCTCATGACAGTAGAAATGCATACTAAGCTCATGAAACATCCTTGCTTCCGTTTCATAATGCATCCTGTGTCACAGCGCTTTGAGGTAGAATCATACTCTGTTCACGTGTAAAAATACAGATATACATGTAGGGCATATCATTAGCTTAACCATTAATTGTTTGGTCGACTTGTACTTTTCCTACGGAATATCAATTTAGGATGATGGAAATAGGTATTGTAAATGTGTTGCCCAAGGGATTGGAAAAAGCAACAAAACTGATTTCGTTGTTTATTTCCAAAATATGTAATGGTACAAAAATCTGTAATAACAACTGTTCATGAATAAAAAGAAGATCTCTTTCATATTAAATCGTCTTCATTAAAATCTTATAAATCCTTTTGGGGACAATAGTGTTATAATGCATATACGAGTACCTTATTTCTTTTGGGAATGACCAAAATCGTGTTAAGCGCATGTAATAAACAAAATTACATCAATTTAACAACTTTTAATCAGTTATCGATTGCATCTACATACATTGTTCCTCTCTTTAACATGCTTTAAAAAACATCCGTATTTATAAACCATGCTGTCTGTGAAGATATGACCTTTATGAAAAGCATTTTACATTCATAAATTTTAAACAAGGAAACTATTATTGAATTTAGTTTGTTTTGATGTGATAGTTTTCAGCTGCGACCTATAACACTGTTTATATCAAAGTCAAGTTGGTAGAAAGGGATTTCTTTTTCATGCATACCAAATGACTGCCGAGAGCAAAGTGCTCCTTTGTCTTCTTGGGCAATCTGTGCAATTCAGAAGGGATTTGTTGATTACCTTGAAGATTCCATTCTTTGTGTTGGATATTGAACTGACGTGACCCAATTCGCAAGAACCACGTTCTTGTTTTCTTGAGGCTAAACGCATTGTAGGATTGATTGGTAAACATGAGTTGCGACGTAAGGACGTGACCGAAAGGTTACAGAAACCGTTCTGTTATAGTATCATTCTTATACAAGTTCCATGATATATTCATAACGTATTAGTAATAACAAAGAATAATTTATTTACTCGGAAGTGGTCTACAATGAATAATTCGTCCATGGGAAGAGCAACATGTACAAATGTACAATATTATGATGTGGACTTTCAATCTGAATAAAGCCTTATTCAAATACGCCAGTACCAAGTTATAAAGTGAGTTAGTTTGTTTTAAAAATTGCTTGTATAATGGACTTAATCAACTAGAACTAGAAAGTCACGCATTGCTTCCACGTTTAATGAGTTATGATTTCAAAACAGCCATTAAAGTAATAAATTCGTCTTATAAATCATTTATCGCACGATGTCTTTCCATCTTATCGTCAATTTTACATTTCTTTTTTTTATGGAAGTGATACTACAAATTTTCCATTGACTTAGTACATGGCAAAACAACAGTGAACCATTAGACTGAAAGCCAATTCTTGTTTCTATAAATCCTGTTTGATTCATTTTATGAAATGTATTTGTAAACACTTATTTCCATATTTTAGCCTACATGTTCGATATATACATGGACAAATAGCCACGAAAGCATTTACAATACACCCATCTTTCCTTACCAATGAGAGATCATGTTTTTCTTTAAGTTTAGTTTGTTTCACTCATATCAATAACGTACAATGAATATAACACAATAATAATAGTTTTGCTATAAAGTGCAAGACGATTGGCAGCTCTATCAGTCTGATCCTGAGCTAAGACATAATAAGCCTGTTATTAGGGCTGTTAGAAGGATATTCCTAAGCTTCAATACATGTGAACGTAAGTTTCAGCTTTAGTTGAGCCAATACAACTTATTTCCCCTTAATCAACATATGTTAACAAACTTAAAAACTGGTTTCACGTTAGGCGCCTTTGGTATCAAGAGACATATCTTATTTCAGATACTTCAGTCACATCTTTGCCTGATCATTCATAGCCTTAGAGGGATTTATCCATTTTTAATTAAAACAAGTGATGCCATTATTGTATGAACATCTTTTATTCAATAATAATAGGGAAATCAATGTTACACTGAATATGGTATTTTCATAATAAGACTGCCACAACACATTGTCTTGCAATTGATGAAACAACGGTCTCAACCCCTTTTGAATTGCAAAAGATAAATTCCTATTCTTCTAGATAAAAATCACCATTTATGACTTCAAAGTTAATGACATTGGAGTTGGACTTACCTAAGGACACATCTGTTTCAGATTTTTTGCCTAAGTTTGCAGGAGTGGCAGGAACATGATGAGTGTTTTTCCATCGCATTCCGCAATGAAAGCAAAACATTATGTGGAACAGAATTGACTGTTCTGTCACTTGTCAAGGTAAAAATAGCGAATAAGACAAATAAGTTTTTCATGCGAATTCAGAACCAAATTTTTTTATATGACATCCATAAGAATATGTTATAATCTTCCTATCTTAAAGAGACTTTTCTAATCACGAAAAGCAGGCAACATTGCTACGTGTATGCTGTCTCTCCCAACAGAGGCATATCAAGTTATGTTGATATAGCCTCTGTTCTAACTCGCAAAAACCTGTGGGTTCCGACAGTTTCCCCTGGCTGAAAAAATTGCATCACAATCCATTTGAATTTTTTTTATCAATTTACAATGCTTCTCGCAAAGGGTGGTTTAAATCACGATTCTTCTGCCATGATTCAATATCCAAAATCATAATTTTAGAACAGCGTCGCTGATTGCACAACTAACTTTGATTGCCTTCAATCAGGCATCTCCCGGGGGCCCATTCTATCCCTTAGTCGGCGTAATAGAACAGAGGCTGTATCAACAAAGGATGCAGTTATAGGTATATTTGACATCTTAGTTATCTTTGATAGTATACTAAGAAAGTTAATACTTAAACTGTACTTATGAACAGTATACGTAAAACATTTTCTTGTTTGATTTCACTTCAAGTGTGAATTGTGACTAAGAACGTCCTTAAAGAGCTTGATAAAGTGCGGAAACCGGAAACTGCAAACACGAAAACGTGATAATGAACCTAATTAAATGAAAGAAAATGTACCGATGGTGATTATATTTCGTTGGTTTACGTACAATGATGACGGTTGTACTCCGTCTACAAGTATCACAAGTAAATAGTCTCTGAGATTGAAGAAGATGAAACGAGACATAGCCTTAGGATAATCTATTGAAACTATGGTTTCAATTACAAGTATGTCTCATTACAACAAACTTATAGCTGAATAGCTCTGTGATGAAAGATCGCAGGTTTTACTTCAGTGACACACGAGTGACAAGTATGGTACAGATGTCAGTGTCTTGATCAGAGCTAATCATGGAGTCGACATCGGATCAAGCTGATCGTAAACAACATTTGCATTACGTGCATCCACTCTGGGAAACGTCAAATGATTTATTCTTTACATGTCCACGGTACTTCAAATTAGAATTGAATTCTATAAAACGATGAGCATAAAATAAAGAAATTAAACATGACATTGTGATATTTAAATGAAGATTGAAGAAACAACTTAAAATCTTCTAGTGCAAAGAAAATTACTTCCATATAATTTCACAACATGTTTAAGATATTACTTAACTTTCCTTTATCCCATAATGAAACCCTAAATCATATCAGTTAGACGTATATTTCATTGAATAATATGCATCAGATAAAATTAAGGTTCTTCGCAAACGTGAAAAATTTTCCTAGCCCTGATAAGTATTTCCAAATTCCTATATTTGGTCGGGCCGACCCCACAGAGGTAGATCAAGTCATAAAATGTTGATACTACATCTGTTTTAACAAGACCAAATCCGTAGGTTCCAGTAATTTCCCAGGCACCATGCATTGGCACCACAAATCCACTTGAATTCCTTCAACAAATGTCAACGCTTCTCGCATGGAAAGTGTGGTTCATACCACAATGCTTTTGCCATGATTCAGTAGCCAAAATGATGATTTTAGAACAGCGTCACTGATTGCACAACAAAGTTTGATTGCATCCAATCAGGCATCTCCCATTCTAGCCCATAAACTCGGCGTAATAGAACAGAGGCTGTATCACATCACGAGTATGACAAGTTTACAAAACAGCACATCAAACAACATAGTTGTATACATAAATGCATAATTTCATTCCAAAATTAATCATTCTCTTCTGTCCTACCCTCCATTGGATGATGTATATCCTATCCAACAACTGCTTACTATGGTTAAAGGTATCATTATTTTACTTGCACAACTATTTGTAAAGTCAACTTTTACATCCCTTAAGTGCAGTTGGACATTTCTGACATTCAAAGTCCATTTAATGTATAGGTCATAGATACACATTGTGTACGTCACGGATGAAAACATATAATAACAGTAATCTTTGCTGCTGTCATGGACCTTATCTCTTCCTCTCCGGATGACACAGAAGTTAACTATTTCATTGCAGTCACATTATGTCTTTTTTGCATATCCTTGACATTATGAAACATGATATACCTTTTGGCCTGGTCTGTCGTACGTCAATCATGAAGTTACAAACTTATAATTGTACAACGTCTCCGAAACCGTTGAAATACAGTAAAACTGATCTGCCATTTTCGGATGGAAATATGTTCTGTCACAGGAAGCACCCGGGGGATTATATGCTATTTTGCTTTGGCTGCTACAACGTACGTGACGGTGATATTTTTATTCAGGTAATCTGATAAACATATGATTGGTTCTGACACTAGCAGTTCAGTGTTTAAGTTTTATTAATAACACCACAGTCTGTAAAATAAGCTTAATAAAACTTTCAAGACTTGTTTATTCATAATATTGTTGTGACAATATAACAGATCACTCATTTTCACAAGATTTTAAGGAGAAAAAAGGTGATAACCAGCCAAAGCTTTGCATGGTAGTAAATGTTCTCGACACATCCTGGTTAGGATAGAAATTACAGCTGAAATCCTAGAATCTGCATATTTCTGAATATCACAATTGTTGTGGTAACCTAGAAGCATCTGTGTTTGTATGTCAGATATAGCAACATAAGCCATGACGTTGCAACATATTACAATGATTGACACTATTTCTAAACTTCACTAAATTTTAAGGCTTTGTGATCACTATCTCTAGATTATTTTGATTGGTTGGTGCTACTCCAGGCTTTACATTGTGTCATGTATTTAAATTATGTGGAATCCCTACTGTGTTGAATACCATTTTGAGCTGACGTTAGATGATAAGATATGCTTTTTCAATATTCGAGGCTTGACTGGAAGAATAGCCGTAATTTACAGGTACTGTTATTCTCAGAATATTAAGTTACACATAGATTGAACATTTTATTTGTGATCTAATTATCCCCAAAAGAAATGAGATGGTTGGCATATAGACATGTGTGTCCAAGCGTTTCTTTTCTTGACCAAAGTGCACAACTTGATTACACTGTACACATCTTATCATAAGAGGTACATATTTGTTATTTATAAGTTTGTTATGTTCGGATTAAGATTTTGAGTTGTTATCTTTTATGTAAAAGCAATTTGAAAAATACTTTCAAAAGCTAAACTACAAAAGCATCAGACATGACATGTGTAAAGTAAATTTCCAAATATTTGAATAAAAGATTATGCCTTAAAGTTATTGTTTAGTTTAAATTTGATCCTTGTCGTCCTCTGTTGTCACCGACTCTGTCGTTGTATGGTTGTTTATCATGTTTTATGTATAAAACACTTTTTGCTTACACAAATAAGGCTAATAGTATATTGTGTATATGTTGACACATGACACGTTTACCATAAGACCCCCTATCAGTCCTTGAGTGTCACAGGCTATGATTATGGGTATGATTTTAAAACTGACAACCTCTAATCATAACTCCACACGACTGGATGAATTGATGCGCTTCAAATTCCTTTACATTTTAATGGCATAAAAATTACCATGTTCTAAGCCAAAAACCAGTAGTCAGTGATATAGTATGCAAGAAGTGAAGGCGCCCAGCAAAAATAATAACTCACACAACAGAAGTTGAAAAGTTTTATCTGAAAAGAGGGCTAGATCAGATGATAATGTTCCTATTATGTTCACTTGAGCGAAAACGAGTTTATTTTTTAGAAATTGACACTTTAAAATAATAACTGCAAGGCTATCAGTGACATTTCATCATATTGGATATAAGCAGTTTTCATTTTGCACTGTTTATGTTATAATCTGGAGCTATGTTAGTGTTTATGAATTATCTACTTTCCTAATATTCTGAATTTTCTTTCATTAAATGGTCTTTATAACGCTGCTGCTGTGCATCTCTTTTCATAGAAGAGAACTAGAAAGGGAAAATGTAAATTGAGTTAAAGATGTATGTTTATACCTTTTGTAATTAAAAGACCTGGTAAAGAGGCTAAACATTAACATTTAGGTTTGATCATCAGCCTTTAAACTTTTTAAACAAACAAGACGACACCATGTATTTTTTCATACCCTGTATGATTCTGATATGATGACCCAAGTCGCAATATTACCAGAGCATTTGGAGTGAAGATTCTTCCTTGTCCTTGTTTACGTTAAGATATCATGTGAACATACTTTTTTTCTGATAAATAATAAATAAATGATAAATAAATAATTTATTTAGAAGCGTTTTAACATAGACTAGAGTAAAACAAGACATTGATGTAAAAACACATTTGAATTTAGATTGTCTTTACAAATCATGAATAAATATTCGAACTTATTGTA
This sequence comes from Steromphala cineraria, assembly GCA_916613615.1. Taxonomy (NCBI): domain Eukaryota; kingdom Metazoa; phylum Mollusca; class Gastropoda; order Trochida; family Trochidae; genus Steromphala; species Steromphala cineraria. Next base: position 12,676,196 of record OU744729.1, read on the forward strand.
CCGATAAAAGATATCCACTTTTTGTACAAGACGTTCCTACAGGTTTATTGGACACTACTGTTTACACATCTGTTATATTAGTGCAGATAAGTTAGGGATATTAAGTATTTTGTTTATTTTTACTCATTCATATTTTCTTCCCAGCTCAGTGGGGGCGGACAGAAAGGGCAGTGTTCTTATCATCCTGTAAAAAAATGGTGGCCCAACATTTTACAATTTCAGCTTAGTAAGGGGGAGGGGGTGGATGTAAATCGTGGGCAGAAGCGTTACTTTGTAAGTCAATATACGTTTTTACTGCTTTCCCACGGTTGTGTTAGTCATCTCCACTAACATATCTTAGTCTAATGAGCTACAAAAAATATATAATCTATGATCACGAAATAAGTGTTTGGTGCTTTTACTCTGTAACTATCGACCTTCTCTGGGCTAACTGGCAGGTTACATTAGTGGATCTATCAGAGCCGGACATGTATATCTCTCAACGTTATTGCTTTTTCTTCATTTGGTTTCTCATTGAGTCTTGTTCTCTTTTCCCTTTTGTCTGTATAAATCTTACATTTTCTCTGATTGGTTACTTTCTAATGTACATGACAACAGATTGTGTGTCGGTCTAGTTATCTAGACAAACTAACGTAATTCAAACGCAGTAAAGGTTTCGAATCCTGGGGAAACATCTTAGAAATTTATCAACAGTATCAAGAGAAACTAATCTCTTTACAAAAGTATACAAAACTGCTTTAATTTTGCATCAGTTCATATCTGCTAAGTTTAAAGATTGTAAATGGGTCACAAGTGATTTATGTTTTAAACGCTTTTAAATTCATAACTGATCAAGCAAATTATGTATTTTGCTTATATATTTAGTCTTTGACATTTAAAGTTGTGAAGGTGTAGCAGCTTTACCATGCTTAGACCTACTGTCACAATGAATTCAAATGAATTCTAAAAGTAGATGAAAGCACTGTATAACGTTGTTCTCTACAATTTGATATATCACAAGTATATCGATGAAAAAAAAGGATATCAGTGGTCTGCAAGGTTTAAACAGATGTGACTGGTTTGTTTATCAGTCTATTCAAATTAAGATCTTAAGTTCCATATGTTTAATTACTGTCGACCTAACATTGGTATGCATAAGAAGTCGTTATGTTGTCCTTTGTACGCAAAGTGATGCTAATACAATGTACTTGTATTGGATACTAGAAACAACACTACATCATTTGAAAAAATTGAATTATAGCCTAAAAATATATCCCAATCAGATTATTCATGAAGATATTTCAGATAACGCATCGAATTAAAGCTGAAGCTTTCGGGAGAGTCCATCATAAGTTGAAAGCCTTTTAATCCCATTTAATTACATTATCTCATAAACAAAAAATATTTTATCTTTTAAAAACAAATGACAAATGGTTACTATTTCATGTATGGGTCCAAAAATTTACATTTAATTAAGAATCTGATACTGGTTTTGTTCATTACTTTCTTTCACACTAACAGACATAGTCATTTTACTCATATATTATTATTTCATAGTGTTTCTATGAAGCATGTGTTTATTTTTTTGATAAAGTATACATTACTTGTTGCTGTTTTAAATAATAACAGTCTTGAAAGAACATTAACGAAATTTCTCTGTCTGAATGCTCTTAACTCTAACAAATGCATGTTATCAATGTTAAATAAAATGATAACGGTCTTTCCAAAATGTCAAGGTAGGACGATCTATGTATTTGTGTGTTTTGTTCACTATCATAAGTTACAAGTAGACAGGCTTATCCCCGTGTTAAATTCAAACCATTTCTTCCAGGCAGCCTATCATGAAATGTCACTTTCAATTAATCTCTATCACAGAGGAATGAAACTATTTGCATTTTAAAATATAATTGGAATGACAAGGCCAATAACAACCTCATTGACATTTGGAAACTTTGTATGCATATTTTGAAACCATTACGGATACAATTACAAGGAGATAGCAAGGACGCATGTTGACAGGTTGAGATTAACATGAAGATGTTCGAGGCTAAACAACAAATGGGTTAAAAAGGTTTGAGCAATTGAGAAGGGTTGAAAACTGGACTTCAATTTTTCGATCATGTTACTTTTCTTAGATGACAGTTATGATTCACTGAGCTGCATCCATGTACCGATAACTCTCTTGTCTTCTACCAAGATCGTTAGTCTGTTAGCAGTTAGTAACTATGGTTGCAGTGTAAGCAAATGGATTAACTGATTTTGTACTTTTGTACTAAGTTAAGAGCATTGGCATCCAAAGGCAAGCGCAAGTATTTTTCTTGGATTAAGGATCAAATGAATTACGGAACTGTTGCAGACGATTCACAAACATACAACTGAGCAGCTGAAACAGACAGTGTCTAGACAGGATATGTCTCTGTCATTTTGTTCCTGTTGGACAGAAATTATTGAAGCTGAATAAGCATTATTATTATCAGAAAAACCTTTTCTCTTAGAATTTCTAGGATAGGAAATCAAAAGCGTCACTGGATATATATAAAATGTTTTGTCGCCAATCGAAATGGTCAAAATATGATGAATGCTCTAACAAAAGAAAGTGATAGATATATGTTTATGGTAATTGCAATAGCCTATAGTCACTACAAAACGTTTGGTAAACACTTGCCAAATGTACAACCAAGTTTGACGTCACAGACTATTGGCAAATTGTTCCGGTGAATGTGCACACGATTTGAAAAATATTCACACAAGTAAAAACACCCTTTTTGTCTGTAAGAGAAATGAATCGATAAAAGTTTGATTACATGAAGTATTCTTTCATATCCTTACCGCCCTGAACGTTATATTGCCTCTGGCATGATCCGCCGTAAGCCAATAATAAGGTTAGAAACTTGAAACGCTAAAATGTTTCGGAAACAGCTAAAATAAAGTAAAAGTGATACGCCAATGTCGGTTTGAAATAAGTAATGTCACAGGAAGATCCCGAGGCACTATATATCTGCTTTCCACTTTTGCTTTGTCTTTTGCAACGACTTTATGATATGACTTCAGATTTGTTAAAGGGGCAGTAGCACGTTTTTATGAGGAATATAAGGTGATGTCAGGAAAATGAAAATTAATGGTTCCAATTGAAAGACAATGTATTAAAACTAAATGGAGCAGTAATAATTCAAATATATTACGTAAAGTTTAGCCATGGGATTCCTTCTTCTTACACAAAATGAATTAAAGGTGTTCACAAAAAATGGCCGCCAATGCATTTTATATGAATCCTCATACTTTGTCTTCTGACTATGGGTGATTGGCTTGTGTAATGAGATTGTTGACACTGTCAATATAATACATTTGGCATTAACTTACAATTATAAGTAAAATATTTAAAATATAAAATTATCAAAAAACGTGCTACTGCCCCTTTAAGTATTATCTTTGAATAAAATAAGAGTTAAATATTTTAAGGACTGTAAAGTCATAACATTCTTTTTTAATTTTAACACATCATTTATAACCACCAGAAAAGTTGGCCAGGAAAAATCAATAAGATCTTTGTAGTGCTCCCAATTTTCTTTATGGGACTCTGCGGGAATAGAAATGACTGATTTAAGAAGAAAAAACCTGCATATTTCTCCATATTTCAATGCTCATTGTTCTGGTATGCTAGAAGATGCAGCATCTAAGAAAGATGCACTGTTAATAAACAGAAACATTCTTGGAGTCATCCAGTTTTAATACAATTGCTAAGAATTCGAGCTTTGTCATTTCTGCCTGTAGCTTCTTGTGAATGGTGTTTCAACAAAATTTATATGAAACTGCAAGGATATTGCTTGTCATACTAACCTAGATTATTATATACATTATAATTATTGTTGGTCATGATTACAATATCACAAGAAAAAAAATTGCAGTATTTTAGTCATACTGGGGTATGCGTATGGAGATGATGAAAGAAAAGTGAAACCCTAACCCTGACTTAAGATGATGCTTAAAGCTTTTTCTAACTTCAAGGACAGCCAGACGGAATGGCAAATGGAATAGGTGCAGTTTTGGCCACAATTACCAATATCACTTAAGTTATCTTTGATATATTATGTTCACACATTGAAAGTAAAATAGTTATTCTAATCCTATTGTTCCTAAAAAAACGGCTGGTCTTTAAAATGTTGGCATACTGATTCCGCCGCAAAGGAAAAGAATGGGACATGCTGGCCTGTATATCACGAAATATTCTTGTTATTGAATTGGATGAGATCCATTTCTACATAAGAACTCAAAACAAGTCATTCCTAACTTTCATATAATTATTAAATTTACTCACAACACCCTTCTTCGTGTCACAAATAGATACACCAAAGACTTTTTCATCACAAGGACAAAACTCGTTTGAGCAAATACTTTATAACTTAAAACTGTTTATGAGTTGGTTCATATTTAGGTTTAAACCTACGTTTGAGGTAGCAAGTATAGATAGGTATATGTATACATCAATCCACAAACTCAAGATTCTCTTAGCATCAAAAAGATTAAATCCTGAAATAGCAGGAAACGAAAAGCCAACAGACACATTTGTCTGAAGCTAAGGAGAAACATAATTAGTCCCAAATTAAGGATCATTTGGTTAACACTTACTTTGCTATTTGATCAAGTGTGTCTCGACCCACACACGTATTTTACTGCAACCAAACCAGCCAATTGCAAGTGAGTATATACATGTGGTATTCACTGGCAACATGAGGGCCTAGATGTTAGAGCCAACAATTAAAGAGTTTTGTACATATTTTGAACAGAACATTCCTGAGAATGTATAAATGTATTCCTGTATAACTGAGAAGGAGAATATGTACAAAGGCATCTCATAATGCAAGAGGGATATAAGTCCTGTTTTTAAAAAGATATGTTAAAGGGACAGTAGCTCGTTTTAAGGGGGAATATAAGGTGATGTCAGGAAAATTAAAATTAATGGTTGCAATTGAAATACAACGCATTTAAACTAAATGGAGTAGTAATAATTCAAATATATAATGTAAAGTTTAGCCATGGGATTCCTTCTTCTTACACAAAATGAATTAAAGGTGTTCACAAAAAATGGCCGCCAATGCATTTTATATGAATCCTCATACTTTGTCTTCTGACTATGGGTGATTGGCTTGTGTAATGAGATTGTTGACACTGTCAATATAATACATTTGGCATTAACTTACAATTATAAGTAAAATATTTAAAATATAAAATTATCAAAAAACGTGCTACTGCCCCTTTAAGTATTATCTTTGAATAAAATAAGAGTTAAATATTTTAAGGACTGTAAAGTCATAACATTCTTTTTTAATTTTAACACATCATTTATAACCACCAGAAAAGTTGGCCAGGAAAAATCAATAAGATCTTTGTAGTGCTCCCAATTTTCTTTATGGGACTCTGCGGGAATAGAAATGACTGATTTAAGAAGAAAAAACCTGCATTTTTCTCCATATTTCAATGCTCATTGTTCTGGTATGCTAGAAGATGCAGCATCTAAGAAAGATGCACTGTTAATAAACAGAAACATTCTTGGAGTCATCCAGTTTTAATACAATTGCTAAGAATTCGAGCTTTGTCATTTCTGCCTGTAGCTTCTTGTGAATGGTGTTTCAACAAAATTTATATGAAACTGCAAGGATATTGCTTGTCATACTAACCTAGATTATTATATACATTATAATTATTGTTGGTCATGATTACAATATCACAAGAAAAAAAATTGCAGTATTTTAGTCATACTGGGGTATGCGTATGGAGATGATGAAAGAAAAGTGAAACCCTAACCCTGACTTAAGATGATGCTTAAAGCTTTTTCTAACTTCAAGGACAGCCAGACGGAATGGCAAATGGAATAGGTGCAGTTTTGGCCACAATTACCAATATCACTTAAGTTATCTTTGATATATTATGTTCACACATTGAAAGTAAAATAGTTATTCTAATCCTATTGTTCCTAAAAAAACGGCTGGTCTTTAAAATGTTGGCATACTGATTCCGCCGCAAAGGAAAAGAATGGGACATGCTGGCCTGTATATCACGAAATATTCTTGTTATTGAATTGGATGAGATCCATTTCTACATAAGAACTCAAAACAAGTCATTCCTAACTTTCATATAATTATTAAATTTACTCACAACACCCTTCTTCGTGTCACAAATAGATACACCAAAGACTTTTTCATCACAAGGACAAAACTCGTTTGAGCAAATACTTTATAACTTAAAACTGTTTATGAGTTGGTTCATATTTAGGTTTAAACCTACGTTTGAGGTAGCAAGTATAGATAGGTATATGTATACATCAATCCACAAACTCAAGATTCTCTTAGCATCAAAAAGATTAAATCCTGAAATAGCAGGAAACGAAAAGCCAACAGACACATTTGTCTGAAGCTAAGGAGAAACATAATTAGTCCCAAATTAAGGATCATTTGGTTAACACTTACTTTGCTATTTGATCAAGTGTGTCTCGACCCACACACGTATTTTACTGCAACCAAACCAGCCAATTGCAAGTGAGTATATACATGTGGTATTCACTGGCAACATGAGGGCCTAGATGTTAGAGCCAACAATTAAAGAGTTTTGTACATATTTTGAACAGAACATTCCTGAGAATGTATAAATGTATTCCTGTATAACTGAGAAGGAGAATATGTACAAAGGCATCTCATAATGCAAGAGGGATATAAGTCCTGTTTTTAAAAAGATATGTTAAAGGGACAGTAGCTCGTTTTAAGGGGGAATATAAGGTGATGTCAGGAAAATTAAAATTAATGGTTGCAATTGAAATACAACGCATTTAAACTAAATGGAGTAGTAATAATTCAAATATATAATGTAAAGTTTAGCCATGCGATTCCTTTTTCTTACACAAAATGAATTAAAGGTGTTCACACAAAATGGCCGCCCATGGATTTTAGTTGAATCTTTATACTTTGTCCTCTGACTATGGATATATGGTTTGTGTAATGAGATTGTTGACACTATCAAAATGATACATTTATAATTAAGGTACAATTATCTGTGAAAAATTTAAAATATAAAATTATCAAAAAACGTGCTACTGTCCCTTTAAGTGTTAATTTGTGAAGTAACCAAAACTGTTGCCCTCCACACGAACAGGTCGTTTACTTAGACACAGATAAACATGATAGAGAAACAAGCTGAGTTTGTGAAACAACGATGCCCCCGACGCCATGGTCAAGATGTCAAAAGTTGAGACCTCATCTGATAGGTTTCATCATGATAGATGCACATGTGAAACAACAAAGGTCTACCCAGAAATTATCAGCAAGATTAAAGTTTAATGTCACAAACAGGTTGCCAGACAGACCGACGGAAGGGCGAAAATAATATACTCCCGAAATCTCAAATTTGGAGGCACAAAAATAAAACATTGTTTTAATATCCGGGGTTGAGGTTTCTAGTGTCATAATCTCCATCATTGTAACTTCCAAAGTGTGTTGATTATAAATCTTATTGTACTTTTGTGGTCGTTACATTATCATTCATATTGAGTCGTATAATCGCCATTGATCAGGGTATTTGTATCCACAAGGTTTCTACAATGCTCTGATAAGCTTCATTGAATCTGCCTTGTAACATCAAATACGCTAATGAAATGGATTATCATACACCTGATATTAATTGTATTGGGTGTTTTCAATATGTGCTAAGGGACCTTTAGTGTTGCTCCTTACAAAACTAGACCTTAGCCAAGAGTACATATTTATATGAGCACGGATAAATTTAATTTAAAGTTTTCTGCCTTTGAAGGGTTACGTCATATATGAAATTTGTAGACTGTATGAAGTTCAACCAACACGAAGGTTTAAATTGATTTTAAAAATCAAGCTTTATAACATTCTAAAAACTACTTAAACTTGAAAAGTGATGAAACATACATTTTTCAGTAACTTATATCCTAAAAAGCATAACTGTCTTGTGAAATTAAATTCTTTTGACAAAATATTAAATGATAAACATTCCTAATGCCTTTTAATTACGTGAGAAAAGTAAGGTTGATGATCAAAAGGTTACAACATATGATGTTTCATATCACAACCCATTTCACCCCTTGAGGGTTTCGTTTTGATAAGGGGTATGATGTGAAGTAACATGTTTTACTCTCTAATCATAATCCATTAACATTGTTAGTTTCCGGATGAGCTGACCACTGCTGAAGGGTGCTTGACATTTCATTGGCAGAAAAATTACATACACTAAATACATGTAGCTGGGAAACAAGCAGCTATCAACATTGTATCAGTGAAATGAACGGGGTCATTTGGATGGAAATAGCGGATTGCGAAGGACTTATCTTTGTCTGAAATAGAGTTGTTAGGTAGAACTGTGACTGTAATGTTTGTGCAAAAGAAACATGGTAATAATAAATATATATTCTACAAACTGACTGCATGATATCGTTGACAGGTTATCTATACCGATACTGAATATTGGCTGTTTCTGATTTTGCAATATCAATATTATAATATGAAGAAAATCAAATGCATTATAAAATTATAAACTTGACAGTGTTTATTACTTACCAAAGAGGCAAAAACAATTTCGGAGTTCACATGTAATCCAATTTCTGAAAAGAAAAGAAAATATCTTTATCGTTTATATCAAATCATAACTATCATAAAATTATTTTCTGAAACAAATAGCATGCATATATTAATATATCCTGACATGATATTGAACATGGTCGCAATATTACCAGAGCATATGGAATAAGAAAAGGAAATGAAACATCGAAAAAATAATATATTTCCCTTCACATAAAGGTACAAACATGTTTACCCTTCTAGATAATACCTGATACAACAATCAGTGAATATATTTCAATATTATTGCGTGTATAATTTTGAAATCTTCTCGTGTCGGTCGTGACGTCGTGAAGATGATAATGATAATAATGAATTATCTGTTGTATATTGAATAAGAAAAGTCTTATGGCCAACATTGTCCTTTTTTTCTTCATTGGAGAATGCTCATTGTGTTTCTTCAAATGCAGGCACTCATTTGTCTTTAAACTGAGACGCATTTTGTCAAAGGTAAAGAGTAATAACAAAAACATCTCATGGCTCTGTGTAGGGAACATTCTCTCCCCACAGAAGCAGATCAAGTTATGAAATGTTGATACAGCCTCTGTTTTATTACGTCGACTTTGTGGGATAAAATTTTGAGATGCCTGATGGGAGGCAATCAAAGTCATCATTTGGCTACTGAATCATGGCTAAAGCATTGTGCAGGAAGCGTTGTCATTTGATAATAAAATTCAAAGGGATTGTGCTGCAATTTTTTTCCACCAGGAGAAACTGCAGGAATCCACGGATTCCGGCGTAATAGAACAGAGGCTGTATCAACATGACTTGATGTCCTCTGTGAGGAAAGAATGTGTAGGGAAGGACACAAACTGCAAATGTAAAATATAAGAGTATAAGTATCATGTAGAGGTGAACTGTACGGCGAGCTGTTTTTATTTATTACTATACAGTGACTTGTTCCATAGTACTACTGATTACTCGTACGTATCGTACGAAAACATAACAGGTTTTCATTTAGTTATATTTTCAGTTATATTTCGTTACATTTTATGTTGCAACAAGCAATAAAGTATGATGTTACTTAATGTAACCAAATCAACGGTCATAACGTCAAGGAACACGCTATGAATACGTCAACAATAAAATGTTATCTTGTCATTAGCGTATTCCCAAAGTTATTCAAAGTCGTAAAATCCTTTTAAATATTACCGGCAACATCAGTTGGACTTTGGGAACCAACCCTTTAACAAAAACAATCAATGTACTCTAGGACTTGAAACACTCGGTGTAAACATCCATATAATTACTATCTTGTAACGTGTTTGAGGTTTGTGTAATCCCTAATACAAACAAAACACGCACCAAATGTTTATCCTTCACAATTGATTACAGTTCTTCTTGTTTTTATGCAGCAACTATCGACCTTCTATTGGGTAACTGGCAGGTTACATTAGTTAGTTTTTTAAGCCGGACACGAGTAATCTCTCTTGTTATCCGTGTCTGAACTGTTTTTTTTTGCCTGTGTTTTTTTCATTAAGGTTGTTTTCTCATCTCCCTTTCTCTTTACGAAAGTTTTACATTGTCTCTGATTGAATGCCTTCAAATGTTGTCCAGATATATTGTAATACTAATAATAACGAGAACATTTATATGGCGCTATATTCAGGTGGAAGGACCTGCTCAAAGCACCGCCAACATCTGAAAGAATTGTTCTTCCAAAGCAGCCAAAAATCTTTCAAAAAAAGCCAAAAAGTATGTACATCATGTTTCAGGTACCCATTTTAACAGCTGGGTGAACTGAATGCAATGTGGATTAGAAATAAATATTAGGTAAAATCGGCGATTGGAACCCATGTGTGTTACGCTGCTTAAGAGTTCACAGTCTGTAATAAGCAGGTTATGGTCCTAATAATTTGCAACACAGTCTGTAAACGATAGTAGATAGTAGATAGATGGCGACAATTATACACAGGGCAGATGTATTCGTAAATATAGCTCTGAGATATAAAGTTATCATGATAGCCAGAAATAGTAAGAAAGAATTCGACAATCATGAATCAACACAACTGAGATCAACAACAGACAATGAGAGATATTAAGAGCAAGACACTGTCGGTGTCAGGATTGTATTTAATAGGGTCAACGATGTTCAAAGTCGATTTCCTTGATAGAGGGAAGAGAACGTGGCGTTTCAATGACTTGAAACTCATTCACCTTAAAGTGACACAGAGTATCTTTCTTTAAATTCTATTTGATTTTGATAAGCTACAAAAAATCTAATATGCTGATTGAAGTTCATACATGTATCTCATCAATGGACTTGCAAATATATCCTTTTATGCATAATATCTCTTAAATGCTTGATTTTATGGAAAAATCAAGAAAACCCCTCAGATACGTTTAATATTCGAAATTATGCATCCAACTAATCTACCTATTAGTTACAATACCTAATAAACACTATCGAATCGAATATATCTTCCTGTCAGCTTATGACAAGGTTTCAAAATTACGTTTGGCGATTTTGCGCGCTCCACTCGAGCCACATTGTCCGGTTTTCGATCAAAATCCCGACTTTGAATGGCCGTATTTTCGCTCTAATGTACTGATTGACCTTTAACTTGTTATTTTCAGTAACAGTTAGTGGTTCCCGATGTAATAACATCGATTTCAAAATTTGACATATGTGATCCAATCAACATACACTAAAGTGACACAGAGTATCATTCTTAAAATGTTATTTGGTTTGATTAGCTACAAAATATCTAATATGCTGATTAAAGTTCATATCTCATCACTGGACTTACAAATATACCCAATTATGCATAATATCTCCAAAATGCTTGATTTTATGGAAAAATCATGAACATATCTCAAATACGTTTAACATTCGAAATTATTCATCCAATTAATCTACCTGTTAGTTACAATACATAATAAACACTAACGAATCGAATATATCTCCCTGTGAGCTTATGACAAGGTTTTAAAATTACGTTTGGCTAATTTGCGCGTGCCACTCGAGTCACATTGTCCGGTTTTCGATCAAAATTCCGACTTTGAATGGCCATATTTTCGATCTAATGTACTGATTGACCTTTAACTTGATATTTTCAGAAACAGTTAGTGGTTCCCGATGTAATAACATCGATTTCAAAAGTTGACATATGTGATCCTATCAACATACTCTGTGTCTCTTTAAATGAGGGTGGGGGGAAGGGGTAGGATGGGCTTTTGGAATTTTCACAGGTCAATACTAAACATCTTTGAAGTTCCTGTTGTGCCACTTGCAAATCGCTATGCGTGCCGTTTTCTTAAACGTTTGAGAAACTAGATATTTTAGTGTCTAATTTGGTACAGTTTACCTCCAACAGCAGAATACCCACACATAACGTAACCAGCAACTATTCTTGGTCAGCCTTCGTTCCAACAGGATTGAATAACTATTACCACCAACACGATTCACCTCATTATAAGTATTCCACGTCGTGATAGTCTAGCCCACTGTGGGGGTTCACACGTTATTGACGTGAGTGGCATATTACAGTGCCTTTGTTGTTTGAATCTTGATATGTGTTTGACACATGCTACCGAAAATCACTGTTGCACCAGCAGTTCTATTGGGAGGGAAATTATTGTCACAGTTTCCTTGAATTGCTAAAAATCTTTAGAACATTGACCTCGCTTAGTGCATCCACTTCCATTCTAAAAAGTGTTAATAAAATTATGCTTGGAGTTTCCACTGACGGGGGAAAAGGCGCCATAATCTTTTTGAATTTTTGTTGCAAATGACACACTTCTCGCATAGAAAAAAGGTAGTCAATATCACAATGCCTTTGCGAAAATTCATCAGCAAAAATTATGATTTTAGGACAACTTACTATGATTGCATCCAATCAGGCTGCAGGCATCTCCCATTCTAGCCCAAAAACTCGACAAATTGGAACAGAGGCTCGATCCACATTTACAATCAGGATTTTATAAAAGTGCCAAATATACACCCCTGACTTATTTTCTTGTTCGTCGTATTCGGTTTAGGGCAAAACAAGTGCATGTTTTTTAACATAATACCAAAAACGGTATCCAAACTGACACCAATTACTGTTGCCACAATGTTCTAAAGACTTATTTTTCTAAACAAACTACAATCGTTAAACTAGATCATTATATTACATAATATAAGACAAATAAATTATTCCTAATGTGTTATCATATCCGTGTTTTCTTTGATATATGTATTAACTTTGATGATTGAAGTTCATAAAGTTCAAAAAGGAACTGTTCAGCGACAATACGCCTCATAAACCCATTCTGACATTTCGAGATAGAGAGATATCCGCAATTTGTTTGTTTTGTTCCATGTAGTCCTCCTTATCAACGTGTTACATTCAAAACCATAGCTTCTGTGGCAGTCCATAATCGAAATGTCACTGTCAATAATCTCTTATTACATAGGACTGAGAATACTTTAATTTTGAAATATAATTGGGAAGAAACGTCAATAACAAACTCATCGACATTTGGAACATTCTCATTTTCAGTTCAATCCCTTACGTATACCCTTATAAAGATGTTAACATATTGACAATTGGTAATCAGGAGGAAGATGTCTGAAGCTACAATAGTCATCCTCGATGCCTAACTGTGCTTTATTCTCTTAAAATATTAAATATAATTGAAAAGAAACGTCAATAACAAACTCATCAACATTTGGAGCATTCTCATTTTCAGTTCAATCACTTACATATATATCCTTATATACATATCGACAATTGGCAATCAAAAGGAAGATATCTGAAGCTACATAAGTCATCCTCGACGTTTCCCAACATTGGGTTAGATGGTAAAACTGTGCTTTATTCTATAGAAATTTTGCCTTTCTTAGAATTATTTAATAATTTTTTTACAGATTTCTTTACAGATATTGGTAAATTTCAGTAACAAATAAGTAAGTGTCGAGTTTATGAGTTATGAAAGAAGTAGTCTTTTAATGGCGGTACTTTGTATCTTCACTTTCTTCATTTGTAACCTTCTCATTTTTAATACATTTCCTTATGTATATCATTATACAGATGTTAACATATTTACAATAAAAAGAAAGGTATCTGAAGCTACAAAGGTCTTCCTAGACGTTTTACAACATTGGGTTGGTTGTTTTACTGTGCTATATTCTTTGTAATTTTACCTTTCTTATAATTACTTAGTAGTTCTTTCTTTACAGATAGTTTTACAGATATTGGTAAATATATGTTACAAATAAGTAATTTTCGAGTTTATGGGATATGGAAGAAATAGTCTTTTAATTGTCTGTACTTTATCTTCACTATCTTGTAATTTTATATATTTGTATTTCCCAACCTGAGTTGTAACAACCACCAGTTTCTTGCGTTGAAGCAGGAACGTTCAGCAGTTCTTTGAAAATGTAAAAGAAATATTCACTTTTCTAAGCAAGTGCATTGCTGAGTTTGAATTCTGTCCAAAACTAACCAAGAGTATTCAATGTCTTATGAAACCGGGGTACTTGATACAGATACTTGAATCAAATATCTGTGTTTGTTTCATGCATTCAAAACAAGCATTAGAATGCATAATTGTGACAGCACTTCATCTCATTTGGTCTTGATTGATGGATTTGTAATTGATGAAAACGATCGCCGGGTAAAACAAGTGTTTCTGAAGTATTCGTTTGCTCATGTCGTCTGACTTTGCTTTAAGCAATTAGGCTGAACAGACGATTTAATTGTGACATGAGACTTGTAAAAACAATATTTGCATGAATAGGTCCTTACTTGGGAATCAATTGGCAGTTACGAAAACGTTAAGACATCAATTAAGCCTTGCATAAATGTGTATAAACTACCATTAGATGTCACCACTTATTATCAACTTCTATTTTGCCGTTGCGTAAGCTTCCACATAATTATCCAGAAAAGCTAGAATACTTCATCAGTACAAAAGAAGTGCAAATAGTATAAGCGTACTTAAATGAATAATTTGCAATCCATTCTGATAGTACATCCTGAGAGAGTAATATTGTCAAAAAGACGACATCAGACATGGATTGTTATTAATGAGGTCATGAAAAGGAAAGTGACAGATATCGTTTGATTGGTAAAGTATCCAGTCAATTTCGGAAATGTTGCAGACTATTCACAAACATACCAGTAAGCAGCTGAAAGAGACAATGTCCAGACTGGACAAGTATCTATTGTGCTGGATATTTAAAGTCCCCTGCAAGTAGACATTTTTGAAGCTGAATAAGTAAATCATCAGGATATCCTTTTCTTACAATGTCATGTTTCCAGGATAGAACATGAATAGCAGTTTTCGCACATAACCTTTTAAAAACGTTTCATATAATAGCGATTATTTATCCTTTGTGCAATTAAGTTTTCTCGAACGTTTTCTCTTTCTAAGAACAATACATAAAGTTTAAATCTACCATTACATTTTGATTTTTTGAGCAATCGAACTGATCAAACTAAGGTGAAAACACTAATACCTGAAAGTGGTTAATAGATAGTTGTGGATGTTGATTGTATTTTTCATTACACACTATTCTAAATTCTGATTTGATTATCCTACATTGTTTGTCAAGTGGCATTATATATAATCATTAGTAGGCTGCTGTTCGGATAATCTCGGTATCAGGTCAGAGATCTCGAGACTGAGGGGAAAATTGCACTTAACAAGAAGATGGCTTAATAGCCTCAAATTATACATTCCAACTTATTTAGAAAACACGTGGATAAATTAGATGGCAGGAAACGAAATGTTAACAAAAACACGACAATCTTGATATATTTCAGTTTTGTTTAATTTAACATGTATACAGTTGAAAGAAAAACAATGTCGATGTTGCATATGATTATTGAACTGCTAAATTGTTCAGTGTGTAGCTTCCAGATAATTATTTTTAAAAAAACGTCCAAAAATTCTATAAGATGAAATGAAAATTGTTTTCGTCTGTCCAACAGGAAAATATAAATTTGTTCATCAATATGACTAGATTTTAACGGTTTAAATTTTTTCGCAAAGTGAACAGTTTTATTCTATAGAAATAACCCTGTTTTATCCTTGACAGTACCATGGTCTGTAATAACATTACTTTTACGCACACAAAATTTTTTTTTTATCTGCATATTGTTGCTGATAATTTATCCGACATTACATGCTTCAGAGTATCTCATTAATCACTACATGCTTCAGTGTATCTCATTTAATCGCTGTTCTTATGGTTGTGTAAACAAGGGAGACAAAGATGAATGATTCCCTCTGCCTGTCTCTCTATGACAAGATGCTTTTTAAGATCTAAGGAGAACCAATAACCTTATGCACTCTATGGTGAACTTTCTAAGTATGGAAGTGACCTTGAAACTAATTCGGTTTCAAAAATATGTTCATCCTAGCAGAGGAGAAATTAGGTCACAATACAAAGGGAATCCGGTCAATAGTGCTAGACATATGCCGCTGACGAGCTTAACTTCCATTCCCCTATGGAATAACTTCAGAATAACGCCTCGTAGTGGCATTGAAAACAATGTCTTAATCTTATCACTCTTAACGCCGTTCCTAATAGGAATTGTGTGTAAGATGTGAATATAATCCAGTGACGTGTTTCCACAGGAAAGGGTTAATGTCAATGACAAATTTTGACCTTCAAGGTTGACTTACAACCCTATGTGAACTGAAATAGGATTCTAATATATGAAATGTTATTTATGTTGTCAACACAAATATTCCTTTAGTGAAAGTAGATAAAGAAATGTATCAAAAGTAAAACATGTCTCAGTCAGTTTTACATGTACCATAAACATGCGCAAGGAAACAGAGTAAAATATATAGTAAAAGCAGGTATTTTTGCAAATAAAACAAGCTATCATACTGTATGTAAATGTTAATCTCGCCCAGATTTTTGTGCATTAAGTATAAAATGGTCTAATGCAATACAATCAATTAATTAAATGAATCAACACTGCCCTTTAGAGTTTTTTCATATTTTCTAATGAATGTTTGCGAAACTGTATGCGTCATTTGATTCTGTTTTAGATTACGTTGTGTGATATGCAAGGGTACTTTATGCTTATTCATGGGTATACATTGTCGCTATTATGAATAAATGACATTGTTTCCTAGAGGTGGTTGTCTCTAGCTCTGGTCTTTTCGGAGTTGAGCAATGATCTCAAAATAAAGATCATTCTTGTCATAGCTAATAGACTTAAAATGTAGAGCAACTGGTTTGTCATGCTTATGGCTGATGTTGGCAAAATAATCAGACAAAGGGAACGTTAAAAATCAAAGCTTTTTCTCTTTTGACCGTTGTGTCCTGTGCATGATTACATTTTGTACACACAGGATCGGATGCCACAAAGAACGAACGAGTTGCATGCTCAAGTGGTGTCATTCTCTTTGACTGTAAACCCAATGGCCGGAATTTGAGCTTATCACAAAGAAATTATAGTAACATTTTAAAATCTCTGAATCACTGATAAGTTTCCTTGACCTAAATCTAAACGTAACATCGGCTTGTTGCAATGTGTTAAAATAGACTTGTAAAGAAGTAAGCATGTCTTTAATACGTTATAAACACCGGGTCAATTAACGTATTTCCATTTTCTCACGGCATTAAGTAACTCAGGTGAGAGTGACACTATTGTTGTTTGATTTGGCATTTCATGGCACGTGCCACATAATTTGTGCAAAACGAAAGGAGCCCAAGATAAAGCACTTTTAGTCTTGATCCATTAAGTTAGACAAGCATACAATACACATAATTTATACAATGAAATCAAATGGGTTTTTTTCAACCAATTGTACAATTGCAATTGTTCTTTCTGGCTTAGACGCGCACACTGCTTGATGAAGCCAAAACTTTAAAGAAAAAATGCAAATAATAAACTATTGTCCTTTTGGCGTCTCACTGATTCCTCTACCTCTCTGTGGATTAGAGTTTTTTGCAATCTCAAATATCACATTTCCCTGTTCGCACTCATGTCATTGTAAAAGATGAGTTTTAAACATGCAACTTCTGACAAAAACCGTCATGTCTTATGATTACTTCCATTAAATCATGCCATTTGAGATATCAGTTATTTCCCAGATATATATAAATTTGAAACCATTCAAGAAAAAATGTTTCAATTTATAATTTTTCTTGGCTTACTTAATTAATGATAATGATAATGATAAAGAAACATATCACCATTATCAACCCCTTTACCTGTTACCCATATATTACTTGGTGAAAAGAGGTACACTTTGAATAATAACCTTCCTAACACTTCAAGTCTCTGAATTCGTGTCGCAGTGTGTGGAAATCTGACACTGATTTTGTTTACCCATACACCGGATGTTGATGAAGACCACTGCTATCGGTCAACTAAACTGTGCACAGTACCACGTGTAACCATGTTGGAGAATTAGAATAGTTCCTTCTGGCATATTTGTTAATAAGATTGACGTTTTCAATATATTCTCCATGAAAACATAAAAAATAAATGAGAGTTATAGACAACCTAATATAGAAGTTACAAGTTAAGCACAGAATATTCCTAGTCATTAGCGGACCAATCACCAATAGCGACCCTTTAGGTGTATTCGTGAAATTAATAAATGTTTTGAATCATGAAGCAGTTAATTTTACAATTATCCATCCTGTGTGACTTGTTTTTCTGTGTGTGACATATTGTTTATGTAATGTTTGTTTAAAGTTGTATATCGAGTGCCTATGTATATATGAGACCGTTGTTGATATAAAAAGAATTTCCTACGGGATTATAAAGTATTATCTTATCTTATCTTATCTAATTTCTTTTTGTATCTCTTTAATCGTAATCATATTTAATTCACTCGTAAACAAAAACGTTAGTTCTCCTAGAGTCCTAGAGAAATTACATGTCTTGCCACTTTTCAAATAAAACTTGTAAAATGAATTACACATTGAGGGTTTACAAATAACAGGCACATCTGGGAATCATTGTTGACTTGTATGTAAAAATCTTTAGAGCTAGCGTTTATAGGCTTGACGATTTGTATTGGACAAGAGTCGGGGGAAATATTTAAAGTGGCGTTTTGCCAAATAAAAACAAGAAAGAGACTAAAGCTGATGGAAAATACTGATCATTTATAAATTGGGAAACAATAAAAAGGGCAATTTAAGTGGTGTTATTCTTGTTTAAGCTTTGTGACTTTCTTATTAAAGTTTGTGCTTCCTCTCCTAAAAAGCACACAAAGATGATATCACAGAACACTTTTTATCTTCTTGGACATTCTCTCCCCACAGAGGCAACTCAGTCATACCTGAATTAGCCTCTGTTCTATTACGCCTAGATCCTGGGGTTCCGGCAGATTGCCCTAGCGGCAAAAAGTTGTAACTTAAAATATCTCCTTTATTTGCAGCCAATAAAAACACCTTTTGGATATCCATGACTTGGGGAGTTCTTAACCGTCGTATAGTGACAAAGAAAAATATTATGTCTTTATGTTTATTTTTCATTAACAGTATGAGAGGGAAACTATTTGAAAATCTGGTATGGATAGGGTTTTTCATTAGATAGAAACTGTTTTATAATTGTGTAAATTGTTATTTGTTTTATTATAGATTTTAGTGTACTAATCAACCAAAAAAGAACAAATAAGAAGGCAAAAAGCGATGATTTGTAATAGGAAGAATTACCTTCCCTGGATGTGAAATTTCAACGAAAGCTTTGACGAACCACACAGAGATGAACAAGGTTTTGCGAATGACCACTTTTGAAACGGCGTCGCTGATTGCACAACTAACTTCGAGTGCCTCCAATCAGATTTCTACCTTTCTGTCCCGTGTATTAGCCGTAATAGAACAGAGGCTAAGTCAGGTATGACTGAGTTGCCTCTGTGGGGAGAGAATGCTTCTTGGAATGAGAACTGAAAGGAGTTTCAGTGAGTGATAAACTTAAAAATAAATCCGTTTTTCTGCTAAAGTATTTTCAATACCATAATAACTACCTTGTCATTGAACCAAAAATATCATGACCAAATATTGCCCTTGAGTAGTTCCTGACATATTACAAAAGCTTCCGTTAGTCGCTACATCCTCGAATTATACCACACATTTATCTCAAAATTGACATTGCCCCAAGATATCAGTCAGCGATAACAGTTTTCATGACAGTGGAAATGCATACTAAGCTCATGAAACAACCTTGCTTCCGTTTCATAATACATCCTGTGTCACAGCGCTTTGAGGTAGAATCATACTCTGTTCACGTGTAAAAATACAAATATAGGGCATATCATTAGCTTAACCAGTAATTGTTTGGTCGACTTGTACTTTTCCTACGGAATATCAATTTAGGATGTTGGAAATAGGTATTGTAAATGTGTTGCCCAAGGGATTGGAAAAAGCAACAAAACTAATTTCGTTGTTTATTTCCAAAATATGTAATGATACAAAAATCTGTAATGAAATATAACAACTGTTCATGAATAAAAAGAAGATCTCTTTCATATTAAATCCTCTTCATTAAAATCTTATAAATCCTTTTTGGGACAATAGTATTATAATGCATATACAAGTACCTTATTTCTTTTGGGAATGACCAAAATCGTGTTAAGCGCATGTAATAAACAAAATTACATCAATTTAACAACGTTTAATCAGTTATCGATTGCATCTACATACATTGTTCCTCTCTTTAACATGCTTTTAAAAGAATCCGCAATTATAAACCATGCTGTCAGTAAAAATATGACCTTCATGAAAAGCATTTTACATTCATGAATTTTAAAACAAGGAAACTATTATTTAATTTGGTTTGTTTTGATGTGATAGTTTTCAGCTGCGACCTATAACACTGTTTATAGCAAAGTCAGGTTGGTAGAAAGGGATTTCTTTTTCATGCATACCAAATGACTGCCGAGAGCAAAGTGCTCCTTTGTCTTCTTGGGCAATCTGTGCAATTCAGAAGGGATTTGTTGATTACCTTGAAGATTCCATTCTTTGTGTTGGATATTGAACTGACGTGTCCCAATTCGAACGAACCTCGTTCTTGTTTCTTGAGGCTTAATACGTTGTAGAATTGATTGGTAAACGTGAGTCGCAACGTTAGGATGAGACTGAAAGGTTACATAAGCCCTTCTGTTTTGGTATCATGCTTATACAAGTTCTATCATATATTCATAACGTGTTAGTTCTAACGATGAGGATCGGGAGTAGATTATAGATTACTCGGATGTCTACAATGAATGGATGTCTACAGTGAATTGAGCGTCAAGTGGACAAATGTACAACATAATGCTTTGAATCTTCAATCGGAATAAAGCCTAAATCAAATGTTTGGAAATTTACATGTACAGTATAAAGGACTCAGTCAATTAGAACTCTTGAAAGTCAGGCCTACCAAAGAAAAAATTGAAACGCCACTAAAACAGAAAAACTTACACCTAATTGCATGACATATCATCATAAAAAAGCTTTGACAAAAAAACATGACGACACACTGATTCAATTTAATAGTTTCTAATACGGTGCTTTGTAGCTTCATATTCGATATTTATTTCCTGAAACACGGACAATGATAAAAATATGTAGAAGGGATTTGAAAATCTCATCAAGGTCATGAACTTTGCACTTTAAGAACCAAGATTGGTTTTGGCAGAAGACACAAGCATAACCTTATTATAAAATGCTTTAAGCTTTTACGATTGATTTAACTTCAAAGTAAATGACATCGGCGTTGGGCCAACAGAAGGACACATCTGTTTCCGATCTTTTGAATCAATATCAGAGCGTGTCTAAGATTTCAAGAGTGACAGGAATATGACAGATAAGATCGAGTGTTTTATGAAAAAGGTTTCCCTCACATTCTGTAGGCAAACCAAATGTAATTGACAAAGAGATGTCAGTTCTGTCACTTGTCAAAATAAAAATAGTTAATATGACAAAGAGGTTTTTCATACGAATTCAGGATCAGATATTTTTATATTACATCTATGAAAATATGTCATATTCTTTCAATTCGTAAAGAGAACTTTCTAAAAACAAAATTCAGGCAACAGTACTACATCTAATTTTTTTTAAATAGAATGTACAATTCACTTTTTGGGCTAAAGAAATGCATTTGTATCATGTGTCTGCAGTTATAGATATCTTTGACTTCTTAGTTATCTCCGATAGTATACTAAGGAAGGTAAAACTTCAACTGGGCTTATAAATAGTATGCTCAAAACACCCTGGTTTTGACTCTACATGTACTTCAAGTGTGAAATGTGATTAAGAACTGATTAAAGCTTTCCTAAAGAAGCTTACAAGTGTGCGGAAACCAGAAACTACAAACATGAAACGTGATAATGAACCTAATTAAATGACAGAAAGTGTATCTATGATGATTATGTTTCGTTGGAAGAAGATGAAACTAGACATAGCCTAAGGTAAGTCTATTGAAACTATAGTTACAATTACACGTGTGTCTCATTACATAACCTTATAGCAGAATAACTCTGTGATGTGCGGGTTTCACTTCAGTGACACACGAGTGACATGTATCGTACAGATGTCAGAGTCTTGAACAGAGCCAATCATGGAGTCAACATCGGATCAAGCTGATCGTAAACAATGATTAAATTACGTGAAACGCCTCTGGGGAACGTCAAACGACTTCCTCTAACTTAGATATACATGTCCAACATACTTCAACTTAGCATTCTATTTTACATTGTTCTACTCGGATATACATGTCCACCATTCTTCGTAGTCTACGAAGATAGGTAACAGTTTGACAGGAAATATCCAGTTTTGAGATACCGTTTCATTTCAAAACGGATAGCAAGGTCAATACCCTGGCATCAACAGCAATAGAACATTTCCGTGTAAGTTGTCACTCATGATTTCATCAAATTCTGCAATATTTCACTACTAAGCATTGATACAATATTTTTAAGAAAACAAATAAATGTTGCTTACACATATAAATAAAATATAGGTAAAAAAACCTCTAACAACCACGTTTCCTTGCGCCTGTCTTTGTTGATATTTTTCGCAAAGAATGTAAAATTTAAATTGGCAACGCTAACCTTAACTGAGGTCAAGCTAAGCAGAGGAAAGGAATTTGTATTGTTATAAATACGCGTCAATTTGAGAAGACATACATGCACTAATGCACAGGGGGACAAAGAGTAACCATTATATATACTTTTTCTGCATTTAATCCCTGACGTAAGTCTGTAGTCTTAAAGGAACTTGAACTTGTATTATTGAAGGACTTGTCCTCTGAAAAAAACTCAATTGAATTTCCCTTGTAGGTCACAAATACGTTCTATACAGTTCTATGGAAACAGAATTCTACTTACTTAAGGACAGCTTTCTGGTCGCAAAGAGGACCATCTATGAAAAATACTTTGTTTAGTTTTTTATATGCCCGTGGCAAATAAAACAATGAAAAAAGGTTTGGCTAAGTTGTCTATGATCAAAACGTTTGTGCACACATGCCTTGGCGAATGATACTCATACTTTTCATTTTATCTATATATATTAATACATTGTGTATGCATATATATATGAATGTGGCCTTATGTTTATGTTATATGCTAGTTTACATTCATTGAATAAAGTCTTGAATCATTCATTTACTTCATCTTTACTACTTCAAGGCAGTACAGAGTCACGTTTCAGGATAAAGAAACCAACTCGGCCTTCAAGGCAGCACAGGTTTCAGTAGACCAGAAGCTGAGAAGGTAAAAGCAAGGTACATGTAGTATGTAAGGACAGTAGGCCATCAAATTGACACTCTGCATCCTGTCTACAAGCTCTTCACATTGCTTGTGCCACCTGCTAACAACCTCGTTTGCTTTCGCCTGTCTTTGTGGATACTTTTTACAAAGAAAGTACAAAAATTTTTAAATTGAAATTTAGCAACGCTAACCTTAATTGAGGTCGAGTCGAGGGAGGGAATTTTTACGGTTTTAAAGACGATGTGTCAATTTGAGAAGACATACATTAATGCACAGGGGGCAAAGTGTTACAAGATTTATATCACTCGTGCAGTCTCCTGCTGATTTTATTCCCTGACTTATATATGTACAATGTAGCCTTAAAAACAAAAGTTGTTAACTTGTTGAAAGACTTGTTCTTTGAAAAAACTTAACTGAATTTCCCTTGTGATCCGGATACATTAACAAGGCGAATGATGGATCACTCTTACTTCATAAAAAGATAATGTTCTTAAACATAATGAAATAGGGAAAACTGACCAAGGTTCGGACACCACCAAAGTCGCTCGAACTTCAGACACTTTTGATTAGAAGCTGACGCAGTTTTATGTAAAATATCTAAATGTCATTTTTGTTGTAACCTGTCCTGATATTTATTTACCATGATAAATATTTTATCATTGGAACTATTTCCAGACTTACTTTTTCGGACAGGGGCAATTGCAAAATTTGCGAAATATTTGTTTTCATGTAAAAGTTCAGGAAATAAAGGAAGCGCCATAAAATCCGTTATTTATTTTAAAAGGGAATATACTCCGATAAATATTTTCAATCAAAAAGTTAATTAAGAAGTAAACATCAGGATTTTTGCAATATATGAAAATGACCTTGGTTCGGACAGTTTTGACCTTGGTTCGGACACTTATAAATTTCTTTAAAAATATACAAATTTTCTAACAATTGCTGCTAAAAAAAAAAAAATTGGGGTCATGGGGTCACGAAATCTACAATTTAGAATCCCTATTGGCCAAGGAGTCTACTCACAATTTTTTAGCTCTCTAGACCTTTTGGAACTGGAGAAGAAGATGAAAATAGGATTATAAAGTTTTGACCCCTGTGACCCCATTTGGGGTCATGGGGTCACGAAATCTACAATTTTGAATCCCTATTGGCCAAGGAGTCTACTCACAATTTTTCAGCTCTCTAGACCTTTTTGGAACTGGCGAAGAAGATAAAAATAGGTTTTTAAAGTTTTGACCCTTGTGACCCCATTTGGGGTCATGGGGTCACGAAATCTACAATTTAAAATCCCCATTGGCCAAGGAGTCTGCACATCAAATTTCAGCTCTCTAGACCTTATGGAACTGGAGAAGATGAAAATAGGTTTTTAAGGTTTTTACCCCTGTGACCCAATTTGGGGTCATGGGGTCACGAAATCTACAATTTAGAATCCCCATTGGCCAAGGAGTCTGCACATCAAATTTCAGCTCTCTAGAGTCATAGGTTCTGGAGAAGAAGTAAAAAATGTGAAAAGTTTACGGACGGACGGACGTCTTGCCATGCCATAAGCCCATCGGCTCTTTCAGACTGTGTGGCTTTTTTATTTAAATTTGTGCACACTGAATAATGTTTTTCGTCTTCTGTAAAACAATTGTTCTTCATAATATTTGTTAAAAAAATAACCAAGGACACAAATTCCCGAATGTTCTGTAAATTTAATTACATTGACACTGATTTCTTCCTGTAAATGAAGTATTCTCACTAGAAATGAAACATTAAAACTTTTTTAACGGGACAGATTAATCACAATAAATAATAACTTAATTCACACATGTTTTACTGTATAACTTAAAAAAACAAGGCATATCAACATTTGCAAGTCAAAGAAATCACTTGAATACTATAAAAACAACCTTCACAAACGCACATAAAAATACTATCAGAGAACTTTCCTTATCCTTCTGGAATTGAGAACTGAATGGCATTAAATAAAATATGAACATTAAAGATAATACAGGTTTTCTGCTAAAGTATTTTCAAGTACTATAACCAAATAACTACATCCATAGAAACACTCGACTTGATAACTACGTTGCCATTGAAACAAAACTATCATGACCAAATATTGCCTCTGAGGAGTTCCTGAAATTTCACAGATGCGTCCGTAACTTCCTACATCCTCGCATTATAAGCACAGATTTATCTCAAAATGGACATTTCCCCAAGATATCAGTCAGCGATAACAGTTTTCATGACAGTAGAAATGCATTCTAAGCTCATGAAACATCCTTCCGTTTTATAAAACCTCTTGCCTCAAAGCGTTTTAAGGCACTTATAAAAACACATATAGGGGATATACATTGCTTAACCGTTAATTGTTTCGTCGACTTGTACTTTTCCTATGGGATAACGTTTTCGGATGATGAAAATAGGTATTGCAAATCTGTTCCCCAAGGGATTGGAATAACGACAAAAATGATTTCATTATTCATTTCCAAAATATGTAATGATAAAAAAACTCCTCAAAAAGTAAAAGTAAAAGTCATTATCTGATATGAATGCTGAAATTAAATCATTTATTCGCGTCTATGAGTAATAATTATTCAGATATTTTATCTTTCTATATTGGCATTGAATATATAGAGGTTATCATGAGAGTGTGTTCGGGATCGTTAATATCCTGCATTAGCAATAAACATCGTATTTTGCGAGCCTTGGCGAGCTAAATACATAGTGTTTATTCCTAATGCAGGAAAATTACAAATCCCAAAACACACCAGCATGATAACTTTTTTATCACACAATGTCATTTTAAATTTTTAATCCAAACAAATGCTTGATAATACCATTTTGATAGTTGACATTGTTGTAAAAGATGGGCGAATTGATATTATGCAAATGAAGGGTGTAATGACTGCGACAGTGATTTGATTAAATATAATTACTCCTTATTAATGCATTCTAATATTGTTTCAGTTATTTTGTCACAACTCGAAAGTTTTTTTAAAAAATAGAGCCATTGGCTCTGTAGCTCATCAGGCTTCATCATAAATTATGCTGTAGAGTGTGGCCAATGTGATGCCCCCTTTGTAGAGGCCACAGGGGCACCAATCATAAAATTAAGTATATAGGGGACAAGTTTCAGTTTTCTAGGCCTAATACTTCAGGAGAAGAAGATGAAAAAAGATTTGAAGGACGTTCCTGTTGCCTTTATTAGGGGCCACAGGGTCACCAAAGCTACAATTCATAATCCTCACTAGTCTGGACACACAGTTTCAGCTGTCTAGGCCTTATGCTTCTTGAAAAGACGATGAAAATAGGTTTTTTGGGCGTGGCCCCTGTGGCCCTTATTAGGGGTCACAGGGCCACTAAAGCTATAATTTATAATCCTCACTGTTCAAAGAGGCTATACACAAAGTTTCAGCTTTCTAGGCCTCATGGTTCTGGAGAAGAATATGAAAATAGGCTTTTAGGGCGTGGCCCCTGTAGCCCTTATTAGGGCCACAGGGCCACTAAAGCTACAATTTATAATCCTCACTAGCAAAGGAGTCTGTACACAAAGTGTCAGCTTTCTAGGCCTTATGGTTCTGGAGAAGAAGATGAAAATAGGTTTTTAGGGTGTGGCCCCTGTGGCCCTTATTATGGGACACAGGGCCACCAAAGCTACAGTTTATAATCCTCACTAGCCAAGGAGTCTGTTCACAAAGTTTCAGCTTTCTAGACCTTATGGTTCTGGAGAAGAAGATGAAAATAGGTTTTTAGGGCGTGGCCCCTGTGGCCCTAATTAGGGTTCACAGGAACCGAAGCTACAATTGATAATCCTCACTAGCAAAGGAGTCTGTACATAAAGTTTCAGCTTTCTAGGCCTTATGGTTCTGGAAAAGAAGATGAAAAAAGGTTTTAAGGGGGTTGCCCCTGTGGCCCATATTAGGGGTCACAGTGCCACCAAAGCTAAAATTTATAATCCTCACTAGCCAAGGAGTCTGTTCACAAAGTTTCAGCTTTCTAGACCTTATGGTTCTGGAGAAGAAGATGAAAATAGGTTTTTAGGGCGTGGCCCCTGTGGCCCTAATTAGGGTTCACAGGAACCGAAGCTACAATTGATAATCCTCACTAGCAAAGGAGTCTGTACATAAAGTTTCAGCTTTCTAGGCCTTATGGTTCTGGAAAAGAAGATGAAAAAAGGTTTTAAGGGGGTTGCCCCTGTGGCCCATATTAGGGGTCACAGGGCCACCAAAGCTACAATTTATAATCCTCACTAGCCAAGGAATCTGTACACAAAGTTTCAGCTTTCTAGGCCTTATGGTTCTTGAGAAGAAGATAAAAATAGGTTTTAAGGGCGTGGCCTCTGTGGCCCTTATTTGGGATCACAGGACTACCGAAGCTACAATTTATAATCCTCACTAGCCAAGGGATCTGTACACAAAGTTTCAGCTTTCTAGGCCTTATGGTTCTGGAGAAGAAGTCGAAATTCCACAAAGTTTACGGACGGATGGACGGACGCCGGCCACCATGCCATGCCATAAGCCCATCGGGCCTTACAGGCCACATGAGCTAAAAACACCAAAAATCTGCTGATTTTCAAATGAAAACATTTTTAAAATTTTTTTACAGATCCGAACACACGTTCTATCATCTTACGAGAAAAAGAGGGCGAGTCTATCTCACGTAGGGGCAAGAGTTGCAATGGCAGCTTGCGTTGAAACAACAAACATTAGCGGACAGCTAAACTAGACTGTGCAATCTGTAATTCAAACTAAACAAGCCTAAAGTATAGAACACTGAAGATTGATAAATGGGCGTTTTTAACATAAGACGAGGACCGCCTTGCTTGTGAGTAAAATTGTTCGTTCGGTTCATTCAACTCACGATGGCAGTTATTTTACACTGCTATGTCATACATATGGGTAAAGAATCATACAGTTTTGTTGCTATTTCTTAGATTAATGTCTATGCATTGTATCATTTCCTATGTCTCTCCCTGTTACTAAAGGCGTTCAAAATATGAACACTTGTGGCGTCATCAGAATTTTCAAAAGAAGTTCCGACCTTGATCTTTGAAATTTGCAACTCTATCCGAAAATGACCCCAACGGATATCCAAAATATATATATGCTTTTATAAGAACACGCAATTATAAATCATACTGTTCGTGAAAACATGACCTTCAAGAAAAGCATTTACATTCGTAAATCTTAAAACAAGGAAACTATTATTGAAATTGGTTTGTTTTGATTTTATAGCTTTAAGTTATACCTGCGACCTATAACACTGTTTATAGCATAGTCAAGTTTGTAGAAAGGGAATTTTTTTTCATGCATACCAAATGACTGCTGAGAGCAAAGTGCTCCTTGTTGCATCAAACATTCGTTATATACATATACAACTAGCCACAATAGCATTCTCCATACACCAATCTTTACCTACCAATAATACTTGATATCATAACTTATATTAATAGAGTACATTGAATATAACACAAGAATAATAGTTTTCGTTAAGGTACAAAACGAATGTCAGCTCTATCAGTCTGATCTTTAGCTGAGACATACAAAGCCCGCTATAAGGGCTGCTAGAAGCATACTCCTAAGCTGTGTTACATGAAAAGGGAAAATAAGTTTCATATATGAACAAACCTAAAAAACGGTTTCCCTTTAGGTGCTATTGCTATCAAGAGACATATCTTATACCGTTCAGCCAAATATTTTCCTGATCTTTCATAGCCTTAGAAGGATCTATCCATTGGCAAAAAAACTCTTAGCGCCAATTATGTTGGATCACCTTTTATTCAATTGTGGTAGGGAAATCTATAATCAAAGCTACACTGAACATGGTATGTTCATAACAAAACTGTCACTTTCTAGTAATTGATTAAACAACGGTCTACAGCCACTTTAAATTTGCAAAAGACAAACTCCTATTTTTCCCCAAAAACATGACCATTGACAACTTATCATCGTGTGCCTAACTACATGTCGTCTGTTAATATCGCTCATTTGTGAAGTTTGACAAAAAAAAATTTTCTAAAACTAGCAATGTGTAAGTTCACTTGGGCTTTTCTCTTGCATACAATTCCAATCAAAACAGGCTTGGTATATAGAATAAATAACATGCCACTTTACCTGATGTATATAACACCATGTGCATTTTTAAATTGGAAACATACAGGGTACTTAACAATCTTTCATTTAACATAAATATCACACTGTGATATCTTACAGGGACGACTAATAAATAATGATTTATACATGAAGTTGACAACGTAAAAGAAACGAATTTTTGGTCCAAGATCAGAGCAGGACAACACGTTGATTCGATTAAATGACAAATTTCTTTGGAGACCTATGTTCAATATTTGAATACGAATCTGTAAGACAGGCAATGATAAAAGTTTGCATTTTGTTTGATTTAAATTTATCATTATGGTCATCAACTATGCACTTTAAGACCAAGACATGGCAGAAGACACAAGCAAGACCTTATTATGAAATGCTAAAAGCTTTTGCGATTGATTTAACCGACCCTAAAGACACATCTGTTTCAGATATTTTGATTCAATACCAGAGCGTGTCTAAGATTTCAAGAGTGACAGGAACATGACGGATAAGATTGTGTGTTTTATCAAAAAGGTTTCAGTCACAATTCCACAAAGGAAGCAAAACGTAATGAGTAAAAGAGTTGTCAGTTCTGTTACTTGTCAAGGTAAAAATAATGAATATGACAAATAGCTTTTTCATACGAATTCATGATCAGATATTTTGATATGACATCTATGAGAATATGTCATAATCATTCAATTTGTAAAGAGAACTTTGTATTCACGAAATTCAAGCAACATTACTACATTTAGTAGTAGTTTCCTAAGTTTTCTAATAGAATGTACAATTTACTTTTTAGGCTAAAGAAATGTATTTGTATCATGTTTCTGCAGTTATAGGTATCTTTGTTATCTTTGATAGTATACTAAGCAAGTTAATACTTCAACTTTGCTTATAAATAGTATGCTCAAAACATCTTGTGCTTTGACTCTACTTCAAGTGTGAAATGTGATAAAGAACTGATCAAAGCTTTCCTTAACAAGTTTGAAAGAGTGCGGACACCAGAAACTGCAAACATAAAAATGTGATAATGAACCTAATAAAATGAAAAACAGTGTACCTATGTCGAAAATATTTCGTTTGTTTGATCAATGATCACGATTGTTCTCCTTCTACAATTCTCATAAATAAATAGTCTCTGAGATTGAAGAAGATGAAACGAGACATAGCCTAAGGGTAGTCTCAAGAACTATGGTTTCAATTACAAGTATGTCTCATTACAACAACATTATAGCAGAATATCTCTGTGATGAAAGGTCGCAAGATCGCAAGTTTCACTTCAGTGACACACGAGTGACATGTATCGTACAAATGTCAGTTTTTTTAACAGAGCCAATCATGTAGTCAATATTGGATCAAGCTGATTGTAAACAACAATTGCATTATGTGCATCCCCTCTGGGAAACGCCTAACAATTTCCTCTAAGATATACATGTCCATCATACATGTACTTCAAATTAGAACTTATTCTAGGATTTGACATTGTTCTCATTCTAGTACAAAAGAGACAGATAACAGTTTGACGTGAATGGTCCAGTTTTTGGTACAGTCATTTCTATATGGATGACGTCTAATTTAAACTTCGATAGCGAGGTCAATATCCTTGCAACACCAGCAGTTGAACATTATGTTGTCATTCATGATTTCATCGAAGTCTGCAATATTTCACTCCTATGCATTGATACGATAATTTTTGAAATACATAAAGTGTTGCTGACACATATCAATAAAAGCATAGGTCAAACCACGTTTCTATTTGCCTGTTTTTGTTGATATTCTTTTACAAAGAAGTACAAAAAATTTAAAATTTAAATTTCCCAACACTACCTTTAGTTGATCAAACTAAGTCGAGTGAGGGAGTTTTTACGGTTATAACGATGATGTGTCAATTTGAGAAGGCGTACTAGCATTTTACACAGGGCGACAAAGTGTAACCATTATGCAGAATTCTTCTGCATTTATTTCCTGACTTATGTCTGTAGCCTTCAAGCAACAACTTTTGAACTTTGCATTGATGAAGGTGAAGGACTTGTTCTTTAAAACAAATATCAATTGGATTTTCCTTGTAGGTCAAATATACGTTATATACAGTTCTATGGAAGCAAAAAACTACTTACGTGACAGCTGTCTGGTCGCAAAGAAGACCATTTATGTAAAAACATTTCTTTCACAATTTTTGAACTTTGTATTGGTGAAGGACTTGATCTTTAAAAAAAATCTCAATTGGATTTCCCTTGTAGATCAAATACAATGTATACATTATATACAGTTCTATGGAAGCCAAAATATACTTACGTAATGACAGCTTTCTCGTTGCAAAGAGGACCATTTATGAAAAAGGACTATTTATAGTTTGTCAAGTTCCCGCAGCAAATAAAACTTTCTTGAATTATGATCAAACAAAGGTTTGGCTAAGTTGTCTATGATCAAAACGTCCCTGCATACATCATAGAAAGTTTATGATATTATAATCATGCTTACTGAGTGTATATGGAGACTATTGAAGTGAAATCTATATCAAAATACAACAATATACACACATGCATTGGCATTGATCCCCAAACTTTCCATTCTATTTTAAGAAATCATTCATGTAAATATATTTTGTATACATATAATTGAATGTGGCCTTGTGTCGACGTTAAATGTTAGTGTATATGCGTTGAATAAAGCTTGAATGATTCATTTACTTCATCTATAAAGAAAGTTCACATGTGATATACAAAGTTCTTTTTCTTTACTGAAATCTAAGTACAAAGTCACGTTTCAGCATAAAGAAACCATCTCAGCCTTCAAGGCAGCACAGGTTTCAGTAGACCAGAACCAGAGAAGGTAAAAGCAAGGTACAGTAAATGGAGTTAGTTATATGAGAGGACAGTAACCCGTCAAATAGACACTCTGCATCTGTCTTCAAGCTCTTCACATTGCTCGTGCCACCTGCTAACAACCTCGTTTCCTTTCGCCTGTCTTTGTGGATACTTTTTACAAAGAAAGTACAAAAAAGTTCAAATTTAAATTTTGCAACGCTTACCTTAATTGAGGTCAAGCTAAGTCGAGGGAAGGAATTTTTACGGTTTTGAAGACGCTGTGTCAATTGGAGAAGACATACATTAAAGGGGCAGTAGCACGTTTTTTGATAACTTTATATTTTAAAATTTTCACTGATAATTGTAAGCTAATGTTAAATGTATTATATTGACAGTGTCAAAAATCTCATTAAACAAGTCAATCGTCCATAGTCAGAGGACAAAGTTTGAAGATTTACATGAAATCCATTGGCGGCCATTTTTGTGTGAACACCTTTAATTCATTTTGAGTAAGAAAAAGGAATCGCATGGCTAAACTTTACAATATATATTTGAATTATTACTGCTCCATTTAGTTTAAATACATTGTCTTTCAATTGGAACCATTAATTTTCATTTTCCTGACAACACCTTATATTCCCCCTAAAAACGTGCTACTGCCCCTTTAATGCACAGGGGGCAAAGTGTTACATTGTTTATATCACTTATGCAGTCTCCATGTATGTAGCCTTAAAACAAAAAGTTTTGAACTTTGTATTGTTGAAGGACTTGTTCTGTGAACAAAACTCAATTAGTCCCTTGTGATCAACAGTAACAAGGCAAATGATGGATCGCTCTAACTTCATAGAAAGATAAAGTGGGTAAACACAATGAAATAGTTGTCCAATTAAATTACTGACAGTGGAATAACTGTTTTCTCAACATTTTGCTTTTACGATTTAAAAACTTACATGTATTTAAATAAATTTTTAGAAGATTATCAGATATTTAATGTATCTTATAGTT
The DNA here is from genome assembly GCA_916613615.1 of Steromphala cineraria. Lineage (NCBI taxonomy): Eukaryota > Metazoa > Mollusca > Gastropoda > Trochida > Trochidae > Steromphala > Steromphala cineraria. Next base: position 12,709,346 of record OU744729.1, read on the forward strand.
ACATTTTGCAATATTTCGAATTTCAAGACTTTGAGCTCAAAAGATTAATTTAATTCTTTCAAATGGAACACAATTGTCAATGTTTTGTTACATTACTGAGAACTTAGTGATATAAAGACTGTCATAGAATACAAGTCATATTTCAAAAATATAAGCAATCAAGTAACAATACTATACAGCTGTGTATCTTAAGTTTGTTCACTTACCTTCGTTTTCAAGTGCAAATATCATGTAATTTGTAACGTCTTTGAGACATCATGTCATGTGAAAACAAAACCGATAATGATGAAATTTCACTGCATAAGTTAAGATTCAGTTTGCGTTGACATATGAGTATGTCATACCAAGCAGATAGCTGTAACACATTTGGTAGGTCATTGAAGTGACCAGGGGTCAAAATTTGGAAAACACTGATTTCTATTTTGCTCTAAAAAATCCTTCATAAGTGATCAACAGCCTTAGATCTTATTAATATGTGTTCCGTTACGTTAAGGCAACGTAACTGTGCTGATTTTTTTCCTAGAAAGTTTACATGGATGATTTTAATCGAAATTTAAGAAAATCCGAATTTCACAAATATGACCCCATCTGTCTATTCAACAATGCCAAATATCGACATTCAGCACCAGTGAAAAGACGATCTCGAAATATAGTTTGGGAATGATTATTTCACACATGGGTAATTGACGATCTTCTGTAAGTGCTCCTGGAGTTATTTTATGAACGAAACCCAAATTACATGATATTTGCACTAAGATCACAAGCAGGTGAACAAACATTTGGTATGCAGCTGTATGTAGGTCTGCTTTTGCACGAGTTTGGTCTAAATCACCCAAGTTATTTTTTAGTGATCTAAAAACTAAAGACAAGATTAACCCAATAGGCAAGCTAATATTGCATTGGGGGCTGTATTGCTCTGGTTTAGACCATGACCCGGTAACTGTATTGGTCTCTATGACGGAAGGAAGATTGCTCTTCTTCGTGCAGTGAACAAGCACTAGCAGATTCAGTGGGAACTCAACACCAGGCATTTCAATTACTTAATCCAGATGTCAAGTGTACGGAATTAAGAGCATCACTGAATGATTGGCAGGTATTATGGGTTTTACCGAACAGATCATTTAATTGATAACGGAAAGACGCTCTCTCAGTATTGATCCTTGTACTATCCCCGTATTCCCTTCCAACTATTGCATTTTACATGACCCTACATTCCAGGCACGTAATTCAGTATGAAACGCATCGTTTCAACTCCAGAGATAAACATATTACCATGATATTAATGTATTTACATGTATGGAATAAATCATGGAATATGAAGAATCAATTTAACAATAAATGAAAACATACATTTATTGTCCCCTGATTTGTAGACTTAACTTTAACCTAATATGATGAGCTAAAGGGTTAATTCATGCGTTTAACTTACTTTCTAGAAACAAATTAAAATAAATATAACAAAAAACTGAATCTCAATGATAAAAAATTCATTACTCGTCCGTTTCTACTAATACAACTGACTAGGTGATTGAAGACGGGATAGCTGTCTAATTAATCGAACCTGTCAAACTGGTAAAATGCAAACTTGTCATGCAATGTTCCTCTGCAAAAAGGATTCTGATAAAATCGATATATGATATATTTCAAATTCAAAACGATAGCGCAAAACCACAAGGTTTGTATAAATTCATTTTTTATAACAGGGATGTATACATTTTGAAAAAATCGTCTTAGCGATATATCTTCTTGTCAAAATAGACAACAACGTCCTGTTGGACGAACAGTTTAATCAATTTAAGGTCAAAAATTCAAACAGTGTTATTTACATCAATTGTTCAAATAAGAATACCATTGCCATAGATCGATTTTAGATAAATAATGCACAAGACAACATTTCACCATGATACATAGCCATAATTGTGCTGCAGGCTTTCCCCCTTCAATAATACTTGCATAGTGATATAAGTGAAATACTCTTGAAAGCGGCGTAAAGACCCAAATCACCTCACCTCACCTCGCATGGAAACATTTCAACTTTGAAAATCATGAGAGTATGATGCGTTAGCAATGCACGTGATCACTTGATTGATCCTCTTTGACATTTCACCTTTCCGTCTCTGTAAGACCTGTTTTGATATTTGGTGCCAGTGTTTTTTCAATGATGCATTCATCTCAGCCACAGCTCGTAAGGGGGATGTACGACGTTCAAGATCACCACAAAATGTTCTATTGGCTTCGGATCATATCATCTTGTTGTTAACTACATGTACACTGTTAATATCGCTCATGTGGAAGGTTTGAAGGTTTGATTACAGAATGTTTTCTAAAACTAGCAATGAGTTAGTTCACTTTGGCATTTCTCTCACATACAATTCCAATAAAAACAGTGTTGGTATGTAAAATAATGAACATGCTACTTAACCTGATGTATATAACAGCATGGCCATTTTCAAATCAGAAATAACACAGGATAATAAACGACCTTTAATTTAATATAAATAATACACTGTGATATCTTACACGGACAACTTATAAATAATGATTTATGCATGAAGTTGACGACACAAAATAAATTATTCTTTGCGCTTTTGCTTTCAGATCAGAGCAGGCCAGGACAACACATTAATTCAATTAAATGAGAAAGTTCTAATATGTAGCTTATGAGACCCATGTTCATTATTTGAATATGAATCTGTAAGACAGGCAATGATAAAAGATTGTAGAAGGGATTTAAGGTTATCATAATGGTCATGAACTATGCACTTTAAGACCAAGACATGGCAACATACACAAGCTTGACCTTTTTATGAAATGCTTAAAACTTTTCGATTTATTTAACTGACCTTATGACACATATGTTCAGATATTGTGAATTAATGCCAGAGCATGTCTAAGATTTCAAGAGTGACAGGAACATGACAGAAAAGATTGAGTGTTTTATCAAAAAGGTTTCAGTTAAACTCCACAAAGGAAGTAAAACGTAATGGACAAAGAGTTGTCAGATCTGTCACTTGTCAAGATGAAAATAATGAAAATGACAAATAGTTTTTTTCATACGAATTGAGGATCAGCTATTTTTATATGTCATCTAAGGGAATATGTCATAATCATTTACTTCGTAAAGAAAACTTTGTAATCACGAAATTCAGGCAACATTGCTACATTTAGTCGTAGTCGTCTACTTAGTTTTCAAATAGAATGTATAATTTACTTTTTGGGGCTAAAGAAATGCATCATGTTTCTGCAGTAATAGGTATCTTTGACTTCTTAGTTATCTTCGATAGTATACTTAGCAAGTTAATACTTCAACTTTGCTAATAAATAGTATGCTCAAAACATCTTGTGCTTTGACTCTGCTTCAAGTGTGAAATGTGATTAAGAACTGATTAAAGCTTTCTTTAACGAAACTGCAAACATGAAAATGGGATAATGAACCTAATAAAATGAAAAAATATATATATCTATGACACAAACATTTCGTTACCTTGCAAACAATGACCACGATTGTTCTCCGTCTACATTTCTCACAGGTAAACAGTCTCTGAGATTGAAGAAGATGAAACGAGACGTAGCCTAAGGTTATTCCATTGAAACTATGGTTTCAATTACAAGTATGTCACATTACAACAACCTTATAGCAGAATATCCTTGTGATGAAAGGCCAAAAGTTTCACTTCTGTGGCACACGAGTGACATTTATCGTACCGATGTCAGAATCTTGAACAGAGCCAATCATGAAGACAACATCGGATCAAGCTGATCGTAAACAACGATTGCTTTATGTGCATCCCCTCTCGGAAACGTCAAACGATTTTTTCTTACTTAGATATTCGCATTCTAGTACATAATGGACAGATAACCGATTGACGGATTGTATCCATATATCTGAATGTGGCCTTGTGTCGACGTTAAATGTTAGTGTATATTCGTTGAATAAAGCTTGAATCATTCATTTACTTCATCTATAAAGAAAGTTCTCATGTGATAGTATGTATAGTTGTATTTCTTTTTAACTGAAATCTAAGTCACGTTTCAGCAAAAAGAAACCAACTCAGCCTTCAAGGCAGCACAGGTTTCAGTAGACCAGGAGCTAAGCAAGGTACATAGAGTTGGTTATATGAGAGGACAGTCAGCCATCAAATTGACACTCTGCATCCTGTCTACAAGCTCTTCACATTGCTCGTGCCACCTGCTAACAACCTCGTTTCCTTTTGCCTGTCTTTGTGGATACTTTTTACAAAGAAAGTACAAAAAATTTAAAATTTAAATTTTGCAACGCTCACCTTAATTGAAGTCGAGGGAGGGAATTTTTACGGTTTTCAATTGGGGAAGACATACATTAATGCACAGGGGGCAAAGTGTTACAATATTTATATCACTTATGCAGTCTCCTGCTGAATTAATTCCATGACTTATGTATGTAGCCTTGAAACAAAAAGTTGTTAACTTTGTGTTGTTCTTTGAAAAAACTCAATTGGATTTCCCTTGTGATCCACATTAATAAGGCGAATGATGGATCACTCTAAGTTCATGGAAAGATAAAGTGGTTAAACATAATGAAATATATGTCCAACTGAATTACTGACAGCGAACTAACTGTTTTCTCAACATACGATTTAAGAAAATACATGCATTTAAATATTCTTTAGACGACAGTCAGATATGTAATGTTTCTCATTTTATCATTTTGCAATATTTCGATTTCCTTGATTTTGAGTTCAAGAGGTCTAATAATAAAAACTAAAGAAAATGATCCAACTTACGAGAGTTGTGAACATCATCAATTTCCCGAATGTAATTTTAAAAATGTTTTAGCCTATTCTGAATATTCTTTTAATATCTTTAAAATCACATACAAGGCGAAACTACTCTTGTAAACTGATTTTTTTCAAATCATCTTGCCAAGTTTTTTAGCTTTTTATCAACTTGATTGACATGTGTCTGACAGTTATTCAAAATGTGTCCAATCAAAATATTTTTGCCTACCTTAATTTTTCTGCTTTTTAATAATAATGATAATGAAAAAGATGACAAGTTTGTCACTTACATCAACATTATCAACACCTTAACCAGCTACTAATATATCACTTGATGAACAGAGGTACATTTTGAATAACATATCTTGTTGACACCACACATCTCTCAACTTGTGTCACAGTGTGTGGCAATCCAAGATTGTTGGGATTTACCCACACATTCGAGGAGGCGGACACACTATGTTGGTAAACAACACTGCTAGCGGTCAACTTAACTGCACAAGACCACGTGCAACCAGGTTGAAGAATGAGATTAATTCTCTCAGGCATGAATGTTAATTAAATTGACATATTCAGTATTTTCTCCATTGAAACAGTAGAACTATAATGGAATGTTCTTCAGAACTTTAGCATATTGTCAGTAGCCGACCAATCACATCGTCGCATCATAAAGTTGAATGGCGGTGATCATGATCATCTGCTGACACCGAAGGCATTTGTTAGAGACTTTGCGATGGGCTAGCTGAGGTTACATCAGAACAAATGACTACGAACGTGGAGGGGAAACTCAATGGTGAAACACTTTCATATCCTAGTTATGTCAATATTTTCAAATAAATATTTGTAGGAAGACAGTCAATTAAAATCAGTTTGTCTTATGACATTACTGTTATCTTACTAAAATGCTTTAAATAAGGAAAGGATGAAGCTTAATCAAGTGTATTTCAACGTAAAAATTTAAAATGTAAAACTTATAAATATTCGAAAAGTAATCTGTTCACATTGCTTGCCCTTCAGTCTTATGTGTATCTCAATTTTAATCATATTTCAATTTGATCAAAAAAGTTAGTTCTCCTATAATGTCCTGGAGTCCATGCCTGCCATGTTTCCAGTGACACTTCTATTATGAATTACACATTGAGGGTAACCCATAACAGGGACATCCAGGGATTATAGTCATTTTGTATGTACATTTATTAAGTATGCGTGTATAGGCTTGACAATTTGTATGGACCAAAGTCCGGGAAAATATTTAATGGTGTGTTTTGCAGATAATAACAATAAAGGGAATTGAAAATACCTGATCAGTTATAGTTTGGGAAGCAATATACAAGAAGGCAACTTGAGTGGTTTAATTCTTGTTCCCGCTGTGTGGCTTTGTTATTTGTGCACACTGAATAATATTTTTCGTCTTCTGTGATACAATTGTTCTTCATAATATTTGTTAAAAATATAACCAAGGACACAAATTCCCGAATGTTCTTTAAATTTAGTTACAACGACACCGATTTCCTCCTGTAAATGAAGTATTGTCACTAGTAATGAAACATTAAAAACTTTTGAATAGGACAGATTAATCACAATAATTCATAACTGAATTCACACATGTTTTACTGTATTACTTAAAAAACAAGGCATATTAACATTTGCAAGTCAACGAATTCACTTGAATACTACAAAAACAACCTTCACAAACGCACACAAAGATAATGTCAGAGAACTTTTCTTATCTTCTTGAATTAAGAACTGAATCGAGTTATATATGATATGAACAGGCTTTTTGGTTAAGTATTTTCAAGTACCATAACCAAAGAACTATATCCATGGAAACACTCGTCTTGATGACTGTGTTGGTATGGAAACAAAACTATCATGACCAAATATTGCCTCTGAGGAGTTCCTGAAATATCACAGATGCATCCGTAACTTCCTACATCCTCGCATTATAAGCACAGATTTATCTCAAAATGGACATTGCCCCCAAGATATCAGTCAGCGATAACAGTTTTCATGACAGTAGAAATGCATACTAAGCTCATGAAACATCCTTGCTTCCATTTTAAAAAACATCTTGCGTCAAAGCGTTTTAAGGCAAAATCGTAGTCTGTACACTTGTAAAAACACAGATATAGGGGATATAATTTGCTTAACCATTGATTGTTTGGTCGACTTGTTCTTTTCCTATGGGATAACGTTTTCGGATGATGAAAATAGGTATTGCAAATATGTTCCCCAAGGGATTGGAATAAGCAACAAAAATGATTTCATTATTCATTTTCAAAATATGTAATGATAAAAAAAACTCCTCAAAAAGTAAAAGGAAAACTTAATTCATATCAGCAAAAAGTCATTATCTGATATGAATAATGAAATTAAATCATTTATTCGCGTCGATGAGTAAATATCATTCAGATATTTTATCTTTCAATATTGGCATTGAATATATAGAGTGTGTTTCGGGATTGTAAATATCCTGCATTAGCAATAAACATCGTATTTTGCGAGCCTTGGCGAGCTAAATACATAGTGTTGATTCCTAATGCAGGAAAATTACAATCCCAAAACACACGAGCATGATAACTTCTTTATCACACAATGTCATTTTAAATTTTTAATCCAAACAAATGCTTGATAATACCATTTTGATAGTTTACATTGTTGTAAAAGATGGGCTCATTGATATTATGCAAATGAAGGGTGTAATGACTGCGACAGTGATTTGACAAAACATAAGTCCTCCTTATTAATGCATTCTAATATCGTTTCAGTTATTTTTTATTTTAAAAAACACCAAAAATCTGCTGATTTTCAGATGAAAACATTTTTTTACGGATTCGAACACACGTTCTATCATCTTACAAAAAAAAGAGGGCGAGTCTATCTCACATAGGGGCAAGAGTTGCTTCCCTTCAGCTAAGTTGCAATGGCAGCTTGCGTTGAAACAACAAACATTAGCGGACAGCTAAACTAGTCTGTGCAATCTCTAATTCAAACTAAACAAGCCTAAAGTATAGAACACTGAAGATTGATAAATGGGCGTTTTTAAAATAAGACGAGGACAGCCTTGGATACTTGTGAGTAAAATTGTTCGTTCGGTTCATTCAACTCACGATGGCAGTTATTTTGCACTGCTAAGTCATACATATGGGTAAAGAACCATAAAGTTTTGTTGCTATTTCTTAGATTAATGTCTATGCATTGTATCATTTCCTATGTCTCTCCCCGTTACTAAAGGTGTTCAAAATATTAATGCTTGTGGCGTCATCAGAATTTTCAAAAGAAGTTCCGACCTTGATCTTTGAAATTTGCATCTCTATCCGAAAATGATCCCAACGGATACCCAAAATATCTGAATATATGCTTTTATAAGAACACGCAATTATAAACCATAACATGACCTTCAAGAAAAGCATTTACATTCGTAAATCGTAAAAGAAGGAAACTATTATTAATATTGAAATTGGTTTGTTTTGATTTTATAGTTTTAAGTTATACCTTCGACCTATAACACTGTTTATAGCATAGTCAAGTTGGTAGAAAGGGATTTCTTTTTCATGCATACAAAATGACTGCTGAGAGCAAAGTGCTCCTTTGTCGTCTTGGGCAATCTGTTTTTGTTGATTACCTTAAAGATTCCATGCTTTGTGTTGGATATTGAACTGACCTGTCATAATTCCCAGAACCTCGTTCTTGTTTTCTTGAGGCTAAACACATTGTAAGATTGATTGATAAACATGAGTCGCGACGTTAGGACTGGACCGAAAGGTTACTGAAACCCTTGTGTTATGGTATCATTCTAATACAAATTCCATGATACGTATATTCAAAAAGTATTAATACTGAAGAAGAGTGAGTGAGTGAGATGGTGTTTAACGTGTTTTGAACAATATTTCAGTTATTAAACACGTGGATGTTGCCATCCAAAAGAGAGTTGACAGACCAAGGAGAAAGGGATCGAAAGGATGAGGGAAAAGACGGAAAGAAAGGCATAGTGAGAGATAGAAAGCTGGTTTTAGAAGGACTCAAATTTGGTCTGGCTTCTACCCGTCGACCTGTCCAGCTTGGGAGACCCTACAAGGAGCATGTAAGCTCCAGCTGGCATAGCTCTTGGGGTCGTCGAAGCACACAAACCACCACACCACGATAAGGTAATGAGTCCATTACTGAAGAAGAGGATATGGTGTAGATTATAGATTACTCGGATATGGTCCACAATGAATAACTCGCAAGTGGAAGAGCAAAATGTACAAACGTCAAACATAATGCTTTGAATCTTCAATCTGATAAAGTCTTGGCCAATACTTATTCATAAAGAGAGTCACGTTTGTTTGGAAATTTACATGTGTAAGGGACTTAATCAACTAGATATATTTATTTACTTCATGGTGTCTTTATATCTTAACATTAACTCTTACAGGTTTCGTTTTTATGGATGTGATACCACAATTCAGCCATTGAATAATAACATGACAAAAGAAAACATTGAACCATAAACAATTTAGACCAATCTTGTCTATATAAATCATTTTTGACTCATGTTATAGATTGTATTTTGATAACACTTATTCAATAATTTAGCTCACATATTGGTTATTTTAAAATCTTAACATTGATTCTTAACCCTTTTTACCTGAAACAACATTATGCTGAATTTATTATCATAGGGCCAGTTGAACCAAAACCATGACTGTACATTCGTTATATACATATACAACTAGCCACAATAGCATTTTCCATACACCAATCTTTACCTACCAATAATACTTGATATCATAACTTATATTAATAGAGTACATTGAATATAACACAAGAATAATAGTTTTCGTTAAGGTACAAAACGAATGTCAGCTCTATCAGTCCGATGTTTAGCTGAGACATACAAAGCCTGCTATAAGGGCTGCTAGAAGCATACTCCTAAGCCCTGATACATGAAGAGTGAATGTAAGTTTCATATATGAACAAACCTAAAAACCGGTTTCCCTTTAGGTGCTATTGCTATCAAGAGACATATCTTATACCCTTCAGCCAAATATTTACCTGATCTTCCATAGCCTTAGAAGGATTTATCCATTGTCAAAAAAACTCTTAGCGCCAATTATGTTGGAACACCTTTTATTCAATTGTGGTTGGGAAATCTATAATCAAAGCTACACTGAACATGGTATGTTCATAACAAAACTGCCACTTTTGACAAACAAAATCATCTAGTAATTGATTAAACAACGGTCTACAGCCAATTTAAAATTGCAAAAGACAAACTCCTATTTTTCCCCAAAAACATGACCATTGACAACTTATCATCATGTTCCTAACTACCTGTCTGCTGTCAATATCGCTCATTTGTGAGGTTTGGCAAACAAATGTTTTTCTAAAACTAGCAAAGTGTTAGTTCACTTAGGCTTTTCTCTCGCATACAATTCCAATCAAAACAGGCTTGGTATATAGAATAAAGAACATGCCACTTTACCTGATGTATATAACACCATGTGCATTTTTCCATTGGAAACATACAGGATACTAAACGATCTTTCATTTTACATAAATATTACACTGTGATATCTTACACGGACGACTTCTAAATAATGATTTATGCATGAATTTGACGACATAAGAAATGAATTTTTGCGCTTTTGATCTCAGATCAGAGCAGGACAACACGTTGATTGATTTTGATTGTTTTTAGAAGGGATTTAAGTTTATCATTATGGTTATGAACTATGCACTTTAAAGGGGCAGTAGCACGTTTTTTGATAATTTTATATTTTAAAGTTTTCACTGATAATTGTAAGTTATTGCTTAATGTTTTATTTTGACAGTGTCAAAAATGTCATTACACAAGCCAATCATCTATAGTCAAAAGACAAAGTATGAAGATTCACACTAAATCCATTGGCGGCCATTTGTTTGTGAACACCTTTAATTCATTTTGTGTAAGAAAAGGAATCGCATGGCTAACCTTTATGTTATATATTTGAAGTTTACTACTCCATTTAGTTTAAGTACATTAATTTTCAATTGTAACCATTAATTTCCATTTTCCCGACATCACCTTATATTCCCCCTAAAAACGTGCTACTGCCCCTTTAAGACCAAGACATGGCTTGACCTTCTTATGAAATGCTTAAAGCTTTACAATTGATTTAACTCACCTAAAGACACATCTGTTTCAAATTTGTTGAATCAATTTTAGAGCGTGTCTAAGATTTCAAGAGTGACAGAAACATGACAGAAAAGATTGAGTGTTTTATCAAAAAGGTTTCAGTCACTTTCCACAAAGGAAGCAAAACGTAATGGACAAAGAGTTGTCAGTTCTGTCACTTGTCAAGATAAAAATAATGAATATGACAAATTGGTTTTTCATACGACTTCATGATCAGATATTTTTATATGTCATCTAATGGAATATGTCATCACGAAATTCTGCTAAATGACGACATTTAGTCGTATTCTCCTTAGTTTTCGAATACAATGGACAATTTACTTTTTAGGCTAAAGAAATGTATTTGTATCGTGTTTCTGCAGTTATAGGTACCTTTGATTTTTTTGTTATCTTCGATAGTATAGTAATCAAGTTAATACTTCAACTTTGCTTATAAATAGTATGCTCAAAATATTCTGTGCTTTGACTCGATGGGTAACCATTATGCAGACTTCTTCTGCAGTTATATCCTGACTTATATCTGTAGCCTTCAAGCAACAACTTTTGAAATTGTATTGTTGAAGGACTTGTTCTTTAAAACAAATATCAATTGGATTTCCCTTGTAGTTCAAATATAGGTTATACAATTCTATGGAAGCAAAAAACACTGACGTAACAGCTTTTTGCTAGCAAAGGACAATTTATGAGAAAAATTGTTTCTCACGTTCCCGCTGCAACAAAAACTTTCTTTAATTATTATCAAACAAAGGTTTGGCTAAGTTGTCTATGATTGAAATGTTCTTGCATACATCATAGAAATGATTTATATTGTAATCATGCTAACTGAGCGTATATTGAGACTATTGAAGTAAACAATATACACACATGCATTAGCGATTGATCCTCATATTTTTCATTTTATCTTAAGAAATCATGCATGTGAATAAATTGTGTATGCATTTATATAAATGTGGCCTTGTGTTTATGTTATTTGTTAGTTTACATTCATTGAATAAAGCTTGAATGATTCATTTACTTCATATATAAAGAAAGATCACATGTGATATACAAAGATATATTTCTTTACAACTGAAAATGTAAGTACAGATTCACGTTTCAGCATAAAGAAACCAACTCAGCCTTCAAGGCAGCACAGGTTTCAGTAGACCAGAAGCTGAGAAGTTAAAAGCAAGGTACATGGAGTTGGTTATATGAGAGGACAGTAAGCCATCAAATTGACGCTCTGCATCCTGTCTACAAGCTCTTCACATTGCTCGTGCCACCTGCTAACAACCTCGTTTCCTTTCGCCTGTCTTTGTGGATACTTTTTACAAAGAAAGTACAAAAAATGTAAAATTGAAATTTCGCAACACTAACCTTAATTGAGGTCAAGCTAAGTCGAGGGAGGGAATTTTTACAGTTTTAAAGACGCTGTGTCAATTTGAGAAGACATACATTAATGCACAGGGGGCAAAGTGTTACAAGATTTATATCACTCATGCAGTCTCCTGCTGAATTTATTCCCTGACTTATGTATGTAGCCTTGAAACAAAAGTTGTTAACTTTGTATTGGTAAAGGACTTGTTCTTTGAAAGAACTCAATTGGATTTCCCTTGTGATCCACATTAACAAGGCGAATGATGGATCACTCTTACTTCATAGAAAGATAAAGTGGGTGAACATAATGAAATAGTTGTCCAATTCAATTACTGACAGCGGAATAACTGTTTTCTCAACATTTTGCTTTTATGATTTAAAAACTTACATGTATTTAAATATGTTTTTAGAAGATTATCAGATATTTAATGTATCTTATAATTACATTTTGCAATATTTCGAATTTCATGACTTTGGGCTCAAAAGATTAAATTATTCTTTCAAATGGAACACAATTGTCAATGTGTTGTTACATTTCTGAGGTCTTAGTGATATAAAGACTGTCATAAAATACAAGTGATTTTTCAAAAATATGAGCACTCAAGTAACAATACTATACGTAGGTCTGCTTGTGCACAACTGTGGTCTAAAAACTTAAGACGAGATTAACCTAATATTGCATTGTTGAAAAAAGAACTTTCCCAATACTACTTGGCTGTATTGCTCTGGTTTAGACCATGACCCGGTAACTGTATTGGTCTCTATGACGGAAGGAAGATTGCTCTTCTTCGTGCAGTGAACCAGCACTAGCAGATTCAGTGGGAACTCAACACCAGGCATTTCAATCACTTAATCCAGATGTCAAGTGTACGGAATTAAGAGCATCACTGAATGATTGGCAGGTATTATGGGTTTTACCGAACGGATCATTTAATTGATAACGGAAAGACGCTGTCTCAGTATTGATCCTTGTCCTATCCCCGTATTCCCTTCCAACTATTGCATCTTACATGACCCTACATTCCAGGCACGTAATTCAATATGAAACGCATCGTATCGACTCCAGAGATAAACATATTAGCATGATATTAATGTGTTTACATGTATGGAATAAATCATGGAATATGAAGAATCAATTCAACAATAAATGAAAACATACATTTATTGTCCCCTGATTTGTAGACTTAACTTTAAACTATTATTATGTGTCAAGCGGTTAGTTCATGCATTTTACTTACTTTCTAGAAACAAATTAAAATGGATATAACAAAAAACTGAAACTCAATGAAAAATAGTTTCATTACTCGCCCGTTTCAATAACGTCCTGTTGGAGGAACAGTTTAATCACTTCAAGGCCAAACCCAAAATTCAAAAGTGTGATTTACATCAATTGTTCAATTTAGAATATTATTGCCATAGATCGATTATTGATCAATAATGCGCTATGAAACTGTCTTACAAGGACAAACTTCAGTGAAAAAAGTTAAAAACTCTTGAAAGCGGCGTGAAACCCCAAATCACCTAACCTTACAAGTACACATTTCGACTTAATAATGACAGTATAATGCGTTAGCAATGCAGCTGATCACTTGATTGATTCTCTTTGACATTTCACCTATCCGTCTTTATTGACTCTGTAAGGATATTAACCTCTCCCTAGGGTTTGGTTGAACATGTCAACATGAGGGGTGAGGGGAAACCCACGGGCTCGAGGCCCAAGGGTTTCCCCGACCCCCAATGTTTACATTTTCAACCAAACCCGAGAGAGAGGTTAATATCTGTCATATATAGCGAAGGAAAGGACGACAAAATTCGGTAAAAATATTGAAATATATATAACACTGAAAGTATCGCACAAACGCAGCCACTTCTTGCAAGCTGCCTTTTTAACAGCAACTTTTCACGTAATACATTAAAAATACACTTTGCATACGATTTTAGAATCAAATTTGATATATATTTACATAATGTATATGAAAATTACAATGTAAGTCATGACACATCAAAATGAACACTTGCTGGCATGAAGCCTCGTGAGCTCAGGCGGTAATAGCGCTGCTTAGCATCATAGAGGTCCAGGGTTCGAATCCCGCTAAAAACGCTAAATCCTAATCTGTTAAAAATTTAAATTATACTAATCCATTCGATTGTTTCATAATATCTACAAGTCATGAGTTTTGTATAAAATGTTTAATGTGAAACAAGTAAAGTGAAAAAGTGTAGAATGTCCCTGGGATAAGCGATGTGACATTGAAAGCAGGTTTACCCGAGAAAAGAATAACCTCGAAAATGACACCAAAATGATACCTGAGGTTTATATGTTTAGTTATCTACTGTCAGGTCTTGTTAAATGATGAATTCATCTAAAACACAGCTCGATAAGGGGGATGTCAACGACGTATTCAACGTCCAAGATCACCACAAAATGTTCTATTGGTTTCAGATCAGGACTGCAAGCGACACCCGCTAGCGGGGTTATGGCTTGTTGTTATATTGTATGGGGTCGACCATGTAAACTGGTCTTTCTAGGGGAAGGTAATTGTCAAAATGTGGAACTACCCAAAGGGAGAAGAATCTTACCGATATTTCACAGCGTTAATGCATGTACCTTAAACAAGCACAGAGTCAACATAAGGCGACAAAGTCTCGTAATCACAGAGCCACCAGCTTCCTGATAGGTTTGTTTGATATAGCATTGTGTTCAGCGGTTTAAGGTAGTCTTCATATAACAACATATCATGACATGATCTGCTTCTGTGGGGAGAGAATGGAATAAAGCGAGCATTCGTGCATCTATTTAGCAATAGTTGTTTGAGCCATTCAAAAACTACAAAAGCATTTTTACTTTCTTGACCAGAAGATCAGAAATAAAAGAAAGCGTCACTTAACTTATTGTTTAAAGAATATGTAACGCCTCTCATTTGGCGCTTTAAAAATAGTTAATTGCGGTAAGCTTCCACTCAAATTAGGGGAAAACAACCTTAATAGGTGATTTCCCTCCAGACGAGTTTACTAAAATGGATCTCTTTGTCTTAATTAACCAGAAGGTATTCTACCTACTGTACCAACGTTAAAGGGGGTCTGCAACCTGAATTTTTAACTTCCAGAGTTTTATTAGCAGGGCCCTGAAAGAGTCGTAAATGCTCGGTAGTCATCGATAGTCAGAGAACAAATTTTAAAAATTCACATAAAGTCCACTGGCGGCCATTTGTGTGTGAACACCTTTAACTCATTTTTGTAAGAAAATGGTATAGCACGGCTGAACATTACATAAAATATTTGATTTATTACTGGTTCATTTAGTTGAAATACACTTTCTTTCAACTAGAACCATTTATTAAAATTTTCCTGACATCACTTAATACATGTATCTTGCTACTGCCATTTAAGTGAAGAATCTTATTGGGGCGTAATTGCATCGCAACGTATGCACCCATTGTTTAACTTCCATCTGTTTCAATTACAAATGGAACACAACATGTCATCAAAAGTCATGAAGTCAATATAAACGAATTTAGCTAAATAGTGTTCTTATTTTATGTCATACTGATGATCTAACATAGACAGACATTGACTTCGTCGTCCCCTTTAACCCCAAGAGACTCATAGTTTGATGGTGAAAGACGTTCAGCTTCATATTCGGCAAGCACCAATCGACCCATTCTCTTCCCATTTCTCTTCTCACAGAGGCAGATCAAGTCATGAAATATTGATACAGCCTCTGTTATATTACGCCAAGTTTGTGGGATAGAATGGGAGATGTCTGATTGGAGGCACTCAAAGTTAGTTGTGCAATCAGCAACGCTGTTCTAAAATCATCATTTTGGCAACTGAATCATGGCAAAGGTCTTGTTATATGAACCCCCTTTCCATGCGAGAAGAGTTGTCATTTGCAAAAGAAATTCAAATGGATTGTAGTACAATTTTTGTCCGCCAGGGGCAGCTACCGTAACCCAAGGATTTCGGCGTAATAGAACAGAGGCTGTACATGTATTAACATTTCATGACTTGATCTGCCTCTGTTGGGAGAGAATGTGATCGACCACAAACAGAATCTTGATGAAAAATCCCATTACTGACAATTCATTTTGGATATAAGTTAGTCCTCACTTTCTGATTTAAATGTTCACAAAGATGACTGATCAAATATATGGTAATACTAATCAACACAAAAGAGGTCAACGGGACGACATCTTATACAGGTCAATGTAAGATCAACAGTATGAATTTGAAAATATGTTGATTTCAATTGATTTAGGTTGGCATTTAGTAAATTATACAGTATAGATATGATATTAAAGTTTTAAAAGATAGATGGTCATATCAAAAGAATGCTCGTAGTTATTGTCAGAACGGATTCCTAATAAAAGGGTGTCCATCTTAGATATGCCCTATTTACTTTTCTTAAAGCCTAGAATTTATTTCTGTTATATGCTGCAACAGACTTTATTACTTGAGAACATCACAGTTAGCTTTTTATTTCAATCCTGTGAATTTATATTTCCACTTCATGACTAAAAAATTGAAAAAATCGGTTGCGTTGATTAAATAATATTAACATCACCATTTGACTTTCAAATAGGCCTAAAATGCAACTTTGATCATGAAAGTAACTTAATTAGCATAAGATATTCAACGGGGAATAAGATCTATTGTAAGATTGTTATATTCAAGATATTAACCTCGTCACCAGCATTACGCCTGCAAATTTTACAGAAGATTTAATCACTTCCGAAGAGTTTTGCCATTGCATATGCGCACAAATTTAGAAAAATGTAATGTGCTTTAGTTTCGTTTTAGGATATTTTTGTCTCTTTGTTGACTGTGGACAGAGTATCCTACCGAACCTAAACATCATATCGTGCCTTCCTGGCGTCTGTATACATAGTTGTTCATGGACATATATTTCTCATAGATGATATGAAATTCATTGCAATGAACGACGAGAAAGGATCCTACTCTGTCATGATTGCTTGTCGTCTTATGGCTTAGTATACGTGGCAGACATATGTAGCTTAAAGATTAATGGCTAGAGGTAGTGGTGTACTTCTGTGAATCTCGACCTATATTGTCTCACGTACATGACTCCGCTCACCAATGGTGATAACTCAGCATCTTTACTCTAACTCAACCAACGGAAGCTTTTATTAGAGTTGTTAATAGACTATTAAGAGGCATAAATAAAAAACTTCTTCTTTGTTAAGTTGTCTAGCTATTGAACCTTTCTGAAACAAAATTAAATTCAACCCACCCCTTTTCAGCAATTTCATTAAATACTAAAACTTGTTATGAATATCTTGCCTGCGTAACTTAATGAAATCTAAGATTGATCCATTCATGACTAAAATGATAGTACATACCTTACACAAAAGTTTGGTATTTAATTGAAAAATATGAAACTGATGATGCTCTGCTTTTTGGCTTGATAATTCAAATCAGTTTGGACATAGGCTGCAAAATCATATTTTAACTAGTTCTAAACTAACATGAATAATATTCATAAACCTTTGACTATTTGTATTGAAATATTAACAAATACGAGGTATTCTCATTGATTATTGACACCATTTTCAAATTGTTGTTAGAAATATCCGCAAAAATTAACACGAGTTTGAAATAATAGATATGTGATTGAATTTTAGAGTAGACCCAAACAGTTATAAGCATGCACTTTTCGTACGTGCCTGTTTCACATGACCGAATTAGTCTAGGGTTAAGACAGAAAACACTGAGGCTGCATTTACAAAAAAAAGTCGCTAAAATACATGTACATGTTCATCTAAATTGAAAAATGACTCCGCTCCTTAAAAAATATATTTTGTCTCGAGTCGATGGTTTGAGGCAATGGCGTAACAGTTGAGCTGAAAGAGTCATGCAGCGACAGTCGGTACTATTCGATCGAATGTAACCATTTATAAATTTTGAATATGTGACCTCAACAAACCGTGGAGTGTCTATTCAAAAGTCGTCACTATCTCAAGATAGTTTTTGTTGGATATCAAAATGTTACGGACATATTGGAATTGAAATTCAAGACATAAGTCTAGATAAAGACGACGATTTAGGACATTGTGTGAATTGATTCATGCACACTCGCTTATATTTACAAGAAAAACTTTAGTCGACAGATAACAACATTATTTCAAATTAACCGAATGGCATTCAATCCGTAAACAACTTCCGCTAGATGAATAATAACACATTTAAATGTTTCAATCTTCATTGTAACTATATATACCGTTCTTCAACCATTTACTTCGATGTCCCCTATAGGTACATAATATAAGAGCGACTGATCCGGTAAAGTGTTTGGATCAATAGAAGTCAATTAGGTCAGTACGTTGTCACAATCGGATCAATACTGACCACTCAATTTGTCTGGCTTACCAACTTGATAGATGTCGTACGGAGAGATTGGATTACTGTAAGGGCTTTCTCTATTTCAGTGAGAGGCTGAATGAATTTGTTTGTGGCAGTATTATTATTTACTAAAGGGGAATATTTAGAGAAACATATTGATCTAAATTGGATTGAGTGATGTGTTGTGGTATAATTTATCTTTTAATCAGATTCCATCTGTCGACTTATATATACTCAGTAGCTTTATGATAGTGAATAATTACAATTAAGATGGAATAAATCAACCTTTTCGACATCCATGTCAATGAATCATGCTATAAATAGATAAATAAAAACTAGTAGGATTATTTCAGATTCAGTTTGCTTATTTGTAATATGTTATGTGAGTAGTGCTTAAAGGAGTCTAACCCATTACAATCACAAACAGGGTTTACAATTACCACGACGTCGTGTATCTAGCGGGTTTTTATTAAAGATCTAAGTAAAACAAAAGTCATGAGTGAAATGGTTTATACACTTTTGATCAATACGGGGCTAGAGCGATTTAAGGAAAACACACTTCAGATAGGAAGGAACTCGTGACCTGAAAGATTTAATTACATATACTGACGTTACCGCTTTCAGGAATGACATATACGATTACCTTTACTGACATTACCCCTTTGAGCAATGACATATACGATGATCGCCAAAAAACAAATGAAAACAAGGTGCAAACTTCAAGGTTATTGAAAAACAAGATTAATGTTGATATTATTATACTTTTATATTGATATTCTATTACGCCGACTTTGTGTCGACAATTTGTATCTCTAATCTCATATTTTAAAGCGCTTGTTTATACTGCCCAAAAAAGATACGCAAAGCCAATGTTTTGTTTTTTTTCAATATATTTCTTCAATGAACCATAGACTTAATAAGCAGTATGTCTGTTAGGAACATTTTCTCAAACCGTTTTTGAGCTTAAATCCGTTGCCATTGAAAATGTGTTTCCCAGATTCAACCAAATTTGCCTTTTTTATTAAAGTGTACGTACTGACTTGAAAAGATGGATGAGATACACAATCATAGCAACATCTTCAATCGAAACCTGGGGTTGCGGGTTTGAGTGTCAACTGACATTTGTGATTTTTCAACTTTAAGTTATGTCACTACTAACTGAATTGCAACAGAACGACACCATCAACCATTTCGATGAGCACAGCCAAGGATTGCAATGAAATCTTTTATATATATACCTCAAGAAGGTCTTAGCATTGGTTTCAGCAGCACTGAAAAACAATTGTTTTGGGTAAAGACAACTTTGAATGACCACACCTCTCTTAGAAACGACGGTCGGTGTGTGTTATAAGACAGCTCAAAGACATCTCAGAATATTTTAAGACATTGTAACAGGAGATTTGTCATGTCTATCGGACACAGGTGACAAGCAAAACATATCGCTAATTGAGGTCGCACATGATATTGACATCTTAGTGACGTTGTCAACTGACACATGTCATTAGCTCTGTTAACTCTCTTCTTTCTGTTGTCTAGAGGTGTTTAACAATGTTATTCTAACTCTTGCTAACACTATAAATACAAAATTAGTCATTCTCATCCATTTTTGGGTACGACAGTCTGTCTTGGTTTCTTATATGCATAATGCTATGAAGCTTGGAAAATAATATAAGCACATTTCGAGACACAAGATATGAAATGCTAAGTGACGTAGCTTGACCTGAAGAAAGTGACATTTGAGGTTTTTTTTTAAATACATGGCTCTACTTCGTTATACTTATACCAATTGGTGTAACCGACTTAACGATGTATCCATATTTGCTTTCACTGCAATTGATTCTATTATTGATAATACCCACAACATTCCAATAATTAAATTCCTACCTCGATCCTTTAGATAATGATGAGTGTAACAAACTCACGAGATGTCATAATATTTTTGCAATTTCGTGTATACTGATATTTCCCAAGCTTATGTTTGTTCTTAGAGCTTTTTCACTTGTTTGTGTAATTATGGGTGTTTCGAGCATAATTTGTATCAGCACAACTGTGCATCAAGAAAGTTTAACCGCAGAAAAAAGAGTATTGGAGTATCCTAAAACACAACATACAGGTATGATGATAGACAAGCGGGAAGTGTTGCTACTGACGTACATTCACAAGAGTCGATTCTTCCATTTAGTCATAACTCCGTTGCACGTGTTGTGAAGTTAATCTCAGAAACCACATCACTGGATTGATAACAGTGGGTCCCGAAACGAAGTGAATCAATGGGCAGTTGGTTTAATTTTATTATTTCTACTGAGATATCTGCTCTATAGCTCTATAACACGTATGCATGATACATCGCCTTGTATTTGCGACTAAACACGTACAGCTCTAGATGAAATTTTGGTGAATTGCTACAAATACGTCCAGCAGAATCATTTTATAGTTCCAACTACCTGACTTCATGAGGGTTTCAATGTATTCGATGTCTTACTATAAATAAAAGCTTTTAGTTAAATGATACAAGTTATTTATAAAATACACATCTTTAGTTTTACAAAGATACTATCCTAATCCATGTGCTATGGGTTTGCATTTGACATAATCCATCTTTTTCTTAAACAAATTTAATTCAGAATTAAGGACACGTGCTAATACACAGTAATGAAATATTTCCAAAAGTATCTCAGTTAATCACGGAGAAATTGTATCACAACATTTCATTGAAGAAATAGCTCAGTTTTTTATATCTTTCTTTTCATTGTAGGAGACATTTACATTTGGCCTTTTATTTTGGTTAGATAAACTAAATTGACAATTTGGACATGTTCGTTTCATCATATCTTTATCGATATCCTGCAATATTTGGTAACATTCAAATTAGTAACTTGAAAAACTCAAGTTGGTTTAGAATGAAAACGGTAACAATAAGGCTATTAACAACGTACACGAACACTCGATGTACATGCTTTAAATGTTCTTTGTGCGTATCAACGTAACTGCATGTAGATACCAACCAGTTGACATCTCTGTTGAAAGTTTGGTGTATTGTTACCAACAGCTTATCTTAAAGTTTCCCTGGCTTCCAACATGGTGATGCGAAGTCTCGGCAGATCTCTAATAACCACTCTGGTTTAGTTACTGTTGACAGATATCGCCAGCTGAAACTACAGATTTGTAGCGGTGTCTGTAGAATGCCATGATAGGTTTATGTGACGCTTTGACTCTGACACCGACCAAGTAACCAGATGGTCTGTTCTAGTAAGTGTAAGACAAAAAGACAAGATCAAACATCAAATTTCCATCAATTGAAGTTACAGAAGGAAGTTTCTTGCTTATCACATAGGCATTTTCATATTTACATGTTTTAATTATTTGATGTAAATTAAAATATCTGAAATGATCTTCGGGCTGTTATATTGAAGAAATAAAGAGATTCAATGGATAATTCATTCTTTCTTTCTTGAATTCAACTTTTAAAACTAGTTCGATCATATTACTCTTTTATTTATTAGCGTTTACGTTCATTCTAATGTGTAAAATAGTAAAGCAATATCCCTTCTGTTTGAACCTCCACTGAAACAAGTTTTAATGATAACAGTACAGTCAATGACAAATGTTATTTTATTAGAAGTGAACTGCATGAACCCTACGAGCCGGTGTTACAACGGTATGCATTTCGTAACAGACAGGACCGTTTTTGCAGTTTACATGACTCTCGTGATACTATGCTTTGATAATAGATTTTGGATGAAAGTGAAATTTTCTTTGATATAGGAAAATGCCATATATGTCATCCTGAATGATCAGAAATGAAACAAAGATCTTCTTTATTGCACTCCAAGTCTTCTAGTTATTTCAGTTTTGCTTGTAACATTTTGTTCCCAATCATGAAAAGATTGTCAAAGTTACCCAATAAATTTATTGTCTTGATAATGGATAGAATCTTAACTATGGTTTATCGTCTACCTGCTTGTAAAATTAAGGAAGAAATATTTCTGGATATAAAATATGTGAGCAGTTTAACAATATTTTCACTTCCATTTACCCTCAATCTTAAGCACATCATGACACTTTGTTTTTGTCATTGATGGATCAACATCTTCTTAAACTAAATTTGTACTTCCTTTTCAGGGAAGTACAACAAGTATTTTTATATTTAACATACATCATTGTCTTAAACGGTTGATCTTTTTGTTTTGATTGATGCTAAAACTATATCGTGTAGAAAGTGAGAGATTGAAAGTATAATTCAAAGCATTTTCATTGTGCATACGTGATATTCTTGACACTTTCGTAAACATGCAGTTATTCAGGTCAAGCTATGGACAATAGAAACACAGAGTATCATATATTGTAAGTTGAATTTCATTTAATTTGGTGAATATTTTCATGTTCCTGGCCATTCAACTTTTAACAAGGAAATTATTCCTGCATTTGATATATAGCTAATGTTCATAGAATATTCAGTATAAAGCAAATTTGATTCTTGAGTTCGAGTTAAGAAGGTATCAAAATTGTATAATAATCAGACCGAAGATATTTTTCATTTGGCTAAGATGTAATTTATAGCAATAAAGGGTATTTATTATACCAAATTATACATGTTAAAATGATTGCTTAGTCACAGAATATTCGGTTGCATAAAATGTTATTTGGTGGACACT
Organism: Steromphala cineraria; assembly: GCA_916613615.1. NCBI lineage: Eukaryota > Metazoa > Mollusca > Gastropoda > Trochida > Trochidae > Steromphala > Steromphala cineraria. Next base: position 12,732,634 of record OU744729.1, read on the forward strand.
CTGAAAGATTTTGTAAATCGGATTCCCTTCAATAACGATTTTGATACTGAAAATGAGCATGGTGAAATTGATTGCTTTGTATGGTGCCCAAAGCATCCTACGAACACCGTATCCTTACTCCCTGCAATTCATGAAAAGATTCTTGTCAAAAGTATCTAATAAATGGATAGAATCTTAACTATGGTTTATCGTTTATCTGCCTGCAAAATTAAGTAAGAAATAGTTCTTTCTCATGGTAAAGATAATTGCTTTCAATGATGCCCAAAGCATCCTACGAACACCGTATCCTTACTTTTTGCCAAGTTGACTTCGGAAAAAAGTGTCAAATCGTATATTCCAATAGACACCTACGGGTATAATGTACAAGAAGAAAGTTAATATTGAGTAAATGGATACGCAAATGCCAAGGATATTTAAGGACTAGTTACTAACTAATGTTTGTTTCCACGTGTTATCATGTTAGGAGCCTTTGGTGAAATAGCTTTAAGTATTTTATGTTAGTTACCAGATACTGAAACGTGATGTCCAAAATATAACATTCCTTCCTCATAGTGTTTTAAAGGATATCGTCTTAAAGGTCAATCAAATTTAACTTTGGAAAATAATATTCATTAGATGCATCAGTAATATTCTAAAGAGACCAGTTAAAGATCACGTGACAATCAATAAAGAAGCTTTTTTATTCGATTTGATGATTAAATTTTTGCTGAATATCGAAAAAACGACTTAATGAATTTAAAGGTTACCAAAACTCAAATGCAAAAAAGTTTAAAAACTTGATACATTGAGAATATGTTAAAGACTTTGCAATTGTATTGATGTTTTCGGTTATAACTTTCTACTGCCAATTGCAGTATGATAAGATAATTATGTATTGGGTAAAATGTAATGATACGCAAAGTGCCCCGTCTTGCTTAACAAATACCAGATTAATCTTTTCAGTGTACACCAAAAGACATATCAAATGAGCGATGCTCCATATCATAGTACCTTACGATATAACGGAACTAATTCTGTGTAGTCGAATTTTGTTTCGTTGACTTCTGCCAACAGAATCATTTCACCTTTTTAGTTTCAAGGTCCTTGAACAATATGCATTTGAATCAAATGTTTATAAAAAAATCTACTTGATGACTTGGGTGTTATCATCGAACTCAGTTATAATGAAGGAGATGAATAAATACCGTTTTTAACAAATAAGCCAGATATTGAAAACAAAAGGTAAATCGTTGATTTAAGGTGACACATACCGGCAAAACGAAAAACCTTAAGATGAATCAATCGCTTAAGATATCTCGGAAAGAGGATACCTTACATCAGAATTGGAAACAATGTTAACTTTTTCTTACCACATAACTTACCTGTTAACCTTTGTATATGATAGACTGGAGGGCTTTAAAAACTGTTCATATATTCCAATGTAACAAAAGTATACTATTTGTAAACTTTCCACAATGATACTTGTATTAAGGAGGATATACTATGAAAGTGTTTATCATTAAGAGTATGTAATGATTAAATAATCTGCATCAGTATTGAAAGACAATACAAGCACAGAACTGTCGAACCGTCTGTTATTTGTGAAAATAGAAAGAATCTATAGTTTATTTTTGACCACTTGATATCTAAAACTGCTCGAAACCATTTTTTTTAATGTTTCACCGTGATTAAACTTTGGTATCTAGGCTAACATTTGCTGTTAATTTAAAGTTAAAAAGTTTTAGATTTGTCTTAAAACACCGATTTAAAACAAGGATATATATAACGTGTATATATTTCAGATATAAGCCACTAGAGAAAGGTTTTCAAGTAGTGTTGATATATTTTCTAATCGAATTCTCACTTTTTGTGTACCGAAGTTGCTAACTATGTCTACAATTGATGACCATGACAGGTAAAGAACGCAATTACATTTGTTTAAGAAGTTTTAGAACTTTAAAAGTTTGTACACGGAAATTTGCCATTTACTGGTGCTGCAGTGAAGCTATTGTGTATCTGGTTCACACTTGCTTTTTTTCTGCACAGCATTAAAAAAATCATTAGACTTTTTTTTAGTAGTTCTTTTAATTTGATTTATCACATCGGCATTTCCCCAACTGACCCAGGTGATAGTCTTATATATTTCAGTGATGTTCATCTAGTTTATATGTCAGATATTGTTTAAATTATGGAAATTATGCCAAAAGGTTGGCACCAAAAATGATAAAATCTGTACATTAATTTAATTCTAATGCGCGTATGGATTACAAGATTTCCCAAAAATAATGCTGTATGATTAAAAAAAGGTGTTGATCTCATTCACCAGTCAACATTATAAATTTCGTTCTGGTTATTTAGGAGCCATCATATAGACCCATTCAATTTCACTTTCATACTGATTAACAGATTAAATAACAGTTGTTTTCTGAAGTCGAGATAAACTTTGTTTATGATGGTGATTCTGGTTAGATGCTGCATATTAATCATATTAATTGACTCGTGATTTCTCAGCTATTTCGGTTTTCGAATTAAACGAATTTTCATTGAAACCCCCGTTTGAGAGGGTCTGATTTGTAACCTGAACTAATTATAAAAGCATTAAATTCCTCTTATAGTAAGCTGGAGCATTGTTAGCAATTACGAATCCTTAACACCAATCAACGTCTTCTCGTATAGAACTATTAATGAATGTCAGGATAACCTTGTCAAACATTGGTCTTTAAAAACAACGTATCGTCTTCGATTATGGGTTTGGTTTAACCTATTAAGATTGAACCATATTTCCATAATGGATCTGAAAACGTAATGATGTTGTTATTAGCGTTCAATTTCGGTTCCATAATATATAAAGATGGTGTGTTGATTAATATAAAAGCTTTCTCATGATGTAAAATATAGTAATGAGGATAATTTTATTCTAGAGAAAATTACAATTTCCTTGGAGCATATTTCATTCCCTTGAGAATGTGTCACATTGAATTCCATTCTCACAACAGAAATATCTTCCAAAAAAAATGGTTACATTACATTGTTTTTGGTGTGAATTGCTTCTCTGTTGGGAACAGTAACTTTCTAGTGTAATTTGAGCGGTTTGAGCATACTTATGTGTGGAAAATGCGCTTAACAAGTGGACTATTATTATTATTATTATTAATTGTGTTATCGTATTTGATACACGAAAGTAATAGACACTTATAAGTTAAAACAGCATTCGGTTTATATGTGAGATATGTGAAGTGACAGATTTGAAAAATGAATTTGAAAAACATTCAAAATAGTTTCCTATTTTCGCCACATTTATTCCATTCTACATAACGCCCTTACGTGCGTAATACCCAAGTTTAACATTTTTTTGGGGATAAAATCAAATATGTTCCTAAAACATGTATGTCACTGTCGACCTCATTATTTACGCATCTATGAGACTGTATCATTTCAAGTAGCTAATTGAATACAATTGCAAGCATTTATTTAATATTTCAATCACTATTTGGCTGTCTAATATGATAAGTGCTAAAGACATCATATTGATAGTTTCAAAAGTAAATATCAAAAATCCATCCCAACGCATACTCTGTGTTTATCTGCATAATCAGTTGAGGTTCTGAATGTCATGTGTTTCGTAAAGTAGCTACCCTTGCTTGAATACTCTCAAACTAATACTCTCCTATCAAGTTTGACTTTGGAACATATAGTGGCGGCTGAGAACTCACCCACAGACAAAAGCTATTGAACAGATCTGTCAAGCCGGACGTAAACCAATGGTAAGAACTCAAGTATCGTTTAATATAAAAATTCAATAAATAGTATTTTTTGTCGTCAAAACATGATATAATTTGATGGAGACCTTCAAAAACATGCTATAAATCTATCATTAAAAGCCTTGATTACTCTCGATGTGAAATGATACCTGTGGTTAAACAAATTGATGATTAAACTAATGTCTTTGCTTAAGGCAATTTGTTAAATGCTAAACGTGTCACAGCCCTTGGTACAGGATATGAAATGCTACATGATCCAGTTAATTGCTTTGTATTGAGGTGCACAAGTGAACAATTTCACATAAGCTTAGCTTTAGGGACAATTGTATAGGAATGTATTAAAAGGATTAGGTTCCTCAAGTTCCCTTAGCTGAATGATATATTAACGATGTAGTTTTACATGTGTAATAAATAAAATTTAAATGTATATTTGTACATTAAAGGGGCAGATTTAGCGGGAATATGAGGTGAAATGAAAATTAATGGTTCCAATTGAAAGACAATGCATTTAACCTAAATGGAGCAGTAATTATTCAATTATTTCAAGTAAAGTTTGGCCATGCGATTCCTTTTTCTGACACAAAATGAATTAAAGATGTTCACACAAAATGGCCGCCAATGGTTTTTGGTGAATCTTCATACTTTCTCCTCTGACTATGGATAATTGAATTGTGTTATGAAATTTTTGACAATACATTTAGCCTTATCATACAATTATCATTAAATTAAAACATAAAATTATCAAAATACGTGCTACTGCCCCTCTAAAGGTTTCTCCCTTCAACCTCAAATAACTATATCATGATTTAGCGTGTCCCATGCACAACTATGCAAGACTTTTCAGTAGTATTTATGTATGTTTCATAGTTGACCTGTTTATCAAGTCATGTGTTCCATGTTTTGTTTCAAAGACTCTGTAGATCTAAGGTACTCGGAACGTTTAAAGTAAGCATGCAGGTAACGTAGGAAATCCTTTAAATTATGTTTCAGACGAAACGACGTCACATCACTGCTCCAGTCCTCGTTCGAAGGCAACGTCAAAATATCTAAAGATCCATGAGTCAATTGTATAAGGTACATCTACTTCGAAATCATTCTCTCCCCACAGAGGCAGATCAAGTCATGTTGATATAGCCTCTGTTATATTACGACGAGTTTGTGGGATAGAATGGGAGATTTTCAGCTCATGTGAATTTATTTATCAAATGACAAGGCTTCTCGCATGGAAAGGGTGGTTCATATCACAATGATTGCACAACTAATAATTATTTTGATTGCCTCCAATCAGGCATCTCCCATTCTATCCCACAAATATAATAATATAACAAAGGCTAAATCAACATGACTTGGTCTGCCTCTGTGGGGAGAGAATGCTTCAAAATATCAGCTAGAGGAAAACCTGAATGTTGACTATGATGAAGCAAACAATGCAAGAAAGAAAATTCTCCTTCATAAATATCGAGAATGATATATATGCTGATATATACTAAAATCCTACCATGTGAGGCGGTGGTTTACAATCATTAGGCCATAAATAGGATTTGGTGGTCTGCGATTTTTATTATATCTGCTTGCCTAACTCTACGGATGTCTTTGAGTGGGTTGTACAATAATGACATACAAACATCCATAAATTTGAACATCAGAGGCCTTTCGCTGTTATTAATCATAAATAATTCCGCTCTCCTCATAAATATGACACCTAAGGTTGTCTTGTAACCAGACCTTTGGCAGCATGCAATTGCATTTGTTCCAAATTGCTGGACACTCTATACAACATGCAGTATGTCTCATTATCCTTGAACGACAGACTTCTCATAAGGGTTAGTACAGGTCACCAAATTGGTCATTATCGCACGGGAATGAACATCAATGCTTAAAGGCATTCTCTTGTTGGAGTGTCATAGCCCTTGGTACTCGGAATGAAGCAGTAAATGATGAAGATGATTGCTTTTCATGGAATGTTTGTGTACAGTGCAATGAATGCAGATTCAACATAATACTTCATATATCATATGTCATTAGGTCGTCCCTTGTTCTTGATCATTTTAACAAGTGAAGAAGCGAGCAAAGCTCACATACCCCCGCTCCCCACTTTGTTCAAAGAATTTCAAATAGTAAAACTGATTAATATTGGTTAAAGTATGATAGTTGATTGTACAGTAAGTCATTGTGTAAGTCTTCTTTCAACTGAAACCCAAATACCGAATTCATTAATAGGTTTTACAATTAAAAGGGTACATCTAGAGATACTGGTTGATCTTTGTTTCAAATTTGACGTAGTTATCATGAATAGTCTACGAGATGCACTGAGGACAAAATTATTTTTGTTGAGTCACTTTGTAAGTTATGTTTTCCAAAGAAAACACACAGAAGAAAATCCATATATATTGTTTAACTCTCACAAGGCATATCCAGCAAGCACGATTGACATATGTAGCAAATTTGGTGAAGCTGAGATGTATATATATTTAATGAAATATGTTCAGGACAAAGTAATTTATCCTAGAATCATTGTTTTAATCATGTTTCCAAAAGTTAAAAAAATGTGATGGTCTAAGGGCACATCTAGGGATCATGGTTGACAAGTGTATGAAGTTTGGTGAAGCTAGCATGAATAGTTTGGGAGATATGCTCCGGACAAAAGACTTGGTCGAAGAGTCACTGTTTTAGTCATGTTTCCATGGAAACCGCAAAAATAAAAATAATTTGTTGGTCTAACCCTTAAAAGGCACAACTAGGGATCATGATTGATAAGTGTATGAAGTTTGGTGAAGCTAGCATAAATAGTTTGAGAGATATGCTCCGGACAATGGACTTGGTCATAGAGTCACTTTTTAGTCACGTTTCCATGGAAACCGCAACAATGAAAATTCAGAAATAGTTCTAACCCTCAAAAGGCACAACTAGGGATCATGGTTGACATCTGTTTGAAGTTTGATGAAGCTAGCATGCATAGTTTTGGAGATATGCTCCGCACAAAACGACTTCCTCAAAGAGTCACTTTTTAGTCACGTTTCCATGGAAACCGCAAACATGAAAATTCAGAAATAGTTCTAAACCTCAAAAGGCACAACTAGGGATCATGGTTGACATGTGTATGAAGTTTGATGAGGCTAGCATGCATAGTTTTGGAGATCTGCTCCGCACAAAGTTTTGGGACGGACGGACAGACGGACGGACGGACGGACGGACGGAAAGAATGAACGCTATATACCCCCGCTTACGCTGTAAGGCGGGGGTATAATCAATGGAAATAATTGATGTATTACACACCGACCAGTGGCTCTAGTTCAAATATAGTGTCGAATTTATACATAAACAGCAACACGACATTATCATCCATCGTTATCATAGAAATATACAACCCAGTATAATAATCACCAATTCCTTAAAAGGGCAGTTGCACGTTTTAGGGGGAATATAAGGTGATGTCAGGAAAATGAAAATGAATGGTTCCAATTGAAAGACAAACCTAAATGAAGCAGTAATAATTCAAAAATATAAAGTAAAGTTTGGCCATGCGATTCCTTTTTCTTACACAAAATAAAATAAAGGTGTTAAAATAAAATGGCCGCCAATGGATTTAAGGTGAATCTTCACACTTTGTTCTCTGACTATGGAAGATTGGCTTGCGTAATTATATTTTTGACATTAGCAAAATAATAAATTTAGCATTAACGTACAGTTATCAGTGAAAAATTTAAAATATAAAATGTTCAAAAAACGTGCTACTGCCCCTTTAAGACTCCCTTGAATGAAAAATGAATAAATAATTTTAAAAATTGTAGACGTTTGATGTTGATAATACATTACGGGATGCTTTTCATTTATTAGTTTATTCAAGTAATGATATTACAACAACCACATTGCAAAAGAAAATGAGGATCGTTTCAATTTGGGTTTATACTAAAGTTCGACACCAAATATATTTTAAAATATCCTAAATCATATCGGTAATTATGATAAAAAAACTAGCTGCGGCTTAGTTTGTCTGAAAAGGACAGTAACGACATTAAACCATTCAAGCTGAAGGACATTTTAGAGATAAGTATGTACGCAATGAAAAATAAAATAAATATGAACAGTTCCGTTCTCGGTTGAGAGTAAACATTCTTTACAAGTACACAAAGGTTGTCTTCATCATTGATTTCAAAGTCGTTCAGCGGGGCATTCACGGGAAATACTGAAGATCAATATTAGGCAATCACATTGGTTAATGGCAACAATAAGATCAATACTGACAGTTATCTATGTTATGATTATTTATTCAATTGTCAATTCTTTGACAATGTCACATAAATCTCATTCCACAAAAGTTCATTAAAAAGCCGTCTATGTATAAAATGATAAATATTTTAAAAACAAGGATGTCTTTATCTGATCAAATGGTCTATATTATGTCACCACATACTATGTAAATTTCGATAACAAATCAGTATTAAATTATCCGTGTAGATCATATCATATCTGTTTGTATATTTTTAACCTTTATGTATACAAACTCTTGTACACCTTATCATGCAACTGTGTAGCCTTGAGTGAATTAAGTTCTAAACCAGTAGACAGATCAACAGGAAGAAATACGTAGGTATCAAATTACAATCAGTTAAATCTCACTTTACTTTGCTTATACTGTGACCTCTCGCGAGGTACAATGAAGTTGTTAAAACTTATACATAATACAGTCATCACATCGGTAAATGTTAGAGTTGCTCCAAATGCATGCTTTCTATTAAAAGATATGGATTCATTGGAGGCTTTAAAAATTATCTAATCTTTACCTGTTAAATTGGATGACCCTAACAGATTTAGGGTAAAGATATAACTTTTACTTTCATTTTCCTTTAAAATTGTGTAATCAATGTGTCAATTTTACAACTGATTCCGTGTTTGAGCAATGAAAGAAAGTCTGACATAAACCAAGTACCAGTTACAACAATAATCCCTAAGTCCCTTACATCATTATCCATACACCAGCAAGTTGATAGAAAGATAGTAAAACAGTGAAGCGAGATGTCATGCTGCTAACTTCTATTCACCAAGGAATCAACTGTTCTTAAAGTCAAACCCCTTTCCTATGGAATGCCACCCAAATCTCATAAATCTTTTCACCTGTATGATTACATTGGAACGAATGCGTAAGAAACAGCACTTGAAATTGCACCGGTAAATTGTACAGACCATTCTCTCCCCACAGAGGAAATGTTGATACAGCCTCTGTTCTATTACGCCGACTTTGTGAGATAGAATGGGAGATACTTGATCGGAGGCAATCAAAGTTAGTTGTGCAGTCAGCGACGCTGTTATAAAATCATAGTTTTGACTACTGAATCATGGCGAAAGCATTGTGATATGAACTATCCTTACCATGCGAGAAGCATTGTCATTTGATAAAAAAATTCATATAGATTGTGGTGCAATTTGAACAGAAGGTGTATCAACATTTCATGACTTGATCTGCCTCTGTGGGGAGAGAATGTATACAGCCGAGACACAGAACAAAACCAAATATGTTTAGTTTCAACAATTTGAACGCGGATAAACCCCATCAGCATGAAGGCAGTAGCATTTCTCGTGCCTCATATTTACAAAATTACAGTATTTTTAGGGTTAATAACATTAACATCATGTTAAATCCTTAGTTGCTCATAATTAAATCGAATTATTTTGAAATCTTTCGTGATATTATAAATTGACAGTGATATGTATAACTCAAGATTCCAGGTAAGCGCAAATTCGAATTCCTCAAACCGACTTAGTCATGTTTATATTAGGTTTAAAAACACATTTAAAAGAGTATAGTTTACAGTAAGGTCAGTTAGCCAACTACACTTCCATTTCACATTCTATTACAGTTATATTGGGTACTAGGGACACAGAAAGGTTACTAAAATAAAATTCTATCGGGAACGATGATGTCAGATTACAAATATTTTATGTCTCGTGGGAGAGATATACAGTTTTCTAATTCAGGTCTTTTAAATGTGACCCAACGGCGATATGAAGCATGTCTGTTGAAAGAAAAAACAACTCAACGCTTAATACTTAACACTCATGACTACCTTTACGTCACTTCATCAGGGGAACTATTTACACTTCAACCTCAGAATGGGATGAAATTCTTAAAAGGCATTTTGAAGTTTGTGTTGTAATACAAGTCAATAATATGGATGACAAATTCTTTATTTATTTCACAGGACGTTACTGGGCTAGTTCTTGTCCCTTCTTCAGGTGGGTAATGAGCAAAGTGGTAGATACAGAATAAATAGTTGTGGGAAGTCAGTGATTCAATTACTTATGTTCAAACTGTAACATATTGTGTTGCCAAGGTAATTACATATATAAAAGCAATAAATGGAATAAAAGGGGGATGATAAAAGATGAATGATTATTTTTACAATATAGATGCAGCATTTGTACATGGTTAAGTTGAAGAAATGATTGGTAGTTATGGTTCTTTGGTGATGAGCCAGGCGGTAGGAGAGAAAACCCCTTGATCGGGATCATTTTCCCCAAATGAATAGCATCTGCAATCATTGATATCCAGGATATTGTTGAAGCTTCGTGAAAATAACTACACTCATAAAGTCTGATGGTGAGATGGTGATGCAATATAATGTAAAATACATCTTAAAGACACTTAACAGTGACACAATGTAAGATGGTAATGCATCTTGACATTGAGCTGTGACATGTTAAGTGCTGGAAACCTAGACAGTACACACATTACTTACCTAAACAGTTGAAAGGTGATAGACAGGAGATTCCTATGGGCTGTCCATGTAGTTGATTAGCTGTAACATAAACAAATTCATTAGTCTCCCGTTGAAAATATCGCTGTTTAATAAATCTACCCTGTTATTATACATATGTGTCATAACATCTGCTACGTGACAATATGTCACAACATCAGCGGGCCGGCCGCAATGGTCATGTCGGCGAATTTCTTGATGTTTTCGACGATGTATTGAGGGTGCTTTCGCTCGTTCATTACCAAACCATTCACTCGTTTCATGAAAACGTTATTAAACGGGACGTCGTTTAGTGTACTCTGTGTATATACCAAAATTGTTGCATTTGTGACAGGGTGAGGTCAAAAGCATTCCTACTGGCTTCGGCTGGAGGCATATCGCTTTGGCCGATCAGGTAGAGCGTAGGACTCTCAACCCGGAGGTCCCGGGTTCGAATCCCGCGTGGATATGAAAATATTGGATTTTCTTTCCTGCTTCACATTCAAGATACAATTTTAATGCGGATGCTTGCTATAACGAAGGTGGTGTCAAGATGGTAATTACAATCAAAATCTTATGATATTAATCATCGGCAAGGTAAACAAAGACAAAGTGAATGTGATGTATTTAGTCATCAAATTCGTTGCAATGAATTGTTGTTCTTGAGTAACAGCGATTAACATGTTTTTGCTTGGATGATTCTGTTGCTACAGAATGGTCGTTAAAAACAGGGAACAAACAAACGGAAGCTGATGGTGATTGGACAAACAAGGGAGAATCTATAATTCGATCAGCGTCATCTTGATGTTTAAACAAATTTGATTAGGACTGTTGTAAAACTGCCATGATTGTTTCCAGGCAAAAGTGGATAAGCGTGAGCAATTGTTTGATTTCATGAGTTCAAATCGCATTTTGTCACATCTGTTTGATTAATTTTCTGATCGAGTAGGCTTTAAGGTCTTTCACATTTCGTTTTCTTTCCTTGGTTATATATCGATGGATGTTCTGTATTTACCAAAATGCTCTCATATTCTTTCATTTAACATCATGGATTATAAGGCATAAAAGCTGACTTCTAAAATATCAAATTCTAACTATATGTCGTTTGTTAAAATTTCTGTTACTAAGCCTTCAAACTAATCTAAGGTCTTCCAAGAAAATTCGATAGTATACATGTATATACAATAGTATAAATCAATTAAACACCAATGAACTGTAGTTTTAGTAACATAAAAAACAATTTACAGTTATAAGTGTTTAAGGTAAGAAATATAAATGTAATTCTCCTGGATGTATATTAGACACTTAAAATTTAAATAGTTCTAGTTCTTAAACATCTCTCCAAATGTCTACATAATTCAGTTTTATATTATTCTGTGTATTGATGTTACTTGTTTTGTTGGCATTATTTCAGAATATGGCGGACTGTGAGGAAACCTTAACATACGTATTATTCTAAGAGAAAAGCACAATATTAGATTTCAGTTTATAAAACTGTTTGAAATATACATGCCAAATGATATTTTGAATATATACATGTATTGACTCATGTCAACTATTTTGTAAACATAAAAACCATCCTGTCTCCGCTAACTCCACTAATCTGTACCCTGGGCTCAGAAGCTAGATTCGCTCGCGCGGCCCGACTTGGGATATAGCCAATCAAATCATTTTCTCGTTGAAAGTTTATCGAGAAGGTGGCGAGAAAATGATTTGATTGGCTATATCTTCTAAACCCAGGGTACAGATTAGTGGAGCTAGCGCATCGTTCGTACCCGGAGACAGGATGCATAAAAACACGAAGACAATGCATTTCTCTCGACCTCCCTCTCGTGTTTAAAACAATACAAAGTATTCTATTGCATCCATTAGAAAGCTAATACGGGGGCCTATGTCCTATTTTGCCTTTGAAAGCCATTTGAACTCGACAGTAGGTGCTATAGTACATTTAGAACCACTGCAGCTGCCCGGTAACAATAATCAATGCATTCTATTCTCACAGTAAACTGATACATGCACCAAGGATTTCATTATTAGTCAAATATGATAAACGTGCTTGTAATTACAGTATGAATAATGCATGAAAAAAAGCAATATTCAGTATGATTGTACTGAATTTGTCCAGTAACGGATCAGATATATTACAGGGTGAGAAAGTATTGGTAACACACGGATAGACAATGGCCGAGCCAGGTGCATAGAAAGGTAATTATACATCGAGAAACTACATAGTTTTATTAATTATATTTTATTAAATATAGAGGGTTAGTTATGGATCATTTGATCTAAAACATATGTTTTTAAATGAGTATTAATATTTTTCTGATTGCAACATATTAAAGTTTTCATAAAATTGTGAGCAATACATATTCTAGGACATTTGTAAAGTCATCTAAAAATTATTGTTGTACACAAAGTTTATAGTTGTTATTGACTCTATTCGCTTAAGACATCCCCCTATTTAAAACATTACCTGGCCATTATTGCAAAATAGCATAAAAACATTCTTATTTCATTTGCATTTAACTTCCTTTTTTTATACATGCATATTTACTGCATCCTGCTATGGTCCTACAATTAGTTTATCTCTTGCGTTCTGTTACACTAGGGTTTTATATTCATCAACTTTTCGTTTGCCAGTAGAAGGGGGATATCAAAACAGTAAAATACTTGAGAAGTCCCGCATTTTCAATATGAGCACATGTCCATATACCACTTTTTCCTAGCAACGATTGTTAAATCACCATTGTATGTGACGTCACTGAAACCGGACGTCGCAAGCGAAACGGTCCTTTTTTATATTTCTAAGACTGGTAAAATGGAATATAATTGGTAATAAAGAACTTAATACCTTCGGAAGTGTGTCATATGACATTACGCAACTTCCGCAAATTTGTGTATAAACCCTCCCTCGGGGATAAAATTCATAAAAAATCATATTCATCGGGTAATAATCGTTATAAATAAAATCACATTGAGATTTAGACCTACATATTGTATACGTAGCTTCGTCACCGACTAGCTAAATACGGCTGTCTTCTGTGGCGTATCTTCTGAACACACTGACATAAGCAACATAATGTGGACTCCTTGATACATGATGACAAACAGATAATAAGACATCACTAGCTACATTTTCAGTTTTTAATTCGCTTAATCTATGTTGACAGCTTTCAATGAAGTTTCAACATCGTGTAAACTTCATCCATCAACTATTTTTTCCCTTCACCTTTTGTCATTGAAAGAGTTGTTTACGAAAAAAAATTTATCACAGCGGTCGAATAAAATGCTTATTGGATTATCTAACTTGTTTTCGGTCAGGATTCATTTTAATTACATCATACTTGACAAAAAGCATGATTTCTTGAATCTTTCCCGTCACGAAGAAATGAAGGAGAAAAACAAAACACTGTTTTCAGAGAAAGGCGATTTGGAACCTTGCGATTGGCAGATTTGTTTAAAAGTAAACACTATTTCATTAATCAGAGGTTCATACTTTTATGTCTGTCCAAAGAAACACGGAATCTTGAAATACCTGAGTATATCATACATACATTGCTACTTTTGAATTTGCTGTCAGAAATAATTGTAAATGATAACTCATAGACAGAAAGTTAAAGCAATATTATAAATACCCCGGTAATGTCATTTCACTCAAAACAAGATATTCCAAACAGCAACCCGATATTCGAAAATCAACCTACACTAAATCAAAATAAAATGTCATGTTCTTAACTGAAATCGCGAAAATTAATTACATACATAAATACAACAAATTGTCTGAGATTGTTATTCTGTACAAGGATTAGCACATATTCACAACATTTGTAGAAATTAGAATAGTTAAAAGTTACCCGTGCTAAGGCACGTGACTGGTGACGTAGTAATTACTAGTTATTGATGTCATATGCTTATGAAAGAACACCTAAAACGTGAGCAATCTCTAAACAGGGCAACGGATACCTACAATAGAAAAATAACAATCTATTTTGAAATCCCATGTCTAATATGTTGTGTCATTGAAACTTGTTCATAGGAAATATGACGATCCAAGAACATAATGAAACAGCGGTTCTGAGTCGCATGAAGCGCCATATTGTCTTACATCAACGTTAACGATTTTACTTACTTACTTGGCATATTCAATTGATCAGCATGTTTGTTTGTACTCATGCACCGGTAATATAGTACCAAATACATCTCCCCACAGTTGTGAATGCCTCAATGTATGATCCACATGGGGATCACAGCTATGGAACTGCTGAGTGGACAAATGTTGACAACTTAACTTTTAGATATCATCAAATACATAAGGCAGTGACAACGTCGAAATGGTATCCAATCATAAAGATTAACATTGATCGTTACCGTCGAGATCCTTTCATCGATTGCACAGTTCTTAAACTCTTTATAAAACTTTTGGAGTACCAACTCCACTCCCACATTTGAACATGCCTCGATGTATGAATCATTTAGCAACCTCTCGGTGACGTTTACAGTTGGCCATGTGTTAAAGAACGAAATACCGTGTCTATCCAGTGAAGAATTAATACTATTAAAATTATATTTACACAACAACCTGACTGTCAATAAATGAAACAAAGAGCACACTTTAAATACTTCGACTGTTAAGTTCTTCATTCGAGAGAAATACTATTAAATGCACATTGAAATAACATTTCAAAAGTGATTAATTCTTGTCACCGACATAACATCTTCCTACAAAATTACCCCATGGCAAATTTCTTTAACTTTCAATACATTTAATCATTTCGCCCATTGCTCAAGAGGAAGAAGTCTGAAGGTCATCTGTTTTGCCTACGGGGATGTTTTTCGAACGGTCAAAGGACGGATCAATATACGGTAGTTATAAGGACGACAGTGATTGGTCGAGACCATCATGGCGTTTTCTTCAGGATATGCACATATATATTGTGCCCCGTCATTTTTGAGTCAAAGTTGCCTCTCATACATTGAATATTATATATAATTTATCAGCCTTTATCGCTTAGAATTTAATCACGTCACTGTTTTAAAATAATTAATTGCAAAATATACACGAAATATTGCTTAGGCGAGATGTTTCTCCTCATTAATGTTTAATCTTGTTCTTGCTAATAAACTTTATACAGACACAATATATAATATTGGTGTTTTGTAATAGCTCCTTGCCAAAAGATATTCATGACTCACAACTTTCATTCACCGTACCAAGGTAAACAATTCAAATTTGGAAATACTTGCCAGACTCATATGTAGATTGAACAAGTACAATGACAAAAAGTACTGATGTACTTTTGTCACGGCCACTTTTGTTTCACGTTTACGACTCGGTACTATATACTCATCGGGTGGTAATCTTTAACTACTAATGATGAAACCAAGTGTTCTCATCTTTAGTTGAAATTGAAGATAAGTTTGATGGTTTTCAATAGGTGTCGTAAAAGAACAAGTTTGTGGAAACTCTTTGTCTATAAGTGATAGAATTCATAGAAGTGTCAATTTTCGTAGGTCTCTATGTTCGTAAGACAATCCGCCGCCCAATCCAATTAGCAATTACTAAACGTACGTGCCTTCTTCACATGACCCTTCACTTTGAAGGGCCTAACATAGTCTACGGTTCAGACATCAAACACTAAGGCTGTCCTTATATCCCATCAAGCCACCAGATAATATGTCCATCTAAATGGTTAAATGTCCCCACTACTTTAGAAAATCTACTTCTGCAGGCCAATGGTTTGAGGCAAAATTCTCGTAGAGCTTAAGAGACTTATTTACCTGACTCCATAGGAAGCTTCTCAAGATGAAGCTATTAAAGCGACGATACAGGAAAACGTACTCAATAACAAGTTAAGTGCATGAAATAGTTTAAGTACATGTGTGATCACAATGAAAGTTTCCTAAGGAATGCTTCACAAAAATACATATAACTCATATATATTAGATCTATCGACAGATGACAAATAGGTTCAGGAAAGATAATTGGGGTAAGCAACTAAAGAAGTAGGGAAGATCAAGGGTTTTACTTGAAATGGTTTTGTTAGCTTCAACCTTCATCACCACTATTCATATCAAATAAGAAGCACGGATATATATTTATAGAGTTTTGAATGAGGTCAGTACTGACCACTAAATATGAAACGCTCTACGGCAGATCAAGTCATGTTGATACAGCCTCTGTTCTATTACGCAAAAATCCGTGGGTTCCGGCAGTTTCCCCTGGTGGAAACAAATTGCAGCACAATCCATTAGAATTTTACTATCAAATGACAACGCTTCTCGCATGGAAAGGGTGGTTAATATCACAATGCTTTTGCCACGATGCAGTGGCCAAAATGATGATTTTAGAACCGCGTCGCTGATTGCACAACTAAATTTGATTGCCTCCAAACAGGCATCTCCCATTCTATCCCACAAAGTTATATAACAGAGGCTGTATCAACATTTCTTCACTTAATCTGCCTCTGTGGGTGGAGAGAATGCCCAAGTGTTAGGCAGAAGGAAATGTTGTGCTGCAAAAGTACATGTATCAATAAAGTCATTCGTGAATGAAATTGTTCCAGTTGCATGAAAGATAGCTATCAGAATTTTCGAAAGGACTGGGCGATGTTTAGTGTCATAGTATATCTTTCATTTTCGACTTTGTATGATTATCAAATGACAATAGGCTCTGTGGTGAATATAATTGATTATCCATTATCAGTGATATCAACTTCATGTTAATGTCCGATTTATCTTCTTTATTGTAGCATAATGTCAAATTAATATATAATAATACTTATAACTTATTTAATCATACAGTTTACTGCACATTGTTGATTTATTCCGTGGGCTGTGCGTGATTTTTGCCACTCATAATCTTATTTTCACTGAATAAATGATTACATTGAATAGGATAGTGTTTGACAAATATTTATATGAATAGTCTAGTTTTATTCATGTGATAAAGTAACTGATTTGAAAATGTGTTGAATAATTCATCGCAAACAAATTCCCATAAGGGTAATGAAGCTAACGTCTACTTTGTCTTTTATCGTGGATGCTTTCAAATAGTTAAGCCCATTTATCATACAAAAAACATTATGTATATACTATATTTGGCAATTAAATAAGCCAAACACCCATGTGGTGCAAGACCTGTTACAGAAGCAGATAAAGACAAACTGAAATCAGGCATGTGGGATACATTTATGCTAATGTAATATACCGGGGATTTATATCAATGTAATACCCTTCTTGCATGTGATATGTACCGTTTATCTCACAAACCATGTCGCGGGAATAAAACACGTGGTACCTAAAGTAAGAGAGGATTGATTATACCACTTTGATTATTTTTACATTATACAAACTTTGTCTTAAAAGTATATAGGCAACTCCAATTATCAAACTTCGTGATTAAATCTTAGACCAAATCATGTTCTAGTCAGGTAACTAGTCAACTAAGATACATCGAAAGTGTTACAAGTAAGCATCATAACCTATTTCAAGCAAAACTTTCATTGATTTCCATTACAAAAGCTTCTTTCCATATTAGCGATAATAGACGTCCTTCTATAAACGCCAGTTCTGGATGCGATTCCCTCGTGACATAACATATCCTCACATACACGTTACATATACTCTTTCCTTAAAAATACGCATTAATATGCTATGATGTAAAAACATTACGACTTCGCAGAAACTGATCGCAATATTTCATTGTAGTAGTAGCTGAATATGAAATCTAATTGATACTGCAAATCAATAAATTCGTTCATTACACCTGGTTAATTGCTTCTTTTAACTATTGTGTACAATTCATTATCATATATCTAACAATAATATGGGGTGTTTTGTATGTGTGATAGAGGCATGGAAAAAGCACCCATATTGCCGCCCGGTCCGTAAATCCATATCAGCCATATCAGACCGGTCCGCAAATCCATATCAATATCAGCCCGGGGGACTTTCGGTTAGAGTTATCTCCCTTTGCAACGTAACGACATTATCTGCATAGAAGTGTGTTAACTTCACCAACACACGATGGTGTTGAAGCTTTTAACTGTTAATGTTCTTTTAAAACGTCAAATGATTCGATTTTCTTGTAATTTGAATAAGGGGAGCTGCTCATAGTATCTTTCTCACACTTTACTCTTAAAAGCATGATCGTTTTGACTTTTGTTATCATAATAAGCCTACATATTATTGAAAACAATTTATCCAAAACTTTTTTTTAATAAAATTATTGTAGAGAAAAAAAAAATATGATAAAAAGGTTACAAAATGTCACTTTTCATATCATACCTAATATCAGCCCTCGACCCATATCATGAGAAGGTGACTTGACTCTGACTGACAATGTCAGCCACCAATTGCAAGTGGAGAACAGCTGGCTTATGTTACATTCTATCAGCATGTTTCCTTTTCATGCAGCGGATAGTATGGTTTTGGGTCCTGCAAGGGACAGTCGCACGTTTTAGGGGGAATATAATCTAATGTCAGGTAATTGCAAATGAATGAAACAGTAATAAATCAAATATACATTAAAAGCTAAGCCATACGATTCCTTTCTCTTACACAAATTGAATTAAAGGTTCTCACACATAAATGGTGGCCAATGCACTGTATGTGAATCTTTGTTCTATGACTATGGCTGATTTGTGAAGTAAGAGTTTTGACACTATCGAAATTATACATTTAGTTTTAACATACAATAATCAGTGAAAAATTTTCAAAAAGGTGCTACTGCTCCTTTAACGTTTCTTTGCGTTCTAATGATGAGTATGTGTATGTATGTGTATGCCGGATTTGCATTAAGTACCCAAAATCTTATGGAAAGGCGTTTAGAAAGGATAGAATATACTAGTATTGGCTATTGTTAGTCAATCACTTATTTAGACATATTTTCAAAACTAATTCCTTAATTGTGTATATTTCATTTGATCTAAATTATTATCAACACAACTACGTCATAAATCACATCCAAGTGAAATCATTTCTATTACTTAATTCATGCATATACAAGTAAATAGAGGCACTGATTAGTGGCGTGTAGGAACGGGCTAGATGAACGAGGGCCAGAAGGCCGGAATCACAGTTTTCATCTGTCATGTATTATCTTTATCTGTGACTACAGACAATTTGAGCAATGGAATGTGTATTCCCTTGAAGAGATCATATATTGCAAAACCTATAGAAATGCTCTTATAAGAACAGAGGATAGATCAAGCTGTTGTATGTATGTACAGTACTGTATGTATGGTACATGTATGTATGAATGTATGTATGCTTAGAAAAAATACCATTCAAAGATGTGATATTATTTATTGCTGTAAGTTGTTAATCCGAAAAGATTTTATAACTGGCTACATGGTAACCACAAACTCGCAAAAGATCTTGAACAATCACTGTGGTATTATTCGATGTGTCAAGCTATAACTATAGAGTTGTTGACAAAGGCAGTTGTATATGTTCTTGTAGCTTTAATAAGAACAAAATCATGATTATTGGCCTCCCAATTAGACTGAATTAAGGTAAATTATAACATACATGATGCTGCTGCTGTAAATACTATTGATTTAACCATATGCCCGCAAGTGTAGATAATATTGTGTAGATGATGGTATGAGATACTAGTTTGGTGTTATAAATCCTATTATTTGATTTGTGATCACATCACCATTTTTTGGCTTCAGATGGATTTACTCTCCACTGATCCCTCTTTCCGATTCCCAAGAAGCTAATAAATTGTAACATAAGACCTGGATGACAGTGAAATCCTTTCTTGTCCTCTGCACACACTAAGTAATGAGACGGTTCGAATAGGTCACACTATTTCCTAACATTGATGTCTCGCAACCTACAGTACATCAACTGTAGATTTTCTATGCTCTACAGGTTCTGGTGGTATCTTTTCATTGCTTTAGGATAATTAATTAGTATTTATAATAATAATTTATAAATAGAATTTAATTTATGTCACGATTAATTGCTATTTTTCGTAATATGAAATTTGGGTATTAAAAACATCTGATTTAAAGACTTGAAATTGAAGTATCATTTAGTTGCCACAAAATGTAATTTTATAAATTAAGTTAAGAAAGTCTTGATTCGTTTTCCTTTTAAAATAATATCGCTTTGTTTTGATAAGTAAGTCATAATGGAAAACATCACATACGTTTATAGTACCTCTTCATTGGATTTCTTATTCTCATATCTGAACAATCTATTATATAGAGGTAACAAAACATTGTAAACGAACATCACATATGGTTTCATATATAATAAAAAAAACTATAATTTACCCAAAAGGTTAGCATACCTAGGATATCTAGTGAACAATACGGATAGGGAAATACCTACCGACTACATCCTTTCTTAATAGTATCAAACCTCAGTGAAAAACAGAAGTAGCAACCGGGATATCATTAGAAGCAAACACATGTATATTCAAAATGTCTATTTCCAGAAATCATGACTATTGTCTGTATATTCTTGTATTCATCATCAAATGATGCATGCAAATTTTATATCAAAATCTGTATACACATGTTTTCATTTGTGTTAACTTTCAGAAAAAAATATGTGAAATTATTAAGGAATATTTAATTATACTGATCTCTAGATACTGAATTTTGAAACTGCAAATACGACAATAATGAAATGTCATTATTGGCGTTAATATTGGATAATGATGCGTGGTGGTTAAGTATTATCAACGGCATAAACCTGGTCATTTTCACACAAAACTGTGTTTGTTCCTAACAAAAACGCATGTGTCCCTACATGTCTTTTCAATTGAATGTAAATTCTATTTTATAAGATGAACCTTTCCCTCAAAAGGATTACTTTAAAATGACTTTCAATAGAACGAATCGACATGTCCCTTAAGGTCCATTCTGATGTATTTGGTTGAGTAAATTTAAAAACTGACTCTTACGGAAGCTCATTTGGTGTCTGGCTAAATTACTGTAGTACATTAAAAAAATTGATAAAAAACACCAACACAAAATTCTTTCGCAAAGCTGACTTGAATCTATTACGCGATTGTGTAGATGTCTTGAATATTGAAGATGTATATTCAAAGCATGAACACTCTACTTGACCCTCTGCCAATGATTTGAGAAGAACGTTACCCAACGGCTAGATTATTAAGTACTATTTCACTACAGCTGCAAAACGAAAGGTTGTTCACCTTCTCGTGTTTATAAGTGCAAATATCAGCATGTAGTTGATTTGGTTTATCTGGTTATTTCGTAAGAACTGCGAAATATTCTCATTTAGTGTACAATTATCATTGTCTAACGTGCCATGTTGTCCAAAGGTTCCAATCTGAGTTCACAAAATGCTGCAGGATACCTAAGGTAGAAAGGTAATGTTTCAAATCCTGATTTCTGAAATTGTAATGATTGTTAGATTTCTTGCTCATTTCAAGTCAACAGCAGAAATCCCTGTCAATTCCCATCACAGTAAATTGTTATCAGGTAACGGAGTTGTTTAACAATATTGAAAGGACACTGTCATCATACTGGTTTGCAGTACCTACCAACTACATCCTTTCCCTGTAATATGTATATGTATCAAGTTGCCAAGGAGACAAACACCTTATATATGGTGCACACAATTGTAGATAGAACCGTTCTCAATAATTACAGTCATTTTGTCATACGTGTCAAAGATGAATGATAAACTTCCGAAATTGAATTTATTTTACTTTTTTTTATATAGCAAATACAAATTTCTCTTCAAGTTTCAATCTTTTTGTCGCGCTTTCTATGTGATGGATATCACCTCTAATTGAACTTGAAGGCTGGAAAAAATAAAGCAAGGCGAAGTAGTTATTTCTTCACGTGTTTTTATATTTCACTATTTGGACTGTAACAAGATGACTGCTATTTGCAAGTTTTATACTTTATCTTCGAAATGGCAATTTGTCGAATGTACTTTCATTTTTTCAGTATTGGTTATGGTCATTACTGGCTTTTGGGTAACGATCAACTTTTACTTAAAATCCGTGAAAATCAGCTTTTCTGCAAAGAGCCGAGTGTATGTTAAACAAATTGGATAAAACAAGTAAGATATGTTACTTTTTAGGATTGATATTTTACTAGATTTTCAATGAAAAAAGAGATCATGATTTACTATTTCCAATTTTCCCGGTAATATGTATATTGTCATTTCATCTAGACGATATCTATATTATTGAGATTTATGTCTTAACTATAACAAGTTTGCGAATTGACAACCTCAGTATACGTCCATACATTTTATGAAACGCAAATTGTAAGCATTTATAGTTACAGGTTTTCAAAGACATTTGCCTGTGAAATAATTCTATATGAATCAACAAGTAAATAAACCAGAATATAACTTAAGGCATAAATATGAAAAGAAATATGCAAGTGATATTTTCTCACCAACATTCTTTTCAATCTTTTAGATTGACACATCCGTATAAAAGAAGTATTGCTTATTATTAATAAACATCAGAGTACGGTCACTGTAAATGAGAAAATAAGGTTGAGGTCAATAAGTTTATTCCTGTCAAAGAGATAAATCTTGGAAGGCGATATTTCTTATTTTAGAATGTCAAAGCTCTATGCACTGAGCTTGAGACAGTTCATAATGAATTGCTTTGCACCCCACATAGCGCAAAGCTCAACCTATAGACAACAAAAGCACATCATATCCTTTATTATGACAAGATCTTTGCATGTCATTTCGTCGATGCGAATAATATTTCCATTGTGCTTGCTGCTTTTGTTCATAGAAAAATCACGAGGAAAGGATATACTCATAATTATTAAGGAAGAATCTCACGCAGGAACTTCTTATAGTCCAAATAATCCTAAAATCCCAAAACAGTGAAAACATGCAGTTCTTGCGATACTCTGCAAAATGGTTTGTCACTGTACATGTGTAATACACTATCGTGGTGTGGTGGTTTGGGTGGATCTAATAGTATGTATCATAACGCTGAATTGGGCGAGAAGAGCTCCTTATTGCCTATCAACTCTGTCATGTAACCATATGTCTTAGAGAGCGTTCATGCCTCCTCGTAGGCATTCTCTCCCCACAGAGGCAGATCAAGTAATGTTGATTTAGCCTCTGTTATATTACGCCGAAATCCTTGGGTTCCGGCTGTTTCCCCTGGCGGAAAAAAATTTCATCTCAATACATTTGAATTTCTTTATCAAATGACTTTGCCTTGCCTTGTTTCAGTAGCCAAAATGATGAACAGCGTAACGATAAAACAGAGATAGAGGTATAGAAAGACAGATAGATATACATGTATGATAACATTGATAACCCTTTTTCCAGTAGTTTAAGACAAACCACACCTCTTGAGTTTCAGTAGTTGCATTTATGACTTAGATACATTCAAAGTACATAGTCATCATTTGTTACAAAACTTGATTCAAATGAAATACAGCAATACACAAAATTACCACCTTAAAGCCTACCTTGAAACTTATATGAAAACAGCTACAAATATGTTTTGATGTCTGTATGCAAAACATAAGAAAATGAAACCTTATATTTAACTTATGATATAAAATTATTAATCACCCTCATCTTATTTAATGGCTCCCCGATATACATTGCTCATATAGAAGTAAAAAAACTCATTTTGAAATTAATACTTGACATCGAAAGTATGTCAACATTGTTCATACATGTCATTAATTACGTGCAGGAAACAAAAATTCTGCCAACTCTTTTTTTTTGTGAATATGTATATTAGATAAACAAAATTCAAATGTCACGGGTTGCAATGTTGGTCCAGACATCGAAAGAATGTCAACATTGTTCATACATGGCATTAATTTCGTGCAGGAAACAAAAGTTCTGCCAACTCTTTTTTGTGTGTGAATATGTATAGTAGATAAACAAAACGCAAATGTCACGGGTTGCAATGTTGGTCCAGTTCATTTTTCACTTTTTAAAAATTAAAACATCGTAACAAGATTCAAAAGGTCTATAATGAACATACTTATAATGATAGAGATAAACAAACGTGGCACGAAAAAATGCAGTAATAATATCTTTTATTTCAAAAATGAATGTAGAGAGATATAGTATTTAATTTCATGGATAAAGTCACCATAAGTAGGAACTTTAAAGGATAATAAAACTGGTCTTATGAAAAGATTTGACAGGAATTCGGAAATAATATAATGATATCGTCCCTTGTGTACAAAACAACACATGTTGATGCTGATAAAAATTACATGTTATAATAGCAAACGCTTTTCATTCTCCTTCCCTGTCAAAAGGACAATTCATATTGTCACAGCTGTCGTTTTGTTGAGACATGCAGAATATGTCATTCAACTGTTTTTCGTTCTGAATTGATATAACACTGTATTGCCACCATGTGTTGTTCGCATTTTATGTTAATGGTACCAAATAATAAGCTGATATCAGACGAGTTTTTAAAATAAAGGCGTGCAGAACGAAGCAGTTGAACACCATCAGTAAAGTTCAACAAGTTTGTGTGCCGGAAGTTTGTTGCACTTTCTGCTTGTTGAATAGATTGTAACTTCAGAGGTTGTTTCCTGCCTTCAACTCAGACACGGGTTATAAAGCTTATGGTTTTATTTAAAAAGGGCCTTGTTAACCAAGGATACACGCAACCATAAAGTAAATTCATTCTCAAGCCCTTACACGGATAACAATGAGGATGATTAGCCTAGAGTCTTTCTTTTAATCATTGTAGGATCCCAGTAATAAGGTAATACCAGACCTCAAATTTCAAACACACTTTCATTGATGTTTTTTTATCTAACACTTATGCATATACATACAATTTTAAATGTGTATTATAATTTAAATGTGTCATTTTATAAATTCTGTACATATATCATGATAGTCTCTCATAACGCTTTATAAAGAGTGGCTCATTTGATTTTATATCATATAATTTTTATTTCTGTGTTTATTTTTCTAATGTAATTTTGTCTTTTAATGTAATGAGACGAGACTTAAATAAACTATCTATCTGTCTGTCTGTCCTGAAACTGTCAAAGTGAGAACAATGACATACGTCCTCAAGAACGCACCCCGGACTCTGTATAAATGAATGTATTGCAGAATGATCAGGGCATTTCAGCATACAACTTTGTCCACGAGAAGAAAATGTGACGCAGGTGTGGAAGAAGTAGGAGGGTAATTGTCATCCTGCTTCCTTACTACAACCGTTCCACAACAGGTTAGTGGTTGGGAAGATTCATAATAATTAAACAACAAATAAGAAACATTATATGAGATGTTTTGTTAATCGCATTCTCTCCCCAAAGAGGCAGATCAAGTCATGAAATGTAGTTCGAGCCTCTGTTCTTATTCGCCAAAGTTGTGGGGTAACATTTGAGTTACCTGATTTGAGGGATTCAAAGTTATTTGTGCAATCAGCAACGCTGTTCTATAACCATCACGGCTACATTTGACGATTTCGACCAATTGGAGCGCTTGATGCTTGAGCGTGAAAATTGATGTTTGTTCGATTTGCAGAAGTATTGGTAGGTTCCGTGACTGGTGATCGATTGGTATATCATCCAAGTATATGTTTACACAAAGTTTTTAATTGATTGCATGTCCTGTAAGCGCAGCAGTTGACAAAAAAGGCGATCGGCACTAGCGTACATGTATTGCCTTGTTTATACTATGTAACTATGAAGGCTTTGAATTAAAGGGTTTGTCCAATGTTATTTATTCATTTTATACAAACGGAAAGATTTGGAGTTTTGAATGACCCTGGAGCCTGGGGTTCTAATTGGTGATGTTGAATTTTGTTTTACTAACATGGTCAAATGCCGCTTATCTTTCAAGGTGATTCTTCACTCTATACGTTTATACAGGTTTACTACAAATATATTCCCCTTAAACAATATTCATATTTTCTGAATGGGAAACATGCAGACAAACAACAATCTCATGATAAAACGGACGTGTCACATTGCCTTTAATTTGCCTTAAAGATGGCGGTTAACAGTTTGCCAATCGGAATAAAATCGAGCGTGTTTCGAGGGAAAAAATAAATATATGTATTCTATCGGGATACAAACTTACTATATATCAGGACTCTCTTTGCCACAATGTGTGAAAGAGAGTAAAACCGGGCTGGGTGAGGTTTGAACCCCATTAGAGAAAAAATTTTAAACACTTTTTCCCTCGGTGCATAGTCGATTTTAGTCAAACTGACAGTAAGTTGAAATAATTGATATGTAAAGAAAAGACAGAACTTACCTGATAGGCTTTGGATATATTATTCTCTCCAGAGAGTTCTATAGGTCACCAGTGTATTTCATTAGCTGAAACAAAAGTAAATTTCATCACATCATATAACTATTATTCAAGAGAATAACTTGTGCAGGTGTTATGGCATGTTAGATTGCTTCCTAGTTTGTTACTGAATAATTGTTGAAACAGCATGGAACAAACTTTGTACAGAAGCTGAACTAAGTTGAATACTGATTGAATCTTTAAATGTAATTAGTGTCGACTTGATGTTTAAACAACTTGTATTTAGACTGCTGTTAACCTGCCATGGTCTTATCCAAAAGTTGATTCGCGTGGAGCGTTTGTTTGTTTTTCAAACAACTTAAAATGTCTTCGCGTTGACAATGTTTTCATCTAAAATTTATGGACTTAAAGGTGTCTTGCATTTGTTTTCCATCTAGTTTTAACTTCACGTGATGGAGCACACTCCCAGAAAATGTTTTTATATTCGTTAATTCCTGGATTGTAAGGTTCATGAAGTTCGGGAAAGACAAAACTCGTTTCACACAGGGAATTAAACAAACAGTTTAAATAAAAATAAACCATGATATTATTAAAAAATCAAAAAGTAAATAATACATTAAGTACACAAAACATTATGTTCCTGGAGAGTTCTCTTGGACGTCAATATACTAAATTAATTTAGATTTTTATTTAAAAGAGAATTTCATAACATACACGATGTCAATTTGATAGAACGTCTCGTGAAAAAGCTCGTTACAGAAGTACAGTTGTAATTACAAAGAACAAATTTTATACTGAAATTTCCCAGCGTGAAATGCTGATTGGATCGCAAATGTAATTAGTGTTAATATGGTGTTTACTTGTAGTAAGACTGGTGTAAAACTTTCTCTTTCTCTGGAAAAGTGTGGAATAATTGTTTGTTTTCCACAAGATGAAATTACACCGAGCCAATCGATTTGGTAATCAAATACCAATAAGCTTACAAAACTCTAGCAGTTTGTTATAGCTTCTTGTCTAAAGTTTACCTGATATTGCACCATACAAAAAATACTAATACTAATAGAATACTATTTAGCAACTTTTATCATCTCATTTTGTTGAAGCAATTTAGAAAAGTTAATCCATAATGGATGCGCTAAATAATTAGAAAGTTGACATTGCATAGAGGACAAAGGAGTCTTGAATTGTAATCTTGATGAACATATGAGCAAATATTGTATTGGTCGGTTTTTAAATTATTAATATAGCTGTGAAAATGGGCATACATTCCAACAATCAACGCCAATCATTCAACAATCAGATTTAGTGGCCAAGTTTTGAGCTCGAAGTCTGGGTCAAACATTTTGAAAGACAAAGGTTGATCAATGACACATGTTAATCCTGATTCTGAGAGATGGTGAAAGCTGTTTTTCAGGGGACATTACTTTCAAAAATTCAACTTTTAATATGTGCGTCAAAAATCCAGAGCAAATTTTATAGTTTCTTAGAAGCTAAAAATGCTAATGGAGGAGTTTTTTCATTTACATTCTGAATTTGGAAATTAAGCGCTTGAAGTCATTAATCGTCCATAATTTTTTTTTAAAGATCTATTGTGTTGGCACATGGTCCTGTGTAATGCTCAGTCGCCTACTTTCAGGGTACTCCAGCAAAAACGGGAGCAACTCGCATGAGGAGTGGCTGACTCGTTTAAATTATTTTGAAGGTTTCACTGAGACAGGAGCGGGATAGCGCAGTGGTTAGTGCATTCGGCTTATGATCAGGAGGTCCGTGGTTCGAATCCCGCCAGGCGCTCGGCAACTTTTTCTGCAGTAGAGAACTGTTCTACACGCAGTCAGGTTTTGGTTCAATGCTACACTGAATTTCAGCACAGTACCACCAATGGTTCGCTAGTTCCAGTCGATGCTCTTAGGTTTCACCGCATTACATAACCACATTAGTGTTGCGACCTTTCTCCCTGCAATAATAATTACATCCCACTTAGCCCTCGTCGTCCATGGCAACCATTCATAAAAGTCTCCTGTTCATTATCGATATCGGGAACTCTTAGGCCAAAGAGTCCTGCCATCTGATGCAAGGACACTTTTGCAAACCTTTCCTACACATGGTTTAAAACAATAAATCAACAACATAGACATAGAATCGAACTGAAAGTATCAAATAAATCAAATAATCAAATAAAACAAGCTGGAAATCAATCATAATACTTACACATTTTGCGTGAATCAAAATATACAAATCATCTAATAACACTGTAGACTTTAGCTTGCACTAGAAATTAACGATACCAAGAAAAAAACATATGATTTGTGATGCACCAAAATTTTTGTTATGGTAGGAAAATATGTCTAGATATGTCTATATAATTTGATAATGATACATAATTATTTTTTTTCATAGATAAGATAATATTTTTTTTGACTAAACTTGTTATGGGACTGATTAAAGTACCTTTTTATTAGAAATCCATGGGGGAAACGTTTCATAAGTAGAAACCACTGTCAAAATTTAGCTGTCTATGAGGACTCTAATAACACGTCTTCTACCTTCAAAATCGAAACAGAAATGGACAACCTGTGAAACTTTGTCTTGAAACATATGCTCATATTCATGGAGTGCACGAAGTCTGCAAGCCCAAAACATTTACTTCGTGCCTTGCGCTTTGACAAGCAAGAAGCACGTGCTCGTACACCATTCATAGTACTACAAACTTCATTCATTAAACAGTGAAAGGGCCCTTGGAAGGTTATCGAAAATTTAAATTTTTAATTTTAAACATTAATCTTGTGGTTGATTGTACTCGGATTAAGTGAGATGTAAGTTAGTTACTAGCATAGTAAATTGTGTGCATCGGATAACGGCAGGGATACCTTCTCCTCGAGCCTCTCGGACAAAGTGTCCATGCCATTATCAGATTCACACAATTTACTATGCTAGTAACTATTACTTGCAGCCGCGACATAAGTGAAATACTCTTGAAAGCGGCGATAAACCCAATTTCACCAATTTCACTGTGACTTGAGTTGAGTGATTTGTGGTGTCACCTTGGACAAGAGACAACATTCAAAATGTTTCTCTGTCACCTAAATCCTCATTATTTTAATCATAATAATCATCATCATTATTGCACTACAAAGTGCACGCTAAAATTGCTATTTGTGTATTTTACGTTACTGGGCATGTTGCTTTGAAACCAACATTGGGTCGATCTTTTTCAACATCAAGAATAAATAATTAATGATCTGGGTTATCATGAGGCCATTATATCCTTAGGAGTTACGACCCTTTCACTTTTACTCCCATGGTGTTTAATAGATTAGGCTTACATTATGGCTGTGCTCTCATGCGCTTATAAATCTTAAGATTATGTTTTGTTTATGGTGTCTGGTCAGATGCTGCTTATAAATCTCTGTTCTTGGCTGTGATGTTATTTTGACTCAATATTGTATAACTTGCCAATATTGTCTCTGATAGAGTTTATACATTCAACAAAGAAACAGTTGTTTCTTTCAAGACCTATAGCATATTCAACAAAGGAAATACAGTTTTAACATGTTACCGAATGATTACATGAGAGGTACAATTATTTCAAATATATTTAAATAGACAATTTTTCTCTACAAATTTTCCATAAGCAATTAACAATAAACCTTTACACTTCGAATCACCATTATATACGCAAAAATAGTAGGTCAATTGATTTAAATACGGGCCATATGTTGCAAAAAGGCTATTTTATATTATATATTTTTTCTATTAGGATAGTAATTTGATTCAGGCAAATGTATGTATTGTTTAAAATCAGTATGAAAACCTTACGTTTTGACACAGCACAATAATTTGGGTTTATAAATTGTTAATAGTGTCTCATTGGAGCATATAATTAAAACCTAGTTTGTATTGTTATGATAATATGATTTGGATCTTAAGGAAGCATAGTTTGCATATCGTATATAATCAGTATCCTTTGGTGTTATTATCCACTGTTAATAGCAAACACTTAACCGCTGGACGATACTTTGGAATATTCAACTAACGCTTGCACGTAGAAAAAAACCCTTGTGCTATTAAAGCTGACCACCTGCATCTTACTAATGATATTAATTTATTTATTTATTCCCTTTATTCTATTCTTATGGTCAACTGGTGCATGCAATAATGGTTTTATTAAATAGAGCGTAACATAAGTTTTTATCAATGGTTTCAATAAAGTAATGTATGAAATAGCAATTTTCATTGTAATACTCACAACATTATAAGTAGAAATATTCCTAGTATTTTTATCCAATCATTTGTCGATAAACGTTATTTGGCATCCACCAGATACTTCATTTTCATACTTTAACACACGTGTCAGAAGATCCTAATTATATTAGTTGCCATGCCACAATTAATCATTATATAATTGAAAATGTCATTTCCTGGTAGGAACTCAACAACCATACTATGAAACATCTGTCATTTCATCCTAATAAACATGTATTATTACCTACGAGGGCAGTCACACCGAGGTTCATATTTTTCATATGTTGGGCAAAATATCACTTTTTCATTTTGACGTCACGTTATTAACAATGTTTTGACGTCAAGGTTCACCTATGACGTCACAATCTATACGGGCCAACCGCGGCTAGTCCGCCTATGCAGAGCAGTAGGTTTTGAGCATTTTCTTTGCGACTACGGTAATAAACATAATATTATATTCGTGCCCATGACATACTATGTTTACGACACTCGTGCCTAAATATAAGTATATCCCTCGCTCTCGCTCGGGAAATACTAATATTTAGCCACTCGTGTCGTGTCATGGACACTCATATGATATCCTCTATTTATGCTTATATAATATAGGTTATCTCGATAAGAATTATATATAAACATAGGACATTTTACAAAATTCAATAACAAAATAAATGTATAGCGAATTTATCGATGCATGACTTCAGTCATCTAATGCAGATAAACAGTTACTAAACTTGACTGGTACCATAACCCCAACATGTAGCAAATATAGCTCAAAGCATGCATTAGGCAAAGTTGTACGGCATACATGTATGTGTAGCAGAATTATAAGGTTTTTTTACTACCTAAAATTGACAATAAAATCAACATTTTATTTTTTTCCATTTTACTACACCAATTGCTAAAACACGATTAACGGAAGACCCTTAAAGGGTAGCACGTTTTTTGACAATTTTATTTTTCAAATTTTATTTTTGATGATTGCTAGTTAATGCTAAATGCATTATTTTGACAGTGTACAAAATTTCATTACACAAACCAATGATCCATAAGCAGAGGACAAAGTATGAAGATTCACATAAAATCAATTGGCGGCCATTTTGTGTGAACACCTTTAATTCATTTTGTGTAAGAAAAATATATCGCATGGCTACACTTTACGTTATTCATTTGAATTATTACTGATCCATTTAGTTTAAATACATTGTCTTTCAATTGGAACCATTAATTTTCATTTCCCTGACATCACCTTATATTCCCCGCAAAAACGTGCTACTGCCCCTTTAAGAGCCCTATCAACTTCCAGTCTGCGATTGTGTTTATCTTTGAAATATCACAATAAAACACTATGTTTTGGTCAATTTTACTTTTAGTTAGAAAATAAATCTTTGTATTGAAAGAATATGCACATTTAAAAATGATTTATGGTGAGACTCAACAACTTAAATGCAATGTTTAACTTTTCACACTCAGAGAGCCGATGATTGGCCTTAAAAAATTATAGTTGATTTTCACCTAATGTGCATTCTTCATGTGTCTAACATGAAAAAAAATCTGTTACTTGCAGTAACATGTTTCAACTGTAGGATTGTGTTGTAGATATGTACTAACAACGCAATACGTATGTATATATATGTTACAATCAATATGTCAAATCAGTCAGTTAACCAAATGCCTGAACGATTTAGTCATTTGATCAAATGACTATGACCACAAGGCATTTTACAAAATAACTAAATTGTGCAGTCATTTGACTTAATGACTGAAATATTACACCAGGCATTTCACTATATACCTATATATTAGAAGTTTTTAGATGTATTGATTAAGTCATTAATAATATGCCTGATACATTTAGGCATTTGACGAAATGACTGATTTGACATATTGACTGTAACATATATAACTTTTACTTCCACTTTAATTTGTTCTGTTAGGATTGTCCCTTCAACTGAAGTTTATCATTAAGGTTTCTTTAAAAACCTCGATACTGGTACATTTTACACACAGAATTGTCCCACACCATTTCGAGACTTCTCTGGATTTGAAGTAAATCATGACATGTTGTGTTATACACAGTATCAGTATTCCATAAAACTGACCATTTGAAATCGATTTGAACATTTACATCAACTACATGTTCTCGCTATTTTATGGAAGCAACTGTTAACTTAGTTTTAAAGGCATTTAGATGTAAACAAAGTAAGTTGTGTGGATAACAACTTCAGAAACTATATCAGCTTAATGCAATATTTGTCGGCGTTACAACCTTCTGTAACCAATCCCTCATGTATTGCAAAACACATCAATTAATTGTTATATTCTCACATTTTTACATATATAATTCTTATATAAATACACGTACCACAATTTCACTTATACCAAATACGTTTTGCATGAAAATTATTGTTTTCTTTATTTGCTGCCAAGCATGTGAAAATATCACTTTCCCAATTCCAGTGATGACATAGAAATAACAAAAAGGACAATCGTGTTTTAACAGTTATATATTCAAAACCGCAATGACATTAATGCCAAGTAAATGGAAATAGCCTAACAGCAAAAATCCAACCTACATACACAAAACAAACCAGATAATGGAATGGTTGCGATGGTGATCGGAGGAAATGCGTCCTAATGACTGATCACTTTCCCTGTTTGAGGTTTTACTTCCTTTTTGAGGATGTAAGAAAAGTATTTTCATATAAAAATTTAATTACTAACTTAACTTCAAATTAGTTTACCAGCACTCTTTGTGATTGATGTGGAAGTAACTTGTGGTGGTAATGCATCAAAACATTATTTTGGAGTACAAAATGATATTCAAATTTTTTTTTATTCAATTAATAATTGAATGTCAGTGTGTGTTTGCACTGGAAAATGAATGATGTCAAAACTACATTCACCCAGTGAACCCAGCGAGCCTATGAGAGTTTTAATGTAGCTTTGCACTTGAAAATGAACGTTTCAAACACATTCAATTCCTATGATTTTGCACCATATATTGAATGGAACGACGGAATGAAAGAATCCTGTTTAGTCCTGAACTCAAACAACCAAAGCTAAACCAATGACATATTCTCTCAGGAATGCATCCAAGACTGGATGTATGTATTGCAGAATTTGTCATTACTGTGGGTTTTTTTTACTGTAGAAAATATAAAACTATGGACGCTTTTCCCAAAACAGGTTTTCATTGACAATGTTTAATAGTGAGAAGATTTATAAAATGAAATAACATCGTAAGACATTTTTTAAGAATTTATGTTGGTTAGCTGCGATTTATATCAACAGTACAGTCGTAAAAACCAAACATTTAAGCAATTGTTTTGATCAAATAAAGGACTTACTACACACCGTATTGATCTGTCAATTGAAAGTTTTTAAAACCACAATACCGTCATGCAGTTTTATCCTTTTATACGTGACTTGTCACTCTATACTCGCCAGTCTATACGTCAACAGATAATCGGGTTTACTAAGTAGATATTTCCCCTAATCAATATTAATATTCATACAAACATAACACATCATCAAAAGGACAGGTCACATACATGTAGCCTTGTATTTTCCTTTCAAGGTGGTCAGTTAACAAATAGTTGAATCAACAAAAAGTCAGAACTTACCCAAAAAGATTGGAATATATTATTCTCTCCAGAGAGTTCTATAGATCGCAAGTTTATTTCATTAGCTGAAACAAATAACTTGTGCTAATAGAATAACTTAAATGTATGCATGCATGTGTTATGTTGAAGTGTTTCCTTGTTTGGTAGTGAATAATTGTGGATAAACCTCTGTACAGACGCTGCACGAAGTTGAATGCTGATTGAATCCTAAAAGTGATTAGTGTCGACTTGATGTTTAAACAACTTGTATTTAGACTGCTGTTAACCTGCCATGGTCTTATCAGAAAGTGGATTGGCGCGGAGCGTTTGTTTGTTTTCTTTGAGTTCAAACAACATTGAATTATTGCGAGCTGATAATGTTTTAATCTAATAACATTTATGGACTTAAAGGCCTCTTGCATTTTGTTTTCACACTCGCAGAAAATGCAATTAATTATTTCATTGAAGGTGGATTTTAATGTACATGGAGTCCGAAAAAGACATAATTCGTTTCAAACAGGGAATTTTACATACAGTATAAATAATAATGAAACAATCATATTTATTTGAACATTAAAACAGAGATAATACATAGATTAAATAATACATTATGCATTAATATATTTATGTAACTTCTTCCGTTTTTTCTGTCAATATATTAAATTAGTTTTAACAAAAGTAAACTTCATCAATGCACTATTAACAGTTTTATAGGAACTCTCGTGAAGATGTTAATCATCATGACGATTTGTAATTTGGTTGACATTTGTTTCCCAGCTCGTTACAGAAGAACATTTGAAATAACAAATATTTTATTGTAGCTTCCCTGCGTG
The DNA here is from genome assembly GCA_916613615.1 of Steromphala cineraria. Lineage (NCBI taxonomy): Eukaryota > Metazoa > Mollusca > Gastropoda > Trochida > Trochidae > Steromphala > Steromphala cineraria. Next base: position 12,768,009 of record OU744729.1, read on the forward strand.
GAATGCTGATTGTATCGCTTATTTTATTAGTGTCAATTTGGTGTTTAAAAATTTGTACTTAAACTTGAGAAAAAAGAAAATTGTGGTATAATTGTTTGTTTTCTATGAGATGAAATTACACCGAGCCAAACGATTTTGTAATTATATAACAATATTAGACTTACAGAACGTGTGCAGTTTGTTATCGCTTCTTGTCTATAGTTTACCTGATATTGCACCATAACAGAAAATAATAATACTAACAGAATACTTTGTTATAGCAATTGAGAAAAGTCAATCCATAATATTTGCCAATGAATGAGAGGAGAAAGGTTTCATAAAATGTAATTTTGAAAAACATGTACGCTGATTTTTTTTATTTGGTTTGAAATTTATAACCATAGCTGACTGGTATGTGAAAATGGCCATACATTTCAACAATCAACGCCAATCATTCAACAATCAGATTTAGTGGCCAAGTTTTGAGTTTGAAGTCTGGTAAAACATTTTGAAAGACAAAGGTTGATCAATGACAAATGTTGATCCTGATTCCGAAAGATGGTGAACGCTGACATTCAGGGGACATTACTTTCGAAAATGTAACATTAAATGTGTGCATAAATAACCCAAAGCAAATTTTATAGACTCTAAGAAGCTCTAAAAAAGCTAATGGAGGACTTTTTTCATTTTATTTTCTGAATTTGAAACTTCAGCACTCGAAGTCATTAATCATGCAGAATTCTACCAAAATCTATTGTGGTGGCACGTGATCCTGTGCAAGGATCAGTCGCCTACTATCATAGTATTTCAGCATCAACGGGCGCAGCTCCCTTGAGGAGTGGCTGACTTGATTAAATGAGTTTGAAGGTTTACATTTAATTCCCTGCCACAGGAGTAAAGTGATTCATGGTTTCAGCTTGGGAAAGAGACTTTATTCAAAATGTGCCTCTGCTCATTCTCATCTTCATTATTAGTAGTAATATCATCATGATTATTGCATGATTGCAACATGCGACGTTCGGTGCACTAATTACCGCTAGAATTGTTATTGGTGCTTTTAACGTTACGTTAAAACCAACGTTGTGTCCATCCTATTAAACATCAAGAATACAAATTTCATGACCTGGGTTATCATGAGGGCATTATATCCTTATGAATAACGACCCTTTCACTTTTACTCCCTGGGTGTTTAATAGATTAGGCCTACATTAAGGCTGTACTCTTAAGCGCCTACAAATCTTTAGATAATGCTTTGTTAATGTCGTCTGCTCAAATGCAGCATATGAATCTTATTTCTTGGCTGTGGTAATTTTTAACTTAATATTGTATAAATTCCCAATATTGTCTCAAATAGAGGTTATATATTTAGCAAAGAAACATTTGTTCCTTTTTTCATTTCTAGACCTAAAATAGAGCCATGGGCTCTGTAGCTCATCAGACATTTGATGGAAAAAGGTTTTGGCCCCTGTGACCCCATTTAGTGTCATTGGGACACAAAATCTAGAAGTTTGAATCCCCATTGGCCAAGGAGTCTACACACAACTTTTCAGCTCTCTAGACCATTTTGAACTGGAGGAGAAGATGAAAATAGGTTTTGAAGATTTTGGCCCCTGTGACCCCATTTGGGGTCATGGGGTCACCAAACCTATAATTTAGAATCCTCATTGGCCAAGGAGTCTACACACAACTTTTCAGTTCTCTAGACCTTTTGGAACTGGAGAAGATGGAGTAAAATAGGTTTTTAAGATTTTGACCCCTGTGACCCCATTTGGGGTCAAGGGGTAACCAAACCTAAAATTTAGAATCCTCTTTGGCCAAGGAGTCTACACACAACTTTTCAGCTCTCTATACCTTTTGGAACTGGAGAAGGAGTAAAATATGTTTTAAGATTTTGACCCCTGTGACCCCATTTGGGGTCAAGGGGTAACCAAACCTAAAATTTAGAATCCTCATTGGCCAAGGAGTCTACACACATCTTTTCAGCTCTCTAGACCTTTTGGAACTGGAGAAGATGGAGTAATATGGGGTTTTGAGGTTTTTACCCCTGTGACCCCATTTGGGGTCAAGGGGTAACCAAACCTAAAATTTAGAATCCTCTTTGGCCAAGGAGTCTACACACAACTTTTTAGCTCTCTAGACCTTTTGGAACTGGAGAAGAAGTTGAAAATAGGTTTTTAAGGTTTTGACCCCTGTCACCCCAAATGGGGTCATGAGGTCATGAAATCTACAATTTAGAATCCTCATTGGCCATGGAGTCTACACAAAACTTTTCAGCTCTCTAGACCTTTTGGAACTGGAGAAGAAGATGAAAATAGGTTTTTAAGATTTTGACCCCTGTGACCCCATTTGGGGTCATGAGGTCATGAAATCTACAATTTAGAATCCCCATTTGCCAAGGAGTCTGAAGTTTGAATCCCCATTGGCCAAGGTGTCTACACACAACTTTTCAGCTCTCTAGACCATTTTGAACTGGAGGAGAAGATGAAAATAGGTTTTGAAGGTTTTGGCCCCTGTGACCCCATTTGGGGTCAAGGGGTAACCAAACCTATAATTTAGAATCCTCATTGGCCAACGAGTCTACATACAACTTTTTAGCTCTCTAGACCTTTTGGAACTGGAGAAGATGGAGTAAAATAGGTTTTTAAGATTTTGACCCCTGTGACCCCATTTGGGGTCAAGGGGTAACCAAACCTAAAATTTAGAATCCTCTTTGGCCAAGGAGTCTACACACAACTTTTCAGCTCTCTATACCTTTTGGAACTGGAGAAGAAGGTGAAAATAGGTCTTTAAGGTTTTGACCCCTGTGACCCCAATTGGGGTCATGAGGTCATAAAATCTACAATTTAGAATCCCCATTTGCCAAGGAGTCTACACACAACTTTTCAGCTCTCTAGACCTTTTGGAACTGGAGAAGAAGTTGAAAATAGGTTTTTAAGGTTTTGACCCCTGTCACCCCAAATGGGGTCATGAGGTCATGAAATCTACAATTTAGAATCCTCATTGGCCATGGAGTCTACACACAACTTTTCAGCTCTCTAGACCTTTTGGAACTGGAGAAGAAGATGAAAATAGGTTTTTAAGATTTTGACCCCTGTGACCCCATTTGGGGTCATGAGGTCATGAAATCTACAATTTAGAATCCCCATTTGCCAAGGAGTCTCCACATCAAATTTGAGCTCTCTAGAGTCATTGGTTCTGGAGAAGAAGTCGAAAATGTGAAAAGTTTACGGATGGACGGATGGACGGACGGATGGACGGACGGACGCCGGACGCCATGCCATGCCATATGCCCATCGGGTCTTTCAGACCTGATGAGCTAAAAAGAAAAAGGGAATACAGTGTAAACGTTTTACTGCTTAATAACATGAGAGGTAAACATATTTCAAATATATTTAAAGAGACATTAACTCTCTATTAAAAAAGATTATTTAGCCATTTACAATAAATATTTACACTTCAAATCATCAATACGGCTGCATACCTTAAGTTTGTTCACTTGCTAGTTTATCTTGCTAGTGTATCTAATTTGGGTTTCGTTTGGACATCAATCAAATCAACCAGCACCACTGACAAAAGCTCAACAATAGTCCATGTGTATAATTACCATTCTCAAACCATAGTTTGGGATCATCTGGGCATTGGTTAAGGATTTCTAAGTTTGGCATGGCTATATAGACAGATGGGGTCATATTTTTGACTTTCCGATTTTCTTAAATTTCTATTAAAACGTTACATATAGTTTCTCTGAGAACAAACTTAGCACATTAACATTGACATAATGTTAAAGAACAAATGTGACTTAAGTCAAAAGCTGTTGCTCATTTATTTGGTAGGATTTTGTAGAGAAAAATAAAAAATAATGTTTTCGAAATGTTGACCCTTGGTTAATTTCACGTCCTGCCAAAATTGTTGCGGATAACCGTTAGTAATGGTATATGAATATGAAGACGCAAACTGACTCCTAACTTATGTAGTGAAATGTCAACGTTGACCATTTTGTTTTCGCAATGCTAGGATGCCGCACTGACATTCCAAAGTACATGATATTTGCACTATAATGCGTAGGTAAGTGAACAAACTTAATGTACGCAGCTGTATAAACGCAAAAGTTAAAGGTCAATTGATTTTTGAAAAAAGGACATATGTTGCAAAAGAGGCTCTTTATATTTGTTATCTAACATATCTTTTATATCAAATAGTAATGGCATTCATGTCAATGCGTATATTGTTAATAATATCAGCTTCAAAACATTGTTTTCACACAGAACAATAACTTGGGTTCAAAAATTATTTATAGTGTCTCATTGTCATTGGAGAGTGTAATTCAAACCTAGTTAGTTAGTCTTGTGTGATATTGATTTAAACATTGTTTATGTTAACCGAATCACAATTATAAACGCCAAAGTATAAGTTCAATTGATTTTGTAAAAACGGGGCATATTGCTGTTTCATGAAAGTACATGCACTGCTTAGTATTGTGTAATTTTGACCAGTAGAATACATGGTACGCCTGCATATTTGAATGGATATCATAATACGTAAAATTGATATGCATTACCTCTAATGTTGTGTTTAATGATTATACAGTTGCCAAATGTGGATACCAACGGACCTTGGATTGCTTATCATATGTATTCAGTATCCTTTGCTACTGTTAACCACTGTAAACAGCAAACACAATACCACTTACATGTATGTGATATATTGAAATACTCAACCTAAGCAACATTTAAACCATTGTACTATAAATGCATCTTACTAATCATATTCATTTATTTCTTCCCATTATTCTATTATTATGGTCTACTGGTGCATTCAGTAATGGTTTCATTAACTAAAGAACGTAACATGCGTTATTATAAGTGGTTTTAATAAAAGAATGTATGTAGAAATATTCAATATAAATACTTACGTTGGGTTCTTCACAACATTATATCCGAGTATATTTATCAAACCGGGTGCTGATAAACTATAAAAATAGTTCTTGTACATACTTAAACACACGTGCCAGAGGATCCTAATTATATTAGTTGCCATATATGTCACAATAAATTAATATATGATTGAACATGTCATATTCTGATAGGAATAAACAATGAACATAGATTGAAACATCTGACATTTTATCCTTATTTATATTGCATTATTAAGCTGGAATATCTAAGAATTATATACAATTAATTTTTTACAGATTCCATTCCAAAAAACCTGTATAGCGTCAAGGTCCTGATAACAAATTTATCAATACATGATTCAGTCATCCATTGCAGAAAAACAGTATGTAAATTTGATTTGTACTATAGGCTCCTACATGTAACACAAATAGCTAACGTCATATGTATAAACTTTATCGTCCACGTGAATTTGGGTTACACAATACAACATATTTTGTTTAGACAGTCCCTTTAACTGAAGTTTATCATTTAAGGTTTCTTTAAATTATCTCGATAGTGGTAATTTCACACATAAAGGTGTCCTTCCTTACTCTCCTTTTTTATGAAAGCACTTGTTTAGTTAGTTTTAAAGGCATTCAAGAGGCGGTAGCACGTTTAGAGGGAATATAAAGTGATGTCAAGAAAATGAAAAGAAATTGTTCCAATTGAAAGACAACGTATTCAAACTGAATGAAGCAGTAATAAATCAAAAATACTTAAAATAAACTTCAGCCATGGGAGTCCATTTCTTACAAAAGATGAATTAAAAGTGTTCACACAAAAATGGAAGTCAAATAATTTTATGTGAAACCTCATAATTTGTGTAATGAGATTTTTGACACTATCAAAATAATAAATTTAGCATCTATGTACGATTATCATTGAAAATTTTGAAATAAAATTGTTTTCAAAAAACGTGTTACTGCTCCTTTAAGAAGTATGCGGAATAGAACAAAATGAATTGATACATTATTAGCTTCATATGATCTTTATCGACTTTTTAACCTTATGTAACACCTCTGCCATGTAAACATCGGCATGTCAGTCTTGCAAAACATAATAATCATTTGTAATATTCTCATATATAGACTCTCATATATAATACTTATAAACATACACATATAACAATTACACATGTATGTGTGAAAACATTGTCTATTGACTGCCAAACACGTGCAAATATCACTTTACCAATCCTATTGATGACATGAAAATAAAAATGACATATGACAATATAAAAATCGTGTTGTTTCAGGTATATATTCAAACAAGCAATGACATGAAGGCCAAGTAAATATATATGGCCTACCAGCCAACATCCAACTTACATACAGCGAACAGATTATGGAATGGTTGTGATGGTGATCTTAGGAAATGTGTCCTAATGAGTGATCACCTTCCCTTTTTGAGGTTTTACTTCCGTTTTGAGGAAGTAAGAAAAGTATTTCTATATAAAAACTACACTACATTTCCAATTATTTTGTTGCACTCTTTGTGATTGATGTGGAAGATTTTTTCGCTGAAAGAGTTGACATCTACAATGCATAAAATTCTTTTTTTAGAGTACTCAACAATCAAAACGATATTCAAAGGTTTTTACATCCACTGTTATTTGTTTAAGTAGCAAATCTAACTGTGATAATCCATTCAGCTGAAGACATATTTGGATTGGTATTTATCAATCAGCTTCTAAAATATTAAAGGAAAATGTTCAAAACAATGTTTGCTGTGCACGTTAAAACTCGACCTCATACTACAAGTTTTTATGAAAAGTTGGATCCAATATTGTGGTTTCGGTACCACTAAATCATTTCAGAAGAACATATCAATGTGAATCAAAGTCGTCTTTTCCATGAAGGGCAGTAGCAAGTTTTGACATTCTTTCTTATTTCCATACTAACTATGAGTTTATACCAGATAGATTGTCTTGAGACGGCCACTCATCAAATCACTCAATCTTATCATGTGAAGCAATAAAATATATCATGAAGTAACAACAAAATTCAACATCTGGTGACCGTTTTCGTATAAACAACTTTTATCTATTTGAGGTAGAAAAAAAGCTTCATGTATCTTCACTGAACAATAAATGTTTGTATTTAAACTGCAACCTTTCATTTGAGAACATTGTCTTAGACGTTTACGTGCTTGATTCCCTTTCGAGATATAATTGTGTTACCCTCAAATAACGTGCCACTGTAATAGTTGTTTAAATATTCAGAAAACTGGAACGTATTTGCGATTTCATCCTCTACTATACCAAATATGCAATTAACGCCGAGACAACATCTACATTGGTATTTTTTCAAGCTCGTATACAACAGCCTGTAAAGTGTTAATTTTACAATTGCGAAAAGGCAAATACACCAAGAATTAACCAAAAAAAGATCTTGTCGATTATATCGAAAGTAAAACAGAAAAGATTCAATCCGATATTTGGGGTATTTTCATGTTTTTTTTCTCAGCTGATATATTTTTCGAACATTTACAAAAGTTATTGCATCATAAAATTATGCTTCCCCAATACAGGTAATCTGTCGGATTTGGTCTTATAAGAACAGAGGCTAGAATAACATTTCATGACTTGATCTGCCTCTGGTGGGGAGAGAATGCCCTTTTCAAGCAGGATTCTGGGTAGCATCAGCTACTGTTAATTCATGAGGGGCCTGATCTTTACAGTCTTACATTTGAAGAAGGAGATATGATGTTAATGTAATAACCTTAATGATTACAGCAAGTCCCTTAAGTCTGTGGCGGTGAGAGGGAGACGCTTTGTTTATTTCTCTTGCATCTTCGACAGTGGACATTGCTTAATGATTATGGACAAAATTCTATTTTTCAAAATTATCACGTTCTATGAATTGTATTTATCTAAAAACAAATTGATTTTCAAAACTACTTAAGGCACCAAGTTATGTTCACGAAAACTTTTTCAGAGGATTTTTAGACATAACTTTAACTTCATTAACCAATATCGCAGAATCTGAAATTGGTTCGAGATCACTATAAATTTACCCCAAATTAGGGTAGTTAGTACCGAATAAAGCAAAACACAACTACCACTGTACCTTAAGCTTAAGAATTGTCATTGGATTAAGGTTGTTTTTTGATCAACTGAAGTTAGGAAGGTTTGTAAAGATTTTATGTGAAACCATTGACGGAGCTTCGATAGAACTTTTTAACGTTTTGCGTATTTCTATTGTCACTTTCAGCGATGAATAAACCAGTTTTACAACTGTATCCCAAAGAAGCTAATTACAACGGACATGTTCATGAGATCGGAGGTTCAGCAAGATTGGTAACACTGTCTTTGAACTCGACAATTGTTCGGACAATATCCAACTCAGTTATGTAAATCAATCCAGTGAACATAGTAGTAGATACAGTAATCAAATCATTGCTAAAGGGCAGAACCCAAGGGATATGAAGTGACAAGATGAATAACAACATATGTAAATAATTATCTATTATAGGGAAGAACAAAATCGCTCGCAAAATCAGAAAGTATTATTTACCCTTTAAACTGCTTTACACCTAATATCAAAATATTCCACATAACATCATTCTCTGCCCACAGAGGCAGATCAAGTCATGAAATGGTGATCGACCCCCTGTTCTTATTAGACCAAATCCGTGGGTTCCGGTAGTTTCCATTGACGGAAAGAAAATGCACCACAACCTATTTGAATGTTTTTAACAACGCTTCACGCATGGGTAGGGTGGTTCATATCAAGAGCCTTCGTCATGATCAAGTAGCCGAAACGATGATTTTAGAACAGCGTCGATGATAACATAACTAACTTTGATTTCCTCCAATCATGCATCGCCAATTCTACCCCACAAACTCGGCGAATAAGAACAGAGACTCGATCAACATTTCATGACTTAAGCTTCTTCCTCTGTGGGGAGAGAATGCATATCATGAAAAGTCGTTTTCCTTTATAAGAAATTAAATGTAAATTGCTAATGAATATATATCCAGTACAATTAATCACTAGAAGTAACAGTTTATACCAGTGTATTTGTGCATCTTACTCACAACTTATCTAATAAGTGTCTTAGAGGGTTAGATTGGAGAAGAATTCCATAAGCTGGGACAAAAGAATGAACTTCATTACACAAACTGTTAGCAATCGATAGGTGGAACAATAAAACAGAAGCTTCTTTGCCTAGAGTGCTGAAGACAGTGAGCAAAGTAGATTTCAGACTTCATTTGATGTTCAAAATATTCAAGTTTGGACTGCTGTTAAACTGCCACGACATTTAACTGCAGAAGAAAAGGATAATCAAAAGCAGAAAATTGTTTCCTTGAAAATGCAAAAGAAATTCATCAATCTTATAACCAAATGTAAGTGCTATTCCCTGTGTTTCTTCTTAGCCTTTCACACTTGATGTCGTAGAAACACATCATGTTATATCAAGTGAAACATGTTTGCCAGCCAGTTTAAGATATAATATGCTCTTTAAACAAAATAAATGTAATAAAATTGTTCCCATTCTCTCCCCTCCAGAGGCAGGTCAAGTCATGAAATGTTGATACAGCCTCTGTTCTATTACGCCGAAATCAGTGGGTTCCGGCAGTTTCCCCATGTACATGTAGAAAAAAATTGCATCACAATCAATTTGAATTTCTTTATAAAGTGACAACGCTTCTCGCATGCAAAGTTTGGTTCATATCGCAATCCTTTTGTTATGATTCAGTAGCCAAATGATGATTGTAGAACAGCGTCGCTGATTGCACAACTTACTTTAATTGCCTCCAACCAGGCTTCTCCAATTCTATCCCACAAAGTCGGCGTAATAGAACAGAGGCTGTATCAACATTTCATGACTTGATCTGCCTCTGTGGGGAGAGAAAGAATTGTTCCGCCTATAATCTTTTTTGTTATCAGTTGGGCTTACTCGTACATGAATTTTGCAAAATGTCTTTATGATGTATTTCCGTAAAGGGTTTCAAAGGCTAATTAACCACACGAAATGGTACAAATTGACCCGTTTGTTCTCTAAATCTGTAAACAGTCATTGAAAATGACTTCTTGGGAGGAAATATTAAAGATGTTTTTTAAAATCCCCTATGCGTTCCTTTTTTTGGGAAAGTATATGATGCATCTAACCATTAATCCATTAGCAATTCGGATATGGGTTATTGTTAGGTTTTATAAAAGTTGATTGAGATACTTTAAACTCATTAACGATGGGGTTCTAATCAAACAATTCAATTCTTTATAAAGAAGGGCAAGTTTTTAATCTTTCAAGTTTAAGAAGAGGTATACTTCCTGTAAAGTAAACCCATGTATTACTCACTTACATGTATTCATTGTTTTATGTTATTGTTGACATCTCGACTGCTCCCCTACAACGCTTATGTTTCTTTTTTAAATTTGTCAAATGCAAGTTCCTTAAAACAAAGAACATGGCTTAGCTAAGGATTTTGTTAACAAGTTCCATAATAAGTTTTTCGGATCCCCCCCCCCCCCTATTTTTTAATTTTTTAATGAGATTGGGATTTTGTTTAGAAAAACGTACACAAAGGATGCATGTCTGAAGTAGTATATAAGATGGGACCTTGAAACGACCTGATCTCAATTACAGGTCAAGGGTCTCAAAGATAAACATGGTTATTGATGTTCGTGTGCAGGTATACATAATATCTTTTACTGGTCTCTAAAGATTTTCTGCTATCTTGAAGCATTTCTGCTGTTAGTTTCTGGCAGTTTAATATATTGAATTATCTAGCTTCTCTGTAAGTCTAGAACATGTCTGTTAGTAATGTTAGGAATTTTGTCAGAAACAGGTTTAATACCCTGCTATATACATAAAATAAAGATCAACATCAATGTTTGTTTGGTACAATGACCAAACGAACTTGAATGTGCGTGATTGTTATTCTTGCAATATCAATACTACCATTCGGACAGCTTTCAGTAGTCACCATGTTGGAATGTTGGTATAAAACGGATTTTAAAGTCGAAAATCTACTTTTGCTTTCTTTCATCTTCTGTGCAATGACATTGATATTATTTGGATGTTTGTTTCTCCTTGTTGGCACCGCACAGTCTAGTTTGATGCAATCAGATAGGGACAATTAATTTTTTCACTCTACAAAATAACGTCCTTCAATAGTTTGACATCACTACAGTTAAGGAACATCATAGACAATCAAAAAATCATTATCAGATAAAAATATATCGTTGATTCACGAATCAATGTAATTGGCATTTAGTTACACGGTCACTGTAACCTAATGTCATTTAGAAAATGTATGGAAACTATTTGGCGGTTTTAAAAAAGATCTGAGTAATTCAATATCAATTTTTAATTATGTATGTATGTATTTATGTATGTTTGTACTATGTATGGTTTTGAGCAGTTATCGTAATTTCTAAAATAACTTTCGGTATTATTTACGTCGACAACTAAAGGCAGACTTTTCGCTAAAAATAAAGACAATATAACTTGGTTGTAAGTTAAATGTAGAGAAGCCATAATATAGGAAAAAGGGAAACGTTAGTATGGATTCCTTATTTACTGTAATACAAGGTTCAATCTTTCGTAAATTGTATCAGTTTTAGTTTAGCTGAGACATCGAGAGTTTCAATTATCCCAAAACGTATTGTCGTGAACGAATAGATTGTCGGACTGAATGGAATTCTCTTTATCATCCTGGTCAATGTCATACCACTGTCTCTCTGTGTTGCATTTTTCACGAATGCATGTGTCTACAGTTGCAATTACCTTAAAAATGTGTATACAAATGTGAAGACAAAGGGATACAAGCAATTACTTTAACTCCTGAATTATGTACACAGTGTTCGAATTAGCTGGTTGACTTAGGATCGGGCAGGTAGAAAATTCCCTTAGCAAGCCCGGTTGGCTTGTTGATTCTTTTTCCTGTGCTTATAAGAAAATATGTTGTTCTATCATACATGATGTATATGAAATGCATATATCATAATTATTTATCATAAAGTAACAAATACATCTTCAAAGAGTTTTCAGGTATGATTATATGTGTTTGTGTGTACAAATTCAATGTACATACATGGAAAATATGTTACGATAAAAGACAGCTGAAGCAAAAAAATAAATCAATACATCGATTTCATTCTTCTACAATCGTGAATAACTCTTTTTAGATATGACCGAGAACAAAATATGTTCGGTACTGGGACACAACTCAATATACTAGGCATGTCCTCTACACACCAGTTTTGATACAGCAGGTATCGTCACATGTTCTAACGTGAGTTATGTCTAGCTTTATTTCAAAGACAACAGCATGATAATTATTTTGTGATAATACCTTTATTTAGTGATGCCTGTGTCACATGCACATAAATACCTGGCAATAACATGTTATGATGACTGATAAACGTGACAAACATGGACATATCTGGTTCAATCTCCATGCATCAGCTCAACGAACGTGAACAGATGTTTTGTCTGCGTCAGAGCATTTAGCCAGAATATGCCTGATATGCTATTCAATGTAAGCACGTGTCATTTAACCAATATTAATTTCCTGAATAGCAAAACAGCATGTTGTTGTACATTTGTAATATGCATATCAATGAGCTTTGACAGTCAGTATTGGGTGATTCTATAAAGAATTCACATAGCAAAATATTTTTTGCAATTTAAGTTATTTCCAATTAGGTGAAAACAGCTTGATATTACCTCTTTTATAAATATTTTGTAATCTCCAACACTTCAACGCCACGTTTTATTTATTATCAAAGGAACTTCTCTAAACAACTCGTTATTTTCCAAAGTGAAAATTGTGCAACCTTGGGCATAAACGCCGCCAAGACTTGAAATATTGACCAAACTGGGATCAAATCCAGCTCGAACACTAACTACATCCATCAAACGAACAACATTTGTTTGGAATAATAACTGCATTCAACCGATCGACAATATGCAAACGAAAAATAGAAGTAATTTGAATACCATTTAAGTCTTGCCGTACGATATTGTAAATTTTTTGCTGTATATTCACGGGTGATGAGTTGAAATAATTTTGTATTTGTTTCCTGACCTTGTAAACTCCTTTAACAGTAACAAGAAGACATGGTCATCAACATCCCCCGCCAAATAAGTTTTCATGAAAGTTCCCAATATTTTCCTAAATGGGCTGTTACTCTGTAATAAGTAAATTCCTTTACCTCTTTTTCGAACTCCATCAAGGTATTGATACCCTGAAGGCACACACAAAATTTGACGATCCTATCTTAAACGGTTACTGAGAAAAATTGGCTCCTTTGAAGACACCTCGAACAGAGTCCCAAAAAAATCGTAACAAGGGCAATAACTCGGGACAAAATATTTGCGCCGTTCTGATTTTCGAACTCCATCAAGGTATTGATACGCTGAAGGCACACATCAAATTTGATGATCCTATCTGTAACAGTTTCTGAGAAAAATTGGCTCCTTAACTCGGACGGAGCTCAAACCTATATCCCCCTTCCACTTCGTGGCGGGGGATAATAAAACGTTAGGTTTTGAAATGTTATTGGCAACAAATGACAATCGACGAGGTGAAGTCATTTACTTTGTTATGTTGTATGAAATGTCATCTAATTCATAAAAGATTGTAAAATAAAATTGCAAAAATAAGATTGAGTGTTGGTGTCAGGTTTATAGTAAATCTTCATGCTGTTAATAAACCACGGCTTCCTAAGCTTCTGAACCAATGAATGCAAAAATGATTTAGAATTATTATGTGTTCAAATTGTAAATATTTTATCGAGGACGAACTCATTAACATATCAGTTCGAAGAATTAGAAGTTATGTAATGCCATACTGCATATGTGTTTGGAATGATTCAACATAAATCATTGGCAACCGTTTATACACTGTTAAAACCCTTTTTACTGCAACTGGTTAGTGTTTTTTAAAACATCAATAATGTGAATGACGTTTATTTCATTTATGATATGTTATAACATAATTGTTTTGAACTATATTCTGTTAGATCAATAGGACATATCGAGACGGATGTACAACGTAAGTAAATGTCAATACCTTTTATAAAACATATGGATAATAGATTATCTTGTATTGATCACAGCAAAAGAAGCTGCAAGACACTTGATCTTAAGTGTGTTGTTAAGTTTACGTTTAGTTCAGTAGAGCGAAGGCGAAGCCGTTTACTCATCGTTTAGATATTGTTAAATCATTTTACTATACCTCAGAGTGACACAGTCTTGTTTTATCCTGACTGGTCCAATCATCAATATAACCAAATCTAAGTGACTGTCCCTTTTCGATATGAACATGCCCTATGATATGACATGGTCAACTGTGTTAGATATGATGCTTATAGCTTGATTCTACCTTAAAAATCACGTTAATTTTGCTCAAATATCTTGTTCTTGTGGTGAGATTTACTAATAATATCTATCTTGTTTGAAAGATAAGTTTCCCAGAATTCAAAATATATGTTTTTATATTTGTCAAACAGAAATTATTCACCCATGATACACTTAGATTTTGATAGTGATTACGTTTTTGGCCTAAGTGACCCAATGTCTGATAAACAGGAAGTCCTCTATTTGCTTGAATTCACCCAGTAGCTGCTTCTACAAATACAGTTATTGAATTGAGCGACTCTGTGATCATACGTGTCATCGGGGAAGCCTGTAATCAAGAGAGCTCCACACAAATTAGAGTCTTGATGTAGTTAAGTGTACTTGAACTGACGCTTGAGAATAACTCTATTTGCCTTTGTGACGAAATTTGTTTTCTAAAAACAAAAAATGCCTTCCCAATTTAAATTGCAATTACATTAACAAAAAGAAGCTAAACAAATAGAGGAAGTATGTTTTTGCGATAGATAATGTTTTTTTTGCTAACCTTGTAAACCTACAAACAACTTATATTTTTGGTGTTTCAAAATTAATTGTCATCAACTGTTTCCAATATCGATTGAACAAAAAAATCAACACTATCTCAGAGGGATATACTTGTACATGTAAATTTTCCTTTTGCATCTTAAAATACTTTTCATGACATCTGGAATTGTTGTTTCTCTTTATATAACGTAGAATTCTGGTTTCGAATAACGTTACCTTGAAGCAGCTTCTGAAAAATAGCTTAAACACGTGTTGTGTATCAGATTGATATGTTAGTGAGTATATCATTAATGTCTTATCGTGACAATAATTCATATATATGGGAAACCATAGCTGACTGGAAAGATTTTCAAAAACATGTACTGTACATGAATATGTTTAACGTTGTTTAAACAGATCGTCTCGTCCTCAGAAGAAATAACAACGCCTACATGGATTGACCCAGTATAAAATGTAGGTTTTGTCTACGATTACAAAACACATGGTTGTTCATCTAATATCCTGATACAAGCCTTTAAAGGGGCAGTAGCACGTTCTTTAATAATTTTTTTTTTTTTTAATTTTCACTGATAATTGTAAGTTAATGCTAAATTTATTATTTTCACAGTGTCAAACATCTCATTACACAAGCCAATCATCCATAGCCAGAGGGAAAAGTATGAATATTCCCATAAAATCCATTGGCGGCCATTTTGTGTGAACACCTTTAATTCATTTTGTGTAAGAAAAAGGAATCGCATGGCTAAACTTTACATTATATATTTGATTTATTACTGCTCCATTTAGTTTAAATGCATTGTCTTTCAATTGGAATGATTAATTTTCATTTTCTTGACATCACCTTATATTCCCCCTAAAAACGTGCTACTGCCCCTTTAAGCATTCTCAGCAAGCACTTGTTGCTTGTATTCAACATCTCGATGTTTTTCCATAGCAAAGTGCTATACTTGACATATATATTCATGTTTAAAAAAATCATTGTAATGCAGGAAATCGATGATATGTATTATATTACCCTCTAAAATTGTAACATCTTCTGTCGGACCAACTAATTTTATTATAAATAAAATTAAATTAAATTAAATAGTTGATTGTTGTTCAAATGTCATACAAAGCGTAGTAGATCTTGCTACATGTTATAATGTTACAGACTGTGATCCTCTGCCACTCTAGAGAAAATGAAATAATCAGAAATCAAGGCCATATGCCTCTTTTATTGACAGTACAAAAGGCCAGGAATATTCATAAATTGGAGCGTGATCTGAATATTCCCATTAGAATATGATACTTGAAACTTGTCTCCTTAATAAAGGAATCAAAATAAAAGCAATACAGATGCCACTTGGACACCTTACATTTGCCCTTCCATAGTTATTTAAAATAATTGAATAAACCATATGCAAATACTTGTTGATTAACTTCATACATCAAAATTACATTTGTTTACGTTTTTATTAGAATATCTGTTAATCATCGCCTTGTCACCAAAAAAGGTTGAATAACCCATTAGTATATGTATTGCCTATTTGGGTTCTTAGTAGTGGCTGAAAATTAGCACAATCGGACTTTCCAATACATTTTTTCCTTTTCCCTGATTGTTGATGATAATTTTATTACCTTATTTAATTCCATCCTGATAGCTATCTGATATATAACTGACCACAGAGGTTGATAACAGCAATAAATAAACATGGCTGTCTTCAGAAATCGTACAATTTGACTAAATATTAATATACATTGCATGATTTAGAAAACGTGATAGTGATAATCTATTTACCATCCAGAATTATTCATCAATAACAATGATATATCTGTCAAAAGGTTTCAGTTTATAATTTAGCAATGCCATGGTTTTGTCATAACCATTGCGGACTGTAGTGTCCTTACTGCAACTTTGCTATATTTGTATCTTGGAGATGTGTAAATTTATTTTGCTACAACCATTGTGATGGTTTTGATAGTACCATTATGACGATTCTGACTACAATTGCGATAGCACTTGTAGATATGACACCATCTAAGAAAAGTGACAAATAATTGTTGCACGATGTCTGAAATAAACATGATTCCATTTCATTCAGTCTAAGTAAACCTAGCCTCGATATTATCTGTTTCACTCCTATACTGAGTTAAACGGATAATATTGAGGCTAGTTTTACTTAGACTGCATTTCATTAGGCATATTTGAGAGAGCTACAAAAGGTAAAGGTCATCGCCATGCTGACTGCAGCTACAAAAAGTTAAAGGTCATCACCATGCTGACTGCAACCTATTGTTACTCTAGCAGAAATGACATCCTCTGACATTCAGGACATGGGCTTCTCTAATTGACAGGACAACCTCTTTGATTAGTTCAGATAATCGAGCGTGAGATGAATATTCCCATGAGAAGTTAACACATGTAACTAGTCTCTTGGCAAACCCTATACGATAGCAACCAGGGTTCAAATTGGAAGTTTCGTTACAAATGTTTCATAAAACAGCTACAACATGTGTTCAACATATCAGTATAACTAGTACAAGTATCCGGCCTCTATCTGAAAATCTTTAAGTATCATCATTTGAGGCTTAGAATTTGGTTAGTCACATATATGGAGTTGAGCCTTTTACTCCTTAGGCTCGTTTTTATGTCATGATATTCTAAAATATTTAGAAAATGATTGACCTATCGTTACCAGACTTTGCATAAAGCCTCTCCATGCCATGTAGATGCGCCAGAATATTTGGGGAAGGTTTAAATTGCCTCTATCGTCTGTTTTTACGAGTAAAACGTTATTAAGTGTTCAAATGCATTCAGGTGTTATTACAATACTGAGGGATGTCAAGGATCCACGTCGTGGGGAGCTCAAACCAAGACTATTTTCTGTATCTCCTGAATAATCAACGTGCTGGCTGGATCATGAGTTCAGTAACGACCAAATTACTGCTCTTTTGGGAAACACTGTAGCATTCCTTTCACCCAGACTGAGTGGAGATAACAATGATTAATGGGGACACAATACACTTGCAACGATGCTGTGTAATATGTTACACGAAAGTAATTAAATTTCTATAGAACCATTTGCAAATCCCAGTGGTCTACAGTTTATACTGCTAACTTTATCTTGAATAAATAACACATTCTCTTGTTGATTTGATTGCACATGGAGTCATTATCTACCCAATGGGTTCAAGACGTCATTACAACACAGAGGGATGTCAAGGATCCACGCTGTGAGGAGCTCTAACCCAGACTATTTCCTGTATCTTCTGAATAATCAACGTGCTGGCTGGATCACGAGTTTAGGAACGGCCAAAATACTGTGCCTCTGGGAAGCGGTATTTTTTTAACGAGGATTGCAGTGATGGCAACACTGTTAGATAATTAATGCATATTGGTGTGAGATTGGTAGATGAAAGTAATTATATCATATATGACAAAAATTATCTTAAAAACCTTAAATAGTTTCAGAGAAAGTTGTACCCTTTGATGACAGCCTCAGAGTCCAAAAACACGGAGCAAGGACAATAACTCTAGTATAATTGTTCTGATTTTCAAACTCAATCAAGGTATTAATACAATGATGACACACAGCAAGTTGGGTTATTCTAAAATAAATAGTTTCTGAGAAAATTTGTCCCCTTTGACGACACCCTCAAACAGAGTCCAAAACCTTGGGAAAAGGTTAAAAACTCAGTACAAAATAATTTTGCGGTTCTGATTTTCGAACTCGAAGGTATTGATGCAATGAAGACACACATGAGGTTTGGTTATCCTTACTTAAATAGTTGATGAGAAAAGCTGTCCCCTTTAACTCGGACGGACGGACGGACGGACGGAGCCCAAACCTATATCCCCCTTTCACTTCGTGGCGGGGAAAAATAAAATCAGCTAGTGTATCTGATCCATTAGTGATTTCATCATATACAGCACTCTAATATATACACAGGCACCTTTTGTGATTGTAATGTTTCATTAGGGCACGGCATCGAATGCAAAAATACGAAATTGTTTTTCTCTGTACTTAAATAATTGTATTTTTTATGATTGTGAACGATGCAGAGAACAACACCCTAGCAAACGTATTGCATCTTTTTTAAAACAGACGGGTTTGAAATAAAATGTTTTCAGACTGTTTCTTTAATGAAACTGTCAGAATGATGTGCATATAATTGATATTACAGTATTTATAGTGTGTACCATAGATCTTGTGTTCCATAAATCCATGGGCCTAATATTTCTGTATATGTATATGATGAAAATTACCATTATCATAAAGTCATTTTATATCATCACTTATAAATTTGATTACTTGTGGCTTAACTTTAAATAATCAGGAAAGGTCATAAGCATAATATCTTCAAAACAACCTGATACAAGATCATAAGTCTAATGAACAGGAAATTCAAATATCCGCTTGATTTCATTTATTGGTTACTTCTCAAATACAGTTATTGAATTAGCCTTCCTTTGATCATAGATTTAGTTCACGAAAGTCTCTTATCTCACGAGCTCGAAAGTTATGTTGGAGATATATAGCAGAACTTTACGAAAGTGCTTTGTACTTTTTAGCCTTTGAGATTTAATTCGTAAGATTAATTCTTGATGAAGGTGAAGCATTTTCGTCCACAGAGGTATTTCAAGAGATAGAACAGTTCATGACTTGATTTCTCTCTTTTGGTAGAGAGCGTACACGTGAAGTAAGTTGTGGTTTTGAAATTCAAATACATTTCTATCACAATTTGCATTTCGTTTATCTTTGCAGTTAAATGTAGTGAGACTAAATTGCTGTCACGAGTCGAGTCACTTATTTCAAGATGAAACTATTTCTAGAAGAAAAAAACCCTACTCGACTTGGAATTTTAAACAATTTTTTTGTTGTACCTTTACCAAATAAATTGCCTATAAATTGCGTGGAACTCAAAATTAATTCACTTTTTTTTCTAGACACTTTAATTTGAAGTATTTTGTTGAAAAGGTTAAAAACAGCTGCATACGTCAAACACATGGAATTGAAATGAAGGCACTTAACAGCAACCTTATCATTATGTTTGTTGACTATTTTTATAAAAAAAAATTCTGATAAATATCATTAAGTGTTACTGGTGGCTATGCAGTTAAAAAATGTATTGATAAATTTCATGATGTCGCCAGCCGGATGAGATACAAGTGTCCCTTTTCACAAGGAAATAACTGATTCCTTTATATAAACAATTATAATTTCACAATCTCTGACGTTTGCACATATTTCCGAACGTTGATTGGTCTAGGACATGGTCATGTGATCTAAGTTTCATAGTTTCATGACCATGTCCTCCAACTTTCATAGTTTCATATCTTATGAACTAACAATACAATCGTTCATGCTAGGTGTGAACGTTTTCAAGTCGTGTGAACTACTTTTACTCTCCGTCCAACATCAAACAAATGTTATTCAGTAACATTTAACAATAGAACTTTAATCATATCTCAATTTACCAAGAAATACTATTTCGATGTGAAAATCTAATCATTTGTTTATCTAAAAACTGATCTGAACAAACGAAACGAGATGCATTTACAGTTACAGTCTGGTAAATTTACATTACATACGGTGTAGCATTCTCTCCGAACAGAGGCAGATCAAGGCATGAAAAGTTGATACAGCCTCTGTTCTATTACCGGGGCTGCACGTATTTAAGGCCTGTTTTGATGACGTAACATGAACAATTACTTTAAGCCCAAGGCGTAAAAACGGACGATGACCACAACATAAAAACATTGGTCAATTCATGAACAGATAATTAAAGTTTTCAAGTTGTTACCAAAATTTGATAAATTATGAACTGAAGTTCCTAAAGGGGAAATTACATAGCAAACGATTGATTATCGCTTTCGTTTTGGGTGAGTTGATCTTGCACATTGTGATATAGATATATACATTCAAATTAACTGGTGACATGTTTCTATCTATATAATAGGAAGGCACGTTTATTTGAATACCCTCAAGATATGTTATTGTCTCCTTATTTAAGTTTTCAAAGAAACGTGTAGTTCCTGTTTTAGTAACATACATTGAGGTGGTTACTAACAGAAAGGTATGCAGTTTGCAATTAAACAATACGTCTAGGTAGAATTGTCTGTGTTTTAACCTTCATTCATTCATTCATTCATTCCATGAAATGATGTTCTGATACATGTAGCCAAATATATCGTATGATTATCGTATATGAGTACAATCAACACTGTAAATCACATTGTTGTCTTTTTATCAATTATAGTTTTCCGTTATTTTTATGAACCTAATCAAGCCAATGGGCATAAACATTTTTCCATTTTTAAGCCAATGGACTAAATAACGGGTGGACTTTGTGGGGTAGAATGGGAGATGTCTGATTGGAGGCAATCAAAGTTTGTTGTGCAATCAGCGACGCTTTTCCAAAACCATCATTCTGGCTACTGCTTGGCAAAAGCATTGTAATATGAACCACCCTTTCCATGCGAGAAGAGTCTACCAATCTAGCCCACAAACTCGGCAAATTGGAACAGAGGCTCGATCAACATTTCATGACTGTATCTGCCTCTGTGCAGTGCGGTGTGTATTTATTAAACAAACAGCCGCATGTAACCGGAGAAGGAACAACATACTGTTGGCATATCCCTAAAGGATTGAAAAGCAAAAAGACGGCTAGCCTGGACTTACCAAAAATATTTCTGATCAATGTTATCAAGCTGACCATGCGCGACAAACGATTCTCAACATCAAACTATTATTTTTGCTTTTGATTCGTTCTATCTGATCACTGGGTATGTCGAACCCGTGAAGAATCAATAACTTAACTGGTACTCTCATTCGAAGATAAGTCTTATGCTACTTGAAATAATTGACAGCATCAGATTGTAGCTTTGATATTGATATAAATCTTCTCTTAACATCTGAACACGTATGTTTAATGTAAGCATAATTTGAGACCATCTTCTGATAAAACGATACGACCTTATCATCTAAGAGAGCAATATTGGACACATATCACATTAAACGATATTTAAACAAACCTAAAGGATTAAAAAAATAGTATCTGTACTTCATCTACACTGTTCCAAAAGACTAGTTCCGTTTTCGTGATCAACAAAAAAATTAATTTTTTTTTAGAATTTGAATTCACTTTAGCTGCCGGAAATTTCGAAAATAAACTACAATCTTGTAACAGGCCCCTTTTCAATTAGCGGCAGTGATAAAAAGGCTATGCTTCTTTTCTTATATACAACCTTACTTCATGTGAGAAACCAAATCAGCTATTTATGTATGTATTAGTACATTGAAGCCTTGTGTGCAAATTTGAATTTTTTAAAAAGCCAACTGTATATATATCATCCTGCTACAGCAGCCTATATGTCTCCGCGTCATGCTACAACTTATCCACTGATATCCTTCTACCGTATTCTGCTAAGTTTTAGGATAAACTATAGATATATCATTTAAAGGCAACAACTCTCGAAATTATCAACAATTGTTTAATTTGTTACAAAAATACGTTGTAAGTGGTAAATATTGATTGCTTAATGCAAAAACGTTAAACATGCGTATTACTGATATATATTATAATAATGTGAAGACAAAAAAGGAACTGTATGAAGAGTAGATTTTCAAAGATAGGTAACATTTTTCCTGAGAGATGACATAAACACCCTCCCTTAAGGTTAAAAAGCATATCTTGTATCTTAAAGATAAATTACAATACCTTTAAAACTCTTTCCTATAAAATGCTATCACTGCACTGACGAAAAAAAATAATTTAATTTGATAAAACCAAATGTATTTGGTTCTTTTTTTTGGCTTATGCCCTTTTTACATGCGCACTTTACTCCTGAGAGTATAGTAACTCCTAGGAGTATTTTTGCTCCTAGGAGTAAAAGTATATTTACTTTACGTTCCATTGGAATTTAAGGACCCTTAAGTATATCATGATTTGCTTACAGTAGAAATATATTTTTTCATAGAAAACTCAATGTGTGAAATGGAACTCTAAGGCAGAGAAGCATTTACCATATCAATCAGATCAACTTCTAGTGTAAAAGGAGTGAACGCAGCTGGTTTTCGGTTTTTAACGAATGACACCAACATAAAAACACCACATTTCCTTCATTAGGAAACATGCTCTCGACAAGTATAATCTTGAATGTAAGTAATTATTGATGAAAACACAAAAGTAGTGTTTAAAAACTATATAAATGCAAGTCATTTACCTCAACCTAATCATTCAACTATGCTAATACTATAGAAAATGACAGGATACTCACAGGAGTAAACGTAAATATACTTTTACTTTACCTCTAGGGGTGGAGTATTTAACTCCTAGGAGTAAATATACTCCTGTAAGTAAATCTGTTTGGGCTGTTTACATGGCACGTTTACTCCCTGTAAGTATATTTACTCCTAGGAGTAAATATACTCCTAGGAGTAAACGTGCGCATGTAAAAAGGGCTTTAGTCATCATGTTACATTTATGATTCGATTTAACAAAATAAATACGTTGAATGCTCGCTGAAGTTTAAAATAGTTTGTATGAATTCAACGACTACTGTATTGACTCACATAATTGAAACAAATTGAAAACAATGTCTAATCAACTACATCATATCAAACTATAACACTATTTATCAAAACAGTGTTTTTTATAATCTAATTTGTGGCAAGAAAACCAAACTGTCTCATCTTCGATTAATGACCTCGAATAGAACCGCAAATTCAAGCAATAAATGTATGTTTTAGAAAATAAATATTCTGGTTTCAATTGGATACCTTAATAAACAGACTTCATCAAAACTTGTATCTGATCGCGCAGATGCACAAGAAATAAAAAATATGATTAATCCGCTGTGTTATAGTTTTATGAAACAACATCGAGGCAATCTAGCCATTTGTTTATGGATATCATCCGCTTCTTTTTCACACTTTAAAGGTTCAAAGATGCCGATAGTTCATTCTCATGCTAAACAAATTGTAGGTTGGATTATTTAAAGCCTTAGTGCAACCTTTCATCTAACGGTTCAATTTCTAAAGAGTATTCGTTCTCTGCTGTCATAAAAAGTATTCTCAAACGCTTACCTCTGTGTTGGTTCCAGCACTGTCTGGGTGAGAAATAAAAAAGTTCTGATAATAGGGAGAAACCGTGAAACCGAGTATATGGTAAGGTTGCGGACCCTAATAGGAAGTAAAATCCTGAGGATGCCAAAGATTTTACTGACTATCAGGGTATATAACCTTTCCATATACGAGGTTGAATGGTTTATCCATATCATCAACCGCTGAAGTTAATAAATTCGTAAAATAAATCATAACATCCATACAAACACGCTACTGTACCTGTTTTGTATAATAGAAATGCCGGGTACCACGGTATATCGAGGCTATTGCCATCTCGTACCGATGCGTTGATGACTGTCTCGAATTTCCAACTCTCTAGCCTTATATTGCAATATTGAGAAGTGAAAAGCTAAATAGAGTTATTAAGCATTTTTGTTTCGTCGGCTCCATAGCGCTGCGGCAAAACGTTCAGATAAATGAGTGACAGAATGCGGGTTGGAGTCATGTGAGGAAATATAATTTTGAATAGTTTTCAAATGTAAAACTTGTGTTTTGGTTAACAATGAATGTTATCTATCTCTCAGGGCTTACATTTCTCAATGTAGACCCTCCTTGAGAAAAAGGACAGAGTTGTAAGTCCTCCAAAACTGGTGATACGATTTGGAAGACCCTTAAAAACGTCACCATATGTGGCTAGAAGGTTGATAATCATTCGTTTTACCTTAGTTCTGCATTCATCGGCAAATTTGAACATTTTAATGAATATTTGCACGACAGTCACATTATCTTTTGTTTGAATCATGGTTTCCAATTGTAAATTGCAATCACAGATGGCTGAATACTTATTGTTATTGCGCAATTGTTTATTTTCTTTCAAGATTTTTTTCAGAAAGGTTCAGCCAAAACGCTGCTCAAATACCAAACCAAACAATATGATACCCCTTCATAAAACCTTCGAATATTTTGGACGAATGCAAGGCATTAAAAGACCCAGTTCGACAAAAAATTCGAAATTTTAAAATGGGCAAATTTGAAGTTGATTCGACAGCTTCCTGAATTCTTAAAGATTGAAAGACAACTAACCAGTGTTCAGGAATAAATAGATAGGTAGAAAGGGCATTTGAAAATATATTCAGCACTCTTTTAAGGGTCTTATAGGCCCTTGTAAGTCAATGGGTCTTACCAATTTCGGCAAGATTATATGGTTACACCTTTTGACAATTTTAGTGTACTAACATCGATGCAAAAATAATAAAAACCTCCAGTCAGATGATTTTGACTCTAAATCATGCTCAAGTCGCTGGTTATGAGCATATGCACTCGTTTATAGGGCTGGGTCCTGTTAATGTTGCATTGCGAGTGTATTTGATTCACAACCTTTTAATCATAGCACATCATTAACCTTGTCTGGTTTTGAAAATAATTCATAAATGTTGTAAGGCTTTTAGTGAAGTGTCAGCCGTAGTCTAGATTAAAGTATGATTACAGGATCTCAAGCTACTTTTACCCTGTCTGGACAGTGTTGAACTCTGACCCCTGATCTTATACAAAGTTTGGTCCTAGAAAGTGCCCCAAATTCATTTAAAGGGACAGTAGCACGTTTCAGGGGGAATGTGAGATGATGTCACAAAAGTAAAATTTCAATTGAAAGACAATGTATTAAAACTAAATGAAGCAGTAATAAATCAAATATATAATGTAAATCTCAGCCATACGATTCCTTTTTCTTACACAAAATGAATTAAAGGTGTTCACACAAAAATGGCTGCCAATGGACTTTATATCAACCTTTATAATTCGTTCTTTGACTATGTGGATAATCGGTTTGTGTTATGAGATTTTTGACACTCTCAAAGTAATACATTTAGCATTTACGTACAATTATCATTGAAAATTGTAAATATAAAACTTTCAAAAAACATACTACTGCCCCTTTAAGTCTAACCTCCTTGTTCTTAGAGGGAAAACTGAGTAGAATTGACAACATACGGACAAGAGGAATAATAGGTCCATGTAACTTACCAGCAAGGATATTCGCAATACAAAGAATATCATACAATTGTTAATTGAAGATCTATTCGGTACCTAAAACAATGTGTGTAAGCTTCAAAACAAAATCCTAGTTAATGGTTTTCTTACTGCCATTCCAAGACGACACTATGCATGAGGTAAATGTCTAAGTTTCGACCCCACTGACACATTACAATTCTTCACTGTAATTTCCATAAGTATATCTGGCAACTTTCCGTTTTGCAGTTTAATTGGTAGACAAAAAAATGCATTCATTAATGATGAGAGTTTATGTTTATTTTGTAAATTGATTGTTGCAAAGACGTTGTACAGTTTCCTTGAAGTGTCCTTGACGTTACCAAGAATAAAGGTTAAGATATTTACTATGTATTTGAGGAATGTGAATACCATAGTATGTGATAAATGATGTAAACAGTGTATTTAAGGATGGAAGTAATGTTCACCACATTCAGCAACATATGAATTAGGCAAATGATGTATAATGGGCCTATGGTCGTTTGCTGAGTAATACCGGTATGTCTTTCTCTCTAACGCTATCACTGTTCTAGTTGAATACTTTTTTAATTGTCCTTCAAATTGATTTCTAGGTAACTAAATAAGAGAAAAGTTAACACTTCACAGCACTATCAAAACTTTTCAGGAAGATAATTAGCAATACTGAATACAATTAATAAGCAGTGTACAAACGACAATATCTCTCTTTTAAGACTTAATTTTGATAACTGCTTTTACGATAATTTGTATTTTGATGTAATTATCACCGGTAATTTATCATTGAAAAAGGGACTGAAATTTTAGATTTCATTTTTCCATTTTGACATCGTGTTATAAACACTGCTTTGACGTCGCGGTTCGCCTATGACATTGCATTATATACGGGTCGACGGCGGCTAGTCCTCCTACGCTCTCTAATTTCGCAATTGCGGTAAAAAACAGAATCTTACATTCGAGCCAATGACATACCATGTTAAGGACACTCGTGACTAAATAGCAGTATATCCCTCGCTCTCGCTCGAGAAATATTTAAATTTAGGCACTCGTGTCGTAAACACTGTATGTCTTTGACACTCATATAATATCCTCTATGTTTTATATGTAGTGAACAAATCATTTAATTTATCGTCACATTCCAAGAAATCCGCATTTCCGAAAAGGTAGTTCTCAATTACCTTAACATGTTCATAACCATATCATTGAACTGAGTGAAGTTGAACTAACCTTGGGGGTGAATGTAATCTAGGTCAAGGAGATGACTTCGTTTGAAGACACAATACCTCTGCACTAAAGATATCTAAGGAGCAGTCAAATTGTCTGTACCGTACATGAAGGCACTCTTATAAATCAAGGAGAATTTGCCGTGAGTAAATAAGATCAAACTTAATGCCTTAAGGATCTGGAGATTAGATTGTATGGAGATAATCAGTGGATCTCAGGACACCTGATCACACAAATAAACGACCTTGTGGCACCGGCCACAGAAAACAGGCGATACTCTGAGACACGCTGACCGATGGTGAACTGTATCACCTTAACACGCGTTGATTTCACCATCAATTCCTTAATCAAGTTTGTATTGAAGTCATGCGTTGATTTCACCATCGAGTTCATTATCAAGTTTTTATTGAAGTCGTCATATATGTGACGTAACAACACATATTACCTACTTTAAAATATTTCCGGAATGGTTATTTCATTATGATTATCAGCTAAGGAAAGATATTTCACAGACTTTATAACAACATTTATTCTGGTGAAACATCACTTTGGTTTGATTTGATTTCGCAATAGGACATGTTGATTTATACATCACTTTATTAGACATAGAATTATTAGATTCTTATAATCATAAAACAGTATTATATGTACCAATATCATATGACATAACTCACCTGACGGTACCGGTTCTTTGTAAAACAGGTAAAGCCTCATTTATGTTTTTGAACAAGAGAGGTTACATGTTATGTTTGAAAATGCAAGAAACACATACATACCCAAAGAAAAATGACAGGGTCTCATTTCTTCATGCCCTCAATGTTGAATAATGTGAGTAAAGATTGCTATGGAAAGGAGACTAAGATCTAATAAAGTAACATAGATTTATGCTTAATCTTCATGCAGTAATCACCAATCTCCTGTTGCTTTTAACAACCAGTCTTTAACTCATATTATCACCGACAGGTGTATTGCTGCTAGAGAATATGATCCGCTGACTGATTGAGGACTGATTTATAACTTCCACTCATGATGTTATTCAATCCTCTTCAGGAAATGTGGAAATTGACGTTGCCCATCAAACACACTAATTTTCACTCGATGTAATCTGATTTTACACGTCTGCCACCTGTTACGCTAGCGCTCGGATGTTGTAAAATTGTTGATCATTGGATTCTTGCAATTCTTGTCACATAGGCTTACCTAAAGTTAACCGAACTGTTACATCAGGGAAATCCTATCGGTCATATGCGCAACGACATAAACGACAATAACATTATTCATTCAATACATACTTAACCATCTTTCGGGAAAAGGATGCATTTGCCTTGACGAAAGAAAGGGTATTGTGGGATTTCCGCAGAGACAGATACATTGATCTACTAGGATTGTCTGTGTCTAATTATTCAAACAAACAGTTCCATGAAAACTAAATTTCTTATTGTAACAAACTCCCAAATAATGTTACACAATACAAAACCTATCTAGTAATTGCCCCCTTATCTTATCATAGGTTATGCCAATTGCTATTAAAGTTTATGAGGATATAGAAATGTAAAGACTATAAATTTGTAGAGTGATGAGGTGTAAGAGTCCGCAAAATAAAAAAAAAAGAATAGTTCTTAAATGCAAACAACTAGCGTCAATTCCGGAATGTTAAAACGACTTTGTTTTTGAGTAAATAGG
Source organism: Steromphala cineraria (assembly GCA_916613615.1). Classification (NCBI taxonomy): domain Eukaryota; kingdom Metazoa; phylum Mollusca; class Gastropoda; order Trochida; family Trochidae; genus Steromphala; species Steromphala cineraria. The sequence goes on from OU744729.1 coordinate 12,796,753, forward strand.
GGTTTAAAGGTATTCATCAATATATTTTGATTGAACACAAATTATATTTATAAAAAGTGCTAAGCAAAACAAAAAGCAATAAGAAAAAACCACGAAGTCTCCAATAGTCGAATAATAACAAAAAGTCTGCACAGATCGACGTATGCGTTGGTGTATGGACAGGCTACAGACTGTAGGTCATTGGGAAGGATTCACAGGTCGGATTAAATTGTTTTCATGTTGATACGGAAGTCAGAATATTGAGAGCTACAAACACGAAACTCGCCAACAACCTGAATGCAAACTGTATCCAGGATATGCTACATCTACCTATTATCGACCATTTCGATTGCCCAAGGCAACGTTTCATTAACAATGGTACAGTGACAGTCAGCGTTTCATGAAAATCCCAATGTCCCCTGATTGATGCCCAATCGAGCATGTCTAAGATCGACGGACTTTTAGACACACTTTGAGGGACTAAGACGCAGAATTTGAAGAGTGGCAGCATCTCTATGTTAGGAGTATTGTTCCAGTTTCCTTATCCTAATACAGTCTTAGTGAGGCTTTATTATGCAGTCTTTTATATAAGAATTTATCTAACGGCCGAATCCACAAATGCTAGTGATAACTATATTCCTGAAGACAAATACTTATATATTCTAATTTCCAAAGGAGTTTTGAGGACCACAACACTGAATATATCTCAATCGCCCAATAGAATAAAACAATTACATGAATACATAGTTTTGTTCCTGTTCTTCTCTATTATATACAACCGTTCTTTAACTCTAATTTTCCGCATTTATTATCTACTTTATGAAATTATTTTATGATATTATATACATAAGCTGACAAGACACTAGAATATATCAACCGACGCGACCCTCTTCATACAGCAAACTAGCACCTGCGACAACCTGAGTTTTTTTATCCTTCAATGTGAAGACAAGATCCCAGAGTTTGAAAACTTGACATTTTGAGAGAATGTGTCGCGTGAAAAAAATTATATCATTTTTATAGAATATTCTGCCGTCACTAACAGCAATGACATGCAGAGACAAGACCTTTGAATAATGTAACCACACAAGTTCAGCGGTTAAAAGTGTAAATAAGGGTATGCTTAAATGTCAGTTAAATCCCTTTTTAGTGTATAAGCTGTAAGAAATGAACGAAACTCCGGAAAAAAAACAATACTGATATCAAACGTTACAGCATGTACATAGCATAAACCAAGGATCGAGCATTGGCAACTTATGTGTCGTTATCTGCTCACACTTTGTTTATGCATGCACTCAAGTTTTTCATGATATACTGGTTGACTGTAATATAGAAATTAATAATATTATAGGTATATGAATTAAATTTATCCTGAAATGGCAAATATGTAATTAGATTTAATTTTCACCAAATTGAAAATAGACTTGTGCATTATCCGCTTACTTGCTTTCATATTGTTTCTTAATACATTTTTAAAAAAGGTTTCTTTGCAGCAACTGATAATACTTGTCCATAACATTGATTGATAAAGTTTCACATCTTTGAGTCCTTGCAACACACGGAATGTATCTTTGACAAACTTAACGAAGGAGGATGGTCGCCATTTCGTAGGTCACCTGGTTTTGTCGCTTTTTTAGTTTTCAAATTTATTAAATAGTATTTTATGACAGGATATGTTACGATATATTTTATTGCCACTGCTTGAGATGTATGTTCATAACATTTTGTTTTGAATGTACATCTTTATATCACTCTTTTTCACCGGCCGAACATTTACTTTGAACTATGTTTTGTATCCGACTTTTTTCTTCAGATTTCTAATACACTTTTTTCTACTTTCCTTTTTTTTGTGATTGTATATTGCATGTAATGCTGTTTTTGCATGCAGGTCTTTTTTCAGGCATTAGCTTCTTCTGCAAAAAAATCCAATCAGCAGTTGTTGTTAACAAAACATCTTTTATTGGTAAAAAGCCAAGTAATCTTTCTTTCTGCTTGATACAAAAAATCTTGATCTACATTGTGTTGATTTCGTACGTTGTCAGAAAAACTAGCTCCGTCCTACCAGAGGCAATAAATAATAGATTGAACGTCTTTATAGGAAAACAATCTTTCAAACACAAATTAGTTTCTAGAAAATAAATTTGCAAAAATTTGATAATTGGAACAATAAACATGAAGAAACTGTTTTTCTGTCTCGTTTCAAGCATTTGTGTACTTTCACATCGAGCGACAGTTTAAACAATTAAGGCCCATACAATTTGTCTCTATAAATCAATATATGTTATCATTCATTCGCATAAACATTAAATAAACAATTAAGGCTCGTACAATTTGTCTCTTTAAATCAATGTACGTTATCATTCATTCGCATAAACATTAAATGATTAAATGATAATATAGTGCAAATACAATCATTGTTTGACAATATGATGTATACAAAATCAACAACAAAAAGGTTAACCTTTTTCAAAACTCAGATTAGCAAAGCTGGATCTCGAGTTATTTTTTTCTTCACGAATATGTCTGTGATTTAAATCTCTGAGGACTGTGTATTTGGGTTTAGAATCAAATAAAACGTTTATTGATGCGCATTTAAGTAATATCCGGATATTGTCTGTCACCTTAATATTTGTGACAAGGGAACAAATGCTACGATTGACCCGTTTGATCGCCTTGATATTGCAGTCTTTAAAGTTTGGGAAAATTCATGTACCTAAGGTGTAAAAACCACCTGTGGAGTCATGTCTTCTCGGTTTGTATGTTCATGACGTTCACGCTAAATGGCTGTTGGGTTTTTAAAAACGCACAAAAATCACTTGTCTCTATTTGCACAAAACAGCCGGATATTTGACGTTTGTTAGTATTCTAAAAAACAATATACACACTGTCCGTGCCATATACTACCACATTTGAAAAGCACATTTGAACGTTATGTTTTTTACAAAAGATTAAACATAACTTAGATATTCTTGAATTAATGTTATGAGTATATTACCAACTACTACACATTGTATCCATCACACTAAAACGTTTACTGAAACGGTCTGTATTATGTTTGGCAATCTGCAAAAACAAGTGAATCATGAAATATCTGTTAACACAGATCTGAGAAACATGACGATATAGACTGGTGGTAATTATAGGGTTTTTAGCCGAAAAGGGTAAAACCTAATGCACTTTCTTATTTGCTTTGCAAATGTGCTTCGTACATTTTATGGGATAACTATTGGTGAACACGTTAACTGGTGTCCTGTTCATCAATATAGCAATTGCAAACATGTCAGAGACATGCTGATCCAAATGCTGAAACAAATAAATGTTTGATATCAATTTTCGATATGAACATTAAAATTTTGTTCAATTGCACAAGTGCTAAAAGTATTTTGAATTAGCATAGGCAATACACATGTATCCCGTATTTCAGTTGTTTTACGGAACCATAGACCATTCAATCAAATGTTTCGAAGTTCAATAAACAACAAATTCGTTTCTCCATTACTAATCTACTATTAATATTTCTCTTTCCAATTCTAATTAGATTCTCAAAATTAATGACATTTTAACTTTGCTTCAAATTCGTTATTCTCGAATGCGGTTTCATTAACTCAATTCATGATTATCTATAACAAAAACTTATTTTAGGAACTCATTTTCTCTCTCCAAGCTTAAGAGTATGTTATAAAAGGAACAAAGAACAAATCGTGAAAGAAACAGGGTCCCAAAGACATTTTTAATCTACAATTCCCGTCTCATTTAACATCTAAATGGATGTTGATTCATTGTCTGTAAGCATTATTTACTTCTTTAAAGAGTTGCTTAAAATCTTTCTGTCTAATCTGCTTTCAATATGAGAATTGACTATTACGCACACCTATGTAGAGAAGAAATCTCATCTCTCAAAATGGATTTCTGTTTTATCAAACAACAACTCAGCTCTAATTTATCATTTTTACTGAAACATTCTCTTACAATTATTAATACCATTTAATTATTCTACTTCTTATACATGTACATGTATTTGATATAATGTGAATGACAAATAATCAATACGGGTGTTAGTTTTCCACAAAGCAGAATTGATAAGATGAAGATTGAAGCTGACTCATTGATTAAAGCTGAAATTCTAAATGTACATCGCTCATACTTGAAACGTGTTTGGTAGATTTTTGAGGAATGAATCCTGTAACTTCACTTATGATAAAGGAATAATTGGAAAGTGCTTCTTTTGTGGAAGCAAAATCGTGAGAGTTACATTCAAGGGCACAAGTACAGAACGTCCAGCCTTGATTAACTAAGAGTGATAGCAATTAACTCACTATAATGTGCGTAACAACTACCAAATATACAGCGATTAAAAAACAACCATGGAAATGCCATGTCATATCCTGATGCATGCCTCTATACATCGCCAGCTAGCTCACTCTAGACCATCACCTTATTGTCTTTTAAGTAGTAATAATTCAATGTATGAATTCGATATTTGAATTGTGATTTATATCTTGTATGTGTATCGCTATGGCATGGTATCAATTGCTTGTGTTTTGTTGATCTCACGATATATTACCCGTATAGGGTTATTGTTATTGCTACGAATTGATGATGTCAATCCTTGCAGAGTCAATAACTGATGATTTTATACAACAACGACGATTCGATCGTAGCTAAACCTTCAACGTAGATACCCCTAATATGTATCACATGAACTCACAAGATCGTATATTTAATAAATACATAATTTATAATTCATATTCTTAGGCAGATTCGTTAGAACACCATGATGATAAAGACATTCTGTTGGCTGCTCGATAAGGATGACAATAAGAATTGTTTATCTGGAATTGATGACACGTTTCCCTCTGATCCGCAGGCCAGGAAGTCAATAAGACCATCAGACATGAGATGGATATTCCCATGAGTACCTGATACGTATCCGTTTAACATCTTTATCATAGGAATCAGGATTTTATCATACAGATAAAATAGTTCATCATGATGAAAACGACTACTCAATACAAACAGAGTGTCACGAATTAAGGTCATGTGGTCAACAACAACAAAGAGATCAATAAGCATCCCACGAGTAAGTTGTACATGTACTTCTCCATTTTAATTCTAAATCATTGGAATCAAAATTCTAACATCAAATATAGAACCGATATGGATACACGACACTGTACTTGTAAATATCATACAAAATATGATTTTGACAATAAGGTTTCAGAACTAAAACCTGTTTTTATACGTTTCTTGCTTTCTTGTTGTTTACTTCCCACTTATAAAAAACCACTTGTAAATCCCCAGTGGTCTATGTTTTATACTGCTAACTTTATCTTGAATAAATAACACATTCTCTCGTTGATTCGATTGCACATTGGGTCATTATCTATCAAATAGGTTCAAGACGTCATTACAACACAGAGGGATGTCAAGGATACACGCTGTGAGGAGCTCTAACCCAGACTATTTCCTGTATCTCCTGAATAATCAACGTGCTGGCTGGATCACGAGTTCAAGAATGACCAAATTACTGTTCCTCTGGGAAACACTATAGCATTCCTTTGACCCAGACTGAGTGGAGATAACAATGATGAATTGGGAAACAATGCAATCGCAACGATGTTGTGTAATATGTACATGAAAGTAATTACATCCATTATGACCAAACTGATTATATCACTATAATGTCTTGTATTTGGAAATTTAGTAACACTTTTGCTTGAGCATTTATTTTGATATCATATTATACGAAAGTAATTACATCAATTATGACCAAAATAATTATATCACTATAATGCCTTGTATTTAGAAATTCAGTAACACTTTTGCTTGAGTATTAAGTTTAATATTACAAGTTAACGAATGTTCAGTGAAAAACAAATATAACTTCTTTGAGAGGCATTTTAGAAGTTGGAATGACAATAATGATGAGGAATAGCAATGAACTTCTGTGTTCATTGTATGCATACAATGAACAAAGAAGTTGTCATCCATATATTCCTCATCATTATTAAAAACAAATATAGATGAATAATATTTCAAAGGTTTGGATTAGGCATCTGGTGACTTGCTGATGGCTTAAGAACATTTGTTGTTTAAATAAGAAACTCGGATACCAGATTAACAAATCTTATAAAATCAGATTCAAACAAACTAAAAAGCTTTACTTTGTTTATTGCACTGTTCTAAGAAATTATAGATGAACAATAATTGCTAATGGAAATTCCTTTCAAGTGCAGCGGTGAAGCACCAACTTGTCAACTGAAGTTTCGTTATAATTTTGTACTACTGTATGATACTATCAAGACGTCATAAAATTTATCAAATAAAATGAAAAAGGGTTTTCAAAAACGTTAATAACAAATTTGTTTTCCTTTGAAATTAAATTACCTGTAAATGTCCCAGTCATCAAAATATCTTACTGAGCCAAAAAGCAAAATTTTAAACGTAGCAAAATGCAAACATTTGGGATTAAAAGTCAATTTTAGGAAACATCGCAAGTCTGATATCTACAAAACAACCTCATCAAATAATAATTTGAATTGACAGGAAGCATGAATGTCCGCTTGATTTCATCTATTGGTCTCGTCTATTGGTCGCTTTTGTCAATGACAGTCATTGAATGAATCATCTTTGTGATCATGAATCTCTTAAATGGAAGAATCTATTTCAGAGTGCAGTTATATGAACTCAACTGATTACTAAAGTGCTACTTGTAAAGCGTTTGAAAAAAGGCTGATTATTGCTGGTGTATATTCTTGAGAAATGATGATAGTTCATAGGAAATCATATTGTATCGAAATCACAAATGAAATTTCTTTACTTTTTACAGCCAAATATAGAGAGACTGGTACTGTAGTCACGAGTTGAATGATTCAAATGCATAATAGACTGTATTCTCAAATAGTTTAGTGCTATATCTCTCTTTAGAAAATATGTAAAAGGGAAGCAATGATTAATGAAAACCTATATGTTTACGGACGTCAATACTTTCCATAAATGTTCTAATCTTGTATGATGATCAAACATCAAAGACCATAAGGCATTTCTGATGTCTTCGTGGTTTGGAAACTTCAACTTTTATACTCAGCATTGAGAGATCACTTTCGGAATGAATTTAATCTTACTGGGAGCTATTGATTTCACAATTAGCAAGCCTCGGACATTTGCTATTTTTGTCAACTTGTGTTGATATATTTAATATCAGGAGACACTTATGGTCTTGTTGTGACATCACAGATGTTGAAGTTACCCGAACATCATTTCAAGTCGGTTATATGCACAGATATCTAAATATACATATTTCATAGTATTTTTTAGCCTTTAGTGTTAATTCACTTTAATAACAATGATGAGCAATCAAATTCCGTTTTAATGCCGTTGAGTATGTACGTCAGATTGAAATAATATAACAAGCTTCTTCACAACCCCTACAGTATTATAATGCAATCTTAATAACATGTCAACTTGATCATACTTCTACAGAAAGTTAAAAGTTTTGAGTATATGCTCTCCTGACTTAAACAGCTTTTACGTTTCATTAAAAGTCGGATTAAAACTTCGGAGACGCCATGTTGCAAGGTATTTATCAAAGATAACTATGATGAAGTAGGAATCATTCAATGTTTACAATTATATAAAGAAACTTTAGCCAACTTACTTGTACCTGTCTGAAGACAAGGAATTTGAAACTTAATTGCTTCAATGATTTGTGTTGTTTTAAAGTGGATATGTACATGTATCTGATTTAAAGGCTGTGATTCATATATCCCAAGAGAGCAATGACATACGTATTTCACATCTTAAAGATATTAAAAACTCACTTGATGGGCTGAAAAATACGTATCTGTTATTCATCTACACACTTCAAGAATCCCAAAGGATTCATGCCATCTTTTGGGTTTTTTTTCGACCAGTTAGAAATTTATAAATTGACAACAGGGAATTTTCAAGTGAAGAAGAGTGACCTCTATTACACAAGCTGAGCTCCCTTTTTTTAACAGTGACTTGCATTTATTTAACAGAAAACAAAGTCAATATCTTGATATAAATTGGGATTCCTCCTTTTAAAATAATTGTATTATAATTGATAGTTCTTTTAAAAGATATGACATAACTAGTCCTTTAGTCCTTACAACCAAATGATGAGATACAAGTTATTCTGCTATTAGTGTTATTGAATATTTGTTGGTAAAATGTTCTATAACCTATAATGATGCACTCGTTGAAGAGTTGCATAACTATACAACAATGTTAATGGAGTAGAAGTACGTTTTAGGGGGAAGATAAGGTTATGTCAGGAAAATAAAAATAATTGGTTACAATTTGAAAACAATGTTTTTTAAATAATAAAGCGGTAATAAATCAAATATATAATGTAAAGTTTATCCATGCGACTTCTTTTTCTTAGACAAAATGAATTAAAGGTGTTCACACAAAAATGGCCGCAATTTGTTGTTCCTCTGATTAAGTGTACTCAAATTGTGGACACTATCAAAACATACATTGAACATTAATGTACAATTACCTGTGAAAAGTTTAAAATGTAAGATTTTTAAAAAAACATGCTACTGTTCCTTTAAAGCAAGATTATACCACTGTTTGAATAACAATTTAAAAAAATCAGTGCATACTCATAAAGGTAAATTAAAGATGATAAGGCTCATAGAAATGAAACAATATCATGAGACACTGCGGCTATTTTACTTCAAGTCCTTCTTTTAACCATAAAGTCAAGTTGATGCTAATAGTTTTCCCTCTTTTGTTAGAGAAATCTTTATGATTAACAAAAATGAATGAAGTTTGGTTGTTAAAGTTAAAATTGATTTCCCTCTACAATTAACATTTACCAAGAGCAATTCCTGGTAGAAATTGGAAGAGGCCTTTTTTTCAGAAAAAGAGGTCATCACGTAATTGGCCCCTTTGCATACAGCTGCAAGTTATGACCTGTAGTATTATGAGTATCATCTTTGAATATGTTATGAAAACAATGTTCTTTATTTGCTAAAAATTCACAATGAATTCTATTAGTCGAATCATTCTTTTGTTTGTACCAACATAAATAAAGTTGTGTTTTTGACTTATTGACAGGTCTGCACTTCCTTCGAGCAAAAGTTTAAGATCTATTGTAAGTCAAGTAATGCGCAGTAAAGAAAACATAAGCTTTTCCCTCTGTTTGCTCTGGATACCATTTTTTAAACACCTTTTAAAATATTTTCAATATGGTCTGTCAATTTGCCATTACTGGATAGTATTACTCCTAAATGTGTATGTGTCTCTACCTTTTTTATTTCCACCACATCAAAAAACTACTTTAGTTTATTGATATGATATTTGGAGAATAAAACAGCTTCAGTTTTATCAGGATTGTATTTGATTAGCCATTGTTTACCCCATAAATTTAATTTGAATAAGTTGACATTCAGTTTTTCTTGTAAAAGTTTATCATTTGCTACAGAATAACCCAAAGGCGAATCATCAGCAAAAAGCCAACTTAAACAATCCAATTCATATCATCATCAGCGTTCAGTACTTTTGGTTTGGATATTGCTACATTCACAAACACGCTTTCACTGTGACTACTTATGTAACTTGCTAGCTAGCCAAGTAATTGACCGTTCACATCATAAGTTTCAAGTTTTAACAATAAGTCCTGGTGAGGTATAGTTGATTTAAGTGAAAAACTTAAGGGAACCACACGTCTAGGAAAGGTGAGGTCCTAGTTTTTAAGGCACAGATCTTCTCAGTATTGAAGTTATCTGAAGAGCATTTAAATAATTGGCGCGCGAGTTCATGAAACACTAATTCTTTAAAGAGTATTTACCGTGGTGGAATTAGGACCAGACCTGAACACTTCAGGAACAGGAGGTGAGAGTAGCTATTGAACTCGATATTTGTCTTGAAAATCAGTGGATCCCAGGACACCTGATCACACAAATCAATGGCCTTGAAGAACGAGTCAAAGAAAACGAAGCATGCCCTCCGTCATGCTGACCCTCGAGTAATTTCATCAAATGGGCCAGCGCAGATCATTAGCATTTTTAATTGAAGTCGCCAGATATTTGACAAACACTTAGTAACATTTGGTTTTCAAAACGTTTAGTTTACCAAGAAACATTGTTTATCAAGGTTTCTTGGCTTTACACTTAACGGTTTCTATTGAATTTTGTTTTGTCTTCAACTCAGCTGTTAAATACGATAGACCATTTGTACCACATTTGAAATAATGTTTATGTCTAAAAACTCATTCATACGAGAAAATTCTCGTAATTATGAGAGAAAAAAACTCGTAATTATAATTAATGTATGCTATTATTGATTCAGGGCAAGCATGGAAATTACCAGTCATGTGTAATCGACAGTGCTTGTATCCTTACATTTATTTATGGTAATATATATATACTTAAAATCTATAACTTACAATTAGATATATGAAACTGACAAAAACACAAAATTATTTTGCATTGAATTCAAATGCAAAACACTTGTGTAAACTCTCAAATCGCATACATGAACGCAATGAGAAAAAACTTGTAATTACGAGATCTTTAGAGCACTTAAGAAACTTATATTCTGTCTTTAAAAAATTGTTATCATTATTAGATAGAACAAAATTTAAAAATGCAGGCTTTTTAAACTCGTAAATATCAGTTTTTTCTCATAATAAGGGGTTTTTTTTTTCGTTATTACGAGTATATTCTCGTAATAACGAGTTTTTCTCGTCATAAAAACGTTTTAGATACAATATACAAATTGCAGATATGTTAACCTAGGACATAAATGTATTTCAATCAGCAATCATTGAAATAATTGGAACACTTAAGTCAAAGATTCAAATCACAGATCTCTGCAAGGCTGCTAATTTCCTCCTTCCATTTAAACTCCTTTCAACTCGATAATGAGTCAAACTTTTTAAACATTGAGCCATCCCGCTTGTTTTGTTGAAAACAATTATCAAAATACTTTAAGGTTTACAAATTAGTTATATACTTTAAATGTGTAAATATGTGTTTCATCCAGATAAGTTAAATACTTTGGAATCGAAGTTTATTTTGCAGGTGTGATGTTTTTTATTTTGTACAAAGACATGCTTACTTTCCGTTTTTCAAAAACAATTGTGTTTGCTTCATAAATAAGGTATAAAATACGACAATGACATGTTTGGTTTGAACATCTAGTCATATCAGGGTATTTATTAAGAAAAGACCTTCAAGGGGAGTCAAATTGCTAAATCTATAGCAACTAAAGGTATTAAGAGGGAGGTACCCTTGAATTTTGTTTTCACAAAAGTACCCCCATAGGACTTTTTTTCTGAATAGGATAGACTTATATGCTTGTGAGTGTTCATGTTTAGATTGACTGGTTGGCATCCTTGACCTTTCGTTGATTTTAGCAGACTTGATGCTATGACTGGCGGCGATGTCTAGAGATATTACAAAATACTTCATCATCGATCATCTCTTGGGTATTGTCATCATTCATACTCTTGATTCACCTGCAGCCCTGTTTCGTCATTTTATTCAACTTGAATTACCTTCCTGGTTTGCCTTCCTACAGTAGACAACCAATTGGTTTCTATATTATATATCCTTTTAAATATTGTTTAGTTTCCACTTCTTCCTCAAATGCTCTTTCAGAAACTATTTCTATTTTGCCTTTGGGTTGACTAAATTATACTCTTGATTGAGTTCAAAAGCTTACATTTTCTCAGAATAATCAATGTTGTAATTACGTATCTTTAAAAGTTATTCATTCAATAGGAAACTTATCTATTTTCTTTGAGAGAGGAGTTGGATTCTGAACATGGAAATAAACTCTCATAGTATCTTTTCATCTTTAACCACCTTAACCTGTTGTTGTTTGATTATTTTGAATTGAACCACTGAATTGATGAACCATGACATCGAAACATTTGATAAAAGCTGTTTGGCTTGTAAGAGTAGAGTCAGACATAGTCTGGACTAAAGGACAATAACAGATAGCTTCCTGCCATGTCTGATAAGGGATAATCTCTTGTATTGATTTTAGTCAGATTAAGTCATATAATAACTCGTATTGCAACAATAAGAAGGTATCTTTGATTTGAAATGTATAACTCACGAGATATGGCAATTTAGGAAATCGTAGGCCATATTTAGAAATGAAAGTCGATTAAATAGTTCAAGAAGATTAATGTAAAAACAGTATCGTCAAGTCATCAGTCATCATGTGTTTTCGGTCAGTCATTTTGACTCCCTTTTGTGAACATATCCAATGGAATATCAAAGTACCTTTTGGATTATTTGCAGCAGAGGGTTCAAAGGTTCATCTAGGAATAGTCATTTAAAATATAATTTGCTTAAAAAAAAAATTATGCCAAAAACATAAAAAACATCACATTTTAAAGCAAATTTTCTAATACCAATTTTCTATGGGAAAGAAAGTCTTTTTATTTTCAAACCTTGCTCTAATAACGGTCCACCTAATTTCCTTAAATTATGTAAATAATGAGATGTCATGATGTGATAATATATAATGTTACTTGCCATTTTAATAAAAAATATATTCATTGTTTTCAGTGTTATTTCTTATCAAATTTATTTTCAAAACATTAAAAGTTCCCTCGGTGGTTTTGAATGATTTTCCTAATGTGCACAAGACATTTAAAAAAATATGGACAAACTCCAAGGGAAGCCCTTATCAAAGTACCTTAAACTGTCAGAACTGATATTCCTGTTGGAGAAATAGTAAGGTCACCCTCTAAACCCAGTGTTTCATGTTTTTTTATTTTTCATTATGAAATATGATGAATCAAAGTTATTTTTATTTAGAATAACTGTTACTAAAAAAATATCAATTTAATAGTTTTAGTCAGACTTATGTCAACTTTCTGTGTCATTATGGAACATAAACTTTGAAAAACTGTCCTGCATATTCTAAATAACAGAGGTTCAAGAAAGTGACTGAAAACACATGACACTACTTCCAAAGTCAGGATTTGTCAGAAGTTTTGTTAAAAGCATTCTATGTTGTACAAATGTTAAATATAATTGGTTTTCATGAGTTTTCTATTAGATAATATGGCAGTAAATGGTTAAGAGTAATTTCTCTGCAATACATGTGGTAATTTTTCAAATACAGGTCGACAGTGAATTCATATCTGATAAATCCCTTACTGAAATACGTGTCTTACAAAAATAAAGTTTTCCAAACCAAACAAAAACAACATATTTTTGTTTAAGAATAGGTAGGTGATAAACCGTTGAGGAGACCAGAAATCTAGTTTTTGTGTAAAATTCTCTTCAGCATCGATGCCATCTAAGGGCACTCACAGAATTTGCAGAAGCGTAGATGAAAGCACTAATCATTTGAAGAGTATTTACCATGGTGGAATTAGCGACAAACTTAAAACCTTCAGGATCTGATGATAAGGTTTGTTATTGAACTTGCTATTTGTCTTGATAATCAGTTGATCCCGGGACACCTGATCACACAAATCAATGGTAGTAGCACAGTTCAAAGAAAACGGACGATGCCCTCAGTCACGCTGACCAGAGAGAAACTACTTTCCATGTAATGTGGCTAATATGGATTTCACCATCAACATCACTTCTTAGATAGTTTCTCAATTTTGTATACGAGTCGTCTTGTAAAATGTTAGGGTTTATAATTTTCAGAAAGCCGCTGCATGATATTTTGGGGTTATATGTGCCAAACTTAACTAAAAGCCTCAACAGGTCTGTGCCAAATTTACGTTCAAGTAGGAACACAAAAGTTCTAAAACTAGATACATGAACAAGGTAACGAATTGTGTCATGACTACAAAACATATCTTAAATCCTTTACAGGACAGCATATGTGAAGAAACATTCACTCTTACATCATTTTCAAGCTTATGTTTCTCTATTTGACGTTTACATTTGAAAAATAACATGCAAGTCTTTTTGTCAACATTCTTATTATCACCGATTTTACGTCATGATCGTAAGTATTGCAGCTGTAAATAGATCCACATGTAAGGTAAGAATGCGATAAGGCATGCACTAGACTGGAATCTGTCAATCACAACACTTAAAAGTTATGGAATGGTATATATTTATGTATTAAGACCACCTTAAGTAAGGAAACTATACTATCTGACTAGATCAGGTAGATCAGGACATGAATTATTTGTTTATCCTTCGTTTGAAAAATACCCAGCGTTTCTTTTGCCCATGGGTTTATCTGACTAGATCAGGTAGATGAGGACTTGAACAAGCTTGTTACCTAATTTGCTATAGAAGTTTATGAATTGCAGGTTTCAATACACCTGATGAACTACATTTTTTGCACATTTGACGGGGAAAATTGTCAAGAAGGTATGCAATATAAGATGAAGCTTTATACTTATATGTGCAAGATATGATATATATGACAGATAGAGATTAAACTTAACTTAAACTACTATCCTCAGCTAAAGGAATCGTCTGGAATATACATGTATGTTATCAGATGTCTTACATGACAAGACTTTCAGTATTCTAAAGTAGATATGGACCTCTCAATGCTGCAGGCAAGCACCTGTTACTGCCCTTGTGTTTTAGCGTCGTCTATCTAGACAAAATCAAAACGATTCCAGAACTTTTAAAATGTACATTTTCAGTAAAATTTCTAAAATCACTGATACAATTAATGTCATGACAATTATCATAATATTTACAAACAAAAACATGAGTTTCATATTTACGTATGTGAGTGTTGGAATATGGTAATATGACATATACATGTATACTTATATGTTTGCATTGATTTCGGATGTAACGTAAAATACTGTTGTTCAGCAGCTGTACTTTATCTTAACCAACACTTGCGAAATAATCATTCAATGAATCTTCAATTATGACATGAAAATAGAGAACCTTACATATTATAGCTTTGCTGAGCACGCCTTCTGTCTTATATCACTGGCGGCAATTGTATAACTTTCTTTTGTCATATCAAAAATAGGATGACAAGTTGCATGGATGTATCCTCTCCATACAGTTCTCTGGCACCTGTGACATCCTAACTATTTTTTATCATGGACTTAAAGACATTTGAAGGCGACAAGATCCAAAAATTTAAAACTTCAAATCATGAGAGAATGCGTCGGATGAAAAAGGTTTTGTAAAGCGAATTCTGCCGACTCTGTCCTGTGATATTTAGAGTCAAACACTCGAAAAAAATATAACCACAGGAAGGTTTGAAATTAGGCATTGTCATGAAACATTGACAGGAAACATAAAACATGGTTAAGATAAAATAGTTAGGGACCTATTTTACATCTTTGTACTTGCAGGTGATACATTTGGTATTTTGTGCGCATCGCATGGTTGAAGGAACTCATTCTGGCGGTTTTGGTAACAGATTGAATGCTATGAGATGATTAACGATTATCAGTGGCTAAAACATTATATAGGAACTTCAGTTGTTACACGGAAAAGGCCGTATTGAAAAGACCTCTGTTGGGATATGCTCTCCGTACAGAGGTAGATCAAGTCATTAAATGTTGGTCATACCTCTGTTCGAATTAGATCAAATCCGTGGTTTCCAGCACTTCCCTCTGGCATTAAATACTTTACTCCACAATCAACACTTTTCGCATGGAAAGGGTTGTTCACAATGCCATTGCAATGATTCAATAGTCAGAATGATGATTTTAAGACTGCGTCGACTATTTGCGCAACTAACTTTGACTGCCTCCAATCAGGCATATCTCTGTCCTCTGTTAAATACAAGGCTTACGAAAAATGTTGAAAGTAATACCAAGGGTACTATAAAATATATTTAAGTCAAGGTTCTTTAGTCATCGGCTCTGCCGTTTCTACCGAAGTGTGTGATTGGATGATGTAACCGTTTTTTCAATCTTCAACCCCATGGGTTTCTCTTATTCACTCCCTAAGGATTGCATGTACGTTATTTTTTGTGAGACATTTCAGTCAAATTAGAGACATGTTTTTGTTTTCTTTAGTATTGTATCTGATGCTGTTCTAATATTTCATGTTTTTGTAAAGCAAAAAACTTTGTTTGTGGAAAGAAAACAGAAATCCAATCAGTATTTTGTGCCCGCAGAAAAGATTTCAATTTAGGTAAAATCAAAAGCAAGAACGCAAGTGCCTTAATCTCATTGATCTACATTGTGATGATTTTGTTCTAGTCAGTATTTCTAAGTCAAGAATTAGGAAATAATATAAATCTAGAGTCTTTGCACAAACATATGTTAAAGAATTAAATAAGATACTAGTTTTAACAGGATTAAGTCGCTTACAAATACTGAAAATAAGCAGGAACTTCTGAATCAGTTCAAGCTTCAAAGCCATTTTGTCCCCTTTCATGTAACGGTAGAAACTTTATTTTCATATTAGTTATCCATATACACTGTATACTACAAAGTTCAGTGTTTGTATGGTATTTGTGAGTAAAACATTCAAATTTCCATTCAAAAGAAAAAACCTATTAAAATGGTTTTAGTTTATACATAAATGTGGACAAAGAATAATTACGACAGTTTGTAATCAGATCCTTAAGTTTACCTCTTTCGTAGCATATTTTACATATAGCCGTTTTTTTAAATGGTTACCTTTGATCTAAGAAAATGAATGTATGTAAAATATGAGAGGAGTTTGTTCGCAAATTATAACCTCAAGGTTATCAAAGTTATATGTTACAACCTTATTGTTTTCATGACATTTTTTAACAGAAATGTCATTTGTACTTTGAGGGTTATGTGTTGGTGCACATGTATCAATTTTACAATTGTGTAGAAATGCATTTGCACACTTTCTAGATTCATGAAACAGTTATAGTGTTTCTTGCGTCAGTATTACCTAATGAGTTGACCTACCTGATAATTCCTTTTTGCTCTTGGCTGTATTCGTATTCCAAACACTGAAATGAATAAATTTGTGATATCAGTAATTGTAACTAACATTTGTTCAGTGCATGTTTGCAAGATGCATATTGATCTAAAGGCTTACCTGCATGTTTGACAAATGCTATTCTGTAATATTCGTTGATGCATGAAAACAATAGACCATCTTTTGTCATAACAATTTACGTTCACTTAATTTTAATCAAGCTTTTTGAAATTAATAACATAGTCTTTCTTTTGTTAATTAGAATACTCTAAAACTCAATTAACTGGAGAACATTTCTTGTATGAATAAAACTTAGAGATTTTATTTTTCTTTCCTCAAATCGCAGAGTTGGCAGATAAAAACATAATCCATTGAACCTGATGATTACAAGGATACATAAACAGGTTCTCCTCTACAAACCCCACATCCATCAACATCTGAATAGATGTATTTGAGTGTCCGCGGGGCAGCTTTCCCCATATAATCTGAACTGTAGAAACATTACCTACTTCTTTCAAGGATTGTTATTGATTCCCTATGCTTGGTAATGTGTTTTCAAGATGAGGATTAATAATTGTGGTCTCCCACCTAGGGAAGAAATCTTACCTCTCAAGAATGCATTTCTTTACTTAGCAGCATACACAACAACTTTAATTCATCATTAGAGATTCCATTTGGTTTATGTACTTTGAAATGATTCCTCTTATTCTGCAGGCGTGAATGACAGAAATCGATACATGCTTGTTTTATACAACTTAGAACTGAGAAGATGAAGATTAAGGCTGTTGTGTCGGCTCGTTGATGAGGTTTTAGTAATTGTTTAGTTGTTTTTGCGCTAGTTGTCTAACGATTGGATCTAAGTTTAGTAAAACGAATTGAATAAAGTCAGTTTCTACTCTGAATAATTAGCGAAAAAAGGGTAGTTTAGTTTTGTCTCGGAATATGTTTCTGTTGAGCATATTGTATGGAACATGAATTGCATTGGTAATAAAAGTGACCTGTCAACAAATAATTATGCAAGGAATTGCATTGTTAAGGGTGCAGAGAAACCAATTATATCACATGATTTTTGTCAGCCACGTCAGGTTTTGTCTATATGTAATACGATGTTCTATTTGGTTCAGGTTGACAGAGCATTATCTTGAACTGCATTTTTGTACTATTGCCAGGTGTATCAATATGAGGCCAGAAGATGCTAAAACAAACATGTAAAGGGAATTACCTCGAATATGTTTTCTATATGATGATTATAACTTTTAAAACCCCCTTCCTATCAACCTCCGAATGCCCATAGATTATGATTTAGATAACAAAACACTGCATCACTGCACTGCATATTTATCATATTCGGTCCTGAGTACAACAAATAATGACGATTGAATTTTTTCTTGAAATATCATGTCAACACCAAATGATGTCCAATTTTGAAAAAAAACAAATCCAAAGATCCATACATGATTTCTGAGTTGTTTGACCAAGACCTTTTTTGTTTTACTAATCAACTAATTGGAAGCATCTTATGGCTTAATCATTCATTTTGAATGAGTTGATATTGTTAGTTGATCTCCGATCTTTGTAAAGCAAATGAAATTCAGAAACTTGGGACCAGAACAACATTCTTAAAACACAATTATATCTCATCTAAGTCTACTTTGGCGAATTAAAACCACCAACGGTGCAAGCAATCTGACGAGTTAATGTTACTTATTAGATATCACTCATTGAATTGATCCGATCAGTTCTTTATATGGGTGACGTTATGGATTGATATTTGCTTTATTGAGACATCAATATAATTATGATTCATTATATGATGTTAAGTCAAGCTAAAATGGAATAATAATTTCATTTAGTATATTATTTTACGAGACAGAAATTCAGATTGCAGACAGTTCAAATTACATCCTAGCTTAACATAGGCACGATTCGGTAACACCGATAAAGACAGTCAGTCAGAGAGAATTGCTTTAAATCATACTTCATTAACGTCATTGAATGTTGTAATTATATCTTTTGTATATTGATTGTCTACATATTGATTCATCCATTTTTTTTTAAATTAGGGTTTAAATCGGCTCATATATATACTATTGAACATCATGTATGAACAATGTATTGATTACTCAGCTCTTTTCCCAACCAAAAGTCGTAAGCCTAAAAATGATAAACAAAGTACCCCTACACCTACAATGTATAACGTTTATATGGACAGTGTTTCAATCGTAAGGAATGGTAGGTAATTAAAATAAAATCTCTAAATTTGTTTTGAATGAAAAAAATGCTACCCAAGTGTTGCTAACTAGGGTGAAATCTGTAGATAGCCCTTGTGTATCTATTTCATGAACCTTTCACCATTTCATGATAGAAAACTTCTAATTCGGGTACAAGAATAATTCCTTTCCAACGTGTATACATGTTGAATGTTATGATTTGTAATGTTCATGTTAAAAAATTAAAAGCAATCATTCGGATACATGTAGCCAAAATTAAACAATAAATTCATTTGTGATATTTATACAACAACTATTATGTTTTAAGACTGAAAGTGTTATGTATTTAACTTTCAGCATGATTCAGAGGAACTTAACAGTAAAGATGGATATGAAAGTATCAAGTGCCAAAATCTAATAAAGTTTACTTACATTCTGCCTAAACAAAATCAGTTTCTGTTTGTAGTTGTCAAAAGATGATTATTGATATTAGCGTGAACACGACAGGATATATTGTATTTCTTACCCAAGCGGGCAAGGATATGCCGGGTATGAAAGTTTGCATAATGGTCATGGGAATTACAGTTTTTCTAAAAATAACTCGCATTTTGATTGTTTGACGGAACTTTTTTGCATCCATTCATGATTCGCATGGATCTTCTATTTCAGTTGAGAGATATAGATGAAAAATCTTATACTTAAATTGCGAAAGTCACACATTACTATAATATTTTTAATGGGAAATCAGGACCTTCTGATGTTTTCTTTGGCGTAAATACAAGTGTAAATCTTCGAGGCAGCGCTAGGTGGGAGAGTCACTGGCCGAACTGTCGTTACGTCATAGCTCTGTGACGTCATTAAACATGACGTCAAACAGTGACGTCATACATTCCTCTCTAGGCTTGTCAAACGTAATGAAAGCTAAACCTTTTCTCTGCGGTTGTGCGCGGTAAATAAAAGCACTTTTTTATGATATTAAACAATATTTGTTGGTTATAATGTGACATCAATATAATAAAACTATTTCAAATAAGATTTTGAGTTGCGAACTACTTAGAGACGCCCATCCTGAAGTAGTGAGGAAATTTATGAATACAATTTGTACTTTACCGGCCGAGCGTAGTTTTTTAATGTTTCTCTTTTTCTACCGTTTTTACGCATCAAAATTATCTTGGGTAAGAAAACAAATAACCAACTCGATGCTCAGAATTACGGATTATCTGTCCCTCGTAAAGCTCGGAGTTTATCACAATAATTAACTCAGGACAGATAATCCGTAATTCCTCCCAACTCATTGATTATTCTTATAATATAATCATTTATTGGACATTCAGCGGGCATGTAAGTACTGTTGTCGACGTTAAAGATAATATTCTCTGATAGCACCATGAATCTCTCAGTGACAACATACATATCTAAGGGGTCTTTATCGCATTTACTTAAGTGGATGGAGTGTCAACAATGAGATCTTAATACATTTATTACCATCGGGGTTGTCATGTCGAGATTGTGTTTGTCAATCATAAAGAATGAATAAATGACTTTGTAGCTGTGTGAATGACACACTATTTAATACAAGGCAGATACATTTTGCTTTTTTGAAGTGTTCTGGTTGTACAACTTTGGAATCATGTATGCTGATATTGTATGTTTCATAACATGACAAGACTGTTCTAAGGCCATATGATCCCTTGAATCATACCATCTTTGATCAACACTTTAGATGAGATAGTTTTTTGGATTGTTTGTGAAAATCTTACCACATCTGAATTGTCCAGTGAAATTGGTTTAAAAAAAGACAAGTCCATGATCAGTTAAAGCATATGACCAAGATAACAGTTGGCATTAAAGGTCAAAGGCTTTAAAAACAAGGTCTTGTTCCAATATCCTAATGTTGAGAGATAATCATGTTAATCATCTAGGCTGAACACCAACTACTTTAACTGTAAAAGAAGGTTTAAGGTTGCATTATCTTGCGAGTGTTGAAAACTATAACGTTTTTCTTCTCGTAACAATTTCCCCCGCCACCTTCTTTGGCTGTTTTTTTCTATTACCATTTTCTTAATTGATTTGTTATATGATGTTTGTTAGGAACTCAATATATTGCAAATACAAAAAATTAAGCTGATAAACTTTTATGTAAAAAAATATCAATTCACTTCATTTCCTACCTTTCGTTTCTGGAGTTTCATTCATTTGAAGGTAGTGTACTATTTTTTGCTGTTTTTTCCTATTACCAATTTTTTAATTGACTAGTTATCTGTTGATTAGTAACTCAATATATTGCAAATACAAAATTCTGAAGCTGATTGACTTCGATGTGAAAGATATCAATTTCACTTCATTTCCTACCTTTCGTTTCTTAAGTTTCATTGATTTGAAGATAGTGTTATCACATGCGTGCAGTGAAATTGGTCCATGTATAAAAATGGTGTAATGCTACATGAAAGGAATCATTTGTTGTGTAAAGAAGCTCTGTGTATGACTACAGATTGATACCAGATTTACTGCTCTGTCACTGAGAATTGATTTTGTCAGCTCAATATCCAAATGACCGCAGGAAACAGAGTTACAAAAACATGGAGTCATTTGGTGGTTTATATTGTGGCATTTTGACGCAATAGGAAATGGAATCATTAAACAGTGATTGTGGGGAAATGAGAATGTGTGTGGCAGAGGTAATAATGACTTTTTCAAATGTTTGATGGTTGCTACAAATAGATTCAAACACGAACGATTTTGATGGATGATGTTCGATCCTGGATTCAAGCTTCTTAGTTAATGATATTTTGGTTTTGTACTATTTCAGGTTAATTTTGCAATATGTTATTATAATGCGACAATTCCAAAACCTTTAGAAAAAAATAAATTTTGTAATGTGGACGCCATGTTGTTTTACCTAGCTCAAACACAAATCTATTTGGTATTCAATTTTCTCTCATTCATATATTTCAACAAAAAGTGAAAGCATCATAAACAGACATAAATGTAAAGAACGGATATGTTTTCCATAGACTGTGTTGTCGACTTGCCACACAAAAGAACTTATTGCATACATATTTCAATTGGTCAAATAATATTTCCTTTCGTTTTTTTTCATAAAGAAAAGTGTATTTATGTATTTATGTATTTATACATATCATTATACATATCTTTGTTGTCTTATATGCCAGAATGCCAAAAAGACCAAATAAACTCTCAATGTCCTTGAACGAAAAATCTGGGCTACAGTTTATTATGATTTGGTGCTTGCCATTGACAGAAACATCATTGTCAGGGGGAGCAAAAATGATCTCAACTGTCTTTTAAAATATACAGTTAGCTTCAATCAATATTAGTTTAATATGATCCAGAGTCATCAAGTATGGTGTGTTCATTAAATGATAGACATCATTCGTTGAAGTGGAATGAAGTGCCTTCTTACTATATTACAGAATGAAGGTAAACAGAGGTCTGGAAATAAAATTTGTTCCACCAAACAAATTAAAACCTACATTTAGAATTTAAAGGTTCAGATACAAATCATAAATCAGTTTTGAATTGTCAATAGTGTGATATTTGTTGATAGTATGTTTATGCAATATCAAATTTGAAATTGTTTCAACAGCTTGCATCTACCAACCTCCAATAACAAGTGACAGAGTACAAATCCAACGATTGTGTTGGGAAGTTCATTACATATATTAAACTGTTGTAGATATTTCACATTAATCACATCAAGGGAGGATGACTAATTCTGTTCCTGCTAACTAAGTAAAAAATACAGTAATTGAATCCTTAACAGTTTGACTTTATGCTCTGCTGGCTTCACTCTGTCTGGTGGCATCAAACCAAAAGTACAATCTCTCAAAGTTGGATATAGCAATAGCTAATTTATTTACAACCATCAACTCAAAGCAGAATATCAATAACTGATAGATTTCAGTTAAGCTCCACGTACGCTGTGACTGACAGTTCATACTCTATTCATTACTAGTCACTATGGAAGATTTAGAAAGGACTGGTTGCTTTTATATATCTAACCATCCCTGATGATGATTTTCTTCTTTCACAGTGACTCTTTTGCAATAAGGTCATAGGTCTAAATAGATGATTAGGTTTTGCTAGAGAGGTGAACTTTCCAAAACAATACCCTTCAACCATATGCTTAAATAACATTATGTAAAAGGCACATGATTTGACGATTTTGACTGAAAGAAAATAGGGTTTTTTTCACCACAATATTTTGAGTATATAGAGGAGGAAGTGTTTCTCAATGTAACTGAAATGCTGTATACAATGTTTGCGAGGACTTGTCTACCATAAAGCAGAAATATAATGGTAAGATTATAATAACGTTTCAAAAAAATAACACGAGTTTACTGATATGCTAACATAAGAAACAGAGCAATGATTACTGCACCGAAAAGTTTTGTTACAAGCATATGGACTGTTTTGGTTCCTAAGTAATTTTCAGTATGTTTAGATGATTAAATAATACTCGAATACTGTTCTATAGTCAACATCTTTCATTCTTGTAATTTGCAAGATTCATATTTTTAATTGATACATACCAGTATGTAAGAGTTCTAAAAAAAAGTAGGTTTTCAAGTCACATTATGTCATATGTCATTCAAACCTTATTAATATGACAGTTAGCCAATAATGTAGGGAATTTTGCTCAATGACTCACATAAAGAAACGGAGATAGTACAGTAAGAAAGGGTAACAAATATATTTTTTGTAAAAGAGGCTAAGGAAAGGATAACCAATACTTGTCAGAATAAATGTCTACGTGAATAGGGCAATTTACAATTCGAAATTGTGTGGTTGATTTATTCTAGAAAAAACAAATTTAACGCCTGGAATCCAGGCTCAACGGCAATACAATGGCTGTGCAATGTATATTATTACCCTGAAGGAATTGTACTTTCGAGTCAAGCTGCTAAGCGCCTAAGCAACCTATAAGTCCGTACTTTCCTCATGTTCAGGTACCCATGTATACAACTGGATGAACTGAGTGCAATGTGGATGAAGTGCCTTGCCCAAGGACACAACACAGTGTTAAACCCAGGTTACAAATGTTTGGTGTCTCCACCTGGATTCGAACCCAGCCCTTCGGCTTGACAGGCCAGCACGCTAACCACTACACCATCGTGCTCCACTCAACACACACAAAACTACCCAGACATGACCATGTGTCATTAATAACAATTTAGAAATAAAGTTTGTTAAATTGTATAACTATTGGCCAAAAAAAAAGAGGGGTAGCCGTGGAAAACTGGTATGAAGCCAGTCTTGTAATCAAAATTTGACTCAAAGGTTGATCAAATTGAGATTCATTTTGACAAGAAGGTGTAAATGTGAAACATTCGCAGTACAGAATGCCAGGAAGTTAACTTCAAACAGATCATGGCACACCAGATGACTAAACATCTCATGAGTAAGTTATACTTCTCAATTAAGCATATTTATAATAGGAATCAGAATCCAAACATACAGTATATCAAATATAGAATCGAGAAAGACATCTGTACACACACATCATTTTTTTTCCGAAAAAAATACTATACAAAAATATGTTAAACAATAATAATACATACAAATTATACGTTTCTTGCTTTGTTTTGATTAGCTCCTGTTCTAAAGAACCATTTAAAAATCCCAGTGGTCTTCATTTTATACCGCTAACTTTATCTTGAATAAATAACACATTCTCTTGTTGATTCGATTACACATGGAGTCATTATCCAATAGGTTCAAGACGTCATTACAACACAGAGGGATGTCAAGGATACACGCTGTGAGTAGCTCTTACCCAGACAAATTCCTGTATCTCCTGAATAATCAACGTGCTGGCTGGATCACGAGTTCAGGAACGACCAAATTACTGCTCCTCTGGGAAACACTATAGCATTCCCTTTACCCAGACTGAGTGGAGATAACAATGATGAATTGGGAAACAATTCAATCGCAACGATGCTATGTTATAAGGAATACGAAAGTATTACATCAATTATGACCATAATAATAATATCACGTTAATGCTTTGTCTTTGGAAATTTGGTATTACTTTTGCTTTAGCATTTATTTTGATATTATAACTTAACAAAGGTCGGGGTTAAGCATCTGTTGACCTCCTGATAGCTTCTGAAAAAAAATTGTTTAGATAAGCAACTCAGATTAGCAATAGTGTTAAAATCTTATAATTTCAAATTCCAACAAAGCTCCACTTTGTTTATTGCAATGTTCTTAGAAATCATAGATGAAAAATATTTGCTAATGGAAATTTTATTCAATTACAGACGTGAATGACTAACTGAAGTTCCGTTATAATTTTGTACTACTGTATGTTACTATCCAAACATCATAGATTTAGAATGAAAAAGGGTTATCAAAAACGTTCATAACAAATTTGTTTTCCTTTAGAATTAAAGTACCTGTAAATGTCCTGGTCATGAAAATATGTTATTAAAATTTAAAACGTAGCACAATGCAAACATTTTGGTTTAAAAAATTAATTTTAGAAAGATAACAAGTTTGATGTTTACAAAACAACCTGATCAGATCATAATTTGGATTGACAGGATGTCAACTTGATTTCACCTATCTGTGGCTTCTTTCAAATAGTCATTAAATCGATCATCTCTGTGATCATGAGTCTCATTAATGGCAGTATATATGTCTCAGGTAAAGTGCACTTATATGAAGGTGAAAGTGTAACAAAGTGTTATTTACCTGTAAAGCGTTTGAAAAATTATAATTGCTGATGTATTTTCTTCAGAAATGATGATAGTTTTTACACGAAATCCTATTGTATCGAAATCACAAATGAAATTTCTTTACTTTTTACAGCCAAATAAAAGGAGCCTGGTATTGCAGTCACGAGTCAAAACAATTTAACTCAAAATTCAGATTCTTTTAGATTCTAAAAAACTACTCGTAGGTTTGTATTTCCTGTCACATTTACTGTTATCTCTCTCTTCAGAAAATATCTTTAAAAGGAAGCAATGGTTTATAAAAACCTATATGTTTATGAACGTCAATATTTTGAAATGTCCTTAATGTCTTCCTGGTTTGGAATCGTCAACTTTGATACTCACCATTGCCAGATCACTATCACAATCGACGTTCATGAACTTAATCTTACTAGGATCTATTTATTTCACAATTAGCAAGCCTCTAACATTTTGTTTTGTTATTTTTGTCAACTTGTGTTGCTATATTTGATATCAGAAGACACTTTAGTTAGATTATCTATATAACCACCACTTCTGTGTTCTCTTTGTTGTGACGTTTCAGATGTTGAAGTTATCCGAACATTTCAAGCTGGATATATGCCAAAATATCTAAATATACATATTTCATAGTCTTTTTAGATTTTAGCGTTTATTCACTTTAATAACAATGATGAGCAATCAAATTCCATGTTAATGCCGGTGAGTATGTTTGTCAGATTGAAATATTTTAACAAGCTTCTTTAAAACCTCTACAGTATTACGATTCAATTTTTAACAACATGTCAACTCAATCATGATTCTACAGAAAGTTAAAGTTTTGACTATCAGCTCTCTTGACTTAAACAGCGTTTACGTTTCATTAAAAGTCGGATTAAAACCAAAACGGAAAGGCCACGTTTCAATGTTTTTACCAAAGATTGTGCGAATATGACTATGATGAAGTAGGAAACATTCAGTGCTGAAAAGTATATAAAGAAACTTTAGCCGACATGCTTGTACGAGTCTGTGGACAAGGAATTTGAAATTTAAATTACTTCAATGACTTGTGTTATATTAAAGTGGATATTATCTGATTCAAAGGCTGTGATTCATATCCCCAAGAGAGCAACACTGTAGTATTTCACATCTTAAGGATATTAAAAGCTCACTTGATGGGCTGAAAAAAACGTATCTGTTATACATCTACACACTTCAAGAATCCCAAAGGATTCATACCATCTTTTTGGGGTTTTTTTTCTTACCAGTTAGAAATTTATAAATTTCTAACATTGAATTTTCGAGGGAAAAAAATGACCTCTATTACACAAGCTGATCTCTCTTTTTTAACACTGACTTGCATTTATTTAACAGAAAATAAAGTCAATATCTTTATATAAATTGTGATCCCTCCTTTTAAAAGAATAGTATTATACTTGATAGTTCTTAAAAAAGATAAGAAATTATTTAAATATCCATTTAGGTTTCAAAACCAAATTATTAGATACTAATTGTTCTGATATTAGCGTAATTTGATATCTGGTGGTAAAATGTTCTATAACCTCTTATTACACGCCCGTGTTAGATACCGCAGTGTAATATTTATACGGTGATATTAAACTAGTGTAATATCACAATGACGTCACAGAAGTGAGCTGCTGTGACGTCACAATGTAAGCGTTTCGTCACAATGGGTGCCGAGTAGCGGAACTGTTAGTTTCAGCACATTTTCGGCAAGTTTGCGTGATTTTTAGGGCAAGTAATAAACAGAATACTAAACTTCCTTCCATTTAATACTATTTTTACTAAACTCGTGAATGATTTGGTATCAAACTCGCTTTCGCTCGTTTTATACAAAATCATTAACTCGTTTAATAAAAATAGTATTAAATGGAAGGTCGTTTAGTATCCTCTATTTATCATGCACCCGTTGAGCGGTATAGCTATATGATAATATTAAAGCAGTATTATACATCTGAATGTCATAAAAGTTTACATAAATTCAGTGTATACCCGTAAAGGTATATCAAGATTATACAGCTCTGTTATAATTTCTAACACTTGTTGTGGCTTATTCACAGTAGCCATGGATAAACAAATTCATCAACCATCTTATTTCATAGAGCATTTCCTTTAATTGAAAACAAAATTAAAATGATGACAAAAGCCCTATTTGAAATGAAGCAATATCACAGGACACTGTTGCTTTATTACTTTGCATTCTTCTTTTAACCTTAAAGTCAAGTTGATGGTTATAGTTTTCCCTCTTTTGTTAGAGAAATCTTTATGATTTACAAAAATGAATGAAGTTTGGTTGTCAAAGTTAAAATTGATTCCCCCCTACAATTAACATTTACCAAGAGCAATTCCTGGTAGAAATTGGAAGAGGGCTTTCTTTTCAGAAAAAAAGGTCATCACATCAATGATCACTTTGCATACAGCTGCAAGTTATGACCTGTAGTATTATGAGTATCATCTTTGATATGTTATGAAAACAATGTTCTTTATTTGCTAAAAATTCACATCGTTTGGTACAACAAATTCTATTAGTCGAATCATTCTCTTGTTTGTTCCAACATAAATAAAGTTGTGTTTTGACTTATTGACAGGTCTGCACTTCCTTCGAGCAACAGTTTAAGATCTATTGTAAGTCAAGAAATGCACAGTAAAGAAAACATAAGTTTTTCCCTCTGTTTGCTCTGGATACCATTTTTAAACACTTTTTAAAATATCTTCAATATGGTCTGTCAATTTGCCATTACTGGATAGTGTTACTCCTAAATGTTTATGTGTCTCTACCTTTTTTATTTCCACCACATCAAAAAACAACTTTAGTTTATTGATATGATTTTTTGGAGAATAAAACAGCTTACGTTTTATCAGGATAGTATTTGATTATCCACTTTTTTACCCAATATATTTAATTTGCATAAGTTGACATTCAGTTTTTTTTGTGAAAGTTTATCAATTCAGCAATAAACCCTGGTGAGGTGTCATTACTTCCTATAGTTGACTTTAGTAAAAACCTTTAGGGAACCACAAACCTAGGAAAGGAGTAGTCCTAGTTTTTAAGGCCCAGTTCTTCTCGGCATTGAAGTTATCTGAAGAGCATTTAAATAATTGGCAGGCGAGTTCATGAAACACTAATCCTTTAAAGAGTATTTACCATGGTGGAATTAGGACCAAACCTGAACACTTCAGGAACTGGAGATGAGAGTAGCTATTGAACTCGATATATGTCTTGATAATCAATGGATCCCAGGACACCTGATCACACAAATCAATGGCCTTAAGGACGGGTCATAGGAAACGAACGATGCCCTCAGTCACGCTGACCCTTGAATAATTTCATCACTTTGACCAGAGCAGCATCTAAAATGGCGCATTTGTAACCTTTCTATGATTCATATTTTGAATATTTTTTGGAAGCAAGACCATGAGGCCAAGAATATTGAATGATGTTAAAGATAGCAATAACGCGCCTTTTCAAAGTGAAAATAACCTGATCAAAGCGCTACCTACATCATTTGTTCAAAGAAATTATATGAAGTTCTGTTTTCAAGACATATTTTTAGATATTTTCATTCAACGTGATGGAAGTTGAGATTTGAATTATTTCGGTTTGAAATTTGATTATGATTGTCTTATTGAGATGTAAACTAATGCCACATTTAATGATTTCTTTGAAAACATCAGGCATATCTTGACAACAATCCTTGATGTACATTCCGAAACTCTTTCTTGATTACGATGATCAATTCAATTAAAGCAAATGAAATTCTCTCAATACTCTTTTTTATCTTTATATGGTGGCAGGTAATGGAATTAGTTCAGGTTAATACCTAGATTAAAATCATCGTCAAAAACTAGTTTATGATAATACCGGGGCTTTTGAAAGCAAAACCAATATCTTCTAATAGAAATTAGTTTTGGAAAGGTAAGAAATGATAATAACTAGATACCAAGAGGAGGAGATCTATTTATTTACACTTTCATCAGTATTGCATTCCCTTTAGTGTACTATGTACTTTGAAAAACAAAATAGCTTATGAGATTTTGAAAAGGATTATGCTAGATATTTACCCAAAGATATAATTTTAAAATCGCCTTAAAGGGACAGTCATACCAGGGTATTTAATAAGGAAACGTAATTCAAGAGGTGCCAGTGATGCATTCTATTTTGCCAAATTGCTAAATCTGGAACAACTAATGTATTTACAGGGAGGTACTCTTGAATTTTGTTTCCACAAAAGTGCCCCTATATGACTGTTCTTTTGAATAAGTTCGACTTATATACTTATGATTGCTTAAATCGACTGGTTTGCATTCTCTACCTTTCGTTGGTTCAGCAGGCTTGATGCTATGACTGGCGGCGATGTCTAGAGATATTACAACATAATTCATCGTCGATCCTCTCTAGGGTATTGTTGCAAAAAATCATCATTCATATCCTTGGTTCACCTTGGTTCATTTTATCTTACTTAAATTTTCTTTCCTGGTTTGCCTTCCTGCGGTATATGATCACTTCGTTTCTATATTATACATCCTTTTAACTATTTATCCTGTTCAACTTTCTGTGGTCGGATGCTCGTTCGAATCTATTTCAATTTTGCTTTTGAGTTGACTAAATTATACTCTTGATTGAGTTCAAAAGCTCAAAATAATCAATGTTGTAATTGCAAAAGTTATTTATTCAATAGGAATCTTTTCTATTTTCTTTGAGAGAGAAGTTTGAACATGGAAATAAACTCTCATAGTGTCTTTTCATCTTTAATCACTTAAACCTGTTTTTTTTTTATCATTCTGAATTGAACCAATGAATTGCTGAACCATGACATCGAAACATTTGATAAAAGCTTTTAGGCGTGTAAGAGTAGAGTCAGACATAGTCTGGACTAAAGGACGCTTACAGATAACTTCCTGCCATGTCTGATAAGGGATAATCTCTTGTATTGACTTTAGTCAGATTAAGACATATAATAACTCGTATTGCAACCATAAGAAGGTATCTTTGATCAGAATTGTATAACTCACGAGATATGGCATTTTGGAAATCGTAGGCCATATTTAGAAATGAAAGTCGATTTAATAGTTCAAAAAGATTAATGTAAAAACAGTATTAATTTCAATGTTCATTTTATTGCGTATGCGACAATGAATTCATATCTGATAAATCCCTTACTGAAATACGTGTCTTACAAAAATAATGTTTTCCAAAGCAAACAAAAACAACATATTTTTGTTTATGAATAGGTAGGTGATAAACCGTTAAGGAGACCAGAAATCTAGTTTTTGTGTAAAATTCTCTTCAGCATCGATGCCATCAAAGGCCCCCCCAGAATTTGCAGAAGCGTAGATGAAAGCACTAATCATTTGAAGAGTATTTACCATGGTTGAATTAGCGACCAACTTAAAACCTTCAGGATCTGATGATAAGGTTTGTTATTGAACTCGCTATTTGTCTTGATAATCAGTTGATCCCGGGACACCTGATCACACAAATCAATGGTAGTAGCACAGTTCAAAGAAAACGGACGATGCCCTCAGTCACGCTGACCAGAGAGAAACTACTTTCCATGTAATGTGGCTAATATGGATTTCACCATCAACATCACTTCGTAGATAGTTTCTCAAGTTTGTATACAAGTCGTCTTGCAAAATGTAAGGGTTCTTAGTTTTCAAAAAGCCGCTGCATGATTGTTGGGGTCACATGTGCCAACTTAACTAAAAGCCTCATCAGGTATGTGCAAATTTTACGTTCAAGTAGGAACACAATAGTTCTAAAACTAGATACATGAACAAGGTGACGAATTGTGTCATGACTACATAAGATATGTTAAATCCTTTACAGGAGAGCAGATGTGAAGAAACATTCACTCTTACATCATGTTCAAGCTTCTGTTTCTCTATTTGACATTTACATTTGAAAAATAACATGAAAGTCTTTTTCTCACAATACTCATTATCACTGATTTTACGTCATGATCTTAAGTATTGCAGCTGTAAATAGATCATCATGTCAGGTAAGTAGGTGATAAGGCATGCGCTAGACTGGAATCTGTCAATCACAACACTTAAAAGTTATTGAATAGTATATATTTATGTATTAAGACCACCTTTAGTAATGCAACTATACTATCTGACTAAATCAGATAGATGAGGACTAGAATAACCTTGTTACCTAATTTGCTACAGAAGTTTATGAATTGCAGGTTTCAATACACCTGATGAACTACATATGTTGCACATTTCACGGGACAAATTGTCAAGAAGGTATGCAATATAAGATGAAGCTTTATACTTATATGTGCAAGATATGATATATATGACAGATAGAGATTAAACTTAACTTAAATAACTATCCTCAGCTAAAGGAATCGTCTGGCATATACATGTATATTATCAGATGTCTTACATGACAAGACTTTCAGTATTCTAAAGTAGATATGGACCTCTCAATCCTGCAGGCAAGCACCTGCGACTGCCCTTGTGTTTTAGCGTGGTCTATCTAGACAAAATCAAAACGATTCCAGAACTTTTAAAATGTACATTTTCAGTAAAATTTCTAAAATCACTGATACAATTAATGTCAGGACAATTATCATAATATTTACAAACAAAAACATGAGTTTCATATTTACGTATGTGAGTGTTGGAATATGGTAATATGACTATATTACCCTTATATGTTTGCATTAATTTCGGATGTAATGTAAAATACTGTTGTTCAGCAGCTGTACTTTATCTTCAACAACCCTTTTTTAAAATGTCATTCAATGAATCTTCCATTATGACGTGAAAATAGAGAACCTTACATATTATAGCTTTGCTGAGCACGCCTTCTGTCTTATATCACTGGCGGCAATTGTATAACTTTCTTTTATCATATCAAAAATAGGATGACAAGTTGCACGCATGTATCCTCTCCATACAGTTCCCTGGCACCTGTGACATCCTAACTATTTTTGATCATGGACTTAAAGACATTTGAAGGCGACAAGATCCAAAAGTTTAAAACTTCAAATCATGAGAGAATGCGTCAGATGAAAAAAGTTTTGTAAAGCGAATTCTGCTGCCTGTGTCATAATGACATATAGAGACAAATACTCGAAACAAATACAACAACAGAAAAGTTTGAAATTATCATAAACATTGTCAGGAAACATAAAACATGGTTAAGATCAAATGGTTTGGGACATTCTTTACGTCCTTATACGTGCAGGTGATATCTTTTGGAATTTTATGCGCATCTAATGGTTGAAGGAACTCTTTCTGGCCGTTTTGGTGACAGATTGGATGCTGATATTTAAGATAATGAGATGATTAACGATTAAAAAGGCTTAACATTATATAGGGACTTCAGTTGTTACACGGGAAGGATTATTTAAAATACCACAAACGAAAGCATATTTTTTATTTTCATTTAAGGGAAAGGAGCGTGCTCTGTTAAAAACAAGGCTCACGAAAAATGTTGAAAGTAATACCTAGGGTACTATAAAATAATATTTATGTAAAAGCTCTTCGGTCATTGGCACTGCCGTTTCTACCGAAGTGTGTGATTGGGTGAGGTAACCTTTTGTTTTAAATCTTCAACCCCATAAGCAATGCATGTAAGTTATTTTTTGTGCGACATTTCTGTCAGATTAGTGAATTTTTTGTTTTCTTTAGTATTGTATGTGATGCTGTTCTAACATTTCATGTTTTTGTAAAGCAAAAAACTTTGTTTGTGGAAAGAAAACAGAAATCCAATCAGTATTTTGTGCCCGCGGTAAAGGTTTCAAATGGAAGGCAAAAATTCAAGTTCCTTAATCTCATTGATCTACATTGTGATGATATTGTTCTAGTCAGTATTCAAGGTCAAAAATAAGGAAAAATATACATCTAGAGTATAACACAAACATATGTTAAAGAATGAAACAAGATAATAGATTTAACAAGATTAAATCGTTAACCGATACTGAAATTAAGAAAAACTTCTGAATCAATTAAGCTTTAAGCCTTTTAGTCCCCTGTAATACAATGGTAGGAACTTTATTTTTACATGAAATATTAGTTATCCATATATACTACTAATAAAGTTCAGGGTTGAAATGATTTGTATCAGAAAAACATTCAAATTTTCATTTTAAAGACAAAAAACTGTTAAAATGGTTTTAGTTTATACATATATGTGGACAAAGAATAATTACGACAGTTTCCTTAGGAATCCCTAAGTCAAACTCCAATCAAAACTCTTTGCATCATCTGAACCCTATATGGTCAGACCTTTATGAATCGTCCATACAAATTGTGTTTTCTGTAAACAATTTGAGAACTAAAGACCACTACAATAATAATTATACATTATCATGCCACAAATTTAGATTTTTGTCTTTGTCATGCATACGTCAGCAGAGCTACCTTGATTTGAGATAGAGCCATTGCGTTTCACACAGAGTAATGTGGAAAAGAGAATAGGTTGTATCCAGATCTTTGCCTTAACCTTTTTCGTAGTACATGTTATATATAGCCATTTATGTAAATACAGTAGAACACGGATATAACAAACTTCAATATATATAATATAACTTTAATGATATTATAGAGGGACGGGACTTGAAATTTTGTTCACTACCGGTATATCCCGATTATTTACTATATCCCGATTGTTCACTATATCCGAGTTCGTTATATCCGTGTTCTACAGTAGTTACCTTTCATCTAATAGAATGATTGATTATAGAATATGAGAGGAGTTTGTTCACAAATTATAACTCCAAGGTTATTTAAGTTATATGTTACCAAAAGGGGAAAAACCTTATTGTTTTATTTGACGTTTATAAAACAGAAATGTCATTTGTACATTGAGTGTAATGTGTTGGTGCACATAATGTACATATATGCACCAACTTGTTATTCAGTTGTGTATAAATACATTTGCACCCTTTACAGATTAGTCATAGTGAGTCATTGTTAGCTAATGCGTTGACCTACCTGATAAATCCTTTTTGTCCTTGGCTGTAAACGTATTCCAAACACTGAAATGAATAATTTTTTATATCAGTATTTATTTCTTACATTTCACCAGTTTATGTTTGCAAAATCCTTTTTGCTCTTGGCTGTATTTGTATTCCAAACACTGAAATGAATAAATTTGTGATATCAGTAATTGTTACTAACATTTGTTCAGTGCATGTTTGCAAGATGCATATTGATCTAAAGACTTTCATGCATGTTTGACAAATGTCATTCTGTAATATTTGTTGATGCATGCAACAAAGAGACCATTTTTGCCATTATCACAACATGTAAAACCATTTCACGCAGTACGATTTGGGTGCAATGCTACACTGAATGTCAGCGCAGTACCACCTATGGTTCGCTAGTTCCAGCCGATACTCGCAGGTTTCACCGCAATGCATAGCCACAATAGTGTTGCAGGCTTTTTTCCAGCAATAATACTAGCAGCCAAAATATAAGTGAAATAATCTTTAAAAAGCGGCGTTAAACTTAAATCACCTCACCTTCATGACATAACCATCTTACGTTTACTTCCTATGCAAGAAATTTGAATCAATCTTCTTAAAATGAATGACATAATCATTCATTTTTAATAAGAATACTCTAATATTCAATTAACTAGAGAACATTTATTGTATGAATAAAACTTAGAGAATTTATGATGTTTTTCTCAAATCGCAGAGTTGCCAGATAAAAACATAATCCATTGAACCTGATGATTACAAGGATACATAAACAGGTTCTCCTCTACAAACCCCACATCCATCAACATCTGAATAGGTGTTTTTGAGTGTCCTCGGGGCTGCTTTCCCCATATAATCTGAACTGTAGAATCGTTACCTACTTCTTTCAAGGAGTGTTATTGATTCCCTATGCTTGGTAATGTGTTTTCAAGATGAGGATTAATAATTGTGGTCTCCCACCTGGAGAAGAATTCTCACCTCTCAAGAATGCATTTCTTTTTAGCAGTAGTAATTCATCATTAGAGATTCCATTTGCTTTATATTTTTTTAAATGATTCCTCTTCTTCTGCAATCGTGAATGATATTTAAAAAGGACTGAAATCGATACATGCTTGTTTTTGTACAACTTAGAACCGAGCAGATGAAGATTAAAGCTGTTGTTTTGGCCCATTGATAAGGTTTTGTAGCACTAGTTGTCTAACTATGGAATATAAGTTTAGTAAAACGAATTAAATAACGTCTGTTTCCGCCCTGAGTAATTAGCAAATAAAGTAGGTAAGTGGGAATCGAAGTTTGGAAAAAAATACTTTAGTTTTGTCTTGAAATATGTTTCTGTTGAGCATATTGTATGAAACATACATCGCATTAGTATAAATGTAAGTGACCCGTCAACAAAACAACTTTGCAAGGGATTGCATTGTTAAGGATACAGAGAAACCAATTATATCAGGTGGTTTTTGTCAGCCACGTCAGGTTTTGTCTATATGCAAGACAATGATGTTTTATTTGGTTCAGATTTACAGTGGAATATCTTGAACTGCATCGTTTGACTATTGTCACGTGTAACAATATGAGGCCAGAAAATGCTGAAACAACATGTAACAGAAATTACTTCAAACACGTTTTCTATATGATGATTATAACTTTTAAAATCCCCTTTCGAATGCCCATAGATTATGATTTAGATAACGAAACACTGCATTACTGCACTGCATCTTTATCATATTCAGTCCTGAATATAACAGATACTTACAATTGATCAAATGATGTCCTCACCAGTTTTGACAAAAACGAATATAAAGATCCATACATCGTTTCTGAGTTGTTT
Source organism: Steromphala cineraria (assembly GCA_916613615.1). Lineage (NCBI taxonomy): Eukaryota > Metazoa > Mollusca > Gastropoda > Trochida > Trochidae > Steromphala > Steromphala cineraria. The sequence goes on from OU744729.1 coordinate 12,833,278, forward strand.
GGCCCAGACCTCGTTTGATTTACTAATCAACTAATTGGAAGCATCTTACGGCTATGGTCATTTATTTTGAATGAGTTGTTGTTAGTTGATCTCCGATCTTTGTAAAGCAAATGAAATTCAGAAACTTTGGACCAGAACAACTAAAGTCTCCTCTTAAAACACGATTATATCTCATCTAAGTCTACTTCAGCAACTAAAAAGCACAAACGGTGCAAGCAATCAGACGAGTTAATGTTACTTATTAGATATCACTCATTGAATTGATCCAATATGGGTGACGTTTTGGATTGATATTTGCTTTATTGAGACATCAATATAATTACGATTCATTATATAATGTTAAGTCAAGCTAAAATGGAATAATAATTTCATTTAGTATATTATTTTACGAGACAGAAATTCAGATTGCAGACAGTCCAAATTACATCCTAGCTTAACATAGGCACGATTTTACGGTAACACCGATAAAGACAGTCAGTCAGAGAGAATTGCTTTAAATTATACTTCATTAACGTCATTGAATGTTGTAATTATATCTTTGGTTTATTGATTGTCTACATATTGATTCATCCTTTTTATAAATTAGGGTTAAAATCGGCTCATATATCTACTATTGACCATCATGTATGAACAATGTATTGATTACTTAGCTCTTTTCCAAACCAAAAGTCGTAAGCCTACAAATGATAAACAAAGTACCCCTACACCTACAATGTATGACTTTTATATGGACAGTGTTTCAATCGTAAGGAATGGTAAGCAATTAAAAAAAATCTCCAAATTTGTATTGAATGAAATCAAGTGCTTCCCAAGTGTTGCTAACTAGGGTGAACTCTGTAGATAGCCCTTGTGTATCTATTTCATGGTCCTTTCAGCATTTCATGTTAGAAAACCCATAATTCGGGTACAAGAATAATTCCTTTCCAACGTGTATACATGTTGAATGTTATTCTTTGTTATGTTTGTGTTAAACTATTAAAAGTAATCATTCGGATACATGTAGCCAAAATTAAACTTCACAGATTGTAAGGGGCTTAAAATATGGTTTGATATAAGCACATTGAGTTTAACATAAGATCATTATCATGAAGTAAGAAAGATATTTATTTACAATAAATTCATTTGTAAAATTTGATACAAAGTCACAAAAAATATGTTTTAAGACTGACAGTGTTTTGTATTAAATTTCAGAATGGTTCAGAGAAACTTAACAGTAAAGATTGATATGAAAGTATCAAGTGCAAGTTTACTTAAATTCTGCCTCAACAAAATCAGTTTCTGTTTGTTGTTGTCAAAAGATGATTATTGATATTTGCCTCAACACGACAGGATATAGTTGTAAATATAATCATTAATTGGACATTCAGTGGGAATGTAAGTACCGTTGTCGACGTTAAAGATAATAATTATCTGATAGCGTCATAAATCTCTCAGTGACAACATACATAACTAAGGGGTCATTATCGCATTTACTTAAGTCGATGAAGTGTCAGCATTGAGATGTTAATACATATATTACCATCGGGGTTGTCATGTCCAGATTGTGCTTGTCAATCACAAAGAATGAATATTTGATTTTGTAGCTGTGTGAATGACACATTATTTAATACATATACAGAACGTCATACGTTTGCATTTGGGTCGTTTGTATTGAACGAGTAGATGTCATGGACGCGGAGGAACAACGAGTTCGAAGAACGAGTTGTTTCTCCGCGTCCATGACATCTTCGAGTTCAATACAAACGACCCAAATGCACACGTATGACGTTCTGTATTTATTATATACTCTCTTTTAAACCTTTTTAAAAGTAATTATGAATTGCTTAAATAATCCGAGACGTCGCACTGCGCATTGATACATAATGCGAACAAGGCGACACCTATAACACCCTCGACTGATGATTTGATACCTCAACTATCTTTTTATTTTCTCTTAATTTTGCGTAGTTAAACGTAAGAGGCAATTTTCTCAAGTGTGAAAACAAAATACAGTGATAAAAGTTTATCCTTAGTAATTATTTATGTAGTTCTGAACTTTATAAACGAAAGTTCAGGATTCCGAGCGACGGGATCCTTTCAAACGACGTCACCATGGAAATGACGTCATAATCGTTGAAGGCTATGACGTCATAAGGGCGAAGTGTCGCTGGCAATGTTCTCGGAGTTTTGTTTTGCAGTTTCTTTACTAACGATAACACTAGTTTCTCACTATATTATTCTTCAATATCATATTAAAAAGTTAGTTTGTTACCAATGCATTTAGATACGTCAAATTCGATGTTCTAATAAGGATAATGATTGTTACGTACGGAAAGTTGCGAGAATTGCCGAAGCTTGAAAAAAGTAGAACCGGCAATCGTGCAATACGGAATTTACAGTGCAATACGGAATTTGAAGACGTATTCCGTATTGCACCCTTGTATTACTATCATAAGATTACATGAGTATATAATAAAAGGCAGATACATTTTGCTATTTTTGAAGTGTTCTGGTTGTACAACTTTGGAATCATGTATGCTGATATTGTATGTTTCATAACATGAAAAGACTGTATATATCATATCATATCATATCATATCATATCCCTTGAATCATACCATCTTTGATCAACACTTCAGATGAGATTGGATTGTTAGTAAAAATCTTACCACATCTGAATTGTCCAGTGAAATTGGTTTAAAAACAAAGGCAAGTCCATGATCAATTAAAGCATATGACCAAGGTAACAGTTGGCATTAAAGGTCAAAGGCTTTAAAAACAAGGTCTTGTTCAAATATCCTAATGTTAAGGGATAATCATGTTAATCATCTAGGCTGAACACCAACTACTTTTTCTGTAAGAGAATGTTTAAGGTGGCATTTTCTTGTGAGTGTTGAAAATTATAACGTTTTTCTTCTCGTAACAATTTCCCTGCCACCTTTATTGGCTGTGTTTTTCCTATTACCATTTTCTTAATTGAATTGTTATATGATGTTTGTTAGTAACTAAATATATTGCAAATAGAAAATTTATAAGCTGATTAACTTCTATGTAAAAGATATCAATTTCCCTTCATTTCCTACCTTTCGTTTCTTAAGTTTCATAGTGTTATCACCTGCTTGCAGTGAACTTGGTCCATGTATAAACATGGTGTAATGCTACATGAAGGGAATCATTTGTTGTGTAAAGAAGCTCTGCGTGCGACTCTGGACTGATACCAGATTTACTGCTCTGTCACTGAGAATCGATTTTGTCGGCCCAATATCCAAATGACCGCAGGAAATAAAGTTACAAAAACATGTAGTCATTTGGTGGTTTATATTGTGGCATTTTGACGCAATAGGAAATAGAATCATTAAACAGTGATTGTGGGGAAATGAGAATGTGTGTGGTAGAGGTAATAATGACTTTTTCAAATGTTGGATGGTTGCTGCAAATGGATTCGAACAAGAACGATTTTGATGGATGATGTTCGATTCTGGATTCAAGCTTCCTAGTTAATGATATTTTGGTTTTGTACTATTTCAAGTTAATTTTGCAGTATGCAATTATAATGCGACAATTCCAAAACTTTTAGAAAACAATAGATTGTGTACTTTGGACGCCATGTTCTTTTAACTTACTCAAACAAACACAAACCTCTTTTGGTAATCTATTTTCTCGCATTTATATATTTCAACACAAAAATTAAGAAGATTAAAACAGACATTAATATGAATAAAGAATATGTACCCCAATAAACGTAAATGTTGTCCACTTCCCAACGCAAAATAACTTTCTGCATATAAATTTTAATTGGTAAAATAATATTAACTTTCAATTTTTCATAACAAAAAGTGAATTAACATATCACATATTTCTCATTATACGTATGTTTGTTGCCTTTTTGCCGGAATGCCAAAAAACAAAATAAACTCCTTGTCCTTGAACGAAATATCTGGGCTACAGTTTATTATGATTTGATGCTTTCCATTGACAGAAACATCATTGTCAGGGGGAGCAATGGACACAGTGATCTAAACTGTCTCTGAGATATTTAGTGAGTGTCAATCAATATTAGTTTCATATGACCAATAGTCATCAAGTATGGCATGTGCATTAAATGACAGACATCATTCGTTTAAGTGGAATGAAGTGCCTTCTTCACTATAACAATGAAAGAAAGTAAAAAAGAGTAAACAAATAAAAATTGTTCCACCAAACTAATTCAAACCTACATTTAGAATTCAAAGGTTCAGATACAAATCATAAATCAGTTTTGAATTGTCAATAGTGTGATATTTGTTATGGTAAGATTACAATAACGTTGCATCAAATTAGCATACCTGGGTATACTGATATGACAACATAGGAAACGAAAGGAGCAATGATTACTGCACCGAAAAGTTTTGTTAAAAGCATATGGACTGTTTTGGCTCTTAGGTAATTTTCAGTATGTTTAGATGTTTAAATGATACTCGAAGTAACCATCAATTTTACTGTTCTATAGTCAACATCTTTTATTCTCGTAAGTTGCAAGATTCATATTTTTAATTGATACATATGGAAGAGTTCAAAAATTTAAAAGTAGGTTCACACGTCGCATTATATCATATGTCATTCAAACCTTGATATATGACAGTTAACCAATAAAGTAGGGAACATAGCTCAATGACTGACAAGAAGAAACGGACACAACAGTAGGAAAGGGGAATGAATATGGTTTTTTTTGTAAAGAAGGTTATTTACAATCGGAAGGATAACCAATATTAGTCGGAATAAATGTCTACATGAAAAGGGCATTTTACAATTCGAAATTGTGAAATTGTGTTTATTCTAGAAAAATGAAGTTCTATTATTCATAATCGATAACTGTAGAGTTGTTAGATCTCAAAGACCGAAACGTTAAGCGTCCTTTTTAATGTATCTTGCAAATTCAATATATTAGTAAAGGTATAGGAGGCTTGTTGAATTGAATAAATATTTTTTTAAATTCCAAGTTTCAGGGGTATTAAATTGGGCACCTTCTGTTACACTTTGTGCTCATAACGTTTTAGCTATTCAACCATTTCAATTAAAAATTCAAATACAAATACAGAAACATGTGATAATGTGTCGTGTGTAACAAATTTGAGAATATTTTTGTTAAATCTAACAGTGTGGTAAATCTGTAAGAAAACTGATACAAGTCCTGTCTTAACTTCTTAACTAATCATCACATTTTCATCAAATTTTGAATTGAGATATATAATTATATGAAAGTTAGCAAAAATAGCAGTTTGAAAATAAGTTGCCTTTTTTGGTAAACAAGAGGTCTTGACAACAAGAAGGTTTGTCGTATTTAGTTCTTTTCTAAATTTATACTGTTTTGGTGAGAATATTGACTTTGTTATAAGCTCACAATAAATTACCCACCCAGAATTTGTGTTTATTTTTCTATCTAATGTTACATTGAGATACTTGACATGATGGTGTGTCATTAATAACAATTTGGAAATAAAGTTTGTAAAATTGTAAGAATATTGGCCCAAAAAAAAAGGATTGTCGTGCATAACTGGTATGAAGCCCATCTTGTAATAAAAGTCTGAAGTTTGTCTCAAAGGTTAATGAAACTTAGTATTGAGATTTGTATTAACAGGAGGGTGTAAATGTTAAACAATCGCAGTACAGAATCGCAGGAAGTTAACTTAAAACATTCAACGAGTAAGTTATACTTATCCAATAAACATCTTTATTATAGGATTCAAGATACTAACATATATCAAATTTAGAATCGATATAGATACAAAACATTTGTACTTACACATAAATTTTTGGGGTATGGCAATACATTACAAATATATAGTATTGATAAGTGATTTTAAAACTACATACAGATTAAACGTTTCTTGCTTTGTTTTGTTTAGCTCCTGTTCTATAGAACCATTTAAAAATCCCAGTGGTCTACATTTTATAGCGTAAACTTTATCTTGAATAAATAACACATTGATTCAATTGCACGTGGAGTCATTATCTACCCAATAGGTTCAAGACGTCATTACAACACAGAGGGATGTCAAGGATACACGCTTTGAGGAGCTCTAACCCAGACAAATTCGAGTATCTCCTGAATAATCAACATACTGGCTGGATCACGAGTTTAGGAACGACCAAATTACTGTTCCTCTGGGAAACACTGTAACATTCCTTTCACCCAGATTGAGTGGAGATAACAATGATGAATTGGGAAACATTTCACTCGCAACGATGCTATGTTATATGGAATACGAAAGTATTACATCAATTATGACCATAATAATTATATCACTATAATGCTTTGTCTTTGGAAATTTGGTATTACTTTTGCTTTAGCATTTATTTTGATATTATTATATATGATAGCTTATGAAAACAATTGTTTAGATAAGCAACTCAGATTAGCAATACTGTTAAAATCTTATAATATCCGATTCCAACAAACTCACAAGCTCCACTTTGTTTATTGCAATGTTCTTAGAAATTATAGATGAAAGATATTTGCTATTGGAAATTTCATTCAAATAAAGCCGTGAAGGACAAACTGTTTAACTGAAGTTCCGTTATCCCTTCACAAACTGTTTAACTGAAGTTCCGTTATAAGTTTGTACTACTCTATGTTACTATCTAAACATCATAGATTTAGAATGAAAAAGGATTATCAAAAACGTTCATAACAAATTTGTTTTCCTTTAGAATTAAAGTACCTGTAAATGTCCTGGTCATGAAAATATGTTATGAAAATTAAAAACGTAGCACAATGCAAACATTTTGGTATGAAAAATTAATTTTAGAAAGATAACAACCTGATCAGATCAAAATTTGGATTGACAGGATGTCAACTTGATTTCACCTATTTGCAGCTTCTTTCAAATAGTCATTAAATCTATCATCTCTGTGATCATGAGTCTCATTAATGGAAGTATATATGTCTCAGGTTAAGTGCACTTATATGAAGGTGAAAGTGTAACAAAGTGCTATTTACCCGTAAAGCGTTTGAAAAATTATAATTGCTGATGTATTTTCTTCAGAAATGATGATAGTTTTTACAAGAAATCCTATTGCATCGAAATCACAAATGAAATTTCTTTACTTTTTACAGCCAAATAAAGGGAGCCTGGTATTGCAGTCACGAGTCAAAACAGTTTAACTCAAAATTCAGATTCTTTTAGATTCTAAAAAAACTACTCGTAGGTTTGAATTTCCTGTCACATTTCCTGTTATCTCTCTCTTTAGAAAATATCTTTAAAAGGAAGCAATGGTTTATAAAAACCTATATGTTTATGAACGTCAGTATTTTGAAATGTCCTTAATATCTTCGTGTTTTGGAATCGTCAACTTTTATACTCACCATTGCAAGATCACTATCGCAATCGACGTTCATGAACTTAATCTTACTGGGATCTTTTTATTTCCCAATTAGCAAGCCTCTAACATTTTTTGGGGTTATTTTTGTCAACTTGTGTTGCTATATTTGATATCAGAAGACACTTTAGTTAGATTATCTATATAACCACCACTTCTGTGTTCTCTTTGTTGTGACGTTTCAGATGTTGAAGTTATCCGAATATTTCAAGCTGGATATTTGCCAAAATATCTAAATATACATATTTCATAGTCTTTTTAGCCTTAAGCGTTAATTCACTTTAATAACAATGATGAGCAATCAAATTCCATGTTAATGCCGGTGAGTATGTTTGTCAGATTGAAATAATTTAACAAGCCTCTTTAAAACCTCTACAGCATTACGATTCAATTTTTAACAACATGTCAACTCAATCATGATTCTACAGAAAGTTAAAGTTTTGACTATCAGCTCTCTTGACTTAAACAGTGTTTACGTTTCATTAAAAGTCGGATTAAAACATCGGAAAGGCCATGTTGCAAGGTATTTACTAAAGATTGTGCAAACATAACTATGATGAAGTAGGAAACATTCAGTGCTGAAAAGTATATAAAGAAAGTTCGGCCGACATGCTTGTACGAGTCTGTGGACAAGGAATTTAAAATTTAAATTACTTCAATGACTTGTGTTATATTAAAGTGGATATTACCTGATTTAAAGGCTGTGATTCATATCCCCAAGAGAGCAACACTGTAGTATTTCACATCTTAAGGATATTAAAAACTCACTTGATGGGCTGAAAAAAACGTATCTGTTATTCATCTACACACTTCAAGAATCCCAAAGGATTCATGCCATCTTTTTGGGGTGTTTTTTTTTACCAGTTAGAAATTTATAAATTTCTAACATTGAATTTTCGAAAAAAAAGAATGACCTCTATTACACAAGCTGATCTCTCTTTTTTAACACTGACTTGCATTTATTTAACAGAAAACAAAGTCAATATCTTTATATAAATTGTGATCCCTCCTTTTAAAATGATAGTATTATAATTGAAATTGAAGTTTGAATTGAAATTTGATTACGATTGTCTTTTTGAGATAAAAACTAATTCCACATTTAATGATTTCTTTGAAAACATCAGGCATATCTTGACAACAATCCTTGATGTACATTCCAAAACTTTTTCTTGATTCCGATAATCAATTCAATTAAAGCAAATGAAATTCTCTCAATACTCTTTTTATCTTGATATGGTGGCAGGTAATGGAATTAGTTTAGATTAATACCTAGATTAAAATCATCGTCAAAAACTAGTTTATGATAATACCGGGGCTTTTGAAAGCAAAACCAATATCTTCTAATAGAAATTAGTTCTGGAAAGGTAAGAAATGATAATAATTAGACAACAAGAGGAGGAGATCTATTTATTTACACTTTCATCAGTATTGCATACCCTTTAGAAAACTGTGTACTTTGAAAAACAAAATAGCTTATGAGATTTTGAAAAGGATTATGCTAGATATTTACCCAAAGATATAATTTGAAAATCGCCTTAAAGGGACAATCATACCAGGATAATTATTAAGGAAACGTATTTCAAGAGGTGCAAGTGATGCATTCTATTTTGCCAAATTGCTAAATCTGACAGGGAGGTACTCTTGAATTTTGTTTTCGCAAAAATGCCACGATCGGACTGTTCTTTTGAATAGGATAGACTTATATGCTTGTGATTGTTCATGTTTTAATTGACTGGTTGGCGTCCCTGACCTTTCGTTGATTGTAGCAGACTTTTTGCGATGACTGGCGGCAATGTCTAGAGATATTACAAAATACTTCATCATCGATCATCTCTTGGGTATTGTCATCATTCATACTCTTGATTCACCTGCAGCCCTGTTTCTTCATTTTATTCAATTTGAATTACCTTCCTGGTTTGCCTTCCTACAGTAGACAACCAATTAAATATTGATAAGTTTCCACTTCTTCGTCGAATGCTCTTTCAGAAACTATTTCAATTTTGCCTTTGGGTTGACTAAATTATACTCTTGATTGAGTTCAAAAGTTGATCTTTTCTCAGAATAAACAATGTTTTAAATACATATCTTTTAAGGTTATTTTTTTAATAGGAATTTTTTCTATTATTTTTGAGAGAGAAGTTTGAACATGGAAATAAACTCTCATAGTGTCTTTTCATCTTTAATCCATTAAACCTGTTGTTGTTTTATCATTCTGAATTGAACCACTGAATTGATGAACCATGACATCGAAACATTTGATTAAAGCTGTTTGGTGTGTAAAAGTAGAGTCAGACATAGTCTGGACTAAAGGACGCTAACAGATAGCTTCCTGCCATGTCTGATAAGGGATAATCTCTTGTATTGATTTTAGTCAGATTAAGTCATATAATAACTCGTATTGCAACCATAAGAAGGTATCTTTGATCAGAATTGTATAATTCACGAGATATGGCATTTTGGAAATCGTAGGCCATATTTAGAAATGAAAGTCGATTAAATTGTTCAAGAAGATTAATGTAAAAACAGTATTAATTTCAATGTTCATTTTATCGCGTATGCGACAGTGAATTCATATCTGATAAATCCCTTACTGAAATACGTGTCTTACAAAAATAATGTTTTCCAAAGCAAACAAAAACAACATATTTTTGTTTATGAATAGGTAGGTGATAAACCGTTGAGGAGACCAGAAATCTAGTTTTTGTGTAAAATTCTCTTCAGCATCGATGCCATCTAAGGGCACCCACAGAATTTGCAGAAGCGTAGATGAAAGCACTAATCATTTGAAGAGTATTTACCATGGTGGAATTAGCGACCAACTTAAAACCTTCAGGATCTGATGATAAGGTTTGTTATTGAACTCGCTATTTGTCTTGATAATCGGTGGATCCCGGGACACCTGATCACACAAATCAATGGTAGTAGCACAGTTCAAAGAAAACGGACGATGCCCTCAGTCACGCTGACCAGAGAGAAACTACTTTCCATGTAATGTGGCTAATATGGATTTCACCATCAACATCACTTCGTAGATAGTTTCTCAGTTTTGTATACGAGTCCTCTTGTAAAATGTAAGGGTTTTTAATTTTCAGAAAGCCGCTGCATGATTGTTGGGGTCACATGTGCCAACTTAACTAAAAGCCTCATCAGGTATGTGCCAATTTTACGTTCAAGTAGGAACACAATAGTTCTAAAACTAGATACATGAACAAGGTGACGAATTGTGTCATGACTACATAAGATATTTAAAATCCTTTACAGGAGAGCAGATGTGAAGAAACATTCACTCTTACATCATGTTCAAGCTTCTGTTTCTCTATTTGACATTTTCATTTGAAAAATAACATGAAAGTCTTTTTGTCACAATACTCATTATCACTGATTTTACGTCATGATCGTAAGTATGGTAGCTGTAAATAGATCAACATGGAAGGTAAGTAGGTGACAATGCATGCCCTAGACAAGAATTTGTCAATCACAACACTTAAAAGGTATGTAATGGTATATATTTATGTATTAAGTGTATTTATTGTCAAGAAGGTATGCAATATAAGATGAAGCTTTATACTTATATGTGCAAGATATGATATATATGACAGATAGAGATTAAACTTAATTTAAACTACTATTCTCATCTAGAGGAATCGTCTGGCATATACATGTATATTATCAGATGTCTTACATGACAAGACTTGTAGTATTCTAAAGTAGATATGGACCTCTCAATCCTGCAGGCAAGCACCTGTGACTGCACTTGTGTTTTAACGTGGTCTACCTAGACAAGCAAAATCAAAAAGATTCCAGAACTTTTAAAATGTACATTTTCAGTAAAATTTCTAAAATCACTGTTACAATTAATGTCATGACAATTATCATATTATTTACAAACAAAACCTGAGCTTCCTTTTTACGTATGTGAGTGTTGGAATATGGTAATATGACTATATTATACTTATATGTTTGCATTGATTTCGGATGTAACGTAAAATACTGTTGTTCAGCAGCTGTACTTTATCTTCAACAACCCTTCTTTAAAAAGTCATTCAATGAATCTTCAATTATGACATGAAAATAAAGAACCTTACATATAATAGCTTTGCTGAGCACGCCTTCTGTCTTATATCACTGGCGGCAATTGTATAACTTTCTTTTATCATATCAAAAATAGGATGACAAGTTGCACGCATGTATCCTCTCCATACAGTTCCCTGGCACCTGTGACATCCTATTTTGATCATGGACTTAAAGACATTTGAAGGCGACAAGATCAAAAAAAGTTTTAAAAATTCAAATCATGAGAGAATGCGTCAGATGAAAAAAGTTTTGTAAAGCGAATTCTGCTGACTCTGTCATGTGATATTTAGAGACAAACACTCGAAAAAAATATAACCACAGGAAGGTTTGAAATTACGCATTGTCATGAAACATTGACAGGAAACATAAAACATGGTTAAGATAAAATAGTAAGGTACCTATTTTACATCTTTGTACTTGCAGGTGATATATTTGGTATTTTGTGCGCATCGCATGGTTGAAGGAACTCATTCTGGCGGTTTTGGTAACAGTTTGAATGCTGATATTTAAGAATATGAGTCTAGAGATGATAAACAATTACCAGTGGCTTAAAGATTATATAGGGACTACAGTTGTTACACGCGAAGGACATATTAAAAAGACCTCTGTTGGGATACGCTCTCCGCACAGAGGTAGATCAAGTCATTCAATGCTGGTCATACCTCTGTTCGAATGAGATCAAATCCGTGGTTTCCAGCACTTTCCTCTTGTGTTAAAGTCTTTACTCCACAATCGCATGGAAAAGGTTGTTCATACCACAATGCCATTGCAATGATTCAATAGTCAGAATGATAATTTTAAGACTGCGTCAACTATTTGCGCAACTAACTTTGACTGCCTCCAAATAGGCATCTCTGTCCTCTGATAAAAACAAGGCTTACGAACAAAAATTGAAAGTAATACTTAGGGTACTATAAAATATATTTATGTCAAAGTTCTTCAGTCATCGGCATTGCCATTTCTACCAAAGTGTGTGATTGGATGATGTAACCTTTTTTTAAATCTTCAACTCCAAGGGTTTTTGTGAGACATTTCTGTCAGATTAGAGACATTTTTTGTTTTCTTTAATATTGTATGTGATGGTGTTTTAACAAAAAACTTTGTTCTTGAAAAGAAAACAGAAATCCAATCAGTATTTTGTGCCAGCGGAAAAGATTTCAATTTAGGTAAAATCTAAGGCAAAAACGCAAGTGCCTTAATCTCATTGATCTATATTGTGATGATTTTGTTCTAGTCAGTATTCAAAGTCAAGAATAAGAAAAAATATAAATCTAGAGTCTTTGTACTAACATATGTTAAAGAATAAAATAAGATGTATAGTTTTAACAAGATTAAATCGTTAACCAATATTGAAAATAAGCAAAAACGATACTTCTGAATCAGTTCAAGCTTCAAAGCCATTTCGTCCCCTTTAATGCAACGGTAAAAACTATATTTCTACATGAAATATCAGTTATCCATATATACTACAAAGTTCAGGATTTGTATGATATGTATAAGAAAAACATTCAAATTCTCATTTAAAAAAACTGTTAAAATAGTTGATACTAAATGTGGACAAAGAATAAGTAAATAAGACAGTTTCCTTAGGAATCCCTAATTCAAACTCTAATCAAAACTATTTGCATCGTCCGAACCCTAAATGGTCAGGCCTTAATGAATTGTCCGTACAATTTGTGTTTTCTGTAAACAATTTGAGAACAAAAGAGCACTATAATAACTAAAGATTATCATGCCACAAATTTAAATTTTTGTCTTTTTCATGCATACGTCAGCAGATGGACCTTGAGTTGAGGAAGAGGCATTGCGTGCTCGCAGGGAGGTTCCACTAGAGTAATGTGGCTAAGAGAATAGGTTGTATCCAAATCCTTAACGAGACCTTTTTCGTAAGTGTATGGTACATATTGCCGTTTATGTAAATAGTTACCTTTCATCTAGTAGATTGATTGTATGTAGAATATGAGAGGACTTTGTTCACAAATTATGACACCTAGGTTATTTACGTTATATGTTGCCAAAAGGGTTAAAACCTTATTGTTTTTTTGACGTTTATAAAACAGAAATGTCATTTGTACATTGAGTGTAATGTGTTGGTGCACATAATGTTCATGTATGTACCAAATTGTTATTCGGTTGTGTATAAAAACATTTGCACACTTTTAAGATTAGTCATAGTTAGTCATTATTAGCTAATGAGGTGACCTACCTGATAAATACTTTTTGTCCTTGGCTGTATATGTATTCCAAACACTGAAATGAATAAATTTGTGATGTCAGTATTTGTAACAAACATTTGTTCAGTGCATGTTTGCAAAATGCATTTTGATCTAAAGACTTACATGCATGTTTGACGAATGCCATTATGTAATATTCGTTGATTCATGAACGCAAAAGACCATTTTTGCCATTATCACAACATGTCAAACTATTTTATGACATAACGTCTGCAGTAGAGAACTGTTCTACACGCAGTAAGGTTTGGGTGCAATGCTAAACTGAATGTCAGCGCAGTACCACCCATGGTTAGCTAGTTCCAGTCGATACTCGCAGTTATCATCGCAATACATAGCCACAATAGTGTTGCGGGCTTTTCCCCAGCAATAATACTAGCAGCTGTGATATAAGTGAAATAATCTTTAAAAAGCGGCGTTAAACTCAAAATAACCTCAACTTCATGACATAACCATCTTACGTTTACTTCCTATGCAAGAAATTTGAATCAATCTTCTTAAAATGAATGACATAATCATTTATTTTTAATAAGAATACTCTAATATTCAATTAACTAGAGAACATTTATTGTATGAAAAAAACTTAGAGAATTTATGATGTTTTTCCCAAATCGCAGAGTTGCAAGATAAAAACATGAGCCATTGAACCTGATGATTACAAGGACACATAAACAGGTTCTCCTCTACAAACCCCACATCCATCAACATCTGAATAGATGTTTTTGAGTGTCCGCAGGGCTGCTTTCCCCATATAATCTGAACTGTAGAAACATTACCTACTTCTTTCAAGGAGTGTTATTGATTCACTATGCTTCGTAATGTGTTTTCAAGATGAGGATTAATAATTGTGGTCTCCCACCTGGAGAAGAAATCTCACCTCTCAAGAATGCATTTCTTTATTTAGCAACATACACAACAACTTTAATTCATCATCAGAGATTCCATTTGGTGCATGTGCTTTGAAATGATTCCTGTTCTTCTGCAGGCGTGAATGATATTTGAAAATGACAGAAATCGATACATGCTTGTTTTTATACAACTTAGAACTGCAAAGATGAAGATTAAAGCTGTTGTGTTGGCTCATTGATGAGGGTTAAGTAGTTATGTAGCACTAGTTGTCTACAGATCGGATATAAATTTAGTAAAAAGGATTGAATAAAGTTTGTATTAACTCTGAATATATAGCAAATAAAGTAGATTAGTGGGAATCAAAGTTTGGAAAACAAGGGTAGTTTATTTCTGTCTCGATATATGTTTCTGCTGAGCATGTTGTATGAAACATACATCACATTAGTATAAATGTAAGTGACCCGTCAAGAAAACAACTTTGCAAGGGATAGCCTTGTTAAGGATACAGAGAAACCAATTATATCAGGTGGTTTTTGGCAGCCACGTCAGGTTTTGTCTAAATGTAAGACAATGATGTATTTTGGTTTAGATTTACAGTGCATTATCGTTAACTGCATCTTTTGACTATTGTCAAGTGTATCAATATGTGGCCAGAAGATGCTAAAACAAACATGTAACAGAAAATACCTCACATATCGTCGCCCTAGAAACAGAAGGTTCTATCTCCACTTTTCCTAGTTTTGAGTTATCGCTGTTTGAAAGTTTGGCACCCAGGCTTTTTTGTTTTATGTATGACACTGAAAAGTCGTCAAACAATCATGCACAGAAATATACTTTATTACAAGATAGTCCTCTTGCATGTTTTTTAACCTTAATTGTTATTATGCCATATTATGTGTTCTATACATGTATGATGATTTTAACTTTTAAAATCCCCTTCATATCAACTTCCGAATGCCCATAGATTATGATTTAAATGACAAAACACTGCATTACTACACTGTATCTTTATCATATTCAGTCCTGAGTACAACAAATACTGACGATTGTTTTTTTCTTGAAATATCATGACAACATTTATGATGTCTTCGTCAAAAAGTTTTTGAAAAAAACAACAACTTTATAGTTCCGTATATGGTTTCTGAGTTGTTCGTCCCAGTTCTCTTTCGTTTAAGTGATCACCAAATTGGAAGCATCTTACGCTACCGGCATTCATTTTGAATGAGTTGATGTTGTAGTTGATCTCCAATCTTTGTTGAGCAAATAAAATTTAGAAACTTTGGAGCAGAACAACTAGAGAATCTTCTTAAAACACGATTATATCTCATCTAAGTCTACTTTGGCGAATTAAAACCACAAACAGTGCAAGCAATCAGACGAGTAAATGTTACTTATTAGATTTCACTCATTGAATTGATCCGATCAGATCTTTATATGGATGACGTTTTGGATTGATATTTGCTTTATTGAGACATCAATATAATTACGATTCATTATATAATGTTAAGTCAAGCTAAAATGGAATAATAATTTCATTTAGTATATTATTTTACGAGACAGACATTCAGATTGCAGACACTCCAAATGACATCCTAGCTTAACATAGGCACGATTTTACGGTAACATCGATAAAAACAGTCAGTCAAAGAGAATTGCTTTAAATTATACTTCATTAACGTCATTGTATGTTGTAATTATATCTTTGGCATATTGATTGTCTACATATTGATTCATCCATTTGTTTAAGTTAGAGTTAAAATCGGCTCATATATCTGCTATTGACCATCATGTATGAACATGAAATGGATTTACTACTTTTTCCAAGCAAAGTCGTAAGCCTAAAAATGATAAACAAAGTACCCCTACACCTACAATGTATGACTTTTATATGGACAGTGTTTCAATCGTAAGGAATGGTAAGCAATTAAAAAAAATCTCCAAATTTGATTTTGTAGCTGTGTGAATGACACATTATTTAATACAAGGTGGATAAATTTTAATATTCTAAAGTGTTCTGGTTGTACAACTTTTGAATCATGTATGCTGATATTGTATGTTTCATAACATGACAAGACTGTTCTAAGGCCATATGATCCCTTGAATCGTACCATCTTTGATCAACACTTCAGATGACATTGGATTGTTAGTAAAAATCTTACCACATCTGAATTGTCCAGTGAAATTGGTTTAAAAACAACGGCAAGTCCATGATCAATTAAAGCGTATGACCAAGGTAAAGGTCAAAGGCTTTAAAAACAAGGTCTTGTTCAAATATCCTAATGTTAAGGGTTAATCATGTTAATCATCCAGGCTGAACACCAACTACTTTTACTGTAAAAGAAGGTTTAAGGTGGCATTTTCTTGTGCGTGTTGAAAACTATAACGTTTTTCTTCTCGTAACAGTTTCCCCCGCCACCTTTTTTTGCTGTTTTTTTCCTATTATAATTTTCTTAATTGACTTGTTATTTGATGTATGTTAGTAACTCAATATATTGCAAATAGAAAATTTATAAGCTGATTAACTTATATGTGAAAGATATCAATTTCACTTCATTTCCTACCTTTCGTATCTTAAGTTTCATTCATTTGAACGTAGTGTTATCACCTGCTTGCAGTGAAATTGGTCCATGGATAAAAATGGTGTAATGCTACATGAAGGGAATCATTTGTTGTGTAAAGAAGCTCTGCGTACGACTACAGATTGCTACCAGATTTACTGCTCTGTCACTGAGAATTGATTTTGTCAGCTCAATATCCAAATGACCGCAGGAAATAGTGTTACAAAAACATGGAATCTTTTGGTGGTTTATATTGTGGCATTTTGACGCAATAGGAAATGGAATCATTAACAGTGATTGTGGGGAAATGAGAATGTGTGTGGCAGAGGTAATGATAACTTTTTCAAATGTTTGATGGTTGCTACAAATAGATTTGAACAAGAACGATTTTGATGGATGATGTTCGATTCTTGATTCAAGCTTCCTAGTTAATGATATTTTGGTTTTGTACTTTTTCAAGTTAATTTTGCAATATGCAATTATAATGCGACAATTGATAAAAACTTAAGAAGAAAATAGATTTGTACTTAAGACGCCATGTTGTTTTACCTTCTCAAACATACACAAACCTCTTTTGGTAATTTACATATTTCAACAAAAAATTAAAGCATCTAAAACAGACATTAATATAAATGATGGATATGTTCTCTATAAACTGTAAATGTTGTCAACTTGCCACACAAAAGAACTTTCTGCAATAAATTTTAATTGGTAAAATAATATTAACTTTCAATTTTTCATAACGAAAACTGTATCTATATATGACATATACTCATTATACATATGTTTGTTGCCGTTTATGCCGGAATGCCAAAAAGACAAAATAAACTCTAAATGTCCTTGAACGAAAAATCTGGGCTAATGTTTATAATGATTTCATGCTTACCATTGACAGAAGCATTATGGGGAGCAAAAACTGTCTTTGAGATATTTAGTGAGTGTCAATCAATATAAGTGTCATATGACCCATAGACATCAAGTATGACGTGTTCATTAAATGATAGACACCATTCGTTTAAGTGGAATGAAGTACCGTCTTCACTATCACGAAGAATGAACGTAAAAAAGAGGTATGCGAATAAAAATTGTTCAAACAAACTAATTCAAACCTACATTTAGAACTTAAAGGTGGGAAAAAATCATATATTAGTTTTGAATTGTCACTTGTGTGATATATGTTTACGTTATACATGTTTGTGCGAAATCAAATTTGATATTGCTTTAACAGGTTGCATCTACCAAACTACAATATCAATATTGAAAGTACAAATCGAATGATTTTGAAGTTCATTTCATATGTAGCACTGTCATAAATTGTTTCACATTAATCATACCAAGGGAGGATGACTTTGATTTCATGTTATACACGATTTTGTCAAATACCAAGATTAATTTTTTAATCTCCTTAGAAAATGTCTGATATTGATATAATTTGTATTTACACTATATATTATATCTACACTGTCATTAACAGTGTGTCTTTAAGAATTTCACCATATGTATGATTCCTTTTATATTGTCATTGGCGTTGTTCAAGAAAAATCTGTGAAAGTCTTTGAATGATTAAATTTTTTATACATGTTTTTAGTTAGATAACGCATAAATATATATAATATTTTCTTGGCGAGTGTTAACACTCTGATCTTATATATCTTGATAGAACTTTGGACAAATCACTGATCAATATTATTAAGTAATGTAAAACTAAAGAGCCATTTCCGTGATAACCTTGGCTTTGAGAAGAAACTATGCATTTCCCAAAATACAAGTATATGATAAATCATCTACGTAAATAACGTCTGATACATTGACATGCGTCATTGTCCTGTTTTCTACTAAAATAGTGCTTCTATAATAAACCCATCTCATTTCATAACGAGCGGGATAAAGCAATGTAGTGCATAAAATGACCAGGCTGAATAGAAGATGAATTCGAGCATTAGAAGAGATCAACAGTATACATTGGAAGTTATTGTCCTGTTTTCTACTAAAATAGTGGCAAAAACACCTTCATAGTGTACTAAACTGGTTAAAGGAGTTGTTTCCGGCAACATTCAGTACTTATCCATCCTATGCCACCAAGTTTGACGCATTTGACCCCAACAGCTCACAGTGTTTCTATAATAACGACCAGGATAAAGCAATGTATTGCATAAAATGACCAGGCTCAACAGTAGATAAATCCAGGGCATTAGAAGAGATCCACAATATACACTGGAGGTTATCGAGGGTAAATGTTTTTAACTACTGAGAAAAACAATCACCCACCAACACACATTTGCATTGGTTTGAGTAACATATTTGTTAATATGTCTTTTATGTCTAAACACACTACAACACAGTTGTGTTATTTCAAAACATTTCTTGATACGATGCAAAAACTTGAAAACTATTTGAAACTAAAAACCATACTTACATACTTTCAACTGAAGTGTGTTTTTTCATTTAACCGGTAGTATATAAAACGTCCATGCATGCAATATACATACATATGTACATGCACATAAAAAATGTAATTCAACTGACGATCAGTAAAGTTGCTCTAAGCTAATCTTCATGGACTCCAAAGTGAGTATTTAGCAAAAATGTACCTGAATTGACCTTTTGGCCAGTTTGCCTCTCTTGCTGACCAATTTACCAAACGCTGAATAAGAAGTGCAGTAATTGAATCCTTAAGAGTTTGGCTTTATACTCTGCTGGCTTCATACTGTCCAGTGCATCAACCAAGAGTACCTTCTGTCAAGGTTGGACACAGCAATAGCCAAGTTATTTACAACCATCAACCCAAAGCAGAATATCAATAACTGATAGATTTCAGTAAAGCTCCACGTACGCTGTGACTGACAGTTTTTACTCTATTCATTACTAATCACTATAGAAGCTTTAGAACGGACCGGTTATATATCTAACCATCCCTGATGATGCTTTCCTTCTTTCACATTGATGCTTTTGCAAAAAGGTCATAGGTTTATATAGACGACCAGGTTTAGCTAGAAAGGTGAGCTTTCCAAAATAAATACCCTTGAACAATAATAATAATGCATATACCCTATTATGTTAAAGACACACGATTTGACGATTCTGACTAAGATAGTAGCTCTTTTGGGGCATTTTGGCCTTTATTACAACAATATTTGAGTATTGAGGAGCAAGGGTTTGTGAATATAATTGAAAGGTAGTTTACAATGTTTGCATGGATTTGTCCATCACTACCTCTAGTCAGGTACCATACAGCAGAACATATGATGATAATATTACTATAACGTTGAACCATAGCATGGACATAGCAATAGCCAAGTTATTTACAACCATCCACCCTAAGCCGAATATCAATAACTGATAGATTTCAGTAAAGCTTCACGTACGCTGTGACTGACAGTTCATACTCTTTTCATTACCAGTCACTATAGGAGATTTAGACAGGACCGGTAGCTTTTATTTATCTAATCATCCCTGATGATATTTTCCTTCTTTCACATTGATGCTTTTGCAAAAAGGTCATAGGTTTATATAATAATAAACAATAACAATACCCTTACACAATAATGATAATGCATATACCTATTATGTAAAAGTTACACGATTTGACGATTTTTATTAAATAATAATGGCTAGTTTTGGCCCTTTTGATAACAATATTTGAATATTGAGGAGCAAGGGTTTCTGAATATAATCGAAAGGCAGTTTACAATGTTTGCATGGATTTGTCTATCGGTACCTCAAGTTAACTACCATGCAGGAGAAAATATGATGATAAGATTACTATAACGTTAAACCAAATTAGCATGAGCTATAGTAGATTGAAATGCCAACATAAGAAACGAAAGTAGCAATGATTACTACACCGAAATGTCTTGTTACAAGCATATATTGCTTCGTAAATAATTTTCAGTATGTTTCGATGTTAAGATAAAACCCGAAGAAACTGTAAATTGGGCTGTTTTATGGGAATCCGATTTCAGAAAACATCTTTTATTCTTGTATGTTGCAAGATTTATATTTGCCCGGTTTTAATTCATACATAAGTAAGAGAATAGAAATTTAAAGTAGGTTAACACGTCTCGCTATTTGATATGCCATACAAACCTTGATATATGACCTTTAGTCAATAGTTGTTTGATTTATTCTCGAAAAATGAAGTCGCTATATTCAATGGTGATAACTTCAGCGATTTCAAATCTAAAAGACCGAAACGTTAAGCATTCTCTTATCTTATATATGTTTTGCATATTCAATCTACTAGTAGAGGTATATGAAGGCTTACTTAATCGAATAGATACTCTCTCAAACATAGCTATATTTCGTTGATTTGGTAAGCATATTCACCCTTCAAAAAAACTGTCTAGTGGTAAACTCGCAATTCACAGGTTTTCCATAAAGTTATCAAATTTCTTTATTCGTTTTTAGAACACAAGTTCATGGCTTATTTTTATTACAATAAGAAACCCTGCTTTCTAGAAGATTGTTTGGTCAAAGATAAGTACAATCTAAATTTATGGACATTTTGACGAACCGGACTTTTATCAAATATTTGTTTTATATTATACATTGTATATTTCAAAGAGAAAACCGATCTACTTATTGTACATGTATACGTATTGTAATTCATAATTCATTAAGCTCATTAGGGTTTTTTAAATACATACATGAGAAACAGCTTAAATGTATAAAACAGTTTTTTTACTATACCAGTAATCACCCAACTTCTACACCATGCAATGGAATCATTTTAGCCTTTATATACATGTATATGTCGTTAAGTTCGGGATTATGAACCTGAAAATTTCGAATGACAAAGGCCGAAGGCGATACTGCTTTACTAAGTGTACACAGTAGATTAATGTAGGAAAGTTTTGTCTCCATACTTAAGTATATACAAAGGACAAGTAAGGACATAGGTACATCATCGTATCACATATTAGTAAACTCACTAGTCAAAGAATGTTGATTCAAAGATCTTGCTTTCGTTGACAGTTTTTCAGGAACCTTAAGACTTTCTATGATTTTTACAAGAGGTGTTTTAAGTATGATTAGTATGAGCAACCTTTATTAAAAAATATTTTGTTTTGTCACTGTATCAAATTGGTCGCAAAAATGATTGTGATAATAACAGTTTAGCGTCCTTATAGAAACAGATGCAAATCTGCAAAACTCATTAAACCTCTGGCGCTGTAACTTAGAATTGGCATACTGAGAATTGCTGTCGTCAGCTCAATAGCCAAATGACCTCAGGAAATTGAAATAAAAAAGCTCAGTGTCATATCGTAGTCTATATAGTTGACTGTTAAAGAGAAAGGAAATGAGACGTCAGCTGTTGACTATGAGGTAATGAAAATTATAGGATAGAGATAATGATGTATCTTGAAATGTTAGAATTATTCAGAGTTTGGAAATGCAAATTACAACCTTATATATGTGATAAAGTAGTGAACCGGTGTCGCTTGCTGCTCAACTAACGTTAAATGCATCAAATCGGACATCTTCCTTTCCAGTCTTTAAAATGATCGTATCAAAACAGAGGTAAGCGTAGTGATTAACACATTAAACAGCCTTGGCAAACAAACCACAAAAGGATGAACATTGTCTTGACCAACAGAAAAATACAAGTAACAATTGGCCTTTAATTAAAGTGATGTTTACAGCGGCACAGTACTTTTTATATAATACTTTTCATTGTGTTCCATTGTATTTAATGGGAAACCGATTATGTCAGCTAGGAAAATGATTTTCGGACATACAAGTGACAACTATTGATAATATCCTGTTGATTTCATAAAGGATAAGAAAAAAGGTTGTCATATCAAAAAAAGATATCCAAAAAAAATAATGAAGGTCTTGAAAAGGTTTTCAAATAAATGCGCTATAAAAGACATTGAAGTTCTGTTCATGTTGTCAGCCGTCTCCAAATGGATATCTGCATGCTGATCAAAACTGTCTCGTTTTATGTCTCTATCTTTTCTGTTTAGTGTGATAAATCTATATGTCCTATGATTTAATTTTTAAAACTCATTAGATCACCTGATATGTCAGGTTCGAAAGCAATTACGCTTGATCCTTGAAAACTTTACATTACAAAGGTTGCCCCCAACTGCACATCTTGGTGTATTTTATAGATAATTCATTTACGTTACTCTAGAGAGCACAAGCAGATGGTCATAATGTTACTCGTAGAGAACCATCTCAGTTTGAGAACAACCAATTAAGCGATCACGTTATTATCCAATCGGTCAACGAGACAAGCCATTGCAACTAGAGGCATCCATAGAGACCTATAATCATCAACACTGAATCATCTTTAAGGAAATTGTCATTTACTGGTTGGGCCTTAACGATAAGTCATTATGATGTAAATAAGCCGTATTAGTATTTCAATAAAACACGAGGTTTACTTTTGCAATTCTACTTTTGAAATATAGCAAGGTTACACGGAGCCTGTAGTTATCCCCCACCGTCTATATTGAAATGAGCTCTGTCCGTTTGTCCGTCCGTCCCAATATCGTTTCTGGATTAAATCCAAAAACTCTAAAACCTAGCTCAACGAATCGATTATATGGATCAATCATTGTGATGAGATGAGAGTGAGGGTTTCAAATATTTTGGATTTTCATTTTTGCGGTCTCCACGGAAAAGTATCTTAGAATTTCGTGTCCGGAGCAAATCTCAAATACCGCAAGACCTAGCTCAACGAAACTTGGTATATAAATAAATCATTATGGGTAGATGTGTCTTTTGAGGATTTCAACCTTTTTGTATTTTAATTTTTGGCGGTTTCTTTGAAATTGTAAGTTGTGACAATTTTCGACACTTGAAACAGGAGATACTAAACATACTGTCATTGGTTATTTTTTCAAAATATCCCAAATGGCGGGGGATACAGAAGACTCTGTCTGCTTGTTGTATATGAAAGGGAACGAATTAAGTGCACAACTAGGGAACATAGACATCGTCATAATAATGGCATTTATATTTTGTGGTTGTCCATAACATGGGTGTCTTCCTGTGTGTAGTTGTATTTCAAAGAGAAACGATTTAGCTGTCGTGATGTATTTGTCTGAATACTGGTTTTAGAACAACCGTGCTGGACAGATTGACAGAAAGGATCACTCAAAACAAAATATATTCATTGAGCTTCGGTACACATACTGAATGTTAGAAAACATCGAAGGTTGTAAACGTGGGTATAAGATAATATGACGTTCGTTATGCATTCCAATTTTTTTTAAATTCAATATTCCTCTTTTAAACAAGATCACTTTACTTATCTGTCTGAAGAAAACAGTCAAATACAAATGTACGGTTAAGCCCCTTATCATCTTATGTTTGGCAAAGTTTAGTTTTGGAGATGTATAAAAAAATTAACTTTTGTCCATGAAATAAGGATAACAGTCCTATTGTTTAAAGCCAGATCTCTTAAACATGGCTGGCGCATGTGTGCAATTTGTTGAAGCCAGCATGTATGATAAACAAGATATGAGACTAATAAGTTATGAGATATATATAATATATAAGTTAATATATAAAAATAATGACTAATACAAGTCCTACGATAAGCGTTACGCTATTTGGCGATGATAAACATGGATGTATTACAGCTGTCACTTTATCTAATACTCCGTTATAAGTACTCTGAACAGATGGCGTATAATACACGATAAACAATGACTGCATGTAGTTAAGAGATAACACCGTTCATTGTAACAGGGACACAAGTTACATAAATGGCTAGTATATCATTTATGATGAAAGGATTTGCAAGTTGAAATAAGTAATAGCTTTTCAGATATATACGATGACAAAATATTTTTTGAAGTGCTGCACAAAATAACAAATAATATATTTAGGTTAACTAATGCTGCTCTTGAATTTTATTCACCAAATATATATACCTTTATACTCAATTTTAGAGAGCAATATAAGATGTAATAATTGTTTCATAGAACATATCTGTAAAAGTATGATGGCTCAGTTAGTGACAGTACACTTGAATCATTAAAGACAATGGTTTCAACTAGGATGGTCTGACACGCATCATTTTAGTAAAAAGTTCCCCTGTGGTAGTTTTCACTGATTTAAACTACCATAATTGTCATGATCAAATACCAAAGTACATTTTTTAAATAAACATTCACTAAGAGCTTTAGAACTGGATACATGTTGCAGTGTGGTTATCGATTTTTGTTTATTTTCTAATGTCGCGCAAATGCCACAGCAGGAAATTCACAGTTTTAAGTGGACATGTAGAGTCTGTTTGGATAGTGATTTCCTAGACGTTGTGTTAAAACATACACGCCACAGACCACACAATGAAGCTGTATTTTGGCAACAAAATCTAGATAACACCACACAACAAAACATTGTCTACAAGCAAGAGGGTATGTAGTTTTACTGGGAGTTAACATAGGTCCCTAGACTTACTGAGGCTCAGTTCAACAATATAATCGGCCATTTGGAGGCATGGGAATCCCAGTCAGCAGTTGCGTGCCACATAGTACCAATGTAAAGGCTGGCACCTGTTCATGCAACATAGAATGAAACGTGACTGTCCTCGGTCAGGTCGAACGAGTGACCACGCCTGGTCTAGACAGGTTCATCCGCCTTCGGCACTTGCAGAAGACAGTTCATATATGTAGTGCCTGGACTCTGTACTATCTCTGACCAAACTGTAAGGAACCCTCTACTTGAAGTTGGTAAAACAAATTCAAGACAAATTTGCACAAATCTCTTTCATGTCAGCCTGACGTTACTGTGATGAAATTCTCCAGCTTTTTCCATTCATAAGCCATCAAAATATCTTGTTCAAACACAACACATTTCCACATTCTGAAAGATTGATACAAAAAATATTTTGTTCTTGACTGGCCCTCGCTAACACCAAATCTAAATCCAAGTGAACATGTATGGGATATTAACTGAATCCTCGTGTGCTACAGCATGGCCCACAGCCGCAGACCTAAGCCGCTTTGGTTCTGACTATGAGAAATGAGTAACAGCTCACTCAAAGACCATTCATCAGGAATCTGGTGCAGTCCATGGTCGTCGTTACCGGTCTCACAAAAAATACTGATTGCTAAGTGGATTTATCCCTATCACGACATATATTTGTAACGTTACAAGACCGTTTGACAACATACATTCAATCTTGGTTTCTTTCTAATTGTCATGTATTATTTAAACAATCCAATTTAAACATGTATGGTCATTATCAAATAGGCGTTTCTTTTTAGAGTAGAATATATATTTAGGGATTCATTTTATACGTCTTGATCGATTAACGATAAGCAGATTTAAAATAGAAAAATCCTTTTAGTATAGATATTAAACATGATGAGACCTTTCACAGCTACTGCAACGTAACTTGATGATGAAAAAGTTATGTTTATATTGTTTTAACAACATAATGATTTTTTTATGCCCTTGCATTATTTTTACAAGTGTAGTTTATGCACATTCATTCGCCTTGCATGCTACACACCGGAAGGCATTGAAAAACGCTAATGGGGAAATTGACTTGTCAATTTTAGGACCTTAAACTTAAAGCCTTTATTCTAAACGTTTCTCAATGTTTCTAAATGTTCTTTAAATGTAACATTTAAATGATGTAGAGTACATGTATGATGTTGTAATGAAATATGTCAAAATTCATTAATTATGTTATTTTATCGAGATGTACAATTAAAATTATTATTATTATCATAGTGCCTATCGGTTTAGTTTAATCAAATTTCCATCGCCAACTGAACAATTGCGTGCAACAATAACGCAATCGTAATGTACGTAGTCGTACTTATTTACAACAGAAACAAAACCAACTATAGGATTGTAGTGTTGGGAAGGTCAAATAACTTTTATAAATAAAGATTGGACGTTTTTAATCTTAACATACATTAGACTGTCTTGAGGTTAATGTAAATAGAAGGGTTGTTATTGAATGCTATGTATTTCAATAATGGATTTAATATTATACTTTCATTTTGCTTCAAGTCTAAGTGTTAAAAGTAAAACTTCCAAAACGCTTATCTTTAAAGAGACAGCAGCACGTTTTTGATAAGTTTATATTTTAATAGTTTCACTGATAATTGTACGTTAATGCTAAATGTATTATTTTGAAAGTGTTATAAATCTCATTACAGGAGCCAATCGGCCATAGTCACGAGGACATAAAAGCCATTGGCGGCCATTTTGTATGAAAGCCTTCATTTTGTGTAAGAACAAGGAATCGCATGGCTGAACTTTACATTGTATATTTGAATTCTTTCTGCTCCATTTAGTTCAAATACATTGTCTTTTAATTAGAACCATTAATTTTTATTTTCATGACATCACCTTATATTCCCCCTTAAACGTACTACTGCCCCTTTAAATGGTAATTGTGATACAAGAGACCGCTGGGTTTTATCCACAGTCAATTAGACTTACTGGCGACAAACCGTACAATTTTGCGGCCTATAAAAACCGAATTGAAGCTTATATAAGTCTACCTTTGAGATACCAAACAACCAGTGTTCAAGCAACCAGACGAGGGTCCCGTCTAAATGTCGTCTCAAGTTAATAAAACAATGCTTTTGTCTGACATTCAGAGGAAACATTTGATATCAATTTTATACGGACTATCATTGAATTCCATAAAAAAAATATATTCTGTTACAAACCATTGACTCTCCCTTTTCTCTCATTCCCCGTTGTTTTACAACTGGAAGTGGAAGGGCCAGATGGATTGGCAGGTCTGAAGTCAGCCGTCAGATGTCACCATGTAAGGGACTCAATGGAAGTTTGAAAAATTATCATGTGCTTTTTTTGACATTTTAGTCTTTTGGGAAGTTGAATACTTTTTCTTGTCGGCAACTTAAGAACATCACTTACAAATTTGCTACTGAAACATCCTGCATTAACATTTGATATTAGTTCGGGGACAACTTACAAACTTTGTGATTTTAACTTTTTTTATTTTGAAATTTTAAAGAATGTTAAGTTAAAATGTGAAAAGAAACAGCTTATTTTCAATTTTCGGATTTCTTAAAAATCAGAAGAAAAGTTTTATATAAGTCGTATACATTTAGAAAGGAACATTTGGGAGAAACTTTATATATACATCTAAAAAGATTTGCACACCTTATATCATTTTTTGTCGACATCATTGTCTTAAGTTGGAATAGTTGCTCATTTGGGTGCGTATCAGTTTGTCACATTATTTTTCCTAGGCATAAAATAAATTATATGAAAAAAAACAAATCTCGGGCTTACATGTTTGAGGAACGTTAAAGTTCAGATTCTAATTCTGTTCCTTAACGATTCATTGTTATCTAACATTAGTGTTCACTGCTTAAATAATGCGTCCTAGATGGAACATTTGATCAATGAAAACCTTTTAAATGCCTCTTAAAGAACTCAATGAAACCTACTTATAGTAAAGGGATTTGACAACCAAAAACAATGCCTCCTTTAGGAATTTTGAATACAAAATTATCAAAATCGATTCACTCAAAAAACAACTTATTTTCAACGCCTAAAACCTGTTCCACGCAATCATTGACATTTAGCGAAGACATGCTGTGTATTTGAAACAAGTGAAAGGAGAAAGAAGAAGTGAAGTCATTCGTTGTCGCAACGAGGTGAACAGCCTTGCTACGGCATAACAAGACATATTTTATAAATCAATTGTAAATGTGTGGATATATATGTATGCAATCAATACATATATTTTTTTTATTTTAACAAATAACACCGTTTCATTTCACAAATAAAAAGGAATGCTGACCGGAAGTCGATAGGACTGGGTTTTTTAAAATTCAGAATTTTTTTTTTTTAATACAGGGATATCCAAATGAATAACACGCTAAAGTATCAGAGTATTGCTCCAATCCATTATCTATGTACATATATAAATTTTGCTACCCTCGTATTATTATGGTTGCCTTAAAAGCCTCCAAAAGCAATGATATATGTAACTAGTTATCACGTTTACGTCAGCCAAGGTATTGTAACAATCAATCATATTTGCACTTCACACATCTCAATATTTACTGAACACGAGAACAAACCGACTGCTCAAGAAACCTAGGATTCCAACGAATCGAATTTCATTTTAGTTCGCACGAGGGAACACAATCACACAGTCCAAGGTACATTCCTGAAAATAGTTCAACATCCACATAAGGATACAACGCTTTTCAGGCGCCGAGATATTTTAAAGAATAAATGCATTACTGAAACGATAAAGAAACATCATGGAAGAGACATCTTTCTTCCTATACAGGAGACATATGCTGCGATCATTATGGGGGTAAAATCAAACATTGAGTTTCTTGTTTTGTGTCTTAAAGGGACAGTAGCACGTTTTTAGAAAATTTATATTTTAAATTTTCACTGATGATTGTTAATGCTAAGAGTATTTTCTTGATTGTGTCAAAAATGACATTACACTAACAAATCATCCATAGTCAAAAACAAATTATACAGATTCACATAAAGTCCATTGGCGGCCATTTTTGTGTGAAAATCTTTAATCTATTTTGTGTAAGAAAAAGGAATCGCATTGCTGAACTTTACATTATATATTTGATTAAACTGTAAATACATTGTCTCTAAATTGGAGCCATTTATTTTCATTTTCCTTACATGCCCCCTAAAAAGTACCACTTCCCCTTTAAGAGCTTGGGCCTTGCACTTAAAGCTTTTTCACTATTACATATATCGTTTTACAATGTTAATAGCTGGTTTAACCTTAGACAAGCAATGCAATAAGGATTGAATTCTAATAGATCAAATATAATTATTTGACTTAACAAGAATCAAATATCTTTTATTTGCACAAATTTCTCTTAAATTCAAGATTACTTAAATTCTTTTCACATTCTCCCGGTGAAAGCATTGCCCTGCCATTGCCATTCGATATTATTCCGTAATCGTTATGACCTGAGCAGTTCTAAATAGTTAATGCATCACATGGACTGAACACAAAATAAATCATTCGGAAAAACCTAATCCCCATTGTATTATTTGGCAGGCGGTGTTCTGGTGAGCGTCAATGTCGAATTAGATTATATGTTATGATCAAAATATGGAAATATATTGACAATTGCACACGGGTTTTAATACACTTTTTTAAAACAGCGACGTTTTGTATATAGTTGTATATAAATTTAGCATTTTACCCTCAGATATACATTATTAACTTGGTTTAGTTCAAAAATCTCTCGTTGAATTGATAACCTTCGAAAAATAATCTTGTTAGTTTAAATGAAGTATTTTAAATCTGAATGATTGTAGAAATTAAAATGCAGACACAATACAATTAGATCTTGCTGTTGGAATTGTGTATTAGGCTGATAGTGGACATCTTAACCCATTACCATGTCTGAATGTATGTGTTCAGAGTCTGTTCTTACATTCGTTTTTCCTAATGCACTGTAGGACGTTCAGGGGACTTAAATATTCTCAATATCTGACATTAGTTTTGTTGATTGGTCTCATTCGCGGATCTAACCGGGCCCGGTGGGCGAGTAGGTTATCTATTGGTACCGTCAGTGCCATCAATGCTGCAAGGGACTCAAAAGGTGTGTGATCGAATGTGATGTTAGTTTACCTAAATGAGAAATTAACATTCATTGTAAGGTGAAATGTTGCATGATAAGCGACATAAGTCATATATCGAAGCTTAGCGGCCGGTGACTGCAGACTTTCGACCAGTCGAAGAGCTCTGATTGTCGTATACACCTGATTCAATCCTGCCGACTTATGGCATTCGCCGTTCGTCAGAGATAGCGTTAGTGGGTGTGAACGGTTTAAGCATTCTCTCCCCACAGAGGCAGATCAAGTCATGAAATGTTGATCAGCCTCTGTTCTATTACGCCGAAATACGTGGGGTCCGGCAGTTTCTCATGGCGGACAAAAATTGCACCACAAGCCATTTGAATTTTATTATCAATTGACAACGCTTCTCGGGTGGAAAGGGTGGGTGGTTCATATCACAATGCTTTTGCCATGATTCAGTAGCCGAAATGAGGTTTTTAGAACAGCGTTGCTGATTGCACAACTGACTTTGATTGCCTCCAATCAGGCATCTCCCATTCTATCCCACTAAATCGGCGTAATATAACAGAGGCTGTATCAACATGACTTGATCTGCCTCTGTTGGAAGAGAATGCGGTTTAAGTTGCTGTCGCAATATTTCAACAATTCAAAAAGTGGAAGGTGCCAACCTTACGAGCATAACAGATCAATAAACAGTGGGGAGGGAAGAAAGAAAGAAATTATGGCGAGACCTGTCCCATTGGAAACAAATGGCGTTAACTACGGTTTAGATAAGCAGACATCAACATTCATTTAGCAAAGAGACTATTCCTTTTAGAGTTCTTGGATTGTCAAGATTCAAGATACTTTATTCTCTAAAACCACGCACGGTGGTACTTGAGCAATTTTACATGTAGAGAAATAAAGATGCGGGTTGCGCATGCAAAACATAAAGAATAACATACAACAGCATATATACTGTTACATATGTGAAAAACTGCATTTGATGAAAAGAGATATGTTCTGTAACATTCGGCATTTGTTACTTTTAAGGAGTAATTAAGTTTGTGATGGTTTGGCCAATTTGAATAATAAACTTGTATAAACTTAGCTCTAAGACTGTCTAATAGTCCCAATCCGATTTGTGTTGTGAAGCATTCGCAATTGAAATGTGTGGACAATGACAATTACATTCAAACCATTTCCGGTTTGACTTTTGCCGGGGTTTAGTTCAAGAGCACTAAGTTGCACGTGACTTTATGTAATAAGGGAGGTCACGTCATTTTCAATATTTTGCATTTACTACACAATAAGTGCATTATATTGTATTAGCAAACTTTTTGAACAAGTTTTTGAAAGAACCTTGAATAAAATCAGCATTTATATGTTTTATGTTTGGCATTTTACGGTTGTGGCGACACGTTTTGCTCTTCCTAGAAACATTGACTACTATCAGTTTAGCAACAAACGGCTTATCGGATATAAATAAGGGTTACTAATCAAAATATGTTGATTTCATAATTTCTACCCCCCGAACAAGTCATGAGTGACTTTCCCTGATTAATATAGCTACAATTAAATGTGCATGCTCTCCCCACAGATGTATATCAAGTTAATCCCACCTCTGTTCGAATTAGACCAAATTCGTGTTTTTTGGAGAAAAAAAATCACCTCAATCCATTTGATTTTTCTCAACAAATGACACCACTACTCGCATGGAAATAGGGCCCATATCACAATGCGTTTGCCATGACTCAATAGCCAAAATGAAGATTTTAGGATAGCCATGACTCAATAGCCAAAATGAAGATTTTAGGACAGCGTCGCTGATTGTACATCTAACTTTGATTGCATCCAATCAGGCATCTCCCATTCTAGCCCACATTAGTGGCTAATTGGCACAGAGGCTACATCACCTATTAAATGACTTCATATTGGAAGAGAATGTTAATGCTGTTGATGGTGACATTTGAGACATAGTTATGTCATCAAAGGAAATGGAGCATCAAACGCAGTGAGCTTTTGGGGTTATTACGCGAGGTATAAATTCCATTCTTTATAACATGTAGGGCTGGTAAGAAATTCAGTGACCTGTTTCAAACATAACCTTAACAACGGAGTAATGCGAACATATGCAGTACAGTACAATTTGAGATAACCTCACTAACTAATGTAATTTTCAATGTCTATGGCTACGAACATAATAGATTATCAACTTTTCGGAATTAACATTGAGTTTGTCATCTGATTCAATTACCTGAGGAAATTGAAAAACAAAAAAACGTAATGTTATTTCGTGGTTTACATTGTGGAATGTTGGATAAATAGGAAATATAATCAGCAAACAGAGACTGTTAGGAAATTGAAAATTGCACAGAGATATAAATTTAGACTTTGAAATTTAAGCAATATACTCCTTCTGAGCGGAAGCCACACGGTCATGTGGCCTTTAGAAACGTCACCTGTCATTAGCAGCCCCGTCTAAGGACGGGGCTGCTATCAGTTTTTGTAAAGTTTCCATCGCCGCCGCCGCCGCCGCCGCCGCCGCCGCCGCCGCCGCACTCGTACTACTAGCTATTACTTTTTTCCCCTAAGCTTTCCAGAACTCTTATTCATACCTTACTCCTCATACCTCGGGGGAACGATTTTGACACGTTCACTTTCAAGGTCAAAGGTCAAGGTCACGAGCTATGTATTCACACTAAGAATTCCTTGTAAACGCGATAACTTGAAAAGTTTTTGTGCTATGAAGCTCTAACTTGGTATATATCATCCTTGGAAAAGTAAAAAATTTTGAAAAGGTTTTGGCTACAATCCGTCAAAGGTCAAGGTCACAGCAAGGTCATGACGTAAACATGTTTTAGCGAAAATGCTTTATTTTAACTATGAACACTTTTAATCAATACATGATTGTTATACTCCAAAAAAAGTGTTCAATGATTGTGTGACCTTGAAGGTCAAAGGTCAAGGTCATGAGATATGAGTTATTACAAAATGCACTAAATTGGGGTATAACTTTATCCCATTTAGCTTTTCAGAACTCATGAACATGTCTAAATGTTAATACTTCCAGGGAATCATTATGACATGTTCACTTTCAAGTTCAAAGGTCAAGGTCACGAGTTATAAAATCACCACAAAATTCTTTGTAAACACAGTAACTTGAAAAGTTTTTGTGCTATGAAGCTCTAACTTGGTATATATGATCCTTGGAAAAGTAAAAAATTTTGAAAAGGTTTCGGCTACAATCTGTCAAAGGTCAAGGTCACAGCAAGGTCATGACTTAAGCATGGTTTAGCGAAAATGCTTAATTTTAACTATGATCACTTTTAATCAATACATGATTGTTATACTCCAAAAAAAGTGTTCAATGATTGTGTGACCTTGAAGGTCAAAGGTCAAGGTCATGAGATATGAGTTATTACAAAATGCACTAAATTGGGGTATAACTTTATCCCATTTAGCTTTTCAGAACTCATGAACATGTCTAAATGTTAATACTTCCAGGGAATCATTATGACATGTTCACTTTCAAGTTCAAAGGTCAAGGTCACGAGTTATAAAATCACCACAAAATTCTTTGTAAACACGGTAACTTGAAAAGTTTTTGTGCTATGAAGCTCTAACTTGGTATATATCATCCTTGGAAAAGTAAAAATTTTTGAAAAGGTTTCGGCTACAATCTGTCAAAGGTCAAGGTCACAGTAAGGTCATGACTTAAGCATGGTTTAGCGAAAATGCTTAATTTTAACTATGATCACTTTTAATCAATACATGATTGTTATACTCAATAAAAAGTGTTCAATTATTGTGTGACCTTGAAGGTCAAAGGTCAAGGTCATGAGTTATTGCAATTCCTTCTAAACACAATAACTTGAAAAGTTTTTGTGCTATGAAGTTTAGATTTTGTATATATTATCTCTTGAGAAGTTCAACATTTTCAAAAAGTTTTGGGTACTAATTGTCGAAGGTCAAGGTCACAGCAAGGTCAACATATATGGAGAAAATGGATTAATTGTATTTTTAACACTTTATTTCATTACAATAATGTTATACTCAATGAAATGTGTTCATTGATTGTGTGACCTTGAGTGTCAAAGGTCAAGGTCACGAGAAAATTCCCAATTTGGTGAGGCCAGTAAAAGGCGGAACAGGGTAAGGCGAAACCCAAAGTTCCGGGGCTGCTCTGCTTTTGCGGTATCCCGCAAACGCTAATCTAGTTTTTACCATGTTTTCAAGTTCAAAGAACAAATTCACATTTTTTATGAATGGTATTTCGATAAGGAATGGTTTGGCAACATTTTGAATTACACAAGAGTTAACTACAGGTAAACATGATGGCTCAGTGAAAATCTTAATCAAGGGAAAGTTGTTCGGCTTTCGAGCACTATTTTTGTCGTCTGAAGTGGCTCTGAAATGAAATAATAATGAAATGATTATCAGTAGCGCGTAGATAAAACAAAACAGGCTTCTAAGTGGATGATGTCATTCGTCTGAGTACTTCTGTCTGAATTCTAGGCCATTCATGATGTAGGCCCTTTGGCAATGTTTCTCTTGTTTGTATGTATGGCTGGCCCTTGTTAATATGTCGTCTGAGGTGGTCCCAGATGTGTTCAATCGAGGACACGTCCGGATATCGCTCTTTTTTGCTATCGTCAATATTTAACGCTTTCATTAGTCTTTGACATCAACGTCAGATCTTAAGCAGAGCTTAGATACCCTGGTTTTGAAGGGGTCTGGCAAATGGTCCTTATTACTAGATGTCTAAGAATAGCCACCTTTTGGTCCATCAAGTAAAGCAACTGTTAAAGACGGTAACCATTTGGGGTCATGACCTACCCCTTTGACCTGTCAGACGTCCTACCCATCGGTCTCTGACGTTTGAACAATGAAATCTTTTTTGGCGTTGAACAGTTCATAAATATTATCGCACGGGGCTGAATCGCCCTTATTTTGCCATGTTACACGTGGCATGTTTCCTTTCTATGACATGATCTAAAAATACAAAACGTTTCTACTACCAAAATTCCAAATGATTGTTTATGAACAGATAACACAAAATTCAATGGAAATATTGTATTAAAACAGACAAAACATGAATTTCGTGAAGTTTAGTGCATAAGGTATGTGATTGCCTTTTTATTGTTTATAATAAAACGTGAACATAAAGACTTTGCGCAGTGATAACATCCCACCATAACATACTGTTTTCACAAATATATTTTTAAATTTGTTAGAGAAGAGAAGATTTTCATAACCGAGTTTAAGGATTGACTAACGGTTTTTAGAAACAAATGCTAGTAAAACTGTTCAGTCTTTCTGTGAACTACATTGTGAACCCACAAGGGGAAACATCACTAATGTGGTCGGAGCTTAGAGCTTGAATCTTAAAGGTTAAACATATAACTGGCAACGCCAGCAAATTTTTATCATTCATACGAAATGTTAATTTTAAATATTGGATCATTTTGCAGTCTCAAAGTGTATCAACATACACGTATAGGTTCAAATCAGACGCCATTACGTCAAGAACTCGCGAGCACTTCGCCATGTAAATCATATCATTGCCTTATATAACCTTTATTATTTGCAACCTGAGAGGACTTCAACTGTATCTTACAGTTATTGAGAAAATATACTCCTATCGACTGTTTGACAAATTGACTAAGAAATAAAATCATATCATTGCCTTATATAACCTTTATTATTTGCAACCTGAGAGGACTTCAACTGTATCTTACAGTTATTGAGAAAATATACTCCTATCGACTGTTGGACAAATTCACTAATAACGCCTTCGTTTCCTTTCTACATTCGAGGTATTTCACTTCAGATGTATTTACAAGGCAACATACTTGGACAGTACATTGTACGTTGAATACTGTTCTGTAGGGGTTTAACGTGTAGTCGGCAATTTTTACCTTCTAAAACCTGCTTTCTATCTCTTACTATGCCTTTCTTTCCGTCTTTTCCCTCATCCTTTCGATCCCTTTCTCTCTGATCTGTCTACTCTCTTTTGGATGGCAACATCCACGTGTTTAATAACTGAAATATTGTTCAAAACACGTTAAACACCACCTCACTCACTACCTATTTAACACGCGGATGTTGCCATCCAAAAGAGAGTCGACAGATCTGAGAGAAAGGAATCAATAGAATGGTAGAAAGAAGGAATGAAAGGCAAATTGATAGATAGAGAACAGGTTTAAGAAGGAGTCACATGGTTCTACCCGTCGACCTGTCAAGCTTGGGCAGGCATGTGTAAGCTCCAGCTAGCATAGCTCTCGGGGTCGCCGAAGCACACAAACCACACCACGATAAGGTGATAAATGAGGATAAATCTTTATTACATCATATGATGAAGTTTATTGGATTTTGAGAACAAATATTTTTAGAGAAACATGGCATGTTGTAACCTAATGCTCATTAACCTGTTTTCTCTATAAAGGGATGTAAAGATACGTTTGAATATTGTTGATTTTCAGCGTTTCCTGACAACGACCGTGACGATAGTCATTTTTATTACGTTACCTTTGGTGGCTAGTTAACACATATTTACTTGTTATCCATTACATGATCCGAAGACGCCAAAATAGATTTCTAACATGAGCATCAGTTTGGGGGTAGTGATTATGTTGATGCTTAATACGATTCTAAGGCAATCAGGATTAATCACATGTGACTTTACATTAAGTTTCATCAAAGTAATATATATATACACCTTTGCTGAGCTTAAATGAAACTTTCCTAGACTGCCAAAAACATGAAAGCTAGGTGATTAGTGGTTCATCAAAATGTGTCTGTTTCATGTTTTAGATCCCATTTCCCTTTCAACAATTACAGCACAATCTTGAAGATGGATTTCGCAGAGACCTCAGTGTGACTACCTACTGGATAAAGTATAGGTTGCCATAATAGTGGCTGTTGAAAGAATCAACTAAGCCTAGGGATAGATAATGAGGAAACCCAGAAGTGATCCTGCTCTTACCAGCTTCATCCAGGAGACATCTTAAGAACAGCACCTACAGCGTAAGCGTTGGAGAAACCTCTGAAAACATGTCCCCTTTACAAAAGATTTCTTAAAATTGGTAAAATTAATGATTATTCGTCGTCATGAGATTGTAGGTGGCTTACTTCGATTTCGTATGTTTTCGTGGTCAATTCTTTACATTCGTGAGCAAAATTCGTTCGTAAGTGGTCAAAGCTTTGTCTCCGAACTCCCGTTTGCAAAGGTTCACACGAATTCGTAATGAATCTAATTCTTTGTAACTAGGCTGATATATATACTTATGCAGTCATAGGTATGCTATTGTCCTTCGGAAAATCATGAAGTTGTGATCCGAAAACAACCTATCGGTCTTGTATGGTTGATAAAGAATTTTAACATAAGTTGCAGAGAATCAAGAATCCTCAAGGATACTTACTTTTTCATTCATCAAACGTGGACTTGTCGTAATGTTGGGGGATATTAGACCTCCCGCGATAACAGCAATGGTTTGGTCAAATATTATAAAATAGAACCGATAAGTGTTTAGAGTTTGATTGCTTCGGCGACCCCGAGAGCTATACCAGCTGGAGCTTACATGCTCCTGGTAGGGTCACTCAAGCTGGACAGGTCGACGGGTAGAAGCCAGACCAAATGTGAGTCCTTCTAAAACCTGCTTTCTATCTCTTACTATATCTTTCTTTCCGTCTTTTCCCTCATCCTTTCGATCCCTTTCTCCCTGATCTATCTTCTCTCTTTTGGATGGCAACATCCACGTGTTTAATAACTGAAATATTGTTCAAAACACGGTAAACACCAACTCACTCATTCACTCACTCAGGTGACATGTTTTCATGTGTATAAAATTAAGTAAAAGATGTGTTGTCTTTGGACAATGTTTTTTTTCTCCCAATACCTTAACAATTACCAGGGTTATTTCTTATGCGGATGGTAAATAGAATCAAGCGCTCAAATATCATTATTGATTTCGAATTACGTAAACGCATCAAATTATTATCTCACAGATTAAACTGATATATACTGGAATTCAATTCTCGCCATATTCATTTTGAGGCTCATGACATAAATATATAATATTTCTCCATTATATAATACTTAACTGTAGACTTTTTGGAGATTTATCTTTTTTCATTTCATTAATAGCTTTTCTTATTTCGACCTCAGTAATTGGAGATTCTAATATCTGTTTTTCAATACCATTCATCTCGACACTCGAACATGTTTGAAACTCTGTGTTATCGTCAATTTCAACTTCAGGTCTATCAAAAATAGTCTTAAAGTGATTATGCCAGGTTTCACCAGATATATCTGCACTGGGAGTTCTTTAAGTGGCAATACTTCGTAATTCCTTCCAAAATAATTTAGAATTTGTTCTATATTCATACAGCTTCCTAGCTTTAAATTGTTGTGTTGTTTTCCTCCACTGTCTACATTTGCTTCTATATTGATTTCTTAAGTGACAGTATCGATTTTTATTGGTCACAGTTCTAACTCGACAATCATAACCGTAAAATTTCCGATTTGAGTAACTAGGATAAGAGGTCGCGTCAGCCGACGTATCGAATTGACCAATCAGGGCTTGACTTACCATCCTGCAATTGTCTGCTTTCGCACATATAACGTTGGAGGGTCATAGGTCGCCGAAAAAACGTCGGCAACATCACCTTTTGGTGAAAGAAGACGTTAAACTCCAACCCAACAACAACAGGTCGCCGAAAGATCGGCTGACGCGACCTCTTTCTATATCTCGCTAGACTCAATATCGGGAGTACAGCGACTATTATTGAAGCTAGGTTGACTTAGACTGCCGAATAGTAGCCCGCGGATTTCTCTACAAGAGAGGGCATGCTTTCGGAAAACCTCCGTACGGTCTGAATGATAACCTATTTGCACTATTTCATTTGACGTTTTCACAAACGAGAAAGTTTATGAATCCGTACAGCATGAGAGCCTCTGTAAGTTCGGTATCATATCTTCAGGACAATCTTTCTACAGTGTTGATCCGACTTCAATGCCTCATATTCCTAATTGATATCGCATAATTATCTTAAAATCTATCAATAATATGTATTCTTTTAAAGCATCAAATGATTACATGTTCTAGTAATTTGAATACGTGGAACTGCTCAGAGTATCTTTCTCAAACTTAATTTTTATAAAAGCATATTCGTTGTATTATAACTATACATTTAATTTCAAAAGCAATTAATCCATGTTCATTGCTTAAAACTATTTTTTCGTATAGAAAATAAGTGTGATATACGACAAAAAGGTTACAAAATGTCACTTTTCATTCCATACCCCATACCAGTCCCCGGGCTGATATCGGGGTCTCGGGCTGATGTGAGGTATGATATGAAAAAAGACATGTAATAACCTCTAAATATTATTTTAACGGAAAACTAAGTGCGTACTATTTGATCACATGCATTAAACCTTTAACGAAAATATTGATTGCAATGGATTTACGTTGTAGTCACCTTTTTGACGTAACTTCATGACTATTCAAATAGTATAGTATGATCCGCTCAAAGTAACGAAGGGGATGTTTGTTATCAAAATTACGACCACGGATGTAGAATTTGAGTTAAAGGAAATGACAGGATGCCGATGGGCCGAGAAAAGATACGTAAATGAGGTTTGGTCAACACTTCAAAGCAATCATTTTGAATTTAACATTCTTGCTATCAACATTCTTGACAGTATGCTCATTGGCATGGCTCATTTCCATTTAGAAATAAAAACTTTCAGCTTATGCGAGCCATTTTAACGCTTCCGAATAAATATTCCCTGCTCAATTTAAAACTCTCACAACTTTATCTGCTAATCTTTGGATATAGTTGCTCTCTACTCAATCAATCAAAGGATCGCATTTGGGGATTACTCAGCATTGATTTCACGTTTCCTCTTGAAACACCATCTGAATGGTTTGTGCCTTAAGGGACGGATTATAAGTGACACTATTTCTTCTGTACTTTTCCTCGCCCACTAGATTTGATCTTTCATTTCCTGTCCATCAAATTCATGGGCTACAACATGGCATCTTTCAAGAAAAGATGTTAATTCGAATTAACCAATTTATCAATCGAGCGGTGGTCTCAGAAAATGATGTTCCTCTGGCTGTAATATATTCATCTGTCAACAAAATGGCGAAAACAACTCGATTATAAGATGGAGATGCTTAAAAAAATAGAAATGCCTTTGATAGAGAGCCATAGCATAGTAATAACTTTGTCAGGGTCAATTAAAACAACCACAAAAACACCCAAACGAGTGTTGCTCATGCAAATGTTTCATGCGTTGGCTGTTTTTCGTCAAGCGACAAATTCAACGTCATGCGATGTATTCCCCTTTATTATTAAATGATATTGTGAAGAGCTTTGATTATACAACACGCAGATGACTTATGGCGCCATTATTTTGCAGTTACATCGAGAAAAGTTTCAGATGGATGATCTTGATATAATGTGTGATTAAGAATGAACAATTATTTTGCATGATACGTTACGGTACTCATCCTAAATCAATCAATTATTCTTCAAAACAAATATCCTTGACTTAATGAACTTACAAACATTTTAGTGAGTTCCTATCCAACAACCTTTTAATATTGATTAAAAGTTCCAGATAAGCCTCAGAAAGATAAAAAGTACTGCAAGACTGTAGGGCAAAGATAGGACACGAAATTCAATGAATAATTAATAAGTTATTTCGAAATATCGATATGTACATATATATATATATATATATATATAGTTAGGTTTGACTTTAAGAAATTCATATGTAGGCCTACAGTTTGCTATACGAGAGAACGTGAAGATAGAGTTGTTTTTGTTGTAATAAACCGCATATACTGTAGGTATTTGATGGCGGGTAACATCAAGCAAACTCGTGTTTTCGTTAACCAATAACTTTCAAACACAAATCAATCACTAAACACTAATCTTCAGTTTGATGGATTTCCGAAATGAAAGTTAATTTTAACGCCAAAAAACAAGTGCTCGCTCAGATCGATGTACTGCCAACGAGAGATTTTATAGACGTTTCCTCGCTGTGTTGGAAGTTAGAACCGTTTCCGATTAAAATTATGGCAAGGGC
This sequence comes from Steromphala cineraria, assembly GCA_916613615.1. NCBI lineage: Eukaryota > Metazoa > Mollusca > Gastropoda > Trochida > Trochidae > Steromphala > Steromphala cineraria. Next base: position 12,874,941 of record OU744729.1, read on the forward strand.
CATTCCCTCCCCACAGAGGCAAATCAAGTCATGAAATGTTGATCGAGCCTCTGTTCTTATTCGTCGAGTTTGTGGGATAGAATGGGAGACGCCTGATTGGAGGCAATCAAAGTTAGTTGTGCTATCAGCGACGCTGTTCTTAAATCGTCGATTTGGCTACTGAATCTACTGAATGTGATATAAACCACCTTTTCCATGCGAAAACTGTTGTCACTTGTTAACAAATGAATTTTGGTGCACTTTTTTCCGCCCACAGAAACTGCCGGTAGTAACGTATTTGGTCTAATAAGAACAGGGACTCGATCAACATTTCATGACTTGATCTGCCTCTGTGGGCAGAGAAGGTCCAAGGGAAGGTTATTGGCTACAACGAAAGTCGGCTTCAAAATGGTGTAAAAGCACTTTACGACGCAGTTGTGTTCAGAGTTGGTAGATTAAAGGCATAAATAGAGATTATTACCCGAGGAAGTGTGTCATATGACTTTTACGAAACGAGTGTGGAGAGCAAGGGTTATACACAAATTTGCAGGAGTTTCGGTACAGTCATATGCCACACTTCCGAGAGTAATCATTTCTTTATTACTGATTCTATTCCATTTTACCATCTTAGAAATATCAACGAAACTTGCCGCTTCCCTTGCGACGGCCGGCTACAGTGACGCCACGACCAATTATGTTATGACGTCACAGGCGAAAATATACGGGAATTCGCGCTACAACAATCGTTGCTAGGAAAAAGTGATATGTGTCCTAGTGCTCATATTGAAGATATGTCACCACTTATTTTCAACCATATGGGTAATAAGATGAGCTCTGTTTTCTCTCGAAATGTATTATCGTTACATCTAAACAACAATCAAGAATGAATAAAAATAGGACGGCCAAAGTGACAATGGGATAAATAAAAAATGAAATCGTGTTGAAAACGGGTCGCTTAAAACATCGACTGATAAGCATTGTGAGTGCATTTTTAATATTTGAAAGTATTGAATGCGTCGGTGCCTTTACATTGAATTCGAACGCAGACAACACAAATTGAGATAACCTATCTACATAAACTTAATAATATCTGAGGCAAATTTTTTTTATCATGATTGTGATAAATTTGCACCAAAAAAACATTGTTATGAGATAAGAATGACCATTACAATTCGCAAGTATCTTTATAGAGCATAGACATTTTTATGCTTTGTTTAAGTGAGAAAGGATTTGACATATTTTAAAAGAAACACTTTAGTAGAATTTATCATATGTAAGATTTTCAATTAGAAACATTTCGAGTTGTTGACGTATTATCAAATTGATAAGGACAAGAGTTTAATTATCTTTCAAAGATTACTTTAAAGTGTCTTTTCCCAAAAAATAAGATTGTATGTTAATAAATTTTCACAAGTTAATTTTGATATAACTTGAGTTATAAATTTTGAGTTAACAACAAGAAAGAAACATTATACGTGGAAATCAATATTTTACGTGCATATGTTTTCACATATTGACACCATTTAAAAAGTGTAGAGGTCATGATAGCGTAAATTCTATCAATTGTCTTACCCCTGGTTACTTTTAACGAAAGTATTTTAATAAAACATTAACAAGAAAGCAATTACTTTATTAAACTAATGCAAATGTATGTTATTGTGTTCATGACATAATTTAATACATAACATGTCTCTTAGGTATTAAATAAATTTCAACAAACTTTGGTGTGTACTTTCATTTGCCTTGCAGTTTATATTCGCGTAACCCAAATTAACACTTCCAATTTACATGAATACTTGTTTTAAAAAAACTATCAAATTATCAACTCGTAACTGTCAATCCGATTGCATAAATTTCAACAAACTTTGGTGTGTACTTTCTTTTGCCTTGCAGTTTATATTCGCGGAACCAAAATTCACTCGTCCAAGTTACATGAATACTTGAAAAAAAACTGTCGAACATTATCAACTCGTAACTGTCAATCCGACTGCTTTAGATAACTTGTAAAAATTTCGTTGACTGATTGAGGCACGTCATTGTTCGGTTTTCGATCACAATCGCAACTTCGAACCTTCTTTTTGTTTCTATAAGACGTCGATTAGATTTTAAAATATATTCCCGCAAAAGTCGAAACGTCTCGATCAGTTGACGCTATAGGGAAAGTTTGGCATACATAACCCACGAAAACGCGAAGTGGCTCTTTAAAGATATAGTCATCTTAAAGGTTCCTTCGCAAAGTAATAATGACGACAGTCATTTATCAGAACTTAAAGGGGCAGTAGCACGTTTTTAGGGGGAATATAGGGTGATGTCAGGAAAATGAAAATAATTGGTTCCAATTGAAAGACAATGTATTTAAACTAAATGTAGCAGTAATAATTCAAATATATAACGTAAAGTTTAGCCATGCGGTTGCTTTTTCTTATAAAAAATAGAGCCATTGGCTCTGTAGCTCATCAGGCTGTATATTTGATTTTGCTTTAGGGTGTGGCCAATGTGTTTCCCCCCTTAGTAGGGGCCACAGGGTCACAAAATCTACAATTATTAATCTTCACTAGTCAAGGAGTCTGTACACAAAGTTTCAGCTTTCTAGGCTTTATGGTTCTGGAGAAGAAGATGAAAATAGGTTTAAGGGCTTGGCCCCTGTGGCCCTTATTAGGGGTCACAGGGCCACCGAAGCTACAATTTATAATCCTCACTAGTCAAGGAGTCTGTACACAAAGTTTCAGCTTTCTAGGCCTTATTGTTCTGGAGAAGAAGATGAAAATAGCTTTTTAGGGCGTGGCCCCTGTGGCCCTTATTAGGGGCCACAGGGCCACCAAAGCTACAATTTTTAATCCTCACTAGTCAAGGAGTCTGTACACAAAGTTTCAGTTTTCTAGGCCTTATGGTTCTGGAGAAGAAGTCGAAATTCCACAAAGTTTACGGACGGACGGACGGACACCGGACACCATGCCATGCCATAAGCCCATCCTTACAGGCCAGATGAGCTAAAAATGAATTAAAGGTGATCACACAAAATGGCCGCCAATGGATTTTATGTGAATCTTCATACTTTGTCCTCTGACTATGGATGATTGGCTTGTGTAAGTAGATTTTTGACACTGTCAAAATAGTACATTTAGCATTAACTTACAATTATGAGTGAAATATTTAAAATATAAAATTATCAAAAAACGTGCTACTGCCCCTTTAATACATGATTCGTTTGAGCCATAAACATTTGTAGTTATGTCTTAACTTTCAAAGACCTCATAAAACTTTTGTAATAATTCATATTTATTCATAATAGTGAGCGTATTGATAATAATACAAGGTTGATCAGTTTCCATCCTTTGAAGATCAAGAACATGAGACATGGTTATAAGGGTTCGTCATATTTGAATGTAAATATTCAAAGAAGAAAGTTGATAAGGCTAACTGCTTCACGGATTGCAAGCATTTAATGAAACTGCCAATAAAGTCTTTCATTAATTCAATGATAAATTGATGTCTCATTTCGGCTCGGGTTTGTCTTGTGAAGTTTGATCTGGTATGGACTTGGGTTAGGGATATTGAAATTACATTTGCTTTAAGGTGACAAATGCAAATGACGAATAACGATTTTCCAATTCAATGAACGTTATGACTTTGAAAATGGGCTTTCTGTTGATACGCCTTGGAGAAAGTTAATACTAAATTGCTTAGCTCGTGAAGATGTTTAATTTGCTACTGGATATTTTACTAGTAGGGTTCGTTTTGCTTGTTTATGTTCACTATTTAAGAGTAGCTCATGTTCCCTATGAACTTCAGTGGTATTTAATATAGGTTGCTATTAGCGTTCAATATATTTTTCAATTGGCAGCGATGGTACAGATTTCAAGTACTTGGCGTCCGAATCCTTACGGCATGAAATCAATGAAAAGATCTGAAATATTTCAGTCAGTTATTAAAGTGGTAAGAGTAACATACATTTAAGGTTTGGTAACCAAAGCGATAAAAAGCATTTCTTAACAGAAGAGAAGCGTTATATTGAGTAACATAAATCATATTCTTTCTATGACTAACGGTTTGTCCTTGTGTATATGGTGTGGCTCAATGTAGACATTCACATGATACCAGTTTAAAGACAACGCAACATAAGTTTTTCTCCTTAGTACATTTTTTATATTGACAACATTTTAAACATGGTAGGTGTCATGATAGTGTCAATTCTAATTTTTACCCCTGCCTACCTTAAACGAAGATATTTCAAGATAATAAATGATATTCTCTCTTAAAGGGCTGTAGCACATTTTGAGGGGGAATATACGGTGACGACCATTCTCTACCCACAGAGGCAGATCAAGTCATGTTGATATAGCCTCTGTTATATTACGACGAGTTTGTGGGATAGAATGCGAGATGCCTGATTGGAGGCAATCAAAATTAGTTGTGCAATCAGCGACGCTGTTCTACAATCATCATTTGGTTACTGAAACAAGGCAAAGGCATTGTGATATGAACCACCCTTTCCATGCGAGAAGCCTTGTCATTTGATAAAGAAATTCAAATGTATTGAGATGAAAGTTTTTTCCGCCAGGGGAAACTGCCGGAACCCACGGATTTCGGCGTAATATAACAGAGGCTAAATCAACATGACTTGATGTGGGGAGAAAATGGGTGACGACAGGTAAATGAAAATAAATGGTTCAAATTGGAAGACAATGTGTTCTAACTAAATGAAGCAGAAATACATCAAATATATCATGTAAAGTTCAGCTTTTTTCTTCAACTAAATGAATTAAAGGTGTTCACTTAAAATGGCCGCTAATGGATTCAATGTGAATCTTTATAAATTGTTCTCTGACTATGGATGACTAGTTTCTGTATTGAGATGTTTGTCACTATCACAATAATACATTTAGTATTAACTTACAATTATCAGCGAGAACATGAAACTATACAATTTTTAAAACGTGCTACTGCCCCCTTAATAGAAAATCATTATGCTTCTGTGGAGTCAGTGCCAAACTCCATTGTCTACTTGCAAGAGAACTTGAACTGCCAGGCGTGAGACAGAACATTCAAACTTCTGGCAGTAAATTGGCTGACAGTCAAACAATTATCTGGTTACCTCTAACGAGAAATTGTTTCGGGATAAGAATAAGAAAATGTAAATACATGTAAGTGTTCGTGAGTTAACCATAATAGTTTATAATATGAAAAATGTCAGATTTTGTTTCCTACATGTACTGAAAGACTGACCACAGTTGATGTGATCGTGAGGTCAACAGTCTCTCCTTACAGAGGTAGATCAAGTCATGAAATGTTGATCGAGCCTCTGTTCTAATTAACCGGGTTATTGGCTAGAATAGGGGATGCCTGATTGGAGGTAATCAAATTTAGTTGTGCAATCAGCAACGCTGTCCTAAGTCACCATTTTGGCAACTGAATCATTGAAAAAGCATGCCGGAAACCACGGGTTTTGTCTAATTCGAACAGAGGTAGATCAATATTTTATGACTTGAACTACCTCTTTGTGGAGAGAATGTGAGGTCATGTGACTAGGTATTCATTACTTTGAAGAGTATTTCACGGAAAATACCATTATCATTGAAACTGTGGGCTCTAGTTAGCTAACGAACCGTGGGCACTACTCTCAAGTAGAAAAGATCTTAATCAGATTGAGTTGTCATGACAGGGCTCCAAGATTTAAAACTTTTGATCTACGAATAATTGTTAGCATTAATGGGAGCCTTCAAATGCGATTGATTGACCTGTTTATAGCTAAAGACAAGTTAAAAGTATAAGAAACGACTGCGTAAAAGAAGTTAAATATGATATTCCAATTTTATAATATTACAAATGATTTTTTAAGTTCGTAAGTAAGATCGTTAAGTCAATTTTATTCCTTTGTGTCTCAACTAGAAATTAGAAGATGGTCGATCGTTAAGTAAATTTTATTCCTCTGTGTATCAACTAGAAATTAGAAGACGTCTTAGTTTAAAATTACTTGAATTGCTGAAACCTTGTCCAATATTAATGCTAGCAAAGCATTTTCAAATCTAATTAGGTGTCTACTGTATGTTAAAGGTTTAACGAGATTTCCCTAGAGTTTGATGGTTCGGTTGTCCAGAATGTTAATTGTCCCTAGTCTAGTCATTTGACAGCAATAATTTCAATAATCGTTGCATTATGTCAAGACCTGGCAAATTAATTTGACACTGGATACAACGTGTTCTGATTGATAGACAGCAAACTTCGTTATAAGAGTAAGCTTTTACCGTAGATTATACCGATATTTGATACCAATATCACGCGATTTCCAGAGTAAGAAAAGGTAAATTGCCGTTTAAAGTTTAGAAAGAAAGTGGAGTGTTAGAGATGTCAATCAGTCTTAAGGAAAATAGCACTTCAACTCGCGATTATCAACTTTTTCAAGAAAGGTTGATAGCGTAGAGAACAAGACACGACAGGTATATATCAAAGTAAAAAGATGCTGATCTCATTGTAAGTATTCTATCTACTGTGGCTGGAAATAGACTTCTTGAAAGCATAGAACCTCTGAAAGTGTGGAGTGAAAAGTAAGTGAAGGATCAGCTGTATTGATTGAGGATCAGTTATTTTGTATAGTTTTGTGTTCTTAGAACTTAAGTAAGGCACGTAGAGTTGTTCCTGTGATGTTAAGCTATGGAAAGCCAAAAGTGACATCGCGACATCGTGCTTGGACTACTAAACGATGACATGACGTCCCTTGTGGCCTGCCATAGGTTTCTCCGCATCTTCCAAGGGCTGTTTGTGCAATAACATCAAAAATAGGAACGAGACCGAAAACATTCCACCAAAGTAACTGCTTTTAAATTAGATAAAAAGGTCTAAAACTTCCAATGGATTTGAAATACCTGATCAAAATACACAATTTATATCAAATAGGTTTGCATAGCTCCTTAGGCTAAGTCCATCATAGTTTCAGATGAAGATGAATTACTACATCAGAAGTACCCACTGTGGCATGCTCAAACTGAAATGTGTTCTAATACCAACACAATCCCTTATATTTGAAAAAGACACATTTACCAATGATAAGTTTTTTATACAACAACATCTCTGAGTGTAACCACTGAATATATTCCAAGGGAATGAATAATGACATATTTCCTCGAGATGTTTGGTACAGTTCAGGTTAATCTCACTTGCCTGTCAAGCCTTCCCTCGTTCATTGAGAGTGATGTCCTGTTTAGAAACCTTCAAGCAGCAAGATTAGATTCCTTCAGAAGTGCAACCCTTCCTGTGGGTCTATGATGAGATTGACTACTCACTTCTTGATTAGATGTCTGAGTTTCCCAACATCCTATGTGATACGTGCTTTATCATTCCAATAAACATGCAGAAACGACTGATACATATAAAAAAATCACCCATTGGTCTAGCATATGACAATTCTGATATACTGCAGAAACGAATATAAATCAAATAAGTACAAAAGCAAAATACAAATGTGACTGTCTGAGACGGCTCACTACCATTTGTACAAAAGCAAGTGTAAAAGATACCCGACGAATAGGCAGCATGTGTCAATTTCCGTTTCATCTGCCATGTGATGCTGTGAATGATACTCTTAATGTTAGTTCGATATCATTGAAATATTGCAATTAGTGTATCAGTGTGCGTATTAAATGAGAGAGAGACAGAATTTTCCATATTATAACTGAAAACTTTAATACTACCAGAGTATTCGTGTTGTAATTTTCGAGGACAATTTAATGTCCCAATAGTTAAATCAGTAAATTGTTATGTACTTTGGTTGAAAGTTATTCGTTGTAGATCAAAAGGTTATTTAAGTTAGATGTAAACTTTCAACAGTTACGTCATTGAAAAAAATTAATGTTTTACATTTCAGTCGATAGTGACGTAAAGACGTTTTTGTTATGTACTTGAAAAAAAGCTATCCCAGTCAACATTGATGACACTCCGAAATGGTAAACATACGATTTTAGCATAACAAAAACTTTTGAAGCTATTTGTTTCTATCTCCCAAGATGCAAACGGATGCATTAAGGCAGAGCATGCTGTTGACATTCTACTTTAAGTATTGTAAACAAAACATCTAACGGCTGAGGACTCACTTAAGTGTCGTGACATAAGTGCATTGAACATGTAAATTTAGCTGGTTGGTCAGGCCCTTGTACGTGAATAGAATCTTTGGCATAGCGTACAGTCCATTAAAAACAAGATCGAAGGACTTCGTGATCTGATGTCCAATACACAAATCAACCGTAGGTATTTAGTGCCGTCTACGCCGGAAATGTTTTCTTTTAGGTACACTAAGTTGAAGTTTCAAAATATATCTAACATTAAACAATAAACATTGACCATTATTTATCCCCCGCCACGAAGTGGAAGGGGGACATAGGTCTGGGCTCCGCCCGTCCGTGTGTCCGTCCGTCCGAGTAAAAGGGGACATCTTTTCTCAAAAACTTTATAAGAAAGGCTAACAAAAATTTTTCTGTGTCTTCGTGTTATCAATACCTTGATGGAGTTCGAAAAACAGAACCGCAAAATTATATTTTTCGGAGTTTTTGCACTTGTTCCTTGTTTATGGACTCTGTTCGAAGGTGTTGTCAAAGGGGACAACTTTTCTCAGAAACTATTTGATATAGCTTACCCAAATTTGCTGTGTGTCTTCGCGGTATCAATACCTTCATGAAGTTTGAAAATAAGATCTAGGCCATGGAAAAATATATTGGGATCTTTTATGAAAACTTATTTGGCGGGGGATGTTGATTACCATGTCGTCTTGTTATATTTACGTAAAGGTTGTTAACACTGGGAACAAATGATTACAATATTGTGATGTATATAAAATAAAGATAATCAAAGAATTATTTCAATTAAATAGTTTATATATAAAAAGGTATAGAACAGTTTCAAAACCGATTTACCTTGTCAAAATTGTCAAATATAAAAAAGAGGAACAAGAACCATACTACCATATAAGACTCAAGTCAACTGTAGACAGTTATCGACATGTTGGTCGGTTACCAAAGCATATTATTCTTATTTTTAAAACACACTTACAAAAAACTTGTTATCAGGAATAACAATGACAGTGATTTCTATGACACGAATATCACATTTAAACAAATTGACAGCACTAGATATATAGATCGATGCCTTCCTTATCAAGGCATTCAAGTTATCATGTGACGTGACAGTTATCCGGCTCAGCAATTCGTATTTCATTCTCTCTAAAACAGACAATTTAATCTTCAGATTTACTTAAAAGCACATACGCAATTATCACGAAACTATTTATAACCACCTGTATTTCCTTGTGCGCATTGAAAATCTGTTGAATCACACACAGCATAGCTAAGAACGTGGACGCTTTAAGCTTATAGCTATCCTACATATTTAGTATATTATATAACCCCACACAACCATGAGATTATTTGAAGCATGCATCGAAAGTTAGGATCAAATTTGTAATTGCTGGCGTTTTGATGGTGTTTAGATACATGTAGGCCAACATTTACAATTTATTTCTTACCATTATAATAAACCCTATTTAAACAAAAGAAAAGGTTAATTTATACTAAAAAATTATCTGGTATGCAGTAACCTCCGTATATGTACAGGTATATGTATATATTGATTTAAATGGTGAAATATGTTCTTTTCTTCTGTTTCATACTTATAAAATAGTGATCATTAAAACACAATAGACCTAGATGTTGCCTAGATGTATGTCAAATATTTTTCTTAACATCCATAAGATACCATACATTAAGAAAACGGCCAGAAGATGATGAATTTATGGTGATGACACGGCACGAAATCAATAAACATCTTGGAATTATGTGACATCTCGGTGAATCATGCAAGAATTATTAGATTCATGTGTATTATAAGACCCTTACTCCATAAAATGAAGATATAAGAGATCATGCAAAACACAAATTTTTCTCGCATGTTGCGAGCACAAAAGTAATGTAATTGAACAAGACAATAAGTTTTTACGTCCACGCTACCGCTTTTTCAGATCATTTTCTACTAAATGTGCAGCAGTGATATTTTCTTAAAAACATGAAACTAGTTCATTTCTTAGAAAGTATCATAAGATTTCTTGAAAAGTCTATAAAGTTTGAGGATTTATCAGATTACTGGTGTTGTTACATTACTCTAGCGAAAGCAACACTTTTGTAAGAACAGTTAAAAGGAATTTAAGCATTTGAATGGAAAACTTAGAAAGTTTACTTTAATGGTTAATCTGATTTCAGATATATATAGCTTATTACCGTTACTTATCGATGTTTTCCATTTGATAGTTTGTAACGGATTGGCGCAACCATTGTTAGAGAGCATTCTTGATTCTTTTAAAGGGGCAGTAGCACGTTTTCTGAAAATTATTATTTTCAATATTTCACTGATAATTGTACGTCAATGCTCACTGTATCATGTTGACAGTGTCAAAAATCTCATTACACAAACCAATCATCCATAGTCAGAGACTAAATAATATAGATTTACATAATTTCCATTGGCGGCCATTTCTGTGTGAACACCTTAAATTCGTTTTATGTAAGAAAAATGAATCGCATGGCTGATCTTTATATTATATATTTGACTTATTTCTGCTTCATTTAGTTCAAATACATTGTCTTTCAATTGGAACTACATGTATTTATATTCCCCTAAAAATGTTCTAGTGACCCTTTAACTGCTGACTAATGTAGAACATGATACTAAAATGACAAAGACTATGTTCATGTTCTGTAAGCTTGTGATCGACTATCGGGGGAAAAGACACCGAAACAAAATTTGCGATAAAAATTGCGACGAAACCTGCGAGCATTTGCTGAATCTATTTTTCTCATTTGTAATTTTTGAATCTCCACACAATACAAGATAATTCACATGAACAACTCAAATAATAAATCCAGTATATAACAAACATTGCATGCACAAAGCTTGTGATCGACTATCGGGGGAAAAGACTCAAACAAATTTTGCAATGAATTGCAAGGAAACCTGCGAGCATTTGCTGAAAGTAGCAATCAAAGCATTGATCATGAACTTTTTTAGTGATCTCTATATATCTATATCCAACATATTTACATAGCAAGGAAGAAAAAAAGTGATTTTTTTTATCTTTTCGTAAGTTTGAGTTATGACCAAACTAAAGCTCGTGCATGAAACATTATTTCATCACTATACTACCTATCGTTAGTTAGTTATCGTTGGGAATAGGGAAAATTAAAAAACAATTCATTTAAAACTTGATTACAAACATTAGAACATTTTCTCACATTGCTGAATGTAAGGTGCTATCCTGGATAATGCGTTACCTGAAACAATTACTGGACATAAAAACTCAGGATTTGGTAACAGGCACGGACTTAATATTGATATTTAAAAGTAATATTCCATTTATTAAATAAAATGTGACATACATACTTACACAGCAATATAAAGTAGTTTGTAGACAGAGAGATATTATTCGTCAAAAGTCTATGTGAAATTTTAGTAATATAATAAATCGAGTGAATTTTTTTCTGACTGTATGATAAACATAAGGATGATATTAGGTCATTTTCATTTCAACTGTAAAGGAGTGAAAGATATTCAGCTTACACCTCCCATTATTGAACATGTTTTACATCATATTAGGAAAATACGTTTTTCTATTATATTAGCAAAATATACATCTACAGCTCCAGAACAGTCTTCATTTATACAAGAATCGAGCTTAATTGTATCCTGTCTCAGGGTACGATCGTTGCGCTAACTTCACTTATCTGTACCCTGGGCTCAGAAGCTAGATTCGCTCGCGCGGCCCGACTTGGGATATAGCCAATCAAATCATTTTCTCGCGACCTTCTCGATGAAATTTCAAAGAGAAAATTATTTGATAGGCTATATCCCTGTCTGGCCGCGCGAGCAAATCTAGCTTTTGAGCCCAGGGTACAGATAATTGGAGTTAACGTAACGTTCGTACCCTGAGACAGGAGGGCTATATTGTGGATTCACGATATTGACAGATCGACAAGCGTACATGTAGAAACGGATCAATAACGCGCTAAACATGTGTATCGGTAAACATACTATCAGGTTAAGTCTGTCTAGAAGCATGTTTGAAATCAACAAAACACACAAAGGAAACAAGGAAATGGATTTCTCGGCAAATAGCATCGTGTGAATCGCAGCAGGGATGTTATGGAATATCGAATTCATCGTCGTTCATTTTGAAATAGTCGATATGGTAGAGGCCAGATGGTAGGAAAATATTACCTTGTCTGACCTGATCAGATGTCGCTGTATGGCAGCGTTGACTCATTGTTGATCTGTTATGATAAAATTTGAATGTATATGGTTGTTAACCAATGACGGATATTAATACGATCGTTATATAATTACTGTTGCATGACAAATGTGAATACGATAGTAAAATAATGCGTTCGCTAGGTCACGGTTTCTGGTTATTAGGATGTTTGATGCATTGTTAAATAGCCATTGTGTATAATGACATGAAAAACTGTAAAAACAACATATAACACAGCAGTATACACTTCATAAAATGATGTATTATACCATTTATTAAAAAGGTTATCCAATGTCGTAGCAGCTGAAATGATGCATTGGAAACCTTACACGATGACTTTAACCTGCTAACAGCAGCCTGTGGTTTATTGACTGTCAGATTCTATTGTACAAATGACTTGCTACAGGTTATTTATGATACTGCACGAATGCAACTGTCCCCTTCGGTATTTCAACATAGGCTATATCCCATTTTCACCGATATATATAGTCTATTGGGAAATTATCGAATTCTGAGGGAACGATTATGAACCACGTTAGTCATGTAACTGGCACAGAGAGTTTAATTCAAAACATGTTTTGAAATGTGTTTGTAAGTCCAACGTTTTACTTTGTATGTTTTGTAAACAACAACATGTGTTGAATACATTATATCCTATGATGAAAGTTACGTGTCTTTGTCAGGAACACGTGCCTGTACTCCTTCAGTATCCTTTAATATGAGTAAACACTCAGTTTTTCTGGAAAAAGGGTCAATTGCACGTTTTAGGGGGAATATAAGGTGATGTCAGGAAAATTAGAATGGAAGTTCCAATTGAAAGTCAATGTATTCAAAGTAAATGACGCAGTAATAAGTCAAATATATAATGTGAAAATCAGCCATTCGATTCGATTTTTGGTCGCCAAAGAACTTTATGTGCATCTTTATAATTTGTTTTCTGACTATGGTGATTGGTTTGTGTAATGAGATTTTTGACACTATCAAAATAATACAGTAAGCATTAACGTTAATTGAAAATAATGATTTTCAAAACACGTGCTTCTGCCCCTTTAAAGTTCGATAGAAGGATTCGTCAAGCAACGATTGAATGTAAGAACCTGTTGAAACTTGGCATGTTTTCTTCGAACAACCGGGCAAGAAGTTAAAATATAACAGTTTATGTTACTGAGATTGAAAAATTGTCCTTGTACATCTAACCATTATGTGAAGGGGTGTGATACATAATTGTGCTTATTCATTAGTCAGTGTCATATTTTGTTATATACTTATCGGCAATATAAAGTTATCACAAAATGAAATGAAGAAGATTAAAAGCGCTAAAGTTTACAATAAGAGCTGATATGAATTCTGACTTCATCATATGGCGCTTCAAACATTCGCTGTGAGTTCAGGTCAAAACAAATTACACATTATCCAATTCATCCTTTTTTGTGCAACTTTCGTTGTCAGTTTCCAATATGTGTTATTTTTTTAGTATATCATAGAATGTTTTGTTTCTGTTACACAGCTTTTTGTCAAGTTCTTTTTTGATCCCCATTCTGATATGAAGGAAGCAGACAAAACTACTGAAACATAAAGTTTGGTGGCCTGATATATTTCTTTGATATGAATTCGCATAGAAATATATTGAATCATTTCATTGATTAGTTCGCAGCTTTGTATTTATAATGTATATAATGCACTCAAAACACACCTCACAACGGTGTTTTCAATCGTAACACATTCAACATCATGTTCTACATCGAAACACATTTAATATCATGTTTTAAATCAAAACACAGTTCACAACATGTGTTAAATCGAAATACAATTTACAACATGTTTTTAACTTGAACGTACGCGTGTTTTGTTAATTAAACATAATTTATGCGATTGATTTTAGAGTTGTTTCGATTATTCATGAGTTTTTAAAACAGGGAAGTCTACATGCATGCGTTTTTATGTTTTTACAGTGTACGTTGTCATTTTGCCTGGTAAAGGTCGACATTTGAAATTGTAAAATCTATGTCAATGTGACAATTGCAACAGAATCGATTCTTCTTCGAGCTATTAATAATTTAGTCGATCCCAAAGGTTAGATTTCTAGTTTTAAATAGGAAGTTTGAAATGAGTGATCTATTCTTCTCAATAAGGGCGTCTGGGTCCAACGGATAGACGATATTTTTAAACAAAGAAATCAATATTTGCCGAAATTCATAGTCCAGTTATCAAAGTGTCCACAGATCCGAACATACGCCTTTATCAAAATTTGACAATCAAGCTTGGTTTGGTCACGATGAAAATGCATGGTGTGAGTGTTCATGGTTGTAAAGCCCCTTTGGCGGTCATAAATTAAACCCACAAAGTGTATCATTGAAATGTTTATAAATGAAGTGTACATAAAAAAGCTGAAATCATTGCATGAGTGCTCAACTGGAGTGTAAGCGAAATAATAGCTCGATTGCCTCGGGCTACGTCCTCGATAGTTTATTTAACAAAAAACCATCGGTATCGTGTTATTACTTACTACATGGCCTCTTATGCAAAGATGAATTGTTCGTGATGATGTTGTAAACTCAACTAACTATACTAAGTTAACTTACTTGAAATACGGTGTCCTTATTTGTCATGTCATCAAAACACATACGTTATTTCAAACGGTCATATTCTACGATGCCAATTAAATCGAGTTGTTTGACAGTAGCTGTCTACTGAATCATAACTGAGCGCAAATAATTGGCTCTTGCTGAGTGCTTAGTTATCATCCAATTATTTCTTGATCATAAAACTACCAACTCACGTCACATAATATCAGAAAAAGAAAAAACTCATTTTAAAGCCATAAATATATCGTTGGCATTATATTTTGCAATATAACGTCCGCCTATATCTTCGCAATGAGATGATAAACTTGATAATAAAAGATCAGTTGTCTACTTTTAATATTAGAATAATATGCAAAAACCTCTAATATAAACTTACAACGTACGATGACTTTATCTGATTGAAATATCCCCAACCGTGATCACAAAATTGAAACATGTTTTTTCTATGTTTTGGTATCGGCCTGGAGATAATAATACAATTAGTTCCATCTATCAGTACTACTTTATGCTTTGCCTGGAATTTTGAATGTTTGAATAGATTGAAAGGCTAAAATAGCCTATTTGTTCACCTCAATGCTTGATCAAATTTCACGCTAAGGACCATTTAAACCAGTTCTACGTATAAGCAACGCTCCACTGCGTTGTTTTGTCGATTGTCTGCATAGTACAGCGAGTAAACCAGTCTGGTATAACATGACTATGTCGCAAGTGAGGAGACTATCCGACGGCCTACTATGCCGTGTAAGATTTGCTTTCACGCTCAGCAGATATCCGGTGCTTAGTTTAAGTGCTGGATGCTAGCGGGAACTGGAACTAATAGATTGGTAGGGAGAGATTTACAGTGACTGTAGCCCCAGGTAGAATACTTCACTTGTGATGATGCCCGGTAGCAAACAACCTTTATGTATAGTAACTCGTTATCCTGAACTCTGTGTGAACCATGTACCGAAGTAATAGTTATTTCGATTTTCAAAGAGAAAACAGGTCGGTAATATTTTATGCATGTTTTTTACGAAACTTTGGCGAAATTACATGCTGTGGAGAAAAATCAATAACATCGAATATTCAACCTAGTCAACTTCAAATTACATTGGGTTTATGTAGATGAGACAACATAGTAAATTACAGGCCAAATGCTTCTAACAAGTTTCAGGACTAATGTAACGTGCAGGCTACAAGACAGGCCGTGAGTGAAAACGACACTTGATTCTCCCTGATCATTCTCTCCCCACAGAGGCAGATCAAATCAGGAAATCTTGATACAACCTCTGTTATATTACGCCGAGTTTGTGGGATAGAATGGGAGATGTCTGATTGGAGGCAATCAAAGGTAGTTGCGCAATCAGCGACGCTGTTCTAAAATCACCATTTTGGCTACTGAATCATGGCAAAGGCCGTGTGATATGAACCATGTTCATAGGTGGTGCAATTGTTTTCCGCCAGGGGAAACAGCTGGAACTCACGGATGTCGACGTAATAGAACAGAGGCTGTATCAACATATCATGACTTGATCTGCCTCTGTGGGGAGAGAATGCTCACTGATGTCTGTAATGATATTCTCAAAACAACATGGAGTTTCAGAAATTGAGGTGGGAGATGGGGGAATAAGTCAGAGCTGACTAATTTGAACCCCCCTCCCCCTTTTTGTATAGAAAGGACATAACGGAAAATAAGACGGCAAAACGTTGAGCCAACTCCTCTCAATCAACACCCCCCCCCCCCCCCCCCTTACTGTGCTATATGAAAAGTTCGATCCCCTAATTCACGAAATTGGTGCAGCGGGCCTGCTGTGATAGTCATTATATATTAATGGTAAACTGTTTACATTCAGTGATTTATTTTCTTATTGATAGACTGCCGTAAACATTTATCCATCGAGTTCAAAGGAAGTTTTACTACATTGTTCCTTTTTTTAAATGGGAAAACAGAATCAAAACCTTTTAAAAGAAGTATTAAGTATTTTAAGACCTTCATTTCTGAAAAGAATATGCACTTGATAAAAAAAATACAAACTAATTTTTCGAGTTTTCTGAAATTGCTGTATTCATAAAGTGCTATAAGGAGAACATAATATGACACGTTACCGTTAGGAAATCGTGGTAATTTCTTTCTTCATCTTGCTTTAACGTATTTGAACCCCACAAATGCTCGTTTGTGCAATAGTATCAGATATCACTGGTAACAGAAGTTAACGCATAAATTATAAATGCTTCTTAATGTCAAATATTGTTCTGCTATTGGACCAAATAAAACAAATTCTTACACATCAGTAATTTTATAAATGAGGAATATCAACAAACTTGATGTTTTACTGAATGAGGTAAACGTTTTCTTGCAAAACGTGGCATCAACGATATTTCAAATATCATATCATTGCAGAGACCGGAAGAGGCCGATTACTTTGACCTTTCAGTATATTCAACAAGCTGTGTTCATATAGGAATAAGTAGCTTACACAATTATCACTTATGTGACCTTTCATCACAACAAATATGTATTTTCTATATATAAGGTCATATTGATGGCGATATACGGTTGTGAGTAGCATAGAAATGTTCCTTCATTATAATACTTGAATACTTGGATCAATAACACCGGGTACCCTCAGGTATGATATATGTTGTTGTCTTCGTACTTTTATTCTTATTCCATCAAAACTCTCCAAATGGAACGGGGTGTAAAACTTACCACAGCGCAAAATAGAAAATAACCAAAATATGATAAATTCATCATTTTCAAAATGATTTTAAAAACAGTTTTGCAAACTGAAGTCAATCACTGACAAGACAAGTAGTTGTTTTACATTTTATCATCATTTATCGTGTTTTCGCTCGCAAGTTTAGAACGTGCAAGGGTTCTAAAACGCGTTCTGTTATCTCAGGAGCGACACAGTTTAACAATATGGGTTTACATCTCATCGACAGTCACTATTATCCTTCTAATGACCAACGAAATTTGCACCAACATTTAACCTGTTTAGACATCGTCTGTCCCATGATAATTACTCTATTTGTACACAGGACGAGAATCCCGAGTGGATGACAGATGAGCTTCTGTGTTCGCCAACAGGTTACTGTAGCTGTCTGAGTAACAGGTGGCGGAACGTCGATGAGAGAATTGTCAATTAATAGACCTTTCAGTAATCACCCTGTCCATCAGTATAAAAGGCGTAGTCATAGTCATTTGCCTTTCTCGCCTTGTGATTATTAATAGATTCGCAAGTTCATATATCGATGGAACTTTCGAGTTTTCTTAATTACTATGATTAGGAATCTGTTTTCAATCTGACCGATTCTATGTGTCGCTCTTCAGTACCATCTTCTTAAACGCAATTGATTATTTAATCTATTAACATTATACTTTGGTAAAAGCATGTTTTTATTTGTAATTCGTCAGTTGGCATTTATGAATATCTTATCTGACTGGTTCTCACATTAGGGGGATTACTACAAACAACTACATCATAAATAGAGGATATCTTTTGTTTTGAGTGTGATATCACTTATCTCTCATCGAATGACGGGGTAGAGCCAGTATTTTCACGAGTGGCGCAGCCACGAGTGAAAATATAGGCTTTACCCCGTCACGAGATGAGAGATACGTGATATCACACTCAAAACAACAGATATTATGTTTATTATATGCCTCTGTGGTCGAAAATGTGGTAATTTATGACCAAAAGGCTTTGACTCGAGAGTTTTCTGGCGACGTCATACCATTGTTGATCGTAACTTAGCAACGGCGATGACGTCGCGTTGATTGTAGAAGTGACGTCAAACCATTGTACACATGACGTCATCCCCTCTGTGATATTTTCACTAACTTGAAAAAGTGATATCACACTCGGTGGCGAGATCACTTTTCTCGAACTGAGAAAACTCAGTCTCTCACCGCTTGGCATATAATAAACTCTGAATCTTCTCACCAACTTTCAAATATCTATGGTAAAAGAACTTGATATACTTTTTAGACGTCAATATCATTCCCAGTTCAGTTCACATACAAAGGCGTCCTTAAGTAGATATGGAGTTTAGTTGTTTGAATCTAGATCGGAACACAAACAAACCCTTTCTCGCTAGTGGAAAAGTATAGATAGACACTAGAATAGAGGAAACAAAAGGGTAATATAACTATAAAATACTATGTTCACTCACATTTAAATTTAATTTATGTACGAAATCATAGCTTCTACAACGTAAACATGATCCGCGAGAGCATGATGAAAGACATAAGAAGTCGAATCGTCTCAATGAAATTGTATATAACATTGCAGTATAATCGTTAATGTAATCAGAGAACTGCAACCAAAGGACATTAAATCATTGCTATATTATCGCATTCCACTGATCGCCAATGTCAAATAATTTGACATTTTGAAAAGACTCATTTGCCCATAAAACTTTAGGGTCAAAACGGTTCATGGTAAACAGTTAAATAATTTATAATATTATTGAGCATTTACTTATCACTCATCTAAGCAGAAAAAGAAGCTATTCAGTTCGTTTGCTTCGATTTATATTTTTAAAAACAGATATAACGAAACATCTACTTGCATCTACACTTTCAAATTGGTGAACAGTTTGTCATTGTCAATATGACTTGTATTTTTCTCATTTCTCAGTAATTCCAGGTAGTCAAACGAAAATCTTGGCATTATTTCAAGGAAAATACATATGGTAAATTCACAAATTCCATCCGAAAATAACCAAAACCCGACTGTCCTCTAGCACTCCGACTACATGACAGAGATTGAAATGCTTTTCCATGTACTCGTAGTATTAGAGCTTAGGGTTATCAGCCCACTTCAGACGTTTTCCGACGCATATTTGTCATTGTAAATACGTCATGACGTGGTGCCTTGGATGCAATCAAATCTAACAAGTGGAACTTCTCTACCATAAAATGATGACTATATAACTTTATGCGAAGAATAGTGCTGACTCATGAAATAAATTGTCTCTTGGTTGTTTCACGCCTCGGTGAAAGTAATATATCATACAAATGCAATAGATGCAAGACATTATAGGTTCCGCTAGTCACATAAACATTGCCATCACAGCTGGTGTCAGTGTGAAGAAGTTCTTCTTGCTAACTGATTCAGAATACAAGAAATAGAGATATAGATATTACACAAATAATACAAATTTCAAAATGTACCTTAGTTGACGCTCGCATAACATTGATAATGATTTGAACAGGATAATTTAACTATCAAACAAGTCACAGGACGTGTAAGTTTAGCTTTTTACGCATGTACATGTAAGGCTGTTGGGGTTTCATTGATAACCATTTATTTTCATAAATAAAGTAATTACGTAGTTGTAAATATAAAACCTGATTGAATTCATAATAACCAAAATCGCATTTAAATTTATATCAAAGCCACATTAAATGGAATTAATCACTTGTATTGTATATCTCGCATCACTTCAATTCCTTTTGATCGGTGTCAATATTTAAAGGGACAGTCCTATCGGGTTATATTTTGTGATTTTAACATGATTATTTCACACCTAATGTAAGTGAGGTTCATTTCAGTTGTTCAAGATTTCGTGATGTTTAGCAAATCATCGGAGCTACGAGCGCGAAATGCATTACTACGACAAAAAATGTAAACTTATTTTACCAATTAGGTATGCCTTAATTTTATTGACGAATTATCATAATACACACAATGATAGATTTAAAGATAGCGGATGAAAGCCGATAGAAAGGTGTTTTTAAAGCATTATCATCTATGAAACCATCAACACAGCTCTTTATTACAGAGAAGATACACACAGTAACAGCTGTGTAGACTTTTACAGCGTCCTTTATAAAGAGGTGTGCATTGACCCATCTGCGGAGAGTGCGGCCTGTGATACACAAGTAGCTTTACTGGAGATATACAACTCTGATTACAATCCTTTCATTACCCGCACCAGACAGACTGACAGGAGTAGACAGACTTGGCACCAAGGTGATCCATGTGGTGTTGCTACAATACTCAGCATCCGGACCACCTCGTAATTACTGTCATTTCTGTTAATCACGTCATTATTCATACATACACGAGTAGATTGCTACCGTATTGCACCGCAAATGCAAATGCCATGAAATATCGAGGTGTACAAAGACCATTCAGTGGACAATTCATCTTTTACGTTTATGCGCCATGACAAACTGCACTTAAATGTCTCCTATAAATTGTATATCAACACAACATGATATCATGCTTCGAGAAACTAGAAGCAAACATTGTCATGTAAAGCTATTACGACACAATAATTACATGACTTAGAACAGATGTTGAGATATATAATTATATAATTTGTGTAAATAACTGCCATTTTCTGCGTTTTTACAATACGAAGTGAAATCTAATGTTTTTTTAAATACTTAACGTTTGATCAAGCGATTGCTTTGTCATTGACATATCGATTGCGTTTTGTGCAATATTTTGAAACCATCACCTTCTTTACAGCACGAAATATTGCTGATAAAATAACTAAAACCACGATTCGGATTAAATATTTAAAGTTCTCTGCTGAAACATCGAATTGTTTTGGCATCAAACCTGCCAATGTATGTATCGTTTACTTGGAAGGTAAATAAATTGTGCATGAACTACAAACAAACAGCAAACAATTATCGACCCTTACAAACATACCGGGGATGCATTGGTCGATCGTCCAATTACCATTAGATATACATGTCGTTTTAAAAAGTGTCTTCATGATCGACAAAGATATGGTGAGCCATTAAACACGAAGTCTAGTAAGATCCATACCCGATTACGCGATTTTTTAAATATCATAAAATTAAATAGGACATCTATGGACTATTTCATCAAGGAGGATCAACCCACTAACCTCGTACTTGATGCTGAATTTGAACTCAGATGAAATGTTACATAAGCATCTAGAGGAGCCAAGAAATAATACATGAAGGCCTTTTACAATATATATCACAGCATATACTTTCACGCCAGTGACAAGCAGCGAAATCGAAATAATTATTGATCTAATCAGGAAAACAAATATCATTCAAACATACCGTAATATGACAACCACCATTTCCTTCTTTTTCAGCAATGTGGAAATGGGCGAAAGGAAATATTAAGGAAAGCAATCAAACACGCTAACAACAAAGGATCAATGATAAGGAATTCATTTTCGGTATTCTATTGAATGGTTGATTAAAAAGTCTCACTTTACATACATATTAATAACCATTAATATATTGGTGAGGATATAATCTAGATCACAAGCATTTCTACCATTTAGGGTTCCAATCACAACGATAAGAGAAATTAACATGACGTTAATACGTCTCATACCACCTGTACCAGTATGGTTATTATATGTCCTTTGTCTCATCACAGTCAGCAAGGTGTGTCTCTTTGTGATCATCCAGTTATACCAACAAATATGTTACAAATATATGAATAATGCAATAATATTTATACAAAGCAGAGGTTCTTTTCCGCATATGACAACGTGTTCAAAAAAGCGTTAAGCGAGTAGATACACGAACAAATGAAATGATTTTAAAGGCAAAATAATGCTACAAAAAGGTATGTTCAGTAGACATCGGACGCCATATGGTATTTGTTATCTGAAATAGTCATAACTTACCCGCTTTTCTCAATTCGAAAATAACAGTTTTACAATGAAATAAAAATGCCCATAATAACAAACTAATTGTTTGATCTACCATTGAGAAAACACTTAATAAAAGTACGACAGACGAGCAATCAGATGGACTGAATTATAATAATAATTAGGGTATTTATATAGCGCACATATCCACACCGAATGCATGCTCAAGGCGCTCCCTGAATTATTACCCTGGTCTAACCCAAGCTGCCGATTAAGCGCTTGATGGGTCACCTCCAACACAACTTTCACCAGGTACCCATTTCCTGCTGGGTGAACAGAGGCACATTTTGAATAAAGTCTCTTGCCTAAGGCGACACCACAAGTTATTCAACTCGTGTCTCAGTGTGGGGCAGGGAATTACCCTTCAAACTCTCAGTTCATTCAGCAATGAATCGGGTAACCCACCCATCCGGCGAGCCACACCAGATGTTGCTGAACTACACTGATAGCGGTCAACTGAGCTATGCACAGGACCACGTGCCACCACGTGCCACCATTGTGTCTGAAAGACTAAAAAAGATATGTCCTTCATCAGGCGGATCGTGTTTTAGGCTTGAGTATATATAATATTGTCGATCCGAAATAGTCATAACTTCCCCGCTTTCCTCAATTCGAAAATAACAGTTTTACAATGAAATGAAAATGCCCATAATAAAAAACTAATTGTTTGATCTACCATTGAGAAAACACTTAATAAAAGAACGACAGACGAGCAATCAGATGGACTGAGTTATTGTGTCTCGAAAGGCTAAACAAGATATGTCCTTCATCAGGAGCTCATGTTTTAGGTTTGAGTATGACAAAGGTGAAGTATGGCAATTTGATCCTTCGGAGAAGAGCGGGAGTTCCTATGTACGTTCGACGGAAGCTTCTACTGCAATGAAAGCGGGCCATCACTATAATGGACTAATGGTTTTCTACAAGCGCTTCCATCAGGCTGTCTATGGATATATAGTCGTCACCCGTCTCTTCCCAAACAGCTTCCTCCTATCTCAGAGTATTAATGGTATAAGCGCCCGCATTACATGCCTTAATGTAGATAACCCAATCACCAGGGTCATTTCGCATTAACAGTCTGTGTTGTATCATAACCAATCAAGTTTCAAAACAACAGAATATAAGCCCTTTTATCCATTTATGTGCGAGATATGCTCGTTCTGTTTGAAATATATTGGTTAAGATATTAATTTTGCAAACCGAAGTTTTACGTCTTTTCCTTGCAAATTCATCTACGTCTCGTTCGAACTGTCCTTTGATGACGAGATTTGGATGATGGTGTGTTTCGTGTCCTATTGACAAACGAGTGCTATTGATTCTTATATGTCTGGCCTGAATAGTTAATCCATGATGATTTGAAAGTACTTGTCTATGGTCACATCACTCATTTGTATCATACATAACACGTCAATTCCATTTCATCCATTATGCATTCAATATTTCTGAAAATTAAATGTCTCACCTAAACCTTTACTTTCAATTTTGAAAACGCAATAGGAGAGATTTTAAAGAAATTAATTAGAATCTAAAACTACTTTTGATGATTGCCAGTAATATCTGAAGACAACTCCTACTCAGATAGTCATTAAGGTTATGATGATCTTCATTTGAAGCTCTTTTCAGGAAAACTCGTTTTAAAATATCAAAGTATAAAAGACCACTCTGCATTCTATTTCTGTTTAAGCGATGTGTACATTAAGACTAATTGATCCGGTTCTCTCTGATCGATACATTTGTTATATCTAAGAGGATCAGAACTTTTACACGTACTACCCTTATCTTTGCAAGATATATTTCTCATATTAATTATTTACTATAATTCAGATATCTATGAAACTATTTACTAAATATTGCAATTTTATCTTCAGACATTGTTCTCAAAGAAACAAATATTCTTAAATATCTAACAATACGTCATTGTACAGGTTTTCTGATAATACATACTTCTTTTCTCTGTGACATTCAATATTTTGAAATATAACTGTTAATTGAATTAAATATATTATTTTTGTTGGATTGATTATACCTAATTAATTCATTTAAATGTCTCTGCATATGTATAGGTTCAAAATCTACAAATGTAGATGTTTAAAGCTGGTAAAGTACAAATGCATCCTTTCGACTTTAAGAATGATATGTTGATATAACGTGCAGCAAATTCTGAGCTCTCGTATATTTAATCACAAGAATCTAGTTCTGAAAATCACTGGAACCGATAAGCAATGAGGAGAGTTTCACATTACGTTTTTAATTAGAAACGCGGGGTCGAAGTGCTTACTTGCTTGTATCTCCGACAAATTCTGTTGATTATTATCAAAATGGACATACATTTTTCATCACATAGTCGCCATTTCATATTCTTTCATCAATGGTTAAGATATCTTGTGGACAAATGGTACACAATATAAAAGGATATTTTAATTTTCATTGAAGACATTATAACAAAAAAATTTAATGCGAAGCATATGGTCCCCCTTTAACTTTATGGATTTATATGAAAAGCAAATGCAATACCATTATGCATGGTAGGACGCCTGTGTCGTAATCATGTGAAGCGCTTCTCCTCCGAGGTTTATTGTCCGCACTTAAGACGGCAAGATAAGCCAGGCGCGAGATGATACGAAGATTCCCTTTGCTCTCGTCACACAGAAGCTTCGTCCTCTCTTTGAGAGCTCTCGCTTCCCTTTCTGATAAAACAACTCACTACAGCAAAGGTTTCGACGATAATAACAAAGCCAATTCAATCCCGTAACAACTAAGGATTCTTTTGGATACCTCAATTTAATGCCAGAGAAATACCGCATTCATAGTCAGACTCGACTTTTAAGTAACAACTAAGGCTTCTTTGGGATACCTCAATTTAATGCCAGAGAAATACAGCATTCATGGTCAGACTGAATTTTTCAAAAATAATCCTAGGGATATTTTTGAAAACTATGCTGACTTATGAAAACTCTCTTTGAGAGCTCTCGCTTCCCTTTCTGATAAAACAACTCACTACAGCAAAGGTTTCGACGATAATAACAAAGCCAATTCAATCTTGTAACAACTAAGGCTTCTTTTGGATACCACAATTTAATGCCAGAGAAATACCGCATTCCTAGGTTTTTTTAAAAATAATCCTAGGGATAAGTTTGAAAACTATGACATACTTATGAAAACTTTTCGGGTTAGGTACATTAGAGATCTGACCTATGGCTTGATGTAATAGTTTTTGGTATAACATTTTGATGTTCACACAAACTATTACCATAAAGCCTGTTTTTTTAGAAAGGTCAATATCACAGACACATAACACTAAAGTAAAACACATTCAATATCATATATTATTGGAAATGAGAAATTTATGACTAATCTTTTTGCTCGTTTGTAGTAAAATGTGTGATATAAGTGAATTTTTTATCGAATGACAATCCATTTCTTTCTTTACTGTTTGAAACAACTAATTGTTTTTAATTCCACATCATCATTGTAAGTTGTTAAGCGATGTTTTATGTAAAGTGCCTGGCGAAGGTTTTGACAAATATTCGATAGTTGTGATCATTCATTAACCAACTTAAAACTTAACCCAAATTTAATCTTCATTATTCTTATCAAAATATTTATTTTGTGATTGATTTAAATATCTTCTTTCAATTATCTATCAATATTTCAAAAAAACTAACAAAGTACGATCATGCATTTCTTTCTCAGAAATTATCCATTGTACATTTAAGAGAACCTAAATTCGTTCAACTGAAATCTAATATCTTAAGCTGATTTTTTTCTGCAGAATAACATGTTGATTCGCGACACATGGTTAGCCTGTTACAGATCGCTTCATTCCATGTTGTATTTTAAACTAGCCTTCTTTAATACAATGGTGTATAAGAAGCTTGTAAAACTTGGAATCGCGTCTCGTTGAAAAGAACAAAAATGTTATACAACGAATCAAATACATTATTTATAAGAATATTCAATGCCTTTGTCTAAATTAACCACGTCATATTATTCTTGCTGCTGTCATTATAATTCAAATTTAAGCAAAAGAAATGTGTATGTGTAGGTTCGAATTGATGAAGGCTTTCAAACCCATTTATTTTATTTATAAGTAAAGCTTTAAAAGCATGATGAACGTGTATATGCAATTTTAAATAATAAAAGATACGAAATAGGTTTTCCTTGGTGAACATAACGAATAAATAATGTATAAGTACGTTTAAGAAATCTTTTGCTGGATCAATGAAAGATATCACATTTCACTATATTCCATTCTGCTGTGAATTATGTATTGGAAACATCGGAATTGTGATATATACAAACTATCTAAAGTAAGAAATAAGTAAAATATCTACAAATACAACAAATCATATCGCTTCGTAACTTCTTTTAGAAACAAACTTACATACATGTTTATGTCAATTGAAAAAATTAAATGAATCTAAAATGTATTTTCCTCTGAAGAAGCGAGGTAAGAAATGACTTACCTGCTCCTTCTGTGATAAGATCCTTTGAAGACAGAGCTAATGATGGGATGGTATATCCGAGGAAGTGGATCGAGTGAGTTGCCCCAGTGAGAAGCGAGTCTGCACTGCCAGTTCTGTGGAAGGTGATTGCATTTGGTATCGATCTAGCTCTCTTCTCCCGGCATCCTTTGCTCGGTCAAGGCTTTGTTGGAAATTAGGATCTCCGAAGTTAACTCCCCTGGAAGTAAATTCTATACAGAACATTTCTTATGTCCAATCATGATTGATGGCACTGTTGTGAATTCTATCCTTTGCTTTGCCATTCTCATTAACTGCGAATTATTTGTCTCTTCTGTACGAACTGCCTCATTAGTTGTATCACCTGTCAAGCTTAAAGATCTTAAAGAATATATTTTGGGTTTTTTTTATTCTGAAACAAATAGAACCCTGACGTTCATTTATTTCATATGAGTGGCCCTGACCCTTTGTATTATGTTTGGTCCTTGGTCCTCGATTAATAAAATAGTGCATACTCTAGTGACCATGTTGAATCAGACAATTGTACTTTATGTGTGCTTTAACAACATAGAGACGTAGATTATCAAAAGTTGATATATTTTGTTCTAGAGTCACATAATTCACATACATGGTTGAAAGTGCGATGCCGTTAAAAATTAAGTAAACACCTAAGCCGCTAAAGGATAACCCTGT
Organism: Steromphala cineraria; assembly: GCA_916613615.1. Taxonomy (NCBI): domain Eukaryota; kingdom Metazoa; phylum Mollusca; class Gastropoda; order Trochida; family Trochidae; genus Steromphala; species Steromphala cineraria. Next base: position 12,902,582 of record OU744729.1, read on the forward strand.
CCTCTATATCTTGGAGCAAAAAGCATGGCATCTTACATCGGCATTGTGTATGATTCATGTGTATTATGCCATTGACAACGTATAGTTGAGTCGGACATACAGATTTGTATCCGAGTAAGTGTGTCATATGGCTTTAACGAATCGAGTGTGATTTTTTGTATAACCCGAACGAGAGCGGGGGTTATACATAAATTTGCATGAGTTTCGTAAAACTCAAATGACATACTTCCGAGTGTAATTATTTCTTTATTACCAATTCTTCTCATATCTAATCCCTTATGAATATCAAGAAAACGACAAGCTCCCTTGACGGCTACTTTGACAAAACGAATAATTGTTTCATGACGTCAGAGACGTCAATGTACGGGAGGACGTGCTCATCAACCATTGTTTTGCAAAATATGTGCACATGTGCTCATATTGAAACTATTTCACTACTTATCATTCCCCCTATGGGTAATAAAGCCTTAACTTTCTGATGATGACGGATCACAATATTGATGAGCATTCAGAAGATGGCATATAATGTGACATATAATAGTGTAGGCTAAACTATGTGATATCATATGCCAACTTCTAAATAACTTGATTTATGAATCCAATACTTCTTTTGTTCACCCAGAAAACTGAACGTGTAACCAAAGAATGTAAAACATGTATACTAGCCAAATAAAATTACGTTGGCTGCTCTCTTCGAAGAGAGACAGTATAATGAACATGTACAAAGGCAAACACTTAGCCGTTGATGAAATAAAAAATTATCATGAAAAGTCGTTATTTTCATAAATTTGGTCATCTGCTAGAATCTTACTTCATCAGTGTCCTTGTTCATAATTGTATTATATTGGAAATCGTTTTACGACATACTAGTGACATTCTTCATACACAATTTACAATTTCTCCTTCAGATAAGTCGGTTGATAAAAAGTCGAAATCTTAATGGTAAGCATTTAAATTTTTAAATGACCAAAGGTTCCTCGTAACATTTGAAAAAGTCATCTGAATGAAGAAAATGAAAACGGAACCTTATTCAAATATTATAACAATAGTCATATCCTTTACCATCTTAAGAGAAGAATCTGATATGATGCAGGGGCGGGACAAGGACCCTCGATTATGCAGCAAATCTAATAGTGGAGACCCGACGTCTTGACTCGATGATATGAAGGTATCTCCCTTTGTCATGGTGCCAGAAAACATACAAATATCAATGATCCGCTCCTAATGAAAGATGCCAATCTATCGCTGTTGACACAGAAGTCAGGGAATTTTCTATTGGTTTCAGGGATCACAATGTAAGCCTGCGTTACTGTTGACCGCGAACGAAAGGTTATCAGACATAACATTAGTTCCGTATTTGCAAGTCCAGAGATGATTTCATTTGGTTGAATGCACCGGGAGAACGTTTTTACCTCAGTGAATTATACATAGATAAATGATTTTGACAACAATATAAGCTTTGTAAGGCTTGACTGAAGGAAATATTACTACTGGCTCATCATTACCTGTTTACTATTATTAAGCAATTTTGTGTTGTTATGGAACATATTTTCATCAATCTTTTTCACATTGATCAATTACTATTCATAAATTCAGTACATTATGAATTATATTTACAAATCTAAAACAACAGCAGGCTTTCTCATGACCATTACTAGTTTGAGTAGGTTTGATTATTCAAATGAGGCATTTATGTCGTCCGATATTATATTATTATTATATTATTATCATATTATATTCTTATAGGTGTTTTTGTTATGATTTTGTATATTCAAATAATGTTAAATCGATGGAATAAAGGGAAAAAATATTGTTGTTTTCGTTATAAACTATCATTGAGAGAAAAACAAACTATGTCAATGTTAGCTGGTAAATTGTGACATTAATGGCGCACGTGCAACACGCTGAAACCTACAACATACAGACATTGCCAGAGTAACCACAAAAATCGATTCAATTTCAAGTCTTACCAGATTTTTCCACAGATGTTTAAATTTTAAAAAAAAGTGGAGAAGACAATCAAGACACATAAAAAACTAATGCACTAAACTGCCATCACTTGACCGGTAAATTCGCCTGTGCAGTAGCTAGCTCGACAAAAAAAATTTAAGTCGCAGGATCGAAACGTTACGGCGATAACCAAGAATCGCTTTTTGTGTTTATCGTAAAGACGTTGCTAAAAAGGCGATGTTATGCTTTCTTTTTGATAATGACAGATTATTATCTCCATTAGCATTATCTATAGGAGTGTATTGAGCATAATCGAAACAACACACATGTTCATTTTATTTAGGCCTTAATTGACATTTTAGACCATGTTGTTGAGAATAACACTGAAATTCGCGTTGTAAATTCATTCGAACGTGATTGGCGTGTCGACATAGACGCTAGCAATTTCTCAAATTTCAGCCAACATTCTGCATACCAAAACTTTATACATTAAGAAAAATTGTATATGTTTTTATTTCAGGTTACTATAAAAGCTGAAACAGCAAGGACAATGACGTCCAAATAACAGTGTACTTGGACTTCACCTTACCGTAAACCTTCGGTTCTGTTATCGCTTTGGTAAATGAAAATATCCCTTTATGCGGAATGCATATACTGCAAACATGCTAAATATCAATCGAAGCCGCATCATTTAAATGCCCACCTCTAGTGAATAAAATGTATGTTGAATAAGTTTTTCTGGATATGGAATACAAAGAAATACGTAGATAAATAAGACGTATGTATAGGATATCCACAGTGTCGTCATTCATACCTAATCATGTAACCATTCACTACTTTCTTTTTCTTTTCTTTCAAAATTTCCTTTTTATAAAGTAATGCTTGGTGAAACCTTGTAAACTCTGTCTATGGCAAGTGATGAAATAATTTAAATTGGATTTGTTCTTTTGACCGCTGGGCCTCTAGAACTGTCTCTGTCTGCTTTTGAAATAACCAATATCACATGTTTTTACAATAAGCTATATTTAAATAACCCTTATTGACCAGATGATCATCTATGCTATCAAGCTATCAGAAAGTCTAGTTGTTTTAGTGAAGATTTGTAAGTTACGTTGACAGATAAAACGGTGTTAAGACACGTGCAAAATTACCATTAGGTGAAACAACTGTGCTTCTAACGCGTCATAGAAGGCGGATACGCTGGAGTGACAACTGTTTGCCAGGGCTAGTTAGGAAACGTTTTCTAAAAGCCGTATTTAGGCTGATAAATGTCCGATTTCAGAAATTCAAAGTCTAGTCTTTGTCAAATTACAATTTCTTCTTTCTGAATACCGAAAATGGCCATACACCATTTCAAGAGACCTTTAAATATGACATATGACAGGTCTTCGTAGTCTTCTCCCACATTGGCAATAACGATTCCTTATCATGTTTGGATGGTTAAGGATTATCACCCCTGTTTTTGTGTCATTAACGTCTAGAACGTCAACAGCCGTAGCCGTCGCTCATTTCGGCAAAAAACGTCAAATGACGTCGTAAGAGGGTCACAATGAGAATGTGCTATATCTATTCGATCGTTGGTTTTCTACAATAGATCATCATGGCTGAATGGGACGTTTAAATGAACTAAAATTAGGTAACGTCGCCTACCATGTTAATTCATTCTCATATTTTCTTTGTGTGCAGTACTTTCATGTGTTAAGGTTAATTTCACGAAGTCCGTGTTCTTTCAATAAGCTCATCAATTTCCAAACATGAAAAATAACTTTTAGTAGCCATTGCAAATTCTTCTTTGAATATACAAAAGTAAAATCATTCTACCAATTGGTTCCCCGAACCCGATCAGGTATATTTAATAGAATACCTACAGTTAACACACTTTTGTGTAATGTAATGTTGACATTAAAACAGAGTAAGATTGAACGGTCTTGGAAATCGTCCAAATAATCATCCTCGTCATTGAAGGACTGGTACATTAAATATTCATAAAAAGCATGAAACGAAGAACGTCCAATTTGCATTTGAATGTGATATTGAGATTTTACACAGGAGATTAATATGCGACTGCAACAATATGTGTCTGTTGAGTACTCTAAATGAGTATTGCAGAAGCTGTACAAAGGCGCGTTATTTTACCGCTACGCTGTTTGAAAGCGTTTTTTGTTTTCCCTCAATCATCTGGTGGCTCTGTTCCCTTCAAATTTTTTTTTAACTAACTCCCTTAAGGCTATGCAACTTGCGTTTTATTTTCGGTGATAAGCATCAAAGAAAGGGTATCAAAGTGTTTGCAATGCAAGTAATTGTTTTAAACCATATTTCTACTATTTCAATATTGGACTTAACTTTGAAATATAGTACCGCAGGGACTCTGTAAAACTGAATCAGCTATTGTATATATAACAAAAAAACAACAACACATAACCATATTTTCTATTTAACGTAAAAACAAACATTTGTTATTTAGTCATAGTGACTGGTTGATTACATAATGAATTAAGAATGACAATCTGAGCTTGCCTTCGCATTCAAATATTAACATTAAGTATTAAAATGGTAACCGCTCACTACTGTTGAATTTCCATGCTGTACATTTTGTCTTGATTTTCAAGAATAACAATAAGCTTTCCAGCAACAATTATTGGCGATATTTCTTATAAGACATCATATATGTATGTAAGTATGTATCTATATCGGGCTCAAGGGAGAGGCCTAACGAAAGCGTTGTAAGCTTGTTTGCTGATTCCTTTAACAATGAATATATGTATTTGCAAATAGTGGAATAAATATGTTTAAAACATTTCATATCATAGAGGAAATCCAGGAGTTTCGTCCTCAACTGAACGGATATGCTATATTAATGTTTTTGTTTATTTGATTAGTACGTTGATTGAGTAAGTACATTCCACTGTTAATTCGAAGACTGTAACAGTTGGTGGTGTGATATTCAGAAACATACTTTTTGGACAAGACAAGACCAATACCGCTTAAACACATTTGCATGACCATGTAAATAGACACGTTGAATACAGTTTGTGTTTAAATAAATAGTAGGATATGACAGAAATAATACCAAGGAGTGTAGCACACAAATCCAACAATGTCTGTGTTTTACAGTTGGTTTTATTTTCGGTGGAACATTACTCGCCAGACCGGTGTTGCATTCACATCTTACGGGAACACGACAGAGTCATACCCAAGACCCCGTCGTGCTGCTCCCAGTGTGTCCAAGCCTGGAGTCTTCAACGAACCTTTCACCAATCTCCTCTTGAACTGAGGTTTCAATCATATTTAAGCATCATACATAGCAACAATTACATGGCAACACAATAGCAACATACAACAAACGGTAATCTAACAGGTTTATAAATTATTAGGCTACAGGTTTAATACTGGACAACGGGAGTCCGGACTATATGGTGAGCATACATATAGCTAGAGTTAATGACACAATTACTGACCATGTCTAAGGCTAATTAGCTAGAAACATAACACAGAAACCATAGTGTTTCAGGAGTTAAAGATGGAAATTGGTTTTTTTAACAGTGTTTACCAATTTGGGATATATGCATTTATTAATTTATGGCGATTTTGATTTTTATTAAGTAAGTAGCGCTGAATGAAAGTCACTATTCTGACGTGCATGTGATTTCACTGTATAAGAAAAACCTTAAGGATATTTTTAACAGATCGTCTTATAGGGCATATCTAAGGCCAAAAAAAACAGAGTTTCAGTAACAGATTGAATAAAAACAATTACGATTCAGTTTACATCCCACTTAGACCTCGTCGTCCATGACAACCATACATAAAAGTGTCCTGTTCATTATCGATATCGAGAACTATTAGGCCAACAGAGTCCTGACATCTGATGCGAGGACACTTTTGTAAACCTTTCCTACACAAGGTTTAAAACAATTAATCAACAACATAGACATAGAAGTGAACTGAAAGTATCAATAATCAAATAAAACAAGCTGGAAAACAATCATAATACTTACACGTTTTGCGTGAATCAAAATATTAAAATCACCCAATAACACTGTAGACTTCAGTTTGCACTAGAAATAACAAAACCAAGAAATAAACATTGTATGATTTATATTGCACCAAAACTTTTGTTTTGTTGGGGAAATAAGTCTAGAAATATCAAAAATAAATAATGATACGTAATTAATTTATTTCATAGATCAGCTAAACAAATTTCGTTAAACTTGTTATAGGAATAACGGCATGGACACTTTGTCCTCGAGCCAGTACTCGGCTCCGCCTCGTACTGGCCTCTCGGACAAAGTGTCCCTGCCGTCATCCGATGCATGCCGTTTACTATGCTAGTAACTATAACTTGTCAATAACTGTTGGCATCGAACTCAACAACCGGTTCAAATCAAGTGTGTTTATGAGTGTTTTATGCCGTAAAAATATTAACTGTACACTTCAAAACATATTTCATATACACAATTAATATTTAAATTTCATTTGTTTAATTTACATAGATTACAATTCGAGTAACGAGTGCCTTCTTTTAAGGCTATTCAACAAATTTTACAAAACATTATGCACCATTGCTTCATCTTCCGTATTAGTTTCTTATAAGGCATGATCAGTGAATGTCAATTTGGTTCGAAAAGGGAAATAAACTGTGAAATAAATTGCTTAAGTCTGATAAACAGATTCATGTAAGTGATGGACTATTTGCCGGACAAGAATGTTTAAGACCTATATGAGCAAGTTTCATTTGATGACTATAAAAACTGACACGTATAGTCTTTTGACGTTTGACATTTTCCGTTAAACATAGAAATTTAGGAAGTTGAGACATACGAGAAACAGTTGATAATGCTTGAAAGAAATTATTACGTGAAATGTATCAAAACGAACTTTTATTAAACCAAACCTTTTACACAGTCGATTGATTAGTTTATCTTCTTTAAGTTATTATCATTTAAGTATCAATAATTATTACCCATATGATTGAAAAAAAGTGGTGACATATTTTCAATATGAGCACTAGTGCACATATCACTTTTGCCTAGCAACGATTGTTGTAGCGTGACCCCCTGTATATTTACGTCTGTGACGTCATTAAACCATTGTTCGTGACGTCACTGTAGCCGGCCGTGGCAAGGGAAGCAGGCCATTTCATAGCTAATTTTAAGAGAATGAAATGGAATAGAATCGGTAATAAAGATATTATTACCTGAGGAATTGTGTCATATGACTTTTACGAAACTCGTGAAAATTTATTTTATAACCCTCGCTCTCGCTCGGGGTAATGCAAAAATTCACACTCGTTTCATAAAAGTCATATGACACACTTCCTCAGGTAATAATCTCTATTTATGTTCACAGAAATAGTGGTATTGTTGCAAGATGGCCCCTCGCTTGATTAGCCCTGTAGCTTTTTCAATCGTATTCAGTAGATTTGAATGATAAGAATCTTCTTATTTTATAAATGATAATGCATATGCATCACGTTTGTGGTTTATGGCGTACATGTACAAAGGAACTTTACGCCAAATTGTAATCATTCTAATTTGACAACAAAACTTGAAAGAATTATGTGAGTATTGTTTAAACCTCAAAATCAGCATGTTATGAAAACAATCAATTAGTTAAAGTTAAAGTTAAAGTTACCACTTTTGCAGTTTAAAGGAGAACAGGTTTTGATTTACTCTCATTACTTGTACATGTTATTGGCCGGAGGCCCTGAAGGCCTTTCATACAATTAATACCTTGAGGATATTGCCACGTTATTATCAAACACGTTTTGTTATATATTGCATTTACATTCTTTAAATCTATAAAACTAGATATCAAAATGAAACTTGGTTTAAGCCAAGGATGCAAGTTTTCATTTTACTAACTAGCGGTATTTTGATACAAGTTAAATTGCTAATATCTCCCTCCGTCAACATCCTAATGAAATATAATACAAATATCAGTTAACGTCATTTAATGAGAATGAAAATTCAATTTTCAGTAATCTTTAAGTAATTCAAGACGTTATAATGCAAATACATCAGCAATATTTGTTATAATTTGAATTCTTTGCAAATAAAGACATCTGATCTCTTGAAAATATCCTCTTTAAAAGATTTTTAAAAAGAACATGATTTTCTGTAGTTTTCAGGATTTTGTATTGATGTTCATACCCTTAAAGTTAATGAAACAGCTTACATAAGGCGTGTATTAATCGCAATGCTATTCCCCGTCTCAATAACGTTTAAACAAGATAAAATGAAATATAATGTTTTCTTTAAGCCGTTTGAGTCATCGTATAACTAGCGATAACCAGACAGGGGAGATAACCAGGACAACTTTATCGCAGGCCTAAAAGGTTGGTTATTTGAGGTGATGTGGGGTTTATCGTCGCTTTCAAGAGTATTTCACTTATATCGCGGCTGCAAGTATTATTGCAGGGAGAAAGCCCGCAACACTATTGTGGCTATGCATTGCGGTGAAACCTGCGAGCATCGGCTGGAACTAGCAACCATGGGTGGTACTGCGCTGAAATTCAGTGTAGCATTGCACCCAAACCTGACTGCGTGTAGAACAGTTCTCTACTGCAGACAAAGTTGCCGAGCCCCTGGCGGGATTCGAACCCCGGACCTCCTGATCCAAAGCCGAACGCGCTAACCACTGCGCTATCCCGCCCCCAAAAGGTTGGTTATAAATCAGGGTAAAAACAGGTGGGTGCTTTTACGTACCGTTGCCTCTTATTGCACAAAAAATCGAAATACTACAAAAGAAAAAAGGATAACAAATCCAGAGACACTTATTTTTAAATTTTCATTTATGTGACGTCAAATGTTGACTTTGTAAGGAGAAAAACTTCAGAAATGTAAAAAACGTATTTTCGCAAAGCGCACATGTCTACAAAGAATTCATGATGTAAAATAATTATTCAGCTATAATTTGCACTATCAATCGGATTTTTATCACAACGTACTCACATCAAATTAAATAAAAGAACGACCATACCGTCTCAATCGGAGTATCTCCCACATGCAATCGCCCGCTTTCATTGGCTGTCACGATAAAAGCGTGAGCTAAGATTGTGTTTGTAATCATCGTTTTTACAACTAAATATATGGTAAGGAACACCTTGCTCGAATCTAATGTTCTGTTTCTTGAGTAGATAGACGGATCAAAACTTAAAATAAAGCTTTAATAGTTTTAACTTAATTTACAACTACTCAGATATCATAAAGGATGAGTAAAGATTTATATAACCAACATATGGCACAATAACAAACTGTTTTTGAACTTTTTTCCCCAACAGTATTTGATTTTTTAAGTGTACAAATGCGAATTTTAACTTGCTCTGTTTCATAAATCACATACATGAAATTAAGTAAATTAAATCTTTTTAAACAAATCTATTTTCTAGGCATTTCATATATCAGAAATTTCTTATTTAACATTTCAATATTTTATACATATATATGTATTTTTAAAGTTTTAAAAGGGTATTTCGATAACTTATACTTAAATTTGGCAATACATGATACTCCTGTTTTGTTAAAGCTTATCAAATTTGAGGTATCGCTCGATATGTACATTTATCTTGAGACCTTTAAACTACAAAGTTGAGTCTCATCTTAAATCGGTCGTAAAATATTCTATGTGAACTTTAATTTCAAATTTTTGGGCTCGACAGACTCGGATGACAATGACAGTTTCCATGACAACATAGTTTGTGGAACATTTAAATAATCATTAACAATATTAAAAAAAAAATAAGACATATTAAAAAAACGTGATGAGGGTACTCCCCTTGGAGGGTCCAAATTTTGTACCAAATGTGGCACTTAATTTTTTTGAATAGTCATAATTGATAGACGAGAGAACAACGAAGACATTGAACACTCAACGGTATTTTTAAGATGAGTAGAAATATTTTTTTAAGACCCTAACCAAAAAATCGAATTTCTTTGAAATCAAATATCTTTTTAACAAAAATTTTTATTTTGAAAATTGAAATCGCATGTTATTATTGAAACTTTGATCTACCCACACACCAAGTTTGGTTAATTTTGGTTGGTTATTAACAAGAGTCATCAGAAGATGACATATCCCACCGGTTCCACATGATCGTAAGATGTAAACCTTTGAAATATAATTGTGAATTTTTCAAGCAAGGTTCATAATAGTATAAGCTAATATATATGAAACGAAACCTTTCATGAACAGAGTCCAAATAAGAGCCGTTTCCATGGAAATAATAAAAAATAAAATTTTCAGAAATGTGAAAATATCAAAAGGCACCACTTCAGTAGGTGGGCAATACACATGTAAAGTTTAAGAAAGATATGTCGACCGGTTTTTGAGTTCTGCTCCGGAAACGAAACCTTTCATGAGAGTCCAAATAAGAGCTGTTTCCATGGAAATAATAAAAAATAAAATTTTCAGAAATGTGAAAATATCAAAAGGCACCACTTCAGTAGGTGGGCAATACACATGTAAAGTTTAAGAAAGATATGTGGACCGGTTTTATATATATGAAACGAAACCTTTCATGAACAGAGTCCAAATAAGAGCTGTTTCCATGGAAATAATAAAAAATAAAATTTTTAGAAATGTGAAAATATCAAAAGGCACCACTTCAGTAGGTGGGCAATACACATGTAAAGTTTAAGAAAGATATGTCGACCGGTTTTTGAGTTCTGCTCCGGAAACGAAACCTTTCATGAACAGAGTCCAAATAAGAGCCGTTTCCATGGAAATAATAAAAAATAAAATTTTCAGAAATGTGAAAATATCAAAAGGCACCACTTCAGTAGGTGGGCAATACACATGTAAAGTTTAAGAAAGATATGTGGACCGGTTTTATATATATGAAACGAAACCTTTCATGAACAGAGTCCAAATAAGAGCTGTTTCCATGGAAATAATAAAAAATAAAATTTTTAGAAATGTGAAAATATCAAAAGGCACCACTTCAGTAGGTGGGCAATACACATGTAAAGTTTAAGAAAGATATGTCGACCGGTTTTTGAGTTCTGCTCCGGAAACGAAACCTTTCATGAACAGAGTCCAAATAAGAGCTGTTTCCATGGAAATAATAAAAAATAAAATTTTCAGAAATGTGAAAATATCAAAAGGCACCACTTCAGTAGGTGGGCAATACACATATAAAGTTTAAGAAAGATATGTGGACCGGTTTTATATATATGAAACGAAACCTTTCATGAACAGAGTCCAAATAAGAGCTGTTTCAATGGAAATAATAAAAAATAAAATTTTCAGAAATGTTAAAATATCAAAAGGCACCACTTCAGTAGGTGGGCAATACACATGTAAAGTGTCAGAAAGATATGTGGACCGGTTTTTGAGTTCTGCTCCGGAAACGAAACCTTTCATGAACAGAGTTCAAATAAGAGCCGTTTCCATGGAAATAATAAAAAATAAAATTATCAGAAATGTGAAAATATCAAAAGGCACCACTTCAGTAGGTGGGCAATACACATGTAAAGTTTAAGAAAGATATGTGGACCGGTTTTATATATATGAAACGAAACCTTTCATGAACAGAGTCCAAATAAGAGCTGTTTCCATGGAAATAATAAAAAATAAAAATTTTAGAAATGTGAAAATATCAAAAGGCACCACTTCAGTAGGTGGGCAATACACATGTAAAGTGTCAGAAAGATATGTCGACCGGTTTTTGAGTTCTGCTCCGGAAACGAAACCTTTCATGAGAGTCCAAATAAGAGCTGTTTCCATGGAAATAATAAAAAATAAAATTTTCAGAAATGTGAAAATATCAAAAGGCACCACTTCAGTAGGTGGGCAATACACATGTAAAGTTTAAGAAAGATATGTGGACCGGTTTTATAGATATGAAACGAAACCTTTCATGAACAGAGTCCAAATAAGAGCTGTTTCAATGGAAATAATAAAAAATAAAATATTCAGAAATGTGAAAATATCAAAAGGCACCACTTCAGTAGGTGGGCAATACACATGTAAAGTGTCAGAAAGATATGTGGACCGGTTTTTGAGTTCTCCTCCGGAAACGAAATGATTACGGACGGACATACAGACGGACAGGGCGATGACTATATCCCACGGTATTACATACCGGTGGGATAAAAAATGACTGATTATGCCTAGTATAACTGCATAAATATGACCTTGTGATGTCAATTACAAACTCTTCTCGTATGTGTGTGATTTACAAACATGACGATCACCTATATATGATATTCAATGAATAAGTCTAACCACTACATGCATTCTCTCCCCACAGAGGCAGATCAAGTCATGTTGATTTAGCCTCTGTTCTATTACGCCGAAATCCGTTGGTTCCGGCAGTTTCCCCTAGCGGGAAAAACTTTCATCTCAATACATTTGAATTTGTTTATCGAATGACAAGGCTTCTTGCATGGAAAGGGTGGTTCATATCACAATGCCTTTGCCTTGTTTCAGTAGCCAAAATGATGATTTAAGAACAGCGTCGCTGATTGCACAACTAATTTTGATTGCCTCCAATCAGGCATCTCCCATTCTATCCCACAAACTCGTCGTAATATAACAGAGATTAAATCAACATGACTTGATCTGCCTCTGTGGGGAGAGAATGTCAACCTATATATGTTATTCAATGAATAAATCCAACCACTACATGCTGATCACGATTTAGTGTAAAACATTCTTCTCGTAGTAGCGAAGTAGTCATCATAGACAGTATATGTCACTTTTTGACAACCAGCCTTTGAAATTAGCAAATCCAATTTCTCTGATTTCTTCTTGGACAGATGAAGCCCAGAAAATACACAATTCAATTATGTAAGGTATCCTTAAGGCGTATGTAAATCAATAAAACCGTTGCTTCTCTCATATTCTCTAATTATATATTGATTAAACTGAAGATTGAATTAGATATGTGTTGTACTGAAGAAAACCTCACAGGCTCTGGTCTCTATTGTCAATATGGTTTATATGCGAGGGATTGTTACTTAGGTGAATCAGTGGATATTATGAACATAAAACAGTAATGTGTATACTTGACCATGGAACCAATAGTATAGTACCAGAAAGTTATTGCGTATTGATTTCAAAAGTTTCTTATCTTAGCTGATAAACTTTTGAATGTTTGGCCGTTTTGATAATGTTCAGGTAAGTCCAATAATAATGTGAACAAATGAAGAAAGTTCATGGTTTAAAGTATCTGTATCAAAATTAAAGATGCGTCATCGAAGTTGCATTATTATCAAGTTCATAATCAAATATGGTGTATAACTTGATAGTACGATAACAGATCTTTTGATCATTTACAAAATACCATATTTTAATGTTGAACTACAGTACTCTCTTCACCCAATTTAAAACATGAACCCAGAATCTGTGACGTCACAGATATTTGTGGATTTGGATTATCGCAATGGTGTCCGATGAATGCGTTAAGTATTGTGATTAATAGTTCGATTAGTAGAAGAACATTTTAAAAGTACTTTAGTCTTGAGCGAAAGACACGTACAACTTTGTTAAGAATACGTCCTCAGTACTTTTCTTATGAGTTCAATCGCGGCTTTGATCGTAAAATCAATGCTTTGTTTCAGGGTCGCTAGGCTTATTTTTTGTTTTAAACTCTGCAACTAATACATCCAATTTTATCTTTAGCGACAACCCAATGCGATAATTGACCTTTTTGTCCGTAGTGTCAGTAATAATATTCAAAAGTGTGTAGGATAAGTAGCAGGTGTTTACTAAACACGTAGCAATGCTGTTTCACTTTTTTGCACTCTGAATATGCATCTTTAATGAACTCAAACACTTGAGCACATCATATTTACAAAGCAAAAACAACATAAGGGAGAACCGTCAATCCTCACGACAGCATTGCAGTTGTGTATAAGCAATCAGGTTACCGTTGTATTCATGCACTGTAAGCTTTGATGTACATATGTCAACTGTATATACTTTGTATACGGGCCTGTGGCCTATAGACAAATAAAAGACTTGACTTGACGCAACCAGAACGTATTACGAAAAGACTAACCTTAAGAAACCCCCCACCAAAGTAACCTACAGCTGCGTACCTTAAGTATGTTCACTTATTTAGAGAATAACCAACTCGGTACGAGTGATTACGGGATATCTGCCCGAGTCAAAAATAATGTTCACAGTCGCGAGCCTTGGCGAGCGACGGAACATTATTTTGACGAGGGCAGATATCCCGTAATCACTCGTACCGAGTTGGTTATTCTATATATTACCCATATTGTAATTCAAAATTAGAAAAAGAACGAAACGTAATTAAGCTTGCACATCATCTTTGAGACGGCACTTAGATCACTTTGACATTGCTTATCATATTCATCCGCGTCAGGGACCGAACCTCTACTGAAGGAATAGTTCAATTCGCTAAGAAATAGTGCGTACTAAAAGCGTTGATATAACCACAAAAAATAGTCTCTCAAAATAATTTATTAACACAATTTAATATAACAAATCAAATCTCGGAATAAGATATTATTATTTGACTTTATAACGCTTTAGGCGCAAGTTACAGTCAGTGCACAGTAGTCGTTCATTCATTGCCGACGTGTCGTGTGACTCGCAGGGCAGCAGTGTGTCAGAACATATTTTGTCAAAAACCTGTCAATTTTTTTAAATGTCAACATTTTAAAGATACGTAAGCTTAAAGTCAAAGATATCACGAAGACAATCACGACAACTTTTCTGTCAAAAAATTCAACAAGTTTGAAGTTTCAACAACATTATGTGAAACGGGAATCACAGCAGAACGTCATCTATCTTTGGAGTTTCAAGGGCGATAACTCTAATCGGAATCGGACTCAATAGCAAGAACACGTCTCTTTGGTGCAGATGGTCGTCTTACAGTGGATTCGTTTGATATGTTGAAGTTAAATACTCCCCCATAGATTGGACCTGAGAAAAGTGTGTGCACGGAGTGAAGATTTACCGCATGCGACAAAGAATGTGACTGTGACGTCATAGGCATACTCATAGCGGCAGTCTGGGGTTGAGCTTGGAAAGCTGGAGTGACCGCATTAGGCCTATCATGTGACTGGTTCAAGTTGGAAGGGTTTGACAAAATGTTATTGATGGACTGATGCTGTTTTTCATTGATTGAGGAATAACTGTTTATTGAGTTTACGTTCTTATGACCGGATATCTGCATGATCTGATGTGCAGGCACACCATTGTCAGAGAGGGTTTGGATGAGACGTTTTCGGGCACTATGGTTTGTCAAACGCTTATCTCTTGAAAGTCCAGCTTTTAGTGCCATGTTTTTCATTAGCGACCCAAGTTTGTTTTTACCAACTGGCTGGCGCTTAAACCAGATCTCGGATTTAATGCCAAACTGTGTATTGGTAGCAATGTAGAATGGGTGTTGGGGATTACAGTAATCTGCGGGTCTGAGATCCCGATACCGTTTGTAAACGGCAACTGGACAACATGAATCACCGGGTTGAGCCCACGCCTTTGGAGCTACATCACGGCTTTGATCACCTTGGCGTGTTTTTGTTTGCCTTTCAACGTATTGGAGGAACTCATTGTCCTGCGAATCCTTCCTTAATGTGATATCTCCCCAAAGCATACGCCTGTGAGGAGTAGCTGATCTAAGGCCAAAATAAATGGTGTTATTCCACCAGAGAGTGTTCAATAGACTTTCAGGAGTTCCCGTACCGAGCTGGCCCCGTTCACGGAGTGTTTTCAGCTCAGAATCGGACACGGGATCAGCCCTTTGAGGTAGGTTACCTTTACCTTGTTTTTTTAATGCTTTAGCTTTGGATGTTAATACATCTCTAAGTTTGGCAAAATGAAGCGAGTCAGCTAAAATGTAGCCGTATTCATGGCGTTTTAAATAACGCTCTATGCTTCCTTTGATGCCTCTTAAAGTCGATGGCTCATACTCTGTACCGTCAGATTTCCTGGCCGAAATGAAGAACTTACACAAAATATTGTTTAATTCAGCAGGCGGTATATCTTCAAGCTGTCTTTGGTCCTGTAATCTCTCCTTGAGAAACTTGTAAACCAAGTTCATGTCAAGCCTTGTTTTTTTCATTGTATTTTCATTTTCATTGATTAACAGAAACTTGTCAACCTCTGCATCTGACACTGGGACAAACCTTTCGGATGAGGTCGCAATTGGTGGATCCAGGAAATCATCTTCAAGGAGATCATTGACAACTGATTCCGGTAGGAAAGTCGATATTTTCAGGTTTGACGGCATGGACGCTGAGGCAGATTCACTTGACACAGTTTCTGGTAACACTTTAAGTCTATACCTTGCTGCCTCTATTTCCCCAAACTGAGTTTTCACAACAAACACGTTAAAAGAGTTCAGTGGCTGCATAATTCGTGTGACTCTTCCTACTTGGTCACCGTCAACTTTAACTAGGTCATTGACCTTTATCGGAGTAGGCGTGATGGCGGCCATGTTTGTTTACAAACAACGCAGACGAATGTTTTGCTTTGAAATGTTGTTTATTTTCGAATTGTGAAAATTATATCGTAATCATTTTGTAAAATCATAAGTAATAATAATAAATGTTTATCTATTTCTTGGCTATTTATGTTTTTTTATCAAAAAATCTCTGATGTGAGATTACAGCACGTTCTAATCATCAATGAAATGGTTGAAGTTGTCAATGAACTTGGTTAATGGAAAGTAGTCCCGTCAACCAATCATATTCGTTCACTGCTTAACTGGCCAATCAACGTTGAGAATCACTAAAAAGCACATGTGCGGATATCAAAAAAATATCCACTCGTGTATCCTCGCCCGTATGGGTAATATTATATAATTAGCAATGCAAAATAGGGTTATACAGTGAAAATAAAATCCATATTTTAAGAAAAGCAGTAGTAAGTGGTCACACTTTGGATTGGTTTGGGTCCTTAAAAACACGGTGTCGTCGACCCTGAAGTCAATGATATTCAAACATCGGATTACTAGTGTCATTTTCATCTTGATACAGATAAACTGACCCTGCCAAAGTGCCGTAAACTGAAACGAATTGACATCAATGCCTTTCGTCATGATCTTTCTCTCTCTGATCTTGAAGTCTGTCCTCCTGCAGAGCCAAGTGTCTTTGCTGAACTCTATACTTCTGTGTCGTCAAAGCTCCTTGAAAAACATGCTCCTGTCAAACAGAAGAGTGTGACGGTGACTCCAGGGGTCATCGCTGCCAAATCGTCCTGTTGCAGGTCTGAGAGAGCCTGGAGACGCTCAACCTTAGAAGTGCACAGGCAAATCTACAGTTCAACCAGAATCAAAGTCAACCTGTTGATAAGGAAGTGTAAACAGTTAGCCCTTAATGCCAAAATTAAGGAATTCTCATCTGATCCGAGATCCCTACACAGACTGAGGTAAAGACAAATCTTTAAATTTACCATCAATTATTAGAATCAGCAAGGAATAATGTCAACACGAGCCTGAGAAATGCTAATTGTGTTTTCGTGCAATAAAATTTAGAAAAGATTCCAAAAACACCACATGAAAAGTATCCATCATTAACACAGTCCTCTCAATAGTTTACCAAAATTGAAACTCCCTGTTTTTATTGATCCACTGTCATATATATATGGGGTGAATTTAAAAGTTCTTTGTAGCAATATCAGAAATACCAGAGAATACCTTGAAATAAACGTCCCTAAGATGATTGATCACAACACACTGAACACAAGTGACTCTAGCGTCCTCCTTGACCTATCGGCAGCCTTTTCAGCATGACCTGCTTGAACATCGTTTCGAACGCCGTTTTTGCATATAAGATTCAGCAATCCGCTGCTTCGGATCCTATTTGTTAGATCGTACCATGTCTGTGAAGATTGAAAACTGCTACTCTGACTCCCGACTTGTGCATGGTGTCCTACAGCGTTCGATCCTAGAACAATTGATGACGCTTAGCTAAAAGTATACATTTTATTCAAAACACCTGATATCTTAGTTAAGTTGATACTGTTTGAAGAATGCATTATGACGGATATCCGGTACTGAACTGAAGTTAATGACAGTAAGACAAAGTTTGTATTGCTTAGGCAACATTTCAAGAAACTATAAACAAAATGCATATGGCTTCAGGTTGTTGAAGGGTTCATTTTTCAATCTGAAACAGCTCACAAATTTTGGTCTCACATTTGACATCATTTGACTAAAATCTCCCTCCTAGAAGATCCTGCTTCCATAA
This sequence comes from Steromphala cineraria, assembly GCA_916613615.1. NCBI lineage: Eukaryota > Metazoa > Mollusca > Gastropoda > Trochida > Trochidae > Steromphala > Steromphala cineraria. Next base: position 12,920,698 of record OU744729.1, read on the forward strand.
CATCTACACTATCATCAAAGTTAGATACCACATCAACATCGCAATTGTAAACATGTTGATGCAGTGCAGATGTGTTTCCAGAGGCACAAAATCAGAACAAATATCTCCTGTTCTACTTGAATTGTACTTGCTTCCTGTTCAGTCACGTGTGAAAAATAGGATCTGTATGTTGTCAAACGACTGCCTGTGCAATGACGATTTGCAAGCTTATCTGGGGTGACGGTGACACTCTACTCCGTCAGCCACGTTACAACTTTCTAATGTCAGACCGTGAATTTTTAGCTCATCTGGCCTGTAAGGCCCGATGGGCTTATGGCATGGCATGGTGTCCGGCGTCCGTCCGTCCATCCGTCCGTCCGTCCATCCGTCCGTAAACTTTGTGGAATTTCGACTTCTTCTCCAGAACCAAAAGGCCTAGAAAGCTGAAACTTTGTGTACAGACTCCTTGGCTAGTGAGGATTATAAATTGTAGCTTTGGTGGCCCTGTGACCCCTAATAAGGGCCATAGGGGCCACGCCCTAAAAACCTATTTTCATCTTCTTCTCCAGAAGCATAAGGCCTAGAAAGCTGAAACTTTGTGTACAGACTCCTTGACTAGTGAGGATTATAAATTGTAGCTTTGGCAGCCTTGTGACCCCTAATAAGGGCCACGCCCTAAAAACCTATTTTCATCTTCTTCTCCAGAACCATAAGGCCTAGAAAGCTGAAACTTTGTGTACAGACTCCTTGATTATTGAGGATTATGAATTGTAGGTTTGGTGACCCTGTTGCTCCAATGAAGTATAAGGCCAGCCTTGAAAACTGTAACTTGTCGCCTATTATACTTAATTTTATGATTGGTGACCCTTTGGCCTCTACAAAGGGGGAATCACATTTGCCACACTCAACAGCATATATTGTAATTGACGACGAAGCCAAATGAGCTACAGAGCCAATGGCTCTATTTTTAACATGTAGCCCCCTAATCTGGAAAACTCTCTCACATGAATTATGGAATTGGAAGCCAATGGATAATCAAGCTTTTAAATGTTTGCATCATTGTGGACTGTAAATAGTAGATTCTTTGTGCATTGACTGTTTCTTGTACAGCACCCGATATATACATGTTGTTGTAGTAGTAGTCATTCACCGCGACACCAGGAAACTCACTATCATTAAACTTGACTTTTAGCAGGTTCGGCATCTTCAAGAATATGTTACTCCCAGAACTAAATCATCATTGTTCCTTCTGACCCAACTACAACGACGGAACCGTACACGAATTCAATAGATTATGCTTTAATTTGTTTTATGGAACTAAAGCAGATAAACAAACCTTAGTATTTGTTTTCACATACAAAGACGAAAAGAGGCTAATGTTATGATAATCTATTTTTAGCTCATCTGGCCTGTAAGGCCCGATGGGCTTATGGCATGGCATGGTGTCCGGCGTCCGTCCGTCCATCCGTCCGTCCGTCCATCCGTCCGTAAACTTTGTGGAATTTCGACTTCTTCTCAAGAACCATAAGGCCTAGAAAGCTGAAACTTTGTGTACAGACTCCTTAGCTAGTGAGGATTATAAATTGTAGCTTTGGTGGCCCTGTGACCCCTTATAAGGGCCACAGGGGCCACACCCTAAAAACCTATTTTCATCTTCTTCTCCAGAACCATAAGGCCTAGAAAGCTGAAACCTTGTGTACAGACTCCTTGGCTAGTGAGGATTATAAATTGTAGCTTTGGTAGCCCTGTGACCCCTAATAAGGGCCACAGGGGCCACACCCTAAAAACCTATTTTCATCTTCTTCTCCAGAACCATAAGGCCTAGAAAGCTGAAACTTTGTGTACAGACTCCTTGGCTAGTGAGGATTATAAATTGTAGCTTTGGTAGCCCTGTGATCCCTAATAAGGGCCACAGGGGCCACGCCCTAAAAGCCTATTTTCATCTTCTACTCCAAAAGCATAAGGCCTAGAAAGCTGAAACTTTGTGTACAGACTCCTTAGCTAGTGAGGATTATAAATTGTAGCTTTGGTGGCCCTGTGACCCCTAATAAGGGCCACAGGGGCCACACCCTAAAAACCTATTTTCATCTTCTTCTCCAGAACCATAAGGCCTAGAAAGCTGAAACCTTGTGTACAGACTCCTTGGCTAGTGAGGATTATAAATTGTAGCTTTGGTAGCCCTGTGATCCCTAATAAGGGCCACAGGGGCCATGCCCAAAAAACCTATTTTCATCTTCTTCTCCAGAACCATAAGGCCTAGAAAGCTGAAACTTTTTGTACAGACTCCTTGGCTAGTGAGGATTATTAATTGTATCTTTGGTGGCCCTGTGACCCCTAATAAGGGCCACAGGGGCCACGCCCTAAAAGCCTATTTTCATCTTCTTCTCCAGAACCATAAGGCCTAGAAAGCTGAAACTTTGTGTACAGACTCCTTGGCTAGTGAGGATTATAAATTGTAGCTTTGGTTGCCCTGTGACCCCTAATAAAGGCAACAGGAACGTCCTTCAAATCTATTTTCATCTTCTTCTCCTGAAGTATAAGGCCTAGAAAACTGAAACTTGTCGCCTATATATACTTAATTTTATGATTGGTGCCCCTGTGGCCTCTACAAAGGGGGTATCATTGGCCACAATCTACAGCATAATTGATGATGAAGCCTGATGAGCTACAGAGCCAATGGCTCTATTTTTTAATAAAATGATTATCAAGGATAATATATCTAAATAAAATAAATAAAGAGACTATTGTAAAACAAACATGTTCCATAAACGCGATAATCGATCCCAAGGGGGAAATTCTAACGATAATTAGAAAGAATAAAAAACTACAAATGATATATTAACGAGACCCTCGGGGCATAAAACAAACATTACTTAACATGAGACATCGATATGTGTTAAAGAACTGGAAAGTTGTGGTATCAACTATTGAAATGAAATTATTGACTTGCAAGATAAATACATTGACATACTTACTCATACAATATCAATAACTACCAACATGCGAACAGAAGTATATAAAGACATTAAATTCAACATATTGTAATTTACTCGAAAATCATATATATTATAAACCTTTTTCTCCATATCTTTAACATACAAAAATGCGTGCAGCAAATTTTGCTTTAGTACTCAAATGTATTTTCGTACATTTACAAAGTAATGATACGCACAGCGAATATGAAGAGTATAAAAAATCTCAAGCTGAGAAGTAAATTTTTTTAAATTATTTTAACTAAATTAGAAATGTGCAAGCGAAAGATTTAATAAATCCTTGCTACAGTTACATGTACATACCAATACCGACCAAACTGAAATGTCTTAAAAGCTCTAAACGCAAGCTTTATAATAGTTAAAGCAATCAATGAATATTACTAGGGCTTGTATTTATTGTAAGTTGAAACAATACTTTATATAGTATGCATGGCCCTGTGTGCATTACCACTCTATAAAAGTAAGACGTAAATCTAAACTTTTCGTCATACCACTCGAGTTAGGTTTACTTGAAATCTTTCATGGTATTCACAATACTTGGTTTTCAATGTGTCCTGTCCTACAGATATATTTCTTAAATATGTTGATATTGACCCATGTACAAGCCATATTATCAAAAAGCTTTGGTATGTTTATAGTACACGTTGGGTTTAACACATTTAAACAACAGAACATGGTTATTGAACCATTTACGAAGTAAGATTATGATTCTATTTGACAATATGACTCCTATTTGCCACCACTTGACTCATAACCTCATCGTGGTGTGGTGGTTTGTGTGCTTCGGCGACCCTCAGAGGTAACCCAGCTGGAGCTTAGATGCTCCTGGTAGGGTCACCAAAGCTGAACATGTCAACGGGGAAAAGCCAGACCAAATTTGAGTCTTTCCAAATCCCGCTTTCTCTCTCGCACTATGCCTTTCTTTTCGTCTTTTCTCTCATCATTTCGATCCCTTTCTCCCTGATCTATCTACTCTTTTTGGATGGCAATATCCACGTGTTTAAAAACTGAAATATTTAAACTTAAAACTTAAGTATCAAAACACAAACTAACTCGCCTTCAATTTGTAATGACAAACAGCCCATTATAATGGCGTATTCATGGCCAGTTAAAAAAGTTCAAGTATGTCCAAACTTGTCCTTAATACATTTTATCACTTTGTTATATTACGCTTTTGTCAAACAATTTCTTATCAATCGTGGATGTTTTTTCTGTGTTCTGTTGCAACGAACACATTTTAACTGTTGTAATTGAATACACATAATTGTTTTGAATAGCTCACGTTAGGTAGTCCTTAGGTAGATTGGGTAGGTAGATTTCAAATGTTTGGTTTACATTGATGGATATCTAAAAATATCTCTATTTTAAGGAACATGTTTTATGTCATAAAAAGGTCATATATTGGTAAATTGAGTGAGTGTTTGATAATTCTTGAAAGTTGTTCTTAGTGTTAGTGTATTGGTTCGCACCTGGCGAAACTGAAGTGAAAACAAAGGCATCATCTGTCTGTCTTAGATTTGCTATCAAGGTAAGACACTTTGTGATAAGCCATCTTAATATTTAATAATTCCTTAGGTTGTGACGACTTCAAACTTACATAACTCTCTTTAAGCGATTATCATGCGTAAACAATTCAATAATAACTTTTATAGTATTATAAGGAGTAATCTGAACATTATATACATGGCGTTATGATTGGTTAATGAAAGGCGAATACTTTCCCTGTTGAACACTCCAACTATTCCGATTTATATGATATCCATAAAGATGCTTATCATTATTTTCTAATGATAGACCTTTGAGACAAAAGCTTTTTGTTGGCTTCATGAAATAATAAGTTTCATTAATTCAGCTTGTAACGTTGCTATTATGATCTTCACAAATGTCATAGTGAAGTCTAAATGAATATACGGTAGGTGTTACAAATGTCATTCTGTATGAAGATAAGCTTTCAACAATCATCAAACAACTTTCTCAAATATACAGAAACAGAACAATGTGCCAAATCCTTAAAACGAAGTCACTTTTCGGAGCTGACATGCCAACTTCGGTAACATCAAACATTTTACTGTTCAGCTAGTCTCCATGCGTAGATGATAGTATTAATGGGGCAGTAGCAGTTTTTTTTATAATAGTTTTTTTAATGTTTCACTGATAATTGTAAGTTAATGCTAAATATATTAATTTGACAGCGTCGAAAATTTCATTACACAAGCCAACCATTCATAGACAGAGGACGAAATATGAAGATTCACAAAAATCCATTGGCGGCCATTTTGTGTGAACACCTTTAATTCATTTTGTGTAAGAAAAAGGAATCGCATGGCTAAACTTAACTTTATATTTTTGAATTATTACTGCTCCATATAGTTTAACTAGATTGTCTTTTAATTGGAACCATTATTTTTCATTTTCCTGACATAACCTTATATTCCCCTTTAAGAATACAAACAGTCTTGATTTCAGGCGCTGTAAAAAACACATTCCACTTCCTATGTCACGATTTCTCTGAAATAGTAACCTTAGTTTGGAACTGTCATTTTGAACAGCGGCTTATTGTAATTGTTTAATGGACGATTGATAGTTTCACTTCACTTCACACTACACGTGATTTACTGTAGGTATTAACGCACTTAACTGATCTCAATGTCAAGGAATAGCTAATACTCACACTTTTCTGCATTAGTTACATGTTACAATAATAGGAACTATTTCTCTAAACAGACAAATGGAACACGCTTCTATTGTTTCCTTGTTAATGTTACCAACATATTTCCAAATCTTCTTAGGAAAAAACAAGTAAATTACATGAAACAGCAAAAGAGTATACTTTTTTATCCTTAATTTGCCCTGGAAAAGACCTCGAAACACCGGCAAATATATATATGTTTAACACAGGAGAGCACTCCATTTTCCCCAACCTCCTTGAAACTATTTGTGCTTTCGGTTGTGTGCTGCACGTGAAGTTTGAAGAGTTGCTGAGCAACTTGCGTGCGTGAAATCCGTGCATCACATGATGATGAAATTGACAACGTCCGTGCAGCCACATATTTTCCCTGACTTGTGACGGAATTTTACATTGTACATCATTAGCCAACAAACAACATTTCGGCGGCATTCGTTTAAATTTGTATCAAAATCTTTAATTTATATTTCAGCTAAATGTGTCATTTGTAGGATAACAGCTGGAGAGAGTTGGTATATGTAACTGACTTTAAATTGCTTTTCCGACAATTTCGCCCGTATAATCTCCATCTGCACGTGAAATGTGTGTAATGTTAAAATTCAGCACAATTCAGATAGTATTTAAACCTTTATGTGTGAAGTTGGTCACAATTTCCTTTCCCTTCCTTCCTTCCGTATCATAACAAGTTCACCAAGTTCACCTATTCGATCATATCAAATGGCGCCGGGAAAAGGAACCAGATTTTGTTTTCATATATTGTTAAAAGGACAGTCCTATCGGGATAGTTTTTAGGAAACGAAATTCAAGAGGACGCACTGATACATTTCATTACTTCTCAATATTTTAAATCTAGATCAATTAAATGTTACCCTCACAATGTCCATTTTAGTTAACATATGATATGTATCCCTCTTTCAATCGTAATTTGCTCTTTTATCTATCGTTTTGTTTTTACATTCTTAATGTTATACTTAAGTTTTAGTCCTGAACATCTATGCAAGTTTTGCCACTAATGGCTAAATTATTGCCCAAGCGGTTTAAAGCAATAGTTAGTTACATCTCTGGTTTCCATGCCAACTATGAACATAAACACCACATGAGTATTAATGTGAACATAGAAGGTTTTAAGGAAGTCGCCCCCGAATAGTGTTGTTATGTTTCTTAATAATATAACTGTCATTAATTGTACAAGAGTAATACAGTATTGCGCAAGCGGCGTAAAACAATAATTCACTCACTCAGTCTATGTATGTTACATCTCTGGTTTCCATGCCATCTATGTACATATTCACCAAATAAGTAATAATCTTAAATTGTTTTTAGGGAGTCTTAACCAATATGGTTGTTTTGTTTAAAAGTTAAGTTTCTTAATAATATGATTATCATTATTCCTCATCAAAAATTGTAAAATAACAGTATTTCAACCTTGAGGTTCAATAACCGAAAATATGAATAAAAATTCAGCAAACTTTAAGGCCTAATGGTAGGCTATGAAATAATGATAAGATTATTCATGACAGCGATCTTGTATACATAGAGAAGCCTCAGACAGAATATATATGTATATGCTGATGATCTGAAAAGTGTTATCTGAGATCACTTCCTAACAGAGGGTTTAAATCGATATTGACCTGTTTTAGTCACTGTCCCTGACGACAGTAAAGAAATCAATAGAGATTTTGTTGAAATACGAAATTAATAGTAACAATACATTTATATTTTGCTTCACTTATCAAGACGGGAACGGTTTGAGAATAGTACTATCATTTGCTGTTCTTCACATTTACATTTAATTAAACATCTGCGCAAGTTCATAAAGTGAGTCATATATTTCCATGGCTTATTAATCGATCATTTTAGTTAAGAGATATTTTCTTATATAAAATCAATAACAGCATTTTAAATGTCAATTCCTTTGTGATTTATATTTCATTGAACTAAAAAATGCATTTCCATAACGGGCCGGGGACATAGCTCCGTATGTAACGTGCAATCTGGGAATGATCACAGATGGTTCGTAACACGTACACTCATTACCTGAAAAACAGAGTTCAATACCTGATCGTTTTTGCCGATAGATGTTAAGACTCGGTGTTTAAGTAGACATAACAACACTTTAAAGGGACAATAGCACGTTTTAGGGGGCATATAAGGTGATGTCAGGAAAATGAAATTTAATGGTTCCAACTGAAAGACAGTATAGTTAAACTAAATAAAGCTGTAAAAAATATATATATGATGTAAAGTTTAACCATGCAATTCCTTTTTTTAACACAAACTGAATAAAAGGTGTTCACACAAAATAGCCGCCAATGGATTTTATGTGAATCTTTATACTTTGTCCTCGGACTATAGATGATTGGTTTGTGCAATGAGATTTCTGACACTATTAAAACAATACATTTAACATTAACGTTCAATTATCAGTTAAAATTTGAAAGTATGAAATTTTCAAAAAAACATTCTACTGCCCCTTTTATTGGCTACCGGTTCTCTAGGTACAGGAAAGTCATATAGGGCTATCCATACAGTTTCCAACGTTCCAAACCCTCATTCATGATAGAAATCACTTGATTAAATGGTTAACCAAAATGTATCAAATGGATAATTCAAACATTTTTGACGTTTCTAGGGCTTATTTGGCCAATAGAAACACACACATATTTTCAATGCATTTGCTCATTTTTCGAGCAGATTGACCCTACCACAAAGTGGATATGACTTTTAAACAATGTCATTAATTTATATTGACCAGCGGAGTTAGACGTTGATAGAGAGACGTAGTACTCGTTTTCCCTGCACAGAAATGATTGCTGAACATACAATTTCAGACGTGTCATTGAACAATTAGCAATAATTTGCCTACAGTCTTTACCTTAAAGGGGCAGTAGCACGTTTTTAGGGGGAACATAAGGTGATGTCAGGAAAATGAAAATAAATGGTTCCAATTGAAAGATTACATATTTAAACTAAATTGAGCATTAATAATTCAAATATATAACAAAATGTTTAGCCATGTGATTCATTTTTCTTACACAAAATGAATTAAAGGTGTTCACACAAAAATGGCCGCCAATGGATTTTATGTGAATCTACATACTTTGTCCTCTGACTATGGATGATTGGCTTATGTAATGAGATTGTTGACGCTATCAAAGTAATACATTAAGCAATAACATACAAGTATCAGTGGAATATTAAAAATATAAAGGGGTAGTAGCACGTTTTAAAGGGAAATATAAGGTGATGTCAGAAAAGTTAAAATTAATGGTTCCAATTGAAAGACGATGCATTTAACTTAAGTGGAGCAGTAATAATTTAAATATAAAATGCTAAATTTAGCCATGTGATTCCCCTTTCTTACAAAAATGAATCAAAGGTGTTCACACAAAATGGCCGCCCGTGGATTTTCAGTGAATCTTCATACTTTGTCCTCTGACTTCGGATGATTGGTTTGTGTTATGAAATGTTTGACACTATCAAAATAATACATTTATCATAAACTTACTATTATCAGTGAAAATTTGAAAATATAGAATTATCCACAAATGTGCTACTGCCCCTTTAAATCTGAAATATATATTGCGATCTGAAAACGAAACTTGGATTGACCAAAATGCAAGAAAATCGTGAATGATCTTATTTCTCCTTTATACCACAAATACCGTATCTACCAGCACAATTAATTGATACCTGTGGTTGTCATAATCACAATCTATCAATCTATGTTTGTGGAAATACGGATCATTTACTGTGAAATTGAATATCCTATCAATGTCAAATAAATGCACTTCTATATATGCTTTTCTATCACTATTATTTTTGGTGAGCGTGAATATTTTCGTTTTGAGCGCTTGTTAATACTCTTCAAAAAAAGAAACGCATGAGCTATTTTTTAAAGATATATTGTTTTAAGTTAAGAGAACAATTATCATTTTAATAGACAACTTGTTGACAAGGAGTCATAAGTTCTGTTCTTTTGTATTATGAGCCCAAAATTTGGCGCGAAAGTTATTTTATTGTTTTGTTATCTTTCTGGCAATGAATGAAAAGGGGTTTAGATCTTGTGGTTGAAGGTTTTTGTGTAGGAAATTTATCTTAATCATGACATGTGGCGTGGTATATATGAATGAAAGCCGTCATGCTTGAAAACTCCCACTGTCATATCATAAAACTGATGCATTTTGTGTTCCTGGAAATCGTTGACGTACAGACATTCTTTCAAAATCTCCTAAAACAACCAATAAAGCAGATCTTGTGTGCTGAATATTGTTACATACATCCTCATACCCTCTCAACCAAATTTGTTGACCTTCCAAAGAAAATATAGACTACATTTTCCGTTTATCGACAGTAAACAACATTGTGAATCGCTGTTTTAATCTCACGGTTTTGGATAAAATTGTGATTTATCATAAAATCAGACTTTCCTAAAATTTAAAAGATCGACCCTCCGGTTCTTAAAACACCATTGACGGCGATTGCACATTTTGAAGTCTTTCAAAGCAGGGCCGATAACTGGCTCTCAAGGTCGAATAACAACTTCAGGCCAACGGCTCCCTAAAGTTTGATCTACTTGTTTAACAAAACTTTTCTTTTTCGTAATTTTATGGCTGTGACAAGACGATGACGCAAGAAATGGACACGGATTTAGAGATTTTCGGCTTTGTTGGGACTTTTGGTCACACAAATATTGGCATCGTTTTTGTCCATTGGATCTGGAGGAACCGACCCATATGACTAAATATGGTGCTCTGATGAGTTTTCGTCTGACGTGTGGCGATGTTTCAATATTTGACACTTTTACATTGTATAATTATATCCCCATTTTCATGCATAAGCGAATAATAAATCTTCAAACAAAATTAGCCTTTGCTTGGTTATAAGTTCCAATTGCTTTGGCGCTCTCTACACGTTGTTTTTGTTTAAGAAATTTGCTTAAGAACAGTTTTGCAAAACTGTTTTCAAATGCTTGTTAAATTAACAACATTTCTCTGTTTTTGTTTTGTGAACCGAAGCTGTAAATACTAATAATGTAACAAATACGTTCAGGAAAGAATTAAAACAGTTGTATTGTCATATTCGTTTTTACACAAGTCCCCATGCGTTTCTTATTTGAAGAGTATACATGTATGTACCCAACCTGACCCAAGAAATAATGACGTGATTTGAAATAAGCCACTTTAAAGTAGATATCAAAATGTCAATGCCTATGATTTAATCAAATAACACCATGTACTTCCGAAATCATTCAAGCACTATGAGAACAACAGGTGTATAGCTATTGGTTTGCTTCATAACATGAATTCTCTCGCAGGTCACCTAAAAATGAAATAATAATCATCTCTTGAAAAAAAAATGATTGAAAAAATATGACGTGCGTATTGACACAAAAGTTCAAGTATAGAAGATACAGTGATTAGAGAGGGAAATACTGAGGTCGAAATTCTTATCAAGTTAACTCAGACAGGTCGACATTCTTATCAAGTTAACTCAGACAGGTCGAAATTCTTATCAAGTTAACTCAGACAGGTCAAAAGTGAAAAAATTTTGCGAAATCAATGTAGAAAGGATTCATATGTTTCATTTTAATAAACTTAGCTGCAGTTAATATCATATCTTGAAATTTAAGAATAGCTCTGTATTAATATGTATTGGGTTTCTTAAGTTCTTGATATTTCAAATTTAAATTGTTAATAATCGAGCAGCAATAATTCCTTTCCATCAAGTAGGATTGTCATTTTCATTCCATGCGTTTGTCTTTGATGATGACAATTAATATCAAATATGTTTACTGCTTCGAAAATGGTTCTCATTTGCCCTCTTACCTAACAGAATATCACAATAAATGCAAGACCTGAACCAAGAAATCAAAGAATGAATCATAATCTGTAAACAAGAACTTAATTGTAATGGTCAAATTCTACTTATATTTTTAACTGCAAAAAGAGTTATATCAAGAAACTTTTAACGGTCAGTAGCACTCAAAGGGGCAGTAGCACGTTTTTGAAATTTTTATAGTTTCATTTTCTCACTGATAATTGTAAGTTAATGTTAAATGTATTTTTTTGACAGTGTCAAAAATGTCATTACACAAGCCAATCATCCATAGTCAAGGACAAAGTATGAAGATTCACACAAAATCCGTTGGCGGCCATTTTTTTTTGAACACCTTTAATTCATTTTGTGTAAGAAAAGGGATCGCATGGCTAACCTTTACGTTATATATTTGAATTATTACTACTCCATTTAGTTTAAATACATTGTTTTTCAATTGGAACCATTAATTTTCATTTTCCCGACATCACCTTATATTCCCCCTAAAAACGTGCTACTGCCCCTTTAAGGGGGAATATGAGGTGATGTCAGGAAAATAAATGGTGCCAATTGATAGACAATGAATTTAAACTAAATGAGGCAGTTTTAACTTAAACATATAATGTCAAGTTCAGCCGTGCAATTCCTTTTTCTTACATAAAATGAATTAAAGGTGTTCATACCAAAATTGCCTCCGATGGACTTGTAAATATTCATAATTTGTTCCCTGTTATGGATGATTGGTTTGTATGTCTCTCGTTCTGTTTTTACACTTTATATACACATATATGTTTACTCCTAATAATAAAAATGTATACCATATACCTTATTTAAGTAATTATATATTGTAAAACATGTACATTTCACCTCAAAGGTTCAATGCCCTAACAACGTAGACGAAAGACAGTAGAAAGTTCGACTTGTTGACATTGTTTGATTTAATATCAGTTTATGAATAATGAAACATGGTGGGCTTAAATAGTATTCATGACAACGATCATATATCCATGGAGAAGCCCCAGACAGAATATATTAGCTGACGATCTGATATGCTGTCTATCTGTGTGCGGGATCACTTCATGACAGAGGGTTTAACTCCATATTGAACTGTTTCCGTCACTGTCCCTGAGGACAAGTGAGAAATCAATATACCATATTTGATAAAAGATGGCATAGATAACAGCAATATTATTGCATTTTTATTAGCTCATCCCCACAGATCTCACAAGATTTCTATATAAATAAGGTCATAAAATATTCTATCATGGCACGTTCGGACATACATGTATGACAATACAAGTGCATTTTGTGAGGGTTATGTCATGATATACTTTGAGCTAAATTGAGTTTTAAAACAGCGTCCTTGCCATTTTTCTTGTATTTTATTAAAAAATAGTTCTCAAACGAGTGCTTGGTCGAGAAATAAAACACGTTCATAAATGTTCATGTACAAAAAAAGCTCAAACATGTCATAATTGTAGATAAGTCGTACATGTACATTGTTGTACATTGTACATTGATACATTTTGCATTGTTTTCAATAGGCAAGGGTTGAATGGCCCATAACAAACACACCATTAGTTTCAATTCAAGACTGTGACAAAATCAAATTCAATGCCCAACAAGTAACCCAGAAAAAAATCCATTCCTGTTAGGCCTAGAAAAAAATTAAAAACCACAATTTTTTTGTTTGTTTATGGTAACATCATCGTAACCTTTCAAATACAAAATAAACCCGTAGTAAGGATACGTTGTTAAGGTGAATATTACAAATGTTTAATGTATAATCATCTTGAAACTTCTGGTAAAAACAAATTAAAGACCATTTCTCTTCAATCAATGTAAACTCTTTCTAAAGAGTTTTTTTATTTTTCCTTCCTCATTTAGTGATGTCGAATGACATTTTAACTGCATTGTTCTCTAAGATGTTTAGGTCCATACTTGAATGTTTAATCCAATGGAAAAAAATTCAAATCACTTTCTTCAATCCTTTAGTTATAACGCTAAATAACTGGCGGTTTTTATGTCTAATCACACATAGCATTTCAATTCGGGGTCTCTTTTCAATCACTGATTTACGTTAGAATTGTTTTTGTCAATGAAAGTTCAAATGAGGTATTTGATGTATATGGAATTTACATTTTTCTTTAGAATCAACAGCTATTCCAGAGATGCCTTATAAACTCATGTCCAAAAGAAACGATACCATACAAATCCCAAAATAACTCAATCCACTGCAGATTAATAAGACTAAGACATAGTAATATCATTTCGTCAGTAGTCAACTTACGTCTATGCAAAATTTGGAAACATTATCTTTTCATGTTTGCGAGAAACATGCATTTGAAAAAATCATCGATCTGGAATCTCCTTAACTAGGCGAGATAGCAGAGAAACATTTGACACTTTCGCTTGTTTTAAAACGTTCTAGTGCAGTGACGCGTCAACGAATTTATGTCAAATAAAGTGTATTATATCAACAACAATTTTTTCTGACATAAATTCAATACTTTATCAATTTTAAAGTGAAATGGCAAAAGTTCTGTTCATAAAACAATTTGAAATTTCGATTTATGCACTCCATGTACATTTGAAAAGACACAGAATCAAAAGTATCTTTTCCTGAAGAATGAAAATGTGCATACTTTGTTACAAGATATATGCCTGTTAGACACACTTTAACTCGACTCTGTCAGGTTATAGAATTTTGTTTCGGACGACTTGGTATCGTTTCTTTTGGACATGAGTTTAGCATATAGAGAATCTCACCCGCGTGTCTTCTGATATCAAATATTTCAACACAAGTTGATAAAAGTCTCAAATATAGGAGGCTTGCCGAGGATATTTTACTTTTATCAACGAGTGATGATATATTTGATACCAGAAGACACGCGGGTGAGACTCTATTTATCATCCAAAATCTTTTTTTCATAACATTTGCATGAAAAATGTACAACTTTGAACACTGCATAGCCCTAAAACTCCTAAACAAGTGATGTCATAGCATTATAGCATCATCATGTTTGTGACGTCATAGTATTGTGGTGTCATTGTTTATGACGTCATATCATTGTGCCGTCATTACTGATGATTTGTGATGTCCCTTCTGATGACAGGGCATTGTTCAAAATCTACTATCAAAACGATATCTCCTCTAGAACTCAATTTTGGATGATAAAACCAAACAAACCTTTTGACATTAAGCATGTTACATGATATTAACTAGATATATACAATGTAGTCCTGAAAGCCAAAAATATAGGCATAATCGTCGGATGACTTTGTTGGTAAAATAAAAAGTATTATTATACGCTGATATAACTGTTCTTCTGAGGCAAGAAACACTCTCTGTCTAATCGTTAAATATGTCCATGAGTTGCTGGAATCACAAGTGCAAAACCGTATACATGCTGCCAATTGATCAGTACCGCCTGTTGCTAAAAAGAGCATCTAAATGCAAATCCGTTTTATTTGATCACATCGGATGTGTGATTTCCCCTTATACATGTACGTTTATACATGACGCTTTGTGGATTTTAATTAAAAACGAGTTCTATGGATATATATGTCTCTTTGGAATTGATGTGTAAGATTAATTGGATTTATTTGACAATATACGTCCGTTTAAAAGCAATACAGTTTGTCATAGAATAACGGAGCGTCTATTTAAAGTTAAATATGAAAATTTTCCATTAGTGAAAACCAATTAAGGCTTACTTATTACCAATTTTCGGGAGCATGTATTAAACTTTGGGTCGATTTCAACACCAAAGTATCGCATTTGATATATCAGAACTCATGTTCGGAATTTAATTCTAACTAACTCGTTTGATCAAATTTATTGTTACTGATGTGATTTGGGTTTGAATCCGTAAATGTTAAAAAATTTTCTTTTATTATATGTATAACTTAATCTTATCTATAATTTCGTGAATACATTTCAGTAAATGAATATAAACTCCCAGCCAAATCATTTAACCCCCATAAAAAAAGCTCAATATTGTTTTGACTCAGCTGATAACCCCCTAAAAGCATATGTATATATTTTAGCGGCAATATTGTTTGAATATCATGAATCGTAAGATGCAGGAGTACAGACAATTTGGAATATTGATTGTTGAAAATGGTTGGACTTGGAATTTATACAACTTTTGAATAAATATTTATCAAGGTACATCTGTAATTACACCGATTGTTTGAAGTCTAAGATTTCATATTTGATTAACCGTCTGTCGTTTATGCGCATCAGGTTAATAGCATAAATCAATTTAGCGAAATGGTAGTTCATGTTGATTAAATGCGGAGTTGCAATAACTTCGTCCAGTCTAGATATTCTGAATACGAACATATTTTCCAAATAACCACAGGGAATAAATCTCTTGAGCATCTTCTCGATGGGCAAACACAAAAGATCTCCACGCTTCGCCCTTGACATCACGAACCAAATTTTCTGTGCCTGAAGATCAGCCCCCTTCGAGGTTTTCGAATAGGCCATTCAAAAGGCAACTTGTAACATGAATTTCCACTGACGCTTAAATCATGCAGCGATACACTTCCACTCACTAACCGAAGACTCTTTTTTTTCAATAAATATTTGGTGTACTATCTAAGATAACAATACGCATAATAATATCTGCCGAACCTGTTTTATATTCCTTACAGAAAACTTTCTACTCCTGCTCTTAATGCAGTTTGAAATCAAATCATATTTTCTGTGGAAATGATAAGTTGCGTAAATATAAATGCGTCGACTGCATATTTCTTGCATGGAATTTAACTTTTTAGCTCATCAGAGCTGTAAGGCCTGAGGCTCAGCGTCCGTGCATCCATCCGTAAGGGTGGCTTCACACTGTCCCGATATTGACCAACGACAGAAACACGAATAAGAAAAATTGAAATTCGTACGATTTGACGCGAATATGGGTAAAAGACAGTCATAATCGGAGGCACTTCTAACAAAGACAGAAGGCAACACGATGTTGAAACAATGACACACGACCACAAAACGAACTCAATGAGAATGGATGCACGATCGTAAGGGAGATTTAGCTTAGGTCGAGTTCGATTGGCCCGGAATTGATAGCAATTGGTCTTTATTTGAATTTTTGCCCATGCGTGAAAGGTGGCTATGTGGTTGAACTAGCAGTGGAATGCCACCAAGTCTAAGAATGGATGTGTGGCACAACGTAAGATAACCGGTAATGTTGTTAGACTATTAATATGTGGCCTCTTGGAACATATGCAGGCAATAGACCTATAACATAATTTTCAACTGACTTGCTAGATAACAATCGTTAACAACTGGAAATGATTCAAAGCTTTCGAACTCAACCTTTACGAAGTCTGCACGACGACAACAAGGTGGCAGCACGACGTCGTAACGGGACTACGATGCATATACGATGCCTCTAACCAGGTGCCGGTAAACATCACGTGACCTCTGGAAGTCAGCTGGAACGAGTATCATGGCTGCACAATTCGATTGTTTTTAACCACCTTACGACTATTTATCACCTGGATATATGTTTTATTCTTCCTGGGCATCATATGAACTTTTAAAAATTTACTTAGTTAACCGGTGCCGTATGCATCGAGAATGAATCGCTAAGTTACCGGGGCTGTCGTGAATACATCTTAATGCTTCGTATTACAGTCGGTAGAGGTTTCATAGCTCCGACATCAAAATCGGAAGTGCAGTGACGGTTTTTGGAATGTCAAAAATATTCTGATAATCTATGCGAATATACATTTTCTTGATGCAATCGTGTCTCCATCTTGCCGTTCGTACGACAATAGCTACGACTCCGTGTCGTCATCGTATTACCTTCGTGTGATCATCTGTTCAATGGGCGGGTTTTACATGCAAATAAAATCGAATGACATCATCGTACTGATTGATATACGAAGGCAATACGAACACAGCACAAATTCACACGACGGTACCTCGATAGCAATGCGAAGGGGAAGATGGAGACACGAATGCAACACGAAAATGGCATGATCAACAATTTGTTCACTTCCCCGATGTTGCCGCCGAAGCCAGAAAAACTTTTGCGGCGACCAAAAGATGCGTTTACGAATGGCCCGATTGCTTACGATCTTTTGCGAATTTGCACATTTTCAAATTCGTGTTTCCATCTTTTGTCAAATTCGGCTAAGTGTGAAGCGGCCTTAATATTTGTGCATTTCCGACTACTTCTGCAGAACTATAGGACCTGGAAAGTCGAAACTTTTTGTACAGACTTCTAGACTAGTGAAGATTATAATTTGTAGATTTGGTGGCCCTGCATTCTCTCCTCACAGAGGCAGATCAAGCCATTAAATGTTTATACAGCCTCTGCTATTTCCGTGGGTTCCGGTAGTTTCCCCTATCCATTTGAATTTCTTAAGCAAATGACAACGTTTCACGCATGGAAAAGGTGGTTCATTTCACAATGCCTTTGCCATCATTTAGTAGCATCGCTGATTGCACAACTAACTTTGAGTGCATCCAATCAGGCGTCTCCCATTCTATCCCACAAACTCGTAATAGAATAGAGGCTGCTGTATCACCATTTCTTGACCTCATCTGCCTCTGTGGGGAGAGGATGGTGGCTCTGTTGCCCTTGATAAGACCCACAGGGGCCATACCCTTAACACCTTTTTAAATCTTCTTCTTCAGAAGATAGCTGAAACCTTGTGTACAGACTCCTTGACTAGTGAGAATCAGAATTTATAGATTAAGTTGCTCTGTGGCCTTTAACATTTTTATTTACAATTTTGGTGACCTTATGGCCCCTTGTATATTTTCTGTTGGAACAATGTTTTGTGTCCAAAATCACATCGCCTACATACTTTGAATTTGTGACCCTTTTGGCCCCTACTGAAACGTTTTGGTCGATTATTCATTATCTGCAATAGGCATAAATCTTAAATATTTTGTAGAAACTCCTTAGATATTAGGAATGGTACAATGCACTTTTGGTGAGCCTCAACCCAAAGCATGCAAATGTGAATATGACGCCCCGTGAGCTACAGAGACAATGGCTCTATGTAATAAGGATTGTTACTATGTTTTGTGAAATATAAACACAGACGTACATATAAATTCGTCGTTCAGGTAAAACTGTATAAAACATGGATTTGTTTTATCTTTTCAATTAAAAGGTTTTATAACAAGCTTGATGTAGTCTGTTACTATTTTGAATTTGTTTGCTATTATGGCAAGGGTCGTTCATCATAATCACAAAGTAGTCGATGTTTCGCTTTAAAGGTTTTCTATGATTTAAAGGCTAGGTAGGAAACAGAGACAGAACGTTTCACTTTGCCATGGCAAGATGCGGTAATAAGGTAAGATAAGCATAATCTGTGCATAATCTATTGCCTATAAACACAAAATGGATATATTTTTCTATTTTAAGAGAAATATATGTCAAAACGTTTTGAGATGTGATGTTAAAAGAGTTTGAGCACTTTTCAGAAAAACAAAGTTGTTGTAGAGATCTTAATGTTCTGCGCGTGCAACATGAACAAAATTCCTATTAAAAATTATCCCACATCCGGCAGATCATCGAGCGACAACGCCCGCACAAAATCTCTACATCCGGTAAGGTCACATTCGAGATAGGGTCACCACTGCAACGTCTACTGAATAAACCATACTTAACCGTCACAAGCGTCATTCTCACCGAGCAACATCGATACAAACCGCTGCAGTAGATCCGGGCACATCAGGTATGACATCATCAAAGATGGCAGAAAGTTTGGTTCAGTGATGAATCGTGTAATGCCCTGTAGAACCAGTGTTTATCGTCGACGAGATGAATGTAGTCAGATATTTGGGTGGTTATGTGATGATAATAATAATAATGAATAGTTCTTGTATAGAGAAAAAATGGAAAAATCTCCATAATTGGACTCAGTGCGTTTTCAGCTCTGATTGACTTGGTTGAAATCAGTCATTGAAAGCTTGTCTGAAAAGATATGTTTTTAAGCTTGTTTTAAAGTTTTCAAGGGTTGGTGCATCTCGCAGGTTTGCTGCAAGGGAGTTCCAAACACAAGGTGCAGAGTACATGAAGGAGCGTTCTCCTGCCGACTTGAGATTGCACTTTGGGATCTTTAGCAACTTCTCTTGTGAGGAACGGAGAGTACGCCCAGGTTGATATGTGGTGAGAGTATTAGACAGGTACGCCGGAAGAGTTTGATGGAAGTGTTGGTTAGCAAGATTAGCAACTTTGTATTAGCA
This sequence comes from Steromphala cineraria, assembly GCA_916613615.1. Taxonomy (NCBI): domain Eukaryota; kingdom Metazoa; phylum Mollusca; class Gastropoda; order Trochida; family Trochidae; genus Steromphala; species Steromphala cineraria. Next base: position 12,940,397 of record OU744729.1, read on the forward strand.
TCTGAATTTGGTAGCCAGCCAGTGGAGTCGCTTTAGCAATGCTGTAGCATGGTCGAACTTTCGCTTCCTGAGTATAAGTCGTGCAGCGTTGTTCTGGACTCTCTGAAGTCGTGCGATCTGCTCAGCTGGTAGACCTAAGATCAGGGAATTACAGTAGTCCAGACGTGATAATATGGCTGATTAGACAAGCTTGACCATTGCATCCTCTGTGATATATTGACTTACAGATGCCAGTCTCCTCAATTCCAGAAAGCATGTTCTACACAAGCTACTGACCTGATCTTGAAGGTTGAGGGATTGATCTTTATAACACCCAGGTATTGCACTCTGTCCTTGAATAATATTGCTGTACCTTCAGTGTTGGCTGATGTGTCATGAATTTGTCTGAGACGGGTTGGGGCACCAGCAAGCATCAACTCTGTCTTGTCAGAGTTTAACTTTAGCTTGTTGCTTATCATCCAGCTAGATACATCATTGATGCAAGTCAAAACACAGCTTTTTGTGGATGGAAAATTGGATGGCGCAGAGCTTTTTGAGAGTTCAGTGTCATCAGCATACTTCTCGAAATCGCATTGATATGATGAAATGACTTCAGAGAGTGGTTGGGAGTACATAGTAAAAAGTACAGACCCTAACACAGATCCTTGTGGCACACCATAGCGTAGGGAATTAGTTGTTGATCGCTGGTTGCCCATGATGACAGATTGGGATCGTCCACTCAGATAGGAGCTGAACCAGCAAAGTGCAGTACCTTGGATGCCATAGGTTTCCTCTAATCTTGTTAGAAGAATAGTATGGTCCAACGTATCAAACGCCGCGCTAAGATCCAACAGTGCCATCAATGAAACATTTCTTTCGTCAGCTTTCATCAGAAGATTGTTCATGACACTGAGTACGGCCGTTTCGGTGCTGTGTCCTTTGTGATAGGCAGACTGATGCATTTCAAGGAGTCCTCTGGTAGACAGATGTTTCAGCAGCTGGTTCAACACAACTAGTTCGAGAAGTTTTGAAAGGAAAGGGAGGTTGGAATCCGGTCTAAAATGTTTCATATTGTTAGGGTCAAGATTTGGCTTTTTGAGGCGGGGTATCACCACAGCTTCCTTGAACTGGGCAGGGACAGTTCGTGTTGAAAGTGAAGTGTTTATGATAGCTGTTATAAGGGGTACCAGGTCTCCAATACATTGCTTGACTAGATTTGTAGGAATTGGATCCAGTGTGCAGGTTTTGTTGGCAGATTTAAGAACAAGTTCAAATATTTCTTTCTGAGAAACTGGTTCAAAAAATGAAAAAGGTGGACCATTATACTTGCCGAAAGAAGGAGACTCAATGGGTTATGCATTAAGTTCATGTCGTATCTTGGTAATCTTGTCTGAGAAGTAGTCGCAGAATTGTTGGGGTAGATCAGAGTTGTTATCAGGATCAGGTAAGGCAGTAGAGTTCTTCTTGCCCATCAGTCCATTTACGACACTGAAAAGCTGCTTGGATGAGTTGCTGACCTTGATTTCATTACATAAATACTGTTTCCTGGCCAATTGTACTGCTGCTTTGACTGCTGATCTTTCATAGATAAAGATCTGCTTGTGCACAGTGAGTTTAGACTTCCTCCAGCGATGTTCTGCTCTTCTTCTTTGACGTCGGGCTTGACGCAGAGAGTCAGAGAGCCAAGGGGCAGATGGTCGATCTCTGACATTTCTTTTGACCACCGGTGCATGATGATCAATGATCTGTTTAAGTCCATTGTTGTAGGTAGACACCATTGAGTCAGGGTCTGATTCCATGTATGACGGTCTTAATGCTTTCTCTCTGGTCTATCTACTCTCTTTTGGATGGCAACATCCACGTGTTTAATAACTGAAATATTGTTCAAAACACGTTAAACACCACCTCACTCACTCACTCACTCACTCCCTTCACATCTGTTTGAAATGTTGGGCAACACAACTTTTTCATGTCTCTTGACGTTACTTGTCTGGTCGGGGCTTGTGGTTGCCTAACTTTCCAACTGCTGAGTATAGCATTATGGTCGGATAGGTCCGCACAATCCTGTACTTTGACATCAGAAACCACACTTCCATCATTGCGAGTAACAACCCAGTCAAGAATATGGCCGCATCGATGTGTAGAACTTGTTACTAACTGCAAGAGACTGTGGTCACTTAGTAGGTATTTTAGCTTTTTCACATTAGGGTCTGCATTATTCTCAAAGTGGAAATTAAAATCAACAATGAAGGAGATGTCACTGCGATGGTTAGAGTATGATCCCAGCAGGACTGTAAATTCATCGAGAAAAGTGGAGTTCAATTGTTTGTTTGATTTGCTGGGAGGGGGTCTGTACAGACATACACAGGTAGCAGATGATTGCTTTGTTGATAACTCCAGTTCAACAGCTTCAAAGGACTTATAACACAGTGATTTACATGAGACATTAGTTGATGATTTTCATGATGTGGGCTGCCATCGCCTACTAGTCCAGAACAGATCATGTGCACATTCGAGGGAATCGTATAGCTGAACGTTACGTCGACGAGATTATAAGGCTACATGTGCAATCCTTCATGGTGAATGTCACAAGGGGGCACAACCTTAAAAAGCTATTTTCATCTTCTTCTCCAGTTCTTAAAGGACAAGAGAGTTGAAAATGATATGTGCAGACTCCTTGGCCAATGGGGATTCTTAATTGTAGATTTCGTGACCCCATGACCCCAAATAGGGTCACAGGGGGCACAACCTTAAAAATCAATTCACATCTTCTTCTCCAGTTCCAAAAGGACTAGAGAGTTAAAAATGATATGTGCAGACTCCTTGGACAATGGGGATTCTAATTTGTAACTTTGGTGACCCTGTGACCCCTAAAAAAAGAAATAGGAACGTCCTTTTAAATCGATTTTCATCTTCTTCTCCTGAAGTATAAGGCCTTGAAAACTGAAACTTGTCGCCAGTATACTTAATTTTATGATTGGTGACCCTGTGGCCTCTACAAAGGGGTAATCACATTGGCCACACTCTACAGCATAATTGATGAAGCCTGATGAGCTACAGAGCCAATGGCTCTATTTTTTGTATATAGCTTCATCACCATGAGAGCAAGGTCCCTCTAGAGGTTCATGACCTTGACCTTCATTTCAAGACTTTGACATTTTACCCTTGTCAGCGGGAAATCTCAAGAACCATTCACTGGATTCTCTTCATAACTTACACAATGCATCTTATTGGGAAGGCGCCGGGCCCAGGCGATTTTGGTGACCTTCACATTATTTTCAAGGTCACAGCGAAACTTTGAAAATTTCAGCATTGAAACCTGCATTTTAGGCTTGTCAGCGGGATATCTCAAGAACCATTCACTGAATTCTCTTCATAACGTACACAATGCATCTTATTGGGAAGGCGCCGGGCCCAGTTGATTTTGGTGACCTTCACATTATTTTCAAGGTCACAGTGAGGCTTATATATGGAAGACCCATGGACCAGTTGATTTGTTGTGGTCTAAATGACATCTAGTAGCATGACAAGTGTAGACAAGTGTTTCTATGTATACAGTATGCATTTTGTTCACATCAATTTGCGGCGGGGGATCTTTTCACCTTTGTGACAGATAATTTATTTAAAATATTGGGTGTATTTCATTCTTTCAAAGGTTTTGTGTACTTCAATGTTAGATCCAAAGAAATATCAGACTTCCACGAGATATAGATAAACTTCAATCCTTGATAATGGAATTCGGAATATGATATTGCAAAGATCGAAGATTATATTATTAAACTGAAATGTCAACTCTGTTGGTTTACATTACATAAAATGCACAGTCGTTATGGTAGCAAAACGATAGAATGTTAATATATTTACGAGAAATGTCCATTTCATTAAAATCATTTTGGCATAAAAGGAATTTCTATCATTCTTTCATATTCAACGCTAAATTGGGGGTTTACATTATCAATTTGTTTTATAAAGAGGAAAGGTATATGTTTTCATTTGACTAGCTCAGTAGAATATTACATCCCGTCTAACAATTTCTTTTTCTATTTCGTATCAATGTCCCTTCTTTCTTCGTGTTTATTTCTAGGAACAGAAATATAAAGGCCACAAAGTGCCAGGCAATTTTAGAACTTATTGCAAGGCAACAGGGTAACATTAATCTTAAATGCTGTGCGATGGTTTACTGACGAAATGCAAATATCATGCCAAATAGCAATCATGGTGGATATTGCAGTTATCTCACCATTTGTTCGAGACGAGTTTTACATGCCATGATAAAAGGGTGGTATCATAACAATTTTTGACAAAGGCAATAGTTAATCGAAATATGCGAAAAATCGGGACACTGCATTCTCTATTCACAGAGGCTGATCCAGTCATAAAATGTTGATACAGCCTATGTTCTATTACGCCGAAATCCTGGCGGAAAAAATTACACCACAATCCAATTGAACTTCTTTATCAAATGAAAACGCTTCTCGCGTGGAAAGGGTGCTTCATATCACAATGCTTTTGCCAAAATTCAGTAGCCAACATGATAATTTTAGAACAGCGTCGCTGATTGCACAACTAACTTTGATTGCCTCCAATCAGGCATCTCCTATTCTATCCCAGAAAGTCGGCGTAATATTACAGGCTGTATCAACATATAATGATTTGATCTGCCTATGTGGGGAAAGAATGGGGACACTGATACATCACGACAATGACATATATATAAAATATCTACTCAATTTCAAGATGTTTCGACTGAAGCCAGTAAAGTTCTTCTGCGATCATAAGTTAACATCTGGTAGTTTTAGGAATACAAGTAACTCGATGTTTGTGATACCCTGAGGACATTATCAAATTCGCGTTTAATTCGTTAATCAAAGAGAAAGTGTGTAACCTGAATCAGCGAGCTTGTGGTCTTTTCATTTTATCATTGATATTGACCTTTATATATTACAAGCTGATTACCAATTAAACACAACTTGATAAGGTAGATGTATCCACTGATCTCTGTGTGTGTAACCTTATCCTCTCCCGATGGGGCAGATGAATAATGAATAGTTGAATTATCTTATGTTTCATTGGTGTCATTATAAGATTTTTTTGCCTCTAGGAAAGTAACCATTCAATTTTAATTATCATAATACATATCACATTGATCAAGCCAATAGAATTTGTTTAACATATTTTACGTATACTTGAATAAATAAACCAGATACCATCTTTTAGTTTTTCAATTCCGCTAAGTAAAACCCATCTGTCAATACATCAACGTTTTTAAAAATTTACGAATGCAGTAACTTCACTTCTATCTGAAAAATGTCCGAAAATGGCAGCATCGTAGTATATTAGTTTTATCATTGTAGTACATGTAGATATCAATGGGTGTACAAATCATGATAGATTTAAGGATCATACGTATTTTATTACGTTAATTTAATTGCGTTGGTGTTTTGTATTTAGTCCTGGGGAGGGTGGTTTTTTGTTTGTTTTGATGTTGTTTTTTTCATAGGTTAGTTTCCTATCGCTGTATATAGTTAAATTATAAATGATTTCAGAACTAAATCCCTAAGATACAAGATCCTTTCATATCATTTCATTTCTTTACTTATCACAACAACCGCACTGTCGTTGATAAGCACAATTCAAGGTATAGTTTCAAAGAGATTTCTATAATAATTCATGTTATGCCAATATATTTCACTCAAAAGGTGTAAATTTAAGTATATTTTGATATTATTGTCACACAATTGAGTCCACCAAAAAGCTGTAGGAGTGTGCAAAAAGGCACAGAAAACTGACATAAGTACCATAAATCAAATATGCTTTAGAAAGTACACTACTGCTTATTCTCTCGAAAATATAATTGTGACAAGTATACATTCCGCTAACCATGTGAACCTGGTATGTTGAGTTATGACCAGACTAATACTCATTGCACAACATATGCACAATATGATCGGTAAAGTGGTTACAAAACAGCAGACTCAGACTCGTGTTACATACACAGGTTGGTATAAAGAACAAGTAATTCTTCGCCTCAGCACAAGAAGATCATGTTGATATTATTCTCATATATATATAGCACAATAACGAAGAAATACTTATGAAGGAGTAAGCACAATATATCGCTGTCATATAAAAATATCTCATTTCCCGTCCCCCAATTACTATTAAGTGTAAACACCTTATTAATGATTCGGAATTTGAGAGCGATCATTCTTTTACTTTGGCACGTTCTTATCTTTCTTGCAACTCCGTTTATTGATTAAAAATGATTTGTTTCGTGTGATCAATACATTGAAGGGAATTTGTAAACAAGAGTTTTTGAAATAACTTTTTAAGTAAAAAATAGGATTTAACAAACTGCGAAATTATGGAACCATTGAATCACCGCAGAGTATGCACGTTCTTATCTTTCTTGCAACTCCCTTTATTGATTAAAAAACATTGAAGGGAATTTGTTAACAAGAATTTCAAGATAAGTACAAAACAATGATTTAACAAACTGCAAAATGATTGAATCCTTGAATCACCGCAGAGTATGCGTGGCTTTTTTAATTGTTCGTTCATTTCGTCATAACGTCATAACGTCATCTCCAAACTAATTCCTCATATGCCTTAAATCACCGCAGAGTATGCGTGGCTTTTTTTCAATTGTTCGTTCATTATGTCATAACGTCATAATGTCATCTCCAAACTAATTCCACATATGATCTGTAGAGTCAGTTCTCTGCAGACGAGCAGGATCTTATCTGATGAATCAAATTTCCTATCCATGCACATACTTCTTGATAGAATGCCACAACAGTGACAGGCCTCTACTTATCAGTTTGGACATTAGGGAATATGATATTGAGTAGTCTGTCAAGGGACAGACATCTATACAATCCATAATGATTTACCAAAGTCTTCTTCCGATATGATATTCAGCTTGTCTTTACACATTTATCAATGTAGTTAATATCTCATGTCATTGTCACAGCAGTGTTTGACCTTTCTGATACGAAGCAAGCTTTTACATAATGTATAAAGTTTTTGGCTACAGATGGATAAAACACAACAGTCATAATTACAAATGTTAAACAATGATTAACCCCCATTACGATAGAGAACATGACGCTGTGTGAGTAATTATACTGTTAAATATATTTTTAAATTATTTTTTTTAACGACATACATGTTACACATCAAGTTTATTGGTAAGAATGGATCATTTTTATCCAAGTCATAGTATGATAAAATGGATATGATTATTTATGAGTATGTTACGACAGATCTTGAAATCAACATGTATTATAGACTTGGTACCAGTCTTCATGTGGGGAATACGCAGACCTGAAAAGCTTTTGGTGACCTTGACCTCATTTTCAAGGTCACAGCGAGACTTTGACCAGTTTTGAAAATGTTGTTAGCGCGATATCTAATGAACCGCTCAACCTAGAATCTTGAAACTTATTCATCTGGGGAATACGCAGACCTGAATCGCTTTTGGTGACCTTGACCTCATTTTCAAGGTCACAGCGAGACTTTGACCAGTTTTGAAAATGTTGTTAGCGGGATATCTAATGAACTGCTCAACCTAGAATCTTCAAACTTGGTACCAGTCTTCATCTGGGGAATACGCTGACCTGAAAAGCTTTTGGTGACCTTGACCTCATTTTCAAGGTCACAGCGAGACTTTGACCAGTTTTGAAAATGTTGTTAGCGCTATATGTAATGAACCGCTCAACCTAGAATCTTGAAACTTGGTACCAGTCTTCATCTGGGGAATACGCAGACCTGAAAAGCTTTTGGTGACCTTGACCTCATTTTCAAGGTCATAGCGAGACTTTGACCAGTTTTGAAAATGTTGTTAGCGCGATATCTAATGAACCGCTCAACCTAGAATCTTCAAACTTGGTACCAGTCTTCATCTGGGGAATACAGAGACCTGAAAAGTTTTTGGTGACCTTGACCTCATTTTCAAGGTCACGGCGAGACTTTGACCAGTTTTGAAAATGTTGTTAGCGGGATATCTAATGAACCGCTCAACCTAGAATCTTCAAACTTGGTACCAGTCTTCATCTGGGGAATACGCAAACCTGAAAAGTTATCGGTGACCTTGACCTCTTTTCAAGGTCACGGCGAGACTTTGACCAGTTTTGAAAATATTGTTAGCGCCATATCTCATGAACCCATTAACCTTGAGTCTTCACGGGGGACATAGTATTCAGCTCTGTACATCCGTCATGCTTCTTGTTGTTAACATCAGTTTGCGGCGGGGGATCTTGTCACCTTTGTGACAAATACTTGTTATAATTGTCTTACCTTGACAATGACAAATATTATAACACTTAATTATGTAAAAGGGTTGGTGGACCTTTAAAGACGCTAATTATACAACTCATTATTTATTACTATCTAGCTTTAGCAGGATGTTTGATAACCTTGAGCTATTACAAAGTACAGTCAGCATAAAGCCGTGGCGACAAGAAGTCGGTATAACAAGAACAAATCTCTCATTGAAAAAAGATGGAAAGTTGCTGACAAAGTTCCAGAACGTCCAAAAAGATATATAAGAATTAATAAAGCTATATGTAATGAATAACATGTCTCATATTCTCCATGTATGTTATTTTTGATAACTCACATTCGTTTCAAATGACATTTTATTCCTATTACATGTGGTGGCCTTCTCAAAGCTTTAATTTTCAATGTTTTGTTGACGTTTTAAAAATTATGATTTCTGTGTGATCCTATGTTTACCTTATCAAATACTACATTGACAACAAGTTTGCTTTGATATTACAATCGTGAACAACTGTGCAGACGTTGCTCGACATCATTTATATTTAAGAACCAAGCTTTCAGACTGAATTCTTATTGTTATTCTCTTCTTTATTATTATTTCAAGAATATTGTATAACAGTTTTAGCCAAAACGGCTGAAGTAAATACTATCACACTTTACAGTCCGACAGCCCGTAATGTGGAATAGAAGTGCGAAGCTTTTTGGCCTAAATGATAAAAGCATTAAAGGTCCAGTTGAAATTAAAAATCGAATATTGAAAATTTCAAATGCACTAAGAAACCAGAAACTTGCAATGACGGTATCTGTAAAAAAGTAAATCGGGACAATTCGTAGGTCTCGTGGTTTGGGCGCCATTTTGATTTTAAGTACTTTTTACCACGCATTTGAGGATACACCATTCGACAACTACTGGAACAAGGAAGCTGAAATTAACACACTATGTATTACATATAACCTTTTTCAAGGGGCCATAACTAAAAAACTAAAACCAATAGCTGACTGAAATCTTCAGTGTGGTGCGAATTTTATCCGCAAGGGGAAAATGCCGGAAACAACTGATTTGGTCTAATTCGAACAGAGGTAGGATCAACAGTTTATGACTTAACCTACCTCTGTGGGGAGATAATTCATCCTATCTGAATTCTCCCTTTCTTACGTGCACTGTTATGCAAACAGAAGTTTGGTTAACATTTTATGACTTTTCTAACTTTAAGGCGAGAGAATCGGACACCATTTGTTGTAGAAAAAATACCATTGAGTATATAGTCTTTGGGCTCAATAGCACTCTTTATAACAAAACTAGTACGGAAAAGAACAGTCTGAAAGTCTGCCCAAAAGGTTGTTTAGGTATCAATTTGATTCAAATAACTTTAACGTTTCTTCTTTTCTACTTAAATCCAAAACTAAAGAAACATGTTTTGATAGGATTCTGTAACCTGAAAATAACTTGGCACAGTGGGCTTTAGTCCGTTAGGTAAAACGTAGTCAATCATCCATAGTCAGAGGACAAAGTATGAAGATTCACATAAAAGCGGCCATTTTGTGTGAATACCATTAATTCATTTTGTGTAAGAAAAAGGAATCGCATGGCTAAACTTTACGTTATATATTTGAATTATTACTGCTCCTTTTAGTTTAAACACATTGTCTTTTAATTGGAACCATTAATGTTAATTTTCCTGACATTACCTTACATTTCCCCTAAAAACGTGCTTCTGCCCCTTTAATATACATTTTCATTATTATCCGTTGTAATCCAAATTTTCAATACTTTAAAGACGATGGCGGAAGATAACAGAATAAGCACACCATATTTGTATTAATGAGACATAAGGAATTGCTTTTATCAAAATGTCAATTGTTTGCATTATGGCTGTTCGTTTGGTAAGTAGTAATGGATGAAATGTTAAATCGAAATATATTGCAGTTGAATTGTTATCTTTGAACGATTGATATCATTAGATGTAAATTAAAGATTCAACTCAAACTTAAATAATAACTTGTAAGGTAATAACATTCAGTTTGAGGGATTTAGTTAATCGATATTTTTATTAATAATGGAAGTTTTTGTGACTAACAAATAAATCGTTTTAACATTCTTCATATACTAAGTGAGGTACTGTATAACTCTTGTTCAATATCGCAGTCATGCATTAAAGGATGAATTAGTTTTAAGTTTTCATTCTAAAGGTTTAACTGTAACTGCAAGAACCATGCGTTTTTCTTCTGATCAGAGGGTTGTTAATCTCCTGGATAAATATCAAACTAAAGGAAAAGTTATTATTAATTCAATATTGTAACTGAACGGGCGTAAACGCTTTTTATTCGAACAGAGGTAAAATTAAGATTGTTTGACATGAGCTACCTCTGTGTTGAGAGAATGGGTGTAGTTGCAATGTCATACGTTCTGTTACGATAGAAAACGTTCGACTTAATGTACCAACTAACTCACTGAGCAGATTTATTCGAACAATAGCCTTGACTCACATCATTCCATTCTCTCCCTACAGAGTCAGATCAAGTCATTAATATTGATACAGCCTCTGTTCTTATAAGCCGAGTTTGTGGGCTGGAATGGGAGATGCCTGATTGGAGGCAATCAAAGTTAGTTGTGCAATCAGCGACACTGTTCTAAAATCATAATCTTGGCTACTGAATCACGACAAAGGAATTGTGGTATGAACTAAACTTTCCATGAGATAAGCGTTTTCATTTGCTAAAACAATATTCAAATGGTTTGTGGTGCAATGATTTTCCGCCAGGGGAAGCTGCCGAAACCCACGGATTTGGTCTTATAAGAACAGAGGCTTGATCTGTGGGAGGAGAATGACATGATTCCTGCTTTTTAAAAAAACATTCAGACGACCCCAGTTCAAACCTACTTTCTGGCAGCCATTTATGACGAGACGGATACATTAAGCGTTAAAATTAAATCGATTGAAAAATAATAACAAAGTATCAGTTGGTTTCATGAGTGGTGATCGAAAGGTCAATCATCCAAGTAAGTGATAACACAAGCTTTACATCGATTGCACTTCGATTTAAGCGTCGTAGTCGGCAAAAAAGGCGATAGATGTAGGTACAATCATCCTGCCATCTATACACTTTTAACTTTTTAAGTTTAAACCGAGGTCGTCAAAAATTTTCTTCTTTTTTTGTAACGGTGATCTTAGGGACCTGTCGCATGATGGTTTGTAGTTAAGATTTTTCCAGCACATGACAGCTCAAATCTAATTCCTATATATCAACCTCTTGGGAATGTTACCACACATGTGGCAAGAGTGATGATTTAACCTTCTTGTATTTACTTTGAAATGTTTTCTTAACTGTCATCATGAAATCAAATTCCGAGTCTAAGACATTAAATCCAATGATTATGATAGAATTCATAGGACTGGATAGAAAACAAATAATGTATATGAAATCGTTTCCATTTATTTTAATATTCTACTGACGTCAGTATTATATCATTATTTTTTTTTAAATTAATTCTATTCGCTAGAGATGGTTTTATTGAAATTGCTATTCCTAATCAAATTCTGCAAATACATCGAGCTTATATGTATGAGTGATTAAATCAATGCCAAATCTTCACAAATCATAAGCATTAGATCGATTCGCAGTTAAATTACGTTTTATCATTTTCAGAATCCTATTATGCTTGAAAGATGAAAGAATATTCCAATATGTGCCTGTCATCTATTTAATGACATGCATCCACAAAAGGAAATCCATTGAAGCTAAGAGGGCTCCAAGGTAAATATAATATACTTCGTGGATGATGAACAAAAGAAATTGTAACTCAAATATTCATATGGCAGAAATGATTGAGAAAGCCATTTCTTTAATCATCTTCTCATACTTGTACCTGATGATAATCGTATTTTAATAAAAGGAGCATGAATTTCCTTTGCTGTCACAAGTATACTTACTGAAACTCTTGATGTGGAAGTCGAAAGATATTACAATGTTAACATATATTTTCAATATTCTTTGGTCATGTTAAGAAAGTTTGATTCAGCAGTAGTACTATCTACCTTGCAGCTCCAAATATGATTCAGTTCACGTTAAGCATTTCTGAATATACACTCACCAACAAAACATAAATTATCATACAGAATACGAGATATTTCAATCCAAAAGTAGTAAATACGACTGAAAGACTGCTATATTATGTCTTAAGAACTCAATAAAGTAGGTAACGACATTTGAAGTACTACGTATCTTAAAAATCATCGAAAAATGATCCATGCTTAAATCATCTTTTATTGACTAAATTTCATAATTTTCTTAAATTCAATACCTACCATCTAGCCAAAAAATCAGAGTCCGATGTATAAAACAGTGAGTTCTTCTTGCAACAAATCTTCTTTTCCCATGAGTTTAAGTCGTTTTCCTCTGACAGCAGCATAAACTCTTGGTGACAGGCCTTATGCTCCTGAAAATACAAACAGTTTACTTTCAATTGATTTTTTGATTAATTGTATACACTCGTTTAAATTCAATCATATGACGCTTGATGAGTTTACCTTATATTTGGTTTTATGCAGTATCACACATATCACGGATGCGCTGTTATCGTATGCAAAGCCACAATGTAACGCCAGAGCGAAAATTATGGACATACATGTAAATCTTTCATGGTAAATGTACACGTATGTTAAGTTGTTACAATATTTAATACTTTAATATTTGTCTTAATGCGTTGACATACATGTATTTGTCACATATTAAGACCTACCTCGAATTCGACCGTAATCATTTAATGTTCCTTTCTATGTCAGATGATTTTGCAGTGTCGTGGTATTTATTATATTTCCTCTACATCTTTAGGTTTACACTATTGTGAGTAATGAGTCTAGCAAAACATCAAGCCGCTTTAAATTAGAAACAGGAGAAACATGTAAATGCATCCCAAATCGTAAGTCCAACGTCAAAGGATGTGCAAAAAGATAATACTTTGTAGCAGGCATTCATGAGGAACGTCTTCAAAATATTTATTTAAGGATGTAACTTATTTGCCTAGAAAATATATTTGTCTAAAAGCAAATCGGTTGGTTATTTCTATCAAACTTAAAATCAGGGTCACGATGTTTATTTTTGTCATCGGCTTGCTAAATCTACTCGTCTACAATGTTTGGCTAGATCATTTTGAAATTTGAAACGTGCTTTACTTATTCACCAGTATTGAAACATCCACATTTGTGTAAAATTGCAATTTTTCCCAGAGTTATCGCCCTTGACGTTGAACCAATAAATCGATAGAGTTCTGCAATCTTATTAAACTATGACAGATATTGCTACTTTACTTGGTAAACGCATGCAGATCATATAAGTCACGTTTATAACAGCAGTCAGATTCACCTTTGAAAGTCAATTAGCGTACGAATTTACGACGAACATATGTCCCCATGTCCATATATATGAGTAATGTCATAGTAGACGGGAAAAGTTCAAACAACAAGATTTTAACATTTTAACTCTTACTTTTATGCCAATTCGTCATGGATTTATGAAGGGATCGACACATACAAATAACTTCTTTCAACGTGCTTAACGGAAAATAGAAAGATGATACGAGTTGATTCTACTATAAATCGCTAGGATTAGTTTTAAATACACCACGTGGTGTGGTTATCAATGTTGGTATCCAGGTCGTTATCCTGGTTAACTAACCCATGGTTTGGTTATCAGATAACCACCATGGGTTGATTATCAGAGAGCAAACATGGACGACAATACGTGTACAGTTGCCTCGGTCCGATACGGCAGGTCTTCGGCTTTCGCCTCAGACCTTGCCGTATCGTCCCTCGAAAAAGAAACCCCTCGACGTGATTTCTAAAACACATCTCGAATTGATTGCTCAAAGTAAACGCAAAATAATGATTTATTATTGTCAATTGTTACCAAAACCAAATCATTAATTGTACAGTCCCATTTACAAATTGCAAGGACCACAATTGAAAAAGCTAATCATTCGATACATTTCGATAAAACCAACCTTAAATTCGTCTTGAGAATACTTTAAAAGACAGATATAATTTTGTTTGAGGCAGGACAAAGCTCCAATTTCCCAAACCTATTTGAACACCATGTGCTGTCGATGTTTTGCTGCATTGATGGTTTGCACGTGAAATTCATGAATTCCGTGCAGCTCAAGGTGAAATGAACAACATCCGCGCAGCCTTACGTAAATTTGTTTGTTACAGACTGATACATTTGATAGACTGAATGTCGGCTTCATTTAGGTATATCCTGAGACATTAACCGGATTTTCTGTGACATTTTGACCAATTGTTTCTGACATATTTCATTTTAATTCAAGATGGAGAATGTTAGTTTTTTAGGAACTCGCTCAACACAGTTAATTATTTTAAGTTACTGGTTAAGAATTGTCTGACAACCAAGTCAGGACACCCTGAATCTGCACGTGAAATGCGTGTTTTATGAGTATACGTTAAACCTAAATTACTCATCAATAGTTCAGGATTGATAACATCTGAAACGTCATTAGTGCTACATAACTCGTCATTAGTCTAAGTGGGGCGTCAATAGATATGTTACTCGTCATTAACAATGACCTGTCACGTGTTCATTACGGGAAGCTTGGGTGGCATGATATAACCAGTGTTACCGGCATATAACATAACGCTTCAAGTAAAACTGCACCTGAGTGTACTGGGTAAATATGTTTGGATCATAGTTAAGATGTCACCATTACATTATACAATTGTCCGGTTTATTCAGTCCGAACAGATAAGTGACAGAGAAAGTTTCAAGAAAATCTATTTGGCTTTGCTACGTGCCAAAATGCCATACATGTATGTACATTGTACCGGTTTTAAATCAAAGTATATTACTTAACCTGCATATTACCTGAACACTATTCTTAGCCGATGAGCATTAAAATGGTAATTTTCAGCAACGATCAGTATTTTTCGATAAAATAACATCATTTAAAACGTTTGTCATTTGCCACTATCAACATACTCTTCTTCACTTAGATGACATGTTATATTCATGGGACTGAAAAGGATTGAATAAATAAACAGAAGCGCAAGCTCAACATTTTAATACAAAAATTCAACAGGTTCTTTTACATGGTAAGAGTGATCTTTGCACCATTACGTTCAACCGTGAACTGTATAGGCTTCACGTCATCGCGTGGGGTGGCGGTTGAAGGCTTCGTCTGCGATCTAGGTCCTGTGGGGTTAGGAGAGGGGTCAGAGGTCGTGTGGTCAGTCGGTGATACTGCAGTTGGACGAGTAACAGTGGACGAGGCTGCAATTCCTTTCTTTCTTTGCACCAGGTTGTCCACCATGTTTAGCAACTCGTCACTTGTCCGCTTGTAACTGTATGAAAAAACAAATCGTTAATACTTCATACAACTGGTTTCATGTAAGAAATGACAGGATAATAAAATGTACGGAAACTGAATAAAACTTTATCAATTTGGCGAACTAATATTGATTTCTAAATGCTGATATAAATTCGAAACAGTATTATTTATCATACTTAATTTTGTCTCAAGTATTATAATGCTGAACGACAAACGAGATTGACTAAACGCTAGCAATATGCTAATAAACTAGACACCTACCCACGAATTGCTGTTGATCTGTGACCAGTTCGTTCAGCAATCAACTGTTCATCAACGCCATTGATTCTCATAGAGTCGGGTTGCTGCTGTAGCTCTTAGAGAATGGTTTGTGAAAAATCCGCGGAAGCCGGCTGTTGAACACATTCGCTTTACGAAACCAGCCAAAGTCTGTCTCCCAATAGGTACGCTGCAGTACCATACATCGCCTTTCGGATATCTGAGTGGCCTCAGGTAAAAAGCGTCGCATTTTGTTGGCCTGCAAAGATAAAGAGTATTCAAATCGTAAAAGTGTATGGGACATTGGAATTGTAAAATTGCATGTTTTAAATCATGTCGTGTAACCATTGCCAGCCAACACGTTTAAAGTTAACATAATTTGTCATTTAAAGTAAAACGCAAAAAGTAAATGTAAAACTACTTTCTATCTATTCCAAATTTTAAACATTATTAAGCATTTGAAAAGATCTTTAAAGATATCTAAACTTGTCATAATCTACTGCATGTATGACGTCACATTAGTGCGCAGTTGTGACGTCTCAGTACCGTCTGAAATGTTAATTTCATGGTACTGTCAGCTATTTACTTGAATAATGTAGATGAGCAATCATCACAATACTATAAACTTTGTTCGATGTAATACCATTCTTATTTAATTGAGAATGCTTCAGTATCGAAAGCGCTTTTGCTCGTTTGACACTAAAGCTTTATCTTTTTCAAACCATGTAATATTGAACGGGTTAAGTATCCTCTTTATACCTGTTGTTTTGCAATGAACTCTGATAATTTGTAATGATATTTCATCTTAGTCATGAAATACCATACCTTACTTTGACGATATTATATAATCTAAGCAAGTAAAACATGAATGTATAAATAACCATAACTCACCTCAGATACAGATACTTTTCATGAAGGCGTACAGGACATCGTTCGGGTTTCTCAGTGTTGGGTCCCACAACAATACTCTTCATTTCTATAGATTTGTGTTTTAGTTCTCCATTGTTTGTCTTCGTTACGCCTTCAGAGTACTTTAAGTGTTTTAGGCCATTTTTTATAATGAATGAAAAGTTTCCTCTTTCTCCCACCTTTAAAGAATGATGTTCTTGCCCACCGCTCAAACAAAAACAAATGCCATTTAGATAGAAGATGGTATCCATTAGTTTCTGTGGTGCATCTTCTCCCAGAATTCCCTTTTCCCATAATATATCTTCCTGCTCACATGCATCTTCACAACGTCACGGGCGAAACAAAAAAGTTTCTAAACTTTCTCATTCCTCCCTTGACATCATTGGCCGTGATTTCTGTGCTAGCATTTCAACCCGCTGCACGGAAGTAGAATAGTCAAATCAGAAGACAGCATGTTAACTGAACCGATTTGAAAAAATACTTTTGTATGTGTTTTACAAGGGCGAGAAACAATTAATTTGAGTGATACATAAATGTTTGTCTTCTCTGCATTCTCGGTGCTCATCAAAAACGTGAAAACAACCATGCGGACTGAAATTTGAAATTAAATTTCACTCGGATAGTTTTCACAAAGATCGTCTGTTAGTATTTTGAATTTGTTCCGAAATTTCATTGGCTATTTTGTAAGAGCTGATAAGGGGCGTAACTCGTGATCACGATAGGTGTCGCTGCTCCGGATCACCAGTTTTCTACCTTGTGAAGGCAAGGTCTAAAGCGAGGAGAGTTGCTCGATACGTTTTCACCTTGCCGTGGGAAGATGGCTCACATGATAAAACGTCATGTTTTCGTTTTCTTATCCCGATACCAACTTCTGCTATTTTTTTCATTTTGGCGTCCAAAATTCTTCTTAGGCCGGAAAATTCAAAATCGGTATGGAAGTTTATGTCTCTACCATTCTGGCGCATGTGGTATTGTATCGACACCAACATTTCATGAAGGGTGTTCCCATGGTATTTCTCCCCTTTTAGATTTTTTATCTGTGTTATGAACGAAATCATATTTCTATTGAAATCAAAATCATTAAGCGCCAATAGTGGAGTACCCTCATCTGCCTTTCGCCCATGTCTCTCAAAATACCATACCTCAAACAATCTAAGAGCCCACTGACTTTCTTTTCGGTGTTTTTATTCTTACCACTGCGTTCAAGAGCGTTCAGCTCAGCTTCCGACAAAGGTTTACCAAATCGAGAATGATTGGCTTTTCCAGAATTTATATCTTCAGTGTTTACATTTTGAACCACATTTTCAGAAATAGAGATACATTTTGTTTCAAATCCTTGGCTATACTGAACTAGTTCTACGTCTGAGTTTGTGATAATTACTTTCTCTCTGTCTTCAACTTTCACAACTATAGCACTGTCTACAACAGTGTTGTCATCTGATGAAAAGTCACTTAAAGTTTTGTCTGTTAATGAAAAATCTGGCGTAGGTACAGCATCTAAGATGTTTTCAAAGTCAGAATTAATATCGCCTGGTGTAAACGACTCAACTTGGGAGAATTTGCTTTGTGTGATGAACAAAGTGTCATCGCTGTCACTAGACATGCTTACCCTAGATCTGCAGACCAGAGTACAATTTACAATGAATTAACACATGTACACCTTTATATAAAGCGTCATTATCACAATGCTCGTCAATATCTCAATGCATGCATTTCTTCCAACACGCGTAACAATCGATTTCTGGGCACGTGATTTAAACGAAAAATGAGACGTCATTAGTATACTGCGTGCATTTTGATGTGTGCATGAATGGCATGTGGAATTACATACTTATGCTGTGTGTGATACGAAACTGAAACCGGTTTAAGAATTTAACGCCCTCAGACTAAACCTCGTGCACAACTAATGACGAGTTTTAGGAGTCTATTCTTTACATAATGAAGTAATGTTAAGAAGCGTTCACTCAAACACTACACGATTAGACCAACTTTTTAAACCTTTTTATTTGATTACACTAAAACGTATTATGAAGGAAAGAACTAACAACCAATGCCATGTGGTGTATATGAAATAATGACCTTGACTTAGTGAATATCTGTTATAACCATCTCGATGATCGCTCGATGGTTATCCCAGATATTCACCGTAAACATTGGGATATGATCTGTATCTTTGAAATTGGCCCTCTGCAGGGGTACATTTTGATTGGTTGAAGATACCCGCATCTCAATATGAGGTTCAAGGTGAACCACAGGACTGGAGTTAACAGTGTATCGTGTGATCTACTGTATTATCTTCGAAAGACAGGTAAGTAAACATAGCCTCAATAATACTCGCTTCTCTCCGATATTGAGTCTAAAGCTAGCGGGTAGCGGGTTGGGGGTCGTGGGTCGCGGGAACGTCTTACCAAGCCGAAATAGTATGCATTCGCACATATAACGTAGATGTGGGGGGGGGGGGGGAGACAAAGGTCGGCGGACGCGACCTGCTACTACATCTGGTCAGACTCAATATCGAAGTGAAGCGAGTATTATTGAGTATAGGTTTACTTAGATTGAGGGAATTGGATAATGAGCTTTAAATTCAATTGACGAGATTGAACCTTTTTGGAAAGTTATTTAAATGTACTTAATGATGGAACAGTTTAATCTATTACGTTTGGTTACATGTTACATGCAGGTCAAGATCAAGGTCAAATTATTAGCAGCCATGAACAAGATGTGCATTGATTGGAACTTTGGCGGGAGATGTAATGCTCTCAGAGTCATAAGAATATTCAGCTATGGACTTTCGGAGTAAGTTGCAGGTTGTTTGAGGATTTTACCCAATATCTATGTAAAATTCATCGTTATTAATCTACATGCTATGTGTATAGACTATCTATGAAGTTATAAGTTTTGAAGTTTACCCTTCAACAGTGTAATCAATCATGAAATTCATTACGTTTGGCGTTCATAATAGATCTGGTTGACTTACATGAATCTGTTTTATAAATAAATGCACCTTTTGACAGCGTGTACCTGATCATAAATATATATCTTATGATATACTGGTCGTAATATTTTTAAAAGGGGAACATTTTACGCCATTTCACTGCAATGCAGGATCAGCAATGCAGATATCAAAAAAGGATCAAATCATATGTCTTCCCCTAAATATCGACTAAGTAATTCCATCCAAGAGATGCATAATGCTGGCGCCTGAATTTTAAACGGTCAGAGCCATAGCCACAGAAGAGTTTTAAAGTTTTACATATTTATTACTTTCATGTTCCAGGTCAACTTAACTGTCTTCATATCTATAGATCATTTAATAATGTTTCCAAATATTTCTAGATCTCAAACCGCTTTAACGCCCCCCTACCTCGAACCTCGACCACATGAGACTGTAATGCGCGATCTCCGCAAGTAAGGCCGTCGCAATTGTCTTAACCGACCAATTTTCGTTAATTTGAGTAAGCAGTTCCACAAAACCTGCAATCTCTCCCCACAGAAGTAGATCTAGACAATAGAGCCATTGGCTCTGTAGCTAATCAGGCTTTATATTTGATTTTGCTTTAGGATGTGGCCAATGTGGTTCCTCCTTTAGTAGGGGCCACAAAATCTACAATTATTAAACCTCACTAGTCAAGGAGACTGTACACAAAGATTCAGCTTTCTAGGTCTTATGCTTCTGGGGAACAAGATGAAAATAGGTTTTTAGGGCGTGGCTCCTGTGGTCCTTATTAGGGGCCACAAGACCACCGAAGCTACAATTTATAATCCTCACTAGCCAAGGAGTCTCTACACAAAGTTTCAGCTTTCTAAGCCTTATGGTTCTGGAGAAGAATGTGAAAATAGGTTTTAATGGTGTGGCCCCTGTGGCCCTTATTAGTGGCCACAGGGCCACCAAAGCTACAATTTAAAATCCTCACTAGCCAAGGAATCTGTACACCAAGTTTAAAGTGACACTCCGCGAGTTAGTATTCGTATAAGAGAAGCTTTCCATCAAACATCAAATTACCAATTAACTGACATCATATCATCTTAATTAGTGCATTCCTGATCATTGTTTGTTTTATTAATGTTTCTGTCTATGGAATGTTTTTAATAGAAGCGTCTCTGTTACTGAAATTACAAAAGAATAATAATCGCAAACCAAATAAGTTATCATTTCAATTGATCAATATCAAATGTGATATCAATAGGATAATAAATGTGACTGATACGTAAATATCCGATAAAGGGTTTCTTTCGAACAGAAATCGTACAACAGCGATAAATATAAAAACGTTTGAACGCACAATTTGTCCAGTTTCAACTAATCACAAATTAAACTAAAAGCCAAACGGGCTTTTTATTGAAACAATTTTCCCTTCGCCATACGTTTTCAAAATGTTAGGGCCTCAGATAAGCTTATGTTCTGCGGGTATGATCCGAATAAAATCGTTTACAAACCATGAATATTTGATCTGCATAGGTATAACTTACGAATATCAGCCCTTAGGAATGCCGACCCTTTTAATTGATAGGTAAACAGAAGTAACGTTTAGCTTTATATACAAATAGTAGCCTACGAAAGAAACATAATCAGCCGATCGATTAAATCAGATGGTAGATCAGATCAATGTAGCTTCTTGTTTTTGATATAATTACTATCTTCAGTGATAATCATGTTGTTATACAAAACCACCATGTAGACAATTAACTAGTTATATTACAGTTTTCTAAACCTTTTCGATATTCGAGCCTTTAATCTGTACAACGATTAACGAAAATAGAAAGCAGATACAAAAAGTAGTAAACCCCGAAATTTGAATAATAGAAATCATATTTTATCTCATCACATACCAGGAATCCAGTTAATTAGCTTTAAAACATTACACCGATATATAATTCGATATTCAGAATGATATAATTAGATTCCACTTTATTACCCACACGTCCTTATAGGGAGTAGAATAATTATTATAGCAGGGGACAAGCTTTCTTTCTTTTTTTGAAGTTCTAATTTTTCGAGTCGATTCGTTGAGCCATATACGATGCACGCTATGACTTTGATTTGTTGGGTAAACTTGTACACCAATATATATTCATTTGTCTGGTATTACGACAAAACTTTGGCACTGAAACCTAAATGGTTTTGCCAAGATAACCTCGATGATAGGGTTAATTACACAGATTAATGTTATAAATGTATATCAATTCATAATCTGGTCATTTTTATGAAGGATTGATAACTCACGGAGTGTCTCTTTAAGCTTTCTAGTCCTTTTGGTTCTGGAGAAGAAGTCGAAATTCCACAAAGTTTACAGACGGACGGACGGACGCCGGACACCATGCCATGCCATAAGCCCACCGGGCCTTGCAGGCCAGATAAGATAGAAATGTTGAATCTACCTCAGTTCTAACAAGACCAAATCCGTGGGTTCCCGTTGTTTCCCCAGGCGGACAAAATTTGCATTACATCCATTTGAGTTTCTTTAGCAAATGACAACGCTTCTCGCATGGAAAGGGTATTCATATCACAAGCCTTTGTCATGATTCAGTAGCAAAAATGATGATTTTAGAAGAGCGTTGCTGATTGCACAACTTAGTTTGATTGCCTGCAATCAGGCATCTCCCATTCTAACCAATCTAGGTGTAATAGAACAGATGATGTATCAACAATGTCATGACTTGAGTTAGCGATTCCACCAAGCCTGTTGTACGGTTCAACAGAAACCAAATTGATATGACATGTATCTTATTTGGCAAGAACATTCAGTTATATGATTGTGATAAAGGTGTCGGTTTTGAAAAAAATTCAAATTCTACATCGTGGTATTGATATTTTTTAGTATAAGAGAAAATCTATTACACATCTGAAATTAAATTGTAACTAAATTTTGTAATGAATACCGAGTTCAAATAGTGCACGCCCGGTGATGATGATAAACGCCTTAAGCAATGATCCTTTAAATGGATTGAACTGAAATTAAAAAATGAGCTTGTACATAAACCGATAACAGGATAGCATATCGTTAACGTTTGGTATATCTATCAAATTGATATCATTAGCACTATCGCTTAAATGCTTGAATCATTTTAAGGATTGAACTTGAAATCTGGATGAAGCGAATGAGATAGTTGATAATACCAAAAGCATTGATTTTTTTATATATCAAACTTGACGAATGCTCAATTGTGCGATATAAATATCTCTATGGCTTATCAGATCATCTCCTATGACAGAGATTTGAAAACAAGGCTTTTGAGAACAACCTTTATGTGCTTGAAAAAGTCATATCTTATAAAGGGCGATTTGATTAGTAGCAAATTCATTGTTTGCGCGAAATAAACAATGGTATTGAAAGTCTGTGAAGAATATATACTAAGGGGGGAAATATATAAAATGCAAGATAGTTTAAACCATGATTGATTGTTACGGCGGAAACAGGGTTACTTCATGTCTTCAGCAGCAACTTGAAGTTATGAATTTGATAGCAATATCTGGTAAAGTTTTAGAAAAAAAAATACCTTTCAAACTTGTTCGCTTTAAACTCTTTACGTGATAGGAAAGTGAAAACTAACCTTTTGCATGTTTTCTAGCGTCATAAGTTAATATGCGCTAACAAATTGATTTCCATTTTGGTTATTTATATTACCGCTGTCACATTTCACCAATCACTGGAGTTATATATAATAATGATATCAAACTATGTGTTCTTCATTTGACCACTTGGAAGTGTATTACGGCCCAGTATTATTTATCATATGCACCTTTGACGTACATCAATATCTGTTTTTAGATATGCACTCTTACGTCGTTTATGAGATATTATCGAATACAAATATATATTTATGATTCGCATATAAATGTGCAATGATAATTTACAAACAATCCTACAGTTAACGAGGACCAGGGTAATTTAAATCGCCCATAAATATCGACTAAGTAACTCTATCCTGCGTCCATGGTCAATCTTCAAAACATCGAAGGAGAAAGTATTGGTAAAACGTGAGAGGTTAAGGATAATTTCATCTACATCAAAATGATTTCTTCATATTCCAAAACGAAGAATTTAATTGCTGGCTGGTATTTAAACGTCAGGAAAGTATTTTAAGCATAGAGATTTCTCTCGTATCTTTCTCAACAAATGTTATGCGGCCTTTTTCCAGCTAAAGCACTTGCTATAACTGTTTAAAGAAAATTATACTTCACCGAAACTCGTTTCCGTCATTATGTACGTTTAACTTGAAGTAAGGCGGCGATATTAAATTATTTTTGGGTTTGAAGAGCTATATTATATAAAACTCATAGTGACCGAGGATGTCCCTATTCTTGATCTACCCAATCGTTCCTGTCAAACATGAAAGACATCTTTTGTGACGGGATGAAGCCAGTATTTTTATGAGTGGTGCAGCCATGACATTCTCTCCCCACAGAGGCAGATCAAGTCAAGAAATGTTGAAACAGCCTCTGTTCTATTACGCCGACTTTGTGGGATAGAATGGGAGATGTCTGATTGGAGGCAATCAAAGTGAGTTGTGCAATCAGCGACGCTGTTCTATTAACCTCATTTTGACAACTGAATCATGGCTTAAGCATTGTGAAATGAACCACCCTTTCCATGCGACAAGCGTTGTCATTTGATGATAAAATTCACAAGAATTGTGGTGCAATTTTTTTCCGCCATGGGAAACTGCCGGAACCCACGGATATCGGCGTAATAGAACAGAGGCTGTATCAACATGACTTGATCTGCCTCTGTGAGGAGAGAATGCAGCCATGAGTGAAATATAGGTTTTATCCCTTCACGAAATGAGAAAAAGGTGACATAACACTTAAAACAAAAGATATTCTGTATATCCATCTGTGGTCGAAAATGTGGTTAGCTACATCCAAAGATTTTGACTTGAGAGTTTCCATGCGAAGTCATAATATATTTGGTTCGTGACCAAGCAACGGCATTGCTTGTTGAAGTAACGTCAAACCATTGTACATTTGACATCATCCCCTCTTCGTGAATGATATAGTCAATTAAAAATGTTATCTTTTCGGTTGAAAAGGGTACAAATATAACTATCGATTTAGAATAATTTTTATTCCTGTAATTAATGTTATTCATTAGATGTCTGTCAAACGTTTAATGTTGATACTTCTGACATTTGACAAATTCAGTTATCTTCACTACATTGTCAACGTTTTAAAACAAATAAATAAAATATCTTAACCATAACCATTATAAAACTAAACTGAAAGCCTTACTAATATTTTTTAATTAGGAATATCACTAACATATATGCACTCAAATAAACTTGGTTTCTTGTTTTTTTAACATTCAATCAGGTTCGCATTTTTCTCTAAAACACATCAGTGATGATAACTGTACTATCGCCATATTTTCATGTGTGGGATAACTTCCAATTACAAAACACCGAATCTTAATATCGTAAAATTTCCACAAGACGTATAATGTATTTAATTTAAGTTTTTCAATGCCACAATAATTAGAATGCCCCTTGAATAAATAGCGTCGAGAAAAAAGGAGACGATTATGTACATACTGTAGACTTAACTAAAGACGTAAATCTTATTTTCGTCTTTGACCGAATTTCGACATGATTCATTCTTTTAATTCATTTAGCAGCCCCCACATTCATGCACATTCAAATGTTTAATTATACTTCATCAAATCTGTAACCTTACATTTCGCATCTTTAATTAATCAAATTTCGATATGCTTTCAAGTAAAAAAATCCTCATGTTTATTACTTAAGGTTTAACTAGAAAGTTTTTAAAGTTGCGTTTACTAATTAAGTAACTTGGGGAAAACAATCTTCATTAAATATGTTCCTCGGGGAAGTTAATTATATTGGGATTGAAAATCATCTTAGCGATGTTGTTGTACCTGAAATTACTTTGGGGGCTCAGGTTGAAGCTTACAACATAACATCTTTATCCAAGTTTTACACACAATACTTAGGTTTTTACGAAATTCTCGTTTAGAAACATTTACAGGTACGTGATTTTTATCCCACCGGTATGTAATACCGTGGGATATAGTCATCACCCTGTCCGTCTGTATGTCCGTCCGTCCGTAATCATTTCGTTTCCGGAGCAGAACTCAAAAACCGGTCCACATATCTTTCTGAAACTTTACATGTGTATTGCCCACCTACTGAAGTGGTGCCTTTTGATATTTTCACATTTTTGAAAATTTTATTTTTTATTATTTCCATGCAAACGGCTCTTATTTGGACTCGGTTCATGAAAGGTTTGGTTTCATATATATACAACCGGTCCATATATCTTTCTTAAACTTTACATGTGTATTGCCCACCTACTGAAGTGGTGCCTTTTGATATTTTCACGTTTCTGAAAATTTTATTTTTCATTATTTCCATGCAAACGGCTCTTATTTGGACTCTGTTCTTGAAAGGTTTCGTTTCATATATATTAGCTTATACTATTATGAACCTTGCTTGAAAAAGTTACACTTATCTTTCAAAGGTTTACATCTTACGATCATGTGGAACCGGTGGGATATGTCATCTTCTGATGACTCTTGTTTATCTCTTATCTTGCCAAAGCCATACAATCATGAATGGTGCTTTTGAATAAAAGTATTCTTAAGATTTCATATGATAAGAACGAGAAAATAACAGTAATTACCTGAAAGGTGCTTCCCGATAATATAGATCGTTAACAGTGAGACTTGTTTTACCATGGCAACACAACGAAACTAAATATCGAAAGATTTTCCTGTATTTGAACAAAGAATAATTCAAATCATTATGATAATGAAATATTGATGATAAAACCAGTATGCATTAAAAAGTGAGTTGCTTGCCAAACAATTCCCCCTATCGGGGGATTCGTTTCCGGAGCATAACTCTGAAACTACTTCTCCAATCTTCACCAAATTTGGTATACAGCCTCTATATGTATATGTGCCTTTTGGGTGTTTCAACTTTTAGATTTTAATTTTTCCATGGCTACGTTTTGAACTTTGTCACTTTTAAGGGAAGGGTTAGTTTTCATGACAAACTGCGAATATGTTGATTAACGATTCCCATAAATAAAAAATTAGAGTTCTGTAGCTCATCTGGCAGTACATTTGAATTTGCTTTAGGGTGTGCCCAATGTGGTTCCTCCTCTCCCCCCCGGGCAACAGGGTCACTAGAACTACAATTTATAATCCTCGCTAGCCAAGGAGTCTGTACAAAAAGTTTCAGCTTTCTAGGCCTTATGGTTCGAGAGAAGAAGACGAAATTCCACAAAGTTTACGGACAGATGGACGGACGGACGCCATAAGCCCATCGGCATTCCTGATATGCACGTAAGTATTCAAAATCTACATCTTGAAACTCATCTCTCGAAGCTCAAAACTTCAGCATACATGGCTAAACACAGGCAATTTATTGTAATTATTGTATTGAAAAAATATGTTGGTGAAACTTTAATGCCATTAATATCTTGTGTTCCCCTCTAAATGTAAAAACTATTTAAGAATTCCTCTGGGATGATGGAGAATTTGGTAATAAATTATTGTTATGGCATTGTCAAAATAACTTAATTTGCTAGGTAAAATTGATAATGGTGTTAAAAAAGTTGACTGAATGTCTTTTTCTAAGGGAATTTAGTTTTTCTGATGTTCCTGGCGAATTATGTTCATATCACTGAAAAATTGTGTAAGGAGTTACATGTATTTGCTAATCGGACACAAATGAAACTTGTTGGGGTTGTAAATGACTCGGAATATATTTCAATTCAACCTATTTAGTTGTGACCTTTCAGACTCTGTATCAGAGCTTATAATTTATATGGACAACACAGAAAAATTTACGGGAAAGGGTATTGCACCCCTTTCTGCGGCTGTCATGAAGTAAATGTCGCGCCATTGATTGGATGAAATTCACAATGTTTGTCATAGGTTAAAGCAAGTCTGAAAATTTCAAAACCTAAAACTCCACTGTCTTTATTCAAAAATAAAGAATCGAATCTTTTTTAAACATTTAATTTTCATCCACGTGTTAAACAGCCGAAACATTGCTGACAACTCGTTAAACCCAACTCATTCACTCACTAGTTGGTGGTCTTCCCATTTACTGAACAGGAAGCGTGAACTGTCTGAATGATTGTTGTGAATGTATATGAAAAACCTTATTTGATTGCATTGGTCGTAGAACATGGACAGAAATCAAGTTCGGTAAGTGGTGCTTTATTTTTTTCCATGTATATACAGCTGCGTACAGTATGTTTGTTCCTGCGTATTCTAGTGCAAACATCATGTAATTTTGACGTATTTGAGGCACACTTGCATTTCTAAAACGAAAGGGATAATGTTGATATTTAAGGATTGTTTTACATGTTTTGTGCCTTTATCGATGTATAACAGCAACAAATAGTATAAAAGCGCTTTTATACAAAATTTGTTGCTGTTATACATCGATAGAGGCACAAAACATGTCAAGCAATCCTTATTATTACAAAATCAACCTTCTAACAAACTTCCAAATTATTTTTTAAAAATCTAACATCAATGTTGTAAGATTGTGGTTTGTTACACGATACAATACAAAGTTGAATCCAAATTGAGAACTCTATAACCTAAAACGGCAGAAGATTAAATTTCGTTTTCGCAACCATTGACACCCATGCATTTACATTTAAACCGGAATCCGTATTTTCGAAATAACCCTAATTAGTATATCACACGATGTTCAAAATGTCCGCCGTTTGCAAGACGCTCGGAGCGAACAAGTTTGATGACTCGTTATTAAAATGCATCCTTACCGGCGAAGGTATGGACTTCGTGAGGGAGAGGAATGTATTTACTTGTAACAGTTGTTACAAGCGCAGGTGGGAAGTGAGAAGATATATTATATCTGTCTTTGCAACAGAACGTAACTCGCAACTGTCAAAACCGTCAGTTGAATGCACGGGCTATGGTTGCAAATTTTTCTGCATTCATCGAGAAATGGCAGCAGGTTTTTGAGCGCTCTCGACCAATCAGAATCGCGGAAATTAATGTAGCAAAATAATTTTGTAATTATTTCACTATGAAAGTAAACATTCCCTTGCTTCAATGTATTCATATGTCATTCTTAACAGTTAACCATATCAATTTCAGCAGGTGTTTAAAGTAACAAGGGGTAAACTTCTTTTTTTCTATGCAAAACCCCTTTAAAGTTATTAACAGGTTTAGGTCTAAGTGATATTTGTTCCTTTCCACTAAGACAAGGATAGTGTGCTGTTCTATTTCCCCAAAAGCCTATATGGAATATTGTAATCGAAATTTACGAAAATCGGAATTTCATAAATATGACCCCATCTGCCTATTTAATCATGCAAATTTCTAATTTTCGAAATTAGTTACCATGCAGTGACCAGACGACGCCAAAATCTGGTTTGGTTTGGTTATTTTTCACAAGGACAATTGGTGATCCTTTGTAAGTGCTGCATAAGTTGTTTGATTGAGGACTAAACGAAACCTATATTACATGATATTTGCACTAAGATACATCAGGAAGTGAACAAACTTAAGGTACGCAGCTTTACAAGCAGGGTGAACTAGAAAGTGTTTTTACCCGTAAAAACAGATGTCTCCCCTTCATCAAATGCTCCAAACCTCTAAACAATACTATCATTGTAGCGGCAGTCACTTCACCGCAAGCAATGTCATTTAGCGGCAGTCATTTTACGTGTCGTAATTGGGAGTTACGTCCCTTTCGCCCTTTTGTTTTTATGTATGTAAGCCCCATAATGGCGGCGACCATGCCCCTTTTGTATTGAAGTCTTAAAGAATTGAAATATGAACTCTAACATATGAACGAAACACTCAAAGTGTTCTTACGGAGGTACCGGGTTTTGTTTATGAACATGTTCCATAATAAGACTTATATTATTACTGACTTGTGAATGAATAATGAACGAACGATTGTATCACGAACTTATACGAACCTCCAGTTACAATAAAAAACACTTGACTTTGAAACTTTTGAACGTTCTTGATCGAAAAGAAATCATGTCACTTACAGTAAGAACACTAGTTTTATATGGATCCTATGAACTTTGAATACTGAACTTTGAAAATTATCAGACATTTGTGTGATTTGAACATTTGAAATCATGAGTGATAGACATTCAGTTATTTCGAATTTGTCGGCGAGGTCACGTGCTTCGAGAGCCGATGTGGCGGCTGAAGTTGCTGCATTGAAAGTGAAATATGACTATGTTAAGCAGGAAGCTTCTAAGCGTGCTGAATTATCACAGTTACAAGCTAAAATGGAACTTGAAATGGCTCAAGCTAAACTGAGTGTTTTAGATGAGTATGATAGTGAACAAACCTACCTGTATGGTGACAGTCATTATAAGCCTCCTAATAATGAACAATCACCAAGTGATTACGTTAAGGAATATGTCAGGAATAACCCACTGGAAAACAAAGTTGACTCTGACATTGAATTTAACTATGAATCCCCAGCATTAGCAAGACATGAAACCACAAATAAGGTTAATCATGCAAACAAAATTAACCCTATTGGAATGCAAGGTACCCCCTTTGTTGATTCAACAAAACTTGACATTAGGGCTAAGGAGTTTGTTCCAAAACAATTTCTGGAAAATACCTGCACTTCAAATCATTTTTGTGGTATGGCTGATATTTCAAAGACACTGACAGAACAAATGAACCTCAATAGACTCCCTACACCTGAACCAGGTATATTCAGTGGAGACCTACTTTACTACCCAGGATGGAAAAGTGCATTTGAGACACTGATAGAGAAACGTGAAATAGCAGCTCCAGAGAGACTGTACTACTTGAAACGATACTTGGGTGGCACTGCTAGAGAAGCGTTAGAGGGTTACTTTTTGCTTACCACTGACGATGCTTATGCAGAAGCAAAAGAACTGTTAGAAAAAACGTTATGGTAACACATTTGTAATCGCAAATGCATTCAGGGACAAATTGAATTCATGGCCAAAGATACAGAACAGAGACAGTATTGCCATGCGCAAGTATGGGGATTTTCTTAGACAATGTCTGATTGCATCTAGGACCAATGATACTCTCAAAGTTTTGAACGATGAACGAGAAAATAGGAACATGATCTCGAAGCTGCCAGATTATGTCAGCTATAGTTGGGCACGAACCATTTCTGAATGGAAAGAAAGGTCAAATCGCTTTCCTCCATTTGGAACCTTTGTTGACTTTGTGGTTAAGGAAGCAAATGTTGCTTGTGAGACTGTGAGTGCTTCACATGTCAGCAGAGACAAACCACGAAGTTTTGTGAATCAGTCTACACAAAAGCCTAGATCAGACAGGAAACCGGCCGTTGCGTTGTCAACAGAAGTTGGGAAACAAAAATGTCCTTTGTGTGAAAAGGGACATCACATTGAAGACTGTAAACTGTTTCTTGAAAAGGACTTGCAAGGTAAAAGAGAAGTTATGTTTGAAAAGGGAATGTGCTTCGGATGTCTCAGAAGGGGACATTTGTCTAAAGAATGCATGGATAGGAAAACGTGCAACACTTGCAGCAAGAAACATCCAACTGTCCTGCACAGTGATGTTCCAATCCGGGTGGCCAATATGACGAACCAGACTTACAGAGAAACTCCTGAACCTGTTCGTGGTGTCACAGGAGTGGCTCACCTGAACGAAACCGGCAACGGAAATAAATGTTCTATGATCGTACCAGTTTGGCTGTCTCATCAAGGTGAACCACGTAATGAGAGACTTGTGTATGCACTGTTAGACACTCAATCTGACACCACCTTTGTGTTAGAAGACACATGTAGAACACTTAACCTTGAAGGACCAGAAGTGAAACTTGAACTTTCCACAATGTATGCAGAGAGTCAGATTGTTGACAGTATGAAGGTAACTGGGTTGAGGGTTCGAGGTTACCAAAGTGATGTAGTAGTTCCATTGCCTGCTGCATATACTCGAAATATTATGCCCACAAATCGGGATCACATTCCGACTCCAGAGAAAGCTCATCAATGGTCACATCTATCAAGAATTGCAGGTAATCTTATGCCATTATGTGACGCAGAAGTAGGACTTCTCATCGGGTACAACTGCTCCCAAGCTCTTGCACCACGTGATGTAATTCCTCCAACAGGCAACGAACCATATGCTCAGAGAACCGACCTGGGATGGGGAATTGTAGGAGTAATAGACCCAGATAATCTTATTGAGAATGACAGTGATCCGATTGGAGTCAGCCATCGGGTACTGGCCCTTGAAACTCCTATGAACTTTGACTACGAAGGATCTACGAAGGAAGTGTTCGTCAGTCTCGTCACTTCAGTGAAGGAAACTCTCCTACCCTACCATGCTGTAAAGATGTTGGAACTTGACTTTAGTGAACGTCACAACAAGAATGCTGTGATGTCTTATGAGGACCAGACTTTCATGAAGATCATGCGTGAAGGGATTCAACAGTTAGAGGACAGCCATTATGAAATGCCCTTGCCTTTCAAACGAACTGAACCGAAACTTCCAAACAACAAGGTACAGGCACTTCATCGTCTCAACCAGTTGTCATCTCGATTCAAACGTGATCCAAAGTTCCACAACGATTATGTAACATTTATGGAAAAGATCATCTCAAATGGTCAAGCTGAAAGAGTTCCAGAAAATGAACTGAACGATCCGAAGATAAACACATGGTATATCCCACATCATGGAGTTTATCACGCCAAGAAACCAAACAAGATAAGGGTGGTATTTGATTGTAGCGCCAAGTACAAGGGTGAGTGCTTGAACGACCATCTCCTCCAATGACCTGATCTGACGAATGCACTACTTGGTGTTCTACTTAGATTTCGCCAGGAACGAATTGCATTCATGTGTGACTTGGAACAAATGTTCTTTCAGTTTAGAGTTAAGAAGGAACACCAAGACTATCTGAGGATCCTGTGGTGGGATAAGGGTGCATATGAGACTGAACCAGTAGAATATCGATTGCAGGTCCACTTGTTCGGAGCAACTTCGTCTCCAGGATGTTCCAACTTTGGACTGAAACAGATTGCACATGACTATGAATCAAAGTACGGAAAACCTACGTTGTCTACTGACTTTGAGATCGACACATCACTTGATCCCAACGATCCAGAAATCAAGAAAGCAAAGGCGCTGTCAGCGCAGACGACAGAATCCCCCAAAGGATTCGAACTCGAACGATTGAAACATTGTTCATCATGGTACAGAGTCAAAAGGACTGTAGCATTGTGTCTAAAATTAAGGGCAAGACTGAAGACTATGTGTCGCTCAAAGGAGAAGACTGATGCAATGAACATTGAACATGATACTGAGAGGTCTGTATATGAATCTGTTACAGTGGCAGATATTTGTCAGGCAGAAAATGAAATAATTCACCTGGCTCAGAAAGAAGAATTTGGTGATGAACTGAAACTCCTTTCTGTCAAGAAGGAACATGAAAACCATGCAGGCACACATGAGACGGACAGACGAAGATCCAGTTTGAAGACGGCCAGCAAGTTACACAAACTTGACCCCTTCATCGATTGTGATGGGATAATTCGAGTAAGCGGTAGAGTTCGTCGAGGCTCTCTCTCTAATGAAACCAATCATCCAGCTGTTATGCCTAGGAAACACTACCTCACAAACCTTCTCATCAAACACTTTCATGAGAAAACCCATCACCAGGGTCGTGGAATGACGACCAACGAGATTCGAGCATCTGGATTCTGGATCATAGGGTGTAGTTCTGCTGTATCAAGCTACATCTATAGGTGTGTCACGTGCAGAAGATCACGAGGCACGGTACAGGAACAAAAGATGGCAGACTTGCCAAAGGAACGAGTTGATGAATCCCCTCCCTTTACTTATTGTGGAGTGGATGTGTTTGGTCCCTTTCTCATAAAGGAAAAGAGGTCGTTGTTGAAACGATATGGAGTGTTATTCACGTGCCTTGCATGTCGTGCAGTACATGTTGAAGTAGCCTGCACTATGACTACAGACTCGTTCATCAACGCTCTCATACGCTTTATTGCAATTCGTGGACCAATCAGAGAACTACGGTGTGATAGAGGAACGAACTTTGTCGGTGCTAGTAACGAACTACGAGAAGCATGGTCAGAAATGAACTCTGAGCAAGTCCAAGACTTCTTACTCAGGGAGAACTGTGACATTAAGTTTAACATGAACGTGCATTCGGCAAGCCACATGGGTGGTAGTTGGGAGAGACAGATTCGCACTGTTAGGAATGTTCTCTCATCCTTATTGGAGCAAACCGGACAACAGCTAAACGATGAAGGACTTAGAACTCTTGTCTACGAAGCCTCAGCAATCGTCAACAGTAGACCATTATCTGTTGATAATCTCAATGACCCTACAGCCCTCGGACCATTGTCTTCGAGTAATCTGTTGACAATGAAAAGCAAGATTGTGCTCCCCCCTCCTGGAAACTTCCAGAAAACTGACATGTATTCTCACAAGCAGTGGAGACGTGTGCAGTATCTACTAAACGAGTTCTGGAGGAGGTAGAAAACCTGCAGATACGGCAGAAATGGACTCGGCCTCGAAGAAACTTACAAGTAGGTGATATTGTGATCCTCAAGCATGACAACTTAGCGAGAAGTCAGTGGCCCCTTGCCCGCGTCCACGAGACTTATGTTGACGCAGATGATCACGTACGGAAGGTGAAGATTGCCATGGCTGACAATAGACTGGACTCTGATGGAAAGAGACGTCATCCTGTCTCTTACCTGGAACGACCGATCCAGAAGCTTGTCTTGCTCATCGAGCAGGATGACGATGTGAAGGAATGAACTAAACTTTCTTTCATTTTCAGCCCGGTTCAAGGATGTGAATATGGACTCTTATGATCTTTATTTCAGGATATTGTTCAGAGACTTGAACATGAACTGTGAAAGATGTTTAAGTTTTAAGATTAACATATAAAAGGACTCTTAAAGTTTATTTCAGTTTTGGATAAAGATTTTGTAAAATTATCAGTAAGAAGACAATTTCGGCGGGGAGTGTAGCGGCAGTCACTTCACCGCAAGCAATGTCATTTAGCGGCAGTCATTTTACGTGTCGTAATTGGGAGTTACGTCCCTTTCG
Organism: Steromphala cineraria; assembly: GCA_916613615.1. Taxonomy (NCBI): domain Eukaryota; kingdom Metazoa; phylum Mollusca; class Gastropoda; order Trochida; family Trochidae; genus Steromphala; species Steromphala cineraria. Next base: position 12,975,224 of record OU744729.1, read on the forward strand.
CCCTTTTGTTTTTATGTATGTAAGCCCCATAATGGCGGCGACCATGCCCCTTTTGTATTGAAGTCTTAAAGAATTGAAATATGAACTCTTACATATGAACGAAACACTCAAAGTGTTCTTACGGAGGTACCGGGTTTTGTTTATGAACATGTGCCATAATAAGACTTATATTATTACTGACTTGTGAATGAATAATGAACGAACGATTGTATCACAAACTTATACGAACCTCCAGTTACAATAAAAAACACTTGACTTTGAAACTTTTGAACGTTCTTGATCGAAAAGAAATCATGTCACTTACAATCATAAAGCACCATTAATGTTCTCTGTATAATTCAACTTGAATAAATATGTTGAGTAAGTAAACAACAACCAGTGCTTGTATTATGAGACGTTTATTACTAAAGACAAACAATTAAGACAGTTTAACATATGGTGATGATTGGTCAAATAGCTTTAGAGATCTGCTCCGGAAACAATCACTACCGTTTAAAAAAGACTCAGTCCAAATTGTTGCATGGAAATAAACAAAATAATTTGTTTTAAATTTCAAATCTCCAAAAGGCACATCTACATGATATGGAGAGACAATATACCAAGTTTGGTGATGATCGGTCACATAGTTGTAGAGATCTGCTCCGGAAACGAACACTACCCTTGAAATTGTTGCCATGGAAATAAAAACAAATTAAATTTTTAAAAATCTATAACCTCCAAAAGACACATCTACATGATATGGAGAGACAGCATACCAAGTTTGGTGATGATCGGTCACATAGTTTTAGAGATATGCTCCGGAAACGAAATGGGAACGCCAACGTCGACGCTGACGGGAGCTAAAACCAATATGTCTCCCGACCCTTCGGGGGGAGACATAATTACGGACAACACCGAAACCAATCGATCTCTGCGGGACAAGGACAGAATATCAAACCTTCCATATGAAGACATTACCCTTGTGGGTGTAATCTCATCCTAATGAAAGATGACAATCTATCAGTGTGGATACAGACGTAATCAGATTCCTACGTTGGTCTTTGCTTATCAGGATCAGATCTTGGGTTACCGCTGTCAGTAAATGAATGCCAAAATGTTATTGCATGTATTTTACATTTGCAATTCCAGCATTAGTTAGATTTAGTTGCCATCGTGAAAACATTACTGTGACTTTGTTTTATAGTGTTTATTATCTATGTATAGGCTTTATGTACACTAGAATACCTCATTAATGAAGCGGCTCTTAGGGATAAGGACAGAATGCTTAATCGGCGACAAGAAGATATCTTGTAATACAAATGGATTGTGGTGCATTTTTTTCCACCAGGGGAACTGCCGGAACCCATGGAAATGTTCCAATTAAAAAAGAGACCCGATCAACATTTCATAATTTGATTTGCCTCTTTGGAGAGTGATTGGAATAGGAGATGATTCGTGAAAAAAACATCACTGAGACCCTAAGGGACAAGTTGGTTATTTACACGAACAAATGTATTCTCCATCTTAACCAAATTCACGATCTAGCTATAAATTTCCTTATCTCACCTTTCATAAATAATTCCTAAATTTTACAAAAATGGAATTTTCGGTGTCAATTATTAAGCATTATTGGGATATAATCATGGGGCACCCAAACATTTGCTTTGCGCCATTATTCACACGCCGGTCATGCAATTGATAACAAACCTCCGCATTTCACATATTGCCCTTGTGCTCTTCTTTCAAAGTAAAACACAGACTTTCAACTAACTAATTTATATTTCTGTCAGCCCTTCGTATTGAGCGGATTCCCAATTTGAGATTTATTAGATGTATCAATCTCTAAACGTTCGGAAAGGAGTAGACTCTGTGTAGTCATTGTGCATATGACGTCATCAGCGTTTTCGACGCCATATTTGTGACCAAACTGACCTGTTGAACCGAACTACGTCGTAGGTGGTTCTCTCTTGTATTTTGCAAAAACCTGTTTCTTGACTTATCAGAGTGTTGTCTTGTTACGATGCTTGATATGAATGTACAATCTGATGCATCAATCAGTGGTTCTAGTCTTCTTTAGAGACCAACTATGACAACATGTGCGCTCAGGCTAGAGGGCGGCCTTGATGAGATGTCTCATCCGGTTGGTAATGATGTATGTATGGCTGTAGTTCGTCCACAGATGACATGTTTCTTAACTTTGTTAACAACATTAATAACCCTAAAAGCGAAGTGTGTTACTATATTTGTATGCAGTTGGGTTCTTAATGCTTAAATGAGCAACTTAGAATAATATAAAATATTCTCAATATCGTCATCCCTCCATGTCCAACCTTTCAGGTCACACTTAAAGGTACAACGTTTGTTGGAACACTATCCACACTGCATACTACCATTATAAATTGTATGCTTCTAAGGAGGGTAATACAGCCTGGTGTACCATCTTTGTAGAAATGTTGCCCCAGCCGCAAGCTAATCGAACTTATGTGAAATCGGCACACTGCGTGCGTCATTTGGTAACGTCATCTTAACGCTAGGCGACACCTCTTCTCGCTAGACCACCCATCGAGTCGGACTCAGAAACTTCGACTACTCCAAAGTTGTTGTTGGAGTAATGTACAGCTTGACTGTGGCCACAAAAGAACACACAATGTAATATCGATATCGCGTTTATGCATGTATCACATTTATCGCATGTAAATGTCTCCTGTAATATGTAACTATGTAAGGTTATTTTTAAGATGCAGAATATTTCTCTTATCCCTAAATTTTAAATGCTCGACTGGATTATTTACAGTTGTTTTTTTTTTAAATTTACATATAAATGTTTTCTCGAATCCTTTCTTTGATACTGCATATATGGTTTTGACAAGGTAATATTTAACCGACAAACTAAGAAAGGTAACATATGCTCCATATTTGTAATAAGTGAGACAACATGGTTTGGTTTATCATCTGAAGTTAGATTCCAGGCTGTTGGATTTTATCATTCAAATGTTGAACTGAATATTTGTTGTATGTCGCATTTTTAAATGGTTAAAAAAACATTGCAGAATTATACAATCAGACAACCATGTCGAGTAAGTTTTATATACATTGTAGCTAGACCATTTGTTAATTCTTATTTAACCAATCCATCATATATATGATGGTGTAGTAATACGATTTTAAATACTTTGCATTGTTCTGTTGCTCCCTTCCATTAATTAACACAGCTTAAAGGGGCAGTAGCACGTTTTTAGGGGAAATATGTGGTGATGTCAGGAAAACGAAAATTAATGGTTCCAATTGAAAGACATTGTATCTAAACTTAATGAAACAGTAATAATTCAAATATATAGTGTAAACTTTAGCGATGCGATTCCTTTTTTTATCAGAAACTGAATAAAAGGTGTTCACACAAAACAGCCGTCAATGGATTGTATGTGAATCTTGATACTTTGTCCTCTGACAATGGATGATTGATTTGTGCTACAAGATTATTGACACTTTCAAAATAATACGTTTAGCATTAACGTCCAATTATCAGTGAAAAATTTGAAATATAATTTTTTCAAAAAACGTGCTACTGCCTGGAGTTTGGATAAGTACTAACATTTAAAAAATGTATCAGTTTAATAACATGGCTGTACATAAATATTCATTTATATATTTTTTATTTTCCTTATTAACCTTAAAAAATAATGAAATGATAAAGGCAGGATAATGTTGCGAATGAAGAGTTATCTCCCCTCGATGTTATATTTCATTGATAAGGCTAATTTGACTGTTAATATCGATCTCTGTTATCCTCTGATGACAGTTTTCCGATTGAATTTTATTCAACTATTAAATATATGTTTCAACATCCTAATACGAAAAATTGATCTTATGAAAACGAATACATATTTTACACAAAATGTCGTTTCTAAAGAACAGCTAATTTTGTTTATGATTAATTCACATAATTTTCAAATTCCTTTTGTATGCATTAGTCTTTGCCTAATTGGAAAACACCAAAATTCGTACACTTATCAAGCATATCTCCTAAACTAGTATTGCTAGCTTCAGCAAACTTCATACACTTATCAACCCATGATACCTTAATGTGCCTTTTGAGGGTTAGACCTCAACATTATTTTAATTTTTTGCGGTTTCCATTGAAACATGACTAAATCAGTGACTCTATGACCAAATCCTTTGTCCGAAGCATATCTCCTAAACTATACATGTTAGCTTCACCAAACTTTATACACTTATCAACCATGATCCTTACATGTACATTTTGTGGGTTAGACCAACACATTATTTTTAATTTTTTTCCAACAAAATGAGGCCACATTTAGCTATTTCTCTATCTCTATTTTGTATCGAAACTCCTTAAAATAAAAATCACAGGCAACAGTTCTCTAATCAAGGAAACTCAATTGTTGAATTACTGGCCATCGGTGCCTATTCTCGAAAGAGACCTAGCTAGGATATATTCTAGCTGTTTGGCACAGGATAAGGATATCGTAAGGTAAGGATAAGAACGGTTCTCAAACGACCCTAAACTTGTGACTGCGATCCTCGCTGTGATAGCGAACTCTTTGGTTAAGGAGATAAAATAGCGAAGGGAAGTTCGTGTGACGTCACGGTTTCCTGAGATATTCCCAACCAGACGACAGCTGCTGTCAACAAGATTTCAACACCGCTCAGCGAGACGGTGACCCCCAAGAAGAAAGCTAGGAAGGTCAACTGGACTCTCAACGAGTGTCTGTTGACGAAGTGGGCCAAAACCAGAGACTCTGAAATATGGAATCAATGCAATATCTTACAACCTTTCATTTACTGACAACAGTAGTCGGAGATCTGATAACCAATGACCAAAGAATCTAATTATCCTTGTATCAATTCTGATAGATTGTCATCTTTCATTAGACGGGATTACACTTACAAGGGGTAATCACTTTACTACGTCGATTAAGCATTCTGTCCTCGTCCCTCGATCCACTTGATATCAGAACATCAATGTGTCTGTCTTGTCTACATTTATTCTGTTGTCGTAGGGAAAACATGCTCTTAGCACAGAAGGTATAATATGGATAAATAGGTTCATCACAGACAAGAATCTCATGGCGTTGTTTTTTTGGTTTTTTTTAATTTTTTATTTTTGTTGCATTTTACATTATTTGCGCATACATATTACAATTGTGAACAATCATCTGAAAAGTAGGTGACAGCTTGACCAAAACTTGTTAAACGAATTTACATCTGAATTCAAAGTTGCTGCATATTTTGTTAATTCATAGTAGTTTGCAAGCTCCCGTTTGATCTCCTTGAAATTTGGTCTTTTGTGTTGCGCTCTCCTGTTAAAAATGTGGTATTTAATGATAGTTATGATAACGTTTAAAGGATTGTTATTTCGTTGGGTGTAACCAAGAAACACCATTTCCATGGCTATATTAATATTTATCTGAGCTTCAGAAAACAGCCAATCTTTCAGATCATTCCAAACGGGGCTTACACTGGTACATTCCCAAAATAAGTGAACAATATGGCGTTGTTGATCTATAAATAGGAATTTTCTTCCTCCTGAAATGTGAAAAAGGTGACACATACTTTCACCTATAACATCATTTCCCCTATTACTACATTCGCTCTCGAAAGAGACAGATTATGTCATGAAATGTTGATCGAGCTACTGTTCTTGTTCGTCGAGTTTTTGGGCAAGAATGGGAGATGTCAGATTTGAGGCATTCAACGCAATCAGTGAAGATGTTCTAAAATCAACATTTGGCTTCTGAATCATGGAATTCCGAGCGAAAAGCGTTGTGATTTACTAAAATATTTAATGGATTGCATTTGATTTTTTTAACAAGAAGGTTACAGTAATAATAGTAATTTGTCAAAATTAACTGATAAATTATGCACCACAGGAAAGTCTATTTATTACTAAAATTTGTAATACCCCCTCCCCAATAGAATAGTCATTTCGTGGCTTATATTTCAATTTCTACACAATGTCATTTGCAATAACTCTCTTGCACGTTTTAATAAGGTTTCATATTAAATGGATAGCAGTAAATATTATTGTAGATCCAAGTACTCGACCTCGACAATACATAGCTTCAACACTACAGCTACAATACTGTAGAGCTACTGTAGACGTGACTGTGCAAAATTCTCAAGTTGAATGTACCTAAAAAGTTATTTATGAATCGAAAATAAATTTATCGTATTTACATTGAAACTTGCTGCCATTTGGTTTAGATCCTATCTTTCAAATAAACACACTCTGGACTCTCTGATTTATATTTGACCGATTTAAGTAACTTTCGTCTCGGGCACCCGCCTAGATGAGAGAGAATTTTAACAATGTGGTACTCCTAGAGACTATTTGTAGGAGAGGGGGTATCTCTAACTTCATGTTTGTACTTTTAAATGTTGATTATTTTCCTTTTCCTTTAATCTGCACGTATTCAACAGTGCAAATTTAAATCTTGTACAATCTCACGAGGACCTGCTAAGTGGATGCTGTGACATGATTGTCTATTTCACATCGTTTATGATATTTCAAAGATCCTAAAATGACTGGGAGATGACATTCTGACAATTTTACAATTGAGTCAGTTGGTTTCGAGTATTCTGATCATTTACATTAGTTCCGCAATTAACTTGACAAATCATAAAATATGTAGATTTGTATGTTTTCAGATTCGTGAGATATCCTCAGCGAGCATTGTATACCATTATTTCGTCCTATTTTTGTTTAGACCCTCAATTGCTCTTAGATTTTTCCTTAACCGTTATTTATTGACATTTTAAACGTTTGGATACCTGTGGGAGACCATTTAGCACTAGCTCCTGTAAAATCAAGTAAAATCTAATCTTTAACCTAATTTATTGTTCTAACTTATCTGTTTATTCTACAGGGACATGATCGCCTCATGGTTACAACAAAGAGACACAACAGTTACTCTACTAAATGGACTGTCCTTTCAGAGTAATTAATGGTAACGAAATTAAAGGAGACATTTCAGTTTTAACATATGTTATAAGTAATTATATATATATAAGTAATTATGACACATCTCAATTCATCTCAACTTCGGCTGACATCTTTGTTGATTACATTTGACTTGATTAAGAAGAGCGCACACTCTGCCCAAAACAACAAAACTCGGAAGCGAAGCCATTCATCGGCGCATTCTCTCCCCACAAAGTCCGATCAAGTCATGAAATGCCTCTGTTGGGAGAGAATGTCATCGGCGCTACGAGTGGAAAGAGCCTTTTTGTGTCATTGCACTGGATTTTTGTTTAGTCTACTCATTAACACCTTATATAGTGTAAATATAATATCAAAAATGCATTTTAGTTTCAATAATGGTGAATTTCGTAACAGTACATTGTTATGACATGTTCCCGCCATTATGACAGGGTCTTCAAGACTTAACCAAGCTACGCACTAGGGCGTCGTTGTTGTTTGCAAATACGGCAGAAAGTTCTAGGTGTCGGTTGCAACAAACAAAATCAACTTACCGCCAAGGATTTGGGTTAAGCAAATTGCCGTACATTTTAAAACTTACCATGGATTTGCAACTTCGCACAACACATTTAAGGCCTACCCTACATTCGAAGCTTAAAGGATGAAATACATTTTCATACAAACTTTGTTACGTAAATAAGTATCATCTGGTAGAAGTTTCTAATTGACAGTTTTGAGCAACGGCGAGTTCACAGAAATGCACTAAGACACAATTGCCTTTCAAAATGACAATCAAATAATCAGACAGCTTGGACATATATTTCTAAGGACAAAGTTGGTTAAAGGTCGTAACAAAGTCATTTGAGTCTCCTAAAGCGAAGTCTTCGAAACGGCGCATTAAAATTGAATTGACTGTAAAATGATCGTTTTATTAACCAGACTTTCTATCAACTATTTTTTATTCGAATGGAAACGAAAAGAACATTTGAATATAATGATGATGATTTTGTTGTGTACGTCTGTGCTGAATTGCTTGTCTAGTTGAATTAACGATTCAACCATCTTCCTACGCAAAGCCTTAAACGCTAGTTTCGGAACTGTCAGTTTTATGCCTTGCTGCCGATCCTTGAGTTTTCTGTGCTTGCTCTCTAGCTTACTATGAGAGAAAGTAACTGGAGGTTGCTTACAATAGCTCGTAGGGGCGCTGAAACTCGAGGGTCGGCAGCAAGGCATGACAGACAGTTCGGAGACTGGCGTTTTAGGCTTCGCGTAGAATTATTCAGAATGTTTTAAGTTCTTCAGTTTCTATTATAATATGCTTTAATTACACTAAGATGAAAAACGTAATCTACCAAAATAGTTTGGTACTTGAAAAAATCATTTATTTGTGTTTTAATTATCATGTTTGAAAACCCTAGGATTCTAATGACATTTTATTTGGCTTTAGTACACGTCTAAAGCAACCACTGGACAGAATATGCCATCTGAAGCTTACATGCTCCTTGAAGGGTCATCAAAGCACTAAAACCTGCTGCCCTTTGCCCACCATGCATTTCTTTCCGTCTGTTCTCTGAACCTTTCGTTCCATTTCCTTTCATCAAGATCTATACACACTCTTTTGGATAGCAACATCAAAAATATATTGTTCATATTACTTCATATTATCGCTTATAAAAATATGAAATATCATCCAAAAACATATATCTAGAATAGAAACTAGATTCGCGTTTGCGGGACACCGCAACTTGGGGTTTCGCCTTACCCTGTTCCGCCTTCTACAAGCCTCAGCATATTGGGCATTTTCTTGTGACCTTGACTTTTGACACTCAAGGTCACACAATCAATGAATACAGTTCATTGAATTTAACATTAATGTAACGAATTAAAGTGTTAAAAGTTAAAATAATCCATTTTCTCAATATATGTTGACTTTGCTGTGACCTTGACCTTTGACCTTGAAAGTGAACATGTCATTGTAATTCCCCAGAGGTGTAGACACTTATACATGTTCATGAGTTCTGAAAAGCTTAATGGGATTAAGTTATATCCAAATTAGTTGCACATTGCAATAACACAAATCTCATGACCTTGACCTTTGACCTTCAAGGTTACACAATCAATGAACACTATTAATTGAGTATAACAATCATCTATTTATTAAAAGTGTTCATTGTTAAAATAAAGCATTTTCGCAAAACTATGCTAAAGTAGTGACCTTGCTGTGACCTTGACCTTGGACAGATTGTAGCGAAAACCTTTTCAAAATGTTTTACTCTTCCAAGGATGATACATACCAAGTTAGAGCTTCATAGCACAAAAACTTTTCAAGTTATCGCGTTTACAAGGAATTTTTTTGTGATTTTATAGCTCGTGACCTTGACCTTTGACCTTGAAAGTGAACATGTCAAAATCGTTCCCCCGAGGTATAAGCAGTAACTTATGATAAGCTTAGTAGAAAAAAGTTATAGCCATTAGTATGAGCGCGGCGGACGCGGCGGCGGCGGCGGCGCAAACTTCACAAACACTGAAAGCAGCCCCGTCAATTAGTTTCAAAGATAATCAATCAACAACCTTATCAACAATCTTATAGAATCTTCAAATCCCAGGTAACATTTACAAAGATACGCACATCCGATACGTTATTATGTAATTTATATATATAAATCTATTTATAGACTTATGGCCCTTGACTGAGAGCAGTCAACTAGACCTCATCAGTTTTGTTCGGCGTTTATGACGCCATATCGGATATCACCCTGACCGGTAAACTCTTACTACGTCATAGGAGACTCTATAGGTTTTTTTTCAATATCCTGTTTCTCGGCTTGTTAAAGTATTCTGTAGCCCCATATTGTGATAAAAATATACTCTTGATGCGACACCCAACGATTTAAGGGCTTTTTAAAGCATAAAAAACATTTCCTGAAGAGATAGTGCGATAAAGTAAATAAATGTTCAGTACATTAAAGGTTTTGAAAAAGTAGACACCTATATCTTTCGAATTAGATTTATCGTGACATTCAAAATTTGATTGTATACATCAATCACATCTCTGAAAACTAGTTAGGTATTTTTGAAAAGTTAGATTGCCATGAACCGTAATACAAGACCAAGGGGGAAAAAGAGAAACAGACATTCGATAACAGATGATATTGTTTGGAAGAGGTATTGTATATCCATCATTAAAAATATTACTTTCAAATAAAACTTGCCATTCTTTTATTCAGTGTCATATATCTCAGAATATGATCACAACATACAAAGGTCAACAGACAGACCGGTCAGACGGTCAATCAAAACCAGCAAACCAAAAAATGTGTGTTCTGATTTGATCAAGTTCATTGACGTGTTACGAAAGGACATATCACAGTATGTTTATCATTTCGATGCTACCTTTAGACACGAAGCACTTAGGATGCCTTTTCGGTGTGAGGAAAGATTTTGCTATATTTTTTAATACCGACTATAAACAAGTGCTCACAACATTCATTGGGGCAAACCGTTCCCTTGAAATGAAAACGATAAAAGTTGCGAACATAAGACCATATTACATATACTAAATTGTGTACTCACAAAGGGAAAATGTAAGCCTGCGCGAAAAAAATCACTTTATTACATTTTATGATTGCTTTTACATTCCGAATGGACGGATGTCAAGCAATTTGAGAGGCGATTTACATTATCACTACTCAAATGAAGACAAGTTTAAGAGTTTGACGTCATGATATAATGGTCTGACTTGATGAATTCTTATATGACGTCACAAGGCGGGCACTTCCAAGCGGACGCAAAACATAAATTTGAAAGGTTTTAGCTTAATTAGAGGAATTTCATCATTTCCTTATTAGAATATCTGTCAATCAATTCTTGACAAATACCATGTTTATCTCATCTCGAGAGGTACAATGTAGAAAAGTTAAATAGTGTATCTAAGTGCAAATACCATGAAACGTCAATCAAATATATACCTCCAGCAGCACTGACAAAAGCCCAACAATTGTCCATGTGAATAATTACCATTCGTAAACCATATTTTGAGATCGCCATTAGTTAAGAATTTCGAAATTTTGTTGGGTATACATGTATAGACAGATGGGGTCATGTTTTTGTGAATTCCGATTTTCTTAAATTTCTATTAAAACGTAACATATAGTCTCTCTGAGAACAAAATTAGCACATCAACATTGACAAAACGTTAAAAAACAAATGTGACGTAAGTCAATATTTGTTGCTCACTTATTACGAATTTTGTAGAGAAAAATAAAAGATAGTGTTTCGAAATTTTTTACCCCTGACCTGCCAAAATAGTTGCGGATAATCTTGAGGAATGGTATATGAATATGATAACGCAAAATGTAGTGAAATGTCAACATTGGCCGTTCCGTTTTCGCTATACTAGGATGTCGCACAGACATTTCAAAGTATGATATTTGCACTATAATGTGAACAACTTTAAGGTACGCAGCTGTACATTCCGAAGCCAATATTCCTTCTTTGTCTCACTGAATAGTGGTTAACAATGGAAGGTTCAAACTTTGGGTGATGTCATATGAACAAACACCCACACAGCAAGCAAGGAAGCAATACAATATTTCCATGCACGATTACTGACGCTTGATGACCAGCATGGCTGAAAAATATGCCGTGACCTCAGGTCACATGATTTCGTGCACATGGTCTATTGATATAATGACAGAACCCATTAGGCCATGTTATCCAAAAGTGGTTGATCAGTATTCCTGAAACCTGACAATGCTTTGGAGATGTTACTGATGCTCATGTCACAATTTTAGCTTGATTCATGCTTATTTTTGGTATTGGTACCAGACATTAACCGTTGAAACCTGTCTTACGAATCAACTAATACAAATTAAGTTTTATATAAATATTTCTAGAACTTAACATTATATATATTTATGTATAATATATATAAGTTTTGCGCTCAATGAAAGTGTCATATGTTTTGAAGACAGGTTTTAAATGTTACAACCAATGCATAGAAATGTTAAACTTTCGCTTTTTAGAATGACATATTAATTGCAAAAATCAACAATCCCTTCAAGTATCTTCTTTCTCTTAATTAAATTTTGCACCACACATATCGTACGTTTAATCAGTCAAAATTCTCACATACAAATTTCAAAAGCATATCAAATTAGAATAGTTGAAATCCTAACTGATTTTAACAATGATTAAAGTAATTATGAACCCAGGGGTATTCAGTTACACTTCAATATTAAACATTGACATTTCTTATAGAAATGACCTTTCCTAAAACAAGTTTCTTTAAAGAGACTGGAGATAAGATCTCCCGATACATCACAAGAAGTTTTTATTCTCCTTTTTTTAACTACTGGTGCTGCTGGATTTATTACCAGTATTTTCCCTAGAGTTTTTTTCGTTTCTCGTTTCTTTCAAATGCAGTTTCCTTGTGCTATATGTTTAAAGTTCTTGAATCAGCCTAGTACTTCATGTTAGCTCTTAATCTAAATCAAACAAATATTTAATTGTACAGCTTTTCCTGCGTGGTATGAATCATTAAAATACACATAAATCAAGCTGAAAGGGGGTTAATATCCTTATATAATATTAATGTATAAGCTTATCGTCCACCAAACACTGTGATTTGTCGATGACCCTTGATGAGTATCGAATTAGCACATTTGGAATCACAACATAACTGATTGCTTCTACTTGACACTTTGTTAGCCCCTTTCTCTCCCCACAGAGGCACAGATAGTCATGGAATGTTGATTGAGCATCTGTTCTTATATGCCGAGTTTCTGGGGTAGTGTGGGAGATGCCTGATTGGAGGCAATCAAAGTTAGTTGTGCAATCATCATTTTGGCTACTGAATCAATGTGGCATGTGGTTTGAACAAACCTTTCTATTCGAGAAGCGTTGTCATTTGATAAAAAATCAAATGGATTGCAGTGAAAAAAAATTTTCGCCAGAGGAAACTCATGGATTTGCCGGAACCCACGGATTTCCTCAAATAAGATCAGAAGCTCGATCAACATTTCATGACTTGATCTGCCTCTATCGGGATAGAATGTGTTAGCCTATGGTTAGTCTATGAACAGCCTCCTACAATACCAATTCAAACAATCAAAACACTTTATCCTATTTCATTTTACATAGCTCGTTCTACTAGGTCACTAAATCTTCAAAGAAAAAGTTCCTCGATCAAGCACTGTGATTTGATTTGCCAAGGAACCTGAATGAGTAGAGAGTTAACATGTTCCGAATGATAGCTATAGTGGATACCAATGTTCACTACCTCCAACCCCTCAAACACAACCCCCCCCCCCCCCCCCAACACCAAAAAACAACAATAAAACAGGAAAAGTCCATTTGAAGAGATCCCATCTCAATTTACTCTGTTCATCATAAAACATCTAATCTACCCATACTGACATATTTACAGTTACGATTTATGTGTTGAGAAAACTTTCCCTGAGGCCTCAAGTTTTTCTGAAAATCTTCTTTGTGATAAAAGTTCATCTTTAAATCAATGTAGTTGTAAAATAACTTGAAAAATCTCTATGATTAAATATCTTCTTTTTGGAAAGTTAATTCGGATTTTAAACTCTTAAAGCAATACCGTTGTTGCTGAATAAATTAGGTTAAATCTTTGTGTAAAGAACACAATTTCTTAACCCAAGACAAACGCTGTCAACGTTTTATAGGCTGTTTCTCGTTTAGTGCCATCCATATGTAGATAAGTATGATGTTTGTAGAAATTTGAAGTTTTCTTGAATGTGGCAGTCACGTGTGTACATGCATGTATATAACATCAATTTAACAACATTGTTTTGAAAATGGATGATAATTAAAATATATACTAGCAAAACATTAAATCGGGAAAGTGCTTCTCAAGAATGAAGATCAATGATTATAGTATGTTTACCACCACCTTAAAGGGGCAGTAGCACGTTTGTTGACATTTTATATTTAAAAAATTTCACTGATAATTGTTAGTTTATACTAAATGTACTATGTTGACAGTGTCATAAATTCATTACAAAAATCAATCATTCATAGTCAGATGACAAAGTGTGAAGATTCACATAAATTCCATTGGCGGCCATTTTGTGTGAACACCTTTAATTCATATTGGGTAAGAAAAAGAAATCGCATGGCTAAACTTTACGTTATATATTTGAATTGTTACTGCTCCATTTAGTTTAAATACATTCTCTATCAATTGGAACTATAAATTTTCATTTTCCTGACATAACCTTATATTCTCCCTGGAAACGTGCTACTGCCCTTTTAACACGAAAATGAAAACATACTGATTATATTCGTTATTTTGAAACATAAATAATTCCAATCTAAAAAAATATTAATATCTGGTAATGATAAAGTGAAAGATGCATCAACAGTTGTTTACAGTACTCAAAAATATTTTTAAAAGTGATAAGTGTTTCATAAAAATATATGCAGCTTGCAATTAGGATATCATTACCGTGAAGTTGTAAAGTCGGATAAGATACATGTTTTGAAACCATAAAGATTTGGTTCATAAAGATATACTCTTGTGTATTCTAATCCTACAGCTTCTATTGCAAGGTCTGAATTTATTCACCCATTGCTATCTCCTTCCACTGTGAAAACTTGATTAAACTTTTCCTTACTCATATCTTTAGCTTTTAGCACCCCAAGAAGATTATGTGTTCAAGCACTGTGATTTCCTTATCGTATCAAACATATATGATAAAAAAAACAGATACAAAAAGATGATTAATGCAACTATCAGTAATTATGTCACAATCAAAGTGTTGAGAAAAAAACTGATGATAATGGATAGCAATCTTCAAACAATAATCAAGGACATGAAAATAATTATAATTTGTTTATGACAATGTCCTTTACCAGGGTATGTGAATATTATAAAGATGTAAAGAAAACTATGTCTCAAAATTGAAACCTTTTTTGTTTTATTTGCTAAAATAGCCGCTGACGACAATTTCCAAATATTTATATATCACGAGACTAATTTTGTATATCAAATCAATACAATTCTTAAAAGTGACAAGATATCTTTGAAATCATCCTATCCTGCCTTTAAGGGCATTATAGTTTTTCTACAAACAAAAACAAAAGGATCCAATTTTGCAACAATCCCTTTTAAATCAATACAAGGATGTCTCAAACGACCGTGGTGTTCAAAATATACTCTTTAGCTTTGATATTTGCTACTATGAATTGATAAAAATCACTTTGTTGGTCAAATATTTCAGTCCAACTGTCACCAACTATTTCCAGTTATCTGGCTACCATGAGAATATTATGATTTTGATATTGCAAGAATTGTGAGCGTAACAAATAAATCAAAATCATCCTATCCTCCCCTCAAGGGAACTGCATCATTTTCAGACGAAAAGTAAACAAGAGGTTCCAAAACAATCCTTTTAAAGGGGCAGCAGCACGTTTTTTATGACTGTATATTTTCAATTTTTCACTGTTAATTGTACGTTAGTGCTAAATGTATTATTTTAATTGTGTCAACAATTTCATTACACGAACCAATCATCAATAGTCAGAGAACAAATAATAAAGATTCACATAAATTTCTTTAATTCATTTTGTATGAGAAAAAGGAATCGCCTATCTGAACTATAAATTATATATTTGATTTATTACTGTTTCATTTAGTTTTAATACATTGTATTTCAAGTGGAACTATTTATTTTCATTTGACATCACCTTATATTCCCCCTATATACGTGCCACTGCCCCTTTAAAAGCAATACAATAATTCTTAAACGAACGTTCAATAGAGATGTCCATTTTGGATGATAATATGAATTGATACAAAATCACTCGGATTACACATATATCTCCAATTGACATAATTATTTTTATTTAAACTACTACAAACTCAAACAAAACATTTAAATCATACATTAAATACAGTGAGAAAAATAACTTTTTAACATTTTCAGCATAAACTTTTCTACCTCTCTTCTATATTGTCAATATTAGTTTTGAGCTATTTCAATCAAGAATCAAGACAAATACCCGTGTACTGTTGATAATCTGGCATAGACATTAATGAAAACATTTTTAAGCAACAGTCAACGGTTTCTGATGATACCATACACACTTTTAACAAATCACAATCCATAAACTAAACAAAAATCGTGAGGCTTTAGTGAAATAGTTTCACAACTTTTAATGTGACAAAGTACAATAAATCCTATGTTTGATCTAAAGGGCAGCTAACAATGTACAAAATAGAAACAATAACAATACGTTATTACGAGGGTATATAATGGGCATGGATTTATACAACATAATACAGAATGATTATCAGGTCGTTTTAAATGAATAACCGAATTACAGAGAGCATCCTTGATACCCAAAGGTTAACATTTCGATATATGAATATTCACTTAAATCTTGGATCCATTCCCAATTTAATTACTAATTTGCATAGTCTATGCTCGGAAGTTTAGTGAACCAAGAAACATTTATGTAATAACTCCGTTCCACTGGTTCGAACTTTCGACACGGAAACGACACACCGGAGGGATCATAATGATATAAAGAAGTGAGTATATGTTTAAATATTTATCTTTGTTAACTTGTTAAGACGTCGTTTGCAACGTTGTCAAAAGTCCACAATACATGTAATATTGCGAATTCAAAATCTCAGAATCACAACCCCGAAAGCATATCCTCCAATAAATCGCAAATGTAAAACACCACAGCAAAACAATAGTACCATTACTTTAACATCATTAGATACCTAGAGACAATAGATAGAAAGCGAAACTGCAAGAGAGATGAGAGTTGAAAGGGATATAGCTTTGGCATGGAGTGGAGTGAAGTGCAGTTGACAGGGCATGGTCAAGAATGCAGTCGCTATAAATATGGTAATTCTAAAAAAATCATATTTATAAAAGATGTGATTTACTCCGTAAACATCCATTCAAATTGCTAAAAAGAAATTTATGAGATACTTGACGTTCATGACAAAATCATATTTATAAAAGATGTGATTGTATTTTCATCCATTCAAATTACTTAAAAAAACATTGTTTTAATTCATGATATTCTTGGCGTTTCATGACTATCTAATTTACTTTTATTATGAATAATGATGAAGAGAAAGAATAGTAATGTTAATGAGAACTTAAAAGAAGGCTGTAAACAAGTGTTGATTAGAATATTAAAACAATTAAGTGTTCCTAACAATATTGATTATATATGATTAAAAATAATGATAAAGAGAAAGAAATTCAATGTTGATGAGAAATTAAAAGAAGACTGAAAGTGTTGATTAGAATATTAAAACAATAAAGTGTTCCATACAATATTCATGAATTCAAATTGCGGGTAATCTACACATGTTAATGTGCAATATTCACTGACGAGTGATTTAAGATATGTTCTTTCTCATGAATCATCTCGGTACAACTATTCAAAACACAAGTTATCAGGGTCGTTTAAAACGTATTTAAGAAAAACATCGGCGTTTATACAAGGATGTTTGTTTTCTAAAAGACAATGTACATTTAAAGAGGACGAAGGTTTCGTCAAAATGAATACAAGAGTCATCAGAAGATGACATATCCCACCGGTTCCACATGATCGTAAGATGTAAACCTTTGAAAGATGATTGTAATTTTTTCAAGCAAGGTTCATAATAGTATAAGCTAATATATATGAAACGAAACCTTTCATGAACATAGTTCAAATAAGAGCCGTTTCCATGGAAATAATAAAAAATAAATTTTTCAGAAATGTGAAAATATCAAAAGGCACCACTTCAGTAGGTGGGCAATACATATGTAAAGTTTAAGAAAGATATGTGGACCGGTTTTTGAGTTCTGCTCCGGAAACGAAACCTTTCATGAACAGAGTCCAAATAGGAGCCGTTTCCATGGAAATAATAAAAAATAAAATTTTCAGAAATGTGAAAATATCAAAAGGCACCACTTCAGTAGGTGGGCAATACACATGTAAAGTTTCAGAAAGATATGTGGACGGGTTTTTGAGTTCTGCTCCGGAAACGAAATGATTACGGACGGACAGACGAACATACAGACGGACAGGGTGATGACTATATCCCACGGTATTACATAGTGGGATAATAATCAGATATCATCAGAGGTACAATGTACGATTTCTTTCCGTTAAAGGGGCAGTAGCACGTTTTTATGGGGAATATAAGATGATGTCACGGAAATGAAAATTAATGGTTCCAATTGAAAGACAATGTATTCAAACGAAATGAGGCATTAATAATTCAAATAAAGAGTTTATGAACTGATCAATACTAGAAAGGTACTAAACTGTCGTCCACGAGAATATTTAGCCACATTTCCGCAATTTTTAATGTCTTAATAAAATGTGTTTCTTTTGTACCAGGTATGAATAATTTGCGTGTCATCGCTGCAAAAACCGCCATATGTAACGAAAACTTGTCAAATAACGTCACCTGTCAGTAGTTGCAACCTTAACATTAAATTCTGCATCGAAAATGCTCCATTATTGGGAAGGTGTTGATAGAGTCTAACATGTCTTTTGAGTCGTTTAGCGATGACCAACATTGAGATGTTTTAACGATCGTAGCTAATTTTTATAAAATAAAGGCATGCACATTAATTACATGAATGTTAATAGATAGATGGTTGTCTTAGCATGCATACATTAAAATGAAAAAAGAAATGAAAAAAAAGAATTTATGTAAAAAATTACGTCACTTAGAGATGTAAGCCGTGGTCTCACGTAACTGATAATGATATCACCCTTCATGCAGTCAAGCGACAATTGGTTTTATTTATTTCTCTACTGTGTCAAACCTCCACACATTCTCTATGTTTAAACGCATCGAGTTACCAAAATAAATAAAGGAGCAACATGTATGGCGATTCTTGTGAAAGGATAAGTATTGTTTATTTCTGTCAATTTTCAGAAATGTTTGTTTTTGTTTCACAATGGAGATGACCAACATTCAGTACATTCTCACCCCACAGAGGCAGCTCAGTCATACTTGAGTTAGCCTATGTTCTATTACGGCTAATACATGGGATAGAAAGGTAGAAATCTGATTGGAGGCAATCGAAGTCAGTTGTGCAATCAGCGACGCGACGCTTTTTACCTTTTCATCAGTTGTTTTTGGTTAATGAGTAAAATAAGATATATAAAAACAATGATGATTTACACAATTATAAAACAGTTTCTATCTTATGAAAAACCAAATCCAT
The DNA here is from genome assembly GCA_916613615.1 of Steromphala cineraria. Classification (NCBI taxonomy): domain Eukaryota; kingdom Metazoa; phylum Mollusca; class Gastropoda; order Trochida; family Trochidae; genus Steromphala; species Steromphala cineraria. The sequence goes on from OU744729.1 coordinate 12,994,367, forward strand.
ATTAGATACACTGGTAATGAAAAATAAACATAAAGGCATGATATTTTCCATGTCACGTTACGACCGTTCAGAATTCTCAGAATCATGGATATTTAAATGGTGTTTTCATTGGCTGCAACTAACGGAGATCTAGTGAGTTACATGTTTTTGCCGCTAGGGAAATCTGCCGGAACCCTGGGATCCTGCCATAATATAACAGAGGCTAACTCAAGTATGCCTGAGTTGCCTCTGTGGGGAGATATCATTCAGTATGGATACATATAAGGTTTTCGTCACGTGACTTAGCACCAGCACCAAGACCATGTGATTAGGATTTTTTAACCAATTTTCGCAAAACACATTGATATTACTCAAATAAAAGTCAAAAAACATAAAAGTTTAGTTTTAACTAAAGTATGTCAATGCGAACTTAACTGAACATATCCATATTAAATCGTTTCTCATATTCAAGTTTAAATATGGATAAGTTTATTTCGTTTGTCAGATTAGAAGAGACACTCGACCTTTAGCAAATGTTGATTTATATTACAAAATAAGTTTTATTTGAAAGATTTAAGACAATTTAAAATATGAATTAACGCTAAATGATCTATTAACTGTCAGATCGGAAGACGACATCAGAACAACTTTGACTTCCGTTCTTACATTTCTTTGATCGTATTACTGGAATGCCCTGAATATGCTAAAAGACCTAACATTTATGGCTGTTTCAACTTTAAAACTGTTTTTCGGGAAATAGTGACAGTAAATGCTTTAATGATGGCATATTTTGACAATTATTTTCCTTTGGGCACAGAAGTCAGAACGTGTGTTATCTATAGGAACTTATATTTCCAATTATGTAAACATTTTGAAGTGCGGCTTCTAAAATCTCAAATCATTTTCATATGGATTTAATGTGATGTCAATCGGTTTTGATGATTCAGTGGCATAAGACGTCTGAAAAATTAAAAAACGTTCGTAAGTTCATCACAAATTATGGAATAAACGACAAAGCTGCGCAATTTGCTACAATCATGGAACACATATTAGATATTAGCAGGTGATAAGTTTCCAAAGAGCATTCACTACTGATCATTTTAGTCATCTGTTACATATATTTTTTTAAGTTAGACAAAATCAGAGCAATAATATCCTGGTTTCGTAATTGGAAAAATAAGAAGGCAATGAGAAATAAAGTTGGAAACTAGACAGCTTTACACAAATTATCTTTTAAAATACCTCCGAGCAAAAATGAGAAGACAAGTTTGGATTTACCGTATACATCAAAGATTTAATATAAACTTATGACATTTGGAACAGTGATAATCGAAATTGGTCTTTGAAATATTGTGAAATGAAAATCATATATGAGAAATGTCTTCAAGAAGGTTTATCTATTTTATCTACTCGCCAGAAGGACGTAAGTTTTGAAAAGTTGTCATTAACCCTAGACATTAACTTCCAGACAAACTGCCAATAAAACAAAACGTTACTGCAAAGTACAGCCTATCAATCAACTTGAGGTGAACTCAGTATAAATAAATTATATTCGATTGTAAAAAGTCAAATAAATATTAAAATCTTTGTCTAAGATTTCACTTAGTTTTGAAAGAAATTCTTCATATTTTTTAAGCTTTTAAATACAGGATAGAATCCTTGTTAAACTGTCAAATTCATTGTCGAAATGCTCTAACTCAACAGATCTGTATGTACACCGTAAGTTGAGATGGTTTGGAGTTTAACGCCGCTTCCAATAGTATTCATTTCTATCGCGACTGCTAGCATCATTGCAGGGAAAAAGCCTGCAACACTATTGTGGTTGTGGATTGCGGTGAAACCTACGAGCATCGGCTGAAACTAGCAAACCATCGGAGGTTTTGCACTGAAAATCTGATTTGCACCCAAATCGTATTGCGTGTAGAACAGTTCTTTACTGCAGACAAAGTTGCCGAGACCCGGGTTCGAATCCAGGTCGAGACATCAAATATATGTGACCTCGGCTTTACACTGTGTTGTGTCCTTGGGCAAGGCTCTTTATCTACATTGCACTCAGTCAAGCTGTAAGATGGGTACCTTGATCCGGGGAGTATGGACGTATATGGTCGCTAGGTTTCTGCTTCAAAAGAACAATTAAAACTAAAACAATGCGAACAGAAAGTATGAAAAAAATTGAACATCTGTAAATTCAATTTTCCAATCTTCAAAAAGTGATGATAAAATGGTAAGGAGATTGGAACATAGTTACGTTGTCATAATTTTTAGGGTTTTATGGGAGGCCCATGTAATTGAATCATTGTTTAAGATAGAATTCATGTCGAACTCACATTTGTTCAAAGATGATAACACTTGCATGACAAAGGCTTACCGTGTCACTTTCACTAGCACATGACATCTTAAAGCTAAAATGCATTTATAATAACTCATTCTAACCTCCTCACATGCACAATGCAAATTTAAGGTTTTAGTTTCTAAGAGAATGGGTTTCCTTGATTTTTACTGAGGCCAAACGACCGGCTGGCAACAAACGTATACTTAACTGTACATCTGGAAAAAACATTAAAAATCATTGTAATGGGCAAAGATTAATATAATTGATAAAACGTGTGCCTGTCATGACTGCGACATTTGCTTTAAGGCTTTTTGTTATTCTGCGGTTCATTTATTATTCCTCTTAAAGGTCTTATCTTTTCTTGATATAAAACATCCAAATGAAATATGACAATCCATCAGTGTCTTCAATAAGCAAGGATCATACCTTTGAATAGCTTGGACATAAATAAAAGGTTATACTCTATTGAATTTACTTCATGAGTATATTTTAGGAAATTAACGATTAAGTCGTAATCTCGGGAATACGATTTAAGGATTAGCTTGGGACGAACTGACTCGACCTGGTTTAACGACAAATTTTATTTAAGCAAGTCATGTTAAACTGTCAGTAATGGAAGCAAAGTAATGATAGGATAAAACCTCGAAAGTATCACGTTCCTTTACCATATGGAGTTTGAGAAGTGTATGGGATTTGGGTATGTGGAAAAACATAAAAGAGTTATCAGATCATGTGAACTTTTACACATGTGTGTAATGTTATTCATCCGTAAATTTAGGTATGTACGTAACAGTAAATTTGCTATGTGTTTGCATGAGTTAAGTAGGGGTGTGTAAAACTCGTTTGGAGAAAGATCAATGTAATTATTTATATTTTTCTAATTGCAAAATAAAATCATAAGAAGAAACATTTAGAAATCTTAATCCATAGTGGACAGCGGGTGTTTCGTTTCGATAGTGATTAATAGGTTTTTGTATGGTGTTTAGCATTGATTTTAATACAAAGTCCCAGTGGTGATATATGTAAAGCATTAGAAAATTTAGCACAGATTATTGACACGCCCTCCCGAACAGTATTTTTTAATATATTTGACACACTTTTCAAGATTACTTGAAATATATTTTAAGATATGGAATTAAAAGAAAAGCTTTCATGTAAATATGTATATGTAGTCATGAAGTATCAAGTTTTATGCACATATTAAGGTTAATATTGCTCAAGCATTTTATGTTAAATGTATCTTTAAATCATAAGCATCTTGATCAAGGATAAACGGTGTATACTTGTCATGATTATAAAACTTCTCAATTGAAAGTTGAAAACTTTTCAATGACGTTTCCTTGGCCTTTGAACAAACACCTATGTTTGAACATTATCAATACAAAATAAATACGTTGTATATACATTACATAGAACATATAGAATGGAGTTGTATATAATCATTTTATGTATTAAGGTATATCTATATACGTAAGCTGATTAACGATAGCTTGTGTCATTTGCTCATATTTCCTTTAAACAATACCTCAGTTTACTAACGATCTAAATATAATTTTTAATTGGAAGATTATCATGACATTGCTAAATATTTTATTAATGAATCAGCCTATTGCTTAGTTATGAACTGATTTAGTTTCTACCTTCCATTCAAACCATCTTTGTAATGCTTCAAATATCATGGCTTATAGACTTTATAAACTCTCGATTGTGACTTTTTAATCATCTCCATAGGGCACGGAAATGCACATATAGAGTGCTTGAGTTTTTTTTTGTTTTTTTTTGTGGTTTTGGTTATATATCCAATATCAAAAATGATCGGGTTCATTACGGTTTTGGATATCTTGACTTGCCCGTTTCAAGACTTGCTGTTTAAAACTTAAACAGAAAAAATTATTCATCGATTTATTGCATTGCTATATACAGATTATTATCCAAGGAAGTTTGTCATATGACTTTTACAAAACGGGTGTAAATTTTTGTATTATCCGATCACTAGCGAGGTTTATTCACAAAATTCACAAATTATTTGTGATCATTTCTTTATTACCGATTCTATTTTAATGCTTCCCTTGCGACGACCGGCAACAGTGACGTCACTAACAATGGTATTATGACGTCACAGACGTACTTATACGGGGGGTCGAGCTAAAACAATCGTTGCTAGGCAAAGGTGATATGTGCACATGTGCTCATATTGAAAATATGTAATTACTCATTTCTAACCCAATGGGTAATAATGCATGATATGGCTTTAATACTTCCAATAAAATATTATTTATTTCAAGATATTCATGACAAAATTATTTTCAATCTCCTTCACTAATTACCGAAAATACCTCAAAATGACACGAAGCTTAAAGACATTTGATTATCAGGCGGAAGGAACTTTCCAGTGTTTTGGTTTCACAATAAGTTAAATCGAAACGCCAATATCTTTCCTGATGTTCTGTCAAACGTGAACATTATATTGCATCTGGCATTGATTGTGCTTTTAATGACATTTTAATAAACATTCATTTTACCCAAAAACAAGATTTAAGATGTCATTAAGCAGCTTTCTTTTCCCTTCTTAGCAAAATTAAGAAAAACCACAGAATGCCTTTAAGTCATCAATGTTTTTGAAATGTTGTGTATTCAGCACTTAAATGAGTTGGGGTTTGTTCATTTTTTAATTCAAATTTGCAAAAGACCTTGAAGACGCAAAAACTTGCATTTATTCATTCAGAGTGACTTAACAGAACAATCAAATCAATTTAGCAATCGACCAATTAGAGTTAGCAAATCTATGAATTTTAGATGACCATTGATTGACATGGCAGAACGCAATTAATTTTGAATCACATATTAATGCATTTTATAGGAAACCAATAAATCCAACGTGGACTCTTCTGGTCCGCAATTGGTTTCAACTGTGATAACTGTTTAAACATAATCGACCAAAATCTTCAACGTCAGGCATAAAAACATTTTCATAGATTTCATAACATTATCACATTGATAAAGATGCGTTAAGGATAGCACAATCTCGTAGTTACGAGATCGATTAAACTTGGATCCTCAATGATAGAGGCTATCATAACCGTTTTAATCGACTGATTTGATTAAAACATGTCATTCATTTATGGAAACAGATTTTACGAATTAAATCACATGATTGTGCCTCTGGTCTTGAGTTTTAATCAAATTGGATAGGGGTATAGCACGGAGAAACCTGGCTCGCTTATTATTTTCGAATTTTCATGATGGTTGTACAAACTAATATACCTCGCAAAAATAGTGTAGACTCACCATCAAGTGATTCTAGGAAATTGTAGTATTGGTGGGGATGGTACAAATGATTTATGTTTTTTTCAAACCTCAATTTATTACCAAAGTGTCATGCATTTGTCATTAATTGATCTTGATTAACACGTCCATCATGAAAGTAAACTGACAAATGCTCAGCAGAAATCCATGGACTTTGTTGAAAAGGCAATTTCTTACGTCATTAGGACAGTTTTTCATTATTGGGTGTAGGACAAAATTTTCAAGCTTTCTTTAAATCATTGTTAGGGCATGATGTTGATTCACTAGTTCTTATATATAAGCGATAGAAAAAAATACATTGCACTTTTCACGAAGTCTAAACTTTTGTCTTGTAGTATATTACAATAGTAAATTAACAGGGATGAGCTTCAAAGCCAATGGCTCCATGATGTCTTGTTCCTTGGATTCTTATCAGCAAGAAGACACAGTTACAGATACCGTACTTGTTTTTTAAAAATGAAGCTGAATTATGAAAGCAAAATAACAAAAAAGCCCAAACACATCAACATAAGAAAAGGTTCCGTTACTCCCTGCGTAATAACATTTGATAACAATGACATTTCATGTGTATCGCGCAAGATCATCTTCTCCATCTGTAATCACATTTTATTATACGTAATCAATTATCAAATTCCGTTTTCCTTGGGGAAATAGAAAATAAAGGTAGATTCCCTTATTGCACCAAAGTCTCATTGAGTCGAAAAAGTTAAGTTGTACTCTAAGAAGGAAATTCAAATTGGTTCACAACGGCGGCTAATTTAGGATTAAACGGAGAGTACTCATTTCTGATAAAATTTGAGATCAAACTTATCTTCTAAGTGATTTTAAGTTTTCCGATATCATTCCGATGACATACATTCTCAGTCTTTATGTTACAAAGCCAGCAATAACACGACCCTTCTTAATTTAAGGTTGTAAATGTAAAAGGTGAACCAGAGCAATGATGTAAATGCCAGAAATGTGTTCTACACACCTCCTTGACATCATATCAGTATATTTTATATTCATATGATAATATATAATTAAAGACTTCTGTAGAAGTCAATATCGTTTTTTAATGACCTGAGTAAAACAATATTGACTGAGCTTGCCTGTACCTTGTACTGGAGGAACTGTGAACTGTCAGAACTGCATACATAGTCATACAGCTTAGCCATGTTAGCGTCACCAATCGGAGGGTAGTGGTCAATAGCAACACGGCCGATGCGTTTCAGTTCTTTCCCTGCTTTAAAGGACCTTAAGGAATTCTTGAATTCTGATCCTTTGAATAATGTCAATATCTGTTTTAGTTTATTCTAACTGTCTCTGTATACCATGGCGGTAAGACATCAAAGATACTTTTTATAGAGTACACCTTTCTCGCCTCCAGGTAAAATTTTGACATGGTAGCGTCTAGATCCTCTGCGCTTCAGCTCTCAAATTCAACATATTTCCCCTTCTGGCGTAGGTATTCTCTTAATACTTTCACAGCTGTAGCAGTTGCTTTTATCGTGTTTTGTCATCAATATTGTCTAAAATGTCTTTTTGTTCTTCAACATTAACGTCAGCAAAGCGATACATTTTCACGGTAAGAGACGCCGACATCAAAAGTGACGTAACGTTGATAAGCAATTGTTGACGTGACGTCACATAGGCATTACGTCAACAATGGGGTAATATCAAAGTTGATTGACTATTGCAACTGTGCTCAAGTCAATATCGCTTTCTATGGACTGTTATGTAACCGTCTTTGGACCAATCAAAATTTATACAAATCTTTGATCATGTAATTATGAGTTACATTGGCATTATCAGTCTTCTGATAAGTGAACCGACTTCTAAAGATAAATAAGACTTTGTTGCAACATTCTTCATAGTCGATGTTTTGGGACTCCTACAGCATATAGAGGGGTGAATAGGGCACCTAGTTAAAAGTTTGCTTTTGAGGAATAAGGCTTTCTGCAATGTTCTGTTTAGAAGTTATCAGCAATAGCATTGTCGAGATATTAAATTATCAAGTTTGAAAACCTTAGGATTCTAATGACATTTTATTTGGCTTAAGTACACGTCTAAAGCAACCACTCGAATATCTTATGCCATACGAAACTTACATGCTCCTTGAAGGGTCATCAAAGCACTAAAACCTGCTTTCGCTCACCATGCAATTCTTTCTCAAAAAGATATTGTTGACAATTGTTTTAGATCAACACCCATTAACTTTTTAGCTCATCAGGTCTGAAAGAACCGATGGGCTTATGGCATGGCATGGCGTCCGGCGTCCGTCCGTCCGTAAACTTTTCACACTTTCCACTTTTTCTCCAGAACCAATGACTCTAGAGAGCTGAAATTTGATGGGTAGACTCCTTGGCAAATGGGGATTCTAAATTGTAGATTTCGTGACCCCATGACCCCAAATGGGGTCACAGGGGTCAAAACCTTAAAAACCTATTTTCATCTTCTTCTCCAGTTCCAAAAGGTCTAGAGAACTGAAAAGTTGTGTGTAGACTCCATGGCCAATTGGGATTCTGAATTGTAGATTTTGTGACCCCATGACCTCAAATGGGGTCACAGGGGTCAAAACCTTAAAAACTTATTTTGATCTTCTTCTCCAGTTCCAAAAGGTCTAGAGAGCTGAAAAGTTGTGTGTAGACTCCATGGCCAATTGGGATTCTGAATTGTAGATTTTGTGACCCCATGACCTCAAATGTGGTCACAGGGGTCAACACCTTAAAAACCTATTTTCATCTTCTTCTCCAGTTCCAAAAGGTCTAGAGAACTGAAAAGTTGTGTGTAGACTCCATGGCCAATTGGGATTCTGAATTGTAGATTTTGTGACCCCATGACCTCAAATGTGGTCACAGGGGTCAACACCTTAAAAACCTATTTTCATCTTCTTCTCCAGTTCCAAAAGGTCTAGAGAGCTGAAAAGTTGTGTGTAGACTCCTTAGCCAATGGGGGTTCTAAATTGTAGATTTCGTGACCCTATGACCCCAAATGGGGTCACAGGGGTCAAAACCTAAAAAACCTATTTCCATCAAAAGTCTGATGAGCTACAGAGCCCATGGCTCTATTTTTTTTGTGCAATATCCTGTTTCTCGGCTTGTTAAGGTCATCTGTAGCCCCATGTGTGATAAAAAATTTACCCTCTCATGCTACACCGAGCGATTTAATGATCTTTTTAGTCAAAACTGTTATAACACGTGTCTAAAAGGCAACCTACAAAAAATGGTTATGTTAGTTTAACAATTCCTTTTTTTCGTATTTTTCTACAGATTTTTCTGAATTGAGTTAAAGTTGTTTAAAAAACATTCTTTCTGTTTAAAATCACCGCTACTGACTGCATTATTGCCCAAGCGGTATGAAACAATAACTCACTCACTCAGTCTGTTTAAGAAATTTGGAGATTCCAAATTATTGATGCAAACTGCCACTTCATCACTGAGAAAAACTCAGATCGGAATTATTCCGTAAATATTTCCTGAAGAGTTAAAGTAAAAAAAGTCAATAAATGTAAAAAAATTCATTACATTAAAGGGTTTGAAAAAGTAGACACCTAAATCTTTTGTATTAGATTTATCGTGACATTTCAAAATGTGATTGTATCCATCATTTCAAAATGTGATTGTATCCATCAATCACATCTCTGAAAACTAGTTAGGTATTTTGGAAAAGTTAGATTGCCACGAACCGTAATACAAGACCAAGGAGAGGAAAAAACAGACATCGGATAACCTATGATATTGTTTGGAAAGAGGTATGGTATATCCCTCATTGAAAATATTATTTTCAAATAAAACTTGCCATTCTTTTATGTAGTATCATATATCTCGGAATCTGATCTCAACATACAAAGGTCAACAGACAGACTGATCAGTTTGTCAATCAAAACAAGCAAACAAGGGAATGTGTGTTCCGATTCAATCAAGGTTAATTGACGTGTTACAAAGGTCACATCATAGTATGTTTATCATTTGGATGCTAACTTTGGACAAGAAGCACTTGACTTCTCGATGTGAGAATAGATTTTGCTCTTTTTGCAATACCAACCGTAAAGGAGTGCTCACAAGATTCATTTGGGCAGAGCGTTCCCTTAAAATGAAAACAATAAAAGTTGCGAACATAAGACCATATTATATACTAAATTGTGAACTCACAAAGGGAACGTGTGTAAGCCTGCGCGAAAAATCACTTTGTTACATTTTATGATTGCGTTTACATTCGGAATGGACGGATGTCACGCAACTTGAGAGGCGATAAACGTTTTCACTACTCAAATGAAGAGAAGTTTAAGAGTTTGACGTCATGAAATAATGGTCTGACTTGATGAATTCTTATATGACGTCACGCGGCGGGCACTTCAAAGCGGCAGCCCAACATAAATTTGAAAGGTTTTAGCTTAATTATAGGGATTTCATCATTTCCTTATTAGAATATCTGTCAATCAATTCTTGACAAATACCATGTTTATCTCATCTCGAGAGGTACTATGTAGAAAAGTTAAATATTTCACTCATGGCTGCGCCATCCGTGAAAATAAACTTTCTTTCTCACTCGATGAGATAAACATGGTATAAGTCAAGAAAAGACAGTAGCCTCTTACTTATCAATCTCAAATGACGCCATACGTACAGCTGTGTACCTTAAGTTTGTTCACTTGCTAGTGTATCTAAGTGCAAATATCATGAAATGTTGGTTTCGTTTAGACGTCAGGTTGACCGTTAGGTATGGTATATGAATATAATAACACAAAATAAATCCTAACTTATGTAGTGAAATGTCAACATTGGCCGTTTCGTTTTCACAATGCTAGGATGTCAACAACTTTTAGGTACGCAGCTGTACATTCCGAAGCCAATATTCTTTCTTTGTCCCACTGAATAGTGGTTAACAATGGAAGGTTCAATCTTTGCGTGATGTCATATGAACAAACACCCACACAGCAAGCAAGGAAGCAATACAATATTTCCATGCCGATTACTGACGCTTGATGACCAGCATGGCTGAAAAATATGCCATGTGATTTCGTGCACATGATCTAATGATGTAATGACAGAGCCTATTAGTCCATGTCATCCAAAAGTGGTTGATCAGTATTCCTGAAACCTGACAATGCTTTGGAGATGTTACTGGTGCTCATGTCACAATTTTAGTTTGATTCATGCATATTTTTGGTATTGGTCCACGACATTAACCGTTGAAACCTGTCTTACGAATCAACTAATACTTGAGATTTTTACAAATATTTCTAGAACTTAACATATATATATATGTTAGATAACCGTTAGATATGCTATATGAATATGATAACACAAAATGAATCTTAACTTATTGAGTGAATTGAAATGTCAACATTGGCAGTTTCGTTTTCGCAATGCTAGGATGTTGCACAGACATTCCAAAGTATGATACATAAGTTAAGATTCATTTTGTGTCATCATATTCATGTAGCATGTCTAACGGTTATCCGCAGGTTTTGAAGATTACAATGAAACTAGTAGGAGTCTATTGGTGTTGTGTGTTTTTCAACTTTTGAATATATTTGACTGTATACCAGACCAACTCAAATGTGTCTGATATATATGTATAATATATATTTTTGCGCTAAATGAAAGTGCCATATGATTTGAAGACAGGTTTTAAATGTTACAACCCATGCACAGAAATGTTAAACTTTTGCTTTTTAGAATGACATATTAATTGCAAAAATCAACAATCCCTTCAAGTACATGTATTTTCTTTCTCTTAATTAAATTTTGCACCACACAAATCGTACGTTTAATCAGTCAAAATTATCACATACAAATTTTAAAAGCATATCAAATTAGAATAGTTGATATCCAAACTGATTTTAACAATGATTAAAGTATTTATGAACCCAGGTGTATTCAGTTACACTTCAATATTAAACATTGACATTTCTTATAGAAATGACCTTTCCTAAAACAAGTTTCTTTGAAGAGACTGGGGATAAGATCTCTCAATACATCACAAGAAGTTTTCATTCTCCTTTTTTTAACTACTGGTGCTGGTGGATTTATTACCAGTATTTTCCCTAGAGTTTTTTTCGTTTCTTGTTTCTTTCAAATGCAGTTTCCTTGTGCTATATGTTTAAAGTTCTTGAATCAGCCTAGTACTTCATGTTAGCTCTTAATCTAAATCAAACACATATTTAATTGTACAGCTTTTCTTGCGTGGTATGAATGATTAAAATAAACTTAAATGAAGCTGAAAAAGTGTTTATCTTTATATAATATTTTATGTATAAGCTTATCGTCCACCAAACACTGATTTGTGTATGACCCTTGATGAGTATATAATTAGAACATTTCGAAACACAACATCACTAATTGATTCTTTTTGACACATTTTAGCCTCTTTCTCTCCCCAGAGATGCACAAATAGTCATGAAATTTTGATTGAGCATCTGTTCTTATAAGCCGAGTTTGCTGGGTAGAATGGGAGATGCCTGCATGATTGGAGGCAATCAAAGTTAGTTATGCAATCAGAGACGCTGTTCTAAAATCATCATTTTGGCTACTGAATCATTGTGGCATGTGGCTTGAACAAACCTTTCTATTCGAGAAGCGTTGTCATTATATAAAAAATCAAATGGATTGCAGTGAAAAAAGATTTCCGCCAGGACAAACCCATGGATTTGCCGGAACCCACGGATTTCCTCAAATAAGAACAGAAGCTCGATCAACATTTCATGACTTGATCTGCCTCTATCGGGATAAAATGTGTTAGCCTATGTTTAGTCTATGAACAGCCTCCTAAAATACCAATTCAAACAATCAAAACACTTTATCCTATTTTACATAGTTCATTCTACTAGGTCACTAAATCTTCAAAGAAAAAATTCCTCGATCAAGCACTGTGATTTGCCAAGGAACCTGAATGAGTAGAGAGTTAACTTCATGTTCCGAATGATAGCTATACATGGATACCAATGTTCACTCCCTCCAACCCCTCAAACACCAAAAAAACAAGATGTGTTTGTGAACACGAATGCCCCCGGATGCATCCTATTCGCTGTGTCAAGTTCAAGGTCACAAGGTCAAATGTCATGGTGTCATCTGAAAGGTCTCATCACAAGGGATCCATATGTCAAGTATCAAAGACCTAGCTCTGACCAATCAAAAGTTATGACCAAGGTTAAAGTTTTTGTGGACAAACGGACAGACGGACAGGTGAAAAACAATATACCCCCGGAATCTCCGATTCGGGGGCATAAAAACAACAATAAAACAGAAAAAGCCCATTTGAAGAGATCCCATCTCAATTTACTTTATTTATTTTAATTTTTATAAAACATCTAATCTACCCATACTGAGATATTTACAGTTACGATTTATGGGTTGAGAAAACTTTTCCTGAGGCCTCACGTTTTTCTGAAAATCTTCTTAGTGATTAAAAGTTCATCTATAAATCAATGTAGTTGTAAAATAACTTAAAAAATCTCTATGATTAAATATCTTCTTTTTGGAAAGTTAATTCGGATTTTAAACTCTTAAAGCAATACCGTTGTTGCTGAAAAAAATCAGGTTAAATATTTGTGTAAACAACACAATTGAAAACATACTCGTTATTTTGAAACATGAATTATTCCAATCTAAATAAAATATGAAAATCTGGTGATGATAAAAAGAAAGACGCATCAAAAGTTGTTTTCAGTTCTCACAAATATTTTTAAAGCGGATAAGTTTTTCTTAAAAATATATGCGGCTTGCAATTAGGATATCATTACCGCGACGTTATAAAGTCTGATTAGATACATGTTGTGAAACCATAAAGATTGGGTTCATAAAGATATTCTCTTGTGTATTCAAATCTTACGGCTTCTATTGCAAGGTCTGAATTTATTCACCCATAGCTATCTCCTTCCACTGTGAAAACCTGATTAAACTTGTCCTACACTCATATCTTTAGCTTCAAGAAGATTATGTGTTCAAGCACTGTGATTTCCTTATCGTATCAAACATATATGATAAAAAAACAGATACAAATTTATGATTAATGAATCTAACAGTAATTATGTCACAATCAAAGTGTTGAGAAAAAACTGATGATAATGGATAGCAATCTTCAAACAATAATCAAGGACATGAAAATAATTATAATTTGTTTATGACAATGTCCTTTACTAGGGTATTTGAATATTATAAAGATATAAGGAAAACTATATCTCAAAAATGAAACCTTATTTTTTTTTAATTTGTTACCTAAAAATAGCCGCTGACGACAATTTCCAAATATTTGTATATCACGAGACTAATATTGTATATCAAATCAAAACAATTCTAAAAAGTGACAAGATATCTTCGAAGTCATCCTATCCTGCTTATAAGGGCTTTATAGTTTTTTACAAACAAAAACGAAAGGATCCAATTTCGCAACAATCCCTTTTAAATCAATACAAGGATGTCTCAAACGAACGTGGTGTTCAAAATATATTCTTTAGTTTTGATATTTTCTATTATGAATTGATAAAAATCACTTTGCTAGTCAAATATTTCAGTCCAACTGTCACCAACTATTTCCAATTATCTGGCTACAATGAGCATATTATGATTTTACAATTGCAAGAATTGTGAGCGTAACAATAAATTAACATCTTACTATCCTCCCCTCAAGGGAACTGCAGCATTTTCAGACGAAAAGTAAACAAGAGGTTCCAATTCCACAACAATCCTTATTAAAGCGGCAGCAGAACGTTTTTTATGACTGTGTATTTTCAATTTTTCACTGATAATTGTACGTTAATGCCTAATGTATTATTTTGATAGTGTCAAACATCTCATTACACGAACAAATCATCCATTGCTCTTTCCGGAAACTAGGTTACGCCCCTTTGCTAGTCAGGGAAAGGTAACTCTAACATCGCTTCCGAGCCCTAGTCTCGACATGGCTGACAACGCAGACGAAAGCATTTTAGCATCTATAGCGAAGAATGAAGATCTCAGTGTGTATACCGTCATCCAGCTGAAGAAATTTCTTTCGAACCGGCGACAGAATGTATCGGGAAGGAAGGAGGAACTAATCAGAAGGATCAAAGGAGCTCACCGTTTGAAAATTCCGGATAATTCGACGCTTTGCCAGTTAGATGAAATTGTCCGGGAAAAATGTGACAAGGACAGGTTGGTCACGAATATATTATGTTACAGATACGATCCATGTTTACTGTGTGACAAAATGTGTTAAATAATTTTCTTTTATCTAATGAATCACTTACATGTACATTGGGAAAAAATTACAATGAATTATATAATTTTATGGGGCCATGGCTACTGTAATGCATGTAAATCCATGTTGAAATATTTAAGAATTTAGAATTTATATTTTTCTGAGTTTTATTATATGTGCATAGTCTAAATTTAAACTAGAATTAAATAACACTAATTATCATCCAAAAGTGGCTACTATTATATCAAGTTCATAACTACTTTGTATATCTTGTTATTTTACACATATATGCCTACTCTTTATCAGGTACATTCTCTCCTCTGGTATGAAGGTTGAACCTCCAACAGCTTTGAGTGGCTGGACAACAGATTATAACAGCATTCCAGATGTCTTGGAAAAGGATATCTACAATTACATTGTGTTGAAGAAAAATTCCAAACGTCAGCTGAAGGCTAAGGGATTTTATGATGATGGCCATGTTCACAAAGTTGAGGTAAATACTAGCACCATAAATATCAATCAAATAATCCAAATATCGATCGTTTGTGGATTGAAATCAATAATCAATTACAAAAAATATTGATCGATCACCAGACAAATATGTTTTCTTCCAATTACATATCATATTAATTTTTGATATCCAGAAAAATTACTCTGAAATGCATTTTAAATAACAAATCAAAAGTTAGAATTGTGTGTTTGGTTACTTCTATTCAATCTTTTACAGATAATCGCTTGATTGATGGCCTCAATAATCGATCATAATGGACAATTTGTGTTGACCCATTCTGAACACTAGTAAATAACCAGCTTTTCACATTGACTGTCACTAGACAAGATTGAGTGCTTTATAAACTTTCACAAGTAAAACTGATGTTATTACGGTAGTCTAATTTGCAACAGGTCCAGTGATTTTTTGAGAATTAGATCTATTAGCTTCTAATAAATATAAATGAAATATTTCAGTAAATTATTACATAAAGTAAACTGAAATATGTTCATATATCTGTCTGAAATGAAAAGAAAAATCCTTTTTATAAAAGGAATATAACATTTTCAGACACTTCTATTTATACTAATAATTTTATGTAAAATTGTAATGACAATGAATTTAACTAAAAATCTCACATGAACAGATAATTTTACTTATTTAATTAGCTATATGATTGAAAATAACCGAGGAACGGTAATATTTTCAATATGAGCACATATGCACATATAATTTTTGCCTAGCAACGTTCGTTTGAGCGCGGATTCCTGCGGTATTTCGTCGTCTGTGATGTCATTAAACAATTGTTCATGACGTCACTGTAGCGCCTCGTCGCAAGGGTTGCAGGCCGTGTCCTTGTAATTTTTATGATTTTCAAATGGAATAGAATGGGTAATACAGAAATTATTACACTCAAAAGTGTGTCATATGACTTTTACAAAACTTGTGCGAATTAGTGTATAACCCTCGCTCTCGCTCGGGTAATACAAAAATTCACACTCATTTCGTAAAAGTCATATGACACACTTCCTGGGGTAATAATCTCTTTATGTTCATGTAATGATCACATTTTGAGCATATTTTAAGTATAAGATTACATTCATATGAAAAATTGTGACATGTTTGTGATTATAGAAATGGGTTTTCATGACTGACTCTCCAATATTGACAGGTCCATCCAATTGATGACAATTGCAGCCATCTGTATATCCGTGCTTTGGTCCTACCATCATTCCCCTCTGCTGACCAGAAGAAATCACCAGATTACAGGCCTTGGGTGCTGCTCTCAAAAGTTACTGGATGCATTCACTCTGCTTATTGCAATTGTCCAGCTGGGTATGTACTCAAATAATTGTTACAAATGATGTAATTGTTGAATTGTTGAATTCATTAAATTTGTTTGTACTGACTTATAAATTTTATCATTTGTTGTGATATTAATTCGCCATTTTCACATTAATTTTCCACTCGCTGAGGGAATATCGCCTCACTAAGCATTCCATGTATGTCGAATGGAATTTATTTGCATCTAATAAAGATTTTTGTAAAACGTATTCAATACAAATGTATGTTACTATGATGAATAAATGGTCTGATGTGAAGAATTCTCTTATGTCACAATAATACTGTTGCAATGGGTCCTTCACATTGACCGCGCTATTGTTCAATTTAATTGCAAATCATTACCATAAATCCTTGAATAATCAATCGCCTGCTTTGAATAATGGCCGGGTGTAATCCCTAGCTGAAATAAATAATCGCCTGCCTTGAAAAGTAATAGTTTTTCTCCGAATTTTGTCCTTGAATAATCGCTGGGTCAAATTGGGGTTTGAAATTAATAATCGTTGGCCAATTATTCAAGGATTTACGGAGTTTGAGTTACAGATTTGGTTATTCTTTGTATTACTTTTTCACTTTTTGATTGGTGTTTATGTTATTCTTTTGTTAGCAGATGAAGTTTGCATGTCATTTTGACATAACAGCTACTGACCAATTTGAAAGGAACACCTACAATGCCCAACCAGTAAATAATACTGCCTTTTTTGTGATGATTGATTGTATGACTTATTATGAACCTACTATTTAATTACATATTTAAGTATTCAATCTCTGATTAACAAGTTTAGTTAACATATTAAAAAAAATTATAATGAAAGTTTTAATTCATTCAAATTGTAATTTTTTAATGAAATTAACGATATACCATAATTATCTTAAAAGTAAATTTCATGATACACTTATTCCTTCATATGAAAAATGCTACCTGGAATTGATGTCAATTTTGGCTTGTTTGAAAATTGCAGGGAAGGAGAATGCTGCAACCATATAGGAGCGCTGATATTTGGCATTGGCGACCTTGCTGAAAAGAGAAAGGAAGGATACTTGGCCTCTACCTCCAAGAAGTGCATTTGGAGCGACTATGGTATGATGTCAGCACCAAGAAAGAGGAAACTGAGTCCTAAAAGATCTGAGGATTTAGTGTACAAGAAGAATACTGTTCTCCAGTCTACTAGAAAACTGCATGTTGAGAAGAAAAGTGATCACAACGACAACAGAGGGTGCACAGTAGACATTTACAAGTTCAAGAAAAGATTGGAAGATGAGAACTTGAATGTAGGATGGCTGATGAACTTCCCAAAAGATTCTGCACCTGACCCTGAAGTTCCAGCATTGCACGACAACATACAGTTTCTCTTCATGGACAATGTGGATCTCAACAGCAGTATGTGCCAGGACGTGTTCAAAGACCACTTCAAATCTCTAACACAGACTGAGGAGGATACTCAAGCAACTGAGGTTTTGACAAGAGGCCAGGTTTCAGAGAAGTGGAAACAAGCCAGGAGAGAACGAATCACATCCTCACATTTTGGGACTGTTTGTAAACGCAAGAATGACACCCCTCCTGAAAGCTTGCTGAAGAATATTATGTATTCAGATTTTACGAGCAAGTACACAGAATATGGCAAGAAACACGAAAAAGCTGCGAGGAAGACGTATGTCAAACAGATGCAAGTGAAACACAAGGGACTGCAGGTAAAAGAAAGTGGTCTTTGTATCCATAAAGATTCCCCTTTTCTAGGCAGCAGCCCAGATGGCCTTGTGTACTGTTCACACTGTCAGGATACACTTGGATTACTAGAAATCAAATGCCCAGCTTCCATGAAATGGAGGATGAAGACACCCGAGGAGTGCTGCACGGACAGGGACTTTTACTGCCACCTACAGGATGGTTGTGTTAGTTTAAAGCATACTCATAAGTATTATTTTCAAGTTCAAGGACAGATGGGGGTCACCGGGAGGAGGTGGTGTGATTTTGTTGTGTGGACATGTGTTGGAATTAGCATTGAAAGAATATATTTCGATTTGAAAATGTGGAAAGATATGTACACAAAGCTTGAAAAATTCTACCTCAGTTATTTCATTCCAGAACTTTACTCTCGAAGAATCCAAAGGGGTCTGATGCTTCAAGTTCAGTGAAGATTTCAACATTCTGGTCATTGTATATATCATATATATACAAGGTTGTCATGTATGCAATATCATTAAAATCATGTCCGACATTTTCACTCATACCTCAAATGCCACTCATACCTCGCTTTGTTTCTTGATTTAACTACCGGTATTGTTTGCAGAGCCAATATGCTAGTGAAATTAAAATTCCAACCAAAAATGTAAAAACACATATCATTACTCGATACTGATGAAATAGAGATATTTGGCTAGTGAATTGAAAATTTTACTTATTTAAAAGAATGGATAAAAGTGATCTTTGAGGTCTTGTGTAATAAGGGTCATTTTAGGTGGCCATAGTCCTTCCATAAATTAAATAAATCTGAGACCCTCTCAAAATAAAATCAGCCCAAAGCCTTTCTAGCCTCATCACTGATTGGCTTGAGTGGAAGGTCACGTGTCGCTACCTCAAATAGTAACCCTTGGAAAGTAAAATGTTACCATCATGAAATTTCATTTTTAAAATCTTTTCAAATATCTGATAGATTGAACATTCATGGCATGTGAGAAATATTCTAATGCAATTATGGTTAGTTTGAACAATAGATTGAAAATTATTTTGAAGATTGATTGAATTTAATAGATCTAAATTTTTAGTTTGATTATATTCTTCATGTCTTTGGCTAAATAAAAAATTTGAATGTTTCTCGGGCTCCGGCGCATCACTTTTATATGTGCGCGTGACGTCTTTTTTTTTCTTTAAAAAAAATTCTTTTTAAATTTTCCGTGTCATTTTTGCTGAGCTCAATTAAATCTATGTTCAATAAAATGATTTTTCCCGATTAAAAATAAAAATAAAGTCCTACCACCCTCGTCACTTTGGGAAAAAAGTGCCGGAGAAACATTTAACCTTTTTTATGTAGCCTTAGTTTCTGGATGAACAGTTATACAATGAATAATGATATTGTATATATACATATTTTAATCTTGTAAATACATCTGTTATACATACTCAAAGAAAATGTCTAGGTATTTTGTCTGTTGTGTTGCCATGGAACCAACCCATTATTCAACTCTCATGCTCAAGCAAGCAATTATTACAAAAAAGCACAGTTGCCAACTTATTTCCTTATTGTACAGTTAACCTTGAATCATGTCAGTAATACTTGGCTCTTATCTTATGTTGTGTGGGCAACTTTCAAATATGTATGACAATTGACAAATAATCAAGAATAAATCCATCCTTTTTGTCATATACATGTGCTGAGTGCTTATTTATTAATAACTCATTTAGGCAACTAGGGGGGGCCCTTGATTAGGGTAAATACAATGGCAGAGGTTTGAGCAACATGAGAAAAATAATTGCATTTTCTGTACATGATCACATAATACAGCTGAAATGTGTGTACAATTACTCAATGAAATATCATAGTCTAGATTGTCAAATAGCATCACAGTACATTCACAAATCTGAATCTTGCACAAGTGGAGGCCACAAGTTTGTCAGATATGTGCAAATCTTGAACAACTTTGAAATTCTTCTTCCTTGAGAAATAGGTATATTTCCTTGAAGAATTCTAAAGTTCTTTATTCTTTCCATCTGCCTCTCAACATGAATGCGGAGGCGTGCAATATCCTTTGTCAACGAGACTTCACGCTTCGTGAACTGTTTCCCTTTTCTCTTGAAAGGAGGAATTATGAGTTCAATACCTCTGGGGGTCGTGAGGTCGGATATGGTAAATCCTTTGTCTGCCATTATTGCGTCATTTTCCTCCAACATATCCAGTAGACCGCATTCCTGAGTAATCTTCTTGTCACTGGTTGATCCAACCCAACAATCAGAGACAAATGTCACGATACCATTGGGACTAATGCCTACAAGGGCTTTATGAGTCATGTGCGATTTATAGTCACTGTACATTAGATTTTTTAATGATAAAGCACTAGATGTTTCGCTGAACAGTTCTGTACAATCCACAATTATGCGTGTATTTGGGAACTTTTCCCGAAAACCTTTTGGCATGTTCTTGTTGATTGTCTCTCTTGGAGGCCACTGTACTAAAAAGGACAATTGAACCACTAGAAAATTGATCCACCTCTCAATAATCTCACTACATTGTGATGTTGAGATACCAAATCTGTAGCTCAAATCTTCAAGTAGAAGTCCTAACCGCAGTCTCATTAAAACAAGGAAGAACTCTGTCACAACATCCAATGTTTTTGGTCTTCCACCAGATGACGACTTGTAGTCAAGCTTTCGGCTTGAAGTTCTGGCCTCGGCTTCATCCTTGATTTGGTCAAAAACGGCCTGGAAAACTTTTCTGCTGGGCATGCCGGTGTAGAAGCTTACAAGCTCATCACTGTGTTTGATGTCATCAAAAGTAAGTGACGGCAACTTACACTGTAACTCAACATCAAGCATACATGTCTCTCCCTGTGTACTGGCATGTTGAAACTGTTTGACGCCACTCACATCGGTTTGCACTTCTGAGGATGTGGTATCCATCTCAGTCTGAGTATCCATGCATCTGAAACACATGTGTAAATATAAAAGCTTGGATGTAAATGGTATTTGTCAAAAATAGAGCCATGGGCTCTGTAGCTCATCAGGGTTTAAATATTACAGTTGCCATTGTAGTTCAGATTTTAAATTTTAAAATTGTTAGATTACTATCCGATGCGGGCTAGTGATACTATTATTGGGCTAGTGAAAATAAAAACGACTAGACCTGCAGGCTACCGTCTGTTTGAAGTTTCTACCCCTGTTATTAATATATACACTGCATGCTCACCTTGTTGGGTTAAGAAGTTGTAATGGATGAGTATGATGACAGTAGTCGTGGAGATGGAGGGAGACATCAAGTGGGTGGCAGTCTTCGTTGAGTGACAGGTTTGTGGTGTTGTCAGTGCCCATGTCATCATCGCAGGCCTTGGTTAGCTCAATGTCGTTGCATTCTTCAACCGTCTGGTTTTCATCAAGTCTCTGTAATTGTTATTATAAATGTCATTAGACATCACAACTTGAATAGTAAATTTGATTGGTTTTTTAAACATACTACAGGGCAAGAAATTAAGGCTAGCCCGTTAGCCCGAGGCTAGTGAAACTCACCCAGGGCTAGTAATATTTAGAAATTGCTAGCCCTGTTGGCTAGTAACATTTTCAAAGTCAAAATTGAAAACTCTTCACATCACCATTCATCAGTCCAATTTAATTTTAACTTTAACTGTTGAATGATTATAAGTCTGGTAACTAAATTATTATAAGTATCTTTGAAATATTTGTTTAGAGTTTGATATCGATTTTGAATTTTGGGGTTGTGCTTATTGTTTTGGGCTAGTATACATTTTTTAGCTATTACCCCTGCAGGCTACCATATGTTTCAAGTTAATTTCTACCCCTGCATACTTTTAATATCATGGGTGAATGACTTGACAAATTACGATTTAAATAAAGTCTCATTTAGTACTTTAATACACAGACATATGAAATATTTTTTAAAAAGGCAATGTGTCGGTAAAGCTACAATTAGGGTAATGTGCATCTGAACATATTTGGGATTTGTATTAATTAAAGCTGGTATACATATCAAACGGAAAGTAAAATACTGCAAATAAATCTATGTTTGAGGATTTTTTTTATCACAGACTGTAATCTATAAAATATGGAAGTTCCAAACTAATTTAGATGTGAACAAAATTATTTACTGGAGAGAAATAGGGCCTCCTTTATCTCAAAGCTAATTTGTTTTTATTTCTAGTAAGTTTGTTTTCTGGAATTTTTTAATGAATTAAAATTAACACCACATACCCATGTTGGAAATTTCTTTGTTGAACCACCTTCAGTTGGAAACAGTGATGGGAGCGTGTATTCCAGCGTTGGACCCTTAAACTCCAGAAAATGCTCACTGCAAAGACGTTTATGATTATTCCACTTGAACGTCCTCATAACTGTTTTGCATCGCTGAATCCAGACACGTCTAAGCCGTATGTTCTGCGGAAAGCGATGCATTGATACCCTTCTCCCGTCAACAATCCGTCCCCGGTAAATACCTTTACAAATACAACAGTACTTCTTGTGTTTATGCGCGACGACAGACGAACCAGACGGGCACTCCGCCATGTTGATGGGGCTCGGAAGTCAAGCCCGCGATGTGCGCTTGCGCACAACGCATCTATTCAAGGGCAGGCAACCTAGTTACCG
This sequence comes from Steromphala cineraria, assembly GCA_916613615.1. Taxonomy (NCBI): domain Eukaryota; kingdom Metazoa; phylum Mollusca; class Gastropoda; order Trochida; family Trochidae; genus Steromphala; species Steromphala cineraria. The sequence goes on from OU744729.1 coordinate 13,017,287, forward strand.
GAAAGAGCAATAGTCAGAGAACAAATCATAAAGATTCACATAAATTTCTTTGCCGGCCTTTTTTGTGTGAACAACTTTAATTCATTTTGTATGAGAAAAAGGAATCGCCTATCTGAACTTTAAATTATATATTTGATTTATTACTGTTTCATTTAGTTTTAATACATTGTATTTCAATTGGAACCATTTATTTCCTGACATCACCTTATATTCCCCCTAAAACATGCTACTGCCCCTTTATATATATATTTTTAAATGAACGTTCAATAGAGGTGTCAATTTTGGATGATAATATGAATTGATACAAAATAACTCGAATTACACATATATCTCCTAATGACATAAGAGTTTTCATTTAAACTACTACAAACTCAAAGACAAACATTTAAATACAGCGAAAAGAAGAACTATTTAACATTTTTCATCTTTAACTTTTCTTCCTCTGTTTTATATTGGCAATATTAGGTTTGAGCTATTTCATTCAAAATAAAGACGAATATCCATGAACTGTTGACGCATTGGCATAGACATTAATGAACATATTTTCAAGCAACAGTCAACAGTTTCTTATAATAATATACAAACTTTTAACAAAACACAATCCATGAACTAAACAAAAATCTTGATGCTCTAGTGAAATAGTTTCACAACTTTTAATGTGACAAAGTACAATAAATCCTATGTTTGATCTAAAAGGCAGCTAACAATGTACAAAGTAGAAACAATAATACGTTATTACGAGGGTTTATAATGGGCATGGATTTATACAACATAATACAGAATGAATAATATCAGGTCGTTTAAAATGAATAACCGAATTACAGAGAACATCCTTGATACCCAAAGGTTAAAATTCCGATATATAAATAATCACTTAAATCTTGGATCCATTCGCAATTAAATTACTAATTTACATAGTCTATGCTCGGAAGTTTAGTGAACCAAGAAACAGTTTATGTATTAACTCCCTTCCACAGGTTCGAACTTTCGACTGGGAAACCACACAAGGGAGGAATCATAATGATATAAAGAAGTGAGTATATGTTTAGATATATATCTTTGTTTGCTTGATGTTAAGACATTTCCAACGTTTTCAAAAGTCAACAATACATGTTATTCCGAATTCATAATCAGAACTCCGAAAGCATATCCTCCAAGAAATCGCAAATGTAAAACACCACAGTATATGACCAAAACAATAGTACCTTTACTTTAACCTCATTAGATACCAAAAGATAATAAATAGAAATCGAAACTGCAATAGAGATGAGAGTTGAAAGGGATATAGCGTTGGCATGGAGTGGAGTGAAGAGCAGTAGACAGGGCATGGTCAAGAATGCAGTCGCTATAAATATGGTAATTCTAAACAAAATAATATTTATAAAAGATGTGATTTACTCAGTAAACATCCATTCAATTTCCTAAAAAGAAATTTATGAGATACTTGACGTTTCATGACAAAATCATATTTATAAAAGATGTGATTTACTCTGTATTTTCAACCATTCATATTGGTAAAAAAACAGCTATAATTCATGGTGTTCTTGACGTTTCATGACTACTTGTTATCTAATTTACTTTCATTATAAATGATGATAAAGAGAAAGAATATTAATGTTAATGAGAAATTAAAAGAAGGCTGAAAGTGTTGATTAGAATATTAAAACGATTAAGTGTTCCTAACAATATTCAATATATATAATTATAAAAAAGAGTAAAGAGAATTAATTTCAATGTTAATGAGAAATTAAAAGAAGACTGAAAGTGTTGATTAGAATATTAAAACAATAAAGTGTTCCTTACAATATTCATGAATTCAAATTGCGGGTAATCTACACATGTTAATGTGCAATCTTGACTGAAGAGTGATTTAAGATACGTTCTTTCTCATGAATCATTTCGGTACAACCATTCAAAACACAAGTTATCAGAATCGTTAAAATCGCATTTAAAGCCCCGTTTATATGTGCGGTTACCCCCGGGGGTAAAGGCAATTTTTTGCCCCAGGGGGGTAAATTTCGTCATGTAAACGCAATTTTTAAGAGGGGTATACTTACCCCCGGGGGCAAAGTGCGAAATATTTGCCCCTGGTCTGGAGGTAGGGCAAATCAGATACCCTCGGGGGTATAAATACCCCTGGGGGCAAACCTGTCATGTAAACACTTTACTTTGTATACCCCAGGGGGCAAAACTGAATATCCTTATAAAAGTCGATATATGAAGAGAAAATTATGCCCCTAGGTATTGCAATTTCATTTCATATAAACGCAATGCAATTTTTGACTTTTGCCCCTGGGGGCAAATTTACCCACGGGGGTATAATACCCTCGGGGGTAAATGTGCGGCATGTAAACCCACCTTAAGAAAGATATCTGCATTTATAAAGGATGTTTGCTTTCTAAAAGACAATGTACATTTAAAGAGGACGAAGGTTTCGTCAAAATGAATATAATCAGATATCATCAGTGGTACGATTTCTTTCCTTTAAAGGGGCAGTAGCACGTTTTTAGGGGAATATAAGGTGATGTCAGGAAAATGAAAATAAATGGTTCCATTTGAAAGAGAATGTATTTAAAATAAATGGAGCAGTAATAATTCAAATATATAACGTAAAGTTTAGCCATGCGATTGCTTTTTCTTACACAAAATGAATTAAAGGTGTTCACATAAAAATGGCCGCCAATGGATTTTAGGTGAATCTTCATTCTTTGTCCTCTGACAATGGATGATTGGCTTGTGTAATGAGATTTTTGACACTGTCAAAATAATACATTTAGCATTAACTTACAATTATGAGTGAAAATGTTAAATTATAAAATTATCAAAAAACGTGCTACTGCCCCTTTAAAGGGGCAGTAGCACGTTTTTATGGGGAATATAAGGTGATGTCAAGAAAATGAAAATTAATGGTTCCAATTGAAAGACAATGTATTCAAACGAAATGAGGCAGTAATAATTCAAATATAGAGTTTATGAACTGATCAATGAAAGAGTGATACTAGAAAGGTACTAAACTGCCGTCCACGAGAATCTTTAGCCACATTTCCGCAATTTTTAATGTCTTAATAAAATGTGTTTCTTTTGTACCACGTATGAATAATTTGCGTGTCACCGCTGCAACAACCGCCATATGTAACGAAAACTTGTCAAAAAACGTCACCTGTCAGTAGTTGCAACCTTAACATTAAATTCTGCATATAAAATAGATCATTATTGGGAATGTGCTAATAGAGTCTTACACGTCTTTTGAGTCGTTTAGCGGTGACCAACATTGAGATGTTTTAACGATCGTAGTTAAATTTTATAAAATAAATGCATGCTAATCTAGAAGTTCTTGTCTTGAAATGAAGAAGCCATAAGTTAATGTTGAGTGACCACTGATTATCAATCAGGCAGTCGATGAGCTCTGATTATACCCCACTTCCGGTCTCGTTGCTATGGTTTCCTTTGTTCTTACTGCAGGTATATTGACCGATACACCACAACTTTTCTAAGACACCTATTCTTTTTAGCACACCCGCATCAAATCAGGTGTAGAGATTTTCAACTTTGGCAAATCAACGCAGTTGTAAAAGTTCGAATTTTTTAGAAATGTTAACGACCAATGTTGGAATCGAACCAGGGGCCTTAATGTTGCAACGCAACGCCTCTATCGACTGAGCTACTGAGGCTTGATACAGGTAACGGTACTTTTTGTTGTGTCACCTCCAGGTTGTTGTATTTTCCTATATAAGCCTATGTATAGGTACTAGTTAATACCAAATTTTAATGTAATGAAGTCAGTTATGTTTTTAAACGTAATAAGAAGAAAATTGTTTATATTTTTGATCTACAGCTGCGTATCTTAAGTTTGTTCACCTACCTTCGTATTCTAGTGCAAATATCATGTAATTTGTAACGTCTTTGAGACATCATATAATTGTGAAAACGAAACCGATAACGATGAAATTTCGCTGCATAAGTTAAGATTCAGTTTATGATGACATATTTGTATGTCATACCAAGCAGATAGCTGTAAAAAATTTGGCAGGTCAATGAAGTGACCAGGGGTCAAAATTTCGAAAACACTGACTTTAATTTTGCTCTACAAAATCCTTCATAAGTCATCAACAGCTTTAGATCTTATTCATATGTGTTCCTTTGCGCTAAGGCAACATAACTGTGCTGATTTTTTTCCCTACAAAGTTTACATAGATGATTTTAATCAAAAATTAAGAAAATCCGAATTTCACAAATATGACCCCGTCTGTCTATCTAACAATGCCAAATATCGACATTCAGCACCAATGACAAAACGATACCGAAATATGGTTTGGGAATGGTTATTTTACACATGAACAATAGATGATCTTCTGTAAGTGGTCCTGGGGTTATTTTATGAACGTCAAAACGAAACCTAAATTACATGATATTTGCACTAAGATCACAAGCAGGTGAACAAACTTTTGATATGCAGCTGTAGTTAGGTCAAGACTTATGTACAAAGAGAAGGGTGGAAAGCTCTTTTTCGTCAAATGTAACTCGACCGGAGTGGGGTATAAGTCAGATATACCCACCCTTTCCTCGGTGCATCACTCAATATACCTCCTGTTTGAACTAACGATTCAAACAGGAGGTATATTGAGCAATACACCTCGAGAAGGGTGGGTATATCTATTACTTACACCCGCCAAAGCTCATCAAGTGAACGAGAACATAATAACATCTTTGGTTTGTACCATCCATTACGTCACTTCGAGATGTAACTGATTTAAACATATCTAATTTCATGAAAAAGATGAAAATGGATTGACAAACAAGCACAAGCTATTATAAATGCCTCTCCCGAACATAAACATAGTTAAAAAAACATATGCAAGAAGTCAATTACAAACGAATATATAACTTAGTATAGTTACCACACGTTTGCGTATTGAATAGTACATGGTATACAAGTGTTGAACTTTCAATTTTATCAAGTCGCTTTGAAAATTAAATGAAATAATGAACAGACTCTATTAAACGTTTATTGGTCTCAGTGTCAACATCATGATTAAAGAACAGTGAATAATGTAATTCGTCGTACAGCGGACATGTAACATCGTCTTCTGTAGGATGGCCACAAAAGCAGGCACTGGTTAAAGAGATGTGTCTATCGAATTTGTGGGAATTCAGATCGCTACACCCGAGTCTAAGGCGCGCAAATGCTATTTGACATTTTCTATCACGTAGCTGATATCACCCTTTATGCAGTCAAGAAACAAAAGAATTTTATTATTTTTGTCAATTTTCAGAGAAGATTAAAGATATCTCCACAAGGCCGTTTTCAGTTGTTTGTTTTTGTTTCACAATGGGGATGACCAACATTCAGTATGGGTACATAGAAGTTTTTCGTCACGTGACTTACCGGCAGCACCAAGACCATGTGATAAGGATTTTCTTTACCAATTTTTGCAAAACACATTGATATTACTCAATTAAAAGTCAAAATCATAAAAGTTTAGGAACTACAGTATGTCGATGTGAACCTAACTGACAATATCGATGTTAAATCGTTTCTGGTATTCAAGTTTTAATATGGATAAGTTTATTTTGTTTGTCAGTTTAGAAAGGACACTCGACCTTTGACAATTGTTTTTCAATATTACAAAATAAGTTTTATTTGAAAAAATTATGAAGTTTAATATATGAATTAACGTTAAATGATCTATCATCTGTCCGACCGGAAGACGGCATCAAGAACAACTTTGACTTCCGTTCTTGCACTTTCTTTGATCGTGTTTCTGGAATGAACCGAATATGCTAAAAGACCTAACCTTTATGGCTGTTCCAACTTTAAAACTGTTTTTCGGGAAAGAGTAAATGCTTTAATGATTGCATATTTTGAAAATTATTTTCCTTTGGGCACAGAAGTCAGAACGTGTGCTATCTCCAGGAACTTATATTTCCCATCATGTAAACTTTTTAAAATTAAGTGCGGCTTTTGAAATTTCAAATCATTTTCATATAGATATAATGTGATGTCAATTGGTTTTGATGATTAGGTGGCATAAGACGTCTGCAGAAATGACAAAACGTTCTTAAGTTCATCACAAATTAAATAGAACAAACGACAAAAGCTGCGCAATTTGCTAAAATCAAAGTCAAAAGTCAAAAGTCAAAAGTCAAAAGAAGTTTATTGTACATGAGGCCTCTGGCCCATATACAATCATAAATACACATATATATATACAATATACATTTTTACAGAGATGGCGTGGACATAACAATGGAATAAGGATTTACAGATATGTTTATTTACAGAATAGTTTAAGTTTTTGCAGACAAAGCATAAATAACGAATTTCCATTTAACAGGTTTTGTAGATCTTGGAACACATATTGGATATTGGCAGGTGATAAGTTTCCAAAGAGCATTCACTACTGATTATTTTAGTCATCTGTTACATATATTTTTTCAAGTTAGACAAAATCAGAGCAATACTATCCTAATTTCGTAATTGGAAAAATAAGAAGGCAATGAGACATAAGGATGGTAGCTCGACAGCTTAACACAAATTATCTTTTAAAATACCTCCGAGCAAAAACGAGAAGATAAGTTTAGATTTATATCAAATATTTAATATAAACTTATGACATTTGGAACAGTGATAATCGAAATTGGTCTTTGAAATATTGTGTAATGAAAATCATATATGAGTAATGTCTTCAAGAAGGTTTATCTATTTTAACTTCTCGCCAGAAGGACGTAAGTTTTGAAAAGTTGTCATTAACCCTAGACATTTACTTCCAGACAAACTGCCCATAAAGCAAAACATTACTGCAAAGTACAGCCTATCAATCAACTTGAGGTGAACTCGGTATAAATAAATTATATTCGATTGTTAAAATAAATATTTAAATCTTTGTCTAAGATTTCACTTAGTTTTGAAAGAAATTCTTCATATATTTTAGCTTTTAAATACAGGATAGAATCCTTGTTAAACTGTCAAATTCATTGTCGAAATGCTCTAACTCAACAGGTCTGTATGTACACAATAAGTTGAGATGGTTTGGAGTTTAACGCCGCTTCCAATAGTATTCATTTCTATCGCGACTGCTAGCATCATTGCAGGGAAAAAGCCTGCAACACTATTGTGGTTGTGGATTGCGGTGAAACCTACGAGCATCGGCTGAAACTAGCAAACCATCGGAGGTTTTGCACTGAAAATCTGATTTGCACCCAAATCGTATTGCGTGTAGAACATAGTTCTTTACTGCAGACAAAGTTGCCGAGACCCGGGTTCGAATCCAGGTCGAGACATCAAATATATGTGACCTCGACAATGCGAACAGAAAGTGTGAAAAAAATTGAATATCTGTAAATTCAATTTTCCAATCTTCAAAAAGTGATGATAAAAAAATAAAGAGATTGGAACATAGTTACGTTGTCATGATTTTTTATGGTTTTATGGGAGGCCCGTGTTATTGAATCATTGTTTAAGATAGAATTCATGTCGAGTTCACATTTGTTCAAAGATGATAACACATGCATGACAAAGGCTTACCGTGTCACTTTCAATAGCACATGACATCTCAAAACTAAAAGGCATTTATAATAACTCATTCCAACCTCCTCACATGCAGAATGCAAATTTAAAGATGGTAGTTTCTAAAATAATGGGTTTACTTGATTTTCACTTAGGCCAAACGGCCGGCTGGCAACAAACGTATACTAAACAGTATATCTAGAAATAACATTAAAATTATTGTAAAAGGCAAAGATTAATATAATTGATAAAACGTGTGCCTGTCATGGCTGCGACCATTGCTTTAAGTCGTTTTGTTATTCTGCGGTTCATTTATTATTCCCCTTAAAGGTCTAATCTCTTCTTGATATAAAACGTCCTAATGAAATATGACAATCCATCAGTGTCTTCAATATGCAAGAATCATACCTTTGAATAGCTTTGACATAAATAAAAGGTTATACTCTATTGAATTTACTTCATGAGTATATTTCAGGAAATTAACGATTAAGTCGTCATCTCGGGAATACGATTTAAGGATTAGCTTGGGACGAACTGACTCGACCTGGTCTAACGGCAAATTTTATTTAAGCAAATCATGTTAAACTGTCAGTAATGGAAGCAAACTAATGATAGGATAAAACCTCGAAAGCATCACGTTCCTTTACCATAAGGAGTTTTACACGTGTGAAATGTTATTCATCCGTAAATTTACATATGTACGTAACAGTAAATTTGCTAACGCCAGTTACAGCCTAAGCAAAACGTAACTTCGTATCCTAGGATATGAGATTACAATTTGGTGACAGTTGAAGCGCTTAACTTTAACATATTCCAGGCTTCTTGAAGGCTGTAACATTGAGCGGATTGCCTGGAATTCAGCTGTTGTAAATATTGGCCTATTCTGTTGTAAACTTTGCATCTTATTTTTCTAATTTAATCTGATCTGTTGTAAAAAGTTATAAATGAAGTTATTTCCCCTAAAATTTGAAGTCTGTTACTAATTATTTGATTCATTTGATTACAATATTTCGGAGAAAATCGTAAGGGGTTGGTTGATTTGTGATAAAAACCGGCATATGTTACGACCGATGCATGCGCTACTTTGTCAAATGTATAATTAATGTTGTTATCTTATCAGCAGTAGATATGGTCTTTAAATATACACGTATTTATACACATACTATATAAAAAGATGCTATGCCCATCCATGTGACATAAAATGTTCAACTCATGTTAGCGGTTTGAATCAAATATTGTTACAACTTATCACGTTTTATCTCTGTAATGTTTATCAATGTATACATTTTTGTACTATAGGCTTGTGGCCTTTTCAGAATGACAAAAGATTGATTGTTTGAGAGGTGAGATTTCAGTTTACTGCACATGAATATATAATTGTCATATCACATGTAGGCCTACATTGCCCGATTTTATCTCCCATCACAATGTAAATAAACTTAGATTAACAGGTTTTTCATATTTAGTCATACTGTCGACAGTTAATTTGAATAGATATGGAACTGTCGATCTGAATGTACTTCTATATTGCTCCCATATGAGATGGCTCAAGTAATGAAAATTCTGATTTATTTTTATTATATGAAGATTAGAACTTTATGGCTTGAGTTACCTCTGGTTGTAGAATTGTCAGTTTTATAGGATTTTCTGGAGTGATATGCAGGTAGATTGGATTAAAAGCAACTTACCTTTATAGGTAGATTAATTTATTTATTCATATATGTTATAAAATGTTGCCTATTTAAAAAAAACAAAAAAACATTGCTATGTGTTTGAGTTTAGGGGTGTGTAAAACTCCTTTGTAGAAAAGTCAATGTATTGTTTATATTTTTCTAATTGCAGAATAAAATCATTAGAATAAAATTTTGGAATCGTATCCATAGTGGACAGAGGATATTTGGTTTTGATAGTGATTAATAGGTTTTTGTTTGGTGCTCTTATCAATATGTTTGATATTGATTTCAATACAAAGTCCCAGTGGTGATATCTGTAGAGCATTAGAAAATTTAGCACAGATTATTGACACGCCCTCCCTAATACATTCTCTCACCACAGAGGTAGATCAAATCATGTTGATACAGTCTCTGTTCTCTTACGCCAAAATCCGTGGATTCCGGCAGTTTCCCTTGGCGGAAAAAATTGCAGCACAATCCATTTGATTTTAACTATCAAATGACAACGTTTCTCGCATGGAAAGGATGGTTCATATCACAATGCTTTTTCCATGATTCAGTAGCCAAAATGATGATTTGGAAAAAGCGTCGCTGATTGCACAACTAAATTTGATTGCCTCCAATCAGGCATCTCCCATTTTATCCCACAAAGACGGCGTAATAGAACAGAGGCTGCATGAACATTTCATGACTTGATCTGCCTCTGTGGTGAGAGAATGTCTCTAACAGTATTCTGTAATATATTTGAAGCACTTTTGGCAATTCACTTACAATGAGAGTTTCAAGATCCTTTTACTTGATATATATTTTAAGATATGGAATTTAAAGAAAAACTTTCATGTAAATATGTATTCGTTTGAAGTCATGAAGTATCAATGTTTTATGCACATATTAACAGTTAATATTGCTCGAGAACTTGCATTTTTGTCTATGTTAAATGCATCTTTAAATCATAAGCATTTTGATCAAGGGAAAATAGAACGGCGTATACTTTCACGATTATAAAACTTCTCAATTTAATGTTGAACACTTTTTATACGTAATCTGATTAACTATAGCTTGTGTCATTTGCTCATATTTCCCTTAATCAATACCTCAGTTTACTAGCAATCTAAATGTACTTTTTAATTGGAAGAATATCATGACATTGCTAAATCTTATATTGATGAATCAGCCTATTGCTTAGTTATGAGCTGATTTAGTTTCTACCTTCCATTCAAACCATCGTTGTAATGCTTCAAATGTGATACCTTATAGACTTGATAAACTCTCGGTTGTGCCTTTTTAATCATCTCCATAGGGCAGGGACATGTACATATAGAGTGCTTGAGGTTTTTTTTTTTTTGTGGTTTTGGTTTTTTATCCGAAAGAAATTCTTCATCGATCTATATATAGAGATTATTTCCCAAGGAAGTTTGTCATATGACTTTTACGAAACGATTTGTGTATTATCCGATCTATAGCGAGGTTTATCACAAACCCCACTAATTATTTGTGATAATTTCTTTATTACCGATTCTATTGAATGCATTCTCTCAGAAATATCCAGAAAAGACATGCTTCCCTTGCGACGACCGACAACGGTGACGTCGCGAACAATGGTATTATGACGTCACCGTCGTACATATAAGGGGGGTCGCGCTAAAACAATCGTTGCTAGGCAAAGGTGATATGTGCACATGTACTCATATTGAAAATATGTCATTACTTATTTCCAACCCTATAGGAATCAACACTGCCAATAAAATATTCTTTATTTCAAGATATTCATGACAAAATTAGTTTCAATCTCCTTCAATAATTACCAAAATACCTCAAAATGACACGAAGCTTAAAGACATTTTGTTATCGGGCGAAAGGAAATTTCCAGTGTTTTGGTTTCACAATAAGTTAAATCGAAACGCCAATATCTTCCCTGATGTTCTGTCAAGCGTGAACATTGTATTGCATCTGGCATTGATTGTGCTTTTAATGACATTTTAATAAACAATCATTTTACCCAAAAACAAGATTTAAGATGTCATTAAACAGCTATCTTTTCCCTTCTTCGCAAAATTAAGGAAAACAACATAATACCTTTAAGTCATCAATGCTTTTACATGTCGTATATGAAGCACTTTAATGAGAATTGTTAGAGTTTTTTCAATCTTAAATTAAAATTTGCAAAAGACCTTGAAGAGGCAAAAACTTGCATTCATTCATTCAGAGTGACTCAACAGAACAATCAAATCAATTTAGCAATCGACCAATTAGAGTAAGCAAACCTATGAATTTTAGATGACCATTGATTGACATGGCAGAACGCAATTAATTTTGAATTGCACATTAATGCGTTTTTATAGGAAACCTAAGCGTGAACTCTTCTGGTCCGCAATTGGTTTCAACTGTGATAACTGTTTAAACATAATCGACCAAAATCTTCAACGTCAGGCATAAAAACATTTTCATAGATTTCATAACATTATCACATTGATAAAGATGCGTTAAGGATAGCACAATCTCGTAGTTCTAGATCGATTAAACTTGGATTCTCAATGATAGAGGCTAACATAACCGATCAATTCCGTTTTGAACGACTGATTTGATTAAAACATGTCATTCATTTATGGAAACAGATTTTACGAATTCGATTACATAATTGTGCCTCTGGTGTTGAGTTTTAATCAAATTGGTTAGGGGCATAGCAGGGTGAAACCTGGCCCGTTAATTATTTTCGAATTTTCATGATGGTTGTAACTAATATACTACGCGACAATATATCTACGCGATAATAGACTCATTATCAAAGGATTCTATGAAATTGTAGTTGGTGGGGATGGTAAAATTGATTTATGTTTTTCTCAAACCTCAATTTATTACCAATATTTAAAGTGTCATGCATTTGTCATTAATTGATATTGATTAACACGTCAACTGGCAAATGCTCAGCAGAGGCCCATGAATTTTGTTGAAAAGGCAATTTTTTACGTCATCAGGACGCCATTGTAACGAGCACGGTTTTTGGTTGTAGAACAAAATTTTCAAGCTTTCTTTAAATCATTGTTACGGCCTAATGTTGATGAATAGAGTCACTAGTTCTCAAGATATAAGCGATAGAAAAAATGACATTTCACTTTTCACGTAGTCTAAACTTTTGTCTTGTAGTATATTACATTAGTAAATAAACAGGGATGAGCTACAGAGCCAATGGCTCCATGATGTCTTGTTCCTTGGATTCTTGTCAGCAAGAAGACACAGTTAGAGATCCCGTACTTATAAAAATTATGAAGCTGAATTATGAAAGTAAAATAACAAAAAACCCAAACACATCAACATAAGAATAGGTTCGGTTACTCCCTGCGTAATAAAATTTGATAACAATGACATTTCATATGTTGAGGACTCGGTAAATGTCGCCCAAGATCATCTTCTCCATCTGTTACACATTATTATACATGATTAATTATCATATTCTGTTTTCCTTAGGGGAATTAAAAATAAAGGTAGATTCCCTTATTGCACCAAAGTCTCATTGAGTCGAAAAGAGTAAGTTGTACTCTGAGAAGGATATTCAAATTAATTCACATAGGCGGCTAATTTAGGATCGACCGGAGAGTACTCATTTTTGGTAAAATTTGATATAAATCTTATCTTCTTAGTGATTATAAGTTTTCTATTATATTTCCGATGACGTACATTCTCAGTCTTTATTTCACAAAGCAAGCAATAATACGAAACTTCTTAATTTATATCTGTAAATGTAGTAGGTGAATCAGAGCATTGCTTAAAATGCCAGAAATGTGTTCTACATACCTCTTTCACGTAAAATCATAAATATTTTATATTCATCTGATAAAATATAAGTAAAGACTTATGTAGAGGTCAATATCGTTTTTATTGACCTTAGTAAAAAACTATTGACCGAGCTTGCCAGTACCTTGTACTGGAGGAACTGTTAACTGTCAGAACTGCATAGATAACTATACAGCTTAGCCATGTTAATGCCAGTAATCGGAGGGTAGCAGCACGGCCGATGCGTTTCAGTTCTTTCCCCATTGCTTTAAAGGACTTAAAGGAATTCTTGAATTCTGATCCTCAAAAAATGTCGATATCTGTTCTATTTTATTCTGTCTCTGTATACCATGGCGGTAAGACATAAAAGATACTTTTTTACAGTGTTCACCTCTCTCACTTCTCGCCTCTAGGTAACATTTTGACAAGGTAGCGTCAAGATCTTCCGCGCTATAGCTCTCAAATTCAACATCTTTCCCCTTCTGGCGTAGGTAATCGCTAAATACTTTTATAGCTGTAGCAGTTGCTTTCATCGAGTTTTGGCATCAATATTGTCCAAAATTGTTCTTCAACATTAACGTCGGCAAAGTGATTCATTTTCATGGTAAGAGACGCCGACATCAAAGGTGACGTTATGCAAATGATTTGTCCTGCTTTTGTTTGTATTCGTCAATACCATCTTTAGTGCATTGCATAGACGAAATATAAAAATATGTAACTTAGTGTATTATCAAAATCGAGTGTAATTACACATTTAAGACTTAGCAATAGAAATTTCTTGCAAAATCAATAAATGGTTATGTTATGGCAATTAACCTTTTTCACTTATCATCATTGTTTTCCTATCTTTAACCTCAATGTCTGCTTAAATGAATGTTCGGTTTCATGTTTTTTGTTCAGATAACATTCCCTAGAAATTCTTGTATTAATTCTTGGATTACTATTTGGAATTAGTTTATCAAAAATAACAACTATGATGAAGAGGAAGATAGCAAGGAAGGTTTGACAAAACTGTATTAATTCACCTGAAGAGATACGTTAACCCTTATAGTGCCCCAGGACCATATATGTGCCCCTCCCCCCAAACTCCCCATAATGCCGCAGGACCATATATGGTCCCTAGCCATAACCCAATATACAGCCTGGGCTGTTGAAAAAATCCTGCAACGATTCACGTTGACAGTCATTTTTTTAGAATCTATATAAACATAGCTTCAATTTGGTACCACGTTTGCAATATAGAACACAATATTAACAGAGATATCATGCTTTTCACTAAATAATTCTATCGAGACACATATGGTCCCTGGGCATGGCCATTTGGGGTAGTTTTCTACAATGCAAATGAAAAATTATATCAATCAATTGAAGTTCACACCTATTTTTAAATAATCTCCATAACAAAGTCATCAATGTGATACCACTTTTACACTATTTGGCCAGATATTGACAGAGATATTAAGTTTTTAACAAAATACAATGATAAGGACACATATGGTCCATGACCGTGGCCGATAGGGGTTAATCCTCTTCAATGCATGGGTAAAAATATCTCATCCAATTCTAACTGAAACCTACATTTTCAGAATTTTACACTGTCAAATTAGATTTAATTTGATACAACTTTTGTACTACAAAACCTGATATTAACAGAGAAATTTGGTTTTATAAAAATACCTATTTTGGACACATATGGTCCTTGGGCATGGCCGATGGGGTTAAATTTCTCAAATACTAGTGTAAATAATTCACCAGCATAACATACAAAATTTAATGAAACAGGAAAAATCCCAAGTATTACCAAAATCTACAGTATCTCTAGTTTTGAAATCACATATTGACAATGGAAAATGCATTCTAATAATTAATGAACCGACTTAATTAATTATTACTTTTGATTTGGTAAAAATGGCCATCATTCCTTGACTAAGGAAAATTACTATGATCCATTACTTGCTCCTAGATTTTTTTTTCAAATGTAAATTCTTGACAAAACATACCATATGGGTACTGAAATCGATATCATACACGAATATGGTAATCAATTAGCAATAATATGCAGCAGACCTTTCCAGAAGTATTTGGCAAACCAGCATACGTCACTGCCAGCTCTTGAATGGAAATAAACAAAATGGCCAGTCAAACTGGCAGCGGACAGAGTACATCTGATTCTAATTTGGATATTTTGTTACACCCACGATGTTTTAAGAAATGTAATGACTGATACATTTTCTACAGTTGATAAACGATGTACAGGTCATGCGTATCATTTGAATTATCGTAAATCCAAAAATTGCGGGGCCGCATAGTAAAACAGTCCAACACTTCGGGTCACAGACAAATCTGATCGGTACAAAAAAGTTTCAAAACGATTCGCGACCTGACAGCCCATTTACACAAATAAGTAACGTTACCTGAAAATGCCATCGAAAGATAGCATTTTAATTTTTGTTTATGTATGAGTCCATGTTTTCATGATTTGATGAGTGCAAGATTGCAAAACGTATAATTTTAAAATGTAGTACACGTTGCATTGCGCGGCTGTTTTGTTGACAGAATGGCGGTGACATTGTAGATACCACTTTCGTGAGATCTTATTTCTATTAGCTAATTTGGTACGGACGTCTGTTGGTTTTAAATAGTGAAACGAAAGAGTACATCACATTACCATTTTGATATTTGTGTTTGCCTCGAAATGTGCTAAATATAGAATAATATTTAACGGATTGCAAAAGACATTTCCATAGCGTTAATTACTCTGGATAAATATATTTTAACCATGATTTTTTTCCTATGAAAATAATAATCATTATGTCAAAATAGTGTCATTCATACGTCATTGTCATATATTTTTTATTTCAGACTTTGAGGATGATTTTAATCGATTTATTTGAGGGAAAAACAAGCCAAGGATTACGAGAGTTTGTTTCAACTTCAAATCGAACCTTCATTCTGGCGCGGAACAATCACCTGTCGTCTGGTAAACAGCACGAGACACGCGAGTCGTGACGTCTTCGCATGTTCTGCCGTCATATCCGGTCTACTTTGTTCGTGACCATTAGCGCTATTTATAGTACGGGAAATCCCTTGTTGCCGAAATAAAAAAAATATTTTTAAAATCCTTTTGATTATAATGACATTGACCTTGGCAATAAAAATCTAAATGATGACGGCTGACTCTTGTCATGTCGAGCTTTGGTTTTGCTGTCTTTCTCATTGAATTTGACATTTTCTTATATTTATCAAAGCCATATATATATATCTTAATTAATATGATACGCTTACAAAAATACTGAACAGGAATAAAATGAAGTGGCATTCTGGAAATTATGTCTGAAATTTATCAGATGGAAAGTGATTATACAGTATTCCTTAAATCTTTCAAATGAAAAAAAACCCAGTGATCAGGGCGCATGTTTTCAATGTATAAGGGCCATCGCACATTTCCTATTGTAGGCCTATAATAAATATCAACATGCATGTTTATTGAAAAAAAAATACATTAATATAAAAAAAATTCTGTATACATCCTCGATTTTTATTATATTTCATTCTATTTTCTCTATTAATTCCATCCCATTTTAACAATCTGTTTTTTTCATTTGAATTATTTCGTCCAACTGATAAAGAGTTTTTACGATATTTTAATTTAAAAATTATGCAAAATTAAGGGGTATCTAGTCTCAATATGATTTTTAAATTGATTAATTTCTTGAAAAATATTAAGAACATAGTTTTTTTATTTGTCATTGATTGTGAATTTATGAATGAATCCCTGGATGCAATACAACATCTGATATAATAGAGAATGTGAAACAAATTGTGTGCTTATAAAAGTTTGATCAAAAAAAACAAAAAGTTACTGGTCTATTCACCAATATGATCTCAAAATTGAAACCGATTGTTTGCTGAGCTAGGGGCGTGGCCAGTTACAGACGACGCTTCAGCGTCAATGTTGGCTTTCGATAACCTTGATAGAGATGAAGAACATTATAGATAAAAGTGTTGCTTGATAAATTTTAGGCACCCGAGAAATTTAAAGAGTAAACACTGAAGTACGACAACCTTCCCACCATATTTAATACGCGAATTTCATCGTGCATAAAGCCGCGAGTGGACGACCCGTCAATCAAGTCGGCCGTTTTCGGGAAGCAGGCCTGTTTTATCTTTAAATATTTTAGTCATTTTCTTCCATGTCAAGTAAAGACATTATATCCAGTTGATCGTATATATAGTTTGCAACCTTCCTTTGTGTTATTCAGGGTAAATTATAGTTAGATTTGTTATTAAATCTAATTTTGATTTTGATGATTTTTTTTAACCAAGCTGGTGTTTTCCTTTTTTTGTTTTAACTCGAGAGTATAGTTTGATATACGTCTGGCAGTGACCAAATTTGCTTGATATATTATGGATTTATTGAAGGTTATATTATATATATGTTTACCACAATTTAAACTGTGATTGACTTTCTGTGGATGGAAATTCAGTCATGTGCACCGGTTGTGGAAAAATTGCAAGGACTTTGCGTGCACCGTACATTTACTGCACTTAGTTTGTCTATGACGTCACGGCGAACAATGTTCAACAAATGAAAACAAAAAGATAACTTGTATTATTTCGTGAACAATCGGTCGCATGTAGGAAGTAAACACATCAACGTTATCACTGAAATCCGCTTTCTTGATAAATGACAATTTAATTACTTTGTAGATAACGGCAATTTAATTACAATCGATGAAACAAGGGTATTCTAACGTTCCTCGGCTGAACATTTGCATAAAAAACGTCTCTGAAGTTTATTATTAGATTAAATTCATTTTTATTCTTGTCACTTATGATTTAAAATTACATTGATTGAATGCTAAACAACTCAGCTTTCTTCACTTAAAATTTCATGAATTTCCGAACATAGATAACGCCTCAGGGACCTTTTTTGTCAATGTTGACCAAAATCTCGAGTTTACTCCAAAAGTAAAGCCCCTGTCACACTTCAGCGTATACTCACTGCGTACTAGTTGCGTATGGCAATTTTTCTCATACGCAGCAATACGCACCCGTACGCATGACACGCAACTCATACGCACCTTGGTTGTGTTATGGTCGTTTCTTGTAAGGCGGCATGCGCTTGGACCATTTTCATACACTTGATAGTTTTGAACATGCTCAAAACTATACTGCGTATGGTTAACACGCAACGAATCGGTTTTACGTCGATCGAGGGCGGTACATGTACGTTAGGTAATCGTGACAAGTATGCACTTCATACGCAGTGTGAGTTGATGTCCCGAACCAGCGCATTGATAGCGCATAGAAGACGTACACAAAACGCTCTTCAAGCAAATGTAGCACGTATGAAGAACGATTTTAAACCGAATGATAACAATGGAAAAATGCATTGTCCAGTTTTTCCTTATGAGTAACGTATGACAAGCGTACTCATAGCGTACATAGGGTACATCGTGAAATTGATATAGATAGTATATGAATGGGTTGGTGAGCATTATACCTCCGTAAACTATTTGATAGTTTTCATTGTGTCTCCTTTCATATATCACGATAATATTGTAGCTTTAAAGAATTAAGAGTCGAAACTATCCAACAATGATAACAACCGCATGGAAATATCCATTGAAATAAATTAAACATTTAAAAAAAAATTCATTCCCTTATTTATTAAAAATAACAAAACGTTGACGATAGAAACAAAATGAATAAAATATTTGTACTATTAATTCTAGTAAATCAAATATGAGAAGAGATAAACAAAATAAAAAGCATTACATTTCCAATTTCATAAGGAAGCTAAAAATTTGTTTATATTTGTTTTGATTGTAAACTTCTACCAAATATATCATTAGACTAAACCTGTTTATTATTCAATTGTTTATATAGGAGTTATCCAGGGCAATATTCTGGTCAAGTGTTTAAGTAATGGACAAATTTGAAGAAGTGTTTTACAAATGTAAGTTGTCCTTGAAAAGGGCAAGTCCGGACCAAAAGCAACAGGATAAGTCGATGCCATTTCCTTTAGCATGACATAGTGAGTAAACAAATCCGAGAGGGTGGGTACATGTAACAGAAAAATCCGACCTAAGCTTTAATGGGGATACGAATGTTTTTTCTCTGATATTTCAGTTCTAAAAGTTTCAATACCTCAAACGAGGGGTATGTATTAGTACAGAAATGTTCAAGTATCAAGCGAAAACTGCGGAGATAGAGAAATGGATTCAGTAAACTTTACTTTATTCAGGATACTTTTGCTTAAATAAATTGTCTTGCAATTGGTAACAAAGTTTTTCGTTTTCGCGAGATCCGTTTGTATATATGCATATATGCATATATATGGCAATATATTACCATCGTAAACATACTACAAAGACAGAAAAATGAGAATTATGTCAAGACGCAACGGGCTCGGAATGTGTTCGCTTTGTTTGCGCAAGGCATGTGGTAGACATAAGTTGTGAGCGTCTAGAGTATGGTATGTATGCGCTCTGCATATGCAATCATCTGCCACAATCAAGAAGGAATACGCAAATCATATGCATCTCCAATGCACTCCTAACGCAAAGAAAACGCAAAGTTCGTAAATTAGTCGCTCCATGTGCGGTACAAGTACGGCAAAATACGGTAATTTTTTTAGCGTACTGTTTGCGTATGAAAACAATTCTATACGCAACTCAAACGCACTTGCTATACGCATAAGTGTGACAGGGCCCTTAGCGGCACTGCGTGAGCGCATAGCGTCAAAGGCCTGGCACTATAAGGGTTAAACAACTACTTTTAAATTTTCACCTTGATCAACATGAAACAATGTTCATTACACAGTCAACATAAGTTGAGATGTACTTTCGCTTTCGCATTATATCGGCAATGAGCAGCGGGAAAGTTGATGAAATTGCCATTCTTAAGAGATATAAGTACGATCTGTGCAGATAAACTTTTGATCCCTAATTAAGAAATAATGAGAAAATAATTCGAAAGAGTCAAAAAATTATTTCATTGGTAACCTTATAAACTGAACGTCAAATGTCAAACTAGAAACACGCTTAATAATGAAAGACACTAAGATACTTGTGCAGATAAAAGTTTGATCCCTAATTAGGAAACATTCATGAAACATCAATGAGAAAATAATTATTAAGAGTCAAAAACAATATTTCCATTGGTAACCTCACAAACTGAACGTCAAATTTCAAACTAAAAACAGGCCTTATAATGAAAGACACTAAGATGCTTGTACAGATAAAATGTTGAGCCCTAATTAAGAAACATCAATGAGGAAATAATACGTAGGAGTCACAAACTTATTCCATTGGTAACCTTACAAACTGAACGTTAAATTTCAAACTAGAAACACGCTTAATAACGAAAGACACTATAAGTACGATCTGTACAGATAAACTTCTGATCCCTAATTAAGAAACATCAATGAGAAAATATGTAAGAGTCGAAAACTTCTTCCATTAGTAACCTTACAAACTGAACGTCAAATTTCAAACTAGAAAAACACCTTTTAATGAAAGACACTAAGATACTTGTGCATATAAAATTTTGAGCCATAATTAAGAAACATCAATGAGAAAATAATAAGTAAGCGTAAAAAAATTATACCATTGGTAACATTACAAACTGAACGTCAAATTTCAAACTAGAAACACGCTTAATAATGATAGACACTACGATGCTTGTGCAGATAAAATTTTGAGCCGTAATTAAGAAAATAATGAGAAAATAATACGTAGGAATCAAACACTAATTCCATTGGTAATGCCCCCCGTCCACCGAGCCGCGACTTATATGCGACAGTACGAGACCTTCGCGATCAAGTTGGTCGCAGCGGTCGTACCCATTTAGGCGACCAATTTTTTACATTTTTGAGTTTGCGGTTCCACCAAGCTGGCTATGCGATCGCATAACGACCAAATTCTGGTCACATGTGACATTTCATGGCGAGCACGTTGAGACAGAGGTGAGACTGATGATATTAGTCGCATAGATCGCAAATCTGTCTCCACAGGGTCGTACTTAGGTACAACCGAATTTGCGATTTTCTATGCGAGTGGCTACGATCATGCTGAGACCACCGCGACAGCTTCTGCATTTGCCTTGCGATCAAATTGCGACCGACTTGAGAGGTCAGCGACACTTTGTGCGAGCAACTGAGACTAGTGCGACGGTTTATGCAATCCTTTGCGACCATGTCAAGATAGTTGCGAGTGTTGTGCGATCCCAGTACGATCATTGCGACATCTTATACGACTGCATTGAGACATATGAGACCTCATCACAACTTTTTGCAAGACTGGTCGGGTCAAAAGTATAAATATAACTGCGAGCGGCTGATACCATGTCATTCTGATTCTGACTAGCATGCAGAGAAGATGGAAAATAAAATGGCCCTGATTGTTGCTTTGCTTTTTGAAACTATCCAAGAACTGCAGTATATAGGCGATTGCACCTTGGCTATTATGAGACACTGTCGAGGAAGAAGGAGAAGGCGTCGACGGCATCCTTTGGAGAGACAAGAACACTGTCAGTACTATCATCTCGTCCAAAAGTTGAAGCAAGAAGATCCACAATTGTTTATGAACTACATGTGGATGCACTGTATTAGGTTCATGACGACAAAACATCTCTCTAGATGAACACCCGACTCCTCCGTGTTCCTCAAAGTGTGATCATAAAGCAGCCAAAGATCAGAGACAGTACCAGGTCCAAGACTACTTCAATGACACAGCTAGAGGGGCAGTGTCGTGGCGGGACAGGATGGTGACCCTCAGACGGACACCAGCACAGGAAGACTGATATGTCATGAACATTCTAGCATGTGGTGTGATAAACACATCGTTCCATTAATGACTAATAAATGGCTGTCTATGGGATATATATATTTGCCCTGGTTAATGCTTACATTAAGAAATACTGAAATTTATTGTGGGCTTGTTTGTCATTTATTGTAAAACTGAGTGAGTCTTGGTGAATAATGTGGCTGTAGTAGTCGTCTTTCAGTTTAATGATGCAATCGCTTTCTAAATTGAACTTCGAAATTGACAAGAATAAGTATGTAATCTCTGTTGCATATCATTTTCAGTGGTAGTACAAATTCAAATATGATGGAAGACAACTTCTTTATTAGTTTGATACAAACAAATAAAGAAGTTATAACCCATAGTTTATGTGTATTTTATAATACTACTAAAACTTATATTAGATTTGCCAGTACTCGTATTGGTTACGACAAGCAAAGATTAAGTCAGCCAATAACATCTTTATCTGTGAATAGATGTAGAGTTAAACTAATAATAATAAAATAATTGTACCATTTCGATCGAGTCCTCTGTCGGGTTACACACAAACAATAATTCAGCAAATCTCTTGCCTGATATTACAGTCAAGCGTATCAATTTCAATGAACATTAAAGGGAGAATTGTTTCAGGGTAAGGTGTGAAAAACAATGCACTTCTATAATAGAATGAATAAACAAGAATGTCTTTTCTATCTTTGATATAACTATCCTTTTTATGTAAGAAGATCCTTGAAGATCTTTTCGTTAGTGCCATAATCACAGCACTCTTGTTTGCAGCTAGGCGATTATTCTGCGACTGCTAAAAAACTGCTACATGTGGGTTTTTATAGAGCTGGCGTCGCTCGTGGTGCGCTCACAGAAGTGCTCGCAATTGGTCACTCATAAGCGCGGGAACGCTCGTCATTGGTCGCATCAAAAGACGGATCGAAATTCGTAGTTGCCTTGTGATCTCACTGGATCTTGACGGGATCGCACTGGGTCTTGGTGGGATCGCACTGGGGTCTTGGCGCGCTCGCAACTGATTGCACTATTTGGTCGCCAGTGAAGGAAAGGTGCGACCCTACTGCGATTCGACACGATCACGTTGCGAGTTTATGCGACTGACATACGACCCTAACAAGTCCTCAGTGAGACCTATGCGACCTCATTGCGACCGAATTTGCGAGTTAGCTATTAGTCGCATCGATCGCAGAAGTTGTGCGATTTTTGAAAACAGACAATCGAACTCGCAAACCCCTCTGCGACAATATGCGATCCATAGCGAGGGAGGAAGATCATTTGTAAGAGTATTGAGATCTTTCCAAGATTTCAGTGCGATGTCAGTGGGAGTGAGTGAGAGTGTACAC
The DNA here is from genome assembly GCA_916613615.1 of Steromphala cineraria. Lineage (NCBI taxonomy): Eukaryota > Metazoa > Mollusca > Gastropoda > Trochida > Trochidae > Steromphala > Steromphala cineraria. The sequence continues at coordinate 13,040,394 of OU744729.1, forward strand.
GACCGGGAGACAAAAATCGGTCGCAGTGACGTCGTAAGCTCGGTGGAATGGGGGTATAACCTAATAAACTGAACGTCAGATTTCAAACTAGAAACACGCTTAATAATGAAAGATACTAAGAGCATCTAATAGCTATTTGGATAAGGATAACTTCCTCATTAGTAAATGAGAAGCCTCATCAAAATGTGTTTGTTGATATGTATGACGTTAAATAATAACTAGGAAGAAATCTTCTAGCTAAGTCAAACAAATCAGGAACAACTTATAGTGCAGAGACGAATCAAATTCTTAACGTTCAAATATCAATTAGGGAATATTTTCTTCCAATTATCTTCACGAGTCATGTTATTAATATGACGCCAAACAACGACAGTATCTTTCATTCGTTGCTGCAAACTATTTTAAATTAAGTTTTCAAAGGTAAAGATTTAATTTACAAAAAAACACGATTTCATTGAACATATTTGGTTTAATCGAATGCTTTTCAAATTTCATGTTTTGTACTCTTATCAGCAGTGTCCACTAAATTTAATTTTATATGGTTTGTTTACATCTTTTTATTTGTCCTTAATTTTGGTCCCAATGATTTCACAACAAATTGATGCAGCACTATATATCGTCCTTTCAATAGACAATTTGATACAAAATATTCAGACTCTCTGTCTTTGTGATGCGCAAGTTCTGGGAGTTTGTCAGGGATACACAGTCAGGGCTATCAGTTATATTAGTGTAGTTAGGTTATGAACGAAGTACATTTGATAATTAAATCATCTTCGATAAACCAAAGCATTAAGCTCGAATACTCTTCACCTTTTCCTCTCTCTCCCCACAAAGGAAAATCAAGTCATGAAGTGTTGATCGAGCCTCTGTTCAAATTAGCCGAGTTCGAAAGATAGACAGAGATGCCTGATTAGATACAAGTTAGTTGTGCAATCAGCGACCCTGTCCTCAAATCTTCATTTGGCTACTGAATCGTGCCGAGGGCATTGTGATATTTACCATCCCACGTATCGAATTGACCAATAGGAACTCATCTTAACAAGCTACAATAGTCTGCCTTCGCACGTATAACGTTGGAGGGTCATAGGTCATAGGTCGCAGAAAGGTCGGCTGACGCGACCCTCTACTAGACCTTTCTAGACTCAATATCGGAGTGAAACGGGTAATATTGAGGCTAGGTTTACTTAGACTTGTTTAGCAATCTCAATATGTTACAGATTTACTGTAAATACAATATTGTCTAATACAGTTTTTTGACATAATCTTTAATCCCAACAGATTTCCAAATGACACCAACAGTTTTAGTAGTAAGTGAAGTGAATTTAAGTTAGTTCAAATATTCAGATAACCCAATCTTCAGTTATTCACTATGTTTCAACGAAGGAGATCATAGCATACCTGTTAAATCTCAATTAGTCAGTTTCAGTTCTTCTTTTTGCCACTTTATGCAATTAAGAGCGTCACAGCTTGACGTAGGAAACTAGACACGGCGTTGTTCATTAGACGAAACTGTTGAATAAAGTTTAGAGAGACTGACTTCATATCAGGCAGACATTTAATACTTGTGAACATTCCATTTTCACTTGCATTGAATATGAATTTCTTTTAGTCGCATTTTAGAAGTTAATATGATGAAGAAAAACAAATCATGAGGATTTACAATTTCTTAACTGCAAACAGATTCGACGTTTCGGTGTGGAGACTTTCACTGTTTCAAGCAAATGCTGCTGATGTAAGTGACTACACCGAAACTATACAACTGAATATCAACCAAAGTGGCATACTTACATTTACAACTCAATATGTGCAATATTTGAAGAAAATACGTGTAACACAAGGTCGTCGGTGACATTTAAAAGAAAGAACTGTTAGATGATTAAATAGTTTGTGTAAGATATCAAAAGTAGAGCAATGTGAGCAATAGTCGAGGTTTTATCGATGTAAGACGACAATAATAGTACCATTACACAGCTAATGGTTCTCTATAGAACTTCAGAAGCATCATCAGAAATGGTAGTTCTTGCCATTTCTTCATTAAATTGGACACAGTGCAACCCACAGAGTCATGAGTGCAATAAAATAAATATCAGTTATATATATTGGCGTTATAAAAATGAATAAAACTGCTATCTTTTTTTGTATTATTGTTTGCCAAGCGAATAAATCTTATAGTCAAAATGGCAAAGGAAAAAATATCGTGAGTATAATCTTGACATTACCAAAAAACGAGGTAACTGTTATGTTAATTTGCAAGATACATTTATTTGTTTTGATATCAAAGGTATATGTAGGATGTTAACATTTAGATTAGATCACGATTTTCAAACCAATCAAACACCTCATCTTGAATGTTGATAAATACACTATCTCATTATTTGTACATAATTCTTAAAGTAACTGTTTATTTAAAGGATTAATTGTTCACTGTGGGATTGTAACATTTTTGTTATCTTTGACAACGATAATATATATGATATATATTTTTTAACATGTCATTTAGATAATGTATTTGATAGGGCATTATATCTTTAATTAAGATAATGAGGTATCCAAAAACTACTTACATAATATGTAAAAAATGTATTCAGGTTATTTTTACTCATATTATATAGTTGAATACCTTAACTTTAGTATTAAATTTCTGTTTCTGTAAATGCCTTGATTCATAAACGGTACACGGCGGTTTACGTTGACGGTAGGTATTGTTGATATGCATTTCCCTGTTAATTTATGCATGTACAAGATAAAAATAATAATTAATAAAAAGAAGGCAAGTGTGATAAGAATATAATAGGTGTTAATACAGCGGTCGTTATCAAGATTTTCTAAAGAATAATCGACCTAAATGATTTTAACATTTTTTAATAACACTACGCTACTCAAAAGAAGTCAAGGAACACTCAAGTAGTAATATCATTTGCACAATCTTGAAATGTCAGCAGCTCAAAGAGAAGTATTTTGTTCGAAATTTGTCCAAACCGATATGCATACCTGATATAGAGCTCTTGAATTTTAAACTTTGAAGATTGTTTTGAAAATTTGAGAATTTCTTTAGTTTTGGGGGGAAAATCAACCTTTTTCTTCGAAATGACTTCATCGAGCTTTCACTAGGTATCACTTTCAAAGCAATAAAGTCACCCAAGACAATAACGAAATGTTTTGAACCTGAGCATTCTGACATCATGAGATTCAAATATGTCAGTAAGATTGTGTTTATTTCATAAAATACATATCTTTAACTATACGCTGTTGTATCAAGTATATAAGGTGCAATATTCAAACGTCCCTTAGATTCCTTCGAGTAGTCTTTGGTGTCTATGTCGATCTAACTTTGAATGCATGCTAAGATCGTCCATCAAAATTGATATGCAATTGTTAATATATCACTTTCCTAGATATGTTCGTGATTTTTAAGATTATGGTGTGATTCATGTTAAATTGAGAACAGATAATCTGAAATGGATCATACTCACACCCTGTAATACGCACCGTTGGGAGAGAGATTGTTACTGGGATTCCTGATTGTTATGGGAGAGTTACGGATTGTTATGGGAACTGTTTAGCTTGGCATGTCGCATTTTATAAACTCTGTAGCAGTTAATAGCAACTTTTCACCATGCTTAGGTTTGTTCTTAGATTCTTGCACAAAAGATCTATAAAAATATTCATTTATTATGCACAGAAATGCCCAGTAAACAAGATAAACACTTTAATCTTCCTGAATATTGGTTCATAATTGTAACATCGACATCATAAAACATCCATATTATTTACATTAAACTACGTAAAAGAAGTCGTTATGTGTGTTCAAAATTCACTGTTTGAAATGATAGGTCTTACATATGTGCAATGATGCCTATTAGAAGTATGTTATTGTAACTTTCCAATTATCCTCACGAGTCATGTTATAAATCTTACGCCTTACAATGACAGTATCTTTCATTCGTTTGAATGTAGAATGGTCTAGTAGAGGGTTGCGTCAGCCCACTTATCGAATTGACAAATACGAACTCATCGAACCAAGCCATAATAGTCTGCCTTTGCACATATACCGTTGGAGGGTCATGGGTCGCAGAGAGTCGGCTGACACGAGACCTTTCTAGACTCAATATCGGAATGAAACGGGTAATATTGAGCCTAGGTTTACTTAGACTGGTTGAGCAATCTTTAACCTCAATATTTTACAGATGTACTTTGAATACAATATCTAATACAGTTTTTGTCATAAACTTGGATCCCAACAGATTTCCAAATGACACTAACAGTTTTAGTAGTAAGTGAAGTGAATTTAAGTCAGTTCAAATATTCAGGTAACCCAATCTTCAGTAATTCACTATTTTTCAACGAAGGAGATCATTATCATACCTGTTAAATCTCAATTAGTCAGTTTCAGTCCTTCTTTTGACCACTGTATGCAATTAATAGAGTCACAGCTTGAAGTAGGGAACTAGAAAGGGCATTGTTAATTACACGAAACTGTTGAATAAAGTTTAGAGGGACTGTCTTCATTCAGGCAGAAATTTAATACTTGTGAACATTCCATTTTCACGTGCATTGAGCATGAATTTCTTTCAGTCGTATTTTAGAAGTTAATATGATGAAGAAAAACAAATCATATGGATATACAATTTCTTTACTGCAAAGAGATTCGACGTTTCGGTGTAGAGACTTTCACTGTATCATGCAAATGCTGCTGATGTAAGTGACTACACCGAAACTATACAACTGAATATCAACCAAAGTTGCATACGTACATTTACAACTCAATATGTGCAATATTTGAAGAAAATACGTGTAACACAAGGTCGTCGGTGACATTTAAAAGGAAGAACTGTTAGATGATTAAATAGTTTGTGTAAGATATGAAAAGTAGAGCAATGTGAGCAATAGTCGAGGTTTTATCGATGTAAGACGACAATAATAGTACCATTACACAGCTAATGGTTCTCTATAGAACTTCAGAAACATCATCAGAAAGAGTAGTTCTTGCTATTTCTTCATTAAATTGGACATAGTGCAACCCACAAAGTCATGAGCGCAATGAAAGAAATATCAGTTATATATATTGGCGTTATAAAAATGAATAAAACTGCTATCTTTTTTTGTATTATTGTTTGCCAAGCGAATAAACCTTCAAAGTCAAAATGGCAAAGGAAAAAATATCGGGAGTATAGTCTTGACATTACAAAAAACGAGTTAACTGTTATGTTATTTGGCAAGATATATTTATTTGTTTTGATATCAAAGGTATATGTAGGATGTTAACATTTAGATTAGATCACGATTTTCAAACCAATCAAACACCATCTCATCTTGAATGTTGATAAATACACTCATCTCATAAGTTGTACATAATTCTTAAAGTTACTGTTTATTTATATGATTAATTGTTCATGAAAGAGCACACTGTGGGACTGTCGTAACATTTTTGTTATCAATGACAACCATAATACATGTATATATGATATTTATTTTTTGTAATATGTCATTTAGATAATGCATTCGATAGGGCATTATATCTTTAATTAAGATAATGAGGTATCATAAAAACTACTTACATAATATGTAAAAAATGTATTCAGGTTAGTTTTATTCATATTATATAGTTTAATACCTTAACTTTAGTATTAAATTTCTGTTTCTGTAAATGCCTTGATTCATAAACGTTAACGGCGGACAAAAAAATCATTTTACGTTGACGGTAGGTATTGTTGATATGCATTTCCCTGTTAATATATACATGTACAAGATAAAAATAATAAATAATAAAAAGAAGGCAAGTGTGATAAGAATAAAATAGGTGTTAATACAGCGGTCGTTATCAAGATTTTCTAAAGAATAATCGATCTAATTGATTTTAACATATTGTAATCACACAACGATAGTCAAAAGAAATGAAGGAACAAGAAGTAATATCATTTGCACAAACTTGAAATGTCAGCAGCTCAAAGAGAAGTAATTTGTTTGAAATTTTATCCAAACCGATATGCATACCTGATATAGAGCTCTTGAATTTTAAACTTTGAAGATTGTTTTGAAAATTTGAGAATTTTTTTAGTTTTGGGGGGAAAATCACCCTTTTTCTTCGAAATGACTTCATCGAGCTTTCACTAGGTATCACTTTCAAAGCAATAAAGTCACCAAAGACGATAACGAAATGTTTTGAACCTGAGCATTCTGACATCATGAGATTCAAATATGTCAGTAAGATTGTGTTTATTTCATAAAATAAATATTTCTAACCATATGCTCATGTATCAAGTATAAAAGGTGCAATATTCAAATGTCCCTTAGATTCCTTTGAGTAGTCTTTGGTGTCTATGTCGATCTAACTTTGAATGCATGCTAATATCGTCCATCAATATTGATATGCAATTGTTAATATATCACTTTCCTAGATATGTTCGTGATTTTTAAGATTACGGTGTGATTCATGTTAAATTGAGAACAGAAACTCTGAAATGGATCATACTTACGTCTCCATGAAATTGACTCCGTTTCAAAGGTAGCCATCTTGTTTCCAAGGTAAATAATACACTGTGACGTCATTACCATGAATCATGGTTTTAGTTTACGGAGAGCGTTCATAAATTCAAATGAGAGCGATAGATAACATATCTGAATTGTTATAACAGTAATGTCTATAAATACAGTTCTCAACAGTCGAGAACTAATTTAACTTTGTTTAAAGCCAATGGCAATCTTAGGTAATTTTCTGTCGAAAATTGCGTATCTTCATCAAATGATGTGCCTAATCATGATCGGGAGCTCGAGGCAAGTTACTAATTAATATTTAATTTATTCTAAAAATGTAACATAAAAATTGTAAAATGAATTAAAAATTTTAATCGTTTCTATATTGAAGAATATTTCTCGTTATATACTTAGATGTATTTTGATCCAACAAGAACCTCAACCCCGATTTTGTATGGTTTGCTTAAGCTCTTTTGGAAATGTCTTTATCTGTAATCAAATACGGCTTCCCTTTGTGTGTTTTAAAGGGGCAGTAGCACGTTTTTGATAAATTTATTTTTCAAAATTTTCACTGATAATTGTAAGTAAATGTTAAATGTATTATTTTGATAGCGTCATAATTCTCACACAAGCCAATAATCCATAGTCAGAGGACAAAGTATGAAGAATGAAATAAAATCCATTGGCGGCCATTTTTTGTGAACACCTTTTATTCGTTTTCTGTAAGAAAAAGGAATCACATGGCTAAACTTTACGTTATATATTTGAATTATTACTGCTCCACTTAGTTTAAATACATTGTCTTTCAATTGGAACCATTAATTTTCATTTTCCTGACATCACCTAATATTCCTCCTAAAAACGTACTTCTGCCCCTTTAACTTTAAAAACGTTGAATTATCATTTCTTTATCTAGATTAATAATCATACATCCGTTGGTTTATCTCGTTTGTGTTTTTATATCATGATTTATACATTAAGGTAGAACTGCAGGGTTTCTCAAATCAAAACAATACTTGACTAACAAGAACACCATTTCGGAGACAATGGAGCTGTTGGGATGTAACCAATGTAAATGACTCCCTTGAGTCCCATATAGCACGACGTCTTGATTAAATCAATACGATTCATCTTTGACAAACAATGACTTTAATATCTGTATTATCCAGGAGGGTTGACAATGGAATGATTGTGTACTTTTCTTCCACATTCACATCTTTTTAAAAAGATATATATCATATCTATCGAAATATATTTGAGTCATATTTCAGTAGTTAATATTTACAAATATTTAGGTAAAAATAGAAATAGTAGAAATTTTCTCTAAAGTTAAATCTTACCTTAGTCACTGTAGACACACTCCTCTGTATTAATATATATTTACTAGATGTATTGCAATATGGTCTAATAAACTGGCACGATTTTAAACTGTCACGATAAATGGAATTAAAGTTTAAACTATTGTTCTTTACCAAATGAACAACAAGTGTCAAGTATCATCGGTTTACAAAATAACAGACACAAGATTATCACTTTTTCAGTCACATGTTACAGACACAATAACGAAAGTAGTCATTCATATCTCGATAGTTTGGCAACAATGCAGGCGGCAATGCGCCTTCTCGTGGACAAATTTAAATGCCTGTTAGTCCGTGTTATATACTTCTTTTCCATGGTAGTTTGTGGTAGCTTAAGCGAAATTAATGTTTGTCTTTTAAGTCGTACTTGCTACCGTTGACACCTTGAAAAGGTATATATGAATGTTTTGTTTTCGTTATTTTTAAAGATAGTTTTACAAACATGGTCTCATGCATTGTGTATCAAGAGATACAAGTACATTTCATTTTGAGACACATGACAGAGTAATTATATCTCTAAACATCACAACATTTAACTTCCAAAATTTGGATTGTGATAAATTTTTGAACTTTCCTGGCAGGATTCAAGTTAAAAATTTCGTTTTTTTATGAATACCAAGATTTGAAATGAAAATACGTAAGATTTAAAAATGAAAAAAAAACGTTTCTTCGGTGAATTCGAACTCTTGCTCTCTCGTCTACAAGCAGGAAAGGTGATGACTCCAATTCTCTAAGACATAAGAGTTGTTTCCCTCGGCTTGATAATACATAACTGCTGGGATAACTACTTTGCACACTTTGATCTGTTACTGTTAAACATTGCAAGGCTTCATATCACCATGTGATGTCGACCACTTAAGACTTGATAACAGCTTGCATTAAACGACAAACAATTACAATTATTTAGACCGAGCCTGTTGATTTCTAGTCAATACGAGAAAAAATAAAGTGTGTTAACATGTTACATAACAGCCTTGAGTTTTACCTGTGAGTAAAGTTGTTTAGTCGGGCTCATTACTACTGTCATATCTAGTGTTTTGGCATTGCTTGGTCATATATCTGGCAAAAGAACAACACCATTTTGTAAAAGTTCCTAGACATTTGTCTATATATTCCATAATATATATTTTGAAGTCGGCCCCACCTGCTAAATAGTTTAAAAAAATAAAGCTTGTGACGTCATCGGCTCAAACTTGACCTTTGCAATTTTCCTGTTAATTAGTTTATGGCCCCAACGGTTACCGAAAATATCCGTTGACCTTATCCTGGCGAGAACACCATCCTTTGTATGATTAAATCCCTAATTTAATTCATTAATGTTCTCAGTAAACAGTAACAGTATATTTGCCTTTTCTATCGTTTTCGGTCTATGTCATATTGAATGTCAAAACATTATATTGAAAGCATAATCTAGATTCGATATATTAAAATGTCAAATTAAGAACGGCAAAGGTTTTCTGTTCATTTATTGGAAGTTATTGTCTGGTTTTCATTTCATATATTTGTCATCTAAACGTAATTCTTTCCGAAGAAATTCGAAGTTAATTTGCTTCTAAGAAAAGTATTAAGATAAATACATTACCGATCTTCTAGTACTTATGAACAAAATACCGATTTCGTTTAATTTGATAGTTCACATGATATTTCGAATACATAGTCAATTATAATTTCCAATATTATCAAAACTTTCTGGATAATGTTAATTTATTTTTACTTGAGATTAATAAAGTTTATGGTTTCTTATAACTTGTATTTGTTTGTCTCTTCTGTCAAATAAATGTTGCAATTTAGATAGTTTGGTATTATAAGGATTGGTATGGCTTGACAATAGTAGTCCTGGGCTGAGGTGGGCCCTGTGTGCTAATATATGTCCCCGAAGTTTGACTCTTGATTCCTGTAGGACACCCTTAGGATATATAAAAAACTTTGGTCGTTTCAGCCATAATAGCGCCTTGTCGAGATGTTAAATGATATATAGCAAATGTTGCTACCAGTCTGAAGTGGTCGACATCACATGGTGATATGAAGCTTTGTAATGTATTACAGTTACAGATCAAAGTGTGAAAAGTAGTTATCCCAGCAGTGATCTCGATGTTTTTAATTTACTTTTCAATGTAAACATGTTTTAAGAGTAATTCAACAAACCTGCCAGGAATACTACGATAATAAAAAATGTTTAGATAGTATATTGCTAGTAAAACGTACGCATTCTATGTACGTCTACATACCGATTTACTGATAAAACAGATGCTCTGTGTTGAATTAAACAATTATCCATTAAGTGAATGGTCTGACCGTAATCACTGACTCCTTAAACACCAGAAAGGACATAAAGTTTACTCTCCTAGGTCAATTGGGAACCTTGATATGCTGTCCGAAAGGCAGTGGCGGCTATTTTGGTGACAATCTTGGTATTTATCATTAACTTCTCCTCTTTGTACATTGAAAATGATTTTATTGGATTCCTTGACCCCAAACACCTAGGTAAAGACACCAACTTAAACACTCTAGGACAGATACAGATTGAGTTACATGTATGGTTTACAAGGATGCTGCGGTCATCTTGGACGCCATCTTGACTTACAGCTTTCAGTCCCACATTTGGAATCGAAAAGTCAAACTTCGGGGACATATTTTGGCACACAGGACCCCCCTCAGCTCCAGGACTATAGAACTCAGCTCCAGGACTATAGAACACGTTAGACCACGTTTTGCGACCAACCTAGAGAAAACCGGACCAAAATTCATTTAATGGGACACAATTAACCAAAATGACCGGAACGGCAGCCGAGGCCGAGGCTTGTCGACATGAAGGCGAATCAAGTGTAAACATCTCATAATTGCGCTTCCTAAATATACGCTTGAAAGCCGTCCTTATCGAGCTCGACTAAATTTTTTTTCTTTTTCTCCGATATCCATCGTCCAATTGCTGTAACTGAGATCCGATACATATAATACACACATAATGATGTCACCGAAAGCGGGTTCGTTGAATCAGCAAAGGATACTCCACTTCTGACGTCGAAATAAATAATTTATTGTAATTTAAAACATGAAAATATGATATCAGAGTTTAGACAAAGGTTTGTATATACCGAGTGATATATTTCCTGTCTCAATAGCTAAATGTCATCATTAACCGCATGTAATATGACGATGGATCTTTAAAATGTTTCTTGAGATATGAACGCACATAGTAATCAACGTTGTAGACTCTTAACATTCAGTGCGGGAAAGAGGCGATTATTTAAACATCGGTTTGATTTAATCTGTACAGTAGTTCCCTTTGTTGCCAAACAATCTGCTGCTCAAGATGTGTGTATTATTCAATTGGTTTCTGATGTTGAATTTGTGCGGCTTAAAATGACTCATCTGATTCTTATACTAATCAACAAGATCATTCTTGCTCTCCACTTAAATTTTTGCAGTTATTGATATTTCTATGATCTCCCCTTTCCCCTCTCTAGCCTCCCTCCACCGATCCCAGGAAACTTCATTGGATTCCTCATGAGATGATATTCTGTAGGCTGCATTTCAGGCACTCCTCATACATGCAAGCTTTGTCTTCCAGGGAACAGACTCTGTAAGATATAAGGCTTGTTGTATCACAAGATTTCAATATTTGATTCTTGACCATAGCATCTACAAGTTTTCGTGAATGCGGTATGCACAGCTTTCCCGGTCATCCTCTGTAGGTAATAGAACCCAGACAGACCTCCTTCTGCAAAATATCCAGAAATTTATTTTCAATCCAGGATTTTCTTCGAAAAGTTGTGCAATTTTCAAAGATCATTATTTAGGATAATCTTGAGTTTGTGTCTTGAGATTGTATCCTTCACACCTTTGGTTAGTTTATCCCGCTAATAAAAATCTTATTATTCTCTTGTCTTGTCGTTCCTTTACTGTGCTTCTCTTTCACTTCATTTTACCATGCTGATGGGTTATTCCAAGGGCCTCGTAAGAAATATAAAGCTGTCTGTATTTTTCCTGCAGCAAATTGTGCTGTGTCCTCTTGGAACTATTCATGCCATTTTGATAATTGTTTATTTCAAGAAGCAGTTATGCAAACAATCATGATTTTCCTGACAGTTTTTAATGATTTTGAGTCTTTTCCAAGGGACACATGTCACAAGATTTCTTGTTCTAGGTGTGTCTGGATTGTCACTTTGCCGTTATCGGCCTTGTCTGAAGTATTCAGTTTAAGATGTTCTTCTATATGACTGTTGCTCTGTTCTGTTTTATTTGTTGCCATGTCTGGGCTCTGTGGAGGTGTTAAAAATAGCGCCTTGGCAGCATCAGCCTTCTTTTTTATACTCTTTAGTTCCTTGTAATCTCCAGATTTCCTTTTGATAGCGCTTTCCCTTGTGCTCATGTCAGAAAAAAGCTTCCTTTCCCCCAATAATGTCCATTCCATACTTTCGAGTTCTTTAAATAATCATGACGTTGTCAGGATTGCTATCTCTCCGCCGTCTCTATCTTCTGTTTCTGCTGCAGTGCCTGAATGACAAATAGTATAAATTGAATCATCGTGTATACTATAACATTGTATAAACTTTGCTTTATTCATATTCGTAGCATAGTGATATTTTTTTTATCCCACCGGTATGTAATACCGTGGGATATAGTCATCACCCTGTCCGTCTGTATGTCCGTCCGTAATCATTTCGTTTCCGGAGCAGAACTCAAAAACCGGTCCACATATCTTTCTGAAACTCTACATGTGTATTGCCCACCTACTGAAGTGGTGCCTTTTGATATTTTCAAATTTCTGAAAAATTTATTTTTTATTATTTCCATGGAAACGGCTCTTATTTGGACTCTGTTCATGAAAGGTTTCGTTTCCGGAGCAGAACTCAAAAACCGGTCCACATATCTTTCTTAAATTTTGCATGTGTATAGCCTACCCACTGAAGTGGTGCCTTTTGATATTTTCACATTTCTTAAAATTTTATTTTTTATTATTTCTATGGAAACGGCTCTTATTTGGACTCTGTTCATGAAAGGTTTCGTTTCATGTATATATAAAACCGGTCCACATATCTTTCTTAAACTTTACATGTGTATTGCCCACCTACTGAAGTGGTGCCTTTTGATATTTTCACATTTCTGAAAATTGTATTTTTTATTATTTCCATGGAAACGGCTCTTATTTTGACTCTGTTCATGAAAGGTTTCGTTTCATGTATATTAGCTTATACTATTATGAACCTTGCTTGAAAAATTTACAATTATCTTTCAAAGGTTTACATCTTACGATCATGTGGAACCGGTGGGATATGTCATCTTCTGATGACTCTTGTCTGTCAGTGCTTTTACCAAGAGTAATATAAAACCTTAAATTTCTTTAGATATGCATGATGCATCGTTATGTAAACAAATATCAGAAACTATATAACATCAGAGGAAAATCATGATAATGATGATTCAAAATGTTCTTCAATTATGATCATATTATATTTTTATAAAGTTATTTTTTCTGTCAGTGATGTTACAAAAAATAATATAAAACCTTTCTATCTTTTAATGTTTGCACGATGCAATGTTTTTGTAACAAATATCAGAAACTATATTAAACAAAAAGAGTATCATAACATGATAATATTGACGCTAAATATTCCTCAATAAACATTTCCATCATTAATCAGTGATGTTACCTTTCCTGTCAGTGATGTTTCTATTGCATTGGTAACATCATTGTCGTTAATAAAACTGACCATTATTTCGTAAGGGGCTCAGAATAAACTATGATGAATCCCTAGACATAAAGAGAAAGCAATAAGTGCAATGCTGTCGTTGGGATAAATAATTAACTACTATCAGACTTCATCCCATTATCTCCCCACATAGGCAGATCAAGTCATGAATGTTGATCAAGCCTCTGTTCTAATCAGCCGAGTTTGTGGGCTAGAATGGGAGATTCCTCTTAGGAGGCATTCAACGATGGTTGTACAAACAGCGTCGCTGTCCTTAAATCACCATTTTCGCTACTGGATCATGGCAAAGGCACCGGATATAAACCACCTTTTCCATGCGAAAATCGTTGTCATTTGGTCACAAAATTCAAGTGGATTGCTGTGCAAGGGGAAACTGCCAGAAACCACGGATTTGGTCTAATAAGAACAGAGGTTCGATCAACATTTCCTTAGGTGATCTGCCTCTGTGGGAAGACAATGGACAATCTATGGATTGCGTTGCTCCTCCCGGTTTAGTCACATCATATGAGTAGAGGTTGATTGCTATCTTTCATACGAATGTAAATATAACTTTCGCGTGACATGTTTAACAGTATATACTGAATGAGCACATTTAATAATGGAATTACGTCAGTCACTAAGGTCAAGAAGTTCTCGTTTCTGATACATATCTTATGATTCCCCACGCGTCTGTCTTGCATAAATAATTCATGTCCTTTAATGTGATTATGATATTACCTTATGATTAATTAATAAGTACTATCTTTTTCTGTAAGCATAATGTAGTTTTCATTCAATTGAACTAACCAGAATAAATCTATTTTGTTATCAGAATAAATATGGAACGGTACATGTAATACACAAAGGACTTCAAGTTAATATCCAGATAAAGTAATACCCCTATTTCACGACGGGAGGAATAGCCACGAAAAGTCCATTGTATCAATTCGTAAACATTCGGCTAAATTCGTGAATAGCAATTTCATTTGTGCGAAACGTTTATGAAAATTCGAAGGTTTTCATTCTGAAACCCCACAAAACAGATACGAATAATTGACGAATTGTTTACAAATTTTGTACGAAATAATTAGGAAACAGTTGCGAATACACTACGAATTTTGTTCTTTAATTGGTGACATACGTGAATGATTCGTAAGCAAATCAGGGCCAGACCATCAAATTTATTAAACATGAATTTAACTGGTTACGAAGTACGCGAATAAGTTACGAATAGCAACAATGAATCTAACATTCGTAGTTGATTCATGATTTTTTTTTAACAAATCAAAATTCATGAATCGGAGGAATGTTTCCTAATCAACTACGACTCATGTATAAAGTTAAAGAATTAATTACGAATTGTCTACGACTGTTCAACTGAGAGAACTTTCTCTTTCGAGATGATTCGTGACAATTCCTCTCGCAGTGAAATATGGGCATACAACTGATTTGTTTTCTAAAGTGAAAGCAAATATCAAATTTATTAGATTATTATTAAACTAATAAATGATTCACCATTTAATTTATCCCCCACCCCGGCATATAATGCAGTGGATATAGTCATTGGCTCCGTCTGTCCGTTTGTTCGTCCGTCCGTTTGTCTGTATGTCTTCGATCACATTGTTTCCGTAGCAGAATTTGAAAACCGTTACAGCTAGTTCAATGAAACTTGGTATGTTGACCAACCATGACAGGTAGTTTTTTTTGGAATTTCAACTTTTTGGAATTTTTATTTTTCCATTTTTCATGGAAACATAACAAAGAATTGTTGGTTCAACTTTCAGGAATCTGTTATTTTTTCGGTTTCGATGGAAACGCAATTTAGAAATGCGTTTCCGGAGAAGAATTTTAAAACCATTGGGGCTAGCTAAATGAAACTGTTTTAAAATGTGCCTTTAGTGTTTTGACTTTATGCTCAATGACATTCTTCATTCCAACATTACCAATAATTCAAAAACCAAGGAATGAAGATGTTTAAATCAAACAGCATATTTAATCAACTCTTCACATTTACATGAGGAACTTTACGCCTAACAAAAACATTAACTAACTAGATTAGCGTTTGCGGGATACCGCAAAAGCAGAGCAGCCCCTGAACTTTGGGTTTCGCCTTACCCTGTTCCGCCTTTTACAGGCCTCACCAAATTGGGAATTTTCTCGTGACCTTGACCTTTGACACTCAAGGTCACATAATCAATGAACACATTTCATTGAGTATTACATTATTGTAATGAAATAAAGTGTTAAAAATTAAATTAATCCATTTTCTCCTTGCTGTGACCTTGACCTTCGACAGTTCGTACCCAAAACTTTTTGAAAATTTTGTACTTCTCAAGAGATAATATATACAAAATCTAAACTTCATAGCACAAAAACTTTTAAAGTTATTGTGTTTACAAGGAATTGCAATAACTCATATCTCATGACCTTGACCTTTGACCTTCAAGGTCACACAATAATTGAACACTTTTTATTGAGTATAACAATCATCTATTGATTAAAAGTGATCATAGTTAAAATTAAGCATTTTCGCTAAACCATGCTTAAGTCATGACCTTGCTGTGACCTTGACCTTTGATGGATTGTAGCCCAAACCTTTTCAAAAATTTTTACTTTTCCAAGGATGATATATACCAAGTTAGAGTTTCATAGCACAAAAACTTTTCAAGTTACCGTGTTTACAAAGAATTTTGCGGTGATTTTATAACTCGTGACCTTGACCTTTGAACTTGAAAGTGAACATGTCATAATGATTCCCTGGAAGTATTAACATTTAGACATGTTCATGAGTTCTGAAAAGCTAAATGGGATAAAGTTATACCCAAATTTAGTGCATTTTGTAATAACTCATATCTCATGACCTTGACCTTCAAGGTCACACAATCATTGAACACTTTTTATTGAGTATAACAATCATGTTTTGATTAAAAGTGTTCATAGTTAAAATAAAGCATTTTCGCTAAAACATGCTTACGTCATGACCTTGCTGTGACCTTGACCTTTGACGGATTGTAGCCAAAACCTTTTCAATTTTTTTTACTTTTCCAAGGATGATATATACCAAGTTAGAACTTCATAGCACAAAAACTTTTCAAGTTATCGCGTTTACAAGGAATTCTTAGAGTGAATACGTATCTCGTGACCTTGACCTTTGACCTTGAAAGTGAACATGTCAAAATCGTTCCCCCGAGGTATGAGTAGTAAGGTATGAATTCGAGTTCTGGAAAGCTTAGTGAAAAAAAGTTATAGCTAGTAGTACGAGTGCGGCGGCGGCGGCGGCGGTGGCGGCGGCGATGGAAACTTCACAAGAACTGATAGCAGCCCCGTCCTTAGACGGGGCTGCTACTTAAAAAGACATATATGTGGTTTATCAGTAGTATTATAATTGTTACTAAAAGTCGAACAAAAGTAGCTGCATGTATGCATAACATTATTCACACACTCAGTATATCAAATTATATGCAAAAACTGATCATTCAACTTAAGCCGTCTCCCCTGATGGCTCTTGTTACTTAAGGTTGTAGACTCAGTTTTTGTGAAAGGCCAAAATGTTTGTACTCCGGGCAAATAGTTGATAATGTTCATCTATCATTCTTCGGATCTTCAGATATTTGGGTGCATCCCATCCTTCAAAATTTAATTTTAAACTGTACTGTCCATTAGACACATTCTCTCCCCACAGAGGTAGATCAAGTCATTTATGTTGATTTAGCCTCTGTTCTATTATGATGAAATCCGTGGGTTCCGGCAGTTTCCCCTGGCGGGAAAAAACTCGCATCACAATCCATGTGAATGTCTTTATCAAATGACAACGCTTCTCGCATGGAAAGGGTGGTTCATATGACAATGCGTTTGCCTTGATTCAGTAGCCAAAGCGATGATTTAAGAACAGCGTCGCTGATTGCACAACTAACTTTGATTGCCTCCAATCAGGCATCTCCCATTTTATCCCACAAAGTCGGCGTAATAAAACAGAGGCTAACTCAACATGACTTGATCTGACTCTGTGGGGAGAGAATGATTAGACAAGGCTTGCCTCATTATTTTGCAGAAATCATTAGGAAATGTACTCGACGTGATCAACAGTAACAGCTGCAGTCACATGCATCATGGACGAGTGACAGCCTCTACTTGTTTCAGCATAGGCTTATCACTTCTCACAAACCTTTGATATTAAAAGGAAAAATGCTTGATACATTATTTAATGCATGACTTGTTAAGTGAATACCTGGAAAAAACTGCAGCTTTATGTATTTTTTATCCTTAAATAGATTTAAATTCCTTTTTTCAAACGTTTCGAAATTATTTTCATTGCAAAGTAGAATTAAAGCTGAAATTGAATCCCCAAGTTCTCCATCATCATGTGTCCAATATTTCAGGGAATTTATTTCTTTGTATTTTCTTTTTAAATTTTTTTTCGAATTATGATGTACGAAGATATTGAATCTCTATTTTTGTGTCTTACATGATTGTAAAACGCTTGTGAAGTACATTTGACATAGTTTTGAGAGACATCTAGCTGAGTGTTTTGATTATAGACACAATCAGCAAACATTTGTATATTGTCCTTTTAATACTATCTGTGTAAGTGCATCATTATTTTTTGACTGACATTTTGGAATAAAATACTGAATGTGAGAAGTATAGATGGACTCCAGAATGAAAATCACATGCTGTTAGATGGTTCGAAATTATGCAGCCTTTGTGTGGAAGAATGTTTTGCTATGGAAGTGTATCCCTGGTGGTAAATAGCTTGATATTTTCCTGTAACAAATACAAATAGGATGATTTTTTTCCATACAGAAAACATATTTATCATGATTTTAAACAATTCGCGAAACTCTCATTTATCCTGTATGCTTCTAACAAATAGTCTCCTTTTGAGCTACAAAGATTTAAAGTTGTTTCAAATGATATATACTACTAGAATTTTCCTTAAATCCTTTTGAGTAGCATTAAACATTATCAAAAACAGTTGATATCATATATTTTAATTGATAGCTTTATCAGACCAAAATACGAAACATATATCAATTGAATTCTCCTATGTCTGTGTCGAGCTTTAGAAATTTTAAATTTCCAAGATTAATCTTTTTTAGATCTTGTATCATGTTCTTTGTGATTTACAAATAAGTTCTTCTTTTCAGTATTTGTTATAGAAACGTGAACGAAATATAATACGTTGGTACTATTGATATCGGTTACTGGTTTCTTGTGTCCAGTGAAACGCTGAGGTTGCTGAAAGTGATACTCTATTGTAATATTCAAATCGTGTCGACTTTCAAGAGGACATGTAAAGAAGTTGGATGCCAAATAGTTTCAAGCGTCTATGTGATGTCTATATTAAATGATAAAATATAAATCAATTTAAAATAAGCAATTGTTGGCAAACCTAATCACTAGTTTGGATGTTCCTTCGTAGCATCTCACACTTCTTCTTCACATACATACACTAAACCCCAAAAGAAACTATCCATTTTTAGAATTCAAATATATTCTTAATTTACTTGAGCTAAATGTTAAGTTTTGGATGAAACTTAACATTTCAGTTGTTCATCTCCGGTACGATTATCTCATTGATAAGGTACGTGATTTTCATGACTTTTGTTGAAAACTGAGAAAACACGTTTTTCTTTGATCATTGTTTCGCACATTCGTTATTGAAAGTGAGGTAGCAAGCGATCAATTCACATGTGAGTCAGGTCATATAAAACCAATTTTAAAATGCCTAGATTGACCCCAGAACAGCGCGGCAGGGCCTTGGGTATTAAGGTAATGGGTGCTTCAAATGTTCTTATTGCAAGAACATTCAGCTGTTATCGAAAAACCATCGAAAATTTGGTGAAACGTAATAGGGACACGGGAACAACATTAGATAGATCGCGTACAGGTAGACCACGTGTGACGTCACGTCGGGAAGACGGATACTTAAGAACTCTCCATCTCCGAAATCGATTCCTGACAGTTGCAGAATCGATGTCTACGGCTCTCGGGAGGGTGCTTAGTCAATCAAACGTCAGAAGGAGGTAAAGAGCAGCAGGGATTCGGGCCCGTCGACCTTATTGTGGCCCAACGTTGACACGTCAACATCGACATAACCGATTAATCTTGAGAAGACGTGTACGAAGGTGACAGCTTCGTGATTGGCGAAATGTTATGTTCACCGATGAAAGTAGGTTTTGTTTATATGAGCATGATGGCAGAGCCCGCGTTTATCGCCGTCAGGGTGAAAGAAACGCTCCAAATTGTGTTGCAGAGGTCCAAGCACACGGTGGGGGAAGTGTGATGGTTTGGGGTGGTATCCGAGGAGAAAACAAGTCGCCATTGGTGATCGTTATGGGCAACATGACTGCGCAAAGATACATTGATCAAGTTCTTCGTCCTGTTGTGTTGCCATTTCTTCAGATTCACCCGGGAACTTTGTTTCAACATGATAACGCGCCTGCACATTCAGCAAGAGCAGTGTCAACATTCCTGGACAACAATAACGTCAACGTCGTGCCGTGGCCGTCACGTTCTCCTGATCTCTCTCCAATTGAACACATGTTGGACTGCCTAGGGAGGCGAATCAGGAATAGAGCAAACCCTCCAGTCAACCTGAGGCAGCTGGAACAAGCCCTACAGGATGAATCGGGGAACATCCCTAACGCCACCGTCAGACGTCTCACGACATCAATGAGACGTCGAGTGTTTGCCTACATAACAGCTGAAGGTGGACATACGAAGTATTGATGACTATGGACTCCATATTCCATAAATTCATTAACATGTGATCAAAAACTTCGATTTCTAAAAATGGAAATTAATATTTCACACCAGTGTTAATAAAACGTTTCCTGGCTGTAAGATAAACGAGTTATTGCAAAACAAATGAAGTTGATGATGTGCAAATGATTCAGTATTAGATAAATGTTGTTAGGATAGAAAACCGTGTCTTGTTATTTTTCAATGAAAATTTGAATGAGTGGATAGTTTCTTTTGGGGTTTAGTGTATACTGTTTTCTGTTTCAATTGTAAAAAATAACATTGACTATATGTTTTTTTTTTCAAAAGATCCTTTTATAAATCCTAATTTTGCAAAGTTATTGAGCGTCCTCGACCTTCTAAAAAGGCCAAACACAAAACAATTAGCCCCGATATTTTTTTATTCAATCAAATCTAAGGACCCTAATAAAAAGTATTTGTAAAAAAAGCTAGACTATTTTATTGCAATTTCATGTTTAATGAGACAATTGTGTTGTGCCAGAAATAAAAGAATATGTTTTATTACCCCAAAATGGAAGACAAGCCACTGTTATAACCTTTAAAGCATTATATATTATGCTATTTTTTTAAAAACCTATCCTTTGTTCAAGTTGTTTAACGTTCAGATCAATTGGCTCTTGCAAAGTTTTTAAGACAACTTAGATTTACCATTGTAATTTCGAAAGGACAGTCTTGAAAATGCTGAAGGATAAATCACTGGAACACAACAAATACTTTATTTTCATTGACTTTAAAGGGGCAGTAGCACGATTGGTTTGTGTTATGAGATTTTATAATTTGTTCCCTGACTGGATGTTTGGTTTGTGTTGTGAGATTTTTGATGCTATCAAAGTATTAGCATTAACTTACTATAATCAGTGAACAATTGAAAATATAAAATTTTCAAAAAACGTGCTACCCCTTACTGCTAAAATTACTTGGATGAAATAATTGAATTGAATCTGTTAAAACTAATATCAAAATGACTTTGGAGAAAAAATAAACGCGATTAACAGAAAGAGTTCATTATGCAAAAAATAATAATTTTATAAAAATTACGTTGATAGAATTAAATCTTTAAAAAACGATGAAGAGAATGTTTATAAATGAAACTGAATTTGAAATAATGTCAAACATTGTTGACATCCCTCTATGAAAAAAACTTAATCATAAACTGTCTGATTAAACTCGACCCTGTTTAATTTAGATAGCTTTATACCATCATTCGAACTCGTTTCATTAAATAGATAAATGAACAAAATTGACATTCTTAGAGCATCATTTCCAATAGAGTTCACTCAAAAGCGCTGATTTGGGGTGGCTTCTGCTTAAATGAACTGATGGTCGAACAATTCTTTAGGTCAGAAGGGAGAGAGTTCCATGGAACTTGCTTTCTAAAAAGCTCTGTCACCAATTGTTTTTGAAGTTCTTGGAACCTTCAGCTTCATTAGATAAGCTGAACGGCGATATCTTTTTGAAAAATGCAAAGGCATCAAGGTTTGTAAGTAACCTCGTGTTGTCTGATGCATTGGCTTAAACACAAATGCCAGAAGCTTGTATATGATCTGACTTGTAGCCGATGGAGACTTTTCAGAACGGGTGTTGTCATCGTTATATCGTATTTCGATGTTCTTGTCCAGAGTCTAGTTGGATGTTGTATCCAATAAGGTAAACTATTACAGTAGTCTAGCCGATGATACCATGGCATAAACTTCTGCAGTGGAAGGGTCAATATGACGCCTTATTTGGCTAATATTTCGTATCTGAAAGTACATGTAGGCAGACTGCAGATGGACTTAACATAATGTTCCATGGTGTTAGTCGTATCCACGATGACTCCTAGATTTCGGGCCTGTTGCTTGGCAAAATCTCTTTCGAGTCAATTTCCAGATTTGTAAATGAAGTCCTTGACAAGACCTGAATATCAACAGTTCGGTTTTGTCATCATTTAAAGACTTCAGATTTGAATGTCAGTATGTGTCCTCCAAACGTGTCCAAGGGTTTGAATCCAAGAAACAACTGGGTGTTATCTGCATAAAGATGAAAGGACAGCTTTTGATGTATTCCATGACATCCGACTGGCATGGTGTAAATGGTGAAGAGGATGGGGCCAAGAATTGACGCTTGCGGCATGGTAATATTTTCTTTATTTAACATTGTTCACAAACACGCACTGGAATCTATCTTTGTGATCAGAGGAGAAGCACTTTAAAACATTTCCATTTCATCATTTTCCCAAGGTTATGAATAGGAAGATCCTGATCAAACAGGGTCTTATCTCGGTAGAGCCATCGCCAAGTTTTCAATAACGAAATGAAAACCACGTGGACTTTAACTACTTGAATTGGAAATTTACTAAACTGTGTGATAAATGAAACGATTAACTTCGACAAAAACATGGGGGGGTGCAGAATGTAACAATGTAAGCGGCAATCTAATTCTGTCACATGGGATAAATGAAAGATTCGGAACAAATGTTTTATATTGACTTAAGAAGTATTATTGCTTTATTTATTAAGATTATTGGTATGAGCTTAAGAGAGGTTTTTCATGGTAAACAGGATATTTGCACATTGTTGACCAGAACAAACTTTTGTATAGCAGCTTTTTTAAATGAAGAACATTTTTTTCAATCACAATGTATTACTGAACTAGAACTTTTTGAATTATCTTTATTACTTGAGTACGAAGATATATCCCCATAAATATATATGATAAGTCATTTGAGGCCTCTAGTAATATTTCGGAATGATTTGTTTCATATATACAACATTTCGTTTCTCAAACTTAGTAAGTGCAATTGTGCCTTGAAGCAATTAGAAATCAGCTGCCATTAGAATAGATAAGATCAAGACTCAATATTGATACAGCAAGAGCAGCCGCATCTATATATCTACAGTTTATATAACACTTGATAGAAACATCATATAAAATACACATATTAAGTAACAAGATAGTGTTAACACAAAGCAAGAACGTGGCCAAATCACGACATGTCATTTCTTGTCGAAAGTGGTTAAAATGTTTCTTTAGCTATGCAAAATTGCTGGTGTAGTACTTTTGCACCATGTGGACTGTAACATGTTTTTTTATGTCACTTACTAACAGCATATTTTCGAAGTGCCACATTTTGCCAAGAAAGGAAACGTGTATTGCGAGTATGTATTTAGTTGTGCCACGTTAGCTAATATTGCACGCAGGTTCGATTCCGCTCTCCTTAACATTTAAAGAAGATTTGAGTGGTACCAAACGAAACGGTTGATATCAGACATGTTGCGACGTGATCAAAGATGTGACACGCGGTACGGGAAAACCTCCACAACAACATCAGTTTCAAAATGGAATCGCTTTTTTGACTTCAACGTCAACGGCGGAAACAGCGTTTGGTAGGCGCATCAGAATCTACAACATATTGTTGAGAAGATTCTAAGCAGCATGATTCAGAGTCACTCGTCTATCTTTCGGAATGACCATGATCCTTCAGTATCACCAAAACTGGTTAAGAAAAGTTGTACATGTATTGTATATTATGAAACTTACAAGTATTGCTGTAGTGAGAAGAGTGTCGATCACAGGTGACGGAGGAAGGATCATTCTTTCCCTCAGAGGCAGATCAAGTCATGAAATGTTGATACAGCCTGTGTTATATTACGCCGACTTTGTGGGATAGAATGGGAGATGCCTGATTGGAGGCAATCAAAGTTAGTTGTGCAATCAGCGACGCTGTTCTAAAATCATCAGTTTGGCTACTGAAACATGACAAAGGCATTGTGATATGAACCACCCTTTCTATGCGAGAAGCGTTGTCATTTGATAATGAACATCAAATGGATTTTGTTGCGATTTTTCTCCCGGCGTAATAGAACAGAGGCTGTAGCAACAATTCGTGACTTGATCTGTCTCTGTGAGGAATGTCAAGCCTCAACAAAACGTCCAGGTGCTCGCTCCACAATGCCTTGAAATAGGAATAGAAATACACCCAGGGTAAGGAATATCATCCCACGTTTAACATTGTCAATATGGCTCTGTGAACAAACATGCATTTGTGTTGCAGATGATCACACACGATATTGAAATTAATACTATGTCTTCTTGACAGTCTGATTAAAATGGACCCTGCTCCGAGGAATATAATAGTAAAATATTTTCTCTCCGGCTTCGAATCCCGCCACGGTCTGAATGCAGCCAGCCTCATCGCATGTTGCTGTAACCAGTTTAGCGCAGAAAAAATCAACTCATAAGATGTCTAATCACATCGTCGTTTTTAGACAGCATTTGATAACACAATAAAATGTCCCTCTTTCACACTTTCAAGAAAATGGTAAATTCTGACCCAAGACGTGTTTGACGTTTAATCAATTCCAAACATATTACGTTATTGTCTGGCAACGGGTACACTTTCAAATTTGATAGGCATATTAATTACATTAATTAAGTTTTATGTAAATATTTATCTATTTCTGAATATTTATTGAAAATTAAAAATGACATAAACTTTTGTCAGTGTGTTTGAATTCTTCGTAATTTGGTATTTCCATTCATTTTATTCTCTTTGCCATTACTCATTTTGTTGTTACACAACCGCTAAAGCTATTCGATGATAGGAATTTCTTATATGATTTTCATGTTTGATTAACCTGACAGGTTTATGTTTAGACAATGTCCGTTCTTTGGACTTATTGAAACTTATTCCAGTTTTTAATGAAACAAATTAAATTGCTTACCTTTATTTGGAAACATAAAGGTTTTCTCACGTTCTGCTATATTCCAAACTTTCATCAATACCTATCTTTTATCAATACTGAGTCACCAATTCAAAACTGAATATAGATATAAATATATCCACATCTCTGACAACTAATACTTACCCAAGCGTTAGTGAATTTTATATGAAATTAATTAGAGAATTTTTAAGAATACAAGAAGAATAACCTTAACAACGGAATAATTCCTCTGTTATGTCAGACAATACGTAACTGAAACATGACAAAGTAATATGAATAAAATCGTAGCATTCTGCGAGAAACAATAAACTATTTAGAAAAAAAAAAAGTTTTTATTCTTATTCATTTGTACATATTATCAATCTCAATGACCTGTTCCAAGACTGTTGTTTGTAAATCAGGATATTTATTTTGTAAGTATTTTGTATGTAAGTTTTGTGTAATTAAAACTACATAAAAGAACAAATGTTATTCGTAAAAAAAAAGGATTTTTTACAGTAAATCAATAAATGAGGTTTCAACTGATTTGTCTTCTTACACACCATGATTGCAAGTGAAGTGAAGTGATTTATCGCCGCTTTCAAGAGTTTTTCACTCATATTGCTGATGCTGGTATTATTGCAGGGAGAAAGCCCGCAACACCATTGTGGCTATACATTGCGGTAAAACCTGCGAGCATCGGCTGGAACTAGCAACCATGGGTGGTACTACACTGACATTCAGTGGGCCATTGCACCCCAACCTGACTGCGTGTAGAACAGTCCTCCTAATCCTAAGCCAAATGCGCTAACCACTGCGCTATCCCGACCCCACCCTGATTAGAAATGCCATTTATAAAACTTTATTGACGTCCCTCTATTGTTCTTATATGTCTTTATATAATTATCTCCATTCTTCTCTGAATCACCGACAAGGCAATTACTCGAGTAATACCCATCGGATGAAGGTTATTATCAACATAAACGCCTTGAACCGCAGGATATTACATGTATGTTGATCTATCTCTCTTAAAATAATAATTTTCCAATTTTTATTTTGTTTCAATCTTTTTGTGAACGTCAGCCAATATCAACTATTTGTGTACTGTTGTTGTAACTTTTGAAAGAGGGAAATAAAAAATACTACGATTTTAAAACCTTTATAAATGCCTAACCACTGATTACAAATTTCGAAATTTGAACAAACAATTAGATGTATAAGGACAGATAACCATGCCAAGTTAAATTTATCAAATATCAAAACCATTAACATGTTAAAGGGGCAGTAGCACGTTTTTTTGATAATTTTATATTTTTAATATTTCACGGATAATTGTAAGTTAATGCTAAATGTATTATTTTGACAGTATCAAAAATCTCATTACACAAACCAATCCTCCATAGTCAGAGGACAAAGTATGAAGATTCACGTAGAATCCATTGGCGGCCATTTTATGTGAACACCTTTAATTCATTTTGTGTAATAAAAAAGAAATCGCATGGCTAAACTTCACGTTATGTTTTTGAATTATTACTGCTTCATTTAGTTTAAATACATTGTCTTTCAATTGGAACCATTAATTTTCAGTTCCGTGACAACACATTATATTCCCCCTAAAAACGTGCTACTGCCCCTTTAAAGGAGCAGATTGATTAGTTGGCGAAGGAGGACCCGTAAAGAGTCCTTTCGGAAACTCAATCAACGTTTTACCAATGATTGATTATGGTTTCAAAACATAATTTATCATACGAACGTGATAAGCATGTCGTACTATTTATGATCAGTTGAATTGATTGAAGTGAATATAATTGTTAGTGACTGAAAACCATCAAAAAATAATTCAAAGATTAAAAAAGACATTCAACAAATCCGTGATAGTGATTATTGTACAGAGTCATTCAGTGTAGTAAGACCGTGCAACGTTAAAAATGAATCAACATTGCGGAAGATGTAAGACTTAATCATTACTACTTTCTTTTTTAAAGCCACTTTCGATTTATAAGAGTGTCTCTTAGTGTATATTTAGAAAATATATATATGCGTTTGTAAAATTTCCGGGATTCATTGTTATTCAACACCCGTAAAATTATTTTAAAACCGCCAACGTTAGAAGCAAGTTAGAAAATGACAATAGCTGAAATTTGAGTTACGCACAGATATGAAGAGTATAATGAAATGTTTAGTCGGACCAAATCTTTTAGACATGATGTTTATTTTCGCAATGATTCACCTTAGACAATAAGCGGGTGTGCATTGCCATTCAACGTTAGGAAATCTTTAAAATCATTTAATCATACTTAATTATTTACCAAAGTCATGTTGCAAAAAGGTATCGTGGATGTTCTTTTCAATAAACATAACCAAGAACTGCAATGATTTATGTCTGAGTGTAGTATTTACTTGACTGATATGATGTTCCCACAGATGTTGAAATATATTACTTATATATATCCAACTAAACCTGTGAGTGCATCACAAGAATATTGCGTACATTGCCTTTATACAAGTCACAAGTAATCTTAAATGTCAAAAGAATTTAAGGAACTCTTGTAAATTGTATTTTAAATTGTAAATTAATGTAATGATCAATATCTTTGTTTGTATTTAACAAACACTATCCTACTAACATTTTGGAATACCAAACACTGAAAGCTATGCCGTTGCTGTATTGAGCTTTCATGTGAGGACCACAGATAGTGTAAAAAATGAAAATCACATGATGTCAGATGGCTATGGTTCAAAATGATTCAGCCTTGACGTGGGTGATTTTATTTGCTTTGTTAGTGAAATGCTTGGAGAATAGCTTGTAAAAGATATTTTCCTATAAAATGAGATGGAATGTTCCAAACTTAACAAATAGTTCCTTTTTGAGCTTCAAACATTTAAGGTTGTTGCAAATGATAACTCCAACGAGAGCAGTCCTTTCATTATGTTCAGAAGAATATTTGTAAAACATTTAGCAATCGGGGTAATCCAGGAAAATGCACTTGCAAATGCATTGCAGAACAACTGTGAAATTGACAACAAAGCCATGAAAACACATTTAGATATAACCTTTCTACTAAATCTATTTTTCAGGGGATTTTACAAAAAAAATCCGAAACAGGTTAACAAAAACGAATGCAACTCAAACTTTTTTTATTTCTAGTGACGCGATTTAGTAACAATTCATGTTTCTTTATTATGCTTTGTATAAACACTAATTATATCTTCTTTGAATAGTTGGTTTGCAAAGAGTTCGATTTCTGAGAATAAGTTCCAGGATACCATGACTAAGGAGGTTTATTAGAAGTTTTATGAAATTTGAAAATGATTGGATAATCGAATAGCCAGTAGGCTTCAATTTCACAGTTTAAAGGGCTTTCACTGATAAATATATCAGGATAAGATAATCATAAGAGCAACAAACATATACATGTACGGCTGCGTATCTTAATTTTGTTCACTAACTTGCGTTTTTAGTGCAAATATCATGTAATTTGGAATGTCTTTCGGGCATCCTAGCATTGCGAAAACGAAACGGATAATGTTGAAATTTGAGTACATAAGTTAACATTCGGTTTGCGTTAACATATTCGTCTGTCATACCTTAAAGATAACCATCACTAATTTAGCACTGAAATGGCCAGGGGTCAAAGTTTCGAAAACGCTATTTTGTATTTTTCTCTACAAAATCCTTCATTAGTGATCAATAGCTTTAGACCTAAGTCATTTGGTCCTTTGCATTAATGCAATGTCATTATACTGATTTCTTTCTTACAAAGTTCAAATGGAATATTTAAATCGAAATTTAAGAAAATCTGAATTTCACAAATATGACCCCATCTGTCTATTTAATCATGCCAAATATCTAAATTCAGTACCAGTGACAAGACGACCCCGAAATATGGTTTGGGAATCATTATTTTACTTATGGATAGTTGGTTGTCGTTTGTATGTGTTTCTGTAGTTATTTTATGGGCGTAAAAATGAAACCCAATTTACATGATAATTGCACTAAGATACACAAGCAAGTTTACTTTGTTCAACAGCTTACCTCGAAAAGAATATTTAAGTATTAAACTAAGTAGAAATAATTGTAAATAATATGTTGGATGTTTGGACAAATGATTTTGGAAATACACACACTTTGATAGAATATTATGTCGACGTTTTCCTTTGCCACAGCAACTACATCGGGGAAAACATTCAGACCACTCAACATTCGCTTCAGAAAACACAAGATATCTTCCATCAACACTAAAGCAGCTATTTCGGAACACATCACCAACTTCCAACAACAGAATATCAACTTGGACACTGTCAAAAATACCATTCTCTCCCCCGCAGAGGCAGATCAAGTCATGAAATGTTGATACAGCCTCTGTTCTATTACGCCGACTTTGTGGGACTTGCTTGAAGTAAATGTTTTAAATGCCAGATGATCAAGATATGTTATCATTTCTCTTTGGAGCAGAAAATGACTTTCATAACGTCTAAGGTCCAATATTATGGAAAGGTAACGCTTTTCACTGTGCTTACATGGAATAAAATCTCACTTTGTCTGTAATTACGATGATTAATACATCACAAATTGAATGTTTAGAAGTGTTGTACATAATCATGTGAAAATACTTCTGTTGTCATATTTGATGCAATATGATGTTTGTCTCTCTCTCTCTCTCTCTCTCTCTCTCTCTCTCTCTCTCTCTCTCTCTCTCTCTCTCTCTCTCTCTCTCTCTCTCTCTCTCTCTCTCTCTCTCTCTCTCTCTCTCTGATTTCTCTCCGAATTTCTCTCTCTCTCCGAATCTCTCGGTATGTCCCTCTGTCTCGGGATTTCTCTCTCTCTCCGAATCTCTCTCTCTCTCCGAATCTCTCTCTCCGAATCTCTCGGTATGTCCCTCTGTCTCGGGATCTCTCTCTCTCTCTCTCTCTCCGAATCTCTCTCTCTCTCCGAATCTCTCTCTCTCTCTCTCTCTCTCTCTCTCCGAATCTCTCTCTCTCTCCGAATCTCTCTCTCTCTCCGAATCTCTCTCTCTCTCCGAATCTCTCGGTATGTCCCTCTGTCTCGGGATCTCTCTCTTTCTCCGAATCTCTCTCTCTCTCCGAATCTCTCTCTCTCTCTCCGAATCTCTCGGTATGTCCCTATGTCTCGGGATGTCTCTCTCTCCGAATCTCTCTCTCTCTCCGAATCTCTCTCTCTCCGAATCTCTCGGTATGTCCCTCTGTCTCGGGATCTCTCTCTTTCTCCGAATCTCTCTCTCTCTCCGAATCTCTCGGTATGTCCCTCTGTCTCGGGATCTATCTCTCTCCGAATCTCTCTCTCTCTCCGAATCTCTCGGTATGTCCCTCTGTCTCGGGATCTCTCTCTCTCTCCGAATCTCTCTCTTTCTCCGAATCTCTCTCTATCTCTCATTTCCCTTTCAAATCATTTTCTTTGCTAATTACGTACTAGTTCTAAAGAAACGTTTCCTTTGAATTGTTCAAAATTAGCACTGTCGGTAAGTAAAAGTTGTTTTTGACTCTAAATTCAAAAACCTTCCTTTACTTTCAGTTTAATTATTACATTGACAACAGACATTACTTTCTTGTAAACAATTAAGATCATGTTATGTCAAATATTCTATGAAATAAATTTAAAGAATTTCCGAATTTCCGAAACAAGAAATGATTAGACTAGCTTATAATTCTTTATCCATTGAGTAAACGTTTCAAATTATTTTAATTAGAATTTTGCATTGAATCAATTTACAATCAGTTTCTGAGAAAACTCGTGAACATTAGCCAACCAGGAAGAAATAAAAATTGGACTGAACAAAAATAACTTTTTGCCCTGCTAAAAGGCAAATATTGCTTTAAATGCAATATCAACTTATCTTTTGTATTTAAAACCGACAATTTATGTGTTACTCTTTGTTGTAGTTTGCTATCGAGCGTGTTACAATCAGTGTACTTACTAAGAAATTGAATGAAATTAAATTAAGTGAACTTATATCGATAATTTAGTTTTTTATTAAAAAAAAGTAATTGCCGTTTTCAGATTGTTTTCAAAGGTCGTCAATAATTGCAAAAAATGAAAAACATTTAAAATCAAGCACATTTGGACCCCATTCAATTTTGATATCATCTGATATTGATTTCAAAGAATAAGGAATTAGTTGTGTTTTTACGGTAATGTGTTGAACTGTTCAGATAGTAAATGTAGAACTGAATTCAAGGTATAAGCACTAAGGTTCACTGATAGATAAAAAAAAAGATATATCCTAAGAAAAGAATCGTAATGTTGTGTACCTAACTCACCTCATATACTTATATATAGTGCTGAATATGATTCATTCTGGTACTTATTGAGTGTAGCATATCGTGAATGAAATATTAATGGTTTCCGTTCTATATTAATGTTCCAAAGTATTATTCATTCTGGTACTTAGTGAGTGTAACATATCGTAAATGAAATATTAATGTTTAGCGTACTATATTAATGTTCCAAAAGGAATTATTTTACATGAGAAACACGAGAGAAATGTCAACATTTATGTTCACTTGGTTTTACATTTGGTATTTGATGTTTATTGAGTAAGAATTGCCTTTTTATTTTGACAAACAAGGCTGATCAAATGCTTTTCGTGGATTCAGGCTTATAATATAATCTAAATCCTCGCCAGGAAAGGTCATTGAATGTGAAACAAAATTGCCATACGTAATTGAACGTATAACTCTCTTAATACAAAACATGAAATAAGTAATGGAAGATTGTCGGTTGACAAACATACGGAAAGACGTTAAAATAAACACTTTGCTTGTGTTACATATATAAGCTGTGCCATGTGAGCAGTAGATGACGTTTTATTGCTACAGGGCGAAATTATAATGTGCAATAAAAGACGTAATGGTTTTTTGAAACATCATCAGATTCTTCATTAAAAGTTGATATAGTGCAAATTACAAAGTAAAAAGTACAATGAAGGAAACATTACAGATGAATAAACTTTATGTATTTTTGTATCACAATTTGACAAGCAAATTAATCTTAACGTTAAAATGGCTAATAAAAGAATAAAAGAAGTATATAGTATTACCTTAACAAAAAAAAAGAATAAACAGGTACAAATTTTTAGATTATAATTGACAACTGAATAAATCAGTTTGTTTGTTTTGATATTCTTTTTATGTAGGATATTATCTTGTGTTATCGCACTTCCTTCCACCTTGGACCAATATATGTCGTCCATTTTTGTTTTAATACGATAAAAATGTCTTATCGTTTCTCACCAGCGTTGATTACTAGTTAATATGTTCTTCTCCCTTAAAAAAACTTATACGGGAACGCACATTTTGATAATTGCAAATCTGGATGCGTTTCGGCGATCCCATACGATAAGCATAGAGAGTACTTCCAAAAATCCAAAGACGAAATTTATATGGCGTGTAGGTAAATAGTTGTGAAGTGTAATCATATTTCTTTCTTTTGATTCATGCTTTTCTCAATTTGGATTCAATTATAAATTGCTTCTTGAAATAAATTCAATCTCCCGTCATTCGTGTTAGATTTGCGAAAATTATCTTAAAAAACGAGTTTATTTTTAAATAAAAATATCAATTGATCGATAAAGGCACAGAACATGTTAAACAATTGTTGATTATCAGACAGGTCCGCATAGGCTAATTGATAAACAAATCTCATTCAAATGAGATCGAAACTAATCCTAGCGACGTAGGAGTAGTTTCTATCTGATTTGAATGAGATTGATTGATAAACTCGCAAAGTGCAGTCTCAAGTCTTGACTCAAATACTTTCAAAAGGTGTCATACAACTTGGCAATCTGAGAAAGAATTGTCCTCCTAGTATATTCTTCCATGGCTATTCTCTCAACCTTGATGTGTTAAGGTGTCTGTAACTTTTAGCGCTTGTGGTCAAGGATTTCATTTTGGACTGTGCAATATTTTATCATTGTTCATGATATACAGTACATGACTTCCAAATTTTGGTTTATCTCTCTTGACAACCGATTCTCAAAAGAAGAGCGATAAGGCTATACGTTTTACTAGGGAGAAGAACATATTAACAAGTTATCAACGCTGGTGAGAAACGATTTGACATATGAATTGTATTTTTTTTTCTGCCTCAAAACGTTAGCCGCAGTCGTCAAAAATGGACGATATGGTCAAAGGTGAAAGGAAGTACAATACTTAGAGGTTATAACATGTCACTTTTCATATCATACCTAATATCAGCCCGAGACCCCCATATCAGCCCGAGGGCCGCAGGCCAGAGGGCTGATATTGGTCGAGGGCTGATATTAGGTATGATATGAAAAGTGACATTTTGTAACCTTTTTATCATATATCAAACTTTGTTCTCTACAAAAAATTATCTTAAAACAAAATAGATAGATTGTTTTCAAGAAGGGATGTAGGGCCTAGGTATATTAAGATGTAACAAAACGATCCTGCTTTTAAGAGTTAAGTTTGATAAAGATACTGTGAGCAGCTCTTCTTATTCAAATTACTAGAATATTGAATCATTTGGTGTTTTAAAGGAATAAGTACAGATAAAAGCGACAACAACATCATTTTATGGTGAATTTAACGTACAAGTGCTGCAAATGACGTTACTCTGCAAAGGGAGATAACTCTAACCAAAAGTCCCCCCGGGCTGATATTGATATGGATTTGCGGACCGGTCTGATATGGCTGATATGGATTTGCGGACCGGGCGGCAATATGGGTGCTGTGTCCTTGCCTCTATCGCACATGCAAAACACCCCATATTATTGTTAGATATATGATAACACAATATAATATCCGACATAACAAGGGTATCAAAACAAACAAAAGATTTATTCAGTTGTCAATTTTAATGTAAAAAATCGTACCAGATTATCTTTATGTTTTGTAAAGCTAATATTATATCCTTCTTTTATTCTTTTATTAGCCATTTTGACGTTAAGATTTATTTGCTTGTCAAATTGTGACACAAAAAATACATAAAATTTATTCATCTGAAATGTTTCCTTCATTGCCCTTTTTACTTTGTAACTTGCAGTATATCAACTTTTAATGAAGAATCTGATAATGTTTCAAAAAACCATTACCTCTGTTATTGCACATTATAATTGCGCCCTGCAGCAATAAAACGTCATCTTCTGCTCACATGGCACAGCTTATATATGTTACACAAGCCAAGTGTTTATCTTTACGTTTTTCCGTACATATGTCAACCGGCAACCTTTCATTACTTATTTTATATTTTGTATTAAGTAAGTTATACGTTCAATTACGTATGACAATTTGGTTTCACATTCAATGACCTTGCACTATATATAATAGTATGAAGTGAGTTAGGTACAAAACCTGACGATTCTTTTCTTAGGATGTATCTTTTTCATCTATTAATGAACTTTAGTGCTTCTACCTTGAATTCAGTTCTACATTTATTATCTGAACAGTTAAACACATTACTGTTAAAAACAACTAATGGCTTTTCCTTGGAAATCATTGTCAGATGAAATCAAAACTAAGTAAAATCCAAATGAATTTGATTTTAAATATTTGCCTTGTTTGTCCAAATAAAAAGGCAATTCTTACTCAATAAACATCAAATACCAAATGTAAAACCAAGTGAACATAAATGTTGGCATTTCTCTCATGTTTCTCATGTAAAATAATTCCCTTTGGAACATTAATATAGTACGCTGAACATTAAAGGGAATCAACAACCTAGCTTGTGAAACCTAATTGACCATTGTTAAAGAGAGCACCCAGAAGGGTAAGGGGGTCATATGACACAAACTTGGTACTGGCTGTCAGCTGTAAGCGGTTCGTAATCAAACTAGTTTTTCCCTACCGAGCATTTACGACTCTTTCGACTCTTTCGGGGCCCTGCTAATAAAACTCTGGAAGTTAAAAATTCGGGTTGCAGACCCCCTTTAATATTTCATTACCAAATATGTTATACTCACTAGGTATATCATAATGAATCATAACCAGCACTATATACAAGTATACGAAGTGAGTTAGGTACAAAACATGACGATTCTTTTCTTTGGTTATATCTTTTTTATCTATTAATGAACCTTAGTGCTTATACCTTGAATTCAGTTCTACATTTATTATCTGAACATTTAAACACATTACAGTTACAAACAACCAATGGAAATCATTGTCAGATGAAATCAAAACTGAGTAAAATCCAAATGTTTTTTATTTTAAATATTTTTCATTTTCTGTAATTGACGGCCTCTTAAAAACAATCTGAATGCTACAAATGTAATCATGCTTACTAAAACCTAAAAACTAAATCGTCAATAAAAGTTCAATTAATTTCATTTCATTTCATTTATTTTTCAATTCGAATAGTGCACTTTTATGCACTTCGAAGCAATGAGGTTACAGCTGCCACAACAATAGATTTAAGTCTAGACGCAATATGAATACAGTCAGAGCTGCCATTAATATTATGATAGAAAAGGTATGAATTTGGCCATGGCTACCATTAAATTATGATCTTTATTTATTTTAAAGTAAGAAAATTCTTTTGGTATTTGCATTCAAGATTTAGCATTGTTTTCTTCTTCAATTATTATTTGGTTGTTACGCAATAAATTTATCAATTATGACCAGAACCAAAGTCACTTTTATGTTTGATAATCTTGTGAGATTTTTTTTTGTTTTGTAAGCTCTTAAAACGTTTTTAAACCTATTCAGTCATAACCGAAACAGATTAATCTGTCATATCCCATTCTTTCTCCACAGATGAAGATCAAGTCATCAAATGTTGATACAGCCTCTGTTCTATTACGCCAAAATCCGTGGGTTCCGGCAGTTTTCCCTGGTGGAAAAAAATTGCAACACAATCAATTTTAATTTCTTTATCAAATGACAACGCTTCTCGCATGGAAAGGGTGGTACATATCACAATGCATTTATTCAGTAGCAATACTGATAATTTAAAATCATCGTCGCTGATTGCACAGCTTACTTTGATTGCCTCCAACCAGGCATCTCCCATTCTATCCCTCAAACTTGGCGTCATATAACAGATGTAGCATTGGGCTGTCAAATTGCCGGAAATGATGACCAGGTGTGATTATTAGTTGTAAGACATGACTCCCCACACCATGACGCTCCCTCCTCCAAATCTGTCGACCTGAACGCAGTTCGGTGCGAAACGTTAATTTCGGCAGGTTTCTTGCCGTCACGTCTGTGAAGTAGGAAACGGGACTCGTCACTGCACCAGACACGTATCCCATTCCTTAGGGTCAATATCCTCACGTTAGTGCACCATCGGAGACGTTTACATCGATGTTGGCGTCTCAGAAGAGGTTCGACAAATGGTCGTCATGCATGAATATTAGCCTCATGTAAACCATTCCTGATGGTTTGGGCTGACAATCTCCTCAAACCAGGCACTTGTGTTACAGTGCCGATTGGTGTGGCTTGGCGATTACGTAGGTGGGTGACCCGGATGAAACGATCCTGAGCCGTTGTGGCGATCCTTGGTCTACCACTCCGAGGACAGTCTTCGTTTGCATGGAACTGTCTGTAGCGATTCCAAATCAGGAGATCGTTGTTTTATGGACATTTAAACTGGCGGGCAACTGTTTCAAAACATTCCGGCCTGAATCCGACCAATGGCAATATTTCGATCTGAAATATTCAATTAGGGCAATTTCGTCCTTGATTTTTGGAGTAAACGAATTGAATATATTGCCAAACTACGTTTTCTGTTAAATACCACGGCTTAAACTGTGATTTACTCGATTTGTACGTGCACTTCACTTTTAGCATTATGCACATGACTGTTTCGCACATTCTCGAAACAAATCAGATTAAATGTCATCGTGCGTTAATAATGCTGAGTTTGGGAGCTATTACTATTAGTGTTGTTTGACTCATTCAGCAAGAAATTACAAAGGTTCTATAAACCTTGGCCTTTTATCACAGTCGACAAACAGCTTTCCCCTTCAGAGGTCGTTGAAGTATATGCCATCGAAACTCGATAGGCTATTCTGGATAGTGTGCTAAGACATTTTATCCTCTGCAATGCTATTCTTATTTGGGTAAAGTATATGGACAGGTTCAGGTTCGTCTAGGTGAAACTGTTGTCAAGGATCTATCCCGTCAATATTAAAGGTTCATGACGAAACATCACAACAGAACTTCTTTACATCGCTCGACCTTGCAAGTGACCTTGGTAAAGATGGCCTTAGCTTCTTGGGAACAGTGCGAAAGAGCCGCAAGATGGTGCCCCAAGAATTCTTGCCCAACAAAACAAGTCTAATTGAATCCTCTATTTTTGGATTTCGGGAGACATCGACACTTGTGTCGTACGTACCCAAGAAGAACAAGTCTGTTTTACTCTTGTCCACAATGCACAGCTCTTGAGACATCGTTGCTGAGAACCACAACAATCTTGAAATAAGTATGCAATATAATAAAACCTAAGGTGGAGTCGATTCGCTGGAACAACTCGTTTACAAGAATATGACCAAAAGACGTACCAAACGGTGGCCCATGGATTAATTGATGAACATGTTGGATGTTGCTAGCGTGGCTTTATACATCATTTGGATACTGAAGAAAGATACTACAAGAAAGAGTAGACGTCTTTCTTTCCTGCAACAACAAGGCGAAGGGCTTGCTTATGACCAGATAAAGCGGCGCTTTGACAGCAACATTGCTGGTCTACGTTCACTTAGACAAGACTTCACCAATGTAGCATTCGAACCCCTACCTGCAGTCCCAACAGCAGCAGTAGAGACTGCAGCAAGTACCTTGTCTTCAGAGTCCCCCACTAAGAAGAAGCGGCGTTCTCACATCGGTCCACGCCACAAAGATGTCAAAATTGCAATGACGAAGCAGACAACGTGTTCAGTTGGTGAAATTGTGGCCTGTGCAAACCATGGCACTGTCACATTTCGTTGCACTGGTTGTGAACAAGCCGACTGACTTATCAGTGTTCAAGTGTTTGAACAACATTGCATTTTATTGGAATTTTATAAATAATAACACCATATTTGCTCAATTTTATAATCGGTTTGTGAATAACATACAGAATGTTGAGTTTTGGATTTAGTAGCCTTTTCTTAGGCCCTCCAAACAAATCGTATGATTAGTTCCAGGGAGAGATGTGGACCCTAAAAACAGATATACATACATTAGAAATAAACTGTTTAATTTTACACGCAGACAAGGTTGCAGGTAGTTCATAAAACGTTTTGGTTGAACTTTGAAGTTTCAAATTCCCTGTTTTATTAAGGTCAGGCCCCCTATTCTAGAAACGTTCGTAGCGCTAAGAATTCTTAAAAACGTTCGTATCGACTACGAAGATTTACATTCCCAATTCTCGAAAAGTTCGTGGTTTTAAGAATTCTTAAATCTACGAAAATATCTAAGAAAGGTTATAGGCTGTCGTAAATAACTTACGGAAAAAAAATGGCGACGTTCATTGCAGTTATGAATGATGTTAAAAATCACTTACCTATTAAGGAAATATTTAGACTTGCTAGATGACCGAGAGGTTCTTTACCGATATAGACCGACACGGAATGGGATTGAACAGTTGATAGCTATTGCCTCCCCCAAGTTGCTGAGAACAACACAGCGTTCCGTCCCCCTTAGTCCCGACATACAGGTGCTTGTCACCCTCAGGTATCGGGGCAAGGGGAGGGTTTCAGTCTGAACTGGCTGATTTACATGGTGCACGTGTCGCAGCCCAGTGTTTCACGGGCCATAACTGCATTTATCTCGACTTGCACAGCAATGTCGGTTTACCATTGGTCAAAACCGGTCACGTGCCGTAGGTATATTTAGCTATGTTAAACTGGGCCACGCGCCCCCCTAGTAACAAGCAACGACGGAGTGTCAAGAGTTATCTCCCTTGCCCTTTGTTCGGTAAACAAGGCCACGCTACGCTCGATTGTTGTAACGTCATGTATGCTCGGTGAATTGCCCTGCACATGCTGAAGTCAGCTTTAAACAAAAAACATTACTGATATAAGTGAAATGTTCTTCAAATAGGATTGGTACCGCTAAAATACATTAGCAAGTCATACGGCATCTCAACGGCATGTTGACCCGCTCACTCGCGGCAAGGTTGTCCACCAGCGAGCTCAAGATTCAAATAATGCAAACAGAAAGCCGACCTATGAATAATAGTTAAGTTAAAAGTCACCGCTTTTTGTTTATTGTACTCTCAAACCAACCTGTACATTCTGCTATGAAGTCTGTCTCATCTATAACTCCGACACTATCAAATTAATCCCGCTTGGTCCTACTCGACAGTCCGCCATGACAGGGACTTCTACGGCCGCTTCAAATCGAATGTGGTGCGAATGCACGAGGTCACGTGACCAAACAATCAAACTTTAGAAATGACCGCATTACTCGGTATTTTGATTTTTTTTCGTAAATCCTAAATTTCCGTCTAGTACCGTGCGCTTCGCTGCGGTACTAGACCATACTTTTGGTCATTAACGCGATGGTGTATAAATTATATTTGTAAATACCTAAATAAAAGAGTAACACTGATCTGATCAGACGCCATTTTGGCCAATCTCATCTTTCAAGCCAGATTTAAAGCATTTAGAAAAGGTGCTCGTCGAGATAAATTCGTTACCATGTGTCCGCGAGTTTGATATGGAGATTTATCATGTGTCCGAGTTAAATATCAAACTCGAACTTCGTTCTCGTTTGATATTTAACTCGGACTGTTCTCGTTTGATATTTAACTCGGACACATGATAAATCTCCATATCAAACTCGCGAACACATGGTAACTTATAGTGTTGATTTTCTGTGGACTGAACAAAATCACTTTCCCTAAGGGAAATCGGTTGAGTTCCGTGAGAGACGGATTCCACAGCATCGGCGGATTCCCTCGTGTGATAGGGGCAGTGGGCGGAACCTTGGTTCCCATCATTCGGTCGGCCCTGGACGAAGAAGCGTTCGTCTCCCGTAAGGGATTTCACGCCGTCAACATCCAGGCGATTTGTGATTCCACACTGAGGTAAACATTGTTATCGTTCACAACATTATGTCCCATTTAATGACAAAATGTCAAAATATGTGAGAATAGTAAAGTGTGCCGTCACTGTTTACATTCTTAATGACCTTCACCTTAAAAAGGCACTTTGTTTGAGGCACTTTTGAGGATGTCTATCAGATAACCAATATTTTAATTTAAAATTTAATGGATAATATGGATATTAAGAAATATAAGTAAGTTTGCATCAAACTAATAAAATGCAACTCTGAATACCATGAATTAAAATAAATTTCAAATTATAACCCCAAATAAACAAGGAGGGAAACTTTTATAATTTGATGTCATTTTAGAAATCAAAACATTTCCTCCCTACCCATAATAACAAAAGCACAGCAAGTTTTCAAAGTTTTGAGTTTAAACAATTGTTATAAATATATTTTATTTGAAATGTTATATTCCCTAAGATGGAACTGAGAATAATGTAGAAGTAACATAAATTAATTATTCATTGCTTTATTGTATTTAACAGATAACTTGACTACTTCTTCATGTTAAACTTCTGAGTGAAAGCAAGACAAACTTGTTAATGTTAATATAATTTTGCAGAATAAGTAATGTGGTGTGCAAGTGGCAAGGAAGCAGCCATGACAGTTTTATACTCTCCAACAGCCAGATTGGGGGGTACCTGGAAGGCAAGGCTGGTACTGATGGATGGCTGCTTGGGGATTCAGGGTAATGCTTGTTTTTAACGTTTAACCAAATATTTTTCATATGCTTAAATATTTATTTATTACAAAAAATTAAAATAAGATTTAATAATATATTTGTCAATTTGTAATCACAATATATAATTGAGCATTGTTGCCAATATTTTGTTTTACATTTATTTGTTGTTTATTATGATGAAACATATACAATATTTTCCACAGATCGTGGTTGCTGACGCCTATAACCAACCCATGCAACGCGGCCGAGGAAGCCTACAACAAGGCCCATGTAAAAACTAGGAATACCATTGAGAGGGCATTTGGCGTATTCAAATCAGGGTTTAGGTAAATTGATTTTCAATAATGTTAACAAAGCATTATGATAACCGTTGATGTCTTGCAGTGTTGGATTAGCATTATGATTGAGAATTAGTAACTTATGTCAAGCATTACAATGTCATATCAATCACTATAACTTTACCTTATTTTCAATTGAGGAGAGATCTCCATTCTCTTCGATCACATCTCCACCGGTTTTTCTCCTGTCTTTTTTTTTGAAGGGCAGCTTTCTTCCTCGTAAACTCCTATAGAGAAAATATTTAACCACCAAGTATAACATAATCCATTTTCAGATATCTGCCTTAATGGTATGGGATCTATGTGGTTAAATTTAATTGTTTTACATTGCTCTCCATTGAATTCCATTTAGTTATCATTGTCAAACCTATTAAGTAGTATTTAAGATTTGTTCATTACTAATTCTCTACCTAAGTCTCATCCTCGATTATCCAGCGCTTTCGTTCCGATAAATCTACACTACAAGCCCTGGAAAACTTTATGAGGTTTTACCTCGAACCAAATTTTCGCCCTTTGCAATGACTCAGCAAAACGCTTACTTGATTTGTCGAGTTGTTTACGCAAGTAGTGTCTGCGTTTCGTTTATGATAAACTTGGATGCAAAGGGTGGTCTTTGGTTTGAGGTAAAACCTTGTAAAGTTTTCCAGGGCTTGTAGTGTAGATTTATCGGAACGAAAGCGCTGGATTATCGAGGATGACTAAATCTCTACCCTTTTACTTCTATGCTTTATTTTGACATGCATGTTGTCAACCTCTTACATGATTCAATTTTTCAACTTAAGTTTTCCACTGATAACAACATCAATTAATTTATTTTCAGATAGCTTACTCCAAGTCAGCCCACTTTTTCTTTGCTTGTGGGATGTCCCTCAGGGTTTTGCTGTTTGCATTAATTCTGTAAACCAGAATTCACTTCATTCTACTCAAATATATCATTTATATACTGAAAAAATAATCAACATGTAATAAAATCATTAATGAGAAAACATTTAATGTGTCTGTTTTCCTTACGTTACTATGTTTTATATATTCCAAAATCTCGATAACGTAGATTAATTAAATTAAACTATTAAAAACTTCAAAACAATATAATTATAAGGGATTGTATACAAATTAAAAATGTTAAATGATGCTAACTTTTGCATGATGTCCGCCCACACTTTCCTTTTCTGCGTCTGGGTGGTCGAGGCAGAGAAGTGCCCAAAGAGGAGTTTATATTGCCCTTGAACTCTCTCAATGAGCACTTCTACCTCGGTGGCCGTCCAGTTTATAGTTCGCTGTTTTCGCGGTGTGCCGCTCACGCAACTCATTACTGTCATTTCTGACATTATTGTCGGCTGCTGTTTACAAACAGTGGAATCCTCATGCGAATGATGACATCACTGGGAAATCCCCTGTAAAACACGACTTCGCAACAAAAGAGTTCCATTCTTATCTTACGAAAGCTGACTAAACTTTTATGAACTTAAAAATAGCTACGAACGAAATAAGAACGTTTCGAGAATTGATCTTATCGTATCTTAAAATTTGTCGTAGGAGGATAAGAATTCTTAGCGCTAAGAACGTTTTTACGAGTATAGGGGGCCAGGTAATTACTGGTTTTAAGATTTTTAAAAGTTGGATAACACACATAAGGTATGTTCTATCATTGATTGTTCAAGTACATGCATATAGTGAATCAGTCTGTAAGTAAATCTAGCCTCAATAATGCTCGTTTCACTCTGATATTGAGTCTAGCGAAACGTAGTAGCGGGTCGCGTCAGCCAATCTTTCAAAATGACCAATTATAATTTTTGTCACATGTGCTTTTACCGATACCCAAATATGGAAAAACAGCCTGGGGTCATATTTGACCCCAAACATAGTTTGTGCCATTTTTTGGCACCGTCGTACATTATTAAGTATTTTAAAAAATTATTTGTTGTCATTGATTTATTACTCTTCAGTGTCAGCTGGGCAATGGGGAAAGTAGAATTTATCACCCAACCGAATCACAGTGACATTTATTTCAGTATTTCATATGGACCTAGTGTTGACATTGGATTCCATCACATTGAGCCCATTTCCCAAATATGACAGACACACTGTCCTTGACTTCACTTGGGTTTGAATTTATTACACACACAGCATTTTTCTTCTTCTGTAATGTTTTCTAATTCTGTGTCCATATCACCCTCAGAGCCTATATGTGCTTCTTTGTGCTTTGTTTTGGTTTGTTTTGGTTTTTTCTGTCTTCTCGATAACTTTCTTCTCTTTGTAAACTGTCTTTTCTGTGACTGCTTTTCCTGACACAACTTTCCTAATGTTTTCTTTGCATTCGTTTTTATCTTGATTGCCTCTTCCTGTTTATAAGTGTGTAGTGAATAGAGCCGAGGGAGACATCACTGAGTCTTGCTGAGGAAGTGCAGCAGGAGGGGATTCAGAAGATGGAACATCAGGAACATCTGCACCATCACCACCATCATTGTTGACGTTGAACATTTCAGCTGTTGTTGTAGCATAAATAAATTTATAATTAGGTGACCCTTTGGCATCTATTAAGGGAACCCCCTTAAAACCTATTTTCACCTTTTTCTTCAGAAGCTCAAGGCCTAGTCTACAGACTCAAAAATTAGATAAGGAGAATTCTAAATTGTACATTTAGTGACCCTGTGGACCCTAC
Source organism: Steromphala cineraria (assembly GCA_916613615.1). Taxonomy (NCBI): domain Eukaryota; kingdom Metazoa; phylum Mollusca; class Gastropoda; order Trochida; family Trochidae; genus Steromphala; species Steromphala cineraria. The sequence goes on from OU744729.1 coordinate 13,084,060, forward strand.
TAAAGGGAGAACCACGTTTGTCACACCCTAAAGCAAAATTGATATGTAGCCTGATGAGCTACAGAGCCAATGGCTCTATTTTTGTATATTTTCACGCCTTGATTAGCTTCTGTTGTTGAATATCAAACAGAATGTCCCCTGTTGACATAGGTTTTGCCTCAGCACGTCATTTTGCAAATGTCACCAGCATGATCCAAAGTAACTTTCGCTGACAATGTAAATGACAATCAAATACAGCGGAAACGCATATTAATGTACTGTCATGACATTAATCTGTTTTATTTTCTTACCCTTCAATCATATTCTGATGAGCGTCGAAGTTTGGTCATACTAAATAGGTTTTTAAAAACTATGCAAATTTAAATCTCCAGCTTTTTAAAACCGACACCATCAACGTGTGAAATGAGCACAGTGATTCATGGATGAAAGAGGATCCAATCAAGATTGTCTTAAGAAATTCCATCCAAGTTTTACAAATGATTGATCATTTAATGAAAACAACTGCCCAACATGATTGGCATGTCCTTCCCCTTGTGTTTATTCCAATTAAAGTAAATATAGCTGTTTGTTACCGAAGAGTTTCAGGTCAAACCTTTTCTTCAAAGAGTAATTGATATCTGTTGAGTTTAAGAAATAGTATTTTCTAGTTAGTTTCTAGTTTGTATTTATAGCTCATTTTGACACATCAAATAAAACATTCAATGTTTTGTGAAGGTGATGAATGTTCATGCAAAGTCATTCAGTGCAAAACTTCATATCAAGTAAGATTGTGATTGGTTTAAACGATTACAATCTAAAACATATCTTTCTAAATACACTTTACAGACATTTTTGAATAATTCTAAACGTTTGGTAATAGTATGAACACGGCCAGAGCTGCAATTAAATTATAATATTAATTTATTTCAAAGTTAGAACAAATCTAAGACGTTTTTTATTAGCATTCAATATTAAGTTTTCTTCTTCAATTCAAATTTGGTTGTAGCTGTTTTACCTGTTTACTTAATTAAGTTAAGATGCATCAATAGTGAGTCATTCCAAATAAATAAAATTCAAAAATTATTAATGTCTTAAAAACAAATGTTTTTCATCTGTTTTTACCCCCCATATAACATAAACAAATAAGAGCATCCTCATATGACTTCAATAACAAAAAATGTTCAAAGAAAAGGTTTTAACAATTATCTTACTTAGTTTATTATACATGTAAACAGTTTCTTAAATCTGTAACAATCTTTACATATCAAGTCTTATCTAGGCATTTTCAAACAGATATTTGTCAAATCAGCATGTTTCAGTACTGAGCAATGCAGCATTGTTAGTTACACTTAACCTTTACATGACCTTGCTTTGTCCAATCTGCAGGAAACATTTCACCTAAATTTCAAAGTCTGACTCTATTTGAAAATGACCTTGCGTTTACAATATGATTTTGATATATTGAAAGTGATATATCAATTCTGTTACGCAACATTCTTAACTTGATAAAACTTTATAAAAACTTTATAAAAAATACCTATATAACATTTCCTATCAGAAACTTGACAATGAATAAATTATACAATTTTGTGAAATTCAATTGGACAAAAAATCTGAAACCATAACGGCAAGACGAAATAGATGGAATTTGCAATAATGCGACTATAGTTTGACATAGGACGAGAAATGCTTGAGGATTCTACCTAATAAGCTAAAATCACGAAAAAATATATTTTATAATATGACACAGATATCAGAATCTAAACTAATTAAAACTGTTCGTAGAAAACTGTCTGTTTGAATTTCCTTTAGAATCTAATTGAGTGCCAACAACCATATCTGTTACATTATGTATAGTTATTCTTTCCTCCAGATACTGTAATTATTGATTGAATGTAATAATATCTTAATATCATTTATAAATAAAAAAATGTCAATACACTGATTCGATATTTGAATTTACACTTAAACTGTATGAAAATAAATACCCATGCCAATTTCAATTTTCAGCTTGTGAATACCGAAACCATCACCTTGAGAAATGAGCCCAGTGATTCATCGATGAAAGAGGACCAAATCAAGATACCCTTTTAGAAAATCTATACAAGTTTTTCCAAATGATTGATTAAGCTTTCAATTTACAAATAATGTTTTAGCTTTCTTGTTGATCAACTGCCCAAGATACATGTGCCTGACATGTCCTTCTCTTTGTTTTCATTAAAATCAAAGTAAATATAACTGTTCGTCACGAAAAACATCTCATTAAAAATAATCAAAGGACAAACCTTTTTCTTCAAATGACATCTGAATAATGTGTTGATTTAGAAAGGGAAATTGGATTTTCAAGTTAGCGTTAATAATTAGAATTTAGAGGTTAGAATGTACAGGAACGGTCATTCAGTGCAAACGATTAAGAATGTGATGGGTTAAAACGATAACATCTAAAACAAAACAATATATAACTTTTTATGATATTTGCATTTAACTGTTTCACACACTTCCTTTCAACATGTTTGAATAATTCAAAACGATTTAGAAGGCATCAAATGTTTCCTTTTCAGTACATAAAACAGCTAAAATTAATGGCATCAATGTTGTATACATATCGAAACTGGTGGCATATTTTAGCAAATGCAATGGAGATAGCAAGTATGCATTCTTTTTTCCCTTGGATTTAGGTGCGAACACTGCCATTATGAATCCAGGGTAAGGGTAAGTCATGTCCGTTTGTTTATAACCATCTTTGAAGAACAATTTTCATAAACAATTCCTACTTTTCAATCTAAAAGTACAGGGAAGTTTTAACTGAATTACTGAAACTCTCTCTCTATATATATACCAAAGCCTTACTATTCACACCACGACATACTCAAAAGTTTTTAAATGAGATGTTTGAAAAGGTCATTCTAGGAATATCTGTTAAGGAATCATTAACCGAATGATGTTCATCACAATACTGATTAACATCATTTTTTTACGATATTGTGCGAAGATTCTTATGATTTATTCTTTGAATTTTAGTATGCAAAGTGGTCTGTGAATTAGATTGTATTCTAGAATTGCATGATTTAAGGCGAGTTATAAGAAGTTTAATACCGTTTTATAACGATTGGACATGTTTATAGACAGTCAGTATTAGCCACAATTCTGAGTATTTACAGACTTATATATTTAAGAAATGAATATTAAAGGAACATGTACTGCGAAAGTACACTACTTATTTTTGTAAGCCTAAAACCGAATTTGAAAACAAGCACAAATAATCGGCACATAAAAACATTTATGATTCTAGAAAATCTGAGTCAACGAAAATACCTCTGTAACAATCTTGCTCCATAACTGTATGTATTTAGAAGATAAAAAGTTAAATTACAAAACAATCTATTAGCACGCCACTGAGACTGTCAAAATTGTCTGAAATAGTGGTTTGTGATATCTTCTGTTTTTAATTACAGATCAATGATGATGTCAAACATATAAACGTTTAGTTGTAACAATGTGTCATAAAGGGTCTTTATTTAATGAATCAAAAGCCTTTTTAAAATCAACAAATTAACAATGAATGCGTCCTTTGAATTAAGAAAATATTCTGGATAATACTTTGTAGGGAAATCATATTGTCAACTGTTGAGTGGCCCTTATTACAACCTTTTATTTGTTTGAGGTAGGAAAAGGGCTTCGCTTTATCACAGGTTAGTTTTTGAATTGCTTCTTTTGGAAAGCATTGTCGTGCAATTGGTAACATTTGTTTTGTTCTCGATAGTCTTCTGAATTATCAGAATTATTATTGGTTTTAGCTGAGTTCCCGTTGGCGTTGCCCTTCCCTTTTCGTTTCCGGAGCAGATCTCTAAAACTATGTGACCGATCATCACCAAACTTGGTATACTGTCTCTCCATATCATGTAGATGTGCCTTTTGAAGGTTATAGATTTCTCAAAAATTTAATTATTTTTTTATTTCCATGACAACAATTTGGACTTAGTCTTTTTCAATGGTTTCAGCATCAAATCATTTAGAATTTTGAATATTTTGTTTGCCACAATTGTAGAGTTGATAGGTTATTTATTCAAGTTGAATTATACAGAGAACATTAATGGTGCTTTATGATAGTATTGTTTAGAGGTTTGGAGCATTTGAGGAATGGGGAGACATCTGTTTTTACGGGTAAAAACACTTTCTAGTTGGATACTGTCCCTTTGAGGCCTCTACTGGTTACGTTTGAATGGGTAAGTTTAAACCTTTTAATGCTTTGATGATATAACTCCTTGTTTTCATTACCTTAAAGCAGTTTTTAGCCACGTACTCCGGTCTATTATATCTATAAAATCGCAAATAACATATATTCAGAATCAATGTTAAATAAAGGTCTTAACTGCCTTTAGCAGTTTTAAAGGTTATGTTGAATGCTAACTTGAGTTTTCACATCACATCGATAATAAGTGCCAGAAACAGTTGATTTGTGTAAATTAAGTTCATTATCGAGTCAAAAAGGGTCTCTAATTGCAAATTGATTGCCTTCTTCTAGCATGGTAAGCACCATTTGCGTGAAACCTTGCGGTGAAAGAATAAACAGTTTTGCTGCTTGTGTAAAACCTAAGTCAACGATTTGGGTATTGTCAGGATGACCATTTCCTGACAAACGATTAAATTTTTCTTCATTTTCAAGTAATTGTCTTTTTAAAGTGAATATAAAATAAAGAAGCAAAGAATGATTCACAGTCCAATATTGACATTCATTATTGCTTTTTCAGATTCCAAACTGAACAAACTGTCGAATTCTAGATTATTTCACCAGACTGAGCACAAGTAATCGCTGATATTTTTTGTAAACACGAGCCGAGTCGCTGCTTTAATTAGTTGTCCGACTAGTAGTATGTAACTTTGTCTAGACAGCAGCAGTGACTCGACTTTTTTAACACTGGTCAGTTCTCACTTTTCATTTAGATTAAATTTCAATTTTTGTGAAGCATTAAAAGTTTGAGATATAGTTTTGTTAACTTGTTCACAAATACATGTTGTATTTACTGTCTTTAATGTAGTCACAAGCAAATCTTATCTGTTTGAATCTCATGTTGGCTGCTGTGCGTGTCGGCTGATCAGCTTTGATGCTTTGATTACGTAATATTTATTCCGGTATGACATTAACAATGTGGGAATAAGTGTGGGTTAAACTGACATCACGAACTTAAGTCACTTACAAACTTACGCTTTTCGACCATACTTTGTGGCGATAGGGAATGCTAAACGATGTACAAGGAACTGATTTAATCGTAACTTCTGGAAAATTAAATTCAGGATAGATAGAAATGTGTTCAAACTATTGTCGGAACCAATCGGAAAGAAACAGAAATTAATGTGAGTGACAGTTCAGAATTTGACAAAGAAACTTAACACCTTCAACTCCTTGTTTGATATAAATGACTTAACGGAAGACAGAACTACTTTTTATGACAATCTCCCTCCTAATGAGACTTCAGGTATCTCCGTTAATAACATCAGAGAAAACTTTAGAAACTAAACTGCGGCTATAGTTCAAGCAGATGACGAAGCTATTGTTTTACTTTTAAAGTCTTCTGACCTCGCTTACAGAAATGAGATTTTTCATTTTACAAATTGGTGCAAAGATAACTTTTTTATCTTGAATATATAAAAACAAAAGAAATTGTTTAGATTTCTTGAAATCAACTATCCCTCCAGGACCTATTTCAATAAACAATGAAGAAAGAGAAATTGTTCACAAAGACCAATATGTTGGCACTATATCATTGACTGTACGCTTACTTGGAATGACAATGTTGATTACCTTTTCAAAAAAGGCCAGCGAAGATTGTATTTCTAACGTCTATTACATATTTCTAGAATTGGATGTTCTCTGATGGAACTGTTTTACAAAACATTTATACAAAGCATTTTTACTTTTAATCTTCTTTGTTGGTTTGGGAACCTGTCTGTTCAAAACAAATCTAAACTGAACAATATTATTGGTGCAGATTCAATAACACCTATCAAAAAACTTAATGAGCAGCAAATTACCAAAATTTATTATTGAACTTCTCCCATCAGGACGTCGTCTTAGCATGCCGATAGCTAGAACAAACATTTTCCATCATTGGTTTGAACCAGCTGTTATCAAACTTTCAACAACAGATGATTTATATTCATTTACAATTTTTTAAAGATATATTTGATTCTTTTTTTTATCGAAGTCATTTTATGTTAACCATTTTACATCACTGGCTTTTTGTATATTAGCCAAAACTAAGCTCTAACTATATGTCTTTATTTATTTTTGTGTTATTTTAGTGCTTCTTTAAATGTGCTATGTTGTGATTTAATGTTCTTTTACGTGTATACATGTATGTTTTACGATGTAGCCAGAATAGCCTTCAGGAGCTGGATTTTCAAAGTTCTCTTAGTTATAAGATAGTCGTAAGTACCATACATTAACATTGACTTACGACTATCTTAGCACTAGGAGAGCTTTGAAAATATAGGCTCAGGATAATAAGTGATTGTCTTATTGTTGAGTCCTATCTTATCTAGATACAAACAGCGGATGTAGCAGGATGGTTTAATAATCACCTGCAGTCTATTGTCCAGAGTGTTGTGGCCATTCTGTAAAATATTCATCTGAACACATGACATCCCAAAAATATTTATCTGTCATCTAACGACACAATACGAATTTAACCATGTGGGCATTGCCTGAATCATTCTCTTCCCACAGAAGCAGATCAAGTCAAGAAATGTTGATACAGCCTCTGTTATATTACGCCTCTGTTATATTATATTCCGTCAGTTCCGGCAGTTTCCCATGGCGGAAAGAAATTGAACCACAATCCATTTGTATTTCTTTATCAAATGACAACGCTTTATATATTTTCACGCCTTGTTTAGCTTTCTATTGTTGAATATCAAACAGAATGTCCCCTGTTGACATAGGATTTGCCTCAGCACGTCATTTTGCAAAGGTCACCAGCAAAGGTCACCAGCTTGATCCAAAGTAACAGCTTCTGACAATGTAAACGAAAATCGACTACGGCGGAAACGCATATTAATGTACTGTCTTGACATTGATCTGTTATATTGTTTTACCCTTCAATCATATTCTGATTTGCGTCGAAGTTTGGTCAAACTAAATATTTTTTTTAAAACTATGCAAATTTAAATCTTCAGCTTTTTAAAACCAACACCATCAACATGTGAAATGAGCACAGTGATTCATGGATGAAGGAGGATCCAATCAAGATTGTTTTAAGAAATTCCATCCAAGTTTTTCCAAATGATTGATCATTTAATGAAAACAACTGCCCAACATGATTGGCATGTCCTTCCCTTTGTTTTTATTCCAATTAAAGTAAATATAGCTGTTTGTTACCGAAAATTTCAGGTCAAACTTGTTCTTCCAATGGTAATTGATATCTGAAGGATTTGTTGATTGAGTTTAAGAAATAGTATTTTCTAGTTAGTTTCTAGTTTGTATTTATAGCTCATTTTGACACATCAAATAAAACATTCAATGATTTGTGAAAGTGATGAATGTACATGCAAAGTCATTCAGTGCAAACCCTCATATCAATTAAGGTTGTGATGAGTTTAAACGATTACAATCTAAGACAAAACTATCTAAACAACTTTTTTAAATATTTTGACACTCTCTACCGACATATTTGAATAATTCAAAATATTTGATGATAGTATAAACACGGCCAGAGCTGCAATTAAATTATAGTATTAATTTATTTCAAAGTTAGAACAAATCTAAGACGTTTTGTATAAGCATTCAATATTTAGTTTTTTTTCTTCAATTCAAATTTGGTTGTAGCTGTTTTACCTGTTTACTTAATTAAGTTAAGATGCATCAATAGTGAGTCATTCCAAATAAATAAAATTCAAAAATTATTAATGTCTTAAAAACAAATGTTTTTCATCTGTTTTTACCCCCATATAACATAAACAAATAAGAGCATCCTCATATGACTTCAATAACAAAAAATGTTCAAAGAAAAGGTTTTAACAATTATCTTGCTTATTTTATTATACATGTAAACAGTTTCTTAAATCTGTAACAATCTTTACAGATCAAGTCTTATCTAGGCATGTTCAAACAGATATTTGTGAAATCAGCATGATTAGTACTGAGCAATGCTGCATTGTTAGTTAGTCTTTACCTTAACATGACCTTGCTTTGTCCAATCTGCAGAAAACATTTCACCTAAATTTCTAAGTCTTACTCTTTTTGAAAATGACCTTGCGTTTACGATACAATTTTTATATATTGAAAGTGATATTTCAATTCTGTTACGCAACATTCTTTACTTGATAAAACTTTATAAAAATTACCTATATAACATTTCCTATCAGAAACTTGACAATGAATAAACTATACAATTTTGTGAAATTCAATTGGACAAAAATCTGAAACCATAATGGCAAGAAGAAAAAGATGGAATTTGCAATAATGCGACTATAGTTTGACACAGGACGAGAAATGCTTGAGGATTTTACCTGATAAGCGATCACGAAACTAAACTAATTAAAACTGTTCGTAGAAAACTGTCTGTTTGAATTTCTTTAGAATCTAATTGAGTGCCAACAACCATATCTGTTACATTATGTATAGTTATTCTTTCCTCCAGATACTGTAATTATTGATTGAATGTAATAATATCTTAATATGATTTATAAATCAGAAATGTCAATACACTGATTAAATATTTCGATATTTGAATTTACACTTAAAGGGGCAGTAGCACGTTTTAGGGGGAATATAAGGTGATGTCAGGAAAATGAAAATAAATGGTTCCAATCTTTAGACAATCTATAATAACTAAGTGGAGCAGTAATAAATCAAATATACAATGTCAAGTTAAGCCATGCGATTTCTTTTCTTACACAAAATGAATTAAAGGTGTTCACACAAAAATGGCTGCCAATGGATTTTATGTGAATCCTCATACTTTGTTCTCTGACTACGGATGATTGGTTTGTGTTAATAGATTTATGATACTATCAAAGTAATACATTTAGCATTAACTTATAGTTATCAGTGAAAGATTGAAAATATAAAATTGTCAAAAAACGTGCTACTGCCCCTTTAAACTGTATGAAAATAAATACCCATGCCAATTTCAATTTTCAACTTGTGAATACCATAACCATCACCTTGAGAAATGAACCCAGTGATTCATCGATGGAAGAGGACCAAATCAAGATACCCTTTTAGAAAATCAATACAAGTTTTTCCAAATGATTGATTAAGCTTTCAATTTACAAATCATTTTTTAGCTTTCTTGTTGATCAACTGCCCGAGATACATGTGCCTGACATGTCCTTCTCTTTGTTTTCATTTAAATCAAAGTAAATATAACTGTTTTCGTCACGAAAAACATCTCATTAAAAATAATCAACGGACAAACCTTTTTCTTCAAATGACATCTGAATAATGTGTTGATTTAGAAAGGGAAATTGGATTTTCAAGTTAGCGTTAATAATTAGAATTTAGAGGTTAAAATGTACAGGAACGGTCATTCAGTGCAAAGGATTAAGAATGTGATGGGTTAAAACGATAACATCTAAAACAAAACAATATATAACTTTTTATGATATTTGCATTGAACTGTTTCACACACTTCCTTTCAACATGTTTGAATAATTCAATTCAACTGTTAAGGAATCATTAACCGAATGATGTTCATCACAATACTGATTAACATCATTTTTTCTACGATATTGTGTGGAGATTCTAATAAATTGTCATATAACTGTAGTATGCAAAGTGGTCTATTAATGAGATTGTATTCTAGAATTGCATGATTAAAGGCGAAATATAAGATGTTTAATACCGTTTGATAACGATTGGACATTCCATTATAGACAGTCAGTATTAGCCACTATTTCTAAGTCTTTGCAGACGTATATATACTGAACATCTTTGAAAACGCACCACCTTTAATAATTTGGATTTCCAAGAGCATAAGCGAGCAATCCGTGTATATTGGCCATACGTTTGAAAACCAATGTTTGGTAAAGAAAAGAAACAAGAACAAATCAAACAAAACGGTGAAGTTTTAATTCAGTTGACCATGAAAGAAAGGTGGTGTCCAAATGGAAAGTCAGTAACGTGTATGACCACCGTTAACAGCAACACAGGCTGTGCACCGTCTCCTCATTGAGCGGATAAGCCTCTGAATAATGTTCTGAGGAATTCCATTCCACTCTTGTTGCAAAGCATTGTCACATTGATGTGCCAACCTGCAACATGCCCAAGGTGCGTTCTCGTTACTCTGCTGACAATCTTGGCATTGCAAAATAAACTTTACTTTGACAGGTACAGCTGAAATGAGGATAATTTAATGCTGACAGTTATTTATACCCCGACTCAGCATGTTTTCCAGCATGCAATTTGTACTGTTCCTGTGTGTTGTGCATGCATTTTTCTGTTTTCATGTAATTTGTTTGAGGATGTGTTCGGGCAATCCGTTCTCGGCTATATGTCGTTTTTTATGGTCGTTTGTGTTATTAGTAACATTTCCAACCTTTATTTATACTCTAAAAATAATAATATTACCATAATTTCAAAATTTTCAGATGGTGCGTTTTTCAAAGATGTTCAGTAATATTTAAGAAATTAAGGAACATGCTGCGAAAGTACATTAATTTGAAAACAAGCACAAATCATGGGCACATAGAAACATTAATAATTCTAGAAAATCTGAGTCAACAGAAATACCTCTGTTACAATCTTCCTCCATAACTGTATGTATTAAGATGATAAAAAGTTAAAATGACAAAGGACTTACAAAACCATCTATTATCACGCCACTGAGACTGTCAAAATAGTCTGAAATAGTGGTTTGTGATAACTTTTGTTTTTGATTACATATCCATGATAATGTCCAAAATATAACCGTGAAAACTTTTAGTTGCAGCAACGTGTCATAAAGGGTCTTTTTCAGATTAATTAAAAGCCTTTTGAAAAATCAACAAATTAACTAAACTAAATTAACATCAATAAATGGAACCTTTGGATTAAGAAAATATATTTGATAACATTTTGTAAGGAAAACATAATTTTGTCTACTGTTGAATGACCCTTAGTAAACCACACTGTGATTCTGGAAACTTATCAAATGCATCTATACAATATTTTAATCGACTTCTTAGTAAAGAAGAATATATCAAGTTTCAAGCAAAACATTTCTGTGACCATCTTTATATTACAACCTTTTATTTGTTTGAGGTAGAAAAGGGCTAATAATACTCAACGCGATTTTGGAAATATTTCAGCCATTAGCGGCTGGTATAGGTTCGTTTTTGAATTGCTACTTTTGAAAAGCATTGTTTTGCAATAAGTTGGCATTTTGTTCTCGTTAGCCTCCTGAATAAGATAATGTCCCTTTAAATGGGCAGTAGCACGTTTTTTGATCATTTTATATTTTAAAATTTCCACTGATACTTGTAAGTTAATGCTAAATGTATTATTGTGACAGTGTCAGAAATCTCATTACACAAGCCCATCATCCATAGTCAGAGGACAAAGTATGAACATTCACATAAAATCCATTGGCGGCTATTTTTTTGTGAACACCTTTAATTCATTTTGTGTAAGAAAAAGGTATCGCATGGCTAAACTTTACGTTATATATTTGAATTATTACTGCTCCATTTAGTTTAAATACAGTTTCTTTCAATTGGAACCATTAATTTTCATTTTCATGACATCACCTTATATTCCAACTAAAAACGTGCTACTGCCCCTTTAAGGCTTCTACTGGTTACTTTTCAATGGGTAAGTTTAAAAACATTAAATGCTTTGATGATATACCCCCTTGTTTTGATAACCTTAAATCAGCTTTTAGTCACATACTCCGGTCTATTGTATCTATAAAATAGCATATATTCCAAATCATTTTTCTTTACTGACTTTAGCAGTTTCAAAGGTTAACTTGAATGTTAACTTGAGTTTTCACACCAATCGATAATTGGTGCCAGAAACAGTTGATTTGTGTAAATTCAGTTCATTATCTAGTCAAAAAAGGTCTCTAGTTGCAAATTGATTGCCTTCTTATAGCATGGTAAGCACCATTAGCGTTAAACCTTGCGGTAAAAGAATAAACATGTTGCTGCTTGTTTAACCTTAGTCAACGATTTGAGTATTGTAAGGATAATCATTTCCTGACAAACGGTTAAATTTTTCTTCATTTTCAAGTTATTGTCTTATCAAAGTGAATATGAAATAAAGCAGTAAAAACTGATTCACAGTCCCATATTGACATTCATTATTGCTTATTCATTTACCAAACTGAACAAACAGTGTCGAATTCTAGATCTGGATTGCATGAGACAACATTACCATATTTATTCATCGATATTCTAATTCTTACAAAGTAGAAGCTTCATAGTTTTGTACTGTCCAATATAAACTTTCAAATGAGCATACCTTGTCATATGTATTACGACAAAATATATTTCCAACCATTAAAGTTCTTCATACAAAAAATAGCAACATGCAGTTAATATTGATATATGACACCCTTTTCTACCACCATGTACCAGTCAACGATGTCAAATTTTAATTTTTTAATTTTTATAGTAGTTCATTTTGTGATTTGATATTAGATAATGGATGTGTAAGAAAATATCAGAACAATGTCAAATTTCTTCTCCTTTAATTGTTTTTAGTTTTTGTCAGCCACAACAGAGTTTTGGCACATTATTGAAGTATCAAATGTTTTAAAGTAATTGTCATGGAAATAGATAAATCGAAAATTGTATTTTTTAAATAATTTGGGATAAAATATTACAATAGGTCTGATAGAAATTGTGCAGAGGACAGAGGACCTAACCATACAAGAAACAGTTATCATTGATTTGAAGATTACATAAAATGATGTTGAAACACGATTTCGTGAATAGATTTGTTCTTTGGGGCAGGAAAATATGGAGCAATAAGCACGTTTTGTTTTATAACAATTCAGAATTTTTGGAGTTTTAAATCTGAATAATGTTATTCATTGGCCATATCTTTCAATACCAGAAAAAACTTTATCATTGCTGGAAGCAGAAATTTATCTCGACACAGTTTTTAAAGCAATTATCGATAGTGCCAGTTTTATTTTATATTTCAAATGTGAACATTTTTATTTCATTTGTACCAGAATAAGAGTATGTTTAAATCCTTTGTCACACACGTGAGCAATATGTGGACAGTGGCTGTTTTAAGTAATGTTTACTTATTTCAACAAATGTTAAAAAATATTATAAAAGAGTATAAAACTTCAGTTGCAAATCAGTGTATATGAAATTGAACTCTCTAATTTTTAACTGGAAAGTTAAGATTCATAAAGTTCACATGACATTCACTGCACTAACTTTCTTTCCACCAGAGAATAAATGCCAAGATGAATAGAGGAAGATAATCGATGATTTCAACAATTCTTTGTCTTAACACCTATCATTCCGGATATATATCATCTTTTTTGCACTATGACTTGAAAATCTGATTTGGGAAAATTAATCAATACATATAAAGTATTTCTGTTTTTAACATGTTTAACTATTTCATCAAACCAAAAAAACATTTTTAAACTGTTGTATAATTGACTGATTCAGGCATTTCAAATATTTTGTTATGTGTAACACAAGAATATATAATTTTTAAAAAAGGTGTAAGTTTGTCAAGTGCAGATATAGAGAATACTAAACGACGTCCCGTTTCATAACATATTTACGAAACGAGTGAATGGGTTGGTATTTAACGAGCGAAAGCGAGTTAAATACCTATACCTTTCACGAGTTTCATAAAAATTTTATGAAACGGGACCGAGTTTAGTATTTTATTTATTACTTGCTTAATAACATCGTAAAAATACAAAGAAAGTCGCCAATATGACTGTCGCGGCCAGCGCGCTGACATTATGACGTCATACTTAACAATTGTGACGTCATCATTACGTCACGTCATTCGGTCAGCGCGCGATGTTATGACACACAGTGTAATAACATGGTTGATTTATTAAACAGCAATATCTTACACGGTCGAGTAATAAATATTTTTTTTAAACAAATGCGTTGCAAATGTCTGGAGATACTCATTAATCACAAAATAGATAAGATTAACTTAAAGCTCCATTGTCATACTTGCATGCGGTTCGGGATGAAATTTAGCTATTGGGAAAATAAATACATCACTTTGTAGAAAATCTTTCGTCGAAAATTTGATATCATATTTATATTTTTTTATCAACAATAACATACTTATTTCGACGTCAACAGCACCCGTTTTCGGTGACGTAATCATTATGCGTGTAGGATTTACATCGTGTCTCAATAACCGTAAATGTGTTCGATGGGTATCAACTTTGGCAGCACCGAATGCGTAATTCGGAGAAAATGAAAATAAAAGCTAGTCGTGCACGACAAAGACAGTTTTCAAGCGTAAATTTAGAAGCCGGAAGTTCTGAGGTGGCAACACTTAATTCTCCATTATGTCGGCTGCCGTTTCGGTAATGTTGGTGAATTATCTCCTATTTAATGAATTTTGGTCCCTAGGTTGGTCGCAAAATTTTGCTAAAAATATACAAGGAAAAAGTAAAATTGCTTTTAAAATATTGAACTCTGATAATGGATCTTTTATATAGTTAAATACTTGTAAAGAATTGCGTTTTGAAGATATATTTGAAATATAGTTTTAGATCAAATTTTATTTTTAAAAGCAAAGATGTATTTTGATAGAATTGATTGGTTTAGATAACGTTATTTCTCGGCCTTATGGAGCAACAAGTACTATCAAAATTTCTTTTCATTTCAAAGTTATTTTATGGTAAACAAAGACAAACGAACAACGACGTTAGTGGCGAAGAGATTCCCTCATCAACTGTACACTTTTAGAGTTATATAACATTTTTAAATTTTTAAAACAGACCATGATTTAAGTGCAGTATCAGATTTTATTTTGAATTAAGTGTCAGACTATGCTTTAATTTCAGTATTAGACTTTACTTTTGAGTACCATGGCTTTGTTAACTCTCCTTTACAGTTACCTGTATGTATGACTACTAGTATTTACCTACACTTAGAAATTTAAGCATTGTATGAAGAAATTACGCGCTGCACTTGACAAAAATATTAATTATTAAAATGGAATATAGCAAAATATGACATATAATTCTTAAAATGATTTCAACTAATACAACACATTTCATGAGAAAACACAGTTATAAACTCAGGATGAAAGCCATATTTCACCAGTCTGTAATTGATTAACGTGTCTCGAATTAGTTTTATGAAAATTTGGTTTGATTGTCATGATAATGAAAACATGACGTTATGAAACATGGTTTTGACGATACTGGGTGTATTTTCAGTAAATAAGGTGACAATCACTTGGACACAGTAAGATTCGGGGTCAAAAATTACCTCACATAATAATACTTGTCATTTCACCCGTTAATAGATTGCCCTTTTTGATTACAATTTTAAGGTTCAATCTCTTAAATGGGCAGTAGCACGTTTTTAGGATTAAGATTAGTCATGCGATTCTTTTTTCTTACAAAAAATGAATTAAAGGTGTTCACACAAAATGGCCGCCAATGGATTTTATGTGAATCTTCATACTTTATCCTCTGAGTATGGATGATTGGCTCGTGTAATGAGATTTTTGACACTGTCAAGCTAATACGTTAAGCATTAACTTACAATTATCAGTAAAAAAAATTAAATATAAAATTATCAAAAAACTTGCTACTGCCCCTTTAAACAGTCGGAAAACTATACTATTGTCGACTGCTACGCTTATTAGCCTTATATGACATCCGATCGTTTTAAATTTTGTGTCAACGCATACCTGGATCATTTACCTTTCGATCACCACTCACAAAACCTACCATTACTTTGTTGTCTTTTCTGCTAGTTGACCGAAAGTCGAGTTTCACGCTCAAAGTATGCATCTCAGCACAAAATGGCTGCCAGACTTATTCATAACTCAAGCTTGATTATCTAAACTTTCTTTTGCGTATACAATTATGTTATTCGACTGTCACTTCTCTACATAATATTGACATTTAGTTTTTAAAAAAACATAATTAAATTCATTTTTCCATACCATCGATTTCTTTGAATCTTCATTGAAATAAAACTTTAACCAAGTTTGATATCAAATTGAAACTTGTAAAGAAAAATCATTTTCAGCCAAGTATTGACATAAAGGATTGCTTATTCAAAAACTTTGCTGAATCATTTGAGGAGTACTGAGCACTCATATTTTGTGCAAAT
Organism: Steromphala cineraria; assembly: GCA_916613615.1. Lineage (NCBI taxonomy): Eukaryota > Metazoa > Mollusca > Gastropoda > Trochida > Trochidae > Steromphala > Steromphala cineraria. Next base: position 13,100,314 of record OU744729.1, read on the forward strand.
ATCAGTTGCTGTTTCATTGTCTTGGGTATTTGTCCAGGGGATATTCCCTTCAGGATTGCAATTAAGAATAACATGATTACATAGTTGTCATCACGTATCAAATTATGTTTGATTAAATCAGATGGATTTAAGGGAGGTTGTTTGTCTTTCTTTCTGTTCTGTTCTGTTAAAAAACAAATCAAAGAAAGAAGACGTATTTGAATTACTTATTTTATATCTCTTAAGTAAATTACAAATGAAATAAATCATGAAAGGTGTATTAAATGTAGAACTTATCTTATAATTATGTATAGGTTAATGGCAATAAAGTTAGAGTTATGTTTCAATATTTGATCTGACTCTCCTTCAATCACCTACAGTGCAGTATGGATTTATCTATTCCATAAATTTGTTTACACATAGTAGCTAAACAAATCTTGGCCAAATAGAATATGTTTTCAGCTATAGCCAACTTCAAATTTGAACTCAATTCCCAAATTCCAAACATCAAGGACCATACTTGTCCCAACAAGGGTTTATTAGTGTAAATTCAATTCATTGCCGTGAAAAAAACCGTCCCAATTTGAAAATTGGCTTCGTAGCATTGTTAATACAATGACATGAAAATGTGAAGAATAAAAGTGTGAAGAGTTTTGCTGATTGCTTAAATATCATCCTTCCAAGGAATTTTTTGTCTGACCTATTACAGAAAAGGAATACATCGGATTGTTTTATCATAGAGATTTTAAAAACCAAATATTTCGAGTTTTTGTTGCAAAATGCCAGTCTTTTTCGAGAAAAATACAGAGTTAATCATGAAATATTCGGATCATATTCCGTTCTTGAAAAATACCATACCTTTAATCCTCATTGTTTGTGTTCACTACCCATTTAAACAATCTCTGAAATAACTGACCAAGAGTAACAGTAGTTTATTCCCACACCATGTGAAATTTAAGAAGATTTGTAATACACTGTCGGAGATTTTGATTTGATTCTACATAATTTAATGTATGTCCATAGCATTTGATTTGTGATTTACTCCTAATAAAAAAAATTCTTCATTTCTTCATTAACATGAATAACAGCTGTTACAGTACCATTGCAGAAAGGCATTTAAATATGTGTCTCCTTGAAATTATTTTTTTAATTGATATGAATATCCCTTTTGTCGCACATATGTTTGAGTGTTTTTGCATATTTGTTTAGATAATTCAAATAAACATATAGTTGTGTACACACACACAAATTTCCAAGAAATATCATTGATATTTTGAAAAAGCAAATTTGCTAACTCGTCAAAAAACTTGCATTATTTATTTGATGAACCGTGGATTCCTAGATTAAATTTGTACCTAGAGGCAGGAAAATATGAAGACAAGTGCATATTTTTCTAGAAGAAATCCGAATTAGTTGAAATAAGTGAGCATTTCATTTGAATAAATTGTTTATATTGCCAGGAAGACCTCATTGATTGCACGCAGAGGAATTTGCACTGATCTCATTTTTTGCATCAAAATATGAAGTTTTAATCTTTCTTGAAGTTGGCAATGGTATAATGATATCATTAAACTTTTATCCAAGAAACATTCTATTGACATCACTTTAATTGCAGAAAAATAAATATGAATTGTACTGAATTGATATTTTCGGGAAGTTTTGATAAATGGATCTAATAAAATAAATGACAATGCAATTATTTCTGTTCACATCGTATGAATATCCTTTCTCTCTAGTAAAGAAATGTTTGTAGTGGAAATTGTGCCCAATAAAGCCTCTTTGAATCGTACGAGGAACAATAAATAAAGATAGAGGGTACGAAATCCGAATACGTGATTAAATTTGTCATGAAATTATCGGACAATAAGCACATTTTGTTTGATAAAAATCTATATCATTCTTAGTAACTCTATATCTCCCCTTTATGTATATATTTATGTATATTATCAGAGGCACGGAATGATAACATAACACTGCACAGGATAACATCATTTCGAAAACAAAAGTCGTATATAGCAATGTGTGTACATTTCTTCGAAATGATTTACAATAAATGCAGAATCTCAACAAATTTCATGAAGTTATAAGAACTTTTGTCCATTAAAGATGCTGTTTCATACTTGCATGCGGTTCAGGCTGAAATTTAGCTATTGAGAAAAGAAATACATCACTTTGTAGAAAAATATTTCGTCAAAATTTTGATATCATATTTAGATTGTTTAATCAACAAGAACATACTCATTTCGACGCCCAAAGCACAGTACCCCTTGTAGAAAGGGCATAGCATTTAACGAACCCGCTTTCGGTGACGTAATCATCACGAGTGTAGGATTTACACCGTGTCACAACTAGCGTATTTGCGTTCGATGGGTATCAACTTTAGCAGCAACGAATACCTTATTCGGAGAAAAAGAAAAGAAAATCTAGTCGTGCGCGACAAAGACGGTTTTCAAGGGTATATTTAGAGACCGGAAGTTGTGAGATGGCCACACTTGATTCGCCTTTATGTTAGCTGCTGTTACCGTAACTTTGGTAAATTATCCCCTATTTAATGAATTTTGGTTCGATTTTCCCTATGTTGGTCGCTAAATTTTTCTAAAAATACAACGAATACATTAAAAATACTTTTAATAATATTGCAAGTATGAAACAGCATCTTTAAGAAGATAATAAGGCACTTTATGCTCGGAATCGGATGCAAAAAGGTGACCTTTTGAGCTAGCAAGTCACGAAGATCATTGCTAAAGCTCCGAATCGGTTGGTTCTGTTATTGAAACTCACAGGACGGAACAGTTTTGTAATAATAAGAGAACGATAGGTATTTAATGTGGGATTAACTCACACTCGTACATGAAAATGACATTACACAACAAGTGTTGTTTGAAAGCAAATATTTGTTATGTTTTCATACTGAACACCAGAATTTGTATTGTACACTACATAGTCTGCTATTCAGGTTCTATGGTCGTTCTATTTTGCATGGCATATGATATGTAGTTGACAAAATATGGTAGTGTATGATTGATGAAACATGGTATGTTTGATTTTTTTATTGAGATGAAGAACAGTGAGCACTGAGCACCTTTTATCATGATATAAGTTTAAATACATTTCTTGATTTAATTGTCCTTAAAGGAATATTCCAGTACGATTTCAACTTAATTCTAGCAAAAGTTTGAGTTATAAAAGACATTCTCACAAATTATTAAATTTTTCTGTCAACGAGATAAGTATTTACAGAATTTTAAACCTTCGTCTTTGAGCGATGACGGTGGTCGCCATTTTATTTGAAAATGTGACGTCATCGACACACCACAAGAAATCGATGCAAGGAGCTTACATTATAAACTCCGTACATCTTTGTGCAGTGGAGTTTCCATGATTTGACTAGTATTGCTGAATGTGTGCGCTGCGCACTTTGTTAACGTAAAACATTGTAGATCTAGTGCCTACAGAACGACCCAGTCGTCGAACAGATTATTCAACAAGCAACTACGACTAATATACGGTTTTGTCTAGAATTATTAACGATATATGAATTATCTAAAAGAACACAGAAAATAAATAAATAAATAAATGTTTTAAAACGAGCAAGAGTATAATATATCTTGATGTGTTCTTTGCATTTTTTCTGATTAAAACATGGTACAAGTTTAATGTTTACCTGAAATATGTTGCCGTACTGTGTAAATACTCCTTCTTTTATCTAAAATTAACACTTTTAAAGTAGAAAACGTTGATTGAAATTTGATACATCAAACGTGCATGTCAATGATTTACCTGTTATATACATATTATCAATCACTAAGACTTTTGCATAGCATTTCTATATCTTTCCGAAAATGATATATATAACATTTTATTTTCTAAAGAATTACTACGATAGGATATTTCAAAATCTGGTACTCTTTCACATTCAATCTCTGGATTTTTAAAAAGCCTCTATAGTCAGTTTGAAAAGGGAAAACATATTTCAATAAACGTGTTAGAATAATTGTTTTTAAAATATATAAAAGGAAATATTCAATGTAAAGCATGCATAAATTACGTAAATATAGTATTTTGTTAAAAAAATAAAGAGTTGAGACATACGTTGTGATAATTTGTGCATTGTTGTAATTAAAATCACATCCTTCTGTTAAATAAAAAAAATAGTTAAATAGATAAATTATTTTATTTAACAAATATGGAATTTTCAGCTTCATCAACTAAAAGCAACTAAAAGAGAAAAACACTCGATGATATAAAGAAATTTTGTGAGTATAATATTATTTTTTATTCCTTGCTGATGAGTTGATAGATCTTTAATATCATTAAAAACACCATTCCTTACTGATCGTTTTAGTATACTTATGGTATCTCATAATTCCATTTTAATTTCTTTACGTATTGTTTAGCTGAAATACCTTTGGAAAATAATCAACATGGTATGTGAACATAACAAGAATCGTAACAATATCATATGCCGTGCGCCTAAGTGATTCGTAATCAAAATTGGTTTCGTACGGGCGACAACTAAATAAATAGAAACATATTTTCGTCCTCAAACAAGCCAAGATTTATATGATAAAAACGTGAATCCCATGTCAACATAGAAAATGCCATCTTTCAAATTAATCAATCGTGTTTTGATTGATATAAACAATTTCCTTTTGATTACGAAACCATATCACCATCATCGCGGATTCGCTTTTTAGGATTCGCTTCGACAAGATCACATTAGAAGGTCTTTTTTTTTTAGTGATATAATTGATAAAAAATTATTTTAAGTTACGTTTCTATTTTTTCAGCAAAGTCATTTAACACTTTATTTCAACCTAATGAGGATGTCTCAAGCTTATAAAAATTCTAAAAAATGTCAGTGAGTGTCAGTGTTCAAACCTTGTGACGTCCGCACATGGGAGATCTTTTGAATCTGTACTGAAGTTTTGAAGCAGTCTGCTGGTCAGAAATATTTATTTATTGCTTTGGGCATCATAGAAGTAGAATATTCTGGATTCAGCACGTCTCTACTGAAGTCGTGACGGTTGTTACAGTCTCATGTTAGACGGACCGTCACCGCCCACCATTGAATCTAACGGCGTCTCCTAATTTCGTGGTGTGTCGCTGACGTCATATTCCCGGTGTTTCTCGCTCTCGTTTACCGTTCGAGATAGCAATATGGCGCCCCCATCGATGCCGGTAAACTTGATTTTTCCCAACTTTGAATTTTTATTGCAGATTTGGTGATTTAGCTAAAAATTATTAGCCAAAGTTGAAGGATTTATCCATAAACATTGTTTTAAAAGGCTCTTTTTCATTTTTCATTGGAATATTCCTTTAAGGAAAAAGTGAATTTGGCATTTATCAATATTCTGATGAGATAGATAGATATCAAAGATAATACTGATTCTCAGTTTCCATTTATACTCTTGTGAGAAATATGACATGAAGAAAATTTATTAACACACACAAGGCATACCAGCAGTAAACTAAGAGGTGGAATAATTTTGTCAGTCAATATTCATATTTAGCACTAAAGTAATATCCATCAATAGACAAAGAAACTTTTCTAAATGAATGAATAATCAAAAGGTTTTCAATGGAGTTGTTTTGATGAGAAGTCCTACTTGATTTTGAAAATAAGGATTACATGTAGGCCTATAACTAATATCGCTCATTATTTTTTATTCTATTTAGAGTTTCATGTGCTTATACCATGAATTATCTTCTTATTTTACTTCTATACATTAACACTTCATGCTCATAAATCAATAGTGACTTTTCGTTTCCCCAAAAATGTCAATATTTTTTTTCTAAATGCATCAATTGCTCAGAATATTTTCAAATGTAAACAGAAAATGAAACCATGGAAAACTACTGGCTATGTGTAAAATAAAACGATTCATCTGAAAGACTTGTGGATTGCAATTGTAAAGAGGACCTGCAGATAGTTGGTATTTGTTTGCTAAATTATTCAATGAAGACTGAACACTCATACTTTGTGCAAACATGAGTTGGTGCTTAGTTGTGCGGTTATCTGTACTGTCAATATTCCCTTAAGAGTTGCAAATAAGATAACACGATTATAATTTGTTTTCAGGTTGCGTTAAGATAGATGAAAATGAGAGCTTTCAATGGTGTTTTTTATGTCTTTTGTGTTACATAGAAAACCAAATCAGTGAAGGAAGATACCATTAACAAATGTGTTAAAGGTTGACATTTATCATCCAAAACTGTGTTCCACAGGAGATATCACGTGATCTTCCACAAGCGATATCTCCTGTGGAACACAGTTTTGGATGATAAATGTCAACCTTAGGAGATATCGCGTGATCTTCCACAAGCGATATCTCCTGTGGAACACAGTTTTGGATGATAAATGTCAACCTTAGGAGATATCGCTTTGACAGTAGAGTTTGAACAATGCCCTGAAATCAGAAAATATATGACATCACAAACGTTTTAATCATCAGTAATGACGTCACAATGCTATGACGTCATAAACACGATGATGTCGCAATGCTATGATGTAATTAATACGATGATGCCTTGCTTTAGGGCTATGCAGTGTTCAAAGATGTAAATTTTTCATGCTAATGTGATGAAAAATGATTATAAAGATAAATAGAATCTCATTCTCGTGTCTTCTGATTTCAAATATATCAACACTCGTTGATCAAAGTAAAATATATATATATTTATATTTGTTACTTTTATCAACTTGTGTTGATATATTTGATATAAAAAGACACTTGAGTGAAATTCTCTATATCTCGTTGTATATCTCTTAACCAGATCGAAAACAAAATCAATAATTATTTGTAATAAAATGTCATATTATAATTTTATTTATGCATATGTTAATACAATGAATAAGTGTAAACGTTTGTTTTATTTTATTATTGACAGGTGAAGCAGCATAACGATTAACACCACCTATATTGGTTAATAATGCATTAAAACTATAAAGGTTTTTATTTCAACCAGTTGTCATCTTAACAAATGACTTGTTTAATCCACCTAAAAGATTCATTTAAATTTTGAATATCTTAGTTCCGACGAAAGAGTTATAATAAGTGCCAGCAACAGTTCTGTGTGTATATTCAATTCATTATCAGTAAGAATTCTTTCTTAGATGAACATTTGTTAATAGCCAGTAGCACTTTAAAATCATGACATGGAAACGTGTAAAATAAAAAAATGAAAAGTTGGATTCAATAAATTCTGGGAATTTATTGAAAGTAGCATTTGCCTTTCGAATTTTCACGTGCCCAAATGAAAAATGAATTTCAAATTCTAAGGATTCAGCTTCTCATTATAAATCTTATCTCCTTTAAGTAAATTAGGGTTTAACCCAACACAAATTGCAACAGAAATATTTTAAATATATTGTGAAAGTCAAACCCTCCTGAATAACATTTTACAAATTAAGGATGTTTTATGGTTTTTAAAATGATCATAAAGTTCATTTCCGATGTCAGAATTTTCCCGATCAAATGCAGGAAAACTGTTCTGTTCATTTTTAATTGTGCACATGTCTTCCCACATATACTAGGAGGAGTGCATTGCCAATTTACAAGTGATTTTGTTTATTTTCAAATTTTTATACGAATTTCTATTTTTTTGTGCTTAGTCATTTTCAATCAGAATTGGTCCGAACCATTGCAGAAAAAGATTTTCATTCGATTTCCAAATGCAATAAATGTTTTATTTTAATTAAGATAATTGGTGTCAGTGTTATTGATTTGTGTACTTGATCCCAGCAAGAACCATAATCCTTCCTTAGTTGAGTCAATAAAAGGAGTTATATCATAATCACAGAGTATCATTAAATGTGAATCTTCACGGCTGGGCTTCTTATTTATCGGGCAGAATAATGTCTGAAAATATTCTTAATTTTGCTTTAGAAAAATATGAGATTGAATAATAATAACAAGAACATTATTGAAATGTAAAGTGATCTCAATACAAAACATATTTTAACATTGTTTATTGAATTTACATATCATCAAAATGAATTTGTTCACACCAAAGCACATTTGCTAGTCAACCGCCTTAACAACGTGTCACTAATTTCCTGAACCGTACATTTCATTTAACATGTTCCTTAAGGCTTGAAAACATAAACAAAAGTTTAACAGTTTTCCTAAAAATTCAGAACTCCCGGATATAACCTTTTCCTCCCCATAGAGGCAGATCAAGTCATGATATGTCGATCGAGCCTTTGTTTCTAATAAGACAAAGTGCGTGGGTTCCCCTGATGGGAAAACACTTGCAGGACAATCAATTTGAATTTTTATCCTTTTCAACTGGTTTAATGATACATCATTCTCTCCCTACAAAGACGGAACAAGACATGAAATGTTGATCGAGCCTCTGTCTTTATTTGCCGAATTTGTAGGATAGAATGGGAGATGCCTGATTGGAGGCAATCAAAGTTAGTTGTGCAATCAGCAACGTTTCTCTTAAAAAAACACTTTGGCTACTGAATTATGACAAAGGCATTGTGATATGAACCACCCTTTTTATGCGTATAAAAAAATCATATGGATTGTGGTGCAATTTTTTTTCGCCTAGTGAAACTGCCGGAACCCACGGATTTGGTCTATTAAAAACAGAGGTTTGATCAACCTTTCATGAATTGATCTGCCATTGTTGGGACGGAATGAGATATAAGTGAGATTATAAAGGAAACTGTATGTTTTACCATAACTTAACATGCCAGAAAGAATGTACAGATTGTCATGGAGAAGAATGCAATCATCTCATTTGATGTAGCACACAGCCTGGTCCTTCTATTTTCATTTAAAATTTGACATGAATTTCATTTAAAATCTTTATTATAATAACTGAAACGTGTGCTGACTGTTTATTGCAAAAAATTCTAATATACAACAGACCATAAATTGACAGAATTATCTTTTCACCGAGGCCATGAGAAACCTATCATGTGAATGCCTTTTCAAGCAATATCTGATAAATGATAACCAGTTCAGACACAGAGGATAACCTACCAATCATTTTTAATATTGTTTTAAGTCTATGACCAGAAGCGCCTGTTGATTTTTGAATTCCGGTGCAGGTAGTGCTTAATCTAACGTTGATCCAATTTTCATTTTATCAATTTCCTCACTAAAAAGACTTAAATAAAAAATAAATTGACATATAGATGTGTCCAGGTCTCTTTAGGAACTGGAAATAAGATTCTTCTTTAGGTTTAAGATTTGTGCACTAGTTCTTATTTTGTATTTTCGATTTTCATCATTTATATATACATTAGTTTTAAAAGATATCTCATCTATCAAATGAAGGACGATGCCTAGACAAAATTCCCTTTCGGATTTGCTGCTGGAGTAAAAGCTCAACAGTTTTCTGATCTATGATATCGAATAAATCAAAACAAAAAATTCAGGTCACAGTATCCAAGGAAACATGTTACTCAGCAAAGATTAATTAGGAATCGATGGGTTTTTTTTCGTCATTATGTAGAGATAATTGGTGTCAGAAGCATTTGATTTGTACTTGGTCACAGTGAAAAACATTATTCGCTTTTAAGTCTTGCAAATACAAGAGAATCACAGAATATCATTAAAATGTGTTTCTTCGTGAAATCAGATTTCTAAAAGGAGAAGGCAAATTTATCAAACCTAATGTCCAACATCTGTTTCAATAGTGTTAATTTTGTTTGAGGTCAGTGTGAGATTGTTAAGATTTGAAACGATTTATCTTGACAAATTGAAATAAGACAATATCTAAACTCATGGGCAAAAGAAACGCAAATGCTAGCCGGCGTGATATAAGTGAAATATTCTTGGAAGTGGCGATGAACCCCATATCACCTCTTTCCCAAAACCATAAATGTTTTCTTCTAAATGTATCAGCTACATTAACAAAACATTTCACATGCTTGCAGTTGCTTAGTTTTCCATAAAATGTTATTGAAAGAAAACTAGAAACTATAAAAAAGTGAAGATTTATTTGCAGCCCTGTATTGACATAAAAGATTGCATATTCAGAGACGAGAATCAAATCAGTGAAACAAAATATAAGGTCATGTTATGAAATGTGTTCAGAAATATTGAAATTGATAATGTTTTATTCAAACCTAAGCACTAGCGAAATAAATCACCGAAATATGATATAAATGACACATTTTTGTATTAATCATAAATTTACGACGATATTACTGTCTTGATCATTTGTTTAATAGGTGCAAGAACAATTCTAGCCTGTTATCCAGACCCTCAAGCAAAACAATAAAATGGGGCCCTCTTAAGTCTAGAAAATGCTGGCTGAAAAAACCCTTTTTTTCAGGATTATATTTTTTTATCTAGAAAAAATAAAGCCACGCTTCAGAACAAACTAACAGGACCTTCAATCAGCTGTTACTTAGCACAAACTGATGATTCCTTACGAATTCTTAGTAACTAGCCACAATAGTACGGGCAACCACATAATCCCCCTCCAACAACAAATGGTAAAATCAGCTTCAAAGAACAACTTGAATGTTGGACTTTTCACGCCGAAGTGTAAATTGGTGCCATCAACAGTTGATTTGTGTAAATTCAGTTCATTATCGAGTCAAAAAAGGTTTCTCGTTGAAAATTGATTGCCTGCTTGAAACGCAGTTAAACACATTAACGCGAAAATGTGTGGAATAAACGAGTGGACACTTTTGCTGTTCGCTTCAATCTAAGGTCAACGAGTAGACGTTTGACAAGGAAGTGTTTTTATTAAGTTATCATTTGTATCTCTATTGATTTGTTGTGTGCAAGTCTGCAAAATGAAGTTGAACTTTTTTCGACTCGGCACATTACTGACTTGTCCAAATGTGGATCCAAAGTAGAGACTCTTTTAAAATAATCATCAAGAAAGCATTGACGTTGAAGAGACATTCCAATTTGTTAGATCACATATGCCTAACTTTATCAAAAGTGTCAATCTGTAGAAATATAGAGATTTTCAAAGCTTGTCGGGTTGATAGAGAGACAATGATAAGGTCACATTAAAGCTGCGAGTTTTATCTAAAATAGGTCAGTGGCGAGTGTCCATTAGTCAAGGGTTATTTTGTACAATTCTCTTAAGCAGACAGAAGGATAAGAAGAATTTGATGGTGAACGATAGTAAATGTTTATTTTATAATCAGCGATAAAATCCTGGATTATAACAGTGGAATAAACTATCTTCCAGGCAACAGTGACAATATATTACATGTCACTGGTCATGTTCCGGTACTACTTGAACAAATAGGAATAACTTTCCAGTTTTAAAGTCATCTTAGTAACTTATTCTATTAAAAATCATATAATGAATATAATACTTCATGTAGTTTTCCAAACACCAGGTTTATTTCATCTCTTGACGTATGGTAACATGGATGAATGTATTTATGTATGTATTCATGCATGCGTGCGTGCATGTTTGTATGTATGTATGCATGTATGTAAGTTGAACGCAGTTTCTATCCAGGAAACTAAACCATGTCACTTCTGATATGCAGTACTATGACATAATTCGAAGCTCATAGATTCTGCAAGTCAAATTCGAGACAGCATTTTCTTCATTTGGCAACCCAGATACCTTCATTCTAAAAACATTAAGTTATTCATTGCTTCGTGCTAATAATGCGGTTTGTCAATCACTGATGAATACATATAGCATGTGTTTAGTTTCAGAAAGATGTTTAAAACAACTAGTCAGCAGAATTTTTTTTCATTATTATACTAAGAAATTGGTGTCAGTGGCATCGATTTGTGTACTTGTTCCCAGAAAAAAACATAATCCTTTCCTAGTCGAATCAATAAAAGGAGTTATATCACAGCCACAATGTATCATTTAATGTGTATCTTCATTGATAAGTTTCCTGATTATTGAGCAGAATAATATTCTGAAAGTTCTGAAAAATATGAGATTGAATAACAATACAAGCACACTTTTAAAATGTAAAGTGATCAAATCAAAAAAATACTGAACATTTTTATTGAAATGTTAGATGTTATCGAATTTGTGCACATGCACCAAATCACATTAGCTAGTCAGTCGCCCTATTCATTTGCTGAAACCATATAATTCCAGATTTAATTTGTTCCTCAAGGCTCAAGGCATATCCATCCCTATTTTCATCATATATGACAAGAATTTCATTCAAGACCTTTATATTCATAACTGAAACATGTGCTCACTGTTTATTGCAAGTATTTCTAAAATACAACAGACTACAAAGTGACAGAATTGTTATTTTATCGGGGTCATTAGAGGAGCTACCATGTGAGTGCACTTTTAAGCAATTTCTGATAATTGATTAACAGTCAAAAGGATAACCTACCAATCATTTTTTATATTGTTTATGACCAGAAGCGCCTGTTGATTTTTGAATGCTGGTGCAGGTGATGCTGAATCAACGTTGATACTTTTTATTTAATCAATTTTGTAATAAAAAGGCTTGAATGAAAAAGTGAAATTAGCCAATAATTGTTTCCAGGTCTCTTGAGGGCCACAGCAATAACTGGAAATATGTTTTGCTCGGATTAAATATTGGTTCACTAGTTCTTATTTTGTATTTTCGATTTAATTATTTACATGTACATCATTTTAAAAAGATACCTCATCTCTTTCGGACGAAGGACGATGCCTAGACATAAATCCCTTTCCCTGCTGGAGTTCTTCTGATCTATGATATCGAATAGATCAAAAGAAGTTTTTTCAGGTCACAAATTTCCAAGGAAACATCTTACTCAGCAAAGATTAATTAGGAATCGGTGTTTTTTCTTCTTTATGTAGAGGTAATTGGTGTCAGAAGCATTTGATTTGTACTTGGTCCCAGTGAAAAACATTATTCGACATTTAAGTCAATACTTTCAGATACAAAAGAATCACAGAATATCATTACATGTGTTTCTTCGTAAAATTAGATTCCTAAACGGAAGGGCCAGATTTATCAAACCTAATGTCCAACATCTGTTTCAATAGTGTTAATTTTGTTTGAGGTCAGTGTGAGATTGTTAAGATTTGAAACCTATCTTGACAAATTGAAATAAGACAATATCTATGACATAATGAAATAACACAATACCAGGTATCACTAAATACATGGAACATGATATCAATCAGAAGTAAGAAAACAATGTGATGTCACTTCTCAAATGAATGAAATGTGGGGGTTAATTTCAGTTACATTTTCTTTCAGTTAAACACTTATATCATTGAACAAGAAAAAGAAACTTGCATATCAGCAAAACAAATCTTATAAAGGATATTGGTAAGTTAGTTTTTATTCATTATTTTCCATGTTTTATGATATGGGCACTGCATTTGTACAAAGGAAACATACAGCCCATAGATACACATATATACAATAATAATTTTTTAAGTTACCTTTTTAAAATTCATATGATTGCAGAATTATGTTCAAAGTAGTAAATGTAATGTTGACCAATACTTAAAAACATTTCTTAAGATTTGTTTGACAGAAATAAACATCTTGACATATCCTAATGACGTATAAATTAATTGTTACTGTATCCTAGCTAGGGTTTAAAACTAATCATGCCACATCAGTTTAAGTTCACTTAAAAATCCTTCGAGTGCAGTTAAAAAGCCTTTCTATATATCAGTTTCAGTTGGCTGCATTTGATAACAATGTATCATTCGGTTGATTAAGATAAATAAATGAGAAAAATTATGAATTTTTTTCGGAAATCCACGAGAGTTAATCAGGCTGCCTAGTCTAGTGATATGATTTAAGAGTTGCTTTCACTCAGTTAAGGCATATAACATTGAGTATGTTCTTCGTAGTAATTTAATACAGTATAGCATCCTTGGATATCTAAGGTTTTTTTTCGATTTTAGGGTTAGTTTCAGTTTTCTTAATCAAGGAACAAAGATTTTTTTCATTTATCAAAAAAGTTCGCTTTCTTTTAATCCTAAATCTCTTATAGTTGTTTATTGCAATGTTGGAAGTATAATATCATATTCATCTGTGACTTTTTAGTAAAAAGAAAAAAGAAATAAATAATGTAAAACAACATTTAAATTTAGGTTGCTAAGTTAAAGGTCATGTAAAATGTTTCTTAAGAGTTTTTAAAGGCTGTTAAGCAAGCGGAACTATGGGTGATTCACACACGTTCAATGTTAGTTTGTCACAAAAATGCTTGTTTTTTTTTCATTTGACAGGTAAAGCGAGGGGCGCATGTGCATGCGGGATATCATTTGGATTTAGATTTATAATCAATTTCCTGATTGAAATGTAATGAAAGAAATAAGTGTGTCTGCCAGTCATTCTATTGTCAAGAGGACCTGGTTTATCACCGGAGAGTTAAACACCAAGACTACAAGTTTTTAGCTTGATTCACTCATTTTTCACTTTTTAATGATCATTTGAAATGTGACCTGAAGAAGATGCAATTCTATTCAATGGTGACATGATTGTACATCACTGGATGAAATAATTCGTTTTACAATATCCATGTTTTCTGGCCATTTTGCACCACCCAATAATATTGAAGAATAAAATATCTGGAAATATTGAAACAACAATTGAAAAGTTGAATTAAGGAAATTATCGTTTTTTAGTTTTGCTTATTATGCATTTTGCAATAGATATTACTTCTATATATTTTGCCTTCACAAGATATCACTTCATACTCATAATGCAATGATGTCTTTCCCAAACCCAGCCAGGGGCTCACCAACTTTGTCTGCAGTAGAGAACTGTTCAACCCGCAGTCAGGTTTGGGGGCAATGCTACACTGAATTTCCGCAAAGAACTTCCCATGGTTCGCTAGTTCCAGCCGATGCTCCCAGATTTCACTGCAATGTATAGCATCAATAGTGTTGCAAGCGTTCTCCCTGCAAAAATGCTAGCCGCCGTGAAATATTCTTGGAAGCAGTGATAAAACCCATATCACCTCTTTCCCAAAACCATAAATGTTTTCTTCTAAATGTATCAACTACATTAACAAAACATTTCACATGCTTGCAGTTGCTTAGTTTTCCATTAAAAACTAGAAACTATATAAAAAATTGAAGATTTATTTGAAGTCCTGGGTGCTTATTCTCGAAAGTATCCTAGCCCTAGGATGTCCTAACTTTGATCCTAAGGGTTAGGATAAAATCCTACCCTATTCTCAAAAACTATCCCAGTGCTAAGATATCCTAACTTAGGACAAATACTAGGATAGGTCTAGACCTGTCTTAGCTACATCCTAGTGGAAATCAACATTGCAAAAACATATTCTTTTGATTTTCAGAAAGTATTTGTTCAATCCTTACCTAATTTTTAGCAATTATATGCCTTTCTATCGTAAAATTGCCCTCCTCTATCACTTTTAGTGAAGTGTCAATGTCAAGGCCAATTTGTAAAGGGAGGTAACTCCTGTTTCAAGTCCAAGGTGTATTTTCACATTGCTTAGTGCAGGGTTATATTGAGTTCAAGTCTTCATAATGGGAGAAAGTGGGGAGTTACCTCCCTTGAGAGAGCGTGTAGGTGGCGCGTCGAATGTATTGGTCCTCGTTTACTTCCGCATTCCTTTGTGTTGCGAGGCAAAACTTGACTAACCGGTAACTTTAAAATAAACAACGCCTGAAACTACGTGTATTGTGCCCCTGTGTAGCAACCCTGGTGTTCACATCTTGCCTAAGGATAGGGACCGGCAGGTAAAATGGATTCATGCGATTAGACGAGGTAACTCTGTGCGAGAAGTGTGGACACCACCGAGTAGGTTCAGTTATGTTTGTACAAGCCACTTCCGGGACGATGACTACAACACAATAAGGAGCCATGGCAAGTATAAATTCGCATGTATTAACTCGTGTGAATAAGATAATTTGTACAGTTATATGGAGCCCTAGTGACGCTATGATCGTGGTAAATTTATTTAAGTCTCAAATGCTAAGCATGAATATTTATCTTTGCAAAGTACATAATAGATGAATTCATAAACAATACACTGAGTCTGAGCCATCCATAAAACTAGAATTTCAAATGTTCAGTTATATATTCTCGTTATTTCAGTGATTTGAAATTTTCTTTTATGAAATATTTACTTCATGTATTAATAAAAAAACGATAATGTCATGTAAAAAAGTAATGTCCGTTTATTTCTTTATTTTGTAGCTAGGTGTATAGTTTGATAGATAACAATGAGGAATGTATGAAAGGAAATTAAAGTTATCGATTGTTTCACAAGTGAAGAGTCACATTTTCTGCAAAGTAAGACACAAACCTTAAAAAAGTGATCTTCCTGCCAAATCTTTGTATGTTATTAATGAGTTTGAAATTGACTGTGAAATTCATTTTTCATTTGATACTTAAAACAAATTTGAAAAATTGATTTCATAATTCATGAGCCATGTTACTTAAATATTATATGCCATGAATTTCCCCCTAAACAACAACCCAAAAAATACTTAATAGTTTACTGGAAGGGTAGTATAATATTATTAAATTAAACAGATGTTTTAAATTTAGAAACTTCACAATATTTCTATAAGATCATTTCATGATCATGAATGTTGTAAATTTTTTAATTTTGCTGTCAAACATTTTAAATTCTACAACTGCCATGTGCCAAAGATATTATAATAGTTACATGTATTGTAAATAGCCACCATTGTCATTGTTTGTGTAATAAATTAGACTATGAAGTCTTATTAAGTTTAAGACTTTTGGTATTTTCAGGAACTGCACCAGAGAGAAGGTGGCTGAAGAGGACGGCAGTGCCAAGCATCTTCAACTGGACAAGTGATGAGTCAAAGGGAACCCAAGAAAGGCAAAGTCGATACAAAGAAAGAAGTAAACGGCAAAGATATGATATGGCTGAATCGGCAGATACAGACATCATTGTAGAACCAAACATTCTAGAGGTGGCAGCAAATGAAACAATTTCATTGGAAGAGGTTTGTGATGACAGTGTGTCTGATAATTGCAATTTGGTAAATGAAAATGAGCAGGATATCACATTCAGATCTGCTAAGACACAGACAAGTTCACTTCCAATGTTTAGCATTGAAAACTTTAGACATGATGATGCAGGAGTTCATTTTTACACTGGTTTGGAGAACTTTGTTAAGTTTATGTTTGTGCTGACAACGCTTGGACCAGCTGCTCATTGTTTGAATTATGCTTACAACCAAGTATTGAACATCAATGTGCCTGATCAATTTTTTTTAGTTTTGATGAAACTGAGACGAAACACAACCAACTTTGAACTTTCTCGTTTCTTTGGAGTTTCAGAGAGTACCGTGAAAAACATTTTCCTAACATGGATTTGTTTTATGTCAAAACAATGGCATGAAATAAATATTTGGCCATCCCAAGAACTTGTTCACTACTTCTCTCCTTCAGGTTTTAGGACACACCACCCATCAACTAGGGTCATCATGGATGGAACTGAATTTCAAATAAGAAAACCAAACAATCCCACATCACAGCAGGCAACATTTTCAACATACAAAAATAAAAATACAGTTAAGATTCTTGTTGGGGCAAGTCCAGGTGGCTTAATTTCATTTATTTCTGGTGCATATGGAGGGACAACAAGTGACCGACAAATTGTTGAAAGGAGTGGCTTGATACAGATGTGTGATCCCTATGATAGTGTAATGGCTGACAAAGGTTTTAATGTCCAGGGCTTGTTTGCTCCCCATGATGTCACAGTGAACATTCCCTCATTTTTCAAGAAGAAGAACAGGATGAACTGTGGCACTGTCATGAAAGATAGAAAAATTGCCAGTAAACGGGTGCATATTGAAAGACTTATAGGTCTTGGTAAAACATTTACAATTCTCCAAAATCCTATGACAGCAACTGAAACAAAGCTATCATCTGAAATCATATTTGTATGTTTCATGCTGTGCAATTTTCGTAGTTGCATTGTTCCCAGATATGCTTGAATAGGAATTGTTGTTTCAGCTGTTACAAACTGTGATAGATAACCATACAAGTCCAGACAATTTTTAAAGTGGGTAGGTCAAATTTGCTCCAAGGTCTCAGGGCATACATGGTAGGTCACAAGCATCTCAACGCCAAATGAAACTGGTGACTGGTCTTCACTTACTCTGTGACTTTAAGGTTGTGCTATGCAGTATAAGTACTGACTGAATGAGTTTTGTTGATCATGATAATATGTTCTAACTGATTAGACAGTTTTAAAGCTAACAAATGTAACAGATGACAATTTAATAAGTTTATTAAAATGTTATGTACAGCATTTCATGTTTTTGTTATTGTTACAATGTATAGACTTGAGCCACAACATGAGCATTATAGTCAATATACTGGTAGCAAAATCCAAATTGAAAAATATGTTTATCTCTTTGTAAGACAAACTCTAGAGTTTAGGTGGCAGAGCAAGAGCTTAACGTACAAGAACACTTGACTTTATACAATATCATGTACTTGCAATGAAGGGGCTGTGGTACAATATTTGTTGCAATACTCAGTAAGATGCAATATTTCAAACCTAAATTAATTCCAGCCATACTTGAAAATCAAAACATTTTGACATTTATAAGCCTTTTTGCAAAGATTGGACAGTGTGATTCTTCTAGGCGTGGTATTGTTTGTAGAAGAACTTCCTTAAGAGTTCTTCTCTGAAGTAGTTTGCATAAAATGCCTTCAGTTTGGACAGCATTGTAGCAATGAAGTTTTCATCTCTCAAAATGCATATGTATTTAATGTCTGTCAGAGTGTAAACAATAAGGGTGCACAATTGTCTGTCTGAACAGAACAGCTGACCTTGAATTTGGTAGTAATAGTCATGTTTTGTATCCAGCATGAGAGACCCATCAACAGCCTTAAGGTAGGGCACAGTAACAGTGTTGATGTCTTTGTTGCGGGCAGAATAAGGACATTTGACTTCACAAATTACATTGTCATTGACAATGCCATCTGGGGAGGCACCGAGATATGGTACACTTGATGACACAAACAACCCACAATCTTTCACTGAACAAGAAAAGTCCTTTTGGTATTGGATTAAGGCAGCTTTCTCATACTTTCTTCCATGAAGTATAGGTGCAGACTTCAGGGGTTTAGCTTCTGTTGTCAAACTCTTTGCTAATTGATGGAGATTTGTCCTCTCTGTAGCCTTGCATATGCGTCCAAAGAAGAGGAAATCCTCTTTAATCGCTCTTCAAACCAGAGACCATTGCTTGCCTGGCCTTGTGTGTTCTTCTGGATGTTATCACACACATGGTCACTGATATTTCTGACCTCTAGGGAATCTAAAAACATGTTCTCTGGTGTATCAAGATGGTAATCATGGTCATGTGCTATGGCATGCATATTTGCTGGAGGGAATAGCTGGAAAATTGGCATTGTTTGAACTCCAGGAAAATTGAGGCACACATTTCTAAAATAAGAAGAATAACCCTGCATATTCCTTAAGTACTCTGGTCTGGGATCAAACGTTGCACAGTTTGTGATCTCATCAGATCCTGGCATGTTAATATCCTTTGCCTTGAGTGGAGATCCAGTGTACTTCTTAGTATGGTGGAAAGATTGCAGTTTCTGAGTACATGTCTCTTCTAGCAGGACTGCACTGTGTTGGGAAAACTCAAAACATGCAAACAAAACGGCAGCTACATGTTTGCAATGTGCATTAGGTCCCATTCCTGCTGCACATTCACACTGTGCCTCAATAACAAAACCTTGCTCACAGAACACCACATCCACCTGATAGGTTACTGCTTTCCTCATCTCAGCTCGACAAGCACTTCTCACATACCAAAATCCATTGGAATTGTTCAATCTAAAATACAGCAAATATCTTTCCTTATACAAGTTAACTGCACTGTCACTCAATGCCTTGTCAAAAGTAGTTAGATAAAAGTGAATATTATCCAGTGTGATATTTGGCAGTTTCTTCTCACTGTTAGCATCAACATACTCACTACTGTCAGGCAGAATCATTGTATACTCAGGCTCAATGTTGGACAATGCACCAAAATTTCTGTTCCTCTCATATGCTTCAAGTCTGAAAAATAATGGTGTGATTTTTCAAGAAATGGTTTTGTTCCGCCCAAAAAGGGTTCCTGTCTTTTAAAAATTAGTCTTCCCACTGATTTCATTTCATCTTTATTACTTCACACACACTTGGACATATCATTAATGTTCCACTCAACTTGTAGTTAATATGTTTAATTATGGCCGTTGGCTTATTGAGCTCAACTTTCCAATGTCAGAACAGTATACAACTCCTCTTAACTTTTGGATCAATCATACTAACACTTCACATATGATTTTGATACATTTCAGTGATGCAGATTACACATTTTTGACATGACACAATTAGTATTTTTTTAGTAATAGCCATTTCCTTAATCAGCTCCATTTTCAGATTGTATGTCTTTCTTTTTTGTAAATGTTGAGAAAACTACAGAGGCTTTGGTGATCCATACATTTAACTTATTGACATGATGGGATTAATATTTTGGTATATTATATGACCCTTGACTTGGAGCACTATGTTTTAAAAGTGTGACAATCAATTTCTCCCATAAATAAATCTTTCTAAAACTTTGAACACGACTCGAGTATACATTGTGACATGCATGTCATAAATTTTATTTTGGGGTCATACAGATAAATTTTATGAATTGTGAACCTTTTAAAGGAGTATATATAAATCAGTCTGTTTGGAATTCACATACAAAGTTATGATACTAGGTAACTTGTCATAAGACTTCATCTTGAGGAAGAAATATTTATTTTTACTTAAGCTGTACTGTATCAGCTGTTGTGTATATTCTATGTTATTGATGAAATTGGTATATCTTTTCAAGAAATATTCATGGAACTGTTGTGACTCATGTATTCAATGTGTGTTAAATCTTTTAAAAGATCTTTCCTGTCTCCGGATAAGTGTACAGAAATGTAACCAGTTCTTATCAAACATAGCCAGTCCCATGCACCCCACAAAAATAACAAACAGCAATTTTATTCTACACATTTTATTTTACCAATATATCATATATTAAAGTTACAATATAATAAACTATAGTGCTCAATTTCGAGTTAAATCTGCTGATCAAAGTATTGGAAAACAGAATCAATCTCATAAGATATTGAGACCTAAATATTAGATCTATTTCTTCAATGATATATTTTTTTGACATTGTAAAAGGTTACTTCCGGTTTGGACAGTATACGTTGTTCTTTTCTTCATTCAGACACGAATACGTAGACCAAAAATATAATCAATAGTGCAAAATAGTTTAAATTGTTATTTCACCATATCTATTTACATTTTCATTAATCAGGTAATTACATTGCTGTTAAAATTAATGCTTTAAAAAGTCTCAAATAGTGATACTCTTTAGAAAATAGTTCGCAGGCCAGGAATTAAAGTGTCAATGACAATGATGTTTTAAAACTACCTTTCAATTAATTCTTTTTTTCTGCCAGAAACTTTTGCATTCTTTCGCCTAGCTTCAACTCGCAACTGTTCCAATGTCATTGAACAAAACCTCGACATCCTAATTATTTTCTTCTCTCTAAACTCTCATTCGTATATTCGCGGCAAAGTAACCCGGAAGTAAGCAAAGGACCAATACATTCGACCCGCCCTCTATGTTGGCAGGAGAAGATAACCCGCTACTGTTTCCCATTATTGAATCCAAAAACATGTTTTTTTATTTTTTTTAAATTTTTTGGGGCAGAATAACTTCTATTTGTGATCAATGATCATTTAAAGATGCTGTATCATACTTGCAAGCGGTTCAGGATGAAACTTAGCTATTCAGAAATGAAATACATCACTTTGTAGAAAAATCTTTCGTCGAAATTTTGATATCATATTTAGATTGTGTAATCAACAATAACATACTTATTTCGACGCGCAAAGCACAGTACCCTCGTAGAAAGGGCATGCCTTTTTACGAACCCGCTTTCGGTGACGTAATCATTATGCTTGTAGGATTTACACCGTGTCTCAACTACCGTAATTGCGTTCGATGGGTATCAACTTTGACAGCAACAAATACCTAATTTGGAGAAAAAGAATATAAAATCTAGTTGAGCGCGACAAAGACGGTTTTCAAGCGTACATTTAGAAACCGGAAGTTGTGAAATGGCCACACTTGATTCGCCCTTATGTCGACTGCCGTTTCGGTATTATTTGGTAAATTATCTCCTATTTGATGAATTTTGGTCCGATTTTCTCAAGGTTGGTCGCTAAATTTTTCTAAAAATACAACGTATACATTAAAAATACTTTAAAAATTATTGCACTATGATATAGCATCTTTAACATTGCAATTAATTATATAAAATTATAAAGAATTTTTTAAAAAGTTATCAAAATTATATTTTTTTAAGGGAATAATTGTATTTTGACTTCTGAAAGTATAGTATTATAAAAATATTCGAGAAATTATCATCTATAAAGATAAAAAATAATTCATAGAAAATTAAATATAACAAAATATTATGATTTCTTTATATTAACAAAAAATAAAGACGATCCATATTTTATATCCTCACAGCTTTTCTTTGGATTTCTTGCTTTTTCCCCAATCAAATGCACCAAGGATGTGATAATTGTGTGATAAACGCATTAAATCAAAATTAATATCTAGGGGAATTCCCTTTTTTATCAAACATTTTCCTATCTCCCTGACTGAAGAGTTCCGATCCTAGCTAGGATCGGTATCCCAAGTTAGGACAGGTTTAGGATCGTTTCGAGAATCGGTCTTATCCTAACCTTAGGATATCCTAACTTCTGTCCTAAACAGATATATCCTAGCTAGGACACTTTCGAGAATAGGCACCCTGTATTGACATAAACGATTGCCTATTCAGAGACGAGATGTATTCAACAATGTCCTCTGCTACATTATTTCAGGATGACTGAGCTCTAGTGTTCACTGATCGTTTGTGCAAATAAAAGTTGCTGAGTCTGCATCGTGTAAATTTACACAGTGGATATTCCTTATGGGAATGGAATTCTGAATAACGTGATTAGATCGTTGTAATAGTTCGAGCTAACATGATTATGTCGTATTTATCACCTTACGAGAATGATTGATGACAACAGAGGAATAATTGTGTGTTATCTCTGTTCGTTTTAATCACAATTGGAAAAAAATCAAATCAGTAAAAAGAAATATAAGGTCATGTTATGAAATGTGTTTAGAAATATTGAAATGGATAATGTTTCAATGTTTTAAACCTGGGCACTAGCGAAATAATTCACAGAAATATTATATAAATGACACATTTTCGTATTAATCATTAATTTACGACGATATTACTATCATTATCATTTGTTTAATAGGTGCAAGAAAAAATCTAGCCTGTTATCCAGACTTTAAAACAATACAAATAAAGGAGTCCTCCTAAGTCAAGAAATTGATGGCAAAAAAAACCCTCGCATTTCATGATTATATTTTAGTCTAGAAAAAATGAAGCCACGTTTCAGATACAAAGTAGCAAGAACTTCAATCAGCTGTTACTGCATAAACTGATGATTCTATACGATTTCTTTGTAACTAGCCAAAATGATAAGGGTAACCACATAATCCCCCTCCTCTGGGTAGTAACAAATGGTACACTCAGCTTCAAAGATGAACTTGAATGTTGGACTTGTCACGCCGAAGTGTAAATTGGTGCCATCAACAGTTGATTTGTGTAAATTCAGTTCATTGTCGAGTCAAAAAAGGTTTCTCGTTGAAAATTGATTGCCTGCTTGAAACGCAGTTAAACACATAAACGCGAAAAAGTGTGGAATAAACGAGTGGACACTTTTGCTGCTCGCTTCAATCTAAGGTCAACGAGTAGACGTTTAACAAGGAAGCGTTTGTATTAAGTTATCATTTGTATCTCTATTGATTTGTCCAAGTCTGCAAAATGAAGTTGAACTTTTTTTGACTCAGCACATTCCTGATTAGTCCAAATTTGTTTCCAAAGTAGAGACTCTTTTAAAATAATTATCAAGAAAGCATTGACGTTTAAGAGACATTCATATTTGTTAGATCACATATGCCAGACTTTATCAATTGTGTCAATCTGTAGAAATAAAGCGATTTTTAAAGCTTTTCGGGTTATTTCATGTATTGTTGTTTTAACAACAACATTGCTGTTAAAGATTATGCGAACAAAGTTTATAGTTATGAAATTATGACACAAAAATGAAATTTGATACCTGAGCTTTGTGCATGTCCCTATGCCATAGGCCAAGCAATGCCAAGAACCGTAGACAGATAAGGAAATCACTTCAAACCCACAGGCCCTCGGTAATTAAAAGACCCCATTATTCCCGCTGCCAAAAAAATGATTGTGAGATGACCCCTTGATTTCAACATCTTCAGAAGTTATATAGTATAAAGAAGGCAGGACGCTTATACCTACCCCCATCGCCTTTCTTGTCAACTGCTACGCTTATGTCACATGCAGTCAAATTAAACATTGTGTCAAGATATACTTGCATGATATACCTTGCGATCACCGTTCACGGAACCTACCAATAGTTTGTAGATATTTCTGCAAATCGAACGAAAATCGATTTTCACGCTCAAAGTATCCATCGGGGCAGAAATCGCTGCCAGAAGGGGGGAAGTGTTCAAACCATGTGCTCAGTAACTTTTGTGGATCAGTTATTGTTTTTAAACGGATTTAGGTAGGGTCTGTCCATACTGTTACGGATTTTGTCGTTTCACTGGGGATGGTAGCGGCAGTGACATTCTGGATGTTGATTTTTTTTTTTAATATTGAATGAATACTTATAAATTCTTATTTAATTTTTCATTCACAGTGTAAATCTAAAAGTACTACACAATCCCAACGGTAAGAACAGATGTAAAATGGTAGTGACAATCTTGTACTTTATAGATTCTTATCAACTTTGATAAGTGGATTTCATATGTTAACGTCTTGGTTTAAATTTTCTTTTTTTTCATTTTAACTTTAAAGGGGCAGTAGCACGTTTTTAGGGGTAATATAAGGTGATGTCAGGGAATTGAAAATTTCTTAAACCAAATGGAGCAGTAATAATTCAAATATATAATGTAAAGTTAAGCCATGCGATTCCTTTTTCCTTCACAAAAGGAATTAAAGGTGTTCACACAAAATGGCCGCCAATGGATTTTATGTGAATCTTCATACTTTATCCTCTGACTATGGATGATTCGTTTGTGTAATGACATTTTTAACACTATCAAAATAATTCATTTAGCAATAACTTACAATTATCAGTGACAATTTAAGAACATAAAAATTTCAAAATATATAAATGTTTTTGAAAATATTATCTGTGAATGACAGAATAAAATTAGAACAAAGGTGTCTAATATCTTATATGTCATTAAAACATAAAACAAACTGTCTCTATGTCAATGTTTTGGTCCAGTCCATATTGGTAGGGGTATCAGTCTGTAAAGAAGAAGTGCAATGACCCATAACTTTGTTTTCACAAGCTGTAGGGGAATGAGTTGTAGGGATTATGGGGGACTACCCCTTGACCTCACAGTGTATGCATTAAAGCGGAACCCACTAGAAGGTGTCCATATAGGACATGTGACCTGATGTTGTATAGTGTCTTTAACCTTCATATTTTGCTTTGTAATCTGTTTCCCTTGTTCAGGTAAGTCTTCAATTATCATATTTTTCTTCATCTGATTATCAGCGGGTTTATGTTGTTAAACGTCTTTCGAGTGAAGCCATTTTTGTCTTTATGGTTAGACTTGTGTAACCCTTGATATTATGAGTATACATATACAATATTATCATACTAAGTATAGCCAATGGCTCTATCTATATATGTCTAATTTAGTATCATATTTTAATTCGCATGGTATACATGCAAAAGGTGATATTTTAGCACCTATAGACAGATGCATATTATCTAGGTTATCTTATCCGCCCATTATGCTCAGTTATGGTTAGAGAACGGGGCCCTTGTAACTTAAACTCCGTCTGGTTTGTGTCCATGGTAATGTATGATAGTCGGTGTGATTTGAAACTTGACTTGGGGAATGAATTTTTTAAATTGTTTTATTGTGTCTCATAGTCATATGTAGGCCGGACTCTGTATCAAGGTGTGACACTTTTGTCATTTACTACTTGTCTGCTGTTTCTTCTTCTTCTTCTTCTTCTTCTTCTTATTCTTCTTCTTAGGGTGTGACACTTTTGTCATTTACTACTTGTCTGCTGTTTCTTCTTCTTCTTCTTCTTCTTCTTATTCTTCTTCTTAGGGTGTGACACTTTTGTCATTTACTACTTGTCTGCTGTTTCTTCTTCTTCTTCTTCTTCTTCTTCTTCTTCTTATTCTTCTTCTTAGGGTGTGACACTTTTGTCATTTACTACTTGTCTGCTGTTTCTTCTTCTTCTTCTTCTTCTTCTTCTTCTTATTCTTCTTCTTAGGGTGTGACACTTTTGTCATTTACTACTTGTCTGCTTCTTCTTATTATTATTCTTCTCCCTCTTAGGGTGTGACACGTTTGTCATTTACTTGTTCTCTTCTTCTTCTTCTTCTTCTTCTTCTTCTTAGGGTGTGACACTTTTGTCATTTACTACTTGTCTTCTCCTTCTCCTCCTCTTCTTCGGGTGTGACACTTTTGTCATTTATTACTTGTCTTCTTCTTCTTCATCTGCGGCTTCTTAGGGTGTGACACTTTTGTCATATACTACTTGTTTTCTTCTTCATCATCATCTTCCGCTTCTTAGGGTGTGACACTTTCGTCATTTACTACTCTTCTTCTTCTTCTCTGACAGAGTTGTTATTTTATATTTCATTAACAACTAGCATTTTGTGCAAAAATAACGAGTGTATATAAGTTTAATAATATGTAAACTGTTTAAGAATCCTTATCAGATTCTGTCTGTTGAATATTGATTTTTATACTTAAACCCTAATATCGATAGGTTGATTTTAGTTAACGTTATTTAGTTCATGTATACTTAAACATACTTCAATTGGTCGTTTTTACTACGATATGAAAATGAGGCTCGAGTTTGGTTTTGAAAATCGGAGTGTGTAGTGTGAACAGTTGATATAAATGGCCTTTACACCAAGTTCTTAGGTGAATGCATATTGTAAACACCGATTCATTTCACAAGAGCAAGAAGTTTTCTATATTCGAGAAATTAAAGTTTCTTTTCAAAACTTTGAATTCGCAGACACTATTGTAGAACGTATTATTTAAACCAAGCTAATCTATGCAATGGTTATCATCGAATGTAACCATATTATTATTAATGACGTTAAATAATTGGCACGTTTTAGTTGCGTAAAGACATGTTTTACTTTTTATTTTGCAATTTGGCATTAAACATTTTCACTGTCGCAGTATCTAAAGGTTGACTTTCAGAAAATTTTAAACAACATTGGGTATAAACACATACGTCTTTTGGAAGACATCTATTGAATATGACATAACAGGAAAAATATGTAAACTTTCAAAATAGCAACTTCCTCCAACTTATAAAGGAATACGATAAATCAAACTTATCATTTATTGTTTATGTAAACATAGTGTGTGATTGATACCTATGTACTCCTGAAATAAAACTGTAAATTTAAAAAATATTTAAAAAATATAAAAATAGTCAATTTATTTGAACATGTCACATATTTCTATTACCATAAAACCTGCCTTTATAAGGACAAATGTGTTATTTTTTCTCCATGAAATATATAATTACTGAGTAACTACAATGTAAAAAGTAGCTCCAATTGTAATATTTTACGTCCGCTGCCTGTAACCTATGTTCGATGTCCCATGGAAATATGATCTAATTCCTTCCGGAGTTATCGTTCTTTGAATAGATGGCAGGCAGTTCGGCAACACAGCAAAGTTGACCTCAGGAAAATGGCACTGAACAATCTTTCTCGAGTCGGTCTTCTAGTTGCCTGTCGCTCAAAATGCACTCTGTATGCGCGCACGTTTTCAGGTAATAATATTTACCTTGCAACTTTCATGATAGATAGTAAATCATTGGGTGACATTGTTTAACTACTTGTACTCGCACAACATGGAAATTGAGTTGCCTCGCCGGTACATGTTTGATCTTATACAGTTAGAGACGCTATGAATAAAATCACTGAAGCATGACGGATTATATTACAGACAGACAGACAGACAGACAGAAATAGTTTATTTGAGTGTCACAAGTTAAACATGTACATGAATATAAACATTGGGTAAGAAATAAAATATGTTTAACAACCAGCCATTTGTTTGGCTTATGAGACACTGTTAAGAACATTACAACGTATATACAACATACAAAATGATAAATAAACTGTAAAAAGTAGTAAACCTTAAAGCAGCGAAAGCTTAAAATGTTAAGAGATAAATTAGGTAAAAGACTGACGTCTTAAAAACATATGCTTAACCGTTACACCTGTCCAGTAAGGCATAAATAAAACAAAGGTCAAAGTGACGGTCTTCACAGGCTGACAAAGGCGATAAGAGCAATATTTTAATTTAGAACATTCTTTTATTTTGTTATTCATATAACACAATGATACTTATATAGTTATATTATAACATTGTGTCTCTTTGTTTTTATTTATTGATTTATTCTTACAATAAATTTTGTGGAAAGATGATTAAGCAGGTGATAACCTTTTGATATCCTTCACATGTTAACAATAATAATAAACATTGTCGCACATTTAGTGTATAACTTTGATTATAATTTCTTGTCTCTTATAATTCATATGGAATGGCTTGTGTATATTTTATTGATATATTAACCTGTATATGTTTTGTGTACACTAATTGAGATGTTAATAAAAGTGTCTGTCAATCTGTCTGAAAGTTTGCAATGTATAACAGTGTACAAGTATATGTTATCAGTTATGGTAAGAATGGATTAACTAATTAATGACCAAATTCAAACAAACATGTTTGTTGCAAGAGCAATGTTTCAATAACAATTAACAAATTTTATTTTCTAGATAAAAAATTCATTTGAAAGATATTAGAGTTTATAGCACCTAGCCTCTTCCAACAAAATATGATCCAATTTTTCAGGGAAATGTTGTTTCTGGTGATTTCTAGATATTCTACACTTACTACTACTGTATTGCTTACTCAATCCATTTTGGTAACACGTCTAAACCTTTGGATAATTAGAAAAGTAATTAAAACATAAAATATGAAATTCTGACTTTGAAAGAAGAGTATTATCCATTTTACTTGATTGTCAAAATTTTTACAGAAATAATGTATAAAAAGAACCATGAATGACTAAAAAACATGTATTGATTGTAAATATAGGATGTTATGGCTATGTTAAGTAAAACTGAACTAGAAGAATAGTGGCATTGGCTCTGTATGTCGTCAGACTTCAAGGCATGATTAATTCTCAAATTCCAGAAGACTTATAGATAGGAGACAAAATATTTATGATATTGAATTTTCAAATATGCATATTTATCACAAAGGATATCTTGGTGACCTGATGGCACATCAGGCCATATGAAAAGCATACAACTTATTAAAGTTGACACATTTGATTATCACCAACATATTCAATAAACCTTGATATTTCATTATTGCAGCGAGTGCAACGATGAGCGGTCAGCAGCCTGTGGGGTTTGTGGGTTTGGGGTTGATGGGCAACCACATGGCACGCAACCTCATCAAGAAAGGATACCCGCTGGTTGTGTTTGATGTGTCAAAGGAGGCAACAGAGGGACTCAAGAAAGATGGTGAGATTTATTTTAAAGACCCAATATCAAACTGTAATATTATAAAAGTATTTTTACTGTATTCATTGTATTTTTAGCAATATTTTGCGACCAACCATCAATTAGGAGACAGTTTACCAATATGACCAAAACGTAATCCCCGGCATGTCAACAAGGAGGCGAATCAAGTGTGGCCATCTCACAATTTCCAGTTCATAAATATATGCGTGGAAATCGTCTTTATTGCGCACAACTAGATTTATTTTATTTTTCTCCAATTCAGGCACTAGTTGCCCTAGTTAATACCTATCCGACGCAGTTGCGGTAAGACGCAGTGTAAAACCTACACACATAATAAGATGTCACCCAAAGCGGGTTGTTTAGAGCTATGGCACTTTTGCAGGGGGTACTGTACTTTGGACGTCGAATTAAGTATTTTAATGTTGATTAATACATGTAAATATGATATCAAACTTTTGACAAAAGATTTTTCTACTGAGTGATGTATTTCTTTTCTTAATAGCTAATTTTCATAACAAACTGTTCTCAATAGCTAATTTTCATCACAAACTGCATGCAAGTATGATAATGGGGCTTTAAAGTTTCATTAAGCTGGAAGACAACAAATGATGGATCATCTGAATCATTAGGCTCTAGCTATTAAAGAAAAATTATAAGCATAAAAATACAAATACTGAAAATTTACATTTGAAGCATCCCATGAACTCAAGTATTTTCTCAGACATAAGGAACTATATGTGGCCATGTCAACCATTTTAAGTTACTTATCTACAGGAGTATTGACAAGTTACAATACTATATCATCATAATGTTGTGAGACCCAGGCTATAATAATAATTCTGCAGTTCCAATTGAATGAAGAAGCAATAATTCTGCCTTTGTACTTCATTATGAATGAAGAAGCACCGCCTGTATTTTATGAGTGCTTCACAATATTATGCATAATGTGTTAAATGAATGATAAGTGATATTGATAGCATTTGTTTCTACTGGAAAGAAATAACTGAAAATTCATTGGAAAAATAAGTTGCATGAAGATGATTTCAATGTCAGAAATTTCTCAAAGTCAAATATAGACAAGTATTTCAGACCTCAGAGTAGGTAAGTTGTAGAGAAATTATAAAAGAGTGGTTATTAAATGGAAATAGAGAAGTATTTGTCCTCAATGACAAAGTCCGCCTCTAATGGTTGCAATTTTTCCCATTTGAGGCTGACAATAACTGACTCAATGACAAAGATGTAAGTATTTTAACGTTACTGCCCTGATCCGTGTTCCAGGAGCCACAGTGGCAGCGTCACCAGCGGAGGTAGCTGCGCAGACCACCAACATCGTGTCCATGCTGCCGGAGAGTGTTCACGTTGAGACCGTGTACGCAGGGGAGAAAGGAATATTCAGGTCAGTATCATTGTTATTTTATTTAATATTTTAAGATTTATTTTGTTCCCGGACCAAACATCGTTTTTGAGGATCGAGAAATGTCTTCTATCCATTGCGCAAGCTGTTCTTTTTGTGCCCAAAAACCCTAGATCATTGAAACTTGATAAATGAAATAATCATCATCTGTTGGAGTGGGGTTTTTAACTTCTTTCTACCAATATTTTTGGCTGAATTTAGCTTCTGGACTAAAAGTTCTCATCACAGAAAATCAAAGTCTTAGCTCATTCAAATGTGGTATTTTGAGCAATCAATTGAATTGGTCCCTTTTGGGGTTGCAGTTCATTGTACTGTAAATTATGTCTGAAAAAAGAGGGGGATAACCATCATCCCATGAAGTCAGCCGCCGGAGGAACAGGAGGGGCAGATGTAACTGCAAAAATCTCGAAAGATGTAACTGCAACATTCAACCCCTCCTGTTCCTCCGGCGACTGACTTCATGGGTGAAAGACAGTTATCCCCCTCTTTTTAGCTCACCTTTACAAAGTAAATGTGAGCTTATGTCATGGCGCTTCGTCCGTCGTCCGTCTGTCTGTCCGTCCGTCCGTCCGTAAACTTTCACGAAAAAGACTACTCCTCCTAAACTAATTCAGATATCATTCTGAAATTGTAGTATGTTATACCCATGGTGATTCCCCACAGAAAGGTAGGCGTTTCAGTTTTGAGAATCCAAGATGGCCGCCATGACAGCCATATTGAATTTTCAATTAGATTTCATGAAAAAGACTACTCCTCCTAAACGAATACAGATATCATTCTGAAATTGTATTATGTTATACCCATGGTGATTCCACACAGAAAGGTAGACGTTTCAGTTTTGAGAATCCAAGATGGCTGCCATGACAGCCATATTGAATTTTCAATTAGATTTCATGAAAAAGACTACTCTTTCTAAACGAATACAGATATCATTCTGAAATTGTAGTATGTTATACCTATGGTGATTCCGCACAGAAAGGTAGACGTTAAAGTTTTGAGAATCCAATATGGCCGCCATGGCAGCCATATTGAATTTTAAATTAGATTTCATGACAAAGACTATTTCTCCTAAACCAATCTAGATATCATTTTTATATTGTAGTTATACCTATAGTGATTCTGCACAGAAAGGTAGATGTTTCAGTTTTGAGAATCCAAGATGGCCGCAATAGCAGCCATATTGACTTTTCAGTTGCAGATGACACATCATTATTATTAAATTTTAAGCTTTCATCAAGTGATCACTGGCACCATATAAATTCTCAAATTTGAACTTACTAATCATAATATTATCTTTAATATGGAATATTTAAGATTGTCGTGCAAGTTGTTCTATATTTTTAAGTGTTTCTAAAAAAAATTAAGATGAAAGACAAACATAATTGATTAATTTGTTTAAAATGTTTATGGCAACTAGCTGCAAAAACCAAATCACATTAAACATGTTAAATTTTAAACAATGGTATCTCCCTTATATTCCTTTAAATACCACACATAAGGGGTCAACCAGAGTTCAGATATTCCACTATCCTGTCTAATACACATCCCAAGGCAGGCTGCTAGCATCACAGTGGCAGCTGCTAGTCTGTTGCATAATCAACCTGACCCAATTGATATGGTAGAGCATTATGCTATATGGCCATGGCCCATGTGTATGCAATAAAAGTTATGGACTTGTATTCTCATGACAGTGATATGTTCTTTCTAAGAATAACAACTTACACAAAACTTGTCTACAATAAGCTTTGTGTTTAGCAATCTACATGATAAGTTGATGTGGAATAAATATGCAGATGAAAATCGAAAAGGGTTTAGTAAGAAAAGTAAGGAAATTTGATTTGTCATATCTCTCTGTTGATTTGACAATGCAAAAATGTTTACCATTATAGTACTGTATGAGTGTTAAATAAATTGATACTTTAATGAAAGACATCTCATGGTCACTTGACATGTAAATATTATGTGAACAAAATAAACGTGTCTTATGCATTGCTGTGTTTATGACTTTCCTCTCAATCAGTCATTCATTTTCCTTGAAAAATCTGTACTTTTGGGATTCTCAATATCCCATGCAGCATAACCATCAGTGAAATAATCTTGAAATCATATTAATGATTCACTACAAAACAAATGTAAGTGCCCACCATCCTGTAAGTAATGAATGACATTTAAATGGATACACCTAAACCAATCAAGATATCATAATGAAATTAATACGGATGCCCACATAAAAGTAGCATTTTGAAGATTAAAAAGTACAAGATGGTCACCAATTCAGCCATAGATATACAAAAAAGTTATACAAAAATCTACTGCTTGTTAACTTATCATGATTATATCATTCGTGTATTCATGTTTGTTCAAGCTCTAGTCGTTTCCAAAAGAAGACTAGTATTTTAAAAGATAAAAAAATCATGATGGCAGCCATAATCAATTATATAAAAGATGGTTACATGTATAATTAAACCATTTACCACATCATTCATTTTAAGGTGAGCTTCTGTACCCTCGGTACTTTTATTATAATTACTACCATCTTCTGTTGGTCCGGTCTCTTATCCTTTAGCATCCCTACCAGCACTATTTTAGATGGGACGTCCATCGCCTAATGAAACATGTTACGTCTGGTTACAGCTCACTACAGAAAGGCACCCTTTTGATAGACAGCAGTACCATCGATCCAGCCGTCTCACAGAACATGGCCGAGATAGCTGACAACAAGGGGGCCACTTTTGTGGATGCACCAGTCTCTGGGGGTATGCTTTCATAACTGTTTTTCTTGAATTAGATTATGTTTAGGGAAGGTAGTTGAGAATGTTTAGAGGAAATCAATGCTTCATCAAGTCCAGAGAGAGAATACCTACAAAAAATTATAGAAAAACATTTTCAACAAGAAAACATGCACTTCATCTTTTCTGTACTTAAGTGGGGGGGAGTGATTTTACCTAGCTCAGTGCTCAGTGGGAGGGTGGGAATCGTGGGCAGATGAGCAACTTTTTAAGTCAAAGCTTTTTACGGTTGTTTTAGTCATCTTCACTTACATGTTTGAGTCTGATGAGCTACAAAAAAACAATAACTCATAAGTTGGAAAAACAAAATCTATGGACATGAAAATAGTGGACTTCCCCCCAATACTCACCCCCCTTTCAAGCTTTTGTGTAAACCATGTCTCCCTGACTAACGATAAGCCTTAAAAATATTTTATGACACCAAGGAAGATTTAAAGAACTAAAGGTGATAGGGAGAATCTGAGGAGGTTAAGTTACTATTCATTTTGCAAATTGGAACATCAAATAAAGATTTACAAAAAGGTGACTGAGTAATGACTATTTTTAATTTTATAGATCTGTTTTATTACAGGAACAAATGCTGCACGAGATGCAGCCCTGACGTTTATGGTTGGTGGGCCCGAGAAAGGATTTAATGATGCTAAGGTGTTCCTTGACTGTATGGGCAAGAATGTGGTGCATTGTGGGGCTGTCGGCACTGGACAGGTGAGATAACGAGACCAGACCAAATGTGATATTCAGGTGTTTCTTTTGAATGGAATGAATTTTGTTTTGTGTGATCACTATTTAAAAGATTGCTTAATGTGTTGGCTCTTGACTTTTGCATTGCTCACTTAACTGCTTTTACTGAAGTTCAGCAACAGTGGTTTATGGTTTATTATTGGATGCGTGATCGATGAGAAGGTTACTCTGTTCACTCAGCATTATTATTTGGAATATTGGGATAGTTGGGTGGAGATGACAATATATGCAAGTGATAATCATTTCACCTTTGGAACAGACCAAGGGGTTCTTTCACAGAAAACTTTAACCATAACTTCTATACTACACTTGGTAATCTGCATGCAATCATCTGATTGCAAGGTGTACAGAGTTATGTATATTTTTCAGTCCTTGTACCTAAAAAATGTATCTTTAATTCAAAAAGTGCAATAAAAAAAGGAAAATTTTTATATTTAAAGACTGGAAAGAAGATTTGGAGTTTCTTGAAGGAAATATAGATTTGATTATAATAGAACTACTCTTGAATTAGAGGTATGATTCGAGCTTCAATTTACAATGGTATTGCTGTCATCACAAATTAATAGAAGTTTGAAAAATGCTACTATAGTCCTTAGGCTTATTTGTATGACAACAGTCAAATTAATCTTTCTGAATTTACAAATTCGTATAATAAAGATTGTATTTTTGTTTTCAGGCAGCCAAGATCTGTAACAATATGTTGTTAGCAATATCCATGATTGGAACATCAGAGACCATGAATCTTGGAATGAAGTGAGTATTCAGCTGTAATTCTTATTTAACTGTAGAGGACGGGGTAGCGCAGTGGCTTTGATTCAGGAGGTCTGTGGTTCGAATCTTGCCAGGGGGTCGGCGACTTTGACTGCAGTAGAGAACTGTTCTACACACAGTTAGGTTTGGTTGCAATGCTGCACTAAATTTCAGCCCAGTACCACCCATGGTTTGCTAGTTCCAGCCTATACGCACAGGTTTTACTTAAATGCATAGCCACAATAGTTTTACAGGCTCTCCCTGCAATAATACTAGCAGCCATGATATAAGTGAATTGTTCATGAAAGCAGCGGTAAACCCCAAATCACCTCAACTAGTTAACTGTATCAGGTTGAATCAGAATGTGTGTAAAGACAAATAAGATTTGCTACTTTCCATCTGATCACTACAATGCCTTGAATTGTTGAATTACTAAGTGATTAACAATTCTCACTGGATAGAAATAATTATTAATGAGAGGTGTGTGTGTACCGTCAAAACAAATGAATAACACTTGTAAAACAATAAACGTTTAATTTTGACGTTTCATGAATGGTTCATCTTCATCAGACTCACTAATGATGAAAAAAAATCTACAACTGTCCAAATCATGGTTTGAATAAAGGTTACTTGCAAATTCATATAGATATAAGAACCAATGGCTAAAGCTTTCTTAAACCAAAGCTTGGGGCGGGAAAATGCAGTGGTTTGCCATTTGGCTTTGGATCAAGAAGTCGGGGGTATTGAATCTGGCTAGGGACTTAGCAACTTTGTCTGCAGTAGAGAACTGGTCTACGAGCAGTAAGGTTTGGGCTCAATGCTACACAGTTCCAGGACCACCCATGATTCACTTGTTCCAGCCATTGATGCAGGTTTCACCGCAATGCTTAACCACAATGGTGTTGGAGCAAAAACACTAGCAGCAGCATTCTCTCCTCACAGAGGCAGATCAAGTCATGTTGATACACCCTCTGTTCTATTACGCCAAAATCTGCTGGTTCCGGCAGTTTCCCCTGGCGGAAAAAAGTTGCAGCACAATCCATTTGAGTTTTCTTACAAATGACAACGCTTCTCAAATACTTTTGCCATGATTCAGTAGCCAAAATGATGATTTTAGAACAGCGTCGTTGATTGCACAACTAACTTTGATTGCCTCCAATCAGGCATCTCCCATTTTATCCCACAAAATCGGCATAATAAAACAGAGGCTGTATCAACATTTTCATGACTTTATCTGCCTCTGTGGTGAGAAAATTTAGCAACAGTGATATGAGTGAAATTCTCTTGAAAACAGCGTTTAACCCCAAATCACCTCACCTAACCTAATGCTACCTAATTAACTTCTTTCATGCAGACTGGGGCTGGACCCTAAGCTTCTAGCCAAGATTCTCAACATGAGCTCGGGGCGGTGCTGGTCCAGTGAGGTCTACAATCCCGTCCCCGGGGTCCTCCCAGGTGTCCCCTCCAGCAACGATTACCAGGGGGGCTTCGGCACCGCGCTCATGGCAAAGGTATCATCATTTAAAGTTGCTCTTTCATCAGTGTTTCTTTATGCAGAATTTTTGTTTTGTTTTGTGTAGCAGTAAAAAAAATCCAATATTTTCATGTCCATGGGGGATTCAACGGCCTCCGGGTTGAAAGTCCTACACTCTACCTGTTCGGCCAAAGAGATATCCCTCCTTCCGAAGCCAGTAGGAAGTAGTAGACCTCACTCTGTCACATTAGTTTCATCTATGCAAACGGCATTATATGCATATCCATATAGATTAATATGTTATGTCAATTTTAAAGCAGATATAAAACTGCCACCACAAATGTTGAAGTCTAAAGCTGACTGGTTGAAAAAAGTAAAGAATATGGTACCTGTCTTAAGGAGCTAAATTTTATGGATATGAATCAATAAGAGTTTGAGGACTTGCATATCTTCAAATAACTTACCAGTATTGTTGACTAGGAAAGCTCTATGACCTAGTATTGCTCTCTATCAGGGTATATTCGAAATTTTTTTATTTTATGTCAATTAATTCAAACACAAAATGAAATGGCAGGCCCCTCTTGAAGCCATAGAACAGTCCCAGAGACACCAACACTGAATCCACACCACTTATCAATATTCCAAGTTCCTCACTCCCCTTGTATAAGTTAAAGGCACCACTCTAGCGGCTTTCATCCGCCATTTTGAAAGGATAGCTTTGCGAGAAAACAAATGCGCTGTAATATGCTTATTCATTAACAAAATTAAGTAATAACTACTTGATTGATAGAAAAGGAGCATATTTACAAATAATTCATAATAAAAGTTATCAGTTGCGACAGCATTTTGTCGTAGTAATGCATTCCACGATCGTAGCTTCAATGATTGGCTTCATATCACGATGTTTTTATTTTTTGAGCGATACACTTTATTTTTTGTCAAATTGTCAAATCTATAACAACTAAAATGCTTATCTCACAAACATATATGAAATTAAGTGTGAAATTATCATGTAAAAATCAATATAATTGTAAACAGGAAAGTCCTCCTGAATTTTGTTTCCACAAAAAATACCCCGCTCGAATGGTCCTATAGTTACCAACACATCTGATTACAGGACCTTGGTCTAGCCCAGAGTGCTGCCACATCCACCAAGGCCCCCACCCCCCTGGGGTCTGCAGCCCACCAGATCTACCGGACCATGGTCAACCACGGCTACGACGGGAAGGACTTCAGCTCAGCATTCTTGTTCCTGCAGAAACAAAGCAAATAATATTGTGTGACTCTTGATCTTGTATACTTGGTTTGTTTTGATATTTACTTACATTTTCTAGTGCTATATCTACACATGAACACATATGTTTCACAGGTTCGTCCATTAAACACATCTTCCTACGCAAAGCCTAAGACGCCAGTTTACGAATGGTCCGTTTTATGCCTTACTGCTGACCCTTGAGTATTCTGAGCTGATATCAGTGCCCCTACAGAGTAACAGGCGATTGTTAAGAACCTCCAGTTACTTTCTGATTGGAGTATTGCTTCCTCTCATAGTAAGCTAGAGAGCAGGCACAGAAAAGTCAACTGTATGCAGCAAGGCATTAAACTGACAGTTCGGAAACTGGCGTTTAAGGCTTTGCATAGGAAGATGCATTATACCACTGTCTTGGATTTTCATCAACTTATAGCTATCTGTAAAGAGGTCTTGGTTGTGTTGTTGAAATGACAATTCTTATATTAGATTTTGGGGATATACAACTGATTTTTGAGAAAAGAAGATTTATGAGTTTTATGATTGATTATATTTCTACTACCAACTTCTATGATGACATCATGACAGTTAAATATTTGTGTTATTATTTACATATCATGGTTGAATTTATTGAAATCTTTGCATTGTATCTTTGCCCATCTTCCTATGCAAAGCCTAAAACATTCAGTTTTATAACCTTGCTGCTGACCCTTGAGCTTTCTATGCTTGCTCTCGTGCCTGTAGGGGCACTATAGCAGCACAGAAATGTAAAGGGTCAGTAGCAAGGCATAACATGACAGTTCAGAAACTGGTGTTTTAGGCTTTGCGTAGGAAGATGATCTTTCATCTTTGCCAAGATTTTATTACTTTACATTACAACCTGAAAAGAACACTAATGCTTTATACATTTTAGATCAATATAATCATTTAAAAGTTGAAACAAATGTGAATTTCAAACGAGAAATAAGATTAACAGAATATTTATAGCTGTGAAAGCAAGTTTGTAAGAATAAGTATCATGCAGTCTGATTAAAATCTACCGTACTCCGAGGAATAAAATATCAAAAATATTGTCTCTATCGGGGCTTGAACCAGCCAGAACATCCTCTCCGTCTCGGTCTGAATGCACCCACCTCTAACGCATGTTCCTATGACCAGTTTAGCGCAGACAAACCCAGTCATAAGCTAAGCTATCCAATCACATCCTCGTTTTTAAATAGCGTTAAGCAACGATTATGTATAACAAATGGTACACTGGAGTTACCTGCCCCTAGCATGATATCGAAGCTTTTACTGCGCCCCTTGCGATTGGCTAGATGAGCTTGCTTCAGAACATGCGGGTAATAGGGGTGCCTTCAGACTGTGAATGAGAGGAAAGCCGGGCTGGTTCAAGTTCAAACCCCACAAGAGACAATATTTTTACACTTTTTTTGTTCGAATCAGTCGATTTTAATCAGACTGAGTATCATGTATACAACTAGGACTGACTGGCTATACCCTTATTTATTAGACAAGGTGAGAGAGAGAACTAGTATGTTACATGCCGCTAATGGCTGAAATATTGCCCAAGCGGCGTGAAACAACGACTCACTCACCAGTATGTTGTGTGCAAGGTGATGGTTGACTCCCTTTGGTGTGTGACAAGTTTCTATATTCTAAAACACATTGTTTTACACAGATCTCTTTTTTCACCAGCTTTTTATCCAAATTTTCATTATTTCCTGTAATAGGTTCCATTGTGAAGTTCCACGAAGCAGTTGTAAAGTTAAAGATTGATTGTAGCCAATTTTTTACCATTGATAACAATCAATTGTGGAGTTAAAGGGGCAGTAGCACGTTTTTAGGGGGTGTATAAGGTGATGTCAGGAAAATGAACATTTATGGTTCCAATTGAAAGATGTATCTAAAATAAATGGAGCAGTAATAATTCAAATATATAACGTTAAGTTTAGCCATGTGATTCCCTTTTCTTACACAAAATGAATGAAAGGTGTTCACACAAAATGGTCACCAATGGATTTTATATGAATTTTCATGCTTTGTCCTCTGACTATGGATGAATGGCTTGTGTAATGAGATTTTTGACACTGTCAAAATTACACATTTAGTATTAACTTACGATTATCAGTGAAAATTTTTAAATCTAAAATTATCAAAAAACGTGCTACTGCCCCTTTAAGATCAATTTTAAGTGTTTTGTGGATTGAGACCCAGTATTGGACACTTGCTTCTAAAACACCAACAATCAATCATTGATTTAAAATATAACTACTTGGCCTCACCTAAATACTAACAGGATCTGAAAATAGGACTTCACTGTATCTCCGAAACAGATACTTTTCTATTTCAGAATGAACCATTGTCATCTGTTTATGCGTCGCAAATGAGTGATTGTTCAACTTTACATTAAAAATTTCAAATTTCAAAAGTCAATGTTGTCTTTTGAATCTACTGGTATATTTTTGCAAGTCCACAACTACAGGAAAGGGAAGTGAAGTGATCTAAGGCTTGAAAACATATAAATTTGGCAAATGGACAGGTTAAATTTGATTTTCTACATGAATGTTGTCTTATTACCACTGGTTGAAACTTAATGTCAAATCTATATTTTAGTTTTGTTTCCTGAACAATACTCATATGTAAACA
Source organism: Steromphala cineraria (assembly GCA_916613615.1). Classification (NCBI taxonomy): domain Eukaryota; kingdom Metazoa; phylum Mollusca; class Gastropoda; order Trochida; family Trochidae; genus Steromphala; species Steromphala cineraria. The sequence goes on from OU744729.1 coordinate 13,140,995, forward strand.
ACAATGTATAAGCCAGAAAAGGATAAGATTTTACCCTGGTTTTGCTCATTATGTATAGTAATAAGAAAAATGTACACAAGTGACTGTGGTTATCTATCCGACAATATCAGTGTATTAGTATATGTGTGTTGGCAGAAATTATGGATATATCATTACAGAGTTGTAAAAATGAAGTGAATCCTTAATTCATTTATTACATTCATAGAAAGGCAAATAAATGGTGCAAATTGTTACATGTTTTTCTGTCCTTTTCTGTTTTTTATTTTGAGTGCTAAAAAGTCATTTATGAAATGATTGTGGAAAAGCTGGCAATTTAGGACACAACCATCAATGGTTAAATTTGGAAAGATTAGAGAAGCTTAGATAATTTTAGTTTATTTGAAGCATTGTGAATACGTCACATTCTGAATTCCAGGATAAACAAAATGACTGATTCACATGAATAATGGAAAATAACATTCAAATAATTGGGGAAAATCCACTTCATTAATGGAAGGAATGTACTTTAATGATAAAAAATAACAATAGATCATCATCATCATGATAACAATTTTATAAAGTGCTGTTTTCCCATGAAGACCATGCTCAAAGAGCACATAGAAGGAATATGATACAGCCAGTTGTAAAGTCTCTCTAGTGTTTAAGCTTGGATTTGAATGAAGGCATGTCACTACAGTCTCTGAGATTCTGTTTATTCATAGCCACTGATGTTGCATGGGAGAAGGACTTGCAACACTGATGGCAAGTAATAAATTTATTCTTATCCTTGAACATGACAAATGTAATGATCGCAAATAATTTTTAAAACAAGACGAATTCAGCTATATGAGTTTTCTAATTTAGTTTTAGTTGTCAATCCTCAAACCTTGTCTTTGTTAAATATTACGACTTTTAACAAGTTCACCCCAAAGCTTGTGAACTTAAATGCCAGATGATAATGCATATGGATAGGTTGGTAGTAACACGTTTTAATCAAATACAAGTTGTGTAATAAATGAACTGACACAAAAATAATTGTCACCTTAAGAAAGAGTAAAACAAGGTAAACGTCGGAAACTCAAAGACTATTCTTTAAAAATATTCATTAAACTCAAGAACAACTCTATTCCATTAAATTGCTGACAACACGTTAAACCCCAACTCACTCACTATTCTATTAACTCAACAAAAACTATTCAAGAAGAACTACTCTAAAAAATCAAGAACTATTCGATAAACTCAAGAAAAACTCTATTCTATAAACTCAAGAACAAGAACAACTATTCTTTAAACTCAAGAACAACTCTATTATGCCGAACTCTGTCTTCTGCTATAACTCTCTATGCAATTAAAATGCATTTCCATCGAAACAAGCATTGAGTTCAAACGACTCTTTGAAATTGACAAAGCACAAGATGCACGTGCAAAGCGTTTCTTTGAATCCAAAGGTTTTACACATGACAATTGACACGATTGTTACGTTGTTGATAACGCTTTGAGATCCTTAAAACTTTCAACAAGAAAAAAGGTTTTAACGCTGAAAATAGAATGTTTTATGCGTATTAAAGTATATTAAATTGTAGTCGGATACCAAAATGATCTGTACAACCTAAAATTCAAAAATCGAAACCTTATTAAATGAATTGTTCAACATATCCCACATTTCTGTCTGGCCCGTAAGAGTAGTGGTGCTTGCTTACGAACTTACGGCAAAAGAGTTGTTAGTTCGAAACCTCAATTGAATAATGTAAGTTTGGAGAAAGTTTTCAAAGGCAATCTACTTTTTGGTTAAACCTAAATTAAGTGCCATTATGCGTATTTTGCTTATATAGAATGGGAGATTTCTGATTGGAGGCAATCCAAGTTAGTTGTGCAATCAGCGACGCTGTTCTAAAATCATGATTTTGGCTACTGAATCGGGTGCTGGCTAAAACGGCGAAGAACCAAAACGGCGAAGGAATATCTGGCGAAAACGGCGAAAATTGGCGAAAACGTCTAAACTATCTGGCGAAAACGTCTATACTATTTTTAAATAGATAAATAACATAAAACAATGTTGTCATTCATGATTTTATTTACACACATTTATTTATCTGATTTCAGGTCAGATGGCCAAGCACTCGTCTAGCACTTGTAGGGGTCTATAGCACTGTTCATCTTATTTCACTTTGTCTTTTCTTGCCGCTAGTCATCTCAGGGCAACACAGTCTACAGAACTCAATCCACAATAGGTCTGAACTTCTTCGACGATGTTCTTCCCCGACTTGAAGACATCTTGAAGCGCCTGCTTCTTAATCTGTAACAGAAGCGATCAACCATGAATACACGGATACTGATTGATTGAATTAATTAAGCCTCGTTACCGCTAATTGCTAATCAACTGGATTAATTGATAATTGTAACAACAACATACCTCCACGCGGACCTTGACTTGACACTCATTCTCAATGAAAGTGCACAATTTGTTAAAAACGATGTCGTCTTGATAAATATTTTAAGATGTCACGAATACAACGTAACTATGTCGTAGTTATATATCAATACCATCGGAAATTGAATTTTTCACTAGAAAATCAAGAAAATATAAATATTTTACTTCTAATATTTATACAGAAGACTCAATTGCTATGGAACATGCCAAATTGGTAATGTCGCCCACAAGAGATATTACGTTGTTAAAGCAGCTGATTTGCAGGTATAAGTCTTAGAAGCTATAAAAATCCTCAAGATATAGAAAACCCTGTTCTCTTTGATATTTTAAGTGATCATATAAGAAAAGCTTACTAAACTTTTCCAAAAATTTAATTTAGTTAATGTCGCTGATTTTTATGTAATTTACGTTATGGTTCTTTAAAATCAGCTTTGAAACAAGGTTATGCGCAGTGAACATGAGTAAATATAATTTTCCCGTGAGTTGTATAGTGATTAAAAAGAAAATCCAAGCAATTGTCACTGTTAACATAGTTGCTGGTGTTTCTGACATTAATATCCGCTAAGGAGCAGGCGTATGGTTAAGGCTGTAACCTACGTTATGGATTTTTTGTAGATATTTAAAAAAGTAATGTCCTTAAAACTCATTTTAAAGATGTTAAAGGTTCTTAATTTTGCTTGTAAGTAAACAAAATCGCTCCAACGCAGCCATAATATTTGTTTGACTCGAAGAAACCCCGCTTTGTAATTTACGTTATGTAATTTACGTTATGTTTGCATACGTTATTTGTACCAAATTACCAAATATGGAGGAGTATTGCAGAGATCGAAACGTGTGTTGGACCAGAAATGCAAGAAAGAACATTAGGCCCTACTATTTAAGTTAAGTCACTTACTTCTTAACAAAATGTTTTATGAAATTCACGTGTGATTTAGCTTGTAATCTATACGCCTTAGGCCATTTAAATGTGTAAAATAGGCCTAGAAATATCCGAAAACTAGTAGTAACACGAGATATTCTATGAGTAGAACACATTCAAACAACATCAATAAAAGAGTCTGATATTGACTTTCGATTTTTCCGAAAAACACATCTTCAATTGTGCACTTTCATTGAGAATGAGTGTTGACATTGAGTTTCCTAATTAAGTTTGAGATCATCCACTTACACATTAAGCCGGAGTTTGAGTTCACCCACTTCCTTGTGATAACATCCAAGCGAACAGTGTTGTTTTAATCATAACACTGTCGGCAACTTCACTACACGGTTAAACCATACTGTAAAAGTCACATTAAATCACATCTAAGGATTAAAACGTAAATAAAAACAAACTAAATAATACTTTTATACTTTATTTCACTATATAAAATTCATAGCCGTTTTCGCCCGATATTCCTTCGCCGTTTCCGCCAATCTTTCGCCGTTTCCGCCTTTCGCCGTTTTGGTTCTTCGCCGTTTTAGCCCGTTCCCACTGAATCATGGCAAAGGCCTTGTGATATGAACCACCCTTTCCATGCGATAAGCGTTGTTATTTGAGAAAGAAATTCAAGTGGATTGTTGTGAATTTTTTTTCCGCCAGGGGAAACTGCCTGAAACCCACGGATGTCGGCGTAATATAACAGAGGCTGTATCAACATATCATGACTTGATATGCCTCTGTGGGAAGAGAATGATAATGCCCTGACTTCCTAAAATAAAACCTTAGAGAAAACGAGATACATCCAAAACGATATACGAATTCTCTGCCAAGAATAGTAAACGAATATTACAATTACGATAATAATTCTTAGATGCGTAGGTAAAATCTCAAATATATCTGTTTCCTAATGTTTATGAAAAGTAAACCGTCGAGTTATTTGTGTTCCATATCAACACAGCAAAAATATCGGAAATGTGAAAGATTGAAAGAGTAAACGTAATTGTGCATAACCAAAATCAAGAAAAATAGATTAATACATGTACATTTCAGAACATGTTTCCATAGAAAAAGATGAAAAAAGCTTGGAAACTTTTTGGGTGCATTTTTTGTTTTGACTCCTTAATTAAAAAACAATGGTTGAACATAATGCATAATCATCATCATAAACCATAGTTACATATCATTTTGTATAAACGATGTTTTAATTGTAATGCTCAGTGTGTTACATACAATATGAATTATTGTATTGTTGTTATTGATACATTTCATTGCATTGTACTTCTTTACTATGGGCTTAGTGCCCTAATTCATGTATAAACATTCAATCTTCACACTTAATTTTACAAGAATCTGTACACGGTGAATTCATACGGTGGATGAACATCGTAATGATTCGTAACATTTAAACCCATACTGTCAAAACGATCAGAAATCTTTATATCTTTATACTTTCATTTTAGTAGTCCTTTACTACCCTGGAATGAAAACCGTATAAAACAGGGTTCATGAATGAAAAGGTTGATTAGAAATTTAAACTTCCTTAATCGTTCACTGAATTTTTAATAGATACATAATATAATAACTTTGACAATACATAAATCTGATTTAAGCTGTTAGAGCCCTTTTCCATGAATAACCTAAACTGATATATACAAAAGTTACAGTTTACCGTTTCAAACGAGGGGGATAATACAATGTAAGAAGGTATCTTCAAAAGGTTGGATCCTATAAGGGTTATACCTGATGCAAAGCCTTAACACGTCCTGACAACACTTTTATCATAAGTATAATTCATAAGTGTCTGAAATATCTGATTGACTTCACAGCCAAATAAATTCAGTATGCGCCCTGTCATTACGTAGTACATTCTGGACCACACTTCATTACATAGTCTTACACACAAGACGCTTGAGCATATAATTCACCCCATGGAAGCAAGTCTAGATCTGGGCTGCTCTGAAAATCTCCATTTGTCTGAGGCTCCTTTTAAAAATTTTATAAAATAAGATTTTTACCAAAACAAAATTCAGAGACTAAATATAAGTCTATTCATTACATAGTGGCTCTTGTTTCTAAAAAGTCTATTTATCTTAACTGTAGAAAATTTCGCAAGGCCTTTCGATCAGTTGATGATAAGTTTGTTATACGCTTCAATTTAATTATACCAAATTTAATGATTGCATCACGATGCACATTTAATTCACCTACCCGCTGTACTACAATACAAAATATGCATATGTCACTTCCAATGTTCCTAGGGGACAGTCCAATTTGGATATTTTTTAAGGAAACGAAATTCGTATGTAAGCTCTTCTTTATCAAGTTGTTAAATATCAATTAACATAAACTTACCCCCAATAATGTGTTTCAGCTAGCTTGTCTTTTAATCATGTACTTGTAGCATTATATGCTTAAACTGAAATGTCCCCTTGAATTTTGTTTCCAATTAAATACCCCGATAGTATTTTCCCTTAAAGGCTTAATCACAACGATTGATGTCTGTCACTGTCTCTGTAACATTTCAATAATAACAGCTCGTAAATATTTAAGTGTTTGAACCTCTGACACAAATACTTCGGGTACACTTATCAATGGTTTGAAAGGGGTCGTCTATGTTTACTAAGAACACACAATTCAACTTCCTTAGAAAATTTCGTTTATTGATAACATCAATCTTAAGGTGAATTCACTTAACGTTTAATGTCATTTTCAATGGTATATCACTTCTACGACCGTGGTGAGAAACTTCCTGTTATATATCCATGTTTGAACTTAGTCATTTTCCAATATCAGAATTTGTCCGATCATTTACAGGAAAACTATTTGTCTGATTCATTTCAGATTTTTTCACATTTCTTCTACCCAACTGGGAGGTGTGTAGTGACAAATAACGAATTTCCATGTTTTGAACTTAGTCATCAGAATCTATCCGACCAATTACAGGGAAACTGTTCAACTGATTCATTTCAAATTGTGCACATGTCTTTTAACATACTAGGAGGGGTGCAGTGCCAATATACAAGTGATTTTGTTTATTTTTGAATTTTAAATACATGTTTTGTACTCTAATAATTTTTTGCACCATGATGCCTTCTACCTTACTTGGAGGGTTGCAGTACCAATTTACAAGCGATTATGTTGGGTTTTTTTTGTTTTTTTTTTACAAATGTCCATGTTTTGTACTTAGTTGTTTTTCAATGTCAAAATCTGCCCGACCTTTAGAAAAACTATTCATCATATTTATTTCAAATTTTGCAAATGTCTTCAAACATACTAGGAGGAGTGCAGTGCCAATTTGCAAGCGATTTTGTTTATTTTTGAATTTTAAACACATTGTTTTGTACTCTAGTCATTTTTCCGAGAGCATAATTTGTCTTACCGATTGCAGAATTCATTTAATCCTTTTCAATTGTTTTAGTGTAAGATTAAAAGTATTCATGGTCTGGATAATAAGATGTCAAAATTATGGGAAGTAAACAGTTATTAAGTTGGGTCAGGGGTATTTGTGAGCCACGCTCACTTTTGTGTTGTTATATATGTGAAAAGTGAACTATAAATGAGATCTATGGGTCCATTACGTTATTTTACGTCGTCTCTGCCAAGAGTGGAATATTTACAAATCTCGAATATACATCAAATGAGTTTTTACTAACCGATACGTAAGCAAGAGGTTACATAAAAAAATCTACATGACTTTCTAACGTATATTATGAATATATTATATGGGTGAACCATAATGTCTTACTGTTCTATTTTGATATCGTGACAAATAAACATTTAATCCTAATCATATTTTCCTATCACATTAGGAAGTTCAAAATAGTACGGAAATGACCAGAAAAAGTGATTAAGCCCAAACTAATGAAGGAAAGGTGGAATAATTGCAACTATTGAACTGTATGTGCTAATAAAATCCAAGACACGTTGTAATTATGGGAAATAAAACGAGATCTTCTCTAGCAAATTTTTTTTAAATGTTGAAATAAACAAGAACATAAGTGAATCACAATTTTAGTGAAAAAACATCCTGTTTTGCGTTATTGTAAAACAACATGACAAAACTCATCAACATCTTTTACAGACGTTTTGAAAATGCATTAGAAAGTTAATGTGTTTATCGCATTCATTGCAACACAGTTATATATTGCCAATACGTTCAAGCTGTTATTTTTCGAATACTCGAGATAGATACTCCCGTTCAATACATTAAGGTGTGGCATTGTCAAAGGTGGCAAAGCTAATCTTGCCGTATTCGATTTTCAAAATCTATGTGGATCCTTTTTATGTGTTTTCAATATCAAAGAGTGCATGACTACAAAAGAATCACCCGTTAACGTCTTGTTTTTCGATGAACGTTTGTATTTTTATCATAAATTTTTTGAAAATGTTCATTTACCTTTTGATTTTTAGATGTAATACCCTAATTCTTCTGTTTAAAAGTAAGCATATGTTAAACCATTGTTCTAATGATAATGAAGAAACATATAAGGATGGAAACTTCTTTATATATGTATGATGGCATTGTCATCCATAAATGTTTCTACATGATCATCATTCCAACTTCTAAAATGCCTCTCAAAAAAGTCATTGTTGGTACAGTCTAAGTAAACATAGCCTCAATAATACTTGCTACACTCCCGATACTGAGTCTAGCGAGATACAGTAAGAGGTCAGGTCAGTCGACCTTTAGGCGACCTATGACCCTCCAACGTTTTACGTGCGAAGTCAGACCATTACCGCTTGGTAAGCCGAGCCCTGATTGGTCAATTCGATAAGTCAGCTGACACGAACAGTTACTACGTTTCGCTAGACTCAATATCGAGAGTGCAGCGAGTATTATTGAGGCTAGGTTTACTTTGACTGTTGTTGGTAAAATGACCATCACTCACTTGACAACCCTGTTTTATTCCCTGTTCGCATGAGCAAGTTTATATACATGAATGACACCAATGATAGATATATATATCTGTCACTGATGACACACACACAAGCTGTTACGCGGCCTGTAAATAATATACAAGTCAGCTCTGTAGGAAACCGCTGTTATATACTATGCTAGACTATTGTGAAGTTAATTAGGTCGCGGTAGTCCTTTGATGTTCTTAATTGATTAAATGTAATTACAACATCGATTGATGACTTTTTAAATCTTAAAACTTCATATATTACGTTTTCATACTGTGTGTCATTCGAAATGGTTCAACAAACAAAATAGATAAATAAATGGAATAATTTAATCGTAAAGATCATGCATTAGGGGAATTTATAAACTCCATCATGTCTATAAAACGGTCAATTTTACATTTTCTACATTTCAACGTGTGATATTCAACCTGTACATTACTTGTACTTACATTGGATCAGGTAAACCCGCCTCCTGATAAAATTGAATGAATCATAGAAATTATGAATAATGTGAATATACATTTTTCTTAATCCCTTTCTCGTTTTGAAATACTCTCTACCAGTGAATTCTAAGACTCCATTATAATCTGAATTTTGTTCAAGTAGTTGGTTAGTGTGAAAATTAGGTTTATTACAATGGTATCGATTTTTTTTATTTCTGACCAGAAAACTATGTTAATTATAAGTGACTGTTACAAATTATCGAACTATTTCTCTAAATTACGTATTACGGATCTTTCATTGTACATTTAAATTGTTGGCAATAATGAATGAAAGGAAACAATTTTCTCAGACCAACGGATCAAAATTGTTAACTGTTTTGTTGGATTCGCTCGCCCTAACCAATGATAAATGAACGCGAGTTCAACCATTCCTTACCAAAGGATTTGAAGAAAGAAAATCAATATCAAAATTGCAGGAGGGCTTGGTTTTGATCGACCCAGGTGACAAATGACGCACTAAAGGGTGTATATAACGTGTGTACACATTCCAGTAGATGGTGGACTTTGAGACATATTTCCGTCTCTTGGCAAAAACGAAAACATGCCATCTTATCAGGCGACCCGACAAACTGATGACATGCTTACAGGACACGGTTCCCCAGTGCTGTTCTTTTACCTGGTTAGAATCCCAGGCTTTGAACAGTCTTAGGCCAGGCTAATTAATAAGCGAAATATCGACAAAATCATTTCTTCATAGACCGTATTGGAAGAACTGTATCACAGTCCAGTTCAGCGAGATAATCAGGCGTCAAGACGGAACAGGTGGCTTGTCCCGCCTATAACGAGAGCGCCAGATATCCGATATCTGCATCGTTCATTACGGCCGTCAGGTACACGCACGGACGGGCTTGCTGTGCAGACGACACAACCTTTGTAACCAAGTCATTGCGAGATAAAGCAACCCGGTTTACAGGACTGAGTCAGTCCGGCCGGCCGATGAGAAAGTGACCGTGTTACTCGGACAGTTAGCCAATTGACCATGTCAGGCTGTCATCTGTGATTCTAACAGTCTGGTGATACTTCATTGCTTGACAGCTGACGTCCTGAATACAGACTCTGTGCTTCCCTTGGATCTATACATCAGTACCACTATGTTACCGCGGAACGGTCTTCTGACTCTTTGCTTGTGTGTTACGCTGGCCGTATCTTACACTGCAGCAAATACGACAGTAAAACCAAATGGTCCAACAACAGTCAATGCCTCAGAAACAACAACAGTTCCACAACCACCACCAACAACAACACCACCAGCAGCAGCATCAACAGCAGATGCTACAGAAGCACCTACAACAACAACAACAGCCCCAGAAACAACAACAGCGCCATCAAACTCTGGAGATACCAATTCAAGCCTACCCAGTACAGCTGAAACTAAGAGTACAGCTGCAACAACTCCAGCTCCAACTCCAGCTCCAACCACCACGCAAACAACACCAACAACTACAGGTAAGTAGTATCTCTTCTTCATTATAGTGAAAAACGGTTAGCTCTTGATGTCAGAAAACATTCTTTGAATTTTCACCATCATTTTAACCATAATAGTAGTGCCATTGAATTTTCGAACTGTTTGGCAGAATGGCTTAAATGTACAATTGCAGATGGATAAATAACTTTCTTCTTCATTATTGTGGGAAATGGATTGTTCTTGAGGTCAGAAAACATTCTTTGAATTTTCACCATCATTTTAACCATTATAGTAGTGTCATATAATTATGGAATTGTTTGTCAGAATGGCTTCGTACAGTTGCAGATGGGTAAAGAACTTTCACAAACGAAATATTATTTTTAGTTTTAAAGGGGGCAAACATTACCCTTTGCTGTTATTGTTGCTTGGTGACTAAGCAGTACATTTATGATTCAGGTAAAGCAAATAAACTCATGATTGCTTTAATTGAAAAATATTTGTTATAAAGCCTGAAAGCATCTTCCTGCGCAAAGCTTAAAACACCAGTTTCCGAAATGTCAGTTTAATGCCTTAATGCTGACCATTGAGTTTTCTGTGCTGATATCAGTGCCCCTACAGGAGACTGTTAGAAACCCTTCAGCTACTTTCTGATTGGACTATTGCTTTTTCTCATAGTAAGCAAGAGAGCAAGCACAGAAAACTCAAGGGTATGCAGCAAGGCATAAAACTGACAGTTTGGAAACTGATATTTTAGGCTTTGCATAGGAAGATGGCCTGAAATATGCTGAAGGGGTTACAATGATCTTGACCATTTTGTTGTACATCAGAATTGTAAGATAATAATACCATTTTGTAAAAAAGTTACATAAAATATTTCATCTGTTCTTGAATCTTATAATTGTATGTATCTGTTTTTGGTTTTCTGTTCAGAATAATGATAAAGGGTTGAAAATTAAATACTGTGAAATAATTAATTAGTATTATAAGGAAAACTTGTCCCAGTATGTCAAATAATTAATGTTAATCACGAGGAAGTTTGGTTTATAATCTGATTAACTTATCTGATCTGTCTGCAAATCACCTGTATCCATTATTTATATATTAGATAATAATGATAGGTGAGGAATAAATGATGTTGATGTCAGATATTCATGTTTGACAATCTTATTAAGGTAGTTTACCCTTATACAAGATGAAAATAATATTAAAAAGATATTAGATGTCATAAATTTGGAGGAACTCAAAAGAATGCATGGCAAATAGAAGAAAGTGCATCTTTCGTTATAACCAGTAGGCAAAGTATTAGATGTGTTATGATTATCAGATGTTCTATATTTGATTGTCTCAGTACAGCGAATGTCAGAATGTCTTGATACTCCCCTTGATATATTAAAGGGGCAGTAGCACATTTTAAGGGGAATATAAGGGGATGTCAGGAAAATGAAAATATATGGTTCCAATTGAAAGACAATGTATTTAAACTAAATGGAGCAGTAATAATTCAAATATTTAACGTAAAGTTTAGCCATGCCATTCCTTTTTCCTACAAAAATGTTATTAAAGGTGTTTACACAAAATGGCCGCCAATGTATTTTATGTGAATCTTCATACTTTGTCCTCTGACTATGGATGATTGGCTTGTGTAATGAGATTTTTGACACTGAAAAATTTAAAATATAAAAAAAAATCTAAAAACGTGCTACTGCCCCTTTAAGTGTTTTCTTTTAACCCAACTAACTTTAAGCTATGATATTCAGGAGAGGAAATCCAAATATATCATAGATACATGTAAGATGGTTTAAATAAAAACATATAGGACTGAAAACATGTTATTAATTCAATACCATAAAAAGAGTTAAAGACATTAACATATAATACAAACCTATTTGCTAATCATTTTATGTCCTTCTAAAATGGATTTTGATGGAAAACTTTTTAAATAGTTTAGAATTGTGTGGTTATTCAAGGAAGGCGATTATTTATTACAGATGCATGATGTAATCATGAAGTATTGAAAAAGTCAACAAAATATTATTACAGAAAATATTTTTGGTGAAATCAGGCATTTTATATATATTTATGTTAAACTGCATCAAAATGCCTATATGAAATATCATAAGGCAATATTGACAAGTTTGTTTATAATTTTATATCAAACCCAGTTATTATTTAAGGCAGACGATTATTTATTTCAAAGAGGGCTGTGACTATGATTATTCAAGGAGGGCGTTTATTAAGGGCAAGCCATTATTCAAGGATTTACGGTACTTGTGTGTTAAAACAATTAAAGTAATTATGTTCTTAATAGCTTCAGAATATAATTACTTTGACTGTTTTAACACAAATGATATGATATGGTCCATAATTTCAGAAAATTAAATGTAAAAATATGAGCAAAAAGAAGCCAACTTGTGCAATATTAAAAGTGTTATGTACATATTTACTGATTACATGATATATCTGCTACAAACATAGTATCAAAATATAGTTATATTAAAAATTACAAGATATAATTATATGTACATAGAATTCTAGAATATATGCAACAGCTGAGGCCATATTTGATGTGCATCGCCTTATTAGTTGTACAATGTATGCAACTAACTGTTTTCATTTACATGACAGTATAACATACTTGTTTGGTATGATCATAAAGTTTATGCATGTTCAAGTTATTATTAATTTAATTCTCTTAAATTTTTTATTTTCATGGACAAATTTCAATATTAAATTCTCATCTTTTTTATCATTTTATTCTCATAAAATCATGTCGGTTGTCCACAAATATATATACAAGTAATTTTATACAATATATAATTAGCAATATACAAAAAAAGTAAGATATATAAATACAAAATACAATACAAGATGGCTGCAGTTAACTGTTTTTGTTGGAGATTCATAGAATACTTTTGATTTAACATGTGTCTTAATTCTTAATATCAATTATGAATATTTCCCCTTTAATAACACATCTTTAGATTTTTTCATTGCTTCTAATATATACTGATATCTGGTATTGACAAAAAAAAAAAATATTTATGCAAGTTGGAATCTTTTCCTTAAAGATTTAATTTCACTTTAATCATTTAATTTATTTAAAGGAAAAGCAAAGCAACCACTAACAAAGCTTGAAATCTGATACGGTTGAAATGGAAAGTTAAATTTTCCTTTTAGTTTTTACAGTTGTCTAAATGGACAGATTTGACTCTCTGAAAAGAAACCTAGAGATCATTAATCTATGAACCTTAGAAATATCCTGGTCCATAAGAAACTATCAGTTTTCAAACAATGTGCATTTATTTGCTAGAAAGAGAAAAGCTAGAGACAATTAATCTTTAAACTGTGGAGATAGGGTGGTTGAGGTTCACATTGTCCTGTCATTGTTAAGGACACAGAGAACAATACCCCTGCTTCAAGCCTACAATGGTGACCCTGCATGGCACAGGAGATAACAGGGTTAGACAGAGGCAGTTATATCATTAGAGAAGATGTTTGGTCCTGTTTAGTTTAAAGAGGCAGAAGCACGTTTTTTTTAAAAAGTATATTTTCAAATTTTCACTGATAATTGTACGTTAATGCTAAATGTATTAATTGACAGTGTCAAAAATCTCATTACACAAGCAAATAATCCATAGTCACAGGACAAAGTATGAAGATTCACAAAATTGGCGGCCCCTTTAAAATATAGATTATGTTTTTTTTTATTAATCAAATGGCATAGATGTTGCAGGGTTAGACAGAGGCAGCTTGATGTCATTAGAGAAAATGTTTGGGCCTGTTTTCGGTTCTACTGGTTAAAATATAGATTATGTTGTTTTCATAAATTAAATGGCATATATGTTGTGGAAGATGAATTTCCTGTTTCATTTAAATTGTTTTTCTCAGAGGTAAGGCTATGTTTTTACAGAAATATTTGAAGGATTTTAATAAAATTTTGATTTATAAATATTTCAAAGGGGCAGTAGCATGTTTTTTGATAATTTTATTTTTCAAAATTTTCACTGATAATTGTAAGTTAATGCTAAATGTATTAATTGACAAAAATTGTGTCAAAAATCTCATTACACAAGCCAATAATCCATAGTCAGAGGACAAAGTATGAAGATTCACAAAATTGGCGGCCATTTTGTGTGAACACCTTTAATTCATTTTGTGTAAAAAAGGAATCACACGGCTAAACTTTACGTTATATATTTGAATTATTACTGCTCCATTTAGTTTCAATACATTGTCTCTCAATTGCACCCATTAATTTTCTTTTTCGTGACATCACCTTATATTACCCCTAAAAACGTGCTACTGCCCCTTTAAAATATAGATAATGTTTTTTTTATAAATCAAATGGCATAAATGTTGCAGGGTTAGACAGAGGCAGTTATATCATTAGAGAAGATGTTTTGGCCTGTTTTCTTTAAAATATATATTATGTTTTTTTAAATAAATCAAATGGCATAGATGTTGCAAGGTTAGACAGAGGCAGTTATATCATTAGAGAAGATGTTTGGTCCTGTTTTCTTTAAAATATAGATTATGTTTTTTTGTAAATTAAATGGCATAGATGTTGCAGAGTTAGACAGAGGCATGCAGTTATATCATTAGAGAAAATGTTTGGTTGTTTTGATTTTTAAATAAGTTAAAAGTTTATGCTTTTACAATATAAGAAATGATAAAGTAGTAACTTCTGACATGACATTGATAAGTTCTGATGAAAATAGATTTAATTTTATTTGTGAACCGCAGAGATATTGTGGCAATCTATGGAAAAAACTACAAATACAAATTGTGCACAGATACAGTTCAACATAACTAACACTTCAAAATCAACTTTCCTGAAATGTTAAATTCTTTTAGATAAATTATGTCAGTACTAGGAAAAGGTTTTATGCAAGTTGTACTGCTAATACATATTTGACTTGCATATTCAAGTTCAAACATCTAATATTTTATATAATTTCTCCAAAATTCATCCAATATTACCCATTTGAATGATATTTTCTATAATTTAAATTCTTTTATGTTGATTGGTTGATAGCTACTATGTTATTTGAATCAATCAGATTTGGAACGTACAGGGACTTACTCTATGTAGATAACAATAGCTAGTTATCATGTAAAGCTCAGTATAAGTTTGAGGCTTTGGTATACCTTGGCAGATTTAAGAACCGTCTTGGGGGTCTTTTGTGTAGGTCATTATTTACTTATGTAGGTCCATCTCAAGTATTGAGTAGAAACTTGATGACCTCTTTTAGTTAGGTCTAATTCATTGTCCAGTTAGGTCTTAAATATTTTGAGGGAAAAAAGAAAATCACATTTTCATTTGTTGAGATTTTTTAACATTCTTAACAGACAGGTGATGTTATGATTCCTCACTTTATGCCACCAGTTTGTGATACTGCATCTTCCTACGCAAAGCCTAAAACGCCAATTTTCAAATTGTCAGTTTTATGCCTTGCTGCCGACCCTTGAGTTTTCTGTGCTTGCTCTCTAGCTTACTATGAGAGAAGGCAATAGTCCAATCAGAAAGTAACTTGAGGTTGCTAGCAATTGCCTGTAGGGGCGCTGATAGCAGCACAGAAGACTCAAGGATCGGTACCGTAAAATAAAGACATTTTTCTGTCTGTCTGTCCATTCATCCATTCATCTGTAAAGATTAGTCATCATAGGTAGATGAGTTTTTTGGATTTTCAACTTCTTAGAATTTTTATATAAATTTTCTTTTATATCTATAACCTTTTTTCTCAAGAGCAAAACTCTTAAACTGTGAGACCTGCATGAATAAAACTCTTTATTTGGATAAATCAATATGTGAAGATGTGCCTTTTAAGGCTTTCAACTCTTTTTCCATGTTTTTAAAAAAATTTATATAGAATTCCAGATTTAGGGCTCTTATTATCCTGAGGGAAAACACTATTAACATTCTATTTCTTTGGGTATTTTTATTTTCAATCATCTTTTTACTTCATTTATGTAAAACAGTTCTTTAATTTGATAGATCTTGTCTGAATTAAGAATTTTCATTTTTAAAACATGTCAAAACATAAGTCAAGTGACGTGGTTGTTTCTTCCACTTTCCTTAAATATTACTCAACAAAATCAGATAAACTAGAAATGATTTTTGTCTAGTATTACATGAAAAACGAACTGATAACAAAGGTCAGAGTTCACCTGGCCACACGGAGAGAAGTTATATAGAATCCATATATTGATTATCTGAAACCCAATAGTGAAGACTGATCAATACGTTATTCAAATAATGAACTGAAATGATAGGCGAAATGGTTTGAAAAGTAAGGGGGGTGGGGGAGTACCTTTAAAATACAGGAACCTTTTCCAATTAATTGTGTTGTTTTGGTCTGATGAAGGGGGTCAAACAACCCACAACAACGTCACAATTAAAATGTGGAACCTTCACAAGTGTCATTCCTGTGTTTTAACGGTATTCCCTCCTTACTTTACTTAACTTTGTGTAACGCTGTGCGTCATATATTTGATCCACAGCTATGTCATTCTATTAATCCTCATTTCTATAGCGTAGGTTAGCGCTGCTCTCACCCAATTTATGGTATGAAATCCTGTAAATCACTCTGCTTGTTCAAATTCTATATTTTTTTGTTCATATTTATAAAGATTGCACAATTAAGACCATGCTTGGCAATCAGTCGACATTATTGTTTCTTTGCAACTTGATATAAACTGGAAATTGTTAATGGCATTTTTTTATTTGAGTTCAATAATTCAATAAAGTAATAATCAATTTAATTGCATTGGGTGGTTGTCAACTTTTTGTTGAGGATATTTTTGCCACTTCTACACATAATGACAGAAACTGCTCCCATATTCTCCAAAACATGATTTTATACAATAAAGAATTTGTTATAAAAAAACATCAATATGATGTGATTGAATCGATTCTTAAGTTAGTATCTTATTGTAGAAATGATCATATTTTTTGTATGGAAATACAAATCAAATTACAGAATTTGGTTTTTGATATTCAAAAATTCATGCCTGTGAAAATATAGATCATCCCATTGGACCGATGTTGATGTTGAATTATAGAAATGATTAAGTTCTTGTAATAAGAATGTATTATCAATACTAGCTAAGCCATATTACTTCTGGTTATAGATACTGAATTCTTTTGTGTTGTATTTATGAATACCTTATCAAGAAATAGATTTTAAATTTGATGAATTTTAGGGAAATGAATTTTCATGCTCCAATCTAGTAAACAAATCACCTTACTATCTTACTATATTTTATCATTATTATCTATTTTCATAACTAATTCTGGCCAAATCTCAGGTATATAATTAACCTAACAAATATCTCATCAAAACTATGATATCTTGACCTTTTATATTTCAAATTGATAAGTGTCAATAAAGCATATATTGCAATATTGTTATATTGAACACACGTGAAGCTAATACGCTACTGTCAACATATTGATTGTCCAATATTGATAATCATTGCTGAGGGAAGACTCAATAAGCAGTTTCCAATGACTGAACAGCGACAATCCTAATGGTTAATGAAAGAGACGTGTCAAACTCAACTGCCTCTCAGGCAATTTGATATGAAAGATTGTGAAATTTCATAAGCATATTAGGAAAGTGTTCTAATTTTGGAAAACGAATTCTGAATATTTTTCCAATTCCCTTCCTAAAAGACCCAAGCTTCATATTTCATATTGCTATTCAACAAGTAGACTAAAATTTAGTCCATGAAATATTTTAAATAATTACTGTACCTTCATTTATGTTATTTTATTTCTTGAGGCTTAATTAAAGTTTCATTTCATATGTGTATTCAGTCAATCTAGACTTGCAGAAATAGGATCTAGACTATATAAAAGGCTCCTTTTAAATACACAGTCACGAAGCAGGACTATTCAACAAGCAACTACAATCTCTGCAACCAAATTAGTGTTTGTCAAGACATGAAAAATTATGGGTATATGCTAGAAAATAATTTGGTTGCAGTTGCCTATAGGGACAGTGCAACCAAACTCGAAAATCACTCGATTTCATTATGATTATACGTTTTGCAACCAAACTCAAGGTTTCAAGGAAATGGTTGATGTATAGTAAATAATTTTAGCTGTCAGAATATATTCATTTCAATCATTTTCAAGGAAGAGGATGCATTTTATTGATGTTTTAGATACCCCACATCCGGATCCTTCAATTACTCTTAGGCCATAATTTAGTACTGGCCTTTTCGTACTTCATTATGAAATGAGGATAAGAATTGAGCAAGACATTAGGATTGTGACACATCAAAGTTATATGCCAGTGTGTCCCAATGAAAATGTCAAACCATGGTAGATAAACCAATACTGCTCTTATCAGAACATGGCCTGTCAAAAGTTCCTCAGTTACCTAGCAACAGCAAAGGGGAAGTAACTGTGCAGGAGAATGGGTGTGTTGTTTATTCAGGGTGGGAATCAACTAGATGTATCCTTTATCTTAGTGTGACTTATCAGGATATTTTTCTAGAGTTTTTCTTGAGTACAAAACTCTCATTGGTGTCTTATAAGACTGATCCAAGCAGGATATCCTTTTGAATAAAAATAAAGATAAATCATAGATAAAAATCTTAAAAAGGGTAAAATCCCCAGGTGATCCCTTATCTTTTAATTTTTTTGGAAAATTCCTAATCCAGCAATGTGCTCTTTTGAGAGTTAGCAAGATAAAATCTATTAAGCTATTATTCATACGACCTTAACGTTTTAGCTGATATAATACCGTAATTTCTCTATTAATTCAACCACATCATTTTTTCGTGAGAACACAAATTTAGAAACTACATGACTACATCTTCACCAAATGTGGTACACGTCCTCTTTATATCATGTAGATGTGCCTTTTGGGGGTTTCAATTTCTTTTCAATTATGTATAGTTGGTTTCCATGGCAACAGTTTGGACTATGTCATTTTGAAGGGAGGTGTTAGTTTTCATGACAAACTGTGTAGATGTTGATTAACGATTCCCATAAATAAATTAAAATATAACCAAAACTTACGTTTCATGTTGTTTTAAAAAAAGAATATGGTTTTTATTTGAGTTAAAAAAACTTTAAGGTATTTCAAAAACAAAATTCAGCTGAAATGTTGTATGGAGGAGACATCTGTTTTACGAGTAAAAACACTCTCTAGTTTCAATTATTATATGGTCAGGCATCAATAAAACCTATGTATTTGAATTGTACATGTTCTTCTTATTCATCTAACATTTCAACCATGCTGGGGAAATGAGCGATCAAACCAGAAAATATGCAATTAAATGTTAGTGTTAGGTTAAATAGAATTAATAATGATTGACATTAAGAACACATTTCATAGATTCATTATTATGAAATCAGTCAATCTATTCAAGGCAAAATGAAATTGGAGACAATTTGAGAAATACAATTTAATTATTATTTAGAACCAAAAGCTTGCATAAGTTACTGAATAAATGTTTACCTGATGTCTCTTTCACCTAAATATTCAATTGTTCTCCTAATTAATTCATTAATCAATGCAAGACGTAAATTCTAATCTTATAGATAAAATTCCATGATGTGATCATGCATAGATAAGAGTAACATAAGCTTGTTATGTATTAAGATAATTAGATTTGTGTATGCAGGCCCTAGATCGTGTATCTTTACAAGCACATGTCAACTCGGCCCCTCCCTTGACCCCTGCCCTCTCTTAAAATTTTACATAAAGGTCAAACTGACAAAATTTTAACTTGTGGGCCGGAAGAAGCAGAAAGTCCCAAAAATGTGCTTTAATGTACATGTATTTTGTTTAGGAAAATTACAGGTATGCAAAACAGGTAAATAAATATATTTTTTACAGGGGTAATTTTTTTTAAGCTATATAATTTAGGGGGGGGGGGGGGGGGGGGGTGGCTGAGGAGATTACATGTAGCATTGTTCTTTTAAATTAGTCACAATCCTATTAGGTTTAAATATTCAGTAAATTCACCTTGAAAGTTTAACAGTGCTATGTGTTGAGTTTAATTTGAAAATACGATAAGGTGTATTGAAATAAACTTAAAGTTGAAAACAGGCAGTGAGTTTTTGTTTTAATATATTCATACCATGAAAATGATTTGAATGTGCAATCTGCTAGCAGTGGCATCAAATTTTTAATATTCTTGATGGAATGAAGTTAACAGGCCCTAGGCAGGGTGCCCTTCTAGGGTAGACTTTATTATCCTTATTACGACTTTATTCATGACCAAAACTTACATTGTGAAAGCATTATAGAGACAGTTGTTTCTGTAGATCATCAGGCTTCTTAACTGTATGTCATGATTTTTTATTATCAACAAAAAAGCCTACAATTCCCAAATGAAGTCATATTTTGTCCTAACCCTTGCAGTCCTGATTTAAGTTAAATTTTAATCACCCAACTGTCCAATTTGTAAAGCAAAACCGTTCACAGAATTGTTATTTCCAGATATGTTTTTAAGATAATTTTTACAGAGCAACTTCCTGAAATAAACAGTGTGTTTCACCAGCCTACATAGTTTTG
Organism: Steromphala cineraria; assembly: GCA_916613615.1. NCBI lineage: Eukaryota > Metazoa > Mollusca > Gastropoda > Trochida > Trochidae > Steromphala > Steromphala cineraria. Next base: position 13,161,672 of record OU744729.1, read on the forward strand.
TGATCCACATAGATAATATGAAGTTGCTCCTGTTATCAGCTGGCCAACCTATCTCCACTGAGTCAATAGGAATCTGGGTGGGGGAAGTATAGATAAACAATGTATGTGTTATTGTTATATCTACGTGTTTATCAAGTATATTATTAGAGATTATTATGCAAGGTTTATATACTGTAATATATATTTATGAAGTTAATGATGTTTAATATATGCCATATACGTTAATATAGTTGTTTGTGAACTGTTTACTTAGTGTTTGTTCATAATATAAGCCAAACAAAAATATCCAAGAATGACTAACTGTTTATCATGGATGTAATTTGATTTTGTACGCCATCCTTATTGGAAGCATAAGTTTATGAAATGACGACTTTGAAAAGCGCTGCAAATGTTACTCAAATAAATCTTTTGGTAACTTTAGATATCTCACTTTAAATTTTGGACCTCCTTTAGTCAAATTGTAAATCATAAAAATGAATTAAATGGTTCTAAAATATTTTTCAACAAAGTAAAATGATTAAGACAGTCAATCTCAACAGAAATAACAACTTGTAAATTACACTACTCATTGAACCATCACTTGTCACTATTCTATCTTTATTGAACTCACCCACAATTAAAATTGGAACCTCTTGTCACTACTCTATCTGTATTGAACTCAACCACAGTAAATATCAGAACCTCTTGTCACTGATCTATCATAATGGAACTCAACCACAACTAAAATCAGAACCTCTTGTCACTATTCTGTCTTTATTGAACTCAGCATTCTATCATTATTAAACTCACCTACAATTAAAATCAGAACCTCTTGTTACTGTTCTACCATTATTGAACTCACCCACAATTAAAATCGGAACCTCTTGTCACTATTCTGTCTTTATATTGGACTCACCCACAACTAAAATCGGAACCTTTTGTTACTATTCTACCTTTATTCATTCTCTCCCCACAGAGGCAACTCAGTCATACCTGAATTAGCCTCTGTTCTATTACGGCTACTTCACGGGATAGAAAGGTAGAAATCTGATTGGAGGCAATCGAAGTTAGTTGTGCAATCAGCGACGCCGTTTCAAAAGGGGTCATTCGCAAAAGCTCGGCTACTCCCGGCTATTCCCGGTGATTCGGCATTCAGGGGAGATAACTCTTCCTTCTACAAAACATCGCTTTTTTACCTTCTCATTAGTTTTTATTTGGTAGATTATTAAAATAAAATTTATCATAAAATAAAGAACAATTTACACAATTAAAAAACAGTATGTTTTTAATGAAAAACCCTATCCATATCTGATTTTCAAATATTTCTCTCTCACACTGTTAATGAAAAATAAACCTGAAGGCATGATACTTTCGAAAGTCACTGTACGACCGTTGAGAATTCCCAAAGTCGTTGATATCCAAAAGGTGTTTTCATTGGCTGCAGATAAGGGAGATATCTCAAGTTACAACTTTTTGCCGCTAGGGCAATCTGCCGGAACCCCAGGATCTCGGTGTAATTGAACAGAGGCTAATTCAGGTATGACTGAGTTGCCTCTGTGGGGAGAGAATGCCTTTATTGAACTCACCCACAATTAAATATCAAAACCTCTTGTCACTATTCTATCTGAAGTGAACTCAACAACAATTTAAATCAGATCAATAAAGCCATTTCTTTATGCATTCTGCTGTAGGATCTCAATGTGGTCCTGTTGATTTCTCTTAGTCAAACACTCAGACTGTAATTGATAATATCAAGTCTTGATTTGAGGACTCAACTCTTGTCATAAATGTCTATATTTTGAATTATCCTGATTTGCACAAAAAGAAGTTGTAATTCAGAAAATCTTGCAGCTGTCTGTGTTTCATAAAATAATCTATTTTGAGAATAATTTGGCAAAGACCGAGTATTAACTAAGTCTAGGTTTCACTGTCAAAGACTTGTTAATCACTGCACAGTTGGCGAACAAGAAATCAATGATATTATTGGATTTTATTGATATTTAATGTCACAATCATGCATATTAGACTCAGGTCCAGGGTTATGACATCCAAGTAAGGATATTGCCAATAACAAAATGTAAAAGTTAACATGGGTAGAATTAAGACCAGCGATAAGGAAATGAAAACAAATCAATATATTTGACAAGTAAATGTTTACTAGAGCTTAGAGAGAAGGTTTCTAGGGTCACAAATCTGGGACCAAGACTTAAAGAAACAGTGTATTTTATGTGGAAACGAAATTCTCTTGTGAACTCAACTTTATCAAGTTGTCAAATATAAATCAACAAAAAAGTTAACCCAAAGAAACATGTTTCAACTTGGTGGTGTTCTAATCACGAACTAAATTAGTATTATATGCATAAACCGAAATATCCTTTTGAATTTGTTTCTATAATAAATACCCTGATAGGACTGTCCCTTTGCAATAAAGATTGTGCAATGCAATTAATATTACTTTATCAAGTAGTTCAATATTAAAAAGTCGAATATGATCATGTAGTCATGTTCTAGAAAAGTCTTTCGATGTGCAAGAATTTGTGTAATAATGCACTACGAATGATAGTAGACATTTTTTTATTATGATAATGTAATGTGCTATCATCATTTACATGCAAGTTTGCATTTTTATGTTACAACCTCACATTCATGGCATCATGGATTGAATGTTAGCAACAAATATGTTTGGAGGCTATCAATTTTATATGACATTAAAAGGTTTTTCTTCAAATTTTCATGATAATATTCTAGCACTATTGTTAATTTGTTTCAGATTACCCTTAGATTCAAATGACAAACTTTCCCTTTAGGTCATAATCTAGAATTGCGAGACATTTGCCATTTAGTGTTGGCTATGAGTGCATGTCAATACAAGCTGTATTGTTGGAACAGCCCGGGGCAACATATCCAACCATCAAGCTGGACAGATGCTTCAGGTTAATTAATTCATCATCAAGATAGTTGGACATTTGCTAGTGCTGTAATTAGTCTATCAGAGAGAATTAACAGGTTCGACAAGCTGCCCACATGTCACATTACACATTTCTGCCTCTTAATTGTCATCTGATAGATTCATGTATTCTGTCTTTGTCGTTACTGAGCTTATATAGATATAATGGGCCTGTCCTCATTTCGCCTACACCTCATTTCGCCTACACATATAATGGGGATATATGTGATATATAGTGATGAATATAGTGTTCACATTTGTCCACCTGTTTTTTTGTATATGACTATAGTGAGCAACTCACTGTGTGTCCAAATTTGTCCATCTGTGTTTCTATGTGTTCATATTTGTTGGTTTTCTTTGTGGTTTAAGCCATATTTATTCATGTACTCAGGTACAGCGGGATCGACAAACAGGGTTTCCCCTATTAAATGTCTCTCCCCAAAACATACATTTTACTACAGGATGTTTACATCATAAAGACACATGAATATATACATAGTCACTTAAAAACAAAAATTTTGGTTTTCTTTATAAGTTAATTGCATCGAGGAAGTTTGTCAAGATTTTTCCATCAGTTTCATTGTTGAATTGAAGAATTGACAGCGTTTTTTTACACTAAATTTCCATTCTATTGAATGACACTTATGATTAAATATTCAACAATTGTTAATCTCTTGGATTACTGTAGGACTGATTGAATAAGCTTGAAACTAGTCAACATGAAAGTGTTGTTTATTGATTGAAATTACCTATTAAAAAGTAATTTCCTATGAAAAATCCACACACCTTTTTTAAGTCAAAGTTTAATACAGAAATTATTGTTTTCTAATCTAATAGCCATATATATACAAATCATAAAATTGTGTTGAAGGGAATTTAGAAATGGCATACATAAGAACAGCAAATAAATCCTTCTTTTTTGTTGTTGAAAATAATGATCGTTAGTCTGTTGACTAGGTGTTGCATAACATGTCAGAACATTATCCATGGTTCCTAGAAGATTGTATATACTCACAATCCATCAACATGATTGGAACTTCTGAACAAGATAATTCTGTACCTGCCTGTGCAATGATGACATCACAGAATAAGAGTGATGACCAGACAAGGTCAGCAGTGTCTGTTTGACAGGTCTGGTCAGTTGTCCTGTCATGGTGATTGAAGGGGACACTACCCATTTCTTGTTTAGCATTGTGGTGGTCAACACAGTGGTCAGTCTCTGTCCTGTCCATTTCGTCATTGACCTCTCTGATGAATCTGTTTTTTATTCTTTATAATTATATCAGTAACTAAAGCACAAATAGTGTCACTTCTAGGAGGAGGATAAACCCAACAATGACAAACACATGTAATTATCTGCAGACTGAGAAGACTCAGTTACTTGTTAAGGTGGCATGTACCGTATGTTAATTTGTCTGTTATAATTCATCATTTCTTAAGTAAAAGGTGGTTGATGTCCTGTCTAAAAAGTTCTCTTAGAGGTGATTATTCTCTTTTTCATCATTTCTTGATTTGAAATCAATCTAATACTCTGATTTATTTGAGAGCTTCTGCAGATACTTGAGCTTAAACACCCAAAACAATTCATATCCCTATCTTTAGGCCAATGAATTTATTAAAGTAAAATGTTCGAAACTCTATTTCTGATTTCATCAAATGATCACGAATATCAACAGTGTAATCTTAAAAACATACATCCTGTTAGATCGTCATCCTGTGTATGTGCAAGTTTCATGATAACAAAAAATTTCTCCCACACCCACATCCGCTGTTCGTAAACCTCACCCAAAATCTTTCGCAGTTAAGGAAATTGATACTGTTTGCCACTAATTTAGCAACCTGGCGGGAAAACACATATATCAATTCATTCAAAGTTTGAAGTAGTCCTATGTTTTGCCTTATTAGTTTTGACGGTAACTACGGCAGCAGAAATATTGAAACAGCTGGTGGGTGACAATAAAGGGAAATTTAATGAACATTTATGATCTATTTTGTAGATGACTCATTATTTGGATAGTTGATGAATGTTACAACATTGTTTACTTGCGGATTGTAAAAAAATGAATATAATATGTGCAAGAATATTGCCTATCATATGTGTAGTGAATATGATGTATTAAATACATGCAATGTTTAGGTCAGAAATGGTTCTGAAAATATGTAGAAAATTACCTGTAAAACAATGTACAGTAGAACTCAGATATAACGAACTCCAAGGGACCAAAGAATTTATTTCGCTATATCCGGTGTTCACTATACGCATATAATTTTAATGATATTATATAGGGAGTGGACTTAAAAATTTGTTCGCTATATCCGAGTGTTCACTTTATCCGTGTTCGCTATATCCGTGTTTTACTGTACATAAGTATCTGTAAAACAATGTGTTAATATGGATACAACCTGTATGCAGAATCTTCCATAATTAATACGATGAATACAATGTTTTAATACTGGTACAATGTCTATGTCACATCACCTCTATCATTTACAATAAGGACAATTGTTATGGATGAACAACTTCTTTATTCTGTGTAAGCAACGTTTCGACATAGATTCTAATGTCCTTGTCAAGCAAGCAGCAACACTAGTATCTATGTCAAAACATCACTTACACAGAATAAAGAAGTTGTTCATAAAAATTGTCCTCATTGTTCATCACACCAAATTCTAGAATGCCAATCAAAGAAGGAACACCTCTATCATGGTAAAAATAAATTATCATGAATAGGATTCTGTGGGAGAGATTATTTTCTTGTTATAAAGAAATAAAAAATAAATCAAATAACTAAAATTAACCAGATCTAAGTAGATACAAAAATTAAGAACAAAAAAATCTGTGGGAGGGATGTAGCCTTGCAAGATTATTTTTTTGTTCATATTAAAGAAACAAAAAAATAATGAAATAGCCAATATTAGCCAGATTTTTAATAGATAAAAAATCAAGAATAGGAAAAAATGTTTGAGCCAAGCGAGTACCAAGTATATATTGTAAGAGGAAGTGGAAAGACAGCTCGGCTGAGCCATAATATCGAACTAAGGACAAAAACAAGAGTATTGAAGAATTGTTAGCATGTCCACACAGGATCAAGGGACAGAATTGAATCAAAATGTATGGCAAACATGCAATTTATTAATTTCAAAATCATACCAATCAAAGGAAAATTAATTTTTTATCATTGCAGTCTAAATTAATTGTTCACCCATATGAATTTGCCACTTTTCCTGATGATATCATAATTCTAACAATTTGATAATCATTTGCATATTTCAGTCAAACCAACCTGTAGATAATATCCACATGCACTGACCTATGTTGTTGGTAATGCAACCTCCAGATGTCTCCAATATATACATAAATACATATTTACTTATGGTTTAGTTACTAACGGTAATGTGAATGTATATTATATATGTGGAGCACAGTGGTGTAGTGGTTAGCATGCTGGCATCCTGTTACATCAGCATATATGTCTCCGCTATAATGCTACAACCTATCCCCTGATATCCTCCTATAGTCTTCTGTCGTATCGCTATATATAGCAAGCCAATCAAATGATGCCCTTTCAGCGATAGCGGCAAACTTTGTGGTATGGGTTCAAATCTGTAAGAATCTGTAAGAACTTGTCCCTTTCATTTATCATTTATCATTTTTACTTTCTTCAATTTCCGTTTTTCATTTTTCATTTTTCATTTTTCATTTTTCATTTTTCATTTTTCATTTTTCATTTTTCATTTCTCGTTTTTCATTAATTTTTCATTTTTCATTTTTCATTTTTCATTAATGGAAGTAACACTAGATGCTCTTCTCTGTGTTCCAGTGAACTACTGTAACAACACTGACTGCCAACACAACGGAAGCTGTATCAATACAGCTGACAACTTCACCTGCCAATGCGAGGGCAATTGGACCGGACGTACTTGTGAGAAAGGTGTGTTGATGATTACTGTTTACAGGGTGATATGTCTGTTGATAAGTAACATGAAACTGCATTAAATGTAGTAAAGTTTGGAAGAGTATGTCATTTCAAACTTTGCTTTTTATGAAAGTAGCATGAAAATACATTAAATGTAGGAAAGTTTGGAAGAGTATGACATTTCAAACTTTGCTTTTCGGAAGTAGCATGAAAATGCATTTAATGTAGGAAAGTTTGGAAGAGTATGTCATTTGAAACTTTGCTTTTCGGAAAGTAGCATGAAAATGCATAAATGTAGGAAAGTTTGGAAGAGTATGACACTTCAAACTTTGCTTTTTCGGAAAGTAGCATGAAAATGCATTAAATATAGGAAAGTTTGGAAGAGTATGTCATTTCAAACTTTCCTTTCCGGAAAGTAACATGAAAATGCATTAAATGTAGGAAAGTTTGGAAGAGTATGACCATGATTTGAAACTTTGGGAATATACCATGATAGTCTAATGGTTTAAGTAAAGACTCTATTTTCACAAATTAAATGACACAGTTTAATGGTTGGGTTGTTGTTTTTGGAACTGTAGAAAATGTGGATTTCAAGGTTTGTTATAGTTACTATGTTTGAAAGTGAAATGATGTCATTTAAGTTGACATAACCCTGAATATCTGTTGAATGAAATCTAAAAACGTCCTTTTCATTTCGGAAATGTAGTACAGATTTTAAAATGCCATTTTCCTTTGGATGTTGTCCCACAAGTAACGAAGTTGAGCATTATTTCTACAAAACATATTTGTTTGATAAGGAAAAATGTCTGGGAAGTTATCTACAAGGGTCAAGTATAATTAGATTTCCAAATTCTGGCCATGATTTATAGGTTTGAACTGGATATTGACTTTTTGGTAGTACCTTTTGATTGAATAACAATCACTTTCAGTTGAGTTGCTATCGACCTCAATAATTTAATCTCTATATTTATTCACTAGTTTTGGCGTATAGATCTCACAAGGCATTGTTAACCGAGTCGTCAGATTGACTAGTGACATCACTCAAATCCAACCAATCAGCAACTTCGCCATGTAAAACGGCAACCAAAACTTAAATGGCGTAGTCCATAATATTGGGTTGATTTGAATGAAGTCACAGGTTAATCTGACGACTAAATTAACGGAGCCTTGTGATATCTATACGCTAATGTACTGTAGCATTAAGGATCTTGATTTATTGAGATTGGGTTGCTATTGCATTCTCTCCCCACAGAAGCAGATCAAGTCATGAAATGTTGATACAGCCTCTGTTATATTACGCCTAGTTTGTGGGATAGAATGGGAGACGCCCGATTGGAGGCAATCCAAGTTAGTTGTGCAATCAGCGACGCTGTTCTTAAATCATCATTTTGGATACTTAATGATGGCAAAGGCATTGTGATATGAACCACCCTTTTCATGTTAGAAGCGTTGTCATTTGATAAAGAAATTCAAATGGATTGTGGTGCAATTTTTTTCCGCCATGGGAAACTGCCGGAACCCACGGATTTCGGCGTAAAATAACAGAGGCTGTATCAACATTTCTTGACTTGATCTGCCTCTGTGGGGAGAGAATGTTGCTATTGAGGCTTGTTCTATATGGTATGTATCTACAGCATGTAAACTATTGCAGATGTACACAACTGTGACTCCAGTCCATGTCACAACGACGGCAACTGCACCGACACTGGCGACAACAGCTACAACTGCAGCTGTCCATCGGAGTGGCTGGGAGAAACATGTGATATCAGTGAGTCAACCATTCCTTTCTTCAAGGCTGTAGTTTCAGTTGGTTGCATTCGTAAAGGGAAGTCCTATAGGCGTATTTATTGTGGAAACATATTCATAAAGGCTGTATGCTAATGTAGAACAGTAGAAATTTACATAGAAGCAAGGGGGTGTACTGTCCAAACTGATAGACAACCAAGTGCAGAGATTGCGGCAGAATACTTTGATCATGTTTTGGGGCTCCTATGAGCCCCTTCAACAGGGATTGGGAGAGCCGGGGGCCATGAGCCATTTTACACAATGTATGAAAAACAGGCCCATTCAAATTTGAAGTTTTCTATTGATATAAGGGCAATGGCCCCTTAGAATTAGAAAAGTCTATAAATGGCCCATTATCAAAGACGACTTTCAAAATCCCTGCTCTCTACTCAACACCTCCCTTCCTGCTTTACTCTGAACCCCTCCTCAGATTTTGGCATGGACATCTTTTCGTCAATTTCTTATGAAAAACCAGAATGAAAAGGAAGATTTAATATTCATAATTACATTTTTTGGAATCAGACTAAATCCCCTCTTAGATATTAAAACCATGGTCAATGTACTTGGACTGGTCCTTATTCATTGTGATTTGAGTCATGTGTTTTCGCTCTCATCAACAATCAGGATTTGAAATAACCACAAATTTGTTTTCAGAAAATTGCAAAGATTGAAAGAATACCTGTTTGAGCTTGTTACGTCTATCAAACATAAAGACATATTAGGCCTACTTCATCTATATTTAAGTGAATTTCAAAAAAATCTTAATAAATATACAATTGCATGAGAGTGTTGGGTTAGTGAAGCTGTGAATATGAATTAGTTGCCTGTGAGTTTTGTTCAATTTAGAAACATCAAATTTGAAATGACTGATTGCCAAATTTTGAATCTGCATCCCTGATAGCATCTTTATGATTTGACCTTTGACATCTCAGACATCAACGACCAGTGCTCCCGCAACCCTTGTGGTGAGTACGGCTTCTGTCAGAACCAGTATGGAAACTACACCTGTACGTGCGATGACGGGACCCAGGGGATGACATGTTCAAGTATGTACAAACAGCAATAAAATACTTACTGTACTCAGTGAGGTTAGACATTAAAGGGGCAGTAGTACGTTTTTAGGGGGAATAAAAGGTGATGTCAGGAAAATTTAAATTAATGGTTCCAATTGAAAGACAATGTATTTAAACTAAATAGAGCAATAATGATCCTAATATATTGTAAAGTTGAGCCATGCCATTCCTTTTTCTTACACAAAATGAATTAAAGGTGTTCACACAAAATGGCCGCCAATGGATTTTATGTGAATCTTCAATCTTTGTCCTCTGACTATGGATTATTGACTTGTGTAATGAGATTTTTGACACTGTCAAAATACTACATTTAGCATTGACTTACAATTATCAGTGAAATACTTAAAATATTTATATATATAAAATTATCAAAAACTTGCTACTGCCCCTTTAAGATAGAAAACAAATTATGACATAAATCCAGATTTTATTGTTAAATAACAATTTAAGATCAACAATATGTATGACGATACAGACATTTTCTCGCAATACGTATATTGTCAGGTTATGTATCACGATTTAATGTATCAATATTCTGTCACAACTCAAGCAACTATTAACATATATGAAATGTGACCAGTAAACAATAGAAATGTAACGATACAGGAGGGTTGCGATGCGATGCGATATGTATCCTGATATTGGGGTCACGATACGATACGTATCACGATACATATTATCCACTGACATAAACATCTTTTCGCAAACCTTGAGTAAAAATTTACTTGAAGCTTTTTTTATGCCATTTTAATACTGGCATAATCAAACTTGAAACTTTTAGAAGAGGTTTTTGTGTGCATAAAGGAGTATCTTTTTTATGTATATCTCAGTTTTGAGCACCTACATTGAGAATTCATCATTATTTTATGTATCCCGATACGCACCCTACGATATGATACGATATATTGTGGACCATGTATCAGTGATTCACGATACGATAATATATTGCAATATCGTTACACCTCTAGTAAACAATGACATGTTTGTCCCCCCAGGACCCGACCTGTGCAGCAAAGTTGGGCCTACCTGTAAAGTTAACGAGGAGTGTGAACAGGTGGGCAGTGTGGCTACCTGTCGGTGTAAAAAGGGCTACCATTACAGGACTCCTGAACAGTGTGACGGTGAGAACATGGAAGATGAATTAGAGAAATGTTAACTTGTTTCCTGCAAAGATTAGGAAATATATGAACATGTCATTCTTAAAATTATAAAATCAAAATGATATTTTATTTTGCATAAGAGCATAGATGTAGGAAATATATATTTTAAAGGTTTCCACTTAATGAGCTAGTCTGTGAGTTGTTGGGGGTCATATATGACAAACTTTATTAATAGTATAGTATTAATAGTAATAATGTTGCAAGAAAGTATCATTTTAAAGCTAATCGTTGTATAGTGACAATAAGATAGTTTGAAATCACAACAGTGATAGAAAAATGAACAACGACGTGTGTCAATCAGTCAAACGTTATTTTGGAATCTTACTGACAGCATTCAGAATGACAGTTACGAGTTGATACATAGAGGATATCTGTCTTTTCTTGACTAATACCATGTTTATCTCATCGAGTGAAGTAGAAAGGTTATATTTTCACGAGTGGCGCAGCCACGAGTGAAAATATTTAACTTTTCTTCCTCACGAGATGAGATAAACATGGTATTTGTCAAGAATTGACAGATATTCTATTTATTATATGATGAAATCCTTCTAATTACGTCAAAAAAGGCCAATTTCATGTTGAGCGGCCGCTTGGAAGAGCCCGTCACCGCGGTAACAGTGTGACGTCATAGGAGAATTCATGACGTCAGACCATTGTTACATGACGTCAAACTCTTGAACTTGACGTCACTAGAGTGGTGATAAAGTTTATCACCACTCAGTAGAGTGACGATAAAGGTTATCGCCACTGTAGCCAGATAGAGGGTTTATTTCACTGATAGAACAGAGTATCTCACCTTCAATCATATAATAATATTCGATATATGTAAGGTTTGAGTTTATATTACTATTATCCATATAAGTTGGACCTAGTGTATTTGCCTTCTGGAAATATAAATGACTGTTTTTAGGTTTTCATTGAAAACAAGTATTTGTTGTATGTGGACCATTTTGAGATTGATGTGTGAGATTTTGTTATTTATGTAATCTTGAGGCCATTCACTTTCATATCAAAGCAAGATGATGATGAAAATCACAGAGTGGCTTTTTAGAGACTTGTGTTAACTTGTATGCAATTTTGAGTGGATTAGTGAGCTCGAGCAGTGCATTAGTAGCAAATAAAATTTTAGGTCACTTACATTACTAGAAAATTTTAAGAAAGGAAACCAAAAACATATTTGTGATAAGTTTGGACATTGTGAATGAAGGATGTTAGATTGATTGATAAGGTAACAATTTTTGTTCATTGAAGCCAAGATTTCCCTTTTCCCAAGTTCTGAGTTGAGGACTTTGGCATCAGGCCTATTTACAACTACCCTTTTTTACTGTTAAACACAGTCATTACATAAGAAAAATCAGTCAATTATAACCGCTAAAGGGTAGAAATGTGAACTAAGTGTGAACGTAGAACAGTATATGAAATAAGATCACTATAGCAAACTGGGCTAGAAAGTCCCTAGCCCAAAAGAAAAATTACTACCCCCTTCTTTGACCCCCCAATTTCTGGTATAAAAAACTCGCCTTATAGACTGTAATATACGGTAGCCCAATTCGTAAAGATAAGAAACATTATCTGACATTCATTGTTTTTTTAAATCAAACACATATCTGCTCAAGAGGTCTTGGCATGTGATGGGGGTGATCTGAAACTGACACAAAATAGTAATTAAATTAATTACAAAATTGAATAAAAAGAAGTCAAAATATTTTTGATATACCAATCCACACTAGCCAACCGGGCTATTATTAATTTTTTTCTACTAGCCCAGGCCAATTTGAACTAGCATCAGGCTACCAGGCTAGTGGTTATTTCGGACACTGACTTAGAATACAGGTGAGGTGAGGTGATGTGGGGTTTATCACCGCTTTCAAGAGTATTTCACTTATATCGCGGCTGCTAGTATTATTGCAGGGAGAAGGCCTGCAACACTATTGTGGCTATGCATTGCGGTGAAACCTGCGAGCATCGGCTGGAACTAGCAACCATGGGTGGTACTGCACTGAAATTCAGTGTGGCATTGCACCCAAACCTGACTGCGTGTAGAACAGTTCTCTACTGCAGACAAAGTTGCCGAGCCCCTGGCGGGATTCAAACCACGGACCTCCTGATCCGAAGCCGAATGCGCTAACCACTGCCCTATCCCGCCCCCGACTTAGAATACAAGATAAAGTCCTGAGATGGTTATTTTGCACTATGGAGGCTTACTGCCTTAGGTTATGTTCAGATTATCAAATCTGGAAATTAATTCATAAAAATAATTACAGTGAACAAACCAGGTTTGTTTAATGTTGCAGAAATACTGCTGTTCAGTCCAGGGAATGCAGTCACCAATGCTTCAAATCATGGTCCATTCTTTGCTCTCGGCGGTTTTCCTTACTATGGAAAACGATACTCTGCATTTTATGTAAGTAAAATCTGTACATTGTGATGAGGACATTAATGTTTTGCTAGATATCTAGTCTATCATAAGGAGTATTATTTATCCTCTGTAATTGCAAATGACACTAAATCATATAAATTTGGTATGAGCAACATTTAATAAAAAAAAATTAATTACAAGTTTAACAAATAATTTGATGAGGAATTATAATTATTCAGCATTCATACCAATGTTGATAAGCCTCTTTATACAAACAGGTCAATCGAAATGGTTACATCACCCTGGATCGAAATTGGGATCTTCCAGTCACGGATACCACAAAATGGCCTCAAGATGTAAAGATGGTAGCACCCCTCTGGTGGCAGTGGGAGGTTCCAGAGTCCGGTTCAACTTTCAACATCGACAGCCAACATAGATACCTTCCTCACAGTGACAAGGAGACGTTAGATGAAATAAAATTAGCGGTTAATAAGAGCTTTGTGCCAGACTATGCTCTGATAGCAACATGGATGTATGTCATCCCGAAACCTGCCAGTCAGTTTGCTGGTTTTCAGGTAAGTGCGACGTCCAGTGATTCTTTTTAATGCAAGTTGGTGAAATGAGTATTAGGCCGGTATTCCATGTGTCTGCAGTGTGTAATGCGTAGGATGTGTTTGCTGGCACGCTCATGAGAGTGTCGGAATACGCAATATGCACTAGCAGACCAAATAAGGGCATCAATTTTCGCATAACGCATCACATGTACATGGAATCAACTTCTACTATTTTAGTGCATAGTGTAAAATACCCATTACGCTTTAGATGTCAAATTGGTTACTCACGTCACACTATTACGGATACATGGATACGTTACACGTCACGCAACATGCATTACGCACGAACACATATACACATGGAATGCCAGCTTAAAGTATGATTCTTTTATCCTTATTGATGATACAAATTTATATAGAAATATTATGCAATAAAGGTTGGTGATGAGGTCAATACCTGATCGAGGACAAAGTCTGAGGTCGATACTGTTTTTCTCGGGACTATAAAAATAGGTATTGACCGACTTCTCAGTCCATAATTGTTTTGTTATGTCTCTGTTAAAAAACAAAAAGGAATTGGCTCAATTGTTGGCAAAGATGGGTGAATGACATGATAACAATAGCGTGACGTCATGAAACAACGGTTTTCCGTCATTGGCTAAATTCTTTTGCAACTCAAGTCAATATCAGTTTCTGTCGACTATCACGTGACCAGTTCTCAAACAATCGATTTGTTATTTTAAAAGTACGTCCTTCATGTTTTTTCCATACTTCCTCTTTCAATTTGATTTTGATAAAAAGTTAAAGTGAACAAAATAATTGACAATTGTAGTTAAAAGTTGCAACTCTCATAGTTTTATTTGATATTTATTTATAAACCCAAAAGACAAGATTTTCAGCTTAGAAGTCTATTGGCTTGCAACAGCCTTTCTAAGATTACTTCACAATACCAATTTTACTTTTCATATAAAATATTTCAGTATTGTAATCAAATTGGTTAAAGGTCACTTCTATTTTTTTAATCTTTTGTTTTGCTTAGAGAGATTTAGAGCTCCCCACCCATTTTCTCCACAGAATGTGACGTTCCAATGCACCCTGGCCACCGATGGGGAAAAATCGTACGCTATTTTTGCCTACCGCGACTTGAACATACCTGCAACACTCCCCCTGGTATCCGGTTATAGCAACGGGAGCAATGTCTTTCAAACAACACACCATGGTAATCTTATTTGGACAGTCTTGAAGTTGTTGCTTTGAGTTTTGAATGTTTCAGTATCAAATATCATTAGTACTCAACCTTGATTGTCTTTATGTATATGTCGCCTTTACTTCACCATTACCGTACTTCAATTTAGGTGCCTACCAAGCCACTCTATTTTTAAAGGGACGTATTTTCAAACATCTTTTAGTGGACTTTTCTGTTTGTTTGGATATGTTATTTTGACAGTATAATGTTTATTAAGGGAATATGTTTTCCCTAGAAAAATTTAGCAAATGAGTGCAAAATTTATTTTAGGACAATTTCTGAAAAATATGACAATATGTGATTATGCACATCAAACACATTATTGAATATCAGTGCAAATGTTATGTTATGAATACTTTCTTTTTAAAAAATTAAAAAAATTTCTGGAGTGAGTAAAATACTTTCTTTGTTATAGCAACACAAATTTGAAATAGATTTTCTGAATGAAGTTATAAATCTAAGAGGCTGATTGTTTGTTGCAGGCAAATGGAGTCGAGCCGCCTACGCCTTATTTGACGAAAATAAAACCCCACAGAAGAATGATAACTACGCTTGTCTAGAGACCCTGACAATGTTCCCTCCCCCTAACCGCAGGTGGTCAGTGAACAACACGTGTCCTTGTGTAGTGGATCAGGCGCAAGTAGATCCACGATTTGTCTTCACAAAGGGAGACAACTGTGCCGTTGAACGATTGGGGTCTGCCCCAGCCAAGTGCTGCTATGACAGGTATTCACTCAGTCTGTTTGCAATCAATCGTGCTCTGAGGAATAAAATTATAAAAATATTGATTCTACCGGGTTTTAAACTCAATTCAGCCAAGGTTTCCTCTCCGTCATGGTCTGACCATACATCATTTGAAAGATGTTATGACATAAGCTCATGTTTTCAATCGTCACTTTTTGTTATTCTATGTTCTACCGCAAGGGGCAGGTAACTCAAGTATACCATTTGTAATACATTATTGCCACCTTCCAGCTTTTTAAATGGGATGAAGTAGATGGTCTGACTAGGTTCTGTCTGTGGTAACCTGGTAAAGTAAATGGTCTGTCTAGGTTCTGTCTGTGGTAACCTGGTAAAGTAAATGGTCTGACTAGGTTCTGTCTGTGGTAACCTGGTAAAGTAAATGGTCTGACTAGGTTCTGTCTGTGGTAACCTGGCAAAGTAGATGGTCTAACTAGGTTTGTCTGTGGTAACATGGTAAAGTAAATGGTCTGACTAGGTTCTGTCTGTGGTAACCTGGCAAAGTAGATGGTCTGACTAGGTTCTGTCTGTGGTAACCTGGTAAAGTAGATGGTCTGACTAGGTTCTGTCTGTGGTAACCTGGTAAAGTAAATGGTCTGACTAGGTTCTGTCTGTGGCAACATGGTAAAGTAAATGGTCTGACTAGGTTCTGTCTGTGGTAACCTGGCAAAGTAGATGGTCTGGTTAGGTTCTGTCTGTAGTAACATGGTAAAGTAAATGATCTGACTAGGTTCTGTCTGTGGTAACCTGATAAAGTAAATGGTCTGACTAGGTTCTGTCTGGTAACCTTGTAAAGTAAATGGTCTGACTAGGTTCTGTCTGTGGTAACATGGTAAAGTAAATGGTCTGACTAGGTTCTGTCTGTGGTAACCTGATAAAGTAAATGGTCTGACTAGGTTCTGTCTGTGGTAACCTGGCAAAGTAGATGGTCTAACTAGGTTTGTCTGTGGTAACATGGTAAAGTAAATGGTCTGACTAGGTTCTGTCTGTGGTAACCTGGCAAAGTAGATGGTCTGACTAGGTTCTGTCTGTGGTAACCTGGTAAAGTAGATTGTCTGACTAGGTTCTGTCTGTGGTAACCTGGTAAGGTAAATGGTCTGACTAGGTTCTGTTTGTGGCAACATGGTAAAGTAAATGGTCTGACTAGGTTCTGTCTGTGGTAACCTGGCAAAGTAGATGGTCTGGTTAGGTTCTGTCTGTAGTAACATGGTAAAGTAAATGGTCTGACTAGGTTCTGTCTGTGGTAACCTGGTAAAGTAAATGGTCTGACTAGGTTCTGTCCGTGGTAACCTGGTTAAGTAAATGGTCTGACTAGGTTCTGTCTGTGGTAACCTGATAAAGTAAATGGTCTGACTAGGTTCTGTCTGTGGTAACCTGATAAAGTAAATGGTCTGACTAGGTTCTGTCTGTGGTAACATGGTAAAGTAAATGGTCTGACTAGGTTCTGTCTGTGGTAACCTGATAAAGTAAATGGTCTGACTAGGTTTTGTCTGTGGTAACATGGTAAAGTAAATGGTCTGACTAGGTTCTGTCTGTGGCAACATGGTAAAGTAAATGGTCTGACTAGGTTCTGTCTGTGGTAACCTGGCAAAGTAGATGGTCTGGTTAGGTTCTGTCTGTGGTAACATGGTAAAGTAAATGGTCTGACTAGGTTCTGTCTGTGGTAACATGGTAAAGTAAATGGTCTGACTAGGTTCTGTCTGTGGTAACCTGGCAAAGTAGATGGTCTGGTTAGGTTCTGTCTGTGGTAACATGGTAAAGTAAATGGTCTGACTAGGTTCTGTCTGTGGTAACATGGTAAAGTAAATGGTCTGACTAGGTTCTGTCTGTGGTAACCTGATAAAGTAAATGGTCTGACTAGGTTCTGTCTGGTAACCTTGTAAAGTAAATGGTCTGACTAGGTTCTGTCTTTGGTAACCTGGTAAAGTAAATGGTCTGACTAGGTTCTGTCTGTGGTAACCTGATAAAGTAAATGGTCTGACTAGGTTCTGTCTGTGGTAACATGGTAAAGTAAATGGTCTGACTAGGTTCTGTCTGTGGTAACCTGGCAAAGTAAATGGTCTGACTAGGTTCTGTCTGTGGTAACCTGGTAAAGTAAATGGTTTGACTAGGTTCTGTCTGTGGTAACCTGGTAAAGTAAATGGTCTGACTAGGTTCTGTCTGTGGTAACCCGATAAAGTAAATGGTCTGACTAGGTTCTGTCTGTGGTAACCTGATAAAGTAAATGGTCTGACTAGGTTCTGTCTGTGGTAACATGGTAAAGTAAATGGTCTGACTAGGTTCTGTCTGTGGTAACCTGATAAAGTAAATGGTCTGACTAGGTTTTGTCTGTGGTAACATGGTAAAGTAAATGGTCTGACTAGGTTCTGTCTGTGGTAACCTGGTAAAGTAAATGGTCTGACTAGGTTCTGTCTGTGGTAACCTGATAAAGTAAATGGTCTGACTAGGTTCTGTCTGTGGTAACATGGTAAAGTAAATGGTCTGACTAGGTTCTGTCTGTGGTAACCTGATAAAGTAAATGGTCTGACTAGGTTTTGTCTGTGGTAACATGGTAAAGTAAATGGTCTGACTAGGTTCTGTCTGTGGTAACCTGGTAAAGTAAATGGTCTGACTAGGTTCTGTCTGTGGTAACATGGTAAAGTAAATGGTCTGACTAGGTTCTGTCTGTGGTAACCTGGCAAAGTAGATGGTCTGACTAGGTTCTGTCTGTGGTAACCTGGTAAAGTAGATGGTCTGACTAGGTTCTGTCTGTGGTAACCTGGTAAAGTAGATGGTCTGACTAGGTTCTGTCTGTGGTAACCTGGTAAAGTAAATGGTCTGACTAGGTTCTGTCTGTGGCAACATGGTAAAGTAAATGGTCTGACTAGGTTCTGTCTGTGGTAACCTGGCAAAGTAGATGGTCTGGTTAGGTTCTGTCTGTAGTAACATGGTAAAGTAAATGATCTGACTAGGTTCTGTCTGTGGTAACATGGTAAAGTAAATGGTCTGACTAGGTTCTGTCTGTGGTAACCTGATAAAGTAAA
Source organism: Steromphala cineraria (assembly GCA_916613615.1). Taxonomy (NCBI): domain Eukaryota; kingdom Metazoa; phylum Mollusca; class Gastropoda; order Trochida; family Trochidae; genus Steromphala; species Steromphala cineraria. The sequence continues at coordinate 13,180,456 of OU744729.1, forward strand.
TGGTCTGACTAGGTTCTGTCTGGTAACCTTGTAAAGTAAATGGTCTGACTAGGTTCTGTCTGTGGTAACATGGTAAAGTAAATGGTCTGACTAGGTTCTGTCTGTGGTAACCTGATAAAGTAAATGGTCTGACTAGGTTCTGTCTGTGGTAACCTGGCAAAGTAGATGGTCTAACTAGGTTTGTCTGTGGTAACATGGTAAAGTAAATGGTCTGACTAGGTTCTGTCTGTGGTAACCTGGCAAAGTAGATGGTCTGACTAGGTTCTGTCTGTGGTAACCTGGTAAAGTAGATTGTCTGACTAGGTTCTGTCTGTGGTAACCTGGTAAGGTAAATGGTCTGACTAGGTTCTGTTTGTGGCAACATGGTAAAGTAAATGGTCTGACTAGGTTCTGTCTGTGGTAACCTGGCAAAGTAGATGGTCTGGTTAGGTTCTGTCTGTAGTAACATGGTAAAGTAAATGGTCTGACTAGGTTCTGTCTGTGGTAACCTGGTAAAGTAAATGGTCTGACTAGGTTCTGTCTGTGGTAACCTGGTTAAGTAAATGGTCTGACTAGGTTCTGTCTGTGGTAACCTGATAAAGTAAATGGTCTGACTAGGTTCTGTCTGTGGTAACCTGGTAAAGTAGATTGTCTGACTAGGTTCTGTCTGTGGTAACCTGATAAAGTAAATGGTCTGACTAGGTTCTGTCTGTGGCAACATGGTAAAGTAAATGGTCTGACTAGGTTCTGTCTGTGGTAACCTGGCAAAGTAGATGGTCTGGTTAGGTTCTGTCTGTAGTAACATGGTAAAGTAAATGGTCTGACTAGGTTCTGTCTGTGGTAACATGGTAAAGTAAATGGTCTGACTAGGTTCTGTCTGTGGTAACCTGGCAAAGTAAATGGTCTGACTAGGTTCTGTCTGTGGTAACCTGGTAAAGTAAATGGTCTGACTAGGTTCTGTCTGTGGTAACCTGGCAAAGTAGATGGTCTAACTAGGTTTGTCTGTGGTAACATGGTAAAGTAAATGGTCTGACTAGGTTCTGTCTGTGGTAACATGGCAAAGTAGATGGTCTGACTAGGTTCTGTCTGTGGTAACCTGGTAAAGTAGATGGTCTGACTAGGTTCTGTCTGTTGTAACCTGGTAAAGTAAATGGTCTGACTAGGTTCTGTCTGTGGCAACATGGTAAAGTAAATGGTCTGACTAGGTTCTGTCTGTGGTAACCTGGCAAAGTAGATGGTCTGGTTAGGTTCTGTCTGTGGTAACATGGTAAAGTAAATGGTTTGACTAGGTTCTGTCTGTGGTAACCTGGTAAAGTAAATGGTCTGACTAGGTTCTGTCTGTGGTAACCCGATAAAGTAAATGGTCTGACTAGGTTCTGTCTGTGGTAACCTGGTAAAGTAAATGGTCTGACTAGGTTCTGTCTGTGGTAACCTGGCAAAGTAGATGGTCTGACTAGGTTTGTCTGTGGTAACATGGTAAAGTAAATGGTCTGACTAGGTTCTGTCTGTGGTAACCTGGCAAAGTAGATGGTCTGACTAGGTTCTGTCTGTGGTAACCTGGTAAAGTAGATTGTCTGACTAGGTTCTGTCTGTGGTAACCTGGTAAGGTAAATGGTCTGACTAGGTTCTGTTTGTGGCAACATGGTAAAGTAAATGGTCTGACTAGGTTCTGTCTGTGGTAACCTGGCAAAGTAGATGGTCTGGTTAGGTTCTGTCTGTAGTAACATGGTAAAGTAAATGGTCTGACTAGGTTCTGTCTGTGGTAACCTGGTAAAGTAAATGGTCTGACTAGGTTCTGTCTGTGGTAACCTGGTTAAGTAAATGGTCTGACTAGGTTCTGTCTGTGGTAACCTGATAAAGTAAATGGTCTGACTAGGTTCTGTCTGTGGTAACCTGGTAAAGTAGATTGTCTGACTAGGTTCTGTCTGTGGTAACCTGATAAAGTAGATGGTCTGACTAGGTTCTGTCTGTGGCAACATGGTAAAGTAAATGGTCTGACTAGGTTCTGTCTGTGGTAACCTGGCAAAGTAGATGGTCTGGTTAGGTTCTGTCTGTAGTAACATGGTAAAGTAAATGGTCTGACTAGGTTCTGTCTGTGGTAACATGGTAAAGTAAATGGTCTGACTAGGTTCTGTCTGTGGTAACCTGGCAAAGTAAATGGTCTGACTAGGTTCTGTCTGTGGTAACCTGATAAAGTAAATGGTCTGACTAGGTTCTGTCTGTGGTAACCTGGCAAAGTAGATGGTCTAACTAGGTTTGTCTGTGGTAACATGGTAAAGTAAATGGTCTGACTAGGTTCTGTCTGTGGTAACCTGGCAAAGTAGATGGTCTGACTAGGTTCTGTCTGTGGTAACCTGGTAAAGTAGATGGTCTGACTAGGTTCTGTCTGTTGTAACCTGGTAAAGTAAATGGTCTGACTAGGTTCTGTCTGTGGCAACATGGTAAAGTAAATGGTCTGACTAGGTTCTGTCTGTGGTAACCTGGCAAAGTAGATGGTCTGGTTAGGTTCTGTCTGTGGTAACATGGTAAAGTAAATGGTCTGACTAGGTTCTGTCTGTGGTAACCTGGCAAAGTAGATGGTCTAACTAGGTTTGTCTGTGGTAACATGGTAAAGTAAATGGTCTGACTAGGTTCTGTCTGTGGTAACCTGGCAAAGTAGATGGTCTGACTAGGTTCTGTCTGTGGTAACCTGGTAAAGTAGATGGTCTGACTAGGTTCTGTCTGTGGCAACATTGTAAAGTAAATGGTCTGACTAGGTTCTGTCTGTGGTAACCTGGCAAAGTAGATGGTCTGGTTAGGTTCTGTCTGTGGTAACATGGTAAAGTAAATGGTCTGACTAGGTTCTGTCTGTGGTAACATGGTAAAGTAAATGGTCTGACTAGGTTCTGTCTGTGGTAACCTGATAAAGTAAATGGTCTGACTAGGTTCTGTCTGGTAACCTTGTAAAGTAAATGGTCTGACTAGGTTCTGTCTGTGGTAACCTGGTAAAGTAAATGGTCTGACTAGGTTCTGTCTGTGGTAACCTGATAAAGTAAATGGTCTGACTAGGTTCTGTCTGTGGTAACCTGGCAAAGTAGATGGTCTGGTTAGGTTCTGTCTGTAGTAACATGGTAAAGTAAATGGTCTGACTAGGTTCTGTCTGTGGTAACATGGTAAAGTAAATGGTCTGACTAGGTTCTGTCTGTGGTAACCTGGCAAAGTAAATGGTCTGACTAGGTTCTGTCTGTGGTAACCTGATAAAGTAAATGGTCTGACTAGGTTCTGTCTGTGGTAACCTGGCAAAGTAGATGGTCTAACTAGGTTTGTCTGTGGTAACATGGTAAAGTAAATGGTCTGACTAGGTTCTGTCTGTGGTAACATGGCAAAGTAGATGGTCTGACTAGGTTCTGTCTGTGGTAACCTGGTAAAGTAGATGGTCTGACTAGGTTCTGTCTGTTGTAACCTGGTAAAGTAAATGGTCTGACTAGGTTCTGTCTGTGGCAACATGGTAAAGTAAATGGTCTGACTAGGTTCTGTCTGTGGTAACCTGGCAAAGTAGATGGTCTGGTTAGGTTCTGTCTGTGGTAACATGGTAAAGTAAATGGTTTGACTAGGTTCTGTCTGTGGTAACCTGGTAAAGTAAATGGTCTGACTAGGTTCTGTCTGTGGTAACCCGATAAAGTAAATGGTCTGACTAGGTTCTGTCTGTGGTAACCTGATAAAGTAAATGGTCTGACTAGGTTCTGTCTGTGGTAACCTGGCAAAGTAGATGGTCTAACTAGGTTTGTCTGTGGTAACATGGTAAAGTAAATGGTCTGACTAGGTTCTGTCTGTGGTAACCTGGCAAAGTAGATGGTCTGACTAGGTTCTGTCTGTGGTAACCTGGTAAAGTAGATTGTCTGACTAGGTTCTGTCTGTGGTAACCTGGTAAGGTAAATGGTCTGACTAGGTTCTGTTTGTGGCAACATGGTAAAGTAAATGGTCTGACTAGGTTCTGTCTGTGGTAACCTGGCAAAGTAGATGGTCTGGTTAGGTTCTGTCTGTAGTAACATGGTAAAGTAAATGGTCTGACTAGGTTCTGTCTGTGGTAACCTGGTAAAGTAAATGGTCTGACTAGGTTCTGTCTGTGGTAACCTGGTAAAGTAAATGGTCTGACTAGGTTCTGTCTGTGGTAACCTGATAAAGTAAATGGTCTGACTAGGTTCTGTCTGTGGTAACCTGGTAAAGTAGATTGTCTGACTAGGTTCTGTCTGTGGTAACCTGATAAAGTAGATGGTCTGACTAGGTTCTGTCTGTGGCAACATGGTAAAGTAAATGGTCTGACTAGGTTCTGTCTGTGGTAACCTGGCAAAGTAGATGGTCTGGTTAGGTTCTGTCTGTAGTAACATGGTAAAGTAAATGGTCTGACTAGGTTCTGTCTGTGGTAACATGGTAAAGTAAATGGTCTGACTAGGTTCTGTCTGTGGTAACCTGGCAAAGTAAATGGTCTGACTAGGTTCTGTCTGTGGTAACCTGATAAAGTAAATGGTCTGACTAGGTTCTGTCTGTGGTAACCTGGCAAAGTAGATGGTCTAACTAGGTTTGTCTGTGGTAACATGGTAAAGTAAATGGTCTGACTAGGTTCTGTCTGTGGTAACCTGGCAAAGTAGATGGTCTGACTAGGTTCTGTCTGTGGTAACCTGGTAAAGTAGATGGTCTGACTAGGTTCTGTCTGTTGTAACCTGGTAAAGTAAATGGTCTGACTAGGTTCTGTCTGTGGCAACATGGTAAAGTAAATGGTCTGACTAGGTTCTGTCTGTGGTAACCTGGCAAAGTAGATGGTCTGGTTAGGTTCTGTCTGTGGTAACATGGTAAAGTAAATGGTCTGACTAGGTTCTGTCTGTGGTAACCCGATAAAGTAAATGGTCTGACTAGGTTCTGTCTGTGGTAACCTGATAAAGTAAATGGTCTGACTAGGTTCTGTCTGTGGTAACCTGGCAAAGTAGATGGTCTAACTAGGTTTGTCTGTGGTAACATGGTAAAGTAAATGGTCTGACTAGGTTCTGTCTGTGGTAACCTGGCAAAGTAGATGGTCTGACTAGGTTCTGTCTGTGGTAACCTGGTAAAGTAGATGGTCTGACTAGGTTCTGTCTGTGGCAACATTGTAAAGTAAATGGTCTGACTAGGTTCTGTCTGTGGTAACCTGGCAAAGTAGATGGTCTGGTTAGGTTCTGTCTGTGGTAACATGGTAAAGTAAATGGTCTGACTAGGTTCTGTCTGTGGTAACATGGTAAAGTAAATGGTCTGACTAGGTTCTGTCTGTGGTAACCTGATAAAGTAAATGGTCTGACTAGGTTCTGTCTGGTAACCTTGTAAAGTAAATGGTCTGACTAGGTTCTGTCTGTGGTAACCTGGTAAAGTAAATGGTCTGACTAGGTTCTGTCTGTGGTAACCTGATAAAGTAAATGGTCTGACTAGGTTCTGTCTGTGGTAACATGGTAAAGTAAATGGTCTGACTAGGTTCTGTCTGTGGTAACCTGGCAAAGTAAATGGTCTGACTAGGTTCTGGCTGTGGTAACCTGATAAAGTAAATGGTCTGACTAGGTTCTGTCTGTGGTAACCTGGTAAAGTAAAAGGTTTGACTAAGTTCTGTCTGTGGTAACCTGGTAAAGTAAATGGTCTGACTAGGTTCTGTCTGTGGTAACCCGATAAAGTAAATGGTCTGACTAGGTTCTGTCTGTGGTAACCTGATAAAGTAAATGGTCTGACTAGGTTCTGTCTGTGGTAACATGGTAAAGTAAATGGTCTGACTAGGTTCTGTCTGTGGTAACCTGATAAAGTAAATGGTCTGACTAGGTTTTGTCTGTGGTAACATGGTAAAGTAAATGGTCTGACTAGGTTCTGTCTGTGGTAACCTGGTAAAGTAAATGGTCTGACTAGGTTCTGTCTGTGGTAACATGGTAAAGTAAATGGTCTGACTAGGTTCTGTCTGTGGTAACCTGATAAAGTAGATGGTCTGACTAGGTTCTGTCTGTGGTAACATGGTAAAGTAAATGGTCTGACTAGGTTCTGTCTGTGGTAACCTGGTAAAGTAAATGGTCTGACTAGGTTCTGTCTGTGGTAACATGGTAAAGTAAATGGTCTGACTAGGTTCTGTCTGTGGTAACCTGATAAAGTAGATGGTCTGACTAGGTTCTGTCTGTGGTAACATGGTAAAGTAAATGGTCTGACTAGGTTCTGTCTGTGGTAACCTGATAAAGTAGATGGTCTGACTAGGTTCTGTCTGTGGCAACATGGTAAAGTAAATGGTCTGACTAGGTTCTGTCTGTGGTAACCTGGCAAAGTAGATGGTCTGGTTAGGTTCTGTCTGTAGTAACATGGTAAAGTAAATGGTCTGACTAGGTTCTGTCTGTGGTAACATGGTAAAGTAAATGGTCTGACTAGGTTCTGTCTGTGGTAACCTGGTAAAGTAAATGGTCTGACTAGGTTCTGTCTGTGGTAACATGGTAAAGTAAATGGTCTGACTAGGTTCTGTCTGTGGTAACCTGGTAAAGTAAATGGTCTGACTAGGTTCTGTCTGTGGTAACCTGGCAAAGTAAATGGTCTGACTAGGTTCTGTCTGTGGCAACATGGTAAAGTAAATGGTCTGACTAGGTTCTGTCTGTGGTAACATGGTAAAGTAAATGGTCTGACTAGGTTCTGTCTGTGGTAACCTGGCAAAGTAAATGGTCTGACTAGGTTCTGTCTGTGGTAACCTGATAAAGTAAATGGTCTGACTAGGTTCTGTCTGTGGTAACCTGGTAAAGTAAATGGTTTGACTAGGTTCTGTCTGTGGTAACCTGGTAAAGTAAATGGTCTGACTAGGTTCTGTCTGTGGTAACCCGATAAAGTAAATGGTCTGACTAGGTTCTGTCTGTGGTAACCTGATAAAGTAAATGGTCTGACTAGGTTCTGTCTGTGGTAACATGGTAAAGTAAATGGTCTGACTAGGTTCTGTCTGTGGTAACCTGATAAAGTAAATGGTCTGACTAGGTTTTGTCTGTGGTAACATGGTAAAGTAAATGGTCTGACTAGGTTCTGTCTGTGGTAACCTGATAAAGTAGATGGTCTGACTAGGTTCTGTCTGTGGTAACATGGTAAAGTAAATGGTCTGACTAGGTTCTGTCTGTGGTAACCTGATAAAGTAGATGGTCTGACTAGGTTCTGTCTGTGGCAACATGTCAAAGTAAATGGTCTGACTAGGTTCTGTCTGTGGTAACCTGGCAAAGTAGATGGTCTGGTTAGGTTCTGTCTGTAGTAACATGGTAAAGTAAATGGTCTGACTAGGTTCTGTCTGTGGTAACATGGTAAAGTAAATGGTCTGACTAGGTTCTGTCTGTGGTAACCTGGTAAAGTAAATGGTCTGACTAGGTTCTGTCTGTGGTAACCTGGCAAAGTAAATGGTCTGACTAGGTTCTGTATGTGGCAACATGGTAAAGTAAATGGTCTGACTAGGTTCTGTCTGTGGTAACATGGTAAAGTAAATGGTCTGACTAGGTTCTGTCTGTGGTAACCTGGCAAAGTAAATGGTCTGACTAGGTTCTGTCTGTGGTAACCTGATAAAGTAAATGGTCTGACTAGGTTCTGTCTGTGGTAACCTGGTAAAGTAAATGGTTTGACTAGGTTCTGTCTGTGGTAACCTGGTAAAGTAAATGGTCTGACTAGGTTCTGTCTGTGGTAACCCGATAAAGTAAATGGTCTGACTAGGTTCTGTCTGTGGTAACCTGATAAAGTAAATGGTCTGACTAGGTTCTGTCTGTGGTAACATGGTAAAGTAAATGGTCTGACTAGGTTCTGTCTGTGGTAACCTGATAAAGTAAATGGTCTGACTAGGTTTTGTCTGTGGTAACATGGTAAAGTAAATGGTCTGACTAGGTTCTGTCTGTGGTAACCTGGTAAAGTAAATGGTCTGACTAGGTTCTGTCTGTGGTAACATGGTAAAGTAAATGGTCTGACTAGGTTCTGTCTGTGGTAACCTGATAAAGTAGATGGTCTGACTAGGTTCTGTCTGTGGTAACATGGTAAAGTAAATGGTCTGACTAGGTTCTGTCTGTGGTAACCTGATAAAGTAGATGGTCTGACTAGGTTCTGTCTGTGGCAACATGGTAAAGTAAATGGTCTGACTAGGTTCTGTCTGTGGTAACCTGGCAAAGTAGATGGTCTGGTTAGGTTCTGTCTGTAGTAACATGGTAAAGTAAATGGTCTGACTAGGTTCTGTCTGTGGTAACATGGTAAAGTAAATGGTCTGACTAGGTTCTGTCTGTGGTAACCTGGTAAAGTAAATGGTCTGACTAGGTTCTGTCTGTGGTAACCTGGCAAAGTAAATGGTCTGACTAGGTTCTGTCTGTGGCAACATGGTAAAGTAAATGGTCTGACTAGGTTCTGTCTGTGGTAACATGGTAAAGTAAATGGTCTGACTAGGTTCTGTCTGTGGTAACCTGGTAAAGTAGATGGTCTGACTAGGTTCTGTCTGTGGTAACATGGTAAAGTAAATGGTCTGACTAGGTTTTGTCGGTGGTAACCTGGTAACAGACCATGCAAATAGGTAGGCTGTGTTCAGACCTGAAGGAGGGGAAGATAATGGGTGAAAAATGTCTGATTTCTGGTAGCTAAAAGTTTTTAATATTTTATTCTCTGAACATCTTGATTTTAATCTGACTCGGTATTTATTTGGGGACATACTGATCTAGATTTTTAGCTCATCAGGACTGAAAGTCCAGATGGGCTTATGGCATGGCCCGTCGTCCGGCGTCCGTCCGTCGTCCGTCGTCCGTCCGTCGTCCGTCGTCCGTCCGTCCGTAAACTTTTGACACTTTCGACTTCTCCTCATGAACCATACACATTAGAGAGCTGAAATTTTGTGTACAAGTACCTTAGCATATGGAGATTCTAATTTGTAACTTTGGTGACCCTGTGACCCCAAATAGGGTCACAGGGGTCACAACTTTAAAAACCTATTTTCATCTTCTTCTCCAGTTCCAGAAGGACTAGAGAGTTAAAAATGATATGTGCAGACTCCTTGGCCAATGGGGATTCTAATTTGTAACTTTAGTGACCCTGTGACCCCAAATAGGGTCACAGGGGTCACAACTTTAAAAACCTATTTTCATCTTCTTCTCCAGTTCCAGAAGGACTAGAGAGTTAAAAATGATATGTGCAGACTCCTTGGCCAATGGGGATTCTAATTTGTAACTTTAGTGACCCTGTGACCCCAAATAGGGTCACAGGGGTCACAACCTTAAATACCTATTTTCATCTTCTTCTCCAGTTCCAAAAGGAGTAGAGAGTTAAAAATTATATGTGCAGACTCCTTAGACAATGGAGATTCTAATTTGTAACTTTGGTGACCCTGTGACCCCAAATAGGGTCACAGGGGTCACAACCTTAAAAACCTATTTTCATCTTCTTCTCCAGTTCTAAAAGGACTATAGAGTTAAAAATGATATGTGCAGACTCCTTGGCCAATCGGGATTCTTAATTGTAGATGTTGTGACCCCATGACCCCAAATAGGGTCACAGGGGTCACAACCTTAAAAACCAATTCTCATCTTCTTCTCCAGTTCCAAAAGGTCTAGAGAGTTAATATTGATATGTGCAGACTCCTTGGACAATGGGGATTCTAATTTGTAACTTTGTTGACCCTGTGACCCCAAATAGGGTCACAGGGGTCACAACCTTAAAAAACTATTTTCATCTTCTTCTCAAGTTCCAAAAGGTCTAGAGAGCTGAAATTATATGTGCAGACTCCTTGGCCAATGGGGATTCTAAATTGTAGATTTTGTGACCTCATGACCCCAAATAGGGTCACAGGGGTCACAACCTTAAAAACTTATTTTCATCATCATCTTTAGCTCCTAAAGGTCTATTGAGCTGAAAGACTGCATGTAGACTCCTTGGCCAATTGGGATTCTAAACTGTAGGTTTTGTGACCCCATGACCCCAAATAGGGTCACAAGGGTCACAATCTTAAAAACCTATTTTTCTCCATTAGATGACAGTCTAGGGCAAATTTATTTCTCCTTGGATATTTTAGTGTGGACTTCTTTCACTGTCTGATATTGGCGATCTAGAAAGTGTTGAATAATAATACATTTGTTTTGTAATTTTTTTATAGGTTTTCTTGCAATAGGTAACATCAGTTTCATTTTTAGCTCATCTTGCCTGTATAAAGCAAACTTGATATGATGCCTGATGAGCTACAGAGCCAATGGCTCTATTTTTATGTTTTATGTAAACCAATTTTGACTTATTATACTTCATGATGGATGGTGATGGACTTCAAGATGGATGACCATTCTCCTCTAACCCTTGTATCCAATGCTGACATATCGCATGTGTGATACGGCAGTGTTTTATGGAGCAGCAAATATCGAACTAGTGTGATTACACATGTGATACATATACAATATAGTTCTTCAGTTGTGATGTCACATTTTGTTCATATTGCCAACAAAACTTTACCAGTCTTCTTGAAATGTTAGTTTCAGCAAACTATGATAAATTTGTAAGCTAGATAAACAAACGTTTTTGTTTACAACACGGAAGGTTGCTTATTGCCGTTAATATTTTAACAATGATGTGTTTCTGGATGTAAGTAAAGTATCAGATTTCGGAAGTTTTGTAAATGTCAGATATAGCCTTACCACACGTTATGGAATTGACAAAGGGATTGTACATGTCTTGTAATGATAAATGAACATGTTGAATTTCAGGACCTATGGTAACCTGCTGATTGATACAGATCTTGCCGGGTACCCGAGATACAAGAACGCATCAGTATCAGCCTTGGTACAGCAGGCCCATGATTCTTGTTGTGGCGCCAACAGTTCCTTGTGTAAATTCTTCTACAAGAAGGTCCGATCAGACAATTGTACCCACTACACAAAGCTTAATACAAGTGAGGTTTTATGCAACTTATCATCTTGTTCATATTCCAGTTTCTCCCAATCAGTCAAACATTATTCTAGAAACTTGTCTAAAGCAGTCAGAATGAAAGTTGCAAGTAAATCTCGTGACGAAGCTTTCAACATAAACATTGCTAGCTGTCTTTTACATGTGATGATGTGATTTTGTCCATATATGATAAGGTTTGAACATTATGAAACTGGAAAAAACATGTACGTTACCTACGGGGCTGCTGTCCGACATAGCAGGTCCAATAGTGCCAGTTTCAGTGGGAGTGGGGGGGGAGAGAATATTAAAGCTCTATGGGGAAGAGGGAGGGGGCGGGAGGAGTGTTCATATTATCTTGTTAAAAGGGAGCCCAGCTTTTGCTCACTGGGGTAAAACATGGGCAGAAACGTAACTTTTTATGTCAAAATGCATATTTAATGGGTTTTTTTAGCTCACCTTTACAAAGTAAATGTGAGCTTATGTCATGGCGCTTCGTCCGTCGTCCGTCCGTCCGTCCGTCCGTCCGTCCGTCTGTCCGTCCGTAAACTTTCAGGAAAAAGACTACTCCTCCTAAACGAATCCAGATATCATTCTGAAATTGTAGTATTTTATACCCATGGTGATTCCTCACAGAAAGGTAGACGTTTCAGTTTTGAGAATCCAAGATGGCCGCCATGGCAGCCATATTGAATTTTCAATTAGATTTCACGAAAAAGACTACTCCTCCTAAACGAATCCAGATATCATTCTGAAATTGTAGTATGATATACCCATGGTGATTCCTCACAGAAAGGTAGATGTTTCAGTTTTGAGAATCCAAGATGGCCGCCATGACAGCCATATTGAATTTTCAATTAGATTTCACGAAAAAGACTACTCCTCCTAAACGAATGCAGATATCATTCTGAAATTGTAGTATGTTATATCCATGGTGATTCCTCACAGAAAGGTAGACGTTTCAGTTTTGAGAATCCAAGATGGCCGCTATGGCAGCCATATTGAATTTTCAATTAGATTTCAGGAAAAAGACTACTCCTCCTAAACGAATCCAGATATCATTCTGAAATTGTAGTATGTTATACCCATGGTGATTCCTCTCAGAAAGGTAGACGTTTCAGTTTTGAGAATCCAAAATGGCCGCTATGGCAGCCATATTGAATTTTCAATTAGATTTCATGAAAAGAATACTCTTTCTAAACCAATCTAGATATCATTCTGAAATTGTAGTATGTTATAACTATGGTGATTCCGCATAGAAAGGTAGACATTTCAGTTTTGAGAATCCAAGATTGCCGCCATGGCAGTCATATTGAATTTTCAATTAGATTTCACGAAAAAGACTACTCCTCCTAAACGAATGCAGATATCATTCTGAAATTGTAGTATGTTATATCCATGGTGATTCCTCACAGAAAGGTAGACGTTTCAGTTTTGAGAATCCAAGATGGCCGCTATGGCAGCCATATTGAATTTTCAATTAGATTTCAGGAAAAAGACTACTCCTCCTAAACGAATCCAGATATCATTCTGAAATTGTAGTATGTTATACCCATGGTGATGCCTCTCAGAAAGGTAGACGTTTCAGTTTTGAGAATCCAAAATGGCCGCTATGGCAGCCATATTGAATTTTCAATTAGATTTCATGAAAAGACTACTCTTTCTAAACCAATCTAGATATCATTCTGAAATTGTAGTATGTTATAACTATGGTGATTCCGCACAGAAAGGTAGACATTTCAGTTTTGAGAATCCAAGATGGCCGCCATGGCAGCCATATTGAATTTTCAGCTGTAGATGACACATCATTATTACTAAATTTTAAGCTTTCATCAAGTGATCAATCGCACTATATAAATTCTCTAATTTGAACTTACTAATCATAATATTATCTTGAATATAGAATATTTAAGATTGTCATGCAAGTTGTTCTATATTTTAAGTGTTTCTAAAACATTAAGATGAAAGACAAACATAATTAATTAATTTGTTTAAAATATTTATGCCAACTAGCTGCAAAAACCCAATGACATTAAACATCATGTTAGATTTTGAACAATGGTATCTCCCTTATATTCCTTTAAATACCACACATAAGGGGTCAACCAGAGTTCAGATATTTCTGTTGAGTCCACTATGCTGTCTAATACACATCCCAATACAGGCTGCTAGCATCATAGTGTCAGCTGCTAGTCTGTTGCATAATCAACCTGACCCAATTGATATGGTAGAGCATTATGCTATATGGCCATGTGTATGCAATAAGAGTTATGGAAATAAGACTTGTATTCTCATGACAGTGATATGTTCTTTCTAAGAATAACAACTTACACAAAACTTGTCACTTGTTTTGTGTTTAGCAATCTACATGATAAGTTGATGTGGAAAGAGTTATTTTGCATTAGGTTCCAGTTCCTTTGTTTTACTCATATTTGTACCATTTCTATATCTATATACAGTTCTTCTTGACACAAAATCAATTTAGGACATAAGCTAACTATATTTTGTGAATATTTTTAACAACAATTCATATTCTCTCCCGTCAAGTCTTTTAATACCACACATAAGGGCTTAGCCAGAGTTCAGGTTTACATGCTCAGCACACTAGGATGCTTCTCCAAATATACGTACACAAAGCCAAATACACAAATTGCTACACTCTCCTTAAGGATCTGGGGCTAGCAGCCCTGCCTGCTTGTATATTGCATAGTAATCCTGACCTAATTGATAAATAGAACATAATAGACTTTATGGAAAGTATATAAATTGGTTTTTTTTGAAAAGGATACTTGTATTCTATTAATAGTAATACTTTTTTCAAATAACAATTTAAACAAGTCAAGAATCAGCTTTTGTGTACAACAATCTGCACGATGAGTTAATATTAACAAGTCAAGAATCTGCTTTTATGTTCAGTAATCTACATGATAAGTTAATAATAGAGGTATTTTGTATCAGGTTCCAGTTCCAATACCATGTGTTTTATAAATACCTGTAAAAATAAATGATAATTGTATCATGCTGAAGGGGTTCTGGGAACAACATGTCATCATAGAAGTCATTATTTTTCAATTAGATTTCAGGCCAAGTACTACTCCTACTAAATCAATTAAGATATCATTCTGAAAAGTGAGTATTTTTTTATATAGTGATTCCTGACAAAGACGCATTTATTTTATTATCAAGAATCCAAGATGGTCAATATGTCAATTATATTGAATTTTCAATTAGATTTCATGAAATTCATTGAAAAGAATACATTTCCTGATCAATCAAATCAATGTCATTATATTTGTATTGATACGCTTGTTGTAATATTTGTCAACACTATAAATACAGTTACAAAAAACTGTATGAATCATCTTTATCTGCGAACAGCCTGAAGCATGACTGTTTTAATAAATCCTTTCCGTTTTACATAATTCCTGACACTTCATATACCAGTATATGGCAAATAACATAGCCAGTGAGGGATAAATATACATTTTATAATCATCTATATCTGATTACGGTCTGAACAATGATTATCTAGATTATTATAATGATCATTCAATTCAAACAAATCCTTTTCAAAAGCATTTAAAATGATTAAATTTGTTCACTCCCAACACTAACTGTTAGGTTTTTTAGTCCTTTGTTCCCATGCAATTAATTTATTCCAAATTGAAAATTTAGGTTAATGAATAACAAATTATCTTTTATTTTGTTTGTCATGCTAATAAAAGATATCATTTAATATTCATCTTCAAAACTAATTGAACAGCTGTCTGAACAATTCTTCTTTTACAAAGTCTTTCTCACCAATTCTCTCTGTTAGTTAAGATACTTCAATAAACATATTACTGAGTTGACCTCCAGATTATTTCCATTGCAAACCTCTCTTCTACCCCCACCCCTTCTATCCCCCCTTTCCCTCCTCCCCTTTTTTCTCCTGTCCTTCCATTGAAAACCTCTCTTCTATCCCACATTCCTTCTACCCCCCCCCCCCCCCCCCCCCCCCCCCCCCCCACAACCCCCCCCCCCACCCCCTTTCCCGATCTATCCTTCCAGCCCCTCTCCTGCAACTCTCCTCTAAAGAGAATCTGTATTGCATATTGAAATGAGGGGAGGACACTCACTATATGGAATAACAGTAACTTACATAAGAGGATAAGTTACATAAGCTACATGCAGGTGCAAGAGGTCATAATAAGGTCATCATATCTAGTAATTAGCATAAACCGCCATGTTGCTAGCCTATTCTGACCAATCAGATTGCACTAACATATGTCAAGATTTAAGATATTCAGAAATTTTCAGTTAGAATTACATGAGACATTGACCTGGACAGTTTACTTTGGCAATTGGACCTATCACTAGCTGAATTTGTGATTTGTGTCAGAGGGATATATTCCAAATGTCTATGTGCATCATCTTTTTAGTTCTTTGGAAGTTGAGAGTGTGACTAAAGGAATACTCCTAAACCAATCAAGATACCATAATGAAATTAATACAGATGCCCACATAAAAGTAGCATTTTGAAGATTAAAAAGTCCAAGATGGTCACCAATTTAGCCATAGATATACAAAAAAGTTATACAAAAACCTACTGCTTGTTAACAAATCATGATTAAATCATTCTTGTATTAATGTTTGTCCAAGCTCTAGTGGTTTCCAACAGAAGAATAGCATTTTAAAAGATAAAAAAATCATGATGGCAGCCATAATCAATTATCATATAAAAGATGGTTACACAATTAAACCATATTACCACATCGTTCATTTTAAGGTGAGCTTCTGTACCCTCGGTACTTTTATTACAGTTGTGTCAGTATCTTTACTTACATTTTTAGTCTGAGCTACAAAAAAACAAGAACTCATAATGGAGGCCCAGGCTCCCCCGCTTGCTCAGCCTGCATAGTGCAGAGGAAACCTCCCTATGAAATAAGTTCTTATCTTGTTGTAGTTAATATCTTTAAAACTTTTATTCCCTGGAACAAAGTCTGTAAAATATAAATAAGTCTGCTAAGTATGTTCTTACATACTTACTTATCTCACTTCTTATACCGGGGATGTAGCTCAGTGGTAGAGTGTCCACTCGTCACCCTGAAGACCGGGGTTCGATTCCCGGTCACGTCATACCAAAAGACGATAAAAGGTGGGAGTTGTTGCTGCCGTGCTTGACACTCAGCATTGTAAAGACAGAACAACGCATTAACTGGCGCTGCACAGTGGCTGCCGGGTGCAATTTCACAAAACAAATTTCCAATATATACATTTACTGAGGACAATAAAGTGTTATTATTATTATTATCATTATTACATGAGAGACTCTTCACTGTTCCAGTGAGCCTGTGGGGGAACCCAGTGTCCGATGGTGATCCGCCGGTCATCTTCAATGGAATCGGAGAATATAAACTTGCTGGTGACAAGTAAGAAAAATTTTACTCATAGTTCATCTACAGCCATTTTTTAAATCAACCTCAATGAAAGATTAACCAAAATTATCAAGAGCCATAATTGAAATAAGGCTTATGAGATCCATATGGAAAGATTGCTTTGGCAAAGGTTTTAGTCCATCATAATAAAATCTGTCGTCCACTCTCTTCCTTATGTCTGAGTTTCTTTAGAAATAAGGTCTTTTGGTATCACTCACAGTAACAATTAAATTTGCATCGCAAGTAAAAACATTTTACCGTTCTAAGATGTCTGTTTGGACAATCTAGTTAAAACTAGCTGTAATGTATGCGTCCTACATTACATCTAGTCACTTACCCACTAGGTCCGTGTCGAGCATGTGTTGATATCAACCGATAAAATAAGAACTGGCTGATGTCTTTGGATCGGGCCTAGTTAGGATTTTCATTGCATTTTGCACAAATTGTAAATATAAATGTCAATATTTATGTATGACATACAAATCTCAGCTAGTTTTAACTAGATTGCCCAATTCTTACAGCAAGTTAAACAGATTGTCAAATTCTAAGAGTTGAGCCAGTTCTATTTTCATTGGTTGATTTCAAGGCATGCTCAATACGGACTTAGTTGGTAAGTGTCTAAATGTAACGTAGGACTTATGGGATGTAAATATTATAGCTAGTTTTAACTAGATTTTCTGTTTGGACAATTGTTTGTTTTCTAATATATGATGGATTATCAATATATAAGTTTTCGAGACAATAAAAACCTATTTACCGGAACTTAGAAAATAGAATCATGTTTTGTACATATTGTTGTTATATTGTTGCTTATGTTCTCACACGATCTTTTTTAACAGCTGTTCATGTTATGACTTAGTTTTCAGTTTATTCAGGGAAGATACGAGAAACTTTCAGAGTCCAATATCACTCACCTCACAGCATTTGTTGTTCAGGTAAACAAATTTTCTTTTTGTTTTCCATTCCTATGGATGAGTTGTACTCTCACAAGTCACATTTTTTTATTCCTTTAAAAAAAAATTATACACATGAATGAAGGACAACTGTTATAAACATTTTGTGATTGAAAATAATGATATAATTGATGAAATATCAAAACAACATATTGTAATAAATGGCTATGTTTCAATTCTCAGATTGATGATAATGGATTCTAGGAAAATTGACCATGTAACCAAGAAACTTATTGTAGTAATTGACTTCATTTCAGTACTTAGATTGATTGATAATGGATTCTGGTAAAATTGATCATGTAACCTAACAATTAAAACTTATTATAATTGACTACATTTCAGTACTTAGGTTGATGATAATGGATTCTTGTAAAATTTATCATGAAACCTAGAAACAAATTGTAATACTTGACTACATTTTAGTACTCAGATTGATGAAAATGGATTCTGGTAAAATTGATCATGTAACCTAACAACTTATTATAAATGACTAATTTCAGTACTAAGATTGATGATAATGGATTCTGGTAAAATTGATCATGTAACCAAGAAACAAATTCTAATACTTGACTACATTTTAGTACTCAGATTGATGATAATGGATTCTGGTAAAATTTATCATGTAGCCTAACAACTTATTATAAATGACTACATTTCAGTACTAAGATTGATGATAATGGATTCCGGTAAAATTTATCATGTAGCCTAACAACTTATTATAAGTGACTACATTTTAGTACTCAGATTGATGATAATGGATTCTGGTAAAATTGATCATGTAGCCTAACAACTTATTATAAGTGACTACATTTCATTACTTAGATTGATTGATAATGGATTCTGGTAAAATATACATGAAACCTAACAACTTATTATAAATGACTAATTTCAGTACTAAGATTGATGAAAATGGATTCTGGTAAAATTGATCATGTAACCTAACAACTTATTATAAATGACTAATTTCAGTACTAAGATTGATGATAATGGATTCTGGTAAAATTGATCATGTAACCAAGAAACAAATTCTAATACTTGACTACATTTTAGTACTCAGATTGATGATAATGGATTCTGGTAAAATTTATCATGTAGCCTAACAACTTATTATAAATGACTACATTTCAGTACTAAGATTGATGATAATGGATTCTGGTAAAATTGATCATGTAGCCTAACAACTTATTATAAGTGACTACATTTCATTACTTAGATTGATTGATAATGGATTCTGGTAAAATATACATGAAACCTAACAACTTATTATAAATGACTAATTTCAGTACTAAGATTGATGATAATGGATTCTGGTAAAATTGATCATGTAACCAACCTAATAATTATTATTAATGACTACATTTCAGTACTCAGGTTATGCATTTGAAGCAGTGATGGAAAAGACCTCTGTCAGCTTCTACCAAGATGGAGAACCTATCAACAACGGTTTGACAACAGATGAATTTGCTTTGGATGATAACACTTTGGTGTTCACGGATGGCTTCTCTGTGGAGGTGATTATGAAAGATATATGAGATGTGGATATATAGAGGATATCTGTCTTTTCTTGACTAATACCATGTTTATCTCATCGAGTGCGGTAGAAAGTTTATATTTTCACGAGTGGCACAGCCACGAGTGAAAATATTTAACTTTTCTACCTCACGAGATGAGATAAACATGGTATTAGTAAAAAAAAGACAGATATTCTATTTATTATATAATGGAATCCTTCTAATTACGTGAAAATACCAATTTCATGTTGAGTGGCCAGTGTGACGTCATATGAGAATTCATGACGTCGGACCATTGTAACATGACGTCAAACTCTTGAACTTGACGTCACTCGAGTGGTGATAAAGTTTATCACCACTCAGTAGAGAGACGATAAAGGTTATCGCCACTGTAGCCAGATAGAGGGTTTATTTCACTGATAGAACAGAGTATCCCACCCTCAATCATATATAGAGAATCTCACCCAAGTGTCTTCTGATATCAAATATATCAACACAAGTTGATAAAAGTAACAAATATCCGAGGCTTGCCGAGGATATTTCACTTTTATCATATAATGGGCAGTGTTATCTGTGCAATAAACCCATCTTGTAATCATGTTATCAGATCCCTGATAACAATGCAAATGAGGTCAAAACCCGAACTATTTTCTCAAAACTCCATGCATGTCATGCGAGTCCTAAACCGGTCTCTAAACATTGATAACGTCGTCAGGAGTTTTCAGGTTTTGTGGGTTTTTTATCGAATAAAATATCGTAAACAAAATCTGTCAAAACTTATCACGCATTCGTATTTTAGAAATAGCTTGGTTATCGAAGCATTTCAAGTTGTTTTCATTGTGCGTTTAAAAATAAAACGATATGCAGCTAACAATATCGGCTATCGAAAAAATAGGTGCTTCAATTTTCGTGTATAACATAGGCCTAGATCGCTTTGGTCATGTCGGTTACCAACTTATCAGCATAAACAAATCATATTCTAGTGATAGAACGGATTATCCAGTAGCGTAGTTACAAACGCAACAACCTCACCTTCGCAAATAGTCGACGTTTAGTCTAAGGATACCGGTAACTGAACTGGCGTAACAACAATGACAATGCAGCTTTTCAAAATGCAGTTAGAGTTACTTCCCCTGTTGTAGTGACGTTGACAACTGGTTCTTACACATTTTGTGTTATTAAAAAATACAATGTTTACTCGTGCATTGGAAATCAGACTGAAAATGTTCATAGATTGAAGGAGACGTTTCTATCACTGTGAAAAAATCATTTCATGAAGGAATATTTCTAGACTGTTCACAACTGTACATCGCCGACAATATGACCTTCACCTTGGTTTATTGTGAAAGCAATAACTCCGCCAAATCTAGGTCAAACATATTTTTAGAAGGTATGATATTTTCGTTTAAATCCTTTTATTTCAAAATGACATTATATGATAAAGAAATTATTAACCTAGTGTGTTTCCGTATCATTAAAATCATATAATAGGAATAAAAATATATGTATTATGCTCGCCAAAGACTCGCATAATACAAATTTTATTCCTATTATATGATATTAATGATACGGAAACACACTCGGTTAATAATCTCTATTTATCAACGAGTGTTGATATATTTGATATCAGAAGACACGAGAGTGAGATTCTATTTATCATCCAAAATCATTTTTCATCACATTGAAATGAAAAATGTACATCTTTGAACACTGCATAGCCCTAAAACTCCTAAACCAGTGATGTCATAGCATTGTGACATCATCGTGTTAATGACGTCATAGCATTGTGACATCATTACTGATGATGTAAAACGTTTGTGATGTCATATATTTTCTGATTACAGGGCATTGTTCAAAATCTACTGTCAGAGCGATATCTCCTAGGAGATATCGCTTGATCTTTCACAAGCGATATCTCCTGTGAAACACAGTTTTGGATGATAAAATATGATATCTATATACCGGTATCTAGTTTTAGTTTTGATCAAGGTGTATATGAACCACCCTGTTAGCATCCTGTCTCAGGGTACGAATTTTACGCTAACTCCACTAATCTGTACCTTGGGCTCAAAAGCTTGATTCACTAGCTCGGCCCGACTTGGGATACAGCCAATCAAATCATTTTCTCGTTGAATTTTTATCGAGAAGGTCGCTATAAAATTATTTGATTGGCTATATCCAAGGTCGAGGGGGCTTGAAGAGGCATGATGTAAGATTCCAACAAGGAGTTGGGCAGCTTTGTCAAAATGTTGAAAGGTCTGGATACAATTTATATCCAAATATGGTTCAATTCAACCAATGGTTTGCTTTTTAAACAAGTATTACTACTTGGGGTGAGTATTGGCCCAAAAGGGACTATTGCGATGGCGATAGTCTATTGCGAGTAACTATCGCAATAGCAATATTGTCTATTTTGGGTACTTGCGATAGTTTATCAATAATGGAAAGGCAGAGTTTGCTTTGCTTGTGATGATTTCCAACTCAGCCTAACTTGTTGAAGTCATAATTTTAAACTGACACCAAGAGGGTTATCTGTTGTATCTCCCGGTTGCTACTTTTCAAAACTCTCAGCGATCTGTTTCATGTGTTTCAATATTTTCCAAATGTCAAAATATTTGTTTTTGTGTGAATTTTCCTTTTAAATTTGAACTTAACAACTGAATTGACGAAAATTCGATACTATCGATAATTAGACTTGCTATCGATAGTATTTATCGTTTCTAAATATGACAATCGATAAAGTTCTATCGGCACAGCAACTATCGCGATAAGTCGATAGTTTGATCTATTGTTACACCCCTATATTACTACTGACTGTCAATGTATGTAAATATCATGTAGGAATTGCACCTCATGACAAGAGTCACTGTCTTTACATGGGTTTGACAGAGTATCTTTCTTAAAAATTTTATTTGGTTTTGATAAGCTACAAAATATCTAATATGCTGATTGAAGTTCATATCTCATCACTGGACTTGCAAATATATCCATTTATGCATAATATCTCTAAAATGCTTGATTTTATGAAAAAATCAAGAAAACATCTCAAATATGTTTAATATTTGAAATTATGCATCCAATTAATCTACCTATTAGTTACAATACCTAATAAACACTATCGAATAGAATATATCTTCCTGTCAGCTTATGAAAAGGTTTCGAGCCACATTGTCCGGTTTTCGATCATAATTCCGACTTTGAATGGCCGTATTTTCACTCTAATGTACTGATTGACCTTTAACTTGTTATTTTCAGTAACAGTTAGTCGTTCCCGATGTAATAACATCGATTTCAAAATTTGACATATGTGATCCTATCAACATACTCTGTGTCTCTTTAAAGCAGCGTTAGAACTAACATCATCTCACCGAGCAGTGCCGATTCAGGCAGGGGTTGGGGGGTTAGAATATGATGGGTTTTCTTCACCCGGTAAAGCTTCACAATAATGTTTAAGCCTTTTGTTCAGATCAGCCTCTGTTGAATCAAATCAGTGATATCGTCATGTCAGTTTTCTTATTTCCCTTATCTGGTAGACATTTTCTCTAGGTGAGGAGGTTTTGAGATTACCGTATTCGTCCTAATAAGCGCCCCCTCCCTAATAAGCGCCCCCTATTACAAATTTCCATATAATAGAGCGCCCCCCCCCCCACTTTCATACGTAAAATGCCCTACCTCTACTGCTTTTCCAATAGTTTTTAGTTTATCCGGGCCTGTGAATGTGTAGTTGCACTGAATTTCAATGATCGACCTACTTTCATTCTCGTTCAGAATCCCGACAAGTGCTTAGTTTCGCTTGTCTATAACGTATTCCTAATAAGCGTCCCCCTTTCTGGGGTATCCTAATAAGCGCCCCCTTTGGATTTTTGCAAGCTAAGCGCCCGGGGCGCTTATTAGGACGAATACGGTATACTGCTAAGTTTTCATCTGATTTATGGTTAAATTTTCTTTTGCAGGTTCGAGTCCATAACCAGCTGCTGTTGAACATGTACTATCCTGATTCATTGGACTACTTCTTTGAAGGAGGTCTTATTTCTGTGATGAAAGGAGGATCTATCAACATTTCCAAAATTGAATCTGGTAAAGGGATCTGAAATAAAAAAAATTAGAAATATAATACCATGATCCTATAGTCTTTTCTTAATGATTTTGATAATAATAATAAGTATTATGACAAAGTATCAAAGCATGTTTTCTAAATTCATGAAATATGTAGTCATTTTAATTCTTAATATCATTGTTGCTCTTTACAATTTCAATAATCTTCAACAATATATCTTTGTTTTAATCAGTTAAATGTAAGTTACGAACTCATTTGAAAACTTATAACTATTGCTATTGACTCACAACTAAGAAATCCTGCATAGTATAATATTTTCATTTTCAGTAAAAATATCAAACATAACTGACTCGAAATTCAACTACACCCTGACTGGTGTTGGAAACTTCAGCACAATATCAGCTATGACGATAGAACCACTGTTTTACACGGACTTTGCTGAATACATGGCTGCACTCTTTACAAAAGCTCTCGGTGACGTAGATGCAGCCAACACGACATGTAGAGAGGATATAGCATGTCTGGTGGCCTACTCTAAACAAATAAATCAGACTCAGTTGTTGGCTGAGAAGCAAGCACTGCTTAAGGAACCGGAGGCATTAGGTGGGTGGGCAATAGATAGAGATTATAACATGAGGAAAGTGTGTCATATGACTTTTACGAAACGAATGTTAAATTGTGTATTGCCCGAGCGAAAGCGAGGGTTATTCACAAATTTGCACAAATTTCGTAAACTCATATGACACACTCATGATGACACACTTCCAAGGGTAATAATATCTTTATTACCGATTCTATTCCAACTTATTCTCATAGAAATAACTAGGAAATTGTCGGCTTCCTTGCGACGGTGGAAATTTGCAATACATAATTTGAAGATTAATTGATGGATGATTCAATAGCAAATTCCTTGATTACTAAAAACTTAATTCAATAGTTAATTCATAGATGATTCAATTGTTAATTCAAAAGAAAATTCATAAAATATCAAAAATAAATTCAATGGTTTATGAAAAAAACAATTCAATAAATTATTATTAAAAAATTAAATAAATTATTAAACAAATATTTCAATGTATACATAATAGATAAATCAATAGTTATTTCATAGCTAATTCAAAAATGTAATTATACAATTGATGATGTTATTAAATTACTTATTTTCAGCTCTGAGTCTGCCTGAGTTCAAGACAATTGAAAGTTCCTGGCAGCTTGTAGTGTCAGAAGGAGAATACACTCGACAGATTGTTCCAGAACCTAACGTCAGTCTGTCCATGCACCCAGCTAATGCAATGGCTTCATACAGTAAGTCTGTGCAGTGGGGAACCTAGATGGGGTGTTCACAGTTCACAGAGTGAAACCCTGACCAAAACCATAACATTCCTCCAAACACTTTTCTGATTTATTTCACAAAAATTTCCCAAATTTAACCAAAAGAGTGAACGTCGCCTTTTCCAGAGATGTCCCCCCCCCGACCCCCCCCCCCCATTCCTGGATTGCCACCGTCTCTGGAGCTTGATGTGAAATAAAAAGTCGTATTTTTTTAAAAGATAATAATATGATTTATTTTTTGTAAGAAAAATTTGAAAATCAACTATGAGCTTTGTTGTGGAAATAATCATCTCTTCATTTTGAAATTAATGAAATAGTAATAAAAAATGACAGTAGCTGTATGTAATGTAATATTCCGTTGAAGAATTTTTCAATTTCTGTCAAAGATTCTACGACTGGCGACTTCAGTTTAAACCTCACAACTATCAAGGCCAACAGCAGCTTCACATTCATTCAGGATAGAAATGGCGTCAGGAGGAGTGACAGTCCTGCGTTGCTGGTGTGTTCCTGTTCAAACTCCTCCCAATGTGACTTCGTCATCCCGACGCACCAGGAGAGCTTATCCACAGGTATCCATGAACATTCTCTGTCACTCTGACGATCTTCATATATATAAAACTCAACATAAGTTTAGACACGGTGCTGGATATTATGTCATTTTAAGCTCACCAGGCCTGTAAGGTCGTCCGTCCATCTGTCCGTAAACTTTGTGGAAGTTCGACTTCTTCTCCAGAACCATAAGGCCTAGAAACCTGAAACTTGGTGTACAGACTCCTTGGTGAGGATTATAAATTGTAGCTTTGGTGGCCCTGTTGCCCCTAATAAGGGTCAAAGGAGCCACGCCCGTAAAACCTATTTTTATCTTCTTCTCCAGAACCATAAGGCCTAGAAACCTGAAACTTGGTGTACAGACTCCTTGACTAGTGAGGATTATAAATTATAGATTTTGTGACCCTGTGGCCCCTACTAAAGGGGGGAACCACATTGGCCACACCCTTAAGCAAAATCGAATGTAAAACCTGATGAGCTACAGCAGCCATTGGCTCTTTTTTTTATATAAAAATCACATGTGACTAGTGACCCTTATGCAGGTGAGCATAAATGCAGTATACATGATGTAAGGAATCTTCAACATTTCATTCGACCATTAGGGTTCTAATGATGTTAAAAAGCTCCTTTCCAAAGATGTCAATTTGACAATCAAGTTTAATGATGCATATTTTCATCGAGATCAATTTTATTAAAAGATTACACTTTGGTATCAAAATAAGGTCTGAGCAAGCAGTTTTACAATGTCCACCAATGCTGCAATTTCATAATCCAATATTGATCATTTTAAACTTTTGTTGAGTAGTACCGTATTCGACCTAATAAGCGCCCTGCTCAAATAATTGTTTTTATTCAGACAAGTATTTTAAAGCTTAAATCTTACATTGATTTACTATTACCTGTTTAAATCTCTCTACACAGGTAAGTGTTTTGAATCTAAAATCTTACTTTGATTAACTGTTACCTGTATAAATCTCTCTACACAGGTAAATATTTTGAAGCGGTGTGCGAGTGCCCTCCTGGTTATGCTGGAGTTGACTGCAAGACTATGCTTGATGCATGTGACCAGTGCTACCCGGGGGCACAGTGTAACGCCACTGACGGTTCCTGCACCTGTCCTCATGGTATGGAGGGGGACGGCGTCACCTGCTACGGTACGAGATTTCTTTGAAATGGGCATTTTGAAAATTTAACAAAAATTGATTGTAGACCCAGTGTTGTTCCTAGAGGGGGTCCTGGGGACATTTGCCCACCCTTTTGGCTTGGTGTCCCTTAGAATTATTAGATGTAGAATACTTTTACCATTGCAATAGCCCATCTGCTAAAATATTGCCAAAATGACTCCCTAGGAACAAGACCTTCTACAAAATCTGCAACTCTTAATCAAATTCCATGGACCAAGAAAAAGTAGTTACTTGTCCTACATATTTACTTATTCAAAATGATATCATTTTCTCCCCACAGAGGCAGATCAAGTCATGAAATGTTGATCGAGCCTCTGTTCTAATTAGCCTGGTTTTTGGACTAGAATGGGAGATGCCTGATTGGAGGCAATCAAAGTTAGTTGTGCAATCAGTGAGGCTGTCCTTAAAATCACCATTTTGGCTACCAAATGATGGAAAGGCATTGTGATATGAACCACCCTTTCCATGCAAGAAGTTTATCATTTGCTACAAAAATACAAATGTATTGTGGAAATGTTTTCTGCCAGGGGAAACCACGGATTTTGGTCTAATTAGAACATAGGTAGGCTTTATGACTTGATCTACCTCTGTGGGGAGAGAATGACATGATCTTTGACAATGGTTGAAATTAGAATTGACAGTTTAATAAAATGTGACTCACAGCAACATATTTTTGTCATTAGATGTAAGATTATCTTATGTTATAGAAACAAAAATATTACTTAAAAAGTATCAAAATACCATTCAATTGTGAACTTGAGCATCAACTAAAACTTATAAACTTCTTTGCTTTCAGAGATTAACAACTGTCTTGGGTCTCCGTGTGGAGAGAACGCCGAATGCAAGGACCTCGTTGGCTACTACAACTGCAGCTGTTTCCATGGCTACCAGAACGTCTCCAACCAGTGTGTTGGTCAGTCAGCATAATTTTCAGAAAATTTTACTTGTATACAGTGTTTGAAATAAGCATAGGCCCGAAGGCCAAACGCTGAGAGTTATTCACAAGGGCCCACACTTTTAAGTATCTTCAGGGTCTCCTTTCACAAAGCAACCTTTACTAAGGTTGACCTTAACTCCCATTCTTTAACACTGCACTAAGGCTACATTAAGGACTTATGATCACCTTAGGGCTTTGCGAAAGGGGACCCAGGTCCTTACAGGCTCACAGTTTTTTAATATGATGCTGTTCCTTTCTTGCAGCAAGACATTTTTCCAAACCTGCATAACTATCACTCTAAACTGAAAACAACGTTTTGTATTTATAACATATTGATACCAAGAATATTATTATTTTAGAATCTGTCAAATCATTACTGATAATCAATGCAGACAGTTTCAGAGTTGGGCCCATTTCCTATCTGGAGGTCCTCATTGACAAGGATTGTTTGGATGCTTATTTCAAACACTGCTTGAATGAACATCGGGTGAAATCGGATTTTTGAATAAAAATTGCCAGGCGATTATTCAAGGATTTATGGTATTACAATGGAATCTAAGTTATTCAAATCATCAATTCAGAACCTTCTGAGATCTGTAGCAAAGAGAAACCAACTGCAGCCATCTGACTAAGAACAAATTTGGCTTTCATTTCACCAACTCAGATATGTAGCAAAGAGAAACCAACTGCAGCCATCAAAATTTCTGAAGAAATGTTCAACGTTGGAAGATTTGAGCTATGAAGTAATGGGCGTAGCTCAGTGGTAGAGTGTCCGTTCGTCACTTGGAAGACAGGGGTTCAATTCCCGGAAGACCGGGGTTTGATTCACGGTTGCGTCATACCGAAAGATAATAAAAGATGGGAGTTGTTGCTGCCTTGCTTGACACTCAGCATTATTAAGACAGAACAACGCATTAACTGGCTGCACTATAAGGCTCTCGGGTGCCATGAGCACAAATCGAATTTCCAACATGTACATGTACTGAGGACAATAAGCTGTTATTATTATAAATTGTTAATATATGTTTGTGAAAGACAATTCACTTGCAATCTTTCTGATTTCAACATCATTTTAGGTTTCTTAACTTCATCACTGTCGTAATCGGCTTTTAAATTAACTTGTCTCATGAATTGTCTGTTTCACTCCTATAATGAGTCTAGAGAGGCCTAGTAGAGGGTCGCGTCAGCCCAAGTATCGAATTGACCAATCAGAACTCATCTTACCAAGCCACAATAGTCTGCCTTCGCACGTATAACGTTGGACGGTCATAGGTAGTAGAAAGGTCGGCTGACGCGACCCTCAACTAGACTTTGCTAGATTCAATATAGGAGTGAAACAGATAATAGTGAGGCTAGGTTTACTTATACTGTGAATTGTCTAAATATGTTGCAGACATCAATGAGTGTACAAGTAAATCTCATCCGTGTCCTGGGTTTGTGGATGAGTTTCGTCAATACTGCCAAAACCTCCCTGGAAGCTGTCATGTGTCATGTCAACCCAGATTCAAGGGGGATAAATGTGCAGAGAAATGTGAGTGTGTTTCTATTTTACACAAAGAAAATACCATTAAATTATATAAATCAAAACCATTAACACTAGTAATGAAGAAACATATATGGATGACAACTTCTTTTTCATGATATGCGACGTTAAGAAACTGTGTCGAAACGTTGCATATCATGTATAAAGAAGTTGTCATCCATATATGTTTCTTCATTATCATCATCCGAATCATGCCCCTCAAAGAAGCATTATCTGTAGTACTTGTCAAATGTTTCAACACAGGTGTAAGATAAAGTAACCAAAAACATGAAAATAAAATGTAAAAAAAAATTCAAAATATTGTTACATTTCTGTCATGTTGTTATATTTGGACAATGAAAATGCAATTAAATATCCCAAGGAAGACCCCTTCTGAAAAATATTAAAATATCTTTCTTTGTCTTTGAATGCAATGTGGTTCATTCCACCCTGGGTATGAGCTCCGATTTGTAATGGGGTATTTCAGAAAAAGGTAGATGAAATTGACACAGCAACCGCTTAGACTCATGTTTCCTTTCATTCTCTCCCCACAGAGGCAGATCAAGTCATGTTGATTAAGCCTCTGTTCTTTTACGCCAAAATGCGTTTGTTCCGGCAGTTTTCCCTGACGGAAAAAACCTGCATCACAATCCATTTGAATTTCTTTATCAAATGACAACGCTTCTTGCATGGAAAGGGTAGTTCATATCACAATGCTTTTGCCTTGTTTTAGTAGCTAAAACGATGATTTAAGAACAGCGTCGCTGATTGCACAACTAACTTTGATTGCCTCCAATCAGACATCTCCCACTCTATCCCACAAAGTCGGCGTAATATAACAGAATCTAAATCAACATAACTTGATCTGCCTCTGTGGGGAGAGAATGGTATCCTTTATGATGGTGATAATAGTCGCCTTTGTTATTTGTGAATTGAGGTCCTTTTCATATTTGATTTTCATAGAGATGAAAAACTTAATAATATCACATCTGTATCTATTTGTTATTTTCTGTATTATAAAGTCTCCTGCTGTCAACAAAATAATCTATCCTCTACACAATTACAACCCTCAAAATATGAACTAAAAATCTCACCTGAGAGAATAACCATAGTATTTCAAAAACTCTTTTACATAAGTATCTTTTATTTACTTACAGTGGAGTATGTATACGGAGGAGAAATCTCATTCGCCGAGGTCCCCGGAAAGAATCAGACATGGAGAGACAGCCTGTTGGACAGACGCTCTGCCCAGTTTAAGGCTCTTGCGGACAAAATTGTTACAGTGGTGAGTCAAAAAGTCATTTGTCTGTAGCTAGTTCGACCGATGACCAGTAGCATTTTCAGGAATCTAAAAGTTGGGAAATCTAGATTCCCTTGTCTTGAAGACTTCACCTCAGGATTTATTCTTGGCTCCATAATTATACGAAAAACAATTCTCAAACAAAGAAATATTCTAATTTATTAGCCATGAAAATAAGTAGTGACACTAATACTAGTGCACATATCACTTTTGCCTAGCAACGATTGTTGTAGCGCAAGTTCCCGTATTATTTCGCCTGTGACGTCATAACACCATTGTTGTGACGTCACTGTAGCCGGCCTCCGCAAGGGAAGCAGCCCTTTTCTTGGATATTTCTAAGATGGTAAAAAGGAATAGAATCGGTAATAAAGAAATTATTACCCTCGGAAGTGTGTATTACGACTTTAACGAAACTCATGCAAATTTGTGTATAACCATCGTTGTTTCGTAAAAGTCATATGACACACTGCCTCAGGTAATAATCTCTATATGATATTGTATTAAAATATTGGTGTATCACAGCACAAATGATATCAAATGATTTAGTCTTGTCATCACGGCAATGACGCCCGATCTGTTTCCACATTACCTTCATAAAAATCATGAAAATTCCCTTTAGCCCTCTTCTATGATTTTATAACAAGTTTTATTCTACTCAAGTCACCTTTTCAATTTTATGTTTTAAAATTCTTATCTTTAATGAAGACTTTCAGTTACAAATTTATCCTCTGTATGAAATGTTTATTTCTTCCTAATTGAAGAATATCAGCCTATTACATGAATGTTGCTTCAGATAACCAACCTTCTGGAGACTAAATTTCCCAAAGCTAAACTGATGGTTGAAGTGACAAGCTTCTACAAGGGACGGTGAGTGCTCGTTATATGGTTAACAATATAGATATAGATTAACCAGTCTGATTAAAATCTGCCTAGTTCCGAGGAATAAAGTTTTAAAATATTACCTCTATGGAAATCAAACATGTTACTTCGATAGGTATCCTCTCCACTGAGTCAGACGGCAGCCCAGTAAGTCACATGTTCTGTGACTCAGCTAACCAATCACAAGCCTTCGGTATCAAGCTAGGGTCAACTCCTGTTAACCATGCTTTGAACATGATCGCCGCCAGCGGTGTTATAAGCGAGATGATGTGATTGGTCTCTAACAACTGGGTTTCGGTTGCGCTTTACTGGTATTAAACACACAAGGTATAGGGGTGCGGTCAGACCTAGTGTAGAGGATTCAATATCTCAGTGCAATTTATTTTTTGATTATTGTTTTCCTTGGAACTAGGCCAATTTTAATCAGACTATAAATTCACAGTTCTCTAATTGTTATACTGTTGATCTATCATGAACCTGTATGCATATAAGGAAACAATGAATTGATCATTTAAATTTGGCGTCACAAGCAGTTCAAGTTCCACAACCAATGAAATGGTGAAAACTGTTCTTTGAGCTGTCATGAGGTTTCTTTTCTGATTGACCAAGGGAAGGCCCTCTTTGTCAGTATTCAATATAAAAATGTGTCATCTGCAGAGTGTCAAGCATCTTATGTCTCAGCCAAATCAGGTGTATACAGTAGAACACGGATATAACGAACGGTTTTGCCGCCATGCATAGGGCTTTTGACAGGACTTAAAATTTGTTTCACTATATCTGATTGTTCGCTATATCCGAGTTCGCTATATCCTAGTTCTACTGTAGGTGTAGAAGAAATAATCAGGTATCAATTTCCAACTGCTAGCAACCTATTTTAGTATGAATAGCTTTCAAACATCTCCATAAGGGATTTGATTCCATAGGTTAATGAAACTTAGAACATTCATTTAAGAGCTCCTTTCATTGTTTGAAAAGATATACATGCAACTAATATTATTTAAATTACTTTGTACCCTGTTCCCATAGAAAACATACCTTTAAAAGGATATACTTTCTGTTTTCTATGACCTTTTCACCCCAACAAGCCAGAAATCAGATGCATAAACATATTTGTTTTTTCTTTCAAAGGGATAAACTCACAAAAGATTCCGAAATAATTAACAAATTGTATTTCAAGGCCCCGTCAGCGGCGTGCCACAGAGCCTGCAGACAACATAGGAGCGAATTACAAGGTGTACATGGATGAGCCAGCCTCTACAGAGTCCCTGAGTGAAGCTCTGGATGCTGGATTTAACGGTGCAGTTTGTCCTCAAAACACTTCCTGTCCGCTGGGGAATGGAACTGACGTGTTGTTCGGTGTCAACAGGCTGGAGTCTTCACTTGCAGGTTTGTCCACGTTGATGATTATCTGCCCTTAGATAGTGTTTTCTGATTTGTCTGAAAGTAATTATCATAAAGTTTGCTATTCTAAAGTAGTGCTTTTTGTCATGAGGCGATATGGGGTTTATCGCTGCTTATCGTATTTCACTTATATCGTGGCTGCTAGTAATATTGCAGGGAGAAAGCCTGCAACACTATTGTGGCTATGCAAACCTGCAAGCATCAGCTGGAACTAGCAATCATGGGCGGTACTGCACTGGAATTCAGTGTAGCATTGCAACCAAACCTTACTGCGTGTAGAACAGTTCTCTACAGCAAACAAGGTTGCCGTGCCCCTGTCAGGATTCGACGTCGGACCTCCTGATCCGAAACCAAACGGCTTTTTGTCATTGATGATGAATTAAATAATTTGTATAAATGTATATGTATGGGAGAGGTATTGAGATAGACTGCTAGCCTTTTTACCTATACATTTCAGCTTATAATAAATATAGTTTCAAACAAACATACAACCTAATATTGTGTTTAGTGTAAGTTGGTAAATTTAAAAAAATATTGA
Organism: Steromphala cineraria; assembly: GCA_916613615.1. Classification (NCBI taxonomy): domain Eukaryota; kingdom Metazoa; phylum Mollusca; class Gastropoda; order Trochida; family Trochidae; genus Steromphala; species Steromphala cineraria. The sequence goes on from OU744729.1 coordinate 13,212,902, forward strand.
TGATCGAAATTCCAGATAATGTCAACCTGTGTGAAAGCGACACCACCAACAACTGTCACAAAGCATCAACCACCTGTAACCATGGAAACGGAACGTTCACCTGTCAATGTCGATCAGGCTTCACTCAATGGTTTGAGCAGGACAATGTCTGTAAAGGTGAGCCAAGAAGAATCTCATTTATAGAGCTTTGAATTTACATTCTGATATCCAGTGGGGTATTGGGGCGAGCTGAGTTAAGGGGATTCTGTTACACACTGATATTCAGTGTTGTTTGGCGGTTGAGGTTCACGGGATTCCTTTATGTAATAGACCGCGGCCGAAGGCCAAGGTCTATCTGTCCTACCCGACTCCCCCTGCGGTCTATCTACAGGCACCAAGACCGAGTCTGAGTACCTTAACCGGCTTATGAACTGAGGGAAGATTGCATTTAAAAAATAAAACAAAAATATAGCAGTTTAAACATACTCACACCCCTCTATGAAAATGAACTGGTCCAAATGACTTCATAGGTTTGTGACAGGATTTGGAAACCATTAATAACAATCGTTTTAAAAACGAATTTTAGTTATGTGTTAAGTAATCATAAGCTGAAAGACATATTTTCCTTTAACATTACAAACAAAAAGTTGACAGTAAATATTAGTGTCATCATCAGGCGACGCAGCCGATCACGTGACATTGTGCCCGTGCATTTCGTGACACTTGTGCTTACTGCTGAAATGTACACGCTTGCACACTAAACTGCTCGACCAATGACAACATGATCAAAGTTATACCAAACACAACACAATTTTAATAGTTACAAGACCTTTTGCACATAAAACATATTGAAAAATAAGTAATGCAGAAACTGGCAATTTTACAAGAGGCAATGAAATAGTGTAATCAATTGGTCATGAAAAAATCATTCTAACTTCAACTGGCTCCGTAGCCTAATGGTATGCACGTTTGGTTACAAATCGAAAGGCAAGTGGTTCGATCCCCGACTTTCGAGTGATATATTTGGATATATATATACTCTTGTGTTGGAAATTATATGAATTTTATAATGGGAAATGTTTGAAATTTGAAAAGAAATTAGTTTAAAATCTAATGTTGAGGTCTTTAAATCAGAGATAGACCTCATGCGAGGTCTTTAAATCCTAGATAGACCTCATATGAAGTCTCTAAATCGCAGATAGACCTCAAACGAGGTCCGTAAGTTACAGATAGACCTGACTTGTTGTAGCCAAGGTCCTACCTCCAGGTTACGGAACGGTGCTAAACAAAGGGATGACGTCACCAGAGGTTTATAAACACTGATATCCAGTGATGTATGGGGGTTGAGGTTCAAGGGATTCTCTTGCTGATATCCAGTGAGGTATGGGGTATTCCTTTACACATTGATATCCATTGGGATATGGGGTTGACGTTCAGGGGATTCCTTTATACACTGTTATCCAGTGGGGTATGGGGGTTGGAGTTCAATGGGTGTATTGACTCACTGATATCCAATGAGGTGTGGGGGGTTGAGGTTCAGGGGATTCAGTTACATGCTGATATACAGTGGGGTAAAGAGGTTGAGGTTCGATGGGTTTATTGACTCACTGATATCCAGTGACATATGGGGTTGAGGTTCAAGGGATTCTTTTACACACTGATATTCAGTAAGGTATGGGGTTGCGGTTCAGGGGATTCTCTTACTCACTGATATCCAGTGAGGTAAAGGGGTTGAGGTTCGATGGGTTTATTGACTCACTGATATCCAGTGGGGTATGGGGGGTTAAGGTTCAGGGAATTTCACTCACTCTTTTGATAAATAGTTTAAGAAGTCACATGTAGAAATAGTGAATGGCTAGGAGGGGGCCTCTCAGCTTGCATATCTGTAGAAGTGGGTGCTTATTAGGGTGGTTGGGCTTATTTGTAAAAAAACTAGTGAGAAACCTTGGAAATATTGAAAATTTGAAATATGCTCTATCGTTTCACAGATATAGACGAGTGTGTTGACAAGACGGCAGCATGTGGGGACACAGCACTTTCCTGTGTAAACGAGCCGGGATCCTACAGGTGTATTTGTCAGTCTGGGTATGCATGGACACATGAGGACAAGTGTGTGTGTAAGTATACCTGAGATAACAAATCTAACAATGTGTGTGAGTGAGTTTGTATTTGAGTTTTCAAGAAGATTTCAGTTATTCAACATGTAATCAACAAGGAATTTACCTACCGGGTATGTGTTTCTCTCTCTTCTTTGAAATATCGATTTGACATTAATCTTATAAACTCAATGTTTTTGTATCAAACATATGTCACATCACCTTTTTTTCTTCCAATGGTTGCGTAAATCTTGAATTGATACTTGATACTGAAGAGTGAAAAGAATAGATTTTACGTTAACTATACCATTTTCACAAACAGTTTTTAAAAACACTTTCCTTGTCTTAATGATAAGAAAACAATGAGCCAAAGAGAAATTGTTGGCAAAAGGCCCTATTGCTATGAGTTCTGCCTCATTATGAATTTTGCAAAGAATCATGCAATGAATTGGCATATCTTTGTTATTTTCCAGGTACATATGTTATGATATAGGTTTGAGCTCCGTCCATCCGTGCCTCCGAGTTAAAGGAGCCAATTTATCTCAGAAACTGTTACAGATAGGATCATCAAATTTGATGTGTGCCTTCAGGGTATCAATACCTTGATGGAGTTCGAAAATCAGAACAGCGCAAATATTTTTTCCAGAGTTATTGCCCTTGTTACGTTTTTTGGGGACTTGGTTCGAGGTGTCTTCAAAGGAGCCAATTTTTCTCAGTAACCGTTTAAGATAGGATCATCAAATTTTGTGTGTGCCTTCAGGGTATCAATACCTTGATGGAGTTCGAAAATCAGAACCGCTCACATATTTTTTCCGGAGTTATTGCCCTTGTTAATTTTTTGGGGGACTCTGTTTGAGGTGTCTTCAAAGGAGCCAATTTTTCTCAGTAACCGTTTAAGATAGGATCATCAAATTTTGTGTGTGATAGTTTGGTGTCATGATATTTTTGAGTACACTCGAGTATTTAGGAGAAGGTTCTGACTTAATTTAAAATAAGAACAAATCTGGCGGGGGATGTTGATGACTATGTCTTCTTGTTCTAAATACATGAGTATAACCTGTATTTAAACACTTTACATATTCAACCCCAATTATGATGGCATAATTAAAGCCCAACTAACGAGATGCCTCTGATCTTACAGTGACAGACCACTGCCGGAGCGGACCATGTCACAACAAGGCTTCCTGTGTCAACACTCCAGAGGATCCTGGATTTGCTTGCAAGTGAGTTCTTCTTGCTTTTAAAAGACTCCACTGTAAACCACTAATAATAATAGTGGATATTTTTAATGTGCCTGTATCCGTGCATTGAATGCTCACTCAGGGCGCTACAAATGAAGAAGTAGTGCTGTGTATTGCCTTGATTTTTGTATTGCGATAAATTGCAATAGGTTCACACTTAATCTTACCTTAAAGTAAAATACTTGTTTTTGATTGGCTGACAATCGACTCGATTTATCTTATGTACCCTGCTAGTCTCACCTCTCACGGTGTACAATTTCATATACCCTGCTGCCATAGCAACAGAGAAGAGGTGTCGCATTGTATTAACATGGCATTACAAAATGACGCACACGGTGTGCAGAGTCAAACATAAGTTCGATTAGCTGTTTTCGTTATTAATTATAGATTTGTTTTCTAGTCATTTTATGTTTAATTTGGAAACAAATTCCCCATTGCATTACTTGCACATGCTATAGAATTAAAATCAAATAGTTTTTAAGCATGTTTAGGCTAGAAGCTTTACGTCACACGATTCCTAACATTTGAGTCGGGTTGGATGATGCCATTTTGTTTACATTAAGGGTCAAGGCCGTTCATACGATGATGGCTCATTTGTTAACGGCAGTCAAAATAAAATGAATATATTTTTTTCTGACATGACCGTAAGATTGTGTGCTTTTCCCTCGATTTATATGGTCTGATGAAACATCTATGTAGAAATGTCAGCCGTCGCCTTGCGGCTCGCGCAACATTTCTACAAGGATGGTACCTCAGGCCGTATTACCCTCGTGAGAAGCAAACAACTTATAGTATTGGGATATCCATGTTATGCATCTCTGGTTTAGATTACCCTGTTCCTCATTGTCAGGATACGGAAAAGAAAATCTGAGAATTTTGTTTTGTATTCGTTTCTTCCCTGATGTACCTCCATTCTTCTAAATCCTTCTTCCATTCAATACAACTTATCCCAGGCAATGCATCTATATTTGATTTGAGACCAAGGAGCCACACCCTTAAGAATTGTATTCATGTTTTTCTTCAAAAGCAAAACATCTAGAAAGCTGAAACTTTTTGTACAGATTCCTGGAGATCATATATAATAGGGATGTTATGATACAGGTACCGAAGTCGTGATACGATACATATTGTGATACACTAAATGCGACATTATTACGGTGAGATAAAAATTCAGGGATTTAAATTCAATATATTATTAAAGAGACTTATCTGAGTAATGAGCATATAAACACAAAAATAAGCCAACTTCTTCATGAACAAAATTCATTTCATGCTATATCAAAGCTATCTTAACAAGGAATTTAGCCAACTCTGGATTACTAGATTTGATATTCACACAAAAATTGAACAATATTCACCAAAACATTTAACGATATTCACTAAAATTTATATATATATATGACTATATAAGCAAAAAACAAAAACCACTAGGGTTTTGTGTGGTTTGGCTTTGTAACAAAATGGGACAGTGCTCAACATTTGTGAAATGGAGCGAGATAATATGTAGGGAGCAAAAATCAGTTTGCCTACAATATCATATAACTGGTGGCGAGTGTCTGCTTTTGAAGCCAAATGTGTCAATGGATTTTGAGATGGCATTTGGGTTGAGGTAGAAAAATGCTTTCCACCTCATGCGCTTGAGGACTATGACTATGACTATGACTATATATATTTTTATTTCAGATGTCCATACGGCTACACAGGATCAACCTGCAATGATGAAGATGCAGAGGTGGAAAGTAAGTCCTCTTTGATAAAACAGGAACATCAAATTCTCTAAAAAAAACATTATTTTAGTATTTTGGGAAAAAAGAAACTGTCCTTTACAACTTGTCAGAATTCATGTAAGATAACCTTCATGTTAAAAACAATACAGAGAGTCTCTGCAAAGGAAATTGTCCCCCTTAGGCTGATGATATGGAGAATCTCACCCAAGGGTCTTCTGATATCAAATATATCAACACGTTGATAACAGTTACAAATGTCAGACTCTTGCTGAGGATATCTTTCTATAATCAACAAGTGTTGATATATTTGATTTGATTCTATATGTCATGATATCTCTTTGGAGATATTGGCTGTTTAAAGCGATATCTCCTGCAGAACAGAGTTTTGGGTGAGACACAAGAATACCGAGTGGTTATAATGGGATATTCAGTGCCTATTAGGATTTTTAAAAATTACTTCGGACCATTGATGTAGCTTAGTCATTTTGCAACTGTACAAAAGATTATGATTGACAAGTTTGCAGATTGAAAAAGTATTATGCTTTTTAAGAGAAAATATTTTCAATCTGCTTTTAGATTATATGCTTCTCTTTATGTTATTTTATTTAATTAATTTGACATCTTGTGTGTTATCTTTTATTTTCAATATAGAAAATATGAACACATTTGATATAATAATAACAAAATCATTAATTGAAAGATTGTTTTGAATGAGAGAGGGAGAGTTTATTTCATTATTTCAGATAGTTTTGAATTGTTCAAGGAATATTAACAAGATGATGAGTATGATAACCATATCTCTCATCCACAGAAAACAAGACGATCATTATTGCTGTGTCAGCCAGTTTGGGGGGTCTGTGCTTTCTCCTGCTAGTGGCTCTCTGCTGTGTCTGCTCGTGAGTTGAACCTTTCACTTTTGATTTAAACAGTATTATATTTCCACAACAAGACAGTTATTTACAAAAATGAAATGTGACATATACAAATTGAAAGGAAATAGGATCAGCAAACAGGAAAAAGTAGCCTGTATAAATGCTTCTCCTAAAATACACTTACAGAACAATTATGTGACTACATTTATGGAAAATACAAGAAAATGTAACTAAGCTTGTAATAACATGATAAATTAAACAAAAATTTGCATTTGGTACCGTATTGATATTGGAAGCTAAGAAAAACGATTGGTATCATTCATGTAATGGTAGACTGGTTTTATTAAAGTTTCTTTTTCATTCTTTGACAGTCGCCGCTTAGAATAGTTTGTAAGCTGATAATTTTTGGGAAAAAGTATTCATTTAATCTAATTGAATCATATATTGGGCATGTTAGAAAATAATTAAAAGGATCTTCTCGAGTGTTTCCACAAGAACAGAGACGACTATCTGATAAACCTCTATCATCTTTCACTTTTGAAGTACAGGAAGGGCCATGTCTTACTTCTAGGGCTTTAACGGGACTCGAGTACTCGAGGTCAAGTCAGTTGCAGCTCGACTCGACGACTCAAAAAGTGGAAGTCACTGTTATTTAAGTTATATCAGTTTTTGTCTGTAAAGCGTGAAGACATGTGATCGTCTTACCATTTGAAGACACCGATGTCAAGATATGCTATATATGATCATTTATATGTTGGAAGGTTAACAAGTTACATCATTTCTTAGGCAAAGATAAAGTGTCTGGTACTTGAGTCCGGGTCCTATTTACTTTCCCATTTTGGTGTTATTTTGACAGTTGCCTTAAAGAATGTTGATTCTTCTGAGTAATCCTTATAAAATCAGATCTTCTATCTACGATCTATCTGGGGTTTTAGTTTTATGTTGACATTTAACTCTTTGAAGAGGCAAGTTATACAGAGTTTTACTGTTACATGGCAAGCATTGTGAATTGGCATGATAACAGATTATATGCAAGTTTATGGATGTTTACAAATGTATTTAAATATCTCCAGCCGTCGTCAGAAAAGTGACAAGACAGGAAGACAGGCGCATTACCGACTAGATGAAGAAGAGGAGTTACCTGCCCTTAGGACAAGGATACCCCGCCCTCAAGTACGCAGGGATCCTGATCTTGAAATGGTAGAAAATCTTGGTAGCAAAACCAATTTATATATGCCTGTAGAAGAAGAGTTTCTTCTCAAGGTGTGTGGGAACCCTCGGTGGTGGAGAATGTTTAAAATACCCATAAACATTGCCTGACACTACACTTACACATTGCCTGACCCTACACTTACACATTGCCTGACCCTACACTTATACATTGCCTGACCCTACACTTACATATTGCATGTTGTCAATATACCCCTACACATTGCCTGACCCTACACTTACACATTGCCTGACCCTACACTTACACATTGCCTGACACAACACTTACACATTGCCTGACACGACACTTACACATTGCCTGACCCTACACCTACACATTGCCTGACCCTACACTTACACATTGCCTGACACTACACTTACACATTGCCTGACACTACACTTACACATTGCCTGACGCTACACTTACACAATGCCTGACCCTACACTTACACATTGCCTGACCCTACACTTACACATTGCATCTCGTCAATATACCCCTACACGTTGCCTGACCCTTAACTTACACATTACCTGACACTACACTTACACATTGCATCTCGTCAATATACCCCTACATGTTGCCTGACCCTTAACTTACACATTACCTGACACTACACTTACACATTGCATCTCGTCAATATACCCCTACACGTTGCCTGACCCTTAACTTACACATTACCCGACACTACACTTACACATTGCCTGCTGCTGAATAAACCCCCAGAACATTGCCTGTTACTACATTTATGCATTGCCCAGCCAAACACATTGATTGCTTGCTTTTGAATAAAACATCAGAACATTGCTTGACATTACACTTAATATTGCATGTTGTCAAATAAAACCCTATAACATTGCCTGACCCTACACTTACCCATTGCCTGCTGTTGCCCTACCAAAATGTGATGTTATATGCTTGACCTTAAAGTGACACAGAGTATCTTTCTTAAAATTTTATTTGGTCTTGATAAGCTACAAACTATCTAATACAATACTAACTAATATGCTGATTGAAGTTTATATCTCATCACTGGACTTGCAAATATATCCATTTATGCATAATATCTCTAAAATGCTTGTTTTATGGAAAAATCAAGAAAACATCTCAAATACGTTTGATATTCGAAATAATGCATCCAATTGCATCTACCTATTAGTTACAATACCTAATAAACACTATCGAAACGAATATATCTTCCTGTCAGCTTATGATAAGGTTTCAAAATTACGTTTGGCGAATTTGCGCGCGCCACTCGAGTCATATTGTCCGGTTTTCGATCAAAATCCCGACTTTGAATGGCCGTATTTTCGCTCTAATGTACTGATTGACCTTTAACTTGTTATTTTCAGTAACAATTAGTGGTTCCCGATGTAATAACATCGATTTCAAAATTTGACATATGTGGTCCTATCAACATACTCTGTGTCTCTTTAACATTCAAGTTGGCAATGAAGTTTAGTGATTCTATCACTAACATATGATCTTTTACCACGTTTGAAAAGTGAAGTCAGAAACAGGTAACAGTATATATATATATATATATATATGCATTACTCCACCTACCGCTCACCTGCAAGTCTGCATACTTTACCCATCCATATTAGCCCTGCATTAACCCTCTGCCTACTAACTATTCCTTGCCAAACCAATTGTTGGCACTTTACTTACAGAAATAATTTGTTTAACTGAGCCATCAGGAAAAGGGCTTAAAGTGACACAGAGTATCTTTCTTAAATTTTTTATTTGGTTTGATAACCTATAAAATATCTAATATATCTCATATCTCATCACTGGACTTGCAAATATATCCATTTATGCATAATATCTCTAAAATTCTTGATTTGATGGAAAATCAAGAAAACATCTCAAATACGTTTAAAATTCAAAATTATGCATCCAATTAATCTACCTATTAGTTACAATACCTAATAAACACTATCGAATCGAATATATCTTCCTGTCAGCTTATGACAAGGTTTCAAAATTACGTTTGGCGAATTTGCGCGCGCCACTCGAGCCACAATGTCCGGTTTTCGATCAAAATCCCGACTTTGAATGGCCGAATTGTCGCTCTAATGTACTGATTGACCTTTAACTTGTTATTTTCAGTAACAGTTAGTGGTTCCCGATGTAATGACATCGATTTCAAAATTTGACATATGTGATCCTATCAACATACTCTGTGTCTCTTTAATATGTCACTTTTCCAAATTATTGTACAACAGGCAATGGTTCAATAAAGAAAATATTGAATCAGTGTAAAAGTCATCCTCAGTTGCCCAGGCCTGTTACAGTAGAACACGGATATAGCGAACAATTCTATAAGTCCCGTCAAAAGCCCTATGCATGGCTGCCAAACGCGAGAAGCGAATACCGGATATAGTGAACTGAATTCTCTGGTCCCTTGGAGTTTGTTATATCCGAGTTCTACTGTACTATGTTCTTATATGTCACTTCTCATATGTTAATCTCTCTAATCAATATCCATCCTGTTACATCAGCGTATATATCTATGAGTTATCCTCTAGCCAATCCTCTGATATCCATCGACCAAGAACTTGTGTTTTGCTACATATAGCAATCCAATCAAATGATGCCCTTTCGGCGATGGTGGCAATCTGGTTGTCAAGCCTAGTTCCGAGTGCGCAAAGTGATTTAAATCAGCCAATAGGAGCGCTATTAGATGACATATCTCATCTCTCCTCTAAGCTTGCATGCACACTCCATAAGATCTCACAAAAGCCATCGCTAGATAACAATGTACAGAATTCAAAATAGTTTGGTTGAAAACAGATAGGGTATACTGAGTAACCAGCTGTCATCAGAGTTTGTCAGAGTTTGGATGGATATCAGGAGATACTGAGCGAGTTATACTTAACGCAGCTTGGGCAATATTTCAGCCATTAGCGGCGGGATCAGGATATAGGTGGGAGAAAACGCGGAGAAACATATGCTGATGTAACAGGATGACCAATATCATAATACTTGTCTGCTTGATTTATCAGTAGTCTAGTGTTTGCTTCAAGGAGATGCTTTCTCCTTTAGATCTTTTAATTAACATTTTCAATTATTGTTTCCTAGTTCAGCTAATATTTCAGCAAAATATTTGTTCAAATATTTAATTGAATTATAGAATTAAATCACTTGAAAACAATCTAAGAGGAAGTGATTTTTGTAAGATCTTCATGTTCTTCACCTTTCATATTGCATGTACTGTTAATCATACTAGGTTTAAACCATAATATATCAAGTTCATTCAAATATTATTTCGAGAGACTTGTTTCTAGGGCAACAAGACTAGGGTTACCGCGATACAAATCCATTCTGCTAAAACTATCAAGATGTCCACATTTTGTTTCCAGGAACGACAAGAGTCAATCAATAAACATACAAAGTTTGAGAAGAACCCAGATCCGGACACAGAAAGTCACCAGTACACCAACCTCGCGTTCAACGGATCAGCATCGGGGGAAGTCAACGAGAGACTCTAGTGATTTGCCGTATACTTTTCAAAAAGGGCTTCAACGGGTTCTCAAGTACAAGTCAGGACCAGCTGGAATCGAGGACTCAAAAAGTGGAAGTCACTATTAATTATTTATGTTATTTTAGTCTGAAACATTGGAAGACATGTGATCAACATTACCATTTTAAGACATTAATGTCAAAATATGCTATATATGACCATTTATGAGACAAAATATGTTTATCATATCTAGGCAGAGGCTTAACAACAGTTACATGATTTCTCAGTTTAAGATAAAATTTCAGGTACTCGAGTCAAAGTCCAATTGTTTGGACCCGAGGAAGCCCTACCTTTAATAATCAAAAGCTTCAACAATCATTTGGACCTCTGTATGAGAACTATTGAAACAGAATTTTGTATTCTTTTACGGTTAAATTTTTCAAATTAGTTGAAAGTGATCAAAGTTCTCTCTTCATTTTCATTTTGTATTTGATTGTTGCTTCCAACTTTGATATCATTTTAATCATCTATTTTTTATCATGATTAAACTGTGGACTGTCATAAATCAAAGCATTATCATACATATTTATGAATTTAGAGAAATACTTGTCTGTTTTTAATAACTGCTCAATTTTGAAATTAATTCTCGTCATGACTGACGAATAATGTCAATTTCATGGTTAAAATGTCTTTATGCTGCCTGAAAATCATAGTTGTTCATTATTCCATCAAGCAATAAGTCCTTGATTCCTGTATATAAGGAAAAAGCTCATGTTTGAATGATCTCTGATTTGTCATAAGATGCATCTTCCTACGCAAAGATTAAAATGCCAGTCATGGACCTACCTTATTTAACCCTTGCTGTTGACCCTTAACTTTTTGGCTGGCGAACAGCACCCTTTTTGGTGATAATTTGTAACATCGAGTTATCATTCTTGTTACAGCCAATCACCGACCTCTTTTTTGTTTGTGTTGGTCGACCTTCATTAAGGTCAAACATTCAAACAATTATTTTCTTGGTTGTTTTTGTTGCCGCTAAACTTACGACTTAAGACTATCTTAGCACTAAGTTAGCTTCGAAAATCTAGGTCCTGCACTGTCAAGGTGCTTCTCTCACTTAAAATTTTCAGTCAACAGATTTTGACAGAAAGGCTGCCATATTATTTTAAGGCAGAAGTAGTTTCGTAAAGGTCTGACTGGACAATAACTTTCCCTTATAGTAAGCTAGAGAGCAAGCTCAGAACAGTTTAACGTCGACAGCAAGGCTTAAGTGAGTAAGTTTGGAAACTTTTTAAGCTTTCTGAGGAAGATACTTGAGATGAAGAAAGTATATATAATACACTTGTATATAAATAAAGCACCTTGCAGTTGTATTCTAAAGAGCAGATATCTTTTCTTTCTGGTCATAACTTTCAAACTTATTAAAGATCGAAGGTTCAAAAACACAATATCCATTCAGTATAACCGTTGAGGTTTGTTTCTATATATTTACATGTGTGAATTGGGAATGGAGCTTCCATTTAGATACCTAGAAGGTTGCATGTTCAATGTTAATTAGAAGATGCCGATATTAATCCGAAATTGGATATAACCAAATTTGCTATCTCTTCATGGCTATGACATTACATTTCAATTAAAGAATAATAATGTGGTAAATAAAAATTGCATAAAATAATTATGAGGCGAAATAAAAATTGTATAAAAAATTATAAGGGGAATACAAAAACATTGAGGGGGAAAATGCTAATCAGAATGATTCCCATTTGTGAACAATAAAATTTCTAAAATCAATAAAAGGGGAAAATTATCATCATTCGCATTTTAAACGAATAACCATATATTTCAATTAATAAGGTGACCTCGTGCATAAGGCTACCCCCTTACTGAGCCCCCCAAATTGCTTTGTATTCACTTTTCTGAGAACTAGCACCTAATCTTACCTAAAGACAGTTTCCAATAATGTTTCAACCCATAATTATTCAGTTTTGGGATTGGTGATTACAGGTTAAAGGTCTTGACAAAACAATCGTAAGCAACTGTTCAGGTGATTTTAATGGGGCAGTAGCACATTTTTAGGGGGAATATAAGGTGATTTCAGGAAAATGAAAATAATTGGTCCCAATTGAAAGACAATGTATATAAACTAAATGAAGCAGTAATAAATCAAATGTATAATGTTAAGTTCAGGCATGGGATATCATTTTCTTTCACTAAATGAATTAAAGGTGTTCACACAAAAATGGCCGCCAACAGACTATGTGAATATTTAAAAAAAATTCTCAGACTATGGATGATTTGTTTGTGTAATGAGATTTAAGACACTATCAAAATAAAACATATCATGTATTTTGACTTTGTATGAAAAAAAAAAAAAAAAAAAAAAAAAAATAATACATTTAGCATTACGTACAATCATCAGTGAAAATTTGTTAAAAAACGTGCTACTGCCCCTATAATATGATCTTGTATATATACAAAGTGCTCTTAAACAACCATTTATCTAGTCAGAGTTTGTATTGTGATTTTTTCTGTGATAGACCAACTAACTTGAGCAATATTTCCAGCATTTCAGAAACAGCTCCTCATGAATGCATATCTTGATATTTCAATTCTACTTGTTTTGAAAATTGTTAATAAAAATATAAATCCATTACATATCAAAATTTATCAGCAATCCTTTTTGTCAAAATCTAACTAGCCCATAAAGTTGTCGATTCCCTTTGCTCTAAGAAAGACCTTTTATCTTTTAATAATGTTTGACAAATGGTTCCCTCTTTTGACAGTGCCAAAGAAATATTAATATCAAATATATATACATAATTTAAGATATCATTAGTTACTACTATGAAATGGATCTTTAAACATCAAATTCATTTAAGACATTCATCATCTATTTAATCATCTTAAGAATGTCATTTACAGGATTAGGCCTGATCAATATGTTCTATTAATAAGCTGAAACCCAAATGATCTAAAAATGACAATTATTGAACAAATAAATAGAAAAGTTGTTCATTCACAATAGAAAAGAGATGATTATTGTTTTAAGATGAAAGCTTGACAATATTTATTGAAAGGTGTCTTGTTTTGCTTTTATCAGCTATTAAATACTTTTATCAAAGTTTATTATCAAGAATATTTGTCTCAATTTTGTTTGTGTTCCAACATATTCCTTAATATTTGACTTTATATCACTCCACAATATTGCTTATACATACATGTCGCGATTGCTTTAAAATATTTACTTGAAGGGTTTTTCATATTCAAGATTCTGTTTGCTTGTAAATGAATTGATATATTCAACTAAATGTTTTCATTGTTTTAGAGGATTTATATGCCAAGACCATTAAGGGGCAGTAGCACGTTCTTAAGGGGAATATAAGGGGATGTCGATAAAAATGAAAAAAAAGATCCAATTGAAAGACAATGTATTTAAACTAAATGAAGCAGTAATAAATCAAATATATAATGTAAAGTTCAGCCAGATTTCTTTTCCTCACACAAAATGAAATAAAGGTGTTCACACAAAAATGGCCGCCAATGGACTTTATGTGAATCTTTATAATTTGTTCTCTGACTATGGATGATTTGTTTGTTTAATGAGATTTTTGACACTATCCAAATAATACATTTAGCATTTACGTAGTTATCAGTGAAAAATTGAAAACATAGAATTTAAAAAAAACGTGCTACTGCCCCTTTAAATACGAAATGTTCAGGAGATTTTGTACATATGAATGTAAATGACAGTGTGGCTTGATGATGCGACATGTACTTTAGCAGAAAAATTTATCTTGTACTAAACAAAATATTTACATTTCTTATTCTTGCAGCGATAAATGTTTCAAATCTGGTGTTTGTATAAATGGAGCTTTAAAAATAAAAAAATTGTTCATTAAAAACTGTATATATATAAAGAGAACATTTTAAAAGTTGTATGATATTTGTGAAATAAACAATATTTTTACATAAAACTTTCTGTTATGATTTGCTTCACTGAAGAATTCTTGTAAAAGTTGCCATAATAATTTTAGGAAAAACAGTTTGACATGTAAAATCTTGATTGGTTTAATGATTTGTTTGTTGTGAGCCAGTAAATAAACCAGAAAGGGGTGAAACAGAAAATAATGTATAAGCTCAAATTACTCATTCTCTCCTCACAGAGGCAGATCAAATCATGTTGATACAGCCTCTGTTCTATTACGCCGAAATCCATGGTTCCAGCAGTTTCCCCTGGCGGAAAAAAATTGCAGCACAATCCATTTGAATTTTATTATCAAATGACAACGCTTCTCGCATGGAAAGGGTGGTTCACCATGCTTTTGCAATGATTCAGTGGCCAAAATGATGATTTTAGAACAGTGTCGCTAATTGCACAACTATCTTTGATTGCCTCCAATCAGGCATCTCTCATTTTATCCCACAAAGTCAGCGTAATAGAACAGAGGCTGTATCAACATTTCCTGACTTTATCTGCCTCTGTGGGGAGAGAATGCATGTTACTGAACCCTTATTAAATCAGTAACTCATGATATGTTTCCTTATTTACTCTATTCTCAATGTTATTAATAACAATAGAACTTGCTTAGAGATTTAAAGTTAATGTAGAAGTGAGCACAGCTCACATACCTCCACTGTAATTTGACCACCATTACATGAAAAAAAAAACAACTTAAAACATACATTGAGTCATGTGAATGAATGATAACTGTCAATTGATAAGGGTGATGTTGAAAGAAACAAGAACTAAAGTCTAAAAGTCATAGCTTATTGCCAACAAGAATTTCAATTCCTTAAAGGCACATTAGCAGGAAATGGTAATCTCACATTTTGTACATGAAATTTTTAAGTCAAATAAATATGCTTAGGAGACTGAACAAAGTGAAAAAATGTGGCCTAAACAATTTAAACTGTCTTTGTCATGACAACAAAGTCACAACATTGTCATTAATATGTTGTGATCTAAAAAACTTATGCTTGAAATTACACATTTATCTAACATTTGCTGAATTAGCAATCAAAAGTGAATAGTTTAACCAGGAACATTTTCTAAAAATCTTTTGAAAATTTGAAGGTTGAATTTTTAAAGAAATTAAGGAAATTGCAAATTAAAGTCTATCTAAACAGACATAACTGAGAAGAAATGATTTTTTAGTTCAGAGAATAAGGGTACTCGATAAATTTGAAGTTCACACACGATATCATATTTTGTAAGTTTATACATTTTATTACATCAATGCATATATATATATTCATATGTACATTCTTCAAATCATGCACATTTATTCATTCTTTTTTTACATTATGACATTGTTTCAAAAAATGTCTATGAAACAAACATCCTTATTTGAGCCCCATAATATGCAGACAGCAGATTAGGGTCCATCAAGGTATAATTCAATGTGCATGAGCCTGTTATAAGAATTCTCACACATTGATTCAAAATCATCACAGAAATATCCAATATCAGCAAAATTTCATCACAAGTTTCAGCTCTTGCAATAAAGGTACATCCTAGTTGCAACAAGTTAACATACATCATAGATAAATAGTAATAAAGAAGAGAAAGTGGCGATACATTGGGCACATGCTACGGATGGAACCAGATGCCATTCCACGTATAGCAATGAGATGGACACCACAAGGAAAGAAAAACAGAGGAAGGCCAAGAGAAACGTGGAGAAGATCTGTGGAAAAAGAAATGAAAGATCTAGGATGGACCTGGGGACAGATACAACAATGGGCTCAGGACCGGCAGTATTGGCGATCTTTGGTAGAGGCCTTATGTGCTCCAAGCACGAAGAGGATTAAGTAAGTAAGTAATAGATAAAATCATTAGTAGTTAAATCCTACAAAGACTGTTTTGAATCGGGAACCAGCATCAAATGCAGTGTTTGAAATAAGCGTAGGCCCGTAGGCCCACACCGACAGTTATTCACAAGGGCCCACACTTTTCAATATCTTCAGGGTCCCCTTTCACAAAACCCTAAGGTGATCGTAAGTCCTTAAGGTAGCCTTAGTGCAATATTAAAGAATGGGAGTTAAGGCCAACCTTAGTAAAGGTTGCTTTGTGAAAGGAGGCCCTGGTCCTTACAGGCTCACAGTGCTTTGTTTTTATATGATACTGTTCCTTTCTAACAATACTTGCCGGAAGACATATTTCCCTGCCAAACGCTCATAACTACCACTCTTAACTGATAACAGTGTTGTGTATTCATAACATACTGATACCAAGAATATTATTATTTTAGGACGAGTGAAATCAATACTGATAATGAATGCCGACAGTTTTTCCAATCTACGGGTCCTTATTGACAAGCCGTTTTTAAATGCTTATTTCAAACACTGATCAAATGCCATACATCAAGAAACTGACTGTACATATCAAGTAATCACCAAACAACCAATTATTCATACATCAAGACAATTACCCACTGCACATATCAAGTAATTACCAAACAACCAATTATTCATACATCAAGACAATTACCAACTGCACATATCAAGTAATCACCAAACAACCAATTATTCATACATCAAGACAATTACCAACTGCACATATCAAGTAATCACCAAACAACCAATTATTCATACATCAAGACAATTACCAACTGCACATATCAAGTAATCACCAAACAACCAATTATTCATACATCAAGACAATTACCAACTGCACATATCAAGTAATCACCAAACAACTAATTATTCATACATCAAGACAATTACCAACTGCACATATCCAGTAATCACCAAACAACTAATTATTCATACATCAAGACAATTACCAACTGCACATATCAAGTAATCACCAAACAACTAATTATTCATACATCAAGACAATTACCAACTGCACATATCAAGTAATCACCAAACAACTAATTATTCATACATCAAGACAATTACCCACTGCACATATCAAGTAATCACCAAACAACTAATTATTCATACATCAAGACAATTACCCACTGCACATATCAAGTAATCACCAAACAACTAATTATTCATACATCAAGACAATTACCAACTGCACATATCAAGTAATCACCAAACAACTTATTATTCATACATCAAGACAATTACCCACTGCACATATCAAGTAATCACCAAACAACCAATTATTCATACATCAAGACAATTACCAACTGCACATATCAAGTAATCACCAAACAACCAATTATTCATACATCAAGACAATTACCAACTGCACATATCAAGTAATCACCAAACAACCAATTATTCATACATCAAGACAATTACCAACTGCACATATCAAGTAATCACCAAACAACCAATTATTCATACATCAAGACAATTACCAACTGCACATATCAAGTAATCACCAAACAACTAATTATTCATACATCAAGACAATTACCAACTGCACATATCAAGTAATCACCAAACAACTAATTATTCATACATCAAGACAATTACCAACTGCACATATCAAGTAATCACCAAACAACTAATTATTCATACATCAAGACAATTACCAACTGCACATATCAAGTAATCACCAAACAACTAATTATTCATACATCAAGACAATTACCCACTGCACATATCAAGTAATCACCAAACAACTAATTATTCATACATCAAGACAATTACCCACTGCACATATCAAGTAATCACCAAACAACTAATTATTCATACATCAAGACAATTACCAACTGCACATATCAAGTAATCACCAAACAACTAATTATTCATACATCAAGACAATTACCCACTGCACATATCAAGTAATCACCAAACAACTAATTATTCATACATCAAGACAATAACCAACTGCACATATCAAGTAATCACCAAACAACTAATTATTCATACATCAAGACAATTACCCACTGCACATATCAAGTAATCACCAAACAACTAATTATTCATACATCAAGACAATTACCAACTGCACATATCAAGTAATCACCAAACAACTAATTATTCATACATCAAGACAATTACCAACTGCACATATCAAGTAATCACCAAACAACTAATTATTCATACATCAAGACAATTACCAACTGCACATATCAAGTAATCACCAAACAACTAATTATTCATACATCAAGACAATTACCAACTGCATATATCAAGTAATCACCAAACAACTAATTATTCATACATCAAGACAATTACCCACTGCACATATCAAGTAATCACCAAACAACTAATTATTCATACATCAAGACAATTACCAACTGCACATATCAAGTAATCACCAAACAACTAATTATTCATACATCAAGACAATTACCCACTGCACATATCAAGTAATCACCAAACAACTAATTATTCATACATCAAGACAATTACCAACTGCACATATCAAGTAATCACCAAACAACTAATTATTCATACATCAAGACAATTACCAACTGCACATATCAAGTAATCACCAAACAACTAATTATTCATACATCAAGACAATTACCAACTGCACATATCAAGTAATCACCAAACAACTAATTATTCATACATCAAGACAATTACCCACTGCACATATCAAGTAATCACCAAACAACTAATTATTCATACATCAAGACAATTACCAACTGCACATATCAAGTAATCACCAAACAACTAATTATTCATACATCAAGACAATTACCAACTGCACATATCAAGTAATCACCAAACAACTAATTATTCATACATCAAGACAATTACCAACTGCACATATCAAGTAATCACCAAACAACTAATTATTCATACATCAAGACAATTACCCACTGCACATATCAAGTAATCACCAAACAACTAATTATTCATACATCAAGACAATTACCAACTGCACATATCAAGTAATCACCAAACAACTAATTATTCATACATCAAGACAATTACCAACTGCACATATCAAGTAATCACCAAACAACTAATTATTCATACATCAAGACAATTACCAACTGCACATATCAAGTAATCACCAAACAACTAATTATTCATACATCAAGACAATTACCAACTGCACATATCAAGTAATCACCAAACAACTAATTATTATTAGTTGGTGATACGTTACAGCAGCATCTCCAGAGTGAATATACATTAAGACAAAAGAACTAACAGACCACAATTGACCTCTGCAGGGCAGATGGGTTATTTTATGACACTTTAATCTTGGACAAGGGTTTAATACACAGAGGCTGCTCTCTAATATGCGATTGCCACAGTAGTTTTCACGGTAGATATTTACAACAGAATTGACAGTCCTCTGCTTGACCTCGGCAAGAGAGTTTGGGTTCATCTTAAAGCCCAATCGTTTTGAAGGGATGATTTTGACAGTCCACTATTCAACTTGAAGCACATAAGTTTATCGATGGTTTAAACATCAAGGTTGACATCCCACTCAGGACAAATTGGGTGCTACTGAGACACCAGAGTTTACAGTTCACTGTTTGTTTTGAGTTGTACAAATTTGATGCACATAAGTTTATGGATGGTTTTAACAGCAAGGTTGACATCCCACTCAGGACAAATTGGGTGCTACTGAGACACCAGCGTTTACAGTTCACTGTTTGTTTTGAGTTGTACAAATTTGATGCAGGTTTATGTATGGTTTTAACAGCAAGGTTGACATCCCACTCAGGACAAATTGGGTGCCACTGAGACACCAGAGTTGACAGTTCACTGTTTGTTTTGAGTTGATGTTTGCTGAGGTACTATTCAAGGTGTATTTAAACAACAGAGTTGCCTCCCCACTCTTTGACTTGTGGCACTATAGTTTTCAGGGTTGAATAAAACAACAGTGTTGACTGTTTAGTGCCAACATTAGTTGCATGGATGAATAAACAACATGAGCTGACGTCCAACTGTTTGACCTTGTAAGACAGCATAGATACCTCTGCGGAGCATTTTGATGGATTTTGATTGAGATTTAGACAACTGGCCCATTGTTTAGCTTGAGGCATGATTTTTTTTATGGAGGATTTAAACAACAGAGTTTGTGGCCCACTGCTTGACCTCAGTAGGACAGCTGGGGTATCTCTGTAGAGCGTCAATGATCTGGGAGGGGTGGATGAGTAGCGACATCAGCTTGTATTCCTTCTGGACCCGCGACCCCGAACCGTCTAGAGACCGAATCAACTCAAGGGTCATCAGGTGCTCGAAGGCCTGCAATATGAACAAGGGGGTTCGATATTTTCTGTTCTTTGGAATTCACATTTTATAACGGTTCAAAATTTGTTCCACTTGTAAAACAATCCTTTTTTGGAATAAATATGTCTACATCAAACTCGCATAAATTCCTTACCTTTTGTCAAGGAGGCATGAAATAGATGAACCTTGAACCTCTGCAATTTTTGATTAAGTTTTAGAGTGAGCAAAAGAAATAAACTAATTTGATCCAGATTCTTAAAATCATGTACTAAACCTGTTGTCTGCAACCTTATTCACAACAAAGCTTTCCGGTTTATGCCTTGTATTATAGACTTGTGACTCGGCCAAGGAATAATTAAACCCTATTCAATATTTCATGCAATAGGTGATCAAATATTGGTACTAGAGAGCCAATATTCAAATTATTTTGTCTAAATCATCATGACATCCTAAACTCTCACCTTTAGGACAACTGGCTTCTCATAAACCTGCATACTGGAGCGCTTCTGGGCAAACTTGAGGTACTCTAGACAGACAACAAAACTTGGGTTTGGAGACACATATACCTAGACATCGTTAATCGGCTTATTCTATTGGGTCCCAATTCAATATTTTTATCCTTTTACCATCTATTAGGTTTATTTATCTTCATTTTATATCCATTAAGAAATCACCATGCAACATTAATCTGACACTTATCACATTTATCGAATCTATTATCGCCATTTACTATTTAACATTAGTTAGGACTTCCACTGTTGGACTTGATTTACTGGAGGGGTCGCACTTGGACAGAGTACCTGACTTCTTTTATTTACCCAAGAAAATATTTACCCTCTTGAAATTGTCAAATTTATCATCTTACTTCTCACATCACAGACAAACAGCCTTAAATAACTTAGACAAGTAACAGTGGCCTCCCCTTTTCGAGTCCTCGAGTCAAAAAAATTTGACTCAAGTCCAGCTCGGTCTCGAGTACTTGAGCACAAGTGGAAGTCCTAGATGCAGTATCGATTTATCATTTGATATTTGATAAGTAACCATTTGACAGTTATCAAGTCACCATTTGACAACTATCAAGTCACCATTTGACAACTATCAAGTCACCATTTGACAACTATCAAGTCACCATTTGACAATTATCAAGTCACCATTTGACAACTATCAAGTAGTGGTGCACCGATCGATCAAATAATCGGTGTATTGATCGTTTGAGGCTTCAAATCCGATTATCGATCATTAAAAATCCAAATCGATTACACTGAATTTAATATTCATAAATAACAAACAATTGCTGTACATGCAAGCTTTGGAAATACCTCTAAGTTGACACGAAATCGCATCATCGCCTGACTACCAGGAAGTCAAGTCTATTTATAGCTTTGTGAGGGAGCAGTCATTTTTTCTCTTTCCGCCTGTAGCTCTCATCAGGTGCGGTCATACCCATTAAATCAGATAGTTACGTTTTGACAGTGCCCTTACACATAAATGTTTACGTGAGAATGAATTTTCATTAAATGTAGTGAATAAAGATTGAAGAAATGTTTTTAATAGATCGTGTTTACTGATTTTACAAATTATTTTTGACATTTTTACTATGTGAATAAACTGTTTTCTTTTGTCTGTTATTTTCTCAATAAATCTCTTCAAATGCAATGATAAAAAACATGGAATACATACATCAATCTACTATATCCAAAAGTAGGCCTATGTGGTCAATAAAGTTCACGATAGACACGTAATACAGTTACAACCTACAACGACTTTTATATCGAACCTGTGACTGCGTGCAATAGAAAAACCTACAGTTGACTAATTGACGCATGTCAGTTTCAGTACATTGTTGAGATTTCAATAAAATTGATGAGTTTATAGTCTATACATTTATGGTTTACTTGATGACTTTTAGAATCAGCCAGAGCTTCTCAATAATATATTACGATGGCATGTATGGAGGATGGAATATGACGTGACATTGCCAAAACACTGAGTGTACCTTCAAGCACGTGATCAATCGCCGTAAACAGCACTTTTAGAAGACAATAACTATTTAGTAGCAAGAATGAAATGGCAGTTTCTGTAGATGACATCTGTATCAATTTATTTTTTATAAACCGCATACGACATAGGCATGAACATAGGTTAAAATCAGGGGGGGAAATCACGATTAATGACATGGCCATATCAATCATATAACACACTAGCGACAAGGTGAATCGTTACTTCATATATCAATTTAATAAATATACAAGTTCACAACAATGCACAAATACCGATTCCTATTCAAAGGTTCAAAAGAACACGTGATTCCATTAGCTTTGTCACTCGTAAAAACCTTCTGTGATTGTTTTCAGTGTGTCAAACGTGATTTTTAAGTAATTTATTTCAATGCGTAATAAGCTTTTGACAGCGTGATTTTAAAAACAATGAATACTCGTTCGTCATAACATCACGTGATGAAAGCAAGTGATATGATTGGCTGATGAGTGATGATGAAACTGTCAACAAAATGACTGCTGTCATGTCTCCCACACGTGTTCGCTTCAAGAAACACATTTAAATAGGCCTATTTTTTATTTTACAGAAGGCCAAATGCTGGTCGAAGGCCAATTGTTGGCAGCTCAATCTGAATTTTATCTCGTAGACTCCGTTCTCAATTTCCCACACATTTTGACCCGAGAGATTTGTTTGGAATGCGGTGGTTGTTTTCAACGATTTGACACGGTATGTGACTATGTGTGCCATCAAACTATACCTGTATGGGTTTATGACTTTATGTATTGTCAATTGACAATTATTCTAAGATTACCAACGTCCTTTATTTTTAATGCAGATAGGAAAAGTAGGTTATACTCTTCACGATCTTTTACAAGCAATGTCGTAGCAGTTGAACTTGACAGGCGTCGTCTCATCCAGCGTATCTTGTCTTCATGAATTCCACGTGTTGATTTATATATCTAGTCGATCATTTATCGATAATTGATCGCCAGATGACCTCGATAATCGATTAGGGTGTTAGGGCTCGATTCCCAACACTACTATCAAGTCACCATTTGACAACTATCAAGTCACCATTTGACAATTATCAAGTCACCATTTCAATTTATCCAGTCACCATTCACATTATCACATTTCCTACTTACCACTGTAGACCATTTCAAAGTTGAAGGGTTCCCCATCATAGATGTCCATTAGATGCTTCATTGCTATGATCAGACATAACTCCAAGATTGAAACACCTGTAACATTGATAAAGATTTTTTTACATTTTAAAGATACATTCTACCATGACATTTCAAAATCCTCAAATTTCATTGGTTTATTTTTATTATCGAACCTACGTTCGAACACGATTTTTATGACGGCCGATTCACCGCGGTTTGATACACATTGCCATAGAAACGAACTTCATGACACGAGTCGACATGCATACAATCACCGTGCATTTAGGAAGTTGCTTCGTCTGAATACGCAGATTCGATACTGTTGATGTTACATTCGAAGCCTCACGCTATCGCGTTCGGCTCCGAATGACTTCAACAGGTATCCAATCTACGTTAGACCACGAAAATTAAAAAACACAGTAGGTTTATCTCCTAATTATCATACTTGCATGCGGTTCAGGATGAAATTTAGCTATTGAGAATATAAATACATCACTCTGTAGAAATATATTTCGAAATTTTGATATCACATTTACATTTTTTATCAACAATAATACTTATTTCGACGCCAAGTACCCCCTGTAAAAAGGGCATAGCTTTAACGAACTCGCTTTTGGTGACGTAATCATTATCTGTGTAGGATTTACACCGTGTCTCAACTACCGTAATTGCGTTCGATGGGTATCAACTTTGACAGTGACCAATACCTTATTCAGAGAAAAATGAAATAAAATGTAATCGTGCGCGACAAAGACAATTTTCAAGCATATATTTAGAAACTGGAAGTTGTGAGATGGCTACACTTGATTCGCCTTTATGTCGGCTGCCGTTTCGGTAATTTTGATAAATTATCTCCTATTTAATGAATTTTGATCCAATTTTCCCTAGGTTGGTCGCAAAATTTTGCAAAACATACAAGGAAAACAGTAAAACTACTTTTAAAAATATTGAACTCTGACAATGTATCTTTAAATAAAAGTATCGAGGGTACAGAAGCTCACCTTAAAATGAATGATGTGGTAAAATGGTTAATTGTGTAACCATCTTTTATATGATAATTGATTATGGCTGCCATCATGATTTTTTTATCTTTTAAAATGCTATTCTTCTGTTGGAAACCACTAGAGCTTGAACAAACATTAATACAAGAATGATATAATCATGATTTGTTAACAATCAGTAGGTTTTTGTATAACTTTTTTGTATATCTATGGCTGAATTGGTGACCATCTTGGACTTTTTAATCTTCAAAATGCTACTTTTATGTGGGCATCTGTATTAATTTCATTATGATATCTTGATTGGTTTAGGAGTATTCATTTAGTCATACTCTCAACTTCCAAAGAACTAAAAAGATGATGCACATCAACATTTGGAATATATCCCTCTGACACAAATCACAAATTCAGCTAGTGATATGTCTCATGTAATTCTAACTGAAGATTTCTGAATATCTTAAATCTTGACATATGTTAGTGCAATCTGATTGGTCAGAATAGGCTAGCAACATGGGGGTTTATGCTAATTACTAGATATGATGACCTATGATGACCTCTTGCACCTGCATGTAGCTTATGTAACTTATCCTCTTATGTAAGTTACTGTTATTCCAT
Source organism: Steromphala cineraria (assembly GCA_916613615.1). NCBI lineage: Eukaryota > Metazoa > Mollusca > Gastropoda > Trochida > Trochidae > Steromphala > Steromphala cineraria. The sequence continues at coordinate 13,238,371 of OU744729.1, forward strand.
ATAGTGAGTGTCCTCCCCTCATTTCAATATGCAATACAGATACTCTTTAGAGGAGAGTTGCAGGAAAGGGGTGGGGGTGGGGTGGGGGGGAAGGATAGAAGAGAGGTTTGCAATGGAAGGACGGTTACCTGCCAAAACGCAGAACTGTAAAACGCAGAACTGCTAAAACAACAACATTTATGGTTGGTTGCACACACCTGAACCCTCATAATATAATGGAACGGCCCGATAGGAAATGAAATGAAGACAAAAATACAATTTGTTGTGTAAACATGTATTGTGCATGTTTTTTAATCATATGTTTCCATTGTTGGATTCTTTCATCATCTTGGATATTGATTATTTTACAATTTACAACATTGCTTATCATTGTTCATTGTTCAATCTGTGCTTTCATTCACATCTTCATCATCATGAGAGGTCCGACTGCATCCAGGAACTGCATTGGTGACTTCTCACCACGGCGAAGCTGATCTTTCAGACGAGACAGGCGCTGCTCCTTCTCTTTGTAGATTGCTTTCTTGGGTGGTGGAGCAGCTCCAAAGTTGATCTGGATGACCTTCGCCTTCTCTCCGTTTTCAATGTTCTTGATCAGTTCAATGAACCTGTAGACGTTGGGGTGTCTGTGCTGCAGTGTCTTGCCATGTTCTAACACCTATATATGTGGACAAAGATTGTTTCGGAGAAGGAAGTATGAGATTAAAGTTTAATTGTTTACTCTAAACAATGTTTTGATAGAGTGCTGAATATATTGTTACAGTGTGTTACTACTCAGTATTTTCATATAAACACATGTACCTGGGAGGATTATACTGTTTAACAATGTTTTGATAGAGTGCTGAATATATTGTTACAGTGTGTTACTACTCAGTATTTTCATATAAACACATGTACCTGGGAGGATTATACTGTTTAACAATGTTTTGATAGAGTGCTGAATATATTGTTACAGTGTGTTACTACTCAGTATTTTCATATAAACACATGTACCTGGGAGGATTATACTGTTTAACAATGTTTTGATAGAGTGCTGAATATATTGTTACAGTGTGTTACTACTCAGTATTTTCATATAAACATATACCGGGAGGTTCATACTGTTGAACATAATTTGACTGTGTCGCTCTACTCACTGTCAGAGTGGACCAGTCCATTACTTAATTGAATAGGTGTGACCAGCCTGACAATGAACTTTTCATTTCTGCTAATTGGGATTCTGCGTTTTACAGTTCTGCGTTTTGGCAGGATACCGGAAGGACAGGAGAAAAAAGGGGAGGAGGGAAAGGGGGGATAGAAGGGGATGGGGGTAGAAGAGAGGTTTGCAATGGAAATAATCTGGAGGTAAACTCAGTAATATGTTTATTGAAGTATCTTAACTAACAGAGAGAATTGGTGAGAAAGACTTGGTAAAAAAAGAATTGTTCAGACAGCTGTTCAATTAGTTTTGAAGATGAATATTAAATGATATCTTTTATTAGCATATCAAAAAAAATAAAAGATAATTTGTTATTCATTAACCAAAATTTTCAATTTGGAAAAATTAATTGCATGGGAACAAAGGAGTAAAAAACCTAACAGTTAGTGTTGGGAGTGAACAAATTTAATCATTTTAAATGCTTTTGAAAAGGATTTGTTTGAATTGAATGATCATTATAATTATCTAGATAATCATTGTTCAGACCGTAATCAGATATAGATGATTACAAAATGTATATTTATCCCTCACTGGCTATGTTATTTGCCATATATGAAGTGTCAGGAATTATGTAACCCACTGATGGAGTGAACAACTTTTATCATTTTATGTTTTATTAAAAAGGATTTATTAAAACAGTCATGCTTCAGGCTGTTCGCAGATAAAGATGATTCATACATTTTTTTGTAACTGTATTTATAGTGTTAATAAATATTACAACAAGCGTATCAATACAAATATAATGACATTGATTTGATTGATCAGGAAATGTATTCTTTTCAATGAATTTCATGAAATCTAATTGAAAATTCAATATAATTGACATATTGACCATCTTGGATTCTTGATAATAAAATAAATGCGTCTTTGTCAGGAATCACTATATTAAAAAATTCTCACTTTTCAGAATGATATCTTAATTGATTTAATAGGAGTAGTACTTGGCCTGAAATCTAATTGAAAAATAATGACTTCTATGATGACATGTTGTTCCCAGAACCCCTTCAGCATGATACAATTATCATTTAGTTTTACAGGTATCAAACACATGGTATTGGAACTGGAACCTGATACAAAATACCTCTATTATTAACTTATCATGTAGATTACTGTACACAAAAGCTGATTCTTGACTTGTTTAAATTGTTATTTGTAAAAAGTATTACTATTAATAGAATACAAGTATACTTTTCATAAAGACAATTCATATACTTTCCATAAAGTCCATTATGTTCTATTTATCAATTAGGTCAGGATTACTATGCAATATACAAGCAGGCAGGGCTGCTAGCCCCAGATCCTTAAGGAGAGTGTAGCAATTTGTGTATTTGGCTTTGTGTACGTATATTTGGAGAAGCATCCTAGTGTGCTGAGCATGTAAACCTGAACTCTGGCTAAGCCCTTATGTGTGGTATTAAAAGACTTGACGGGAGAGAACATGAATTGTTGTGAAAAATATATATAATTTCACAAAATATAGTTAGCTTATGTCCTAAATTGATTTTGTGTCAAGAAGAACTTCTGTTAGATATAGAAATGGTACAAATATGAGTAAAACACAGGAACTGGAACCTGATGCAAAATAACTCTTTCCACATCAACTTATCATGTAGATTGCTAAACACAAAGCTTATTGTTGACAAGTTTTGTGTAAGTTGTTATTCTCAGAAAGAACATATCACTGTCATGAGAATACAAGTCTAATTTCCATAACTCTTATTGCATACACATGGCCATATAGCATAATGCTCTACCATATAAGGTCAGGTTGATTATGCAACAGACTAGCAGCTGAGACTGTGATGCTAGCAGCCTGTATTGGGATGTGTATTAGAAAAGCATAGGAATATCTGAACTCTGGTTGACCCCTTTTGTGTGGTATTTAAAGGAATATAAGGGAGATACCATTGTTTAAAATTTAACATGATGTTTAATGTCATTGGGTTTATGCAGCTAGTTGCCATAAATATTTTAAACAAATTAATTGTCTTTCATCTTAATGTTTTAGAAACACTTAAAAACATAGAACAACTTGCATGACAATCTTAAATATTCCATATTCAAGATAATATTATGATTGGTAAGTTAAAATTAGAGAACTTATATAGTGCGAGTGATCACTTGATGAAAGCTTAAAATTTAGTAATAATGATGTGTCATCTGCAGCTGAAAAGTCAATATGGCTGCTATCGCGGCCATCTTGGATTCTCAAAACTGAAACGTCTACCTTTGTGGGATTAATCACTATAGGTATAACATACTACAATTTCAGAATGATATTTGCATTCGTTTAGGAGGAGTAGTCTTTTCATGAAATCTAATTGAAAATTCAATATGGCTGCCATAGCGGCCATCTTGGATTCTCAAAACTGAAACATCTACCTTTCTGTGAGGAATCACCATGGGTATAACATACTACAATTTCAGAATGATATCTGCATTCGTTTAGGAGGAGTAGTCTTTTTCGTAAAATCTAATTGAAAATTCAATATGGCTGCCATGGTGGCCATCTTGGATTCTCATAACTGAAACGTCTACCTTTCTGTGAGTAATCACCATGGGTATAACATACTACAATTTCAGAATGATATCTGGATTCGTTTAGGAGGAGTAGTCTTTTTCCTGAAATCTAATTGAAAATTCAATATGGCTGCCATGGCGGCCATCTTGGATTCTCAAAACTGAAACGTCTACCTTTCTGTGAGGAATCACCATGGGTATAACATACTACAATTTCAGAATGATATCTGCATTCGTTTAGGAGGAGTAGTCTTTTTCCTGAAAGTTTACGGATGGACGGACGACGGACGAAGCGCCACGACATAAGCTCACATTTATTTTGTAAAGGTGAGCTAAAAACCATCATATTTAAAAATAAATTAGGAGTATTTTCCACGTGTATCAGGATTATGAAAGTCGGTAAGTTTCAAAATATAAGCTGAAATTGGTCTGAGTATACACAAATAGCATTCTAGTTAGGGATGTCCGATACACCGATTCATGGATGCACTGTTGTGGTACAGTTCACTATACAATACACTATACATTGAACACACCGCCTATTATAATGTAATAATAAGAACATTAAACAACTTAACACCATCATACAAAAAGAACCCCAAGTAAGCTCACCATGCAACATGGAGGACTTGGCATCAGTTGTAAGCATCTTGAAGGCGTCGAGGAAATCTCCAGCTTCCAGACAGGGGTGGGACGGGGACAGCTTGCAGATGGGGTAGGTCTGGGGGTGAAGAAGATGGCTACAGAAAGTGAAGATCCAGCAATTTATTCAAACACTTGCTTGGCATCTAAACTATTATTCCTAAAGGGTAATGATAAATCTATGCGCTTTGAGCATGGAAAAGCACATTACGAATGGACTGTTATCATTATTATTATCATTATCATAAGCACAAAGCATTAAATGTAAGTAACTCTGAGTTGGGTCATCATCCTCCATTGTCGTCATTTTCTTTGTTGATACTTATTAAATTAACTTGGCATATATCATTTTAAATCAGATTGGTTGAATCATATTCTCTCAGTCAAATGAGAAGCAGTTTATGGAAGCACTAACTAGCAACCTTTGAAACATATTTTCATGTGAAAAAAAGATTCATAAAGAATACTTCCATTTTTGATTTGATGCATCTGAACCAATAGTTTAAACTATTTCCTATTTTTATCATTTTAGGGTCAAGAACTGGCAAGATGTTTCATTTGGGGAAATTCTTAGAGGCTTCCCCCCCCCCCCACAAATTATAGAAAATTATGTTACAATATTCCGTAAATCAACTAATAATCTTTTTCTGTTTAATTGAATATAAAAGCACCACATGAGAATATCCAAGTCAATAATGAAGTAATAAGTAATATTGATATGAGGCATGATTGTACTGTCCCTTTAAAAAGCCACTCCTTGTGTTGTCAGGGGCCAAATATGCCAAACTTTATCAATATTGCATCTGATCGAGAAGTATCAACTATTGCAGGAAAGTAACATTTTAAAGCTATCGATGGCGTATGGCGACATCAGGAAGGTTAAAATCCCAATGTTGATTGAAAACCGGACTATGACGCACAACAAACGTAATTTTGGAAACTTATCTTAACCAGTCAGAATGATATTAACAAGTTGAAAATGTTTGATAGGTCATACAACTAGTATGCATGTACATTGGATGTGTGAATTTGACTTCCCTGAATGTATGTGACTGTTTTAAGATTTTAATTGAAAACAATTATTTATCATATAATTGTCAATTGGGGATTGAATATGTGAGATATTTTGACTTTATATATTGAATAATGCCATCTACATTCATATCAGCGCAAAACATTATGTGATGAAAATCAAGGAGTGGCTCTTTAACTCAGAAGGTAAATTGTAACCATGACTACACAGCAACTGACCAATAGGGCAAGGAGACCGCGTACATCCTTGTTGAGATTGAACTGTCTCTGTAACACGTCTCGCACGCTCGCCTCCTCAAGTAGACTCTGATGGATAAAACACAAGATTATTTACCTGCAGATTATGAGAGTTAAAAACAGAAGAATTTAAACCATTAGATACTAGTCTGAGATATTTATCTTATCTCTTGCAAGAAACTAACTCCAATATTATTGAATCATAGTTCCTGTGAAGTAGTCACTCAGAATATGTTGACTATTTCATTAAGCAGCATGTTACTCAGATGTCACAATGTAAGCGCGACGACACAATGGCTGTGGGGTCGCGGAACGTTAGTTTCAACACATTTTCGGCAAGTTTGCTTGATAATAAGGGCAAGTAATAAACAGAATACTAAACTTCCTTCCTTTTGATACTATTTTTATCAAACTCGTGAATGATTTGGTATCAAATTCGCTTTTGCTGGTATTATACAAAATCATTAACTAGTCTAATAAAAATATTTTAGTATTAAAAGGAAGGTCGTTTAGTATCCTCTTTATATTGAATATTTCTGTTACATATAAAAAAAAACATGGTGTAGTGAAAATGTTGATGAGTAACAACCTCTCTCCTTGCTTGAAATAAATCTATAAATCAAATCATCCATCTAAATAGCCAGTGTTTGAAATAAGCATCCAAACATTGCTTGTCAATAAGGACAAGCAGATAGGGAAAACTGTTTGGCAAGGAAATATGCTTTACTGAAAGTATTGTTGGAAAGGAACAGTATCATGTTAAAAAAAACTGTGAGCCTGTAAGGACCTGCAGATATTGAAAAATGTGGGCCCTTGTGAATAACTATCGGCGTTTGGCCTGTGGGCCTACACTTATTTCAAACACTGTATATAGCTCAGCTGCATGTACATATTTTGATGGACATATTTGGAAAAAGTTTACCTGTATATGATTGTTCCATGGTTCAGCAATTGACTGGTCCACCTCGTCGTCATGGAGACTGAGATAGGAGCAGCAGACGTGACAGTAGTCAAAGAACCCAAGATTGTTGAAGAGGTGAATTTGTCGATGGGAAAAACGGGACTTGACTCTCTTTTCTAAGAGTTCTATCACATCCTGCAATATAACAGTCTTGAAAATCAAAGAAAATTTCACTGGGGGGCCATTGTAATGGCATTCTCTCCTCAGACAAAAAGATGAGCAAATCATTGTTCTTTTCATATTTGTCTATTGAAAAACACTATGTTTTCTGAAGTCATGAGGAGTGTACAGTCAATGCAAACAACTAAACAACAAATGATTGTTCAATGATTGTAAAACTTAAATACCAATTTGACATAAATCTCTTCAGAATATTATTACAACGAATTTCTCTTCTTGCAACTTATGAAAAAACATTGACTTTTCTAAAAATTATTCCACTTCAGGTGGCAAAGCATATTGAAGCATTTCTTTTACAGAGTGAATCAAAACCAAAATCTACTGCAATACGATACTATGAACAAGCCACTTAGTGAATTGCATTACATATTGTGTTGCTTTGATACAAATATATGGCATATTCCATGATATAAATCCAAACTTTCACAAAGTGCCAATTTTATGATAAAAACATATTTTCAATAAATCTAAAAACAGTCAATTAAATTTGCAGAAGTCAAATTCACAAGTAAAAGTTACATGAATGCTAGTTACATAACCTATCAAACATTATAAACTCTCAAATGTCATTCTGAATATTTTATATAATTTTCAAACTATGTTTGACAGATTGACGCTGGTCAGTATCCAGGTTTTCAATCAAAATCACGACTTCACATCTTCCTGTTGTCACTATACAACGTCAATAAGCTTTAAAAGAATACCTTCTTCAACAATCGATATCTTTCAGATGACACTAGTGGTAAAGTTTGGCATATATCACTCGTGACAACTCAAGGAGTGGCTCTTTAACAAAAAGAAAAGGTCTCCCGACTGACCAGTCTACAAGTGATTCCAACGACACATATAGGTGTCTGGGCCGACTGCGACACATCAAACAGGTTGTACAGCAGGGTTTGGTTCCGATGGTGGGCGAAGAGGTCAAACTCGTCCAGGACAAACAAAATGGGCTTCGTGGTTTGACTACTTCCTGCAAATATGTATATGTTAGTTCTGCAATCCAATCACTTCTTGGTATCATTCATGACATATCTGCAGGAGTCATATTTTTTAGCATGTGATACCATGAATGATTATCAATAACACAAATCAGAAACAGTTATCAGTAATTGCTGTCTAAGGTTCATGAATTAATTTCTTTATCAACTGTATAAAATACTCAATGTGTTCTGTTGTTTTGTTTTTAAATCAAACATTTTTTTATATCTCTTTTTAGTTTTTCTTATAATTCGATCAATTTTAATTGATAGATATAATATATCAAGTAAACCATATAAAATACTTAAAGTGATTAATGCATCAACACGAAAGGTAAAATCAAGAGATTTTCTAAAAATATTTTGATAAAAACAGATAATTGCAAGTTTTTCAGTGTTAATGTATAGTTTTACTTGCAAATATTATCCAAAATGTTAACATTTTACCATAACTACCAGGTATTTTAAATACAAGCTCATACAGTAAGAAAACCTTATCTATTTTGACAGCAGCATTATGCCCTGAAATAAGAGATCCATACCTTTCTTCAGAGCCTCAAGTAGAAACTGGAGCGTCTCTGAGAAGGAACCCTAAAAATAAACATTATAAACATAAAACACAATAGTTATTCCAGGATATTTGACATGTGATCTTCAACAAACAGCCAGATTATATTTAAACTATTTGTCTTAGAATCAGATAGCCAGTCTTCATTACTTGAAATTTTCCAAAACTTTTATCAATTGAGGTTACAAATTTACTTGATATGGATAATTAAGTAAAGATAAGCAAGTATTTCTTCACTTTGATAGGACATGTTATTAAGCAGAACATTATCAAAGAAGGTTTTTATACATTTTTTCCTTAAAAATAAAATTATTCATTCAAAAAACAAGAAATACCATGACACTATTAATTTTAAGAACTAACTTCAGTCCAAAATAAATAAAGATTTTAGAATTAGTGCTTAATATTAAAGGAATTAGTGCTTGAAATTACTTTCATGAGTTTACTTAAACAAATGTCAAATTACTACAGTAAATTTCTTGCCCAAAACTTACAAAGACTCTGTCTCCAACAGTGTTTTCTAGCTGCAACTGCCTGGTGATCTCTTTCAGGGCTATCCTGTCGTCTGTCTGGAGCAGTCCTGGAGGGCAACCATTACAGTTTTAACGCTTTTTCGTTACATTGAGACTCGAATGTATATATCTCCATATGTGTATATATCACATCAATAAGGTTTCTATGAATAACTAAGACTGTCTCTGCTGTCTTGATCAATTTGTATATATATATATATTGTATTATTTTATGCTCTTGTACCACCGTTGGTGGCGATTTGAGTAATAAAATAATCTGAATCTGTTAATTTACTTTTAAAAGGGCTACCTTTGATTTATATGTAAAAAAATATTTAATGATTAAAAAAATTGCTTTTCAATTCTAAAGTCAAGATGTTTTTCTACAGGTATTTTTTTTCTTCCGATTACCTGGAAATGTGTATCAAGACGTGTTTGTGTCAAATTGTATTGGTGTTAAATGTTGTGATACGTATCTTACAGTGACATGTCTTATCGTCACAACTCTAGTAATGATACAAGATAGCATATGATAAACAAAATTATAGGTCCACATGATTTTCATAATTAATATTTCTGATCAACATGATCAATCTATCTTCATTCAATTAGAAAAGATAATACGTCTTTATTATCCTGAAATTATTATCCGGAAGTACTCTAGGCCAAAGATCCAGTCTTAACCTGAAAATCTAATTTGAATAGATAACAAACATTTCAATATTCTTTAGTAAAGTTTACATAACAACAACGTACATATTATTTTGTATTTCTTGAAATCAGATTTATAAAGATAACAAATATCATCAATATCATTGAACCACAAAATGAATTAATAGATCATACCATTGAGATGAACCTGCAGAAGATTTTCATAGATGTTACTCTCTTCCTTTAAATCTTGCAAAACGCTTTTTAGTATCTGCAAAAGAATACATATATATCATTTAACTTTTGAAAACAGACTAAACAAATAAACAAGTATTATTAATGAAGCTGTTTCGGGAGGATAAGGTTTGACTCATCTGACCCATATTCAAACTGCAATATTTTTAAAAATATTTTTACTGTATTTGTGATATTTTTAGCAATATTTTGCTATTAACCATGAGAAGATCGGACCATAATTCATTAGATAAGTGACAGTTTACCAAAATGACCAAAACATAAGCCCCGGCATGTCGACATGAATTTTATTTGCTGACTAAAACATGTAAATATGGTATCAAACTTTTGACGAAAGATCTTTCTATCAAGTGATGTATTTCTTTTCTCCAAAAGCTAAATTTCATCACAAACTGCATACAAGTATGACAATGGGGCTTAAATGAGCATTGAGTTATTAAATGTCAACTGGTAACATTAATTATTACCATTTGCCAAAAATCATAAAATCTTAAATATATACATTTTAACTTTTCTTTAACTTACCACAGTCTTCCCACTCCCTCTCGGTCCAATAAGCAGCACTGAGTTGCTCTCTCCTGAAACTGTGGTTCGCTTCAACAGATCAAAGAGTTGTCTGAAATACAATTATCCATTGACACTGAAAATTGACAATAAAATTACAATCACTATTATCAGTGAAATAAAGATAGATGGAACAGGTTTTGTTGTTTTCAGGTTCAACTTCCTCATACCAGTTTATTTCCAATGTATTTATATAGAATTTAAATTTCATGGCCTAGCCGCCCCCTACTAGCCCATTTCACACACTCTTACAATATCCAGTCAATCAGATTAGATTAGAGAAAATAATAAAAATAATTAATAAACATAATTCAAGGATATAAGTTTAATTGGAAGTTTACTTGATTTTAGTAACAGTCGTCTCAAAATATTCATGCAATATTAATTCAAAATAATCAAACTAAAGCCTAGTAAAGCAAATCATAAACAATAACATTAATAGAAATACCAATCAGAAATAAATCCCTTATAAACCTTACTGTTTTTCTTTGTCATAACCCTGTATGTGTGGTGGAGTTGACGTCTGAGAGAGTCGCTTTCTCAAAATACGCTGTATCGAACAGATTGAACCAGCACTTGTTGCAAGTGCGTCAGATTTAGATACTGCCTTGGCTTTTTTCCTCCCCATGGCGAGAACTGAAAAAAACTTTAGTCACGGATCTTCGAGGCAAAGAGCGATGTCTGGAACTTGTAGAGTTCGGGGTTTCAAGAATAAGGTGTTCGGCTTACGTGGACGATTAAAAGCCTTCCCTGGCAGCTTCGACAGAAAACAACAAACAGCTGACAAACACGCGATTGAGTTGTGATTGAAATCTCGATTTCCCGCGGTAATGTTTTCAAAGGGAAGTAACTCTCATGACTTGATGTTACGTACAACCACTAAAATAAAAATGAGATCTTTTAATGTCTGACCCATGGGCCGGTTCTTCCATTCCGTGAGAAGAGCATGGTCTGAATATGTTGTTTGTTTTATCAAATTACTAATTCCGTTGAGGATCAAATAAATGTATGCAAATAGTGATATCTATAGAGTAGGTTATATTTCTGTGAATGTATTTGATTCTTTTTAAGAATAGATATGTTGACTACAAAGTACAATAATTGCCATGGTATTTGTCATCAAGCTTTTTAATTGATTAATATCTTTTTTCTCAACTGTCAGAATAATATTTCTCTCTTCCAGGTCAAATATTTCCTCCGTTTAAAAAATGAAATGAAATAGGAATTCTTGTATTTGTCGGAAAATAGACAAGGATTATAAATTTGTATGCGGTTGAGCATAATTGTATTTTTAAAAAATTAAAAAAGCATCTTCCAATTTAAGGTTTAATGTACTATGGCTACTTACTCAACAAATCTAAAGTCTGGCTAATGGTGACATGTTTCTATGCATAGAAAAGACAGTGATGAATTCAAATCATAAAGACAGCCTTATCGGGGTATTTTTTGTGGAAACAAAAGTCAAGAGTATTTCCCTGTTTTTACTTATTTATGAATATTACTGGTTATGATTATTCACACTAATTTTCAAATTGATAGTTAGGTAAATACTTTAGTTGTTCTAGACTTAACAATTTGACAAAGAATATAATGCATCACTGCGTCTTCTTGAATTTCGTTTCCACAAAAAATACCCAAATAGGGTCCCTTTCAGCAGAAATCTTGCTGCATGGGTTCAGTATATCCTGTTTCAAAATCTTTGTACAAAGTATAAACACTTGAAGCACAAAATTACAGCCATAAAGAAACGTCTTAATGAAAGAAGGAAGACAAGAGTAATTCTAAGGATGAACAACTTCTTTAGTAGTGTGACGTTATGGTATAGATTCTTATATTGTTTTCAAGCATATGTTGAAAAATATATGCCATATGCTTGAAAACGTTATAAAAATCTATACCGAAACATTGCTACTGTCAAATAAAGAAGTTGTTCATCCACCAACTTCCAGAATGCCACTCAAACAGCCCTAAGTTCTGAAGAGTAAGTTTGTGACGCACAAAGCTTCAATCGCAGAGAGATGGGGCTGCACTGCAAAATTGTTTTGGTCCAAATATCACGAGACTAACTCTTGGAACACAAAACAGAAGCTTGGACTCTGAGCGAAGTGTTCCTTGAGGGGCATAATGTTGGAGGTCTGACAAGTAAGGAGCTGCTTTTGTGTGACATTTGTAGGCAAGACAGAGGATTTTGAAGTGAACTGCTGAACAGGGAACCAGTGGAGTTCCTTCAATACTGGTATGATTGGACTGTTTTGGTGTGAGAGACAAGAGGTGCTGCCTTGTTCTTGACTTTGTAGTCTTTTGATTGAAGATTTTGAAGCTGATTTTCTGCTGGAAAGGGAGCCAGTTAAGTAAACTAACATTTAGTCTCAGAAGTGTTTTTTTCAATATTGACAATATTTGTTAACAAATCATGTATTATAACAAAATGGAGCCCAGAAGATGCCTTAACTTCAACTAAAGCTGAGCGATCTAGACTTGCTATACTTCTCTAGACTTGGTTGGTCATCAATTAAATATTTTTGCTTTGGGGTCTGGATGACAGACTACCAGTTAAGTTCCTTCAATCCTGGTGTGATGGAATTGTGATTTGGTGTGCGAGACGCAAGGCATGCTGCCTTGTTCTGGACTTTGTAGTCTTTTGATTGAGGATTTTGAAGCGTCGCCAGGAGACTATTGCAATAGTTAATCTGGACATGACAACAGAGTTTAAGGATCTTCTTTGCATTGTTTGTCAGACATGCTTGTTTCGCAGTACACCCGTGTTTGTTTTGCCTAATTAGTATTTCCACTTCTTAAAGTTATTTATTAAAGTTTGTTATTTAGAATTATGCATTCTTTCAAGATTTGTGAATAATGAATGAGTGAGTTAATCCTTAATGCCGTTTGGGCAATATTTCAGCCATTTGCAGTGGTTTGTGAATAATAAACAAACTTAACATGATGCTATTCATTTGTTCATAATATATCATCCTTAATTAGCTGTTAAGAAAACAAAGAAAATATAAACTATTTACAATCTTTATTCAAATTTATGTACATGTACTTTATTACAGTCATCCAATTCACGAAATTTTCACTCACTCCTTTCTTTGAGAATATCAACATGCCACAGTTCAATATTCTGTAAGATTTCACCAAGATGAATGAACAATAGAAGAAAACAATGAAGGAGATTGCAACAAAGCATAAAGTCTTCTCAACACAGCCAGCATGAAGGAAGGAATTCTCCAAAGATTTACATATATATATCAATGATTTTACTTAACTATGAATTAGTTAAATAACACTTTAAGTTTAAACTAGTTATAACTTATTTAAATAATAAATAATCCTCATGCAATACAAATCAAAAGTTTTTTCTCTGATACCTTCTCTTACAAGAAAAGCACTTTTGTAGTCGAATCTTAATCATCCTAGTTCTGCGGAATAAAAGTTTATCAATTTTTATTACCTAAGAGGGCAGTCATATCGAGGTTCATATTTTTCATATGTTGCCCTAGTGCAAAATATCACTTTTTCATTGTGACGTCACATTATAAACAATGGTTTGACGTCATGGTTCGCCTGTGACGTCACAATCTAAACGGCCTGCCGGCGGCTAGTCCGCCTATGCTGGGAAGTAGGTTTTGAGTATGTTCTTTATTTTTGGGACTACAGTAATAAACAGAATATTATATTCATGTCCATGACATACTATGTTTACGACACTCGTGTCTAAATATCAGTATATCCCTCGCTCTCGCTCGGGAAATACTAATATTTAGCCACTTGTGTCGTAAATATAGTATGTCATGGACACTCATATAATATCCTCTATTTACTCCATCAAGAAAGGTACTTGTTCTGTCCATAGGTTTCCTCTCCACAAGGTCCAACCGCAGCCCAGGAGGTCACATGTTCTAATGTAAGCTTAGCTAACCTGCATTAGCATTATAACTGCTTTCAATGGTGTAGAACTGAGTGATTCATTAGTTTGAAAACTTAAGATATCAAACATGTCATTGGATAAAAGTAAGAGAAGTTTTTATACTAATTACACAGGATGTGGTATTCCATATTGTTCATTATTGATATGTTTATCATATGACTCATTACCAAGTAGAATCATAGTTACTGTATCATCCTGGTAACATCTGTGTGATAACAACTTTTCAAGTTATATTGCCCACCTGTAATAGGTGTAACCTGGGAATAAATTAACATCCTCTGTAGAGAGAGATGGGCAAGGAATAGGGTACTTGAAAGACTGATGTACTTTGAGTATATAGTTGTGCTTGATAAGTGCTAATATCAACACCAAAACATTCCATCTATTCAGGGATTGGGAAGACTTCTTTGAAAATTTATTTTTAGCATTTTTGAATTTTTAATAGCCCATGGTCCTCACATCTAAATAAGGTAAGCTTCAAAATTATAATGAGCCCCTTTTTCAACCATTGTGTAAAATTTCCCTGCCTTTCCAAAACCTTGTATATTGAAACATTGAAACCAGTCTTAGTAAACCTAGCCTCAATAATACCCGTTTCACTCCAATATTGAGTCTAGCGAGATGTAGTAGTGGGTCACGTGAGCTGACCTATGACCCTCCAACGTTATATGTGCGAATGCAGCCTATCGCGACAGGGTAAGATGTTCCCTGATTGGTCAATACGATAGATCGGCAAACAAACTCAACCTGTTTTTAATTAAATGATACTGGCAGTGTTTGAAATATGTTTAGTTCCTGAAAGCAAGCAGGGCTTGTGGTTTTAAAATCAACCACCCCTTCTTAACACCTTACAAACCCTGTAATAAAAAAAGACTTAGCATCTCTTAAATCACACTAGATTAGTGTTTGCGGGACACCGCAAAAACAGAGCAGCCCCGAAACTTGGGGTTTTCGCCTTACCCTGTTCCGCCTTCTACAAGCCTTGTGACCTTGACGTTTGACACTCAAGGTCACGCAATCAATGAACACATTTCATTGAAAATAACATTAATGTATCGAATTAAAGTGTTTAAAGTTAAAATAATCCATTTTCTCAATATTTGTTGACCTTGACCTTTGACAGTTCGTACCCAAAACCTTTCCAAAATTTTGTACTTCTCAAGAGATAATATATACAAAATTTAAACTTCATAGCACAAAAACTTTTCAAGTTAACGCGTTTACAAGGAAATTTTTTGTGATTTTATAGCTCATGACCTTGACCTTTGACCTTGAAAGTGAACATGTCATTTTAAGTCCACAGAGGTGTAAACAATTACAATTAACGGGATTAAGTTATATCCAAATTAGTTGCACATTGTTATAACACAAATGTCATGACCTTGACCTTTGACCTTCAAGGTTACACGATCAATGAACACTCTTTATTGAGTATAATAATCTTCTATTGATTAAAAGTGTTCATAGTTAAAATAAAGCATTTCCGCAAAACCATGCTAAAGTCGTGACCTTGCTGTGACCTTAACCTTGGACAGATTGTAGCGAAAACCTTTTCAAATTTTTTTACTCTTCAAAGGATGATATATACCAAGTAAGAGCTTCATAGCACATAAACTTTTCAAGTTATCGCGTTTACAAGGAATTTTTGAGTGATTTTATATTTCGTGACCTTGACCTTTGACCTTGAAAGTGAACATGTCATTCTAAGTCCCCAGAGGTGTAAACACTTATACATGTTTATGAGTTCTGAAAAGCTTAATGGGATAAAGTTATATCCAAATTAGTTGCACATTTAAATAACACAAATCTCATGACCTTGACCTTTGACCTTCAAGGTTACACAATCTATGAACACTTTTCATTGAGTATAACAATCATCTATTGATTAAAAGTGTTCATAGTTAAAATAAAGCATTTTCGCAAAACCATGCTAAAGTCGTGACCTTGCTGTGACCTTGACCTTGAACAGATTGTAGCGAAAACCTTTTCAAATTTTTTTACTCTTCCAAGGATGATACATACCAAGTTAGAGCTTCATGGCACAGAAACTTTTCAAGTTATCGCGTTTACAAGGAATTTTTTAGTGATTTTATAGCTCGTGACCTTGACCTTTGACCTTGAAAGTGAACATGTCAAAATAGTTCCCCCGAGGTATAAGCAGTAAGGTATGAATACAAGTTCTGGAAAGCTTAGCAGAAAAAAGTTATAGCCATTAGTATGTGCGCGGCGGACGCGGCGGCGGAAACTGCACAAAATCTGATTGCAGCCCCGTCCTTAGAAAATAAGCCAGACCGACTTGCTGATCTCTTCTCCAACAAGCAAAACACGAAAGTAACCAGCTATTGGCAGGCAGGCAGACACTGTTTTGAACACTGGATTTTGGTGTACATTCCTTTCTCTTGTTTTCATGTTCTTATTTTTCAGGAACATTTTTGACTTAAAGGTCCAACTAAGGTTGAGTTAAACATCAGCTGTCTTCCTGTTGTTCAAGAAATTCTGTCAATGTAGCGCCATCAATTGGTATCAAGAGATGTTCCACACCATCGTAGCTCTGAAATGGACACATTATTTTTAGATTTATGGATAAATACTGAATCGACAAGGTTTATTAGGAGTTATAAACTTCTAAATACGTAAAACTAGTTTCCATACATTTTTTTACATAGTTTTTGGTTCTAAATACGTAAAACTAGTTTCTATTATTTTTAAATATAGTTTTTGGTTTTGATATGCTAAAATTGAAACATGGTACTTAAAATTATTACATATTCGAAAGTCCCTTGATAAGAATATACAACTCATGTGGAAAAAGTCCTTTAAATTTCATCTATTACATTCGGGTGTGGACAGCGAATTAATTAATAATGCTCTATTTTGGAAATTATATTGATGAAACGATCAAAGCCGAGACATGACAAACCTTTTTGGAACGGATGAGTTTGTGGTCCCTGAACTCAATGAGTTGAGCTTTGAGGGTGAGGTCGGAGTTCACAAGGAAAGATTCTCTGCAGCGCTGGTAAAGATCACTGAATGACATGCCTGGAAACAAAGCACGGAAAATAGAGATAAGAGTTCATTCACTGATGTGACAGTCTTTGTTTCTCGTTATCCTTTTTATCTTGTATTTGTTATTAATGCTACACTTCGCTTTTACCATAACTGACATTTATCATGCTGACATCTATAGCATTGTTTGTTGGCAACAGTGCAAAACTACAGGAAATCGAAAATGATAAATATTAAAAGGATATAATATAGATAACAATACGTATTCCCCTATACAATAACCTAAAGGATAGACAGCTGCCATTGTTGAAAGCACTTGAAATTTAGTGTAATCTATCTTCATTCAATAAGACAAAATAAGTCTTTACCATCCTGTTGGAAGAGGAAATATTTAAGGCAATGGATCTAGTCTAAAACCAGAACCAAATTTCGGTATCATGTCGGTATCCAACGCACATGACTTACCAATATAGTTAGCATTCTCCTTATTCTCCTGCTGGTGTTTGGCGAGCAGGAGGAAGATGCCCTTAGCGTTGGTGGTGAGACTCTTCATCACGTGGGTGAGAGAACTCAGGGCTAGAGCACCTGTTTGTTGGACCAGCAGCGAGTTCTCATACGAAGTCTCCGAGGAATATGGGATGTATGTTGTCGTGTCAAAGCTTATCCAGTTGAAACGACTGCACTTGGTGTGGTCCCAAACTGAAAACGACCATTTTCTTTTGTAAGTCATCAAAAACTTGAAATAACACTAGAAGAAGGGGATAAATCTATAATCATCAATGTAGCAAATCGCCGAAGAATAGAATGTTTTTTCGAGGGTTAGAACACCTTCAAACTGACTACAGGGATATAAGCCTTGAAACATTTATCCCCCTGCTTCATCGCATCATTTTTGCCTGTATGCAAAGACCAGAAAAATTTTTTTTGGGGTCTAAGAAACCCATGATAAATATGTTAATCAGTTTGATTCCTTGCTTGTAGGGGTGAAATTGGGGAGTGAGATAGTTTGGGTTGAACATGCTTTCAAGAGGGGTGAAATAATTCGGGAGAAAAAGTAATGGGGATCTTTTTTACGTACTAAGAGGCGCATTGATGTGGTCGATGGAGGCGATGACGTGGAATCCTCGAACCTGGGCCAACAAACTAAGGATGTTCTGCGCCTTCTCTCCTCGCAACATTCCACCATCGATGTTATGAACTATCAGATAAAAATCTTGATAATCTGAAAAAACAAACAGGACAGAATTCCAAAAGTGTTTTAAATGTTTATTCATTGCATATTGAAATATATACATCATTCTGTCTCAGGGTACGAAAGTTACGCTAACTCCACCATTCTGTACCCTGGGCTCAGAAGCTAGATTTGCTTGCGCGGCCCAACTTGGGATATAGTCAATCAAATCATTTTCTTGTTGAAATTTATCGAGAAGGCGGCGAGAAAATGATGTGATTGGCTATATCCCAAGTCCGGCAAAACGAGCAAATCTAGCGTCTGAGCCAAGGGTACAAATTAGTGGAGTTAGCGTAATGTTGGAACCCTTAGACAGGATGATATAAACATATGAATATATTGAATAATGAATACATATATAATATAGTCTGTGATATCCATATCTAAATTGTATCATAGCAGCAACGTAAAACAATTCTATACATTTGCCAAGATTAACTAAAACCAAGAACATTTTCAGAGTTAGTATTAAAATTCAAAACTTGTACAATAAAAAAGAAAAGATGATTGACAATACCTGAGTTCTCGAAGTGTTTTCTTACATATTCATACTGATCAAGTGGGTTTCGCATGCTGATATCTTCATCAAATATTTCGTGAATAATACAGGTGAGGATCTGAATACAGAAAACAAACATCATATCATTAATCTGATATTACCTCTATGAAACAAAACAATACGGAAGATAATCAGTGTTGTTCTTAGCTGATCAGCTGAGGGAGTCATTTTGGCCTACTCTCAGCATATGTCTCTTGCAATGGTAGAAGTATCCTACTTCTCCAAATTTTAAGGGACACAAAGCCCAAAGGGTGGGCAAATTTTCCCAGGACCCCTTCTAGGAACAACACTGGATAATCAATCTGATAATTAGCTTGGCACCCTAATTATTTTCAATGGATTATTTCTTATAAATTTCTTCCATAAATTCAAGTAATTCTGAAGAAAAAATCCTTTTTTTTTCATTATTATCAATTTAAAAAAAAGGTATTTTGACAAAATACATGGATGGCAATGGTGAATTTGAAAAACAGCTGAAATGCATGAAATTTAGGTTCTTAGATGGTTGTTTATGAATAAAACAACAGTAAGGACAATCTCAAAACAGCTTAATTCAGCTGAGGAGCTGAAAATTGCCATCCCTGAAAATACAAATAAACAAAGTAATTACATGTTTAACTGTGAGACTAGGAAAGTAGCCATTGACCACAACATGGGAGAAATCCTGCAAGTACTTCTGTCTGAAGGTTTCCAGTAGACCCCGCTTGGAGCCCAGACCGTACAGGAGAATGTTGAAACCATTGCTGGAAGAATAGTCAAAAACAAGCATTAAAATAAAGCCTAATTAATAATTGTTTAGGATATATCCTTTTTCCTTTTTTATCACTTTAGTTTTGTTCATGTATATACAATTTCAAACATGCAAGATAAAATCAAGATCAAAACATTTGCAACATGGTATTAACAGAAATAAAGTAGAATGGACAGGGCATATAATGTATAAGTAAGGAGAAAGTTTCTAAGAATTAATTAAATAATAATCTTAGAATGTCCATGATGAATTCAAGAGTTAGTGTAAGAAATGATTTTTTGAATTTCTGGGGCACAGATCTCATTGAACAAATTGTGACATGGTGACTAGATTTTCATAAGTTTGAATATTTCCTACATGCAGTACCCGGTAAAATCAGAATTTTTTTTATATATGATTGAGGAAATTGCTGGTTAACATTAATGTTTGAAAGTCATTGCTTCTTAAATTAAAAGAAAGGTCAACATTAATCTAAGGAAATTTCATAATGTTAAGTCACAGATTTTGAAAAGGTCAATTAACCTGCAGTATTCCCGTTTTTCTCAACATTTAACTTGTCAAGACCTAGGTCAGCTTCAGTGAGAATGAAAAGTATGAATGATAATCTTCTAGGTCTCCAAACAGAAGTTGTAAGAAAATTGTAACTCTGTATTTAGAGAACATTAGAGAAGATTAATTCCTTAATAAACTGATCAATTAACCACTGACCAATTCATGTACAGTTTGAAATTCTGAAATGGATTAATATGAGAGATAATTCACTTAAGTGTTCATCACATGAGATATAAGACGATAGTAACTCTGCACATAAGTCTGATTAAAATGGACTGTGATTCGAGGAAAAAAAGTGTAAAAATATTATCTCTAGCGGGAATCGAACCTCACCCTGTCCGGCTTTACTCTCATTCACAGTCTGAAGGCACCCCTATTGCCCGCATGTTCTGACAAGCTCATCTAGCCAATCGAAAGGAGCGCAGTAAAAGCTTCGATATCATACTAGGGGCAGGTAACTCCAGTGTACCATTTGTTATACATAATCGCCGCTAAACGCTATTGAAAAACGAGGATGTGATTGGATAGCTTACTACTGGGTTTGTTTGCGCTAAACTGGTTATAGCAACACGTGATAGAGGTGGGTGCATTCAGACCGACTGGAGACGGAGAGGATATCCCGAATGGTTCGAGCCCCAATAGAGACAATATTTTTTATATTTATTCCTCGGAGCACGGTCGATTTTAATCAGACTGCTCTGCACATCAGAGAACACAAAAATGAATTGATCAATTAACCACTGACCACATCTGGAACATCCACTTGTTGAAGTCCGCCACATGTTCGTCTATAAGAGTGGCACACTCCCTCACATGACCACTGCTCACAGTTTTCAACAGGTCTCGTAGGGCTTGCTGGTCAAGCTTCGGAGTGTCCAGTTTGGACAGAGTCCGGTCTGATGTGATTGCCGAGCCAGAGTGCAGATCGAAGTACTCCTCTGCATTGGTGGTCTGGGAAATAACACTAGATCATAAGCTACTGAAGGGGACAGTTAATGAGGACGTATTTGTGAAGAAACAATGACAGAACAATGGGGAAAACTAAAACAAACCGTATAACTTGACTTTATCACTTTTTTTTTCATCAAAGATAATTCAACAAAATAAGAACTGGGTTTTCTGTGTTTATCGTCCAAAAAAGTGAGCCTTTCACTAAGACTACGTAATTACAGCCGCTGAAAGGGCTGAGAAAAAAACTTGCCCGGAGGTGACGTGTTAACCAGACTCTTACTTCATTGTTTTAACTGAAATACCGCCTTCAATAGTTGACTAATTACCATTGATGTTGATATCTTTATTACACTTAAAGAAATATATTGTCAAATGGTTAATCTTATTGACTAAACTGTGTAGTCAACATTTCCTGAAAATCGTTGATTATTGGTATTTTTTGTAACATTGTTGCAATAAAAGAATATATCATTGGCATAGATACTGTTTATGATGTCACAAAAGGGGTGAGTCACCAGTCACTGGTTTGTCGTAAGACATATCTTAGCTGCCCATCAAAAGTGGCATTCAACAACAGCTTGAAATACTGAACTGAACATACTTGAGTAGCAACCTTTGGCAAACTTTTAATTTTAAGCAGACAATCATATATATGCATTATACCTTTGATAAGTAAATAGTAAAATATATTTGTGATTAGGAAAGCTTATATATTACGCAACAAAACTCCCCACTAAGCCACATAAATTGCCCCCGATGAATCTCATTAAAACCAGATCCTACCATTCATACCTCAATGTAATTCTGAACTGAGGTCTGCTAAAATATCAATATTGCCAATGACTTGAACTTGGACAAATTTTTGCAACTGAGAATGATAATGACAGCAATTGACTTCAAATACAGTCTAAGTCAACCTAGCTTCAATATTATCCGTTTCACTCCTATACTGAGTCTAAAAAGGCCTAGTTGGGGTCGCGTCAACCCACGTATCGAATTGACCAATCAGAACTCAGCTTACCAAGCCACAATAGTCTGCCTTCGCACGTATAACGTTGGAGGGTCATAGGTCGCAGAAAGGTCGTCTGAGGCTACCCTCTACTAGACCTTTTTAGACTCAGTATAGGAGTGAAACGGATAATATTGAGGCTAGGTTTACTTAGACTGCTTCAAATACATTTTTCTAAGCCAAGACTTGTTGATTTACCAATAACCTACAAATTCATGGTCCTCAGTTTTCCTCTTCCTACGATTAGGGGTAGCTTGTGTGTTGAGTTGGACTTCATCTTCTTCACTCTCACTGGACGAGTCACAGCTGTCTTCTTCAGAGGTGTCACCTGAAATGTGGAGGATTAAAGGAGAATGTAGAACAAGATTGAGTTAGTCTTGAAGCTGACGATAGAACAATTCTTTATTCAAACCCCAGGTTTTTGGATGATAAGCAGTGTTAAGCACATATTCTCCCAACTGACCGACAATAATCATGAGAATGAGGCTCTCAGTATTTTTATACCTCGTTTGGGGCATTCAGCTATTCTTTACAAATATCTTCTGTTCCCCAAGGCACATGCCTATATCACACCATATTGAGACAAGATAGCATGTACATTCTTAAATTGAAGAAGTACCAATATATTGCGATACAGAAATGAAGAACGATACAAACCAAGGACTTCATCAAGTAATGCTTCCATAAATCTTCATCCGAGCCCTTAAAACATATATTTTCACATGTATTTCCCAAAAACACCTATTAAAATAATTATATGTATACTTCATGCCTCATGTTATTTGTTGTTACACAAATGTAACAGTAACATTCTTACTGACTACTACTGTAAACCTAAGCTTTCTTGGTACTTTACTAACTGGCCAACACTAATTTGTAACATTAACATTCCGAAGTTATTGGTCACAACTATTCTGAAGACATTCTTTATTCCTACTTGGAGAATGTTTGAAGAGTTTACACATAACATGCATCACCGGAGTTAAAATACCTTGAATGATATTAAACACCGGATCCATATTTTGAAAGACATTATTTTGGGATAATGTTTAAACTTTTAAAGTGACACAGAGTATCTTTCTTAAAAAAAGTTGGGGTTTTGATAAGCTACAAAATATCTAATATGCTGATTGAAGTTCATATCTCGATCATCACTGGACTTGCAAATATATCCATTTATGCATATCTCTAAAATGCTTGATTTTATGGAAAATTCAAGAAAACATGTCAAATACGTTAGAAATTATGCATCCAATTAATATACCTATTAGTTACAATACCTAATGAACACTATCAAATCGAATATATCTTCCTGTCAGCTTATGATAAAAAATGCCTCTCAAAGAAGTATTTCAGTATTTCTTTAGGAACAAAGCAATTTGTCACCTTCATCATTTCTCTTCCTCAGCCTATAAGGAGTGGTTGCTTCTGGGCGCCTATCCTTCCTGGTTTTCTTTGGTGTCGTCAAGTGATCTGTGTGTCTCGGCGTGGTCGGATCTGATTGACTTATTATGTTAAAGACATGCCAGGACAATACATATATGCAGATCCATAATTTCTTTCAGGCATCATAGAAAATATCAAAGATCACTGTTTTTAAATTTACATTATTTTCAAGCAGGGGAAACCTTTAACCATTTTCACTACAAATATTTTGGAAAACATGCTATGTTGTACATAGAAAATCAAAATCAATCGCATAAATTTTTAAGCAGCGAAAGTCAAAATCAACAGCATTTTAAAGTGAACAAAATCAAAAACTTTATATTCGAAATTTATGCAGGTATTTTGAATATATCTAGACATCACATTACTTACTCTGTGAGGCATGTTCTGGGGATTCCTGACTTCTCGACTTTGACCTTGAAGATTTCGGGGTTCTTGCCTCCGTTGCTGTTGAAACATGTCCGTCAAAAAATAATCATTTTATCACTGTGTATCAATCATCAAGAAAGTGATTTTGATCCAACAATGAAATTGAATCAACTAGTGTAGCTTTAAACATTTTGACCGTCCAGTAGCATGTTTTAAGGGGTACAATATAGTGATATCAGGAAAATGAAAATTAATGGTTCAAATTGAAATGTATTTTAACTAAATGAAGCAGTAATAAATTAAATATATAATGTAAAGTTAAGCCATGCGATTCCTTTTTCTTACACAAAATGAATTAAAGGTGTTCACACAAAATGGTCGCCAATGGATCTTATGTGAATTTTCATACTTTGTCCTCTGACTATGGATGATTGGTTTGTGTAATGAGAGTTTTGACACTTTCAAAATAGTATATCAAGCATTAACGTACGATTATCAGTGAAAATTGTAGAATATAAAAATATCAAAAATACCTGCTACTGTCCTTCAACATTTTATAACATGTATTTTTAAAAAAATTATGTTAAGAATGATTGAAATAGAAAGAGGAGATAATGAGACGTGACGCCTGAATGAACTGTCAATAACTGTTGGAAGTCATAAAGTGATTTTTTACCTTTCTGTGCCATCTGGCCGGATTTTTTGTTTGTTTTGAAATGAAAGACATCGATTCCTTGAATATCTCCATCTGCTGCAAGTGCTGCAAAAAATAATTTCCAAATTCAGAGGTGAGGTGATATGGGTTTTTTTGCCGCTTTCAAGAGTATTTCACTTATATCGCGGCTGCTAGTATTATTGCAGGGAGCAAGCAACATTATTGTGGCTGTGTATTACAGTGAAACATCGGCTGGAACTAGAGCGTCGAGAGCCATGGGTGGTACTGCGCTGAAATTCAGTGTAGCATTGCATCCAAACCTGACTGCATGACTGGCTTTCATCCGCTATCTTGAATTGTTAGCATTGCGAGAAAACAAATGTGCTGTATTACGGTATGCTGAATCATTAACAAAATTAAGAAATAACTACTTGATTGATAGAAGAGGAGCATATTTACAAATAATTCATAATAAATGTTATCAGTTGCGACAGCATTTTGTCGTAGTAATGCATTCAACGATTGTAGCTTCTATGATTGGCTTCATTTCATGATGTTTTTACTTTTTTAGCGATACACTTTATTCTTTGTCAAATTGTTAAATCTTGAACAACCGAAATGCTAACCAAACTTTAACCTCACAAACATATTTGAAATAAACTGTGAAATTATCATGTAAAAATCAAATATAATTGTAAACAGAAAAGTCCTCCTGAATTTTGTTTCCACAAAAAATATCCGGCTCGAATGGTCCCTTTAAAGGGAGGCTGATCGGATCTCAGAAAAACCTTAAGATTGAGTAAACGCCGGGACGGGCTCTTTGACTTTGTTATTGTTTTGCAGTTGCATGCTGGGAAAATTTTCGACTGGTTATACAACTACAATGCACTGGAATTAAACGCTCTTCTGCTCAACGTATCATGGAAAGAAGCTGTATTAATTCACAGTGTAACAAATGATCTGGGTCAGACGAAATCTTATGGGTTAATTTCATAACTCATTTTCATAAAGATAAGATAAATTTCTAAACGAAAAGTTTTCGGGGTAGGAGTTATTACTCAGAGACAGAGACCATAGCAAAATTGGGAAGAAAGAGTTAAAATGCTTTCAATGAAACAACGGTAAAATAAACATAGTACCAGGTTAATTTACATCGGTACCTGGTACAATATAAAACATGTTCAGTGAAAAAAAACAACGAACCTGCTTAGTTTGAGAGTTAGCGAGCGCCTCCAGCAGGACTAATAACGAACCTGCTCAGATGATCCATGTATATAATCTATTTTAATAATGTATAATCTTACAGTTTGGGAGTGTGTCCGGAGGAAAAGCTTTCATTCATTAAATTTTTAATTGGTCAGATTTAATGTTCTACAACTTCATTGGTTCATTAAACTGGACATTGTGCCCGAGAAAGAAATAACATTTTATGACATGCACAATAATAAGCGGTGATTGTGTATATTTCTTGTCCACTAAGCCAGACACGACGGCGCCATCAAGCAATGGCCCGGCAGTTATATGACCTGTTACGACACATGACTAGACTCACTGGACGTCAATAAACTGACACCTCACACCTGTTATCTGTTACATCCGGCCTTTTGATACACAACTTCAAATGGCAGATTCCTCGTCGTCTTCAAGGCACTTTTTAACGTGTATTAGATGTAACTGCAGACTATTAAATTTAAAACTTCTTTGAGAGGCATTTTAGAAATTGGAATGACAAAGACGTTGTCATCCATATATTCCTCTGCATTATTGTTAAATTTATTATACAATTTTAAAACAATGTTATTTAAGAACGAAAAATGATAGATTAAAATTATTAGATGAGAACATTGCTTTTTTTTTTAAACCCCATTATCTATCACTCAGTTACATGATTTCACTGAATAATGAGACAAACATATGTTTATCTACATTGCATATTTAGGCAATAAGCAAACATTAATATTATACTTCACTCTTTGATTGGATACTTTATCTTCTTAAACTGTGTTAAATTATGTTCTTTTTAGAAGATTTAGGGAAAAAACTAGTCATATGATTTAATCATATATTTTTCGTGAAAAAAAAGCTAATGAACGGGTTTATCATTAATTCAAAACTTATTTCAAAATCGTTCCAGTATAATTATTTTGGAATAAATGTAACAGGAAGGGTGATAGGGGCATATTTTTGTTCATATTTTGTTATATGATTGTTAAATTACAAACCTATTCATACTTAGAACGAAGTTATCATATTTATAAAATGAAGAATAATATCGCGTCTAAATATCTGATTATCCTGCCTCAACGGTGATCGGGGAAAACGTCACAGTCCTTCATTCACTTCAACTACCTAAAACAATTGACTTAAAAGCTCTGTCATGAAAGCATTTTTGTATTTCTATATAAACTTCCTTTTCTTGTGAGATCACCATCCATCAACTGTAACATAACTGTTGTATCCCGGAGCGCTATCAACATTTAAACCACTAAAAGCTCAGAGAAAATTCATCCTTTCGGACAATGAAATGAAGAAGGGGGACAATGCTTGGTGGTAATGGTGCTACAAAAGTATGGAATTCATTAAATCCTGATATCCAAAATAACGATACACATAACACAGTTTCCAAAATACAAATTACTGTGATATTCAATATTTATTAAATTATAAAATGATAAATATTGTTAACAAAGACAACATAAGATAAGTCATAGCATGTGGCCTATCATCAGTCAACTTAATTTCAACACACAGAACTTATTTGAAACACCAAACATTTCAATAAGCATTACTATCATAAAATATTGTGATTTTTTCCCTAGGCAAATTCGTGACTTTTTTCCGATTACCGTGTCAGATGTGGTCGGATTTCAAAACGATGTACACTATTTTCAACAAATCATACAAGATAGAAATCATACCTATATTTGAAAGGGTTTGTTAAAAGCACTGTACTTAGAACGAGGATTAAAACGTTGTTCTCATATCATTAAGGCTTAAATTGTATGGAAATGATATATTTCGAAAAAAAAGATTGACAAAATGATAAAAAGTTTAGCCACGCGTTCATGCTTTAGCGAAGTAAACCTACTAACATTACAAAGAAAGTACTATTTCAAAACAAAGACTTTGTATTTATCATATATGGTGAAAAGTAGTACATAGACGGAACGTAAATGCAATTACATTTAAAAAGAATATACATAAAAAGTTTCATTCTCTACGTTTATCCTCTTTGTAATAAATCATTTTATTAAAATGTAGCCCAACTGGCCATTGAGAATAAAGCTGAGTGTGTTACGACGAAGCTTTGACTATGCTAAAGGCTTTATCAAATAATAGTGCTTTCGTTAGAATTCTTATGATATTGGGGTAAAAATCATATTTGTTATGGGGCGATCACACTTAGGTTACGAAACCCGAGGTAACACCAAGGTTACGAAATCATCTACAGCTGCCGGGCGGTGCCCAGTTCGTGTCACGTGACCGCGTTACGCAACTAAAAAATTGTTCCGCGAACTCTCATTACCTCGGGTGATTAGCGTTGTCAGACCTGCGATTAGTCTCCCTTTAATAGGGAGGTGAGTCAATTTGGGGTTTAATGGCTCCTTCATGAGTATTTCATTATATCACAGCTACTAGTATTGTTGCAGGGAGAACAATGTGGCTATGTCGAGTGCGGTGATAATGGCAAGCATCGGCTAGAACTAGCGAACTATGGGTGGTACTGCGCTGAAAATCAGTGTTCCATGATAATAAATCTAGACAAATTTTGTATATATTTTCTAACTTGAGTGATATATATATATAAGAATACAATACCATTATAAGCAGGTTCCCACTTACCAACCGACGGCCCGTATACTTCATCTTCATCGCTGCTACCTTCCACAAATTCTTCTAGTATTTTCCCTTTCTTTGCACCAGTAGAAAAACTCACTTTTCTATTTTTCAGCTTTTTAACTGGAAAAGATAGTTTTTAATTTAAATGGAATGAAACAAAGGATATGGCATAGCCAAGGTGCCATACAAAAAAAAAAGATAGAAGAAAAAAAAGAAAATAGTTTCTGTAACTTTCAACATTACTTGTTACAACTTACAGTAACAAGTTACAACAGTACTAATATTACTTCAAGAAATTATTGTTTAGCTGCATAAGTGCTTCTTCAAACTAAACATCATTTTCCTAGGACTCTTGTCAAAAGAAAATATATATACAGCAACGGAAACCATTCTCTTTTGTTTGGATAATTACGATAATCATAATCATGATAATTGCATAGACTTTAACGCAGAAGTATAAATGAAAAAAAAAATATGATCCGTAAAACAGCATTTAAATCATGAAATGACACCTCGTTAGATCAGGAGTTGTTTGAAGTTACACCCACTACTTATCAACGGATTGATTAAAGGCTAATTATTAGGATCATAACACACAAAAAAGCAGCGACAATGCTTACTTTCCTACACTTATGATTTTATTCAGCATATTACAGTGTCTTATTTAGCCCTTGGAATGTTTACTATCTTTTAAGATTAGTTTTTCTAGTGTCTGGGTTGGTAATCTATTATAGTTAAAATCACTGGCCAAATCACTAGCGTCCGGTGAAGTGCAGTACTCCCAGGACATAATTTCCAGTGTGATTTTTATGTTAAAGAGTTACCTCCCTTCTTTGGATATACCCATGTATTATCAAACAGTTTCTCATGTATATGGCTAGTGACCCTATTATCGTGGTAACCCTATTATCGTGGTAAACTCATTTAAGTCTCCAATGCCTACAAGGAATATTTATATTTGCAAAACACATCATAGATGAATTAACTAGATACTGAGGCATCTAAAAAAACATTTGTTCAAATGTTCAGTAGTATCTTTTCACATTTTCAGTGATCTGAAAAAATGAGTAATCATTTTCATTTATGAAATATTAACTGCTTGTGCAATCAATAAAGAAACGATCCTGTCTTCACTTTATTTTGTATGGGAATAGTTTGATAGATAACAAACAGAAATGTATGAAAGGAAAATGTATTAATGGTTTCAAAGATTTTTAATGAAGAATTACATTTAGTCCGAAAATAAGACACAAACTCTAAAATCATAACCTTTTCGCCAGATAAAAGTAGGTTATTTATGAGCTTAAAAATAGATTGCAACATTCTCTTTTCATTTTATAGGTACAACTTATGTGAAAACAATGATCTCACTTTTAATGAGCAATGAAACTTGAATATTATTTATATGATTTAATTGTATAAAATGCCATTTTGTTAAGATAGTGTTCAAATCACTTATCAAAAATGGCTGCTCTGTAAAACTATGACAAGGCGTCTTTTTATTAGAATTTTCTTGTTACAGCTTTGCAAATATTGTGTTTAATATCCTGATATAAAATCAATTTTCATTACATTTGTAAATAATAATCTTACATTGGTGATTTTATCTACAGAGAATAATTTATTTATCATATACTAAATACCTTGATAATAGGGACACTTCGGATAAAATACATCACACAGAGAAGATTTTTTATATCTATGTCTAAAAATATATTTTCCATAGATAGAAGTTTAATTAACATATTTTGGAAGGACATATTTGCAGAGTTTAAAAACAAGAAAAAATATTTAGATTGTACTTATTTAGAGGAAAATATACATGTGAACCAATAAGACCCACGATAATAGGGACCACCTTCATACTTTTAGAGTTTACTCCAGAAACCCAATTAAGACTTGAATCACCTTGGTCACTATCCTCGACATGAACAATATGCTGTACAACATCGTCATCGCCGGCAAACGTGACAGACGCACGACAACTTCTCCTGCCGACGCTTTTCATGCTTGAATCTGGCGGGAAATTGGAACTCTTCTTTAAAGAAGGTGTGTATGCCGATAGGGAGAATCTCGTGACGTTTTGTCAATGTTTTATTTATTTTATTGATGAAATTTGATCTGACAATGATGAAGTATTCAATGTTCACGATTAATTGAATACTTTTAAAAAGAAAAGTAAATTTTCAGAAAAAACGAAACAAATCTTATTCAATTTTTTTTCCGTTATTCGGCATTAATAAACACTCCCTGAATTGTTTGTGTAGATGGATTCGTACCCAAAGAAACTCGTCACCACATTCATAACTATTTCGTTCGAATACGAAATTATGTATTGCATATCAGATAAATCAAGGGGGAGATAAAAAATGTTCGTTCGATACTACTTTCAGAAGAGTGAAGTGCGAACGGTTCCATAAATAATGGGTACGAGTCCATTTTGTGTACGAAGTAACCACATCCGCTTATCCGTGAGATGATATTTTGTGGAGGTAAGATAACAGATAAGATAAGATAAGATAAACTTTATTATCCCAGCGGGGAATTCTTCTTACATCCGACAGAGCATGACATGATACATGTAAAACTTAACAATAAGAATTCAATACTATGGAAGGATAATACTATACAATACAATATATATAAAAGATAAGTCAGAAGTTGAATGAATCCATTTTATCCTGTGTATATACAATATATATATATATATACAAAAAACAATACACATACATATTTATATAATTACACAAGCCGCACAAAGATATCCTTAAAAATAAGATAAGATAAGATAAACTTTATTATCCCCTCGGGGAAATTTGTTTTACATTCAAAGAGCTTTCAAAATCAATATATACAACAAATTATACATTTTGCTCTACAAGCAGTAATAGTAAAATTAAGCATTGTAAACAATTAAGGGTGTTTCATTGAACAATACATTTATGATTACAGTGCGACGGTTAGTTAAGATAAGATAGATAAGATAAGATAAGATATTTATTGCCATTACATTCCACATTGAAATAGTGACAATATTCTAAAGCTACATAATATACATACAATAATAAAATATATGACAAATGGACATTGAGCAATTGTGATAATCATTAATGAATCCATTTTCTCAAGTGGTGTCATTATTGACAAATTTGTAAACATGGTAGCAGATGGTTTCAACTAACTCGGGTCTTCTATTCGATAAAATATATATAAACTGGTTGTGCTCATCAATTTTGTATGTAAATTTAAAATCTTGATACTGTATGGAACAAATGATTTTGTACCTCTATTAACTTTTGAATCAAACTGAAAGGAAAGGTGTGTTTGTACATAAATAGAACGTCATTTACAATGGAATTAATGTCGCATTGGTCATAGCTCTTCAATCGTTGACTTCTTTTAGACAGAAACAGACACGTCACATCATATATGCTAAAATTCCTTGACAGAGTAATTTAATTAATTAAGCTTGGATTTCAGCTAAAGAAGATCTGTAAACAATCAAATAAATTTGTTTAGAACAGAGATTAGTAATGTAGCAGGAAAGAAAATCCAATATTTTCATGTCCACGCGGGATTCGAACCCGGGACCTCCAGGTTGAGAGTCCTACGCTCTACCTGTTCGGCCAAAGAGATATCCCTCCAGCCGAAGCCATTAGGAAGTTTAGTAGACCTCACCCTGTCACAGTAATATTCTGTGTCTGTTTTGCAAGTGATGAGTTCATTTATATAATGACATAATTTACCAATATATATTGACAGACTGTGTTTATTATTATGAAAGGCTAAAGTTTTTTTTTGTTTTTTTTTATGCAGATAAAACATGACAGATCTGAAACCCCTGGAAGTGTTACAGCCATCAAGTAGTAATTATATATCATAAACTATTTAAATTTACTTCTTCAATTGTATACTGCTTTATTACACATATGCTTATCTGCAAATTATAACTTTATATTCCCTAAAATCCCCTAATTCTTTGACTCAAGTTAGGTTAGTCATAGCATGCTAATTCTCTAATATCAGCCAATGATATGATCTGATTTTTAACCCATAAAAGAGAAGAAAAAAGGTCTTCTTTGATATCTTAAGTACTTGTTTTAAAGTGACACAGAGTATCTTTCTTAAAATTTTATTTGATTTTGATAAGCTACAAAATTTCTAATATGCTGATTGAAGTTCTAACTCATCACTGGACTTGCAAATATACCCATTTATGCATAATATCTCTAAAATGCTTGATTTTATGGAAAAATCAAGAAAACATCACAAATACGTTTAATATTCGAAATTATGCATCTAATTAATCTACCTATTTGTTACAATACCTTATAAACACTATCGAATCAAATATATCTTCCTGTCTGACAGTTATAGCTTATGACAAGGTTTCAAAATTACTTTTGGCGAATTTGCGCGCGCTACTCGAGCCACATTGTCCGATTTTCGATCAAAATCCTGACTTTGAATGGCCGTATTTTCGCTCTCATGAACTGATTGACCTTTAACTTGTTATTTTCAGTAACAGTTAGTGGTTCCCGATGTATTAACATCGATTTCAAAATTTGACATATGTGATCCTATCAACATACTCTGTGTCTCTTTAAGATAAAATGGATGCATGAATCTTTATAGCTATGTAAGGCAAATGTCCAAAAGAATTAAGATGTTGAAGAAGTCTTGTTGTGAAACATACCCCTGATGGGTGTCTTATTTAAAACTTTTTCAATCAAATGTAACACAAGTGCAGTAATAAACTGCAAAGTGTTTAAAAAAAATTATTTTAATGATGTACCAATCCTTCAAAATAATCCTGTATTAATGGATTTCATTCTTAATGCTTAAGAATTTTCAAGATATAATATATGTTATAGATTGTAATAACATTTGCTCTTGTTATTTTTACAGATATTAAAGTGGTCCTCATAGTTTTAAACAGACCACTTGAAGAAGATCTGAAGTTACTGAAAAACCTCTGGCCAAAAGGTATGTTAATTCATGTAAAAAAGGAAGACAAATCATTAATTAATTTACTCTGTCTTCAAATGAGTTGATATCTTCCATTAATCAATGACAAATGTAGACTGTAGTTCCATGAAGTTAATTAAATCCTTCAGATTTATGTTATTGTATTTGGCAGATTTGTTAACTTGCTTTGTCTGAATTATCTTCCAATTCAATGTTAATCATTAATTAATTACTGCAGGTGAGAAATTATTCTTTGCAATAATGTATTTATTTTTTGCAAAGTAGGTAATATGATTTTAATCATAGGAGTATCAACTTTAAACTCTTTGCAAACAAAAAATATGGTAGAATTTTTAATGGCGTCAAATTGATAGAGAAATAACTCTAAACCCGCTGATCTTTTATAACTTCTGTAGATACTTTATTCTTATCAACTTACTTCTTATTGTTCAATTTGTGATCAAATTAAATCGGCTATTGAAAATTATTTCATTTCAACAGAAAATAGAATTCATTCAACAGGGATTGGGAAAGACATCTTTGACAATGGGCCATTTTCATATTTTGTTGGCAATTTTCTGAATATCAAATGGGCCATTGCCCATTATATCAATTATATATAGTATACTTGAAAATCTTAATGGTCCATTTTTTCATCCAATGTGCACAAAGGCCCATTGTCCCTGCCTTTCCCAATCATTGATTCAACCAATTGGGTATTATAATTCCTCCTTTGGATTGATTTGCGTTTTTATATTTCAGCTGTATTCAGAGCATGTGCAGATGGTGGGTCAAGTCGATTGTACAACTGCATGGGCGATGATCGAGACAGCTTCATTCCAGATATTATCACTGGGGACTTTGATTCCGCTGAGCCATCTGTGTTGGAATTTTACAGACATAAGGTAATAATTAACTTCATATATTTATTCATATGGAAAACAAATTATAGCAGTGATTTCATTGTCTGTCTGTCCATCCTTCTGTCTGTAAACTTTTTCCGTTCTCGAGGACCAATGGCTCTAGAAACATGGGATTTTGTGTAGAATCCTTGACTAGTGAGGACTATAATATAAGGGTTTGTTGACCCTGTGACTCCTAATAAGGGTAACGTGACTAAAGCCCCACAAATAGAGCCATTGGCTCTGTAGCTCTTCAGGCTTCATATTCAATTTTGCTCTGGGGTGTGGCTAATAAGGTTCCCCCCTACTATGGGCCAAAGGGTCACCAAATGTACAATTTTGAATCTTAGGAGTCTCTACATTTCAGCTTTCTAGTCCTTTTGATTCTGGAGAAGATGAAAATAGGTTTAAGAGTGTGGCCCCTGTGGCCGTTAGTAGGAGCAACAGGGTCACCAGATCTATAAAGTATTATCCCAAATAAAAAAGGAAACTATATACTTTAAGGTTTCTGCTTTCTGGGCTATTTGCCTCCCGAGAAGAAGATGAATTTCAGTTTTAAAGTCATAGCCCACTGGCCCACATAAGGGGTCTATTAGGGTCCGAAAAACTATCACTTACAATCCTCACTAGTCAAGGATATGTACAAGGTTTCAACTTTCTAGGCCTTATGCTTCTGGAGAAGGAGAAAAAAATTGGTTTTAAGGGTGTGGCCCCTGTGGCCCTTATGAGGGTCAACAGGGTCACCAAACCTATTGATTATAAACCTCACTTATCAAGGAGTATGTACACAAGGTTTTAACATTTTTAGCTCATCTGGCCTGTAAGGCCCGATGGGCTTATGGCATGGCATGGTGTCCGGCGTCCGTCCGTCCGTCCATCCGTCCGTCCATCCGTCCGTAAACTTTGTGGAATTTCGACTTCTTCTCCAGAACCATAAGGCCTAGAAACCTAAAACTTTGTGTACATACTCCTTGGCTAGTGAGGATTAAAAATTGTAGCTTTGGTGGCCCTGTGACCCCTAATAAGGGCCACAGGGGCCACACCCTAAAAACCTATTTTGATCTTCTTCCCCAGAACCATGAGGCCAAGAAAGCTAAAACTTTGTGTACAGACTCCTTGACTAGTAAGGATTATAAATTGTAGCTTTGGTGGCCCTGTGACCCCTAATAAGGGCCACAGGAACCACTCCCTAAAAACCTATTTTCATCTTCTTCTCCAGAACCATGAGGCCTAGAAAGCTGAAATTGTGTGTACAGACTCCTTGACTAGTGAGCATTTTTAATTATAGCTTTGATGGCCCTGTGACCCCTAATAAGAGCCACAGGGACCAAGCCCTAAAAACCTATTTTCATCTTCTTCTCCAGAACCACAAGGCCCAGAACGTTGAAACTTTGTGTACAGACTCCTTGACTAGTGAGGATTTTAAACTGAAGCTTTGGTAGCCCTGTGGTGCCTAATAAGGGCCCCAGGGACCACACCCTAAAAACCTATTTTCATCTTTGTTCTGTCGAAAACGGGTAATCCTGGCCATGGTATGGCTTCTTAAGGGGTAAAACACTGCAAAGTAAAGAAAATACCCAAATTAGGAAAATATTACACTTAAAATAGC
Organism: Steromphala cineraria; assembly: GCA_916613615.1. Classification (NCBI taxonomy): domain Eukaryota; kingdom Metazoa; phylum Mollusca; class Gastropoda; order Trochida; family Trochidae; genus Steromphala; species Steromphala cineraria. Next base: position 13,274,444 of record OU744729.1, read on the forward strand.
ATAATCAAAGATCAAAGAGTTAAAAACTACCAACAGAAGTCACAAGTATCAATTTTAAGATATATTTTATGTGTGCTTCCCTAGAAAATTTCTGACAAGGAAAGGTTTACTGTTGAAAGATTATATTTTAAGGCAGCTTCAATCAATGTCAAGTGTCTACACAAGTATGGCGAAATAAGTCTTCACATAAAGAACACAATGGGCTTACATTGCAAACTAAGTTTACAATTAAAATATAATCCCAATATCCTGATATGAAATATTTCCATTTCTGTATTGATTACAGGTATCTGAAATCACATCACATATAGTTTAGAATTTGAGACTTTGTGGCCCCTACAAATGGGAAACCACATTGGCCAGCGCAAAATTAAATATGATGCCTGATGAGCTACAGAGCCAATGGCTCTATTTTTTACTATAAATTACAATCCTCACTAGTCAAGGAGTCTGTACATGAGTTAGAGTTATAGAGATAATGTTTTTAACAAGAAGTCGAAAATGCTCAAAATTGTCACCTAACATAAGCTTTTCAAGCCTTTCAGGCCTGATGACTTAAGAAGCTATTTTAGTCTCTAGAAGCAAAAGATCTTGAAACCATACATTTTGAAACACATTCTTTGACATTGGGGACTATTATTTATATGTTTGGTGACCCTGCGACCCCCAATAAAGGCAACAGCCAAGTTCAATAAAACTATTTTAGTTGTCGTTCCAGAACCAAAAGCTGAAAACACTGAAATCAGAATGTGACCCTTGACCCCTGTCATGTAAATTTTTATAGCCTGATGAACTACAGAGCATAAGGCTCTATTTTGTTGTATTTTTCACTATTTTGCCATGAGATTAAAGAGAATTCTATTGAAGAGGTTCCTGACATAAGTTCTTTCTTTTCAGGGTTCAGAGATAATCAAAACTGAAGATCAAGATTATACAGATTTCACAAAATGTCTCAAACTTACTTTGGAAAAAATACAGGATAAACAGGTAGGTTTCCATGGAAACATAAATTTGTTTATGATTTAAAGCGCTGATGATGTAATTTTTAGCTCACCTTTACAAAGAAAATGTGAGCTTATGTCATGGCGCTTCGTCCGTCGTCCGTCCGTCTGTCCGTCCGTAAACTTTCAGGAAAAAGACTACTCCTCCTAAATGAATCCAGATATCATTCTGAAATTGTAGTATGTTATACCCATGGTGATTCCTCACAGAAAGGTAGACGTTGCAGTTTTGAGAATCCAAGATGGCCGCCATGGCAGCCATATTGAATTTTCAATTAGATTTCACGAAAAAGACTACTCCTCCTAAACGAATGCAGATATCATTCTGAAATTGTAGTATGTTATACCCATGGTGATTCCTCACAGAAAGGTAGACGTTTCAGTTTTGAGAATCCAAGATGGCCGCTATGGCAGCCATATTGAATTTTCAATTAGATTTCAGGAAAAAGACTACTCCTCCTCAACGAATCCAGATATCGTTCTGAAATTGTAGTATGTTATACCCATTGTGATTCCTCACAGAAAGGTAGACGTTTCAATTTTGAGAATCCAAGATGGCCGCCATGGCAGCCATATTGAATTTTCAATTAGATTTCACGAAAAAGACTACTCCTCCTAAACAAATGCAGATATCATTCTGAAATTGTAGTATGTTATACCCATGGTGATTCCCCTCGGAACGGTAGACGTTTCTGTTTTGAGAATCCAAGATGGCCGCTATGGCAGCCATATTGAATTTTCAATTAGATTTCATGAAAAGACTACTCTTTCTAAACTAATCTAGATATCATTCTGAAATTGTAGTATGTTATAACTATGGTGATTCCGCATAGAAAGGTAGACGTTTCAGTTTTGAGAATCCAAGATGGCCGCGATAGCAGCCATATTGAATTTTCAATGAGATTTCATGAAAATGACTACTTCTCCTAAACCAATCTAGATATCATTTTCATATTGTAGTATGTTATAACTATAGTGATTCCTCCCACAAAGGTAGACGTTTCAGTTTTGAGAATCCAAGATGGCCGCGATAGCCTCCATATTGACTTTTCAGCTGCAGATGACACATCATTATTACTAAATTTTAAGCTTTCATCAAGTGATCACTCGCACTATATAAATTCTCTAATTTGAACTTACTAATCATAATTTTATCTTGAATATAGAATATTTACCATTGTCATGCAAGTTGTTCTATATTTTAAGTGTTTCTAAAACATTAAGATGAAAGACAAACATAATTAATTAATTTGTTTAAAATATTTATGGCAACTAGCTGCAAAAACTCAATGACATTAAACATCATGTTAGATTTTGACCAATGGTATCTCCCTTATATTCCTTTAAATACCACACATAAGGGGTCAACCAGAGTTCAGATATTTCTGTGAGTCCACTATGCTGTCTAATACACATCCCAATACAGGCTGCTAGCATCATAGTGTCAGCTGCTAGTCTGTTGCATAATCAACCTGACCCAATTGAAATGGTAGAGCATTATGCTATATGGCCATGTGCATGCAATAAGAGTTATGGAAATTAGACTTGTATTCTCATGACAGCGATATGTTCTTTCTAAGAATAACAACTTACACAAAACTTGTCACTTGTTTTGTGTTTAGCAATCTACATGATAAGTTGATGTGGAAAGAGTTATTTTGCATCAGGTTCCAGTTCCTGTGTTTTACTCCCGTCAAGTCTATTAATACCACACATAAGGGCTTAGCCAGAGTTCAGGTTTACATGCTCAGCACACTAGGATGCGTCTCCAAATATACGTACACAAAGCCAAATACACAAATTGCTACACTCTCCTTAAGGATCTGGGGCTAGCAGCCCTGCCTGGTTGTATATTGCATAGTAATCCTGACCTAATTGATTAATAGAACATAATTGACTTTATGGAAAGTATATAAATTGTCTTTATGAAAAGTATACTTGTATTATATTAATAGTAATACTTTTTACAAATAACAATTTAAACAAGTCAAGAATCAGCTTTTGTGTACAACAATCTGCACGATGAGTTAATATTAACAAGTCAAGAATCTGCTTTTATGTTCAGTAATCTACATGATAAGTTAATAATAGAGGTATTTTGTATCAGGTTCCAGTTCCAATACCATGTGTTTTATAAATACCTGTAAAACTAAATGATAATTGTATCATGCTGAAGGGGTTCTGGGAACAACATGTCATCATAGAAGTCATTATTTTTCAATTAGATTTAAGGCCAAGTACTACTCCTACTAAATCAATTAAGATATCATTCTGAAAAGTGAGGTTTTTTTTATATAGTGATTCCTGACAAAGACGCATTTATTTTATTATCAAGAATCCAAGATGGTCAATATGTCAATTATATTGAATTTTCAATTAGATTTCATGAAATTCATTGAAAAGAATACATTTCCTGATCAATCAAATCAATGTCATTATATTTGTATTGATACGCTTGTTGTAATATTTATCAACACTATAAATACAGTTACAAAAAACTGTATGAATCATCTTTATCTGCGAACAGCCTGAAGCATGACTGTTTTAATAAATCCTTTCCGTTTTACATAATTCCTGACACTTCATATATATGGCAAATAACATAGCCAGTGAGGGATAAATATACATTTTATAATCATCTATATCTGATTACGGTCTGAACAATGATCATCTAGATAATTATAATGATCATTCAATTCAAACAAATCCTTTTCAAAATCATTTAAAATGATTAAATTTGTTCACTCCCAACATTAACTGTTAGGTTTTTTAGTCCATTGTTCCCATGCAATTAATTTATTCCAAATTGAAAATTTTGGTTAATGAATAACAAATTTTCTTTTATTTGTTTGTCATGCTAATAAAAGATATCATTTAATATTCATCTTCAAAACTAATTGAACAGCTGTCTGAACAATTCTTTTTTTACAAAGTCTTTCTCACCAATTCTCTCTGTTTGTTAAGATACTTCAATAAACATATTACTGAGTTGACCTCCAGATTATTTCCATTGCAAACCTCTCTTCTACCCCCACCCCTTCTATCCCCCCTTTCCCTCCTCCCCTTTTTTCTCCTGTCCTTCCATTGCAAACCTATCCCACATATTCCTTCTATCCCCCCCCCCCCCCCCCCCCCTTCCATTGCAAACCTATCCCACATTTTCCTTCTATCCCCCCCCCCCCCCCTTTCCTTCCAGCCCCTCTCCTGCAACTCCCCTCTAAAGAGTATCTGTTTTGCATATTGGAATGAGGGGAGGACACTCACTATATGGAATAACAGTAACTTACATAAGAGGATAAGTTACATAAGCTACATGCAGGTGCAAGAGGTCATCATAGGTCATCATATCTAGTAATTAGCATAAACCCCCATGTTGCTAGCCTATTCTGACCAATCAGATTGCACTAACATAGGTCAAGATTTAAGATATTCAGAAATCTTCAGTTAGATTTACATGAGACATTGACCTGGATCGTTTACTTTGGCAATTGGACCTATCACTAGCTGAATTTGTGATTTGTGTCAGAGGGATATATTACAAATGTTTATGTGCATCATCTTTTTAGTTCTTTGGAAGTTGAGAGTGTGACTAAATGAATACTCCTAAACCAATCAAGATATCATAATGAAATTAATACAGATGCCCACATAAAAGTAGCATTTTGAAGATTAAAAAGTCCAAGATGATCACAAAAATGTTATACAAAAACCTACTGCTTGTTAACAAATCATGATTATATCATTCTTGTATCAATGTTTGTTCAAACTCTAGTGGTTTCCAACAGAAGAATAGCATTTTAAAAGATAAAAAAATCATGATGGCAGCCATAATCAATTATCATATAAAAGATGGTTACACAATTAAACCATATTACCACATCATTCATTTTAAGGTGAGCTTCTGTACCCTCGGTACTTTTATTTTATTTTATGAACAACAAAAAACAGGCATTTATATATTACTAAGGGGGTAATTGGGGTGCAATTTTCCAAAAAAGTAACAATATTTTTCAATATGAAAGCATTTTTATTATCTGACAACAGTATTGAATTTTTTGCCTTTGTTGATTTTAGTTTGACTTCATTGCTGTGGTTGGAGCTTTTGGTGGCCGTCTCGACCACGTGTTTGCCAATGTTAATACAATGTTTGAGGTTCAAACATTCACATCCAAAGATGTGGTGTTGTATTCCGAGGGGTCCATTGCCTGCCTCTTGAAAAAGGTATTCATGAAACAGAGTTCTTGTAAAAAGGACATGATTAAATAGTAGAGGAAAAACTGGTATTTAGGCACAAGTGTCTTAAACATAGTATGTCATTGGCAGGAATATAATATTTTGTTTATTACCATAGTCGTTAAAAAAATACTCAAAATCTACTTAGGCGTAGGGATTGAAGCTGCCATTGTCCCTTAAAATACACAACATCATAGCAAACCTTAATGTTGAAGAATTTTTTTATAACATAATGTCACAATGAAAAATCATATCTTGTCCTAGGGGATCATATGAAAAATATGAACCCCGATATGACAGCCCTCATAATATTAAGTGTTTCTCTCTTAGAAGGATGGATTGTCATTGTGACATTATGATACGATATTATTTAGAATTTCACCTTGGAATTAAGATGTAATAGATGACTTTGTATGCCCCACATTGTAACCAGACACGCCTGGGGCTGAAGGGTGCCATAATACTTATATTTGATATAGCCCTTAAAAATCTGGATTGTGTTCTGAAGTGATAACTGATGATACAATTGTTGTTAATGCTCAGATTTCCTTGTTTCAAACAGGGGAAACATGTCATTCATGTTGATACTGGACTAGAGGCTGATTGGTGCGGATTGATCCCTGTGGGCGGAGCCTGTGATAATGTGACCACTTCTGGATTAAAATGGAATCTCGGTGGGTCACCTTTACACTTACAGTTTTGGTTACCTTGACCTTATTTTCAAGGTTACAATAGCACTTTGACTGGGCAGAGCCTGTGATAATGTTACCACTTCTGGATTAATATGGAATTTGGACCGGCCCCCCCCCCACAAATTCTAGTGGAAAAAATTTTTGTAAAAGAAATTTACAGACTATCAAAATTCCAGCCCCCCGAAATTTGGAATTCAGCCCCATACAACCTCACAATCCATAAAATGAGCACGTAAAACACGTGTAAAACCCTGACATGAGAGGAGGGGGAGAGAGTGGTTATTGGAAAACTGATATTTATAAATCAACAACCATCTCTATATAGATATAGCTTGACTTCAGATATGAAGGAAATAAATGTATTAGCATCTTAGCCTAGTTTCAAGCATCTTAGTTTAGTTTCAAGCATCTTAGCTTAGTTTCAAGCATATTAGCCTAGTTTCAAGCATCTTAGCCTAGTTTCAAGCATCTTAGCCTAAATTCAAGCATCTTAGCTTAGTTTCCAGCATCTTAGCTTAGTTTCAATCATCTTAGCTTAATTTCAAGCATCTTAGCCTAGTTTCAAGCATCTTAGCTTATTTTCAAGCATCTTAGCCTAAATTCAAGCATCTTGGCTTAGTTTCAAGCATCTTATCTTACTTTTAAGCATCTTAGCCTAAATTCAAGCATCTTAGCTTAGTTTCAAGCATCTTAGCTAAGTTTCAAGCATCTTAGCCTAGTTTCAAGCATCTTAGCCTAAATTCAAGCATCTTGGCTTAGTTTCAAGCATCTTATCTTACTTTTAAGCATCTTAGCCTAAATTCAAGCATCTTAGCTTAGTTTCAAGCATCTTAGCTTAGTTTCCAGCATCTTAGCTTAGTTTCAATCATCTTAGCCTAGTTTCAAGTATCGTAGCCTAGTTTCAAGCATCTTAGCTTAATTTCAAGCATCTTAGCCTAGTTTCAAGCATCTTAGCTTATTTTCAAGCATCTTAGCCTAAATTCAAGCATCTTGGCTTAGTTTCAAGCATCTTATCTTACTTTTAAGCATCTTAGCCTAAATTCAAGCATCTTAGCTTAGTTTCAAGCATCTTAGCTAAGTTTCAAGCATCTTAGCCTAGTTTCAAGCATCTTAGTTTAGTTTCAAGCATCTTGGCTTAGTTTCAATCATCTTAGCTTAATTTCAAGCATCTTAGCCTAGTTTCAAGCATCTTGGCTTAGTTTCAAGCATCTTATCTTACTTTTAAGCATCTTAGCCTAAATTCAAGCATCGTAGCTTAGTTTCAAGCATCTTGGCTTAGTTTCAAGCATCTTAGCCTAGTTTCAAGCATCTTAGTTTAGTTTCAAGCATCTTAGCTTAGTTTCAATCATCTTAGCTTAATTTCAAGCATCTTAGCCTAGTTTCAAGCATCTTAGCTTAGTTTCAAGCATCTTAGCTTAGTTTCAAGCATCTTAGCCTAGTTTCAAGTATCTCAGTTTAGTTTCAAGCATCTTAGCTAGCTTTTAGGCATCTTAGCTTAGTTCCAAGCATCTTAGCTTACTTTCAAGCATCTTAGCTTACCGGTACTTTCAAATATCATGATGTTTTACTTTCTTTCTTTTTGAATGATTGTGAGGATTTTGTTTTTATCAATTTTCTTTTTTTACAGAAAAGCAGCAACTGAAGTTTGGAACTTTGATAAGCACTTCAAACACCTATGAGCCAGGAGCTAGTCAAGTTGCCATAGAAACTGACAATTCCTTGCTTTGGTTGATGGGCTACAAAGGATAGGAAGCTTAGCTACGTAGCGGAGAAAAGTTTTGATATTTTTTGGGATTTTCATTTTTATCTGATTACCATATTCAAGTCAAAACATTCCTACAATATAATTTTATTACCCTTCGCCATGAAGCGGAAGGGGATATAGGTTGGGCTCAGCCCCTCCATCTTCTATTTCTGCTTTCCGTCTGTTTGAGTTTATATGACAACTTTTTTCAGAAAACTACTTTAGATAGGATAGCATGGTGCGCACAGACCTTAAAAAGGCCTGGAGTTTGAAGAACTGCCTTAAAAAGGCCTTAAATCAGGAACTGCCTTGAAAAGACCTTAAAAATTGACATAAAGCCTTGAAAAGGCCTTAAATTTAGCAAAAGTGTTTTTCTAACTGTGAAATAAGTTCACTTGAATTCTTAAATATTCTTGTGTCGACCTCCGTGAAGATAACAATTTGAATATTTAGGTTTCTTTAGTTGAATTTAAATGTTTTGAAATTCCATCTCTCGAACAGTGCCACAAGTTAATTACGATGATGCATTTCTCTTTAATAAACACCCTGTTATTCAGTGACAATTAAGCCTTAAAAAGGCCCTAAAAATGCCTTGAATTTTATATGGTGTTGACTGTACTGACCATGGATAGCCAACTTTGCTGTGTGTCCTCAGGACATCTATAACTTGATGAAGTTGGAAAATCAGAAGGGCAGAATTCATGTTTACAGAGTTATTTCCCTTGTTCAGTGTTTTTGGCTCTGTTCAAGGATATCTTCAAAGGGGAAAATTTTTCTCAGAAGTTCTTTATAATAGGATAACCACTTTTGCTGTGTGTTTTCAGGGTATCAAAAGCTTGATGGAGTTCTCCAGAAGCCTTCAATGATTTTTAGAGAGTTATTATCCCTGTTTCGTGCTTTTTACTTTGTTTGAGGGTTATCTTCAAAGTTGACAAATTATCTCTAAAACCTGAGATAACGAAATTTGCTCCTTGATGGAGTTAAAAAATCAGAAGCTGTTCTGTTATCTTTGACTCGTAGGAAATGTTTGGAGCTTTAGTGTAAAAACTAGTGGGGATTTATAGGTTTTGTGGCCCTGTGGCCCCTAATAAGGGCCATACCTTTGAAAATTATTTTCATTTTCTTTTCCAGAAGCAAAAAGCCTAGAAAGCTGAAATGTTGTGTTCAGATTCCTTAGTCTTAACTATTGAGGATTATAATTTACAGTTTTGGTGACCCTATGGCCCTTAAAAGGGCTTGGTGAACCTTTGGATCCTATATCATAAATTATCAATTGAATATTTGAGCAATTTCTATTTCTGAATTGATTACATGTATCTGAAATTCCATTGCCTATATACCTAATTCTAAGATTTATGACCCTGTGGCCCCTACAAAGGGGGAACCATATTGGCCACAGCAAAATTAAATATGAAGCCTGATGAGCTTCAGAGCCAGTGGCTCTATTTTTTTCTCTAAAACTATGTAATAGCAAAGTATTACCTTACCCTATATATATTTTATATTCATGAGCTTTTGCATTTATTTCATGCAATATTTAAAAGGTTTTTCCCCATAATGTATTGAGCTATTGTTATCAAAGTGTTTGTGTATCTTTGTTATGTTGCTTTTACACTCATAAATTAAAAGATATTAATTTTTAATCAATATTGTGCATATACTCAGTAGAAGTTATAAGTCATGTTGCTATTTCATTATTGCTATAGCTTGTGTATCATTTGGAAGGTTATTATTAAAAGGTGATGAATCTTGTAAAGATTTTATGACATAATATTTTTTTCATATATTATTTGACATCAGTCATGTTGCTATTGCACTCATAAATCAAAAGATATTAAATTTTAATAAAATGTTTGCATATACTCAGTAGATGCTTGTGTATCATTTGGAAGGCTTGGGTTCAATGTCTGGCCGCATCATATCAAAAGATGTTAAAATATGGGAGTTGTTGCTTTAATTTGCTTGATGCTCAACTTTGAAAGAATGGAATAATATTTCACATGTGTTGTACAGGTTTTATTTGCACAAGAATGTCTAAATGTATTTGTATTCAGAACAAAAAGATTTTGGAGTTATTACCATGTCTTCAAAGTTCAAAGATGAATTTACCAATATGTTATCTAGCAATAAACATGAATATTTTTATGACAATTTTCTTGTATTTTACAAATTTTATGTTCAAGGTCATGAACTCATTATTATCTTCCCGGCATATAATGCAGGGGATATAGTCGTTGACTCCTCCGTCCGTCCGTCTGTCTGTGATCACGCAGAATTTGAAAACTGTTAGCTAGCTCAATGAAACTTGGAATGTTGACTAATCATTGCATGTAGTTGTGCCTTTTGGGGTATTCAACTTTCTGGAGTTTTTTATTTTTACGGTTTCCATGGAAAGGCAATTTAGAAATGTGTTTCCGGAGCAGAATTTGAAAACCATTAGGGCTAGCTCAATGAAACAGTTTGTAACAAATATGCCTTTTGGTATTTTCAAATTGCAGGGAGTTTAAACTTAATGACATTCTTCATTCCAACATTACCATTAATTTCTAAACTGTTTCACCAAGGAATGAAGATGTTTTGATCAAACAGCATATTCAATCAAACGGGATGTAATTTTATTGATGGCTATCTTTAAACCTCGCCAAATCATATGATTGATATTATACTTGTTATTTTTAAGGATCCTTTTGGAACAAACAAAACATTCACCAATTTTATTGCAAATGATTTATTTCAAATAATTGCATAACATACAACTTTGCCATTGAAACCACATAAGCTTCTTGAATAAACCATGGTGGACAGGGGGAATGTGTTTTTACCTTACATGTTAAACATCAAGTGGAGTAATGTCATTTATTACATACAAGTTCTGAATATCAGTACTAGATAAATTTGGATATTTGAAACCAGATGTAAGTTATTCAACAACTGTTGTGTAACCAAAACAAGTTATTCAACGATAATGATGTCATAATGCTGTACTCCTTTTGTAATCAGCTGATTGGATGCAACTGTACCGCCCGTCGCTTCAAATTTTAAATTCATCATATTTTGTTAATTTTTGTGTTTTCCCTCAAGTCAACTAGTATAACACCAATGATATTTGTGCAAATTTATAAAAGTTTAGCTCGTTAATAAATCAAAACCTTTGAAAATATCTCTTTGAAATATATTCGATAATCAACACTCACTCATTCTGTAATTTCTATTTATTACTTGGTTAAATCTCATGGTGTAATTCAACATCGACTTGCTAACTCAATCGTCTGACAGATACTGTAGTCACCTGGCCTCTAGATTTTGTCAGATTTCTCAGAATTTGGGGGGTGGGCTTTAAACCGAGAATGACCCCAACCTGTTTAACCCTGAAAAAAAGTGTATAGTCTTATACCTCAGTCCTGTGAAGAAACAGTATTTCTTCTGTGTTGTGTTGATTGCTGTAATAATTTTTGTACTATTTTGGTTCTAAGTTTATTGTATCATGTGCACTTTATTTTGAGGTGTGGATAAATTTTTCTTTGTCTATGTATAGAGACTCTGAAATGAAAATTTCAATAAATATAAAATTTGAAGAAAACAAAATTGAATAAAAAGAAAAGGTGACCAAGTTTTCTTCATTTTCAGCTTTTGAAATTGAGCTCTCAAGTCTTCTTATAGACTTGCTTAGGCTTTTATATTATTTTAAGGTCTGACTGACATACTAAGTGCTTCCCTCCGAAATGCCTGAAATTAAAACATTAAAAAATGCAGTAACAATAATTTAGCAAGTGTTTAGATAATGTAGGACAGTGAAAAAAAATTCCCCCACATGAATACACAATTTGGTTTTGTTTCCATAGCATAAATAAATGTTTGGCACAGTTTATTTGTTTGGCTTGTGAATAAAGAGAACAGATTAAAATAATTTGTTCAAACAATTTTTAACAAATATATCTTTATCAAAACACTTATTTCTATAATTTTACACGTGTTTGATAACTGAAATATTGTTCAAAACATGATAAGCTCACTCACTCACTATAACTTTGCAGTTCACAAGAAACATAAACAATTTGAGTTTAGCTATACGTACATATTGAGACTTAAGATTCAAATTATCCTTGCTCTCAAAAATACATGTCTCAATCTATTTCTTGCATGATAATTCTTTCCAATTGTTTGCAGCATCACAACATGGTTAAAGCTCTAGAAAATCGTAGCACATCACAAAACTTGAGTCCCATTTCACTCTTGAGGTTTGTGTAGAAGAAATCCGGAGATGTTCTCTGTAACTTCTTCAACTCTAGAAGTAGAGTGCCATCAAACTCAGAAAAACTGAAAATAACAGAACAAAAAGTATTTGAATAATTTTTTTATGTAATTAAGCATGCCAAAAGTCATAATTTCTGTATCAGGCCCCCCTAAGTAATTGAAGGAAATGCTTTGAAAAGGAAGGAAATCAGTTAAATCAATTAAAGGAACGGCTTCACTAGAAAGGCAGAAAACGATTTTAGTCAATAATCGAAATTTCCAGTCCCTCACCAAATGTGTCTGCATTTTTGAAAAATGTCTTGCATCAAATAAAAAGCAATTAAATAAGCAAATATTTACTAGTTGAAAATAATTTCATTGATAAAGTCAGAAAAGTTTATAAGATAATTTTACCTGTCCTTAACATGTTCAAAGCCAGTTGCACACAGCCAATCAGAGACCTCGTTTCTTGTCCAGCAGGTTATTGATTGGCTGAGAGAGTCGCTAGGAAGACTAGAGCCACTTGATGACATATAGAGACCAGTTACTGGGAATATCAAATTTCATGATACATAAATCTTCATCAATCTTAACTTTTTTAGGTGGAAAAATATTTATTTATTGAAATGGACAACATTCTCTCCCCACAGAGGCAGATCAAGTCATGAAATGTTGATAGAGTCTCTGTTCTTATTTGCCGAGTTTGTGGGGTAGAATGGGAGATGCCTGATTGGAGCCATTCTCTCCCCACAGAGGCAGATCAAGTGTTGATACAGCCTGTGTTCTTATTCAGGGGGATGGGAGATGCCTGTTTGGAGGCAATCAAAGTTAGTTATGCAATAAGAGACGCTTTTCTATAATCATTTCGGCTACTGAATCATTGCAAATGCATTGTGATATTAACCACCCTTTCCATGCAAGAAGCATTGTCATTTGCTAGAAAAATTCTAATGGAGTATGGTGCAAATGCTTTCCGCCATGACTTGATCTGCCTCTGATGGGAGAGAAAGTCTGGACACATAAATCAAGCTATTCTAAAATTATTTTCTTTATTTATTGATAACAAGAAACACCCTATCAATTAAATGAAACATCTAGTTCATCACATTTTACAAAACTAAAAAAATGTATTTAAGATCTTGAACCAATTAATGTGATTATTGTTGCAACACAACTTTAAGTACAAAAGAGGATTTGTGAACCAACCATCAGAGAAGTCATGGATGCTAGTAGATCGTATTTTCCCTCTGTTTCCCAGTTCTCGTAATATTTTTGGCATCTGTCGCTCCACGTGATCGTCAGTGCTGACATCAAAGTACAATCTCGACCCAACTAGCATACCTAGCCAACCATCGGGCACAAATTTGGGTTGAAGGCGAAGTGGAATTATGTCCTTTTTCAGCCTAAATATGTACTCTGATTCTGAAATAAGTTGTCAAGAAGAATGTATTAAAGGAAGATGGCTAGACTATGATTTTCTTTTAGGGTATGAAATAAAAGGGTTTCCTAAACCATCCAATTTAATTTGACAATAAAAGAAACAAATCAAAGTTATCTTTTATTCAAGTTATCACTTCAGTTGTTGCAAAATTTGTGCAAAAATAAACTAGGCCTCATATTTATTAGGAGCAAGTTTGAGGAAATAATTTTATAAAACAAGATGTGTTTGTGAAACACGAATGCCCCCGGATGCATCCTGCTCGCTGTGTCAAGGTCAAGGTCACAAGGTCAAATGTCATGGTGTCATCTGAAAGGTCTCATCACAAGGGATACACATGTCAAGTATCAAAGACCTAGCACTGACAGTATAGAAACTATAGCCAAGGTTAAAGTTTACGGAAAAGGCTCGCTGTGTCAAGGTCAAGGTCACAAGGTCAAATGTCATGGTGTCATCTGAAAGGTCTCATCACAAGGGATCCATATGTCAAGTATCAAAGAGCTAGCTCTGACCAATCAAAAGTTATGACCAAGGTTAAAGTTTAAAATGCTCGCTGTGTCAAGGTCAAGGTCACAAGGTCAAATGTCATGGTGTCATCTGAAAGGTCTCATCACAAGGGATCCATATGTCAAGTATCAAAGAGCTAGCTCTGACCAATCAAAAGTTATGACCAAGGTTAAAGTTTTTGTGGACAAACGGACAGAAGGACGGACGGACGGAAAAGGTCAAATATCATGGTGTCATCTGAAAGGTCTCATCACAAGGGATACACATGTCAAGTATCAAAGACCTAGCACTGACAGTATAGAAACTATAGCCGAGGTTAAAGTTTTTGTAAAAGGCTCGCTGTGTCAAGGTCAAGGTCACAAGGTCAAATGTCATGGTGTCATCTGAAAGGTCTCATCACAAGGGATCCATATGTCAAGTATCAAAGACCTAGCTCTGACCAATCAAAAGTTATGACCAAGGTTAAAGTTTTTGTGGACAAACGGACAGACAGACGGACGGACAGACAGACAGACGGACAGGTGTAAAACAATATACCCCCGGAATCTCCGATTCGGGGGCATAAAAAACAGTCTACATAAACCTAGCTGCAATAATACTCGCTTCACTCCAATATTGAGTCTAGCAAGATGCAGTAACTGGTCATGTCAGCCTACCTATCATATTGACCAATCAGGGCTCATCTCAGCCGCAATAGTCTGCATTTGCACATAACATTCAAATTTCAAACTTCAAACAAATGATACTAATAGTAGCCACTTTATGATTGGATGAAGCCATTCAGCCATCTAACCTTTGATGTGAGGGTCATAGGTTGCAGAAAAGTCGGCTTACGCGACCTTTACTGCATCTAGCTGGACTCAAAATTGGAATATAGCGAGTATTATTGAGGCTAGGTTTAATAAGACTGTAAAAAACATGCTACTGCCCCATTACCGTAATGGTACAAAATGAATTCCCCTCGGGGTAATAAAGTCTTATTCTTATTCTTATTCTTATTCTTATTCTTATTCTTATTCTTATTCTTATTCTTATTCTTATTCTTATTATAAATGGCTAGTTGTGACCCACCAGTCCTACAGCTCGGACTCTGCTTGTACTTGTCGGACATACAGATGAGGACCACGGCCGCCTTCTCTACCGCTAGCGCCATCGCCTCCAGGGTCGAACCACCTGCAGTCAGATATTGGTGTTTTGTAGCTTATTTTTTGTATGTAACTTCCGTTGATTCATGTTGTTTTTTATTCGTATGTGCGGCACATACATTTGGTGCAAATTGTCTTGTACTTTGTATGCGCCTTTTTCATGTGTCATGTATATATTGTTTTAACTTCTAGGACGATCATTGTGCCATGTGCTTTGTATGTATCCTGTTTCAGATCATGTGTCATGTATGTAATGTTTTCACTTCGGGAAGTTATGATGTCATGTGCTTTGTATGTGTCTTGCTTCAGGTCATGTGTCATGTATGTATTGTTTTCACTTCGGGAAGTTATGGTGTCATGTGCTATGTATGTATCCTGTTTCAGATCATGTGTCATGTATGTATTGTTTTCACTTCGGGAAGTTATGGTGTCATGTGCTTTATGTATCCTGTTTCAGATCATGTGTCATGTATGTATTGTTTTAACTTCTAGGACGATCAATGTGTCATGTATGTAATGTTTTCACTTCGGGAAGTTATGATGTCATGTGCTTTGTATGTGTCTTGCTTCAGGTCATGTGTCATGTATGTAATGTTTTCACTTCGGGAAGTTATGGTGTCATGTGCTTTGTATGTGTCTTGCTTCAGGTCATGTGTCATGTATGTAATGTTTTCACTTCGGGAAGTTATGGTGTCATGACCACTGCTTTGTATGTGTCTTGCTTCAGGTCATGTGTCATGTATGTAATGTTTTCACTTCGGGAAGTTATGGTGTCATGTGCTCTGTATGTGTCTTGCTTCAGGTCATGTGTCATGTATGTAATGTTTTCACTTCGGGAAGTTATGGTGTCATGTGCTTTATGTATCCTGTTTCAGATCATGTGTCATGTATGTATTGTTTTAACTTCTAGGACGATCATTGTGCCATGTGCTTTATGTATCCTGTTTCAGATCATGTGTCATGTATGTATTGTTTTCACTTCAGGAAGTTATGCTGTCATGTGCTTTGTATGTGTCTCGCTTCAGATCATGTGTCATGTATGTATTGTTTTCACTCTGGGAAGTTATGGTGTCATGTGCTTTGTATGTGTCTTGCTTCAGGTCATGTGTCATGTATATTATCTGCACTTCTATTTAGAAAAGGGTGCCATATGATATATATGAAGCTTGTATGTGCAATTCCATTCAGAACAAGGGGTCTCGTATATTGTACACAGAGTATGTTGATAGGATCACATATGTCAAATTTTGAAATCGATGTTATTACATCGGGAAACACTAACTGTTACTGAAAATAACAAGTTACAGGTCAATCAGTACATTAGAGCGAAAATACGGCCATTCAAAGTCGGGATTTTGATCGAAAACCGGACAATGTGGCTCGAGTGGCGCGCGCAAATTTGCCAAACGTAATTTAGAAACCTTGTCATAAGCTGACAGGAAGATATATTCGATTCGACAGTGTTTATTAGGTATTGTAACTAATAGGTAGATTAATTGGATGCATAATTTCGAATATTAAACGTATGTGAGATGTTTTCTTGATTGTCCCATAAAATCAAGCATTTTAGAGATATTATGCATAAATGGATATATTTGCAAGTCCAGTGATGATATATGAACTTCAATCAGGATATTAGATATTTTGTAGCTTATCAAAACCAAATAAAATTTTAAGAACGATACTCTGTGTCACTTTAAGAACAGGATGCCATATAGCTTGTATGTGCATTTCCATTCAGATCATGTGGTATATAGAATACAAAACACTTCAATTTAGAACATGATACCATATAGGTTGTATGTCTCATTTTCATTTAGATCATGATGTCTTGTATACATTTTCATCATAGTGTCATGTATATATAAACATATACATTTCCATTTAAAGCATGGTACCATATAGCTTGTATGTGAATTTCTATTCAGATCATGGTGTCTTGTATATTGTATACATTTCCTTTTGGAACATGGTGTCTTGTTTATTGTATGTACTGCCATTCAGTTCATGGATTTGTGTAGTTTGTATTTATCTTGAGATAATGTTTCATTTAAATACAGGCAATATGCACAGTAACCAGTCAGATCATGGTTTGCTGTACATATATACATACAATTTTTTTTCAGATAAGAGGTTGGTCTGATATTCTATTGTTTTAGAGTTTCATTTAATTCAAAGGTAATTCTTACAAAAAACTGTTTTTGGGGTATCGTAACTTTTCTTTCAATTGACTGTTTCATGTCTGTTTCTGGCATTAATATGAATTTTTTTTAAACAAGATCATGATTAAGTTAGTATTGATTTATTTAGAGATGCTTTCCTTTTGTTGAATGTGTAAAAAATATCATACTCATATGTTCGACGTCCATCCAGACTTTGTACCCAGCATTCCTCAAATTGTCCTTGACCTTGATCATGACATCCTGTACCTCCCATTGGTAACTGATCATGACATGAGGAGTATTGGCTTCTAGATCTGAAACATGCCTTATTTCATAAAAAATAAATTCTGTTGGGCATTGATGAAGGGAGTTTGGAAATAAGAAAATTACTTATATCAAATACTATCGTAGGCATTCACAAGGGCAAACAAAAAATGTAAATATTCTTGTACTTTCATCAGTACCACTTGAAAACTCTCGCCTTTATTTTTTTTTTATAGATATCTTGTTTATGACACAAATGTACATACTTTAACTTTTACTTTAACAATCTTTTCTACATGAATCTCTATTATCCAAGTTCATATTTTCTGCTTTTATAGCTGTGCTAAAAGAGTTCCCTTATATTTGTTTTCTATTTTGGCTGAAACCTTTAAACCTGACAACTCTGATACCCATTCAATTGACAACTTAATTAAACCTATCATATTGGCTCATATAGATAGCTTTTACTGACATTCATGTCTAAAACAAAACGCCTGGGTGTTGCAATCATGAAAATGAGAGTTCTGTTCTGTCAAAGGATGAGGGAATTGAAAATTCCAAGAGACATAAAAAGAAATGGATGAAAACGTATACCATACATCAAGTGAGAATACTGTCTGTTCAAAGCATGAGGGAAGGGAATTTTCCAAGAGACATTAAAGAAGTGGATGAAAAACTATACCAGACATCAACTGAAAGTTCTGTTTCTTCAAAGCACGAGGTAAGTTATATTCCCAAGAGACATAAAAAGGAGAGGATGAAACAATACCAGACATCAAGGTTGTTTTGCTGCGTACCTGGGTCTGGTGATTGTGTTCAAAGGATGAAGGAAATGAA
The DNA here is from genome assembly GCA_916613615.1 of Steromphala cineraria. NCBI lineage: Eukaryota > Metazoa > Mollusca > Gastropoda > Trochida > Trochidae > Steromphala > Steromphala cineraria. The sequence goes on from OU744729.1 coordinate 13,292,700, forward strand.
TTTTCCAAGAGACATTAAAGTAGTTGATGAAAAACTATACCAGACATCACGAGGGTGTTCTGTCTGTTAAAATGATCATGGAAGTCAAAGTTTCAAGAGACATAAAATGGAGTGGATGAAAAACATCAACAAGAGCAATTAAGATAGTTTACTGTGTACCTGGGTCTACATTCCTTAGCATTGGCTTACGACTATCTTAGCACTAAGAGAGCTTCGAAAATCTAGACCCTGGATCTGATGATAGCTGTTGGTCGGTAATCATATCCCATAATGTCTATTCAAATGATGAGGGAAATGAATATAAATATATGAATGATAAAATAATACCAGACATCAACTACCAATTACGGTTGTTTGGCTGTGTACCTGGATCTGGTGAGAGCTGTTGGTCGTTAAATATCTCCCATAATGCACCTCTAGCAGCATGGCTGACAGACTTGTCCTCAGATCGTGCCAGAGTTTGCAAAGCTGAAGAATAATATTTTGTGTAAGACTTGATGCATCAGCAGCAAGATTTTTCATTAAACAATATCTTCATTGCAAAAATCACGATATACTGTGCTATATGCTTACTCCTTTATCAGGCTGGAATAAATTTCACAACAAAGAAGTTGTTATCCCGAAAATCTTGTTGTTCCTATGTATGTCTTTTCTTCATGCCCTTCAAAGACTTATGCATCATATGTTCTCAATACCGTTTCTAGTTTATGAATACGTCTTTCAAAATGAAAACCACTGACTTGTATAAATTTTCTTTGAAACATTGATTAGGAAGTGTCATTCAAATGATGATAGTTGTTCTTTATGGTGGAAGTGATCTTTGTCTGACATCAAACGAAATAGATTCAGTTCATAATGATTCCAATGAAGAAAAACAAATTACCAATCACACTAAATAAATTGACATCATATGTTGATACTTGTATATTAAAAGCCCTAAAAGGTAATACCTAATGGACGGTTTGAACGTTTTCAATATTTTCTGAACTTTTTCAAAAATTAACATTTTCATTTATGATATAAGACTATACATTGTAAAAATCAAGTCAAATTACCTTTAATACAACCTTCGTCATCCTTTATGATACTCTTGTTCTCCTTGGCAAATGACAAAGTCCAAATTCCTGTTGCCGCAAGCATTTTCTCCACATCCGAGTCAGAGAGCAACAAGAGCTTCAAGCTGATAACAGCACCACACTGAACGACCTTCACCTTGTTAGTGTCGTTGTGAGCGATGTTGTTCAAGCCCTTCAGGATCTCCACGGAATTCATACCATATTTGGCAGTGAAGTGTTCAGACGACTTGATACTCTCTTGGAGAATGCTCACGATGAACTTCAAAGTGTCTGAACTAGCACTGATGACCTCGCTTTGTTCCTCGTCAACCAAGTAGGAGAGAATTATCAGAGATTTGGCTTTGATCATCGGGTGAGAACATTTAGTAAAATCTTGAAGGATGTCAATTCCTCCAGCACTGACAATGACTGAATGACAAGAAGAGAAGTTGCGGACACAGTTGTGAAGGATGCCAAAGATAGCTTTGACAAAGTAAAGCTTCCGTTCATTCTGCAGGTAGTTCTCCTGACTTGACGTCTGCTTCAGTGAGTTGAGCATGCAGGGCAGAAGACCAGACTGAGTGATCTGTTCACATACTGCCAAGGAGCTATCACAACAGTTCCACACAATTGACAGAGAGTTACGCAGGTTCTTCCACGGATACACTACCTCTGATTTAAAGATATCCTCTTTAAGAGCAGATGTCCATATTCTTTGGAATATCTCCACAAAGTTCTCTTTACCAAAGCCTCCAATAACTCGAGATCTCATATCCCGGTCTGGTGTATACCTTGACAGGTCCCAGAGGTACTTGATATCTGGATAACAGGTCTGTGAGAGACAGTCTTCACAGTCTTTGAGTTTAGTGAGGGTGTTAGAAAGCTTCTGGACCATGCTGTCTGCTGTTGGGATCGACCTATTGGTATTTCCTTTGCTGGACTCTGCAGTGTGGTTTTGTCCTCCCTTCACCTCCTCATCAAAGCTGTCCTGAGACGGGAGACGGCGGCTCATCTTCTTAAGCCAGGGACAGAACTAGTTTATTAACAAAAGGAATATTTACTTTGCCAATTTCAGTCCTATATACTCAAAGAATCAAAAGTAATACTTGGAATGTTGGATTTACCCTATTTACCTCAGCATATGGATAAGGTTATGTATTTTATGAAATAAACACTTTCCTACCGACACTGGAATCAAATACTGCGAGTGTTGCAGTTTCTATATAAATGTGGTGTCAAAAACAAGGCAGGGGTTGAACATGAAATCCATATGATGTCAAGTGGCTCAGATTCAAAACATTAGGGTCTTATCTTGGGTGACTTTATGTATGTACTTTGTAAATTTTATTCATATTCATATTCATATCAGTAAGTCGAAGGCTAGAATTAATGGTCTTGCTTTTGTTTGTGAGATGGATATGACCCTAAAAAGACTACTCGACATGCCTCGATGAGCGTAGGCGTCGCGGTACATCCGAAATTAAAGTTTTTGTCGTCCAAGGTCGACACCTCTGAGATAGCAATTACACATATTCACAACTAATTTTCATAAGAGTAGAACCCCCCCCCCCCCCCCCCCCCCCCAATAAAAAATATGCCTCCCCCCTCCAGATTTTTTCAAACTGAAAATATTTTAGACAAGCAAACCAGTATTTAAACATATATTCCAGCTGAAACCCACGTAATTACAGACGGGAAGACTTCTTGGGCCTTAAATCGAGCTAACAGCACACCATAAGGCCCTTTTAGCGTCCCTCCCCCCGCCCAACATATATAAGGAATCTTGACCCCAGACAACCCCCAACCCTCTCCCAACTTCAAAAGCGTTCCTACGCCTATGATTTTGGTGTTCAATGTCTAATGTCTGGTCATAACATGGATTACATGTCAATTTGACCTACTCGATACAAGAACATTCTGCAAACGAATAACTAAGATATTAACTATACTGTGATCCATAAAGATAAACAGGCAGTTTTATTCAACTGTTGTGATGACATGCCTCTACAATAATAAAATAACATACGTTAATAATTTAATATGCATAAAATCTAACTAAAATTCACCACTAGATAAATATACAGAAAAGAAAACGTGTACCATCAAACGATACCAGAAACTGTTATGATAATTAATGTCTATAACAAGAAAATAACATGTCAACATAACCTAAAGATTCACATAAAATTGAACCATAAGACAAAACACTGATAATGTTCACGTTTTTCATAATAGAAATGAATTTACCATTAAATATTTTGTCAACCAAACCAAGCACATGCATTCAAAACAAAAACATGTCGAATACAAAAACGTAAATATACTCAACCACTCGTAACGTGGAATCCTTTAAACGAAGAACGCCAGACTATCTACAACCTTTACCATCTTGCAGTTACAGGAATGGTTGGCACCAGAGGCATGCATACCTAACACTGCACAGAACTAAGGGATGTGATAAAAACGGGGAATTATCAGGTATTGGATCACCATGCACTTGCCAGCCATCCTAGTTGTGGGTTATAAATGGCGTATTCGTAATTCCTCTGGATCAATGCAAAGAATTGGATCGATAGTACTATGATGTCTAAGGGAGGTAATTCAAAATCGCATATTTCTACCAAAGAGTATTTTGAGTCCTTTTGGATATGTTGCAATTAATAATGGTTTTCTCAAGTAATATTTTGTAAATATATACATATCTTGATTCCTGTGATACGTTGTGTGTAGATATAAGTATATCTTATTGCCTGTGATAAGGATCATCTATATCTGAAGAATATATGCAAGAATGTTTAATCTCTTTGTCCGGTCAACTATTATTTTTCTTAATATTTGAACAAAGAGCTATCAACGTTTTTTATTTGAATATTCAATTGAAAATTGTTTATGATTATGTTCAAATTTCACGTGTCATTGCTGTAAATCTTTATAGAAAGCAAGACATAGAAATCAAAGGAAACCCATTGATTGACGAATATCTCGTTAAAATACAATATTTGTGATATAGCATATTACAAAACCTGAGAAATGCCTGCGCTTATTATTTCCATTTTTACGAATATAAAAGAAAACCTTGTGTCCTGGAAAATTCCCGGCAATTTTCTTTCGATTAAACATATCCATTGCAACGAATTTGAAAGATGACTGAACAAGCTATTGTTGTAATTAATGCAATGTAAATTTAGGAATTGGTGGGGGGAATAGGGGGAATATAAAGTGATATCAGTAAAATGAAAATAAATGTTTCCAATTGAAAGACGATGTATTAAAGTTAAATGAAGCAGTAATAAATCAAATACATAATGTAAAGTTTAGCCATGCGATTCCTTTTTCAAACACAAAATTAATTAAAGGTGTTCACACAAAAATGGCCCAAGCTTGATATTGAGTTCGAGGTTACTTACATTGCACATTGTACATTTCAAGACGCTCAATCTGCACGCTTTTTTCATGCTTTTTTATGTGCCGGGGTATAAATGAGTTATCATCCCGCTCAAGAGGGTGATATCAGTAGTTATCCAGGGTCACGTGAACCAATCAGATGTCGAGATTCTTACATGAGGTAGGATAATGTCTTTTGTCATTTCTATTCAGATCGTCGAAGATTCGCAAATGGCATCATTTGCCGGGGAAAATCATGGATGTCGTCATGCCGTAAAACAACGTTCTCATTATGTAAAAAAATCGTCATAAATACGTACATGATACATGATATACGTAATGGTATTTAGTCGTATGCATGTATGTTTCCGATTGTATTACAACGACTTTGATATAATATAACAAAACAGAAAAAACAATTTTCTTCATTTTAACAATATTTCATTTTGTAGCGTATTTCTTGAGATTCGGATATATTGTACATGGTGTATGTGTTTCTACTCTCTTACCATTAGATTATTACCTATTCTTTCTGTATCGTTAACATATTTGATATAGCATCTGCACCGAAGACTGTTCTCCGCGATTATAAGCAAATCTCCATGAGAGGAATGTCGGTGCATGCACCTTAATTACCTCAACAATTAGTGCTACATATGCTTGTAAGCCAGCTGTATAGAAAAGATTTTTATTTATCCGTATAATGTATATAATCTGCTCTTGTAACTTCAGTTTTCGTTTATTTTCATGGAAGCAGCGAGTAGGCCTATACAGTTGTAAATAACTCGTCACCAGTCACAACTGAAGTCTGTGCGAAATAATTTCTACATGTCACAAGTCATTCTCTCCCCACAGAGGCAGATCAAGTCATGAAATGTTGATACAGCCTCTGTTATATTACTCCGAGTTTGTGGGATAGAATGGGAGATGCCTGATTGGAGGCAATCAAAGTTAGTTGTGCAATCAGTGACGCTGTTCTTAAATCATTTTTTCGGCTACTAAATTATGGCAAAGGCATTGTGATATGAACCACCCTTTTCATGCGAGAAGCGTTGTCATTTGATAAAGAAATTCAAATGGATTGTGGTGTAATTTGGGAAAACTGCCGGAACCCACGGATTTCGGCGTAATATAACAGAGGCTGACTTGATCTGCTTCTATGGGGAGAGAATGGTCACAAGTGCGTTTTTCATATCTCATACTGTAAAGCAGGGATAAAATAAAATATTATACGATTCTTTGTAAAGCAAAAGATGTCATTTATGATTATGACAGTATGCAGTAGTCTAAAGGTGACGGAGTCCTGTTTGTAAGTAACATTTGAAAACTGACAACATATTGCCAATTGCCATTCGGGTTTTGTATTGACAAAATAGTTTCAATCTACATCTGCAGCAGCAAAGCTCACAAAACAAACGCACTCAATCTATGTGTTTTTGAAGTAAAGCTAAGGAGCTTTCCTGAAACAAATTTTCACCAATGCGATTATGTAAAATGCAGTCTGTTAAAATCTGCCTATAGTTGTGATGAATAAAAATATTAACTCTATCGAGAATCAAACTTATTATTTCGATAGGTTTCCTCTCCTCTCGGTCATAGTGAAAACGATTTCATATCTCTGTAGAGTTAAAATCTAATACAATTTGCTGCAGTATTTCAATTCACCTCTTTAAAGGGACAGTAGCACGTTTTTTGATAATTTTATATTTTAAATATTTCACTGATAATTGCAAGTTAATGTTAAATGTATTATTTTGACAGTGTCGAAGATCCCATTACACAAGCCAATCATCAATAGTCAGAGGATAAAGTATGAAGATTCTCATAAAATCCATTGGCGGCCATTTTGTGTGAACACCTTTAATTCTTTTTGTGTAAGAAAAAAAGAATCGCATGGCTAAACTTTACGTTGTATATTTGAATTGTTACTGCTACATTTAGTTGAAATACATTGTCTTTCAATTGGTACTATCAATTTTCATTTTCCTGACATCATTCCCCCTAAAAACGTGCTACTGCCCCTTTAATACATCTACATCGTAAAATGCTCTAATTAATTTCTGCTGCACATATGACAGTTTCATCTGGATATTACCCAGATATTTTACAAATTTAAAATATATTTGTATTATTTATATCTTGATCACGAAGATGTTATATTGCCATTACAGTCCACATTGAAACAGTGACAATATTCTAAAGCTACATACATACAATAATAAACATATATATATATGACAAATGGACATTGAGCAATTTTAATAATCAATAATGATACATTTTCTCAAGTGGTGTCATTATTGACAAATTTGTAAATATGGTAGCAGATGGTTTCCACTAATTCGGGTCTTCTATTCGATAAAATATATATATATGTTGTAGGCTACATGCATATCTGTTGAACATTATTCCATTATGTGTTAACTTGGTTAATCAGCTTTTTTATTCATTCAAGAAAGTTTTTTTAATGTTGAAAATGGAAACATAAAAACACGATTGTGTTGGATTTTGCCTTCTTCTTTGGTATTTTTGGCGTTTTTGCATATCAATGCTTTCTTAAAAACGATATATTATAAACAAGTTTCTTGTTCTTTTCGCCAAAACGCAACATCAAAGTTATATTCCCATCATGCCATTCGGTTGTCGTGGCCGGAAGTGTAAACATGGCGTCGTCTGTATCGTGGTGTTTCCTGGCTGTCAATGTTTTGTTAATGATTTTACAAGTGTTAGGAGGGTAAGTAAAGTTTGTATTTTATGCGAGTTTGGGAAATTGATTTTTCTATATCGCCCATATTCGTTTGACGCTTACGTGTGTTCATTTATGTTTTTAAAGTAACTTTAATCACCGAGTCAAAAGCCGGTTGGCGTGCTCGAATGTCATTGGCCCACGTGTATTTTCTTCTTAGGTGCAAGATACAGGAAGTGTTTGTTTATATTCAACTAACTTCGTGTATGAGGTTTTATTGGTCAAATTTAAGAAAATTAACATTTTCTTTAACATAACAACAGTAAATCAATGCCTGCCGAGTGAATCACAAATGCATTAAATGATTTTTCTATAAAATCACCTCAAACTGAAGACAAATAGATAATATCCTTCTTAAAAATTAGAATGCACTACCACTGCACCCTGCCCCGCTACAATTTGATTTTCCAATTTATCAGAGGGATTGGAGAGGATATTTCTTCTACATACTATGTTCCCAAGTCATTAAGAAAAATAAAAAAGGGGCGGTATCTAAATGAATTAATTTTATTAGAAAGTCAGTTGAATGAATTATAAAGCTTGATAGTCTTGATCCAAAATAAAGGCAAAGATTCTGCCTTTTAGATATCTACTGGAAAAGTTCTTCCTAACAGTGAAAAAAGAGAGTGAGCATTCCGTGTTATTCCTAGAATGGTCCTGGGGAAATTTGTCCAACCTTTTGCTAAGTGTCCCTTTAAATTTTGAGAAGTAGGATACTTCTACGATTGCAAAGGGTCCCAATAGCTCAGAATAGGCCAAAATTACCACCCACAGCTGATCACCTAGTAAAGACACTGGACTGCGAAAGAACTATTGTTGTCAGAGCTAGACTTGATGAATCTGCTATGGTTTAATTTTGTTTACTCATAGTATGTTTTGAGGAGGGGTGTTAATGTTTCAAAGTTAAGAATATGGTAAAGGGGTGATAATAAGTTTTTTTTGTGTTAAATATTAAATAGTTCCTGTGCTTATTGTTGGTATTTTTCTATTATTCTTGTAATTTCTTGATCTTGAATCAGTGTGGCAGTGTTAAATAAACTTTTCAGTATCACTTAACCATGTGAACATTTCAAGTTTTCTGGGGACATTTCAAGTTTTCTTGGGGTGGGATAGCGGCCAGTGGTTAGCGTGTTCGGCTTCGGATCAAGAGGTCCGTGGTTCGAATCCCGCCAGGGGCTCAGCAACTTTGTCTGCAGTAGAGAACTGTTCTACACGCAGTAAGGTTTGGGTGCAATGCTACACTGAATTTCAGCGCAGTACCACCCATGGTTCGCTAGTTACAACCGATGTTCGCTGGTTTCACCGCAATGCATAGCCACAATGGTGTTGCAGGCTTTCCCCTGCAATAATACTAGCAGCCCCGATATAAGTGAAATAATCTTGAAAGCAGCATTAAACCCAAGATCACCTCACCTCACCTTTCAAGTCTTCTCTATGCTAATGCTTTTAGCTTTTTCAGTAAGACACATTTGGAGCACTTAAGGTAATAAAGTATTGTCTATTGTCTATTATCATAATCTTTGAAGCTTTAAGACAGACAACGACTACAAACAAAACTGCATTGATAATATTTAAGAAACATTAGTTTTTCTTCATTCTATTTAACATTATTGCTTCACAGGAGGGATTTCTATCAAATACTTGGTGTCAGCAAATCAGCGAATCTCAATCAGATTAAGAAAGCTTATAGGAAGCTTGCAAAAGAACATCATCCAGACAAAAACCAGGATGATCCAGAAGCAGAGTCAAGATTTCAGGACCTGGGTGCGGCTTATGAGGTGACAATGTTGTTGAAAAACTATCTTCAAAAAGATCTATGGTTGAACTATTTTTCACTTTTGGTGGCTCATTTGGCTATATGGTCGAATGTAAAATTTTCAAAACGACAGACGTGTAAACATTTTAAATTTATTTTCAAATAGGGGAGTGACGAGTTAAGTTAAATTGCTCAGACTATTAGGTAATCTTTCCCGCCATTTTGGGGGTAAAATTCTAAAAAAAATCTTTTTGAAATCATTGAACCTTAACTTTAGACTTTTAAAGTCAAATGCATGTTCTAATGCAAAGCAGGAACATATCTCATTTCAATACTATCATGTTCATTAACTATGTGTTTGTATACAATTTATTTTTGATAAATCTTTTATTTCTGTAACCTCATGAGACTTAATAGTTAATATTTGAAATTGTTTGATCATGTTTTCAGTACTAATTCACGTTAAACATTACTTTGTAATCAACCATGAATATCATATTCAGTTTACAATGTAATTTGCATTTTGTTTTTAATCAGTGTGCAAGGTTGATTGTGTCTCTAATTGCAGATTATGACACAAGTTCGTGACCATTTTATAGCATGATGATGATAATGAAATTGTTGTCATAAGGCAAAAAATTTGACATCCTGTATCAGGGTTACGCTAACTCAACTAATCTGTACCCTGGGCTCAGAAGCTGGATTCACTCGCGCTGCCCGACTTGGGATATAGCCTAATAAGCCTATCAAATAATTTTCTCGTTGAAATTTTATCGAGAAGGCGACGAGAAAATGATTTGATTGGCTACATCCCAAGTCGGGCCGCGCGAGCAAATCTAGCTTCTGAGTCCAGGGTACAGATAAGTGGAGTTAGTGTTACGTTCGTTCACTTAGACAGGATGATAATTTGAGAATTTCTTTGGATGAATTACAAATTACAATCAAATGTTTTGTCAGGTACTTTCTGACAAAGACAAGCGCAAGATATATGATCGGCATGGGGAAGAAGGTCTCAGTAAGGGTGATACGAGTGGTGACCCGTTCTCCAGGTAAGATTTAACAAATATTTACAGTGATTGGGAAAGATATGGGCCATGGGACAGTAAGTTTACTACCAATAATTTGAAATTTAAAAAAATACCAAAAACCCGGAAAATGGCCCATTTTCAAAGATGTCTGTATTTACCTGTATTTGTGTTGAAATTTTGTATCTTAAACTGAAGCCAATAATTACAGATTACAGAGCCAATGGCTCATTTTTTTATTGAGAGAACTTACCGGTATGTTGTTGAACTCGATGAATTAATCACAGATGCTTCTGTTACTTGTCTTGTGGATTTACTTTAATGCTATCTTTGGCAGAAATCTAGTCTCTTTATTTCATATGAAGGATGCAAAGGTGATTTTATATGATTATGTGTACTTTGCTAACAAATATGTTGAAAATGATTTCAGTTTCTTTGGTGACTTTGGCTTCGGGTTTGGTATGAAAGAACAAGATCAAGAAGTGCCCAAGGGTGGCGACGTCATCATGGATCTAGAGGTCACCCTGGAAGAACTCTACTCTGGAAACTTTGTTGAGGTCAGTCTTTGGCAGTAGAAATATCTTGAAAAATTTGTCTGACGATTGTAATTCTGTTCATCATGTCTTTTGTTTGACAAAAGCACTGATTGATAATCATGTAATTATTTTTGGTGTTTCCTGTGTTTGGAAATCTCCAATTTTGTCAGAGTACCTTATTTTGGTCCAGTAAAATCATTAACGCCAAAGGTTATTTTGTGTAACCTTCAGTCTAGAATATACTTTAACATTTGTTGAATGGATATCGCAATGTCAGCACAAATATAAATGATCAATATTGTATCAATTCTTTTTTTCTGACCATATGTAATCATTAAGGTAAAAGAAAAAATTTGGTTTGTTACAAAGTATATAAATTTAATTGTGATTTTTCATCTCTTGTTGTGAATTAAGATAATTATCCCCCGCCACGAAGTGGAAGGGGGATAAAGGTTTGAGCTCCGTCCGTGCGTGCGTGCGTGCGTCCGTCCGTCCGAGTTAAAGGAGCCAATTTTTCTCAGAAACCGTTAAAGGTAGGATTATCAAATTTTTTGTGTGCCTTCAGGGTATCAATACCTTGATGGAGTTCGAAAATCAGAACCATGCAAATATTTTTTCCGGAGTTATTGCCCTTGTTACGGTTTTTGGGACTCTGTTCGAGGTGTCTTCAAAGGAGCCAATTTTTTTCAGTAACCGTTTAAGATAGGATCATCAAATTTTTTGTGTGCCTTCAGGGTATCAATACCTTGATGGAGTTCGAAAATCAGAACCGCGCAAATATTTTTTCCAGAGTTATTGCCCTTGTTACATTTTTTGGGTCTCTGTTCGAGGTGTCTTCAAAGGAGCCAATTTTTCTCAGAAACTGTTACAGATAGGATGATCAAATTTGATGTGTGCCTTCAGGGTATCAATACCTTGATGGAGTTCGAAAATCAGAACCACGCAAATATTTTTCCGGGGTTTGGTGTCATGATATTTTTGAGTACACTCGAGTATTTAGGAGAAGGTTCTGACTTATAATAAGAACAAATCTGGCGGGGGATGTTGATGACTATGTCTTCTTGTTATGTGTGCTTTTATATCCTGATAATGTACATTGCTGAAAATGTATTTTGTTTAGTTTCACTCTGATTGTTCAGTAGACGAATCAGACTACAAATCAATCATTACACGACTATTTCTGACTATGTACAGGTGGTGAGATACAAGCCTGTAGCGAAACCAGCTAAGGGAACAAGGAAATGCAACTGTCGGATGGAGATGGTGACCCAGCAACTCGGCCCCGGTCGCTTCCAGATGATGCAGCAACAAGTCTGTGACGAGTGCCCTAATGTCAGGTTGGTGATTCAATTTTCTAGGATTGCACAGTTTAGTAGGACGTCCTGTATAAAAATGTTCTGGTAGGGATGACAGGATCCACTAATTGATGCAGAGACGGGACCAACAAAAGTTGGTAGTAATTAGAATCTGATGAAGGGGTCTAACCCTCAGAACATGTAACTGCAAAATTCACCCCTCCTGTTCCTTCGGCGACTGACTTCATGGGTTGATAACGGTTATCTCCCTCTGTTTTTGTTTGGAATATGAATGCCAATCTCACGTTACTGACTTATCAATTTTTTCTGAGAACAACTGGAAATGACTGAAAAGAGAATGACTTGCCCTTTTTTAAATGGTTAACAACAAAACTGGCTTGTCATTCATACATTTTTCTGTCACCCATCAAGTTGCTGAATAGTTCCAAGACTGATTTATCCCCTCATGCCTGAATATTCCAACCCTCTGCTCGCTTCCGTTAATTACTAATTGGCACCGTTGCTATTTTAGAAACCAAAATTATGAAAGGTTATACAAAGTATATATCAATGAAATGATAAAATGTCATAGAGTATGGGCAGTAAATGCTGAAAATGTTCTTTTTCGTTCATTTTTACTATTCTTCAATTTTTGAAATAATTTTTGTTGTAGATTTGTACCTGAAGAGAAGTTGTTAGAAATTGAAATAGAGTCTGGAATGAGAGATGGCCAGGAATATCCATTTGTAGCTGAAGGTAAGTATTTAATCTTTATTTCCTTCTTGTGCAGATATGTCAGTAAGGATAGGTATTGTTCCTTATTACTGCTCAGCTGTGAGCCATTTTTTTAAGGAAATTATTCAATCATTGTTTGTGAACTGTATACATACATGTATTTATGCTATTTTCACGACACAACTTCAAACTTTGTTGAGAACTTTCCGTGAAAACATGTTTTAGTAGGGTGTGTTACTTTGGCAATTTTGATGGAAATTGCTAATTTTCAAACTTACAAGATACTAGATATTTTCAGTGTGTACCCATTCGTATCAAGTTGTTCCTGTATTGCAATTTACCAATATATATATAATACTGCGCATTCACATCAGTTAGTAACAGGGGTTGAAATTAGTCCTACCAGCCTGTTGGACTTGTGTATTCCTAAGAGCACTAGCCCAAAGACATCCTCACTAGCCAAATACACTGTTATGATCGTTGATCATTAAATTCAACTAGTCCTTCTGACTACCAGTCATTGCACTTTACTAGCCCAGGGTTTTGCCACTGATTCAATGAGCAGAAGGGGTTATCTGTTAAAATGTTGGTTTTGGTCTAAGCAAACAAATATTTGAAACAGCAAACAAGAAAATTAGGAAAAGTCTCAGATTCTCATGATTTCTGTCATACTGCATACTGGAGGTACCAGTTCATAATGTCTTCCTTGTTCACAGGTGAGCCCCATATAGACGGAGAGCCCGGGGACCTGCGGTTCAGAATAAGACAAATCAAGTGAGTAAAGTTGTAAACACGTACTCTCTGGGAGAACATCCCCCTAGGCAAAACCTATAATGCCAGTTTCTGAACTGTCAGTTTTATGCGTGGTGCAGACCCTTGAATTTCCTGTGCTAATATCAGCAACCCTATAGGCTATTGTTAGCGACCTCCATTTACTTTCTGATTGGACTATTGCCCTCTCTCATAGTAAGCTAGAGAGCAAGTACAAAATGCACGGGAAACTGGCAATTTAGGCCTTGTGTAGGAAGATGTGGGAGAAGGATTCATTAATGTTGTTATTGTAAAAATATTTAGAATTTTAGAAAAAGGAACCTGTACATTACTTAAAAGGTGCTGAGGAAAACAGACTTGCAAACATTTTGTCATTTCTTGACTCAAAAAAGCTCCTTTCACTTTGTCCTTTAAGTATGTACTTAGGTCATGACAACCAAAGTGTCCATTACCTGTACATAATTTGACTACGGGTAGCATTAAGTCTCAGAAGTATTTTTTCCCCAACATTTTTAAACAATTTATGTATCATAGCAAAAATGAGCTGAACCTAGAGCTCAGTAATCTAGACTTGCTATACTGTTATAGACTGAGATGGTTGTCAATTGAATATATTTGCTCTAATATTTAACTCCTGTTACAGATTTATTCTTACTTCTGTAAATTGATGAATATTTCAGACACAAGAAGTTTGAGAGAAGAGGGGACGATCTGTATACAAACGTCACTATCTCACTGGCTGATGCTCTCGCTGGCTTCGAGATGTATATCATGCATTTAGATGATCACAAGGTAACATGCTTCGTTGTTACCTATTCATAACTTTTAAATTTGTTTTTAAAAAAGTGTTGAGGTCATGAAATAGTTCATAAAACCTGCTTTTGATGTTGTTGATTAAATGAAAAGTGTAAAAGTCTTTCTTGCATAGAGGATATTTGCCTTTTCTTGACTTGTTTTCCATGTTTGACGATGGTCCTGATTTAGTGAGGCAGCCATGAGTGAAAATATTAAACTTTTCAAACTCTCAATATGATAAGATAAATATGAAATTTGTCAAGAAGTGACAGATATTCTTTTTATCATGTGATGTTCTTGCAAGTATGCAAAAACAGGTTACTTTCATGTTGAGTGGACGATAGAGACTGTTGCAAGAGAACAAGTTAACAGTTAACAAGTGACAATAAAGTTTATTTCAAATGCAGCAAGATAGAGGGTTTATTTAACAGATATAGCAGAGTACCTTTCTCTTAGTCGTTAATAAAACATGAAATGTTAAATTTATTGGTTGTAAACATAATTTCAGGTTCACATTGTGAGGGATAAGATCACATGGCCCGGAGCACGTATGAGGAAACCTCATGAAGGAATGCCCAATTATGAAAATAATAATGCCAAAGGATCTCTATTCATCACCTTTGACATCGACTTTCCTAAAGGAACTCTCTCAGAGGAAGTTAGAGAAGGTACGATCCCTTGACTTTTAGTATAATCAACATCTAAAGCTTAACAACAAGTGAATATTATTATTGATTCACAATGACCATACAAAGCATTTAAAGAATCTGTCTGGGTCCAAGTTATTGGTGCCATTTTTATTTCAATGGTTTTGATTGAGTTCTGTCCCTTTGTCTCTAGTAATATCAGAGCCCTTTAGAAAACATTCCGATTGCTGAATATGAAATGGCACATTTTACTTCTTGAGAATTGAAGAAATAATTTTTCAGTATTTTGAATGATGCTCTACTTTACTTTGAAAGTGATAGTTTTCTACTCTTCTTTTTTGTATTTCAGAAATCAAAAAGCTGCTCAATATGGATTCCAAACATACAGTTTACAACGGATTACAAGGATTTTGATAAAATCTTATCTAGGATGAAAGTTTTCATGGAACCATTGTTTATTATTTGATACAAATGCTGATACTGTGTTAGATCATTAGACTGACATCGACAAGTTCACTGACAGATATTGGCATTAGTTGAGAGGTATTGTTGTTGTTTCTGATTACACTCTGGTAGGTAAGCAGCTGTATGTGTATATGTGTCGTCATCTTGCTTCAAAAACTCTTGAAACCTCCTGGAATTATAGGGTTGCTTTTTAAAATTGAAAAGCTAAGTAATCAGTTATTTGTCTTAAAGGGGCAGTAGCATGTTTTTTTAGGGGGAATATGAGGCGATGTTAGGAAATGAAAAAAAAATGGTTCCAAGTGAAAGACAATGTTTTAAAACCAATTGAAGCAGTGATAAATCAACTGTATAATATAAAGTTCAGACTCGGATACCATTATCTTGCACAAAATAATAGGTGTTCACACAAAAATGGCAGCAAATGGACTCGGTGAAACCTCACAAGTTGTTCTCTGACCATGGATGATCGGTTTGTGTAACGAGATTTTTTTGACACTATCAAAATACTACATTTAGCATTAACATACAATTATCAGTGAAAAATTAAAAGTATAACATTTTCAAAAACGTGCTACTGCCCCTTTTAAAAAGCTATTCTAGGAATCGATGATAACTTAACATTGCTATTCCTTGGTGAGGTTCTGTATTTATTGCCTTACTCTCCGGTTTCATAAACCTTAAGAGAAAAATTTATTGTTTCATGTTTTAAAAAAATACAGGTAGGTAACAAATCTCATCTGATTTCCAAGAAACAATAAACTCAATCAGATGATTCTATTAACCGGTATGGTCAACCACAGTTCAGCAACCTTTATTTATTAAGGGACAGTGTTGATTTTGTGCCAATCAAAATCAAAGATTTTTTGTGCATTTCTGTATGAGTAAAACATTTATTTAATGTGCATCCATATCAGCATAAATGCACCAAATACCAGACCACCCCTGTTCCTTAAATATGCTTTACAAATATGTTGTAGGGTCCCAGTGATTGGTGTATGTTTGAATGTCTCATGTAAATTATAAAACCATTTGGCTATTGACCAAGATAACTTTAGTATACAGTGTGATAGTGAAGTGACCACAACCAAATGATATTTAAATTCTTAAAACAATCTTATTTTCCTGCAGACACACATTCCTCAATCCAAATTCATCATTTCAATAGTTGTACTTATGATACTTATGGTCGCACCTCAAACGAAAATCCTGTATCTGATGCCTTAACCATCCTTTTAACATACCGTATTTCCTCGAATACAACCCCGGGGTTCTATTTCGTTCAGTACCCCCTTATCCCCCCGGGTTCTATTCAAGGCCCGGGTTATAATGGAGGCCGGGTTGTATTTCTTCAGGTCTGAATTGACGTTTCAAAATCTTCTAGGAATGGCGTTTTCATGGAAAATTATTGATCTAGTTCTACATATCTCGTGGCATTTCTGTTGATATTCATTCTTTTATCAAAATCCGTATCAATCCCTGCATTATACGGTTTCCGTGAAGTATATACTATCGACATAGTATACCAGTATTTAAGTTAGACCCAGGTTCTATTCGAGACCCCGGGGTCTATTCGAGACCCGGGTTGTATTAATGTCAGCACCCCCTTACCCTCCGGGTTATATTCGAGGCCCGGGTTGTATTAGAGGAAATACGGTAGTCTGATAAATTTGAACAATAATAACAAATCCATGTATCTAAAGTCTTTGGAACTTCAATACAATGAAGCATGGCGCACACATTAAGTGTCAAGAATAAGATGCCAACATGTGCGGCAGTTTAAGCACTTAATTGATACCCCCTGTATCTTGTTCCAATAATACTATTGGGAGAGTGGGAAGGGTGTTGCATTACCACTGTTTGAAATAAGCATCCCAAAACTGCTTGTCAATAAGGACCCGCAGATTAATAAATACTGTCGGCCCATCTCTGAAACTGACGAAATTCATGATACGTGCTGATTTGACTGATTCTAAAAGAAAAATCTTCTTGATATCAGTATGTTATAAATACACAATGCTGTTACCAATTTAGAGTGATAGTTTTGATGGTTTGACAAGGAATATGTCCTTTTGCAAGTATTGTAAGAAAGGAACAGAATGATGATATTAAAAAACTGAGCCTGTACGGACCTGAAGATACTGAAAAGTGTGGGCCCTTGTGAATAACTGTCTGCGTTTGGCCTACGGGTCTGCTCTTATTTCAAACACTGTGCATTACGCTGTCAGGGTGAGAAGTTGGTAAAGGGAGGTAACTGTGTGATAATTGCAGCAGGGGAGACAACTCGTACCCGATCGTCAAAATCTATTTTACCTTGTAAATTATGACTTTGTCTAGTGGTTGATGTCATTCAAACTTAAAAATCTGTTTATTTGAAATAATCATGTTTACTTAGTAACCAACAAGAACTTGATTTAGGAGAGTTAGAGAAAGAAAGAAAAAACATGTGCTTCTATCCTTAACACTTCCACAACAATGGAACAGTGTTAAATCTTCATTGAAAGTGTAAACTTTGGCTTACTAAATACATTTATTGTTATCTTTTGTTAATAGTGTTTTATGTTTGTTATAGATATTTTGTTATTTTTCATCGAATTGGAGGAAGAATGTAATTGTCAGAAGCTCAGCAGATGTTTATCATGTCAGTAAGAATCTTGTTTATCACTTTTAGCTGTGCTTACTGTGGTGTTTGAATGGATTCACATGTAAATATCATGTTGATATGTACATCTCATATTCTTTATCATGTTTCTATGATCAAAATGTTATTGATATATGAATGTTTTTTTGTGAATGAATGCGGAAAATGAAATTATCAATAATGAAGGTTCATAAAGAAAGTCTAAAAAATTATATGTCATTTTTTGAAGAAAAGAATGAATTTGTGCAACAGTATTGTGTTGTTTGGGAGATGTCAATCTTTTAGCTGGGTATGATAGGGAATGTGTGACTCGTGATTTGAATGTATTAAAATCTGAAACCAAAATATCTTGTTAAATTGTTTTATTGTTAGCTCATTTGGCCTGTAGATCCCGATGGGCTTATGGCATGGCATGGCACATCTTTCTACGCAGAGCCTAAAAGGCCAGTTTCCAAACTGACATTTTAATCCTTGCTGCAGAGACTTTACTTTTCTGTGCTACTATAGTGCCCCTACAGACTAGAGAGCTATGCAGCAAGGCATAAAACTGACAGTTTGGAAACTGGCCTTTTAGGCTCTGCGTAGGAAGATGGGCATGGCATCGTCTGTAATACGTCTGTAAACTTTGTGGAATTTTGACTTCTGCTCCAGAACCATTAGGGCTAGAAAGCTAAAACTCGATGTACAGACTCCTTGGCTAGTGAGGATTATAAATTGTAGATTAAGGGACCCTGTGGGGGGAACCACATTGGTCTCACCCTAAAGCAAAATCAAATGTAAAGCCTGATGAGCTACAGAGCCAATGGCTCTATTTTTTTTATGCAGCAACGTTTTTGGGATATAGAAATAACCTCTCTCCTTCCATGTCCGTGTCTATCTTATTAAAACTAGGTACATGTATATGGAGTAATCGGCATGTGTAATACGCCTTCTACAGAAGCACTTTTTGCTGTTTCAAATAAAGCACAGTCATGTTCGGTAAAGTTAAGAGGGCAATGGAACTAGAGAATACCAACAATTACTATGCTTTTGCATGGGTTTAACACCTAACAACCAACAGCTGTTGTAGAATCAATGGATTACTATACTGCTCAAAGGAATCTTAGGAACATTTGTATATTGTCCCCTATATACTTAATACACCAGTAATGGATAAAGATATGTATTGGTTGAAATAAACACTATCTTATTGACATATTCGAATCAATTAATGCGAGTGACACAGTTTCTGTATTGTGCTTTGATGTCAGAAACAACACAGGGGTCAAAATCAAAAGGCAGAGGATGTCTGATGGCTCGGGTTCAAAACATTGCAGTCTAGTCTTGGGTGACTTTATCATTTTGAATGTGGTATCTTTGATAGTGAAAAGCTTGATGAAGACATTGTTCTGAAAAAATGTTTTTAACATATTTAAAAAAAAATCTTGACAGTTTACAAATCAGTAGCCTCATGTAAAGCATGCATATTGGTATGAACAAAACTTTCAACAAGGAACTTCTGGTTGAGCGGCTTTCATTTATAGTTAGGGCAAATGATATTACTTGAGTCCCTTAACTTCTTTTGAGTAGTGTATATCTTATGATGCGGTGTCTCAATTTCATTTGATTGACAGGACATAACCAAAGCAGGTTTGATTGACCAAGGTAAAGAAAACTATAAATGCAGCTAAAGATAACAAAAGGTTAAAGCCTGTTCTTGAGCCTCCAGCATGCACTACAGAATGTTATTGTCTTCACATACTGCCAATGAGCCGTTGAACCTGTGCTGAATTCAACCACGCGTTCGAGCAATGCTTTTGGAAGAAGGTTCCATAAATGTTCTATTGGTTTATGATTCAGTGATTGAACAGTCCGTTCCATCCGCTTAATTGTTTATTTTGGAGGTACAATTCTACCAACTGTGCTTGTTGTGGACGGGCATTGTCCATAAGGATGAAGTTATACCCGATAGTTCCAGCTTTTCGTGACGTATACATCCACGATCTCATCCCTGTCACTAATACAAGTCATGGTGCCATTCTCAAGAACATGGAGGTATTTCCATCACAGCTGATCCCACCCATACCATGACTGAACCTCCACGAATTGCGTCATTTTCAGCAATGATAACATCTGCCAAACGTTGCCACTGTCTTCTCCAAAACACGCGCCCGTCTTACAGTAAAGTCGAGCCAAAATTTACTCGCCCTGAGCAACAGAGGCATGAGCAGTCCAATCGACATGCTCAGCAGACCAATCTCCAAGTGCACCACGCTCAGCAGCTCAGCACCACTATATCGGTCTATGAAAGTTCAAGGTCCATAATTTCGGAGCTAGTCTTTCCTAGACAAGACCCGGTTTAGTTTAAAAACGAAGACCATTGGTCTAATCTTAACCATAATAAAGAAAGGAAGTTTAGATAAACAAGTTTATATGTATCAATTATGGCAATGACTCGGACAAAGTGACAATGGCAGACCTGCTGTTGACTCGACCTTGACGATAGAGCAAGTTTTGGTGGCGTTCACTAATGCCTACATGGAAGAATGCCTACAGTCTTATCAAAACATCTTCATGCACCAGTGGCTTGAAGTTAAACAACCTTCACCCTATAAGCAATGTGGAATGTTCCACCTATTCCTACCATTAAAACAAAACACAATCGATATTTTATGTTAGATAATCAAAATGTCTAGTCACTCAATCAAATAAATTGCAATCTTATTTGCAACCTTTTTTAGCTCACCTTTACAAAGTAAATGTGAGCTTATGTCATGGCGCTTCGTCCGTCGTCCGTCTGTCCGTCCGTCTGTCCGTCTGTCCGTCCGTCCGTCTGTCCGTCCGTAAACTTTCACGAAAAAGACTACTCCTCCCAAACGAATTCAGATATCATTCTGAAATTGTAGTATGTTATACCCATGGTGATTCCCCACAGAAAGGTAGACGTTTCAGTTTTGAGAATCCAAGATGGCCGCCATGACAGCCATATTGAATTTTCAATTAGATTTCATGAAAAAGACTACTCCTTCTAAACGAATACAGATATCATTCTGAAATTGTAATATGTTATACCCATGGTGATTCCTCACAGAAAGGTAGACGTTTCAGTTTTGAGAATCCAAGATGGCCGCCATGACAGCCATATTGAATTTTCAATTAGATTTCATGAAAAAGACTACTCCTTCTAAACGAATACAGATATCATTCTGAAATTGTAGTATGTTATACCTATGGTGATTCCGCACAGAGAGGTAGACGTTTCAGTTTTGAGAATCCAATACGGCCGCCATGGCAGCCATATTGAATTTTCAATTAGATTTCATGACAAAGACTATTTCTCCTAAACCAATCTAGATATCATTTTTATATTGTAGTATGTTATACCTATAGTGATTCCGCACAGAGAGGTAGACGTTTCAGTTTTGAGAATCCAAGATGGCCGCAATAGCAGCCATATTGACTTTTCAGCTGCAGATGACACATCATTATTATTAAATTTTAAGCTTTCATCAAGTGATCACTGGCACCATATAAATTCTCTAATTTGAACTTACTAATCATAATATTATCTTAAAATATGGAATATTTAAGATTGTCGTGCAAGTTGTTCTATATTTTTAAGTGTTTCTAAAAAAAATTAAGATGAAAGACAAACATAATTGATTAATTTGTTTAAAATCTTTATGGCAACTAGCTGCAAAAACCAAATCACATTAAACATGTTAAATTTTAAACAATGGTATTTCCCTTTTATTCCTTTAAATACCACACATAAGGGGTCAACCAGAGTTCAGATATTCCACTATGTTGTCCAATACACATCCCAAGGCAGGCTGCTAGCATCACAGTGTCAGCTGCTAGTCTGTTGCATAATCAACCTGACCCAATTGATATGGTAGAGCATTATGCTATATGGCCATGGCCCATGTGTATGCAATAAAAGTTATGGACTTGTATTCTCATGACAGTGATATGTTCTTTCTAAGAATAACAACTTACACAAAACTTGTCTACAATAAGCTTTGTGTTTAGCAATCTACATGATAAGTTGATGTGGAATAAATATGCAGATGAAAATCGAAAAGGGTTTAGTAAGAAAAATAAGGAAATTTGATTTGTCATATCTCTCTGTTGATTTGACAATGCAAAAATGTTTACCATTATAGTACTGTATGAGTGTTAAATAAATTGATACTTTAATGAAAGACATCTCATGGTCACTTGACATGTAAATATTATGTGAACAAAATAAACGTGTCTTATGCATTGCTGTGTTTATGACTTTCCTCTCAATCAGTCATTCATTTTCCTTGAAAAATATGTACTTTTGGGATTCTCAATATCCCATGCAGCATAACCATCAGTGAAATAATCTTGAAATCATATTAATGATTCACTACAAAACAAATGTAAGTGCCCACCATCCTGTAAGTAATGAATGACATTTAAATGGATACACCTAAACCAATCAAGATATCATAATGAAATTAATATGGATGCCCACATAAAAGTAGCATTTTGAAGATTAAAAAGTACAAGATGGTCACCAATTCAGCCATAGATATACAAAAAAGTTATACAAAAACCTACTGCTTGTTAACTTATCATGATTATATCATTCGTGTATTAATGTTTGTTCAAGCTCTAGTCGTTTCCAAAAGAAGACTAGTATTTTAAAAGATAAAAAAATCATGATGGCAGCCATAATCAATTATATAAAAGATGGTTACATGTATAATTAAACCAATACCACATCATTCATTTTAAGGTGAGCTTCTGTACCCTCGGTACTTTTATTTAAAAATCTCAATCATTACCATCAATCAGTTCATAGCAATGTTTCATAAATTATTTACATTTCTATATTTACATATACATAGTGTGAAAACAGTCAATAATACAAACCGATTGTAATGTATATGTGGAAAGAAGTATTAAAATAAATAATGACATATGGATCATAGTATTATAATGTCATCATACTGATATTGTGAAAATGAATTGCTGTACCAGTTTTTTCATTTATCAATCTTTCTATTTTGTTCCATATTTTCGGACTAATTTACATGCAAACAAGTGCGATATTGATTCTACCTTGGATACCAAAAAATAACATTTGTTTGAATCTATGCATTTCATCGTTGTAATCGTTTGTTGGTCGAATTTTATGAATTACACTGTATTGGAACCAATATTGTTTGACACATTGACTTAAAATGACTTCATTTTTTTTCGAATTTTCCGAAGTTTCTTCATCCATGTTTTCAGTAAATCATTTTGCCATTTCTCTGGATATGTTGACGCTTTTGTAAAAAAAATTCGATATGAGATTGTCATACATATATCCCACAATCCGTTTGGAGTATATTTTCTAATTAATATGGGAGAATTGGAGTTTCAATTTTCTGTTCAATATGAACTTTCGAATACCGATATAATGTGAAATTTTGCATATCTGAGAAATTTCCATAATTTTACAATTATTTGTTTTATCCTTCTCTCGGAGTAATATTTACAGTGAATTATTCCGTCTTAATTATTTCAGTCTTAATCTATCTGCTCGTTTATTCGCTATATTGTAGGCATTATTCCAACTTAACTGGAACAGTTCACTTGTGTGAAGGTAAGCATGTCGCTGACACAACATTCATTGTTCACTGTAGGCGTTTTTCCTTGTAGGCATTATTAACCCTAACCGCAAGTTTTAACGGATGGTCCTTCACTTCGCCTATTCTGTCGGTGCCGAGTTAAATGAAATCGATCTAAAATATAACTTTGCTTATTACGATACTTGGATGGCCTAATATGGTGATGTGTTCATAGAGGCAGCCTGTTTAAATAAAAAATGTGAGATCTAGCTTAATTACATTTTGCATATACAATTTGGGATTTTTAACTTCTTGGAAGCTTTGTTTCAATGCTATTATCTTAAGATGCTGTATCATACTTGCAAGCGGTTCAGGATGAAACTTAGCTATTGAGAAATGAAATAAATCATTTTGTAGAACAATGTTTCGTCGAAATTTTGACATCATATTTAGATTGTTTTAATCAACAATAACATACTTATTTCGACGCTTCAAGCACAGTAGGCCTACCCCTCGTAGAAAGGGCATGTCATTTAACGAACCCGCTTTCGGTGGTGTAATCATTATGTTTGTAGGATTTACACCGTGTCTCAACTACCGTAATTGCGTTCGATGGGTATCAACTTTGACAGCAATGAATACCTAATTCGGAGAAAAAGAATATAAAATCTAATTGAGCGCGACAAAAACGGTTTTCAAGCGTACTTTTAGAAACTGGAAGTTTTGAAATGGCCACACTTGATTCGTCCTTATGTCGACTGCCGTTTCGGTGTTTTTTGGTAAATTATCTCCTATTTGATGAATTTTGGTCCGATTTTCTCAAGGTTGGTCCCAAAAGTTTTCTAAAAATACAACGTATACATTAAAAATACTTTTTAAAATATTGCAAGTATGATATAGCATCTTTAAAACAATGACCATGGCAGTTACAATGGAAAACAATCAGTTTGTGTATGCTTTATTTGATACATTCCAATAACAAGAATGTTCAACACAAGAATGTAGGCAACTTAAAACTTTTTAAAAATATATATCTATGTATTTCAATGTATATCTATGGCATGGTTATATACAACTATTTTTTAATTTTACATTTAATAATGTACATATAAAGATTCTGGTCGACTGGGCACCCATGTGGTCTGTTTTCTGATAACTTCTGATGAACAGTGAATTCGAAAATATTGTCAGTTAAAGGGGCAGGAGCACGTTTTTAGGGGGTATATAAGGTGATGTCAGGAACATGAAAATTAATGGTTCAAATTGAAAGACAATGTATTTAAACTAAATGGAGCAGTAATAATTCAAATATATAACGTAAAGTTTAGCCATGCGATTCCTTTTTCTTACACAAAATGAATTAAAGGTGTTCACACAAAATGGCCGCCAATGGATTTTATGTGAGTCTTTATACTTTGTCCTCTGACTATGGATGATTGGCTAGTGTAATGAGATTTTTGACAATGTCAAAATAATACATTTAGCATTAACTTACAATTATCAGTAAAAAAAAATTAATATAAAATTATCAAAAAATGTGCTACTGCCCCTTTAAGGACAGAGGATTTGATATCTTAATTTTTAAATATACACAAAGAACTTAATTAAGCACCCCCTATTTTGAAAAATGAACTGGGTGCTCTTGGACTATTTTTTATCTATTTGATGTATGGATCGCTCCAGATATATACATTGCAAAGGAGAAAGTTATGTTAAACTATCCCCATTGCTGGTTTTAATTTTGCTCTTTAATCAAGGTGGTTTTAGACCAGGTTTATCGCAAACCATCTTTGAACCTACCAAACTAGCTTAAACCATCTTAAAATTAGCATGGAACTCACGGGCCCAAGTGTTTAAAGGCCCTTAAGCATACAGATTGCGATGAGAACATTTACACGGAGATTCCTGGTGTGCATGACCGATTTAATGATCATTGAATTGCTGAGTGTGGTCGTCACATATACCAATTCACATTTTCATATGTAAATAAAAATAACCTGTTTTAGTAGAAATACTATATGGTCCTAAGCAAAGGTTAAACAGTATATATATATTACATTCAGTTAACTGAAAGAAATCGATCGCTTTTAGCTTAAGTGAAGCGGAGATAAAAGGATCACATAAAATCGGTTCTTTCACAAACAGTTCTTTAACCATCTTAAATCTAGCATCGAACTCACGGGCCCAAGTGTTTAAAGGCCTCAGCAGACAGATTGCAATGAGAACATTTACATGGAAATTCCTGATCTGTATGGCTGATTTAATGACCATTGAATTACGGAGTGTTCGTCACATATACCAATTCACATTTTCATATGTAAATAAAAATAACCTGTTTTAGTAGAAATACTGTATGGTCCTAAGCAAAGGTTAAACAGTATATATCACATTCAGTTAACTGAGTTTGAAAAGACTCCCCCGCAATTTTTTCTTTAAAGAAATCGATGGTTTCTAGATTAAGTGAAGCGGAGATAAAAGGGTCACATAAAATCGGTTCTTTCACTGACAGTTCGAAAACGGGGCTAACTTTAACCATTTTAAATCTAGCATCGAACTCACGGCCCCAAGTGTTTAAAGGCCTCAGCATACAGATTGCAATGAAAACATTTACATGGAAATTCCTGATCTGTATGGTCGATTTAATGATCATTGAATTGCTGAGTGTTTGTCACATATACCAATTCACATTTTCATATGCAGATAAAAATAACCTGTTTTAGTAGAAATACTATATGGTCCTAAGGAAAGGTTAAACATTATATATATATTACATTCAGTTAACTGAAAGAAATCGATCGCTTCTAGATTAAGTGAAGCGGAGATAAAAGGATCACATAAAATCGGTTCTTTCACAGACAGTTCTTTAACTATCTTAAATCTAGCATCGAACTCGCGGGCCCAAGTGTTTAAAGGCCTCGCCATACAAATCACAAAGAGAACATTTACATGGAAATTCCCGGTGTGCATGGCTGATTTAATGATCATTGAATTACTGAGTGTGGTCGTCTCACCCACCAATTCACATTTTCATATGTAAAAAAAAATTAACCTGTTTTATTAGAAATATTATATGGTCCTAAGCAAAGGTTAAACAGTATATATCACATTCAGTTAACTGAAAGAAATCGATCGCTTCTAGCTTAAGTGAAGCGGAGATAAAAGGATCACATAAAATCGGTTCTTTCACCAACAGTTCTTTAACAATCTTAAATTTAGCATCGAACTCACGGGCCCAAGTGTTTAAAGGCCTCAGCAGACAGATTGCAATGAGAACATTTACATGGAAATTCCTGATCTGAATGGCCGATTTAATTATCATTGAATTGCTGAGTGTTCGTCACATACACCAATTCACATTTTCATATGTAAATAAAAATTAACCTGTTTTATTAGAAATATTATATGGTCCTAAGCAAAGGTTAAACAGTATATATCACATTCAGTTAACTGAGTTTGAAAAGACTCCCCCGCAATTTTTTCTTTAAAGAAATCGATGGTTTCTAGATTAAGTGAAGCGGAGATAAAAGGGTCACATAAAATCGGTTCTTTCACAGACAGTTCGAAAACGGGGCTAACTTTTAACCATCTTAAATCTAGCATTGAACTCACAGGCCCAAGTGTTTAAAGGGGCAGTAGCACGTTTTTTGATAATTTTATAATTTGAATTTCTCACTGATAATTGTTAGTGAATGCTAAATGTATTATTTTGACAGTGTCAAAAATCTCATTACACAAGCCAATCATCCATTGTCAGAGGACAAAGAATGAAGATTCACATCAAATCCATTGGCGGCCATTTTTATGTGAACACCTTTAATTCATTTTTGTAAGAAAAAGGAATCGCATGGCTAAACTTATCGTTATATACTGGAATTATTACTGCTCCATTTAGTTTAAATACCTTGTCTTTCAATTGAGACCATTAATTTTCATTTTCCTTCCATCACCCTATATTCCCCCTAAAAACGTGCTACTGCCCCTTTAAAGGCCTCAGCATACAGATTTCAATGGGAATTTTCATGGAAATTCCTGGTGTGCATGGCTGAATGATCATTGAATTACTGTTTGTGTTCGTCACAATACCTAAAATAAAAAATATAAAATTAAGTGTATTAAAGCGAAAAACACTGAGTAGTAGATAATGCTGAACTTTTACAGAACGTGTTTTCACAAGAAAATATATTATTTAGATATCCATAATATACTTAGATATGTCAGTTCAATTATGGTGCGATCTAAACTCAAAGAACTTGCAATGAGTATCGACCGGATTCGTGAGTTTCAGCAGATTCCTGTATTGTTTGCTTTTATTTTAGAGTAATTTTTATGACAATTTAAAGAAATAACGTTGTGGGCGAGGCTTTAAAAGGGGCAGTAGCACGTTTTTTGATAATTTTATATTTTAAAATTGTCACTGATAATTGTAGGTTGATGTTAAATGTATTATTTTGATAGTGTCATAAATCTCATTACACAAGCCAATCATCCATAGTCAGAAGACAAAGTATGAAGATTCACATATAATCCATTGGCTGCCACTTTTGTGTGACCACCTTAAATTCATTTCTGTAAGGAAAATGAATTGCATGGCTGAATTTTACATTTGATGTATTTGCGATATTGGTTTTATACATTGTCTTTCAATTGGAACTATTTATTTTCATTTTCCTGACATGGCGTTATATGCCCCCTTAAAGGGACAATAGCACGTTTTTTGATGATTTTATATCTTAAATTGTTACTGATAATTGTACGATAATGCTAAATGTACTATTTTGATAGTGTCAAAAATGTCATAACACAAACCAATCACCCATAGTCAGAGGACAAAGTATTATGAAGATTCACATAAAATCCATTGGCGGCCATGTTGTGTGAACACCTTTTATTCATTTTGTGTAAGAAAAAAGAATCGCATGGTTAAACTTTACATTATATATTTGAATTATTACTGCTCGGTTTAGTTTAAATACATTGTCTTTCAATTGGAACAATTAATTTAATTTTCCTGACATCACCTAATATTCCCCCTAAAACATGCTACTGCCCCTTTAATGTCTCATCATTTATAAAGACTCATGGAAAACATACTAATAACGAACTCACTGGTGCCTTTTTATTTTTTTATTTTTAAAAAAGTAAATAATAAGTACTTTTCTTGGGGCTATTTTCAATACTCTTTGAATGGATTTCGTAATGTCATAAATTCTGATTTGATTGTCGAGCATTTGTGGAATACGTGACTTCAGTCTTTTGTCGTTCCACAGGAAATTGAAAATAATCGATATCTATTAGTATATATACAATATTGGTACCAAAACATGTACTTCCACCTTGGCAATAGCCTTGGTATTGTGGAGGACTTTTTTATGAGCTACATTGTGTATACTTTTAGATTTTGAATATTTTCAATTTCTTGCGTAACAATCTAAACCTACTAGACACTAAAAAATCTGAAGACATAACAACCATACCGACTATTTAGAAACATAGCGAGCAGTCACAAATAAGAAGAGCTTTAAGTCGATGAAATTTTTAAGCTCATCTGGCATAAACGACCATCTAACTACTTATGCTATAGATCTATAAGATGTTGCAGCTTGTGCTAGTTGGCGGTCAATTCATTGGTTGATTATACGAAATACGAAGCACCCCGAAGTAGTTGGATGGTCGTTTAAGAAAGATGACCTTAAGGAGCATACCGAAGTAGTTGGATGGTCGTTTATGCCAGATGATCCAACTACTTCGGGATGCTCCTTAAGGTCATCTGGCATAAACGACCATCCAACTACTTCGGGATGCTCTTTAAGGTCATCTGGCATAAACGACCATCCAACTACTTCGGGATGCTCTTTAAGGTCATCTGGCATAAACGACCATCCAACTACTTCGGGATGCTCTTTAAGGTCATCTGGCATAAACGACCATCAAACTACTTCGAGATGCTTCTTAAGGTCATCTGGCATAAACGACCATTCAACTACTTCGAGATGCTTCTTAAGGTCATCTTGCTTAAACGACCATCCAACTACTTCGAGATGCTCTTTAAGGTCATCTGGCATAAACGACCATCCAACTACTTCGGGATGCTCTTTAAGGTCATCTGGCATAAACGACCATCCAACTACTTCGAGATGCTTCTTAAGGTCATCTGGCATAAACGACCATCCAACTACTTCGAGATGCTTCTTAAGGTCATCTGGCTTAAACGACCATCCAACTACTTCGAGATGCTTCTTAAGGTCATCTGGCATAAACGACCATCCAACTACTTCGAGATGCTCTTTAAGGTCATCTGGCATAAACGACCATCCAACTACTTCGGGATGCTCTTTAAGGTCATCTGGCATAAACGACCATCCAACTACTTCGAGATGCTTCTTAAGGTCATCTGGCATAAACGACCATCCAACTACTTCGAGATGCTTCTTAAGGTCATCTGGCATAAACGACCATTCAACTACTTCGAGATGCTCCTTAAGGTCATCTGGCATAAACGACCATCCAACTACTTCGGGATGCTCTTTAAGGTCATCTGGCATAAACGACCATCCAACTACTTCGGGATGCTCTTTAAGGTCATCTGGCATAAACGACCATCCAACTACTTCGAGATGCTTCTTAAGGTCATCTGGCATAGACGACCATCCAACTACTTCGATATGCTTCTTAAGGTCATCTGGCTTAAACGACCATCCAACTACTTCGAGATGCTTCTTAAGGTCATCTGGCTTAAACGACCATCCAACTACTTCGGGTTGCTTCTTAAGGTCATCTGGCATAAACGACCAGCAAACTACTTCGAGATGCTTCTTGAGGTCATCTGGCATAAACGACCATTCAACTACTTCGAGATGCTTCTTAAGGTCATCTGGCATAATGGTTAATGGTTATAAAAATATCTTCGTTTAATGCAGAAAGGGGTAAGATATAGAATTTACACTTTCATGGCCCCTACCGTGTTTGAAATGTTTTCAATTTGTGCAAAAATAGGCACTTATTGATTTCTAAATAGAATATGTCTCCCATATTGATGAGAATTTGTGTATCATCAAAATTCAGTTTGGAATATTTATTGACAAAACATTTTTTTAAAACACCTCTTAAAAGTACGCTTTTAACGATGATTGAACTATTTTCCTTGTCAGTTTGTGAATACGACTAAAAGAAACTCGAAATATTTCTTATTAAAAATCTTACATAATTATGATAATTTCAACTGAAGCGTGTACTTTCTTTTGCCTATCAGCTTAGTTGAGATGTTACCGAAGGTTCCCCTCAAGATGTCCAGCTAGTTTCACACAACTGCTTCAGACAAATGTACTCCAAACATGAGTAGATCACTATAATTTGATAGGGGGCGTCTGGCCCCGTCATTCTCTTAGTGAATCGTTTTAATCATAATTCAGCAACTCTTGCATACTAACAGTTGTATCTGCTCTTCCACAGACAACACCTGGGCTCCTTAACTCTATTTGTTTGCCGACTCCACGAATTCTTAGTAAATCAGCAGATTTACGTGTTTAACAATCTCTCCCAACAGAGGCAGATCAAGTCATGAAATGTTGATACAGCCTCTGTTCTAACTCTTTTCCTCTGGCGAAAAATAATGGCACTACAATCCATTTGAATTTCTTTATCAAACTAGATTAGCGTTTGCGGGATACCGCAAAAGCAGAGCAGCCCCGGAACTTTGGCTTTCGCCTTACCCTGTTCCGCCTTTTACAGGCCTCACCAAATTGGGAATTTTCTCGTGACCTTGACCTTTGACACTCAAGGTCACACAATCAATGAACACATTTCATTGAGTATAACATTATTGTAATGAAATAAAGTGTTAAAAATTAAATTTATCCATTTTCTCCATATATGTTGACCTTGCTGTGACCTTGACCTTCGACAGTTAGTACCCAAGACTTTTTAAAAATGTTGTACTTCTCAAGAGATAATATATACAAAATCTAAACTTCATAGCACAAAAACTTTTCAAGTTATTGTGTTTACAAGGAATTGCAATAACTCATATCTCATGACCTTGACCTTTGACCTCCAAGGTCACACAATCATTGAAGACTTTTTATTGAGTATAACAATCATGTATTGATTAAAGTGTTCATAGTTAAAATTAAGCATTTTCGCTAAACCATGCTTAAGTCATGACCTTGCTGTGACCTTGACCTTTGACAGATTGTAGCCGAAACCTTTTCAAATTTTTTTACTTTTCCAAGGATGATATATACCAAGTTAGAGCTTCATAGCACAAAAACTTTTCAAGTTATCGCGTTTACAAGGAATTCTTAGAGTGAATACATAGCTCGTGACCTTGACCTTTGACCTTGAAAGTGAACGTGTCAAAATCGTTCCCCCGAGGTATGAGTAGTAATGTATGAATAAGAGTTCTGGAAAGCTTAGTGGAAAAAAGTTATAGCTAGTAGTACGAGTGCGGCGGCGGCGGCGGCGGCGGCGATGGAAACTTCACAAAAACTGATAGCAGCCCCGTCCTTAGACGGGGCTGCTAATGACAACGCTTCTCGCATGGAAAGGGTGGTTCATATCACAATGCTTTTGCCATGATTCGCTGATTGCACAACTAACTTTGATTACCGCCAATCGGGCATCTCCCATTCTATCCCACAATGTCGGCGTAATAGAACAGAGGCTGTGTCAAAATTTCATGATTTGATTCTCCTGTAGGGAGAGGGTGCATAGTACATATCATCTTCCTACGCAGAGCCTAAAAGGCCAGTTTCCAAACTATCATTTTATGCCTTGCTGCAGAGACTTTACTTTTCTGTGCTGCTATAGTGCCCCTACAGAGTAGAGAGCAAGCACAGAAAACTCAAGGCTATGCAGCAAGGCATAACATGACAGTTTGGAAACTGGCCTTTTAGGCTCTGCGTAGGAAGATGAGTACATATCTGTATAGAGAGGTTTTCACTTCTATGATACACATACTCCATGAATACGTTGAAATGCAAAATTACTAATAACAAGCTGTCTTTTATCAAACTCATTGTAACCCTATTTTATAACATTATAATTCTTGGCTCCTTTCTTGTGCTATTCTTGGTTTTTAAATCATTAATAAGACTTGCTATTTAGAAATACGTAGGTGTATGCGAACTCCGAATATTAGCATGATATTCTTGCTTCGTCGAATACAATCGATTTCCAGGAAGACTTAAGAAGATATAATGTTGGAAGAGAACTGTCGGGTTATACATTTTAGAGAGTAGAAAATCAGGCGAAGGATTTGTTGGAAAGAGGACCAGGAATCAAATATTTATGCAGGACTCCATACGCTAGGTTAGGAAGAAGTGAGAAATTTTATGTCTACAGAAGTTCTCGAAGGAATTTAGACGAGAGACGCGTTTACCTAAATATTTTTTTTCCACAATTGTAAATATTTTGACAAAAATGAAATTGCATTCGGATTACATTAAAGCAGAAAATGATGAATTCGCCAGAATTGAAATATATGTTGACAAATATTTTCTTTGTAAATATGTGACAAAGCAAATAAAGCTGAAGCCATGACAATTTCTAACATACCGGTACATATACTCAATATTTTGCCCGAAAGCATAATAAAATAGTTCCTTAAAGGGGCAGAGATATGTTTAAAAAAATGTATTTTGATTATCCACTAGAAGTATTAGGTAATTTCAAACGTATTTTCTTCAGGAGGTCAAATATCCCATTACTCAATGTGTTCATGTGTAATAATAAAATAAAAACAGAGGCTCGATCGACATTTCATGACTTGATCGGCCTCTGTGGGAAGAGAATGACTGCATTGAGACTAGCGACTCTGACGGCCGATTCTCGACATTTGGTCTTAAAGCTACATTATGACCTTATGACATAATCGTGTTTTGTTTTTGACCTGTGAACTTTGAACCCTATGCTACACTTTTCGACGGACAAAGCCACCATCGTGATGCGAAAGGTTATTCAAAATACACAAAAAACGATGACGGCACTGATTTAGTTTTTTATGATGAAAACGTTTAGAGGGTAGGGTACTTCAAAATTAAGATACTTTGTCGTTGATTAAAAATTATGATTCGTTGACAAAACATTATTGAATGATATTCCAATCAAACTATTTGATACATTCTCTTCTCACAGCGGCAGATCAATTCATGGAATGTTGATACAGCCTCTGTTCTGTTACGCCAACTTTGTGGGATAGAATGGGAGATGCTTGATTGGAGGCAATCAAAGTTAGTTGTGCAATCAGCGGCGCTGTTCTAAAATCATCATTTTGGCTGTTGAATCACGACAAAAGCATTGTGATATGAACCACCCTTTCTATGCGAGAAGCGTTGTCATTTGCAAGAAATTCAAGTGGATTGTGGTGCATTTTTTCTTGCCAGGGCAAACCACCGGAACCCATGGATTTAGGCGAGTTAGAACAGAGGCTGTATCAATATTTCATGACTTGATCTGCCTCTCTGGGGAGAGAATGTATTTGATTTTTTACCTTAATGTGAATTCAACGTTGATGATGCATCTTTAAGTTTGTGCCTTGATATGCCGATGTTCATTATCTTGAAACACAATAAAGAAAGCAAGATATGATAAGCCTCATTATTTGCTATGTATATAGGAAAAAGGTGTTAGCAAAGAATACAAAAGTAATTATCAGTATATCATATGTTTAGTT
This sequence comes from Steromphala cineraria, assembly GCA_916613615.1. Lineage (NCBI taxonomy): Eukaryota > Metazoa > Mollusca > Gastropoda > Trochida > Trochidae > Steromphala > Steromphala cineraria. Next base: position 13,326,784 of record OU744729.1, read on the forward strand.
ATTTAATCACAAGCTCGCAATAGTGCGACAAAGTGTCTACTAAAATTGGCTGAATCTACTAAAATTGGCTGAAATTGTACAACAATTATCTAAATCCAATTTTATAAAATAACCAAGTGCTTTAAAGGGGCAGTAGCACGTTTTTTGACAATTTTATATTTTCAATTTTTCACTGATAATTGCAAGTTAATGCTAAATGAATTACTTTGATAGTGTCAAAAATCTCATTACACAAACCAATCACCCATAGTTGGAGAACAAATTATGAAGATTCACATAAAATCCATTGGCAGCCATTTTTGTGTGAACACCTTTAATTAATTTTGTGTAAGAAAAGGAATCGCATGGCTTAACTTTGCATTATATATTTCATTAATTACTGCTTTATTTGGTTTTAATACATTGTCTTTAGATTGGAACCATTTATTTTCATTTTCCTGACATCACCTTATATTCCCCCATAAAACGTGCTACTGCCCCTTTAACCCGAATAAATGTAAAGCAAAAGTGTTTTTATTAACTTGATTAACATATAGATAACATTTGAGAAATTTCAATGTTCTGTTAGCATTTGATCATAAACAATTTTTAGTTGAAACTTAAAATAAATGATTTTTCCAAATTTACAAACCTATTGCTTTTGAAATGTAATCGTTTTTAAAATGACATTTCCGCAAAAGTGTTAACATATTTCCATCTATAAAAGTAAACCACCAACGCGTCTGTTACGAAATTAAGATTGACTAGGCGAAGGTTCTTATAGATATATATCGCTGTGTTGACTGGCATATCGATCGGTTAGATGCTATATGTGAGGACCAAATAAATCCACAAATTAATAATTTAATATTTGTGAATCATTTAATTAATAATCATAAATATTTGTGAATCGGTGGGTGTTGTAGGTATTATAATATTATTTGTAGAAATGTTATTTTGGTAATAAACATTATTCCGTGATAACGTAAAATTAACCAAAACACTCTCACACTCTGTATCAATGAAGGATGAAATTATAAATTATTTACGGGTAAAAAAGCTATACTGTTATTAAATTAAACTCATCTTATTATCCATACGTGATTAAATAAGTCATGACATAAATTATGATACGTTGCACATGTGTAATAACCCCGAGTGGTAATTTCATTGATTAGTTAAGATAACCACGTGACATCGGATTGTTGGACTTATTAACAGAAGAAGAAATATAAACGTGTCACATGTTGTTTTAAAATCAGTTATTTGAAAAATCAGTTATTTACAAGCTACTCGACTTTCTGTTTTAGTGCGGCCGAATGCTTCCAGGTAGCACGCGAAAAGCGTGCAGCACGTGCAAAGGCGTGTACTCTGACAAAGTGGGCGGGTGAATCAGTGCAAACATGTCATTTCATCTGCTAGCTAAGTATGCATACCTCTGACTTCGTCCTGACTTTGACACTACAGACATTATTTGGAATAAAGGAGAATGTAAGTTCTGCTTAATTTCATATGTGATTATACTAAAATGTATATATTACATCAAAATAGTGAGATTTCCGTTTGAGTATTGCTGTTTAAAATTTGCGCTACAAAGTCTTTTTACCGTGACCAGATGTATCCATACGCGCTGACATGATTGATTTCACCTATGACGATGTCTTGAAAATTCTAGTAATCGGAATTCTGGTTTCTGATTTTATGACTTTTTCATATTGTTTTTATAACACTCGTCAAAGTGTAGTATTTTCGCCAAAAAATTGAATGTGAAAAATTCTGCATTCATATTGATCTCGATCTGTGTACAAATTATGACATTTTTTTATGAATCCAACGATATACACACTAAAAAGCGCATAAAGTTCTTTCTATGAGAGGCATGCTGTTGCGAAGACTAACTGACCCAATAGTAGTTTAAGCACTTATTAATAGCTAAAAAATCTCTAGAATTGGTGATTCCAACAGTCTGACAGTTTGCTCTTTGACCTCTCGTCTCACTAAGACCGGTATTTCGGAGAGGAACGAAGCCATCAAAGATAGATTATTGTTGAAATGGTATTCACAAGAGAATCATTAGGCCATAATGAAAAACAATAGTGGCCTTCCGTCCCAAATCACCCATTACTTGTGTCCGGATTGTGGTCAATTCGATTGTGACAGCATGATGTCCAGACAATTGAAGTTGACCATTCGCTGTGTCATCAGATCCGCTTTAGTCAGGTGGACAACAAAGAGACAACATCTTGTCAACATGTTGACATATGTGCCAACAAGAATGGTGAAATATCTTTGTATCTAACGGACAATAGAATAGAAAAGAACAAAAGTTGTTTAAAGACTTTGGTTCTTTGAACCCTAATTCACATTGGATAAAAAAGGACAGTTGGACATAATGCCACAACGGCCAAAAGTCACCAAGATGAAAGCCACCTAGGACAAATGTTAACACGGACAAAAGTCACCTAGGACAAAAGTCACAAGGACAAAAGTCACCTAGGACATATGTTAACATTGACAAAAGTCACCTAGGACAAAAGACACCAACGACTTAAATCACAAAAAAACAAAATTCACCTAACTAACACAGTTACTTTCTCTTTTGTCTTTAAGCCATAGTGATAGTCCCTTTGTGTTGACAGTGGAATATTTTTAAGAATCAACTCCCCATTCGTTGACTATCCTGTTCATGAGGTTGTCAGTTTGTTAGTGCTTGTTAGTAATGTGGACTCTTCTCAAATGCACTAAGAATGACAAATCTGAAAGACTCGAACATGCAACCTTCCAAATTTTAACTGAAAGCTGTTATCCTCTAGGCTGTAGGTGTTATTAAAAGTACTTTGTCAGTATTAAACATGTGATGCTCATTTGACGGGTTAAGCGGAGTGTACGTCGAGAACATGCCTAGCACGTGCCATGCCATGCCAAGAGCCTATCGGGCCCACCTGATAAGCTCAAATTTTGATATATGAACAACAGACATCAAGTAAAAAATTTTTTATATCTACATCTGACTAAATTATTATCTTACTAAATATACCATTCTGTCATATTTCTTTCAGTAAATGTAAACAAATGAACGTTGTCAACTTGTCAATCATGAGGCGAAAATGGTAAGAAGGTAATCATGATGCAATGCGTGTCAATCATTCCAGTCATCAGCTCTTCTCCAAGTTATGCAGTCTACAAAATATTTGACTCTATAAAAGTGTGTGTTTGTGTCTATTCAATTTGATAATAAGGTGTATATTTGGGAGGATACAGTTCTATAAATGTTACATAATGAACTATTTAAGGAACCTCTGTGCTTTTAATCGTTGACACAGTTTTGATATGATTATAAAAATTCAGAACCCAGTACCTTGTAAATTGTGCAATGTACATAGATTTAGATACCAATCAAGAATGTTCCCGTGCTATTTACAAATTGGCTGTCATTTCACGATCATTTTAGGCATTGTAGGTAGCAACTTACTCACAAATTTACCGTAAATCCTTGAATTATCACCCGGCGATTATTGATTTCAAACACAGATTTATTCAAGGCAGGCGATGATTAGAGGCAGACGATTATTCGGAAAACATGTCATGTAGGTTTTTTTAAAGGAAATATAAACCATATTAATGTTTTACTGGGAATATTGGGATAACGGCCCTCAATGGCTAAGTGTTTCATAACTATTTATCCTACCTTAAGAATCTCGATCTCTGTTTGGTCCACGTGACCCTGGATAGATACTGTTATCACCCTCTTGAGCGGGTGGATAAATTGTTTATATCCCGGCACATAAAACGCATGAAAAAAGCGTGCAAAGTGAGCGTCTTGAAATGTACAATGTATGTTACCTCGAACACATGATCAAACTGGTTACTTTTGATGAACCGATATGTAGCTTTGGACAAACCATAGTCAAAGTGCTTACGCAGTTAACGTTTTTCTTTATCCTCATATTATATGCGTTTTGAATCATTGTTTATGTGGTTGGATTCCTGTTGTAAGAATGTAGATATAGCAAGTAAGATCAAACATGATCAAATTGGTTTATGATAGATATTACATTCCGGGTAATAGTTTGGTGTTACGGTTCCATGCTAACATTTATTTATTTTCAAAAGAACATGACTCTGTTTGTGACGAGAATAACTTTACACTTATATGTCCATCACTACATGCTCAGACTAACGTTCCTCAATATGTTTGGGTGAATATCTAACTATTTTTATATTCATACTCTTAAAGGGGAAGAAGCACGTTTTTAGGGGGAATATAAGGTGATGTCAGGAAAATGAAAATTGATAGTTCCAATTAAAATACAATGTATTTAAACTAAATAAAGCAATAATAAATCAAATATATAATGTAAAGTTTAGCCATGTGATTCCTTTTTCTAACAAATACTAAATTAAAGGTGTTCACATCAAATGGCCGCCAATGGATTTTAAGTGAATATTTATATTTTGTCCTCTGACTATGGATGATTGATTTGTGTTGTGAGATTTTTGACACTATTCAAAATAATACATTTAGAAACATAAAATTATCAGTGGAAAGTTAAAGATATAAAATTTTCAAAAAACGTGCTACTGTCCCTTTAATAAATTGTAATTACGAAGCATTGATATGCAAATTGTCACAATATATCAAACAATGTCTGCATCTATTTTAATGATACTATGCTCATTTATGTATGTACGTTCTCTATAGTTCTATGTGTATTTTGAGAATATACCCCTTTTTTGGTTTTGTTCTTTGAAATCAATCGCCTCAGTTGTCAGTTGAACATTTTTAAAACAAAAAGCACTTTTTGTCAAGTATTTTATCTAAATTTGCATTTTACATACACGTTCTGCCTTACTCAGTGTCTCGGTGTATCACATTTAATGATATTTGAGTTAAAACCTATGACTTATGTTAAATATGTTTCATGTAAATTGGAATATTTCGTCTTTTGGTCGGCAACAATTTTGTGCGATTATTCCTTTTGTTCATGTACTTCTCCAAGAGCTGGCAGGATCCGTCATATCCCGCTCTCAGGACCCAGGTTAATTTCATGATCCAGTACTCTGTATCGGAAAATGACTGAACCTCTGTCAGTTTGTAATCATGTAAATTAGAAATGTTTTCCCATGATGATCTTGATATTGTTGCTGCATTCATTTTTGTACCAAATGAATTATTCTAATTAATAAATATTGTATTGTATCTGTAAAGTTTCCTATCATATTTTAGTGCGAGAAGTCGGAACGAGAAATCACGATATTTCAGGAAAAATCTGTCAAAGAGTGACAACGCCGCCCGGCGATCTCTGATTGGATCTTAGAAGCTGAATATGTAGAAATATGAGCTTGGGCCTGTCCAAATTGTTTGATATTTCACATTACAGCTTCGATCCGTGTTGACAAAGGCGGGAGTAGATATTAGTCGATAATTTAGCAGCGTCGATGCGAAACAAATGAGAAATTGACACCAGTGTCAGGCAAGGATTGTATTAGGTCCCTCGCTCTTCGTCAATCAACGTCTGTAATGGAAGAAAATTGACACATGGGCGGAAGAATTTAACAAAGTTTCCCCGCACATTACAAAGGCGACGACTGATAAAATCTGTGATATCTCTGCAGTCACCTCACGACGAAGAACCTGGTTGAGGTAGTGTTAGCCCTGATACAGGAAAGGACTTCTTAACATGCCCCGATATCCTGCCATTAAGACTGCATTGATCACCTTGTCAGCGGTGTCTGCGGTGCAGTGTTTGGTCTTTATTTAACCTTATCTTATGCTTGGGGGGATAGGTTTAAACTCTTGTCTAGATTTTTTGGTGAACCAAGTAATGGTTATTTCACTTTGTAAAGTGGAAGTCAATAGTTCAAATGATCTCAAATTTGAAATCGTTACAACCTGGTGGAGATAAAATTCTTGCCATTTTCTCGTTATAAATTGAAAGTATTGTTGTCTTTGGTTGTAGGAGATTTTGTGATTCAAGTGTTGAAAGCACGAGGGAATTATATTAGTATTTTGATACTAAGAATACATTATTATGAACACAATCTTTATAATTAATTATAATCCCAGGAATATGCATATACATTTAATACTCGGCAATTGAAAAGGCCACACAGTTACAAATGAATAAATCAAACTACAACAAAGTGAGTATATCCTGATAACATTACGTATTTGGTCAAACACTTGACCAATGACATTTGCCTTACCAAAGAGCAACAACTCTGAAATATCTAAAGTAATGTATGCTCATATAATCATTAGTGTCAATCTTAAACTTCTGCTTATTGCAAACAGTTACAGTGAAAAGAAATTTGGTGCAATTCTTGAAAACACAACATTAGAGCCGAAACGAAAATAATTCCAACGCTTCTCGCTCCGCTCTTGTTATCATTGCAGAAAACAGCTTGTAAAAAGAACTTCCAAACTTACAAAGTTATGTTAACACCTACTTAACAAGACATATGTTATAGATGAATAACTCAATAAATGAAAAACGCATGACCAACGTTTGGAAAAAAAGAAAGTCAGTTTTTTGACAGTGGCAAACTTCCGGTCGGGTTTAGGCGGGGCCGCAGCTCCTTAGATAATAGATAATAATAATAATAGCTTTCTTATACCGCTCATATATCCATGACAGAGCATGCTCAAAGTGCCATGAGTATTAGTACTCTGGAGGAATAGTATATTCAGTGCCGCCGATTAACATTCGCTCAGCGCGACCGTATAGGTCCATACTTTCCCCTTGTTCAGGTACCCATTTGTACAGCTGGGTGAACTGAATGCAAATTTTTGGTGTCTCCACCGGGATTCGAACCCGGGTCTCTGGCGTGAGCGGCAAGCATGCTCACCTCTACACCACTGTGATAATTCACAACCAGGAAGGCCATGTTAGGCCACCACAGCTGCTAGAGTTGTCAGGGTGTATCAACTAGCACAGGCTGCACTTCAACAATGTGGCTTTGAACGACTGTATTTCGCAATTTAAAGTCGCGCCTACTTGGCACAAGATTTGACGATGACGATGATCTCAAGATGGCAACTGAGGCAGGGTTGAGGGACCAATGAAAGGACTTCTATCTCAACGGCATAAATAGCATTCTCTCCCCCGAAGGCAGATCAAGTCATAAAATGTCGATACAGCCTCGGTTATATTACGCCGAAATCAGTGGGTTCCGGCAGTTTACCCTTCTCTTCCCACAGAGGCAGATCAACTCATGAAATGTCGATACAGCCTCTGTTCTACGTCGAAATTAGTGGGTTCCGGCAGTTTCCCCTGGCGGGAAAAATGCACTGCAATCCATTTGAATTTCTTTATCAATTGACAACGCTACTCGCATGGAGAGGGTGGTTCATATCACAATGCCTGTGCCATGATTCAGTAGCCAATATGATGACTTAAGAACAGCGTCTCTGATTGCACAACTAACTTTGATTGCCTCCAATCAGGCATCTCTCATTCTATCCCACAAAATCGGCGTATAATTACAGAGACTGTATCAACATTTCATGACTTGATCTGCCTCTGTGGGGAGAGAATGCACGAAAGTAAATGCGTCGTTCATAGTAAACATTGACTGCTGTAAATAAAGTGAAATTTTCATCATTTCAATGAAAATCATTTATAACAATCTTTGTGGTTAAAGGGGCAGTAGCACGTTTTTTGATAATTTTATATTTTAAAATTTTCACTGATATAAGTAAGTTAATGCTAAATGAATTATTTTGACAGTGTCAAAAATTTCATTTAACAAGCCAATCAGTCATAGTCAGAGGACAAAGTATGACGATTTACATAAAATCCATTGGCGGCCATTTTTGTGTGAACACCTTTAATTCATTTTGTGTAAGAAAAAGGAATCGCATAGCTAAACTTTACATTATATATTTGAATTATTACTGCTCCATTTAGTTTAAATACATTGTTTAACGATTGGAACCATTAATTTTCATTTTCGTGACATCACCTTATATTCCCCCTAAAAACGTGCTACTGCCCCTTTAATGACTGAACAAAACATCACATAATTCTTTCTGGTACATATAAAATAAGTAAATCATGTACTATTTTATCGCTTTACAAGTAAATATATTTAAGTATTCATTTTCTAAAACTAAAATGGATAACAGTATTTCTTTACCAAAGTGCTACAATATCACCGTCCAGTGAAAATATCTCATTACATCCATGGTAACATTACAAACCATCAGGGACAATTTGAGATCTACAGCTGCGTATCTTAAGTTTGTTCACTTGCTTGTGTATCTTAGTGCAAATATCATGTAAAGTGGATTTCATTTTGACGTCCGTAAAATAACTCAAGGAACATTTACAAACGACAACCAATTTTCCATTAGTAAAATAATGTTTCTTAAACCTTATTTCGCGATCGTTTTGTCACTGGCACTGAATTTAGATATTTGGCATGATTAAATAGCGGGGTCATATTTGTAAAATTCAGATTTTCTTAAATTTCGATTAAAATATTCCATATAAACATTGTAAGAAAGATGTCAGTACAATTACATAGCATTAACGCAAAGGAACACATATGAAAAGGTGTAAAGCTACTGATAACCAATGAAGGATTTTGTAGAGAAAAATACAAGATAATGTTTTCGAAATTTTGACCCCTGGTCATTTCAGTGCCCTACCAAATCAGTTACAATTATCTTTAAGGTGTGACAACGCAAACTGAATGTTAACTTATGTATTCAAATTTCAACATTATTCGTTTCGTTTTCGCAATGAATGCCTCAAAGACATTGCAAATTACATGATATTTGCACTAAAATACGCAGTTAAGTGAACAGACTTAAGGTGCGCAGCTGTATGGTCATTTCTATGAATAAAATGTCTTCCCTTTTTACACCTGCACTTTCAATACAAGTTCCTCTCAAATAATACGTCATCCAAATAAAACATATATCTAATCATCCGTAAGTGTACTATTTGAAGCGAATCTGAAGATGACATTACTAAAAAAATATACGTCCTTGAAGACCTTTATAGAGACAATGCATGTCATTTCGAAGTAAAAGCATTATTACCTTAAAGGGGAGATTTCTTTTCCTATAAACGCTCAAATAAAGTATAATTGAAGATATCTGAACATATACCGATATAATTATTGTTCATTGATCAATTCCTATTAAAGATGTTAAATATCACTTATTTATCACATTGTCTATTACCATTCACCTTTATTAAAAAAAACAGGGCCTGCTAAAATGTTGAATCGTGACGGTCACCGGACACGAGCCCTGTGAAGCTGTACTCAGATCAGCAACGATACAAGGCACGAGTGTTCATGAGTGTGACATGTCATATTCAGGGTGTTTTCAGGGTGAGTGCTTCCAATTCCTTGATTTTCATTTCGAAATATTCCTTGGAAAATCGTCAGTTACATCAGAATGTTGACCATTAATTACTATTTTGACAAAAAATTGATGAAAATGTGTTGAATCGAGAAACATATCGTAGAAAGAATAAAATCAGAATTTAAAATGTTTGACCCCACGTCTCTTTTAGAGAATACCCGAATTGTATCTGACATGCCACACACGTGTTCTCTATCTATGTTACTTAGATATGACAAACTTACAAAGTTTTGACTACGATATATTTTGGTAATTTCTTTTTACCAATTAAAAAAATATGATATTACATAGAAAATCAAAATTAAAGACACTTTTGGTAAAAAGACGAACTTACTGCACTGTTGGTCGGTCACTTATTCACTTTAAAATTGATGTACTCGAGTTATACTTATCGTGTATCATATCTGTCCAGTCTGACTAAAATGGACCGTGTTTCGAGGAATAAAAGTTTCAAAATATTGGCGATACCTGGAATCGAGCGTGTTCTGTCAGAGAGTTTCCCCTCCTCAAGGTATAAATGCAGCCATTCTACCAGTCTAAGTAAACCTAGCCTCAATATTACTCGTTTCACTCCTATACTGAGTCTAGAAAGGCGTAGAGGGTCGCGTTAGCCGACCTTTCTGCGACATTTGACCCTCCAACGTTAAACGTGCGAAGGCAGACTATTGTGGCTTGGTAAGATGAGTTCTGATTGGTCAATTCGATACGTGGGCTGACGCGACCCTCTACTAGGCCTTTCTAGACTCAGTATAGGAGTAAAACGGATAATATTGAGGCTAGGTTTACTTAGACTGGCCATTCTACTCGCCCGGTGCTGTAAGCAGAAAGCGCAGCCAAAATCTAGTTATCAGCGATCCAATGGCTTCAAGTCGAGCAAGTTGGTCAAATTTCAACAATTCTTCTTTTTGGTATACGGAAGGCGATTAGTGGCAGCGTATTTATGTTTTGAATGTTTTTAAATCCACAAAAATCAAACCGAAATTATAAATTGTCCTTTCGGGAGGATGATTGTGTCTCGATCTTATTTAAAGATATTGATTTTATTGTGGAGTTTGGACACGTTTTGACAGCGAAATTTCATTCGGGTGTTTTGACTTTGTTCATAGCAATTATATACATTGTAAACTTATCTTAAGATATATGTTAAACGAACTGTATGTATCGTCATAATGTATACAAGCGTTCGCTTAATTCAGCTAAATTTTATTTAAAAAAAAATTACATTTCCAATTCAAAGAAAGAAATATATGAATTGATCAAGGAAAACAACATGAACAAGTTTAGAAACGTTATACGTGCCTTGTAATACTAATTATACTTATTATGTGATGAGATATAATAATGTAAAAACAGATAATTCAAGAAAACGTAGTCCTACGCAAAATTAAACTAAGACATTACCGGCCAGCTATACCAAATTTTGATTGGATAATACTTTAGAATACTCACTTTTCTGTTGTGTTAGTAAATTTCAGAGTTACAATGCAATAGCATATTGTGTTTTGACAATGTCGTCAGTGACGAGACGTTTTGCTAAAAAAATTGCTTTTTCATTCTCCATCTATTTTAAGTCTGAGTTATAAAATTCATCATTTCGTAAACAAAAAGACAAAAAAATACCCTCGTCGACTGAAGTTAATTATTAACACATATTCATATAAGATTGTAAACATTTTCTAAACAGCTACATTGCGTGTTTAGTCATTGAAGGTTGAATGACGTGGTTGACACTGAAAATAATATAATATTACATTGTTCAAGAACAGGAGTACGGGCCCCATCTGCTTGGGTCAGTGTGCCTGATATATATATGCTCTGAAAAAACTATTACGTGCAATTAAGAGGACTCGTACAAGGCCGTAAGGTGCGGTTTACGAAAGAAAACTTTAAAGGGGCAGCAACACGTTTTTACAGGGAATAAAAGGTGATGTCAGGAAAATGAAAGTTAATGGTTCAAATTGAAAGACAATGTGTTTAAACTAAACGGAGCAGTAATAATTCAAATATATTACGTAAAGCTAAGCCATGCGATTCCTTTTTCTTTCACAAAATGAATTAAAGGTGTTCACACAAAATGTCCGCCAATGGATTTTATGTAAATCTTTATCATTTGTTCTCTGACAATGCATAATTGGTTTGAGTAATGAGATTTTTTTGATCATTTCAAAATAATACATTTATCATTAACTTAAAATTATCAGTGACACATTTAGAATAAAAAAATATCAAAAAACGTGCTACTAAACATTTAAACATTGTTTGAATAGTGAATTACAAAGTAAAATACGCACACTCCCAAATGCTTTGTTCCGCTACTGCTTTCGAAAGTCACAATCTATGATTTCAATTTTTTAAAAGCCTTTCTTTGCGTTAACAAAACAAATCTCAAACTGAAACCTTCCGAAAACACTGTATCTTTTAAAAGATTAGTTAACTATAATGAATCAAATTGTGTTAAGCTTCGTCAATATTTGGTCGCTGATTTAAGAAAAACAATTCCAGCCTTCGCTGAACAGCTTTGTTTCCCAAATGTCTCATTTTCGCCAAGGACACATGGATGTATCCAAGTGAACTCATAGTAAGCACGTTGATCTTTTGACATGATGCAGTTCCGTTTAATCTGTTTGGATTAACATGAGTCTCCTATCTAGATTCTTTCTTTACAAGTAGAAAAAGCGTTATTGTAACGGTAGACAATTAAAAAACAAGAATATGATTATTACAACTTAAATGTGTTTATACAAAAAGAACGATTTGAAATTCCATTATGGGTTTCCTGTCAACTAAAATATCTTTTTGAAGGCTTATTTTCTCTCTCAAAATATCTAATATCGGACAAACGTTTAAACTGGTTGAGGGTCGTGTTATTGCCTTTGAAGCATCAAATGTTAATTTGTAACTGTAGACAAATCAAACCAGAGAGAAAATATTTCATGAGATGTCAAAAGAGTGGTGTGCTAGACGTCTTTCTTTCAATTTTTTCCCCAATATTACTCTCTTGTATTCTCACTCTTAATCCCAGAGTTGTTAGGTGAGTAGCATACACCAAATACACATTTCCTAACATCAGACGCATGTATTTCATCATAGACGAAACCTCATAAACACAAATGAGGGTGGTTGAGTTTCTCGTTGTTGACTGGTGTAAACATGCTAATTACCACACAACTGGTCTCATACTTGACAAAACAAACACAATGCCTCCTTCGGTGTTGACTCTGAGTGATGAACGAGCTGGAAGATATTGATATCTAAATTAGTAATTCATTAATGCCGTATGCACCAGAGGAGTTTAAACTCCAGAGGGAAGCTGACAGCTAGGTACACAGAGAATGAGTGAAATCACGCCATTTGACAAACATGGTGACAGTTCACAACAACATGCCCATACTGGTTCTTGAATTATGGTCTACTTGTAGGGAGGGATTGAGGATGAGGGGACGCAAATGATAACTGGGGAACCAGGACACCATATACAAAGAGCATGCACACTTTATGAGGGAACCAAGACATTGAACAAGATCATATCTTTTTTCACACCTCATGAAAACATACTGCCAGTTAGGAATTTCACTGCACAATATAATATTAATTATGTTACAAACATATGAATAACATACTTTTATGTTGCACATCTTGCATTAACATACTGTCACTGAACAAGATTATATCCATTCTATTACACACATATGATAAAATATGGCGCTGAACAAGATCATTTCTATTCCTTTAAACACCCAATGAAATCACACCGTCAATAGACAATATCATATAAATTCTGTTGCACATATATGGAAAACAAAGTGACACAGAACAAGATCATTTCTATTACTTTAAACATCTAGTGAAAAACGTACTGTCATTTGGAAATAGCATATAAATTCTGTTGCACATATACGAAAAACAACGTGTCAATGAATAAGATCATTTCTATGGCTTTACACACCCAATGACAACACACTGTCAATGGGCAATATCATATAAATTATGTTGCACATGTATCAATAACATTCCGTCACTGAACAAAATCATTTCTATTCTTTTACACACCTAGTGAAAAGGTACTGTCAATGGGCAATATCATATAAATTCTGCTGTTCTCCTCTTAATAACATACTGTCACTAAAAACGATTACATTTATGCTGTTTCACACACATAGGGAAAACATTGACATACTGACAATCAACACTACCATATAAAAATCTGTTGCACATATATGAAAAACAAAGTGTCACTGAACAAGATTATTTCTATTCCTTAACACACCCAGTGAAACCACACTGTCAGTTGGAAATATCATATAAATTTTGTTGCACACCTTGTAATAATAGACTGCCAATGTGTGACACCTAGTGATAAAATACTGTCAATGAAAATGGTCATATGAATTCTGTTACACATCTTGTGATAACATACTATCAACTAACAATATCATATGAATTCAGTTACACACATTGTGATAACATGCTATCAACTAACAATATCATATGAATTCTGTTATACACATTGTGAGAACATACTGTCAATATACATTATCATATGAATTCTGTATAATATCGTGTGATAACATGCTATCAACTAACAATATCATATGAATTCAGTTACACACATTGTGATAACATAGTGTCACTTAACAAGACCTATGATGATAACATACTGAGAAGTTCATATGAATTCAGTTGCACAACTTGGATAACTTACTATCGATGAACAAGATCATATCAATTGTGTTGCACAACTAGTGAAACCATACTGTCAATGAAAAAGATAATATTGATCTTGTTGCACACCTTGTGTTAACATGCTGTCATTCAAAGGGACAGTAGCACGTTTTTAGGGGGAATATGTCAGGAAACTAAAAATGAATGGTTCCAATTGAAAGACAATGTATTAAAACAACATTGCATTAAAACATCAAATATATAATGTAATGCAATTTATTTTCCTTACAAAAATGGATTAAGGTGGTCACACAAACATGGCAGCCAATGGCCTTTATGTGAATCTTTTTTGTTTGTGCTCTTACTATGGATGATTGGTTTGTGTAATGGGATTTTGGTCAAAATAATTAATTTTGCATTAACGTACAATTATCAGTGAAATCATCAAAATACAATTTTATTAAAAACATGCTACTGCCAATTTAAGAAGAACGTACACATTCTGGTGCACACCTTAATACCTCGCTTTCTTACGGTGATTTATCCAATCGTCATTCTCAAGTATAGGCATTACTTATGAAAACGAGTAAATTTGGAATACAATTTAATTACTATATTGGTATGTTTTGATGGATCACAATAAAGGGGCAGTAGCACGTTTTTTGAAAATTTTATTTTTCAAATTTTAACTGATAATTGTACGTTAATGCTAAATGTATTATTTTGATAGTGACACACTGTCATCAATTTAACAAACTTACGAGTTAAAATAAATGAAGCTATTTAAACATGATGTAGGCGGTAATAGATTACCTTTTTTATTTTATAGAAATGTAATCAGCTAACGAAATCCCGCCGTGTATACTGAGAACGCATTGGAGTAGAAATTGAGTCATCCTCTTGAAGAAACCCAATTAATTAATTTAATAAACTCATGAAGGTTTAATCATTTCCACTTACGTAATGATCAAGTAAAGGATATTAGCAAATGCAATTAGCTGAAGTAATTTTGTAATCAATTTATATCATAACCTCATTAATTTCTTAAGAACAATAAGGCAATACTGCTGCACGTCGTATTAATACGGTGTCAATGGTTTGAAACGTGTTTCTTTCTTGATCCATATCTTTCCGCGCTCTACTTAGTTCCAAATAGTCAATCTCTCCGATTCCATTTGAACGATAAAATGGGGAACCACATTTGGTGACTTGTTTGTGACTTAGCAATTGAGAGATAACGTTTCGGGCTTATTATTTCAAATATGAGAGTTAAGGGTGTAAGGATCCAGGTTCCATTGTGTCAGTTACATGTTTTTTAAGCACGAACAAGTCTGAAAGTTAAGTTCATAAACATACTTATTACCTACGAGGGCAGTCATACCGAGGTTCATAATTTTCAAATGTTGCCCTAGGGCAAAATATCACTTTTGCATTGTGCCGTCACGTTATAAACAATGCTTTGACGTCACGGATCGCCTATGACGTCACAATCTATACGGGTCGGCGGTGGCTAGTCTGCCTATGCCGAGAAGTATGTTCTGACTATTTTCTTTGATTTTGGGACTACGGTAATAAACAGAATATTATACTCGTGCCCTTGACATACTATGTTTACGCTCTCGCTCGGAAAATACCAATATCTAGTCACTCGTGTCGTAAACATATTATGTCATGGACACTCATATACTATCCTCTATACATATCTATTTATTACTAATATGGTTGAGAATAAGTAGTGACATATTTTCAATATAAGCACATGTACACATTTCAGTTTTGCCTAGCAACGATTTTTGTAGCGCGACTCCTCGTATATTTACGTCTGTGACGTCATAAAACCATTGTTCGTGACGTCACTGTACCCCTGGGAAGCAGGCCATTTCAGGATATTTTAAGAGAATAAAATACAATAGAATCGGTAATAAAGAAATTATTACCCTCATGCAAATTTGTCTAGCACCCTCGCTCTCGCTCGGGTAATACAAAAATTCACACTCGTTACGTAAAAGTAATATGACACACTTCCGCAGGTTATAATCTCCATATAGTGTACACGAGTCGCCAACGCAGGTATGACAAAATCCAACAGCTTGCATCTAAAATCGAATAAATAAATCTGGAATACCAAGGACGACCAACTAATATGACATTCACTATATATGTTTTATGACAAGAAACGAAGTTCTCTATCTACTTCTTTTATAAGGAACTCAGCTTTTTTCAAAAGAAATGTATTAGAAAAAACGATCTATACTCCCTCAAACAGCGCACAGGTATATATTTTGAAGAATAATCTGATCTTTGAATTTGGATAGAAGTGTGAAAATGAAGCGCATATGCCCCATAATTCCAGATGATGATAATAAATGGATAAGTTTACTTAATTATCTAATTTTGTGAAAATCATGACTGGTATCCACCCAAAGGTGATGTTAATTTCGTTGGTACATAATTGGGTAGTGGTAGCATTTTTGACATACCTTCTGCAAGTATGGTATGAATATTTGAATGTATACCAGATTCAATCAGCCCACATCTTCATTGTATATTTTGAGGCGTTCTAAAATGTCTAACGTCAATAATAACGTAAACATATTTAATGGACGTTATCCTCCAATATAATTACAATCAGCATCAAACTTAGGAATTATTAGATTTGAAAGCGTTTTGATGCCTTCACATCCATAATGATGATGTTTGAGGTTTGGATTTCCTTCGAAAAGCTATCATCATAATAATCATTGATTAGCAGAGTGTGACGTTAGGTAGTATTACCTATATTGTGATTGGTGATATAATTGCCCTGCTTTTCTGTCTAAGTTGGAGCGATGATGCGCAACGGAACTCTATTGCAATTGTATCTCCTGTGAAGACAAATCATTACTAACTATTACATAGTAACAAGTATTTAGTAGAAAAACATTATCCGTTTGGATTTGTAACTGAACTCTTGCAAGGGGATTGTGTTGTGTATTAAAGGTCGTTATCTGTCAAATGTAAACATTACGACCTTCTCAAACTGGGCAACATCTATAGGGTCATGGTAAGCTTCAAGTATTCCCACCTACTTGCAGTACTTTTACACTTCTAGCGCAAAGTTATCAGAATACAAAACAAAGTTATATAGAAAACATAGCCGAGACCAGAACCTGTGATGAAATAATGCAGAAACCTACTAAGACACATTCTCTCCCCACAGAGGCAGATCAAGTCATCTTGATTTAGCCTCTGTTTTATTACGCCGAAATCCCTGGGTTCCGGCAGTTTCCCCTGGCGAAAAAACTTTCATCACAATACATTTGAATTTCTTTATCAAATGACAAGGCTTCACGCATGGAAAGGGTGGGTCATATCACAAAGCCTTTGCCTTGTTTCAGTAGCCAAAATGATGATTTAAAACAGCGTCGCTGATTGCACAACTAGTATTGATTGCCTCCCATCAGGCATCTTCCATTCTATCCCACAAACTCGGCGTAATATAACAGAGGCATGACTTGATCTGCCTCTGTGGGGAGAGAATGACTAAGACAAGGCATCTTATGGAGTCTTAAGCTTCTGAGAATTAGTCAAGTGTTTATTGTCTATTAACTTCGATACTTCGTTCAACGATGGACAATTGACATATGATAAGGATAAACTAACGATTAACTTGTCGATACATCTGACATAACATGTAAGCACAAGTTTCGTCCCCCCAATAATAGTCACTAATGTAAAACTGACGTGATTTCGCCTAGTCTGTCTTTTGAAGTTTGATATTGCCAATTATCAAGAAGACTCATTATCTATTTTCAGATCTTGAGTTTGATATCATATTGCCGTTTATTCCACTTAAATTAAGCCTGCAGATTAAATTGAATGCAAGCACGAACGTTTATTGTCAGCTAGCCTTGCTTAAAGTACAACCATTGTTCGTGACGTCACTGTCTCCGGCAGTCACAAGGGAAGCGGCCCGTTTCTTGGATATTTCTAGGATTGAAAATGTAATAAAGTCGGTAATAAAGAAATTATTACCCTCGGAAATGGGTCATATGACTGTTACGAAACTCGTGCAAATTTGTGTATAACCCTCGCTCTCGCCTTAGTAATTCAAAAGTTCACAATCGTTTCGTATAAGTCATATGTCACACTTCCTCGGGTAATAATCTCTATTTATCAAACTGCAATATCTTAAAAAAATATTTTTACTGTACTCGTGGTATTTTTAGCAATACCTTGCGACTAACCGTGTGAAGATCGGACAAAAAATCATTAATTAGGAAACAGTTTAGCAAAATGACGGAACGTATAAGCCCCGGCATGTCGACATGAGGCCGTTCCGTTTGAAAATCGTCTTTGTCGCACACAACTACATTTTCTTTTCTTTTTCTCTGAGTCAGACATAAGTTGTCGCCCAAGTTGATATCCATCGGACGCAATTGCGGTAACTGAGACACGTTGAAAAACCTACACACATCATGATGATGTCACCGAAAGCGGGTTCGCTAAAAGCTATTGCACTTTTGCAGAGGGTACTGTACTTTTGACGTCAAAATAATATTTTATTGTTGATTAAAACATGTAAATATGATTTCAAACTTTCGACGAAATATTTTTCTACCGAGTGATGTATTTTTTTATTATTTTAAATTTCACCACGAACCGCATGCAGGTATGATAATGGGGCTTTAAGGCTCGGATACAATTCAGTTATTTCCTTTGATTTCTCGCATTTTGACATAAATATTTGTTAGAACAAGTGCAATGAAAATATGATAACAAACTGTATACAAAATAACATATTTGTAAATTCAAAAGCTATAACAACATGAGTAACTGAATGATATGGGGTATTTAAACACGTGCCTTACACAATATTATATTAATTAGCATTATGAATAGTGTTTAACGAAAGAAAACTGTTTCAAGCAATTATGATTCTTATATCTATATCATAAATCTAAAAATATAAACCCTTAATGATAAATAACAAATGGAAGTTAATTTGTAAATCATGTTATAATATATACATTATCGATATAGCTATGATATAAAAATTATTGTGAAACATATCCAATGTCTAATGTTTAATGAGTGCATATCACTACAGCAAAGCAACCGAAACAACTGATCGTGACATCATTTTATGAACAATTATATTATGTTAACTTATGCAATAAAATCAAACGGATGATAGATGACTACCGAAATGTGTTTTCTACTAATCGATTTGGACATTTCAATGTTATCTCGTTCTTTCTCCATTTTTAAGCAATGGTACAACAATTTTCGTAAATTGCAACAGGCAAATTGACATTATAATTTCTATGGTACTCACGGAAATAAAATGCATGCATGCATGCATTTCTTTATTTGGAACAAACTTGATATTTCAATTCTAAATATTTGTTCACAATAATTTTCCCAACTTTTGTATCAAACTCTGGAAAATCATCCAAAAAGAAAAAAGAAAATTGGAAGGAACAATTCACGTCTCCAAATCATTTAATCGTCGAACTGTATATTTCTGATGCAAGGTATAGTATGTAAATGAGCTGTAGTCATTAAGGTCAGGAAAAGGCTTTCTTTTATGTACAGTAATTATCTTTCGTATGTCCTCGACTACTTATACATTATGTGATATTTGGAAATTAAAAATTATCTACCGGTCATTATTCAAAAAATTTGGTTTCCCTTTGTGTTTACAGATCTTAACGCTGTACAGATTTACCATTTTTACGAGTTCATTCATGACTTGTGTTGTCAATTGTGAACGTCCTCTGGCATTGTAAGTGCAACTGCTTATTCTAGGGTAGTGATACTGGTTTATTGTCACACTTATGTTGAAAATGTCAAAATTTGGGGCACTTAAATCTGTCAAATGATATTTTTGAATACATTCATACCGCCTTTTTGTGAAAAATTTAGTTATTCAAACATCTGTAAGAATAACATAAATTAATAAGTAATTAAGATTCAATGCCAAAAAATCTAATTTCGTAAGGCTTTTCCTTTAAAATGTGTTTTCATACTTGACAAAAAAATGTTTATCTTTCAGTTGTAAAGTATTCTTGAATGTGATTGTAGTAAATAAATGTTATTTAACTGTAAAAAAAAATTACTTGTGGTATCATGGCATCCCATATCGGAGAAACCCACTTTCTGCGCAACAAAATGTGCGCATCGGACAGCTATTTCAGAAAAGAGTTTATCGAAGAAATCATTTTCTCAAAATAAAATTTTATATTTGAAACCAATACAATTTCTTAAACATACTGATAAAATGTGAATTTGCTAAGGTACAACTAAATCATTAACTATACTTATCAGTCCAAAAATAGGATGACCATTTATCAAGAAAATAGTGTCAATATCATTTACACAGTCTACCAACTAAAGAAAAAAAAATCACATGTCAAATAAAGTACCCTCAGGTGTTCAAAAAGACCTATGTGACGTCGGATAGTGACCAGCGGCCATCTGCAGCTGACCAATGCACCGGTTATAACCCTAGAGAGAGAGAGAGAGAGAGAGAGATTCTTTATTTCCTCCAGTTTCAACCGAAGATCATAACATTTATACAATACAATTATTTATACAAAAACAAAAACAATGAGACAATGTTTACAATGATACAATGATATATACAAATACACCAATTAGGAAGTTATATAAGAATATAAAAACAGTTTCAATGCAGAGAATTTAGTTTTTGAAAGTATCATTGTAGGAAATGATGTTTCAGGTCATGTACATATAATGAAAATTGTAGAATGATAATTTCCCAGGTACTTTGGTCAATATATTTGTTAAACTCAGTTTCACCACCAAACAAAAAGGCAAGCATATCAATTTCATCTTGTAGTTCAAAAGCAACATAAACATCAACCTCAAGAAGATCTATCATAAAGACAAAAAATGCATTTCGTTTAGGATTTAGGTGTTCACAATGTAAGAGTATATGAAAGTCATAATCGTTAGTATGGTATTTGCATAAATTACATTCCTTAGATATTTTTCCTCGTGATGAGACTTTAATGCATAATTGTATAGCAGATTTATAGTTTGGATGTAAATAAGCTAGATGCCAAAGAATATGGGAATTAAGTTTGGTGTGGATGCGTCCATAAAGACTCATGTTTGCGTTAAAGGAAGTTTTCATTTTCCATAGGTGTTCTTCATAATGATGTACAGTTGTATTTACAATTTTTCGCCATTCAAGCTTTGAAGGAAATACGCCTTCAGATATATACTTTTCGATGTGTACATTTAGATTATATTTAGAGAGAGTTGATAACAGATCATTGCAGATTGAGGACGAGTTTGAATATGTTGTTATTGACGAACAAAATATGTTTTTTGCAAAGTTATGACAAGAGAGTTTGCATAGACGTCCACAAAATATGAGTTTACATTTATCAATGTATCCACCAAGCGTCCATAGACCTAAATTTGCAATAGTAGAGTCTGTTGATGAAAAAATCACATGTCAAATAAAGTACCCTCAGGTGTTCAAAAAGACCTATGTGACGTCGGATAGTGACCAGCGGCCATCTGCAGCTGACCAATGCACCGGTTATAACCCTAGTGTTTATGGTCTCCGAGGCTGAACGACGGGGAATAATTTGTGAGCTTGTCTCAACTGATGAGCGAGGGCGACAGATCGTCATTAAGCCATTCTCTGGGGACTCTGATTAGATTAAGAGGAGTCAATGGGGAGATGGAGAGGGGTTAGACTACGGAGTCAACGAATCAGCTGTCATTCTGTTAAAACACATGATTTTCTTATTTTCTGATTGTTAAATCAGATTTAGAAACTGATGCATTATCGAAATTGGTTGATTTGACAAAACTTCGGAAAATATATACAAGAGTCATCAGAAACTGACATATCCCACCGGTTCCCGAAAAATCAAAATATATAAGATTGATACTTAGAACAAAGTCATCTGTCGAAATTATAAGTTTCATTTTCAATTGAAACCATCGAAAATAAATATATGAAGAAGTTGAAAATCATTATAGGCACATTTTCATATGCTGACTTGACTCATACAGTTGCATACCATAAGTTTGTTCACCTTCTTGTGATCTTAGTGCAAATATCATGTAATTTGGGTTTCGTTTTGACGTTCATATAATAACTCAAGGACCACTTCAGAAGATCATCAATTATCCATGTGTTCAATAACCATTCCCAAACCATATTTCGGGATCGTCTTGTCACTGGTGCTGAATGTCGATATTTGGCATTGTTAAATGGACAGATGGGGTCATATTTGTGAAATTCGGATTTTCTTAAATTTCGATTAAAATCATCCATGTAAACTTTGTAGGAAATAAATCAGCACAGTTACGTTGCATTAGTGCAAAGTAACACATATGAGTAAGATCTAAAGCTGTTGATCACTTATGAAGGATTTTGTAGAGCAAATTAGAAATCAGCGTTTTCGAAATTTTGACCCCTGGTCACTTCAATGACCTGCTCAATTTGTTACAGCTATCTGCTAGGTATGTCATACGAATATGTCAATGCAAACTGAATCTTAACTTAAGCAGTGAAATTTCATCATGATCGGTTTCGTTTTTACAATGATATAATGTCTCAAAGATATTACAAATTACATGATATTTGCACTAGAATAGGAAGGTAAGTGAACAAACTTAAGATACGCAGCTGTATACCAACCTTCAATGGGCTAGTTATGATAGTTTGGAGTTATACTCCGGAAACGAAATTCTAAGTTATATTTTCATAGAAACCGAGGAAGTTGAAAATCTCAAAAGGCACATCTACACATGCTAACTTATCCAAATATCAAGTTTCTTTGAAGAAATTAAATCTAAACTTGAGAAACTTTGTCAAAATTTTGAAAGATATTAACACTGTTGAAAAATTCATGTCCAAGAAATAATAATTTTGCTCAATTCACAAATAAATTGTTCCCTCCATACCAAATATTTGATAAGCATTCCTTAGCCCTGTCCATATTTGCCATATCTCCTACTTATCCTACTGTTAATATAAAGTACTCAGTTAATAATATATAAGCTTCAATTCATATATGTACTTTTGAATTGAATTAGGGTTTCAATTAACAATATATGTAAAAAAAAAATCAGATTTGGAGTCATGCGTGAGCGAAATCTAAGTTACGTTTACATGGAGACCGTCCAAAATGAAAATCCGAAGTCTTTTGGTATGACGCGACCGGGAATCGAACCCCCGGTCTTCCGGGTGACAAGCGAACACTCTACCACTGAGCTACGCCCCCGGACTTTAACCCATCGGTTGGATAACAAAATGATATGCTAATGTCAAGTCATATTTTTTTATTTCAGATAAATACTTGCTTAAGATTCTATTCTTCTTATTGCAACCATTCATAAAAGTGTCTTGTTCATTATCGATATCGGGGACCCTTAGTCAAGCTTTCTTATGCAAGGACACTTTTTAACCTTTCTTAAAAAGATTAAAAACCAGTTGTGGACGATATAGACATAAACATTATCCAAATTAACGATGCAAGAAAAACAGTTAGTTGATAATTATTTTGCCTGAAATAAAATATTTGAATTACCACACTGGATATAGCAAAACCAAGAAATATGCATATAAGACAGGATTTACGTGGCACCACAACTTTCGGGATGTTTGGCATATAGAGTTCCCTATGTATATAGCGTAGAAATTATCAATTTATAATTGCTCAAAACTTTTTTAATATAACACCAATTCAAAATTTCCAAAATGATTATTATTATTATTACATATATTATTTGTCACAGTTAAACAAACCTTTGGTAAATAGCTGTACATTAAGAACATAAAGAAATATGCTTGGACACATTATTCGATATTTCAATAAATAAATGATAAAATCTGAGATAAGCCTGGTATGCGAATGTATCTTTTCATTAAAAATTCAAGGCAACCGTTTCCAACTGTCCTTGTCCTTCAAAATCCGAAACGAAATGGACAACCTGTGTATATTTCTCTGGAAGAAGCCAGGTGTTCATTGACTGCACGAGGTCCACGAGCCCAGAACATGTACTCCGTGCCTCGCGCGTGATAAGCAAGAAGCACGTGCTCCTACACACCTTATAGTACTACACACTTCATTAAAAATTCCGCGAAGGGGCACTTTTTCTCACGAGTCAGACAATCATTGCATGGTCCTATTTTATTATGGCTATGAAGTATAATCCGTTGTAATCTTGAGAAGAAGACTAATTAAAATTTGATTGAATTTGAAGTACAACTATATCTGAATTCAAAACGATCTGAAATTCCAAATACACATCCTTAAAATTTGAATCGACTCAACATATAACACACCATTACCTCATAGGGTATTCCCATAGACGTGCATGTTATTTCGGTAAAGCATACATAATTGTTATGAGATGAATTTTGTACATATCTTTGTCAAACTTTAAAAACCGTAAATCATCCCAGTTAGAAGTACATAATTTCAAATAAATATTTCGATTATTTTTTGAGCAAATGACATCCAATTTATGTATGTATCTGCTGTAAAACAGGTCTCCAATTCGCCGCCATGTTAAATTTTATCGAAAATATACATACGAGGATTAAAGGGACAGGAGCGCGCTTTTAGGGGGACTATAAGGTGATGTCAGGAAAATGAAAATTAATGGTTAGAATTGAAAAACTATGTATTTAAACTAAATGGAGCAGTAATATTTCAAATATATAATTCAAAGTTTATCCATGAGACTCCTTTTTCTTACACAAAATGAATTAAAGGTGTTCACATAAAATGGCCGCCAATGGATTTAATGTGAATCTTCATGTCCTCTGACTATGGATAATTGGCTTGTGTAATGAGATTTTTGACACTGTCAAAATAGTACTACTTTTAGCATTAACTTACAATTATCAGTGAAATATTTAAAACATAAAATTATCAAAAAACGTGCTACTTCCCATTTAAAGCGATACCATAACAAAAGTAAACCAGGTATTAATCAATGAACATTATGCCGCCGTAGCTATGATGATTCCACACAAATGTGCAAAGTTTGGAAACGATACAATCAGAATGCATATCATGAAAATATTTTATGCCATGCTAAAACAACATGGTAATAACGTCAAATATGACATAGTTATGGCACACCAATTCTGAGAAACGAGCATGGCGAAGGGTCTCGTGATCAGGTAACGATACTGTTCACCTTTTAAAAAATCGAGCGATCAAACATATTTAGGTGCACTTTGACATCTGACATTTATCAGTCCACTCTGGGCTGGGCGCGGAAATAAGTATAGGTACTGTACGGAAATACTATTTTAAATGTAGGTTTTGCTTGAGCATTTTTTAGTTTCGAACGAAAATAACTCTTCCGAAAAGATCAGGTAAAATATTAGATTGCACGCCTTCTATTTTAAGCTTTCTTTTCTCAGGACGAATGTTCCGATATGTACATGGGTCGATATTTCATAATACTAGTGGCACGATTTTGTATAGCAAAACTGGCATTGGTGTTATTAAAGTTACTGAATGACACACCAAAGTACTCACGGAGACAGAAATGAATGCATAATGGCGTATGTCATTGTATTTCTCGAATTTTAGAATGAATTCCTGGCAATGTTAAAATTCATTAACTAGGATACAATTTACTTAAAGATACATTATCAGAGTTCAATATGTTGAAACGTATTTTTATGTTTTCCTTGTATTTTTTGCTAAATTTTGCGACCAACCTAGGGAAAATCGGACCAAAATTCATTAAATAGAGGATAATTTACCAAAATGACCGAAACGGCAGCCGACATGAAGGCGAATCAAGTATGACCATCTCACAATTTGCGTTTCCTAAATATACGCTTGAAAGTCGTCCTTGTCGTGCACGTCTAGATTTTATTTTATTTATCTCCGAATCAGGTCCTTGTGCCGACCAAGTTGATTCCCATCGGACGCAATTGCGATAACTGTGATTCCTTAACACATAATGATGACGTCACCGAAAGCGGGATCGTTAAAAGATACGACACTTTTGCAGAAGGCATTGTACTTCAGACGTTGAAAGAAGTAGTTTATTGTTGATTAAAACATATAAATATGATATTTAACTATCGACGAAAGATTTTTCTACCGAGTTATGTATTTCTTTTCTCCATAGATAACGGCTTGCAACTATGGCGAATGGGCAAATAATTGTAAACCTTCAAGTAAGGACCAACCCAGCAAAGTATTCTTTATTTCAATTCTTAACGTTCAAGACGTATTATCTAAGGCAGTCCTTGTGACTCGTAAAATCACTTTGTCGTTTTATCGTTAAACAATTTAATCGAATATTGCCTTTTAACATTTCCCCTGATCACTAACTGTTTGCAATGAATGACATATTGCCGCTATCAGAGTTCTGCTAACAGAAACGTTGAAGAACGGCCTGTCAAAATGTTTACTAATCCTTGTTTGGTTAAGCTCGCGTTACTACATTTAGGTTTAACGTATCACGAATGAGCCTTCTAGCTTTACCGAACACGGAAACTGCTCTCTTGCAAGCGGCTTTACTTAAAGGGGCAGTAGCATGTTTTTTGATAATTTTATATTTTACATTTGTCACTGATACACGTAAGTGTATGTTAATGTTTAATGTATTTTTTTGAAAGTGTCAAAAATCTCATTACACAAGCCAATCACCAATAGTCAGAGGACAAAGTATGAAGATTCACATAAAATCCATTGGCGGCTATTTTGTGTGAACACCTTTAATTATACCCCCGCCTTACAGCGTAAGCGGGGATATATAGCGCTCATTCTGTCCGTCCGTCTGTCCGTCCGTCACAAAAGTTTGTCCGGAGCATATCTCCAAAACTATTCATGTTAGCTTCACCAAACAAATTATTTTAATTTTTTGCGGTTTCCATGGAAACATGACTAAAATAGTGACTCTATGACCAAGCCCTTTGTCCGGAGCATATCTTCCAAACTATTCATGCTAGCTTCACCAAACTTCATACACTTATCAACCATGATCCCTAGATGTGCCTTTTGAGGGTTAGACCAACAAATTATTTAAATTTGTTGCGGTTTCCATGGAAACATGACTAAAACAGTGACTCTATGACCAAGCCCTTTGTCCGGAGCATATCTCCCAAACTATTCATTCTAGCTTCACCAAACTTCATACACTTATCAACCATGATCCCTAGATGTGCCTTTTGAGGGTAAGACCAACACATTATTTTTATTTTTTGCGGTTTCCATGGAAACATGACTAAAACAGTGACTCTGCGCCAAACCCTTTGTCCGGAGCATATCTCCCAAACTATTCGTGCTAGCTTCACCAAACTTCATACACTTATCAACCATGATCCCTAGATGTGCCTTTTGAGGGTTAGACCAACACATTATTTGTTATTTTTGCGGTTTCCATGGAAACATGACTAAAACAGTGACTCTTTGACCAATTCCATAGTCCGGAGCATTTCTCCTATACTATACATGCTAGCTTCACTAAAATTCATACACTTATCAACCATGATCCCTAGATGTGCCTTTTGAGGGTTAGACCAACACATTATTTTTATTGTTTGCAGTTTCCATGGATAAATGACTAAAAAGTGATTCTATGATAAATTACTTTGTCCCAAACATATTTCCTGAAATATACATCTCAGCTTCACCACATTTGCTACATATGTCAATCATAATTGCTGGATATGCCTTGTGTGAGTTAAACGACATATGGATTTTCTTTTCTGCGGTTTCTTTGGAAAACATGACTTACAAAGTGACTTGACAAAAATAATTTTGTCCTCAGTACATCTCGTAGAATATTCATGATAACTACCTCAAATTTGAAACAAAGATCAACCATTATCCCTAGATGTACCCTTTAATTGTAAAACCTATTAATGAATTTGGTATTGGGGTTTCAGTGGAAAGCAGACTTACACAATGAGTTACTGTATACTCAACTATCAGACAACTTTAATCAATATTAATCAGTTTTACTATTATATTTTTTTAACAAAGTGGGGGGCGGGGGTATGTGAGCTTTGCTCACTTCTTTACTTGTTCATTTTGTGTAAGAAAAAGGAATCGCATGGCTATTACTGCTCCATTTAGTTTAAATACATTGTCTTTCAATTGGAACCATTAATTTTCATTTTCCTGACATCACATTATATTCTCCCTAGAAACGTGCTAGTTCCCCTTTAATGCTAAATGTATTATTTTGAAAGTGTCACAAATCTCACTACACAAGCCAAACATCCATAGTCAGAGGCCAAAGTATGAAGATTCACATAAAATCCATTGGCGGCCATTTTTTGTGAACACCTTTAATTCATTTTGTGTAAGAAAAGAGAATCCCATGGCTAAACTTGACGTTATATATTTGAATTATTACTGCTCCATGTAGTTTAAATACATTGTCTTTGATTGACTTGTGTAATGAGATTTTTGACACTGTCAAAATAATACATTTAGCATTCACTTATAATTATCAGTGAGAAATTCAAATTATAAAATTATCAAAAAACGTGCTACTGCCCCTTTAAGACACGCAGCTGTGTTACACGTTCTTGTTAGCTTTTATACAACTGCATCCCATGGGTTTCTTCATATCATAAAAGATGGTAGCCTTACACTCAGACTGAAGTTGATATTATTTTGACCTAACAGAACCTCTATAAAAGCAAGAACTCGGAAATAGCCATTTGTCTGAGGCTCCTTTTAAGATTTAATAGATAATTCGGGTTTTTTTAAGAAATATTTTTCAGACGCTTTATAAATGTCTAAATTGGATGGTTATAATAATCGTGAAACGTGATTTGAAACATTATTTCACTAAATATTGGATGTCGATAAATCGTCGAAAATTTTAAATTAATGATTCTGAAAATAGATTTCTAACAACTAGACTGCAAGAGAAAACTATCATAGGTATTTTTCAATACGGATCTTGATGTATATAGACTTTGGGACATTGTCATGAACGTTGATTTATTTTATTGCATTGCTAATTGGTGTAAATCTGTACTTTACATTTCAAATCAAAGGGTATATATATATATGTCTATGTGGCACATTTGTGTATGATTTTGCGAAACATATTTTATGTGTTATGAGAAGACAATATCCCAAAGATATCAATTCATTGAATCAATTATTGACATATATGATGTACCGGGTAAAGGCTTTTTTCAAGCCCTTGCAACGGTGATAAAAAGTCATTCACTTAAGGAACTTCCAACAGAATATTGTTAATTCCCTTGACCATAATGTATGGCTTGCTTGTATTATTAATGTACATGTAAAACTGTTACGAACTGGAAACACAATTGCGCAAAAATGTTTATAACTAGCTGTATTCACCTGTAGAAAAAGTGTATTCAACATAAACCACCCGGTCCGCATACAGGAAAGTTACGATTTCATGCTGTAGCAATAAATAATAATAAATAGTTATGTCCTTAAAGGAGCAGTAGCACGTATATGAAAGAAAAGTACATGTATATGACATTTTTCAGATTCAAATAAAAAAGTTTGATATCATGGTGAAACTTGAATCAAAACTTCGCATTTCTAATCACATCCCAAAAACCGACGAGAAATAGTTAAATCTCTGAAATATACGAACGTTAAACACGTCTTTGATGAAAACCAACAATGTTTCAAGTTATCTGTATCTAAGTAGTAATTTCAATTACGATATTTTGTGCGGCCCAATACAGTATCACACATGCCTATACATATATAATGTTGCCCAGTAGACGTTGTCGAACATCCAATGACGTTACCCTTGATTCGTCCAAGTTTCTGAACGTTTTTCTGAGGCTAAAGGTCCTTTGTCTCTCACATAAAATAACTCCTCACAATTCAACTTTCGTTACACACTTCGCAAAAGCAACGTAGTCTAAACGAAAGAGTCGGATATTTTCGTTTTCCAAGATTTGAAGATTGGATATGAATACCCGTCACCAGCAACCGTTGCTTAAGTCGCTAATGGGCTGGGCCAAAGCAGACTCTGACTCTTAGTTGTGCAATCAGCGACGCGGTTCTAAAATCATCATTTTGGCTATTGAATTATGGCAAAAGCATTATGATATTAACCACCCTTTCCATGCGAGAATCGTTGTCATTTGATAGTAAAATTCAAATGGATTGTGCTGCAATTTTTTTCCGCCAGGGGACACTGCCGGAACCGACGGATTTTGGCGTAATATAACAGAGGCTGTATCAACATGACTTTATCTGCCTCTGTGAGGAGAGAATGCTTCAACGCACGTCTGATAGTTTTTTCTCTGGATACAGATCCTTGGCCTTTCATCTGCGTGACAAAAACACTCATCCCACTTCAGCGATCGTTGTCAACTTCCAAATAGCCAAGGTAGTCAAAACGTAACCAATTTTGGCTACACTGACGGGCCAAGGTCATACCTGAGATAAGCCATTCTATCTCCAACAGAGGCAGAGAATGGGAATAAGCCGAACGCTTGTACAATATTGACTTCAGGGCACCCTTATTGCTTTGGGGTCCAGAGACCCCAAAGTTATGTTACATTTGATATTGAAAACTTATGGCAGAAGTTTCTCTCTATATAATATATTACTCTTAGAAACTTCAAAGAGAAGTTTCAGCCAATTATATTTGTTTTAAGCATATCCTGGTATTTCGAACGACCAATTGACAGAGCTGTAGCAAATTTATGCATACGTGACCATGTGGGTGGTACGAATTAATTGGCAAACATTAATTTGGAAACTGATTATTATAATAATGTTATGATGTAAAATATATCGTATATTTTCAACAATATATGGATGAGTATTTACACCCTTAATAAATATCACTTTTGCATATGCATGTGAGCTGTTTTGTAGTTATTCGTTGTAATATTTTGCATTCCACATTCGGAAACGACATTCCATTTTTGTATCAACTAGGAATTCGGTTCCTTCAAATTTTTTTACTATAACGCGAGCGCCGCCTTGTCAATGACCGATCGTTCACTCAATGCTACACATTATCGCTTCACGAAAAAAATAGAGCCATTGGCTCTGTAGCTCATCAGGCTTCATCATCAATTATGCTGTAGAGTGTGGCCAATGTGATTCCCCCTTTGTAGAGGCCACAGGGGCACCAATCATACAATTAAGTATATAGGCGACAAGTTTCAGTTTTCTAGGCCTTATACTTCAGGAGAAGAAGATGAAAATAGATTTGAAGGACGTTCCTGTTGCCTTTATTTGGGGCAACAGGGTCACCACAGCTACAATTCATAATCCTCACTAGTCAAGGAGTCTGTACACACAGTTTCAGCTTTCTAGGCCTTATGCTTCTGGAAAAGACTATGAAAATAGGTTTTTAGGGCGTGGCTTCTGTGGCCCTTATTAGGGGTCAAAAGGCCACCAAAGCTACAATTTATAATCTTCACCAGTCAAGGAGTCTGCAAACAAAGTTTCAGTTTTCTAGGCCTCATGGTTCTGGAAAAGAAGATGAAAATAGGTTTTTAGGGCAGGGCATCTGTGGCCCTTATTAGGGGTCACAGGGCCACTAAAGCTACAATTTTTAATCCTCACTAGCCAAGGAGTCTGTACACAAAGTTTCAGCTTTCTAGGCCTTATGGTTCTGGAGAAGAAGTCGAAATTCCACAAAGTTCACGGACGGACGGATGGACGCCGGACGCCGGACACCATGCCATGCCATAAGCCCATCGGGCCTTACAGGCCAGATGAGCTAAAAATGGTACTGAACAGGCCATTTTCAAATTACATGTTTCAAAACATAACGTTTGGGATGATGTTTTTACAATTAAAGGTGTCTTTCGAAGTATCGACATAGGGCCTAAAGTATGATAAAATATTCTTAAATGTCATCCTATAACATAATGAAAATTATGAACTTGTAGCTGAGATCATTTCTAAATTTAATTGTAATTAATGTAATTAATGTAATTAACCTGAAAGTCAACGGGAAATTTGCGGGAAACAATGGATCCCGGAAAGTTTACTAGCGAAACTATTTATCAACTAATAAATCACTGGTCCTTGTATTAAATTCACCGTCCGATATCTTTTATAGCAACATAAATTTGAATTACCGTATTAATGTTTAAAAATTTATATGATAATTGAGATAGGAGACGTATCTATTATTGTTGGAATTTAAGCGATACGAACGAGATGTTTTACTATATACATAGTGTACTGATAACTATCAAAACAAAGAGCAAAGAATATGCGTCTCTGATTGGAACAATTTATTCAAGTAAAACTCCCCGTCCTCCCTAACCTAAATCTCCTGGTTCTATATGTAGCGATACATAACCGGGTGCCCCAAAGCTTTCCTTTTTAAAGGCTTTTCTTGTTGGTCATACGTAAGGCTCTCTCTGGCGGTCTCTGGGTTAAAAGGACAGTTCTATCGGGGTACTTATTGTGGAAACGAAATAAAAGGACAGTTCTATCGGGGTACTTATTGTGGAAACGAAATTAAAGGACATCTACGTTAATGCCGGGGATGAACCGAACGTTTGTACAATATTGGCTTCGTGGCCACATTAATATTATGTATCTACGAAGGCTGTCAAATCTGGGGGGTCATCTCACATTTTTTTTTTCTTTTTTTTTTAAAGGGATGTTTGCTCAATGACCCGGGGGCCTGTGGCCTCCTCCAGGTTAAGATACGCAGCTGTAAATAAGATTCCAAATTAAAAGGTATTCTCGAACAACCTCATGAACAATCTTATCATTAAAGATTGAAAACCTTTAATATTCGTACAAAGCCTTTAGAAAAAAATACAATCTTGAAAATATTTTTAACATTTGCAAATACAACCAATCAGAAATCACATGTGGAGATTTCTACCCGAGGAAATGTGTCATTCGAGGAAGGAGTCTATCTTTTTTACCCAAAACGATTCATTGGCTATTTACAGTTTTGCTCGAGTTTTTAAAAGTTCCCTTTCTTTCGACTGACTTCAACGTGGGCATCAGATGCAATTGTTTGATGACGTCACATATGGTTTTTACACATGTGCAAAGCAGTAAATCGTGCATTACAAGCAGAAATAAACAATTAAGTATGTACTTTTCTATAACAAAACTGTTCGCCTTAAAGAAATCGAATGAATATTATATTTGTGAAAACGGTACTGTAAGAAGTAAAGAATATTCACCATCTGGCTTCTTTCAACTCTGATGGGGTTTCTTATTCTTACAATAATTTTCGAAGTTATTTCCTATTTCGAAGGTAAAATATATTTTGTGGCTTAGATTCAAACAGGTTCAGATTGAACGTTATTGAATGTAAGTTGGAAATATGGTTTGATTTTGGTGGCGTTATGATTCTTACAGTGACGGTGTTGTGAATTCTACAGTAATATTGTTGTGTAATACAGTCATCCTAAAATGATAATGTTGTGAATCTGTTGTAATCCAATGTAGTATGTTCTATGTATGTACTGTGAACTATGTATGTGATATGTACATGTATGTCTTACATATGTACTATGTGTGCACAATATCTCCTATGTGTGTACTATAAATGTACTTTGTGTGTAATACATGTGTACAATACATGTACTATGAGTGTACAATATTTGTACTAAGAGTGAACTGTGTGTGTACTATGGATTACTTTGTGTGTACTTTTGACATATTATGTATGTACCATGTTTGTAATGTGTATCCTTAGCCGTGAATTACGCACGTCAAAGAATACAATCTAATATACACGTGCTTAACCAGTAATTATACCTTTTGCCTTTAAAGCACGTGCATACGTCTGAAATATGGGATAATATCGGTTGTGCTTCTCATGAGGGTATGGTCTTATGTACCATCTTTGTAGAAATGTTGCCCGAGTCGCAAGAAATATATTACAAAAGGTGATATAAGAAGTTGTGAGATAGAAATTTGATCTAAATTTGAACATCGTTTTGAGATCTCAAAAACCTGTTTCTAAGTTCAATATTAAATAAAAGGGTTAACTCTTATATGGTGACCATGGAAGTCAACAATAAATTATCACTTTTCATTGATAATAAAGTTTTTGTAATGATTTAATTTTAATGTTTAAATAGATTTTCGCAATATTATGCTTAGTCGTGACGCTGATTTGACATTGACCTTAAATAAATTGTAACGGAAACCTATTCAAAATTCTGTCCATCTCCAAACATGATATGTACCAAATTAGAAAGCACAAAAATATTTCAGGGGTGCGAGTATTATTTTAGTCATTCTATAACTCACGACCTTGACCTTTGATCTTGAGAGTGACCATGTCAAACACATTTCCCAGAGGCATAAGCAGTAAGATACGTATATGAGTTCTGAAAGATATTATAGTATAAAGTCTTAGCCAAAATGGATGTATATATGTATATCATTTTATTTAGTAGAACAATCATGTAATGATTAAATTTGTTAATATTTTAAATAAAGTATTTTCGCTTAAACATGCTTTAGTCGCGACCTTTGATGTTTGCAGCGGAAATCTTTTCAGATGTTTTACTTCTCCGGCGGCGGAGGATGGTTGGAGGCTTTACAAAAACTGAAAACAGCCCTGACTGAGTCATTCTCTCCCCACAGAGGCAGATCAAGTCATGACAATTTAATCTTGATACAGCCTCTGTTATATTGCGCCGACTTTGTAGGATAGAATGGGAGACGCCTGATTGGGGGCAATCAAAATTAGTTGTGCAATCAGCAATCATCATTTTGGCTACTGAAACAAGGCAAAGGCATTGTGATATGAACCACTCTTTCCATACGAGAAGCCTTGTCATTTGATAAAGAAATTCAAATGTATAGAGATGAAAGTTTGTTTCCTTCCAGGGGAAACTGCCGGAACCCGGATTTCGGCGTAATAGAACAGAGGCTAAATCAACATGACTTGATCTGCCTCTGTGGGGAGAGAATGTGACTGAGTCGAAAAGAGGTTGGATCAACATGTACAGATTTGATCTACCTCTGTTAAGAGAGAATAGTAAATTACAAGCTGCAAGAACAATTTTAATTGATTCAGAAGAAAGCTTTATGACGTCATCTTCTCACACAGATAGGAAATCATCTCTGCTACGCTTTAGTTATTCATTATCTTTCAAATCAATGGTAATTTCGAGGGTGATGACTAACATTTGTCCGGGTACTGTATATCAGGAAACTGGTTTGTCATAGTGACCTTTAATGTAAAGGTTATTGATTGTTCTATTGTTTATTGACAGGCGTCTCAGGTATCAAATACCATTAGAATACGTCATGTTCTTTGAATTGTCTTTTGCTCTTCCCTGTGCTTCATCTGAGACTTTCTATTATATTTCAGATATATATCAGAGATTATCTTGAATAACGAGCTTATTGTTCTCTGCTGGGAATATCCTCAAAAGTTTAAAGATAAGTGAAACAAGTGTTGTAACTGAACATCAATGTACATGTTCATTTTGAGGATGTTTACTAGATACAAGTGGTTTAAAGGGGCAGTAGCACGTTTTTGGGGGGAATATAAGGTGATGTCAGGAAAATGAAACTAAACGGTTCCAATTGAAAGATAATGTATTTAAACTAAATGAAGAAGTAATAATTCAAATATATAACGTAAAGTTTAGCCATGCGATTCCTTTTTCTCACACAAAATGAATTAAAGGTGTTCACAAAAAATGGCCGCCAGTGGATTTGATAGGAATCCACATACTTTGTCCTCTGACTATGAATGATTGGCTAGTGTAATGAGATTGTTGACACTGTCAATATAATACATTTAGCATTAACTTACAAATTTAAGTGAAATATTTGAAATATAAAATTATCAAAAAACGTGCTACTGCCCCTTTAAGCAGTATGTAACAAAAATATAGCAGTTCTTGTATGAGGTTTTAAATTGATAATTATACTTTGGCATATATGTCCCTGAATCTTAAACAAAATATCTTAATGTCAATCTCCATCCTTCTACCATATATGTAACAACGACTTAAAATTGTATAATATTTTCATCGATACAATTCAAGTGCACGATTTCCACGGACTACCATACTACAGGATATTTAAATATGCACCTTCTTTGCATGCGGTTTGCGATCGAATTTAGCTAGTACGAAAGGAATTACATCACTCGGTAGAAAAATCATTCGTGGAAAGTTTGATGTAATATGTACGTTTTGATCAACCATAAAATATTTATTTCGATTTCGGAAGTGCTGTACCACGGATTTCGGCGTAATAGAACAGAGGCTGTATCAACATTTCATGACTTGATCTGCCTCTGTGGCGAGAGAATGTTCCTTCCCGAGAAAATAAAAGAAATTATTTATTATGGACAAAGTATTGAGAAAATCAAGTTAGATTATTTGTTCTTAGTTTTGCTTCACTTTGATTGTCAAACTGTTTCGCTATCCCTGCAGCCGAAATTATATTGGAAAGAAGTCAAACCAAATTCTTAAATTCTTGAGAGGTTTGTTATCGCCATATCTAAATGAATTTATGTCAGTAATTAACAGATATGAAATTGTCGATCTATATTTATTTAATGCTGAGGAATATATGGATGACAACTTCTTTGTTCATTGTATGCCATACAATGAACAAAGAAGTTGTCATCCATATATTCCTCAGCATTAGTGTCATCCCAACTTCTAAAATGCCTCTCAAAGAAGTTATCCAACGTCAACATGGAGACGTGGCAATACAGAACATCAACTCCCGCACCCGCATAGAGAAGAAATACATCCTTGCCAGTAACCACCTGACATTGCATACAATGAACAAAGAAGTTGTCATCCATATATTCCTCAGCATTATTGTCATCCCAACTTCTAAAATGCCTCTCAAAGAAGTTATATTTATTTAGATTTAATTTTATGATATATGATTACAATGTTTTGATTAATCAAATATCGATTACATTGTCCTTCTGCAGATTAAGTAAAATTTAAAAAATGAATCTACTAAGATACCTATTAAGCCATAAAACATTTCGTTTAAAAACCTTAGTTTCAACAGGCCTTCAATATTATTTTCCAGTTACTTTTCAACAATCGAAAGATAATTATTTTGGGAAAAATAACATTTGGTAAATCGTTGTTGTCTCTTCCCTTGTATGTCGCTACAAAACATTATTATTTTGTATAAGACTCACGGTACAGCAAGATTCCTTTTAAAGAAAGACCCGTGCCAGTTATATTCGGACAATGCCGTATTCCCAATAAACTTAAATTAAACATGTTAAATAAATGTAGCAAAAAACGTTGCGGTTGAATCATTTAAAAAATTGGCAGGGAAATCATCTCAGCTTGAAGTTCATGACTTTGATTTTATTATCGGATTAATTTTCACGTAAAATCAACAGATTTACCGATGTATGTACAAAATTAAGATACCTGATCCATAGACCACCATTATCAACTATGTATTATATACATACATTGCTGTCGTTCCATAGATAATGGATGGAGAATTTATAAGGCTGTAACAGAGATGATTCTTTACAAATATGTAAAAAATGAACACGATCCGATGGAAATTAAATGCATAAGAATATTAATGCTACACCAATATAAAATGTAAGTAAATCGAAATAACGTCTATGTTCGACACGGGTTTATACACAGCAATAGATGTCGGGCTTTTTAGAATTCCAAATCAGAACGTGAACGCTTTCATTCTCTAAAGCCTGCACATTCTTCGTTTAACTTATCATTAATTAATTCAATTCAACTGAAATCTGTCTTTTGAACATATGAACAAAACTACTTTAAAATTCAGCAGTTTCACTCGTGGCAAAGGAAAGTAGTTCATTTCTGACGTTCATCGTTAACAACATTCTGTTTTAACATTGCATCAATACCCAAGGGGGCTCACATATCCCTCGATATTTCATGTCTCGCATTCTTGGAATATCGCAGCCAAGCAACTCGCTGGTCTGTGTTAAAGCTCTCCTACAGCTCGGTGCATGCTACCGCTGTGCGAACCCTAATCTAAGCCTGATCCCCCTAGATCCCCCTCTCTGTGCTCATCTAGTCTCATTTGCCCCACTAATACTGCGGAACACATTTATTCACCAGGTTGATTTCCTTAGCCAGTGAACAACTTGCCTACTTCTACTCTCCCGCCAATGGAATGGCATATAATTCGTTATGTTTTCTAGCCTGCTGCGTGCTTGACGAGTCGGCTCGTGGGACGGAACTCATCGATTGCACGCGCACACGTGGTCATGTGACAGTGACGTCACATCCCCATTACCTACCCTGTTAGATGCGTGGAGATCTGCCGTGTAGGCGGGAAGATGGGACCTCATTGAGTCACACTATAAAGACATCTCACTAACTGGAGTCGGTCCTTTAGAAAGTCGTACGTTCTCGTGATTTAAGTAAAGCAAGACTTTTCTCAAACAAAGGTAAGTTTGCATGGTTTTAAGAATCGCTGTAAGAATATTGAAGCACAGAACAGGTAAATTTTCCTTGTAAGTTTTTAAAAAACTTGTGTTTTTAAATGTTGTTTTAGAAAAGTAATACGTGACGGAATTTATTCTTTCATTTTAAACCGAAAGAAAGTATTTTCTCTTCACAAACCGACTCTACCTGATAGTGTCACGATATGGCTATTAGCGTGAATGTTCTTATCGTCAATGTATTATTACTTACTCATTATTCTTGGCTGCCAACAGTCTCCATATCGCTGTTAAATGGGGTTCTCTTTCTCAATCACACCCCCACAGATCGCTGTTGTGAAAAAGAAAAGAAAAAAGAAGATAAAGAGGTTCTTTATTTTCTTACTTTTACTTTCTCGATGACAGTTCTTAAGCTTTTTGCTTCATGCTGAAAATAAAAGTTTTAAAACAATTTCTTGAAAACAGAGGGCTACTTTTAGAAACAGTTGACAGCGTGTAATTATCGCAAACACAAAACAGATGTCTTTTTTCCATATCGGTTCTAAATAACTACATATTTTCCAAAATATGTTGTTTTTTAAGAAGCAAGAAGTGTTAATTTCTATTGTTGTATTTCCTCCTTGATGTTTAATCCTAAAAGTTTTATCTTTTGTGATTAACGATTTTCAATTTGATACAAAGTTTTTGATATATACTTCACAAAACAAAACCTAAATGTTCTCAGTCCTTATGAGGTTTTTTCATGTATGAATAAGATTTTTTTAAATGTTTTTTTTTGGCTTCATTATGTTGGTCTTTGACTTGACTTTTATCTCTCTTCAAGAACGTTAAGAATTCGTTTGGATATTTATTAACATCATCTTTCTCTTATCTTTACAAAAAAATTGACTTTCGTTTCTAAATTTGACTTTTGTTACCATTCAGATGTAAAATATCTTTTCCTTTTATCTAGATAGTTTTATTTCCATACTGTGACGTTACGCGCCTCTAGTACATAATTATACATGTACATTTAAGGTAGTAGCATATTTTTTTCTGAGCATAAATGCTTTGTATATATAGATGATTATTTTTAATGAGATTTACTTATGTTATTCATTTTGGATACATAATTATTAGTGTCAGGGTTCTTATAAAATATGTATATATTTGTTAACGAGTTGTATGTATGGTAAACGCATAAAATCATTTTTCATCATCATAAATCATTTTTCAATTTGACATAATTACGACCGTTTAAAACTCTGGGTTTCACTGCGAAACATTTTCTAGTTATGTATTCATACTTCAAATGTTTACTTAAATTATGGTTGAAATGTTGAAACCTAGTATTTTAAACATGAGAAACATAAGCCTCTTTTGCATGCTGACCTTTGAAGCTATGTAAAAGAAGAACTCCTACAGGGGATATTTTTAACTGTGCAAATCGTTCTGAACATAAACCCTCGACTACGGTATTGCAGTTCTTTAAGATATTTAGAATATTCGTCATATGTATTATTAATGATGAACTTTGATTTTCATTTCTTACCTTGTGACATTATCTGGATATTTAGTTCTTTGATTTTGTTCTCGGTAGGCAACTAAATATAAAACAAACATTATATTTCCTAAGGGGAAATATCAAATTTTGTACGTTTAAGAATCATAGTCACACAAATCATGATTAAGATATATTTATATCTACTTGATTGCACTTTCACTGAAAATTTTCCATTTTCTTAAAGATAACATTACAATATTGATGAAGATCGGCAACACAAATACCAGTGTTTATTTCTTCGTAGTTAGGGTTTAGACGACATAGATTTCGATGCAAGCAGGAACAAATTGCTGCTATTTGGAAAAAGATTTTTGTCAAGTAGATAAGCCCTCATCTGAAGATAGAGAGGTCTACGTAACACGTATTGAATTAATTAGGCTTGGTCTCAAGTTTATGTTTCTCTCGCTCGGGGAATACTGATATTTAGCCACTCGTGTCGTAAACATAGTATGTCATGAATACTCATATAATATCCTCTATATACTATACCTGGAGAATTATTTTAAACGGAAATATTTCTATTCAATGTTAATGCATTTATTATTATGTAGCATTGTTGTCTATGGATGCAAGGACATATTTTGTTAAAACTACAAAACCTCTTCCTGAAATCGAGTGATTGCGAGTTGACATAAATGCTTACCTATTACTCCCACGACCTCTTTCTTACTTAACCTGATAATTCATTTTACTCCCTATAATGAAGATTATTTTATCATTATACCATCAACCATTCTAATCTCACGATTGTCACCCGTCCCCCATTCTCTCCCCACAGAGGCAGATCAAGTTATGAAATGTTGATACAGCCTCTGTACTAATTATCCGAGTTTGTGGGCTAGAATAGGAGATTACTGTTTGGAGGCAATCAAAGATAGTTGTGCAATCAGATACGCTGTTCTAAAATTATCATTTTGGCTACTGGATCGTGTCAAAGGCATTGTAATATAATAATATAACCACCCTTTCCTTGCGAGAAGCGTTGTCATTTGATAAAAACAAAATGGATTGTGGTTCAATTTTTTTCCGCCAGGGAAACTGCCGGAACCCACGTATTGGGTCTATTTAAAACTTGATCTGACTTGATCTACCTTTGCTGGGAAGCAATGCCGTCACTGAATATAATGTCATTTCCTTTAATTGTGTTCTACGCATCATTTAGATGATACACAATGACGAGGTCTTTCCATGCTAGAAAGTTAATATTTCAAGAAGAGAATCTTTAAAATTTGCCACGATAGTCAACGCGGTGTCATTAAGGCAATAAATTTCTTTATGCTGTTCATCTTTTTGTGCTTTTGTTAGGACAGTTGAAGTCGAATATTATGCTTTTCGCGGAAAACGGAGACTGGCTACGTCTTCCAATTTAGTGACGTTTTTTGAAGTTGAAAGAAAATTATATCAACCTAGATGCTATATAAGTGTCATTGTGGTGATTAACATACGTACTTTTAACATCTTTTTGATGCTGGTGATACTTTAAAGGGGCAGTAGCACGTTTTTAGGGGGAATATAAGGTGATGTCAGGAAAATGAATATTAATGGTTCGAATTAATAGACAATGTATTTGAACTAAATGGAGCAGTTATAATTCAAATTCATGTAAATAATGTAAAGTTTAGCCATGCGATTCCTTTTCTTACACAAAATGAATTAAAGGTGTTCACACAAAATGGCCGCTAATGGATAATAATGTGAATCTTCATATTTTGTCCTCTTACTATGGTTGATTGGCTTGTGTAATGAGATTTATGACACTATCAAAATAATACAATTAACATTAATGTAAACTTATCAGTGAAAATATCAAAATATAGAATTATCAAAAAACGTGCTACTGCCACTTTAAGGAGACATTTTTATAACCATGTGTCCTCGAAATCACGAAAAGCGCAGTCAGATTTTTAGCTCAATTTCAGTAACAAACTAGTAAATTAATTGGGAAAGCTTTTTTCGTATTATATTTCATTAATGCTCACTTCTTTAAATCAATGATTCTATTTGGCAGATTGATTATGAATCCCTGATAGAACAACAATGATGTTACTAAATAATGTCCTTCTTGAAATTAATCTTATTTTAATTTCGAAACCGTTACAACAAAAACAATTCAATATCTTAATCTAAGTTCCTGTATTATATTGAACATCATATAATGAAAAGCGAAGCAATGTTCCTCATCAGAACATGCGGCTTCAAATTGACATCATTTCTTGTTTGAATAATGCATTGTCCTGATAAAGACAATTTACGTTGAAGTAAAACCACGGAGTTACCTTTATCATAATTCTGCGCATCTTCCTACGCAGAGCCTAAAAGGCCAGTTTCCAAACTGTCAGTTTTATGCCTTGCTGCATAGCCTTGAGTTTTCTGTGCTTGCTCTCTAGTCTGTAGGGGCACTATAGCAGCACAGAAAAGTAAAGTCTCTGCAGCAAGGCATAAAATGACAGTTTGGAAACTGGCCTTTTAGGCTCTGCGTAGGAAGATAAATTCTGCGTAGATGATTAGATTTACTTAGAAACACAGAAGTAACCCGTTTTTTTAAATTGATATGATAATGCAAGTTTTGAAGAATAATTTGTAAGTGTAGATAATGGCGTTATGTTCGTGTGCAAGACAATGTAGATTTTATTTAGACAACAGTCTTATCTACATACCCGTAAGTAAATAATAATGCGCAGGGATTTGTTAACCCTGAATTTTATGTATTTTGGGCCAAAGGCCTTATACTGAATACAGTCTATCTGTCTGTCTAATGTACATGATACAGCAAGATAACAAGTAATCTAAAATGTGAAAACACTGTAACACGATTTCGTGCGATAGGTATTCGAAGGATATTTTACGTGTTCTAAAAGGGGCAGTAGCACGTTTTTAGGGGAAATATAAGGTGATGTCAGAAAAGTGAAAATTAGTGGTTCCAATTGAAAGAAAATGTATTTCAACTAAATAGAGCAGTAAAAGTTCAAATATATAATGTAAAGTTTAGCCATGCGATTCCTTTTTCTTACACAAAATGAATTAAA
Source organism: Steromphala cineraria (assembly GCA_916613615.1). Lineage (NCBI taxonomy): Eukaryota > Metazoa > Mollusca > Gastropoda > Trochida > Trochidae > Steromphala > Steromphala cineraria. The sequence goes on from OU744729.1 coordinate 13,369,727, forward strand.
ATGGCCGCACATGGATTTTATGTGAATCTTTATACTTTGTCCTCTGACTATGGATGATTGGTTTGTGTTATGAGATTTTGGACACTTTCAAAACAATACATTTAGCATTAGCTTACAATTATCAGTAAGAAATTAAAATATAATATTATCAAAAAACGTGCTACTGCCAATTTAAGATACATACCCTGATATATATCGTTAGATCTACCACGCGACATAGCAATGATTCATATCACGGCAAGTTCTCATACCGATAATACGGCGATCATTTTCTGCTTTCTCAATTGCCCCTGTACCTTATATTATAAAAACAACATTTTTCACCCAAAGTTTATGAATAAATACGTTTGACAACAATTTCAAACGTTATCGAGAAAGGCTTATTTTTACTGCAAATTTTTTTCAAATCTTACTTTTGCCTTTGACTTGTCAGCACTATATCAAATAAGGATTCTATTGTCAAAAGATATATTGAAACTATCAAGATTGAGATGCAGCGTTTTTACAGGAAATGTATTATTCTCTCCCTTGACCTATTTCAGCAAAGATGTGTTTCAATAGGGCTGTACGGTAACTGAAAGTTTACATCATGTATATTTCACTTACGTCATAGGATGTAAGCTTAAGAAGACGTCAACCCTAAATTTCGTATAATGAACAAACATTTTTGTGTCATTATTTTCGTGCCTGTCTTTTAAATAAAAAATTATCGTCTCGGAAAACCCTTTTCCCCCCGATCAACGATTTTAAAAATCTTAAAATCATAGATATATTCAAATGTTTGTTACCACCGAGGGTTTGGAGAATATAATGAAATAATGAATTATGTAATATGAGAGGTTCAGGCTTAGAAACATGTCCTGAATAATAAACAATTGGTAACCGCAGGAGCATAATTCACATTTAACAGTTGCTAATTGCGTGTAAGAATTCTTTAGAAATCTTTCTTTAGAATCTTCCAATAAGTGAATATTTTCATCCTTATACAAAAGTATGTTATTTATTAGAAATCCATAGTGAAGGAATGCAAGAAATATACTCCTCACAAAATATTAAGCAACATTGAAAATGAACACATGCATGTTATCAAATCTGCATATGTGGCTGTGATGTCATCAAATATCTGATAAAATGGTATGCATCGTCGATATTTTCAACCTACATTATTCTCGATGAATTTCTCTTCTAAGAATGATAAACATATTTTGCTTTGAAATAATCTAGATGCTTATTTGTGTGTGTGGAGAATAAGTACACAAAAGTCGTTATGTAAGGTTTTGGTCATTCTCTCCCGATAGAGGCAGATCAAGTCATGAAATGTTGATATAGCCTCTGTTATATTACGCCGAAATCCGTGGGTTCCGGCAGTTTCCCCTGACGGAAAACAATTGCACCACAATTCATTTTAATTTCTTTATCAAATGACAACGCTTCTGGCTTAGAAAATGTGGTTCATATCAAAATGCTTTTGCCATAATTCAGTAGCCAAAAAGATGATTTAAGAACAGCGTCGCTGATTGCACAACAAACTTTGATTGCCTCTAATCAGGCATCTCCCATTCTCTCCCACAAAATCGGCGTAATAGAACAGAGGCTGTATCAACATTTTATGACTTGATCTGCATCTGTTGGGAGAGAATGGGTTTTGGTTAGATTTTTTTTGAAGCAGGAGTGTGTACAGGTTCCTTCTTTGGAGGGAGTGATTCTAATTTAATAATTATATTTAGAAAATATATCAAAACCAAAAAATAGGTCTAACAGTAATTTGAGTAATTCTAGTAACATCTAGACATTAGATAATTTATTCATAAGAAGGAACTTAACTAATTTATACTAAAAACGTAGAAATAAATCTTATTCATATTTGAATGTAAATGTCATTGATCATCATAAGTACAGGTTTTTATTACATTTTGCCTCCATGATGTGTTATTTATTAACACCCCTAATACTTTCTTTATTGGGAGAACCATCAGAATGTTCAAGAAATGGAAGTTTAAACATAATACATGAATCAATCTTTTTGAAAATCGTTTTTCGTTTCTTAGTCAATGAACACTTTGAAAGGGAACAGAATTTGTTGTTAATAAAGAACGTATAACTAATACCAGCTTTGAAAGAAGTGCCATATCTTAAATAATATAACTTAAAGGGGCAGTAGCACATTTTTTGATAATTTTTTATTGTAAATTTTTCATTGATAATTGTACGTTGATGCTAAATGTATAATTTTGATAGTGTCAAAAATCTCATAACACAAACCAATTATCCATAGTCAAGGGACAAAGTATGAAGATTCACCTAAAATCTATGGGCGGCCATTTTGTGTGAACACCTTTAATTCTTTTTGTGTAAGAAAAAGGAATCGCATGGCTAAACTTTACATTATATTTTTGAATTATTACTGCTCCTTTTAGTTTAGAGGCATTGTCTTTCAATTGGAACCATTAATTTCCTGACATCATCTTATATTCCCCCAAAAAACGTGCTACTGGCCCTTTAACATATAAATTGACTTATTTGCAGTCCTCGAAAAATGTTTCTCCTACCAACACTTATCCATGACAAGATGTCACAATAGTTATTCGAAAATGACACCACTATGTCTATAATTGAATTTTTAGAAAATTGTTTAAATAGATCTTTCAATTTGAGACCTTTCAAAGAAAAGCAACTGTAAAAAAGGAAAGTCTTTTTTCAAATGTCAACGTGGCAAAAAAAAATAAACAAAAAATGGTTTCAAAACAATTCACTTTCAATTCGTGAAGATCATTACTTCATCTACATTTGACGTCGATTGCTGATAAGTTTCGGTTTTGTCTTTGGTTGACAGACTGATTGAGAGAATACAAAAATTCTAAACTGCTTTGTGAATATTAAGACAACTTTCTTGTTTTTATTTGAAATTGAAAATAAAAACTCCGTGGTCTTTTGACACTGCTTGATGGAGGGCCAACATTCTAATAAACTCTCCCATTTAATTTTCTACTTCGCCTAGTTCAATAAATTTAAGATAACTCCAGCTTGCCCTTGAGCATCACACGATTTACAGTCGTAAGAAATGTTCTTAAAAATTGACACCAATGTGATGGATAAGGATAGAAAACCTTGGAGTTGTATTCTGATCTGTTGAAACACGTAAGCTTTCAGCACAGGGGAAGCGGAGGCCCATTCATAGAAACACTTAAGATTTCAGCCATATATTCATTGTTTGCCCACAGACACCACTTTATATGTCACGAACTACTCAAGACAAAGTGAAACGGATATTTCAAAAATGAAATATAAATCAATCATCGCTTTTCATTCATATTACATTTAAAGCAGTCCTCGTAAGTTATTTATGGTGCAAAATGCATCCAGTGTCGAAAAAGATGGGATTGTTATAGGATTGTTTTACCTTAAAGCTTATATAAGCAACTTAAAGTGTATTTTTCCTCTTTTTGAATATGTTCCATTGGCAGCCATTTTTGTATATTATTTAATTTATTACTGCTTCATTTAGTTTGAATACATTGTCTTACAATGGAACCATTTATTTTCATTTTCCTGACATCACCTTATATTCACCCTTAAAACTGCCCCTATAACCAGCAGAAAGTATTTGTTCAAGCTTTATTATCCCCCCCCCCCCCCCCCCCACACACACACACACACACACACACGAACTTAAACAATACTTAATCAATTTATGATCTGCAATTATCATCTTTCTATGTGTAAAAGCCCAAATTTTCTTTCTAGGAATCTATAAGGTTAACAGTACTATCATATTCATATATGCTTAAACCACATATACTGTACTTCAACCTCCATATATATCCATGCTATGTTTTCCAAATGTTTGAAACCGGTTTGTAAAGTGTTTTGAAGGTGTACTATAATACTATTATCATAAATGTTATTACTTCGATAAGACTGAACTTTTTATGGATAACACTGCTTTTCGCTTTACATCGTTTTTTGTGGTAACGTTCACACGAGTCTTTATTGTTCATTATCGCTATGTTGAGATCCCTGACACTTCTTTAGCCCAAACTATGACAGGACAGTTAAAGGCACCACTCGAGCGGCTTTCGTGCGCCATTTTGAAAGGTTAGCATTGCGAGAAAACAAATGTGCTGTAATATGCTTATTCGTTAACAAAATTGAGTAATAACTATTTAATTGATAGAAGAGGAGCATATTTACAAATAATTCATAATAAAAGTTATCAGTTGCGACAGCATTTTGTCGTCGAAATGCATTCCACGATCGTAGCTTCGATGATTGACTTCATTTCACGATGTTTTAATTTTTTGAGCGATACACTTTATTTTTTGTCAAATTGTCAAATCATTAACAACTAAAATGCTTATCTCACAAACATATATGAAACTAAGTGTGAAATTATCATGTAAAAATCATATATAATTGTAGACAGGAAAGTCCTCCTAAATTGCGTTTCCACAAAAAATACCCCGCTCGAATGGTCCCTTTAACAGGAAGACTATGAATATGGCAGTTCATGTGATGTCCCTTCCATTGCAGTGAATCAATGGCTCACACATTCACAGACACCAGTAGTCAATGAGTTGACCGGTGTTTTCCAAACACTTCCATCGAGTTAGTCCAATTTAGACCGGTGGACGTCTAGACAACTAGATGTCTATTCATCTGCAGACTTGTTTGTCGTGCCCCTTCTCACAGACGGTACATCCTAATTGTTGACTTCGTTGAGTGAGGTGGACACCTTTCATGATATGCGCAACTTCGGAATAACCTATACGTTTTATTGGCTAGGACATATTAAATTATTAGTTTGTTTCAATATGTCATTAGTTTTGCGTGTGTGGATGTTCTAATAATGGACAATGTTAAGTGGAAAATGACGTATAGCGCAGGTGTGCAGTAGTATATTTGGCAGTCTGCTCTGAGTAATATACCTGCATCCATATGTACAGTGACATTTTTCAATTAGTTTATAAATGCTTACCCTTTGCTATGACAAGAAGAACTTGAAAATTTGGATCTGGTAAGGTCAGATTTGCATTATGTAATATGACATCTTGTTTTGAAGAGATCAACTTTAATGTTTTCCATGTAATACCCAGTGTCTAATCCATTTAATTACGAAATGTGAACTTTGTTATCATACGATTTTGATTGCATTTTTAATTCAAAAACTTTCAAATAAAATTGAAATTTTGTTTTTACGTCATGAAATTACAAGTGATATAAATTTGACAGTTTAAATTCAGCCGATGGTGCTTAAGCGTATTCTTTGCCACATTTCCCCGAACACTTCAGAATCAAGACGCTTCATTGACTCTTTCCAAAAGCTCAAGCCCCTCAGGTCCATTTACTTAAAGAGTACACGGGGGACCAATATACTGGTGATGGCAGCCAGTCTTCAATGCCGAATCATAATTGGCAAACTGTTCTATTGCATTATAGTTCCAGAAAGAAATCAGCTGGGAGTTTTATCTGAGGAACACGGTCTTCTGTAGTGCACTTTATTACAACTTAACCTGGTTAGTCAAAGAAGTATTAACAGGACCATATTGAACCTAGCCTGGCTTATGGTCTTCATATTCGTTATATCTCCGCCAGTTCAGCATAAATTGAACATGATATTCTCCGGGGGTCTTTCTTCGTCAGATGATGTTTCTCCAAAATAGATATTATCTAAAACATTTAGTCGTTTGTACATATTTGCTTAAGAGTTCTCTAGGTTCTATCCGTCGATGTTTTTGCTATAGGTATTAGGTTTATGTTACAACCGAAATTGCCAGAAGCAGTATATACCATAATTATGTTTTATATGGATTTTGACCCAATTTTGTATTCATATAGACGTTGTGAGTGGTAATAGAAAGAGTGCTGTTACAGGCTGTCTATATTTTAGTATTAATGACTACTTTCCTGGATTAGATCAGTTTAAAGGGGCAGTAGCACGTTTTTTGAAAAATTTATATTCTAAATTTTTCACTTATAATTGAAAGTTAATACTAAATGTATTATTTTGACAATGTCAAAAATCTCATTACAAAGGCCAATCATTCATAGTCAGATGACAAAGTATGAAGATAAACGGCCTTTTTTGTGAACACCTTTAATTCATTTTGTGTAAGAAAAAGCAATTGCATGGTCAAACTTTACGTTATATATTTGAAATATTACTGCTCCATTTAGTTAAAATACATTCTCTTCCAGTTGGAACCATTAATTTTCATTTTCCTGACATCACCTTATATTCCCCCTAAAATGGCTACGGGAAACATCGTCGATAACAAACTCCTTTTACCTTTTACGGTAACCCTCAATGGCGGTTTGGATTGAAATTTCGTGTTTTAAACAGTGTTAATGAATGGTAACTAATCTTGAACATGGAGGTTTTACTCAATCTAGGATGGAATTAATATATTACAAGCACCGACATTCAGTTTACTGCTACGATTCTCATAATTGTTATTTTATAACAAGTGTTATAATCAAAATTTATATGTGCATGTATTTTCAAAATATGAAGCAATGATATCCTTTTATCCCAAATGAGTGAATATTAATAACAAAATCCAGGTATCCAAATGATTCCTTATTGTTAACCTTGTTGTTATTTGTACAAGGACAACCTTTCTGGTTTTGTTTATGTAAAGTGGCCACCAAACTCTTATATCTTATGTCATAATCTATCGTCTCAATACTTAAATTTGAGCGTCAAACATTACGACATAACTGTGACATTTCCAAATCATTTGGAAACCATTCTCAGTCTTAGATAAGGACTGATGACTCAACGACAGGTGTAATTCTTTGATAATACCATGTCCTTAAGACGTATCCCTATTTATGTCCTTATTGGTAAACACCAAGGAGATGGATTGTCTCCCTACATGCTACCATACTATAAAGCACCTGGCGTGATTACCCTAATTGCCTGGCTGATACTGTTTGTGGATTTGTAGACTAAACACCTGACCAGCTAATCACATACTTCAAAGCATTTTTGATTAATATAATTCAGTATATTATATTATTACCTACGAGGGCAGTCATACCGAGGTTCATATTTTTCATATGTTGCTCTAGGGCAAAATATCACTTTTTCATTGTTACGTCACGTTAAAACAGTGCTTTGACGTCACGGTTCACCTATGACGTCACAATGTATACAGGTCGGCGGCGGATCGTCCGCATATACTGAGAAGTAGGTTTTGAGTATTTTCTTTAATTTTGGGACTACGGTAAAAAACAGAATAGTATATTCGCTCGGGAAATACTAATATTTAGGCACTCGTGTCGTAAACATAGTATGTCATGGACACTCATATAATATCCTCTATTTATAGCATAAGTTTCTTTTACACATTCTTAAGTATGATATACCTTTGTCCATTTCAGCATGTCCTTAATATTTGAAGGGGTATTATTTGTATTTAAGTGTCAAACATACATGTATTAATTCACGTCACGAAACTGCGTGTTGCCATATACATACAACAAGACCTACATTAACAAACACGTACACAAAAGACCCTTTAATTTTAGGATTATAATTTGATATAAGTAAACCGCTGTAAGTAGATTCAGAGCAGTGGTAGGCTTTGTCTCTATTCAACCCTTTAATTATGTTGAATATATGTGTGGTAAAACTATGAGCTACTTAAGCTTCTAGCAAGGCTATTATTATTATTATTTTATGTTTTATTATTTTATGTTTTTAATGTTCTAATGTTTTGTTCATGAAAGGATATATAGCCATATAGAAAATTGAAATGATACATTAGTTTTGAACTAACTTCCTTAAAGATCTCATTTAATAAGAATATTTAAAAAAATCTAAATTGTCTTTCATGATTCTGTCTTATTACTTAAGATATGCCTTACATTATGAGAAAGAATGTTAAATGATGGATATTCTATAACATGATAATCAATATTTTCAATGAGCAACACACAATTATATAATAAAATGAACTTTAATTGTCTCGTTTATTTAAAGTGACATCATTCATTGCTTTTAAACACATCAGTGAAGGAAAAGTCCCCGTGGGTGATAGTAGGATATTTATTACTAATCTCCATTACCAGAAAGCTGCAGCTGCGCCATATGTCATTTATACATAACAATAGTCAAGGGTTACTTCGCTTGTAGAAAATGACATTTCTTAAATATGCAGTCTAAATTTCTAAATATGCCGTTGTTTCATAGAAATTTAGATATAAAATAATGAGGGGAAAAAACTCGCAACTTTCACATTGAGAATATATTTTTCAGTCCTCAAATTAAAAGCAATTCAACAAATGGCGATGGACATTTGACATTATTTTTATCTACCAATTATTTTTTATTGTCGCGCATTATTATTAAATATTTGATAATGAGAAGAAAAAATAAAAATTAACATTCACAGGTGAGAATTATTTATTATCAGTTCTATTTCTGATTAAGTTTCTATCGTGATATCTTAACATTAGCAAATTAATTTTAAACATTTTATCCCTGTTGATAATTTAATTAAGAAATGTATGCAATCATGATTGAAGTAAAATCAACCATATCGTATTCGTTAGACGTGCTAATCATTGTGTAAGGTGGTGGTAAAAAGGTCAGCGTAGGAGGACAAATATTTACATCAGCTTCTTATCTTAGTAAGTTCCATAACGCATTGTGAGAATATCCCAACCTTCTCTTTTATCTATGTCGTAAACAGAGACTCCAGAAAGGTTGCACAATAGATTTTCTCACGTATGGAGCTACAACAAACACGTCGGGCAATACTGTACACGGTCCCCCTTCCTGTGAATCTAATACACCCAAAGCTAACACTATGCATGTACAATTAAACTTTAGATTACAGGTGTTAATATCAAAACACTAAATAAAAACGCACGTTTTTACTTTGAGCTTCCGCATGTGTTTGTCCATAAATAAGGTTAAGTAAACTTGCAGGTCAGACCAACAGCGATGATTATTTTGCCAATTAAAAACAATTTTGATGATAAAATAAGCTAAAATAGTACACCTGTTTCTACAATGTTCAATTGATAAAAACATATGACGAAGAAGTTTATTTAGTATTGAAAGCTTCATGGCCATCAATTAAATAATAGTTCGCGGATGGACAGGATCATTTTAATTTACACAGGCCGGTTGCGTTTAAGAAATATTGCAACAGCTTTCAATAAATGTACATTTGTTGTTGTTAAAAGTTTTTAAATCTTAATTTGGATGGTAAAGTATGATGAAATATAGGTATATACAGTCTTCAATGTAATCTTCGATGTACAGGGCACACCAGTAGAAAATGTAATTCATCTTGTTTAACATTAAAATCACATTTGTCACATACGAGTTTATCCTTTTGTATATCAACATTTTATGTTTGTTGTTGAATGGTCAAAACAATGATATAAGTATGAAGGAATGGAAAGGTGTGATACTACAGTAGGGAAGACCGGGGCAGGCACGTCCCCTTTTCACTAAAATGTAAATAATGAGTTGTTTCTTTCGCAATATACTAGTGTACGTTTGTACATATATTGAACCATATCTTAACTTTATTGCAATAATTGTCGAAAGTGCCTAACGTAACTAGTTTGCCCATAACTTTGCTTTAAAGACAACGAGTTGAAAAACCGGGGTATCGGGGTAAGTTCGGTTTCCCTCAGGGGCAGGTTCGGCCATCCTTGGGAACATGTTCAGCCTACAACAATTAAAGAGAGATAAAATGCTACTCATAGTATTCAATATTTGGGACAGAAAAAAAATACTACATAACTTTACAAAAACATATTTTATAACGATCTGGACTCAGTTAACTTTCTATTACGAAAAGAATTCGTAAGAGGAGGAGAAGAGGAGCCTACTATTCAAGGACCCTCAAGAGGGTCCTTTTGAGGAGGATGACCTTTAGAAAAATGGTTTCGAGGAGGACCTTAAAATTTTTGTGACCGTCCTCACGGCCGAATGTGCCCCGCCTGTTATGGCCGAACGTACCCCACAAACCACGGTTGCTCTTTTTTCTATGCTGCGAAAATACACTGACCTCGAACCAAAATAACTTGTTGGTTACATATACGTCTCGGCGTGTTGGTTTATGCTCAATTAAGAACATATTCCTAAACATAGTCAATATTTGTCCAAAAAATAGTGAACTGAAGTCGAATATTTTACACAACTAGTTGAAAAACGGGTTTTCTTCCACAGTTTGTAAAGAACATGTTGGACTGTCACCATTTTAAAGTCAGTGTGGGAATAAGGTCATGTTGTCTTTTAGGAATTACCAATTTAAGTTAAAATGGCCCCGAACAAAAATTACAGCGAAAAGACGAACATGACGTGCCTGCCCCGGTCTCCCCTATACATCATTCCAAAGTCTCCTTTATAATTCTAAACATGGAAGGACTACATTAACATCGACATTTAAGTATCGTATTGCCATCGTCCTTTGTCCGTCCTTACGCCGCCAATGCTGTGATGTATGAAGTGGCCATATACTACAGCGACCATATGTGTCCCGTCTCTGGAGATGACTTCCTTTACGTCGTTATTTCCCAGATTGGAAATTTAATAAGTTACTGAAAACGAAATATTTGTTTTTCGAAATTACCTTATTCTTTCAAAACGAAATCTAGTCAAGCGGCATGATCTCATAACAAGACGATTATGTAAATTTTAGCTTGAAAAAACCCAGCATACATTCACAATCCTGAGGTTATCTTAAAACCAAACCATTAATGTTTTCTTACTAAATGTAGAAATAGTGACGTGTGAGGTGCGATCGTCTTTCCCGTAATGCAACTAACATCGTCGTTAAAAAATGCAAATGGCGGTTGCTACCGGTTGTGCAGTACATATTCATCAAGGCTTCACAATTTCTAAGAGTCTATTTTGATCACGGCCTACATATCTGATGTTTTTAGTCGTTATAAAGGAATTTGAGCGTTTTTTTCTACGATAAAGTAATGTTCTAGTAAACTCACAAGACAATGGTTAATGACGTCGAAAATAGTCGTGTAATGAGGTTTGTTGAAATTGAAAGACAATGTTTTTAAACTAAATAAAGCAGTAATACATCAAATATATTATGTTAAGTTCGGATCATTATGTGGTATGAAGGGTATTGTCGTTCAGTAATTTATCATAAAATTTATTTATGTATATTATCTAAATGAAGCAGTCCTAAATCAAATATATGATATAAAGTTCAGCAATGCGATCGCCTTTTTCACACAAAATGAATTAAAGGTGTTCACACAAAAATGGCCGCCAATGGACTACATGTATATGTGATTTTTTATAATTTGTTCTCTGACTATGGGTTATTTGTTTGTGTAATGAGATTTTTGACACTATCAAAATTAAACATTTAGCATGTACGTTCATTCAAAAGTGAAATTTTCAAAACGTGCTATTGCCCATTTAAAATTGACATGTAAATTCATATTCAAGGAACGCATGAAAAGTGACACAGCTGTGAACACGCAGAACTTCTGCAGGAAATAATAGATTCAAGTTTATTTACTAAGTCCTCAATGATTATCATCCGTATCATTTGTTCTCAGTAATTAGGAAAATATCATACATATCTGAACATAACAACGTTATCAGGCTGCACCATCAGGTCGAATACTTGTGACGTTGGTTATATGATGGCATCATCAGTTGATAGCAATTGTAAGGATGTCATATCTGCACCATTAGTTTGAATACTTGTGACGTTGGTTATATGATGGCATCATCAGTTGATAGCAATTGTAAGGATGTCATATCTGCACCATCAGGTCGAATACTTGTGACGTTGGTTATATGATGGCATCATCAGTTGATAGCAATTGTAAGGATGTCATATCTGCACCATTAGTTTGAATACTTGTGACGTTGATTATATGATGGCATCATCAGTTGATAGCAATTGTTAGGATGTCATATCTGCACCATTAGTTTGAGTACTTCTGACGTTGGTTATATGATGGCATCATCAGTTGATAGCAATTGTGAGGATGTCATATCTGCACCATTAGTTTGAGTACTTCTGACGTTGGTTATATGATGGCATCATCAGTTGATAGCAATTGTAAGGATGTCATATCTGAACCATTAGTTTGAATACTTCTGACGTTGGTTATATGATGGCATCATCAGTTGATAGCAATTGTAAGGATGTCATATCTGCACCATTAGTTTGAGTACTTCTGACGTTGGTTATATGATGGCATCATCAGTTGATAGCAATTGTAAGGATGTCATATCTGCACCATTAGTTTGAGTACTTCTGACGTTGGTTATATGATGGCAACATCAGTTGATAGCAATTGTGAGGATGTCATATCTGCACCATTAGTTTGAGTACTTGTGACGTTGGTTATATGATTGCATTATCAGGTGATAGCAATTGTAAGGATGTCATATCTGCACCATTAGTTTAAATACTTGTGATGTTGGTTATATGTTGGCATCATCAGTTGATAGCAATTGTAAGGATGTCATATCTGCACCATTAGTTTAAATACTTGTGACGTTGGTTACATGATGACATCATCAGTTGATAACAATTTTAAGGATGTCATATTTGTGTCAATATTGATCTTAACTTCGGAGAATTGCCAGGACATACGTCTTCTATTATGAGCACAGAAGCAATTAAACTGATATAAGAACCTGCCCTGGCAATATGTTTACCTCGTTGACTGAAGGCGAAAGCTTTGGGTTCCATTTCTTGAATATGAAATCAGTTATCAAGTTACTTATTGAATTATTAAGGAACGAAATACCAAAATGCTGACGCTTTTAAGATCAATTCTGTCATACTTGCAGAAGAAAAGCGACAATTAAAATAAGAACAAAACATTAAAATACAGACTTTGTAATAATGTATTTTGTTTCGTACTCTAATGACAAACGGATATAACTAAAATCTCAAACTTTTACCTTTACTTTAAACACAAACATTGCTACAGACGACTGTTTGAAATAATAAGAATAAAACTTTTGTGTTATCAGTAATAGTAAAAGTAATAAATCTTACAAATCTTGATTTATTCACTGATTTAATCTGAATGTGAAACATACCCACGAGTGGTATACATTAACCATAACTTACAAGTATCTTAGTACTGATGTTTCTTAGAACTGATGTCTCTTAGTACTGATGTCTTCTACATTGGAAACGATGTTTATGAAACCACATAATTAATAATTCTTTGAATTTGACATTTACATTTGCAATTGCAAAATTCTTCATTTTGCTTGGTCACACTATCTTCTTGAGTTGCAGTATTAAACGTACCCTTAACCCTTCTTTAAAGAGGCTTGAAGTTACATGCAATTATTCTTACTCGGGCTATTGACCTGACCATTACATTTGTAATACATGTCATCAGCATAAAGCGCCGATCCGTTTGTCGTCGATTGCGACTTTATTTCAAGTTCTTGTAGCTGTAACTATATACCAAAATCGGTTTCATGTTGAGTTGTTGGAATGACATGTTAAAATATCATTATTGGTGTCTTTAAAGGGGCAGTAGCACGTTTTAGGGGGAATATGTTAAGGTGATGTCAGGAAAATTAAAGTATATGCTTCAATTAAAAGACAATGTATTTAAACTAAATAAAACTGTAATAAATTAAATATAGAATGTAAAGGTTCAGCCATGCGATTCCCTTTTCTTACACAAAATGAATTAAACGTGTTCACGCAATAATGGCCGCCAATGGACTTTATGTGAATCTTCATAATTTGTTCTCTGACTATATATGATTGGTTTGTGTAGTGAAAATAATAGTTTGAGTATTAACGTACAATCATCAATGAAAAATTGAAAATAATTTTTTTCAAAAACCTTGCCACTTCCTATTTAATTCCTTTTTCACATGGTTACAATATGCTAACATAAGCAAATTACTTACTTGAGTAAACAAACTCACAAATAAGAAACCATCTTCACATGTTGTATGAGAAATAAGTAAACATTATCATGATAACTAAGTGTTCATTATTTAAGACAATATTGCAAGATATTTCGGTTTCGGAGTATATACTTACTTTCTTATCTCTCATCAAGTGTAATATTATGTACTTCTAATAAAACATTATGCTTTTCTTACTCAGGGGGGTTGTAAGAGATAACATTGTCTTTTCCCTATACATACAACTTAACAAACGAGTAAAGCGATTCTCAGAAATGTCTTGTTACAAATACGTTGTTGTCCAGATAAAACATGCTTTTCTTACATATGATATTTATCTAAGCCATTCAAGGACCCGATTTGATAACATGAAGATAAGAAAGATTTACATCGAAAAAGGAAGTAGAGGTTTCAAGTACATTAGTATTGGTGACGTTTAGTGACAAGTATTGATCAGAGAAGAACTCTCCCTTTCTACAATCATGACTTAACAAGTTGCTAACAAGTCCCTCCCAAAAGAGAGAGATGAAGTCATATGTTCAGGATTTTATGACTTGGTCTAGCCCTGTGGGGTTAGAATGGGTGCTAACTGCTTTGCTAAAGTTTGAATACAAAAGGTTTCATAAGAAGTGCACTCGTATCACCATTATTGGTGTCATTTGCATGGGTTGCATGAAATGAGACAGGAAAACTGCATTATTGCTAGACATGCCCATCGAGGTAAATTTAATTACAGATGGATTTTTACTCAAATAAGTAAATATCTCCACGTGAAAAGGGCTAAAATCCAAAAGTGCTTACTTTTTCTGAAAAGGATCTTTTAGAGGCATTTCATGTATGTAGTATGTAGCAAAATTGATTTGAATTTGAATTTAAAGGGGCAGTAGCACGTTTTTAGACTGAATATAAGGTGATGTCAGGAAAATGAAAATTAATGGTTCCAATTGAAAGACAATGTATTTAAACTAAATGGAGCAGTATTAATTTAAGTATATAATGTAAAGTTTAGCCGTGTGATTCCTTTTTTTACACAAAATGAATTAAATGTGTTTACACAAAATGGCCGCCAATGGATTGTATGTGAATCTTCATACTCTGTCCTATGACTATAGTTGGTTGGCTTGTGTAATGAGATTTTTGACACAGTCAAAATGATACATTTAGCATTAACTTGCAATTATCAGTGAAATTTTTAAAATATAAAATTATCAAAAAACGTGCTACTGCCCCTTTAAAAACCCGACAAAATTACCACTGCTTACGTGCGTCAGACCTAAGGACAGATGTGTGTTCCCAGTGATTAATTGATGTTACTAGTATCCATGCAAATGGGAGGTGGTTCAGCATAGTTAATATATACATGATATAGACTGTTGTTTGTTTTATCATCATTAATAAATATTTCTTGTTATATCGTTTTTATACAAACGTGTTAGCTACTTAATGCATGTGCATCAATATTATTCGTGCACTTACCATAGCCACTAAATATGTAATGAACATAAAGGAAAAGGTAACTGTCGTCACAAAACCGGACCAGAGCCCTATATTTATTCATGACATCAGACATCACCCCAGGAAGAACAGCAACATTTGACACCAGTTGTTATTGTAACGTTAAATTGCTGAAAAATCTGACATGCTCATTTAGGAGCAACTTTCGAATGATAATTTGAAACTGCGATCTCATCAAATATTTCAATTATTCTCCATTTTTTTTATATCTATACTGCATTCCAGTTGTATATATTGGATATATAAATCATGGTTAACACTATGTGTTCTACACCAGACATCAACCCAGTAAAAACAACATATTTGACACCAGAAGTGATTGATACGATAAAGTGCTGATTTCTTTTACAAAAACATGCCTCATTTAGAGCAAGGTTCAAATGATAATTTGAAACTGATTTCATCAAATATTTCATTTCTTGATGTATCGTCCGTTTTGATATCTATACTGCATTCCAAATCTTGGAAAAACATGGCTCTTTTTGGAGCAAGTTTCAGATAATTTGAAACTGTGATCTATTTAAATATTTCATTTCTTTATGTATCGTCCTTTTTTATATATATTCTGAAATTCAGTTGTATATACTTGATACATAGATTGCTTTTCGCGGTTTGTTCTACATGGTGAGTACAAACATGGCCGGTGAATACCACGTGTCAGACTTGTCTGTTCTACATGGTGAGTGCAAACATGGCCGGTGAATACCACGTGTCAGACTTGTCTGTTCTACATGGTGAGTGCAAACATGGCCGGTGAATACCACGTGTCAGACTTGTCTGTTCTACATGGTGAGTGCAAACATGGCCGCTGAATACCACGTGTCAGACTTGTCTGTTCTACATATACATGCGCCAAAATAAACGTTTGTCTGATTTGTTTATTGATAAGAGATTGTTCCTATTGTGACGTGTCATATTAGAACAAATATGAAAGTGGCAACAATGTACTATCGTCCCGACAATGGTTTCATTATTGAGATTAGAGAGAACTAACTAAAGCCTGTAAAGATATGTCAATGTTGATATTTAACACCCGCAACATTATTTTCGGAACATCATCTTTTCTGAGAAATTCTTCTCCATGAAACACATGATAAAACTGTCTTGTTCATTTTCGTTGCGTACAATCTTCCTGTACCGAAATGGGTGTGATATGCCGGAACATGTTTACATCACAGAAGGATGAAATCATTACGCGAGAGTAAATCTGATATGGCGAGTAAAGCTCAAAGTAAAGGGAGAATTAGATAGCGGCGTCTCGCCAATACTACTTCGTTACTTGCAGTAAGAATATTAATCATTTGCCATATGAACTATAGATTTTCAATATGCACAGTATTATATGATAATACTCCTCTAGAGTATTTACACCCTTTCACGTATTCCTCCGTCGCTGGAATCCCACTTTATGGTTTGCCTACGGTCATCTCAACAGGAACGACAAATTTCCATAATTTCTAAATCCACTTTAGACCTAGAAGTCCGCTCATGATAGTAAAAATGTAGTGATGGAGGAAAGGGCGGACGAAATCTCGTTCATCAATTTTTTGAATTGCTATGGTTACGAGAGTATAGTCCGCGCGTGCAGACAATGCACTTTGTAAACTTTGGATATCCGAACAAAGAAATAAAGAACAACCCGGGGAGATCAATGTATATAGAGTGTATAAAGCTAGGGCTGGTCCTGTTGTGTAATGTTCATTGATGCTTTATCATCTGAATGAGGACTTTACTGTCCCGGTATAAACTATAATCATTGATATTCAACGTCGTTTTGCTCACCCACACAAAATGTGTTTATTGAATGTATTTTAAGAGCAAAACAATTTGTATGAAAATACTACATCATCATATGAACTTCGCTGTGGCGGTACATGTTTGCTTTAAAGTTACATCGTGGCGCATCCAAATGAACGTCGCTATGGCGGTACACGTTTGCCTTAAAGTTACACAGTAGCGCATTCAGATGAACTTTGCTATGGCGGTACACGTTTGCCTTAGTGTTACACCGTAGCGCATTCAGATGAACTTTGCTATGGCGGTACACGTTTGCCTTAAAGGTACACCGTAGCGCTACCAGATGAACTTCGCTGTGGCGAAACATGATTGCCGTAAAGGTACACCGTATCGCTATGATATGAACGTCGCTATGGTGGTACATGTTTGCCTTAAAAGTACATAGTGGCGCATCCAGAAGGGTGTTTCAACTGTTCCAACCCCTCTGTCTATTTGATGAATTGATCGTCAAATGGTGCCCCTTAAAGGATGAACCACTCCAAGTTTGTAAAAAGTATCCCTCCCCTCCCCACCTACAATATCATACATTTTTATTAAAGAGTAGTCTCTCGTAAAGATTTATGCAAATGTCGCATTTCACATAATAGTTTTCTTCGCATAGGAAACTCCATATCATACCTCCTTTTACTCTCCAATCATCAATAACCTTAACTTTTGAGGAACTTGTGTATTTTTGTTGAGGCGATTTTCAATTGGACATTCCTGTTGATGAATAAATGTCATTAATGCATACTGAGTACAATTTATAAGAATCATGTTAATAAGAGATATATATTGTGGTTGCTTAATATTTGAAAAGCATGAACATGCACACACAAAAAAGAAACATTGAAAAATAATACCAATACCAGGCAACCAATATTCGAAAACCTTGCTACATCGTAACAAGGCATTGCTGATTAGTATTAACATTTTATCATTATTTGTAGTTTGTATTCTTATTATCATTATTTCTAGATTGGCGAAATTCTTTCGATACACATAAATCATCTATTTGTTGCAAAATAACATGTTATTGAACTACATTAAGTTCTTTGCTTTTGAGGTGCAATTAGGAATAAAGTGCACTGAAAACAAAATGGCGAAATGAAACCGGCAGAACTCTCTCTTAAAAGATGCTGTATCATACTTGCAATATTTTAAAAAGTATTTTAATGTATTCGTTGTATTTCTAGAAACATTTAGCGACCAATCTAGGAAAAATCGGACGAAAATTCATTTAATATGAGATAATTTACCAAAATTACGGAAACGGCAGCAAACATAAAGTCGAATCAGGTGTGGCCATCTCACAACTTCCGGTCTCTAAATATACGCTTGAAAACCGTCTTTGTCGCGCACGACTAGATTTTCTTTCTTTTTCTCCGAATAAGGTATTCGTTGCTGCCAAAGTTGATACCCATCGAACGCAAATACGCTACGTGACACGGTGTAAATCCTACACGCGTAATGATTACGTCACCGAAAGCGGATTCGTTAAATGCTATGCCCTTTCTACAATGGTTATTGTGCTTTGGACGTCGAAATAAGTATGTTATTGTTGATTAAACAATCTAAATATGATATCAAAATTTCAACGAAAGATTTTTCTACAAAGTGATGTATTTCTTTTCTCAATAGCTAAATTTCAGCCTGAACCGCATGCAAGTATGAAATAGCATCTTTAAGAAGTAAAGGTCCAAACTTTCGGACACAAGCAAATGAGACAATGAGCTGACACCTGTTCACCAGTAGACGGACACAAAACATGACAAGTTCCATCTTCAGTTCTGTCCAAAGAACAAGCTTGTCACTTGAACAACCCCCGCACTACAATTACCCCAGCTCAAGAGCTCTTCAGGTTAACGAATCTAAATCCATCCAAATTTAGGTCAAAAACCGTGAAAACTGCATTTGTGTTAAACGTCAAACATGCAAATAGCAGTCATCTTCTTCTGGCCTTAATTCGAGCCATTGATTGGATAACACGACAACTCCAATTGGCCAATTACCTGGAGAGTCTTCAAGAGCTAGTCCACAATTCTTCCTTCACTTCAAGAGAGTTCTCAGACAGTTATCATTCACTGGAGTAACCGCCCTTGGGAATAAGCGCCGTTTGAAAGCTGGGTCGTGAAGGAAATTAAGGGACTGTGCAATCATTGATACCTACATGTATAATTCTATTGCGAACGATTTTTGTTGGTGTGAACACGCGAGGTATGATTGTGAAGGAACAGTCTTACTCTATGTAGACTGATATTTGCATATCCTTCATACAGTAATTGAACATTATTGAATTAAGTTAAAGCAATACATTGTGTGTCTCCTTAGAAGAATTCTTTAAATGCGTAATTACATTGTAAAACCCACCCAAAGTTCTTTTATAGTATAAGTGGAAAATGGTAGGTTGGTCTTGTTGACAGTTACTGAATTTTGGCATTTTTTAAAAGATGTATATCATGAACAAAACATTAAATGCAAAAAATGTTGTATGTTCTCTTACACCATTAAGGTGTATTAAAAGCAATTTCATATAAAGTGTAAATGTTGGCATGTAAATGAATGGTCATTAAATGATATGGCAGGATGCTTTTATTAAGAAGCATACATTGAAACATTTAAAGGGGCAGTAGCACGTTTTTAGGGGGAATATAAGGTGATGTCAGGAAAATGAAAATAAATGGTTCCAATCTTTAGACAATGTATAAAAACTAAATGGAGCAGTAATAAATCAAATATACAATGTAAAGTTAAGCCATGCGATTCCTTTTCTTACACAAAATGAATTAAGGTGTTCACACAAAAATGGCTGCCAATGGATTTTATGTGAATCCTCATACTTTGTTCTCTGACTACGGATGATTGGTTTGTGTTATGAGATTTATGATTCTATCAAAGTAATACATTTAGCATTAACTTATAGTTATCAGTGAAAAATTGAAAATATAAAATTGTCAAAAAACGTGCTACTGCCCCTTTAAACACTAAAATGTTGCTCATTGAAGGCCTACTTGATTGTCGAGGGAACGTGTCAATATGTGAAAGTCAATTGTTGTAAACGTAAACCATTTTGTTTATTTAGAAAATATTTCATCGCGTTTCAATTGGACTTGCAAATATCTCTTATTATCACTCCGAATTTGCATTTCGTAATGGGAACAATTTGAATGGAAACACGTTGTTACAAATACAAAAGCGATGCGATTTAGCACTCATGTCTTCAAGTTTCAGAAAACACTTCACTCTAACAGTTGTTCATCTTCTGTACTGAGCAATATGATTACAATAGCCAATAAGATTGATCTTAGAAACTCGTTTATTCACTTTTAACATCTTTATTCTATGTCAATGTTATTGCCCCACCGGATGTTATTTGCGAAATCCATGTGCAAGAATTCAAGGTTATTTGGAGGAAAAAGGAAGAATTTCACATGGTGTGGTTACCATTTGGTATGCACTTTTTCACATATACAAACTATTATGAATTTACATTATCCTTGACTCGCCTTATGGTGGCTGTACTTATGAAGTATTTTGTTTACTATCTTAGTGAAATGGTTTATGTTTTATTTAGTAAGTGCAATTGTTTCAAATTATTCCTTTCTCGGTTTCTATTTGTGATATGTAAATTATTTTGTATTAATATTTATGTATACAACATAATCGACGTATACATTGAAAATAAATCTTAATTTCTGTCTTTATAGAAAGTTGGGGCCCTAGTTAACTTTGAATTGTTGACCCAAATCATTTTCTGTGCTACTTGATTGATTACCAACCAAACATTGTGTCATAGTCGTTATCACGTGTGTGAGATTAAGCGATATCAACATTCTAGATATAGACTGATTGATTGTAATACACTAAAAGATAAGGATGCACTCACTTGCACATATTTACTTTATTACAAATTATTGAAGGCTCTTCCAAAAAACTTTAAAATTTCTTTAAACAAATCCTTTCCAAAATTGATAACTAATAATGGTATATTAAAACGACTTTTAACATAAAAAACACTAGATTCGTTCATAAAATGTTATACGACAAATTGCGAACTTCACAAAGTATATCAAACGGATGGGCATGGAAACTAGAAAACCCATTCACAACAGATGTTATGACAAAATGCTTTCACAATATCAATAACAGCTGCATTGATAATAAGACAAGGGATTTTCAATACAAGATTCTGCATCGCGTTTTAACATAAAAAATATTCCTTTACAAAATAGGGATATCTGATAGTAGATTCTGCTTTTTTTGCTCAGAGAACCTGAAAAATTTCAACATCCTTTCTAAGATTAGAAAGAATCAGAACTTAAGCAAAATGTTTCAAACATTGTTCGAAGAAAAACATGGACAAAATGAAATATATCTAAATCTGCTTTTTTTACTTTTAGACCCCGACCAAAGCACTATCTTAAATCATTTATATTTTATCCTCAAAATGTACATATACAAATTAAAAAACAAGAAATACAGTTGAATATCCCAGTATTGATAAAACATATTAAGCAAATTAACGAATGAAGACCCATCAAATATCTTATCATTGTTTCAATTCGATTTGAAATCAAGTCAAAACATCATGTGATAATTTCTTCTTATTTTGATAATAATAACACCCGCTGGACGAAATAAAGCCACCTTTATTTGGGGGATGTTGGCGTTGTAAAGGTTTCACTTGACCTTTCATGAAGTCTCATCTTGACCTTTCATGAAGTCTCATCATCGCATATTCTGATTGTTGCAATTAGGGTTCATTGTGTTTTGTAATTTAAGTGTACATGTTATTTTCGTGACCTTTGTATTATGGTGTATTGGGCTCAATTGTTCTATGATACATGTGTTTATGACATACCATTTTTAATATTCTGCACTGTTTGTATTGTTTATTGTATCTCAGTATATTCTATTGATTGTGTAGTGAGTTCCTGAGGTAATTGTATATGCATTTTAGTGTTTGTCTCATATTCTGTTTATGCCAAATTCTGCAAATCACGAGTCTTCATAATGGTTATGTGATTTCGGCGAATTTATCAATTGTTGTGTTAAATTTGTGGCATATTTTATCTGATGCCAGAAAGTAAGGATGCGCGGTATTATCGATATATCGGTATATTGCAATACAGAAACAACATAATACGAATCGGTACACACTTTTGAAAACATCTACTATATAGAACGTATTAAAGTGTGCAATTTCCATCTAAAATGGCGAAAAATAAGAACCTTATAAAACAGGAATGTTCTTAACAAAGTATGAAGTTGGTTGTGAAAGATCAAAATATCAAATTCAAATATGTATATATATGTATGTCATAAACAGAGTTTGAAGATATCGATTTCTAAAACAGCTAATAGCTTAGTGATGACAATCGTTCTTATCGATCATATTTAGACAAGCATGCAAATTCTTGAATTTGAAAATTACCAATATATTGCAATACGCTTTTCTGTATCGCAATATATTACACTACAAAAATGCCCATCCTTACCAGAAAGTTTATTAATGTTATTCTTCTTAACAAATGCGCCCTTATAAAGGACAAACTATGCAAATATTTCGTAAAACTTACACTTTGAGTTCTTTAATACTGTGCATCATCGTTATTTCTTTTATCAAATATATTTCTTATGCTATTTGCGAAATAACTCATCTGATTTGAATGAAATGATTTTGGGTTTACTTCATAAAAAGAAATATTTAGTGTGTTTGGTTTTGAAAGGTTTATCTCTTCTGATATCCCAAAGAATATTTTTAAAGGATGTTTCCTTTCACATAAGAACTACTCAAAAGCAAACACTTTTAAATTAAGCCGTTAGACAATATTCATGTACAAAAGCCGAAAGGCGATCGACAAAGGCGTGATTCAATTGAGCAGTAAATTTGTTCAGATTGGCGGAAGTCCGCTTGTCGCGACCGAATTATGATTGTCGTAAAGTCATGCCCCTTTAACCACAAAAGCTTAACGAATCGATATGAAGTAAATATCACATTTCGATATGAAAAATGACTTTCAAATCGCCCGTCTCTGCACACAAATGATGTTGACCGAATGAAATTAGCAAATACAGTTTTGGGCAATAGATTGAGGCCGTGTCATGGTTGGAACAGGCGCCATTGATCACCGAACTAAGCGATCCTGTGTTGAACAATTAAGGTGGATGTAAGACCGGGGGTAAACATACACATCAGCTATTTAGCTGGCGATGGATGATATCTGCAGGCTGCCATAATCTGAACAGTTTAGAAAGTTCAGCGGAGATTAGAATTTGGGGGACAGAGTTTATAGCTAAGTAAAAGACAGATTCCTGATTATATAGATTTTAAAGATTACATCACCACCTGGTGTCCGATACTCTACACGCAGCACCACTGGGTCTATTCACCAGGGAATATCGTAATACTTTGAGATCATGGAAATAGAAATAAAATGTGTTTTTTGGCGATGAATTCTTTATTTGGAACAAAAGTGTGAGTGAAATGGTAAACATCTTTCTACATTGTTTCCCAAATTGTGTTTAATGAAATTTTAAACCCCCCTTAAAGCTTGAATATTTCCGTATTGTTAGGAAACACGTCAAATTTCTTAATGTGTAGTACGCACACGAGTGTTAGAGGGGCAGTAATTGTATATTTTCGATTTTCACTGATAATTGTGAGTTAATGCTAAATGTATTATTTTGACCGTGTCAAAAAACGCATTACACAAGCCAATCATCCATAGTCAGAGGGCCAAAGTATGAAGATTCACATAAAATCCATTGGCGGCCATTTTGTGTAAACACCTGTAATTCATTTTGTGTAAGAAAAAGGAATCGCATCGCTAAACTTTACGTTATATATTTGAATTATTACTGCTCCATTTAGTTTAAATACATTGTCTTTCAATTGGAACCATTAACTTTCATTTTCCTGACATCACCTTATATTCCCCCTTAAAACGTGCTACTGCCCCTTTAAAGAACACGATCACGTATATAACAATGAAAGATAGTTCGTTATTCAGGCAGGATAAAGCTTTGGCAACTGGTTAACTCGACTTGCAATGATAAGAATTAATCCCTATGAATATAAAACAGATTACAACTATTTAGACTGTTTAAAGTCCACTCGCCTAGACCTCAATCAATAATTAGAATATAATATATTTGAATATGCTAAAACTTGCACCGTATTCCTGTCTTTGCGAATCAAGATTGTCAGTTAGATGAAATTGACATTTATTAAAAGAATAAGCCTTGAGGCCCAACCTGACAGAGCTAACAAGCGCCTTGCCATTGTTGGCTGATGTTGGTTGATAGATTACTTTTTCGAAAGGCAATAGGAATGCATGGCAGCCAATTGAACAAAAATCAACACACATCTGTCTTTAACACTTTAGAAACGTCACTATTTTAAGAGCTCAACATTTATAAATATTGATTTTAGTGACTTGATAATGTAGTTGACGCTGTTCGTGATATCGTCTCCTCGGCATGGCTCAGGGACGGGAACAGGGTAGGTAACTCTGTTTTAATGTGTCCAGTGTATAATTAGTGGTAATTATAAGGCTACGGTGAGTTGTCTACGAGAGTATGTAAATAACATTCTTTATACAGATTTGTTTTACGTAAATTACTAATTTTTATCTTATAAGTATAATCTGATAATTGGCAAGCTGTTGCATAGAATTTATAGTGGTAATTTAAATCCGTTACTCCTTTAATACCGCACTGACTTCAGTAATACTTTAGTGCTGAAGCTTTTGGTGCTGTACTGAATGATAATAACTTAAAAGTAAACAGACCTCTGTTGAAATTCTCGGATGTTTGAGGATAAGTAAGACAGTATTCGCCTTCAAACTTTCAAGAGTCAGCCTAGTTTATGCTCGAGGTAAATGCTTTCATGATATACCATTATTTCCATGATATATATATAATCTCAACGTATTACGTCATAAAAATGTATAGCTTTTCACCAACTCTGATTCGCAAAAATAATACAGTTGGCGAGTGCTCTTGAGATTAGATTAGCTGCATTTAATTGTTTGACAAAGGTATTCGTATATTAACGTCTATGGTTCTTAGCATCAAAGTCATAGAGTTGATATTGTAAAACACCTCGATGTCGAATAGCTATTACTGTAAACTTGTAACTGCATTTTGTGGCATAGAGAAGATACTTTAAAATTTTACAGTAAAACCTTGTTATAATGTCACCACGTGTCCAAGAGAAAATATGGCACTCTATCCAGGTTGGCATATTCTCTCCCCACAGAGCCAGATCAAGTCATGTTGATATAGCCTCTGTTATATTACGCCGACTATGTGGGATAGAATGGGAGATGCCTGATTGGAGGCAATCAAAGTTAGTTGTGCAATCAGCGACGCTGTTCTTAAATCATCGATTTGGCTACGGAATCAAGGCAAAAGCATTGTGATATGAACCACGCTTTCCATGCGAGAAGCGTTGTCATTTGATAAAGAAATTCAAATGGATTGTGATTCGGGAAACTGCCGGAACCCACGGATTTCGGCGTAATAGAACAGAGGCTAAATCAACATGACTTGATCTGCCTCTGTGGGGAGTGAATGAGGTTGGCATTACACCAGGTGTCATTGAGTTGATACTTTAAAGGCATTGTCGTGTCATGAAGTAGATACTGTAAAGGAATTGTCATGTCACGGAGTTGATACTGTAAAGGAATTGTCATGTCACGGAGTTGATACTGTAAAGGAATTGTCATGTCACGGAGTTGATACTGTAAAGGAATTGTCATGTCACGGAGTTGATACTGTAAAGGAATTGTCATGTCACGGAGTTGATACTGTAAAGGAATTGTCATGTCACGGAGTTGATACTGTAAAGGAATTGTCATGTCACGGAGTTGATACTGTAAAGGAATTGTCGTGTCATGGAGTTGATACTGTAAAGGAATTTCGTTTCGTGGAGTTGATACTGTAAAGGAATTGTCGTGTCATGAAGTAGATACTGTAAAGGAATTGTCGTGTCATGGTGTGGATATTATAAATGCATTGTGGTGTCATGGAGTTGATACTGTAAAGGAATTGTCGTGTCATGGAGTTGATACTGTAAAGTATTAGTCGTGTCATGGAGTTGATACTGTTAATTAATTGCGGCCAGATGTCATCGAGGTCAAAGGCGTTGTGTTGTCAAATACATGTAGTTGATACTGTAAAAGCATTTTGTTGTCATAAAGTTATTACTGTATAGGCATTTTTGTTGCATTTATTGTACTCTAGAAATCGTTGTGTCGTAGAATTGATACTGATAAGAATCATCGAGTCAGATAATGTAAAAATCGCTGTTTTTGCGTTCTAGGACACAGCTTTATCTTCTATTTGTCATGGTTTCAAATGTTAAATCGATATATTATTAAAGCAGAATAGCGTAAGCTCTATTCTCTCCCCACAGAGGCAGATCATGTCATGAAATGTTGATCGAACCTCTGTTCCGGCAGTTTCCCCATGCTGAAAAAAAATGCAACTCAATCCATTTGGATTTCTTTTTGCAAATGACAACGCTTCTCGCGTGGAAATGTGGTTCATATCCCAATTCCTTTGTCATGTTTCACTAGCCAAAATGATGATTTAAGAACAGCGTTGCTAATTGCAGAGCGAACTTTGATTACAATCAGGCAATTCCCATTCTACCCCCACAAGTTTGGCGAATAAGAACAGAGGCTTAATCAACATTTCATAACGTGATCTGCATCTATGAAGAGAGAATGCTTAAGCTCTTGCTTGGGTCAGATAAAGATGTTAAAGGATTGTACGACGCTTCGTTTTCTTTACGTATTGAAAGACATATTTATATTTAGTTCACATACAAAGTAGCAAATGACAGGCCGATCTTGACACGATTCACAAGCAAACTATTGTGACTGAGCAATATAATCCCAATACAGATATATCGTATTACAGATAGTGGAAGAAACCAATTAAACCAATATCATTATCATTGTAAAATATCGTTCCAGCTAATTACAAGTTGGGTTTATTCAAAAACATGAATCTTGTTCTGAGGCAGTTACATACTTAGCCATGTATTTTGAAAGATAATATTTTCGGCTTCCTTTCAAATCATTGTACACTTTTTGTATACATATGCCATCATGCTTTACTCGCATATTTTGAAAAAGTCTGAAAAACATTTTATCAAATCTTATAAAATGTCATTATCTTTAAACTTCATAAAAAGTTGATTGTAGAGTTCATGCAATTCATTTGAATATAATGTGTAATACATAGTCAGTATTGCGCACAAAATTGCAATACGACTTTTGGTGCAATATTCATCCATATTTTCTACGACATCTTGAATATGACTTAGCACGTTTTTGGGATTACCAATCTAAAAAAAAAATTCACAGGATAACATTCCGCTTGGTGCATATCCATGACTGTATATCATTGTCGGATGAACTGTTCGAATGGCATTCCAAAAGTTGGTAGTATTAGGTAGTCTAAAGAATTTATATGGCTGAACAACTTCTGTATTTTTTCCGGAGACACGTATAGCTTGGTTTCCACGCTTGTGAGGAAATGGCGGGTACAGCTTTTTTCTCCCCACAGAGGCAGATCAAGTCATGAAATGTTAATACAGCCTCTGTCATATTACGCCGAGTTTGTGGGATAGAATGGAAGATGCCTGATTGGAGGCAATCAAAGTAAGTTGCGCAATCAGCGAAGCTGTTCTTAAATCATCATTTTGGCAACTGCAACATGACAAAGGCATTGTGATATGAACCACCCTTTCACAGCGAGAAGCGTTGTCATTTGATAAAGAAATTCAAATGAATTGTGGTGCAATTTTTTCCGCCAGGGGAAACTGCCGGAACCCACGGATTTCGGCGTAATATATCAGAGGCTGTATCAGCATTTCTTGACTTGATCTGCCTCTGTGGGGAGAGAATGGGAAACTGCCGGAACCCACGGACTTCGGCGTAATATTACAGAGGCTGCATCAACATTTCATGGCTTGATCTGCCTCTGTGGGGAGAGAATGCGTTATTCTTTGTCCTTCTTGTATATGCCTATGGCTAGGTCATATGCATATTTGTGTTCATTCGCATTTCATTTCAATATGTCCTCACTGAAATCCGTTGACTCTTACAAACGATGAATATCGATAGATGAACGACATTCCGTGCGTGTAAACATCACTGGTCATGCTCGGTAAAGAAACTTGTTGCTTGGATTTGATATAGGTCAAACCGATTCGAAATGTGGCCTACAAAATATGGAATCACGATCTTAAAATTGTGGGTGTTTCAGAGATTCTTTTGGTGGTGATCCACATCTTATTCACTAATAGCGATCACTTATACATATATCATATGTCTGTTTGAATTTTCTGCGAGTCTAACGTTCGCTGCAAACGTTTCGTTTCACTTATCGCAACGCGGATAAAGGATAATGTAATAATGATGAAAAATGATAATGAGGACATTTATATCGCGTTATTTTCAGATCGATCATCTGACCATGTAGGTCCGTACATCCTGTTTTCAGGTACCAATTTTAACAGCAGGGTGAACTGAATGCAATGTGTATGAAGTGCCTTGCCCAGGGACACAAGACAGTCTGAGATCCAGGTCACTACCGAGATTCGAACTCGTGTCATTGGCGTGAGAGGCAAGCTTACTAACCACTACACCACCATGTATAAACTGTTCACCTCGAATTCTCTGAAATCCAAATATTATTGTGATATTTTGAAAAGGATTTGGAAAAGGTTTCACATGATATTTAAGCAAATTCTTGTTTCAGGCATAGATATCTGTCGAGGCTAAAAATACTATATGTACCTGTAATATTCATGACGTGAAGCAAGCTGCTATCAAGAATGTCTGCATTATTCAACTAACTGAGTCTCCACATTCCTGAGCAAGACGAAACATGATCGTACCTTTGCCTTCAAAGTCGATGAACATCCACTTAAGCATTTCATAAATATCCGAGAATAACTAGAGGTTTCAGTATTTCATATTATATATTTGATTATTACACGCCCGTGTAAGATACCGCAGTGTAATATTTATATAGAGATTATTACCCGAGGAAGTGTGTCATATGACTTTTACGAAACGAGTGTGAATTTTTGTATTACCCGAGCGAGAGCGAGGGTTATACACAAATTTGCACGAGTTTCGTAAAAGTCTTA
This sequence comes from Steromphala cineraria, assembly GCA_916613615.1. NCBI lineage: Eukaryota > Metazoa > Mollusca > Gastropoda > Trochida > Trochidae > Steromphala > Steromphala cineraria. Next base: position 13,399,084 of record OU744729.1, read on the forward strand.
TGACACACTTCCGAGGGTAATAATTTCTTTATTACCGATTTTATTCAATTTAACCATCTTAGAAATATCCAAGAAACGGGCCGCTTCCCTTGCGACGGCCGGCTACGGTGACGTCACGAACAATGGTGTTATGACGTCACAGGCAAAAGTGATATGTGCACTAGTGCTCATATTGAAAATACGTCACCACTTATTTCCAACCATATGGGTAATAAACGGCAATATTAAACTAGTGTAATATCGCAATGCAAGTATGACGTCACAGAAGTGAGCTGTTGTGACGTCACAATGTAAGCGCTTCGTCACAATGGGTGCCGAGTCGCGGAACTGTTAGTTTCAGCACATTTTCGACAAGTTTGCGTGATTTTTAGGGCAAGTAATAAACAGAATACTAAACTTCCTTCCATTTAATACCAGTTTTATTAAACTCGTGAATGATTTGGTATCAAACTCGCTTTCGCTCGTTTTATACAAAATCATTAACTCGTTTAATAAAAAAAAGTATTAAATGGAAGGTTGTTTAGTATCCTCTATATATCTAGCTGCCGATAGCTGATTTACAATATATTGAATAAAAAAACTCATTTCATAGAGATAGCAAACTCTTTCGTTGATACAAAATTTTAGGGAAATTATCAATCAATCATGTATTACATCAAAAGTTGACATGGGTAGTTAGTTACCTATAATATGATATGATTTAATCACAGTCCTCCTGATACGTATTGCCCGAGTTATATTTTGATGAACACTTTTGTATAATGTAAACGTAATTTTCCGGCAATCTGATTGGTCGAGAACCGGTCACGTGATAGTAGACAGAAAGTGATATTGACTTGACCCCCTGACCCCGAGTCCGAGCAAAAGTGATATTGACTTACTAAAAATAATGGTATTGTTATCATGACGTCATTGACCCGCCCTTGCCAACAATCGAGCCGAAATACCGCTCACAGCTGAAGTTTTATATTCTCTTTTCGACTTCGTCCTCGGTAAATATTGTTTTCTTGTGGTCTATAAAAGCAGGTATTGACCTCATCACCAGTCTATAATTATGTAATATCTTTGAAGGCTTTGGACGACAAGAACGTTTCAATGAGATTACATAATAACAATATTTATTTTGGGACCTAAGGGGCATTAGGCCTATAGTGCATGAATCATTCATTTGTTTGATCTAACATACACGCATGAGTGAATCATATAATATATATTGAAGAACAGATACTCGAGGTTCTGAGTGTTTCTTATAGTAATGCCTATTTGAATATATTGGGATGTTCATGGCATTTTGTGTGTGAAGTGTGTACGACAGTTATCAAAAAAGTCAGACAAACACGTACAGTGTGATATTTAGTTATCAAGTTATTTATTCCCTACCAAGATTCATAAATCTGGCTTTCTCAATGAAAAGATCAAGCTATGAACACATAAAACGCGCTCAAATTTAAGCTTCCCCCCTTTTAGACATTATAGATATAATTTATTAATGATACTTTTCTTAAATATGGAGCAAAGGCTGCATTTACTAGAATAACGAATATTTCACTTTTGAATATAAATATCTTTGATAAATCGAAAGTAGAATATATTCCATAAATCAGCATTCACGCAATGCTCTTGATTGTGTCGGATTGGACCAATGTTACCAATTGAAGGTAATAGTTGTTAAACATCAATTACTCAAATCTAATGTCAATTACTAGCATATATATTTAAAGCATAATTTCATAACATTTGTTAAATATTAATTATGTACAGATAATGCTAGCTCTCCATATAACAATCGACCGGCGCTACCTGTCATGACAATCTATCATGTATGTTAAAGGGGCAGTAGCACGTTGTTTGATAATTTTATATTGTAAATTTTTAAGTGGTAATTGTACGTTAAGGCTAAATGAATTATTTGATAGTTTAAAAATCTCATTACACAAACCAATTATCCATAGTCAGAGGACAAAGTATGAAGATTCACCTAAAATCCATGGGCGGCCATTTTGTGTGAACACCTTTAATTCATTTTGTGTAAGATAAAGGGATCACATGGCTAAACTTTACATTATATATTTGAATTATCACTGCTCCATTTAGTTTAAAGGCATTGTCTTTCAATTGGAACCATTAATTTTCATTTTCCTGACATCACTTTATTTCCCTCAAAAACGTACTACTGCCCCTTTAAGGATAACCCCTGATATTTCGCCTCGAGTACTTTCTATCACTTAAACTGTTTTTTTAGGAATAAGGGAAATGAAAGACCTGCCTTAATGAAAAACGGTAATTCCTGTCATCATTTAAACAACAAAGGATCCTGGATAGTTTCCTCTTTCGGCTGTCTTCAACAATCAATATATCCGTTGTGTGCACCATCATAAAATATTTTCTAATCTCTTATCGACTTCTGCCTACTTGACTTTTAATTATTGAGTACAGGTCAATTTATAAGAATGCCAAATATTGATGAATGAAAAGATATGGTGAGTTCATTTGTCATCACATGACTTATTTCCCTGTAATGATACTATATTGGCATTTATAATTAATACAGATCTGAAGAATTTCTTGTTTTGAAGATGGTCAAATAATATGCTAACCCCGGCATTGAAGGTGGGAGTTTAATAAAGAAACAAAACGTGTTTTCCCCCCAAAAAAATCTTTGCAAATGTATTTCACATTTCACACCTTCATTAATTGCCAAGGCAAGCGCAACTCATTTTTATGATCACATTATTTTACATTTCAAGACTATCAAATATTTACGGAGCTTCGAATATCTTAAAACGCATTAACGTAAGTTATTTCCATAGGTTAATTCAGTATATATATATTTATATTCATCCCACTTTCAAAATACGCAATATAGTTCTCATTCATAGTTTTATGAATGAGCCATTCTGCTATTCAAAGTACTTGATTATTTTTTGCTGAAAAACAGCATATCTTTGATTAAGTAATCGTGTAATGAGGCGTTATTAAGCCTTCTTGAATGCCTCTTGTCATGTAACCAACATTCTGTGTGTTTTTGGAATAATATCTCTTAAGTGTTTCGTCGTACAACGCTGCAAAATCGATAGACACTCTTCCAAATACGACTATTCAGAGCAAGTCAGTAGAGGTATACGCGAAGCGTTTATACTACATTCTGTTTGTCTTTGAGACTCGAAATGATTACTATTATCAATTTATGCTGCGTGATGAAAATTTGATTTAATTGATTAATATCGTGCCTCGTTATATCCGTTATATTTTGATCACATATTGTCTCCGTTATGAACATGTTCGAAATTATATATTAACCCACCAGCAAATCTTTGCTGAATATCAGATTGGACGAATTGCTAACATAGCCAGTAAGTTCTCCTCGCATGTTGCATTATGAATAAATCAAGCGCCACCACAAGCGGAACCACAAATGCCAATAATGAAAATTATGCGAACATAATTAATAACCTCCAATTTCAGAATGATATTTTTTGAACGAAAGATCTTATTATGGCATGTTTGTTTCAGGAGCATCTCAATTACAATTGATATCGATGTTAAAATATCTATCCATGGTACACGAATTCCCTAATCGTCAGGTGTAATGTACTGCGCTATATACAGCTTTTTACTTTGATAGTATACTTTATATTTGTTACGAACACGTATATTGTGTTGTGTCTTATAAACTAAATCAAGGCCCTTTTAATATTCGTATTTCAAATGATGAATTTAGAAAAGAAAAAAAAATTAGTAAGTTAATCCAAGAGACCCCCCCCAAATATGTTGTCGCGAGATTGTTGAACTTGTTGAGTCACTTTTACAGCGCTAAGTATCTTTTTGGTCCTCATTAAGCGTGTTGCATGACGTGAAATTAATTATTCGATTGGTCATATTATGTAAAATTTAGATCTCAGATGAACCCTTGAGTGATCAGTGCAGTTTGATTTTTTAGTTGTCTGATACAATCGACCTAGTTCCGAGGAATCAAAGTTTTTAGATATTTACTCTATAGAGAATCGAACTTATGATTTCGATAGGCTTCCACTCCACTGATCATGAGTCCGATCGCATGTTCTGGCCTTTACTCAGCTAACCAATCACAAGCCGCCGGCAAAACTTCGGTATCAGCTAGGGGCAAGTAACCCCTGATCACCTGATCTATAAGCGAGACGATTTGATTGGTCCACTAACGACTGGATTTCGGCTGTACTAAACTGGTAAACAAACATGCGAGGTACGGGGTTGCGGTCAGACCTAGTGTAGAGGATTTGTCAATGTATATACGCTGATTTAAATCAGATTGTGAAAACGTGTCACCTCGAACTGATAGCTGCTGTTTAAACTTTAAGATAACCACATTTAACAACTGATCATTGCTCATTTCAGACAATGGAACATCTTTTAACGACTCTGGTTGCTGTTCTCATCGCCTGCGTTTGTGTGACGTCACTTCCGGTAAATGAAGGCGACGATATATCCAAGCTTGCGCATTTACTAGGGAAGATCAGATCCTTGAACAGAAAGAGACTGGACTCACAGAACTGGGAGCATTTCAAAGCTTCCGCAGGTGGTGCAAAACCAGGCTTATCGAACTCAAAAGACGAGCTTGCAGACGACATGATGCCGTCGTTGGCCGATGACGTCACAGCTCTGAAGAAGCGCCAGGGCGCATGGAGCTACGACTACGGGCTGGGAGGGGGACGGTTCGGTAAGCGAACCCTGGGGGAATACGGAATGGGGGGTGGTCGGTTCGGGAGGGACGTTGACCACGTGGACCTGGCCGACTGAACAGCCACCAGAGAAGCAGTGTTCCTCTTCCCATCTCAAGGACTTCATCGTACACTGGCCTTCAGTTATCACACTTATATTCAGCGAAATTCGGACTCTGACAAAAACTGATTCTGTTTTGATAATGGTTTAGGTTTGTTTTCATCTGTGCCGGCTTTGCGCCTACTCTGGTGTTTTTTTGCCTCTGAATCTTCCTTTGTTTTCATCAACCTCGACTGACCCCTCAGGAGAATTTCTTATGTTATGTTTCAAGTCAACTTCTCTGCATTCAGGTTTCTGTTAGGAATAAAACTATTCTACTTGTTCTGTTTTTGAGCTTTTTATGTTCAACATTTAAAGATACCTTAGGATCGAATTATTGTAAATGAAAAGATATAAGAAACAGACGTTTGTTGATAGTTTATTTGCTTTGCATTTGCATGTTCAGGTGATAAAAACTATCAATAAAGGGTTATCATTGATAAGAATATGTATATTACAAGGGTAAACCTTTTTGAATATTCCTCCTTTGCATTCAATTAAGAAGATTTCACACTAGCAGCTCGAAATAAGTAAACCATTCTGGATTCAAGAAGACAATGAGTTTTATGGATTATCAACTTCTTTATTGTATAATGTAGCGACGTTTCGGTATAGATTCTTATACCGTTTTGAAGCATATGGGGAAATGGGAGTACGATCTTTACCGAAACGTCTCTACATTATACAATAAAGAAATTGATAATCCATAAAACTCCTTGTCTTCTTGATACTTCCAACTTCTAAAATGCGTTTTAAAAAATTCTGGATTCAGATAAATAAAATTTGAAACAGATTTTTATAAAAAACAAATTGAGTCAATAGTTTTATAATGTTGGCCTGCTCACAACGTGCCCAAACGATGACGTAATACCAGAGCCCGGAAATAGCGATCTTCATTGGCCATGGTCACCTGTCGACGTCATAGCATTGGCCTTTCTACTGTCCAAACCGTGTCATGAAATCACCTTGCTATCTGGTAATTGTGTATTTGTGGAAATTGAAGATCGAGAGTCCTCAGTCGGAACAATGGGGAACTTCCCAATAGCTCGTTCACCCTCTACAGTTGTTGCATTCTTTTTTATATTCAGAAACAGAAAGATAGAATAAAATAGTTCATTGTCTTTTATATAAAAATAAATAAGAACGGACAACGAGATTTGTATTTTTCACTAAATTCAATTTCCCCCAAAGTCATCACAACACATTTCTAAACGATTAAATGGACTGTCAAGTCAATTTTTGTTTTGGTAAATCTCGAACCACCATAAATGACATTGTAGAACTGATTTAGATTTTATAATTATATTAGTAAAGATATGTAAACGTTTCATCGAACACAATTCCCAAAACATAATAAAGATTCACACCTTTAGGATACCTACAAAGCATGTTTGGATGATTAGCGCAATATATCCAGTACTTTTTAAGGAGAAGTGGATAAACAACATCTCTTATCATATCAATATGAACTTTCACTTGCACCAAAATTCACCTACAAAAATATAAGTTCAACATGTCAGAAATTTGATAAAAATTCAAAAATTGAAAAACAAAATATGTTTAGGATGCCTTTAAGCAATATCAATTAAATCTGTTGAACGGTTTTTGAGGAGAAGTGGATAAACGATACCCTGTATAGAGTAGTTACGTACGGACGTAGGGACGGACAACCGAGAGTAATCCAATATGCCCCTGCCATATAACAAACAGCCAAAAACGCGTAACTTTTCGAAGACACGTCGTTTATTTCACAGGGAAACTTCTACACAAAGAACTAACATGTCATTTTATAATGGAAAACACTATCTGCAATACATTCTACATGTCTGCATTTTGGTACACATCCATTTCCAACCCTTTGGGGTTTTTTTTATTCGATTCAGTAGAACACAGTAGGAGCATATAGAATCATGCTATAACTAACGTCACTCTCCGCAATACATGATAAATCAAATCCGCAAAGATATTTGCAAGGAAGGCACCATCTTCCCACGGCAAGGTCGAAACGTATCGAGTTAAGACGGAAAAGTCTAAAAACTTTTTCGTTTCGCCCGTGATGTTGTGAAGATGGGAAGGCACATGCTTTAAGTGGGTTGAAACTGTGCAATTGACAAAAAAGGCCATGCATGAGCTTAGTAAGTTATTTTGTAACACATGTGAAAAATTGATTACACAGTGAAATACAATGTGCATGTTTGAACCATTTATGTCTTTTCTTATCACTTTAGGTATATAACACGTTAATATTGTATATAAAAAATATTCCTGCGGTTGTTTTGATATTGCAGCTAATTTGCATACTACAGCTGCATACCATAAGTTTGTTCACCTGCTTGTGATCTTAGTGCAAATATCATGTAATTTGGGTTTCGTTTTGACGTTCATAAAATAACTCCAGGACCACTTACAGAAAATCATCTATTGTTAATGTGTAAAATAACCATTCCCACACCATATTTCGGGATCGTCTTGTCACTGGTGCTAAATGTCGATAATTGGCATTGTTAGATAGACAGATGGGGTCATATTTGTGAAATTCGGATTTGCTTAAATTTCGATTAAAATCATCCATGTAAACTTTGTAGAAAAAACGTCAGCACAGTTACGTTGTTTTAGCACAAAGGTACACATATTCATAATATCTAAAGCTGTTGATCACTTATGAAGGATTTTATAGAGAAAAATAGAAATCAGTGTTTTCGAAATTTTGACCCCTGGTCACTTCAATGACCTGCCAAATTTGTTAAAGCTATCTGCTAGGTATGATATACGAATATGTCAACGAAAAATGAATCTTAACTTATGCAGTGAAATTTCATCATTATCGGTTTCGTTTTCACAATGATATGATGTTTCAAAGACGTTACAAATTACATGATATTTGCACTAGAATATGAAGGTAGGTGAACAAATTTAAGATACGCAGCTGTATAATAGCTTACATCATACATTTTGACCTAGAAACTATTTTTGCTTAGCAAAAATGACTCGTTTTGTTTTCCTGTTTTAATTGGAATCTTACAATAATAATCTGAACCAGATGTTGGGTAGATAACTGAATATGAACACCTATTATTCAAATTTTAAGAAATAGTCGCTTAAATTCATTTCATTTCTATTACCGAGTGTACTAAAGATGTGTGTAAATTGAGAATACATATATTTAAACCTTATTTACCCTACCTTTACCAAATTATTATAACATATTTCTGCATCGGTAAACTTCGTATAAGGTTGACTTATTTTGCCTACCTACTGTTTGACTACTACAAACTATATAGTTGAAAGTTTTAAAATCATCACCTTAGGGGGGTAAACAAATTCAGAACGCGCCATATTCAGATTTTCATTTCCCTTTTTTAAATCGTTTATTACATTACTTCAACAACAACAAAATAAAAAAAATAAAAAAATATCATGAAAAAAATATCAATATCAACACTTGGATAAGTTGCAATCATAACAGTGAACTTCAAAATTACTACATTTAATTCTATATTTCTACTCTTTAGAAATATATCAGTAATAGAATTAGGGCAGTGTTTGTACAGAAGTATCAATTATCCTGATCGTCCTAGTTGTTGATTAATAAGTCAATGTTCCTTTGATGACGTTGAAGTAAGGCGCAAGTCTGTGGGTTATTGATCGACATGGCCTTAGTGAAGTGCGACAAAACGACTTATGTGTTTCATGGTTTCTAGGTCAGGTTAAGTCGATATATTTACTTTGTATGGGTTAATGAAACAAATGACACGCGTGACAGCTTGAAGTCTGCCCCTGTATTTGGACATAATTGGAGCAAAGTCAATTTAAGAAATACATTTTAACTTCTAAACAATCATCTGATTGATATTCCTTAATAAATTAATGAAATAAATTACTTGCCTTGAAATGATTACTTTTATTGTCCAATTATTATTTGATTTGTTTTTATTGTTTAATTTAAGTATTAATATTACACTTACATAAATTATTCCCGATAAATTATTGTGCGAATACTCTTAGAATATCATATAATTACACAAGTAACAAGTCAGTTTTATTATCAAGGTCAAAATCGAAACTTTATAATTGCAGATTATAAAATATATATAGAGAATACTAAACGAATGGTAATGTGATAACATTTTTAAGCAACGAGTGTAAAGAATTTGGTATCAGACGAACGAAAGTGAGTTTGATACCTAATTCTATTCACAAGTTGCTAAAGAATGTTATCACATTACCATGAGTTGAGTATTTTATTTATTACTCAACCCTCATATTAATATTTATGTAAATAAATCGTCAAAATAAGAATCAGCTGACTTGGAACAATCGGGGAACCAGCGTATGAATTTCCATGAGTCCAAATAAAATAGTTCGCTAATTTTTTTTATGTTTACATACGCCTATAAACATGATACAAAGTATATTGGTGGAAAAAAGTATTTCATTATCAAAAGATGCATTGATAAAATAAACATTAAGAAGCAATGAAAACTGTAAACACATCATGCACTCTCAACGTGACGTCATCAGATCGCCAAGTGACGTCATCGGAACGGCACGAGATTGTAACACACTTATGTGTTACCAACACATTGTTATCTAATGAGTGATCTCACCACGGTTAAGTAATAAATAAAAATAAGATATTGGTGTAATGAATACATATGAGGAATGCGATAATAATTCTCTTGAAATGTCATTCATAAACAAAGTTTCACGAAACACATTAACACGAGGAAATCGCGACAATCAAATATCATCAAATAAATAAGTCCCACAGCTAGATCGTAATCCACCAACCGGCTGAATATGACTGAAGGATATCAGGGGATAGGATGAAGCATAACGCGGAGACATATACGCTGATGAACCAGGATGGTTTCAGGGTAATAATTTCTTTATTGCCGACTCTATTCCATTGTGACTGTCGGCTACAGTGACGTCACAGGCGATAAAATACGGGAACTCGCGCTTTAACATACGTTTCTAGGTAAACGTGATATGTACACTAGTGTTCATATTGAGAATATGTCACAACTTATTTTTTAACCATACGGGTAATGAATAGAGATTGTTATCCGAGTAAGTATGTCATATGACTTTAACGAAACTAGTGTGAATTTTTGTATTTCCCGAGCGAGAGCGAGGGTTATACACAGATTTGCACGAGTTTCGTAAAAGCCATATGACATACTTCCGAGGGTATTTTATTTATTTATTACCGATTAAATTCCATTTTAGTTTCTAAGAAATATCCAGAAAACGGCCTGCTTCCCATGCGACAGCCGGCTACAGTGACGTCATGATAAATGGTGATGTGACGTCACAGGCGAAAAAATACGGGAACTGGCGCTACAACAATCGTTGCTGGGCAAAAGTGATATGTGCACTAGTGCTCATATTGAAAATATGTCACCATTTATTTTCAAGAATATGGGTAATTACCACTCATATTTAATTTCATCTATATTTAACGTTCCTTGTTACACAATGAAGGATCGGGGCAAAGCTCTAGACCCTGACAGTACCAGTTACTCAAATAAAAACTGTCGATTATATAGGAAATTATATCCAAAACTGACACGTCTCTTCAATTTTATGTTTTAGAAAACAAAAACTTTCTTTCTTTTATCTAAACCTGCTCATCAGCTGTCATACTCGACTTACAAAAACTGTTGATTGTTGATGCAACATAGACGAGTGGCGAAAAAACTTTCCATTTTCACATTTCAAAATACTATAGACCTTAGGGAAACAATCAGCAGTCACTCGATGTTCAGTAATTTCTTTGTTCCACTTTACCTCCCTTTGACCTCATATTTGCCATAAAAAGGTTCAGCAATTTCTTAGGCGCGTGTCTAATTTTTCACCATAGAAGCTGAACGTTCTTATTTATACGAACTCATTCGTCCAAATTGCAAGAAGCGCACGTAAAATATTTAGAAGGGCAGTCTCGATCAGATAACACTTTTAACAGTTTTAGATGGCACTGAGTTTAAAGTGAGGGTCATTCTATTATTATCCCCGGTGACATTGCTCGTCTTTTACAAGTTGCAGTGGATTAGTAAAATTTATCCAATAATCCAAAACACTAAATTGCGAATCACTGACAGATAAGTTTGGTAAGCCAAACTAAGGTTTCATATTGCATATGGTTTAGTTACTCATAGAATATTTGAGAGAATGAAACAGATACCGATTTTTTTCATATTAAAGGGGCAGTAGCACGTTTTTAGGGGGAATATACGTTGATGTCCGGAAATTGAAAATAAATGATTCCAATTAAAAGGTAAAGTTATTAATCTAAAAGACGCAATAATATATCCAATATAAAGTGTAAAGTTAAACCATGCGATTCCTTTTTCTTATAAAAATGAATAAAAGGTGTTCACACAATAATGGCGGCCAATGGACTTTATGTCAATCTTTATAATTCGTTCTCTGACTATGGATTATTGGTTTGTATTATGAGATTTTTGACTCTATTAAAGTAATACATTTATCATTTACTTACAATTATCAGTGAACAATTGAAAATATAAAATTCTCAAAAAACGTGCTACTGCCCCTTTAAGGGGTTTGTTTTTATACTTCATTGGAATTATAAATGGTGGGTATGTATCTAAAATATAATGTACGGCATTCTCTCCCCACAGAGTCAGCTCGGTGCGGCCAAGCCTCTGTTCTAATCAGCCAGATTCCCGGGGTCCCGGCAGATTGCCCCAGCGGCAATACGTTTCAACTCAAGATATCTCCCTTATTTGCAGCCAACGAAAACACGTCTTTGATACCTTTGACTGAACATTCTTAACGGTTGTATGGTGACCTGGACTATATCATGCCTTTATGTTTATTTTTCATTAACAGTGGGAGGGGGGAATGTTTGAAAAATCACATAAGGATTGGGGATTTTATAAGATACTACCTGATTTATAACTGTGTAAAGTATTATTTGTTTTATATGATGAATTTTATTTTACTAGTGCCTCCGCTTATTTGCTGAAATATTGCCCAAGCGGCGTTAAGCATTAACTCACTCAATTATTTTACTAGTTAACCTAAGATATATTAGGAGGTCAAGCAATGTTTTGTAAAGGGAATAGTTATTCTCCCTGGATTGTAAGTTTTATTTTCAACTCTGTTGAAACGTACTGAAATGACCGAGACTTTGCGAATGTCCAATTTTTCAACGGCGTCACTGATTGAACAACTAACTTAGATTGCCTTCAATCAGATTTCTACCTTTTTCTACGCCATGAAATTGACTGATTAGAACAGAGGCTTGCTCGGGTATGACTATTCTGCCTCTGTGGGGAGGAAATGAATTGAGGGGAGAGCGGGGGGCAATTTTACAGGGGGATTTCTCCAACAGTGACTTTACGTTTAACTTATGATACTAATAATAGCTTTCTTTTACCGCGCTTATATCACTGGCAAAGCATAACTTAAAGTATATGATAGCTGTTGGCAACGGTTACAAAGCAATTTGAAATGACAACACGGGCGCACGTGAAAATTGACCAATGAGAGGCGTTTTCATTCACGGCAGCGTGTTTGATTTACGGAAACTGCCGATATTTTCCCGCATTCGACTAGGCATTTGTTCAAAGAGGGGGTGATGTTAATGCGAGGGTCAGTGGTCAAAAGTTGGAAGAAGTTTGATAGTTTGGGCGAGATGTTAAGCAAGATAAATGAATGATCTACGATTCCAATGTATAATCTTGAGATAAACTTAATAGTTTTAATTGCACCGCACGTTAAATTGTCGGGTGTCCAGTTTTCGATCAGGTTCCAGTGGCTCCCCTTTTGTATTCTATATAACAGACAGGAATTACGCTAAAATGTTTATTTCTTGACCGATTTCTTTCAAATTTGAAATGTATGTTTATCTCAACCTATGAAAACGATATATGAGTGCAAAACGTTGAAAAAAAATCATTATAGGGTCAACTCCGAGATTCGAACCTCTGTGGGTGCCGTCGATTCACAAGCGCTCCGCGTGACCTCATAGTTCCGTACTTCCCCCTTGTTCAGGTACCAATCTGTACAGCTGGGTGAGCTGAGTGCAATGAGGATGAAGTGTCTTGCCCAGGCTGCAACACAGGAGATAGTTGGTCTCCTTGCTTTCCTCTTGTTTAGCGTCATAAGGGTGTTTCAACCCAACGATCGATAAAACAGACAGAAGGTTAATTTTTTCACTTAAAATAATTGTTCACTTAAAATAATTTTTTCACTTAAAAGTAGAAACAGAAAGGCTCAAACTAAACAAGTGAATTTCAGATGCTTTTACCTTTCCTGAATTATAATTTTTGGTAAATGTATTATAGTAGATGGTTATCTAACAAGAGTCAAATTCGAAAATGGAAAAAATATTAAGCTCACCAAAATAGAGATTTAAAAAAAATCAAATAGATACAATTTCTGAACTGAAATGAACACAGACAATGTTATTGTTACCTCAGTTGATGAAGATGATTTATTTCACTATCTTAAGTTAATTCACCTTTTGGGAAAATATTTTGAAGTTTACACAACGTGTTACAAATGCCAAACCGACTGTTACACTTGCCCTAACGTTGTGGACAATTGTAACACTAAGGGTATCCTTTTTCAAAATGATCATAACTTAGTAACTGCCATTCTCTCCCCACATAGGCAGCTCAGTCATACCCGAGTTAGCCTCTGTTCTATTACGGCTAATACATGGGATATAAATCTGATTGGAGGCAATCAAAGTTAGTTGTGCAATCAGCTACTCCGTTTCAAAAGTGGTCATTCGCAAAACCTCGGCTGTTGTTCGGCAAAGCTATCGTTGAAAATTAACATCCAGGGGACATAACTCTTCCTTCTACAAAACATCGCCTTTTACCTTCTCATAAGTTTTTATTTGGTTAATTAGTTAAATAAAATTAATCATAAAACAAAAATTAATTCTCAAAATTACAAAACAATATCTTTCTAATGAATAATCCTATCCATATCTGATTTTTTCAAATATTTCCCTCTCACACTGTTAACGGAAAACACAACATGAAGGCATGATATTTTCCATGTCACGATAACTCCGTTAAGAATTCTCCAAGTCATGGATATCCAAACGGTTTCTTTCATTGGCTAATTGGAAATGAATTACGAGTTTTTGCCGCTAGGGCAATCTGCCGGAACTATGGTGTCTTGTCGCTATATAACAAAGGCTAACTCAGGTATGACTGAGCTGCCTCTGTGGGGAGAGAATGGGTAACTGCAGGTAAAAGAACCCTAAATGGCAATTAGGTATACAACCGAGGTGTCAATTTACATCGATCGAGACACAAGCAGCAAATTCCGGCACATTACGCAAAACGTGTTATAATTAACCCTGCTCTCTCTATTAAAATATGGAGAGTATATATTTCAACTAAGTAGACTTAGGAACTGTGCACGTTTGAAATGGTTTTAATCAATGATTTGCAATTGCTAGTCAAGCAGGAGAGCATTGCGCTAGGTCGGACCAGCAACATCTGTAAGTCATTAATCCTAAGCTGTCAACTGTGCTGTTTCGTTGTTAAGTAGTTTCACCAAATGACAACAGACCTCGCCAAGGCTCCATTTGTAAAACACTGAGGTTAACCTTGCTTCCGTTTTTTAAAATTCACAGCGTATGAGCGGTGTACTCGCGATTTTCAGTACTATGCAAGTGTATTCAATTTGGCAGTACTGCTGCAGATTAGATATTAGAAAATTATCATAGCTGGTTCCGGATTTTGGTACGTAGCTAGTAACATTTAAACCCAAAGGCATAAATAAAGGTATAATTTAGATATTAACTTTCAGAATCCAAAACTGTCGAATAAAATCGCTATGGGGAAGTGAAAACGACTTAAGTTGTCTTTTCCCCGTTTCTTTAGATTTATCATGTTTTATCGTTTATCAAAACCTGTGAGCTTCTGACACAATTTTCCAGATATAGTTTTCGACATTTTGTGTGAATTTCACTATGATCAGTGCAGTACTCAAACATTCAGTACTGGCGTGCTCATAAAATTGAGTGTACTCAGTTTTTATGTACGTGTGTACGCAGTACTAGTGTAAAACTGGATGAGAAACTAATGTGTTAAGTACATTTTCTCTTTAATTTACTCAAAAAACAACAATGTTTGATGGTACCATTCAACCTGATAGGTATTTTATGAATACATGATTATACAAAATTATTTACAAAAACGTCGTTAAACATTTTCTCATTTAGATTTTTTGAGATCTCAATTAATGTTGAGATCTTTTGTTCATAAGCTTTGCAAAGCAAGTAGGAAGTGGAAACAAGTAGCAGAATATCGACAGTACCGAGTCCTCCTGTCGCAGCGGAAAGTCAACCAGCGTGGCGGTTGTTCTTACCAAACTTGAAAACTTTCCAGTATAAATCTGCAATGATTGGATAAATGTAAATGCCAAAACTGTTCGCATGTATGCGTTAATGTATGCGTTAAAGTATGGAAGCGCATTGCTGCCAGCAGTGGGAAAAATATTACACAGCGTCTAATAAGATGATATTTTCATCTAATTAGTTCATACTTTCATCTAATTAGACGATAGTTTCATCTAAGTAGACAACAGTTTTATCTAATTAGACGATGAAACTTTCTTGAAACTATCCATATTTAAGATAGTTTGCGAGCACTGTGAGAAGGGATTTTAAGAGCCATAGGCTAATGGATTTACGTCTAACTCACACATTAGAAATACGTTTCTGTTGCCCTATCTGTAACAAGGCCTCCGACCATAAATATACATTAAATGGTCATGTTTACGTCACGCTGGGAGAAATCACAAAGGCAGCGAACAGTAATTTTAAACCTTACGAAACATACAAGAACATATAAGGCAATGTATCAAACCGATGCAGCGGATCATGTACTGCAAAGTCAGTGGTCAATCTTTTACAATACCTCAAGACTCAAAACACACAATTATGATGTTCACAAAGGAAATTGTAACGATGTTACGGTATATGGAAAGCAGTTCAAATGGCGATCATAACGCCTTAAACATACTAAGAAGACATGTCATGTCGTTTTTCAAATTATATTTCAAATTTGTAGATGAAACCCAACCCCCGCCCAACTAAGTAACTGTAGGACGTAGCTCAACGAAACTTGATATATGGATCAACTGATATGTGTAGATGTGCCTTCTCAAGAGAAGTTGAAGCCCCAAAGGCACATCTACACATATCTTTCTCTTACCGATATTTTAAAAACCTTTACAAATGTCAGATTTGAAAATGCCAAGTTTGAAAACAAACATCACTGAGAAAGGTAAAGAAATAACTATTAATATATCCAAATATATATATTATTTGATAAATACTGCAACATATTTATACAAAGATTGAAAGCACACAAAAACTGTGTACACTCACCATGTACCGACACCTCATAACTGAGTACACCTGCACTTCAGAACTGTGTACGCTCACGTCAGTATTGAATGATTGAGTACTATCTATTTTTGCATATATTAGCTAAAATACTTCACTGATCATGGTGAAATTCACAGAGAATGTCGAAAGCTATATCTAGAAAGTTGGGTCAAAAGTGCATGCATGTTCATAAACGATAAAACATGATAAATCAAAAGAAACGGGAAAATGATAACTTGATTGGTTTTCACTTCCTGATAGCTTTCTTATTTGGCAGTTTTGGATTCTGAAAGTTTGTATGTTAATGGTTGGAAACCTTAAGGCCTGAATTATATCTTTATTTTGGCTCTGGGGTTTTGATTCAATCAGCTACGTACAATAACCCGGGACCGCCCATCATGATTTTCCAATATACAAGCTGCAACAGTAGGGGAGACCGGGACAACTTAAAGTTAAATTGGTAATTCCTAACAGACAACATGACCTTACTCCCACACTGACTTTAAAATGGTGACAGTAGGGGGCTGTGGTTTTTCGTAGCATAGAAAAAAGAGCAAACGTGGTTTGTGGGGTACGTTCGGTATTTACAGGAGGGCACATTTGGCCGTGAGGACGAGTCACACAAAATTTAAGGTCCTCCTCGAAACCATTTTTCTAAAGGTCCTCCTCCTCAAAAGGACCCTCTTGAAGGTCCTTGAAGAGTAGGCTCCTCTAGTTGGAAAACTCGCAATTCTTTTCGTAATAGAAAGTTAACTGAGTCCACATCATTATAAAATATATCTTTGTCAAGGAATGTAGTATTTTTTCTGTCCAAAATATTGAATACTATGAGTAGCATAATACATGTATCTCTGTTTAATTGTTGTAGGCTGAACATGTTTTGATTGTTCCAAAGGATGGCCGAACTTGCCCATAAGGGAAACCGAACCTGCCCCGATGCGGGGCATGTTCGGTTTTTCAACTCGTTGTCTTTAAAGCATAGTTGTGGGCAAACTTGTTACGTTAGGAACTTTCAACAATTATTGCAATAAAGTTAAGTTATGTCTCAATATATATACAAACGTACACTAGTATATGTCGAAAAAACAACTCAGTGTCTCTATTTTAGTGCAAAGGGGACGTACTGGCCCCGTGTAGCACAACAGCACACAAATCCAAGAAGAAGGCCATGTCTGGATTTTACAAATTGGTTTATTATCGGATGGCACATTACTCTCCAGGCCGGTGTTACATTCACATCTAGCGGGTCCACAACAGAGTCATACCCAAGACCCCGTCGTGCTACCCCCAGTGTGACCAGGCCTGGAGTCTTGAACAAGTCTTTCGCCAATCTCCTTCTGAACTGAGGTTTCAATCCTATTTATGCATCATACATGGCAACAATTACATGGCAACACAATACCAACATACAACATAGGTAATCTGACAGGTTTATACATTAATAGGTTACAGATTTAATCCTGGACAACCGGAGAGTCCGGACTATATGGTCCGCTTATAGCTTATAGAGTTAATGACATAATTACTGACCATGTCTAAGGCTATTTAGAAGCATAACATAGAAACCATAGTGTTTCACTCGTATCCCCCAATCTTCGGAATATATCTTATACAGTATAAGACAGATTCCGCTGGTTTCATACATAGGCACACGAGAGGAACGAAGAGGAACACTAAATATTCATGATTTAAAATGAATTCTTCAACATTTGTTTTTAAACATCGTGCACTTTATCAATTATACACCAAACATGATTTGCATCTAATAATAATCTATTTGTGCAGCGCATTTCATCACACAGCATGCTTCAAGTGCACAGTTACAGCTTTTAACGTTCACCATATACATTATATCAATTGAACTGATCACAATAAGCTTTCAATTAATATGTCATAAACATAAAAGTTATATCATGGTTTATAGTCATCAACGTGCGATTAGAATTTAATTATTACAAAATATATATCAATGGTCAGAGTCAGTTTCACTTTCACTTCTGGTTAATCCAGACCGCAGCCGCCGTAGACTGGTCCCCATTGCCTTGCTGTCCACGACCCACTATCCGGGCTCTTCTTTCTGAGAACACCAGGGTCGCTCCTCCAGCTGACGGATTCCAGCAGTCATTCCGGAAACATTGGTGATCCCTACATGAGGTGCAGATCAATCCGATCTACTGACGATCTCCACGTCCCCTGCTTCAACAGACACCGTCATGTCCCTGGAATCACCAAATGCTGTTTCAACACCCTTATGTTACCAAGGGTGCACTGCTCCGTCGATCAGATCCCGGGGTCGAGTCTACAGGTGCAAACTTCCACTGCTCTCTGGAAACTTGGTGTGTTAGCGCACGGGGGTGCAGATATAGCATATCTGCTGACGACATCCACGTCTTCTGCATTAGTAGAAACCACCTGGTGGCTCTGAATTTACCAATTGCCGTTTCCCTACCTGACCATTTTTTCGGATATCATCTGTCCTTAACTTACAGTAACCTTATCCTAAACACAACAATACTATAATCACTAAATCACTTGCAGCATATAGATCCCAAACTACATTCCCTGTCACTACCGTATTGTGTTGCCATGTAAATCTCCCAATAGAACAAATGCACCTGACCGTCCACACTATTCCTGAATATACTACATATTTTCATTCTTAGAAAATATAAGCATATTTTCACCAGACTGTATTTACTCTTAAGATTATATCTCTTAAACCCAAGAGATAGAAGCCTGCAGTAAATTCCTACTTTGCGTTGTGTCTTTTTTTTAAACTTCATAATTCTAACAGTTGATTTCCATGTCCTAATCCCTAGAAGTATGCTTGGTTGGATTTAGTAGGGCTAACCTCTAGCCTTCAGACCCGGGAATAATCCACCAAAGGCCTGTAAATCAAGGCTATTCAAGTCAATGGACGGCTCATGAGCTAGTCTCGAGTTCCCAAAGTTATATTCCCGTCAGCTCGTCTGAGCAATCCCACATGGACATACCGCGGGCTTACCATATAACTTACTCTAACTACTCGTCAACACCTCCACTCCAGACCTTAGAGAAGCCTTACACCAATATCAAGTCATATCAAGCATTTCATCAGCCCTTGTCTTCTTCCTCATTCGATTAATTTAAGCCCTAATTTCTATATTCAAAATTCGCCCCATTCTTAACATACTTGATTGAATTTAGCTAGTAATCCCTGGTCTCCAGACTTGAGATTAATCCACCAAAGATTATCCCACGTACCCGTCTGTAATAAAGACCATTCAAATCAATGGAGGGTCCGTGTTTTCATCCCGAGTTAACAGTATTACCCAAACCAGTAATACACCCGCATTACACATCCACCCCGTCCACTCCAGATCCTAGGAAAACCTAACTTCAAACAATATCAAGCCATATCAAGCATTCTGACCCAGGACTAATCCAACAAAAGCATGCCTCATTTTTTTATAGATTACACCTGCTCTATACCTAATTCTCCCTTCACATCATACTACCTTCGTAGCCCTGACTTTATGATTATCTACAGGCAATACCCCAAAAGAGTTCACAATCTCTTCCTAATCACCTGTAATACCATCTATAATGCCTTCTCGTACACCTTGTTAAGTATTTGAACACATTTCTCCCATTCCCCATATTTACTGACCGTGGTAATTCAATTAATAATTTACACCCCTAACATCTGACATATTCTCAGTTCTACTTGTGCCGTTTCTATTACTAATCTTCACTGCTACGTTAACCACCTTACACTATCAATAACGTTTCAATGAAAACACTTTGGATACCCCAGAGGAGACGGGACAGAGTTGACAACAATCAGCACTCCTATCCACTCTAACCTGTCAAATTTATTTATATTTGATACTTTGAACAAAGATGGCCAGATGATAGAAAATTGAGCAGGAGTTCCACGAGCAAAGGGCACTCACCAAAGCCACCAGACAGTCCCGCCTTTTCATTGGATCCGGGTCACGGCACCAAAAGAGATCCCCGTGTAGCACAACAGCACACAAATCCAAGAAGAAGGCCATGTCTGGATTTTACAAATTGGTTTATTATCGGATGGCACATTACTCTCCAGGCCGGTGTTACATTCACATCTAGCGGGTCCACAACAGAGTCATACCCAAGACCCCGTCGTGCTACCCCCAGTGTGACCAGGCCTGGAGTCTTGAACAAGTCTTTCGCCAATCTCCTTCTGAACTGAGGTTTCAATCCTATTTATGCATCATACATGGCAACAATTACATGGCAACACAATACCAACATACAACATAGGTAATCTGACAGGTTTATACATTAATAGGTTACAGATTTAATCCTGGACAACCGGAGAGTCCGGACTATATGGTCCGCTTATAGCTTATAGAGTTAATGACATAATTACTGACCATGTCTAAGGCTATTTAGAAGCATAACATAGAAACCATAGTGTTTCACCCGGTCTCCCCTACTGGCAATTTGAGTACACTTGCATAGTACTGAAAATAGCGAGTACACCGCTCCTACACTGTGAAATTGCACTCACATTTTTTATAGCATCTTGCTATCGCCTAATTGGTTTCTGACTGTACGTTATGCTTCTGAGCATATTGATCGATGAAAATCCTATTCCAAATATTCAAACGAGAAAATGTTTAAATTGGGTTGCATATTTAAATAATGCTTTTTACTATTTACATCTTCAAACAAAGAAGTAGAAATCAGAAAAAAAGTTTTCTAATCAATTGAAATGTGAATGGTAAATATTTGAATTTTTTAACACCTATCAAACATTTACGCTTATAACGGTCACGGTAGCGAAGGATCAGGGAAATAAGCCGAAAAGACCAAAGACTTCGAGCCTGTTGCGAATAATTGATTTGAAGATTAATGAGAAAATGTGACAGGCAGATGTTCGTGCACGTTTTGTTATATTTTACTGCCGCTTCGATGTTTCTTAATACATAAAATAATTGTGGCTTTTAAGAAGTGCTGGCTTCACTTCGAACTATTTTTTACTTTCAATGACCTTTGGAGTGGAGTGGAGTATGTTTCATCAAATACATATTTAGATCCTAACATATGATGAAAACTTATGATTTTAGTTAAAAACACAATATATCACATACCAATCGGGGCTTGCTGTGGCAACCATTCATACGTGTTCATTATCTGTATCGGGACTCTTATCGTCAGAACAGTCCTGATATCGAGTGCAATGACATTTTTAAACTCTCTTTTAAACGACATTAATCAAAATATATCCAAAAAAAATACATCAATTAATGACTTAAAGTGTTTGACTAAGCTCATGATAAACCAAAAGCGAAATATTTATCTTCATTCATAAATACTGTCAGTACACAAATATTAATGATTAATTGATGATAGAATTGCACTTAAAAGAATATGAAACGATCAAATAAACACAGCTTACTGGATTCCTTCTGCTGAAAAAAATCGCAACATAATACCAAAACAGACATAAATACAATGTATTGAACATAAGTTAAGTAAAATAATTAAAAATCATTTCAACAATTAAATTCTAACAAATGTTAAGACTGTTGAGGTTACGACCTTCATGTTGAATATCCTAAGAATGTTATTATCTTAAAGAAGAAGCCTTCGAATTTTCCTTTTCTCAATACAGAACAGATAATACCACGAGGTGTGTCTTTCTGCAATATACAGTGGACTAAAATGTCTAAAAAAATGTTGGCCTAAGTGTAATTGAAGGGTCCGAATGACGGGGTATCTAAAACATCAATAAAATGCAACCTTTTCCTTGAAAATGATCGAAATGAAGATATTCTGACAGCTAAAATGATTTACTATAAATCAATTATTTCCTTGAAGCCTTGAGTTTGGTTGCAGAATGTATAATCGTAATGAATCGAGGAGTTTTCGAGTTTGGTTGCAGTCCCTTATAGGCAACTGCAACCAAATTGTTTTCTAGCAAATATCCATCACTTTTCGTGTCTTGACAAACACTGATTTGGTTGCAGATATTGTAGTAGCTTGTTGAATAGCAAAGAGACAAGTTTGGTTGCAGGAGTTTTATAATTTACCTTATTTGACGTGAAAACAAAAACAAATCAACAGTTCCATTTTGACAGGTTCCCTCTCGCTCTGTGTGTGACGTAATGCCATGCAGTATGTAACGTGTCCTACAATTGGTTGATTCAGTCTCAAACATTTCCAACAATTTTTCAAATTTCCTAATTTTTGATTGATAATTCATCTTGTTCTGTTTTAGGATAGAAACTATTTGTTAAACTTACTTATTGATGTTTGTTTTCTATTAAAATCATTTGGCAATTAAAGGAATTTGTGACAGCCAATGAGAATCTTTTTGAGATATGACAACAATTCGAATCTGCATCTGCACGTTGAAACACAGAGATGAAATTTAGGGATTAATTTGGTCAAAGATTGTCTGAAGTACCTACCATGACATGCTGTATGATAGAAATTGTTAAAATAATCAAGGTCAGTGAAATATTTCTATCCATAATGTCAGAAACGATTTCAAAACATGATGTGACATGATCAAAAACGTTAACCGGACTCGATAGCGATCGGTAAGTTGCTGATGTGTCATTGAAATGTAAATAAAAAGCCAGGTAAGTGATCAACAGTTGTCAAATCATTATATATTCCATCTGCAACCAAATTTCTTCAAGCCCAGGCTTTTTTGTTTGATAAAAACATGTATTTTCTTGGAAAAATAATTTGGTTGCAGTTGCCTATAGGGGACTGCAACCAAACTCGAAAATTATGCGATTTCATTGTGATTAATCTTTCTGCAACCAAATTCAATGGTGTCATTCCATATATCATTGTATAGATAATTATCTCAGCTTTCAGAAAATTCGATGTTGAGTCTTTTTGAAGAGCTAGGTTGCTTTTGACAGTCCTTTTTGACACCCCGTCATCCGGACCCTTCAATTACTCTTAGGACAAAATGTTCTATCGGATTGAGATCCTGACTTGTCAATGGAACGTCTCGACTGCATTTGACTACAAGAATTGATTGATAGCTGTGAGTGGCACGTACTGTTATCAATAAAAGTGGGTCTTGTTACATGAGGATGTTTATCAACATAAGGGATTTCACTCCTGTCAGGGAATAGTTTTGACTGGTCTCTTTTCGGTCAACTCCTAACAGTTTGTCAGATTTTTGATATCACTGCTGGCTCAGGTTTTTTAATATAAAAACTTTGCATCAATAAATCATTGTCGCCCCGACATCCAATGTGTCTTATGTACGTCCTTGCATTTCCAATGCAACTAATGTAGTCTCAAATATCCTCTCGCCATGTTACAAATAATGTACAATTTGGGACAAAGAAGAGTTTAAGTGAAATAGGGCAAAGTAACTTAATTTCAGAAAATTGTAGGTATCGCAACACACGTACAGCGTGTACCAAAGACAATAATAAGAATATCAAAGAATATACAAATTACAAAGAAAAAACAAAGAAGATAGAAGACAAGCGGAGATCCATGTTTAATAAATAAATAGATATTTGAAAAGTGGCCAAAACTCAAGCAAAATCAACGACACGCAAACATTGTTATGTGACTTTCTTATCCTGGCGTTGTGAAAAACAAATTCCTTTTATTTTGTTTTAGTATTTCTTTATGCTAAATTAAAACTGATGTTAGAACTGTCTAGAACATTTTACCAGATTGAAACACATTCTTGAAAATAATTTGAAAGTTCCATGATTCCTTGAACGTACCTCTAACATTGATTCAGAAATATAATATGACATAAAGGTTAATATGTTTCATCATTTCACTTAATGCTTATTAACAATGTCGGATCTCTACTTCAAGCGAGTTCATACCTACTTTAATACAGTCAAAAATCGCTTATCCGGACTTCAGATAACCGGAAACCTAGCTATCCGGACGATTTATAGTGAAACGAATATTTCCCTATGTATAATATACTTACTTATCCGGATCTCGTGTTTCCGGACCCCGACGCCGATATTTTTACCCCAAGACTGTATAGTTGCACTGAAATCACATCCAGATAAGCGTAATCTTTTCAATATAAATGACAGATAATTGTTTGGAAAGAAAAAATTGATGAAAAGTATAAAAGATGAAAATTTACTTAGACATGATGTTGATATACAAATATCGCTTTATGTATTTGGTATGGAGGTTATTGGCCTATCTGCCCCTCGGATATGGTCAATTATCAATGAATCAGATGAAGCCTAGACTAAACTATAAAACTCAGACAGGTTGACACAGTTTTCCTTCCGTCGTTAGCTACTTCCTTCATGCTAAGTGTATAACAACGAGTCATGGCACGATCTATAGATTTCAGCTCTTTCGTACCTGTTTAACGCCCTACCTCAAATTCAAAGACGAAAAATCGAAATCAGGCCTCAAAGAAAGATGTGAAAGTGTGAACAATGAAAGATTGGTCATCAACTACTTTCTTGCTGAAAAAACACATACTATACATCAGCATTGATAAAATTGCAAAGAAAACGAACAATCCACATCATAATATTAAATTTCTAAAACACGATATTCAAGGCCTGTAATGTAAGTTACCTGTATTATCTATCATTCAACCTATCGCCCATTTCAAAATCTAGCACTTAGCAGCAGATATACCCTTTAAAACTAGACAAATATTTGCAGTGAGCGCCCCGAATGCCCCGTTATAGAGCTGGACTAGTGCGAAATTGTGATCTCCAGCGCTAATTCAACTAATCAATGGGTTAGATGGAAACGTTATAAGATTGATATTATCAACCACAGGCCCCTGGGTCATAAGTCTTAGTAAACCTAGCCTCAGTATTATCCGTTTCACTCCTATACTGAGTCTAGAAAGGCCTAGCTATCGTTCGATTTGCAGAAATAACTACACAGTTTTGGTAGGTTCCGTGAATGGTGATCAAAAGGTTATCCATCCAAGTATTTGTCGACACAAAGTTTAATTCGACTCCATGTCACATAAGCCTAGCAGTTGATAAAAAGGTGCTTTGGGTAGGTGCAAATGTCCTGCCTACTCTATGCTGTGTAACTATGAAGGCGTTGAATTAAAGGGGTCGTCATTTTTATGCCCCCGAATCGGAGATTCCGGGGGTATATTGTTTTTCACCTGTCCGTCTGTCCGTCCGTCCGTCCGTCTGTCCGTCTGTCCGTCTGTCCGTTTGGCCACAAAAACTTTAACCTTGGTCATAACTTTTGATTGGTCAGAGCTAGGTCTTTGATACTTGACATATGGATCCCTTGTGATGAGACCTTTCAGATGACACCATGACATTTGACCTTGTGACCTTGACCTTGACACAGCGAGCAGGATGCATCCGGGGGCATTCGTGTTTCACAAACACATCTAGTTTATTATTTTTTTGAAGCGGGAACGATTTGGGATTTTCAATGACTCGGGGTTCCCTTTCGTCGATCCAATACGAGCAGCCTTTTTTGACCGATATCCCTCGGGGTGTTTCTTTATCCTTTACACAAATCCTATAAACTTAAACACAAATCTGATATTGTATCAAGAGACAGGGGAGAAAGGTGTTGTTTCGTGTTCAGTATGTTTTACCTTTTTAGTGATTTTGATTCACTTCCCTGAGGACATTTGTTAAACTTATAACAAATGATGTTTCTGAGACACAGAGACAGTGAAACACTTTTCGTTAAGACGTTGCCATACTAGTCACTGTATAGCATGGTGGTACAAGATTGTTTAATTCAAGAGGTGAGTGAGAGCTTCATTTATAGACTATTATGCTCTCTAGATATAGTATTTTTGTGCGGTTGATTTTTGGTGTTTAAACTATTATATGTAAATTTTACTTGTTCGATATGTCTGTAATTCTTCAAATGCTAATAACCTCTGCCCTTAAAGGGGCAGTAGCACGTTTTTTGGGGGGATATGAGGTGATGTCAGGAAAATGAAAATTAATGGTTCCAATTGAAAGACAATGTATTTAAACTAAATGGAGCAGTAATAATTCAAATATATAACGTAAAGTTCAGCCATGCGATTCATTTCTCTTACAAAAATGAATTAAAGGTGTTCACAAAAAAATGGCCGCCAATGGATTTTATGTGAGGCCTCATTCTTTGTCCTCTGACTATGGGTGATTGGCTTGTGTAATGAGATTGTTGACACTGTCAATATGATACATTTAGCATTTACTTACAATTATAAGTGAAATATTTAAAATGTAAATTTATCAAAAAACGTGCTACTGCCCCTTTAATGTATTGGTGATAAATGATATCGAAAATTAAAATATAATATGGGTTTGTCATCAAAAGTTGTCTATAATTTTTCCATAAGGTTCACAGTGTTTTTAAATTCTGATTTCATGGGGTTTTTTTAAATTTGAAAAGAAAGATCCTTAACACTGTAAAAAATGACTTTTTGTGTCATTGCTTTTGTGTTATTTGTCTGCTAAGCAGAATTTTGTTTAAACATCTGTTCTACATGTTCACATCAATGTCTCTTTATCTAACATTCTTATAATTCTGTATAATTCTATAATCTGGTTTTCGTAACTTAATTTCTTTTATTTGTTTGGAAGGGTTTCAAACATAACAGGTCTCCGTTTAAGCCAAGTGGTTTCAAGAATGTATTTATTCGAAATGGAGCAACTGATGATAGCACGTTTATATTTTGTTAGGGGCATTAGCACGTTTTGGGAAATTTTATATTTTCTATTATCACTGAAAATTGTACGTTAATCCTGAATGTATTATTTTGACAGTGTCATAAATCTTATTACACAAGTAAATCATCCAGAGTCAAAGACGAATTATAAAGATTCACATAAAGTCCATTGTCGGTCATTTTTATGTGAACACCATTAATAAATTTTGTGTAAGAAAAAGAAATTACATTGCTGAACTTTATATTATATATTTGCTTTAGTACTGCTTCATTTAGATTAAATACATTGTCTTTCAATTGGAACAATTTAGTATCATTTCCTAAAAACATGCTACTGCCTACTTGTCCGTTTGATTTTAATGAGTGTTAGAAATAATAAGTTTTATGATAAATTACTGAACGACAATACCCTTCATACCACATAATGATACGACTAACGGATTATTTTCGGTTATCTGAAGTTTCAATTTATGCTTCAAACAAACAAATAAGCCTAGCTTTATTTCGTGAACTGTGCTTGAAAAACGACATTTCTCAATTCCGCTGTACATTTGCAAACTGTTAGCTATTTGGTCGATGAGCTGAAGGTTTCTCTTGAAAGCTTTCTTTACTTCCCTAGAGTAATTAGCGGTAAGCTGTTACCACTGTTGCCTTGCGATGCTTCTTCCACGTTAAAGGGGCAAGTGGCACGTTTTCAGGGGAATATAAGGTGAGATCAGGAAAAGGAAAATTCATGGTTCCAATTGAAAAACATTGTACTCAAACTAAATGAAGCAATAATAAATCAAATATATAATGTAAAGTTCAACCATGCGATTCCTTTTTCGTATACAAAATGCATTAAAGGTGTTCACATAAATATGGCAGCTTTATGTGAAACCTCATGATCATGAATGTAAGGTGATGTCAGGAAAATGAAAATAAATGGTTCCAATTGAAAGACAATGTATTCAAACTAAATGAAGCAGTAATAATTCAAATATATAACGCGATATTTAGCCATGCGATTCCTTTTCTTACACAAAATGAATTAAAGGTGTTCACACAAAAATGGCCGCCAATGGATTTTATGTGAATCCTCATACTTTGTCCTCTGACTATGGGTGATTGGCTTGTGTAATGAGATTTGTGACACTATCAAAATAATGCATTTAGCATTAACGTACAATTATCAGTGTAAAGTTGAAAATATTTTTTTCCAAAAGCGTGCTTCTGCCCCTTTAACGCCAGCTTATAACACGGAAAATTTTGTTTCGTTGTTAAGGAGAGATGGGAAACCTGAAATCGAACTCACGTTCGGTAACAATTTGCGACAACATTTTATTGTTGTTGATTTACCCAAAAGTATACTCATTACATTTACTGAAAGAATGGCGTTTCACTAAGGCCAATCTCTTAGATAATACGTAACACCTTTCGGACGGTCGTTTTACGACATGCCGTATGGCGTCATCGACACCTATATTCGCGGTAAATTTTGTATGTTGTGTGTTATTGAAATAACATGTATGCCTTACATATCCCATGGGCGGTTACAGTCAGACCTCAATAATCCGTCCACCGATAATCCGAATCCCGCGGTATCCGAACGGTAGCCAGCTGTAACCAAACTAATCTCTGTATAAACTACGTATATCAGTTTTTTTCAAAAGGTTTTAACTCGAGCTCGTTATTACCTTTTAGTCGTTCATTCTTTTACTCCTTTGGCGGCTTTATCTTTTACTTTTTCAATAGGTTTTAACCTGAAGCTGTCTTTTGAGGTGTTTAATCTTAACACCCCTTTTGCCTCTGTTATAGTAGGAGGTTATATTACCTTATGGCAATAAACTCAGCTCGGGCTATGCCCTCGCGAGATTATTTGGCATTACCCCTCGGTACCGTGTTATCATTTACTTTTTATCAATATTAGCGTTGGGTTATCGTGATTAATATTTCATAGACGCGATGTCCTCACAATATTATCATGAAAATAAGCGCATAGAAGGTATATTCTTTATTTCTCCGATCAATAGAGTTAGGCAGGTACAGATATATTACAAGTATATCAATTCATGCTAATTGATAGCGATGTGTGTACTTTAGGAGAGTTCATATATCATGTATACAGTTATGTGTATGTTGTAAACACAATATCTACATTGACAAAATGTCACAGGTAAATATGCACATATAATACCTACACAGCATGTGTTATGCTTCTGTCATTCAGCTCATTTATCACATGCACAACTCCTGTATATCAATAGAAGCATTCTTATACAACCAAATGACGCATTTAAGGAGGTTCTCTATTAGTTTGCTTCACATTTTTAAGATTTTTTCAAATGCAAGATATTTCAGACTGTAGAGAATATACAAAAGCATGATATTGACTTTGGGTAATTCCTAGGTAAAAAGTTGTTAGATGTTGATAGGTGAAGAGTACTCTGCTTGCATTTATTGACGAAATTTTAAAGTTACAAAAGGTTTGTCTGTACAAACGTACTGTTGTTTGAAATTCAATATCGGGGGGGGGGGGGGGGGGGGAGGGATGGCTTGGTAGTTTAGAGAAATCTTAGAATTGTGACAAACGTCGGGGGAGAGATTGAAGTGAGTGAATGAAAGAATTCTTTCAAAATTGAACAATAGCAACTATATAGAACAGTATAAGGACTGAGGTTTCACCAATTTTCAATGTATGCTTCATGGTGTTACGTCGTTATTGTGTTCTTTTTAAGAATCCTCGGCTCTGTGGCTACTCTGAGGTTGTCAGGTTCTCGTAGTTTTTAAGTAATATAGAGTCTACTCTTAACTCTTAAAATAAACTTTGGGAAGGACGTGAATCAAGAATGGAACATGCAGCCCTCCGGATGATAATTACGCGGCGCTTTTATCCACTACGCTATAAAGGGCACAGCAGATCTACATCCTGCTACATCAGCGTATATGTCTCCGCGTTATGCTACAACCTATCCCCTGATATCCTGCTATGGTATTCAGCCGTATCGCTATATTGAGCAAGCCAATCAAATAACGCCCGTTCAGCGATAGCGGCAAACTGTTTTCTTTTTGGCTTTGTTCCGCGTGCTCACGGCGTGATTCAGATTAACCAATGGGAGGGCTATTAGATAATAAATCTGATTCTCATCGCAGGCTCCCGCTAAGCTCCAAATCGCGCTCTCTTAGATTTCCACGAGCGACATCACTAGACAACAGTGTATGGAGTTCGAAATAGTTTGACTGAAAACAAAAAGACTATAAATAGCGCCGAGTAACCACCCGTCAGTGATACGGCTGAATACCATAGCAGGATATCAGGGGATATGTTGTAGTATAACGCGGAGACATTTGTAGCAGGATGGCAGATCTAGAAATTTTGTCAGTATGAAATCCGTGTTGTTCATTTTACGGGTGAACCGGAAGAATGACCGTTGCGACAATACCTAGCACGTGCAATGCATCCCGAGTTGTCAATTGCATCGTCGTCGAGGAAGAATACACGTGCACGGATTAACCCATTTGTACCATAAGGTCGTGCAATGTGTGCTCTTTACCGAAATTATCACATTTTTATTTCATTACATTCATTAGCCTATATCCGTCCTTGAAAGATGAACGCTACTTTCTTAAATCCAGGTTATGATTAATGCCTCGTTTACACTAAACCACGATTAGGCCACGATGGCCACGATTCAATATCTTTTTTTAAATCGCAACTCAACTTATGAAGCGTGGGGTAGCGCAGATAGAAATCGTGGTGATCGCAACGGATCTCAATGATCTTGAGGCATCTCTATAATCGTGTCAAAATATTAAACATGTTTAATATTTTGCCACGATCATGCCGATTTTTTTAGTGATCGTTTCAGAACGTGGTAGGGCGTAGTAGAGCGTTATCATCGGGACAGAGTGCATTAGAGCGTATTAGAGCGCACAAAAGCGCAATGGAGCGTATCGAGATGATCGTAACACATCGTGCAAGATGTTACTTCAAATGTCCCCACGATTCTAACAACATGTATTGCGCTCTATTTCGATTGTTTTACGATCTCCTGCGTTGCGTCACGTTGTCTACATTATAGGCCTGTTTGCGGACGTTTTAGCAAGCTGTACTACGAATACCGTTCACGCTCTACCACGCTGTACCTCGCTCTGTTACGTTCTGTCACGATCTATAACGCTCTCAAATTTTTGCACTACGTTCTGTTGCGTTGGGATTTTCCCTATAAATTGTCTCACGTTGCCAAGCGACAACCATTGTGATCTAACTGTCAGTAGCATAACAGGTATCGTCATTCAAGACACATCATGGCACCCAAAAAAGCA
This sequence comes from Steromphala cineraria, assembly GCA_916613615.1. Classification (NCBI taxonomy): domain Eukaryota; kingdom Metazoa; phylum Mollusca; class Gastropoda; order Trochida; family Trochidae; genus Steromphala; species Steromphala cineraria. Next base: position 13,430,223 of record OU744729.1, read on the forward strand.
AAGGGCAAGGGAAAGGGCTCCGAAATTGCCATCGCTTCCCGAATGCATGAGAACGATGCATCTTCTAACCCAGACACCATAGAGAGGAGAGTTACCAATTCAGACAATTCTCCATGTTGAACTCGCTGAATGAAGTGACATAATATATACATAACATGTACTTCTTATACCAATAGAAATAATCGTGTTATTCGTGCTCGTAATTGTCACATAAAAAGCAACAAAAGGCAACAGATCGTTGTGAACGTATCAAAGCGCGAGAAACCGCAACAGATCGTATGATGGAATCGTAATGATCGCAAACGGTCGCTTTAGATCGTCAAGCATTCGTAACACATCTTCTCTGAAGCGCAACACGTCGGATTTTAACTCGTACTAATGCGTACTAGGTCGTATTGCAACGTATCAAAACGTAACAGAACATTCAAAAACGAAAAGAATGAATAAAAAGTGGCACGATCATAAAGATCTACTGCGAAAATTGGTTCGTATCAGATCGGTATAATCGTGGCCTAATCGTGGTCTAGTGTAAACGAGGCATAAGAAAAGTTAGTCCGCCTTAACCACCTATTGGGGCAAAGTGAGCCGCTGATTCACGTTCCTACATTGCTCTTACACCTATTTTATCGTCATACCTAACCATACATATAAAACAGATTCAATATATCCGAATGACTCATTTATTTCATGACGAATATGAATTGTTCAACAGAAATTCGCAAGGAATTGTCATTTTCGTGGCACCAATTTAGTGCATGGAAATAATGAATCTTAAGTCTTTAACGCGACAAAAAAAACCCAATGAAATGATATTCACACTATTGGCACTTTCTCGATTAGAAAACTGAGGCATAATTTGCTCACCACGGAACATAACTTCCATTGGATTTGCAAAGAAAGTAACTCAGCCTCAAAGTTCACATTCCTATCAATTTCGATGCAACTTATCATATTTCGTATTCTTTCTGCAAAACCAGCAGTCTTCTTCGTGAGTGACCTGGATGAATATCGCTGACTGGGCATAATTTACGCCATTGACAGTACGTGTTAAGAACAAGAACAAGAACAAGAACAAGAAGTTTATTTGTATATCAGGCCTCGTGGCCAAAAGTACAATATTTACAGTATATGCATCGTTTTGCGCATGTACAGGCGACATTTCCATACATTTACACAGGTAGAATTCGTTTTAAATACAATGCAAGATTTGTTATTTGTTGTACATTTTTAGTTGAAAGTAACAGTGTGAATTTCTCATGAGTTGGATATGTATAATAATAGTATGGTATAAACTGTTGTCTGCTTTGAGAATAATATGGACACTAATAAAAAATGAAATTCATCTTCAACTACATTATCATTACATTTCGTACATCTGATCAAGGCTTCATCAATATTAACATTGTATCGACGTTGTTGAATATTTAATTTATGACTTGAGCATCGTTGTTTAAAATATTGGATAAAACTATTTACATGCCCACAATCTTGAGCGATCCATACATACGAAAACCAAGTGTGCATAAGGAGTACACGTACACGTGACACCCAGTTTACATAACCAATGTCATCAAATGACTTCAGCATCTCGTAACATGCCTTGGGATGGCGCTGTCTACACCAGTATTTAACACAGCGACTATAATAGTTAACACACATGTTAGTTCTTCCCACTTCCCCAAGTATAGCTTTACTAGATACATATTTGCTAACGCCAAATTACTTTTTAAAGAAAAGGCTTTGTACTGTCTCAATTTTGTCTCTAAATGTAAAACCCGATATTTCGGATCCGTATAACAGTATATAGGTGCATCTTACTGTCAAAAATTTGAGTTATAATCTTAAGTGGGAGAGAAGGGTAATTCCTGATAATTCTAAATATAGGGAAACAGGCTTTCTTTGCTTGTAGCGCTAATGTTTCACATGCCCTGGACCATATTAATCTGGATGAAAACATGATTCCTAGATATTTGTAATAAGATACTACTTCCATATTGTCTCCGCCATAAATCCATTTCTCTGTGCTTTTTCAGAACAGAGTAATTAGTGAAAACGTTCAAGGATATGCTGAACAGTAACATCCTAATGCATAAACGATTCTTCATTGAATTTATTAAGCAGCTTTCTTTGATCTTTGAAAATGTTCTTTGTGTATCTTCATTTTATTTTACTTAGAGAAATATCTATCTTTATGTAATCTATAACCGCGCGTTATTCGCGTCTCTCCAATGGTGTCTCATAAGTGGAAAGATTTTGTAGCAAAATACATTTTAGAAATTTAACGATCACCCCTGACTTAGCTTCCTGATTACATCAATCATACAAACGAAATTCGCGTGGTACCTTGTGCGGGTTTCTATCTTAGCATGTGATACGAAAGCAGGCTTTTCATTGGCATGCTGGATTTCCAGCTCAGACATATGATTGGCTGAACCACCATCAAGGTAGTTTATGAAATTCATAGTTACACCTTACTTGAGATTGATAATTTTTGAGTGGAACATTTTCCGATCTAAGTTTCGGGTTATTGAGGTTGTTATTGATTTATTTTAATAAAACGCCTTCTACGTGTATATTCTTGGATAAATTAAAAACGATATCATCAACGTGTAATATAGCAAGGTGACTTTATAAACATGTTTACGACTTACTAGATTATTAATAAACAGATGTTGCTCGCGTCAATATTTCTATTTATGCGAAGCTAATGAAACATAAGTATATATTGACTTCATAGGCGCTGGCAAGTTAAAGATGTGGTAATTAGATTTATTTAGATATTTCCTCGTATAGGTTTCAGGTTCAAAGCATACACACCATAATTGAATCCCGAGCTTTGATCGAATGCAAGCTGAATGCATAAAGTACAGTAGAACTCGCATATAACCACTGTGTATAACCGTACACCGGAACTAGCGAGGTGTACGGCGGAGAAAAGTTGCTAGCGAGGAGCGTGATCGCAAACGAGATCACTTAAAAAGCATTCATCGCCGTTTTATCAACTTTTTCAATGTTATTATCATGTCAATAGCTTTCCGAATCAGAGATAGCAAATATGTTACTAACAACAGCATTACTCGCAACTTTCATTGTTACTGTCCCTTGGATACAGAATGACAACCACATACATTTGACTAAGTATGTGTGCTAAAATAAACACACGAATGTTGATTATTTGAAGTAAAATATTACCTAACTTTCGATTTCGGCTCCTCGTTAGCAACATTTCTCCGCCGTACACCTTGCTAGTTCCGGTGTACGGTTATACACAGTGATAACGAACTCCAAGGGACCAAAGAATTTAGCTCGCTATATCCGGTGTTCGCTACTCGCACTTTGCCGCCATGCATAGGGCTGTTGACGGGACTTAAAACATTGTTCGTTATATCCGATTGTTCGCTAAATCCGAGTTCGCTATATCCGTGTTCTACTGTATAACAAATTGTACGAAGAGATTTCTTTGGTATTTGAATACTCGAAATGAAATAAAAATATATTCTTGATCCATGTTTCCACTGACTTGGAAATTTGGTGAAACTACCTTTTCCGGTGTTAACTTTTACACAGTGGCATAAGAAACAAAATGGGCCGTTACTCTGTAATAAGTAACTACTTTTACTTTATTTTTAAACTCCATCAAGGTTTTGATACCTTGACACACAGCAAGTTTGGTTAACCTATCTTAAATAGTTTCTGAGAAAAGTTGTCCCCTTTGACAACACCCTCGGCCAGAGTCCAAAAACACGGGAAAAGGGCAAAAGTCTGTAAACATTAATTTTGTGGATCTGATCTCCATCAAGGTATTGATACCATGAAGACACACAGCAAATTTGGTTATCCTATCTTAGGACGCACGGACGGGGGGATAATAAAGCGTACACGTGTTGGCGGAACGCTGGCAGAATTGAAATAAATGACAAATGAACAAAACACAAATATGAACTTTCTCGCTTTGCCGGTGTAAACTTAATTAACTCAGTGGTTTAAGAGGTAAAGCGTGCACGTGGCAGAACAATGTGCAGCAAAAAGGAGCGGATTGGAACGCAAGAGGCGTCTCTTATTACAAAATGTCTTCCTGTCTATAGATAAAGTTGGTAAAATCTAAACTCTTAAAGATACATTATCAGAGTTCAATATTTTTATAAGTAATTTTACTGTTTTCCTTGTATATTGTGCAAAATTTTGCGACCAACCTAAGGAAAATCAGACCAAAATTCATTAAATAGGAGATAATTACCAAAATACCAAAACGGCAGCCGGCATAAAGGCGAATCAAGTGTGGCCATCACCGAAAGCGGGTTCGTAAAATGCTATGCCCTCTTTACAGGGGGTACTGTGCTCTTGGCGTCGAAATAAGTATGTTATTGTTAATAAAAAAATGTAAATGTGATATCAAAATTTCGACGAAAGAATTTTCTAGAGATTGATGTATTCATATTCCCAATAACTAAATCCCGAACCGTATGCAAATATGATAATGTATCTTTAATACTAATATTAATTGTCATTTAGGGTCCTAAATTATTATCACAAAGCATATGAAATCGCATCCTCGATAATCCAGAGTAGCCTAAAAGGTGTGAATGTTGATATATATTCTTTTGATTTTATGATTCTTTCAATCTGATTCTCTTCTTCTCTATAACATGATTTTGAAGGTAAATCATAACTGCAGCATACTTGTATATGATAGATGAACAATATTCTTGTTTGATTCAAGTGAACATGAATTAATTTAAAAATCGTTTGAAAGATGTTGTTGATTTTATTTATTGAAAATTAACATTTAATCTGAAACTGCAAAAAACAAGCCAAGTAAGTTTTATGTAATATATCAAATTACCTACACAAATAAAACAAGAATACAGAGAATGAAAAGTATTTTCATATTCACTTCTGCAACGTGGAACTTTTTTAAATATAGCATTTGCATGTGAACAAACACATTATTAACTATCAATCATTGTATTATCAGTACAAACATTATCAGTACAAGATAGTGTAATCCCAATTATAACATTGTTACATTTGTGGCATGTAACTCTAGTACAAAACTTGAATTAAAGGGGACATTCCAGATTGGATTAATTTGTATGATTTGGATGGTTTAAGTTGTAAACCATTTTGAGTAGTCCAACATGTGGATAATCTGGATTCAAATTATCATTAATTTTCTCCGCCATGCTATCAACAATAAATACATTCTTACATTTTACAAGTTTATGAAAATATGTGATACAGATCTTCATATCAAATAATCAATATTTGATTTATTTGAGTTTTGATGACTTAGGATTACCTTTCAGCTTTGTTTAATATGTTTCAAACTTTTAGTATATTACATCTAGTAAAGTATATAAATGATACAATATTTAGTGTAGTATTATATATTAAGTATTTTACCATACAATTTATATATCACGTACGACTGTCTCACCTAGTACAATACACTATACAAAAATATATACTATACATAAAAATATCACTTTTATATTTGCCATCGAAAAGGTTATGAGAGACATTTTATCATATACACGTAAATATAAAATATACAGTACTTAAAGGGGCAGTAGCACGTTTTAAGGGGGAATATAAGGTGATGTCAGGAAAATGAAAATTAATAGTTCCATTTGAAAGACAATGCATTTAAACTAAATGAAGCAGTACAAATTCAAATATCTAATGTAAAATTTAGCCGTGTGATTTCTTTTTCTTACACACAATGAACTAACGGTGTTCACCAATGGATTTTAGGTGAATCTTCATACTTTGTCCATTGACTATGGAAGATTGGCTTGTGTAATGAGATTTTTAACAGTATCAAAATAATACATTGAGCGTTAAATTACAATTATCAGTAAAACATTTAAGATATAAAATCATCAAAAAACGTGCTACTGCCCCTTCAAACAAAAAATTAATTTATGTTCAGGTCATGAACATACGCACTCATTATTTATTCGTCAAAGATTTGTTAAAACATATTTTATTCACATGGAAAAAGATTTGGGAAAAGTTGTCCAACTTAAAATACATTCTCCTTGATAAGTTATTTACAATTGTTTTAGCAAACAAGACAGGTGATGAACAAGACCTAAGTATGAAGAGATAAGAAAAGGAGAAAACATCAATATGCTCATTAAATCGCTTATATATATAAAGGGACAATATAATATCATTACAATGGAAATAAATATATGAATACACCTCTGCAGAAATCATGACACGTGCTCGTGGTATGCCAGCATGTCCTGCTTCCCCGGAGTCACCCATCGCGCATGTGTACAAAAGCATTACCTGTGGGCGACCTGTAAAACTCGTTCTGTGTAACTCTAAAACATACTTTCCGTCAGTTACCCTTTCACAGTGTAAAGCCACAAACTAAGTAACTAATGCAAAACTAGTTTCCGATCAGAATTCTGATCAATTTGAAAGATTCCAACGTGGCACGTTCCGTCGTCAATAAAATGGCGTTTAAAACAGTGCCCTGTTGGACTCCAACACTTGCTCAAAAATTTCCAGAAGGGCGTGGCACGGTAAAAAAGTTCCATTGATCTTCAAAGATTAATAAATATGTTGATTTGCTCGGAGGAGTAGAAACTAAGATCTTAGAAAATGGTTTACATTTTATATCTTCAACAAGTTTCAACAGCAAAACGCCACGTGTACATAGAGTGCATGTGAACTGACGGCCATGGCTATAAGAGGGACAATTACGCTGTAGCTGTACAACTATTCCAGACCTATTTGCTTCAAATCACAGTCGATTGTTAAAAAAATATTCTGATTTAACGAATCTGACCAAAGACAACGGTTCCGTGTTTTTTATCAATAGGATATGTTAAAAAAGAATTGAGTTTAATTGGTTATTGCAAATGATTATATATAATTATCAATGGATCTAATGTGATGGCTAAGAAAAATATTTTATATTCAATTGTCACTCCTATGCAAGGATAATGCAATTTAAATTGATTTTTCAGAAATAATTGGATGTCAGTGTCCTGGTGGAATGTGACACGTTGTCAACAATATGTGTGTACTCCTTACCCAGACTATATGTAACTGGTGCATCATTCGGGGACCTTCGATGTCATGTTGTTGTGTAATACAGTTCTTGAGGATATATTTTCAGTTTAAAAAGCATTCATCTGCTACTTGATAAACGCCATTTGAAATTCGTCTACATTGCATTCCTTTGTTAGGAAGTAATACTCTCAACTCATTTAGTAAAGTTTGTCATATGTGACCAGTAATAAGAGCTTATATCGTCAATAAAGACCAATTTGTACGGCTCTTTCTTACCAACCGCCTGTTGCCTTAAGTATGTTGAGGAAATCGAAGCCCATCACAAGGTAACAAAGCCCAAGCTCTGTGTTATATTCACAACAAGGCAAGGAACATGCGATCTATTCAACCGTTACAGACACCGCAACACCATACAATACATAGGTAAATTAAAACCTAGCAGGACAATTTGTTAAGACGTCAGAGAGAGCAACAGTTTGCAGTTCGGAGGCTAGCAATGTCGGTAAATTGGCAATTTCGGGAGAAATTCAAGCAATGCAATTTCAACGTGGATGCACGCAAAAGCAAAGTTGGCAGAAAATTTCAAAAATGAACGCTGAATGGACCCATTAAGACACGCTGGCATATCTGTCCTATCGACGTTTCTAGCATTTTGTTCACGTGTGCAATGCAAGCCACGATCCCTTAAAATGACCAAGCCGTATTAACCACACTTATCGATATAGGCATTTCCTTTTTTACATAAAAAGATATGCATTAAAATTAATCCAATTTTCCTAAAACCAAATCTGTAGGGATGATCATATTTCGGTCTCAATCTATTTACCCTCACATGTAGAAAGATAAATCCACATCTGATTAATTTTACTCTTTATGAATAAAGATATTGTATTACCTCATGTTTAAATATGTATACATATATATATCAAACATAGACAAGTGTTTAAAAGAAACGCTACTAAGTTTTCAACATCGCCAAAAACAAAATTCTATTACTTGATCGATTCGGTTTTGAATGTATTTGGCAGGCATATGTCTTGTGAAGAAGTATACACATTTTCATTCTTCAGGAAAAGATACTTTTGATTTTGTGTCATTTCATACGCACATGGGTAGCATCGAAATTTATAGCTGCTATTTTTGCACAGTATCTTCAACATTTAAGTTTATAATTGATAAAGTATGGGTTTTAGGTAAGAAAACAATGTTGTCGATATAATGCACTTTATTTGATGTAAATTCGTTGACAAAAGTACAATTTATCTCTGCTATCCCGAGAATCCAAATCAATGTTTTTTTATAAAGTGTGTTTCTCGCAATGTTGAAAAGATAGTGTTTCAAAATTTTACGTAAAAGTACGTTAACTTCTGAAGAAATGATGAGACCATGTTTTAGTCGTATCAATCAACAGTGGATTAAATTATTTTTCAATTTGTATGGTATCGTTTCTTTTAGACATTAGGTTATCGATCTTCATATTGTATCAGATGTTTCATTCACTCAATGTTGAACATAACTGGGTGAGCTTGTTACATTTGTATTTCTCCGTATGGTTTAAACATATATTTTTTCGCAAATGAAATGAGGATTGGTGAACAAGCCACGGGGCTTATTTGAACACCGCTCCTAAATACAACAGAGAAAGCTGGACATAATATACAATAAGATCCAAATTAATATAAATAATTGATGGAAACAGATCAACTCAGTCTGTGTCACATAATGTTTTTGGAGATGGCTATAGGATGCTGCAGTATGAATGATATTACATCTATAGTACATACATAAACAAATGAGTAAATGTTAATTATTGAAAGCGGTAACTTTTTCTAATGAACTGATGTAAGGATTTTAGGATGTTGTTCTATTATCTAAGGATTCGTTTCCCTACGATACCGTTTTAATATGATCATATCCTTGTGTACAGAAATCCATATTTGTTCTTACGTTATGGTAGTTTCGACAGACACACAGATAGTGAAGCGTATCTCCGTATTAAAGTCCTCATGTCCCACATGTCCAGGTACAAATGCAAGCTACATTAAAGGGACAGTAGCACGTGTTGAGGAGAATATAAGGAGATGTTAGGAAAATGTAAATAAATGGTTTCAAATGAAAGATAATGTATTCACACTAAATGAAGCCGTAATAAATAAAAAAATAATGTAAAGTGGCCATGTGATTCCCTTTTCTTACGATTGCCGCCAATGGCGTTCTCTGTTCTCTGACTATGAATGATTGATTTGTGTAATGAGATTTTTGACATTATCAAAATAATACATTTAGCATTAACGTACATTTATCAGTGAAACATTGTTAATGTAGAATTCTCCAAAAACGCCCTACTGCCCGTTTAATATATCTTCATATCAAACTAAAACATACCTCTTACAATTGATAAAGTTTTAAAAGGACCAAATCGTGTGAATTTTGACACAGTTTGATATACTTGAACAGGATAGAATGAGATAACAAAAACATTTAAAATCATATATTAATCAATGGAAGGTTTATCTATTAGTCTATTAACAAACATTTTTACCTTATTCTCTATTCTATTAACTAATATTAATCCAGTTGCAGATATTGCATATGAGAACAGTTATCCCTCCATATTGATTGTCACAGCTTTTAACTTTAATCCCTTTATCCCTTCACGCTGCGTATCGACTTTAAAATAAATGTAGAATATTCCGCTGAGTTCAAACACAGTATGTTTATCTCCTAATCATAGAACTGGATTGAGTTAAAAAATCTCACAGGTATTGATATACAGACCGTTGCGTATTTAAATTTACATGAAAAGCTGCATCAAAACATAGCTGTGATAAATATACAGTTTCTTATGAAAATCGGCTGTGACACCTGGATTACTGATACCTTAGATATCGAATAGGATTAGATAAGCAGTTAACACAGTTATTGAAAATATATATAAAATATTCAATTAACGTACATCGGTAAGATTCGTTTCCGCTGTTTTTTTTAGCATGATAAGAACATTTCATCTTTTTTCTATGACATGATTTTTTTAAAGAATTATTTTATTAATCAAGTCAAACTACTATTCCGTGACACATTATGGTGACTAAAGTTGTACTTAAAAGTGTGCATATTCCAACTCTCCCTGTACACATCTTATTGATGAACCAAAGAAGGCACTTCAAAAACTTTTGTTTACTGATCCACGTGTAATCAACTCAAATCATACCTCACTTTTATTCAAATTATCACATTTTTCTAAAACTGCTCTTAGTATTTTTAAGCCAACTATACTGTATATTGTGAGAGAGTATATGTATGTTCTCGATATCATTCCGTAAGATTCATGAGAATAAGATTCTATTCTGTCTCTTCTGTCCGTTCTGTTCTGTTCTGTACTGTTCCTGAGCCTTTATTGATCTTCATCTTCCCAACCCCTTTTGACAAAGACCTTAAGGAGTGGAGGGCGCTTTGTGTTCATATCAGGACCCTACCTTTTTTTTGACAAAGACCTTAAGGAGTGGAGGGCGCTTTGTGTTCATATCAGGACCCTACCTTTTTTTCTAATTGTGACAGTGACAATGGAGTCAAACTTTCCATCGCTCATGACTATCCTACATGTATATCAGTTTACAATAACCTTTAGCTCCTTCTGTTACTTGATCAATTATATTGTTTGATGTTTTACCTAAAGGTCGACTGTTACCTTAAGCACATACTTTAATGTCTAAAATAGGTATTCGTGGACAAATGTGAAAAATAGTTTCCCTGATTAAATCATCGTAATTGAGTTAAAGACAAAGAATCAACACATTGATGTACATCTTCAAACATTAATAATTGTTGATCCAGTAACTATCACGACTCCTAGTCTTCGTTTTGTTTTTAAACTGACTGGCAAAAGACAGTATAGGCTACAGTTAAACTTACCACATGTATTATTTTCAATTACAAATATTTCGAATTTCTTATGTATCATTCTTAAACTGATAAGAACAAGAGTTAAATTATATTCAAAAATTCAATTTTGTCTGTGAACACCTTTAATTCATTTCATATAAGAAGAAGGAATCGCATGGTTGAACTTAATATTATATATTTGATTTATTACTGCTTCATTAAGTCTGAAAACATTGTCTTTCAGTTGGAACCATTAATTATCAGTTTCCTGACATCACCATATAATCCCACTAAAACGTTCTACTGTCTCTTTAACAAGTTTTTACCTAAGTAATAAAATACAAGTTATTAAGATGACTTTCTAAAATATAACATATTACAAACGTGATACTGCAACACACATGAAATGGTATTAACATCAACATAAGTTCAAAAGAAATGAAACAAACGTTTGCGCAGCTGTATTTACAGCTTCTAAATGTCTATGAAAAGATCGAACTACTGATGAAGAAAATACAGACATATAAGTCTTGCAAGCAAAGCTATACATTTGAATTATCATGAATACGCAATATAACTTTCAGATTGACGTGTCACCTATACCGTTTGTGTATAGGTTCAATTTCTGCTTACTTGGAGAATTATACTCTTCTTATGTCAATATCAATTACTAACGGAAGAGTAGATGGTAGTTAGAGGAATGCAAAGTTATGATGGAATATGGACTTATCTGACGTTTAGTTTGTTGCAGAAGGGTTTGAATATTAACACTCTGGATGTGTCGATAGTACATGAATGGACCTCATAAAGTGAATAATTGTCCAACGAGTTATAAAGCGTGGCGCCAGGTGTCAGAAGATCTAAGCATAGGCGTACATGAAGCTCGCTCGCGTCTTTACTTATCTTGATATAAACTACGTTTTAAATTTGTAGTTTTAAGGGTTTTGAGATATATTGACAAAATAGATTTATTTTGTTATAAACATTTGTACTGATAAAATAAATTTCATTCGATTTATTTGAATTTTTAAAAATATCTGTATATAGTCTAAGTCGGGAAAAGGTAAATCAACATTATGAAATTCATAGCATTAAGACAACATACATGTTTCCAAATATTATCATGCTTTTTCATTTTTACGTATTAGGGTTAGATTAATCCTAACAAAACACCTGAATAAACTCCTGATTTGCGTTTGTACGCTTATGATGGTATTTTGAAATTGCACTTTCATTTCCTATTAATGCAAAATTGACGTTTAGCCTTAAACAAGAGCATTATGAAAACATAGTTATATTTATTATCTGTATAATCATTTTTGTATTTCTCAAGAACCCTTCAATGTTAATTTAAACATACTTTAGAAAAAGACAAAATTAAGACTTTTCCAAAATGTTCAATAACAAAGTAAATGCAAAACCTCAACTATTGCTACAAACGATTTTGTGAAATAAAGTAAAGCAGTTGCTATAACGTCCCCCTTCGCTATATGAATGTATTTCTGCTTCCAATAAAGAAACATTTATGATGATGTATATCGATATATATCGCCACGTGTCTTCTCTTTACATAATAAACAAACCAACATATGCTCCTTAAGCTATTGGTCCCGTTTGTCCAGCCTATATGAGTCAAACTCGCCCTAAACCAATCAAAAATCAGCTGGAAGTTTCTCAACCAATGGCTGATAATTATTCACGACCAATATCGGGTCCAAAGACTATAAAAGGAAACTGCGTTTGGGTTCCAATTGCTGTTGTCCCATATCAGTCACTTAGTAGCTACGTATAGTTGCTAGACCTTACTGGACTTGACAGCACACACAAGGAAACCATGAGGTGGTGGATATTACTTCTATTGGTGCTTGTCACCATGGTGGCAATGGCCCAAGGTAAGAAACGTTGTGTTATCATTATCTCTACATATCTAGAAGCTGAAAAGCTGTAGAAGAAGAAGAAGAACTTTATTCAGTATAAAGGCCACAGGCCCATGTACATAATAAATATATGGTTTTGGTGCTAGATAATGAAACATCTTTATATTTAAAAGGTTAATGTATAGTATAAGTTTAAGTATAAGCTGTAATTTTTCAATGAGTTGAAATCCTCGCAATGAAATATACATTTCTTATATTGTGTATTTTGTGTATTTGCGTATCAGCAGATTAAAATTGTCATTTTCAATACCAACGTGTTATCTCTTTTGAAGAAGGCGAAATGACGAGTCAAGAATGCGGATTAAGATAAATAGCAAATATGCCAAACATTTATAATTATTTTTCGACATTCTTGCAGTGAAAGAGAACAGTCGTGTCCCGTATTCCAACAAGGTGTCAATATTTGCATCTAAATTATGAGTTCATTTTGGAAGAGCAGGTCGTGCTTGACCAAGATATTACATTTTACTTATCTCGCTTTTCAAGAAATAATACTTAATCAATAATAATAATCCATAAGAACTCTCAGTGACCAAACGTAAAATTGATATGTGAAAGAAAAATGGTAACAAACCCTCCTTTTGACGTCGTTTGATATCCTAGACCGGAAATGATACCCTGTTATGGACGCACGCTCTACAAATTGCTTGTGAATCTCAGTTGATGATATTGTACAACAACGATATTCGATAGGAAATGACAAATATTTAACTAAGGATGTGATTTATTATCCCACTTTGGTAAATGCGGTTCAACAATCCTGTCCCGTTTATCGTATTAAACCATCGTCAATAAAGTAGAACGTTATAATCGTCTCTTTTCTGTTAGAGGACTTATCTAAATCGTCTTCTTAAGAATCCGTCTTCGTAACATTCACATCACCAATTATCATTTAAAGTGAGTGAGTTATTGTTTTACGCCGCTTGGGCAATATTTCAGTTATTAGCGGCGTCAATTTATCTATGTATGTACCATGTATCTGCTATGACTGTATTGAATTGATTGTTAATACATCACTAACAACTATTTTTTATTTCCATGTTCTATAGGACAAAGAGGTAAGATTCTTTAGTTATTCGTTTTCCTATGGTGAAGGAAACAATTTCAAGTTGCATTTTTCCTACAGTTATGTGGCATGTGGGCGACGGTTTAACCGAACAATTAACTACATCAAACATGTACTTTAAATTGAAAAATATCAATGTAAATTTAAATGTTGAATGTAATTATTCTGTTACCTATACCTTACTCTCAAATGTTGAATGTAATTATTCTGTAAGCTATACCTAAATGTTAAATGTTATTATTCTGTTAGCTATGCCTTACTCTTAAATGTTGAATGTAATTATTCTGTTAGCTATTCCTTACTCTTAAATGTTAAATGTAATTATTCTGTTAGCTATTCCTTACTCTTAAATGTTGAATGTAACTATTCTGTTAGCTACACCTTACTCTTAAATGTCGAATGTAATCATTCTGTTAGCTTTACCAATAACAACGCCAATAACTATTGGCATTAGCAACACCATTTTGTTTCAACGTTCCTCAATATTTTCCATGGATAAATTATCCACTTGCCATTTTTTGATGCAATGTATGTGACAACAGGATCATCCTTTTTTTATTTGAGAGATCGTCCAACCTATCAATGTCTTGTAGTATCTTATATGTTATACTTAAATTATTTTCCCCAAAACAACTTTTCCATTAACTTATTTCTAACAGGCTATTGAAAGCAAACAGGTGAAATGTGTCTCCTTTTTTCACTTTTTTCTAAAACATAGTCCTCTTTCGTTGCTATGTCAATTTGTTTTAAAAAATAACCGATAATTACTTTGTTCCAAAATGCCATTATTCAATAAATATTTTCAACATGCAATGTTTTGTCAAAGAAATCAGCTATGTTTTATCATGCATTTGTTAAATGATAATTAACCATTATATGAGTAATCACTAATTTATCCGAAAAATTGCCATTATTCAATTAATCCTTTCAAAATTCATTATGCTTTATGATGAACCATTAATTTGGAAATATAGAAATAATAATCGTATTTAAGGGGATTTATTTGAAAAGTAATTCTAAACTTTAAGTTATTTCTGTGTCTTCATACAATTATCAAAATAATGGAGAATTTGTTGAACGTATTTCAGTACATTTGTAATTCATGAATGAAAGTAATACATGAATGTCTACAAAATATGTTTCTTGTTTGTCTTTTCAGGAGTAGTAAAAGGAACATTAGGTGAGAACCGCATTAATTATAGAAATTAATAATATGTTCACATACTTGCCTATCTATGTACAAATAACATGTATATGTAAATTTCTTTTATATCTTTGAGACATCATTGAATGGGGAAATGATAGAACCATTTTTATGTAAGTTTTGACAATTGAATGATCCCTAACTTAAATATAGAAAATATGAAACAACATTGTTTGTGTTTTATCGTCAGATTTAGCAATTGAATAATCGCTATCATAAGTCATTGAAAATACGAAACAACATTGTTGTGTTTTAACGTCAGTTTAAAAATTGAATGATCATTAACATAAATCATTGAAAAAACGAAACAATTTCCATTTTGCAGCGCCTCCTCCAGTAGAAAGTGAGTAAAGCACAGACCTTTGGAACTGTAAAAATAATGTTTCTCTATCAATAGAATGCTACCGTATGTAGCATGACCACACAGAATAAAAAACATAGACATATTTTCTAAACCAGGTCATTTTGGGATCTTTTTCAAAATATACAGCATGTGGCGTTAAGAAAGTATGTGGGATTGAGAATTAAGATAGAACATAAGGTATTTTCAGCTAGTAAGTGTTTGGAAATGTTAGTCATTCTATTGTATAAGTCACAGCATTTGGCATGTTGAAAATTATGTAGTAAATTATGGTTATAATTGTAAAGGAGTTTTCTATAAGTATAATTTATGTTAATATTTGAATGATTCCTTTTTCTCCATCGTAATATCGACATCTTATATAGGGAAGTTTTGTAGAACGATTTATGGTGAATTGTTGTAAAAAATACTGAGAAACGTAAAGCTGTCTTTGTTGTTATGATGTATTATTTTCTTGTTGTATTTTAACGTCAGATTTAGCAATTGAATAATCACTAACATAAGTCATTGAAAATACAAAACAACATTGTTGTGTTTTAACGTCAGTTTTAAGAATTGAATGATCACTAACATAAGTCATTGAAAATACGAATCAACATTGTGGTGTCTTAACGTCAGATTAAACAATTGAATAATCCCTAACTTAACTTATTGTCATTCCAAAAAAAATTAAATGTACCAGTTTTTGCAGCTTGTTTAGTAAACCAGTAGTCGACATTTCGAAAACTCCCGTCTTTATTCACTCAAGTCTGATAAATGATCAACAGCGTCATTATGTTTACCAAATGTTGGTGTGAAACTATTTGTTTCAGGAAGTCCACAAATACAAATTTATGTCGAAAGATAGGAAATCAAAATATATAAGATGTGACCCCATCTGCCTATATCATATGCCATTGTTCGCAAGATTTACCCATTTGCACATGCAAATTGCAAACATTGAAATTGAATTGAAGTGCAAACTAAATCAAAATTATATGATATTTTGATTATTATATCCAAGTGAGTGAACAAACCTATGGGAGGCAGCCTATAATTCATTTCTTGGAATAGATGATTGATTTAGAATTGTCAGCATTTCCAACAAGAGTTTATATAAAATTTTATATGACAATATTGAAATGACAATTCTAATGTTAAGAAATGCATGCATGCACGTATGCATTGTAATAAATATTTAAAGATATCAAATTCAAATTATATATTCAACCGATACATGAAAATAGCGCCAGTGACACATTTTTTCCCTTTCTCCAGCCAAATTTATTGATAATAATTTAGTATTCTGATATTCGGTTCGATCAAATACTTTAAAAGTATCCATGATTTTTTTCAAAAATCCAGATTCTGCATTTGAAAGAAAATGTACTTTCGCTTTTATGACCAATTACAATGTAATCAGTGATGGGCCGATGGCTACGTTCTTACAAGTGATATATTAGCATGTAACCGTTTGGAATGTTAGTCTTTCTATCAATGGCCCGTTTGACATATCGATAAGCAATTAATAATTTATGGGTATACTATTAAAATAATTTTCTCAGTAAATTAACAACTTATGTCTTATATCCATATATATATCACCATCAAATCAAAGGGGTAAATTGTAGAACGACTTAGAATCATCAAATTGACCTTGTTGTTATGATTTACAATTTTCCATTTTGCAGCGCCTCCTCCAGCAGAAGGTGAGTAAAGCACAGACCTTTGGAACTGTAAAAATAATGTTTTCTCTATCAATAGAATGCTACCGTATATAGCATGACCACATTGATTAAAAAACATAGACATATTTTCTAAACAAGGTCATTTTGGGATCTTTTTCAAAATATACAGCATGTGACGTTAAGAAAGTATGTGGGATTGAGAATTAAGATAGAACATAAGGTATTTTCAGCTAGTAAGTGTTTGGAAATGTTAGTCATTCTATTGCATAAGTCACAGCATTTGGCATGTTGAAAATTATGTAGTAAATTATGGTTATAATTGTAAAGGAGTTTTCTATAAGTATAATTTATGTTAATATTTGAATGATTCCTTTTTCCCCATCGTAATATCGACATCTTAAATAGGGGAGTTTTGTAGAACGATTTATGGTGAATTGTTGTAAAAAAAACGAGAAACGTCAAGCTGTCTTTGTTGTTATGACGTATTATTTTCTTGTTGTATTTTAACGTCAGATTTAGCAATTGAATAATCACTAACATATGTCATTGAAAATACGAATCAACATTGTGGTGTCTTAACGTCAGATTAAACAATTGAATAATCCCTTACTTAACTCATTGTCATTCCAAAAAAATTTAAATGTACCAGTTTTTGCAGCTTGTTTAGTAAACCAGTAGTCGACATTTCGAAAACTCCTGTCTTTATTCACTCAAGTCTGATAAATGATCGACAGCGTCATTATGTTTACCAAATGTTGGTGTGAAACTATTTGTTTAAGGAAGTCCACAAATACAAATTTATGTCGAAAGATAGGAAATCAAAATATATAAGATGTGACCCCATCTGCCTATATCATATGCCATTGTTCGCAAGATTTACCCATTTGCACATGCAAATTGCAAACATTGAAATTGAATTGAAGTGCAAACTAAATCAAAATAATATGATATTTTGATTATTATATCCAAGTGAGTGAACAAACCTATGGGAGGCAGCCTATAATTCATTTCTTGGAATAGATGATTGATTTAGAATTGTCAGCATTTCCAACAAGAGTTTATATAAAATTTTATATGACAATATTGAAATGACAATTCTAATGTTAAGAAATGCATGCAAACGTATGCATTGTAATAGATATTTAAAGATATCAAATTCAAATTATACATTCAACCGATACATGAAAATAGCGCCAATGACAAAATTTTTCCCTTTCTCCAACCAAATTTATTGATAATAATTCAGTATTCTGATATTCGGTTCGATCAAATACTTTAAAAGTATCCATGATTTTTTTTAAAAATCCAAATTCTGTATTTGAAAGAAAATGTACTTTCGCTTTTATGACCAATTACAATGTAATCAGTGATGGGCCGATGGCTACGTTCTTACAAGTGATATATTAGCATGTAACCGTTTGGAATGTTAGTCTTTCTATCAATGGCCCGTTTGACATATCGATAAACAATTAATAATTTATGGGTATACTATTAAAATAATGTTCTCAGTAAATTAATAACTTATGTCTTATATCCATATATATATCACCATCAAATCAAAGGGGTAAATTGTAGAACGACTTAGAATCATCAAATTGACCTTGTTGTTATGATTTACAATTTTCCATTTTGCAGCGCCTTCTCCAGCAGAGGGTGAGTAAAGCACAGACCTTTGGAACTGTAAAAATAATGTTTTCTCTATCAATATAATGCTACCGTATATAGCATGACCACATTGATTAAAAAACATAGACATATTTTCTAAACCAGGTCATTTTGGGATCTTTTTCAAAATATACAGCATGTGACGTTAAGAAAGTATGCGGGATTGAGAATTAAGATAGAACATAAGGTATTTTCAGCTAGTAAGTGTTTGGAAATGTTAGTCATTCTATTGCATAAGTCACAGCATTTGGCATGTTGAAAATTATGTAGTAAATTATGGTTATAATTGTAAAGGAGTTTTCTATAAGTATAATTTATGTTAATATTTGAATGATTCCTTTTTCCCCATCGTAATATCGACATCTTATATAGGGGAGTTTTGTAGAACGATTTATGGTGGATTGTTGTAAAAAAACTGAGAAACGTCAAGCTGTCTTTCTTGTTATGATGTATTATTTTCTTGTTGTATTTTAACGTCAGATTTAGCAATTGAATAATCACTAACATAAGTCATTGAAAAAACGAAACAACATTGTTGTGTTTTAACGTCAGTTTTAAGAATTGAATGATCACTAACATAAGTCATTGAAATTACGAATCAACATTGTGGTGTCTTAACGTCAGATCAAACAATTGAATAATCCCTAACTTAACTCATTGTCATTCCAAAAAAAATTAAATGTACCAGTTTTTGCAGCTTGTTTAATAAACCAGTAGTCGACACTTCGAAAACTCCCGTCTTTATTCACTCAAGTCTGATAAATGATCGACAGCGTCATTATGTTTACCAAATGTTGGTGTGAAACTATTTGTTTAAGGAAGTCCACAAATACAAATTTATGTCGAAAGATAGGAAATCAAAATATATAAGATGTGACCCCATCTGCCTATATCATATGCCATTGTTCGCAAGATTTACCCATTTGCACATGCAAATTGCAAACATTGAAATTGAATTGAAGTGCAAACTAAATCAAAATTATATGATATTTTGATTATTATATCCAAGTGAGTGAACAAACCTATGGGAGGCAGCCTATAATTCATTTCTTGGAATAGATGATTGATTTAGAATTGTCAGCATTTCCAACAAGAGTTTATATAAAATTTTATATGACAATATTGAAATGACAATTCTAATGTTAAGAAATGCATGCAAACGTATGCATTGTGATAGATATTTAAAGATATCAAATTCAAATTATACATTCAACCGATACATGAAAATAGCGCCAATGACAAATTTGTTCCCTTTCTCCAACCAAATTTATTGATAATAATTCAGTATTCTGATATTCGGTTCGATCAAATACTTTAAAAGTATCCATGATTTTTTTCAAAAATCCAGATTCTGTATTTGAAAGAAAATGTACTTTCGCTTTTATGACCAATTACAATGTAATCAGTGATGGGCCGATGGCTACGTTCTTACAAGTGATATATTAGCATGTAACCGTTTGGAATGTTAGTCTTTCTATCAATGGCCCGTTTGACATATCGATAAACAATTAATAATTTATGGGTATACTATTAAAATAATGTTCTCAGTAAATTAACAACTTATGTCTTATATCCATATATATATCACCATCAAATCAAAGGGGTAAATTGTAGAACGACTTAGAATCATCAAATTGACCTTGTTGTTATGATTTACAATTTTCCATTTTGCAGCGCCTTCTCCAGCAGAGGGTGAGTAAAGCACAGACCTTTGGAACTGTAAAAATAATGTTTTCTCTATCAATAGAATGCTACCGTATGTAGCATGACCACATTGATTAAAAAACATAGACATATTTTCTAAACCAGGTCATTTTGGGATCTTTTTCAAAATATACAGCATGTGACGTTAAGAAAGTATGCGGGATTGAGAATTAAGATAGAACATAAGGTATTTTCAGCTAGTAAGTGTTTGGAAATGTTAGTCATTCTATTGCATAAGTCACAGCATTTGGCATGTTGAAAATTATGTAGTAAATTATGGTTATAATTGTAAAGGATTTTTCTATAAGTATAATTTATGTTAATATTTGAATGATTCCTTTTTCTCCATCGTAATATCGACATCTTATATAGGGGAGTTTTGTAGAACGATTTATGGTGAATTGTTGTAAAAAAACTGAGAAACGTCAAGCTGTCTTTCTTGTTATGATGTATTATTTTCTTGTTGTATTTTAACGTCATATTTAGCAATTGAATAATCACTAACATAAGTCATTGAAAAAACGAAACAACATTGTTGTGTTTTAACGTCAGTTTTAAGAATTGAATGATCACTAACATAAGTCATTGAAATTACGAATCAACATTGTGGTGTCTTAACGTCAGATCAAACAATTGAATAATCCCTAACTTAACTCATTGTCATTCCAAAAAAAATTAAATGTACCAGTTTTTGCAGCTTGTTTAATAAACCAGTAGTCGACATTTCGAAAACTCCCGTCTTTATTCACTCAAGTCTGATAAATGATCGACAGCGTCATTATGTTTACCAAATGTTGGTGTGAAACTATTTGTTTAAGGAAGTCCACAAATACAAATTTATGTCGAAAGATAGAAAATCAAAATATATAAGATGTGACCCCATCTGCCTATATCATATGCCATTGTTCGCAAGATTTACCCATTTGCACATGCAAATTGCAAACATTGAAATTGAATTGAAGTGCAAACTAAATCAAAATTATATGATATTTTGATTATTATATCCAAGTGAGTGAACAAACCTATGGGAGGCAGCCTATAATTCATTTCTTGGAATAGATGATTGATTTAGAATTGTCAGCATTTCCAACAAGAGTTTATATAAAATTTTATATGACAATATTGAAATGACAATTCTAATGTTAAGAAATGCATGCAAACGTATGCATTGTAATAGATATTTAAAGATATCAAATTCAAATTATACATTCAACCGATACATGAAAATAGCGCCAATGACAAATTTGTTCCCTTTCTCCAACCAAATTTATTGATAATAATTCAGTATTCTGATATTCGGTTCGATCAAATACTTTAAAAGTATCCATGATTTTTTTCAAAAATCCAGATTCTGTATTTGAAAGAAAATGTACTTTCGCTTTTATGACCAATTACAATGTAATCAGTAATCATCAAATCAAAGGGGTAAATTGTAGAACGACTTAGAATCATCAAATTGACCTTGTTGTTATGATTTACAATTTTCCATTTTGCAGCGCCTTCTCCAGCAGAGGGTGAGTAAAGCACAGACCTTTGGAACTGTAAAAATAATGTTTTCTCTATCAATAGAATGCTACCGTATGTAGCATGACCACATTGATTAAAAAACATAGACATATTTTCTAAACCAGGTCATTTTGGGATCTTTTTCAAAATATACAGCATGTGACGTTAAGAAAGTATGTGGGATTGAGAATTAAGATAGAACATAAGGTATTTTCAGCTAGTAAGTGTTTGGAAATGTTAGCCATTCTATTGCATAAGTCACAGCATTTGGCATGTTGAAAATTATGTAGTAAATTATGGTTATAATTGTAAAGGAGTTTTCTATAAGTATAATTTATGTTAATATTTGAATGATTCCTTTTTCTCCATCGTAATATCGACATCTTATATAGGGGAGTTTTGTAGAACGATTTATGGTGAATTGTTGTAAAAAAACTGAGAAACGTCAAGCTGTCTTTCTTGTTATGATGTATTATTTTCTTGTTGTATTTTAACGTCATATTTAGCAATTGAATAATCACTAACATAAGTCATTGAAAAAACGAAACAACATTGTTGTGTTTTAACGTCAGTTTTAAGAATTGAATGATCACTAACATAAGTCATTGAAATTACGAATCAACATTGTGGTGTCTTAACGTCAGATCAAACAATTGAATAATCCCTAACTTAACTCATTGTCATTCCAAAAAAAATTAAATGTACCAGTTTTTGCAGCTTGTTTAATAAACCAGTAGTCGACATTTCGAAAACTCCCGTCTTTATTCACTCAAGTCTGATAAATGATCGACAGCGTCATTATGTTTACCAAATGTTGGTGTGAAACTATTTGTTTAAGGAAGTCCACAAATACAAATTTATGTCGAAAGATAGGAAATCAAAATATATAAGATGTGACCCCATCTGCCTATATCATATGCCATTGTTCGCAAGATTTACCCATTTGCACATGCAAATTGCAAACATTGAAATTGAATTGAAGTGCAAACTAAATCAAAATTATATGATATTTTGATTATTATATCCAAGTGAGTGAACAAACCTATGGGAGGCAGCCTATAATTCATTTCTTGGAATAGATGATTGATTTAGAATTGTCAGCATTTCCAACAAGAGTTTATATAAAATTTTATATGACAATATTGAAATGACAATTCTAATGTTAAGAAATGCATGCTAACGTATGCATTGTAATAGATATTTAAAGATATCAAATTCAAATTATACATTCAACCGATACATGAAAATAGCGCCAATGACAAATTTGTTCCCTTTCTCCAACCAAATTTATTGATAATAATTCAGTATTCTGATATTCGGTTCGATCAAATACTTTAAAAGTATCCATGATTTTTTTCAAAAATCCAGATTCTGTATTTGAAAGAAAATGTACTTTCGCTTTTATGACCAATTACAATGTAATCAGTGATGGGCCGATGGCTACGTTCTTACAAGTGATATATTAGCATGTAACCGTTTGGAATGTTAGTCTTTCTATCAATGGCCCGTTTGACATATCGATAAACAATTAATAATTTATGGGTATACTATTAAAATAATGTTCTCAGTAAATTAACAACTTATGTCTTATATCCATATATATATCACCATCAAATCAAAGGGGTAAATTGTAGAACGACTTAGAATCATCAAATTGACCTTGTTGTTATGATTTACAATTTTCCATTTTGCAGCGCCTTCTCCAGCAGAGGGTGAGTAAAGCACAGACCTTTGGAACTGTAAAAATAATGTTTTCTCTATCAATAGAATGCTACCGTATGTAGCATGACCACATTGATTAAAAAACATAGACATATTTTCTAAACCAGGTCATTTTGGGATCTTTTTCAAAATATACAGCATGTGACGTTAAGAAAGTATGCGGGATTGATAATTAAGATAGAACATAAGGTATTTTCAGCTAGTAAGTGTTTGGAAATGTTAGTCATTCTATTGCATAAGTCACAGCATTTGGCATGTTGAAAATTATGTAGTAAATTATGGTTATAATTGTAAAGGAGTTTTCTATAAGTATAATTTATGTTAATATTTGAATGATTCCTTTTTCTCCATCGTAATATCGACATCTTATATAGGGGAGTTTTGTAGAACGATTTATGGTGAATTGTTGTAAAAAAACTGAGAAACGTCAAGCTGTCTTTCTTGTTATGATGTATTATTTTCTTGTTGTATTTTAACGTCATATTTAGCAATTGAATAATCACTAACATAAGTCATTGAAAAAACGAAACAACATTGTTGTGTTTTAACGTCAGTTTTAAGAATTGATTGATCACTAACATAAGTCATTGAAATTACGAATCAACATTGTGGTGTCTTAACGTCAGATCAAACAATTGAATAATCCCTAACTTAACTCATTGTCATTCCAAAAAAAATTAAATGTACCAGTTTTTGCAGCTTGTTTAATAAACCAGTAGTCGACATTTCGAAAACTCCCGTCTTTATTCACTCAAGTCTGATAAATGATCGACAGCGTCATTATGTTTACCAAATGTTGGTGTGAAACTATTTGTTTAAGGAAGTCCACAAATACAAATTTATGTCGAAAGATAGAAAATCAAAATATATAAGATGTGACCCCATCTGCCTATATCATATGCCATTGTTCGCAAGATTTACCCATTTGCACATGCAAATTGCAAACATTGAAATTGAATTGAAGTGCAAACTAAATCAAAATTATATGATATTTTGATTATTATATCCAAGTGAGTGAACAAACCTATGGGAGGCAGCCTATAATTCATTTCTTGGAATAGATGATTGATTTAGAATTGTCAGCATTTCCAACAAGAGTTTATATAAAATTTTATATGACAATATTGAAATGACAATTCTAATGTTAAGAAATGCATGCAAACGTATGCATTGTAATAGATATTTAAAGATATCAAATTCAAATTATACATTCAACCGATACATGAAAATAGCGCCAATGACAAATTTGTTCCCTTTCTCCAACCAAATTTATTGATAATAATTCAGTATTCTGATATTCGGTTCGATCAAATACTTTAAAAGTATCCATGATTTTTTTCAAAAATCCAGATTCTGTATTTGAAAGAAAATGTACTTTCGCTTTTATGACCAATTACAATGTAATCAGTGATGGGCCGATGGCTACGTTCTTACAAGTGATATATTAGCATGTAACCGTTTGGAATGTTAGTCTTTCTATCAATGGCCCGTTTGACATATCGATAAACAATTAATAATTTATGGGTATACTATTAAAATAATGTTCTCAGTAAATTAACAACTTATGTCTTATATCCATATATATATCACCATCAAATCAAAGGGGTAAATTGTAGAACGACTTAGAATCATCAAATTGACCTTGTTGTTATGATTTACAATTTTCCATTTTGCAGCGCCTTCTCCAGCAGAGGGTGAGTAAAGCACAGACCTTTGGAACTGTAAAAATAATGTTTTCTCTATCAATAGAATGCTACCGTATGTAGCATGACCACATTGATTAAAAAACATAGACATATTTTCTAAACCAGGTCATTTTGGGATCTTTTTCAAAATATACAGCATGTGACGTTAAGAAAGTATGTGGGATTGAGAATTAAGATAGAACATAAGGTATTTTCAGCTAGTAAGTGTTTGGAAATGTTAGCCATTCTATTGCATAAGTCACAGCATTTGGCATGTTGAAAATTATGTAGTAAATTATGGTTATAATTGTAAAGGAGTTTTCTATAAGTATAATTTATGTTAATATTTGAATGATTCCTTTTTCTCCATCGTAATATCGACATCTTATATAGGGGAGTTTTGTAGAACGATTTATGGTGAATTGTTGTAAAAAAACTGAGAAACGTCAAGCTGTCTTTCTTGTTATGATGTATTATTTTCTTGTTGTATTTTAACGTCAGATTTAGCAATTGAATAATCACTAACATAAGTCATTGAAAAAACGAAACAACATTGTTGTGTTTTAACGTCAGTTTTAAGAATTGAATGATCACTAACATAAGTCATTGAAATTACGAATCAACATTGTGGTGTCTTAACGTCAGATCAAACAATTGAATAATCCCTAACTTAACTCATTGTCATTCCAAAAAAAATTAAATGTACCAGTTTTTGCAGCTTGTTTAATAAACCAGTAGTCGACATTTCGAAAACTCCCGTCTTTATTCACTCAAGTCTGATAAATGATCGACAGCGTCATTATGTTTACCAAATGTTGGTGTGAAACTATTTGTTCCAGGAAGTCCACAAATACAAATTTATGTCGAAAGATAGGAAATCAAAATATATAAGTTCGAGGAATATTATAAGTTGACAACCTCTTTGAGAGGCATTCCAGAAGTTGGGAGGACAATAATGAAGAGGAAATAAGCTTTTGTTGCTGGCTAACAGGGCGAACTTGTGGATTGACTGAATTTGATTGTCTTCAACGGTCCATTTTGTAATATTTCAGGTTTTCATAGCACTGCAAATAAGCCTTGTACTTCATAAAATATATTAATGACCTCTACGCTTTAAGAATTATTTCAAATACTTGTAAATGAGAAATTGTAATTTCGGCATATCCATAAGACCAATAATCTGTGCACTACATCCAGGCAAACACGAACATAGATTAATATATAAATGTATGTTCATTTACTACAAAAAAAGAATACGGAAGTAAATCTCGTTTTGTTATTTGCATATCTGTTGCTGTCACAAATTAAGCCTTATCCTAAAGAATGGGCTTTATATCAAATTCATCCATTTTATAACTTGATAAAAACAAAATAAAGGTACACAATTAAAGAAAGAGCTCTAGTAAATATGTTACATAAACAGAATGTTATATCAAATGTAACTAAATGCCGTGACTGTCTCACAATGTGAATTTGAAAAAAAAAAGTTCAACATTCCGATGGCTTATTACTACTATATTATTATTTCATGATGTTTCATAGAAAACTTTTATTTTATTCCCTATAGTAAGTGCCACATAAATTAAAATAACTGTTTTCTGACGCCTAGGTCAACGGAGCAAGGCAAGGTTTATTTGCTAACATAGATGAGCCATTTAAGGAGGTTGGATACCTTTGCTACTGCACATCCGCAACAGTCAGATTGTGCTATTTTAAAGTTTATGCTTTTTTGTTTATTTTTCACTGAAAGTGTGAGATAAAAAAATTGAAGAATTAAATAATGATTTAGTTTAATAAAAAACAATGACTATGTTATATTTGTGAACATAAGTATCTGTTTTATGATAAAATTTATTTCACTAATTAACCTTAAGTACTAATGAAAATTTATAAAAAGGGTATTGTTGACAATGAAGAGTTATCTCCCCTGAATGTTAAATTTCATTGATGTGGCTAAATTGAATGTGAATATCTCTGTTATCCCCTGGTGACATATTGTTTTTTCTTTTTAATCTTATTCTAGTGTGTATTAACTATAAAATATATAATTTTCAAAAAAATCTTAATACGAGAAATCAATTTTTTTCATAAAAGAATAATTTTTTACAAAAATAATCATACAAAAAAAAGAGGTTATTTGTATGAATTTACTTCATATTATTTTCAAGTTCCCTTTTTTCTGACTTAGTTTATTTCCATACTGCAATGCCTTAATAGAAAAACATTTAAATAACAATAATATTCAAAAGTTATCTTGAAAAGGAGTTTTTAAATTATTGTATTTTCATAATTGGGTGCCCTAACGGATTGGCCCTTTTTCGAACAAAAACTGTGGTGACATGGTATTTTTATGACGCAATTTGATTCAAGACATATTTTTCAACAAAATAAGACCAAATTTAGCTATTTCTTAATACCTCGATATTTTGTATCCAACCTCCTTAAATCGTTATTTATTGAACTTTTCATAGCACAGCCCATAAGGCTTGTTCACAATGAATTTTAAAAAAATTATACAAATATCCAATTGCTTATTACTACTTTATTATTATTTCATAATGTTACTTAAAAACTTTATTTTTAGGAGGCGGAAGGGGAAAAGGAAAAGGAAAAGGAAAAGGAGGTAAGTATCATATCTTACAATAGTATCCTTGGTCAAACTTATTGCCTCATAGATACGGAAATCACTCTAAAAGAACTATTTCAAAGAATGTACCAGTTTTTGCAGCTTGTTTAGTAAACCAGTAGTCGACATTTCGAAAACTCCCGTCTTTATTCACTCAAGTCTGATAAATGATCGACAGCGTCATTATGTTTACCAAATGTTGGTGTGAAACTATTTGTTTCAGGAAGTCCACAAATACAAATTTATGTCGAAAGATAGAAAATCAAAATATATAAGATGTGACCCCATCTGCCTATATCATATGCCATTGTTCGCAAGATTTACCCATTTGCACATGCAAATTGCAAACATTGAAATTGAATTGAAGTGCAAACTAAATCAAAATTATATGATATTTTGATTATTATATCCAAGTGAGTGAACAAACCTATGGGAGGCAGCCTATAATTCATTTCTTGGAATAGATGATTGATTTAGAATTGTCAGCATTTCCAACAAGAGTTTATATAAAATTTTATATGACAATATTGAAATGACAATTCTAATGTTAAGAAATGCATGCAAACGTATGCATTGTAATAGATATTTAAAGATATCAAATTCAAATTATACATTCAACCGATACATGAAAATAGCGCCAATGACAAATTTGTTCCCTTTCTCCAACCAAATTTATTGATAATAATTCAGTATTCTGATATTCGGTTCGATCAAATACTTTAAAAGTATCCATGATTTTTTTCAAAAATCCAGATTCTGT
Organism: Steromphala cineraria; assembly: GCA_916613615.1. Taxonomy (NCBI): domain Eukaryota; kingdom Metazoa; phylum Mollusca; class Gastropoda; order Trochida; family Trochidae; genus Steromphala; species Steromphala cineraria. The sequence continues at coordinate 13,459,037 of OU744729.1, forward strand.
ATTTGAAAGAAAATGTACTTTCGCTTTTATGACCAATTACAATGTAATCAGTGATGGGCCGATGGCTACGTTCTTACAAGTGATATATTAGCATGTAACCGTTTGGAATGTTAGTCTTTCTATCAATGGCCCGTTTGACATATCGATAAACAATTAATAATTTATGGGTATACTATTAAAATAATGTTCTCAGTAAATTAACAACTTATGTCTTATATCCATATATATATCACCATCAAATCAAAGGGGTAAATTGTAGAACGACTTAGAATCATCAAATTGACCTTGTTGTTATGATTTACAATTTTCCATTTTGCAGCGCCTTCTCCAGCAGATGGTGAGTAAAGCACAGACCTTTGGAACTGTAAAAATAATGTTTTCTCTATCAATAGAATGCTACCGTATGTAGCATGACCACATTGATTAAAAAACATAGACATATTTTCTAAACCAGGTCATTTTGGGATCTTTTTCAAAATATACAGCATGTGACGTTAAGAAAGTATGTGGGATTGAGAATTAAGATAGAACATAAGGTATTTTCAGCTAGTAAGTGTTTGGAAATGTTAGCCATTCTATTGCATAAGTCACAGCATTTGGCATGTTGAAAATTATGTAGTAAATTATGGTTATAATTGTAAAGGAGTTTTCTATAAGTATAATTTATGTTAATATTTGAATGATTCCTTTTTCTCCATCGTAATATCGACATCTTATATAGGGGAGTTTTGTAGAACGATTTATGGTGAATTGTTGTAAAAAAACTGAGAAACGTCAAGCTGTCTTTCTTGTTATGATGTATTATTTTCTTGTTGTATTTTAACGTCAGATTTAGCAATTGAATAATCACTAACATAAGTCATTGAAAAAACGAAACAACATTGTTGTGTTTTAACGTCAGTTTTAAGAATTGAATGATCACTAACATAAGTCATTGAAATTACGAATCAACATTGTGGTGTCTTAACGTCAGATCAAACAATTGAATAATCCCTAACTTAACTCATTGTAATTCCAAAAAAAATTAAATGTACCAGTTTTTGCAGCTTGTTTAGTAAACCAGTAGTCGACATTTCGAAAACTCCCGTCTTTATTCACTCAAGTCTGATAAATGATCGACAGCGTCATTATGTTTACCAAATGTTGGTGTGAAACTATTTGTTTCAGGAAGTCCACAAATACAAATTTATGTCGAAAGATAGGAAATCAAAATATATAAGATGTGACCCAATCTGCCTATATCATATGCCATTGTTCGCAAGATTTACCCATTTGCACATGCAAATTGCAAACATTGAAATTGAATTGTAGTGCAAACTAAATCAAAATTATATGATATTTTGATTATTATATCCAAGTGAGTGAACAAACCTATGGGAGGCAGCCTATAATTCATTTCTTGGAATAGATGATTGATTTAGAATTGTCAGCATTTCCAACAAGAGTTTATATAAAATTTTATATGACAATATTGAAATGACAATTCTAATGTTAAGAAATGCATGCAAACGTATGCATTGTAATAGATATTTAAAGATATCAAATTCAAATTATACATTCAACCGATACATGAAAATAGCGCCAATGACAAATTTGTTCCCTTTCTCCAACCAAATTTATTGATAATAATTCAGTATTCTGATATTCGGTTCGATCAAATACTTTAAAAGTATCCATGATTTTTTTCAAAAATCCAGATTCTGTATTTGAAAGAAAATGTACTTTCGCTTTTATGACCAATTACAATGTAATCAGTGATGGGCCGATGGCTACGTTCTTACAAGTGATATATTAGCATGTAATCGTTTGGAATGTTAGTCTTTCTATCAATGGCCCGTTTGACATATCGATAAACAATTAATAATTTATGGGTATACTATTAAAATAATGTTCTCAGTAAATTAACAACTTATGTCTTATATCCATATATATATCACCATCAAATCAAAGGGGTAAATTGTAGAACGACTTAGAATCATCAAATTGACCTTGTTGTTATGATTTACAATTTTCCATTTTGCAGCGCCTTCTCCAGCAGAGGGTGAGTAAAGCACAGACCTTTGGAACTGTAAAAATAATGTTTTCTCTATCAATAGAATGCTACCGTATGTAGCATGACCACATTGATTAAAAAACATAGACATATTTTCTAAACCAGGTCATTTTGGGATCTTTTTCAAAATATACAGCATGTGACGTTAAGAAAGTATGTGGGATTGAGAATTAAGATAGAACATAAGGTATTTTCAGCTAGTAAGTGTTTGGAAATGTTAGCCATTCTATTGCATAAGTCACAGCATTTGGCATGTTGAAAATTATGTAGTAAATTATGGTTATAATTGTAAAGGAGTTTTCTATAAGTATAATTTATGTTAATATTTGAATGATTCCTTTTTCTCCATCGTAATATCGACATCTTATATAGGGGAGTTTTGTAGAACGATTTATGGTGAATTGTTGTAAAAAAACTGAGAAACGTCAAGCTGTCTTTCTTGTTATGATGTATTATTTTCTTGTTGTATTTTAACGTCAGATTTAGCAATTGAATAATCACTAACATAAGTCATTGAAAAAACGAAACAACATTGTTGTGTTTTAACGTCAGTTTTAAGAATTGAATGATCACTAACATAAGTCATTGAAATTACGAATCAACATTGTGGTGTCTTAACGTCAGATCAAACAATTGAATAATCCCTAACTTAACTCATTGTAATTCCAAAAAAAATTAAATGTACCAGTTTTTGCAGCTTGTTTAGTAAACCAGTAGTCGACATTTCGAAAACTCCCGTCTTTATTCACTCAAGTCTGATAAATGATCGACAGCGTCATTATGTTTACCAAATGTTGGTGTGAAACTATTTGTTTCAGGAAGTCCACAAATACAAATTTATGTCGAAAGATAGGAAATCAAAATATATAAGATGTGACCCAATCTGCCTATATCATATGCCATTGTTCGCAAGATTTACCCATTTGCACATGCAAATTGCAAACATTGAAATTGAATTGTAGTGCAAACTAAATCAAAATTATATGATATTTTGATTATTATATCCAAGTGAGTGAACAAACCTATGGGAGGCAGCCTATAATTCATTTCTTGGAATAGATGATTGATTTAGAATTGTCAGCATTTCCAACAAGAGTTTATATAAAATTTTATATGACAATATTGAAATGACAATTCTAATGTTAAGAAATGCATGCAAACGTATGCATTGTAATAGATATTTAAAGATATCAAATTCAAATTATACATTCAACCGATACATGAAAATAGCGCCAATGACAAATTTGTTCCCTTTCTCCAACCAAATTTATTGATAATAATTCAGTATTCTGATATTCGGTTCGATCAAATACTTTAAAAGTATCCATGATTTTTTTCAAAAATCCAGATTCTGTATTTGAAAGAAAATGTACTTTCGCTTTTATGACCAATTACAATGTAATCAGTGATGGGCCGATGGCTACGTTCTTACAAGTGATATATTAGCATGTAATCGTTTGGAATGTTAGTCTTTCTATCAATGGCCCGTTTGACATATCGATAAACAATTAATAATTTATGGGTATACTATTAAAATAATGTTCTCAGTAAATTAACAACTTATGTCTTATATCCATATATATATCACCATCAAATCAAAGGGGTAAATTGTAGAACGACTTAGAATCATCAAATTGACCTTGTTGTTATGATTTACAATTTTCCATTTTGCAGCGCCTTCTCCAGCAGAGGGTGAGTAAAGCACAGACCTTTGGAACTGTAAAAATAATGTTTTCTCTATCAATATAATGCTACCGTATATAGCATGACCACATTGATTAAAAAACATAGACATATTTTCTAAACCAGGTCATTTGGGGATCTTTTTCAAAATATACAGCATGTGACGTTAAGAAAGTATGTGGGATTGATAATTAAGATAGAACATAAGGTATTTTCAGCTAGTAAGTGTTTGGAAATGTTAGTCATTCTATTGCATAAGTCACAGCATTTGGCATGTTGAAAATTATGTAGTAAATTATGGTTATAATTGTAAAGGAGTTTTCTATAAGTATAATTTATGTTAATATTTGAATGATTCCTTTTTCTCCATCGTAATATCGACATCTTATATAGGGGAGTTTTGTAGAACGATTATTGGTGAATTGTTGTAAAAAAACTGAGAAACGTCAAGCTGTCTTTCTTGTTATGATGTATTATTTTCTTGTTGTATTTTAACGTCAGATTTAGCAATTGAATAATCACTAACATAAGTCATTGAAAAAACGAAACAACATTGTTGTGTTTTAACGTCAGTTTTATGAATTGAATGATCACTAACATAAGTCATTGAAATTACGAATCAACATTGTGGTGTCTTAACGTCAGATCAAACAATTGAATAATCCCTAACTTAACTCATTGTTATTCCCAAAAAAATTAAATGTACCAGTTTTTGCAGCTTGTTTAGTAAACCAGTAGTCGACATTTCGAAAACTCCCGTCTTTATTCACTCAAGTCTGATAAATGATCGACAGCGTCATTATGTTTACCAAATGTTGGTGTGAAACTATTTGTTTCAGGAAGTCCGCAAATACAAATTTATGTCGAAAGATAGGAAATCAAAATATATAAGATGTGACCCCATCTGCCTATATCATATGCCATTGTTCGCAAGATTTACCCATTTGCACATGCAAATTGCAAACATTGAAATTGAATTGAAGTGCAAACTAAATCAAAATTATATGATATTTTGATTATTATATCCAAGTGAGTGAACAAACCTATGGGAGGCAGCCTATAATTCATTTCTTGGAATAGATGATTGATTTAGAATTGTCAGCATTTCCAACAAGAGTTTATATAAAATTTTATATGACAATATTGAAATGACAATTCTAATGTTAAGAAATGCATGCAAACGTATGCATTGTAATAGATATTTAAAGATATCAAATTCAAATTATACATTCAACCTATACATGAAAATAGCGCCAATGACAAATTTGTTCCCTTTCTCCAACCAAATTTATTGATAATAATTCAGTATTCTGATATTCGGTTTGATCAAATACTTTAAAAGTATCCATGATTTTTTTCAAAAATCCAGATTCTGCATTTGAAAGAAAATGTACTTTCGATTTTATGACCAATTACAATGTAATCAGTGATGGGCCGATGGCTACGTTCTTACAAGTGATATATTAGCATGTAACCGTTTGGAATGTTAGTCTTTCTATCAATGGCCCGTTTGACATATCGATAAACAATTAATAATTTATGGGTATACTATTAAAATAATTTTCTCAATAAATTAACAACTTATGTCTTATATCCATATATATATCACCATCAAATCAAAGGGGTAAATTGTAGAACGACTTAGAATCATCAAATTGACCTTGTTGTTATGATTTACAATTTTCCATTTTGCAGCGCCTTCTCCAGCAGAGGGTGAGTAAAGCACAGACCTTTGGAACTGTGAAAATAATGTTTTCTCTATCAATAGAATGCTACCGTATGTAGCATGACCACATTGATTAAAAAACATAGACATATTTTCTAAACCAGGTCATTTTGGGATCTTTTTCAAAATATACAGCATGTGACGTTAAGAAAGTATGTGGGATTGAGAATTAAGATAGAACATAAGGTATTTTCAGCTAGTAAGTGTTTGGAAATGTTAGTCATTCTATTGCATAAGTCACAGCATTTGGCATGTTGAAAATTATGTAGTAAATTATGGTTATAATTGTAAAGGAGTTTTCTATAAGTATAATTTATGTTAATATTTGAATGATTCCTTTTTCTCCATCGTAATATCGACATCTTAAATAGGGGAGTTTTGTAGAACGATTTATGGTGAATTGTTGTAAAAAAACTGAGAAACGTCAAGCTGTCTTTCTTGTTATGATGTATTATTTTCTTGTTGTATTTTAACGTCAGATTTAGCAATTGAATAATCACAAAAATAAGTCATTGAAAAAACGAAACAACATTGTTGTGTTTTAACGTCAGTTTTAAGAATTGAATGATCACTAACATAAGTCATTGAAATTACGAATCAACATTGTGGTGTCTTAACGTCAGATCAAAAAATTGAATAATCCCTAACTTAACTCATTGTCATTCCAAAAAAAATTAAATGTACCAGTTTTTGCAGCTTGTTTAATAAACCAGTAGTCGACATTTCGAAAACTCCCGTCTTTATTCACTCAAGTCTGATAAATGATCGACAGCGTCATTATGTTTACCAAATGTTGGTGTGAAACTATTTGTTTCAGGAAGTCCACAAATACAAATTTATGTCGAAAGATAGGAAATCAAAATATATAAGTTCGAGGAATATTATAAGTTGACAACCTCTTTGAGAGGCATTCCAGAAGTTGGGAGGACAATAATGAAGAGGAAATAAGCTTTTGTTGCTGGCTAACAGGGCGAACTTGTGGATTGGCTGAATTTGATTGTCTTCAACGGTCCATTTTGTAATATTTCAGGTTTTCATAGCACTGCAAATAAGCCTTGTACTTCATAAAATATATTAATGACCTCTATGCTTTAAGAATTATTTCAAATACTTGTAAATGAGAAATTGTAATTTCGGCATATCCATAAGACCAATAATCTGTGCACTACATCCAGGCAAAAACACGAACATAGATTAATATATAAATGTATGTTCATTTACTACAAAAAAAGAATACGGAAGTAAATCTCGTTTTGTTATTTGCATATCTGTTGCTGTCACAAATTAAGCCTTATCCTAAAGAATGGTCTTTATATCAAATTCATCCATTTTATAACTTGATAAAAACAAAATAAAGGTACACAATTAAAGAAAGAGCTCTAGTAAATATGTTACATAAACAGAATGTTATATCAAATGTAACTAAATGCCGTGACTGTCTCACAATGTGAATTTGAAAAAAAAAAGTTCAACATTCCGATGCCTTATTACTACTATATTATTATTTCATGATGTTTCATAGAAAACTTTTATTTTATTCCCTATAGTAAGTGCCACATAAATTAAAATAACTGTTTTCTGACGCCTCGGTCAACGGAGCAAGGCAAGGTTTATTTGCCAACGTAGATGAGCCATTTAAATCGTTATTTATTGAACTTTTCATAGCACAGCCTATAAGGCTTGTTCACAATATGAATTTGAAAACAATTATACAAATATCCAATTGCTTATTACTACTTTATTATTATTTCATAATGTTACTTAAAAACTTTATTTTTAGGAGGCGGAAGGGGAAAAGGAAAAGGAAAAGGAAAAGGGGGTAAGTATCATATCTTACAATAGTATCCTTGGTCAAACTTATTGCCTCATAGATACGGAAATCACTCTAAAAGAACTATTTCAAAGAATGTACCAGTTTTTGCAGCTTGTTTAGTAAACCAGTAGTCGACATTTCGAAAACTCCCGTCTTTATTCACTCAAGTCTGATAAATGATCGACAGCGTCATTATGTTTACCAAATGTTGGTGTGAAATTTTTTTTTTCAGGAAGTCCACAAATACAAATTTATGTCGAAAGATAGGAAATCAAAATATATAAGATGTGACCCCATCTGCCTATATCATATGCCATTGTTCGCAAGATTTACCCATTTGCACATGCAAATTGCAAACATTGAAATTGAATTGAAGTGCAAACTAAATCAAAATTATATGATATTTTGATTATTATATCCAAGTGAGTGAACAAACCTATGGGAGGCAGCCTATAATTCATTTCTTGGAATAGATGATTGATTTAGAATTGTCAGCATTTCCAACAAGAGTTTATATAAAATTTTATATGACAATATTGAAATGACAATTCTAATGTTAAGAAATGCATGCAAACGTATGCATTGTAATAGATATTTAAAGATATCAAATTCAAATTATACATTCAACCGATACATGAAAATAGCGCCAATGACAAATTTGTTCCCTTTCTCCAACCAAATTTATTGATAATAATTCAGTATTCTGATATTCGGTTCGATCAAATACTTTAAAAGTATCCATGATTTTTTTCAAAAATCCAGATTCTGTATTTGAAAGAAAATGTACTTTCGCTTTTATGACCAATTACAATGTAATCAGTGATGGGCCGATGGCTACGTTCTTACAAGTGATATATTAGCATGTAATCGTTTGGAATGTTAGTCTTTCTATCAATGGCCCGTTTGACATATCGATAAACAATTAATAATTTATGGGTATACTATTAAAATAATTTTATCAGTAAATTAACAACTTATGTCTTATATCCATATATATATCACCATCAAATCAAAGGGGTAAATTGTAGAACGACTTAGAATCATCAAATTGACCTTGTTGTTATGATTTACAATTTTCCATTTTGCAGCGCCTTCTCCAGCAGAGGGTGAGTAAAGCACAGACCTTTGGAACTGTAAAAATAATGTTTTCTCTATCAATATAATGCTACCGTATATAGCATGACCACATTGATTAAAAAACATAGACATATTTTCTAAACCAGGTCATTTTGGGATCTTTTTCAAAATATACAGCATGTGACGTTAAGAAAGTATGTGGGATTGAGAATTAAGATAGAACATAAGGTATTTTCAGCTAGTAAGTGTTTGGAAATGTTAGTCATTCTATTGCATAAGTCACAGCATTTGGCATGTTGAAAATTATGTAGTAAATTATGGTTATAATTGTAAAGGAGTTTTCTATAAGTATAATTTATGTTAATATTTGAATGATTCCTTTTTCTCCATCGTAATATCGACATCTTATATAGGGGAGTTTTGTAGAACGATTTATGGTGAATTGTTGTAAAAAAACTGAGAAACGTCAAGCTGTCTTTCTTGTTATGATGTATTATTTACTTGTTGTATTTTAACGTCAGATTTAGCAATTGAATAATCACTAACATAAGGCATTGAAAAAACGAAACAACATTGTTGTGTTTTAACGTCAGTTTTAAGAATTGAATGATCACTAACATAAGTCATTGAAATTACGAATCAACATTGTGGTGTCTTAACGTCAGATCAAACAATTGAATAATCCCTAACTTAACTCATTGTCATTCCAAAAAAAATTAAATGTACCAGTTTTTGCAGCTTGTTTAGTAAACCAGTAGTCGACATTTCGAAAACTCCCGTCTTTATTCACTCAAGTCTGATAAATGATCGACAGCGTCATTATGTTTACCAAATGTTGGTGTGAAATTTTTTTTTTCAGGAAGTCCACAAATACAAATTTATGTCGAAAGATAGGAAATCAAAATATATAAGATGTGACCCCATCTGCCTATATCATATGCCATTGTTCGCAAGATTTACCCATTTGCACATGCAAATTGCAAACATTGAAATTGAATTGAAGTGCAAACTAAATCAAAATTATGATGAAATTTTGATTATTATATCCAAGTGAGTGAACAAACCTATGGGAGGCAGCCTATAATTCATTTCTTGGAATAGATGATTGATTTAGAATTGTCAGCATTTCCAACAAGAGTTTATATAAAATTTTATATGACAATATTGAAATGACAATTCTAATGTTAAGAAATGCATGCAAACGTATGCATTGTAATAGATATTTAAAGATATCAAATTCAAATTATACATTCAACCGATACATGAAAATAGCGCCAATGACAAATTTGTTCCCTTTCTCCAACCAAATTTATTGATAATAATTCAGTATTCTGATATTCGGTTCGATCAAATACTTTAAAAGTATCCATGATTTTTTTCAAAAATCCAGATTCTGTATTTGAAAGAAAATGTACTTTCGCTTTTATGACCAATTACAATGTAATCAGTGATGGGCTGATGGCTACGTTTCTTACAAGTGATATATTAGCATGTAACCGTTTGGAATGTTAGTCTTTCTATCAATGGCCCGTTTGACATATCGATAAACAATTAATAATTTATGGGTATACTATTAAAATAATTTTCTCAGTAAATTAACAACTTATGTCTTATATCCATATATATATCACCATCAAATCAAAGGGGTAAATTGTAGAACGACTTAGAATCATCAAATTGACCTTGTTGTTATGATTTACAATTTTCCATTTTGCAGCGCCTTCTCCAGCAGAGGGTGAGTAAAGCACAGACCTTTGGAACTGTAAAAATAATGTTTTCTCTATCAATATAATGCTACCGTATATAGCATGACCACATTGATTAAAAAACATAGACATATTTTCTAAACCAGGTCATTTTGGGATCTTTTTCAAAATATACAGCATGTGACGTTAAGAAAGTATGTGGGATTGAGAATTAAGATAGAACATAAGGTATTTTCAGCTAGTAAGTGTTTGGAAATGTTAGCCATTCTATTGCATAAGTCACAGCATTTGGCATGTTGAAAATTATGTAGTAAATTATGGTTATAATTGTAAAGGAGTTTTCTATAAGTATAATTTATGTTAATATTTGAATGATTCCTTTTTCTCCATCGTAATATCGACATCTTATATAGGGGAGTTTTGTAGAACGATTTATGGTGAATTGTTGTAAAAAAACTGAGAAACGTCAAGCTGTCTTTCTTGTTATGATGTATTATTTTCTTGTTGTATTTTAACGTCAGATTTAGCAATTGAATAATCACTAACATAAGTCATTGAAAAAACGAAACAACATTGTTGTGTTTTAACGTCAGTTTTAAGAATTGAATGATCACTAACATAAGTCATTGAAATTACGAATCAACATTGTGGTGTCTTAACGTCAGATCAAACAATTGAATAATCCCTAACTTAACTCATTGTAATTCCAAAAAAAATTAAATGTACCAGTTTTTGCAGCTTGTTTAGTAAACCAGTAGTCGACATTTCGAAAACTCCCGTCTTTATTCACTCAAGTCTGATAAATGATCGACAGCGTCATTATGTTAACCAAATGTTGGTGTGAAACTATTTGTTTCAGGAAGTCCACAAATACAAATTTATGTCGAAAGATAGGAAATCAAAATATATAAGATGTGACCCCATCTGCCTATATCATATGCCATTGTTCGCAAGATTTACCCATTTGCACATGCAAATTGCAAACATTGAAATTGAATTGTAGTGCAAACTAAATCAAAATTATATGATATTTTGATTATTATATCCAAGTGAGTGAACAAACCTATGGGAGGCAGCCTATAATTCATTTCTTGGAATAGATGATTGATTTAGAATTGTCAGCATTTCCAACAAGAGTTTATAAAAAAATTTTATATGACAATATTGAAATGACAATTTTAATGTTAAGAAATGCATGCAAACGTATGCATTGTAATAGATATTTAAAGATATCAAATTCAAATTATACATTCACCGATACATGAAAAAAGCGCCAATGACAAATTTGTTCCCTTTCTCCAACCAAATTTATTGATAATAATTCAGTATTCTGATATTCGGTTCGATCAAATACTTTAAAAGTATCCATGATTTTTTTCAAAAATCCAGATTCTGTATTTGAAAGAAAATGTACTTTCGCTTTTATGACCAATTACAATGTAATCAGTGATGGGCCGATGGCTACGTTCTTACAAGTGATATATTAGCATGTAACCGTTTGGAATGTTAGTCTTTCTATCAATGGCCCGTTTGACATATCGATAAACAATTAATAATTTATGGGTATACTATTAAAATAATGTTCTCAGTAAATTAACAACTTATGTCTTATATCCATATATATATCACCATCAAATCAAAGGGGTAAATTGTAGAACGACTTAGAATCATCAAATTGACCTTGTTGTTATGATTTACAATTTTCCATTTTGCAGCGCCTTCTCCAGCAGAGGGTGAGTAAAGCACAGACCTTTGGAACTGTAAAAATAATGTTTTCTCTATCAATAGAATGCTACCGTTTGTAGCATGACCACATTGATTAAAAAACATAGACATATTTTCTAAACCAGGTCATTTTGGGATCTTTTTCAAAATATACAGCATGTGACGTTAAGAAAGTATGTGGGATTGAGAATTAAGATAGAACATAAGGTATTTTCAGCTAGTAAGTGTTTGGAAATGTTAGTCATTCTATTGCATAAGTCACAGCATTTGGCATGTTGAAAATTATGTAGTAAATTATGGTTATAATTGTAAAGGAGTTTTCTATAAGTATAATTTATGTTAATATTTGAATGATTCCTTTTTCTCCATCGTAATATCGACATCTTATATAGGGGAGTTTTGTAGAACGATTTATGGTGAATTGTTGTAAAAAAACTGAGAAACGTCAAGCTGTCTTTCTTGTTATGATGTATTATTTTCTTGTTGTATTTTAACGTCAGATTTAGCAATTGAATGATCACTAACATAAGTCATTGAAATTACGAATCAACATTGTGGTGTCTTAACGTCAGATCAAACAATTGAATAATCCCTAACTTAACTCATTGTCATTCCAAAAAAAATTAAATGTACCAGTTTTTGCAGCTTGTTTAATAAACCAGTAGTCGACATTTCGAAAACTCCCGTCTTTATTCACTCAAGTCTGATAAATGATCGACAGCGTCATTATGTTTACCAAATGTTGGTGTGAAACTATTTGTTTCAGGAAGTCCACAAATACAAATTTATGTTGAAAGATAGGAAATCAAAATATATAAGTTCGAGGAATATTATAAGTTGACAACCTCTTTGAGAGGCATTCCAGAAGTTGGGAGGACAATAATGAAGAGGAAATAAGCTTTTGTTGCTGGCTAACAGGGCGAACTTGTGGATTGGCTGAATTTGATTGTCTTCAACGGTCCATTTTGTAATATTTCAGGTTTTCATAGCACTGCAAATAAGCCTTGGACTTCATAAAATATATTAATGACCTCTACGCTTTAAGAATTATTTCAAATACTTGTAAATGAGAAATTGTAATTTCGGCATATTCATAAGACCAATAATCTGTGCACTACATCCAGGCAAACACGAACATAGATTAATATATAAATGTATGTTCATTTACTACAAAAAAAGAATACGGAAGTAAATCTCGTTTTGTTATTTGCATATCTGTTGCTGTCACAAATTAAGCCTTATCCTAAAGAATGGTCTTTATATCAAATTCATCCATTTTATAACTTGATAAAAACAAAATAAAGGTACACAATTAAAGAAAGAGCTCTAGTAAATATGTTACATAAACAGAATGTTATATCAAATGTAACTAAATGCCGTGACTGTCTCACAATGTGAATTTGAAAAAAAAAAGTTCAACATTCCGATGCCTTATTACTACTATATTATTATTTCATGATGTTTCATAGAAAACTTTTATTTTATTCCCTATAGTAAGTGCCACATAAATTAAAATAACTGTTTTCTGACGCCTCGGTCAACGGAGCAAGGCAAGGTTAATTTGCTAACGTAGATGAGCCATTTAAATCGTTATTTATTGAACTTTTCATAGCACAGCCCATAAGGCTTGTTCACAATATGAATTTGAAAAAAATTATACAAATATCCAATTGCTTATTACTACTTTATTATTATTTCATAATGTTACTTAAAAACTTTATTTTTAGGAGGCGGAAGGGGAAAAGGAAAAGGAAAAGGAAAAGGGGGTAAGTATCATATCTTACAATAGTATCCTTGGTCAAACTTATTGCCTCATAGATACGGAAATCACTCTTAAAGAACTATTTCAAAGAATGTACCAGTTTTTGCAGCTTGTTTACTAAACCAGTAGTCGACATTTCGAAAACTCCCGTCTTTATTCACTCAAGTCTGATAAATGATCGACAGCGTCATTATGTTTACCAAATGTTGGTGTGAAACTATTTGTTTCAGGAAGTCCACAAATACAAATTTATGTCGAAAGATAGGAAATCAAAATATATAAGATGTGACCCCATCTGCCTATATCATATGCCATTGTTCGCAAGATTTACCCATTTGCACATGCAAATTGCAAACATTGAAATTGAATTGAAGTGCAAACTAAATCAAAATTATATGATATTTTGATTATTATATCCAAGTGAGTGAACAAACCTATGGGAGGCAGCCTATAATTCATTTCTTGGAATAGATGATTGATTTAGAATTGTCAGCATTTCCAACAAGAGTTTATATAAAATTTTATATGACAATATTGAAATGACAATTCTAATGTTAAGAAATGCATGCAAACGTATGCATTGTAATAGATATTTAAAGATATCAAATTCAAATTATACATTCAACCGATACATGAAAATAGCGCCAATGACAAATTTGTTCCCTTTCTCCAACCAAATTTATTGATAATAATTCAGTATTCTGATATTCGGTTCGATCAAATACTTTAAAAGTATCCATGATTTTTTTCAAAAATCCAGATTCTGTATTTGAAAGAAAATGTACTTTCGCTTTTATGACCAATTACAATGTAATCAGTGATGGGCCGATGGCTACGTTCTTACAAGTGATATATTAGCATGTAACCGTTTGGAATATTAGGCTTTCTATCAATGGCCCGTTTGACATATCGATAAACAATTAATAATTTATGGGTATACTATTAAAATAATTTTCTCAGTAAATTAACAACTTATGTCTTATATCCATATATATATCACCATCAAATCAAAGGGGTAAATTGTAGAACGACTTAGAATCATCAAATTGACCTTGTTGTTATGATTTACAATTTTCCATTTTGCAGCGCCTTCTCCAGCAGAGGGTGAGTAAAGCACAGACCTTTGGAACTGTAAAAATAATGTTTTCTCTATCAATATAATGCTACCGTATATAGCATGACCACATTGATTAAAAAACATAGACATATTTTCTAAACCAGGTCATTTTGGGATCTTTTTCAAAATATACAGCATGTGACGTTAAGAAAGTATGTGGGATTGAGAATTAAGATAGAACATAAGGTATTTTCAGCTAGTAAGTGTTTGGAAATGTTAGTCATTCTATTGCATAAGTCACAGCATTTGGCATGTTGAAAATTATGTAGTAAATTATGGTTATAATTGTAAAGGAGTTTTCTATAAGTATAATTTATGTTAATATTTGAATGATTCCTTTTTCTCCATCGTAATATCGACATCTTATATAGGGAAGTTTTGTAGAACGATTTATGGTGAATTGTTGTAAAAAAGCTGAGAAACGTCAAGCTGTCTTTCTTGTTATGATGTATTATTTTCTTGTTGTATTTTAACGTCAGATTTAGCAATTGAATAATCACTAACATAAGTCATTGAAAAAACGAAACAACATTGTTGTGTTTTAACGTCAGTTTTAAGAATTGAATGATCACTAACATAAGTCATTGAAATTACGAATCAACATTGTGGTGTCTTAACGTCAGATCAAACAATTGAATAATCCCTAACTTAACTCATTGTAATTCCAAAAAAAATTAAATGTACCAGTTTTTGCAGCTTGTTTAGTAAACCAGTAGTCGACATTTCGAAAACTCCCGTCTTTATTCACTCAAGTCTGATAAATGATCGACAGCGTCATTATGTTTACCAAATGTTGGTGTGAAACTATTTGTTTCAGGAAGTCCACAAATACAAATTTATGTCGAAAGATAGGAAATCTAAATATATAAGATGTGACCCCATCTGCCTATATCATATGCCATTGTTCGCAAGATTTACCCATTTGCACATGCAATTTGCAAACATTGAAATTGAATTGAAGTGCAAACTAAATCAAAATTATATGATATTTTGATTATTATATCCAAGTGAGTGAACAAACCTATGGGAGGCAGCCTATAATTCATTTCTTGGAATAGATGATTGATTTAGAATTGTCAGCATTTCCAACAAGAGTTTATATAAAATTTTATATGACAATATTGAAATGACAATTCTAATGTTAAGAAATGCATGCAAACGTATGCATTGTAATAGATATTTAAAGATATCAAATTCAAATTATACATTCAACCGATACATGAAAATAGCGCCAATGACAAATTTGTTCCCTTTCTCCAACCAAATTTATTGATAATAATTCAGTATTCTGATATTCGGTTCGATCAAATACTTTAAAAGTATCCATGATTTTTTTCAAAAATCCAGATTCTGTATTTGAAAGAAAATGTACTTTCGCTTTTATGACCAATTACAATGTAATCAGTGATGGGCCGATGGCTACGTTCTTACAAGTGATATATTAGCATGTAACCGTTTGGAATGTTAGTCTTTCTATCAATGGCCCGTTTGACATATCGATAAACAATTAATAATTTATGGGTATACTATTAAAATAATTTTCTCAGTAAATTAACAACTTATGTCTTATATCCATATATATATCACCATCAAATCAAAGGGGTAAATTGTAGAACGACTTAGAATCATCAAATTGACCTTGTTGTTATGATTTACAATTTTCCATTTTGCAGCGCCTTCTCCAGCAGAGGGTGAGTAAAGCACAGACCTTTGGAACTGTAAAAATAATGTTTTCTCTATCAATAGAATGCTACCGTATGTAGCATGACCACATTGATTAAAAAACATAGACATATTTTCTAAACCAGGTCATTTTGGGATCTTTTTCAAAATATACAGCATGTGACGTTAAGAAAGTATGTGGGATTGAGAATTAAGATAGAACATAAGGTATTTTCAGCTAGTAAGTGTTTGGAAATGTTAGTCATTCTATTGCATAAGTCACAGCATTTGGCATGTTGAAAATTATGTAGTAAATTATGGTTATAATTGTAAAGGAGTTTTCTATAAGTATAATTTATGTTAATATTTGAATGATTCCTTTTTCTCCATCGTAATATCGACATCTTATATAGGGGAGTTTTGTAGAACGATTTATGGTGAATTGTTGTAAAAAAACTGAGAAACGTCAAGCTGTCTTTGTTGTTAAGATGTATTATTTTCTTGTTGTATTTTAACGTCAGATTTAGCAATTGAATAATCACTAAAATAAGTCATTGAAAAAACGAAACAACATTGTTGTGTTTTAACGTCAGTTTTAAGAATTGAATGATCACTAACATAAGTCATTGAAATTACGAATCAACATTGTGGTGTCCTAACGTCAGATCAAACAATTGAATAATCCCTAACTTAACTCATTGTCATTCCAAAAAAAATTAAATGTACCAGTTTTTGCAGCTTGTTTAATAAACCAGTAGTCGACATTTCGAAAACTCCCGTCTTTATTCACTCAAGTCTGATAAATGATCGACAGCGTCATTATGTTTACCAAATGTTGGTGTGAAACTATTTGTTCCAGGAAGTCCACAAATACAAATTTATGTCGAAAGATAGGAAATCAAAATATATAAGTTCGAGGAATATTATAAGTTGACAACCTCTTTGAGAGGCATTCCAGAAGTTGGGAGGACAATAATGAAGAGGAAATAAGCTTTTGTTGCTGGCTAACAGGGCGAACTTGTGGATTGACTGAATTTGATTGTCTTCAACGGTCCATTTTGTAATATTTCAGGTTTTCATAGCACTGCAAATAAGCCTTGTACTTCATAAAATATATTAATGACCTCTACGCTTTAAGAATTATTTCAAATACTTGTAAATGAGAAATTGTAATTTCGGCATATCCATAAGACCAATAATCTGTGCACTACATCCAGGCAAACACGAACATAGATTAATATATAAATGTATGTTCATTTACTACAAAAAAAGAATACGGAAGTAAATCTCGTTTTGTTATTTGCATATCTGTTGCTGTCACAAATTAAGCCTTATCCTAAAGAATGGGCTTTATATCAAATTCATCCATTTTATAACTTGATAAAAACAAAATAAAGGTACACAATTAAAGAAAGAGCTCTAGTAAATATGTTACATAAACAGAATGTTATATCAAATGTAACTAAATGCCGTGACTGTCTCACAATGTGAATTTGAAAAAAAAAAGTTCAACATTCCGATGGCTTATTACTACTATATTATTATTTCATGATGTTTCATAGAAAACTTTTATTTTATTCCCTATAGTAAGTGCCACATAAATTAAAATAACTGTTTTCTGACGCCTAGGTCAACGGAGCAAGGCAAGGTTTATTTGCTAACATAGATGAGCCATTTAAGGAGGTTGGATACCTTTGCTACTGCACATCCGCAACAGTCAGATTGTGCTATTTTAAAGTTTATGCTTTTTTGTTTATTTTTCACTGAAAGTGTGAGATAAAAAAATTGAAGAATTAAATAATGATTTAGTTTAATAAAAAACAATGACTATGTTATATTTGTGAACATAAGTATCTGTTTTATGATAAAATTTATTTCACTAATTAACCTTAAGTACTAATGAAAATTTATAAAAAGGGTATTGTTGACAATGAAGAGTTATCTCCCCTGAATGTTAAATTTCATTGATGTGGCTAAATTGAATGTGAATATCTCTGTTATCCCCTGGTGACATATTGTTTTTTCTTTTTAATCTTATTCTAGTGTGTATTAACTATAAAATATATAATTTTCAAAAAAATCTTAATACGAGAAATCAATTTTTTTCATAAAAGAATAATTTTTTACAAAAATAATCATACAAAAAAAAGAGGTTATTTGTATGAATTTACTTCATATTATTTTCAAGTTCCCTTTTTTCTGACTTAGTTTATTTCCATACTGCAATGCCTTAATAGAAAAACATTTAAATAACAATAATATTCAAAAGTTATCTTGAAAAGGAGTTTTTAAATTATTGTATTTTCATAATTGGGTGCCCTAACGGATTGGCCCTTTTTCGAACAAAAACTGTGGTGACATGGTATTTTTATGACGCAATTTGATTCAAGACATATTTTTCAACAAAATAAGACCAAATTTAGCTATTTCTTAATACCTCGATATTTTGTATCCAACCTCCTTAAATCGTTATTTATTGAACTTTTCATAGCACAGCCCATAAGGCTTGTTCACAATGAATTTTAAAAAAATTATACAAATATCCAATTGCTTATTACTACTTTATTATTATTTCATAATGTTACTTAAAAACTTTATTTTTAGGAGGCGGAAGGGGAAAAGGAAAAGGAAAAGGAAAAGGAGGTAAGTATCATATCTTACAATAGTATCCTTGGTCAAACTTATTGCCTCATAGATACGGAAATCACTCTAAAAGAACTATTTCAAAGAATGTACCAGTTTTTGCAGCTTGTTTAGTAAACCAGTAGTCGACATTTCGAAAACTCCCGTCTTTATTCACTCAAGTCTGATAAATGATCGACAGCGTCATTATGTTTACCAAATGTTGGTGTGAAACTATTTGTTTCAGGAAGTCCACAAATACAAATTTATGTCGAAAGATAGAAAATCAAAATATATAAGATGTGACCCCATCTGCCTATATCATATGCCATTGTTCGCAAGATTTACCCATTTGCACATGCAAATTGCAAACATTGAAATTGAATTGAAGTGCAAACTAAATCAAAATTATATGATATTTTGATTATTATATCCAAGTGAGTGAACAAACCTATGGGAGGCAGCCTATAATTCATTTCTTGGAATAGATGATTGATTTAGAATTGTCAGCATTTCCAACAAGAGTTTATATAAAATTTTATATGACAATATTGAAATGACAATTCTAATGTTAAGAAATGCATGCAAACGTATGCATTGTAATAGATATTTAAAGATATCAAATTCAAATTATACATTCAACCGATACATGAAAATAGCGCCAATGACAAATTTGTTCCCTTTCTCCAACCAAATTTATTGATAATAATTCAGTATTCTGATATTCGGTTCGATCAAATACTTTAAAAGTATCCATGATTTTTTTCAAAAATCCAGATTCTGTATTTGAAAGAAAATGTACTTTCGCTTTTATGACCAATTACAATGTAATCAGTGATGGGCCGATGGCTACGTTCTTACAAGTGATATATTAGCATGTAACCGTTTGGAATGTTAGTCTTTCTATCAATGGCCCGTTTGACATATCGATAAACAATTAATAATTTATGGGTATACTATTAAAATAATGTTCTCAGTAAATTAACAACTTATGTCTTATATCCATATATATATCACCATCAAATCAAAGGGGTAAATTGTAGAACGACTTAGAATCATCAAATTGACCTTGTTGTTATGATTTACAATTTTCCATTTTGCAGCGCCTTCTCCAGCAGATGGTGAGTAAAGCACAGACCTTTGGAACTGTAAAAATAATGTTTTCTCTATCAATAGAATGCTACCGTATGTAGCATGACCACATTGATTAAAAAACATAGACATATTTTCTAAACCAGGTCATTTTGGGATCTTTTTCAAAATATACAGCATGTGACGTTAAGAAAGTATGTGGGATTGAGAATTAAGATAGAACATAAGGTATTTTCAGCTAGTAAGTGTTTGGAAATGTTAGCCATTCTATTGCATAAGTCACAGCATTTGGCATGTTGAAAATTATGTAGTAAATTATGGTTATAATTGTAAAGGAGTTTTCTATAAGTATAATTTATGTTAATATTTGAATGATTCCTTTTTCTCCATCGTAATATCGACATCTTATATAGGGGAGTTTTGTAGAACGATTTATGGTGAATTGTTGTAAAAAAACTGAGAAACGTCAAGCTGTCTTTCTTGTTATGATGTATTATTTTCTTGTTGTATTTTAACGTCAGATTTAGCAATTGAATAATCACTAACATAAGTCATTGAAAAAACGAAACAACATTGTTGTGTTTTAACGTCAGTTTTAAGAATTGAATGATCACTAACATAAGTCATTGAAATTACGAATCAACATTGTGGTGTCTTAACGTCAGATCAAACAATTGAATAATCCCTAACTTAACTCATTGTAATTCCAAAAAAAATTAAATGTACCAGTTTTTGCAGCTTGTTTAGTAAACCAGTAGTCGACATTTCGAAAACTCCCGTCTTTATTCACTCAAGTCTGATAAATGATCGACAGCGTCATTATGTTTACCAAATGTTGGTGTGAAACTATTTGTTTCAGGAAGTCCACAAATACAAATTTATGTCGAAAGATAGGAAATCAAAATATATAAGATGTGACCCAATCTGCCTATATCATATGCCATTGTTCGCAAGATTTACCCATTTGCACATGCAAATTGCAAACATTGAAATTGAATTGTAGTGCAAACTAAATCAAAATTATATGATATTTTGATTATTATATCCAAGTGAGTGAACAAACCTATGGGAGGCAGCCTATAATTCATTTCTTGGAATAGATGATTGATTTAGAATTGTCAGCATTTCCAACAAGAGTTTATATAAAATTTTATATGACAATATTGAAATGACAATTCTAATGTTAAGAAATGCATGCAAACGTATGCATTGTAATAGATATTTAAAGATATCAAATTCAAATTATACATTCAACCGATACATGAAAATAGCGCCAATGACAAATTTGTTCCCTTTCTCCAACCAAATTTATTGATAATAATTCAGTATTCTGATATTCGGTTCGATCAAATACTTTAAAAGTATCCATGATTTTTTTCAAAAATCCAGATTCTGTATTTGAAAGAAAATGTACTTTCGCTTTTATGACCAATTACAATGTAATCAGTGATGGGCCGATGGCTACGTTCTTACAAGTGATATATTAGCATGTAATCGTTTGGAATGTTAGTCTTTCTATCAATGGCCCGTTTGACATATCGATAAACAATTAATAATTTATGGGTATACTATTAAAATAATGTTCTCAGTAAATTAACAACTTATGTCTTATATCCATATATATATCACCATCAAATCAAAGGGGTAAATTGTAGAACGACTTAGAATCATCAAATTGACC
This sequence comes from Steromphala cineraria, assembly GCA_916613615.1. Classification (NCBI taxonomy): domain Eukaryota; kingdom Metazoa; phylum Mollusca; class Gastropoda; order Trochida; family Trochidae; genus Steromphala; species Steromphala cineraria. The sequence continues at coordinate 13,480,756 of OU744729.1, forward strand.
TTGTTGTTATGATTTACAATTTTCCATTTTGCAGCGCCTTCTCCAGCAGAGGGTGAGTAAAGCACAGACCTTTGGAACTGTAAAAATAATGTTTTCTCTATCAATAGAATGCTACCGTATGTAGCATGACCACATTGATTAAAAAACATAGACATATTTTCTAAACCAGGTCATTTTGGGATCTTTTTCAAAATATACAGCATGTGACGTTAAGAAAGTATGTGGGATTGAGAATTAAGATAGAACATAAGGTATTTTCAGCTAGTAAGTGTTTGGAAATGTTAGCCATTCTATTGCATAAGTCACAGCATTTGGCATGTTGAAAATTATGTAGTAAATTATGGTTATAATTGTAAAGGAGTTTTCTATAAGTATAATTTATGTTAATATTTGAATGATTCCTTTTTCTCCATCGTAATATCGACATCTTATATAGGGGAGTTTTGTAGAACGATTTATGGTGAATTGTTGTAAAAAAACTGAGAAACGTCAAGCTGTCTTTCTTGTTATGATGTATTATTTTCTTGTTGTATTTTAACGTCAGATTTAGCAATTGAATAATCACTAACATAAGTCATTGAAAAAACGAAACAACATTGTTGTGTTTTAACGTCAGTTTTAAGAATTGAATGATCACTAACATAAGTCATTGAAATTACGAATCAACATTGTGGTGTCTTAACGTCAGATCAAACAATTGAATAATCCCTAACTTAACTCATTGTAATTCCAAAAAAAATTAAATGTACCAGTTTTTGCAGCTTGTTTAGTAAACCAGTAGTCGACATTTCGAAAACTCCCGTCTTTATTCACTCAAGTCTGATAAATGATCGACAGCGTCATTATGTTTACCAAATGTTGGTGTGAAACTATTTGTTTCAGGAAGTCCACAAATACAAATTTATGTCGAAAGATAGGAAATCAAAATATATAAGATGTGACCCAATCTGCCTATATCATATGCCATTGTTCGCAAGATTTACCCATTTGCACATGCAAATTGCAAACATTGAAATTGAATTGTAGTGCAAACTAAATCAAAATTATATGATATTTTGATTATTATATCCAAGTGAGTGAACAAACCTATGGGAGGCAGCCTATAATTCATTTCTTGGAATAGATGATTGATTTAGAATTGTCAGCATTTCCAACAAGAGTTTATATAAAATTTTATATGACAATATTGAAATGACAATTATAATGTTAAGAAATGCATGCAAACGTATGCATTGTAATAGATATTTAAAGATATCAAATTCAAATTATACATTCAACCGATACATGAAAATAGCGCCAATGACAAATTTGTTCCCTTTCTCCAACCAAATTTATTGATAATAATTCAGTATTCTGATATTCGGTTCGATCAAATACTTTAAAAGTATCCATGATTTTTTTCAAAAATCCAGATTCTGTATTTGAAAGAAAATGTACTTTCGCTTTTATGACCAATTACAATGTAATCAGTGATGGGCCGATGGCTACGTTCTTACAAGTGATATATTAGCATGTAATCGTTTGGAATGTTAGTCTTTCTATCAATGGCCCGTTTGACATATCGATAAACAATTAATAATTTATGGGTATACTATTAAAATAATGTTCTCAGTAAATTAACAACTTATGTCTTATATCCATATATATATCACCATCAAATCAAAGGGGTAAATTGTAGAACGACTTAGAATCATCAAATTGACCTTGTTGTTATGATTTACAATTTTCCATTTTGCAGCGCCTTCTCCAGCAGAGGGTGAGTAAAGCACAGACCTTTGGAACTGTAAAAATAATGTTTTCTCTATCAATATAATGCTACCGTATATAGCATGACCACATTGATTAAAAAACATAGACATATTTTCTAAACCAGGTCATTTGGGGATCTTTTTCAAAATATACAGCATGTGACGTTAAGAAAGTATGTGGGATTGATAATTAAGATAGAACATAAGGTATTTTCAGCTAGTAAGTGTTTGGAAATGTTAGTCATTCTATTGCATAAGTCACAGCATTTGGCATGTTGAAAATTATGTAGTAAATTATGGTTATAATTGTAAAGGAGTTTTCTATAAGTATAATTTATGTTAATATTTGAATGATTCCTTTTTCTCCATCGTAATATCGACATCTTATATAGGGGAGTTTTGTAGAACGATTATTGGTGAATTGTTGTAAAAAAACTGAGAAACGTCAAGCTGTCTTTCTTGTTATGATGTATTATTTTCTTGTTGTATTTTAACGTCAGATTTAGCAATTGAATAATCACTAACATAAGTCATTGAAAAAACGAAACAACATTGTTGTGTTTTAACGTCAGTTTTATGAATTGAATGATCACTAACATAAGTCATTGAAATTACGAATCAACATTGTGGTGTCTTAACGTCAGATCAAACAATTGAATAATCCCTAACTTAACTCATTGTTATTCCCAAAAAAATTAAATGTACCAGTTTTTGCAGCTTGTTTAGTAAACCAGTAGTCGACATTTCGAAAACTCCCGTCTTTATTCACTCAAGTCTGATAAATGATCGACAGCGTCATTATGTTTACCAAATGTTGGTGTGAAACTATTTGTTTCAGGAAGTCCGCAAATACAAATTTATGTCGAAAGATAGGAAATCAAAATATATAAGATGTGACCCCATCTGCCTATATCATATGCCATTGTTCGCAAGATTTACCCATTTGCACATGCAAATTGCAAACATTGAAATTGAATTGAAGTGCAAACTAAATCAAAATTATATGATATTTTGATTATTATATCCAAGTGAGTGAACAAACCTATGGGAGGCAGCCTATAATTCATTTCTTGGAATAGATGATTGATTTAGAATTGTCAGCATTTCCAACAAGAGTTTATATAAAATTTTATATGACAATATTGAAATGACAATTCTAATGTTAAGAAATGCATGCAAACGTATGCATTGTAATAGATATTTAAAGATATCAAATTCAAATTATACATTCAACCTATACATGAAAATAGCGCCAATGACAAATTTGTTCCCTTTCTCCAACCAAATTTATTGATAATAATTCAGTATTCTGATATTCGGTTTGATCAAATACTTTAAAAGTATCCATGATTTTTTTCAAAAATCCAGATTCTGCATTTGAAAGAAAATGTACTTTCGATTTTATGACCAATTACAATGTAATCAGTGATGGGCCGATGGCTACGTTCTTACAAGTGATATATTAGCATGTAACCGTTTGGAATGTTAGTCTTTCTATCAATGGCCCGTTTGACATATCGATAAACAATTAATAATTTATGGGTATACTATTAAAATAATTTTCTCAATAAATTAACAACTTATGTCTTATATCCATATATATATCACCATCAAATCAAAGGGGTAAATTGTAGAACGACTTAGAATCATCAAATTGACCTTGTTGTTATGATTTACAATTTTCCATTTTGCAGCGCCTTCTCCAGCAGAGGGTGAGTAAAGCACAGACCTTTGGAACTGTGAAAATAATGTTTTCTCTATCAATAGAATGCTACCGTATGTAGCATGACCACATTGATTAAAAAACATAGACATATTTTCTAAACCAGGTCATTTTGGGATCTTTTTCAAAATATACAGCATGTGACGTTAAGAAAGTATGTGGGATTGAGAATTAAGATAGAACATAAGGTATTTTCAGCTAGTAAGTGTTTGGAAATGTTAGTCATTCTATTGCATAAGTCACAGCATTTGGCATGTTGAAAATTATGTAGTAAATTATGGTTATAATTGTAAAGGAGTTTTCTATAAGTATAATTTATGTTAATATTTGAATGATTCCTTTTTCTCCATCGTAATATCGACATCTTAAATAGGGGAGTTTTGTAGAACGATTTATGGTGAATTGTTGTAAAAAAACTGAGAAACGTCAAGCTGTCTTTCTTGTTATGATGTATTATTTTCTTGTTGTATTTTAACGTCAGATTTAGCAATTGAATAATCACAAAAATAAGTCATTGAAAAAACGAAACAACATTGTTGTGTTTTAACGTCAGTTTTAAGAATTGAATGATCACTAACATAAGTCATTGAAATTACGAATCAACATTGTGGTGTCTTAACGTCAGATCAAAAAATTGAATAATCCCTAACTTAACTCATTGTCATTCCAAAAAAAATTAAATGTACCAGTTTTTGCAGCTTGTTTAATAAACCAGTAGTCGACATTTCGAAAACTCCCGTCTTTATTCACTCAAGTCTGATAAATGATCGACAGCGTCATTATGTTTACCAAATGTTGGTGTGAAACTATTTGTTTCAGGAAGTCCACAAATACAAATTTATGTCGAAAGATAGGAAATCAAAATATATAAGTTCGAGGAATATTATAAGTTGACAACCTCTTTGAGAGGCATTCCAGAAGTTGGGAGGACAATAATGAAGAGGAAATAAGCTTTTGTTGCTGGCTAACAGGGCGAACTTGTGGATTGGCTGAATTTGATTGTCTTCAACGGTCCATTTTGTAATATTTCAGGTTTTCATAGCACTGCAAATAAGCCTTGTACTTCATAAAATATATTAATGACCTCTATGCTTTAAGAATTATTTCAAATACTTGTAAATGAGAAATTGTAATTTCGGCATATCCATAAGACCAATAATCTGTGCACTACATCCAGGCAAAAACACGAACATAGATTAATATATAAATGTATGTTCATTTACTACAAAAAAAGAATACGGAAGTAAATCTCGTTTTGTTATTTGCATATCTGTTGCTGTCACAAATTAAGCCTTATCCTAAAGAATGGTCTTTATATCAAATTCATCCATTTTATAACTTGATAAAAACAAAATAAAGGTACACAATTAAAGAAAGAGCTCTAGTAAATATGTTACATAAACAGAATGTTATATCAAATGTAACTAAATGCCGTGACTGTCTCACAATGTGAATTTGAAAAAAAAAAGTTCAACATTCCGATGCCTTATTACTACTATATTATTATTTCATGATGTTTCATAGAAAACTTTTATTTTATTCCCTATAGTAAGTGCCACATAAATTAAAATAACTGTTTTCTGACGCCTCGGTCAACGGAGCAAGGCAAGGTTTATTTGCCAACGTAGATGAGCCATTTAAATCGTTATTTATTGAACTTTTCATAGCACAGCCTATAAGGCTTGTTCACAATATGAATTTGAAAACAATTATACAAATATCCAATTGCTTATTACTACTTTATTATTATTTCATAATGTTACTTAAAAACTTTATTTTTAGGAGGCGGAAGGGGAAAAGGAAAAGGAAAAGGAAAAGGGGGTAAGTATCATATCTTACAATAGTATCCTTGGTCAAACTTATTGCCTCATAGATACGGAAATCACTCTAAAAGAACTATTTCAAAGAATGTACCAGTTTTTGCAGCTTGTTTAGTAAACCAGTAGTCGACATTTCGAAAACTCCCGTCTTTATTCACTCAAGTCTGATAAATGATCGACAGCGTCATTATGTTTACCAAATGTTGGTGTGAAATTTTTTTTTTCAGGAAGTCCACAAATACAAATTTATGTCGAAAGATAGGAAATCAAAATATATAAGATGTGACCCCATCTGCCTATATCATATGCCATTGTTCGCAAGATTTACCCATTTGCACATGCAAATTGCAAACATTGAAATTGAATTGAAGTGCAAACTAAATCAAAATTATATGATATTTTGATTATTATATCCAAGTGAGTGAACAAACCTATGGGAGGCAGCCTATAATTCATTTCTTGGAATAGATGATTGATTTAGAATTGTCAGCATTTCCAACAAGAGTTTATATAAAATTTTATATGACAATATTGAAATGACAATTCTAATGTTAAGAAATGCATGCAAACGTATGCATTGTAATAGATATTTAAAGATATCAAATTCAAATTATACATTCAACCGATACATGAAAATAGCGCCAATGACAAATTTGTTCCCTTTCTCCAACCAAATTTATTGATAATAATTCAGTATTCTGATATTCGGTTCGATCAAATACTTTAAAAGTATCCATGATTTTTTTCAAAAATCCAGATTCTGTATTTGAAAGAAAATGTACTTTCGCTTTTATGACCAATTACAATGTAATCAGTGATGGGCCGATGGCTACGTTCTTACAAGTGATATATTAGCATGTAATCGTTTGGAATGTTAGTCTTTCTATCAATGGCCCGTTTGACATATCGATAAACAATTAATAATTTATGGGTATACTATTAAAATAATTTTATCAGTAAATTAACAACTTATGTCTTATATCCATATATATATCACCATCAAATCAAAGGGGTAAATTGTAGAACGACTTAGAATCATCAAATTGACCTTGTTGTTATGATTTACAATTTTCCATTTTGCAGCGCCTTCTCCAGCAGAGGGTGAGTAAAGCACAGACCTTTGGAACTGTAAAAATAATGTTTTCTCTATCAATATAATGCTACCGTATATAGCATGACCACATTGATTAAAAAACATAGACATATTTTCTAAACCAGGTCATTTTGGGATCTTTTTCAAAATATACAGCATGTGACGTTAAGAAAGTATGTGGGATTGAGAATTAAGATAGAACATAAGGTATTTTCAGCTAGTAAGTGTTTGGAAATGTTAGTCATTCTATTGCATAAGTCACAGCATTTGGCATGTTGAAAATTATGTAGTAAATTATGGTTATAATTGTAAAGGAGTTTTCTATAAGTATAATTTATGTTAATATTTGAATGATTCCTTTTTCTCCATCGTAATATCGACATCTTATATAGGGGAGTTTTGTAGAACGATTTATGGTGAATTGTTGTAAAAAAACTGAGAAACGTCAAGCTGTCTTTCTTGTTATGATGTATTATTTACTTGTTGTATTTTAACGTCAGATTTAGCAATTGAATAATCACTAACATAAGGCATTGAAAAAACGAAACAACATTGTTGTGTTTTAACGTCAGTTTTAAGAATTGAATGATCACTAACATAAGTCATTGAAATTACGAATCAACATTGTGGTGTCTTAACGTCAGATCAAACAATTGAATAATCCCTAACTTAACTCATTGTCATTCCAAAAAAAATTAAATGTACCAGTTTTTGCAGCTTGTTTAGTAAACCAGTAGTCGACATTTCGAAAACTCCCGTCTTTATTCACTCAAGTCTGATAAATGATCGACAGCGTCATTATGTTTACCAAATGTTGGTGTGAAACTATTTGTTTCAGGAAGTCCACAAATACAAATTTATGTCGAAAGATAGGAAATCAAAATATATAAGATGTGACCCCATCTGCCTATATCATATGCCATTGTTCGCAAGATTTACCCATTTGCACATGCAAATTGCAAACATTGAAATTGAATTGAAGTGCAAACTAAATCAAAATTATGATGAAATTTTGATTATTATATCCAAGTGAGTGAACAAACCTATGGGAGGCAGCCTATAATTCATTTCTTGGAATAGATGATTGATTTAGAATTGTCAGCATTTCCAACAAGAGTTTATATAAAATTTTATATGACAATATTGAAATGACAATTCTAATGTTAAGAAATGCATGCAAACGTATGCATTGTAATAGATATTTAAAGATATCAAATTCAAATTATACATTCAACCGATACATGAAAATAGCGCCAATGACAAATTTGTTCCCTTTCTCCAACCAAATTTATTGATAATAATTCAGTATTCTGATATTCGGTTCGATCAAATACTTTAAAAGTATCCATGATTTTTTTCAAAAATCCAGATTCTGTATTTGAAAGAAAATGTACTTTCGCTTTTATGACCAATTACAATGTAATCAGTGATGGGCTGATGGCTACGTTTCTTACAAGTGATATATTAGCATGTAACCGTTTGGAATGTTAGTCTTTCTATCAATGGCCCGTTTGACATATCGATAAACAATTAATAATTTATGGGTATACTATTAAAATAATTTTCTCAGTAAATTAACAACTTATGTCTTATATCCATATATATATCACCATCAAATCAAAGGGGTAAATTGTAGAACGACTTAGAATCATCAAATTGACCTTGTTGTTATGATTTACAATTTTCCATTTTGCAGCGCCTTCTCCAGCAGAGGGTGAGTAAAGCACAGACCTTTGGAACTGTAAAAATAATGTTTTCTCTATCAATATAATGCTACCGTATATAGCATGACCACATTGATTAAAAAACATAGACATATTTTCTAAACCAGGTCATTTTGGGATCTTTTTCAAAATATACAGCATGTGACGTTAAGAAAGTATGTGGGATTGAGAATTAAGATAGAACATAAGGTATTTTCAGCTAGTAAGTGTTTGGAAATGTTAGCCATTCTATTGCATAAGTCACAGCATTTGGCATGTTGAAAATTATGTAGTAAATTATGGTTATAATTGTAAAGGAGTTTTCTATAAGTATAATTTATGTTAATATTTGAATGATTCCTTTTTCTCCATCGTAATATCGACATCTTATATAGGGGAGTTTTGTAGAACGATTTATGGTGAATTGTTGTAAAAAAACTGAGAAACGTCAAGCTGTCTTTCTTGTTATGATGTATTATTTTCTTGTTGTATTTTAACGTCAGATTTAGCAATTGAATAATCACTAACATAAGTCATTGAAAAAACGAAACAACATTGTTGTGTTTTAACGTCAGTTTTAAGAATTGAATGATCACTAACATAAGTCATTGAAATTACGAATCAACATTGTGGTGTCTTAACGTCAGATCAAACAATTGAATAATCCCTAACTTAACTCATTGTAATTCCAAAAAAAATTAAATGTACCAGTTTTTGCAGCTTGTTTAGTAAACCAGTAGTCGACATTTCGAAAACTCCCGTCTTTATTCACTCAAGTCTGATAAATGATCGACAGCGTCATTATGTTAACCAAATGTTGGTGTGAAACTATTTGTTTCAGGAAGTCCACAAATACAAATTTATGTCGAAAGATAGGAAATCAAAATATATAAGATGTGACCCCATCTGCCTATATCATATGCCATTGTTCGCAAGATTTACCCATTTGCACATGCAAATTGCAAACATTGAAATTGAATTGTAGTGCAAACTAAATCAAAATTATATGATATTTTGATTATTATATCCAAGTGAGTGAACAAACCTATGGGAGGCAGCCTATAATTCATTTCTTGGAATAGATGATTGATTTAGAATTGTCAGCATTTCCAACAAGAGTTTATAAAAAAAATTTATATGACAATATTGAAATGACAATTTTAATGTTAAGAAATGCATGCAAACGTATGCATTGTAATAGATATTTAAAGATATCAAATTCAAATTATACATTCACCGATACATGAAAAAAGCGCCAATGACAAATTTGTTCCCTTTCTCCAACCAAATTTATTGATAATAATTCAGTATTCTGATATTCGGTTCGATCAAATACTTTAAAAGTATCCATGATTTTTTTCAAAAATCCAGATTCTGTATTTGAAAGAAAATGTACTTTCGCTTTTATGACCAATTACAATGTAATCAGTGATGGGCCGATGGCTACGTTCTTACAAGTGATATATTAGCATGTAACCGTTTGGAATGTTAGTCTTTCTATCAATGGCCCGTTTGACATATCGATAAACAATTAATAATTTATGGGTATACTATTAAAATAATGTTCTCAGTAAATTAACAACTTATGTCTTATATCCATATATATATCACCATCAAATCAAAGGGGTAAATTGTAGAACGACTTAGAATCATCAAATTGACCTTGTTGTTATGATTTACAATTTTCCATTTTGCAGCGCCTTCTCCAGCAGAGGGTGAGTAAAGCACAGACCTTTGGAACTGTAAAAATAATGTTTTCTCTATCAATAGAATGCTACCGTATGTAGCATGACCACATTGATTAAAAAACATAGACATATTTTCTAAACCAGGTCATTTTGGGATCTTTTTCAAAATATACAGCATGTGACGTTAAGAAAGTATGTGGGATTGAGAATTAAGATAGAACATAAGGTATTTTCAGCTAGTAAGTGTTTGGAAATGTTAGTCATTCTATTGCATAAGTCACAGCATTTGGCATGTTGAAAATTATGTAGTAAATTATGGTTATAATTGTAAAGGAGTTTTCTATAAGTATAATTTATGTTAATATTTGAATGATTCCTTTTTCTCCATCGTAATATCGACATCTTATATAGGGGAGTTTTGTAGAACGATTTATGGTGAATTGTTGTAAAAAAACTGAGAAACGTCAAGCTGTCTTTCTTGTTATGATGTATTATTTTCTTGTTGTATTTTAACGTCAGATTTAGCAATTGAATGATCACTAACATAAGTCATTGAAATTACGAATCAACATTGTGGTGTCTTAACGTCAGATCAAACAATTGAATAATCCCTAACTTAACTCATTGTCATTCCAAAAAAAATTAAATGTACCAGTTTTTGCAGCTTGTTTAATAAACCAGTAGTCGACATTTCGAAAACTCCCGTCTTTATTCACTCAAGTCTGATAAATGATCGACAGCGTCATTATGTTTACCAAATGTTGGTGTGAAACTATTTGTTTCAGGAAGTCCACAAATACAAATTTATGTTGAAAGATAGGAAATCAAAATATATAAGTTCGAGGAATATTATAAGTTGACAACCTCTTTGAGAGGCATTCCAGAAGTTGGGAGGACAATAATGAAGAGGAAATAAGCTTTTGTTGCTGGCTAACAGGGCGAACTTGTGGATTGGCTGAATTTGATTGTCTTCAACGGTCCATTTTGTAATATTTCAGGTTTTCATAGCACTGCAAATAAGCCTTGGACTTCATAAAATATATTAATGACCTCTACGCTTTAAGAATTATTTCAAATACTTGTAAATGAGAAATTGTAATTTCGGCATATTCATAAGACCAATAATCTGTGCACTACATCCAGGCAAACACGAACATAGATTAATATATAAATGTATGTTCATTTACTACAAAAAAAGAATACGGAAGTAAATCTCGTTTTGTTATTTGCATATCTGTTGCTGTCACAAATTAAGCCTTATCCTAAAGAATGGTCTTTATATCAAATTCATCCATTTTATAACTTGATAAAAACAAAATAAAGGTACACAATTAAAGAAAGAGCTCTAGTAAATATGTTACATAAACAGAATGTTATATCAAATGTAACTAAATGCCGTGACTGTCTCACAATGTGAATTTGAAAAAAAAAAGTTCAACATTCCGATGCCTTATTACTACTATATTATTATTTCATGATGTTTCATAGAAAACTTTTATTTTATTCCCTATAGTAAGTGCCACATAAATTAAAATAACTGTTTTCTGACGCCTCGGTCAACGGAGCAAGGCAAGGTTAATTTGCTAACGTAGATGAGCCATTTAAATCGTTATTTATTGAACTTTTCATAGCACAGCCCATAAGGCTTGTTCACAATATGAATTTGAAAAAAATTATACAAATATCCAATTGCTTATTACTACTTTATTATTATTTCATAATGTTACTTAAAAACTTTATTTTTAGGAGGCGGAAGGGGAAAAGGAAAAGGAAAAGGAAAAGGGGGTAAGTATCATATCTTACAATAGTATCCTTGGTCAAACTTATTGCCTCATAGATACGGAAATCACTCTTAAAGAACTATTTCAAAGAATGTACCAGTTTTTGCAGCTTGTTTACTAAACCAGTAGTCGACATTTCGAAAACTCCCGTCTTTATTCACTCAAGTCTGATAAATGATCGACAGCGTCATTATGTTTACCAAATGTTGGTGTGAAACTATTTGTTTCAGGAAGTCCACAAATACAAATTTATGTCGAAAGATAGGAAATCAAAATATATAAGATGTGACCCCATCTGCCTATATCATATGCCATTGTTCGCAAGATTTACCCATTTGCACATGCAAATTGCAAACATTGAAATTGAATTGAAGTGCAAACTAAATCAAAATTATATGATATTTTGATTATTATATCCAAGTGAGTGAACAAACCTATGGGAGGCAGCCTATAATTCATTTCTTGGAATAGATGATTGATTTAGAATTGTCAGCATTTCCAACAAGAGTTTATATAAAATTTTATATGACAATATTGAAATGACAATTCTAATGTTAAGAAATGCATGCAAACGTATGCATTGTAATAGATATTTAAAGATATCAAATTCAAATTATACATTCAACCGATACATGAAAATAGCGCCAATGACAAATTTGTTCCCTTTCTCCAACCAAATTTATTGATAATAATTCAGTATTCTGATATTCGGTTCGATCAAATACTTTAAAAGTATCCATGATTTTTTTCAAAAATCCAGATTCTGTATTTGAAAGAAAATGTACTTTCGCTTTTATGACCAATTACAATGTAATCAGTGATGGGCCGATGGCTACGTTCTTACAAGTGATATATTAGCATGTAACCGTTTGGAATATTAGGCTTTCTATCAATGGCCCGTTTGACATATCGATAAACAATTAATAATTTATGGGTATACTATTAAAATAATTTTCTCAGTAAATTAACAACTTATGTCTTATATCCATATATATATCACCATCAAATCAAAGGGGTAAATTGTAGAACGACTTAGAATCATCAAATTGACCTTGTTGTTATGATTTACAATTTTCCATTTTGCAGCGCCTTCTCCAGCAGAGGGTGAGTAAAGCACAGACCTTTGGAACTGTAAAAATAATGTTTTCTCTATCAATATAATGCTACCGTATATAGCATGACCACATTGATTAAAAAACATAGACATATTTTCTAAACCAGGTCATTTTGGGATCTTTTTCAAAATATACAGCATGTGACGTTAAGAAAGTATGTGGGATTGAGAATTAAGATAGAACATAAGGTATTTTCAGCTAGTAAGTGTTTGGAAATGTTAGTCATTCTATTGCATAAGTCACAGCATTTGGCATGTTGAAAATTATGTAGTAAATTATGGTTATAATTGTAAAGGAGTTTTCTATAAGTATAATTTATGTTAATATTTGAATGATTCCTTTTTCTCCATCGTAATATCGACATCTTATATAGGGAAGTTTTGTAGAACGATTTATGGTGAATTGTTGTAAAAAAGCTGAGAAACGTCAAGCTGTCTTTCTTGTTATGATGTATTATTTTCTTGTTGTATTTTAACGTCAGATTTAGCAATTGAATAATCACTAACATAAGTCATTGAAAAAACGAAACAACATTGTTGTGTTTTAACGTCAGTTTTAAGAATTGAATGATCACTAACATAAGTCATTGAAATTACGAATCAACATTGTGGTGTCTTAACGTCAGATCAAACAATTGAATAATCCCTAACTTAACTCATTGTAATTCCAAAAAAAATTAAATGTACCAGTTTTTGCAGCTTGTTTAGTAAACCAGTAGTCGACATTTCGAAAACTCCCGTCTTTATTCACTCAAGTCTGATAAATGATCGACAGCGTCATTATGTTTACCAAATGTTGGTGTGAAACTATTTGTTTCAGGAAGTCCACAAATACAAATTTATGTCGAAAGATAGGAAATCTAAATATATAAGATGTGACCCCATCTGCCTATATCATATGCCATTGTTCGCAAGATTTACCCATTTGCACATGCAATTTGCAAACATTGAAATTGAATTGAAGTGCAAACTAAATCAAAATTATATGATATTTTGATTATTATATCCAAGTGAGTGAACAAACCTATGGGAGGCAGCCTATAATTCATTTCTTGGAATAGATGATTGATTTAGAATTGTCAGCATTTCCAACAAGAGTTTATATAAAATTTTATATGACAATATTGAAATGACAATTCTAATGTTAAGAAATGCATGCAAACGTATGCATTGTAATAGATATTTAAAGATATCAAATTCAAATTATACATTCAACCGATACATGAAAATAGCGCCAATGACAAATTTGTTCCCTTTCTCCAACCAAATTTATTGATAATAATTCAGTATTCTGATATTCGGTTCGATCAAATACTTTAAAAGTATCCATGATTTTTTTCAAAAATCCAGATTCTGTATTTGAAAGAAAATGTACTTTCGCTTTTATGACCAATTACAATGTAATCAGTGATGGGCCGATGGCTACGTTCTTACAAGTGATATATTAGCATGTAACCGTTTGGAATGTTAGTCTTTCTATCAATGGCCCGTTTGACATATCGATAAACAATTAATAATTTATGGGTATACTATTAAAATAATTTTCTCAGTAAATTAACAACTTATGTCTTATATCCATATATATATCACCATCAAATCAAAGGGGTAAATTGTAGAACGACTTAGAATCATCAAATTGACCTTGTTGTTATGATTTACAATTTTCCATTTTGCAGCGCCTTCTCCAGCAGAGGGTGAGTAAAGCACAGACCTTTGGAACTGTAAAAATAATGTTTTCTCTATCAATAGAATGCTACCGTATGTAGCATGACCACATTGATTAAAAAACATAGACATATTTTCTAAACCAGGTCATTTTGGGATCTTTTTCAAAATATACAGCATGTGACGTTAAGAAAGTATGTGGGATTGAGAATTAAGATAGAACATAAGGTATTTTCAGCTAGTAAGTGTTTGGAAATGTTAGTCATTCTATTGCATAAGTCACAGCATTTGGCATGTTGAAAATTATGTAGTAAATTATGGTTATAATTGTAAAGGAGTTTTCTATAAGTATAATTTATGTTAATATTTGAATGATTCCTTTTTCTCCATCGTAATATCGACATCTTATATAGGGGAGTTTTGTAGAACGATTTATGGTGAATTGTTGTAAAAAAACTGAGAAACGTCAAGCTGTCTTTGTTGTTAAGATGTATTATTTTCTTGTTGTATTTTAACGTCAGATTTAGCAATTGAATAATCACTAAAATAAGTCATTGAAAAAACGAAACAACATTGTTGTGTTTTAACGTCAGTTTTAAGAATTGAATGATCACTAACATAAGTCATTGAAATTACGAATCAACATTGTGGTGTCCTAACGTCAGATCAAACAATTGAATAATCCCTAACTTAACTCATTGTCATTCCAAAAAAATTAAATGTACCAGTTTTTGTAGCTTGTTTAATAAACCAGTAGTCGACATTTCGAAAACTCCCGTCTTTATTCACTCAAGTCTGATAAATGATCGACAGCGTCATTATGTTTACCAAATGTTGGTGTGAAACTATTTGTTTCAGGAAGTCCACAAATACAAATTTATGTCGAAAGATAGGAAATCAAAATGTATAAGTTCGAGGAATATTATAAGTTGACAACCTCTTTGAGAGGCATTCCAGAAGTTGGGAGGACAATAATGAAGAGGAAATAAGCTTTTGTTGCTGGCTAACAGGGCGAACTTGTGGATTGGCTGAATTTGATTGTCTTCAACGGTCCATTTTGTAATATTTCAGGTTTTCATAGCACTGCAAATAAGCCTTGTACTTCATAAAATATATTAATGACCTCTACGCTTTAAGAATTATTTCAAATACTTGTAAATGAGAAATTGTAATTTCGGCATATTCATAAGACCAATAATCTGTGCACTACATCCAGGCAAACACGAACATAGATTAATATATAAATGTATGTTCATTTACTACAAAAAAAGAATACGGAAGTAAATCTCGTTTTGTTATTTGCATATCTGTTGCTGTCACAAATTAAGCCTTATCCTAAAGAATGGGCTTTATATCAAATTCATCCATTTTATAACTTGATAAAAACAAAATAAAGGTACACAATTAAAGAAAGAGCTCTAGTAAATATGTTACATAAACAGAATGTTATATCAAATGTAACTAAATGCCGTGACTGTCTCACAATGTGAATTTGAAAAAAAAAAAGTTCAACATTCCGATGCCTTATTACTACTATATTATTATTTCATGATGTTTCATAGAAAACTTTTATTTTATTCCCTATAGTAAGTGCCACATAAATTAAAATAACTGTTTTCTGACGCCTCGGTCAACGGAGCAAGGCAAGGTTTATTTGCTAACGTAGATGAGCCATTTAAATCGTTATTTATTGAACTTTTCATAGCACAGCCCATAAGGCTTGTTCACAATATGAATTTGAAAAAAATTATACAAATATCCAATTGCTTATAATACTACTTTATTATTATTTCATAATGTTACTTAAAAACTTTATTTTTAGGAGGCGGAAGGGGAAAAGGAAAAGGAAAAGGAAAAGGGGGTAAGTATCATATCTTACAATAGTATCCTTGGTCAAACTTATTGCCTCATATATACGGAAATCACTCTTAAAGAACTATTTCAAAGACCTTGACAAGAAAATTGTGACTTCACTTTGAGTAGACTTCCATGATTGGCACGACAACAACGTCACCCAGAATTTCTTACAACCACGTTTTTCAAAAGCAAGTCAGATAGTTAGTTACATACAAAAAAACTCCTTTTTCTCTGATTTTCCATTTACTTCAAGCCAAACCTCTAAACTCAGCGAAAATAACAATGTGTTTTGGGTCATTGTTTTAAATAAATAATGTTTCTAAATGGTTGAAAATGATGTTACAATTTGACATCATTTGCTATTTTGAAGGAATTCACCAGTATTTGTCACTCCCATTTCACTTTTTGTTCCTATTTCTGAATGTGACAGGTATAACCAAGATAAAAAGACAGTGTGTGAAGCGTGCTTGTATCTACGAAAGCCTACAAGGGCCAAATTCAATGACAATTTTTTTTCTAAAACTTGTAATTACAACTTTTAAAGGCGTAATTACAACATTTAAATGCGTAATAACAACTTTTCAAGGCGTAATTACAACTCTTTAAGGCGTTATTACATCTTTTAACAGTGTTATTACAACTTTTAAAGGTGTAATTTCAACTTTTTAACTTGAATATATAACTTTAAAAAGTTGTAAATACAACTCTTTTTTTTAATGTTGCCAGTGAATTTGGTCCTTATAGGCTTACAAGAAATAGCGCTTCCCCCTCCTCTCCCCCCCCCCCCCCCCCCCAAAAAAAAACCCCCATAGAGTGACCTCATTCTGAGTACGCTTCCATGATTGGCACGACAACAACGGTCACCCAGACCTTCTAAACGACATATTTTTCAAAAGCAAATAAGATAGTTAGTTACATACAGGAAACTCCTCTCTCTCTGATTTTGTTACAATTTCTGCATAGTTACGATGTGCATTTCATACTTTTAAGATGATGGTGATGATGATGATGGCAACAAAGGCAAAGGTAAGTGCCACATGTAATAAAATAACTGTTATCTCCTTCAAAGACTGGCTGCCTTGGCTGGCAGAACATGAGGCTTTATGAATGAGCGTTCTTGCATATAATATAAATACAAATTATTTTGATATTAGATTTCTAATCCAAATTTTATCAAAAAGCCAATGAACATAAAATTCTAAAATAGACAAGCACTCATTGAAAATATGAATAATAAATAATAAGCTTTTTAGTTTCTTCTTTTAATTTCATGCACCTCATTAACATTGGTTAATTTGCATTTCATTTAATACACAACTTAAATGGACAGTTCTATATGGGTATTTTTTGGAAACGAAATTCAAGTGGACGTAGTGAAGCATTCCATTCTTTGTCAAATTGTTAAGAGAACAACTACAATGTTATCCTCACTAACATATTTGGAAGACCACAAAATACCCCGATAGGACTGTCCTTTTGAAATTAATAATACATTCATAAAACAAATTAAAACTTTCCAAATAAAACAATGAACAACTTTATCATTATTTCCTAATGTTTCATACAAAACTTTTATTTTTAGGAGGCAAAGGAAAAGGAAAATGGGGTTAGTATCACATCTTACTATAGCCTCAATAGTCAAATTGATTCCCTCATAAATACGAAAATCACTCTTGAAGAACCATTTCAAAGACCTTGAGAAAATTATTTTTCAGCAAATTTTCTTAAAGTTGACAATCTGGTCTCCTCATCATTTCAAGCCAAGCCTTTAAACTAAACGAAAATAACAATGTATTTTTGATCATTGGATTTTTTGACAATGTTTCATGTTAAAAATGATGTTAAAATGTGAAATCGATTGCTATTTGGCTGAAATTGACATACATATAATTCAATCAGTTTAATATCTGTTGTGCATGGAAATTTAAAAACAAATCAAAACGATTTCCAGCCTTATTAATTTTCATGCAAGGATTGATGTTTATATTATTTATTTTGGATGCCTTTAATAATATACTAAATAGTTGCTTTTCATTGTGTTTAATCAAAATTTATTTTATCTTTCAGGAAATAGAGACGAACTCGAGAGTAAGTATATCAATAGTCCTGATAGTTAACGGTTTGATAATAAAGTAATAAAACCAAACCAATTAACTATATTCTGAAGCTCGTTCTAAAACCTTAAGAAAGAGCAAATATGGTTTTAATAGATTTTTCATTTAAAATTAGTCACATTACTTAAAGTTCATTGACAAACACAAGGTCAAGACACATAATCCTGAAACGCTCAAGTTCATCTTGGATTATATCATTGATTTTGGGTGAATGAAGTAATAAATAAAATATAAGAATTGAGGTTGAATACCTCAATTTAATTTAATTTATTTCTTAGGTGAATATGCTTCATGATTTTATCCATTTATAAGTTAGTTTGTAAACTGAGGGGCAGTAGCACGCTTTGAGGGGGAATATAAGGCGACGTCAGGAAAATGAAAATAAATGGCTCCAACTGAAGGACAATGATAAATCAAATATATAATGTAAAGTTCAGCCATGCGATTCCTTTTCTTTCACAAAATGAATTAAAAACGTTCAACAAAAATGGCCGCCAATGGACTTTATATTATGTGAATCTGTATAATTTGTTCTATATAGATGATTGTATAATGAAATTTTTGACACTATAAAAATAATATATTTACCATTAACAAACAATTATCAGGGAAAATTTTAACATACAAAGTTTTCAAAAAACGTGCTACTGCCCATTTTTAGGAGCCACTCAGTGATTTTAATCACATACTGTTTTCTTTTGATACGTATGTAAATGGCATAATTCATGACATTAATTCAAAATATCTCACTTGTTCATTCCCAAATGCCAATTATACGATAAAAACCTTTTTAGTGAATTCTTGAAAATATTGGCAAATGCAAAATTCACGCGTCCCACTTACATGAATACTAGTTGTATAACCTAACAAACATGATCAACTTGTTACTTTCATTCTGACTTCTTTAGTTTCAAAATTACGTTTGATTGAATGACGGGCATCAATGTGCGGTTTTCGATCACAATTGTGAATTCAAACCTTCATGATACCATTGTACGAAGTCGGTTATCTTTGAATGACACTTCCCTCCATCTATCGATACTTCTTCATTAAATTACATTATTGGTAAATTAGCATGTATGACCCATGACAAATAAAGAGTTTCTCTATTTTGTGGTTAATGCATATCATACACTGCTGTTATTATAGGATGTTTCATTTTTATCATTTTTGATATGAAATAAGTGCGATTTATTCCTTAATTATGAAATTTAAATGTTTTCTTTTATATTAAAATATTAAAATTTGATGGATATGTTGTCTTTGATTCATGTCTGAAATTTCATGTAAACATTTTTTAACTTGCAGAAAACCGAGACAATGACAAGAGTAAGTTTTGATAAATTTGTTTTACAAACTTTTAGAATATAGACATATGTCTTTGAATTATTAGGGAGCAAGTTTAAAGGCAACTCACTACACGCAGCTGTTGCCTTTACATGCGCTGACTTCATTTAAATTAAATTAATAATTAATTGTTAAAAACTCGATTCGAATATATTTGCTATAGGTGTTGATGGAAGTTGACGAAACTACTTATTTCTTCAAACGTCAAGGTTATGCCGGTGTAACCAATGAAGGCAATGGCAACGTTAGAGTGAAAAATGTTATGATGTTTATCATATGTACTTATGATATTTCTAAAAGATTCTAGAATGTTTCTTATAGTTCTGAAAGTTTCCAATATGACTCTGTACTAAATATATGTTTCCGGGCATCAGTGAACTCCAAGTAACTTTCTTAACTATTCTTAATGGTAATATTGATTATAATTCTATTATATCTAACTGTTTGTAACGATATGTTTTCAATTTCAGGAAACAAGCAAATCGCACAGAGTAAGTAGAACACTTTGAATTTTCTTAATAAATACATTTTGATATTTTTATTTGAATTAAGTCCATGAATGTTTACCAAAACCTTAGTTCAAAAATGATTCATTTTTGGTATAGATATACATCATTCAGAACTTCCTTTTCCTTAATGTTTGTATCAATTGGGTACTATTATTTTATAGTAATTTTGAATTATGATATTTTTTCTTACCATGATGAATCAAATGTTGTATCGAATATGACTAAAGCTGTTGTTCTTCTATTTCAGAACAACGACAATTTGCTGAAGGTAAGTTAAATATGCAATCACCTTTCATGATTACTTTCCCCAAAAAAACAATTTCAGTCCAAATCCTTTATCACAATTGAAATCAAGTAAATTTTCGTAATTAATTTACACGTTAAGCAGTTCATTAGACCTCAATCTTTTTTATGTCCAATTGTTGTATATTTTAATAAAACAACTTCATGAACTTTCATTTGTCTTTCCAAGAGATATACACTATTGGAATATAGAAAGTTTTTGAAAAGGCTATCGAATGCTTTAATTGAAACGAATCTCTTTTTTGGTGAACCATTAATTTTCTTACAAATCCTTACAAAACGAAGACATTGAAACAAACCTTGCTGAAAATAACACGTTTCGAGTAGTCATGGTATTTGGTATAAGCTGAAAAGGCACCGTGAATGTCAATAGTTACAGATATGATATCTTGAGATCTGCATCAAACCTTAACTTAATCCTTATGGACGAAAATAATCGTCCACATTGGCAAGGTCGGTGGAAGTACCTCAAAATTAAAACAGTTTAGCGGATGGAGTCATCTCCTCGTTTGTCGGATCTTTATACAATAGAACATGTATGGAACCTTCTTCAAAACGCATTGCTAGACCGTGTGGTTCAACCTTATTGAAATTATGAATACATACATACACGTTATTTACTCGATAACAGTTGCTTTCTACGTTTTGATATTTTGAACTGCATTTACATTTCTGTTCCACGATGGTTCAATTTGGTTATATAACATCTAAAGTTTTTTCTGAATTTTCTAATCTATCTTCAATCAAATGCGTTAGATCTATTTGGCTATTGTTTAATGACATTATTTTTATCTTTCAGCTGCAAGACGCCTTATCGCAGCTGGTAAGATAATGTTTTCTTTTTTTATTTATGTAGCCAGGGAGAAACCTAAGAATTACCATTGAATTTATTTTTGTTTAATGTGATTGAAGTTAAGAATGGTAGGTATCATTGTTGATAGCGTATGTTTTTCTTAAAACGCATCGTGTGTTTTTTTGTATTCCATATTGTTTATGACGTTACAAGCAAGGTAAGCAAAACGTCTCATCTGGTAATAACAAAATGTTGCTTGATGTAAGTTATGGCTTACTGAACGGCAGACCCAAAATAGTCGAAATGTGTTCAGTCACGTGATTGCCCGGAAGGTTCATTTTACAAGAACAAGTTTCGCTTGATGGGTGAGTAACCTCTTTGTTTGATAATCGGATAGTTTGAAGGGTTGATTCCCTGCCCCACACTGAGACATGAGTTGAGAAACTTGTGGTGTCACTCTGGGTAAGTGACTTAGATCGAAGCGTGCCTCTGTCCACCAAGTAGTACTTGGATACCTGGTATGATACCATTGTAGTCTGAATTTGAACCTCGAGCGCCTGACAGGCGACCGGTTGTTAAGGAATGTTCTCGTTGACCAGGGGTCATATGTCACTTAGCGCTTTGAGCATGCAATGTACATGGATATATGAGCTATATAAATGGACTATTAGTATTATCATAAACGGTGTAAACTGTTGAAGCGCCATACAATATCATTATTGGATAATAAAGCTTGATCAAAGAACACTCTCTCATCCATGAACCTCCTTACATTTGATCAAACATAAAGAGATTCTAATATATAAAATTTGACATGTAATAATTTTGATTATTTTACTATTATTTGATTTTTTTAATTTAATAGAGTTAACAACAATACCAAAAAAAACAGGTTAATAACCAATTACTTTTTTCTTCTTCTGTGCCTTAAAAAGTTAACTTAAGTTACTTAATTTTTCTCTAAACATGCTTTATATTTACTTTTCAAATCTTATTTTAAAATACATGTTTGTTTATTTTAAATAAAAAGATTATCCCTTTATATTTCTGCTTCTGATCGAATATTTATATTATGGATTGTTCATGAATTTTTAAATCTTTACTACACAATTGTAACATATATCAATTGTAAATGATAAAGATTATGTAATTTATTCGTTCCAGTTACAGCTATGTTTTAAAGGAGTATTAAAACTATTTATATGACAAGTTTTAAAATTATTTCTTATAATTTTTTATGAATTTAAAGGATTTCACTGTATTTAGATAACCGGAAAAAACATGAAAAGGTTAAAAGAATGAATTGGTTATCTTTATTTTTAATCTTTTTTTCATATGAAAATAAAAGCAAATCAAATAGCATATTATTATATACATATAATTTTAAATGAAAAGCCCATTCTTTATTGCTTGACGCAAGCATATACTTCCGTGTATTCAGTTTATTTCCCTCCTTTGCAAACTGTAACTAAATTTTCTTTATGAGGTTCTTCTAAAAAAATTAATCATTATCTTGGGAAAATCCATGAACACTATGAATAATTGTGCTGCTAAGTTACTCGAGTGTTGTTACATACTGGTTATCGAAAAAAATATTACATTGTGTTTTCAAATCTGAAATGACTTCATCTGAATATAACCTTTACTTTACACAAAATTAAAGATAAAATTTACCAGTGACAAAGTTGTATCAAATTTGAACTGTAGATATAAGTTTTTGTATACTTAAACCTTTCAATAGCACAAAAAATTAAATTTTAATAACTTTGTCTGCTTGATGTCAAGGTGACCTTGCACATTTGAGCCCCTTATGGCATGAGCAATCATAAACATGCCCCTTACCATATTAAATAGTAGAGTGGTCTCCCTTAGATCAGGCAAGCCAGGCTGGGGAGGTGAAGTGTTGTATAAGTTTTAATACAAAATAAACTTCTTTTTTTTTCAACTAATGATCTTGTTTTGGTGTAAATGCCAAAGGAGAAAGGCAGCCCTTCGAACAGACAAATATTTTACAATCCTTGTTTGTACATGATAAAGAGTATATAATCCGTATGATTATTTTACACTGTCTTAAGGAAAAGACATGAAAAACTTCAGTGTCAATACAAAACAAATTTCTACCCTCTTTTCATATTGAAATCAAATCAAATCAGAAAATCTAAACTTCTTGAATGAATTAAAGGGGTATTGGCACGTTTTTGGAAAATTTTATATTTAATTCAGTTTGTGTGAGAAAAAGGAATCGCATACAAAATAGAGAAGTTCTAATATATCAAATCTTCTGATGATTTTGATTTTTCTACATTGAATTTAGGTAAAAACAAGAAGAACAATAAAGGTTAATAATTACTAATTATGTCATCTTTTTCTTGCTTTTCATAATGATTGTAGTCAATCAAAGGCGTTTTTCCTAAATATGCTTTATTCACTATGGAAGGAATTACCATTTCCTTTTACAAAATCTTATTTTCAAAGACGCATTTCTATCTTATTAATAAAAAATGTATCCCTTTGTTATTTCCTGTTTCTGATCAAATCTTTATATCATTAATTTTTCATGAATTCCTTGTATACGGACTACACAATTATAACATATATCATGTGTATATGATTAAGATTATGTAATCTATTCGTTTGATTACCAGCCATATCTAACATTTGGTAATCATAAGATTTCAAAGTTTATGAATTCCGAATTTGATATGTTTACACTGCCTTTATATCCGATAAAAAGAAAAAAGAAAAAGTTAATAAAATCAATTGAGGAGCTTTGTCTTTTCCTCTATCTTCATAAAAGAAATAAAAGCAAATCAGTCTTTTACTGCATGTTCCCCATTCTTTACTGCTTGACACATTTTGGATTGACTTTAAATTACTATTTGCTACGTTTTTTCTAAATCTTTAATGCAACCCTTTTGTAATTTCTCCTCTTTACCAAAGGATTCTTTGAAACGTACAATGCATGTTAACTACATAATTGAATTCTGTTTATATCGTATTTGTATCTATGATAAACATTAAACCATATTTTCTTTGTAAGATTATTTAATATATTTTGTATCATAATCTTGGGAATTATCCGTGAACGTTTTTAATTATTATGCTATAAAGTAACTCCAGTGTTGTCACATAATCAATAATTGTATTTCATTGACTTTTTTCAAACCCGTAAAGACTTCATCTGAATATTACTTTCAATTGATACACCATTTAACCTAAGATTTACCATTGGCAAAGTTATTTTAAATTTGCAATTGTAGAGGATACATTAAATTGTCCAGATTCGTTTTTTTGTACATAAAAAAAGATTATTACATCTATCCGATTCCATACATTTTATTAAACATAAAATAGTTCTAATAGATAAAAAATTCTTATGATTTTTATTTTTCTACATTAAATATAGCTAAAATCAAGAAGAACAAAAAACAAGGTTAAAAATTATTAATTATTTTATCTTTTTCTCGCTTATTATAATGATTTTAGTCAATCAAAAGCGTTTTTAAAATATGTT
Organism: Steromphala cineraria; assembly: GCA_916613615.1. Classification (NCBI taxonomy): domain Eukaryota; kingdom Metazoa; phylum Mollusca; class Gastropoda; order Trochida; family Trochidae; genus Steromphala; species Steromphala cineraria. The sequence goes on from OU744729.1 coordinate 13,505,528, forward strand.
TTATTTACTATGAAAAGCATTACCCTTTCCTTGTAAAATATCTTATGATTAAAGACGCATTTCTATCTTCTATTTCAAATTTAAAAAATTATCTATTTGTTATTTCCTGCTTCTGATTAAATCTTTATATTATCAATTTTCCATGAATTTCTTATATGTGTACTACACATTAATAACACAATATATCAAGTGTATGTGAAAACGATTATGTAATAAATTCGTTTCATTCAGCCATTTCTTAAAAGGAGTAATTATAAGACATTAAAGTATAAACATTATTTATTTTGATTAATTTTACTGTTCTTAGATAACCGAAAACAAAACCCAAAAAAGGTTTTTGAAATAAATTGGTTAGCTTTTCTTTTCCGCTATTTTCATATTGGAAAATAAATGGAAATCAAATAATTTTTATTGTGTATATATACACTTAAAATGAATATCCTAATTTTTACTGCTTGACAATATAAAAATTTATGATTAATCATATAATTCCCGCTTCTTAAAATGATTGCAGTCAATCAAAAGCTTATTCACTAAGAGACAAAGATGATTCAATCTACCCTTTCCATACATTTCATCAAACATGAAGAAGTTCTAATATATCAAATCTTCTGATGATTTTTATTTTTCTACATTGAATTTAGGTAAAAACAAGAAGAACAATAAAGGTTAATAATTACTAATCATGTCATCTTTTTCTGGCTTATTGTAATGATTGTAGTCAATCAAAGGCGTTTTTTTCTAAATATGCTTTATTCATTATGGAAGGAATTACCATTTCCTTGTAAAAAATCTTATTTTCAAAGACGCATTTCTATCTTAATAATAAAAAATGTATCCCTTTGTTATTACTGTTTCTGATCAAATCTTTATATCATTATTTTTCATGAATTCCTTGTATACGGACTACACAATTATAACATATATCATTTGTAAAGGATGAAGATTATGTAATCTATTCGTTTGATTACCAGCCATATCTAACAATCGGTAATCATAAGATTTCAAAGTTTATGAATTCCGAATTTGATATGTTTACACTGCCTTTAGTTCCGACAACAACAAAACAAGAAAAAGTTAATCAAATCAATTGAGGAGCTTTGTCTTTTCCTCTATCTTCATATAAGAAAATAAAAGCAAATCAATTTGTTATTGCATGTATGCACTAAAATGAGTTCCCCATTCTTTACTGCTTGACACATTTTTGATTGACTTTAAATAATAATTTGCTATGTTGTTTTCCAAATCTTTAATGCAACACTTTTGTAGTTTCTCCTCTTAACGAAAGGATTCTTTGAAACGTACAATGCATGTTATCTACATAATTGAATTCTGTTTATATCTTATTTGTATTTATGATAAACATTAACTGCTATACACACACACAATTAACATGCTTCCATCTTTTCAATTTACTTTCCTTCTTTGCAAACTAGCTCTAACCATATTTTCTTTGTAAGATTATTTAATATATTTTTTATCATAATCTTGGGAAATATCCGTGAACGTTTTTAATTATTATGCTATAAAGTAACTCCAGTGTTGTCACATAATCAATAATTGTATTACATTGACTTTTTTCAAACCTGAAAAGGCTCCATATGAATATTACTTTCATTTGACACACCATTTAACCTAAGATTTACCATTTGCAAAGTTATTTTAAATTTGCAATTGTAGAGGATACATTAAATTGTCCAGATTCGTTTTTTGTACATAAAAAAAGATTATTACATCTATGCGATTCCATACATTTTATTAAACATAAAATAGTTCTAATAGATCAAAAATTCTTATGATTTTTATTTTTCTACATTGAATATAGCTAAAATCAAGAAGAACAAAAAACAAGGTTAAAAATTATTAATTATTTTATCTTTTTCTCGCTTATTATAATGATTGTAGTCAATCAAAAGCGTTTTTAAAATATGCTTAATTTACTATGAAAAGCATTACCCTTTCCTTGTAAAATATCTTATGATTAAAGACGCATTTCTATCTTCTATTTCAAATAAAAAGATTATCTATTTGCTATTTCCTGCTTCTGATTAAATCTTTATATTATCAATTTTCCATGAATTTCTTATATGTGTACTACACATTAATAACACATTATATCAAGTGTATGTGAAAATGATTATGTAATAAATTCGTTTCATTCAGCCATTTCTTAAAAGGAGTAATTATAAGACATTAAAGTATAAACATTATTTATTTTGATTAATTTTACTGTTCTTAGATAACCGAAAACAAAACCCAAAAAAGGTTATTGAAATAAATTGGTTAGCTTTTCTTTTCCGCTATTTTCATATTGGAAAATAAATGCAAATCAAATAATTTTTATTGTGTATATATACACTTAAAATGAATATCCTAATTTTTACTGCTTGACAATATAAAAATTTATGATTAATCATATAATTCCCGCTTCTTAAAATGATTGCAGTCAATCAAAAGCTTTTTCACTAAGTGACAAAGATGATTCAATCTACCCTTTCCATACATTTCATCAAACATGAAGAAGTTCTAATATATCAAATCTTCTGATGATTTTTATTTTTCTACATTGAATTTAGGTAAAAACAAGAAGAACAATAAAGGTTAATAATTACTAATTATGTCATCTTTTTCTTGCTTATTATAATGATTGTAGTCAATCAAAGGCGTTTTTTTCTAAATATGCTTTATTCACTATGGAAGGAATTACCATTTCCTTGTAAAAAATCTTATTTTCAAAGACGCATTTCTATCTTAATAATAAAAAATGTATCCCTTTGTTATTACTGTTTCTGATCAAATCTTTATATCATTATTTTTCATGAATTTCTTGTATACGGACTACACAATTATAACATATATCATTTGTAAATGATGAAGATTATGTAATCTATTCGTTTGATTACCAGCCATATCTAACAATCGGTAATCATAAGATTTCAAAGTTTATGAATTCCGAATTTGATATGTTTACACTGCCTTTAGTTCCAACAACATAAAAACAAGAAAAAGTTAATCAAATCAATTGAGGAGCTTTGTCTTTTCCTCTATCTTCATATAAGAAAATAAAAGCAAATCAATTTGTTATTGCATGTATGCACTAAAATGAGTTCCCCATTCTTTACTGCTTGACACATTTTTGATTGACTTTAAATAATAATTTGCTATGTTGTTTTCCAAATCTTTAATGCAACACTTTTGTAGTTTCTCCTCTTAACGAAAGGATTCTTTGAAACGTACAATGCATGTTATCTACATAATTGAATTCTGTTTATATCTTATTTGTATTTATGATAAACATTAACTGCTATACACACACAAAATTAACATGCTTCCATCTTTTCAATTTACTTTCCTTCTTTGCAAACTAGCTCTAACCATATTTTCTTTGTAAGATTATTTAATATATTTTGTATCATTATCCTTGGAATTATCCCTGAACGTTTTTAATTATTATGCTATAAAGTAACTCCAGTGTTGTCACATAATCAATAATTGTATTTCATTGACTTTTTTCAAACCCGTAAAGACTTCATCTGAATATTACTTTCATTTGATACACCATTTAACCTAAGATTTACCATTGGCAAAGTTATTTTAAATTTGCAATTGTAGAGGATACATTAAATTGTCCAGATTCGTTTTTTTGTACATAAAAAAAGATTATTACATCTATCCGATTCCATACATTTTATTAAACATAAAATAGTTCTAATAGATCAAAAATTCTTATGATTTTTATTTTTCTACATTGAATATAGCTAAAATCAAGAAGAACAAAAAACAAGGTTATAAATTATTAATTATTTTATCTTTTTCTCGCTTATTATAATGATTTTAGTCAATCAAAAGCGTTTTTAAAATATGCTTTATTTACTATGAAAAGCATTACCATTTCCTTGTAAAATATCTTATGATTAAAGACGCATTTCTATCTTCTATTTCAAATAAAGAGATTATCTATTTGTTATTTCTTGCTTCTGATTAAATCTTTATTTTTATCAATTTTCCATGAATTTCTTATATGTGTACTACACATTGATAACACAATATATCAAGTGTATGTGAAAATGATTATGTAATAAATTCGTTTCATTCAGCCATTTCTTAAAATGAGTAATTGTAAGACATTAAAGTATAAAACTTATTTATTTTGATTAATTTTACTGTCCTTAGATAACCGAAAACAAAACCAAAAAATCAAATCAATCTTTTATTGCATGTTCCCCATTCTTTACTGCTTGACACATTTATGATTGACTTTAAATGACTATTTGCTACGTTTTTTTCCAAATCTTTAATGCAACACTTTTGTAATTTCTCATTTTTACCAACGGATTTAAAGAAATTCAAAGAAATGTTAAATAACGTACAATGCATGTTAACTACATTGCTAAATTCTGTTTATATCTTTTTTGTATCTTTGATAAACATTATCATAAAAAATTAACATGCTTCCATCTTTTCAATTTACTTCCCTTCTTTGCAAACTCTTACCAACATTTCTTTATGAGGTTACTCTAATTAGTTTAATCATGATCTTTGGAATATTCATGAACACTTTTAATTATTGTGCTATGAAGTTACTCCAGTGTTATCACATATTCAATTGTATTACATTGACTTTTTCAAACCTGAAACATCTTTATCTGAATATTACTTTCATTTGACACACCATTTATGTTAAGATTTACCCTTAGCAAAGTTATATCAAATTTGCAATTGTAGAGGATACATCAAATTGTCCAGAATTCGTGTTTGTAAGTGACAAAGTTGATTCAATCTATCCGTTTCAATACATTTCATCAAACATAAAGAAGTTCTAATAAATCACATCTTCTGATGATTTTTATTTTTTCTACATTGAATTTAGGTAAAAACAAGAAGAACAATAAAGGTTAATAATGATTAATTATTTTATATTCTTCATGGCTTATTAAAATGATTGCAGTCAATTAAAAACGTTTTCTCTTAACATGCTTTATTCACTATGAAAAGCGTTACCCTTTTCTTATAAAAAAAAATCATATCTTAAAAGATACGTTTCTATATCCTTCTTCGAATAAAACATGTATCCCTTTGTTATTTCTGCTTCTGATCAAATCTTTATATCATTAATTTTCCGTGAATGTCTAATATACATACTAGACAATGATATGAATTGTATATCATAAAGATTATGTAATAAATTCGTTTCATTCAGCCTTTTCTTAAATGGAGTAATCATAATACATCAAAGTTTATAAAATATTTATTTTGTGAGTTCTGCTGTCCTTAGATAACCGAAAACAAAACAAGAAAATGTTATTAAAATGAATTGGTTAGCTTTTCTTTTCCGCTTTTTTTCATATTAGAAAATAAATGCAAATCAAATAATTTTTGTGTGTGCATATATACACTTAAAAGGAATATCCTATTTTTTACTGCTTGACAATATACTAATTAATCATAATTCCCGCTTGTTAAAATGATTGTAGTCAATCAAAAGCGTTTTCTCTAAATATGCTTTATTCACTATGAAAAGCGTTACCCTTTCCTTAAAAAAATAATCTTATTTTCAAAGACACGTTTCTATCTTCCATTTCAAATAAAAAATGTATTTCTGCTTCTGATCAAATCTTTATATCATACATTTTCCATGATTTTTGTATATACGGACTACACAATTATAACATATATCAATTGCATATGATAAAGATTATGTAATCTATTCGTTTGATTACAAGCCATATCTAACATTTGGTAATCATAAGATTTCAAAGTTTAAGAATTCCGAATTTGATATGTTTACACTGCCTTTAGGTCCGAAAAAAAACCAAGAAAAGGTTAATAAAAACAATTGGTATGCTCTTTTCCCCCCAAATTTTCATATTAGAAAACAAAAGCAAATCAATTATTCCTTAATTGTATATACACACTTAAAATAAATACCCCATTCTTTACTGCTCAAATTTGCAATTGTAGAGGTTACATTAAATTGTCCAGAATCGTTGTTTTACATGAAAAAGATTATTCAATATATCCCTTTCTATACGTTTCATCAAACATGCATCTCATATATCAAATTTTGACATGTAATGAATTTGCTTTTTCTATATTGAATTTAGCTAAAAACAAGAAGAAGAACAAAAAACAAGGTTAATGATGTTTAATTTTGTTTTATCTTCTTCCCACTTATTTAAATTATTTTGATATTGTAGTGAAATAAACTCAAATCAGATAATATTTTCTCTATATTTGTTTGATATTTATATAACGAAATGCATAAACTTTTCCTCATTGCTTTAGTCTATACTAAGAGGGAATTGGATAATGTTAAATAATAAACAATAATTAATGATAATAATTATATATTAATAATCATCAAAAATATTTTCTATTTGTTACTTATTTTTTAAATGCAACGTTTTTCATTATAATTTCTCAACTTTACATAACAAAGCTAACATTTCCTTGATATTTCCCCTTTTAATTTTACTTCACCTGAATTCAAATGTTCACATTGGTCATCCTTTATGGAGAATAGGTATTTATATCGATTTGAAAATACGAGGGTTGAATTAGATTTTCCCCCATGTAGCGTTAACTTCAATCGCTACAAACATGCTATCAATTTATCAGGAAGGTTTTCAAAGAGTGACTTCTTTATTTTGATCTTGAAGGAATCTCGAAAAATTCAAACATTGAGAAATATTTTAAGATATAAGAAAGCTAAATGTTGTCTAGTTATTTCTTACGTCATTTGCTATGAATAAAAAATAACAAAATAATAAAAAATACTTACTAGTATCCAGATAAAGGTTCTAGAGGAGACAAGAAATATCATAAAATGGACACATCGTATGACATTACATTACAATAACTGATTTTGAATATTTCAAACTTCAATTTTTATTTTATACACTGAATTCATTTCTTTGGCATTTATTGGGACCAAATGCAATTTTGTTGTCTATTCTTAAACTTGTCAATTCTGTAAAAAAAAATATCATATGTTTTAATATTTACAAATTTACATTGTGGAGTATATATTTTATGGCCGAAATGAATTATTGCAGATGAACATCTAGATCTGCTGATTTTGACCCTAACCCTATTATAGTGAATATCATAAATAATCATGGCTATCAGCATTATAAATGTATCTAATGTACTGTACTTGAATCAGAAAATAATTTAATCAAAAGCTTTTTGGTAACAAATTCTAATCTTCGAAATATGATGATTTGAAGTCGGAAAGATACAAAGAACGATCTTTTGTTCAAGGGCTGTAAATGAATATATAAGTGTGATACCTTCTGCTAAGCACATAATTAAGCATACATTTAATTCTTTTTATCTCTTTATAAAAAAAATTTCGTGGTTCCCTATCTCCCTTATTTAAGGCGATCCTCTATTTTTGATTGTTCCACACAATGTGTGAATATCAATTTTTATCGAGAAAAATGTTGACTCTATGCATGCCAAATTTGAATCTCTCATCCATGATTTTGATGTCATATTTAAAAAGTAAATACTGTATTTTGATTTCCGTTGACTTAGGAGAATTACACCGTTGAAATATAGTTTGTAAAAAAAAAGTGAAATGTTTTCTAGTGTTACATATAAAAATAGAAAAGAAACAATAATTTATCTTATTTAGGCAAACAAAGTAGTCCAAGAGATTTTGTGAAGATCATAAAGAAGATGTTTTAATTGTTTCTTTAAAATATTTCTAATTTTGTGTGTGTTTTTTTAATTTAGAGGCACGCTGGAATCGTCAAGAAGGTTGTTCATTCATTTTTATTTTTTTTTCAAAGATCCAATTTTTTTTATATATAAATTCTTTTTTATATTATATGTATGTTGATAAACATGTAAAATGAAAGTCAGACATAAGAATAATATACAATGTAAATCAATAAAAGAAATTTAAGAATTGACATGCTGTCAAGTTACAAAAGTACTAGTTAATTTATTTTTACGTTAATTTGCCAACTTTTTAGTCTTATCAGATATAGATGTTTTCTCTCTATAAGGGAGCAAGTGAATACAAGTAAGCGATTGCTTATTAACAATAGATTGTTTAAATTTTGGAAATAAGATAAACAACATTTATAAACACCTGAGGTCAATCTTTTATACAGTATATAATGATAATATAGATAATGAAAATTGAAATCAACCTTTCACTGTCAGCGAAAGTTCCCTTTAAACATTTCCACCTTCACATCACCATGGTTATAACATGTCTGTTTGTTCTTTGCCGAAACACAAATAGCAAAAAAGCTTGAAAGGGCTGGTAAGAAAAACTCTTTATTACATTAATAAATAACTTTATTTGAAATACTGCTTCATCGTTTTAATATATCACATTTGATAAACCACTATTTGAACACTAACATTTTATTACATTAACAAATAACTTTATTTGAAATACTGCTTCATCGTTTTAATATATCACATTTGGTAAACCACTATTTGAACACTAAAATATTAAAAATAATATATGACATCTTATCAGTAAGATTTGCCATATTCATGTTAACTTATCGTTAACATTAACATATGTGAAAATATTTATATTACGTTCATGTCATTATTTATTGATCATTTACTCTTTATCTCTTGAAAGAGCGTCGAAAACGAAGACAAGAGGAAAGAGGTTAACAAATTTGTACTTTTTCTCAATTAAACCCCGATTCATATTTGCCATATTTACTACTGCTCACTGCATGGTTTTCATTTTACTGTCGAAGGCAAATAAGTTGCATTTAAAACCCATTGTCACCAAATGATAGTCTTGTTTACTAGAAGCCAACCGGCTCTTTAACCACACGTTCCTTCACATCAGTGCTGATTGGGTGATGTTTTAATACAATAATAAGAAACCCCTTAAAGAGGCAGTAGCACGTTTTAGGGGGAATATAAGTTTGTTTTAGGAAAATGAAAGTAAATGGTTCCAACTGAAAGGCAATGTATTTCAACCAATGAAGCGAAATTAAATCCAAGTTCAGCCATGTGATTCCATTTTCTTAAACAATTAAAGGCGTTTACACAAAAATGGCTGCCAATGGACTTCATGTGAATTTTGATAATTTACTCTCTGAATATGTTTGATTGGTTTGTGTAATGAGATTTTTGACACTATCAAAGTAATACATTTAGCGTTAACATACAATTATCAGTGAAAAATTGAACATATAAAATTTTCAAAAAACTTCCTACTGCCCCTTTAAACGTCAATCATACCATTCGGATGCCATGATGTAAACTCGGTTGCATCTCCTTGGGGTGAGTGTTTCTAACTTTGTGACTAAATGACAACGGTGCGAATCATTCGCAATCTTTTTAAATGTATCATTAATTCTCAACATATTCAACTTATCACGGCTTTTAATGCCAACTTATATTTACTTGTTTTACAGATGTTCTTGTTTTACCAAACATACCTTTTAATACCTTTACATTGTTTCACCTTTGTCATATTTCTTATGACATTTCTCTAATGACTCCAATTTCCATTTTCAACCTTTTCAACTTAAAGATGTTTCGGGTTATTATTGGTTTTTTGACCTCTAATACAATCCAAAGAATTACCAAATGTGTATTTTTACATATTTGCTGTTCTACTTTTTTACATATTTGGATATTTCTCGAAGAAATGTCAAGATATATAGTAGATATGTATCGATACTAGTTATCTTTATCAAGATACTTGACAAGACCGACAATGGTCGAAATCAGAGGTCGAATATGGTCGAAATCAGAGGTTGACCATTCAAAGAAGATCCATCAAGGCCGAAGCATCCGATGTTTACTCTTTCTTATATATCTTATAGTGACGTCATGATCACTGTATGTAAACCACCCATGTTGAAATATGTAGGAGGAAATCGTCGTTGTTATTCTACACTCAATTTGAAAATATATAAAGATATATTAGATTACACCCTTCAAGCCGTTGATTTCTGATGCAATAAAGGTAATGATTCAATGATCTCAATTTTCACATTTTGAAGAATGAATATTCGTGTATGTGTTCTATGTTCTTTGACACTTCAAAATGAAGTGGTTTACTTACTTATTTCTTTTTTATTATTATTCTTATTTGTATATGTATTTCATTTTCGATTTCACTTAAATGAATGTTTTATCGTTAAAACATTTTGGAAACAGAATTAAATTGTATATAAAGGTTATTATTTTTTAACCTAAAAGCAAGGCCTGATCACTTTTATCCCACCAACTAATTTCAAGTCAAATTTATCCAAAAACTGGTATCTTGTTCTAAGGCACAATTGCATGTTTAACGTGTACAAAAAATTCATTTGATGAGAAATATGTGTTGGTTTTATCTTTTTGAGTAAAATATTTTTTTCAGAAAGATTTGACGGGCATTTATAATGTATAAATAGTATTATTTTTTTAAAAACAACATGAAATTGATTATTATGTATATATTAATATATTGTAATACTAGCTCAAAACGTGAAATGAACGTGGCAATATATTGTCAACACAAAATTTGGATAAATACTCCGCCCTATGTATCAATACCAATATTTCAATTCATTTGGAACATCAAATTAATGAACTTTATTGAACTACTGAATTGTTAATAACTACAGTATGAAATATTTATTTGATATATATCGATTTGTTTATTTGCTTTACTAATGTGTTCTATTTTCTCTCTTTTCAATTCCAGAACGACTTCGAGGTATGTTTGATATTTATAGTATATAACCAATTTGTCATATACATAATGAAATTAAATGGATATTTACCAAAAAAAGTTATGTGAATATAGAATGTACCGATATATTTCGTGTATTATAACTCCAACCAGACTTACTCAGCTAACTTGAAGAAGAATGGTATTTGCTATGATGTCTAACTTTGGAACAAAATTGAAAATTGAATTCTTAATATCTACTTAGATTCGAAATCCTGGTGATGTACGTAAATGAAATGTTCACTCAATAGGGTTGCGAAAAATGTCATAGACTAACTTTTGGTAAAATTAAATGCCACAATAATTATAAAATGCTACGCTGTTTTCTTTTTGTTTGAACGGTTATATTGCCTAGTCACAAGCGTTTGTAGTAATTGGATTTTGACTATCGAAACACACATGAATATTGCACAATTTTGCAAGTTTGTTCTCATTGTAAAACAATCAAAGCTTTATAATTGTGATACATATATATGTAATGATTTTGCATTTAACTTATAATCACATTACATATATTGCTATCACAAGCCCTAGGTCAGAAGAACTTTAGTTATTTGAACATCGAGTCGAGTAAAAACCAAATGATACTTCGTGTGTAGCATACTGGAGAACCAAAATACCTTGTTATATAGAGAATACTAAACTATGTCCCGTTTCATCACATTTTTATGAAACGAGTGAATGGGTTGGTATTTAACGAGCGAAAGCGAGTTAAATTCCTATACCATTAACGAGTTTCATAATAATGTTATGAAACGGATCCGAGTTTAGTATTCTCTATATAATCAGGTATTTTTGTTCTCCAGTACACTGATTAGATAAAAGTTTGGTAAAGATACGTTTTAAAATTAGCAGGAAGAACCACTGTGATTGGTAGAGAATAGTCGGAACGTTTACTGTGAATCATCTAAGGTGATGTTACCTAACGCTCTTAGGAATAGTTATTGCATAATGAGTTAATTTTCATGTTTTGCACCATGATTTAATATGTTTCAGGACAAACGTGTGTTTCCCCTGGTGGAAGTATTCGTGTAAGTAAACATAAATAGCAAGTTATTGTGTCAAAATACAATGGTGTGCCATAATTATGTCATAGTTAACGTTATTCAAATAGACCTTTTAGTGATTGTTATGGTTTTTTAAAGTGGAGAATAGATAATTACCATGAATTTTACTGGCATCGTGTTCAGCCTTTGCACATTTGTTGGGAGTAATCATAGTCTTTGCTTAGTAATTTCGTTGTTTATACTGTGTTTAATTTCGACGCCGCTAATGGCTGAAATATTGCCCAAGCGGCGTATAACAATAACTCACTCACTCACTTTCGAATGGTGTCAGTTTGATCCTGTATTCTTGCATGGTGGCTAAAAGGCGACTTGTTACTTAACAGATATATGTAAATTGGATGCTAAATATTGTAGAAATATTTCTTTTAAATTATGTTCTTTAAACTGAGAAAAAAATATGTACAGAATTCGTCTCATTAAAGTTATCAATGCTGCACCAAATAAAATGTTAGTCTTTGGTAATAGCATTAAAAATGACATTCTTATTGCACAACATTGTAGAGATAATTTCGTGCCATTTATTGCTTTATTAGAACTATCTGTACTTGTTGAAGATGCTTGCCCACCATTGCAACAGATCGTTTTGGCAAAATGACAATTCTTAAATTAATTATCTTGTGTTGTATTTTTTTAATCATTTTAGAAAAAATATATAGTTGATTGGTCCTCCAGTTTGGTAGAATACAACGTGAATGTTGAATCTTACTCTGTTGTAATCAAATTGTGGAATCGTTGTTTAAACCTTGAGAAAAAATCCTTGAATATTATTGATTGGTTCTTAATTTCAAACACCGATTTGACCTAGCATTTATTCAAGACAGGCGATTATTCAAGGCAGGCATTTTTTCTAAACCATTATGTGTGCATGCACTTTGGAAAATAATGAATCATCACGAATTTATCATTGTGAACATTGGAATAGAGTTTCTAACGTATGCTTAAACATATCATAAATATGCATAAATGCCACAATTACTTAGAAAAGTGATGTTCAAAGGTTTCTTCACATTGCTTAATTAAACCCGGTGATTGTTCAAGGCAGGCAATTATTCAAGGCCTTAACCAGCATTTAGCAAGGAATTTATTCAAGGAATGTAATTATTCAAGGATTTACGGGTATATTTTGATGTATTTACTGTTTTGTATTTACGATAAACTCAGATTTCCTTAGTTGGATAACATTTTTTACTTTTTTTTGCTTACAGATCAAAGATTATCTCTTTTATTTTTCTATCCAAGATATATTCATGTATTATTGATTATCTTCCAGAAAGGTCAATGTTTCTACAAGGTCAAGGGCTGCAAAGGCCCCAGTATCTGTTCTGGCCGAAACACCCCAAAGGCCCTCCAATCAATTCGCGGAGGCTGTGATTCTAGTAAGAACTTGAGATGCTCTAACAACGAGAACAGATGTGAATGCAAATTTGGATACGTACCAAAGGAGGTCACCCCTAATAATTTCATCGTGTCCTGCCAGCGTAAGTTTAGACTTTTTCCCGTGCACTATATGACATGACAATTGGAAAAACTTTGATAAAGGGAACTTCATCCCTGCAAATCTCACTGAATTAGTTTCATTTAATTATTATAATTTCGTTTCTGGGCTCCCTTTCACAAAGCAGCCTTAACTAAGGTTAACCTTAACACCCATACGTTAACATTGCACTAAGGTTACCTTAAGGACTTACGATCACCTTAGGGCTTTTTGAAAGATGACCCAGGAGCATAACTCTGAAACTATTAGACTTAGCTCAATGAAGCTTGGATTATGGATCATTCAGCATGTGAAAATATGCCATTTGGGTTTTTCAACTACTTCCAATATTTAATATACCAATTAATATATAACTTGTTTCAATTGAACAGGAACTTAAAATTTCGACAGATGACTTTTTCACGTTTTCTAATCTTACATCATATTACAATAAAGATTCTTATTTATAGCGGACCACTGTCCAGTGGGATATGTTTTCTTCTGATGACTCTGTCAAGATAAAGGGAAAGCTGCTGGTGATAAGGCATATTATGAAATAAAAATAAGAATCAACAGAGAAACAGTTTGTAAAAAATATGACTGGTCGCGGGTCATTCTTGTCGGCCGTACCATTTAATTGATTGAATTAGGTCATTTCTTTGATTGGCAGAAGAAGTGATTAGAAGTTGGTGTGATGATCAACAAGGAAGGTTAGTTTATGGATAATCAACTTCTATATTCTTTGAAAGCGACTTTTCGACATAGATCCTAATGTCGTTGTCAAGCAAGTGATCATCACTTATATGCTTGCTTGACATCGACATTAGGATCCAGTCGCTTTCAAAGAATAAAGAAGTTGATTATCCATAAAATAATCTTCCTTGTTGAATTAGGTCAGACAAGAATTTGTAAAAAAATGAATTTATGTGAATCTAACAGGTAAGCCGAAAAACAACAACGAGAAATGTGATGGCGACTTCTTCAAGGGTGCCAGGGGCGGCTGTTTCCTCATCAGCAAGAGGCAGGTGACGAGAGACCAGGCCATCAAGGAATGCGATAGGGCGAACAGCGTTCTGTTCCAGGTTGATGATATCGAAACAGCTCTCCAAAACCTCGCCTCAGTCAAGGATAATAGGGGAGATTTCCGAGGTACTGTAAACCCTGCTACATCAGTGAATTTAACAAGGAGAGCTCCTACAATACCCTGATATGTATCACCACAATTGTACGTTCCAGTGAATATCTAACCAATGAAATCACAAAAGCTCCTACAATACCCTCATATGTATCACCACAAATGCTTTGTTTTGATGTATATATCCAGCCAATGAAATAAAAATGCTCCTACAACAGGGATGCAGATTCAAATTTTTGCCAATCGGACATTCCACGTATAAGTCGACGAATAATGATATTTTGTAATAAATTTTGGTGCTTTATCTCACGTAAATACACGATTGAACATGTGGAAATATTTCATAGACTAAATTTAAGTCTAAAATTATTACTCAGTAATTTACTTATTACTATGATGTTTAGGCCTAGGTATATGAATATGTTTATAATTTAAATAAATAATCAAGTTTTAATAGTGTCAGTTATTCAGTAAACAAATGCCAGGTGCTTAGAATCTAATATTAACTGGAAAGCAGACGATGTACAGATCTATTTATAGCAACGCATGCAATGCAATGCAAAAATAAAACACTGAAAATACATTACATTGAGTAAAATAAAATTACTTTGGCTGTTTTAAATATAATTCTATTAAGTTATGATGCATATCAACTACTTGACACACATTGCATAAGTTTTGTTAGCCTGTCAAACTTGCCAACAGATCAGCCTGTTTTGGTTTCCCTATCACTGCAGGCTGTTCCTTTCTCCTCCCTGCAGTAATGAAAGCTCCCAACACTGTGTTAATGAAGTCTTGCTTGAGGAAAAAGTAACAGCATGTAAAATAACGATGTGAAGTTGTTTGATGTCTTTTTAAAAAAAGTTTGGCCTTAGTGACTTGTTTTACTCAATGCATGACACTGAGATGATCCAATAATTAAAGATAACAAGGTAATTATGTCGTTTGAATGGATTAGTTGTTTCATTGATGACCGGTTCGTGTTTTCATTACAATTATGACCGACACAAGCGGGGCATTTCATCGGCCTTTATTGATTGCTTGTTAGTCAACTCAGGCTTGTTTATCTGTTTGTTTAGTAATTCTTTGATTATCTTCAATCGGTCAAATGACTCCTTGAATGTCCGACAGGTCACTTTTTCAATCGGTCAAACTGAATTCCCAATCGGACATGTCCGGCAAATAGACCGATTTCTGCATCCCTGTCCTACAATACCCTCATATGTATCACCACAAGTGATTCCTTTGGGTGTATATACCCAGCCAATTAAAATTACAAAAGCTCCTACAATACCCTCATATGTATATATATCCAGCCAATAATATTACAAAACCTCCTACAATACCCTCATATGTATCACGACAATTGCTATGTTTCGGTGTATATATACAGCCAATGAATAACAAAAGCTCCCACAATACCCTCATATGTATCACCACAATTGTTTCATTCCAGCGTATATATCCAGCCAATGAAATCACAAAAACTAGTACAATACCCACATATGCATCACCACAAATGCTTTGTTTTGATGTATATAACCAGCCAATGAAATAACAAAAGCTCCTACAATACCCACATATGTATCACCACAATTGTTTCGTTTCCGTGTACATATTCAGCCCAAAAAATAAAAATGCTCCTACAATACCCTCATTTGTATCACCACAATTGTTTCGTTCCGGTGTACATATCCAGCCAATAAATGACAAAGGTCCTACAATACCCTCATATGTATCACCACAATTGCTTCGTTTTGGTGTATATATCCAGCCAATAAGATAATAAAAGCTCCTACAATACCCTCATATGTATCACCACAATTGCTTCGTTTTGGTGTATATATCCAGCCAATAAGATAATAAAAGCTCCTACAATACCCTCATATATATCACCACAATTACTTCGTTTTGGTGTAAATATCTAGCCAATGATATTACAAAATCTCCTACAATACCCTCATATGTATCACCACAATTGTTTCGTTCTGGTGTACATATCCAGCCAATAAAATGACAAAGCTCCTACAATACCCTCATATGTATCACCACAACTGCTTCGTTTTGATGCGTATATATCCAGCCAATAAGATAGTAAAAACTCCTACAATACCCTCATATGTATATATATCCAGTCAATAACATTACAAAAGCTTCTACAATACCCTCATATGTATTACCATAATTGCTTCGTTCCAGTGTATATATCAAGCAAATAAAATAACAAAAAGCTCCTACAATACCCTCATATGTATCACCACAATTGCTTCATTTTGATGTATATATCCAGGCATTAAATGACAAAGATCCTACAATACCAAATATTTATCACCACAAATTGCCTGTTTCAGTGTATATATCCAGCCAATAAAAAAACAAAAGCAATTTTAGCAGTGCCTTTTTGAGTAGACGCAAACTTGGTACTGGTTGTCAGCTGTAAGCGGTTCGTAACCAAACGATTTCATCCCTACCAAGCATTTACGACTATTTCGGGGCCCTGGTAATAAAACTCTGGAAGTTAAAAATTCGGGTTGCAGACCCCCTTTACTAAGCTTTATCTACATTATTGCCACTTCAGTCAAGTGAGATCACTAACAAAATGAAATCCACAGAAACAGGATGTATAAAATGAAATATAGATAAAATACTATAGAGATTGGAAAGAGGTTAGAAAATGAAAGAAAAAAGTGGTTTATATTTTAGAAGTGAAATACTTGATGTATGATTTTCATGGAAGTTTATTCAAAATTAAATGGTCCTTTTCAATGTAGCATTTGGAGGTGAATTCCATATTGGCCGATTAAACAGCTTGGACCAAGAAGTTATCGCACGGAATCCAGAATCTCAGCGACAATTAACAGACTTTAAGAAGCGCTGTGGCAAATTAAGGCCTGAGTGAGTGTTATTTTTTTATTTAACTGAGTCAACAGCAATGTTTTTGGAAATTAAATTTCGTCAAATTTGTTTCAAAGGCATATAAGTTTGATTAAATGTATCATCTTAAAGGGTCAAACATTTCCTTACTCAATCCTCATCAATTGTTGTAAATGTTATGGATTATCTAGCAAAAACTGCTTGAAGCCATTTTTGTGTGAAGACCTCATTTAGGTCAGGGGAAGGGATATTGTCCCCACACAGCATTTATGGAACACAGTACCTTCGTTTTGGAACTTTTTCTGTTGAATGAAAAACAATTCTCTTGCAATGGCTATTAATTTATTTTCTTGATATCTATTTATTTACTTATAAAACATGCTACTGTCCGATATTTTGCAAATGTCTTCATCTTGACTTAAAGGGACAGTAGCATGTTTTAGGGGGAACATAAAGTGATGTCAGGAAATGGAAATAAAAGGTTCTAATTGAAAGACAATGTGTTTAAACTAAATGAAGCAGCAATAAATCAAATATATAATGTAAAGTTCAGCCATGTGATTCCTTTTTCTTAAACAAAATTAAAGGTGATCACACAAAAATGGCCGCCAATGGACTTTATGTTAATCTATATAATTTGTTCTCGGACTATGGATGATTGGCTTGAGTTATGATACTTTTGACACTATAAAAATATTTCATTTAGCATTAATGTACATTTATCAGTGAAAAATTAAAAATATGAAATTATCAAAAAACATGATACTGCCCCTTTAACATCTTTCATAGTGGATTTAAATTGTGTATGTATTACCATGTGTTTCTGATGGATATATCTGTTTATTCAAAAAAACAAGAAATAATATTACAATTTCCTTATGTGTAGTTTTGGATTCAACTGGAGGAATAGAAATGAAAAAGGACTTGCTGTTGTTTTCGCAAAAAACAAGGGCTACCTGACCACGATTCCATCAACTAGAAGAGCAGGATTCATCTGTGAAAGATCTTGTGAGTTATAATAATAAGAATAATATTAATAGCCCATTTATATAGCGCATATATCAATGCACATATAAAGAGCTGTTTGATCAATGTACCTTGCAACACATCCTGTCTCAGGGTACGAACAGTACACAAACTCCACTAATCTGTACCCTGGGATCAGAAGCTAGATTCACTCGCGTGGCCCGACTTGTGATATGGCCAATAAAATCATTTTCTCGCGACCTTCTCGATAAAATTTCAGCGAAAATGATTCGATTGGCTATATCCCAGGTGGGGCCATGCGAGCGAATCTAGCTTCTGAGGGGTGCCTTCAGACTGTGAATGAGAGGAAAGCCGGGCTGGGTGAGGTTAGAACCCCGCTAGAGATAATATTTTTACACCTTTTTCCTCGAATCACAGTCGATTTTAATCAGACTGAACTAAAGACCAACTGAAATTAAACAGAGAGTTCAGACATTACTTGATTCAACTAAAGACAATCTCTAATTAAACAGAGAGATCAGACATTACTTGATTCAACTAAAGACAATCTCTAATTAAACAGAGAGATCAGACATTATTTGATTCAACTAAAGACCATCTCAAATTAAACAGAGAGATCAGATATTATTTGATTCAACTAAAGACCATCTCTAATCGAGAGATCAGACATTATTTGATTCAACTAAAGACCATCTCAAATTAAACAGAGAGATCAGAATTATTTATTTCAACTAAACACCATATATAATTTAACAGAGAGCTCAGACATTATTTGTTTTAACTAAACAACATATATTATTTAACAGAGAGATCAGATATTATTTGAATCAAATAATGACCATCTCTAATTGCCTAAATACCTCAGACTTTATATTTGTCATTTAAACAACTACTACAATTTCCTAGAGAGCACAGACATATCCATAATAGTCGTTTTATGTATCAAGAATATATCTGTCTGCTAAAGATTGGAAATATTTTTCAATACAAAAATAATTTTCATCAAAATTGAACTTGTTACTATACATTCTTTGAATGGGTGACATATTTGTTTATGTGTGGTTTAACTTGAATTTTAGCCGCAGCTTGTGATCTATCGGTGTATAAATGGTCTCAATGGATGGACTCAAGGGGAAAAGACGACAGGAAGAGGTTCGAACTAAGAAGATATCTGAACGACAGGGTAAGGTTTTCTAGAAATTCATTGATAATGGATCAAAGAATTTCATAAGACAATTTGGCACTGATTACATTCGGGTTAATAACTGAGTAAAATAATGTTTAGATTGGACTGATGTCTCCAGAAAAGAATAAGTTTACATCGGAACAAATCATGTGATTTATTTCACAATGAAATAATTTCAAGGTCAAGATATTTGTTTTTGAAGCAAGCTTTAAAGGGGCAGTAGCACATTTTTAGGGGGAATATAAGGTGATGTAATTAAATTGAAAATTAATGGTTCCAATTGAAAGACAATGTATCTAAACTAAATGGAGCAGTAATAAATAAAATAAATATAACCTAAATTTTAGCCATGTGTTTCCTTTTTCTTACACAAAATGAATTAAAGGTGTTCACACAAAATGGCCGACAATGGATTTTATGTGAATCTTCATACTTTGTCTTCTGACTATGGATGATTGACTTGTGTAATGATATTTTTATACTATAAAAATAATACATTAAGCATAAACGTACAATTATCAGTGAAAAAAATAAAATATAAAATTATCAAAAAACGTGCAACTTACTACGCATTCATTCAAAATGTAATTTTTATGTACACTGTCTATCTTCCCAATGTCCTTTACTAGATAACTTTAGTTAACAGTAATTGAAAATAATACATTTTTTTTCAATTTGATCTATCATCTTCTATGAGTGATTTGTTTGTTTGGGCTTTTGGACCAATGAAATTTGAGGTCGTGACCCTTTGTTGCAATTTTGGACACTTCCGTCTTGTGGTAATGTCATAAGACTAGCCTGATACAATTAATTAGCTCTTATTATGAATGTAAGATGATGTTGAATGAAAGATGAGCCATTTGGGAACATGTAACAGGCTATAAGTAGCCGATGTCACCAAAAGAATACGGTGTAGATATGGTTTTTTTCGAGATCAACATGCCAGTTGGAAAGTAAGCCTTGTTATATATATAGTATATAAGCAATACCCATACCTCAAGTGCTTGTGGTCTTCAAATAACTAATTTGAGCACTAGAACGTATGCCAAAGTGTCTTCGAAGTCGTTAAATGTCAGACAAAATGGCTGTCACCTTTAAGTCTGAAAAAGTACATTTTAATTTTTCCTTAATGCCAAATGATAGAATTCGTTTCACTTGCATTTATTATCCCCCGCCAAGAAGTGGGAGGGGGATATAGGTTTGGGCTCTGTCCGTCCGTCCGTCCGTCCGTGTGTCTTCTTGTTTTAATCTGTTTGTAGCAAGGAGTTTGAATGAGTTTGAAACAAGTGTCATTTATGTTATACAACCAGAATATATTTCCATTGAAAAGGAACTATGTCTTCATTACATTTTAGTATAATTTATAAACTAAATCAAAATATAATTATCACTAATTATAATAACTAAGAAAAAATCACATAACTGTTTGATGGGTGAATTAAGAAAATTTACAATTTATGAGTAAAAACACATGCGGACTACACCATATTAGTTTGATTCATATCTGCTATTAGATTTGGTGTATATATAATCATATTATTATATATTGCATGAACATGGTGTAACTTATCGTCAATGTGTTTATCCATGTATCTTAAATCTATGGGTTTCATGATATTTTCCTCGAGAAATATTTTTTAAAGGCGAGAATATTTTCATAAAACAAACTTCAAAATGCCATCAAACTACCATCTACTACAATTTATTCTTCAGAGTAATATAAAGAAACTCGGTATATGCAACGAACCCTGTAACATGGAGTGCAGAATCAAGAGAGGCAAGAACGAAATTTCAAGCGAAGCAAAGAAGTTTAATGGTCAGAATTTCCTTGGGTATAAACTAGATGGTAAACAATCCAATCTGGAATGTAAAAAAGACCGAACAAGCAGTGACTGTGAAGATTTTGAATGCAGAGTTCTATGTCACGGAGGTAAGAAATAATTTTTAATTTCTAAAAATTATGACAATCACAATATATGTTGTATGCAAGTACTTAACACTTGTCATTCAACTTGATATATAGATAATATAGAAAAGGTGAATATGTGATATATATAGAAAAGGCCATATATATTGACATATGATTCGATTTTAGATTGTCGTATACGGAATAATTTTGACATATATGTCTTGAAAAGGTAATGTTGATCATCTGTCTTCAAACAATACAGACTGAAATAACTTAAATAACGAACAGTTTTAAACACTTTTTGAGTCCTCGAGTCCCAAAAAATGGACTCGACTCTGGCTTGAGTACTTGAGTACTCGAGTACCCATGGAAGTCCCAGCTATTAGACATAACAAGAATCAGTGCTTCAAAATACTTACACTCGCGGTGGCTTGGGTTAACTTCTGACCCCCAAGTCCTGACGCTCAAATTCAATAAAAGTCATCAACAGAAATAAACTTAGAGGAAAAAACTTGAGAAATACATAAAAAAAGTCTAATAAGAATTAAAGAAAAAGCTTTATGTTTTCAATCGTTCAATTGCTTACAAAAGTATTTCATGTCTTCGGCTATATCGAACCAATCATACAACCTTATAAAATCTCTTTAACACAAATATTTCAAAATTAATTTGAATTACAAAAAACTTAATCATTAAAAGAGTGTAACGAAGATGATAAAAACTGAAGCGGAAATATTTCGTAGAAGCAAATTTTTGAATCTGTAAACATATCCACTCAAACACTTTAACAGAATGTAATTATGAATCTTTACAATGTGAACGGAAACGAAAATAGTACCGGTAAATTGGCAATGACAAACCTACTCAAATACTTTTCAGACAATACGAAAAATTAGTTGAAAGTAATAATTTGTACCATGTCAATAAGGTTTTTACTTGAAGTCATGTAAAGTTAACTATAGAAATACATTAAAGAGACACAGAGTATGTTGATAGGATCACATATGTCAAATTTTAAATC
Source organism: Steromphala cineraria (assembly GCA_916613615.1). Taxonomy (NCBI): domain Eukaryota; kingdom Metazoa; phylum Mollusca; class Gastropoda; order Trochida; family Trochidae; genus Steromphala; species Steromphala cineraria. Next base: position 13,527,895 of record OU744729.1, read on the forward strand.
GATGTTATTGCATCGGGAACCACTAACTGTTACTGAAAATAAGTTATAGGTCAATCAGTACATTAGAGCGAAAATATGGCCATTCAAAGTCGGGATTTTGATCGAAAACCGGATAATGTGGCTTGAGTGGCGCACGCAAATTCGCCAAAAGTTATTTTGAAATCTTGTCATAAGCTGACAGGAAGATATATTCAATTCGATAGTGTTTATTAGGTATTGTAACTAATAGGTAGATTAATTGGATGCATTATTTCGAATATTAAACGTATTTGAGATGTTTTCTTGATTTTTCCATAAAATTGACCATTTTAGAGATATTATGCATAAATGAATATATTTGCAAGTCCAGTGATGAGATATGAACTTTAATCAGCATATTTGATATTTTGTAGCTTATCAAAACCAAATAAAATTTTAAGAAAGATACTCTGTTTCACTTTAAGTTAAAGGTTAAGGTCAAACTTCCTCATATCATTGGCCCAAAATTCTCATGTTTTGAATAAATGTTTTTGCCAGGAACTGGAGGTTGCGATAGAAATGAATGTCAAGTTGACGAAACCTGCAAAGAAACATCATCAGGGTACGATTGTATCCCCCAGCAAGACATCACATTCCCTTGTGATGACATCAAATTTTACCACAAGTTCGGAACAGCCAGAACAGACTTCTGTAAGTAGCAGGCATCTTGATTGTTGAAATAAAACTTTATCATTTCGTCTGCAAATGAAAAAGTTTCTTTTGATTTTTGGGTCGAGTCCCTAGCAGGATTTGAGCCCAGATCGAGTCTATATAATAATAATATCACTTTATTATCCTCAATAAAAAAATACATTATTGGAAATTCGAGTTGTGCCTAAGCACCCAGGAGCCACAGTGCAGCGCCAGTTAATGCGGTGTTCTGCCTTTACAATGCTGAGTGTCTCCCAGCTTTTAACGTCTTTTGGTATGACGCTACCGGGAATCGAACCCCGATCTACTGGGTGACGAGCGGACACTCTACCACTGAGCTGCGCCCCCGGTTTAAAATCCAGTACTATATGTGTACGAATTTAAACTATTGCACAGAGTGTGATCCAAATTTTTAACAATGTTTTTTTTGTCACTAATTATTCTCTTTTTCTTATGTTTTTCTAAATGTTTGATTTATCAACATATTTAATCTTTTACAAAAGTTTGAGATAATAAGCAAAAGATACATTATTAGACTTCAAATAAGGATAATTTTCTTAATTTAACTTTATAAGTAAATACTACTGAACAAATGTTGGGCAATATACTTTGTTAGTTGGCCGCTTATGTCTACAATACTGGCCAAGCGGCGCTAAACATGAAATCACGGGGAGTTTTCATATATTTTTTGTATTTTTTCAGATGGTAAGAAGTGTACAGGTAGTGGCGATGTTCACTACTATTACACCGATTCACTTTGTGAGAGTGCTAACTCGAGGAAGCGAGGCAGGAGAATAGATTTCCAGGGAACATGCAGATATACATTGATGCAGTCAAAACGGCCCGGCTTCGCATGGACAGTTTCAGGTTTCAATTGGAAACAAGACAAGCCAGATGCAACTGTTTCCTGGACAAAATCAATCGAGTTCTCGAGTGGTGCGTTAAGAATCATGATCGGTCAAGCAACTTCAGACAATGGCATATACTTTAGGGTAGGTAGATTGTTACTAATAATTTTAATTAAAGGGACAGTCAGTATTCATTATGGAAACAAACTTTAAAGAGACACAGAGTATGTTGATAGGATCACACATGTCAAATTTTGAAATCGATGTTATTACATCGGGAACCACTAACTGTTACTGAAAATAACAAGTTAAAGGTCAATCAGTACATTAGACCGAAAATACGGCCATTCAAAGTCGGGATTTTGATCGAAAACCGGACAATGTGCCTCGAGTGGCGCGTGCAAATTCGCCAAACATGATTTTGAAACCTTGTCATAAGCTGACAGGAAGATATATTCGATTCGATAGTGTTTATTAGGTATTGTAACTAATAGGTAGATTAATTGGATGCATAATTTCGAATATTAAACGTATTTGAGATGTTTTCTTGATGTTTCCATAAATCAAGCATTTTAGAGATATAATGCATAAATGGATGTATTTGCAAGATATGAACTTCAATCAGCATATTAGATATTTTGTAGCTTATCAAAACCAAATAAAATTTTAAGAAAGATACTCTGTGTCACTTTAAGGGAACATTTAAGTTTATGAATATAATGCCACTGGGATATAGTTAAATCACAACCAAGTTGAAAGATGTTGCTAGGGGTATATTAATGTTGAATTAATTATTTGACAACTTGATAAAGAAGAGTCCACAAGCAATTTTTGTTTTCAACAATAAATACCTCGATTAGTCTGTCCCTTTAAATCATACAGTTCTTCTGGAATATTTTTGTTTTTCTAAATTTTTAAATTTGTCAAAAGAATTTATCATGAATTTTAGATAATTTGTAAAAGGTAAGTTTTGGACTTCACATAATTAGGATTTTCTGAATTTGATGGACGAGTAAATACTACTGAACACATTTTTGGGCAACATATCGACGATGATAGTTGATATTTTGAAATGTAATGTTACCCGGTGTATGATAGACTGTTTTCTCTTAAATGACAAAACATCGACAATATTATTAAAACAATTGAGTTATTGTGTTTACAACAACAACAACAAAAACAACAACAATAGTATTTATAATATTACCAGGGAATTCATGTTGTATCATGATGATGTACAATAAAAACAAGCATCAGAGTTACAAGGAATATACAGAGAACAATCACAATCATATTAAGGAACATTTAAAAGACCAAAGCTTAAACCGATGAAACGATTTTCAAAATCATGCAAACATTATCTGTTTGCAGATTATGATTTGTATATTGCAAAACTGATATCTTTAAGACTTTGTTATTAGGTATTCTAGTATTGTTCCCATAAAGATCAAAGGCGCTGCCCACCCTTTATTCCGCAATAAAGTATAGTTTTTGAGTGACGTCACGAAACAATGGGACATGACGTCAATAACAATCGGCTATGACGTCATTATCCCTGGCCCTAATCGAAGAGTTTCAATTCGCTGCCGAATGTGATTTTTAAAATTTGCTTATTTTGGAGTAGAAATAGCTTTAAAATCGAGTTAAAATCGACATACTAGAAAAGTAATAGAGTAGCCCTAACCATCATGTGTTTTGCAATAATGTATAGTTTTGCCCTGGACTATTATAACGTCAAACAACTCGGCCTTCGGTCTCGTTATTTAACTTTAAATAGTTCAGGGCAAAACTATACTTTATTGCAAAACACATGATGGTTAGGGCTACTCTATTTCTTAACTAACGTAATTCGGCCTCGTTATTTAACTATAATAGTTCAGGGCAAAACTATACTTTATTGCAAAACACATGATGGTTAGGGCTACTCTATTTCTTAACTAAAGTAAATTTTGTACCTGATTGACTTATTTTTAGGTGAACTCAATGGATGTAGGACTTCCATACACTAATGAAGATGTCTCCTGCTACATGTGTGGTTCCGTGGTATCGTGTACATCCATAAAGGGCGTCCAGTTCAGGTTTGATGGCAAGAGCAAATTTGAGATTGTTGTGGCTAATGAATATATCAACCAAACCCACGGCCTTTGTGGCAATTTCAACGGTGATCCCGATGACGAAATGTTGACGCTTGCTGGTGAAGAGCCGGAAGGTGAAAATGAAAGGGAAAGAGAGAACACGCTTGGAATGCAGTTTGTCATGGATGGCCAGGGAGAAGAGTATGTCTTATTATGATAATAATGATTATTATTATTAATAATAATAATAATAATAATAATAATAATAATAATTTATTACCCTGAGGGGAATTCATTTCGTACCATGACAGAGCCATTGTACAATATAAACAAGCATTATTTACAAGCAATACGTAGACAATCACATTTGTACAGCTGAAAGGTCATTTAAAAGGCTAACGCTGAAAGGAATAAAGGTCTTTTTATCAAAAGCAGAATTGTTACAGAACTAACAGATCATGTGAACATGCGTACCAGCCAATACAAACAAATCTTGTAAATCCAGACGAGCATGTTATATCTTTACATACTATTTTTTAAGGAAAAAAAATTCAGTGACTAGATAATTCTAGAAAACATCTATCCTAATGTCTTGTCTAGTTTTGCAATAACCTTAAAGGGCCAGTAGCATGTTTTTATGGGGAATATATGGCGATGTCAGGAAAATGAAAATTAATGGTTCCATCTGAAGGACAATGTATTTAAACTAAATGACGCCATACTAATTCAAATATATAACGTAACATTTAGCCATGCGATTTATGTGAATCTTCATACTTTGTCCTCTGACTATGGATGATTGGCTTGTGTAATGAGATTTTTGACACTGTCAAATTAATACATTTAGCATTAACTTACATTAATCAGTGAATTATTTGAAATATAAAATTATCAAAAAACGTGCTACTGTCCCTTTAAAACGTTAAGAGAAACTCTTTAATTGTCATGTGTAGATGCTACGAGGAGCCGCCAGTTGGAGAGAGCTGCTCAGCTGATGATGAGGCAACTGCTTCACAAGACGGGTACTGTGGAATGCTTAAGAATATAGATCTTTTTGCTGGACTCGGTGCAACCGAATCGGAAGAACTGTTCGAAAGTTGCAAGACAGATTTTTGCAATATCAAAACCTTTGACGTTGTTTGTGAAGCTCTTGAAGCAGCGGCAGAGCAGTCGGAAGAAGCAGATTCAACAACAAAAGTTGATTGGAGAACTAAAACAGCCCAGCCATGTCGTAAGTGCCTTATCCAAATGTCACACTTTTCATTACCATTCTACTTAAGCATATTCCTAAGTTCTGTCTATCTCTTTATATCAACAACCAATAAGTTGTTTGAGCTAATGGAAGGTTGATTGGGAAATAGTTTGGTTAAGACTCATATCACAATCTCTTTTCCTTACCAGAAAATCCACATCTACAAAGCACGATCCTTCAATAGCTTATAGTTTTTTAAGTCAAGTGCCTCTTATCGGGATAAAAATCTGTCAATTAAATGATGCTCAATTTTAGTTGTTATACCCTGATTAGGGGACAGTTGAGTTTGTGATATTGTGCTCAAAACTTGTTGCATTGTGACATTTAATTGAGAAAAATGCTAAAGACCTTTACCAAAATTCTTAAACCAACTTAAAGGGGCAGTAGCACGTTTTTAGAAGGAATATAAGGTTATGTCAGGAAAATGGTTCCATTTGAAAGGCAATGTATTTAAACCAAATGAAGCGGAAATAACTCCAAGTTTAGCCATGTGATTCCATTTTCTTTCACAAAATGAATTAAAGGTGATCCCACAAAAATGGCCGCCAATGGGCTTTATGTGAATCTTTATGATTTGTTCTCTGACTAGTGATGATTGGTTTGTGTAATGAGATTTTGACACTATCAAAATAATACATTGAGCATTAACATACATAATCAGTGAAAATTTTAAAATATAACATTTTCAAAAATTAATGCTACTGCCCCTGTAATGTCCCTTGTATAAAACCGATTGCAGTAAAGTGGGCTGACAGAGCCTCTTGACAGTAGGTAATGAAAAGAGAACAATCAATTAAGATGTTCAAGGATGAGAGGTTTGTGTGTGTTTGATCATTACATTTATCATGGCAAATTTAAGCAACCTTCACACGACAAACTAAAGTTTGACAACACATGTTGGCCAACTTTTCAAAGTTGTCAAACTGGCATGTTCAGACGTTAAACATGTGTTGTCAAACTCGATATGCAAATGATGTTATATCTATGACGTCACAAAGTCATGTGACTCAAACGTTGCATGCCATTGGCCACTTCTCAACAACACTAGTTTGACAACACTTCACACGTCAAGCTCAAGTTTGACAACACCGAAAATTTGATGGAAAAGTTGGTGAGAATAGAGACCGATTCTATTGCCTGCCAACAGTTTGACAACTCAGAAAGTGATGTCGGTGTTGAGTTGTTGGACAGTTCATACATCAAATATGACAAATATCTATCTTTATGTCATACCTATATACTAACATATGTAAGCTATAATCTTTTAGTTATTATTAATAGTCTTGTAGGTATAGGTACCACCTAAAATCCTTTGTCACACGCACCATATGGTTTTATTGTTTAAATAAACTGCCAAACTCACTGGCTTTACTGCCCACTTTCCCTGACCTCCCTATTAGTGATATTAGTGTCGTTTAGCTGTACAATATTGAACTTCAGTCTGATTAAAATCGACTGCGCTTCAAAGGAAAGGAGTGTAAACATATTATATCTGTTGGGGTCAAACCACACCCAGCCGGGCACCCCCATTACCCGCATGTTCTGACGTAAGATAAACTAGCCAATCACAAGTGTGGCGGCAAAAGCTTTCGATATCAGAGCTAGGGGCACGTTATTCCTGTGTAATCCATTTTCTACATGATCTTTGCCATGTTGGTTTTTGAAAGGGACGATGTGATTGGTCCGCTTTTGACTAGATTTTGTCTCCGCTAAACTGGTGTTGAACAAGCACCTTGCTTGGATGCTTTCAGACCGTTGTGGAGAGGAAAGCCCTGATACATATTTTTTAGTTTGTTTCCCTCGAAACACGGTTGATTTTAATCAGACTGTATTGAACTTCGACCTTGAAACGTCTGACCAGTTGGAAAATATGATGCAATCGTTGAATATGAAAGTACTCAATATTCATTTGCTTTATTATTCACAGCAACTCCCAGCTGCGGCGCCAACATGGAGTTTTCAGAATACTTATGTGATACAACATGCAGCGGTAAATGTGAGGGCATGGTGGTAAGGGAGGGATGTCATTGTCAAACCGGCTTCTTCAACAGGAGGGGCAAGTGCGTCGAACCTACGGAATGTGGATGCGATTATGATGGAACCAATCTTGCGGTAAGTTGACCTTTATTAATGAGGTACATTAGAAAGTGAACAAGGTCAACCATATTATATTTTTGTTTTTCATCACTAGTCCTTCTTCAAGTGAGTGGATGGTCGGCAAAATTAAAAAAAGTGGAAAAACAAAAGCGGTGTGTAATTGATATATGGTAATGTCATGATAAGGACAATATAAAGTGAAAAGCCAAATAGGAAAAGGGAATTCCTGATATATTGCCTCAGAGAGACTAAAAATAGCTCTGAACAAAACCCTCGTGAATGAGCAGAAATCAAAATCATGGGTCTCATATACATGAGAATTAGGTATATAACTTTTCGAACACTATGACAATTTCAGTCTGCAATTCTGTTTGCCTAAGAAATGCCTCCAAATATGTTTCTTTTAATGATGCACATAAACGTTAGCGTAAGCAGGGGTACATAGCGTTCATTCTGTCTGACTGTCCATATGTCTGTCACAAAAGTTTGTCAGGACCATTATATCCTACCTCCTTTTCACTTCATACACATGACATCCATGATCCGTAGAAATGCTCTTTGGGGGTTAGACCTACGCTAGTAGTTCTGGTGGTTTCCATGAAGGCATGAATTACTCCATGAGAAATCATTTTTTCCCAAGCATATCTTTGAAACTACCGTTTCTACTTAATAAGCGCCCAGGGCGCTAAAAACATTGACTTGGGTGGGCGCTTATTAAAGTGGTATGAATGACAATCGAAAAATAAAGACTTTTGAAGTGAAACGGTGTTTAGGTTGTTTTGATGACTGGTACAGGCATTCAAAACATACTTACACATTTTTGAGTAGAAATTAACACATATTGCCGCTAATGTATCCCTTTAATTATTCCTCATGAAATGAAGTGAATACGTTGAATTTATTATTTTAGTACCACTGCTTCATGGACTGTTATTAGACCAATAAATTACAAAACCCTTTAGGGGCGCTCATTGGAGCAGGGCGCTTATTAAGTCAAATACGGTAACCATCCTTGCTCCCCCAACCTTCACACACATTGGTGTATCCAGAGGCGTATTCGAACAATCCGATATACAAACAAATTTTCAAGTCCCGTCCCTATATAATATCATCAAAATTAAATGCGTATAACGAACACCGGATATAGCGAACTAAATTCTTTGGTCCCTTGGAGTTTGTTATATCTGTGTTCTACTGTAATAATAACTATGTTTAAATAATAGTAACTATGTGCTAAACAGCAAGGAAAGTTTTGATATTGACTACATCACGCCTTGCACTCAGCGATATCAAAACAACATTCCAAAGGTAAGGCTGAAACATATATACTATCTCATGTGTAGAAACGATGCCTGCGAAGGCCAATTTGTAGAGAGTTCCCTCAACTTGCAAACTCAATAACATGATTTAAGTTTTTGATTTTTTTATTCAGGTTGGCGAATCAATGATGGTCAAATGCAATACCAAAGTCTCATGCGTCAAGGATGCCGAAGGCTTTCCTAAAGTCGAAACAACCCAAGATCCACACTGTAGGGAGGCAGAATGTCAATGGAATGAATGTAGATGCGAAGGGAATCGAATAAAGGTTAATGGCAAATGTAAGTATGAATATCTTTAATCTTTTCCATGAAGCAAGTTTTTCTCACTCCTAAAGAGCTATATGACATCAACTCTGTAGACAGTAAAAGAGGTTTGACATTAACTCTGTATAGTAAAAGAGGTTTTCTCACTCCTAAAGAGCAATGGTATCAACTCTGTAGATAGTAAAAGAGGTTTTCTCACTCCTAAAGAGCAATGACGTCAACTCTGTACAGTAAAAGAGGTTTCTCACTTCTAAAGAGCAATATTATGACATCAACTCTGTAGATAGTTAAAGAGGTTTTGCTCACTCCTAAAGAGCAATGACATCAACTCTGTACAGTAAAAGAGGTTTCTCACTCCTAAGAGCAATGGTATCAACTCTGTAGACAGTAAAAGAGGTTTGACATTAACTCTGTAGATAGTAAAAGAGGTTTGACATTAACTCTGTATAGTAAAAGAGGTTTTATCACTCCTAAAGAGCAATGGTATCAACTCTGTATAGTAAAAGAGGTTTTCTCACTCCTAAAGAGCAATGGTATCAACTCTGTATAGTAAAAGATGTTTTCTCACTCCTAAAGAGCTATGGTATCAACTCTGTATAGTAAAAGAGGTTTTCTCACTCCTAAAGAGCAATGGTATCAACTCTGTAGATAGTAAAAGAGGTTTTCTCACTCCTAAAGAGCTATATGACATCAACTCTATACAGTAAAAGAGGTTTGACATTAACTCTGTATAGTAAAAGAGGTTTTCTCACTCCTAAAGAGCAATGGTATCAACTCTGTAGATAGTAAAAGAGGTTTTCTCACTCCTAAAGAGCTATGGTATCAACTCTGTATAGTAAAAGAGGTTTTCTCACTCCTAAAGAGCAATGACATTAACTCTGTATAGTAAAAGAGGTTTTCTCACTCCTAAAGAGCAATGACATTAACTCTGTATAGTAAAAGAGGTTTTCTCACTCCTAAAGAGCAATGGTATCAACTCTGTATAGTAAAAGAGGTTTTCTCACTCCTAAAGAGCTATGGTATCAACTCTGTATAGTAAAAGAGGTTTTCTCACTCCTAAAGAGCAATGACGTCAACTCTGTACAGTAAAAGAGGTTTCTCACTTCTAAAGAGCAATATTATGACATCAACTCTGTAGATAGTTAAAGAGGTTTTCTCACTCCTAAAGAGCAATGACATCAACTCTGTACAGTAAAAGAGGTTTCTCACTCCTAAGAGCTATATGACATCATTTCTGTAGATAGTAAAAGAGTTTTCTCACTCCTAAAGTGCAATGACATCAACTCATTAAAATAATGAGTGTATAAAAAATCTGGAATGGATACAAAACTTTTGATCAACTGTCAGTTTAAACAACTGTGTAAGGCTACTTCAGATGCAACTCATTGTCATAATTGGTTGATGATGTCACTTCATAGTTTATGTTGAAATGATTTGCAATGTAAAGCCTGTATTGCTAAAAAACAAACACATTTGTTTTACCAAAGTCCACCCATCAATTACATGGACACTAATGGCTGAAATATTGCCCAAGCGGCATAAAACAACAATTCACTCACTCACTCAATTACATGGACACTAATTGCTGAAATATTGCCCAAGCGGCATAAAACAACAATTCACTCACTCACTCAATTACATGGACACTAATTGCTGAAATATTGCCCAAGCGGCGTAAAACAACAATTCACTCACTCACTCAATTACATGGCACTTAGTAGGAATGTACAGCTGCGTATCTTAAGTTTGTTCACTTACCTTCGTATTCCAGTGCAAATATCATGTAATTTGTAACTTCTTTGAGACATCATATCATTGTGAAAACGAAACCGATAATGATGAAATGTCACTGCATAAGTTAAAATTAAGTTTGTGTTGACATATTCGTATGTCATACCTAGCAGATAGCTGTAACAAATTTGGCAGGTCATTGCTTTCTATTTTGCTCTTCAAAATCCTTCATAAGTGATCAACAGCTTTAGATCTTATTCTTATGTGTTCCTTTGCGCTAATGCAATGTTACTGTGCTGATTTTTTTCCTACAAAGTTTACATGGATGATTTGGATCAAAATTTAAGAAAATCCGAATTTCACAAATATGACCCCATCTGTCTATTTAACAATGCCAAATATCGACATTCAACACCAGTGACAAGACGATCCCGAAATATGGTTTGGGAATGGTTATTTTACACATGGACAATTGGTGATCTTCTGTAAGTGGTCCTGGAGTTATTTTATGAAGGTCAAAATGAAACCCAAATTACATGATATTTGCACTAAGAACACAAGCAGGTGAACAAACTTATGGTATGCAGCTGTAGTAGTTTCATGACACATGCAATAGGTCAAACTTCAAACAACATTCAAGAGTAAAAATGAAGTCACTACTGACATGTCGGCGTTCTATTTACCAATCTTTGAATCAACCATCTGAAACATCCATCAATTCTTTTGTTTTATTTAGGTGAGGATAAACCAGTAGTTGTCAATTGCCCAAGAGGTTTCCTAAGATTCAAGAACAAATGCTACAAGAGACTTATTGGTAAATCCCCCTGGGACAAAGCTGCTCTTGATTGTTCCAAGTTGGCCGACACCGCAACACTTGTCAGATTGGACCTTGAGACAGATTTGCAGGAACTTCAAGAACTCATCCAAACACATTCTAACCGACTCTCTGGTAAAGTTCTTTAAATCTATATCACACAATCCAAAGATGATATTTTCAAGAATATCACATCGACGTGTGTGTATGTGTGTATGTTGCGTGCGTGATTTTTTTTATTAAGTGTCTTGATGTTATTTCTTTACATAATAACCTCAGGAATGCGCCAGAATAATTTATGCATATGAAACAATTAGAACACTGAAATATGACATTCTTGTTCAAAGTTTAAGAGCTGAGAATCCTTTTTTTTTGCCATTGAGCATATCAAAAATTTGTTGTCAATCAATATGCATCTGACCATCTTAACTCAGATCTTATATAGTTATAAGTAGGTAGAATGTACAGAATAGCAATGATTAAACAAAGCGAAAAAAATTTCAGTTGTTTTAAAAATCCAGGAAGTGTCCAAGTGTCCATTTAAAAACTAATCATAACTCAAAAGGGACAAAATGTATAATAAGCTCACAAACGTAAGACTCGTAGCTCAGCCGCGCGCTTGATGTTGCGTTTTATTAAGTAGATTAAAATCATAGAATAATCAAGTTTCAATTTACATTTTGCGTTGCTAATCTAATTACAGAATTTCAATTAGTTTCTTGATATGAGATACAATGCACATGAGCCAAACGTAACTTTCTGCATTTGTTTGGTCATGTTTTGAATATCTTTATATGTTGTCATTAAATATAAAAAAATTAATTACAGAATTTCGATTACCTTCTTGATATGAGATACAATGCACATGAGCCAAACGTAACTTTCTGCATTTTTTTGTCATGTTTTGAATATCTTTATATGTTTTCATTAAATATAAAAAAATTATTTTTTCAACAACATTCTCGTCATTACCATTTGATGTGGATAAAGGCAAAAACAAGAAGAAGAATAAAAAGAAGGGTAAAGGAGGTAAAAAAGCCCGAAAGGGTGGGAAAGGAAAAAAACAAAAGAACAAACAAGACTTAAAAGACGCCCGTCGTAATAAGGTTCAGGATAAACGCCAAAAACGCCTTCAAGACGTTGAAAATAAAAAACTCGAACGTCAGAAAAAACGTAAGAACAAAGTTAAAGACAATAGTAAAAAAGCCAAGAAGAATGCCCGCAAATCTCAAAGAAAAGCCAAAAACAATGTACGCAAGGAGCGAAAAGATAAAAAGGGAAAACAAGCTAAAAAAGCTAAAAAAGAAAAGAAAGCCAAGAAGAGCAAAAAGAACAAGAAGGTCAAGAAGAGCAAAAAGAACAAGAAGGTCAAGAAGAGCAAAAAGAACAAGAAGGGCAAGAACGGCAAAAAGAACAAGAACGGCAAGAATGGCAAAAAGAACAAGAAGGGCAAGAAGGGCAAAAAGGGGAAGAAAGTTCGAAGAGGTCGAAAAGGTAGACCAAGGAAGAGCAAACTAAGGCCAGAAGCTCAATTTAGGTTTAAAGGTATTCCCTCCATAGACTATGGTTTTAGGATGAATTTTTATATCTTTTGGGAATATGAACTATTTTTTAAGTATTTGAATTTCAATACTCATCTATCAGAGCATTTGCTTGGGTTTTCGTATGTCAAACCTTTATGGATCTTGTCATAATAACGTATTCCCAATCCACACTCAAGTGGTGATTGTGTAATTTTTAACTGTGTCTGATGTTTAAGTTAAATGAAAATGATCAAATGTCAGCAAAATGATATCCTTTAAGAATTCATCATTCTTTATTCTAATTTGAAGTTAACTGCAACAAATTCATTCATAAAAATAGTAATTGCAACACTATATAGTAAATGTGACAGGATACTGCAGGTGGTTACCTCCCTTGTCTTGTTCTTATACGCTATTTATAATCTATATTTGCTTTAAAACAACTTTCAACACTCTTTTAACAGTTTTTGTTAATAGCTTTGTATTCCTTTTCTTCCATCGGAAAATCTATTTCTCTTTAAATTGACTTGCTGTGTGTTATTGTTTCACTTTAAGTGACAGAAATTTTTGGTGTTTTAATCAAATTAGGTAACCTTATCGTAGCACCTCAAATTATCATGAGTTACAGTAGATGTTATCCCTTCGAGTTACACCAAAAATCTGTGGGGCAGGAAATCGAAACAGTACCTCAAAGATTTACCAGCGATCAAGCCGACCATCCATTCTGCAAGCCTCTGCCAATGTTGCTGAACCTTTGGCTCTTGGAACCTCTTGGCGCCATGTGCCGCCATATACATTTCTCTATATAAGGTCTTCAGCATCTTATCAAGAATTAAAATGTGTGTCTTTACAGAATCGGGAAAGAGTTAAGATAAAACATGTAACATGAGAATATTTTAGATAAAATAAGTTGATATGGAACGCAGTGGTGTAGTGGTTAGCGTGCTGGCCTATCACGCCAAAGACCCAGGTTCGAATCCAGGTGGAGACACCAAAGATTTGTGACCTGGGCTTTACACCGTGTTGTGTCCTTGGGCAAGGCACTTCATCCACATTGCACTCAGTCTACCCAGCGGTACAATTGGGTACCTGAATACGGGAAGTACAGACCTATGAGGTCGCGCGAAGCGCTTAGTAGAGGCTTTGAAAGTACTTCCTTCAGGGAAATAATGTACAGCCAATGAGCAGTGCTTGCACTGGATATTAGGCTTAAAAATGTTCATTATTATTATTTATTATTATTATATTGTACTTAAATTGTTTGCTGGTTACTGGAAGAGTGTTGAACACTACAAATATGGATATTTACAAAAAAGGTTTGACAGAAGCAATGCTGATATAATTGGTGACTTATATGATTTTAGCTGTATACAACTTTTATGAGATAATAGACAAAAAGTCAGTGTTTCTTGATAGAACGTCACTGATAAGTTATAACTAGTATACTTATGTGAAAATCAAACAATAATCGATATTCACTCAACTGTGAAAACACGAAAATGTTGTAGATAAAAACAGCAAACAGAGTACTTACATTTTGTGAAACAGTCAACATCATCATATACAAATGTATTACAGAACAATGTTAAGGTATAAAAAATTTACTGTTATATATATATCGTAGAATATTTACAATGATACTGATATAAATGTACGTAAATGTGAATGTTAAACTGATACATATGACACAATATGACACAAAATAATTCATACGTCAATGTTATAAGTATAGATAAAAATAACTAATGTAAATAAATCAGTACAAATGTAGCTTAGAATAAAACTGAAAAAAATGGTTTTAAAAATTGTTTATGTAATAAAAGAAATGAACACCCATGACTGAATTTGACATCATGTTGGTAATTACAAAATCCCAATAGTCATATACAGACCTTTTTATAATAATAAATTTGTTTCTCGCTTATCATACCAATTCTTCCTTCTATTTCACTTCAATTTCGCTTTTTTCTTCACTTTTATTATGTTTTACTTCGAAGCACGGCATCGAATGTTTTTTTTTTCTTCTGAAAGTCTGAACTAGAGGTAAGTAAAATATATGTACGCAAGGAGTGTTTGCTTGATGTGTGTGAAGTTTAGAATTTGAAAATAAAATGAAATTAAAAATGTATTAATATCCCAGTGTCATGCGGTGATATCATATTCGATATGATTCATTAAAAATGACTTAGTGTCTTCCTGTTGTTTTTAAATGATAAAACCAACTTAATATCATCATAGAATTGTAATCTACCGGTAGTTGTTAAATATTACTTTCTAATGGTATGAAAATAATGCAAATTACAGGCAAATTTATAGAACCTTTTTTTTATTTTAGGGTCTTTTGAAGTTTCATTTATGAATGTATGTTAGTATTTGGAACAGATTGAGGTGTGATTGTTTGTTGACAGTTGACAGTCTTAGATTTGCAATTTGCAATTTTTCATCATGTGTTGACAAACTTCTTTTTGTCTTGAGCATGTTTTGGAAACTTGTTAATCTTCTTTGGTGAATTGTGTTTATTGTATCCTATCTTTCAGATCATAGTGTATCCAGTCAAACAAAACAACAATTGTTTGGATAATTAAAAAAATATCACCATCATTGTTAAAAATTCAAATGTCAGTTTAACGATATTCCTTCAATAAGCATTAGTTTGATTCAAAGGCCAGTGTGCCATGTCCATAAAGATATCTAAGAAGGTCATTTCGAGAATTTAATTTGCATTTATTTAACATAACTGAATGACATGTAAATGTTCTTTATCATTATTTATCTTTATGATTTAATACCCTTGTGAACAACATTATTTAATGAGCATTACTTTAATATTTTCTATTTTTTCCCTTTGCAGAAAGATATACACGTAAGTTTTTATTGACATTCTTCTTATTTAAAGGATGTAAGGGATAATATACCCAGTATCCTGTGACCTGTATTCAAAAGCAAACAGATTATTTAAGTCTTTAAAGGGGCAGTGATATAGCCGTTTTTTTAGGGGGAATATAAGGTGATGTCAGGAAAATGAAAATAAATGGTATGAAAGAAAACATATTTAAACTAAATGAAGCAGTAATAAATCAAATATATAATGTAAACTTCAGCCATTCAATTCTCTTTTCTTACACAAAATGGATATGGGTGTTCACACAAAAATGGCTGCCAATGGACTCTATGTGAATATCTATAATCTATTTTCTGACAATGGAATATTGGTTTGTGTTATGATTTTTTTTAGCACAATCAAAATAATACATTTAGGATTAACGTACAATTATCAGTGAAAAGTTGGAAGATAAACTTAAAAATATATGCTACTGCCCCTTTAAGATTTAGACTCTAAGGCTTAGCGTTACTTAACTACAATTAATAATGTAAAGTGCATTAATACAATTACAAAAATGGGAATATACTAGATAATTAAAAAGGAAGCATTCAATAAAAATATTTCAATTTATCTCCAATGATAAGTTGTTTTACTCTGACATTGTAAATGACTCTGACATTGTAAATGACTCTGACATTGTAAACGACTCTGACATTGTAAATGACTCTGACATTGTAAACGACTCTGACAATGTAAACGACTCTGACATTGTAAATGACTCTGACATTGTAAACGACTCTGACATTGTAAACGACTCTGACAATGTAAATGACTCTGACATTGTAAATGACTCTGACATTGTAAATGACTCTGACATTGTAAATGACTCTGACATTGTAAATGACTCTGACAATGTAAATGACTCTGTCATTGTAAATGACTCTGACATTGTAAATGACTCTTACATTGTAAATGACTCTGACATTGTAAATGACTCTGACATTGTAAATGACTCTGACAATGTAAATGGCTCTGTCATTGTAAATGACTCTGACATTGTAAATGACTCTTACATTGTAAATGACTCTGACATTGTAAATGACTCTTACATTGTAAATGACTCTGACAATGTAAATGACTCTGACATTGTAAATGACTCTGACATTGTAAATGACTCTGACATTGTAAATGACTCTGACATTGTAAATGACTCTGACATTGTAAATGACTCTTACATTGTAAATTACTCTGACAATGTAAATGACTCTGACAATGTAAATGACTCTGATAATGTAAATGACTCTGACATAATGACTCTGACATTGTAAATGACTCTGACATTGTAAATGTTTCTGACATTGTAAATGACTCTGACATTGTAAATGACTCTGACAATGTAAATGGCTCTGACATTGTAAATGACTCTGACATTGTAAATGACTCTGACATTGTAAATGACTCTCTCATTGTAAATGACTCTGACATTGTAAATGACTCTCACATTGTAAATGACTCTCACATTGTAAATGACTCTGACATTGTAAATGACTCTCACATTGTAAATGACTCTGACATTGTAAATGACTCTGACAATGTTAATGACTCTGACATTGTAGTAAATGACTCTGATATTGTAAATGACTATGACATTGTAAATGACTCTGACATTGTAAATGACTCTGACATTGTAAATGACTTTGACATTGTAAATGACTCTCACATTGTAAATGACTCTCACATTGTAAATGACTCTCTCATTGTAAATGACTCTGACATTGTAAATGACTCTCACATTGTAAATGACTCTGACATTGTAAATGACTCTGACATTGTAAATGACTCTGACATTGTAAATGACTCTGACAATGTAAATGACTCTGACATTGTAAATGACTCTGACATTGTAAATGACTCTGACATTGTAAATGACTCTGATAATGTAAATGACTCTGACATTGTAAATGACTCTGACATTGTAAATGACTCTGATAATGTAAATGACTCTGACATAATGACTCTGACGTTGTAAATGACTCTGACATTGTAAATGACTCTGACATTGTAAATGACTCTGACAATGTAAATGACTCTGACATTGTAAATGATCAGATTCAAGACATATGTCTTACCACCAGTAATTGGTTGCAGATTTATGGTTGGGAGGCTGCGGTGACAAATCCAAGGGGCGATCCAAACGAAGAAACATCGGTGGTATTCCAACAAACGTAGATGAGCCCGCATTCACAGGAATGGGAATCAGTGGTTCCGATGGTTGTTTCAAGGTTGTGTTTGACAAAGCCTCAGATACGTTCACCTACGAAATGGACAACCCCCTTGCAACCTACCAAGCCATCTGTCAAATCGGTACGTCTTCCTAGTCACCTTTCCCATATCTCATCAGAGAACTGCTTATTTAGACTCACATTACTGTTTGAATATAGGTTTCCTTGTTCTACATGTTAGATGTTATTATTGGTTTCCTTGTTCTACATGTAAGATGTTACTATTGGTTTCCTTGTTCTACATGTTAGATGTTATTATTGGTTTCCTTGTTCTACATGTTAGATGTTATTATTGGTTTCCTTCTTCAGCATGTTTAACGTTATTATTGGTTTCCTTGTTCAGCATGTTTAACGTTATTATTGGTTTCCTTCTTCAGCATGTTTAACGTTATTATTGGTTTCCTTCTTCAGCATGTTAGACGTTATTATTGGATTCCTTCTTCAGCATGTTGAACGTTATTATTGGTTTCCTTGTCCAGCATGTTAGACGTTATTATTGGTTTCCTTCTTCAGCATGTTTAATGTTATTATTGGTTTCCTTCTTCAGCATGTTAGACGTTATTATTGGTTTCCTTGTTGTACATGTTTAACGTTATTATTGGTTTCCTTCTTCAGTATGTTAGACGTTATTATTGGTTTCCTTGTTCTACATGTTAGATGTTATGATTGGTTTCCTTCTTCAGCATGTTTAATTAACGTTATTATTGGTTTCCTTCTTCAGCATGTTGAACGTTATTATTGGTTTCCTTCTTCAGCATATAAATTATTGGTTTCCTTGTTCAGCATGTTGAACGTTATTATTGGTTTCCTTCTTCAGCATATAAATTATTGGTTTCCTTGTTCCGCATGTTGAACGTTATTATTGGTTTCCTTCTTCAGCATGTTGAACGTTATTATTGGTTTCCTTGTTCAGCATGTTTAACGTTATTATTGGTTTCCTTCTTCAGCATATAAATTATTGGTTTCCTTGTTCAGCATGTTAGACGTTGGACAAAGGTGCACTGTCATCGTAAACCCAAATAGAGTGTCAAACAACCCCCAGAAAATCACATTTATGTGAAAATCATTTCAAGAGATTGACCTATGTACTATCACAGGTAGGCAAATATAACACAAAGTAAAGGTAAGGTCAGAATAAAATTCCTTTTTCATAAGTAAGGTCAGAATAAAATTCCTATTTTTTCTCAGACCCAACAAGAGAAATCCCCAAGAAGTGCTACAACATGAAACCAAACAGGAAGGGGAAGGGAGCCAGTCTCACACTTACAGAAATCTCAACCAAAGCTGTAAGTCAGTTTTATGATATTAAGGAATTTATCTATGTTTTTATTCTTATCATGAAGACAATTTTTTCAAGGAAATAGTACACCAACCCTGTATTTATTTTTGTTGTTATGTCTTACTATGAAATTTTGAAGTACAGTAGAACATGGATATAGTGAACTCGGATAAAGCAAACAATCAGATAAAGTGAACACTTTCTTAAGTCCTGTCAAAAACCCTATGTTTGAAGGCTAAACGCGAGTAGCGAACACCGGATATAGCGAACTTACTTCTGGTCCCTTGGAGTTTGTTAGATCAATGTTCTACTGTACTAAATAATGATATAAGAAGGTTTCAAGTGGAGATATGCCCCTGGAACACAAGCCCTGCGTTCAGTAACATGAAAATTTCCAGAATGTGAATGTGATGGAAATATACATTTGAATCAGGTTCATTATATTGTCTGAGTTTTTCACTTAAATATTCTAGTAATCCCAATGTCTGACAAAGTCAGCAAGCGCAGAAATGACATTACTAATTAATTGACTCGTCATTGAAATTTGGAGCTTTGACATACAAACCACAAACATAGACTATTCAAATGCAACTCACTACTTTTCATGCATGTAGGCCTTCAAAGATTCTTCTTTTGCAGTGACATAAAGTATTTTTTAATTTGTTTTTATTTGTCATATTTATCAACAAACAAAATTAGTGCATAAACAACATCACATCACCTTTATCAGTCTGTATGATAAGAGCAGGTTTTTTAGGCCTAGTGGGTAGGGCATAAATTGTCATACATATTGTAAACTCCTCTATCATAATCTGCTATAAAAAGTTATTACTCACAATCATTAAAATTTCATTTATCATAGAGCACTACATAATGTCAAAATCCAATATGCCGAAAAACTTTTACATATCATTTTCTAGTTTTCATCTGTGTTAATAATGTCAAAGTCTCACTACAATATAAGTTATACCATTCAGAGGCGGGGTGGATTGGGAGATATCCGCCTTGAGCTTGGTGTAATATAACACCTAGCGAGAGGCTGATATCTCCCCATGCACCCCAACTCTGAATGGTATAACAAATTTATCTTACCGAATGTTTAAACAAAACGCATATAATATGAAGATAAAGAGTAAGAACTGCCAGAGCGAACTAGCTGATACACGAATTTACTTAATGATAATAATTAATGTATACGAATATGAAATTTTTCATAAGCTTAATAATATGTGTTATCTGTTCACAGCGAAATGACCCTGAGGTGAGTATGATGGCTTGATGCTTGTCCGTTAGAGATAAAGAATCCATGCTGTTGTGTCCATATGAATTATTGCATCTGCTATATACTAAACTGTATACAAAATAAATAAGTAATATGATACTTCTCATATTTGAAATGTTATGCAGTCAAGCAAAAACAGTTATAAAATGCTTTATCATAGTTGTAAAGATTTTAAAACACAAAAGGGGGGTGGAGCTTATCCACAGGGGGAATTGAGTGAGTTGGTTCAAATGTATCGTGTATTGTATTTGGTAAATATCGAATCAAGAAATCCAAAGTTTGTTAAAATCCTTGTTAAGATAGCTTATTTATAGCACTGATTGACTTATATTTATGGTGGTGACACCGTTATGATTCGTTACGATGCGTTATCGCATTTAGTGTATCACAATGTGTATCGTATTGTGACCTTAGTATCTTGATACATATAGAATCGCTAAGTACGATGACATCCCTACTAGCGACATTGAGTAAAGTCCGATGAAGGGGAGCAACTGCTCTCCACTCCACCCCCCCCGAAACATAACTAATTAAATTAAAAACTCCTCGATGCAGTCAGACCCTTGTATTCGATTGTCAGGTACACACCTTGTGTAGTTTTGTAAAGATTTAGCAAAGAATTATGGGGATTTTGTCTGACAGGGATTCCGAATGTGTTCGAGGCCACTGGATATTAGATGCTACGATGAAAGGGGCAACAGAGTCATCTCAAGCAGCAAGAAGGGAATCACTTGCAACTCAAGGGAAGGCTTCCAATGCTCCAAGGGAGGCAAAAAATGCATGAAATACAAGGTTAAAGTGTGTTGTCCTGAAAGTAAGTATATCACTTTATACAGCCATTCAAAAACCTTATTAAGGCTCTAGGCACAAATTCATAGGGTGGGTAACTCGAAATTTCTATTAGTGTTTGTATCCTAGCAGGTATAAAACCATACCCTTGCAAAAGACCTCCCCCCTTTTTTCAGTGAGAGCAGGTCGGGGTCATTCTCGGTTTAAAGCCCATCCTCCAATTCTGGGAAATCTGACAAAATCTTAGAGGCCATGTGACTAGATCTATCTAGGTAGGCCAATGGAAAAATATTGTGTTTCAGGTCACACACAATAAAAGATTGGGGTCTGTAACAAGGGTAATGTTTTTATTCTATCAATTGTATATGTGTAATCATTTACCTTTATCATATCCATATACAGCATATTCATCATTATGCATATATATGCAGTAGAACACGGATATAAAGAACTCGGATATAGCGTACAATCGGATAAAGTGAACAAAAATTCAAGTCCCGTCCCTTTATAATATCATTAAAATTATATGCGTATAGCGAACACCGGATATGGCAAACTAAATACTTTGGTCCCTTGGAGTTTGTTATATCCGTGTTCTACTGTATTATGTAACTGAATGTGATTAATTAGTAAAGAAATGTCGTAATTTTGGAGAGTTAAACAAGTTTACTTTGATAGGTCATTGTTAACAGACATTATTTGCCTTTGGGAAGCACAAAATATTGGGGGTCGGTAGGGTTATCTGAAATACAATATACTTTTGATTTGGCCGTATCTAATTTATTGTTTTGTGACCAACAGGTCCTTTCAGATTTTATACAAACTTGTGATTGCATACAATTTTCAAATCTACATAAGTAATTATATTCATGATCGTGATTATCTTTTTATGACCCACCAACTTGTTTTATCATTTTGCAACGGAAAATTTAATCTACTTATGTTTCCAAAATTATTACCCCTTGTGCATATCAATTTAGTTCATTAATTTGTTTACAGCTTATGCAATTCATTTTAGATCAGATGAGCTCATGTCCGTTGTTCTGTCATCTTCTTGATTTTCAATGTTTCTTAACTGGCGTACAACAGAAGCTGATATTTAGTTAGGCCCAAAAAACAAAAAAAAGTTTCTGGTATTTGCATACAGGCAAAAAAAAAAGTTATTTATTTCCAATTTTTTTTTATTATCGAATATGTTAAAAATTAAACTCAATTGGAAAACAATTAATATAAACTTTTGATCACTTTATCACTGCATTTTTGAAGGCCCACACAAACATAAACAAGTTATATTTTAGAAGTTCATGGGACTACAGGGGACTACATTTTCATTTTTTCACCTTGTCAACATCTGGAAAAAAAGCTTGATGCGGGGGTAACGAAACTGACGTGGGCGGAAACCAGACTCAAATTACTTATTTTTCTAGGCCTTACATACTTGTAGTTTAATTGAAAAAATCTTTCATATGAAAATACAGACTGAACTATACAGGGCCAAGAATTGGATTTTTCAATGATTCTTGTACATTTTACTATTACCAGGTATACAAATTTAGTAACAGGAGAAGCATTTATTTAGGCATTTTTTGCCTGTTTGCTAATCCTTAGTTGTTCCTTTGTGTATATATATTCTGAATGTTGTGTATTACATATATTATGCATTTTGAAATCCAATAGTGCTTAAAGAGACACAGAGTATGTTGATAGGATCACATATGTAAAAATTTTAAATCGATGTTATTACATCGGGAACCACTTACTGTTACTGAAAATAACAAGTTAAAGGTCTATCAGTACATTAGAGCGAATATACAGCCATTCAAAGTCGGGATTTTGTTCCATAAAATCAAGCATTTTAGAGATATTATGCATAAATGGATATATTTGCAAGTCCAGTGATAAGATATGAACTTCAATCAGCATATTAGATATTTTGTAGCTTATCAAAACCAAATACAATTTTAAGAAAGATACTCTGTGTCACTTTAAATCATATCATTTTTAACTGATAAGAGAGACTACTGCAAGTAATAGGAAAATAACGTTCGGCTAGAAAGTTACATCAATAAGTGTGAACTACAAATCTATGATTTTGTGTTTTTAGCTGAGAAAACATGTGAGTTGTTCCCAAATGTTTGTGGTCCGACCCAACAGTGCAGCAATACCTACTACGCCCATCGTTGCGATTGTCCCAGAGGCTTCTATCCTACGGCTGATGGCTGTGAGGGTGAGTGAGACAGTTAATAATAATAATAATAACACTTTATTTTCCGCAATACAAGGTACATTGGGAATTCATTTTGTGCATTTTGCACCCAGCAGTGTCAGTGCATCGCCAGTTGATGCGTTGTTTTGTCCTTATTAAAGCTGAGTGACAAGCAAGGCAGCAACAACTCCCAAATTTTATCGTCCTTTGGTATGACGCGACCAGGAATCGAACCGCTGTCTCTCGGGTGATGAGCAGACACTCTACCACTGAGCTATGTCCTCGGTTATAGTCTTCAGCTCTCCACACAACAAAGGCCTCCCCACACCAACACAGCGCGCAGCGCACATGTTTTTACCCCCAATGCAGTCAATGCAGCGAAATAATATAAGGAACAAGTGACCAATGAGATCTTGTTTTAATATTATAATCGTTCTCCTGTATGGATGAGAGACCAGAGAACGACTTCACATTTATATTATCGGTCCCTATTGATCAATACGAAATGGATCGGGAAACATTGATGCATATGCAATTTTTTGCTGCTGGGGCGCTGCTAGCGCGCTGTGTTGTAGTGCGGAGGCCTTAAGGCCATGTGACCAGTCATACATTCACTGGTTTGTTGCCATTTAAGTGGCATTAAAAACGGCTTTCATTACTTAACTGAACATATTTGAGTAGCAACCTTTGACGCACTAGGCACTATACAATATTGTAATCAGACATCCATATATTCCATAGAAAATAGTGAAATATGTTTGTGGTTATGTATCTTTAAGAAATAGAGTAGCCCTTACTATCATGTGTTTTGCAATAAAGTATAGTTTTGCCCTGAACTACTATAGTGAAAGCATGAGGCCGAATTATTATGCGGTCTTAATGTAGGCCAACTAAAAGAAGTTTTTTTAACAAATTAACTAATAGCAACCCCATTTATTTTGTTCGAATATCTTTGAAGGATAATAAAAAAGAGATATAGTTAAGTTTGTCAGTTGTTTAAAAATGCACGCAATTTAGGACGTGAAAGTCAATATTGATATATTTGGGATAAGACTTACTGCAATAGGAGATTATAATATGAAATTCTTCAAAGTCATTTAGAAGTGGATATGATAACACAAGACAAATGTTATGGATAACACCTTCTTTATCGATTTCTCACGACGTTTTTGGGCCAATTCTTGTCCCTTCATCAGGTGACTGAGATTATGATATGTTGTTCAATTTTCAGAATCATCCCAAGGATGTGTTTGTGAAGGAAGAGGCGATCCACATTTTAAAACTTGTAGTGGAGTGAAATATGACTTTCAAGGAGCATGTAGATATATCGATGTCACCAACAGGTGTGAAGGACAGGCCCAAGAGTGGCCATTGATTGAACTGATCAGCAAGCATACGCCATGTGGCTCACGGGAGGGTGTCACGTGTACTGAATATTTAGAGTTACGTATCTGCAGAAATGCTGGCGCTGAACAAAGCGGTGATTGCATCACAGGAAAAATGCAAACTAGAGGCAGCAACAGAATTTGTGACGTAAGAGTATAAAGGGACAGTCCTATCAGGGTATTTTTGTGGAAACGAAATTCGCTTATATATCAAATTGTCAGATATATATCAACAAAAATGTTATCCTGAGTAACATATTTCGACATGGTTGTGTTATAATCATGTACAAAAAGCATTATATTTATAAACTGAAATGTCCCCTTGAATTTTGTTTCCATGATAAATACACCAATGTGAACAGTTGTCTGTTACCCATAATGGCTTTTTCAAAGTTGTCAGAAACAAACAATATATTTTGTCAGGGAATTATCAATGATAAAGAAATGCATTAAATATATGAAATAATATAAAGCAAATATATTAACAAATTAAAGTCAACAAGATACCATATATCTTCCTATGAAAGCTTAAAACGTCAGTTTCCAAACTGTCAGTTTTATGCCTTGCTGTGCTGATATCAGCGCCCCTACAGGTGATTGTTAGCAACCTCCAGTTACCCGGTACTTTCTGATTTGACTATTGCCTTCTCTCATAGTAAGCTAGAGAGCAAGCACAAAAAACTCAAGGGTCGGCAGCAGGGCATAGCATGAGTTCGGAAACTGCGTCTTTAGGCTTTGCGTAGGAAGATGCCAAGAAACATCTGACTAACTGACAAAGAGTTTAAAGGGGCAGTAGCACGTTTTTAGGGGGAATATAAGGTGATGTCAGGAAAATGAAAATGAATGGTTCCAATTGAAAGACAATGCATTTAAACTAAATGGAACAGTAATAATTCAAATATATAATATAAAGTTTAGCCATGTGATTCCCTTTTCTTACACAAAATGAATTAAAGGTGTTCCCACAAAATGGCCGCCCATTGATTTTAGGTGAATCTTCATACTTTGTCCTCTGACTATGGATGATTAGTTTGTGTTATGAAATTTTTGACACTGTCAAGATAATACATTTATCATAAAGTTACTATTATCAGTGAAAATTTAAAAATATAAAATTATCAAAAAACGTGCTACTGCCCCTTTAAAGTATTATTTAATCCACGTACTGTTTTTATTCCTTGATATTTTGTGTTTCTTTGTTATAATCAGTATGTTGGCTTTCAGTTGAACCATGACTCAATACGGTACAAAGCAGACAGCATGTGCATGGAAAAGATAAATAAGGACAAAACATGCGTATTCCAGGGTCTCGGTATAAAAATATCAATCACAGGCACCAGATGGGAAACTCATATCCCTAAAAGATATAAAAATAAAATCTGTGGAATATGTGGACGTTGGAATGATAACGACTACGGAATTGTGGATAGACAGTTGACACCATTTGATTTCACCTTCAGAGAGGACAAGAGAACTGGTTAGTATTCCATATCTGTTAATTAATAAACGTGTAGCGATGTGGGGTAATAATGATAGTAACTAGGAGTGCCGAGGCAGTACTTAGGTCTTCAAGACTTCCTCTTTGACTTTCACTCAGTGTTTGACCTTCAAACGCATTTTTGTCTAAGAGGTAAACAGTAATTTATACATTATCAAACTGGATTGGCAAAAATTTCACCATGGTGGTCAACTTCAACCATGACATCATCTATAGAATATGTTATTTCTAGAGGCAGAAAAAAATTGGGCTGAATAATCTGTAAGTGTTTTGGAGATATAGACTTTTGAAGTCTGTAGCGTAAAAATGTCTACCCCATTTTTAATGTTTGACTATCAAGGTCCTAAACTATTGACTTTTTTATCATATAGTGTAATAATAAATGTTTTACTTGAAATAGTGTGAGTGTAATAATAATAATAATAATTAGTTTGTATAGCGTCTAATATCCATCTCAAAGGTGCTCATTGACGCTTCACAGTTATTAAGGGGGAGGGGGCTGGTGCTTTCATAAGCTTATTTTGGGAAGAGGAAAGTAGGTGTAATCAATTTCAAATTTCAAGATATATGTATTAGTAAAGGAATTGTGAATCTTGGAAAAGTGCATTTGTACTATTTTCATTCATGTCCATTCATATCCTTAAATATCAACTTTTATATAATAGTTATCTGTAGTGGAATTGTTAAACAATCATTGGCGAACAGAATGCAAGGAACAGATTCACTCTATGACATTTCATTACAAAGTTCCGGCCCTTTAACTACGAGGCGTAAAACTCCTGTTTTTCAGGATGACGCCAAAACCACCTAACTTACAAGTTTGTCATGATTTACCCTTTGTTTGTATTGTTATTCCACATCCTTTGAATAAAATTCAAGTCTCCAAGTGCATTTTGAACAAAATAGAAAATAGGCTGAAATGTGCCAACTTTGTTTTATTGTGACCGGAAATGACTTTTCTTTTTATATCCTATCCAAGAAAAACTAGTAATGGCTCTTTCTCATGCATGTTATAACAGGCCTCCCAAAAATGGAAAAAACTGATGCTGTATTATTTGGAGACTCCTGGAAGGCATCAGACGAGTAAGTATTTATATAAGTATAACTGTTGAACAATTTAACAGGTGCATTGATTATAACCATGTAGCTGGGAAGAGAGAGATTTTAAAGTGACACAGAGTATGTTGATGGGATCACATATGTCAAATTTTGAAATTGATGTCATTACATTGGGAACCACGTACTAACTGTTACTGAAAATTACAAGTTCAAGCTCAATCGCTACATTTGAGCAAAAAATGGCCATTCAAAGTTTTTGATCGAAAACCGGACAATGTGGCTCGAGTAGCGCGCGCTAATTTGCCAAACGTAATTCTGAAACCTTTTCAAAAGCTGACAGGAAGATATATTTGATTCAATAGTGTTTATTAGATATTGTAACAAATAGGTTGGTTAATTGGCTGCAATATCTCGACTGTTCCACGTATTTCAGATGTTTATTCGATTTTTGATCAAATCAAGCATTCTAGAGCTAATAACCATAAAAGAATAGATTTACAAATCCAGTGATCAGATATGAACTTCAATCAGAATATTAGATATTTTGTAACTTATCAAAACCAAATCAAATTATAAGTAAGATGGTCTGTGTCTCTTATATCAGTATTGGACACTGATTGGCCTAGAGAAGCATTGGACTCAAGGGGTTAGACTCGACTCAGACCCGAGTACCTGAAATTTTATCGTTACCTGAAGATTTTCAGATTTTTATAACTCAAGTCCTTGCCTTACCTAAAAATCCTTGAATTGATGTGTAGCCTAGATATTATAACATACCGGTATATTTTGCCTTTAAGTTGTTGTATATAGAATACTTTTGACATCAATGTCTTGAAATGGTCATGTTGATCACCTGTCATCATATGTTACAGAGGTGAGGTGAGGTTTATCGCCGCTTTCAAGCGTATTTAACTTATATCGCGGCTGCTAGTATTATTGCAGGGAGAGGCTAGCAACACTGACCATTGTATTGCGGTGAAACCTGCGAACATCGGCTGGAACTAGCAACCATGGGTGGTATGCAGTGAAATTCAGTGTAGCATTGCACCAAAACCTGACTGCGTGTAGAACTCTACTACAGACAAAGTTGCTGAGCCCCTGGAGGGATTTGAACCACGGACCTCCTGATCCGAAGCCGAACGCACTAACCACTGCGCTATCCCGCCCTTCATTACAGACAAATAGACTGAAATAACTTTGATACTATGGATGACTATTGACCCCTAAGGGACTATTGCGATAGCGATAGTCTATTGTGTGTAACCATTGCAATAGCTATAGTCTATTGTGGGGTACTATTGCGATACCTATTGCAATAGTTTATCAATAATTCTACCATGAATGTGATGAATACTGGATTCTGATTGGTTCTCCTGGAAAATCAAACGTGATCAATTTTAGATTGAACGTTCTCTGATTTTGAGGCTACTTCAACCCGCATTGATACACCCGACTGGCAATTTCAGAGCTGGTATACTGCTGTTTACTGAGATTAAAACTTAAAAAAAGTAATTTTACATGTTTTATTTTCGTGTGTTTACCGAGGATGACCAAATCGTTTGAGGTAGATAAAGTATTTTAAGTAAGAAGTTGAAGTGGTAAATTAGTGCAACACGCAGCAGGCTTCCTTCGATTACGGCAACAATACTACGTTTATCTCCTAAAGGAAAGGCTAAGTTTGCTGCTTAGTTTTTGATGATTTCAAACTCAACCACATTTGTTGAAGTCATCATTTAAAATTGGCAACAAGAAGGTAATCTGTTGTACCTTCCGGTTGTTTCTTTAAGCTCCCAGCGGTCTGTCCAATATGTTCAAGTATTTTCCAAATGTAAAAAGGCGTTTCTTTGTGTGAATTTTGCTTTCAAATATGAAATTTAACAACTGAATTGATTTAAATGTCAATACTACAATAGTTTGACGTGCTATCGATACTATTGATTGTTTTTAAAATGTCTAAAGTACTACTAACACCACCACTAACTACACCACCACTAATACCACCACTAACACCACAACCAACACCACCACTAACACCACCACTAACATCACCACTAACACCACCACCACTAACACTTACACCACTAACACTTATACCACTAACACCTCCACCACTAACACCACCACCACTAACACTTACACCACTAACACCACCACCACCAACACCACCACTAACACCTCCACCACTAACACTTACACCACTGACACCTCCACCACTACCACCACCACCACTAACACCACCACCACTACCACCACCACCACTAACACCACCACTAACTACACCACCACTAACACCACCACTAACTACACCACCACTAACACCACCACTAACTACACCACCACTAACACCACCACAAGTACCACCACCACCACAATCATCATCATCATCATCATCATCATCATCGTCATATTTATTATTAATTTGTTATTATTCAGATGTGAACCAACTGAAGTAGAAACACCCTGCTCTACAGAAGATTTGCAATTTGGCGAGGACGAATGCAAAAAGCTGGAAATCATTGCTGCTTTCTATGCGGTTGAATTAGATCCCGAAATTATTGGACAATGTGTTTTGGATGTTTGCAAGAGAGTGGAAGATGCATTCTGTGTTATCGCTCAAGGCTATGCCACAGAAGTTGCAGCCAAAGAGCTTAAAAACCCCTTCGCTTGGAGAAAGCAAGAAGGCACCCCATGCCGTATGTAGTTTCTTATTTTTACAAAATGAAAACCTCCTGAGAACCTGTAATAATATTTTCAAGAAATGCAATAGGAATATATTTTATTTCATTTATACATTGAAGTAGTATATCATTACAATGACTATCAATTGTTGACAAGTAACAAGCTTATCTTCCACTCATTAAGTAACCTAGCTATCATGCAAAAACTAGACCTCCTTCCACTCATCTTCCTACGCAGAGCCTAAAAGGCCAGTTTCCAAACTGTCATTTTATGCCTTGCTGCATAGCCTTGAGTTTTCTGTGCTTGCTCTCTACTCTGTAGGGGCACTATAGCAGCACAGAAAAGTAAAGTCTCTGCAGCAAGGCATAAAATGATAGTTTGTAAACTGGCCTTTTAGGCTCTGCGTAGGAAGATGCCTTCCACTGAGCAACCTTTACTAAGGTTGACCTTAACTCCCATTCTTTAACATTATGCTACCTTGCTTGCTTTGTGAAATGGGACCCAGATATAAGTATGAAAACTAAGTTATACTTTCAAACAAGGACTAAATAAAAGAATTAAATTACATGTTTTTGCAAACATTGAGATTTGGCTGGTGGTCAAATGAATCCAACATTTTGGTCTATTGACACATAGGATCTTAGCATGGAAAAAGTTACTAATGGGAAAATCTAATCAAGATTATAACATTATCTTCAATCAAATTTTATATTGTTTTGGCACAACAGGAGTGATTATATAGTGGTTATGCAGAGTATGTTGATGGGTCACATATGTCAAATTTTGAAATCTATGATATTACAGCGGGAACCACTGACTGTTACTGATAATGACAAGTTCATATTTTGATCGAAAACCAGACAATGTTGCTCAAGTGGTGTGCGCTAATTTTGTTAAACGTAATTTTGAAACCTTATAAAAAGCTGACAGGAAGATATGTTCGATTCGATAGTGTTTATCAGGTATTGTAACTAATAGGTATGTTAATTGGATGCATAATTTCGACTAATTCACATACTTTAGATGTTTATCCGATTTTTTTATTAAATCAATGATTTTAGAGATAATAAGCATAAATTAATAGATTTGCAAGTCCAGTGATCAGATATGATCTTCCATCAGCATATTAGATATTTTGTAGCTTATCAAAACCAAATAAAATTTTAAGAAAAATAATCAGTGTCTCTTTAACTATCTTTACAGCTTACAACTGTGATCTCGAGACGCAAACTGAATCGACAGGCGACCTCAAATTGGAGATGTGTGACGGTACCACCACTGATGATTCTGAATGTATCTGTAACGATGGACTGTTCTATGATCCAGTACAAGCAAAATGTGTTTTAAAGCAGGATTGTTCATGCGTATATGGCAAATATGAATTACTGGTTTGTATTCCTGCAATCATGTCAATTTCTAATATAGATACTATAGTACTCACGGAAATAGAAATAAAATGCTTTTTGTCGATTATTTCTTTATTTGGAACTAACTTGATATTTGTATTCTAAATATAAATTTTTTCACTGATAATTGTAAGTAAATGCTAAATATATCATTTTGACAGTGTCAAAAATCTCATTACACAAGCCAATCATCCATAGTCAGAGGACAAAGTATGAAGATTAACATAATATCAATTGGCTGCCATTTTGTGTGAACACCTTTAATTCATCTTTTGTAAGAAAAAGGAATCGCATGGCTAAACTTCACGTAATATATTTAAATAATTACTGCTCCATTTAGTTAAAATACATTGTCTGTCAATTGGAACCATTAATTTTCATTTCCCTGACATCACCTTATATTCCCCCTAAAAACGTGCTACTGCCCATTTAAACATTATTTTAAAGCATTAAAGTTGTTATATTTTTTTTTAAATTCATGCTCTAGTTTAATTGTTTTGCTTTTGTATTGATGATGATGTATTTCATAATTCATGTTCAAATTATTCATTGTTTTGTTTCAGCCTAATTTCTCTATCTTTGATGAAACAAACTGCAAGTTCTCGTTCGTATGTAATAATGGAGTCATAACAAGAGACCCTAACGATGATGTGGCGACAGAGGCCACCTGCACACCTGATGAGTTGACTGGATGTAAAGAGGGCTTTGATGGAGATGGAAAAACTTGCATAGGTCAGAAAACAACCCCAAGTTCCAGCATAAGAGATTTTAAACCTAATCATTCCTTTTTGTTTAAAGAAAATAAATTTATTCATTGAATAAAATGGGTTGATAATTTCATGTTGCAAGAATTTTTCAGACAAGTTTGTTTCGGGTAAGAATTCACCAAAAGCCCAAACAAAAATCATAATGAGAAGACATTGAACGAAAAGCGACATGGATGGTTATTATGATAACTAATGAAAACAATAATAAAAATTAAAATTTCTCCTTTCGTAATGTTTTAGAATCACCAGACGATTGTGAGATTGGTTGGCAGAAGACGGATGCTGGCTGTATTCGAATCTTCACTGATCCTGAAAACTTCAGATTCGCTGCTGAAAAATGTCGACTCAGCGGAGGTGACCTTGTGCAGGTCGGAGGGGATGATGGGGTAGTGACTGACGATCTTATTACGCTCCTAGCCAATGAGGCTGTAGGTAAGAAGATTTTGATAATTTTCTTCAGCATCAACATCATCATTATCATCAGCATCAAAATAATCAGTAGCAGCAGCAGAAGTAGAAGCAATATCATCGCTATCTTCATTATCATCATCATTATCATCAAGGCTATATATTCCTAATTATTTTTGTTTACAAATATTTATAAAGAAATATGAACCTTAAAAAGTGAAAAGGAAAATACAAAACCCTTATTCAAGATGTTTGCAGGAACAAACTAAGATCATTTGTCATCAATAAGAAAATATATACAATGATTATTTTAAAACATGCTAAAAATGTTGATTCTAATTAACAAAGTAATAGATTTTCATTCCTTACAAATTATAAATAATGTAATCTTGATATAAACATTCCATTTAAAGGGTAGGATCACAAATTGAAGCATGCAACTTTGAAAAGTTTGTTACACAAACACGAATAATTTCTTTGAAAGAAAAATCTGAACTAAAATACAATAAAACATTTATAAATCAGGCGCTGAGTTCTTCGTGTCTGGAGTTTGTGGAAAACAGTCATTCATGGATATACAGACTTCCTCAGTCCCCGGCAGCGCCAGCTACAAAGTCAATAATGAGATCCTGAAGACAGTAGATTGTACCGACGGAGAGTTGCAATGCTTCAAGGTCGTCAAAACCAATGATGGCATAGCGGTAGTCGAGGACAACTGCTTTCAACCAAAGCAATTTATTTGCAAGAAGAGTATGTTTTGTCAATTTTTCTATTTTCATTTGTCTGCAAACTTGTTCTATTTAAATCGGCATTGCAAACTCACTCACTGGATTGGAGTATATTGTTAGTTCTTTATCTTCGAATTAATGTTTCATAGACTTTACTTTTGACTGACTTTAACAGGCTTGATAATACTTGGGTAAACTTCATTATCCTACCTCATGTAAGAATCTTGATCTCTGATTGGTCCATGTGACCCTGGATAAATACTGATATCACCCTCTTGAGCGGGATGATAAAATCATTTATACCCCGCCACAAAAAAGCATGAAAAAACCCAGCAGATTGAGCGTCTTGAAATGTACAATGAATGTTACTCCGAACACATCAAGGTTACTTTGATCAAACAATATGGAGGTGTGAAAAAACTATGGTTTAAGCGTTTTTTCTTACTCTTTTTAAAAAATATTATTTGTGTTTTGTTTGAACATTCGGTAAGATAAATTCGTTATACCATTCAGACACAGGGGTTTGGGGATATATCAATCTCTCGCTTGGTGTTATGCAACTCGCCTTCGCTTGTGGCATAACATCATGCTAGAGGCTGATGTATCCCCATAACCCCCGCATCTGAATGTTATAACTCATAATGTTACATGATTCTTTGTTTTCCCATTTGCCATTTTGGCAATTTGATTGATGTGGTTGTCCATTTCAGAGCCTGATGACGAATATGACTGGACGGAGAAGTGTAACAGCAATAACTTGGAAGGGGACAAAACTCAACCCGACGATGAGACCTTAGCTGATATGGTATACAGGCTCTTTACTCCAATGCCTATATGTTGAGGAATTTTGGTTTTCAGTGCGATATCACTTATCTCTCATCTTATGACGGGGTAAAATCAGTATTTCATGAGTAGCATTGAAAATTCATGCTTTCTTTGAGATGAAAAATTAATGATATTGTAGGAGTGAAAATCCAATATTTTCACGTCCAGAGGGATTTGAACCCAGGACCTCCAGTTTTAGAGTCAGACACTCTACCTGTTCGGCTAAAGAGATATCCCTCCAGCTGAAGCCAGTAGAAATGCTTTAGACCTCATCCTGTCACAATATCACACTGAAAACCAAATCCACATTTATGACTTTATAGATTGCAAGTAAATTATGAAGAATAATAACACATGTATTTTATTTATTGAAAATTTTAGTGTCTGTGTTTTGATCTATAGCATGTATGCTATGGTGCTAAAATTTTCAAAGTAAAGTTACAAAATAACATTCTTTAAAAAAGAGTGATAAAAAATGCCTACAACACACATACTTTATCGGCCAAAATATCCAGAATTATTTTTTTCGAGGGTTGATTTCCAAGATCATGTTTCCCAGACTTAAAGAGCATCTCCATTAATTGTCAGGGATCATATTTGCCAAACTTTACTAAGAGTGTGCTTAATCTGATAAGTTTTGACTTTGGCAGAAAGTATCATTTTAAATCTTATCGACATGGTATACATTGTGACGACAATGATTGCGATGATGATCGAAAATTTAGGTAATGGCATAAATAAATCGCTCAAGCATAATTTTAGCATTCAGAATGTCAGTTATGAGTTTATATTGATTCCTTGGTTGTATAAGTAGTATTCATGTAAATATATATATATATTTCTTTTTTTATTCCTCAAACCCTGTAACAAAGAATTACGAATTTCGCCTATCATTTTCCATATAAGCAGACAAACGTTTCACCTTATGCCACGTCATATTCGGTATCCCCTTCCCGTGGCCTCTCAAACTCGCTTTGGTTTGTCACTGGACGGTGACAAGCAGACGCCTTGTTACACAATGTTTACTTAGCTGTAGTTTCTTTGAGATACTGTGTATCTTTGCTGTTTTTGCCTAATCTTTATGTTATATAGATATTTGACCAATATCTTATGAAAAATATATTTAAAAAAGGTTATGCAGCGTCTCTTTAATAATACTCGCTATTCTCCCATACTGAGTCTAGCTAGGTGTAGTAAGGGCTCTCGTCAGCCGACTTATCAAATTGGCCAATCAGGGCTTGGCTTAGCATGCCGCAAAAGTCTGCTTTCGCACATATAATGTTGGAGGGTCATAGGTCGCCGAAAGGTCCGCTGACGCAACCTCTCACTGTATCTCGCTAGACTCAGTATGGGAGTATAGCGAGTGTTATTGAGGCTAGGTTTACTTAGACTGGACAAATTGGCTCTTTACAATGTTCAATTTCTTGTTGACAGAGGGAGGCGGAATGCCAGAACTGTCAGCTTCCCCGTGCTGTTGAGTGTTTTGACCTCGCTGGTACGAAGCTTGATGGATCAGCGGGCACCTGCGACACTACGGATTTCTTCACCGGTGATGCAGAATGCGCTGTTGCGCCAGAGGGCTGCGTTGATGCCCAAGTATCACTCTACTGTCCTAATCGTAAGTAACAATTGACACGAGCATGTATTTTTGTAATTTCATTTTTTATCGAATAATTTAAGCTTATGCAAAATGTATTATCTTCAAGAAACAGTAACATGTGATTTTAAAATTTATTTCTTCTCATTGTATTCAATAATTCTAACTCAACCCATTGATCCATTGTCATAGAAGAATTGATCAAGTATCAAGCACAAACTGTTGGCGGCCATGTTAGTGTGGACACTTCTTAATTAATCATTTGGGTGATAAAGATTGATTTATGTTGCTTAACTGAACATGTTAATTTAAGTAATAGTTTATTTCATATTTGTGAGATGCCTTGTGTACTTCAAGATCAGATCAGTTGAATTCATCTGTCAGCTCACAAGTAAGAGCAAAGGACTTGTCGCCAGGGCTTTCCGTCAAAGAATGCTCGCTGCATAGAACAGATTCTTGTATTCAAGATAGTGTGATCCCAAATATAACATTCTTACATTTGTTCACTATCTTCATGGCATTTATCTCCAAAATGTTACAGTCAGACCTCGATAATCCGTCCACCGATAATCCGAATCCCGCGGTATCCGAACGGTAGCCAGCTGTAACCAAACTGATCTCTATATAAACTCATTAAATGTTGATTCATTAATCCGTTGCTTCAGTCTCCGAATCCGAACGCTTATTAGCTTAACGGATTAGTTAATTATCACTATTTCTGCTTCATTAATCCGACCGTTCATCAAATCCGTTCGGGTAAGTGATCAACACATTGATTAGATCGGTAAACTTCAATGACAGGGGATTGACACGTGAGTTGAGCGTGACGGTAGTTTGTGATTGTAATAAATTGAAATGTCTCACTTTGTGTTTTTGGAGTTTTTGATTTTAATAAATTGTGTAATAGTTATAAATATATATATATGTATATGAAATAAACTCGTTTGATATACTAAATACATTCTCGTCTGTCTGTAGATTCAAAGTCGATTAACTCCAACTTGTTAGGTTCGTATCATAAGTCCGAACGTTTTTGATAAAAAAAAAAGGAAGCGTTCGGATTATCGAGGCCTGACTGTATATGTGTCTCTATTGCGCCCTTATGTGATGTATGTGAATGGATGTTTTTCTCTCTAATGATTGTGTGCCTTCTTTTGCAGCATTGAATGAATGCGATGAGGACCTTGATATGTGTAACGACAATGAGGATTGTGTTGATACAGAGTTTAGCTATACATGTAAATGCAAAGATGGACTCACACCGGTTATTCGCAACGGGGAAGAAGTCTGTGAAGGTTTGTAACACAAACATGTTTGGAAGTCAAGACTAATTCTATGGATGAACAACTTCTTTATTAGACAGAAGTGACGTTTCGGTATAGATCCTTTCAAGCATATGGGGAAACAATGATAAGTACAGCAATTTATACATTTTCGTATAAGGAGAAAACAAAAACAATAACGACAGGATATGCTAACAATTACATCAAATGATAAATTTCAAAGAGGCTCAGAAAACATGAGACGAGTGGGATACCAGTTTGTCTGTGAATTAATAAGGCAGAGATGAGTACAGCAATTTATACATTTTCGTATAAGGAGAAAACAAAAACAACAACGACAGGATATGCTAACAATTACATCAAATGATAAATTTTAAAGAGTCTCAGATGAGTGGGATACCAGTTTGACTGTGAGTTAATAAGGCAGAGATGAGTTGGAGGGAATATTGAAGCAGAAGGGTTGATTGGATTAGCGATTGGTGGATGAGGTGGTTGTTAGCTGAATTGAAAATATTCACTACTGTCAAATGAAGAAGTTGTTCATCTATAGAATTACTCTTGTCTTCCTTAAATTAGACCATGAAGTTCTCGAATGCCACTCAAAGAGCTCAAGATTTGTTTTGCAAGAATTATGCAGGCAGGCATACCCTTGCCAAATATTTACATTTCCAAAATAGCTTAGAAACATTACCACATTGTTTTTTCTTTGAGCAAAACTAACCTTGCAAGAGGAAAGGTTTTTGCTTATTAAAGGGACCATTTAGTAGGGTATTTTTTGTGGAAACGGAATTAAGGAGGACTTTCCTTTACAGTTTTATATGATTTTTACATGATAATTTCACAGTTAATTTCAAATATGTTTGTGAGGTTAACATTTCAGTTTAAATTTAAAAATTTGACAAAAAATAAAGTGTATCGCTCAAAAAATAAAAACATTGTGATATGAAGCCAATCATCAAAGCTACGATCGTGGAATGCATTACTACGACAAAATAATGTCGTAACTGATAACTTTTATAAGAATTATAAATGGCTACTTTTTGCCAGAACTGGTTACTTTTTGGTCAGTACTGGTAACTTTAAATTGATTTTCAGGACAGGCTAGGTTTTCAATCTGTTTTATACACTTTGACATTGGGGGAAGTACTGTATTTCCTCGAATAGACGCCGGGTCTCGAATAGAGGCCGGGCGTATGGCTGTTTTTAGTAAATACACACCAGGTTTTGAACAGACGCCAGGTCTCGAATAGATGCCGGATAATAAGTTGATAAATTAATGCTCCCGTAGAGAATTTGCCATAATGACCCCTTTTTTTAGGTT
Source organism: Steromphala cineraria (assembly GCA_916613615.1). NCBI lineage: Eukaryota > Metazoa > Mollusca > Gastropoda > Trochida > Trochidae > Steromphala > Steromphala cineraria. Next base: position 13,566,105 of record OU744729.1, read on the forward strand.
GACCTGGACGAAAATTTCCTACTAAAATTAATAGACGCCGGCCTCGATTAAACGCCAGGTCTCGAACAAACGCCAGGGTCTGAAAAAATAGACACTTGGGGCGTCTATTCGAGGAAATATGGTATTCCTTCAGGGTCCTAGTCAAAAGGGACGCATGACAAAAGGGCCTTTGGCTCATCACATAACACCAAGCTTGAGGCGGATATCTCCCCATGTACCCCGCCTCTGAAGGTTATAACTTTTATTGATTCTCATTGTGTTACTAGTTATTCCTTACCTCAGTATATGAAATAATAACAATTGCATTCCTCTCAACTAAGTAACCAATGTTTTTAAGACAAAACAAATCTCATTAAGAACATTCCTAGTATAAAATGAAAAATTTTGTACATAAGAAAATGTTAGAATAATTAAATCTATATTTTTATATCTGGGGCCCTTTTGACTAGTTCAGTGGGGCCCTTTTGACTTTTTGGTGCAGCCTTTTTGACTTTTGGGTGCGACCCTTTTGACTAGGGGTTTGCGGCCCATTTGACTTTCTTGGGGCCCATTCGACTTTTCCATTTTGCGGCCCTTTCGTCATGCGGCCCTTTTGACCTGTTCCCTTTCTGCAGCCCTCAGCTCTGTTAATCAATAACAAGAGGCAGAGTGGGAGAAGTGTTGATGAATGGTTTGTCTGTTGCCTTTCCAGACCAGAGCAATTGCAAGATGAGGTTGGGCGACCAGGTGACAACATGGAAACCATTCTCAAGCAGCATGCAAATACCATTCAGTGAAACCTGTGCATACATGGTGTTGTCCAACCAGTGTGCAGGATCACCAGTTGCACAGAGACCTGTGAGCGTTGACTTCGACAAGACGAAAACTCTCCTAAAACCTGAGAGTGTTAATGTCCAAGTAAACGGGAAACGTGTGAGAATCTTCGCCAGTGGCAAACTAGAGGTAAGTTGCTGAAATAATTAATTTAGCAGATGTAAAACCGTCATCAGAGCAAGCAGAAAAAGTCGAAAATTGGCTCAAGGCAAATGTGTTCCATCTATGCTGACAAAATAAGGGAACAAAGTCACAATAACTATTACAGACAACATGTTTCTAGTGAATCAATTAAAAAATATTTTTGGACATTTACCCTAAGAAGACAAAGGGGTTGGGTTGATATTGTGAACTACTGTCAACTACCGGTAGTAATCATGGAATGTGAATTTGCTTCTGCACTGGATATATGGCTCTTGTATTGGTTTAAATTTAAATTTTAAATGGTTATATATTTGATGTTTGAGAAATATCAAAGCCAATTAAATGTAAAACAAGCAGCTGACGTTGTTGAGCTATATCCCTCACAAATGGCACAATATTTATAGATTTTATTTACCTTATTTCAATAAAAGCTTTTTCTGTCACTGTTCTGATGTAGAGGATTCCATTTTATCATATTGCAGATTCATATGTCACACAAAAAAACAACAAAAATGTCCTTGGAAATGAAGGAAACTGTTCTTATCAGAATACAAAATGATACCAACATTTTCTGTTGGGTATAAATCAAGTAAACTGACAAAACAAAAATCAAGTCAATAAAAAAGATTAAGAGTTAGTTTATCATTTATCATCAACATAACAAAATTGTTCTTTATGTATTTAGGATCTCCATTATCAATTTCATAATTTTGAAACTGAATATATAATAAAAAATGAATCACTGATATATTCTTTCGAACTTGAACACAAATATTTTCAATCTTGTTAAAAAAGGGCATATTCCGTCTAATAATGCATATATATGGTTAATAAAAACAAAAATGATAGTATTGAATTTCTAGACAGACAATTTTGAATTTTAAACAGTTTTTAAACAGTCATCCCTGATTTCACGAAAAAAATGCAAAATTTCACACCCAAAAATATGCAAAATATTCACACCCTCATGTCAATATGAATCTCAACCTTTGAGACATTAAAGAGACACAGAGTATGTTGATAGGATCACATATGTCAAATTTTGAAATCTATGTTATTACATCGGGAACCACTAACTGTTACTGAAAATAACAAGTTAAAGGTCAATCAGTACATTAGAGCGAAAATACGGCCATTCAAAGTCGGGATTTTGATCGAAAACCGGACAATGTGGCTCGAGTGGCGCGCGCAAATTCGCCAAACGTAATTTTAAAACCTTGTCATAAGCTGACAGGAAGATATATTCGACTAATAGGTAGATTAATTGGATGCATAATTTCATATATTAAACGTATTTGAGATGTTTTCTTGATTTTTCCATAAAATCAAGCATTTTAGAGATATTACCCCCGGTAAGCATAAATAGATATATTTGCAAGTCCAGTGATGAGATATGAACTTCAATCAGCATATTAGATATTTTGTAGCTTATCAAAACCAAATAAAATTTTAAGAAAGATACTCTGTGTCACTTTAAGAAGTTTTGGACCAAACAGGATACATACCAGTGTTACACAGCAAGCCTCCTTTTTTGCCAATATACATAAAATATTAAAAACATAATTTCAAAATTTGTTAATCATAACACACATTCATGTTAGACTGTATCTCAAAACCACATTTGATTAAAGACCACTAGTTCTTGGCGGAAGAAGCGGGTGGCGAAACGTAACGAATTAAATTCAAAAACATATACTTGTGTTTTTCTATCTGTTGGATGGTTCCCCCCCTTTAACTTTTATACTTCTGGTTTAACCATTAGTCTACCATCCCGCATCCTTTAGTGGATCCGGGCAGATAACACAGTAACGTCAGCCGCCTTCTCATACCGTGGAAAACGCCAAGAGACTAGTGCTTTGCGGGAATTGTTTATTTGGTTTCCCAACTTAGTCATATACTTTTCACAAAAATGAGAAATTAAAAACATATTGTTTATATTGTTAACAATGACACACTTTTTCATGATTACCGGTATGTATCTGAGTGTCAAATTTCATGAAATTTTGATGATTATAGATAAGAAGTTGTGAGGTAGACAAAAATTGTTAAAGTTTTCTAACAGAGTCCTCACTTTTTGCCCCAAAAAAGCAAAATATTACAAAAATATTTTCAAAATTGATGATCATGACACACCTTGAAATGATTATGCAGGACTCAGTTTCCTGACAAATTTATAGATTGTTCTCCAAAATCCTAAAATTTTATGTAAATATTCTCATAATTGTTACTCATGACACATTATTACATGATTCTTTATGTCCACTGTGAATTGGAATTGAAATGGTTGATTAGTTGCAAAGATATGTGCTGGACACAAAGTGTAACGGAGAGACAGACGGTGCCCATTTTAATACCCCCCGCAACTTCATTGTTATGGGGGATAAAAAATCAGTGACTGTCTCATTGAGAAAATTTTATCAATGAATTTTTACAATGAGATGGATGAAACTGAAAATGCTCAAATAGATGATCAATCACAATAAAACACAGTGATAATTTCATAATTATCCTGGCTCAGGCCCGTAGCAAGTATGGGGGGCCAGTCCCCCTCCCCATGACCATAGATGTATTTTTTCATTATGAAATAATAATTTTTGTAACTTATCGGGCTAACAAAATGTATGTGATGATGACTAAAACACCCGTAAAATCAATAAAATGTCAGTCAAAATGTTTGCTTCCGTTCATGCAAAAACCCAACCACCCCCCAACTGAGCTCAGAAATCGAAAATCTGGGCCCCTGCAATTTTAGTACAGAATGACATCACTCCTAATCCCCATAACCCTCCCCCACCACCAAGCCATGAAAATAAAAAGTTTCATTGATTCAAATGTTTTACATACACAGAGAAGTGACAATTTCGTGTAGATGCTAACACTTTTGTAAGCAATCATGTAAATCCTTCGGTTTTTTTTTTATAATCCTTGACTGCCTCTTTAAGAGCTTAAACTTTAAAAATATTTGCTTCTTATGTCAGGTTGAAAATGGAGACATGGAAGCTCCACGTGATGTTGACTTTGGAGTAGAGGCCACGCTGACCTTCGCCCGATCTGACGCCTACATCTTCGCGATGAAAGATAACTCCATGGAGTGCAAAATTGTCTTCGAGTGTATCGAAAAGGTGTTCACATTAATCAAGTGTTCTGCAAGTGAAGAGTATACAGGTTGCGGGGTATGTAGAGGATCCCCGAACCTCGATGTTACCTCTCCAGACGACGTCAATGCATTCTTTACCGAAAACAAAGTTGGTTCTCGCAGGTTAGTTTCGCCAAACACAATCATGCATAATGATTTAAGGGAAGCTTGCAAATCTTTTTTAAAAGAGTTACGTTGTCATCTTCATCCTTTTCATGATTTTCATTACATACATATTTTCATATATATATATACATACATTCAGAGTGGAAAAGTATAAGAGTCACTTAGTTAAAAAGGCAAGTTTTAAGGGATTTCTTGAAGGCTTCAACAGACTGTGCTGATTTTACTTCCATAGGGATAGAGTTCAAGAAAATATGCTATTAATTAAGAAATAAAGTTCGATCTACCCCAATGTGTTTTGTAATAAAGTATAGTTTTGCCCTGAACTATTATAGTTAAAGCACGAGGACGGTAGTCGCAGCGTTGTTCCGACTGCTCATTTCTGTGACCAGTGACGGACACGATACCAAGGGCCCCAACCTCGGCTTCGGAAAGTTTGGTTGATAGGGATGCCCCATAGATCTATTGATTTATAGAACCAAGATCAAAGGTTACCATGGACACCATGTAGATTACGAGGGGGCAGCGGGGAAGAGCAGATAGCGTCATTCAAAAGACAGATCAAGTCTGTTAATCAAATCTAGCGCATGCGTTATTTCAGCCAATCAGAGCGGCGATTTCGCTACACGAATTTGTCAACTTTACTTCCGGGGACAAACAAAGCAATAATGGCGACTCGTTTCAGTTGTTACAAAGACTATTAAAAATATGTTTTTTACAATATTTACGCATCAATGTCATCACATAAGTATTCCTCAATGTGTAGGGTAACAAGGTTACCGTTATCCATCTCTAAAACTGTGGAAAAGGCTTACTACATGGTAAAAAAACAATCGCGGGTCAGACATTGAGTGTTCGAAGGTGAGAATTTGTTTGAGTTACGCACTTTTCAAGTCACTCCCATAAACTTTCAACAAGGTGACAGCTCTAAGTACCCTATGATAATTTATCTTCAGTACTTAATGTTTCTGAATCAACAGTTCATTTAAGTTGATCGAAATCATTAATAGCAATCCTACACGTTGACATTTCCGCAATTTTCGAAATTTTGCCATATTGTAAACAAACTATGTTGGGCGTCTTGTTGTGCCAAATACGGTGAAATATGATAAATAAATATAATTAAAAATCAAAGAAACTGGCAGACATTGAAAATTTGATAAATACAAGTTTCTGCATTTTTATTTCACTCATTATTTTCCATATAAGCATTATGCTCCAATCAATAAGATAAATTTATGCATAACTTTCAAGCAGTAGGCTATGTCCCATAACCTTTCAGGCATTTGATACTAACAAAACTTTATTCTTGCCTGTAAGATAAAACACGGAATGTATATCATGTTCATTTTAAATATTTCAACTTTTCAGTTCAATGGTTAGATTTATTTCAAATATTTGACCAATGAAAACCTAACTATTCAAAACAATTACTTTATTACCTCATTAATTGGTGCCAGTCTAGGCATGTAAGCTATACAACCATCAACTTTTCTGTCAAAACTGAACAATATTTTTTTTAATTAGTCAATAATCCAAACTGTTCAGCTATCATTTTAAGAGTTTTTTCTGACAATAGATCAGTTGACAAATATACATCCGATTACTATTCTTTATCAGTCAAATAAAACTTGGTGCATGTATGTCCATGATTTCAGGTGTACCAGGGAATACAATAGACACAAACCAAAATAATAAATTAAAAAATAAAATTTCACAGGTGAAATCTTGAAATTAAAGCCATTTTTATTGCTGTTTACTCATGTTCAGTGATCACTGATAATTGTTTCTACCATTCTACTGTTTTTACTTTGGAAACCTGAAATGCAATATTTTTGTAAAGCAAAAATTTATTTTTTATTTTAAAGATTGATTACTTCCCAGGGAGACTCATTTGGTAGTTAAATTTTAATCAAAGGAAAGGTCAACTTTGAAGGAAACATGTAAATTATTACCATTTTAAGGATATAATAAATTACATATATACTGGAATAATATTTTGAGAATATATGATTTTCTTGTTTATTATATGAGCTCTGTGTCAATATAAACGGATATATCAATAATTAGCAATGTAAATATTGTATGTCGAAAAAATACAAATATGGCAAGTAATTTTAAATTTGGTTTCAAGGATTAAAATTCTCGATAATGATATTTTTCAAATTTATGTTGACTGATCTAGATGTGTAATATGTCAACAACTGAGCCTATGCGACCATGATTTCCAATGATTTATCAATATATTTCAGTAAACAGTTTTCTCTACAAAATATTAAAAAACAAAATTTTTGATGATTTACGAAATTTAAACATCTGGTGGTAAAATGTGTTATGAAATCTTTTAATTACCTGAATTGTACGACAATTTACAAAAGTGATGGAAATATTCCGAGTTGAAATGCGTTTGTTTACAAAGAGGTCGACGACTTCTCTCGCTCTGGGCATTGATAAAGTGTCAAAATTACTTTTCATTTGTTGATAAGATTAAGATTTATCAAAGCTATTGATTTATCTTGAATGTATTGTTAGATGATGTGCGTTATGAACGACATTAACATGAACGCAAGGCAAAAGATTCGGCAAGTGACGTTGTTGAGATACGCGGCCGGGCTCGCCTGAGCTTGAAACTTGTCCCCTCAAATATTTCAACCAATCACGTCGTAGGGGGCGGGGCCTAACTGCTCTCGGCTGGATCGGTCTATTGTTACGTCATGTAAAAACTATACCTTTATTGTCTGATAAAGTACTTTTTTTTTTTATTGTTCTAACCGCTAGGCATCTTAGAATATGCTTTGCAATGAGAACTGTTCTTCATTTATCTTTTGATAAAAACACCCAGGACCAAATTGTGATAAAGCATTTGCACATTGTCTCCATGAGATTTCAAAAATGTTTTTAATATTTGTCACACCTACCAGAGAGTTGAAGTTCAATTGTAAGAATAAAAAGTTAAATTATACATTCTTACAAATCAGTGACTCTGTAAATCAACAAAATAATAGTCAGTTTCTAGAGATATGATAGTTTCACAGTCTGTATCTGAACTAATTAAGTAAAGAATACAATATCATCTATTACCTATGAGGGCAGTCATATTGGGGTTCATATTTTTCATATATTGTGACGTCATGTTATATGACAATACTTTGACAGCACTGTTTATACCTATGCCGTATCATTCAATAGGCAAGTCCGCCTTATGCATCGTAATAGGTTTTGAGTGTTTCTTTAATTTTACGACTATGGCAATAAAGACATTATTATAATCGTGTCCATGACATACTATGTCTATGAAGCTATAATACCTAAAAATCTGTATATCCCTCTCTTGCTCAGGAAATGATATTTAGGCAATCATAATAATAATGATAATAACACTTTATTGTCCTCAATACATACATACAATATGGAAATTTTTCTTGTGCCGAAGCACCCGGCAGCCACAGTGCAGCGCCAGTTAATGCGTTGTTCTGCCTTTGCAATGCTGAGTGTCAAGCAAGACAGCAACAACTCCCATCTTTTAAAGTCTTTTGGTATGATGCGACCGGGAACCCCAGTCTTCCGAGTGACGAGCGGACACTCTACCACTGAGCTACGCCCCCGGTTTGAATGTTGTAGACATATGATGTCATGGACACTCATATAATATCCTCAACATGCATTTCATTCCAACTGTTTACAGGTGTAGTTCAAGTACAGGCTCTAGTGACGATACAACCTTCGGTGAAACTACTACTGTTGCAGCAACTACCGAACCACTGGTGCCAACGACTCCGGCTCCGCCTTCACCTCCTGAACCATGTGATGATCCGTCTGTCCCTGCTTTTGAATTGGTGGTCAATAATTGTCAAGCTGGAAGTTTAATTAACATTACTACATATACCGAACCTCTCTGCTCTGGTGTGGATGTTTGTGCCCAAATGGAAGATATGTTAGAGGAAGTTCAAAGCAAACTGGGAGCCGATACTAATTCTCTTTTTGGACTTTGTTCGATACCATTACTGCGGCAGGTTGTCAATGGTGCCATTTCAATGGCAAATTGTAGTAAGTATGTTAATATTTCTTTTAAGAAGTGCCCATTCTCAAATAAGAGCCTCTGTAGTGCCGGGGGGTCATTGGTAGTCGAGGAAATAAATGCCAGGCCTCTATAAGCGCCAAGGGTTAACCATTGACTTTATGTCCCTGAGATATCATTTCACAAATATTTATCGTAAAAGACGACTTAAAACAAACCTAAATTTTCTATGAAAGATATAAGCTTTGGGCCTATATCAACACCTCTATAAGACAATAAGGTGTTAGTTTTGACACTTATTTCTTTGGTGTACAATAAAAACTAACTTTGATTCAGAAGCAATTTATTATTGTAAACTTGACCATAATATAATGGAAATAAGGCCTTTGGTGATAACAAAAAACCTTTGTGGGGAACAAGTGGAATTTTTTAGCTCATCCGGTCTGAAAGACCCGATGGGCTTATGGCATGGCATGGCGTCCAGTGTCCGTCCGTCCGTCCGTCCATCCGTAAACTTTTCACTCTTTCGACTTCTTCTCCAGAACCAATGAATGATCTAGAGACCTGAAATTTGATGTGAAGACTCCTTGGCAAAAGGAGATTTTTAAATTGTAGATTTTGTGACCCCATGACCCCAATTGGGGTTACAGGGGTCAAAACCTTGAAAACCTATTTTCATCTTCTTCTCCAGTTTCAAACGGCCTAGAGAGCTGAAAAATGGTGTGTAGACTCCTTAGCCAATGGAGATTCTAAATTGTAGATTTTTTGACCACATGACCCCAAATAGGGTCACAGGGGTCAAACCCCTACAAACTTATTTTCATCTCCTTCTCCAGTTACAAAAGGTCTAGAGAGCTGAAAAGTTGTGTGTAGACTCTATGGCAAAAGGGGATTCTAAATTGTAGATTTTGTGACCTAATGACCCCAATTGCGGTCACAGGGGTCTATACCTTGAAAACCTATTTTCATCTTCTTCTCCAGTTCCAAAAGGTCTAGAGAGCTGAAAAGTTGTGTGTAGACTCTATGGCAAAAGGGAATTCTAAATTGTAGATTTTGTGACCCCATGACCACAAGTGGGGTCACAGGGCTCAAAACCTTAAAAATCTATTTTCATCTTCTTCTCCAGTTTCAAATGGCCTAGAGAGCTGAAAAATGGTGTGTAGACTCCTTAGCTAATGGGAATTCTAATTTGTAGATTTTTTGACCACATGACCCTAAATAGGGTCACAGGGGTCAAACCCCTTCAAACTTATTTTCATCTCCTTCTCCAGTTACAAAAGGTCTAGAGAGCTGAAAAGTTGTGTGTAGACTCTATGGCAAAAGGGGATTCTAAATTGTAGATTTTGTGACCCAATGACCCCAATTGGGGTCACAGGTGTCAAAACCTTGAAAACCTATTTTCATCTTCTCCAGTTCCAAAAGGTCTAGAGAGCTGAAAAGTTGTGTGTAGACTCCTTGGCCAATGGGAATTCTAAATTTTAGGTTTGGTGACCTCTTGACCCCAAGTGGGGTCACAGGGCTCAAAACCTTAAAAACCTATTTCCATCTTCTTCTCCATTTCCAAAAGGTCTAGAGAGCTGAAAAGTTGTGTGTTGACTCCTTGGCCAATGAGGATTCTAAATTTTAGGTTGGTGACCTCTTGACCCCAAGTGGGGTCACAGGGGTCAATACCTTAAAAACTTATTTTCATCTTCTTCTCCAGTTCCAAAAGGTCTAGAGAACTGAAAAGTTGTGTGTTGACTCCTTGGACAATGGGGATTCTAAATTTTAGGTTTGGTGACCTCTTGACCCCAAGTTGGATCAAAGGCTCAAAACCTTAAAAACCTATTTTCATCTTCTTCTCCAGTTCCAAAAGGTCTAGAGAGCTGAAAAGTTGTGTGTTGACTCCTTGGCCAATGAGGATTCTAAATTTTAGGTTTGGTGACCTCTTGACCTCAAATAGTCTGATGAGCTACAGAGCCCATGGCTCTATTGTAGTTATTGTATCACCTTTCAATGCTATGTGTTAGACTGAATGGTTATGGATTAGGTTGCTATAAGACTAGCTGTGTATGTGAAAAAAGTCTTTGAGACCAATGATGTGTGTGAAGGTAACAATATGAAAGCTTCTAGACCAGTTTTGTGTATGAATTGTTACTTCCTAAATCTTCTAGGCCAGTTATTTGTGTGGAGGTAAAGGTTTGAGGTTTTATTACCAGTAAAAAAATCCCTGATTTATGCAATATACAGTTAAATCATAAGATTTTTGCATCCTGTCTCAGAGTACGAGTTACGCCAACTCCACTAATCTGTACCCTGCGCTCGTGCGGCCCGACTTGGGATATAGCCAATCAAATCATTTTCTCGTTGAAATTTTATCGAGAAATGGCGCGAAAATGATTTGATTGGCTATATCCGGAATCGGGCCGCACGAGCGAATCTAGCTTCTGAGCCCAGGGTACAGATTATTGGAGTTAGCGTAGTTTGATATTTTCACATTTCTGAACATATATATAAAACCGGTTCACATATCTTTCTTAAACTTTACATGTGTATTGCCCACCTACTGAAGTGGTGCCTTTTGATATTTTCACATTTCTGAAAATTTTATTTTTTATTATTTCCATAGAAACGGCTCTTATTTGGACTCTGTTCATGAAAGGTTTCGTTTCATATATATTAGCTTATACTATTATGAACCTTGCTTGAAAAATTGACAATTATCTTTCAAAGGTTTACATCTTACGATCATGTGGAACCGGTGGGATATGGGACTTTTGTTGATGTTATCAATTATTATGATTCAATATCTTAATGTTGTAATCAAATTTCAACAGCTTTAAACACCAGCTTTATTAGCTAAAACTTACACAGATGCCTTTACCTGCAGAGAAAGAATGTGCTACAGAATATGGCTATGAAGCCAGGTATGATGCAGCAGACACACAGCCAACCTGCAAGCAACCCTCGCGAGAAAAATTTACCACACTAGGTCAAGACTTAGAGCCATCATGCGTATGTGTTGGCACTAAAGTTATTGATGAAGAAGATTTGAACAAGAAATGTGTTGACAAACTATTCTGTGGATGTAGTTATCAAGGCAACCAAGTAAAGGTAATGTCAAAAATATTTCAGTTAGAAGATATTTTTCTTTTCTTGACAAATTCCATGTTTGCTAGGGTGAGAAAGTTTATATTTTCATCAGTGGTGCGTTCATGAGTGATTTATATACCTCTCCTGCGTCAGGCCTTGATGAGGCGTAAGCAAACATTATGGATATCTTAATTTTCTTAATAGTCTCCAATAGACACAAGTTTATTCTTAAAGTATCTTCAGAAGGAAAAACACAATTTTTCTTGTTTTAGAACAGATACTTTTGATCTAAAGCATTGTCTTGAAACTGGTGACATTATAAAATTTTACTTATTTACCTGAATTAATGTGCTACTGCCCCTTTAATATGAACCAAAAGAAAATGGAATTAAGGGAGTGATGAAACACAAATTATACTGTATTCGACAAAATAAATATGATATTTGCAAAACTAATATATGACACAGATACGTAAATATCTTGTGTTGGTTTTTATTTCGGATAGTAAATCGTACAGCAGGCAATAACTAAAAAATATTTGAGCTAACACCTTTTTCTGTCATGAATTAAAGTAAAACCCAAACCGGCTATTTATTTAACCATTTTATTCCAAGTAACGTGCCATACGTTTTGAAGGGCCTATTATATAGGGTCTCAGATAAGCTTTTGCCCTTGTTGGAATGATCAAAATAATTTTAGAACTAAGTTGGAACTTTTAAATAAGTTGTCATAATATGGAAAAGCAGCCCTTGAGAAAGCCGACCTTTCTTATTAAATGGTCCACAGTTTTAAGCACAGTTTTCTAGCCAGTGCTCAAAACGTCTTTGATAATCTAGCCTTTAATATGTAGGTAAAATGACCAAATGACAAGATAGCACATTCATAAATATTGATTTTGGATTACAAAACACTAGCAAACACCAAAATTTGAATTATATTAATCATATGGTTTAAACATATTTATTTCTTTTGAAGAACTAGATTGGTAAACAAGCAATAGATTATCTGAATACCGCTCCAGAATACATGTATGGCAAATATGACATGGTGAATTTACAGTTGATTAGAGTATTTACACAAGCCATTAATAGTACAGTAAGAATTGATCATATTAAATCTCATCACATTTATCAGCATTTAAAGGGGCAGTAGCACTAGTATTAGGGGGAATATAGGGTGATGTAAGGAAAATGAAAATTAATGATTTTAATTGAAAGACAATGTATTTAAACTAAATGGAGCAGTAATAATTCCAATATATAGTTTAGTCATGCGATTCCTTTTCTTACAAAAAATTAATTAAAGGTGTTCACACAAAAATGGCCGCCAATGGATTTTATGTGAATCTTCATTCTTTGTCCTCTGACTATGGATGATTGACTTGTGTAATGAGATTTTTGACACTGTCAAAATAATACATTTAGCATTCACTTACAATTATCAGTGAGAAATTCAAATTATAAAATTATCAAAAAACGTGCTACTGCCCCTTTAAACGCAACACCAACATCTAATTTGATTTCAGAATGATACAAGATTCCTGTTGCCTACTTGAATATGCCTTTATACCAAGTAGACCAATTATTATATAAATGGACAAAGAATGGAATTGATTGTTGAACTAATAGCCTAATATGATGCACACCATTACTTTTATGTGTTGGGAAAACTTGTAGACCTATTTATTCATTTGTCTAGTATTATGACAAAACTTAGGTACCTTATGGTTTTGCCACATTCATATGGATGGATATCTCACTGATTGTTGTCAATTTTGGCAATCAATACAGCTTGATCTGTCACTGTTGTTGTATATTAGGGCACTTAATAAAAACAGATCTCATTGATTTTGTAGATTTGGACAATCAATACAGCCTGATCTGTCCCTGATTGTTGTAAATTGGGACAATAAATACAGCCGGATCTGTCTCTGAATGTTGTAAATTTGGACAAAAAATACAGCCAGATTTGTCACTGATTTTGTAAATTGGGACAATTAATACAGCCAGATTTGTCTCTGATTGTTGTAAATTGGGACAATAAATACAGCCAGATCTGTCTCTGATTGTTGTAAATTTGTACAAAAAATACAGCCAGATTTGTCACTGATTGTTGAAAATTGGGACAATTAATACAGCCAGATTTGTCACTGATTTTGTAAATTGGGACAATTAATACAGCCAGATTTGTCTCTGATTGTTGTAAATTGGGACAATAAATACAGCCAGATCTGTGTCTGATTGTTGTAAATTTGTACAAAAAATACAGCCAGATTTGTCACTGATTGTTGAAAATTGGGACAATTAACACAAACAGATCTGTCACACAAGGTGTACATCCCATAAGTCCTATGTTACATCTATAGCCACTTACTCAATAGGTCTGTGTCAATGATGCGCTTAGCTCAACTCTTAGAATGGGGCAATCTAGTTAAAAGTAGATGAAATTTTTATGTCTTATACAATCTAAATAAATTTAGATCAACAGGTTTTATATTTGGTCATACTGTTGATCTAAGATTGGCCCGTAAGGCGGGTCATCCCGCTGACCTCTGAAATCAGCCGCTCGGCCAATCAGAAAAGTTGCCCTAGCTCGCTGGAAGTTCGAAAAACTCAGCAGCACATCTTTTGAAATGGACGGTGTTCAGAGCTATGTCATTCGGAGCGGAGCAGAGCAACCATTTCGATGAATAATCCGATTGCTTGGATGTATAAATAGATTTATTTTTTTTCTTTTAAAATGATTTAGCGTATTTGCTAGTTGTCAATGACAAATGATGATTGCACATCGCACAGATACCAACGTGGCAAATAATCATAAATGTCAATATTTACGAAAATCATCATGCAAGGGGAGGTAACTCTTTTTTTAATCAAACTCCTTTGCACTAATTCCTTTATTTCCATCCAAATAATTAAAAATTAGTGCTTTTTTGTCAATCATAAAACTAAAACTATTTCATACAACCAAAATAAAATCAACATACTCATATTTTTCTTATCAGTATCAAAAGCAAGGTTTATTTTTCACAATGCACACTGTTATTGAGAACAGGTCATAAGTTAATATATGTTTCTTCCGTCCACACCTTCAGGGAGCGACTATGAACTGTTTGTGACGTCGAATTTGATTGTTCTAATCGCAAATTCCTTATTTGCATAAGAAAGGTCACCGGGACGACCTCACCTACTGGTCAATCTTAGATCAACAGTATGACAAAATAAAGATCTGTTGATCTAAATTTATTTAGATTGTGTCTTATAAGACCTACATTAAATTATTGACATTTATACTTACATTTTGTGCAAAATGCAATGTAAATCCTAACTAAACCCGATTCAAAGAGATCAGCCAGTTCTTTTTTTCATTGCTTGATATCGCACATGTTCAACACGGACCTAGTGGGTAAGTGACTAGATGTAATGTAGGACTTACGGGGCGTAAAAACTACAGCTAGCTTTAACCAGATTGGGTGTCAGCTAAGGGTCTCCTTTGTGAATAGTGAAAGGATTAATCTAGAAATAAAATGTTTTGGGTGAAAATTAAATTTTTGAACATAACACTTTTTTTTGCAATGAGAGATAAATTCCATATTTGAATGTCACAACAATCTTCTCTCCATTGAAAGAGGAGAGATTCCATTTTGTCAAAATGAAAACATATTGAACCACTAAAATCTGCTTTGCAAGGAGGGATATAGCTGGTTTTCAAAACCGGTGTATTTTGTTCTGTCCACTACAATTTCTTTTAGAATCAAGGAGTCAAACAAAAATTTGTAATTCCATAAGTCATATTCAGATGTTGCTTAATAAGCTTATATGTCATCAGTAAATTCTATTTGGTTAAAATTAAAATACTGGAATGTAGATAAGATGATACAAGTCAATTATAAAACTTTTGTCGCCTATTTTTCAGGAAGGTGATAGGGTACCATTGGACAATGAGTGCGGCGCCTACTTGGAATGTACCAATGGAAACTTAGTAAATAAGGCTGGCAAATGTGTGGCAAATGCAAACTGTGTTGAGGGCCAATGTGTATGTGACGAAAACTTCAGGGGAGATGGCAATGAAGAGTGTGGAGAGAGTATGTGATCTTTTTCATTTTCAACAAGATACAAAGTGTGCCAGTTATATTCTTACGCATCCTGTCTCAGGGTTCAAACGTTACGCTAACTCCACTAATCTGTACCCTGGGCTCAGAAGCTAGATTACTCACGCGGCCCGACTTGGGATATAGCCAATCAAATCATTTTCTTACCACCTCCTTGGTGAGGTTTCAACCAGAAAATGATTTGATTGGCTATATCCCAAGTCGGGCCATGCGAGCAAATCTAG
Organism: Steromphala cineraria; assembly: GCA_916613615.1. Classification (NCBI taxonomy): domain Eukaryota; kingdom Metazoa; phylum Mollusca; class Gastropoda; order Trochida; family Trochidae; genus Steromphala; species Steromphala cineraria. Next base: position 13,581,746 of record OU744729.1, read on the forward strand.
CTTCTGAGCCCAGGGTACAGATTAGCGGAGTTCGTACCCTGAGACAGGATGATTCTTACCGTGATGTTTGTTTATATTGACTTGCATGTAAAATTAGTGTAGCATAAATAATTTTAAAGAAAAAGTTTGTGTCGGATCACTTTTCAGTTTGAATCAGAATCATCTCAACTTGAAGTTCATAACTACTGTTTTATTATGTGATTAATTTGAATGTAATGTTGCCAGATTATTCTATGTATGTACATAAATAGGAAACGTGTACTATTATAAACTTGTACACAATTATGTACATATACTGATTAAATTGCTGTCATTTCTTAGATAATAGATGGGAAATTAAACAGAAATTTTGAGGTTGAAGCCAAGATGATTTGTTACAAATGTGCAAAATATGAACAACATCTTTTGTAAAATAATGCATGAAATTTATTTATGGTACACTAATATAACATGCAAGTCTATGGAAATAAAGTCCCTGTATGAATATAAGTGCCAAGGGTCTGTATGTAGTGGACCACTTGTTTAAAAAAATGAGCTTTAGTTGACATACCGGAACTGATGTTTAGATAGGAAGTTTCCTACATCTTTGTTAATTTTGTAATTGAGATAATGTGATAAACTGCTCTCTGTGTTCGTATATGATCAAAGTTGGTTCTTGCATATAGACAAATCTGAATATGCTGCATCAGGATATGTTAAGATATTTCTCCACAAAGCTCCTACAATACCCTGACTGCTTTCAAATGGTTTCCCTTGTATAAGGACTGGTTATTAATAGCTATGCCTATTATAAAATTGAAAATTGATAAAAAAAATTTTTGGGTCCTGCCAATATTTCTAAATTCTGAGACATTTTATCTGTCGGTTATTAATTGGCGTACAAAGCAAATTCAGTAATTACAGTTATCATAAATTAGCATGCTTTTGCATAAATTTGAAGGTCATATGATAATGCCTTGAAAGACAGTGTTACAGTATATTTCAAACAACGATTTAAGTAGTTATTTACTTTAAGACTATTTTGAAACTAAAATCTGACCATTACTATTTTTATCCAGAAAAACCCACTGAGATGTAAGAAAATTTTGAACACACATAAAATTTTCTGTTTTAGTCATTGATAAAGTTACAAAGACATGTGTCAGCCTATACAACCAGGCCTCTGGTTTGACCGAGGAGATCTGCACATGCAAAATGGGATATAGGCCTGACTGCGGAGATTGTCTGGGTGAGTATTTTTATGATGACTAATGATTATATCTAACCAAAAAAACCTAGAGTTGACCTCTGTTGGAACTTTATGAGTGTCACCCTGGAGCCTTTATGTGTAGTGCAACAAAAACTGCGCACTTAAAAGATCCCAAGAATTCATGTCAATGGCTAAATGGTGGATACATGAACACGTGCATACGCCGAGCTGTCGGTTATCAGCGTCAGCAGTGTTGGACAAACTGCTGTGACTATGTGTCTCAGTTCACCCAGCTGTGAATGAGTACCCTGTGAGGCATAGAATGGTCCCTAACCTGAGCGCCACATATGTGGACGCCGGTTAAATACTCCCCAGGGAGTTGAATTGAAAAAAATGATCGGATGGTGAAAGAATGCCATTGACCAGGGGAAACAATGTAAGACCTTGAGCAACCAGGAGTCGACTCAGTATTGCACAGGACTTCACATTTGTTTTGTTCACAATTTGTAGAAACTGTGATCTTAAGGAGACAATCGTGCATTGATTTTGTGTATACATAAAGATATTGGCAAATCGGCAAAGTTATAAAGATACCTTTAGTACCTGTGCTCTTAGTAGCACGTTTTTTGATAATTTTATTTTTCAAAATTTTCAGTGATAATTTCATGTTAATGATAAATGTATTATTTTGATAGTGTCAAAAATCTCATAACACAAATCAATCATCCATAGTCAGAGGACAAAGTATGAAGATTCACATAAAATACAATTTGGCAGCCATTTTGTGTGAACACCTTTTATTCATTTTGTGTAAGAAAAAGGAATCACATGGCTAAACTTTACATTATTTATTTGAATTATTACTGCTTCAATTAGTTTAAAGGCATTGTCTTTCAATTGGAACCATTAGTTTTCACTTTCCTGACATCATCTTATAGACCCCCTAAAAATGTGCTACTGCCCCTTTTAAGAGATTAAAGTACAGTAGAACACGGATATAACGAACTCCAAGGGATCAAAGAATTTAGTTCGCTATAACTGGTGTTCGCTATACGCATATAATTTTAATGATATTTTATAGGGACGGGACTTGAAATCTTGTTCACTTTATCCGAGTTTGCTATATCTGTGTTCTTCTGTATATTAAAAGACTGCACATATTCATATTTCAATCATTTTAGCACCCAAAAAAATAAGGCTGACTTGCCATGTTCAGTTTTTGCGCTTGGAAATGTGTGCCTTTAAATGCAAAGCCTGTTAAAGGGACAGTCCTATCAGGGTATTTATTGTGGAAACGAAATTTAAGAGGACATTTCAGTTTATGCATATAATGCCATTAGTACGTGATTATAACACAACCATGTTGAAACAGGTTACTTGGAGGAACCATTTTGTTGATTTATATTTCACAATTTGTTAAATAAAAGAGTTCAAGCAAATTTTGTTTCCACAGTTTGTTGAACAGTTATAATCACTAAAGGTTATGAAATGTTCACCAAGATGAAGACACTTATTTGAAGAGTTATTGTTCTTATCATAAATCATAACATTTTTCTGAAGTACATTTATAATTGCTAAAGGCTATGAAATTTTCATCAAGATGAAGACAATTATTTGTAGAGTTATTGTTCTTATCATAAATCGTAAAAAAAATTTAAAGTGCACTTATAATAACTACAGGTTCAGACATGTAATCTATTTATTTGTAGATGTTAACGAATGTGTAATCCAAGAAATCAACAAGTGCGATGAATCAAGCACTGAGTGCGTGAACAAACCTGGAAACTTCTCATGCGAATGCCTTAGTGGCTATACTAAAGACCCAACAGATGACACCAAGTGTGTAGGTGAGTCATAGTGCCAAGGTTACCATGTTAATTTACTTATTAGATTTATTGGTATATATAAACAGGAATATCTTATCTTACAGTAAAATACTTGTTTTTGATTGGCTGATGATCGACTAGTTTTATCTTATGTACCCTTGCAACTCTCACCTCTCACTGTGTACAAATTTCATGTACCCCGCTGCCATAGCAACAGCTCCACTCTGAGAAGAGGTGTTGCATAGCGTTAAGGTGATGTTCCCAAATGATGCACGCGGTGTGCAGAGTGTACATGTATATGTTTGATTAGCTGTTTTCGTGATTATCAATTATGGATTTGTTTTCTCATCATTCTATGTTTTATTTGGAAACAAATTCTGCATTGAATTACTTGGACATGCATTAGAATTAAAATCAAATATTTTTTTTAAAAAGAGGGGGATAACTGTTATCAACCCACGAAGTCAGCCACCGAAGGAACAGAAGTAGGAATAGTTTTAAAGATTTAATTGTTTTGGATAGTAGTTTTACGTAACACGATTCATAACATTTCAGTCAGGTTGCCTAAAGCCATTTTGTTTACATTATTGGTCAAGGCTGTTCAAGCGGTGATGGCTTATCTGTTAACGGCAGTCAAAATAAAATGAATATATTTTATTCTCGGGTAATACGGTCTGATGTATCATCTTTGTAGAAATGTCAGCCCTCGCCTGGCGATTCTGGCAACATTTCTACAAAGACGGTACTTTAGAGTGTATTACCCCCATGAGAATCATACAACTTATAATGCCAGATGTACCGGCCCTTGTAGATTATAATTATTATTATATTATGTTTGAATAATGATAATAATGATAATAATAAACATTATTGACTTCAAGTGAGGTTAATCCAATTACTTGCCGACCTTGGACACGTGATATTAACCGACACGTGATATTCACTGAGGTGAATATCCCATATCCAAGGTCGACAAATCGAATCTCAAATATATAATTGTTTTATCAGATGAAAAATGTTCTTGAATTAGTTTTCTTCCGTGAAAGCAAGGGACATCACTCTAATGCTTCATAAATATAACGGACATAACTCTAATTCAGCAGTCACAAAGCGATATCTATTGTTTGATGACCAGCATAATATGTGATGTGCAGAGTTCAAAACGTAATTCTCAAATCTAGTTTAGCCACCAGAGGTGCTTGGATTGTTATATCAACCTCAATGTAACAAATACAATATATAATGTTTTGACTTATAATTAACATACATGGTGTTTCATAACTAAAAGACTGTTTGTTATCCAGTTATTTAAGAATGCTAAGATAACCATGGTATTTGTTATTAGATATCAAGGAATGCCAGAGTAGCCCGTGCGGAGATAACTCAACATGCTTCGAGCTTGAGGGTAGCTACTTCTGTCAGTGCTGTGCTGGCTACAAGAAGAACGCAGCAGGGAATTGCGTTTGTACGTACAGTTTTTTAAAAAATACATAATTTTTATCATACAAATGTTTCAGTTCAAAGGTCAAATTTTCAATAAATTTTGTAGGTTGGTATATGTATCTTGTTTTATCTTGATCAAGCAAAATGGTTCTTTTTATAAAATATTTAAGAAGAGCACACACATAACAACATTGAGAAGTGAAGCCTTTCATCGGCACTACGAGTGTGGAAAGCCTTACTACGCCATTATTAAACATTGTTGATTAGTTTTATCAATGATAATTTGTAAATGTGCAGTTAATCTGTTCATTAAGTTTATTTGTACTTCATTACAAAATTTGTAACAGTACAGCCCTTTTTCCATGTCAATTCACAAAAATTCAAATGGCGACTGGAACACTGATAGATCGGCTAGTTTAATTAATTTTAATTTCACACTAATTTCAAATATGTTTATGAGGTAAGCATTTCTGTTGTTCAAGATTTAACAATTTGACAAAGAACAAAGTGTATCGCTAAAAATAAAAACAAAAAGAAGCCAATCATCAAAGCTACGATCGTGGAATGCATTTCTACGAAAAAATGTTGTCGTAACTGATAACTTTTATCATGAATTATTTGTAAATGCTCCTCTTCTATCAATCAAGTAGTTATTTCTTATTTTTTTTAATGAATTAGCATTATACATACATATGTTTTCTCACAATGCTAACATTTCAAGATGGTGGATGAAAGCTGATTGATTGGTGCCTTTAAAACTGTCAAATCAAATACTTTTTAGCCTTATTTCTATGGCAGATGATTTTGTCAAATTATTATTTTGTCAATAAACTTGTTTGTAATTTACTTGCACAACGTTAGAAAGTTCAATTTGATCAATATCAAATAAGATGAGCCGTCATATGTTTAAAGATTTGAAACAATAGCTTCGAACTTTCGAAATTCCTGTTTCCTCGCATACTGAGGAGTGTACTTGCGCAGGTGAATATGTAATAAAATGAAACTGCAAAGGAAAAGATATAGATATATAAGCTCTAGTGTAGACATACTAAAATCAGATTTTGTCATAGTTCGTAATTTGTTCTGTTTAGTTCTTGTGAATTAGTTTGACCATTGTATCTGGTAAGATTTCAGTATAAGCAGAGTATTGCTAGTTTACCAAATGGATTCTTCAAAATTTAGATTTGTTTGGAATTTTTTTATTTCAACAGAAATAAGAAATATTGCTTATAAGAGTATCTGTTACTGATATCTTAGGGGTGAAGGGTTATATTTGAGCCCTAAATATAGTACCGGTATGCTAAATGATGTCATTCTACAAGAGTTAATTCCAGATTCCAGATTCCAGATTCCAGTAAGGATTTAGTTTGATACAGTACTTAGGGAATGTACATCGCTCTCAAACGATCTTAAGAAATTATCAAAGTCTATTCATAAATTTATCATAAAATCTAATCGATTTGACATCTTATAATCATTTGAATATGTAATGACTGCCACGCAAACAACATGATATTCATGCAAAACCAATATCTGTGAAGCTAAATTGTGAACCTGATATGTGTCACTAACTACTATTACTTTACATTTATATATGTGTAACTGTATCGAAGCGGCCTTGATATAAGCTCTTTGGAGCTTGTTGGCCAATCCATTTATGTATATATACATATCATGAATAAATGAAATAAATCAGTTCATTCCCGAATTTTTATTTTCAGTAACAAACCCCGCCAACGTACCAACAAAATGCTGCCAGTGTTCTGTCAGTAAGTGCTTCTACACCCCAGCAGACGCACCAGAGGGAATATGCTACGAAGATGAAAATGGGAATGTATACACTTTCTCCGATTTTGAGGCCATGTTCGTGGACCGCTGCCTCAAGGATAAATCAGTGCTTTCCTCGTGGTCTTATGGCAAGTGTACCACCCCGACATCCTTCACAACCATTGTTACACCAGGAGGTAAGGTCTTTCAGTTGTCAAATTTAGGATAATACTTAAAGATACACAGAGTATGTTGATAGGATCTTATATGTCAAATTTTGAAATCGATGTTATTACATCGGGAACCACTAACTGTTAGTGAAAATAACAAGTTAAAGGTCAATCAGTACATTAGAGCGAAAATCACCGTTGAACTGAAAGTATAGAAGCTTACATTAAGAGAAGAGTTGATGGTACTTGATGTTGTTCACCGTTGAACTGAAAGTATAGAAGCTTACATTAAGAGAGGAGTTGATGGTACTTGATGTTGTTCACCGTTGAACTGAAAGTATAGAAGCTTACATTAAGAGAGGAGTTGATGGTACTTGATGTTGCTCACCGTTGAACTGAAAGTATAGAAGCTTACATTAAGAGAAGAGTTGATAGTACTTGATGTTGCTCACCGTTGAACTGAAAGTATAGAAGCTTACATTAAGAGAGGAGTTGATGGTACTTGATGTTGTTCACCGTTGAACTGAAAGTATAGAAGCTTACATTAAGAGAGGAGTTGATGGTACTTGATGTTGCTCACCGTTGAACTGAAAGTATAGAAGCTTACATTAAGAGAGGAGTTGATGGTACTTGATGTTGCTCACCTTTGAACTGAAAGTATAGAAGCTTACATTAAGAGAAGAGTTGATAGTACTTGATGTTGCTCACCTTTGAACTGAAAGTATAGAAGCTTACATTAAGAGAGGAGTTGATAGTACTTGATGTTGCTCACCATTGAACTGAAAGTATAGAAGCTTACATTAAGAGAGGAGTTGATGGTACTTGATGTTGCTCACCATTGAACTGAAAGTATAGAAGCTTACATTAAGAGAGGAGTTGAAAGTACTTGATGTTGTTCACCGTTGAACTGAAAGTATAGAAGCTTACATTAAGAGAAGAGTTGATAGTACTTGATGTTGCTCACCATTGAACCGAAAGTATAGAAGCTTACATTAAGAGAGGAGTTGATAGTACTTGATGTTGCTCACCATTGAACCGAAAGTATAGAAGCTTACATTAAGAGAGGAGTTGATGGTACTTGATGTTGCTCACTTTTGAACTGAAAGTATAGAAGCTTACATTAAGAGAGGAGTTGATGGTACTTTATGTTGTTCAGCGTTGAACTGAAAGTATAGAAGCTTACATTAAGAGAGGAGTTGATGGTACTTGATGTTGCTCACCGTTGAACTGAAAGTATAGAAGCTTACATTAAGAGAGGAGTTGATGGTACTTGATGTTGCTCACCATTGAACCGAAAGTATAGAAGCTTACATTAAGAGAGGAGTTGATGGTACTTGATGTTGCTCACTTTTGAACTGAAAGTATAGAAGCTTACATTAAGAGAGGAGTTGATGGTACTTTATGTTGTTCAGCGTTGAACTGAAAGTATAGAAGCTTACATTAAGAGAGGAGTTGATAGTACTTGATGTTGCTCACCGTTGAACTGAAAGTATAGAAGCTTACATTAAGAGAAGAGTTGATAGTACTTGATGTTGCTCACCATTGAACTGAAAGTATAGAAGCTTACATTAAGAGAAGAGTTGATGGTACTTGATGTTGCTCACCGTTGAACTGAAAGTATAGAAGCTTACATTAAGAGAGGAGTTGATAGTACTTGATGTTGTTCACCGTTGAACTGAAAGTATAGAAGCTTACATGAAGAGAAGAGTTGATGGTACTTGATGTTGCTCACCGTTGAACTGAAAGTATAGAAGCTTACATTAAGAGAAGAGTTGATAGTACTTGATGTTGCTCACCATTGAACTGAAAGTATAGAAGCTTACATTAAGAGAAGAGTTGATGGTACTTGATGTTGCTCACCGTTGAACTGAAAGTATAGAAGCTTACATTAAGAGAGGAGTTGATAGTACTTGATGTTGCTCACCGTTGAACTGAAAGTATAGAAGCTTACATTAAGAGAGGAGTTGATGGTACTTGATGTTGCTCACCGTTGAACTGAAAGTATAGAAGCTTACATTAAGAGAGGAGTTGATGGTACTTGATGTTGCTCACCGTTGAACTGAAAGTATAGAAGCTTACATTAAGAGAGGAGTTGATGGTACTTGATGTTGCTCACCATTGAACTGAAAGTATAGAAGCTTACATTAAGAGAGGAGTTGATGGTACTTGATGTTGCTCACCGTTGAACTGAAAGTATAGAAGCTTACATTAAGAGAGGAGTTGATGGTACTTGATGTTGCTCACCATTGAACTGAAAGTATAGAAGCTTACATTAAGAGAGGAGTTGATGGTACTTGATGTTGCTCACCGTTGAACTGAAAGTATAGAAGCTTACATTAAGAGAGGAGTTGATGGTACTTGATGTTGCTCACCATTGAACTGAAAGTATAGAAGCTTACATTAAGAGAAGAGTTGATGGTACTTGATGTTGCTCACCGTTGAACTGAAAGTATAGAAGCTTACATTAAGAGAGGAGTTGATGGTACTTGATGTTGCTCACCATTGAACTGAAAGTATAGAAGCTTACATTAAGAGAAGAGTTGATGGTACTTGATGTTGCTCACCGTTGAACTGAAAGTATAGAAGCTTACATTAAGAGAGGAGTTGATAGTACTTGATGTTGCTCACCGTTGAACTGAAAGTATAGAAGCTTACATTAAGAGAGGAGTTGATGGTACTTGATGTTGCTCACCGTTGAACTGAAAGTATAGAAGCTTACATTAAGAGAGGAGTTGATAGTACTTGATGTTGCTCACCGTTGAACTGAAAGTATAGAAGCTTACATTAAGAGAGGAGTTGATGGTACTTGATGTTGCTCACCGTTGAACTGAAAGTATAGAAGCTTACATTAAGAGAGGAGTTGATGGTACTTGATGTTGCTCACCGTTGAACTGAAAGTATAGAAGCTTACATTAAGAGAGGAGTTGATGGTACTTGATGTTGCTCACCATTGAACTGAAAGTATAGAAGCTTACATTAAGAGAGGAGTTGATAGTACTTGATGTTGCTCACCGTTGAACTGAAAGTATAGAAGCTTACATTAAGAGAGGAGTTGATGGTACTTGATGTTGCTCACCGTTGAACTGAAAGTATAGAAGCTTACATTAAGAGAGGAGTTGATAGTACTTGATGTTGCTCACCGTTGAACTGAAAGTATAGAAGCTTACATTAAGAGAGGAGTTGATGGTACTTTATGTTGTTCACCGTTGAACTGAAAGTATAGAAGCTTACATTAAGAGAAGAGTTGATGGTACTTGATGTTGCTCACCGTTGAACTGAAAGTATAGAAGCTTACATTAAGAGAGGAGTTGATGGTACTTTATGTTGTTCACCGTTGAACTGAAAGTATAGAAGCTTACATTAAGAGAAGAGTTGATGGTACTTGATGTTGCTCACCGTTGAACTGAAAGTATAGAAGCTTACATTAAAGGGGCAGTAGCACGTTTTTTGATAATTTTATATTTTAAATTGTATAATTTTGATAGTGTCAAAAATCTCATTACACAAGCCAATCTTCCATAGTCAGAGAACAAAGTATGAAGATTCACCTAAAATCCATTGGCAGCCATTTTGTGTGAACACCTTAAATTCATTTTGTGTAAGAAAAAGGAATCGCATATCTAAATTTTACATTATATATTTGAATTATTACTGCTCCATTTAGTTTAAATGCATTGTCTTTCAATTTGAACCATTATTTTTCATTTTCCTGACATCACCTTATATTCCCCCTGAAATCGTGCTACTGCCCCTTTAAGAGAGGAGTTGATGGTATTGTTATTGTTTAGCGCCGCTTGGGCAATATTGCAGCCATTAGCGGCAAGTACATTAAGAGAGGAGTAGATGGTACTTGATGTTGCTCACCGTTGAACTGTTTTCCAGAACTTCCTGTAACAACACCAGCTTCAGAGCCCACACCACCATCAGGTCCTTGCGGAGAAGAAGTTTGTCAAACAACATCCACCGTAAATGATCTCACCTCAGGTTTGTATCATAACATTTCTTTGTCCCACAAAAGACAATTGATATCTTCCCGAAGCAAATATTTTTCTTGCGCTATGTTTACAACTTCAACATTAACTATAATAATAAATTTGGGTTTTTTTTCTGCAGTTTTGGATACATTGCATATTTAAGATACATTGCATATTCTTGCATATACGAAGTACATTTTGTGTTGTTTGCCACTGAATCTGTGTAACATCATTTTTCTCCAGATGTTTGAAACGATAGGGTAGCAGCATTATCATCATCATCCTCGATGATCCAGCACTTTCGAACCAATTAAATCTACACTGCAGCCCTTGTAAACTTAACGGCAGTTTACTTTTAACTCAATTACCTCCCTTTGCAATGACTCAGCAAAACGCTTGCTTTCTAACAACCAATGAGATCAGTTCTAAAACCAACTTTCTATCTCTCACTATGCCTTTCTTTCCGTCTTTTCCCTCATCCTTTCTATATTTTTCTCCCTGATCTGTCTACTCTCTTTTGGATGGCAACATCCACGTGTTAATAGCTACAAAATTGCTGACATGTTAAACCCCAACTCACTCACTCACTTGACGTTGCGAACAGTCTAGTTGCTTACGCACTTGGTGTCTGTGTTTCATTTCGGATTGGATAACTTGGAGGTAACTTGGTTTGAGGTAAACCCCCGTTAAGTGTTACAGGGCTTGTAATGTAGATTTATCGGAACGAAAGCGCTGGGTTTTTGAGGATGTATCATCAATGAAGATTTGGGTAAAGGGAAGTCTGTGTCATAGGAATGCATAACAACTGGATCAAGTACCTTCTTGAAAAAGCGATTGTTAGTGTCCCTTCTCACCTCACAAAATGTAGCGGACATCCCCACCCAGCAAATTATCCTCCAGCATATTGTAGCAAATTAGCACTAATTTAATGACCATAAATTTTATATTTACAGCAAATGAGTTAATGTTATTTGTATGTTGATTCACCGGGGACCTCCTTCATCATCATCTTCCTACGCAGAGCCTAAAAGGCCAGTTTCCAAACTGTCATTTTATGCCTTACTGCAGAGACTCTACTTTTCTGTGCTACTATAGTGCCCCTACAGACTAGAGAGCAAGCACAGAAAACTCAAGGCTATGCAGCAAGGCATAAAACTGACAGTTTGGAAACTGGCCTTTTAGGCTCTGCGTAGGAAGATGCTTCATCATAAGCTAATGGACTAAAGCTGACACTGATTGAGTTCGCTATAAGTTATGTAAATTGAGCCAAAGGGCATGAAATTCAGTTCACTTTATCCATTAATTCCCTATATCAATTATATACGCATATTATTTTGATATTTGAAAAGGGTTTTGATTGAACTTATAAATTTGTTCACTATCTATCCTATGACTACGTCTACTGTAGTTTAATATTTTCATATAAATATTACACTGCTATATCTTATATGGCCGAGTAATAAATGCTCAAAAAACAAAAGTATGTGCTACTAAAGATATATGTTTATTATAGAATATTATGGATGTACTATGTAACTGGATTTCAGGTGTTGAGGATTTTTAGCAGTGCTTATATCAATGTATATAAAGGTGATGTTTGCTATTCAAAACCACAAGAAACACTGAAGAGTGATGGGGTTCTTATTTTTATGTTCTTTTTTTTATAAAAAGTTTATATTTTCCATATTTTGAGTTTTTACATTCTTGTCCTCATGTTATTTTATCATTTTATTTAGGTGACGTCTGTCTTGTAGCGAACCAGCAAACATACAAGAGCATATGTGCAATGAAGAAGGCACTGTGCAAGCAAAACAATAATGTAATGCCGCCGATTAAACCATCAGACTTTGTGAATGAGAAGTGTTTAGAGCCAACAACAGAACCACCACCGGAACCAGGTAAGATTGTTTAGTGTTTAATGATGGGTTTTGATTGGCTGATTGATAGAGTGGTTTTGATTGGCTGATTGATAGAGTGGTTTTGACTGGCTGATTGATTTAGTGGTTTTGATTGGCTGATTGAAAGAGTTATTTTGATTGGCTGATTGATAAAGTTGTTTTGATTTACTGATTTATAGTGTTAGGAATGATTGGTGGACAGTCTGAGTTTGATTGCAGATTGAGGGGTTTTGATTGCCACTTTTACCGAGAAGTTTTGATGGATAGAGTGGATTTGATTGACCAATTGTCTGATTGACTGAGAAGTTAGGACTAACTGATTAAAGGAGTGGTTTTGATTGATTTTTTGTTGTTTGCTGTTTGAGTGGTTTTTATTGACTGATTGTTTGGATTTGATTGTCTAACTGATTTATTTAACTTTATTTGATGATTGTTTAACTACAGTCTAAGTAAACCTAGCCTCAATAAAACCCGCTACCCTCTGATATTGAGTCTAGAGAGACGTAATAATAAGTCCCGTCAGCCTACCTATCAAATTGACCAATCAGGTCTGATCTTACCAAGCCGCAATAGTCTGCATTCACACATAACATATAAATTTAAAACAAATAATACCATTAGGAACCCTTTTATGATCGGATAAATCCATTCAGCCACTTCACGTTTGATGTGAGGGTCATAGGTTGCCAGACACATTTGGATCATGTGGCAAAAAATAAAATAGTCTTTCGTTGAAAGTTTGATGTCATGTTTACATGTTTTGATCAACAAAACTACGGAATTCGACATCCAAAGTACAGTACCCTTTGCAAAAGTGCTATAACTTTTTACAAATCTTCTTTCGGTTACATCATCATTATGTGTGTAGGTTTAATAACGCGTCTCAGTTACCGCAATTGCCTCTGATGGGTAACAACTTGAGCAGCAACTAATGTCTGACTCGGAGAAAAAGAAAAGAAAATCTAGTTGTGGGTGACAAAGACGGCTTTCAAGCGTATATTTAGGAACTGGAAATTGTGAGATGACCACACTTGATTCCCCTTCATGCCAGGTCTTACGTTTCTGTCATTTTCATTGGTAAACAGTCTCTTATTTAATGAATTATGGTCTGATCTTCTCATGGTTGGTCACAAGTTATTGCTTAAACTACCATGATGACAGTAAAAATACTTAAAATATTGAAGTTTGATAATGGGTCTTTAAGAAGCATTTATCATGTGTAAACTTGTTTTCATCCAACCTAGTGACAACAAAAAATAACTTGTTGGCAGAAAGAGTCGCCTAACATCCATGTGCTTGACGTTTTATGCCAAATTGCTTTAAAGATGCTATATCATACTTGCAATATTTTTAAAAGTATTTTTAATGTATACGTTGTATTTTTAGAAAACTTTTGCGACCAACCTTGATATTCATTTGTAACTCATCTGTATCAATTCTTCTTGCAGAATTTGTTTTTGAAGAATGGGCAGATTGGGAAATATGCAGTTGTCAAGATTGTGACGACTTCTGCGGTGAACAAACACGTATCCGCGTAGGGAAATGGAGAGAAACTTTAGAAACAGCTGGAGTCCCAGAGGAACTTTGTATCCAGACACGTTCCTGTTCCGGGGAGACATGTGTCTACGAGCCACGTGGGTAGTTTACAGGAACTCGTAGCATCAAGAACATTATGTCATGAATGACACTTTATTATACAAGAAGAATTTTGGCTTTTGAAAAGTACAGGGCCTGGTTGTTCAAAACTCGGTTATCTTTTAACCAGAAGTTAAATTAATTTAAACAGCGGTTAACTTTAACAGAGCTGTTATCTTGTTGTTCATTTTTGGCAAACCGGAAGTCACCAAACAATTTGAATTGTGGGATACAAGAATGGTAACAAGTGAGGTTAATCTCATTATATTGTTAACATTGACGGTGACGTTATCTAACGGTAAGACTAACCATGTTTCTAACAACGCAAATTTATCATTTGATAGGCTAACGACCGGTTAAGATTTAACCTGCAGTTAACAGGCAGTTAAAATAACCAAGCTTTGAACAACCGGGCCCAGAAGTATTAATGTTGACACTATTTCATCAAAAGTTACATTTGCAATATTCGCCAAATTAATCCAAATTTTACATGTTATGAATATCACATCTACAAATACCATATTCAAGAAAAATGCATTGGCTGTTTTAGAAAGGGGATATAGATTTTTTTCTAAATCAATATTTACCAGAATATTAGATTGTTTGAATGATAAAGCCTCTTGATCAATGTCTTCAGCTCCACTACCAACTCCTGTCACACCCAAAAAGTGCGATATTACGTGTGAGCCAACAGATCAGAGCAACCATGTGTGTGGTTCCGTCAATAATGGACCCAAAAGGACATTCATCAGTCAATGTTTCTTGGTCAAAGCAGCCTGCCAGACAGACCCTGCAAGTGTCTATGATATCGACAAAGTGGGCAAATGTGATGAAGATGAAAATGGTAAACCTAATAAACATCATCATTGCATTATTTAATTTGAGTGGTTATTCCTCTCTTTTGATCAGAGTTATGTCCCTTGTATTTGAAAAAGAAAAGCAATTTCAGACCATTTTCATTATCACAATGATAGACTTTCCATGAACACATGATGGTGAACTATGAAAATTCCATTTCTGAAATTAATTTAAGTTCAAACTTTCCTTTGTAAATCAAATACACTCACTAAAAATATAATTTTCTAACAAACCATTTACATATTTTGCATTCCAAGCATGGGTTCTAAACTGTGACCTTTAGGTTTGAAGCCGAGTGAGTTAACACTTAGACCAAAGACCTCAGCATTCATGATTCCCATGTGCAAAGGTTCATCTAACTTGAACCCGAGGTCTCAGTCGGTAACTATTACTTATTATAGAGATTGAAATTAGCTTATCAAAGCACAAGCACATTTCTTTAAAGGGACCATTCGAGCGGGGTATTTTTTGTGGAAACGAAATTCAGGAAGACTTCCTGTTTACAATTATATATGATTTTTACATTATAATTTTACACTTAATTTCATTATGTTTGTGAGACACGCATTTTAGTTGTCAAAAATTTGACAATTTGACAAAAAATAAAGTGTATCGCTCAAAAAAACAAACATCGTGAAATGAAGCCACTCATCGAAGCTACAATCGTGGAATGCATTAATACGACAAAATGCTGTCGCAACTGATAATTTTTATTATGAATTATTTGTAAATATGCTTCTCTTCTATCAATCAAGTAGTTATTACTTAATTTTGTTAATGAATAAGCATATTACAGCACATTTGTTTTCTTGCAATGCGAACCTTTCAAAATGGCGGATGAAAGCCGCTCGAGTGGTGCCTTTAAGTACTAGCCCAAATTTTCTAAAATAATCTTTGTGACCATATAATCTAAATTCTTGACTTGTCCTTTACTCATTCTTCCGTTTCTTTTTCACAACTGGAAAGGGTCACTACCAGAATAATAATTATCTAAAGCACAATATTCATGACTACTTTAAATCAAAGGCACAATAGTTCATATTTTCACTTTCAACATGGCTACTTTAGGGCATTTGAGGACATATGCACTCACTTTAACACGGTATCAATGATTTATATATTCTAGCCTCTTAACCGTTGAGGATGAAATAATTTGTTTTAAGATTAACAAGTTTATTAATTTCTTAAAATAGTATACACCGCTAATGGCTGAAATATTGCCCAAGCAGCGTAAAACAATACCTCTCTCACTTATACAAGTATAAGCATTATTGTTTCATTAACCAAAGCAGATGCCATTTTGGTTATCAAGATTGCATGAGCAGTTTTCATATTGCTTATATTGTAGTTTTTATAGGTGGATGTAGGAATTTTTAAATTAACTTAATAACCTGGATAAGACATATTTTTCAAATCAATTTCTTGGTGAATGTAGGAATTTTTAAATTAACTTAATAACCTGGATAAGTCGTATTTTTCAAATCATTTTCTTGGTGAATGTAGGTGGATGTAGGAATTTTTAAATTAACTTAATAACCTGGATAAGTCGTATTTTTCAAATCATTTTCTTGGTTGAGTACCAGGAAAACCTTATGCTTGAGGATGACATTACAATCAATGTCGAAACATTGCAAAACTTGAATAAAGAAGTTGTATATAAATAACAATTCCTTCATCCTCCTCACTATCGTTGTTAAAACCATTTTCAGATGTTCAAGACAACGAGGAATGTAAGCTCGTCAAGAACAGGCTGGTAGTGGTCAGACAGACAAACGCCGAAGGTAAACAGTGTGAGTTCCGAGGTGTTGCCCATGCTTGCGTTGGACGCTGTGGTAACCTCGGAGAAGAACTTGACAGTTCGATGTGCTGCCAACCACAATCCATCGATGGAATCATCAATCTGGGAGGAACCTGTGACGGTGAAGCTGCTGAATTTCCGGTAAGAATATGGATAGAAATGGTGAACATTTGGTCCTCTGATAGATAAGAGTGAGGTGATGAGGGGTTTCACGCCGCTTTCAAGATTATTTCACTTATATTGCGGCTGCTAGTAGTATTGCAGGGAGAAAGCCTGCAACACTATGCATTGTGGTGAAACCTGCGAGCATCTGCTAGAACTAGCAACCATGGGTGGTACTGCGCTGAAATTCAGTGAAGCATTGCACCCAAACCTTACTGCATGTAGAACAGTTCTCTACTGTAGACAAAGTTGCCTAGCCCCTGGCGGGATTAAAACCGCGGACCTCTTGATCCGAAGCCGAACGCGCTAACCACTGCGCTATCCTGCCCCTGATAGATAAGAGTAACTTCTTTCTTATTTTGTGGTATTCTAACACAACCTCCATATATCCAAGGGAACTTCATTCTCATCTTACCTTTAAGAATAAGATACAACTCAAAAGTTAAGGGTCAAACCTGTTTTTTCATTACATCTTCATAGATGAAACATTGTGTGGCTGCAGGGTGGTTCCTAAAGAGGAATGTTGCACAGACATGGCCGTAGGTCCGAGTTTCATGGGAAATCTCACAATTCCATATGTATCACGTTACAGACAGGCGATACAGAATGTATCACAATACATTGTTTAAAGTATAACTTCATGCATATTTTGTGAAATATTCAAGATGGTGGCAATTTTGTGTTATGAGATGATCAAAAATCGAAGATTAAAAAGTTTTTTCCCCATCAAAAACAGTTATTTATGAATCAGATTGCTTCATGCTTACTGTAGTTACAGTTACTGCACAACACTAGCTGGTTATATAGTGTTCACTTAGTTTTTCTTTTATTTATTTCTACCTATTTTTAACTGTATCACGATACAGGAAGCTCACAATACAATAATCACGATTTCCCAAGCTACAATTGTATCGTAGGTATCGGTGAATCATTACAGCCCAACACGGCTGTAGCTAAAATGTGAAAACTACTTTTTGAACCAATTTTTTTACACAATGATTTCTTTCTTTATCAGGATCATTTTGCTTAAGTCTGACCATGGCGAAATTTCAGTTGAAAGAAGCATCATAGTTGAAGTGATTTTTGTGCTCAATTTGTTCATGGAAAATGCATTTGACATGTCTAAAGACATATTCTACCATAAATGTGCAAAATACTCATTTCTGATTGGCTACAGTGAAAAATCAGAGGGCGTATAATTTGGTTATACGGTGCTCTGTTTACTTCGTCTAATGCAAAAGAATTAGTAGTAGTTTTCAAATATTGCTGTTGTCAGAAAATTTCACAAAATATGCCATTATTGCCTTGTGTGTATATGTTTATGAAATTTTTTCAAACTTTCCACAAGCTTAACGCTCGCAGTCTGTCAAAACTGGTAAAATACACGACACTGACAACAGTTCAGATTTCCTGTTGGCATTGTCCGTCATTTTGTAGCGTTAGACCTAAACGGGCCCGACAATGTTTAACCGGCCATAATATCATACGAGTATGAATCGAAATGCGACATGCACTTACCTCAAATTTATTTACAACACAAGTGCAATTATACCGACATCAAGTTTGTGAATTTATGCAGAACTTAACTTTTTCAAAATTACGAGTTCAGCTTTAAATTAAATTAAGAGCTATAATAACTCCGTTATTTGGCGCTGATGTCCAAACACAGTATGTTTATCTCCTAATTCACCTCATAATGGTCTATCGACATCGCGTTTAGGAGATGCAAACAAGTTTTTTTAGCATTAACTGGGATTATTCAGGATGCTATCGTAGTTGTTGATTTTGAATATGGCATGCATATGCTTTGTACTCACATTTTGGTGTCTGAACCCATTTCGATAGGACTCTGCTAAGAAATTTTAATTCACATCTTGTCTTTGCATAGCAACATGTCAGGCAAGCCTTAACTTCTGTTGAGTAGTATATATATATATATATAAATATTTTAAATAAGGAGAGTTGGTTTCTCACGTGAAGAAAGGTTGTATAACAACTATGTGTGGATTATATGAATTTATTGTTTTGTTCCTGTATAAATATATGTAACCTTCCATTTGTAATCATACTTGACAAGACCCACATAATGGTCGAAATGAATTCATCGTATTAAAGATATTGATTCTGTCTGAACCATCTGATGTTTACTCTTTCCCATATATAAATATATATATATTTATGAATAAAAAGAACAGACTCTACTTGCAATAATTTTCTCGTTTCTGAACAGAACAGTTTGTGTAAGGAGTGTACTATGAATAAAAAATTACTGCTTTGAAATGACAATTCTGAAATCGTTAAAATGATTTTCTCTTTTTCAGTACAACCAACCTGCAGCGTGTGCTTGTACAAAGTCAAACGGTGGTGCACCGACTATGGAAATCGCTTGATTTAAGCATAATGGTCAACCCAAGAATAAGCAGCAAAACCCTTGAATTAATTGAATAAATTATGCAGCATATCTCGCTATTATTATTTTAATAAATCATCTCTTCTGGACAGAAAAAATTTGGAAGATAATGACATTTTTCTCATATTGTATTTTGTTTACATCAAAATACTAAGAGTTTGAGAATCCCTTAATTACGGTATGTCTAGTAGGGAAAATTTTAAACATATACCACATTTGCAATGTTTGACTTTTCTTAAATAAACTAATATTTTTGGTACCATTTGGTTTGAAATATAAACATCCTGCTACATCAGCGTATATGTCTCCGCGTAAGGCTACAACCTATCCCCTGATATCCTCCTATAGTATTCTGCCGTATCGCTATATATAGCAAGCCAATCAAATGATGCCCTTTCAGCGATAGCGGCAGACTGGTTTCTTGGCTTCGTTCCGCGTGCTCACCTCGTGATTCAAATTAACCAATGGGAGTGCTATTAGATAATAAATCTGATTCTCATCACAGGCTCCCGCTAAGCTCCAAATCACGCTCTCTTAGATTTCCACGTGCGACATCATTACACAACAGTGTATGGAGTTCGAAATAGTTTGACTGAAAACAGACAGGCTATAAATAGCGCTGAGTAACCACCCGTCAGCGATACGGCAAAATACTCTAGGAGGATATCAGGGGATAGGTTGTAGCCTTACGCGGAGACATATGCGCTGATGTAGCAGGATGTTTATATTTCAAACCAAATGGTACCAAAAATATTAGTTTATTTAAGAAAAGTCAAACATTGCAAATTTGGTATATGTTTAAAATTTTCCCTACTAGACATACCGTAATTAAGGGATTGAAATATAAACTGTCATAAGTTTGAGTGAAGGTAATGAATGTTCGACTGGGACATATGAACGGACCTGAACATATTTAAAAGTGTGGGCCCTTGTGAATAACTCTCGGCATTTAGCCTAAGTCGATGTTTATTTCAAACACTGCTAATTTAGTGTGCACAGAAAGTTTGGTTAACCTATCTAAAAATACCGTATTTCCTCTAATACAACCCGGGCCTCAATTACAACCCGGGCCTCAAATATAACCCGGGGGGTAAGGGGTTGCTGACATTATTAATACAACCCGGGTCTCGAATAGAACCCGGGTCTAACATAAATGCTGGTATAATATGTCGATAGTATATACTTCACGGAAACCGTATATTGCAGGGATTGATACGGATTTTGATAAAAGTATGAATATCAACAGAAATGCCACGAGATATGTAGAACTAGATCAATAATTTTCCATGAAAACGCCATTCCTAGAAGATTTTGAAACGTCAATTCAGACCTGAAGAAATACAACCCGGCCTCCATTATAACCCGGGCCTCAAATAGAACCCGGGGGGTACTGAACGAAATAGAACCCCGGGTTTGTATTCGAGGAAATACGGTAGTTTCTAAGAAAAGTTGTCCCCTTTGACAACACCTTCGAACAGAGTCCAAAAACATGGAACAAGGGCAATAACTCTGTAAAAAATAATTTTGCTGTTCTGAAGGTATTGATACGATGCAGACACACAGCAAGTTTGGTTAACCTATCTTAACTAGTTTCTGAGAAAAGTTGTCCCCTTTGACAACACCTTCGAACAGAGTCGAAAAACATGGAACAAGGGCAATAACTCTGTAAAAAATAATTTTGCTGTTCTGATTTTCGAACTCTATCAAGTTATTGATACAGTAAAGACACAAAGTTTGGTTAACATATGTTATATAGTTTTAAGAAGAGGTGCCCCCTTTAACCCTGGCAGACGGACACATCGACGGACGCATGGATTGAGCCCAAACCTAT
Source organism: Steromphala cineraria (assembly GCA_916613615.1). NCBI lineage: Eukaryota > Metazoa > Mollusca > Gastropoda > Trochida > Trochidae > Steromphala > Steromphala cineraria. The sequence continues at coordinate 13,602,707 of OU744729.1, forward strand.
ATCCCCCTTCAACTTCGTGCTGGGGGAGAATAATAACTTCAAGTCTAGAAGTCATAGCTTTTACTATTTAAAGAAATAAAACAAAGTCAGGACATTTGATTATTCTTGGTGAAACTTTGAAAATGTTATGGCCACCTATAATTGAACCTTTAACCGTGGGAAAAGAAAATCTCACATTCGGTATATGAAGTCAAATAGTTTTTAAGTTATGCTTCATAGACTGTTCAAAGTCATTAATTCGGCAGTTTTGGGGTCAAAATTAAAAACAATTTTGATACCTTGGAATTTTTCCCCATAAAAGGCACATCTGCACTGGTCCACATCGGTTACATTCATATCAAATTTTATGTTTCTGAGTCAAATAAATTTTTCAAGTTCAAATATGCTCCGGCAACGGAACAAAGTAAAAAAAATTACATATTAGGGCCAAACATTCCAAAATTGTTCGTACCCTTGAACAGTTACCCCCAAAATGCACATCTGCACCACATAGGTAACATCCACATAAAATTTTGTTTCTGAGTCAAATAGATTTCAAGTTATTCTTTGGAAATGAACAAACTCAGAATTTGGGCTGTTTTAGGGCCAAAATTTCCAAAAATGTTGGTAACCTTGACTGTAACCCACCAAAAAAAATCCATACAAAGTGTTTGAGTCAAAAAGATCCAGGTTATGCTCCGGAAATAAAACAAAGTCAGAATTTTGGCTGTTTGAAGGCCAAAATTTCCCAAACTTTTGGTACCTTGGAACTTGAATCCCTAATAGGCACATCTGAACTACAAAGGTAACATGCATCCATACTAAATTGAAGTTTCTGAGTCAAATAGAATTACCGGTAAGTTATGCTCTGGAAAGAAAATAATCAGAATTTTCGATGTTTAAGGGCAACAATTTCAAAAAACTTTTGGTACCCTGGAAGTGTATAAACCCCAAAAGGCACATCTGCACCACATAAGAACATACATGCCAAATTTGAAGCTACTGAATCAAATAGTTTTCAAGTTATGCTCCAGAAATAATTTTGGGCGCCAGACAGACAAGTGGGCCGGTATATATACTGTTGACTACGTCGTAGCGGGGGTATAACAATTTCAAACTCAACAGGCAAGTATTATAGAGCTCTTAGATATGACAACAGAAAAGATGAAAATAGTAAATTTTCCAATCTAATCTTAAAACAAATAAAAAATCTAAGATAAATATGTTTTTTATTAATTTTTTATACAATGTATTCACAACTGTACAAAATACGGTATGGACGGAGAATCAATATTAAATATGATTAAAGGGGCAGTAGCACGTTTTTAGGGGGGATATAAGGTGATGTAAGGAAAAGGAAAACAAATGGTTCCAAGACAATGTATTTAATTACCGGTAAATGAAGGAGATCTAAATCAAATATATAATGTACAGTTCAGCTATGCGATTCCTATTTTTATACAAAATGAATTAAAAATGGCCGACAATGGACTTAAGGTAAATCTTTATAATTCAATTGTTCTCTGACTATAGATGATTGGTTTGATTAATGATATTTTTGATACTATAAAAAAAATACATTTAACATTAACGTAGAATTACCAGTGAAAATTGAAAATATAAAATTTTAAAAAAACTGGCTACTGCCCCTTTTACAGCATTAACAAAAGTGTGATAAATGTCCAAGATAGACAATATAATCTGTTCAATCAAAAATGATAACGAACAAGCAAATATAAACAAACAAGCATAGAGCATGCATACACATATACGCACTTATACACTCATACATCATGGACCCGGGCTTTATCACTGCAGAACTCCTGCATTACTATTGAAGATATCGTAATTTCTCCATTACTTTGATATCTCCAATAATTTGACCACATAATATATAACAGAGGTCACATTAAATTCACTTCTAATATTTCAACCAAGTACAATAAGTTTGTTTATTATCAATATGGTTGAAAATAAGTAGTGACATATTTTCAATATGAGCACTATGCACCTATCACTTTTGCCTAGCAACGATTGTTCCAGTATTATTACGCCTTTGACGTCATAACACCATTGTTAGTGACGTCACTATAGCTGGCCGTCGCAAGGGAAGTGGCTCGTTTCTTGCATAATTCCAACATGGTAAAAAGGAATAGAATCGGCAATAAAGAAATTATTACCCTCGGAAGTGTGTCATATGACTTTTACGAAACTCGTGCAAATTTTCGGATAATTCAAGAATTTCACACTCGTTTTGTTAAAGTCATATGACACACTTCCACTGGTAATAATCTCTATATATCTATGATTCAATCATTGCTTTGAATAATTAATTTGCAATAATTAAATTAATGCAAAGGACTTATCTTAACTGCAGTATCTCAGTCAAAATATTGTCACAATGACAACACTGACATCACATTGTGGTCCTCGATAAGGACTATTCATTGAAAGGAAAAGTGTTATTGATATTTCAATAGTTCTAAATGACAAAACAAAAAGTTACAATAAGATCCATTTATTTACTTAAAAATTTCCGACTGCCCCCTTATCCCCATTCTCTCCCCACAGAGGCAGATCAAGTCATGAAACGTTGATACAGCCTCTGTTCTATTACGCCGACTTGGTGGGCTAGAATGGGAGATGCCTGATTGGAGGCAATCAAAGTTAGTTGTGCAATCAGCAACGCTGTTCTAACGTTAACATTTTGGCTACCGAATCATGGCAAAGGCATCGTGATATGAACCATCCTTTCCATGTGAGAAGCGTTGTCATGTCATTAAGTAATTCAAATGGATTGTGGTGCAATCTTTTTCCGACAGGGGAAATTGCCGGAACCCACGGATTTTGGCGTAATAGAACAGAGGCTGTATGAACATTTCAAGACTTGATCTGTCTCTGTGTTGAGAGAATGCTTTATCCCTATGACCCCCACAAGCTAGAAATCAGGCTCAAAAGCGTTTCTGTTTCCTCAGAAATGAAATGGTTGAAGTCTACAAGTCTTGAAATCATGGGTGATACTCATCTAAATACAATGAAGCGATACACACTGCCATGCATGTAGAAAGGCGGACAGATCCATGGTAGGAATTGATCCCTTTAATACGAGTCAGCTCAAACACTTCCTTACAAGAAGAATGTTAAATCATCAAATACTAACTAAAAGTGTAGTCAGTAAAGTCTCAAAGCGCCACCTGCCCTTAATTCTGAAATAAAGTATAGTTTTGAGTGATGTCACGAGTGATGTCCATGACGTAAATACCAGTGTGCTATGACTTTACTAACCATGGCCCTGGTCAAGGATTTTCAATTCATGGCAAAACGTAACTTACAAACTTTATCATTGGTGGGGGACCAAGGATCCAATTGTTATAGTTTAAGCAATTATTCATTTCACAATGAAGAGACTGCACAGTGACGTATCCAGAAATTCAAAAGAGGGGGACTTTCAAGGCCCTTTTCATGGTGGATTCAAAACCCACAGGGAGGTGGGGTTGGGGTAGGGTGGATTTAATCCCCTGAAAACAGCATCCCCCCACCAAACAATCCCACTCTTTGTTCCCATCACTAGCACATCTTGTCACACATAAACTTCTCTCAAAACCAGAAGGTGGTTTATCTTCATATGCCAGGGCGGACATTGTTCTCTACATTCTTAAACTTGTTCTGGCCTTGTCAAGTATGTCTTTTCTTATCTTGGGGTAGTTTGGATGGCTTGAGAGGACCTGCAAGAAAGAACATTCTGATACAACTCAGGTATTCACCATATATCGAAATTCGCATAAACTTTCATCACATATGTAAATAAGATTTTTATTCATGCATTGAAAATGCAATGAGTAATAACAAGAAGATATGGTCATCAACATCCCTCGCAAAATAAGTTTTAATTAAAGCCCCAATATTTTCCGTGATGTGCCGTAACTCTGTAATAAGTAATTGCATTTACCTCATTTTTGAACTCCATCAAGGTATTGATACCCTGAAGACACACGACTAATTTGGTTATCCTATCTTAAATCGTTTCTGAGAAAAAATTTCCAATTTGATGACACCCTCGAACAGAGTCCATAAACACGGAACAAGGGCATTAACTCCGTAAAAAATAATATTGCGGTTCTGATTTTCTAACTCCATCAAGGTATTGATACCCTGAAGACACACAGCAAATTTGGTTAACCTATCTTACATAGATTCTGAGAAAAATTGTCCCATTTGATGACGCCCTCGAACAGAGTCCATAAACACAGAACAAGGGCAATAACTCCGAAAAAAATAATTTTCAAACTCCATCAAGGTATTGATACCCTGAAGACACACAGCAAATTTGGTTATCCTATCTTACATAGATTCTGAGAAAACCTGTCCCCTTTAACTCGGATGAATGGATGGATGGACGCACAGACAGAGCCCAAACCTATTTTCCCCTTTCACTTCATGGCAGGAGATAAAAATAGAGCCATTGGCTCTGTAGCTCATCAGGCATCATATCAAGTTTGCTTTATACAGGCAAGATGAGCAAAAAATGAAACTGATGTTACCTATTGCAATAAAAACTATAAAAAAATTACAAAACAAATGTAACGATTTCAGAATAAATTTCCTTACCCAAATGATTTATTATTATTCAACACTTTCTAGATCGCCAATATCAGACAGTGAAAGAAGTCCACACTAAAATATCCAAGGAGAAATAAATTTGCAATAGACTGTCATCTAATGGAGAAAAATAGGTTTTTAAGATTGTGACCCATGTGACCCTATTTGGGGTCATGGGGTCACGAAACCTACAGTTTAGAATCCCAATTGGCCAAGGAGTCTACATGCAGTCTTTCAGCTCAATAGACCTTTAGGAGCTTAAGATGATGATGAAAATAAGTTTTTAAGGTTGTGACCCCTGTGACCCTATTTGGGGTCATGGGGTCACGAAATCTACAATTTAGAATCCCCATTGGCCAAGGAGTCTGCACATATAATTTCAGCTCTCTAGACCTTTTGGAAATTGAGAAGAAGATGAAAATAGTTTTTTAAGGTTGTGACCCTATTTGGGGTCACATGGTCAACAAAGTTAATAATTAGAATCCCCATTGTCCAAGGAGTCTGCACATATCAATATTAACTATCTACTCCTTTTAGAACTGGAGAAGAAGATGAAAATAGGTTTTTAAGGTTGTGACCCCTGTGACCCTATTTGGGGTCACAGGGTCACCAAAGTTACAAATTAGAATCCCCATTGTCCAAGGAGTCTGCACATATCATTTTTAACTCTCTAGTCCTTCTGAAACTGGAGAAGAAGATGAAAATAGGTTTTTAAAGTTGTGACCCCTGTGACCCTATTTGGGGTCACAGGGTCACCAAAGTTACAAATTAGAATCTCCATATGCTAAGGTACCTGTACACAAAATGTCAGCTCTCTAATGTGTATGGTTCATGAGGAGAAGTCGAAAGTGTCAAAAGTTTACAGACGGACGAGGGACGCCGGACGGACGGCGGACGGCGGGCCATGCCATAAGCCCATCTGGACTTTCAGTCCTGATGAGCTAAAAATAGATATTTAGGCCGTGGCTTTACAGGCCAGATGAGCTAAAAATCCAAACTGCAGTCTCATGTTACTAATTTAGTCTGCCCACTAGAAGGATTACAAGGCATAAGCAAACAATTACATGTATTGTTAGTAATTATTAGTAAACTTACCTCTGGAATAACCTTTGCCCTCTCTCTTCGTTCTCTGAACGTACCTGCAGAAGTCTAGATAAAATATAGAGAAAAAACTAAGTCATAATTACCATTAGTGGTATGCCTCTCTCCTCCTCTTCCCTGGAGTTAGCTCCCTTTGCCCGCATGTGGTCTGACAGCCTCATATTCTCTTCCAGCTGAACATCACCTGGAACAAGTGCGGGGAGGAATTAGTTTACTCTGGGCGGGTGTTCACCGCTTATTCCAGAGGTAAGTTTACTAATAATTACTAACAATACATGTAATTGTTTGCTAATTATTGGCGTAAATTAACCTCTGGAATAACCTTTGCCCGAATTCCACATAATGGTGGCGGGTATCCAGGGGATGTTTACTTAACATTAGACGCCAATAATTATACTTATTAGATTAACATTACATGATATGTTCTTTACTTGAATATCACTTCTTTTACTATTTCGTAGATAAGTGAATCAAACAATAACAGAACCATTTCTTCATGCTCTTTCCCTTCAATTTATTCAACCTTTCAACTGAACAATATGTTATATCTCACAGGCATACCACTTGGTTAATATGTTAGTTTTCCCTCGTCTGACTATGATGTAATCTTTCATTTGACTTTATTTATACATATTATGACGTCACTTCCGGTTCTTATGACGTCACTTCCGGTCAAATTATTCCCTTAAATATGCAACAAACATCATAGTCAGATAGTCATTAGTTGTGATAGAGTTTAGGTGGATATACCAGTCCACAACAAGTGCTAAACGAATAACAACATTAAACCTTCTTCCGAAACCATCACCATAACACAAGTCATAGTTTGGCCTCACCTTCTTAGGAGAATGGTGAACTTGGTAGAGGAGTCCTCGTCGAACTTTTCCCTCGACGACCCCGACCCCCCCCCCCCTTCTTTTCCTCCAAGAAGGGTTAAGCTGTGGAGATTCGTTGAGCCGCCACCAGCGGACCCAACTGAGCAATTCCATCCAGCGAAGGTGCAATATCCCGTAAGTATGAGGAGATGAAAGTATTCGTGCCCTTCCACTGGCAAGTCGAAACAAGATCCTGGATGGAGACTGATTTCCATGCTGAAACCGATGAAGCTAACGCTCTGATCTCGTGAGGCGAGAATTTCATGTTTACTGTATCTTGGTCTGTGTTTTGATAAGCTAGAGATATAGTTTTCCTTAACCACGAAGATATAGTATTTTTGGAAATTTCTGAGTCCATCGCAGTTTTGCAGGAAAGAAATAACCTCCTTCTCTTGCGTCTGAATGGTGCTGTTCTCTCGAGATACCATCTCAACGCTCTGACAGGACACAAGAGTCTTTCTCTGTCTGAACGAGAATTCGAAGACGGTAACGCTGGAATTCTGTAAGTCCTTGCTCCTAGAGGCCCTGAGGTCGCAGATTGATTTTTTGCTAAAAATTCGGGTAGAGCTTCGAAGTAACGTCCTTATAACCGTCCGAAAATCTAACAGATCCATTGTCGATAGCGTGTAACTCTGACACCCTAGCCGCCGAAGCGAAGGCAAGCAAAAAAGCGGTCTTGAAGGATAGGAATTTCAGTGAAGTAGAGTTAAGAGGTTCATAAGGAGCTTTCAAGAGCGACTGAAGTACTAAACAGAGATCCCACTTCGGGAAGATAGATGGAGATGTCATGTCCTTTATCTGAAACGATCTGAGAAGTCTATGCAGAGATTGGTCTGTGCCTATCGAAAGTCCTTGCAGATCACAAACGGAAGCAATAGCTGACTTGTATCCCTCAATGGTCCCATGTTTCAGTTTCTTGCTTTTCCTCAGAAAAAGTAAAAAATCGGCGATCATAGGGATCGTAATGTCATGAGCTAAAAGATCGTTCCGCTCTCTCCAAGAAGTGAAGATTCTCCACTTGGCATCGTAGAGTCTGGAAGTAGATGGCCTGATAGACTGGACAATAGCTCTTGATGATTCATGGCCAAACCCTTGCTTCTTAAGGGATTGCTCGATAGCCTCCAAACGTGCAGATTCAACGTGGTGATATTGCCGTGAGTTCTCTTCGAGAGTGGTTGAGTGAGGAGATCTGTCCAGTGAGGTAGCTGGAGGGGAACGTCCGTCAACAGATCTATTAGGTTTGGAAACCACGTCCTGGTTGGCCAAGCTGGAGCTACCAGATACACTACACAATCCTGAATTGCGATCTTTGCTAGAACGTCTGGGATAATCTTGATCGGAGGAAACGCGTAGGCTATCATGCCTTCCCACGATATCGATAACGCGTCTACTGCCCAGGCTTGAGGGTCTGGGATGGGACTCACGTAGGTGGGAATGCGAAAGTTCTGAGCTGTGGCAAACAAGTCTATTGATGGATACTCCCATCTGTCGATCAATAGCTGGAAGGCTTCCCTGTGGAGAGTCCATTCCGTTGGAATTACTTGGCCTTTCCTGGACAAGGAGTCCGCGAGAACATTCAGTCTTCCCGGAATGTGTCTTGCTCTGAGAACTATCTTGAACTGATCCACCATGGCAAACAGACGGCGAGTTAACTCCATGAGACTTGTTGATCTTGTTCCGCCTTGTTTGTTTATGTAGGACACCACCGTAGCATTGTCCGTAGCGATCATGACGCTCGACTTGTAGAGGGGGCGCCACCAGATACTGACTGCCTTGATTACCGCTAGCAACTCCAGAGCGTTTATGTGTAGTGAGGTCTCCTGAGTTGACCATGTCCCCTGTGCTTGATATCTGTCCAGGTGCGCTCCCCATCCCTCGCAGGAGGCGTCTGTGAAGATCGTGAACTTGGGGGGAGGATCCGTCATACGAGTCCCCGAGAGCACATTGAATTCCCGAGTCCACCATTGTAGCTCTTGACAAACGTGGGGAGGACAAACTATCACGGAATCCAAGTCTAGAACTCTGTTGGCATTTATCCAAACTTGAGTGTGGCGAAGATTCAACCTGCCTCTGAAGGTGAACGATTGGATTGAAGTTAGAAACCCCAGCAGAGACATCCATTTCCTTAATGAAGCTGTTCGTGAGTCCAGAAGGGAAATTATGAGATTCTGAGTTAGTCGCCATCGGTCCTCCACTGGAAAGATATGGTAACTCCTCGCATCCAGAATCGCTCCTAGAAACTTGATCCTGGAAGTAGGTGTAAGTTCCGACTTGTCTGGGTGCACTAACCAACCTAGATGGGTGAACACATGGATTACAAAGTCTCTTTGTTTGATAAGAAGAGCTGTGGACGTATGTCTTGCCAGAAAATCGTCTAAGTATCCGTGAATAGCGATGTTCCTTAGATGGAGGAAATGAAGCACTGGTTTCATCACCATCGTAAAAAGCCATGGGGCTATGGAAACGCCGAAAGGAAGAACGCGGAATTGAAACCTTCTTCCGTTGATTCCGAACCTGAGATACTTCCGCGAGTGAGGATGGATTGGGACGTGGAGATAGGCATCCTTGAGGTCTAGGCTGACAAATTGGCTGTTGGGCAGCACTAGTTTCCTGACATTTTTTAGTGATTCCATGGTAAACTTGGGCGGGCTGCACAAGAAGTCCTTGTTGAGAATCTTTAGGTCTATGATCATTCTCATCTCTCCCGAGTCCCGCTTGGGGACTAAAAACACTGGAGAGTAAAACCCCCGAGAGAGATCGTGAGGGGGAAGCTCGGTAATTGCCTCCTTCAGCAATAACTGGTCTACTGCAAGTAGAGCTGCCTCCAGACGGGCCTCCTGTAAGGTGAATCTTTTTCCTATCGGGTGAGAAGCTAGGGGTGGCCGCGTCTGGAATTGTAACTGATACCCGTCGGTGACTACGGAGCGAATCCAGTTGTCTTGGGTGATCTGTGTCCAGTTCCGAGAATACTGTTGCAGACGTCCCCCGACAGGCGAGGGAACGACTGGTGTCACAAAATCGAAGTCCAAATCGAAGTCCATGGGCATAGCGAGATCGTAAGGTTTTGGAGTAGTGTTGGGAACCGAGTCAACGGCGACCGTACGAGCCTCTGGCTCCGCGACCTCCTCTGGCACGAAAATTCCCTCTGGGCTGGGAATCCCGGGAATCTCTGGGGGTACCATTCTGAGAGTCGTTGGGACGAGACTTCCTGAACTGAGGGTTGGCTCGGTCGAAAGCTGAACGGTGGAGGGGGGGTCGGGGTGAAGGAAAGGAGCCTCTCTTGTTAGTGACATTTCCTCCTCTGAAAGAGTTACGTTGCCTAGTCTGGGCTAGGAGAGCCGCCGCAAGTTGCTGGTTGAGCATCCTGTTGGACTGAGCGTCCTGGGTAGCAATGGCTTGTGAGCATTGACCGTTGAAAATCGATTCGGAGTTAACCGGCTGTTGGAAGAGATCCTCCTTCGAATCTTGAGGGAGATTCCTGACTGATCCAAGCAGTTGTGTTCTTTCTATAGCCGTTAACCGTCCAACGGTGGCAATCTGTGCCTGAGTAGCATCTCCAACGGCGTGATAGATTACGTCAAGAAACGAATGGGCGAGAGCAACCTCCTCCGCGTTCATAACTGTAAGAGTTTGCGGCTTGATACCCTTGTAGTCCTGGAAGGTGGGGGGAAGAAGCTGACGGACTCCCGCCGCAAACCAGTTAATATAAGACAAAATGTCCACCGAGTTCCTTGCCGTTAGATCAATCTCCTTGATGTCCTTACGGGATAAGGAAATCTTGTCACCCTGGGATCGTAACAGGGGCCTGGAGTTCAGCCGTGAAAAATCCCGGTCGATGTCTGGCGCCGAAGCGGGGAAGGCACGGTCATGGATGACATAAGCTTGCTTAAGAGCCATTCTAGGCAGAGAGGAAGCGTCCTTAGCCTTGGTTAAGTTTGAGTTAACGGAGTCCAACGCTGCCTTGACAACTGTTGAATGAGGAAGAGTCCGTTTGGGTGCCCTCTTAGGCGGCAAATTTCCCGTGGAACCGAGTTCCTCTGGTATGGGCTGTACCTCCTCCTGCTCGAGCGAAGTAGGAAGCGTACACGGCTTGAGTTTGTACAAAAAGTCAATCTTGTCCACGAAGGACCACTCAGGGACTAAGTCCGGTTCCGAGCCGTCAGCCGACGGAATAATCAAAATGCCTTCATGGGAATCCAGTTTTACATCCGCTGAAAGCTTGTTGTCTGTCTCCGTATCGGTGATAATCGGAATTATCGGCGGGTTAGACGTATCCACAAAGTCAGCCGGTTTGAACTTGTTATCGCCGTAAGCCGTTCCAACGGCTGTCGGATCAATCAAGTGGTCCGTGCCGCCCGGGGTAAGCCGAGTCGGCAGCTGGTCTAGGGCCAAATCACCCGTGCCGGCCGTGTCAACGGTGTCCTGGTTGGACCTGGTCACCGTGGCACTAGAGCCATTAACGGACTTGCCGTTCTGCACGAGTGACCCGGCCTGAACCAACCCATGGGTGGGAGGGAACAGGTTGACGGCGTCAACAACGTGAACCTCATCCCGACCTGTGACAGATGAGCCGCCAGGAAGGGGGAGAGATTTTACGGGGTCACCACGACCCGCTAACACCGGCAAGCCCTTAGAAGGTAAACATTGCCTTTTAGCCGTATCACCCGCCGTGACACCCGACCCATCACTCAAAGAGTCGGCGACCCGCTTAGACTTAACTTTGCCCCGTTTGGCATCAGAGTTAGAAGAGGACTTGCGAGAGGAATCATCTTTAACTGAACTTGAGTGAGATAGGGACTTGAAAGATTTCTTAAGATTGGAAATTTTTTCGTTATTGCGCCGATCCATATCCTTGAGAGAAGATTGGAGAGTGTTAAACATGTCTTGCTTAAAAGATGAGAGAAAAGCCGTGAGATCGAGTGTTTGATTGGAAGAATCAGTGACCGTGCCCGAAGGAGGAATTTGAGAAGGTAGGGATTGCTCATTATCCAAGGTAACAACGGGAGAAACGGGAGTATTAGATTCTTTACGTTTCTTGCCACGCATCTCACATAATTTTGACCACGTTTCATCGTCTAAATCTCTACACAGAAGGCAACGCGAGTCGGGGAAACAAATAGGTTTAACATCACAGTTAGCACAAGATGAGTGAGGATCCTTATCAGACATGAAACGTTGACACGACACACATTTACGTTGGGACATGATGGAAACACAGTTACTTCACAAACGCCGACAGTCACAGAAAAAAATTTTCAAGTCACACAAAAACACAAAATATTCACACAAAAAACGAATGCGATTGTCTGATAACAGACCCAATGTCGATACCACGTACCACAATTCAAGAACTGCACTGGAAAAACAAGGGAAACTTGAGAAGATTCCTAGACTTCTGAGGTGACCTTGTTCATAGTTCGAGCGCAGAAGAGAATATGAGGCTGTCAGACCACATGCGGGCAAAGGGAGCTAACTCCAGGGAAGAGGAGGAGAGAGGCATACCACTAATGGTAATTATGACTTAGTTTTTTCTCTATATTTTATCTAGACTTCTGCAGGTACGTTCAGAGAACGAAGAGAGAGGGCAAAGGTTATTCCAGAGGTTAATTTACGCCAATAATTTCTTACATTAACAATCTAGCTTCAAACCCAAAAAGCCTGTGCAAAACTTCAAAACTAATTTTCCTTAATCCAAAATAAATGTAAATTAGGCTCATCCAAATGTGATACCCATACTTTTAAGTCCCAAACAAAACATTGTTATGGCCAAAACCAAACATTTAATCATATGCATTCTCTATTTAAAGATTATTTAGTATTGACTTCATTTCAAATCCTATTTCAATACTTTTTTCATTGTTTTAGATAGCTTAAGAGTAAATGAGATGACCTTTTCAAGGCTTTAGTTAAGCAGCAGGGAAATGTTGTACTAGTCTCAAAGGACCATGTTCACTCATTTGCAGTCTAAAACTAGATTAGCGTTTGCGGGATACCGCAAAAGCAGAGCAGCCCCGGAACTTTGGGTTTCGCCTTACCCTGTTCCGCCTTTTACAGGCCTCACCAAATTGGGAATTTTCTCGTGACCTTGACCTTTGACACTCAAGGTCACACAATCAATGAACACATTTCATTGAGTATAACATTATTGTAATGAAATAAAGTGTTAAAAATTAAATTAATCCATTTTCTCCATATATGTTGACCTTGCTGTGACCTTGACCTTCGACAGTTCGTACTCAAAACTTTTTTAAAATGTTGTACTTCTGAAGAGATAATATATACAAAATCTAAACTTCATAGCACAAAAACTTTTCAAGTTATTGTGTTTACAAGGAATTGCAATAACTCATATCTCATGACCTTGACCTTTGACCTTCAAGGTCACACAATAATTGAACACTTTTTATTGAGTATAACAATCATGTATTGATTAAAAGTGATCATAGTTAAAATTAAGCATTTTCGCTAAACCATGCTTAAGTCATGACCTTGCTGTGACCTTGACCTTTGTCAGATTGTAGCCAAAACCTTTTCAAAATTTTTTACTTTTCCAAGGATGATATATACCAAGTTAGAGCTTCATAGCACAAAAACTTTTCAAGTTACCGTGTTTACAAAGAATTTTGTGGTGATTTTATAACTCGTGACCTTGACCTTTGAACTTGAAAGTGAACATGTCATAATGATTCCCTGGAAGTATTAACATTTAGACATGTTCATGAGTTCTGAAAAGCTAAATGGGATAAAGTTATACCCCAATTTAGTGCATTTTGTAATAACTCATATCTCATGACCTTGACCTTTGACCTTCAAGGTCACACAATCATTGAACACTTTTCATTGAGTATAACAATCATGTATTGATTAAAAGTGTTCATAGTTAAAATAAAGCATTTTCGCTAAAACATGCTTACGTCATGACCTTGCTGTGACCTTGACCTTTGACGGATTGTAGCCAAAACCTTTTCAAATTTTTTTACTTTTCCAAGGATGATATATACCAAGTTAGAGCTTCATAGCACAAAAACTTTTCAAGTTATCGCGTTTACAAGGAATTCTTAGAGTGAATACATAGCTCGTGACCTTGACCTTTGACCTTGAAAGTGAACGTGTCAAAATCGTTCCCCCAAGGTATGAGTAGTAAGGTATGAATAAGAGTTCTGGAAAGCTTAGGGGGAAAAAGTTATAGCTAGTAGTACGAGTGCGGCGGCGGCGGCGGCGGCGATGGAAACTTCACAAAATAGAGCCATGGGCTCTGTAGCTCATCAGACTTTTGATTAAAATATGTTTTGACCCCTGTGACCCCATTTGGGGTCATGGGGTCACGAAATCTACAATTCAGAATCCCCATTTGCCAAGGAGTCTACACACAACTTTTCAGCTCTCTAGACATTTTGGAACTGGAGAAGAAGATGAAAACAGGCTTTTGAGATTTTGACCCCTGTGACCCCATTTGGGGTCAAGGGGTCACCAAATCTAATATTTAGAATCGTTATTGTCCAAGGAGTCTACACACAACTTTTCAGCTCTCAAGACCTTTTGGAACTGGAGGAGAAGATGAAAGTAGGTTTTTAAGGTTTTGACCCCTGTGACCCCATTTGGGGTCATGGGGTCACGAAATCTACAATTTAGAATCCCCATTGGCCAAGGAGTCTACACACAACTTTTCAGCTCTCTAGACATTCTGGAACTGGAGAAGAAGATGAAAATAGGCTTTTAAGGTTTTGACCCCTGTGACCCCATTTGGGGTCATGGGGTCACGAAATCTACAATTTAGAATCCCCATTGGCCAAGGAGTCTACACACAACTTTTCAGCTCTCTAGACCTTTTGGAACTGGAGAAGAAGATGAAAATAGGTTTTTAAGGTTTTGACCCCTGTGACCCCATTTGGGGTCATGGGGTCACGAAATCTACAATTTAGAATCCCCATTGGCCAAGGAGTCTACACACAACTTTTCAGCTCTCTAGACATTCTGGAACTGGAGGAGAAGATGAAAGTAGGTTTTTACGGTTTTGACCCCTGTGACCCCATTTGGGGTCAAGGGGTCACGAAATCTACAATTTAGAATCCCCATTGGCCAAGGAGTCTACACACAACTTTTCAGCCCTCTAGACCTTTTGGAACTGAAGAAGAAGATGAAAATAGGTGTTTAAGGTTTTGACCCCTGTGACCCCATTTGGGGTCATGGGGTCACGAAATCTACAATTTAGAATCCCCATTTGCCAAGGAGTCTGCACATCAAATTTCAGCTCTCTAGAGTCATTGGTTTCGGAGAAGAAGATGAAAATGTGAAAAGTTTACGGATGGACGGACGGACGGACGGATGGACGGACGGACGGATGGACGGACGGACGGACGGACGGACGGACGCCGGACGCCATGCCATGCCATAAGCCCATAGGGTCTTTCAGACCTGATGAGCTAAAAATGTGAGGTCTAAAAATGGATTCATGATTTCTTTGCATGATTACAATTCTCATCAACAATAACTTTGATATAATACATTTGGGGTAACACTTGGAACATGGGCGCCACTTATTTGACATAACTGTTGAAATAAGTTAGCTGATTTCCGATTTAGTTGCCAAAGTGGCACTTGTGCTGGGATATCAAATGCAGCCCTGATGAATAACAGAAACTATTTCTAATCTAATTGAAGACTTAAACTCACATGATGACAGATGTCAATTGCATCAGCAAATCTTCTTGCCTTCATGTAGTTGAATGCCAGTTTGTACCCTGAAAGATGAAAGATGTGTTGTTTGATTGACAGGAGAGAAAAGATATATAGTACTCGTACAGTTAGTAACTTATCATGTTCCAGTGCTCCAGATAAGCTGCGTATCTGAATATTCTATGCAAACAAATCCTTAGAATCCCAATTAGTTAAAACGCTTGGAGTACAGATACACATTTTCATTAAACCCCAAAAGAATAAAATAGCTTGCGCACAGTACGCAGCGATTGTAAACAAAAGCGTTGTCGAACCTAGAATTGTCACAAATGGATATCATAACCAGTGTATAAAATAGATTGAAAACCTAGCCTGTCCTGAAAATTAATTTGTCAATTCCTTAGGGGAAAATAAAGAAATCTTTTGAAAAGTTACCAGTCCTGACCAAATAGTAACCAGTCCTGGCAAAAAAGTAGCCAGTCAAGGACTGGCGGACGGGCTATATTTTAAACACTGTCATAACTCTTCAAAATATCAATGTCCAGTGCTTTAAACATGTTCGTAAGTATCATAACATTTTGTCTGAAATCAGGGCAGTACAATTTTACTGATGTACACTATAAAAAACAACACTACTCAATTGTTACCAAAACAGGGTGTAAATACTCAATAGGTTCAAAAATTATCTGGAGCACTATAAACTATATACATTCATTAGATTGAAATTGAAATGGTAACATGATGGCTGCCAGCTGTCTAATGATCTGACTGCCTAAGACTAGTTTTCCCCTGCCTTAAACTGGTAACAAAACATGAGACAAACAGGGCTGTGGTCAGACCATTTAGATAAAACTTTACAAACTTTATGTTATCTTTATTTGGAAACTTATATTCATCTCTAAACATTTGATTGATATCAGACGGATGTTACTGTTATACTTGACCGTACCTATGACTGGATTGTTCTTGTTGCCGTACTTCCAGGCGTTCTCGTAGTTGTGGGCTGCGTCCTTGTATGACTGTTCCTTCTCCATGATAAAGCCCATGTACTCATAGGCCTTGCAGCAGGACTGAAATAGCAGGAGTTTATGATGAAACACAACACAACAAAAACTAAGTCAATAATACATTTATTGAATATTGGGGTTGGGGGATTCCCAGTACAATATTAACGAGAATACGGTATAAAAAAGAATACTGTAATAGTCACTCTTAAAGCAATGAATTGCTGGGTTACATACTGAGTGCTATTGTATGGTAAAAGGCCAAACTGTTACATATGATGAAAGGCAACTGAAACAAAGGATTTCAAGATCACTACTGCGCATGCTCAGAAGTCTTGCGCATGCTCAGTCGCTATGTACAGACTACAGAATCTACGAAAATGGAATAAACTAGACGGCAATAAAAACGAATTGCATATACATATGGCAAACTTACAATATGTGCATCTTTGACAAGGATCGACCTATGATGTATTAAATGACATTGAATAAATCCAAATTGAAAACATGTAATACTAAAAGGTAATTACGTAACCAAATGTGTTTAATTAATGATAGGACTATGTTGTGATTCATCATAAACAGCACTCGCAGAGCTTCAAATTGTGAAGGATTTGATTATCTCGAAGAAAGTGCATATTAGGACTTATTATTATTCAAATGTGATAAAATAAGTCATGACATAAATTACGATATATTGTAGATGTGTAATAAACCTTGGCGGTAATTTCTTTGCTTGGTTCAGAAAACCACATGACATCGGAATGTGGGACAGTTTCACGAGCTTCTCGAACTTCTGCTTTAGCATGGCCGAGTGCTTCTGGGCAGCATGCCAAAAGCTTGCAGCACGTGCAAAGTCGTGTACGTTGACAAAGCAAGCGGTGAATTAGTGCAAACTTGTCATTTCATCTATCTGACTTTGACACAAAAGAATGTAATTCTGCTTCAATTGATGTGTTTATATTGAAATTGATAGACTACATCAAAATAGTGATATTTCTGTTTGAGTATTGCTGTTTGAAACTGGCGCTACACAAAAGGTCTTTCACCAGTGTTTACCGTGACCAAGTTACACCATTATAATGTCTTTAAATTCTAATTATCAGAATTCTGGCTTTCTGAAGTTATGGATGATAAAGAAATTAACACACCCGCATGATGTCATATTGTTCAACAACACTTGTGCCAGTTAAAACGTATTTCCCTTGTTCTCGTTCTCAATCTCGCTTGGAAGGTATCATTTCACAGTTAAAAACAATATGACATCTCTGCTTGGGTATAATTTATTCCTCACTTGTTGAAGACATCAACTGTTTCATATCTACTGCTATATGTTTCATTGTGCTTGACCAAATAAAATGATGTCAGGATGCAGGCATAATTAACATGTATTATTGCCGCAATGTTCATGTAAGTGAATGTCTTTAAATTTTTTTAAATGAGAGTCAGAGAGTGAAAAACAAAATATCAAACTCAGTGCCAATTAATAACATTTTTAAGAAACTTTTGACTGGTATTTGTATTTTAATCGATTTTGATTTCAAAACCACTTATTCATTTCATAAAAATATTGTTATACAGAATGTATCTTTGTATTCTAAATACAATAACAAATTCTAAAGAAAATGTCTATGGAATAAATAGAGAATACAAAACGATGTCCTGGGGCCCCTTTCACAAAGCAACCTTTACAAAGGTTAACTTAACTCCCATTCTTTAACATTGAACTAAGGTTACCTTAGTGACTTACGATCCCCTTAGTGCTTTGTGAAAGGGGGCCCTGTTTAATAACATTTTTATGAAAGGAGTGAATGGTTTGGTATTTAACGAGCGAAAGCGAAATTTATTAAACGGGGCAGAGTTTAGTATTTTATTTATGAATGGCCTAATAACATCGTTGAAAATAAAGACATTTGCCTACATGATCGTCGCGGCCGGCCGCTTACATTGTGACATCATTCTTAACAATTATGACGTCATGATAACGTCACTTCATTCGGTCAGCGCACAATGTTATGACACATTGTACGATTTATTAAACAGCGATATCTTCAACGGAAGAGTAATAATAATTCATAATAAAAAAGGTCAAGGCAACAAAGGTAGAGTAAAGGATATCCAAAACTGTAAGAGTCGGTTGTGCTCAAAATTAGAAATAATGATTGCTGAAATGATAGAATGTGCCCAGCTTTTGAACATAAATTAATCTGCTAACTGAGAACAAATGACTTAATATCTTTTATTATGGTAGAACTTCACTGATTTCCTAAATACATTAACACAATGCTGTAGTATTGACAATAACGATTGGTATATCATGTGATCTTCAAAATCAAATTTAAAACCTAAATATATACATATTTCCTAACAACTTCTATAAAAGATTACTTCAGTTCAGATCGTAACTAATTTGGATGATCACTAAAAATATTTATGATTGGTGTATGCAAGCTCCTTAAAACCCTTTAAGCCCAAAGAAACAAGACACAAATACATTTGAGAGTCTATTTCCGAGCCTATGGGGATGATTGGTTCAACTAAAGTGGATTTTCTCCGGGAACTGGAAGATATTCTCTTCTGCTCCCCAGTGATTGGCTTACCTTGTTGTACTGCAGGCATCGTTTGAGGAGTTCGGTAGCCATATCGTACTTGCCGGACTGGATGTAGATGTCGGCTAGCAGCAACCAGCTCTTCTCCAAGTCCTCCGCATCCTGCAAACAGTCATTCTGACTTGGAAACACGGCTGAGGGTGTAGATAATAATAATAATGGGCATTTATAAAGCGCTATATCCATCATCATGATATCAAATCTTGTTTACTCCAGTTAAAGGGGCAGTAGCGTGTTTTTTGATAATTTTATATTTTACAACTTTCACTGATAATTGTAAGTTAATTCTAAATGTATTATTTTGACAGTGTCAAAAATCTCATTACGCTAGCCAATAATCCATAATCAGAGGACAAAGTATGAAGATTGACATAAAATCCACTGGCGGCCATTTTGTGTGAACACCTTTAATTCACTTTGTGTAAGAAAAAGGAATTGCATTGCTAAACTTTACATTTTATATTTGAATTATTACTGCTCCATTTAGTTTAAATATGTTGTCTTTCAATTAGGACCATTAATTTTCATTTTCCTGACATCACCTTATATTTCCCCGAAAAACGTGCTACTGCTCCTTTAAAGGGACAGTCCTATCAGGGTATTTTTGTTGAAACAAGATTCAAGAGTACTTTCCTTTACATCCTTCTATATGACAATAGCATGATCATTTCACACTTATTTTATATATGTCAATGAGGGTAATGATAATGGACACATGATATTCATTGAGGGAAAACCAAGGTCAATATCATATGCCCAATGTCGACAAATCATTGGATCAACCGAATCTGAAGTCTATAATTGTTTTATTATATGAAAAATGTCCCTGAATTTTTTTTCATCAGTGAAAATAAGCGATTCCCTCTAAAGCCTGAAATATAAGGGACATAACTATGATTCAGCATAGTCACAAAGCGATGCCTATTGCTTGATTTACAGTGTTACATGTGATGTACAGAGTGCAAGACCAGATTTTCTCAAATCTATTTTAACCACCAGAATTCCTTGGATTACTATATCAACCTCTCGCGACTGACATAGGTTGACCTTGCTTGACATCAGTGCTGTCATGTGACCAAGTTGTCCAATCAGAAAGAGAGAGATAATCCATTCATTATATTCATATAGTAACATAAGATATGATACATGTCAAGATGCGCTATTTTAAGGGTACCTGATGGGACAAAAGAATGCTCTTAATAAACATCTGGATTTTTGGATAAATAATCAGTTTTATAATCTGTGATATATATCAGAATATAGACATCATTATAGACAGAGTTAAACAAACCTGTATGTTCCGGCTATCTTTGTAAACACACTTAAAAATTTAAAAATAATTTAAAATGCATTAGGTTCTTATTTTTATCAAACTGCACGATTTAAAGTCAGTGATACGTATTACAATCCAGACATTTATCACGATACATATAAAGTCAGATTCTCTATACATCGACATATCCTATAACTCTACTAGCAGACAAGGATTAAACATACCTGCATGGTCCAGCTGTTTTTGGAAACACGCTTGAGCTGGTTCCGAGCCCGAGGCGTCTGCTTCAGAACCATGTAGGCAGCCGCCATTCCGTACAGCGCCCCAACGTGGTCACGCTGAAATCATTCACTCACAAGTCACATATACCTTCTCATAAACATCATACATACCTCATCGAAGTTCTACATTGGTGTGTTGCAGAAGATAAATTTATGATTTGATATTATACAATTGTTGACTGGTGATGAGGTCAATACCTGTTTTCATAGACCCGAGAAAACAAATTTTGACCGAGGACTATATTGTTTTCCTCGGGTCTATAAAAACAGGTTTTGACCGAATTCACCAGTCTATAATTGTTTTATTATGTCTCAGTTAAAAAAAAAAGGGAAATAGAAAATACAAGCATGAAACGTCATATCGGCTCGATTGTTGGCAAGGACGGGTCAATGACGTCATGAAACAACGGTTTGACAACATCGGCTCTATTTTTAGTAACTCAAGCCGATATCACTTTTGGTCGGATTTGGGGTCACGGGGTCAAGTCAATATCTCTTTCTGTTGACTGTCATGTGACCGGTTCTCGACCAATCGGAAAATTAAGTTCACATAACAATTCAAAAAGTTACAGCCTGGTATATCATTGTCCTGGTTTATCATTGTGACATGTATCATTGCATATATATAAATATATGCACTATCATTATTATAACTGTCATTTAAAACAAGGGATGTAGCTTAGTTGGTAGAGTGTTTGTTCTCCAACCGTAGGACCAGAGTTGAACTTCCAGCAAGTCATAAAGCAACTTTTAAAGATATAATTACCTTGGAGTTCAGCAGTATAAGGATTGAACAAAGCACAGAAAATTTCGGCAATTAAAAATTACTGAGGACCATAAAGATTTATTATCATTAGCGTTGATAATGATAAGAATATTTTTTTATCAAGCAGGGAAACCTGTTGCATGTGAATATATAATTCTCTTAAACTAAATGTCAAGTGTCCAAAAAACTGAGAATCTGTGTTGTTGTATCTGTGTACCGGTATTTATTATATGATTGGCTGTGAAGTACCGAGATCTATCAATGAAAATAAACCGTGTTATCAGTCACTAGTGACAATAACAATGGAACGTGTTATCAGTCACTAGTGACTGATAACAACAATGGGCTGACGTCATCGAACAATGCTCTGACGCAATGACACGCTCATGACGTCATGTTGTTGCTTAGGCGACGGGCTCTCTTTGGAGCCCACTCAACGTAAATGCGCTTCAAGTTTGTAAGAAATCCAACGACTATATCATAAAATAAATAGAAAATGTGTCTTTTCTTGACAAACACCATGTTTATCTCCTCTCGTGAGGCAGAAAGTTTTATATTATCACTCTAAGGCTGCGCCACTCGTGAAAATATAAACTTTCTTCCTCACTCGATGAGATAAACATGGTATTTGTCAAGAAAAGACAAATATCCTCTAAGTATTTCCTGTATATCAAAATGTTTGTACCTCATTTGCCGCGATGTCCATGAATGCGGAGAGAGCCTTCTCTACATTTGCCTTCTGTTTGGAGGCGATGAGCGCCATGTTGACCAACAGTCTGGGTCGAATATCTCCAGGTTTCGGCTTCACCTCCTGAAAATCGAATACAAGCATCAAGTTAACTAAGACCAGCAGCATATTTTTTTGGGTTTCTCATCTCCTAAGTCCTTCTGGGGGTCGAAAATAAATTCAAGAAATAAGAAAATAAAAGTATTGTGTATTTGATAGATAAATGGTTATGTCATGATAAGCAGTGTTGTTCCTAGATCAGCTATGGTGGTTATTTTGGCAATATTTTAGCAGATGGCCCTTTACAATGGTAAAAGTATCCTACATCTTATAATTCTAAAGACGCCAAGCTAAAAGGGTGGGCAAATGAGCCCCTCTAGAAACGACACTGGTAAGGATAGTGTAAAGTGAAAAGTCAATTGAGAATTAACTTAAACTTCTCCCTGCTAGTGTCGTCAAAAACTTTTAAAAAATCCAGCAACCAGAAGGTTAAAGGATCACAAAGAAGGTGAAAGGATCACAAAGAATGCAAAAATCACTTGCATGAAAAAAACTTTATTTGTAAAACTTAGCCATGTGTAAACACGTATCAATAAAAAAAAGAAAGTTTATTTGCCATTCATACCCGGAGCAGTTTCTCTGCGGTTCTAACAGCCATTTGCTCGCTGTCTGCCTTCTCTCGATCAGTCGACAAACTGAAATGCAGGAAATATTTCAATTTGGTGATTGACATTGCAGAAATTTAGTCTGAAAGCTAAACTTTTTCGGATGAATGTTCAGAAATATTGCATTTACTAGGACACAGGACAGGTAGTTTAACACCTTGGAGTCTAAAAGGGACAGTAGCATGTTTTTAAGGGGAATATAAGGTGATGGCAGGAAAATGAAAATAAATGGTTCAAATTGAAAGACAATGTATTTAAACTCAATGAAGCAGTAATAATTCAAATACATAACGTAAAGTTTAGCAATGCGATTCCTTTTTCTTACACAAAGTGAATTAAAGGTGTTCACACAAAATGGCCGACAATGGATTTTATGTGAATCTTCATACTTTGTCCTCTGACTATGGATGATTGGCTAGTGTAATGATATGTTGACACTGTCAAAATAATACATTTAGCATTAACTTAAAATTATCAGTGAGATATTTAGAATATAAAATAACCAAAAAACATGCTACTGCCCCTCTAAGGGTTTACTCTGGCTGCGTGATCAAAATATACCTAAGATGGGAGTAATTACTTCCTTGCCAGGCATTCATCATGAAAAGAAAATAACAGCTTGAACTGATGCTGCACTTTAGCTGCCTAAAAATAGTTAATGTATTTGTAATAGGGACAATGAAGATTTTTTTTTCATCAGTATCACAAAAGACAATTTTTTTCCATTATACGGCATGAGATCAGGGGAAGGGCAATATTAAGTAACTATCATCCCTCCGAACAGAGTTGATCATAATCAGACTGTTAAGTATACTAAATATTTGGAAAGAGAACTTTATATTGATCATGCTTGAAAACAGTATTGCCCTAGGGCAAAATATATCTTTTTCATAGTGACGTCACGTAATAAACAATGATTTGACGTCATTGTTCACCTATGACGTCACAATCTATACGGGCCGCCGCCCGCTAGTCTGCCTATGCTGAGAAGTAGGTTTTGAGCATTTTCTTTAATTTTGGGACTAAGGTAATAAACAGAATATTATATTCGTGCCCATGACATACTATGTTTACGACACTCGTGTCTAAATATCAGTATATCCCTCACTCTCGCTCAGGAAATACTAATATTTCGCCACTCGTGTTGTAAACATAGTATGGACACTCATATAATATCCATATATAGTATATACTAATCGTGTGTCTCTTGCAGTACAATTTCGAAATCCAAAAATTACTCATTGTGATCCAACAGCCACATTAACTATCATATACACGGACAGGCTCCTGAGGTTAATATTGAATCAATTTTTTTATAACGAGGAATATCGCTGACTGTACTATGTACCCTAAGGAAACAAGAGATCTGAATTAATAACTGTATGCAACTGAATGAAATTGGACAAAGAACTGAACTGAATTGTTGCAATATTTGCAATATGGGAAATGATCCATAACAAAATATTCAATCAGAAATAACTCAATCAAAATGAACAATAATGTAAATGAAACAAATTGAAAAATGTTTCAATGTATAACATGACAATTCAGTTGGAATTGTGGGAAGGTGGAAAAGGGATTGCAGCGGCAATATCGCAGCTGCTAGTATTATTGCAGGGAGAAAGCCTGCAACACCATTGTGGCTATGCATTGCGGTGAAACCTGCGGGCATCGGCTGAAACTAGCGAACCATGGGTGGTACTACACTGAAATTCATTATAGCATTGCACCCAAACCTGACTGCGTCTAAAACAGTTCTACAGATAACCAGACAAAGTTGCCAAGCCCCTGGCGGGATTCGAACCACAGACCTCTTGACGTGAAGCGAACAAGCTAACCACTGCGTTATCCCACCCCCCAGCTTTTAAGAAGATAGTTCCTATTTCATGGTAGCTGTTTTTTTTTCAGACAGAACACTGTTGTAAAATCTTCATTTACCGGTAGTTATTTGATATTACTCTCAAAACTATCTTCTCTTTTCAGTAGACGATGTAAGCAACAACAAACCTTAAGCTCCATTCAATGTAAATATTTCATCAACTGAACAAGAACAAACAGAAATAAATGAACAACAACAAAATTTTCTGAGTAAAACTTATTCACCAAACAAATCAAATTAATCAATTAATACAGAAATTGGGTCTGTAGCTCATCAGTCTTTGTACAATTTGTTTTTTCCATTAGTTTGACGACTTCGACGTGAAATATTAAATTCCTGGTATCTTCACAAACAAAGATGTTAGTCTGAACATTTTAACTTGCCACAAACAAATATTTTATCACTGAGATACCTTCTCAATATTTCAACAATTCTGGAGAAGTTGAAAATATGAAAAACTTACAGAAGACAACCAAGTTGAACTCAGTTGGATGCCCAATGACCCTCATAATGGAGATAGTTAATTATAATTTTTTGAATGAAGCAATCTAGTTAAAACTAGCCGTAATGTATACGCCCCTAAGTCCTCAAGTTACATCTAGCTACTAACCCACCCGGTCTGTGTCACGCATGCGTGGAAATCAGCCAATGAAAAAAGAACTTAGGGGACGTATACATTACAGCTAGTTTTAACTAGATTGTGAATGAAGGAAACACAACGAAACGAGAAATATAAAACCAAAACAGGAATACAGTTTGTACCTGAGCAAGAGGTAAAGGGGAGGCCTGAAATATTGAAGAGTACAACAAAGAAGTTGTAAATCCATGCCATACATCTTGAAGTAATTGCTGAAGGACTAAATTCCAAATCCATAACTTTCACCTGAATTTTGAGATTCTATCAGAGAGTTCTATTTGCCACAAATAATAATGATATGTTTTCTATGATTTAATTTTCAAAAAATGTTTCAACTATTTTTGAACTTTCCAAAAAACTTATTTGATAGGCCTTTCTCTTGATAACTCTTGATAACTCTTAAACAATAGCTGACAATATTCTTAGCATCTACTTGCTGACAGCTCATACTTCTGTAAAGCAATTGTCAAAACTAGTACACACTGAATGATGCCTGATGTGACGGATATTCATCAGGAGGTTAAATGTCATGTCAACTGAGATCTTCAAGCTCTGAAACGACTTGCCTATCACTTGTGGATGTTTAATTGATGTCATGACTTGGGTCATCTTCATTCATTTCTCTACTTGTTTTTAATTCTGTTATGAACTTCTTAAAAGCAACATTTGTAGGAAAATCTTCCCATAATGACACTATGTCCTTGTGGATCATCTTGTGAGACTTTTCCAAGTTAAAACTTTAATAAATCAAAGACATATTCCTTTCAAAAAATAACTTAAATTTAAAATTCAATCTGCAATATTATGATGATAATTCTTTCTGAACCTGTAAACTTTCAAATTTGACACTTATACCATTGTTCCACAGTGGTTGAGCTGAAAGGGTTGTTATCAAGGGCCCTTTTATAACAAGGCAAAAGTGAGCGCGGCTCACATACCCCCGCTTTAGTTTGACCGCCTTCACGTAACATTAATTTGAAAATTTATGATTATGACTTAGAACACAATGATCTTGCAACCCTAAAAACTATTTCACTTCAAATCATCCCCGGCCATGTAGTTTTTGAATAAAATTCTGGGAACCCTGGAATTACCCCTAAAGGGCACAACAGCACTATACAGTCGAACTTTGTTTTGGTTACAGGTGAAAATCGTCCGGATAGCAAATCGTCCGGTTAACTGGGTAATTTTTCTTAAGAAATATAGACACATTGTTTGAAAAATCTTTGTCCGTAAGGTGAGATTTATGGATATACGGAGTCTGGGTTGAAGTGTGCAAGTCATTTGGTATTTATATATGCTCCGGAAACAAGACAAAGTAAAAAATTTTGACCGTTTTTGGTCAAAATTTCAAAAATTATTTGGACCATTGAGTTGAAACCCCTTAAAGGCACATCAGCACCATATAGGCTACTTCCATACCAAATTTGAAGTTTCTAAGTGGTATAGTTTTTCAGTTATGCTCCGGAAACGAGACAAAGTCCAAAAATCGGACCGTTTTTGGTCAAAATTTCAAAACTTATTTGGACCATTGAGTTGAAACCCCTTAAAGGCACATCAGCACCATATAGGCTACTTCCATACCAAATTTGAAGTTTCTAAGTGGTATAGTTTTTCAGTTATGCTCCGGAAACGAGACAAAGTCCAAAAATCGGACCGTTTTTTGTCAAAATTTCAAAAATTATTTGGACCATTGAGCTGAAACCCCTAAAAGGCACCACAGCACCATATAGGCTACTTCCATACCAAATTTTAAGTTTCTAAGTGGAATAGTTTTTGAGTAATGCTCCGGAAACGATTTCGGAAGGACGGACGCACGGACGGACGCACGGACGGACACGCGGAGCGCTATATACCCCCGACTACGTCGTAGCGGGGGTATAATGAAGGTCTAATCTGGGGTCATGGTATATTCTACGGACTCTACTATAAATAATTATTCTTTACATTATCAGACAAATCAGCTGATATGATATAATTGTTTGAGGTTTAATAATAACATTAACACAGGCATTATTAAGACGACAAAATGTTCCAATAGGGATAAGCTCATGGGCCCTTTATCCATAATGCAGGTGATGGTCCGAGAAGGTAATCTATTGCAGGGAATACACACCTGGACTCTCCCTCCATGGACTCGAAGACCTCGCCGCCGACTGTGTCGCTGTCGGGGTTTAGACAGATCTCAATCATGTTATACACCCCCTGGTTACCCCAGTCCGAGTCTTTACGTGCCTTGTTGAACAGTTTCAGAGCTGTGTTTGAGTTGCCAGTGTACCTGAAGCATGATGACATTTAGAGATAATTTCAGAAAGGGGAGTCCATTTGTTCATAGCCTTATTCTGTTTAAAGGATTTTACAATAAACTTATCAATATCAAATGAAATTGGTGTTTACAGGTATGCATTGACTGTTTGCGAATATTAAAAACCAAAGATAAAGTTAAATTGAAACATTCACACCTTGCAATTGATATTAAACTTACACCTTTTTATGTCAAAGGGAAATCCCGAACTTTAATGAGGTCAACGGTCACGTGACCAAGTGACGTCATAAGAGCGAGTCTTTGCTTGTTGTCGGTGCCAGTGGTGATCCAGACAGTGCGATTGCTACGTTTATCCTGATATTTGACTCGGGATTCATATTTGTCAATAAAGTTCAGATAATTGGTGAAAGCAGTGCAGTTTTCGATGATGTGAAAATCTATCGATTTAAAAAAAATTACAGTTTGATTGGATATTGTTTTGTCGGAACCGCTCCGACCAAGTTACAATCGACTGTCAGCAGATAGATCTACGGACACTTGGAGAGGATACACATAGTCTGTTCACAGACATACTAATATATAAACATTCTATTGAAGGATATTTGTACAACCAAGTATGGAAATTGTTTGTAATTAGAATAGATGTTTGTAGCGAGTCTTTGACATCGTGCTTGAATGCTGCGACATGAAACAGCTGATTACAGTACTGGTAGAGTTATCGTTCTTGGTATCAATGTGATTCAATGCCACGGCTCAGACTAGAAAGGTTGTTCAAACTAAAAACAGGTTAACTTTACTCACATACAAGTTTGTTTTAATGTATTCCTTATACGTTCTTCGTCTAGATTTGATCATTCTTATCCGTTGAAGTTGGACAAAATTGACAGGTTTTTCCAGTTTTCGTTTACTGCAGTAGGGGCTATGCCGTGAGTGTTTTCAAGACCTGTATTTATATGAGGCTCACGACGGGTGGGGTACTTCATGACGAATGTTCATCAAGTAGATCTATCAAATTAGATTAATTCAGGTTTTATATAATTTAATTTCAGGAATAACAGTGATATTAATAAATGATACAATTAAGAATAATTGCGACATACACAATAAAAAATGAATCAATAATTGAATTGGGTACTAATTCAAGTTTGTCTGCAAATGAATGAATCTAGATTGGATATATATATATATATATGTCTTAGATTTATCAATAAGTCATAATATTAAAGAAAAAAGGAGTTTGTGCCCAGTTGAGAATACATTACAAACGATGCACATACAAAAAAATTTTAAACCTTGCTAGACAGACTTTTGTACACATGTAATATATTAATATACACAATTCTTCATAACATAAAATTCATTCAAAAGTGACATGAATCATGATTTTTTAAATGAATATTCCCTTTAAAAAAGACAGTAATTCAAATTATTGGCAACTGCACAAAACCAGGAAATTACACAGTAGGAAGAAGAAATTAGAATTTAAATATAAGATACTCATTGCATCTTGATCTTGATTTTCAACCCATTGAGGAATTAGCAGTACTACAACAGTAAAAATATATATTTCAGTGAAAAGAAAAATAAGCCCTAATGATTATGTGTTTACATCAGATTTTGCCTTGATTTCTGGTTGAACATAAAACCATGTATTTCATGAAATATGCAATACAATATGTTGATAATTTGAAAAGATTTGTTATAAAAAATCATGAGACAGTGGAACCTTCAAACACTACATATATTATGATATAAATCACATTTTCAAATTTTATTTTAATTTCATTTGATTTAGATTGTGCATTGTTTCATTTTTTATTATTGATTTTAGAAAGAGTTGTAGTGATGAATACCTTTAATTGACTTTTTATTTTCCATTGACCTCTGGTGAACACAGTAAAAGGAAATGTAATGATTTATAGATTTGTAAACTGTAGTTATTCTCAGACAAAATAAGTTAGTGTATATTCAAATCAATGGATGCTGATTCTTTGCACTTCAGTTTGGGAAGTGCTCTTGTTTGTCAATTGTATATTTTAGGGTGAAAAATACTAAAATAATAGAGGTAAATTAAAACTGTTACAAAGTTAATAAAGGCCTAAGAATGATACAAAGATATTATCCTATTGCTTCTTTTTCTGAAAACAATTTTTTCTAAAAAAAAATACTTAACACACAAATATTTATAAAATGCTAGTTTTGATCATTAGTAAGAACTTCTATAAGCTAGCTGAAGCCTGAACGACTTTGAACTTAATTTTTTCTGAGCAATGAGAAATTTTTGTGAATGTCTTTTGAAATTATTCTTTCTATATATGATAATTTTCCAATAACGACAATACATTTTGAATTTGAAAAGCAAATTCTAGTTTTATTTGTTCAAAGAGTTCATGTCAACAATATGATCCACACTTCGGGAGCCTCACGGCTTTCGGAGTCACTTCTAAGCACATTTTAGC
The DNA here is from genome assembly GCA_916613615.1 of Steromphala cineraria. Lineage (NCBI taxonomy): Eukaryota > Metazoa > Mollusca > Gastropoda > Trochida > Trochidae > Steromphala > Steromphala cineraria. The sequence continues at coordinate 13,632,503 of OU744729.1, forward strand.
ATCGTTATATAAACAAATAAAAGCTGATCGGTCAAACGAACGAGCGCTATTTCAAATGGACGTGTACGTCTCAAAGACATTATTTATAATATGTGCACTGCTTTACGATTTAAATATAATGAATGTTTATTGACACGTCGGACATGTAAAAATAAATGTAGGGCAAAACTAACCGAGGTTCAGATACCAACCGAGATCGCCCGAACTTCGGACACTTTTGATTAGGAGCTGAGGCAGTTATACTAATTCCTGCAAGCCATTTGATTCAAACGTTTCTTTCCAATCTGTTTTGCTACCTATTTCTTTCAAATAACATTTTATTATCGGACATATTATTCAACGAACGTTTTCAAAATACGAACAATTTATATACGATTCATGGAAGAAATTGGCAAAATATTAATTCTTAGTTGATTCCAACCAAGCCTTATCTACATGTAAGAACTAATCACTAGAATGTCATCGTCTCGCGTATGTGTAGAGCTCCTTGCGTAATGACTGTCATGACTCGCTCTTATGACGTCACTTACGGAAATAGCCGAACTGCGACGGGAAAATATGCATACGGTCAGCCATGTCGTCAACTTTTCGATGTTTCGGGCAATAAACGTGAAAAAATATGTTTGTCTCTAAAATGTTGTTCTTAACTGATTTAAATGTTGCAAAGGATTTGAATTAGTTGTTAATAATTGTTTATTGTAAAATCCTTTAAGAAAGATGTGATCATGATAGAAACCCCTTATTGGTACACATGACATCTAAGCAAAGACAGATGCTTGGATTAAAGGCCAGCAAAGAGAGATCCAGTCTAGTACTGCTTAACAACGATACAATGGCGCTACAACATATATTATTACCCTGAAGGAATTATACTTACAAGTCAGCTTACTAACCAGAAAGGTTCTTATGCTCCCCATGTTCAGGTACCCATTTAAACAGCTGAGTGATCTGAGTGTAAAGTGGATGAAGTGTCTTGCCCAAGGACAGTAAACAGTGTTAAGCCCCAGTTAAAAATTGTTGGTGTCTCCACCAGGATACGAACCCGAGCCTTTGACGTGACAGGCCAGCAGGCTAACCACTACACCGCCCGGCTCAGCTGTTTCCATATCTATCTCTTGCCATTCATAAAGTCCCTTGCAGAAACTGAAGCCGGCTTCCATGTCTATCTCTTGCCATTCATAGAGTCCCTTGCAGAAACTGAAGCCGGCTTCCATATCTATCTCTTGCCATTCATACTATCATAGAGTCCCTTGCAGAAACTGAAGCCGGCTTCCATGTCTATCTCTTGCCATTCATAGAGTCCCTTGCAGAAACTGAAGCCGGCTTCCATGTCTGTCTCTTACCATTCATAGAGTCCCTTGCAGAAACTGAAGCCGGCTTCCATGTCTATCTCTTGCCATTCATAGAGTCCCTTGCAGAAACTGAAGCCGGCTTCCATGTCTGTCTCTTACCATTCATAGAGTCCCTTGCAGAAACTGAAGCCGGCTTCCATGCCTATCGCTTACCGAGTCCCTTGCAGAAACTGAAGCCTGCTTCCATGTCTATCTCTTAGCATTCATAAACTCCCTTGCAGAAACTGAAGCCGGCTCCCATATCTATCTCTTAGCATTCATAGAGTGCCTTGCAGAAATTGAAGCCGGCTTCCATGTCTATCTCTTACCATTCATAAAGTCCCTTGCAGAAACTGAAGCCGGCTCCCATATCTATCTCTTAGCATTCATAGAGTGCCTTGCAGAAACTGAAGCCGGCTTCCATGTCTATCTCTTACCATTCATAAAGTCCCTTGCAGAAACTGAAGCCGGGTTCCATGCCAGTCCTGGAGGAGGAGTTTTCTGCCATCTCCAGGAACTTGGGCACCTCGTCCAGTTTGCCTGCCCTTCTCATCAGGTCCACCAGACGGGCCAGGGCATCGTAGTTGTCTGCAAGGGAAATAGATAGGAGGTTCTCGGAGAAAGCAGACTTGTGAAAATCAGTGGGGAATATCAATACTGTATTTCAGTGGGGAATATCAATACTGAATATCAGTAGGGAATATCATTACTGTATATCAGTGGGTAATTTATCAATACTTAATATCAGTGGGGAATATAAATTCTGCATATCAGTGTGGAATATCAATCCTGAATATCAGTGGGGAATATCAACTGAATATCAGTGTGGAATATCAATACTGAATATCAGTGTGGAATATCAATACTGAATAACAGTGGGGAATATCAATACTGAATATCAGCGTGGAACATCATTGCTGTATATCAGTGGGGAGTATCAATACTAAATATCAGTGTGGAATATCAATACTGTATATCAGTAGGTAACATCAATACTGAATATCAGTGGTGAACATCATTGCTGTATATCAGTGGGGAATATCAATACTGAATATCAGTGGTGAATATCAATACTGAATATCAGTGGGGAATATCAATACTGAATATCAGTGGGGAATATCAATACTGAATATCAGTGGGGAATATCAATACTGAATATCAGTGGGGAATATCAATACTGAATATCAGTGGGGAATATCAATACTGAATATCAGTGCAGAATATCAATACTGAATATCAGTGGGGAACATCATTGCTGTATATCAGTGGGTAATATCAATATTGAATATCAGTGTGGAACAATATAATGAAATCGAATCAAATACTGGACTTATTTTGTCTGTTGCGACGTTTCGCCCGATACCATCGAGCGAAACGTCGCAACAGACAAAATAAGTCCAGTATTTGATTCAATTTCATTATATTGATAATACAACTGGGTGAATGAAAATATTCATAATTATATCAGTGGGAACATCATTGCTATATAAGACTAACTGACCAGGTCTGAGCTGCAGCAACTGCTGGAAGTGGAACATGGCCGAGTCGTACTCGTTCTTGCGGAACATCAGGTCAGCTAACATCTGGGAAAACAATGAGCAATATTCAGGTCACAACAATAACAATGCCATGCAGTTTTTTAAATCTTTTTCCGACTTTTCTTGTTCAGTTATAACCCATGTTATAAAATCTATATAGAGTTATCTTGTTCAGTTATAACGAAAGACATCAAATTATATCATTTATATGAAAATATTTTCAAAAACCACCAGAAAAAAAGATAGATATATAAACTCAAAATCAATAATATAGAAACAAAAATCAATAGGACTAAAAAGATTTATATATAGATGATATAAATAATTTGAAATATGTCATACAATAGTATCTGAAATTTTATCGTCCACTGAATCAAGAATAAAGAAAGAAAGTAATTGACTTGATAACAAGCTGGAATGATTTGTTATACATACAATGGTAGCAGCGTCATTGTCCTTGTCATTGCGGAGTAGAGCCATGAGCTGGTGCTGACAAGAGTCCAGGTCCTCGGTGGTCAGGTACAGTCCCGCCAGGTCCAGGCTCACCTGCATATACATGCACAACATTAACTCTTAACCTGCTGCTGCACAACTAATTCTTCAATCAATCAATCAATCTTTATTTCGGTACTTATAAGGCCACAGGCCTGTAGTACATTCAAGAGTAGATCACATTACAGATTTTGTTCTGGTACAATGGTTTTTCTGTATAACATTGCATAATGAATAAACATTGCAAGGTTCTGTAGTACTCGAGTATTAGTATTTGCTAACAATGATAATAGTTTTGTTACACTAGGGTACATGTAATAGTATGATTTAATGTATTTCGTCCGAAGACTTTTATAGATTGGGCAGATTAACAAGAAATGTAGCTCATCTTCGATAGCATTCAAATTACAAACTTGACATATTCTGTTATTTCTTGCAATGCCTACATATCTGCCAGTTTCAATAAACAATTCATGGGATGAGCAACGAAAACGAGCTAAGGCAGTACGAAACTTTTTTACATAAACTTTTAAAAGATAACTTTCAAGACATATTTCATATTTCCATTGTCTATAATATAGACATTTAGTTGATAGTGACATGGATTGTGACCAGGATTGCAGGTATATATCTTTCATCCTTTGTGTAAATGAACTAATAAACTGTGGTTGTAAATCTACACTTTGACTGTGCCAAATATGCCCATATCCTGTTTTGTTGAGTAACTCTCTAATATCGGTCACCCAATTACTTTTACCATTATTATCATACAGTTTCATCATATCATAACATTTCTTGGGAAATCTGTGACAGGGCATATTCAATAATCTTATCCAATATTTAATAGCTCTAATAGAGGAATAAATGAACAATGGAAATCTGCCTAATTCTCCGTAAACCATCGTGTTACATGTGCTTGTTTTAACACCAAGGAACTTTTTACATGCATATAAATGTATCCTTTCAATGTTATCATATTGTTTTAATCCCCATATTTCAGATCCATACAAAAGTATTGGGCTTATCTTCATATCAAATATTTTGAAAAAGGTGTTAAATGACATGTCACCTAAAGATCGCATGTTTCTGTAGATACCTATTAAAATTTTCAAGGCTTGTGTTGATGCCTGTTTCGTGTGGTGGGACCAAGAGAGGTGATTAGAAAAGTATACCCCTAGATACTTATAAGCACTGGTAGTTTGGAGGGATTCTCCTTTATAAAACCATTTCTCGAGTTTTGACAGTTTTCCCCCATTCTTAAAAACAATAATTTTGGTTTTTTCTCTGTTGACACACAATTTGAATTGCTCGGAAAATTTGTCTAATTCATCGATTTGTTTCTGTAAACCGCTAATGGTACTTGAAAACAGTACAATGTCATCTGCAAAAAGTAATAGAAATAATTGCACTGTGTCCGGGTGGAGTTGGATCCCATTCGTACACGTGTTACATATTTGCTGAGCTAATTCATTAATGAAAAAACTAAACAGGAAGGGGCTTAAAATACAGCCTTGTCTAACGCCAAGTTGACTAATGAATGGTTCAGATATTTCTTGGTTATTTCTAACACGTACCTTAACATGTTGATATATACTTTTCAGCATGTTATTCATTTTACTACTAATTCCGTGCGTTTGGAGAATATCCCAAAGTTTATTTCTCTCTACCGAGTCAAAAGCTTTTGCAAAGTCTACAAATAAAGCATAAAACTTTCCACCCTTTGAGCTCAAGTATCTTTGTATGAGGCTGTGTAGAATAAAGATATTGTCTGTTGTTGTGTATTTTTCCCGGAAGCCCGCTTGTCCTTCATATATTTTGTCCATAACGTCCGCCCAAGTCACTAAGCGTTTATTGATAATATGAGTAAATAATTTGCCAAATATACTTAGCACAGTAATTCCACGGTAATTATTAGTATCGTTTCGGTCACCTTGTTTATATATTGGGACAAGAATTCCAACCGACCAGGATTCTGGGAAGTCCCCAGTATTAAGTATAACGTTGAATAATAATTCAAGATATGGAAGTAGAAGATCTGATGAATGTTTAAAAAATTCTGGTAAGATATTGTCTATCCCAGAAGATTTGTCACACTTAAGATGTTGTATACTATTCAGGATTTCATCCCTATTTATTGGAGCATCCAGTATGTCACTGGTAATATCTGGAGTTGGCATAGATTTTGGACTGTTCTGTCTAGTTGGATCCGGGCTGTTATTGCAAGTCGAAAATAGTGATTGAAAGTACTTATACCATTCATCAATTTCAATGTTATTGTTTCGGTTGTTTTTTGTATTAAGTGTTTTGAGTTCATACCAGAATTTTTTTGAATCATTTATATTCTGTTCTATAATTTTTCTCTTTTGCTCAAAGTATGCCTTCTTTTTTTCTGAACAAGTTTTATTATAATTATTTCTTGCCTTATGGTAATTTTCTAAGGAATGTTCTGTTTTAGATTTCCGGAATATATTTAGTAGTTTACATCTTTCCTTTTTCAGATGGTCACATTCATTATCGTACCACTTATTCGTAGATTGGTTTTCAGAAAAAGTACGCTCACGCTTTTTCATATCTGAAGCAGCTAGACACAATCCTTCTACAACATAGTCTACACTTTGATTTATATTTGTAAATACTACATCAGCAGATTTGTCAAATAAATCCTGGACCTTGTCAGATAGTAAATTATCTCGAAATTGAGACAGGCTATTATCATTCCAAACATATTTAGTTGGAGTTTTATTTGGCTTTTGCTTAAACGATTTATGCCGTTTTAGTGAATGATGCGCACGTAAATCTAGAGTCAAAGGGAGATGGGATGATTCTGCTTTAGTTGTTATATCGAAGTCTATTACTTTGTCAAATATATCGGCAGAGGTTAAGATGTAATCTATAACACTTGTGCCATTTCTACATATAAATGTAAAATCCCCCACTCGGGCATCCTTACCACATCTGCCATTTATAATATGTACATTTAAAGAACTGCATAGGTCTAAAAGGCATCTACCAAAATGGTTAACGACTTTGTCACAGGAGAACCGTTCAAGGTCAAAGTAATGTAAGATGAAGTCCCACGTAGATTGATTCTTATTTTCTGTGTGGTATATTATGTCATCGTCAACAAAATCAGGAAGAGTTGCAGTCCGAGCATTAAAATCTCCCCCGAGAAGCAAATATGTATCTGGTAAATCTGATATTATATCAAATAGTTTCTCCTGGAAAAGTGTAATACCATTTTTACAATTTGTGCTGAACTTTTTATACCATGAAGATCCCTCTGGTTGTACATATACACAGCTATATAAAAGATCTCTATCCAAATCAAACAGTGAGTTTTTAAATAGTATAAAAATCGCATTTTCTGAAATTTTGTGCCATTTAATATAGCTGGATAATGGTTTTCTTATCATTACAGTTATACCACCAGAGAGTCTTCCAGTTGAGGCTAACTTATCTCCATATTTATAAAAACAATCATAATCTGAAAACACAGCATCCATACAATTATCATTACTCCACGTCTCTGTGAGTCCAATAATGTCAAAGGATTTGATATAAGAGATAAAGCTATTGTAAATAAGTTTATGGGTAATCCCCGAAATGTTCCAAAATATGAATGTTACATTTTCATTAGTGGTGTTGTTGACAGTGTCACGCACATCCTCGTGAAGCGTCGTACAATCCTCGTCACTAGATTGCGCACACGATGGGATAGTGGATCGTCCAGTGTTCACAGTGTTCACTAGGCCCGTGCCACACCTCTACCGTGAGTAGGCTCCTCTCCCGGGGCAAGAGGTAGATCTGGTATGTCTGGGACTTCGTCTGTCAGAGTTCCGTCCTAGATCCTCGGGAGGGTCGACATGGTCCTGGGTTGTATTCTCCTTTTCCTCTCGCACTAGTTTATTCCCCTTAAAGTAAAAGCGGGAGTCTGGATTCTCAGTGCGGAGTCTGTATAATTCCTTCCTCTGAAACTGGGTAAGATCATTCGCTATTCCGTACCCGCGGTCTTTAAGGACTCCTCGTAGCTTCACAGAGTGCCATTTGTCCTCCCAGTGGCACATCCTTATGATAATAGGTCTTGTCTTGCTTGTGTTTCCACTGGGAAGTCTATGGGCTCTTTCAATATCCTTGGCGATTAAAGGTGGCAACTCCTTGGTTTCGCGAGCACTGTTGAGGATTTCTAATACTAATTCTGTATACCTATCATTTACCCCCTGACGTTCCTGGTATATCTATCATTAACCCCCTGCCAATCCTGGTATATCTATCATAAGTCACCCTGACAATCGTGGTATACCTATCATTAACACCCTGACATTCCGGTTATACCTATGATTAACCCCTTGACAATAGTTGAATTTCTATCTTTAACCCCTGACAATCACGGCATACCTATCATTAACCCCTGACAATCACGGCATACCTATCATCAACCCCTGACAATCATCAAATTCCTATCATTAACCCCCTGACAAACTTGGTAGACTCATCATTAACCCCCTTTACAATCCTTGTGCACTTATCATTAACCCCCTGACAATCATTGCATACCTATCATTAACCCCCTGACAATCATTGTATACCTATCAATTACACCCTGACAATCGTGGTATACCTATCATAAACCCCCTGGCAATCCTAGAATAGCTATGATTAACCCCCTGACGGTCTTGGTATACCTATCATAAACCCCCTGACAATCCTGGTTTACCTATCATTAACACCCTGACTATTCTGGTATAGCCATCATTAACCCCATTAGAATCTCGGTATAACTATCATTAGTTCCCTGACAATCCAGGTGTAATCTACATGCACACCTGTTATTTAAGCCCCCTGATACTCTTGAACCTGAGTTAGTATAGAACATTTCAGTGAATTTATTTTTCCTTGGGTAAATTCTTGGCAGGCAAAGTTAGGAAAGTACATTATTTTACACACAAATGAGACTGTGTAGATTATAGGGCTTGAAATAAATTAGGTAATGAAAAAGCCTTTAAGTCGCAGAGGCTAGGAGGTCCACAACATACCTTGCTGTCATTTTCATTGTAGACGAGAGCGTCCTTGTAGAAGCGTATAGCCTTCTCGTAGTCACGCTGGGCCGCCGAGTGTTGGGCTAGCTGACAACAGATGCTGCAACAAGGCACTCAACATTGCAGGTGTGAATTGAATGCATGTAAATAATTTTTTTAAATAAAGTAGGGGGGAGGGGGCACCGTTAAACCCAGATCATGTTTAACTTCGGAAATATGCGTACATCTATCAGGTCTGATACAAATCTCAGTAAGTTAAGATCAATATTGCTTTACTACGTAGCGTATAGATCTCACCAGGCTTAGTTAATTGAACTGTCACACTGGATTGGACTGGATTACATGGCAAACTTGTGGATTGGCTGAATTTGAATGACCTCACATGTCAGTCTGACGGCTCGAATAACAGAGCGTTGTGAGATCTATACGCTAACATCGTGAAGCAATATAGATATGAATTTATTGAGATTGTCTTGATTCTTTTTGAAAATGATGCAGTGAGAAATATTTCAATTAAGGTACAGAAACAAGGGATAATTAAGATATAAAGGCATATGTTAATAATGGTGGGATGTGTTCTGATTTGAATAAATTGGTAACTTTAGCTTTGTTGCCTCTCATCCCTTTTTTCTAAGCAACATCTACAGAATACAGCACATGAACTTGTTAGTCTAATCAGAAATCTACCAGAGAGTCAGCATTTACCACTAAAGAAGATATTCCAATCAAGCCTTCAAGTCAAGCCCATCATAGCAAGGCTTAGAGAAACCAGTGATGGAATATCTGAGTGAGTTAGGCTTTGCTTGGAAGCTGGGTTTGGTTTCAATACGGTTTGGGGTAAGGTTACAAAATCTGAGTATAGTCTAAGAAGCAGATGTAAAATAAACAGTCAATAAGGATTAGTAATGCTCAAAGAAACCAGGGAACTGCATATAAATGAAAGTATAAAAGTGGTGGAAAGGTTTCAGCCCATGATCTTTACAGCTGTGCTCCTTAGACGTTGTAAGGCCAACCCTGTCTTGCTAATATGAATATAAATGAGTTAGGCTTTACTGGGGAAGCTCGAGTTTGATTGTGCTGGGTCTGGTTTATATTAGGTTTTGGGTAAGCAGACAGAATCTGAGTAAAGTCTAAGAAGCGGTTGTAAAGTAAACAGTAAATCATGATGAGGGTAAGGGTAAGCAAGACTTAAGAAGCCAGTGAACAGAACATATGTGAGTTGGCCTTTCTCAGGAAGTTGAGTTCGAATGTGTTCGGTGTAGCGACATGGTTATGTTTGGAGGATTTAAACATGAAATGTTCGTGTCAGGTACAGAGGATTTCAATCCAAGGTCGGGTAAGATTTAGGATCCCTACTCTGCAGCAAGCTGTTTCTGGGTAGCGTAAGCGTCGGGCTGTTCCACCTGGACTCGCTTCAGTACCCTGTAACACCAACAGTCACTTCTTACTTAACACCTCACTCAAACAGTCTTGGAGATATTTTTACATAATATTCAAGTTATACAGTCAGGCATTGAACGTCACAAAATAAATTGCCGCCAGAGTTGTGTTATCTGTTGGATGGTTACCCCCTTTGATAATGTTCAAGTTAGTAATGACTTATTGTTTCTTTTCAAATGAGAGTTTGATAAATAGATTTACCTAATCTTTTCAAATGAAACAAAAAGCTTTTTAAATGAATAAAATACTCAAGAGCATGATGTGATCTTTTTATGGGGGTTTTGTAGACCATAACAATAACAACTGTATGTATATATATAGAATTTTCTAGAAAGTCCTTTCACACATACCAAAAATTAAAACAGCTTATTTTAGCGGATCTCTTTGTTAATAGTCAAACAACGTTGCATGGTGGAACATACTCAGTGAAACACTTAAATCCATGCCAAATATCAAAATTGCCAAATCTGCAAGATCTCTTTTCTAATATTTGAATAAAATTGCAAGCTTGCAACATGATAATACATCTGTTCAATGGATGTGGCAGTATCAATGGATGGCAATATTGCATTGACACAGTGCTATTTGACAGACAAAGGTTAAACACTTATAAACAATTATTAACTTCAACTGAGGTTGATCCAAAGATTTGTGGCAGCGCCGAGGTGAATATCAAGTGTCCAAGGTCGACAAATCATTGGATCAGCCTATTACTAACATAGTAACATGTGATGTGCGGAGTTCCAAACGTTTCTTCTCAAATCTATTTTTAGCAACCGGAAGGTGCTTGTATTGTTATATCAACCTCTCACGACTCACAAGTTGACATTGCTTGACATCAAATGTCATGTGACCAAGTTGGCCAATCAAAAAGACTGATATAATCCATTCATGTAATAATGCTGTATAGTACCTGGCCTGCATGTCGCGCCCCCTGTTGAGTGTGTTGAGAGCCTCGTCCATGCGGTCCACCTTCTGGTACACCTTGGCCAACAAGATCAGGTAGCGCGTGTGTTCCATCAATGTGTCCAGGTCTGTATACAAAACCAGAGATTTTACAAACATGTGCTGGGCACTCAATGAGCAGCAAAATGTCCAGTCCTGAATACATCATTTGCCAATAAAAATAGGCAATAAGGAATTTTGCTAAGCAATATGTGGAACTAAAGGAATTTTGTCAATCAAAATGTGGATTTAAAGGAATTTTGTCAATCAAAATATGGAATGAAAGGGATTTTGTCAACCAAATTGTGGAAATTAAGGAATTTTGTCAATCAAAATATGGAAGTAAAGGGATTTTGTCAATCAAAATGTGGAATAAAAGGAATTTTGTCAATCAAAATGTGGAATTGAAGGAATTTTGTCAATCAAAATGTGGAATAAAAGAAATTTTGTCAAGCAAATCAACAAGTATTTCTAAATGAAAGGCCTTTTTTGATGAAAAGAAGATTAGAATGTCTATTCTACTTGAATAGACACGATAAGACAATATTGACCAAAGATGAGGAATTAGTTTTGAAAACAATGATCTAATTGACAGACAAGGAAAGGATTTCAGCATTGTTACAATTTAGTTTTGGATTTAAACAATTAACATAGTGGACTCATAGGACAACAGAAAGAGCATAGAACATTATCAGTAAGTGTATTGTTGTAGACAAAGATCATGTAAGTTTAATTTGATCTGTCAGTAAGCCCCAAGGCCTCCGCCCTAACCCTCAATAGCCAAACCCCCCCTTACAATATGTCTTGTATGTCACTGAAAGTACAAGCATAAACCTTTCTGCTTATGTTCATGGACCAAACAAAGTCTAGAATGAATGGTTTTCTTATATGATTGAAGGTGAGATACTCTGTTCTATCAGTGAAATAAACCCTCTATCTGGTTACAGTGGCCATAAAGTTAATCATCACTCGAGTGACGTCAAGTCCAAGAGTTCGACGTCATGAAACAGGGGTCTGATGTAACAAATTCTCATGCATCACAATGTAACCGTGGCAACAGGCTCTTCCATCCGACCGCTCAACATAAAACTGCCCCTTGGCGTAATGGGGAGGATTTCATCATATGATAAATAGAATGTCTGTCAATTCTTGACAAATGCCACGTATGTCTCCTCTTGCAAGGTAGATAGTGAAAGTGAATTGGGGTTTTAGCACCGCTTTCAAGAGTATTTCACTTATATCATGGCTGCCAATATTAATGCAGGAAGAAAGTCCGAAACGATATTGCCGCTATGCATTGCAGTGATACCTGTGAGCATCGGCTGGAACTAGCGAGGTGAGGTGAGGTGATGTGGGGTTTATCACCGCTTTCAAGAGTATTTCACTTATATCATGGCTGCCAGTATTAATGCAGAAAGAAAGCTCGCAATGCTATTGAGGCTATGCATTGGAGTGATACCTGTGAGCATCGGCTGGAACTAGCGAATTATAGGTGCTACTGCACTGAAACTCAGAGTAGCATTGCACCAAAACGTGACTGCATTAACACCAGCTCCATTTTCTACCTCACTCAATGAGATAAACGTGGCATAAGTAAAGAAAAGACAGATATCCTCTACGTATGATCTTTATCCATGGATACCTTGCCCCTCTGCCTCAAGAGCCTGCACCAGAACCTTCTCTGCCTTGTCGTACTGCCGTAGTCTCAGCAACAGCTCTGCCAGGTCATATCTGGAACACACCACACATGTAAACCGCCAGACAAAAGAAAGTACACACCACAGTTTGTTTTAATTAACTTCATATCTAATAGACCTGTGATACAGAGAATGCTAAACGACATCCCAACATTTTTATGAATCGAGTGAATGGGTTGGTATTTGACAAGCAAAAGCGGGTTAAATACCTATACCATTCACGAGTTTCATAAAAGGATATTGGATTGAATCTGTTTAATTGTGAAAGAGATTATTTTACGCTCAGATGCATTATCAAATAATGAGCCACTCCCTTATTTACCGTCATTTAAAATTGCGCTTCCGGTTATGGAATGCTCCCTTTGTTTTTGGACCGCATGGCGGGCAAACAGTGATCAAATGTCATAATGATGAGTTAACGCCAAATATGTTGGCCGTGAGATCAAACCTTCAGGTATATATATTTACACATGTTCTAGATCAATGCGGTCACTATTACGCTCATAAATATTAAGTGTTTTTCTTGAAATTGATGTTTATTCAAGTCCGCGGTAATTTTCGGACGATTCCATGTTCATAAATAATAGGGGTAATGTTATGCGAAAAGCGCATCATTGAAGTTAGAGCCCTATTTTCAAGTGTGTTTACTTGTTGAATGTATTCATCAGGTTTTACAAAGTGTCAGAGTATTTTAGCTTAAAAGGCATCATCTTATTTCAAGCATATTTTATTGTCAGTTTGTTATAACTACCTTTCACCCCTGTAAGTGAAGTAAACTCGCCTTCCAAGAATTGGCAGAGTAACTGTTGTTGCCCGATGTTGATGGCATTGAGTTTTAGAGTTATCTCAATTGTTTGTTATTCTAATTAACAGATAATCTGTTTGTGACAAGTGTAAGAGTATAGATATTTCTCAAACTCCAGAGTATAAATCTAGGTCATTGCGAAGTGTTGAAATATGAGTGTACAGATAACTGGTAAATTTAGTGGTTCTTTTATGTACGCTTCAGTGAGTTTGAGAGTTGTATTGTTTGATCTTTTGACTCAAAGTATCTTTCCTTTGTTTCAGAATTATTCTTCAAGCTCTTTGCTTCTGTGTTATATCATCACCCATCTTGTACAACTTACAAGTAATACACAGAATAATTAGAAGAAATCCACGGCTCAGTTGTTTGTTCTATTCACACCAAAGTTTCTGAAGGTTTGAAATCAAGTTTCTGAAGGTTTGAAATCAAGTTTCTGAAGAGTTTGAAGTCAAAGTTTCTTGAAGCTTGATGTCAAAAATCTGAAGACTTAATGAAGAACTTTATGAAGCAATTTCTATGAGAATCTAAGTGAAGTGTCAGAGTGAAGTTCCTGAAAATATGGATCATAATTTTATTAACTTAGATTATTCTCTATGAACATTTTGTGAACATTTAAAACATTAAAAGTGCTTGGTAAAGAACATTGAACTAGAGATGGCAAACTCAGAGCAAGAATATCATATTGAGGCAGAAATACATTTGGATGAAGAGACTGAAGATTTAACAGAGAAAGAAAACCCTTCTGGTGATATGAAAATTGCTTCAGAAGATGGTGTCATTGAGAGGATTAAGGAGATAAAATCTAAGAGAAAGAAATTAAGAGGTAGAATAACAAGGACTATAAATAGAATAAGAGACAGTATCAAAGAGAAAGATTTAACAGAGAGAAGAGCTGTGAAAATCAAAGATGACTTGAGGAAGGATCTAAATCTTGCCCTCGAGTTACACTCTGAATTGTATGATTCTGATGAAGCAAACTACACTCGTCTAGATAAATGGGAAAGTGAAATCACCAATGATGTGTATACCATAGAGGAGAGAATGGAGGACTATTTGTCTACATTCAGAGCGACGCCTCAGGTTGAGAAGATCAAGACGAGAAGTACAACTAGACAGCACCCCATTGAAGAGATAGAAAGAGCAGATCCACCAAGTGATCCAGATGACAGCATCTTGAGTGAAGGAAATAGAAATGACACTGAGGTTATTAACAGTGTCTCATCAGCGAAGAACATTTCAGAACTTGCATCTCAAATACAAACAGTGAACATCAGTGATAATCATGGAGTTGACTCATGGATAGACAACCTTGAAGAATTCAAAGAAACCAAATCTCCTGATGTAAGTTTCAAAGACATTTCTGTTGCTGATGCCTTATTCAGAATTGAGGCAAGAAAGGAAATACCCAACATCCAGTTGACAGAGTTTGATGGCAGTCCATTTCAGTATGTTGAATTTGTGGAAAGTTTCAAAGTTCACATACATGACAAGCCGAATATATCGGACAACCTCAGGATGGCGCAACTTAAAATGCTACTGACGAGGCAGGCCAAGGCAGCTGTGTCTGGGTTAGGATCAAGTGGCATCATGTACGCAACTGCGTTAAAGACCCTCAAGGAGCAGTTTGGACAACCAAGTGTTATCACCAGGGCATTCATCAACAAGGTCACCAAGGGTGAAGTGATTAGAAGCAATGACAGGGAAGGCTTGAGAAGATTCTCTACTGATATCATCAACTGTCTTGCAACATTAAAGAGACTTAATCACATGTCAGATGTCAACGCCTCTGAATCCCTCAGAATGATCATCAGAAGACTACCAGATGACATGATCCCCAAGTGGAAGAATGTAGCGTCCAACATTCGAGAGAGGGGAGATGCTCCCACACTGCAGCACATCAGCGAATTCCTGCGGAAAAGAGTACGCGCAGACTTCGACCCAGATTTCGGAGATATAGAAAGGTCAACTCCTAAGGTCAGAGACAGCATGAAGCCCATACAGAGCAGAAAGGGGATACATGCAGCTCAGCAGATGCCGATGCAGAGACAGCCAAGTTGTTATGTGTGCATGTCACCACACAGGATTACTGACTGTCAGACGTTCAAATCATATAGTGTTAGTGATAGGGTAGCATTTGTTAGAGATAATAGGCTATGTTATTCATGTTTGTTGAGAGGTCACAGGACAACAGATTGCAGATCAAAGGCAGCATGTGGTGAAGGGGGCTGTAAGAGGACACACCACCCTCTACTACACAGTACTCCACAGAGTGCAGGGGGAGCACAGTCTGTGCTCGACAAAGCCAGCATCCTACCAGTCGTTCGGGTGAAATTTAGAGCTCCTAATGGAAGATTCAAGGATGGAAACGTGTTGTTGGACAGTGGAGCAGGAACTACAGTCATCCGTTCAGAGTTCGCAAGATCCCTAGGACTCCAGGGAAAGAGAGCAGGGCTGGACTTGCTAGTGGTTGGAGGAGATAGCCACAGAGAGCGAAATAGCAGAAGGTTGAAATTTTGGATTTCCCCAATGCATGGAGGGGAAGAGTATGAGATAGAGGCAAATGAGATAGACAAAACAGTGTGTGATGTCCCACCGTTAGATACAACATGGCTGAAATCATTCAGACACCTTGATGATATATCCTTTTATCAGAGATATGGACCGGTTGACATGATACTTGGAGTGCAGTACAGCCATATACACGCGGAGCAGGAAGTGAGAGAAGGATTACAGTTTGAACCAGTGGCAAAGAGAACACGGCTCGGTTGGGCAGTACTGGGATCGGACTACAAAGAGACAAGATCTAAACTCTCCATTGGGTTCTGCGAGAAGATAGACATTGACATTGAGAAGATGTACAACCTGGAGACCGTGGGGGTACAGGCTCCAGACTGTGAGTGCCAAAAGATATCACCGAAGGACAGAGAGGTTTTGGAGATGTTTGAGTCCTCATGCAAGCTTGTGGATAAAAGGTATTCAGTCGGCCTTCCATGGATGAAGGATCCAAGAGATTTGCCAAACAACTACACTTTGGCAGAGAAGAGATTGACATCATTAGAAAGAGGTCTTCTAAAGAATCCACAAAAGGCAGAGATGTACTGCAAGGCCATGAAAGAGTATGAGAGGAATGGTTGGAGTGAACGAGTAGAGGAAGATACACAAGAAGAGACTGTATACTATCTGCCACATCATGGGGTCGTGAGACTTGACAAGGCGAGCACACCTCTTCGAGTTGTGTTTGATCCAGCGTGCTCATATAATGGAATGTCACTGAACTCATTCCTTCACAAGGGACCATCAACCCTGGGAGACCTGTTCGGAATCTTGATTAGATTCAGAGAAAAGCATCTAGCCTTCGTAGGAGATATCAGCAAGATGTTTCTGCAGATTTGTCTTCCCGAGAGAGACACTCATCTCCACCGATATCTTTGGAGGGATATGGACTTGAATCAGAAGCCAAAGGTATACAGGTTGCTACGCGTGACATTTGGAGACAAGTCATCCCCTGAAATGGCCAACTTTATTATGAGGAAGATCGCAGAAACAAATAAGGACAGATTTCCAGGTGCAGCTGAGATTCTACAGAGAGATAGATATATGGACGACTTGATCCACTCATGTGATGATGAAAACTTGTCAGTGAAGTTGAGAGCAGATCTAGACACCGTGCTGGCGACAGGAAGTTTCAAGGTGAAGGAGTGGCAATCTTCAGAAGAGAAATCTGATGACAGACAGAAGCTCACAGCTATAACAGGAGACAAGGATGACAAAGTGAAGACCCTCGGTGTCTCGTGGTGTCGTGGAACAGACTCATTGCATTTCACAGTGAAGCACTGTTCCGAGGACTACTATACAAAGAGATCAGTCTTGTCTAAAATAGCCACGGTATTCGATCCTCTTGGTCTTGCATCAGTTGTCACCATCAGAGCGAGAGTCGCAATGCAAGAGATATGGAAAATGAAACACCTTGATTGGGATGATCGATTGCCAGAAGAAATGTGTCAGATATGGTCAGAAATCCTCGATGACCTAGAGAGACTGAACTTCATACAGTTCCCAAGATGTCTGAAACCAACAGTGACTGAAGGTACCTCAGAACTGCATGTGTTTGCCGATGCAAGCATGACTGCTTACGGTTCCTGTGCGTATCTACTATGGCCAACCCCAAATGGACCAAGTGTCAGACTAGTTGCGGCAAAGGTACGTGTTGCACCACTTCGTCAAACCACTATTCCAAGGTTAGAGTTGATGGCGGCTCTACTTGCGTCCAGGCTAGCAAGAACTCTACACACAGAGTTGAGAGAAAAACCAGAAGTTTTCCTTTGGTCAGATTCTCAAGTGGTTCTAAAATGGCTACAATCAGAGTCAAGTTCCAAGAAGGCATTTGTTGCTGTCAGAATAGCAGAGATACAAGGAGAATGGGACAACAAATGCTGGAGATATGTGCCTACCAAACAAAATGTTGCAGATGATCTCAGCAGGGGAATCAAGGCAAGAGATATATCCTATCGGTGGCTCCATGGACCAGAATTTCTTCAATTGTCAAAAGAACAATGGCCCGATCAGAATTGTATGGAGAAGGTGACAAAAGAAATTGATGAGAATGAAGATAGGAAAACATGGCCGCAATGTCTAGGTATGCAGACTCGGAGGGAAGCAGAGGGAGAGTCTGTCATCAACAGTGAGAATTACTCCTCATGGCGAAAACTTCTGAGAGTGACTGCATACTGCTTGAGATTTGTAGAGAATTTGAAGAACAAAGTGAAGGGACAGACCTTACAAGAGAGAGAAAAAGAGGTTCTTCAGCCAATTGAAATACAGAGAGCAGAGTACTACTGGGTACATTCTGCACAGTCAGAGATTCTCAATGTGACAGAGACATGTGCTGACCTAGCTCCCTTCGATGACAACGGGATTCTACGAGTCGGTGGAAGACTGCGTTACACTCCCTTGTCTTATGATGAGCGTCACCCTATGTTGCTGCCACCATCGAGTCACATCACAAGACTTATCCTGAATGAGGTGCATGCAAAGGTACTCCATGCTGGAGCAGAGAGGACATTAAGTGAGAGTAGACGCAGATTCTGGGTTATCCATGGCAGGAATGTGGTGAAGAACATAGTGAACAAATGTGTCGTATGCCGGAAGTTGAGGAAGCCTCCTCACACAACACTGATGGCAGACTTGCCTCCAGAAAGACTGAAGGCCTTTTCACCGCCGTTCACGACAACCGGAGTGGACCTATTTGGCCCCTTTAATCTGAAGTATGGCAGGAATAAGACGATTAAGGCATGGGGAGCGCTATTTACCTGTGCAACAGTGAGAGCCATACACTTGGAAATAGTTGAAAACCTTTCAACACAAGCATTCTTACATGCACTCAGAAGATTCGTGTCTCATCATGGATGGCCAAAGACAATGTTATCAGACAATGGTACATGTTTTGTTGGTGCAGAAAAAGAGTTGAGGAAATTGATTGTTGAGGGACGGGCAGAGATAGAGAACTTCAGCAGTTTCCATAATCTGAGATGGAAATTCTCTACACCCTTGAGCCCTCATCAAGGAGGGATATATGAGAGTCTCATAAAGCAGGTGAAAAGAGCATTGAAAGTAGTAGTGGGAGAACAAATCTTGTCCTGGAACGAGATGTCAACAGTCTTCGCCGAGATTGAAGCCTTGTTGAATTCCAGGCCACTGAGCATGTCGGCAAACAACCCAAACGATTTGCAACCAATCACGCCAAATCATTTCATGATTGGGAGAGCGACATGTGATGCTCCACAGGGACCATTCAGTGAATCGACCAATCTGCGTAAAAGGTTCGAGTATGTGCAGCAGCTGGTTCAGCAGTTCTGGGAGAGACTAGTGAGAGAATACTTCCCAACCCTGATGAGGAGGACCAAATGGATCTCCAAAGGGAGACAACTCCAGATTGATGACATTGTGCTGCTCATTGATCACAATGTGAAGAGAGGAAAGTGGAACCTAGCCCGAGTGACTGATGTGTTTCCTAGAAAGGATGGTGTAGTCAGGAATGTCCAAGTGAAGACACAACATGGACAATATAAGCGATCCGTCCAGCAGTGTTGCCTCATCATTGAGAATGTTCTTGCTTAAATGTGACACTTTGAGGCTGGGTGGAGGGTTGGATTGAATCTGTTTAATTGTGAAAGAGATTATTTTACACTCAGATGCATTATCAAATAATGAGCCACTCCCTTATTTACCGTCATTTAAAATTGCGCTTCCGGTTATGGAATGCTCCCTTTGTTTTTGGACCGCATGGCGGGCAAACAGTGATCAAATGTCATAATGATGAGTTAACGCCAAATATGTTGGCCGTGAGATCAAACCTTCAGGTATATATATTTACACATGTTCTAGATCAATGCGGTCACTATTACGCTCATAAATATTAAGTGTTTTTCTTGAAATTGATGTTTATTCAAGTCCGCGGTAATTTTCGGACGATTCCATGTTCATAAATAATAGGGGTAATGTTATGCGAAAAGCGCATCATTGAAGTTAGAGCCCTATTTTCAAGTGTGTTTACTTGTTGAATGTATTCATCAGGTTTTACAAAGTGTCAGAGTATTTTAGCTTAAAAGGCATCATCTTATTTCAAGCATATTTTATTGTCAGTTTGTTATAACTACCTTTCACCCCTGTAAGTGAAGTAAACTCGCCTTCCAAGAATTGGCAGAGTAACTGTTGTTGCCCGATGTTGATGGCATTGAGTTTTAGAGTTATCTCAATTGTTTGTTATTCTAATTAACAGATAATCTGTTTGTGACAAGTGTAAGAGTATAGATATTTCTCAAACTCCAGAGTATAAATCTAGGTCATTGCGAAGTGTTGAAATATGAGTGTACAGATAACTGGTAAATTTAGTGGTTCCTTTATGTACGCTTCAGTGAGTTTGAGAGTTGTATTGTTTGATCTTTTGACTCAAAGTATCTTTCCTTTGTTTCAGAATTATTCTTCAAGCTCTTTGCTTCTGTGTTATATCATCACCCATCTTGTACAACTTACAAGTAATACACAGAATAATTAGAAGAAATCCACGGCTCAGTTGTTTGTTCTATTCACACCAGATATAAAACAGGAGCGAGTTTAGTATTTTATTTATTATTGGCCTAACTACATCGTCAAAATATATAGAATTTGCCGACATGACCATTGCGGCCGGCCTGCTGACATTGTGACGTCATGCTTAACGATTATGACGTCACGTTGTTCGGTCAGCGTGCGATGTAATTTAACAGTGTGTAACAAACTTGTAGATTTATTAAACAGCAATATTTTCAACATATTAGGAAGTATTCATGAATTTAGTTTCAACAAAAATATAAGAAAGTAATTGTAAATCCCCAAAACTGTCAGGGTGCCTCCCTTCAAGCACCTGTACAGCAATTACAAGGGGCAATGTTGATTAAGAACACAGTTGAAAAGTCAGTTGAAATGCGTAGAAATGTTTGTAATGTTGACCCATTGAGTTTGATTGACTGTTTTAAGAAAAAGTAATGACATTAAATGCATGGTAAAACTGACATACCTCAAGAATGGCTGGCCACCTGTTTTAAGAGCAGCTTCATAATAGTTGATTGCCTGGAAAGAAAGTAAAAAATTATTGAAATTATTTTCAGATATTTTTAATGTAATAGAATAGACTCAATTACATTCACACATCATAAATAACTTACCGATAACATAACATCCTATCTTGATTGATAGATTACCAAATGTTTTCTCAACAATGTTTGTGTCTTTATCATATATGCATTTTTCATTAGATAGTCCATTGTAAAGGAAGCATTTTATGTTAAAGGGGCAGTAGCATGTTTTTAGGGGGAATATAAGGTGATACCAGGAAATGAAAATAAATTGCTCCAATTGAAAGACAATGTATTTAAACTAAATGAAGCAGTAATATATCTAACATATAATTTAAAGTTCAGCCAGATTCTTTTTTATTTCACAACATAAAAAAAAGTGTTCAGACAAAAACGGCTGCCAATGGACTTTTGTGAATCTTTAACATTTGTTCTCTGATCATGGATGATTAGTTTGTCTAATGAGATTATTAACACTATCAAAATAATAGATTAAGCATTAAGCGAACAATTATCAGTAAAAAAAATTTTTTTTTTAATTACTGCCCCTTTAAATCCTTATCATTTGCTAGTTCTCATCAGTTTAATGATTGATATCTTTTACCTTTCCATAGTTGTGAGTTTTGACCAATGCCTGTCCGATCTTGCTTGCCAGAGCTGAATCCTTTGTGTTTTTCTTCAATGCAGATTCGTACACCTCTATTGCTTTCTCAGGCTGAAGTCAATTCAAATCATATACTCATGTAAAACACACACTAAAAGTTGACGAATGATGATTAGGATAAGAATGAAGATGAAAATGATGATAACAATGATTATCAAAAAGTTGAAGATTTTCATATTTGATTTGATACAGAAGCCAATTATGATGATGATGATGATAATGACAATGATATCAACTAAAGAATTTGACTGTTAACGTTGATGTTGATTTTTGATTTTGATTTTTGATTTTGATTTTGATTTTTATGTAGATGTAGATTTTGATGCTGAATTTGAATTTGATGTTGAGTTTATTTTTATTTTTTTATTTTGATGTTGATGAAGTTACAGTTCATGTCAATAACTCTGTAAGTGATGATATGATTGATAATGATGACGACGATAATAATGTCATAATGATCACAGTACCGACCTCCTGTATACTCATGTAGGCGTCACCCAACAGCAGACATGTATGGATACTCGGATGTTTGTCAACTAGCTCTCTGAAACGAGTAGGATTTATTGTCAATTTGCTTCATCAGGCAAGGAACAGCAAAAGTATACAAAAGCCTCAACTTTTCATTTATGCCTAGGATCAATAAATTATTGAATGACATAATATTATACACTGGTGATTAGGTCAATACCTGTTTTTATAGACCAAAGGAAAACAATATTGACCGAGGACAAAGTAGCCGGAAAATTACGCTCACATAATAAATCATGTTAAACACTGACTGCCTCTGCTGGACAAATTGAAACAATTGCATCCATTCGAACAAACCTGTAGAGGTTTCAGATTCTTTGAAGGGGATCCTCCTTGGGGTACTATTGCATAAAAATCTGTATTTTTTGCTACTATGACAGGTTGTGACTATTTTTGAATAAAAAATATACAAAAAACAACATTTGGAAAATGTGTTGTCGTTTGTCCTACCACCTCGTATAGAGCCCCATCCCTGGCCGTCACTATGACACCAGGGGCAGATAACTCTAATCTCACCACTTATCAATCTAACAAAGCAGACTGAAGAAGGGGAGGAGGGTGGCCGTACCCCAAGGAGGATCCCCTTCAAAGAATCTGAAACCTCTACAGGTTTGTTCGATTCTTTTTCAGAAGGGATCCTCCTTGGGGTACTATTGCATAAGTCAGACTCCCAGAGATGGAGACCCTGGGTGCGGTAGACAGTCTGCTATTAACTATACCCTAATGCCGTAATAAAGCTAAAAGAGTAAATAAGAAAGAAGCGTACACCCACCTGACCAAACACTTGAGATGTCTTGGCTCCGGTGCATGGCTCTGACCCATGGGGACTAATATTCGAAGCAGGAATGAAACCCTGCACAGAAATTAATTTAAAAATTAACCCTCTCCCTCCCTTTTCGTTACCAAAAAGGCTCTACAGGGGAAAGTAACTAAAAAGAGTACCCACTCAAAAAAGGCGATAACCCTCCGGGTGTCCTCCACTAGAGTCCGTATAAACATAAACATGAGATGTTAGTGGGTAAGTATTAATCCCGCTAATAAGATCTCAACTAAAAACTTAAATAACTAAGTCAAATAACGACTTAACTAACCAGGCCCCGAAGATACAATCAATTCGGGGGACCCTGGCTCTGCCCACTGGAAAGAACAGTCCTGCCAAACCGAGCACGCTCACTAGAGTGCTTGTCGAGTTGGTAGTGTTTAATGAACGTGCTCGGTCGGCTCCATATAGCCGCTGAGCAAATCTCCTCAATGGGCAGAGCCGCTGCATATGCCTTAGAGGTTGCCACCGCCCTCACCGAATGAGCCTTTAGGCCCTCCGGGGGCTGGTGACCCTTATAGAAATAACCCATACAGATGGCCGAAACAATCCATCTGGATATCGTTTGCTTAGAAGCGGGAACGCCCGACTTCCCTCCGCCATAGCAACAAAAAAGCTGTTTGTCCTTACGAATGCTTTTTGTTCTTTGGACATACTTCTTTAAGGTCCTACGCACATCCAGGATGTGCGGGATCGTGGACCTAGCCCGAGAGGACGCCGGCTGTGACATAGCCGGGAGCTCTATGGGAGCTGAAACATGAAAGGAGTGGGCTACCTTGGGACGATATGAGTCCGGCAGTCTAATGCTGACTCTGTCCTTATGGAAGACAGTCAGCTCGGGATCAGCAGACATCGCATGGATGTCGCCTACCCGCCTGCCAGACGTAATCGCCACCAAAAAGGCAGCCTTCCAGGTTAACAACTGAAGAGACAAGGAATCAAGGTCCCTAAAAGACGGACCTGACAGCCAGTCCAAGACGTAGGATAGATCCCACGAGGGGCTGATCCGCCGCACAGGGGGGCGGATCCTGTCCACGCCTGCTAGAAAACGCTGCACCAGAGGGTGGCCACCTAGAACGGTACCATCCACCGGAATGTGGAACGCAGAAATGGCCGTAGAGTAACCTCTCACTGTGGACGCGGCCAAGCCGTCATCCAGCCGAGACTGTAAAAACTCGAGAACCGGCACTAGCCCTGCAGAAAAGGGATCGAGAAGCCCTCGACTTCCACACCAGCGCGCATAACAGGCCCATCTATCCTCGTACTGAATGTTCGTCGAATCCCTCCTCGAAGCCAGTATTGTGTCTGCAACTCGTGCAGGAATACCGCTCTCCTGGAGGCGATTCCGGACAGTGGCCAGGCCACCCACTGAATCCTGGGATTCGGGTGGGGCATTCCCTCCTGGGATAGAAGGCCCCGCCGACACGGTAATAGTACAGGAGGCCGTACCAGAAATCTGAGCACCGACGGGAACCAGCTCTGAGCCGTCCACAATGGGGTCACCAACACCAGAAGTCTGGGAGGTTGACTGCCCATCTGCGATAGAACTCTGGGAATGAGGGGCAAGGGTGGGAACGCCCACAGCACCCTGTCGGTCCAGTCTATCGCGAAGGCGTCTGAGGCCAGAGCTGCCGGGTCCGGGATTTTGGAGCAAAAGACCGGGGTCTGTCTCGTTGTCACGGACGCAAACAGATCCACCTGGAACGATCCGTACAACTGGGAGATAGTGTCGAATGTCCCCCGGTGGAGCATCCATTCGTGCGGGGCCAGAATGCGACGAGATAGCGCATCTGCCCGGACGTTGTCTATCCCTGGAAGATACTCCGGCATCGCCTTGATGTCGAGGTGATCGCACCACAGTAGAAACTGCCAGGCTTCCTCTAGAAGGGAAGGTGACACTGTCCCTCCTTGCTTGAGAATGTAGGTCATTGCCGTCTGATTGTCCATCTCTAGACGTACGACCTGGCCCTGAATCAGCGGACTGAATCGACTGAACACTCTCCTGACCGCCCGAAGTTCCAACACATTGATGTGCAACTTGGACTCCTCTGCAGACCACAGGCCTGAGGCCAAGTGATCGCCCATGACCCCTCCCCAGCCTGAGAGGGAGGCATCGGTCTGGATCGTAACTGAGGGTCTCGGGACCTCCAAGGGAATGCCCCTGGATAGATTGTCCCTGTTCAGCCACCACTCGAGATGAGCCGGGAGCCACCCTGGAATGGGGACTTGCCGCTCGAGATCGTCCGCATGAGACCACAGACCGGCTAGAGCCTGCTGAACTGGTCTCATCCTGAGGCGGGCTCTCCACACTATGTCTACCGTGGCCGCCATATTCCCCAACAGCCGAAGCCAAGACCTGGCCGGCTGAGACGGAGACTGAAGGAAATGGGAGACGGCCAGGGAAACCTTGATCACCCTGTCCGGAGCCAGGGAAACTAGTCCCTCCGCGGTCCGGAACCTGGCCCCCAGAAAGACAAGGTCTTGTGATGGGGCAAGGTCTGACTTCTTCAGGTTGATGATCCAACCCAGGCGAACAAGAATGTTCATAATCTCCTGGGTGGCTTCCTGGTTCAGCTGACGTGAAAGGGCCCTGATTAGCCAGTCGTCCAGGTACGGGTGGCAACACCTGCCCCTCGATCTGGCCACTTGGGCTGGAACCAGCATCAGTTTGGTGAACACCCTTGGCGCCGTCGAGATGCCGAAGGGGAGCACACGAAACTGGTAGCACACCCCGTCGAAAGCGAAGCGAAGATACTTCTTGAACTGGGGGTGCATCGGGACATGAAGATACGCATCCTTGAGGTCGATTGAGGAGAGCCAATCTCCCGACCCTACTGATGCTATCACAGACCTGAGAGTCTCCATCTTGAACGATGGTATCTCCAGCATTCTGTTCAGATACTTCAAATTGAGGATGGGCCTGAATCCTCCGTCTTTCTTGGTGACCAGGAAGTACGTCGAGTAATACCCGACTTCCTCCTGGCCCACCGGAACGACTTCTATAGCTGCCTTGTCCAGCAGAGCTGTGACCTCGGCGCGTAGAACCTGCGCTTTTTCCGGGGAGGCTGGCACAGGTGTGCTCCTCACTCCGGTAAAAGGCGGTGGCCCATCTTTCCAGAGTGGCAAGTGACCATCCCTGAGTGTGGACAGGACCCAGGGATTCGAAGAAACTACTTCCCACTCCTCCAGGAACCGAGACAGACGGCCCCCGACTGGAACGTCTGGGAGAAGACAGTGGATTCCCGCCTCCGGCGACACTCCGGTCCCCTGGCGGTCCTCCAGAACAACTGGGAGAAGGCAGTGGATTCCCGCCTCCGGCGACACTCCGGTCCCCTGGCGGTCCTCCAGACTGGGCAAGAGAGAGGCTTAAGGGCCCTTGTTGGCGCCCTTTTTGCCCCGAAAAGACGACTGCTTGCCCTTGGCGCGCTGTCGGTTTTTCCCCTGGCCTTTCCCCTTCCCTTGCTGTTGACCTGAGCGTCCCTCGTATGGCCCGTTCCATGACGAATAGGACTTGGCCGGTGGCCCAGTGCTCAGGTTGTCAAGGGGGGAGGACTTCCGCTTACCAGATGAGCCAAGGGCGCCTTTGACGTCCCTAACTCGTGAAATCTGGTCCGCGGTGTCCTTGATGATGGTAGCGGACCCGGGAAACAGGGTGGAACCCAGTTCGTACGGGAGCTCCATCAGCATGTCTCGGGTGGGCTGCGGGAAGGAAGAGAAATTAAGCCACACCCGGCGCAGCCCCATCACTGCGCACATCACCTGGCTAGAAGCGCTACGGATGGCGTCCCTTGCCAGGTGACCACTCACCTCAGCCAGCTGCCTCTGGAGCATAGCCGGAAGGCTACGGTCCTTTCCCTCGTCCAACGACGTGGCCTGGAGCGAAGCCAGGTACGCCTGATGAACTGCAATACGGAGCGCCTGACAGCCATTCCTGTAGGAGTCTTCCGACGTCCTGAATAGCTTCTTCAGGAACACATCCTGCTTAAAGGGGGGCACACACCGGCCCTGGGCTCCAAGGGAGTCCAGGCTGACTGAGGCCAACACATCCGAGTCACAGACCGGTACCTCAAATAACCCCGCCTCCCCCAAAGGATACCGCTTGTTTAACTCCGGCAGGGAGAAGCGTGTTCTAGTACCCTTCAGAAGAGGCGCGATCATATCAGTGCGGACTGAATCCAAGATGCGGAGGCGCACCTGAGGAGTCTTGCGTTGAGCAAAAGCTCCTCCGGGAAGCCGGAACTCCTCCCCTACCTCCTTCTCGGGAACGGCAACCTGAGGGATGGCCTCTGCCACCTTGGCACGGATCTCCCTCAAGGCAACAGAGATGGGTAAGTCTAGTGGATCAGGATTCCCATCCCCCTCGACGTCCATCTCCGTCTCCGATCGCTCCCCCGACACCTCGGAATCCTCTACCGAGGACAAGGCATCAGAGGGAACGACCGAAGACACAGAAGGAGGAAGACGAGGGATGCGGAACGCCGAGCCACCAGACTCACGCCTTTCGAGAGAAGGGGGCGGAAGGAGAAGTCCAGGTGCGAGCCCCGGCGGCGGAGCGTCGGGACCCAGCCTCTCTGGGGAACCGGCACCGACCGTTACACCAGCGGAGCCGGAGGAAGACGGGGGAGGCCGTATGGTATTGCCCACCATGGCCCGGGAAGTACCGGGCACTTGGGCGTCGGGAACCTGTGCGACACCTGGGCCCCTGCCCAGGCTTGCGTCGGCACCGACGTCGGACGCGGTGCCCGAAGCACCGGCCGACGGAGCATCCAGGCATGGGGGGACCGACGTCCTCAGCTCCTGCCGGAGCTGCGACATCAGGTCTCCCAGCATGCCCTTCATCTGCCCCTTAATAATGGCGTTAATGGTGTCAATTGATTGTGTAATTGGACGGACCCTAGCGGAGGACAGCCGTTCCCCCACCTCCGAATCTGAACTCGGAGAGTCAGAAGGGAGAGCGGGGGTGGCCTGCTTACCCTTACGCTTACGCTTGGAGGGGGGGGTCGCCTTGCGGAGATCCTCGCCCGCGTCCTTGAGGCTCCGGAAGAACGCCGTGTCCAGTGCCCTTCTCTTCTTGGTACGGTTGGAAAACCCCGAGCAGGTAGAACACGCTGAATCATCATGGTCGTCCTCGACCAAGCAGACGATGCACAACTCGTGTGCATCGGCTTGAGGGATGTTAGTCCCGCAGTTGAAACATCGTTTGAACGACTGCAAAATCATCCAAAAAGATATTTCAACCGTGCATGCGTGGAAGAATGTAAACATGTGTATCAAAGTGTACATGCGCCTATTCTAAGCATGACATAAATTGGCAAATTCGGCTGCCAAAGTAATGAAATTGCAACTTATGAAGCAAGCCAAAAACATAGCAGCCTGAAATGGAAAAGAGCATGTCAAAAAAACATGGCTTGCCCGTTCCACAAAAATAAAAATCACAACGAACTTTCGAAGTGAAATTTATTCAAAGGAACGAAAGGTTGCTTAAATATTATGACCTAACATAACAACAAGCACCAAAGAAAGACGAACTCCATACGAAAAGATACAATTTTCCACTAGCAGGAAAAGTCTAATCGGGAAGTCGCCATCTTTGTCGAATTCTCGCCCCACAACGCGAGCACATGGCCGCGCTGGGTTTGAGAAACCTAGTCTACAACGCGAGAAATGCGAGAATGCGAACCTATTCTAAGAATAAAAGGTTACCACACATACAATTTCTTTGTCCATAGTACGTTTTCTTAGGAAACTTCACAAGAAACTTAGCAAAAGTCGACAGAAGAACGAAGACGTCCAGCTGGCTCAATGACAGATTGATAAGTGGTGAGATTAGAGTTATCTGCCCCTGGTGTCATAGTGACGGCCAGGGATGGGGCTCTATACGAGGTGGTAGGACAAACGACAACACATTTTCCAAATGTTGTTTTTTGTATATTTTTTATTCAAAAATAGTCACAACCTGTCATAGTAGCAAAAAATACAGATTTTTATGCAATAGTACCCCAAGGAGGATCCCTTCTGAAAAAGAATTACAAACCTGTAACAACTTGCATACAGCCTCTTATCCTTCCGATGGTTCAGATAAATGTCGGCCATCTTTTCTCTAGCCTGTACAAAGTACGGCTGATCAGGCGTGATGTTTCTGAGCATCCCCAAGGCCAGTTCCACATCGCCGCGGGCCAGGGACAAGTCGGCATTTGCAATCGCAATTCGAATTTCCTCTGCCGTTCCTTGGAACTCATTTATTGCATCTTGCATCACCTTGGCCGCCTCATGCTGAAAGAAGAGGGTTTGAGATGATACGGGTAATTGGATTCATGGCTTGAAGAATTGTAAACAGGCTTTCGACAACTTAAACACTTGTAATATAAAGAGGAATTGTGATGCAAGCTTAAATGCCTTCTGTCCTTTATGAAGTTCCTCTAGTCAAGAGAAATCCTGTGCATATAGCAGAAATGAGGCGATTTCATGCTTCTAACAATACAGGAACAGACAAATTGTGCTATTTTAACCAATGTTGCCGACTGCACTCTGACAATGATTGCAACCATTCACAAAAAGCGCTTTTCTCGAAACTGGATTTTAGTACACTCTGTCCGAGAACCAATGTGAACCAAAGTCAAAACTCTAGAGCAGAGGAAACTGGCAACTAATGGATGTACAAAAACTTGAACAATTCTATCCTGAGGTAGACATGCAAACACTTTGTTTTGAATACCAAATATAAAGGCTGCATATGTATTCAAGTGAGCTTCTGTATGTGTATCAGTTGTTGCCACTCACCTGTTCCCCAAGAAGTCTGTGAGCTTCTGCTAGCTCCAGGAACACGGACACTCGGTCATTTACACTGATCTGCTGCGTCCGCCCTTTCTTGGCAGACTGGCTCCGACCTGCAAGCATGGTCATAAATAGTGTGTCATGAACACTTTCCATGATTATTCACTAGTTACAGAAAGAATAATTTTTCAAAAATTTTAATGGTTTGATAAAAAGTTTTTAATGCAAAACAACATCCATAGAAGGCATAAATACAAAGATGAAGAGGATATCAACAAGTGAGAGAAACAGAGGAGGAGAAGGAAAGAACCACCTGAAAGGGACAAATAAAGGATTCTTGGTCCAATGAAGGATTTTGAAAAAGAAAAACGTAAAGAAAAACATGATTTTGTCATTATGGTTATTTTACCCTTCAACTCAAATAACTAATACGTTTATAAGTGTTACCCCATCCTATAGTGGATTCAGGCCACAAACATGAAATAATGTCATCTCTTAATTCAAAGTAGACAAGCAGCCCTAAAAATAATGAAAAATAAGTAAAAGCTTTTGCAATCAATGAGTCATCCTGT
Organism: Steromphala cineraria; assembly: GCA_916613615.1. Classification (NCBI taxonomy): domain Eukaryota; kingdom Metazoa; phylum Mollusca; class Gastropoda; order Trochida; family Trochidae; genus Steromphala; species Steromphala cineraria. Next base: position 13,662,758 of record OU744729.1, read on the forward strand.
TACGCTAACTCCACTAATCCATACACTCGGCTCAGAAGCTAGATTCGCTCGTGCGACCTGACTTGGGATATAGCCAAATTTAAATCATTTTCTCGCCACCTTCTCGATAAAATTTCAACGAGAAAATGATTTGATGGCGATATTCCAAGTCGGGCTGCGCGAGCGAATCTAGCTTCTGAGCCCAGGGTACAGATTATTGGAGTTAGCGTAACGTTCGTACCAAGAGACAGGATGTTAGTGAGTCACCTGAAGTCTTGACTCCAGGCAGTGCCATTGCCATCTGAAGAGTCTTCACCGCCTCCGCGTGGTCGCCCTGCTTCTTGAGGATCCGAGCCTTGATCAGGTTGTACACCGGGTGTTCTCGCACCTACCAACAGAGAGGAGCATGAAGGCAATTTTATTGATAAGAAACAAGCAGACAGAGTTGTCTATATCCCTCGCCATTTGGAATTAAACCATGACTAAGAATCTTAAGTATCTCCCATTTCAGGTATCATAAATTGTTTACCGGGGACTTAGTGGTAGAGTGTCCGCTCGTCACCCGGGAGATCGGGGTTCGATTCCCGGTCGGGTAAGACGTTAAAATCAGGAGTTGTTGCTGTCTTGCTTGACACTCAGCATTGTAAAGGCAGAACAACGCATTAACTGGCGCTGCACTGTGGTTGCCGGGTGCCACAGGCACAAAAAGAATTTCCCATGTACTTGTACTTAGGACAATAAAGTGTTATTATTATTATCATTACTAATTACTACTATCCATTGTTTCACAATGCAACTTTCTTTTGTTTTCAATAACACTGCCGAAATAAAGAAGTTGAAATCGCAGGCATATAAGTTAAAATTCAATCGATACCACCAAATAATTATCCCAAGAAGTTGAAGTTGGCCGGGGAATAAAAATAATTATGCATATATTAGAAATATTTAGCGACAAGAGGTAGTCATAATGCATACTCATTTATATTTCCTGAAAGAAGTATTCATAACGTATGCTAATAAGAAATATTCTGAGAATAGAAGTTATCCAACACATGCTTATGAGAAATACTAAGCCACAATGATTAATCATATTGCATTCTAATTAGAAATACTTAGCCCCAAGAATTTATCAAAATACATTTATATTAGTAATATTTTAAAATGTGAAAAGGACGTTAAAAGGTAACTGAAAGCTGAATATCAAACTTTACTGTTAGGAAAAGACAAGGAACAACATACGGTGAAGACAATATGTAGACTTTGGCTGTCGTTATCAAAACCAAATTATAATAAAAAATTCAAAACATAATTGATATTTGTTACCTCAAAATTGTAGCTGAGTCCGACCTCCAGTGATTGGTTTGCAAGCTTAAAGTTGTTCTGGTGTAGATGAATCTGATAACAAACATCACATCTTTCCATTAATTGTTACTCTTACAAAGAACACATCTTTCCATTAATTGATACTCTTACAAAGAACACATCTTTCCATTAATTGATACTCTTCTTACAAAATAAAATCCTGACTGACTTTAGCTGTTAACATCCATTATATGTCATAATGAAAATAAAACTATCAATGAAACATTATGTGTCTGAAGTGTTTGTAGATATTACACACATATCTATAAATACTTAAAAAGTGTGCAAAAGTAAATTTTGAAGGAACAAGGGGAGGTAACTTTTCATTTGTGCACTCAAGAGAAGTTGAATATATATAAATTTAATAATTAGATACATTTGGAATTTCTTGAGGGCTGTCAAAGTTGCTCAAATGGTAGGAAAGAGGTAGAAAGAAGAGGCGGTTAGTACCCTGGAGTCATGTTAACCCGGACATTGCGTCCTGGAGCTAAGTAACCCGGGTGAGAGGAGAAAGTTCCCTGGAGTCATAACCCGGACATTGCGTCCTGGAGCTAAGACCCGGGTGTAAGAGGAAAGTACCCTGGAGTCATAACCCGGACATGGTGTCCTGGAGTTGATAACCCGGGCTTGTTAGTTATGAGGTATAGAGAGAATGAAGAAGGTGGGGGTAAAAGGGTTATTTAGTATGAATTGGGGGCCAAAAACCCAAATGAGGTTGGAATGTTTATGAGCAACCGAAAGCCCCCAAGAACTTTCACACTTTCACAACTAAAAAATATTTGTTTACACTCCTTACATATACTTTCTTGGCAAAGTCATGATCCAGAAGGAATATTAACTCAATAGAAACTGCCTTTTTTATTAAGTTGAGTTAGCATAAGTAAATGAGGGGGAAGGGGGGGTATGGAGGGGGGTTGGGGGGAGGAGGAGGGCCTAACCTGAGCCATGAGAATGTGAGCATCCGAGAAGCTGGAGTCCTGGTCCAGACAGTGCTGTAGTGTAGCCTGGGCCGCGTCTACATCACCTGCAACATCAAAATGGTCATCTCACTGCTGGCGGCTTCTTGTATTCCTTGAATCTTTTTCTTATTGTTTTTTACTCAATTCATAAACTCAGGAAATAAATGGAAACAAACATTCAAATGATACATTGTGTACACCTAAAGTTAATTTACTTGCTAAGAAAAATACCAACATCTACGATCACATGACATGGGAATGGGAACAATGATAATTCTCTTTACATAGATGTATTATACACATTACTTTTATTTTAAAATTACACTTGAAAAAATAGAAAATTAGTAAATAACATGTACACCTCTTATGCATAATGCTACCATCTAAGTGAAGCTTCAAAGTGTGGATGTTGAATTAGAACCTTGTCGTTTTCAAAAAATGAAAGTTGGGGTCCCTTAGAACACCAAGAGCACATAACTCTAGCAAATTAATATATAACTGCATTTTTATCATTATAAGATAAGTAACAACATTTCATGACCTACCTGCGAGGAACTTGACCTTTCCTATAAGGAAGACGGCCTCCATGAGTCCGGGGACGGCGCGAGTGAGAGGGTCAAGCACCTGGTGACAGCGTCGTAGCACCGGGTTGATGGGCTGCCCTGGCAGTACCGGCTGTTGATAGAGTAGGTTACAGAGATTGTGCCAATTGATAGTGAACTTTTGTAACATTGTTATATTTAATATCAAACTATCCTCAAAAGTACCATTTCTTATACTTTTCAGTCGTGTCACTTGCAAGCAATGCCCTTATCCCCAGCAGACAACAAATTTGTCGTGTGACTTGACCCGAAAGCGTATGAAATTGTATTATTGCAGATAGAGTGATCCCTCACAGAACAATATTGGATTGAACCTATTATTGTAGAAATGGTTTGAGGCAGTTTTTGTGTTAACTTTAACTGTAGCAAAATTGATGGAGGAAGGTAGCAGAATGAACCTTCACTTGACTTGGTGAGACGGTGCTACTGAAAGTGTTACTCACGGTCTGTGGAGCAAACTGCAGATAGTCCTTGATGACTTGGAGGAGGAAGTCGGGGTTCAGCAGCAGATAGTACTGGACTCCTAGCGGCAAACCCTGCAACAATCATCGGCTCTCCAGATTACTGTCATCGTAGGACAGTCTTTCTACATCATTATACATCATTATACATCATTCTAGTATTGTTCCCGTAAAGATCAAAGGCGCCACCCACCCTTTATTCCGCAATAAAGTATAGTTTTTGAGTGACGTCGCAAACAATGACCCATGGCCTCATGCTTTAACTATAATAGTTCAGGACAAAACTATACTTTATTGCAAAAAACATGATGGTTAGGGCTACTTTATTTCTTAATTATACATTATTATACATCATTATACATCATTATACGAGTGAGTGAGTTATGGTTTAGGGACGTTAGGGCAATATTTCAACCATTGGTAGCGAAACATCATTTTTATGATCTTGCAACGCGGATTCTAAGAGGCAAACCTACAACTAATGCATTGTAAATCAGTTTGATGGCTTATGAGCCTGATAAAAGACACAAGGCAGAGATCTAAAGTTAAAAATTATCAAGTGATAGAACTAGAGTTATCTGTCCTTGATGTGGTAGGCAGTAACAGTTTGCATATTGAGGTGTCTTGTACAAAAACATAGTTTTGAGTATTTTTGATATTTTTGATATTTTTGGAGTTCAAAAATATAGTCACAACCTATTATTTTTTAAAAGGATAAATTTTAATGCTTATGAGTACACAAGGACAATCTTATCTAAAAGTTATATGTGAAATAAACTTTGGAAAATGAACACGAATATATACTGAGTACCTTGAGAGCTGTAAAATGTAGCTCAATACATTCGTTGAGAAGCTCCATCACTTTCTCCGGACCTTTGTTCTTCTTCTGGGCGAGCACAGAGCTCAAATAGGCCAGCTCCTGAACAAATACACAATCAAGTTGGATATGTGAGCTTTATTGATTAGCAATCAAAGTGTTCTTTGAAATTAGTAAGTCTCTAGTAGTTGGTTGGAAGAGTGAGAAAGTGTACGAAAGGAGTCCTATTCTTCAGCATAGTAAAGCAGGGAAGCAATGTCCTGTTGCACAAAGCCTTGTATCCTTTGCCTTCTGAAACTAAACTAAAGCTATTCTATTGCAAATGTAGTTGTGCTAAAGAGACACGTAACAAGGGTAATACTGAGGGCAATAGATCATGAAGATGATTATTTTTTATACTGAGACTGATAATGGTATAAGAAATATCACAGTGAATAATGCAAATAGTATTTTTACAAAAGTGTGAGTGAGTCATTGTCTAGCACCGAATAGACATTTCAACCATCAGAAGCATCTTTGCTGAAGAGACTCGTATTACAAGATAAATATTCTAGAAGTTGAGGGCAAAAATTATGAAGAATATCTAATATATATGATATTTAATAAGTACCTAGATAAGTATACTGAGGTGGCCAGAGCCTCTGACAGTAATATAACACTGATACCAGTCTAAGTAAACCTAGCCTCAATATTATCTATTATCTATTTCACTCCTATACTTAGTCTAAAAAGGTCTAGTAGAGGGTCGCGTCAGCCGACCTTTCTGCGACCTTTTACCTTTCAATGCTATACGTGCGAAGGCAGACTATTGTGGCTTGGCAAGATGAGTTCTGATTGGTCAACTCGATACGTGGACTGACGCGACCCTCTACTAGACCTTTTTAGACTAGTATAGGAGTGAAACGGATAATATTGAGGCTAGGTTTACTTAGACTGACACTGATACAATCTAAGAGGAAGAAGTATAATGACTGACCGGTGACCTGCCGATGCTCTGTTGAATCTCGTTGAGGAACTCGAGTTGTTGAGCAGCTTCCTCCACCTGGTTCTCTATCAGCTGGCACCGGATTATACCTGCAGCACCACGTCATAGATACAGGCAGAAGTCACAAACTACACTTCTCTAACTAGTCGAACTATTCTAACTAGTCTTCTCTTCCCAGGGCTTTACTCTAACTCAAAATCTCTTGGAGCTTTCTCAAAATTTGACTAAATGGAATTCATGCCATCCACAATCAAGTCCTATCAAAACTTACCGTAGCTGAAAACACTGCTCTTCAAACAGAATTCAATTACAGTAGAACACGGATATAGCGAACTTGGATATAGAGAACAATCGGATATAGTGAAAAGTCCCGTCAAAAGCTCTATGCATGGCGGCCAAACGTGAGTAGTGAACATCGGATATAGCGAACTAAATTCTTTGGTCCCTTGGAGTTCATTTTATCTGAGTTCTACTGTAGATAACATTACTAACAGCAAGTTGTTGATGCAGTTGATGCAGCATGTCATCAAATGCATCATAATTGATATTCTGCACCCTAATTTTCACTCCTATGTCTAAATAAAGATTAGAGCCAACAGTGACAAAAAAACAGACAAAATTGATACTTCAAGGCAAGAGAGACATTGACCTGTAAGAGCGGCGACACTGGTCTCGTCGAGCTTCATGGCGTTCCTGTAGCACTTCATTGCCTCCTTATTCTTTCCCTGGAGTAGCAGCTGGTAGCCCATCTCGTTCACGTACTCAGCAGTGTTGCCCTCCAGGCTCACCGCACGCTCAACCAGCGTGTACGTCTGCTGCAGCACTAGGCTGTTGCGTCCACACTAAAAAAAAAAAATTTTAATTTTCTTGAAAGTTTTTCTTTGACCTTTTGTATTGTGGAGCTAAGTGGTGTGACAATTAGCATTAGGAATGTCACAATACACCAATGCATCATAGTGGTTCACAATATGATACAGGATACAGTTAATCATGATAAACATAATTTGTGAATATCAGTCCAAATTATATTGAATATAAATCCAGAAATTCAAAATATGAGAAATGCAGCTTTTCTGTTCATGTCCAAGTTGGAAAAAATAAGATAATATCAGTATTCATAAAGAAGTTCGCTTGTATTAGTGATTAACTGTTGGTTACTCAAATCTCTTGCATTTGTAAGAATGTTTGAAAACAATATACAGATTTTTACATAAACCATGTACAGTTTGATAGTTTAAGAACAACCATTACCAATGAATCATTGTAATTCAAAATGTGTTCTTTTCAGAGTGAACCAATGACATTTACATTTAGGGTAGGAATTGAACTCACCACTCGAGCAAACACTTGAGCCATGTTGCAGAAGAGATATGCGTTCCTGGCCTCGAAACGATCCATGTTTGTGATGACATCCCCGATAACACTACTAGCCTGTAGAGTGAGAAGAATACTATCTTACACATTCATATGCCGTGATAAAATAGAAGAGCTTTTCTATAAACAACATTGTATTCATTAAAGTTCACATAACCACAAAGATATTTCACTATTTTCTTTGGAATATAGAAAGTCTGATTACAATATTGTATAGAGCGTTAAAAGTCGCTACTCAAATATGTTTAGTTTGGTAATGAAAGTCGTTTTTGAAAACCTAATAATTAACGATTTTCAGGAAATGTTTTCCACTCAGTTAGATAAATCATTTGACGACGTAACACTTCTAAGCATTTGGTGTAAAAAAGATATCCACATCAATGGTAATTAAACAATATTTAGGCGGTATTTCAGTTGAAATAATGATGCGTTACTCTGTATTGTCTGTTTATTACGTCACACCCGCGCGAGTTTTACGGCCCCTTACCCATGTGGGTTTTTCACAGCCGATAATTACACTGTCTAAATGAAAGGCTAATAAAAGGTGTTGGACAACTTAACAAAAATTAAGTCCAGCTTTTATTTTTTTGAAAAATCATTGAACGAAAATCGGGAAGTGGTAAGGTCGAGGTTAGTTGATGTTTAACTAATGGTATATTTCACACAAGGTTCCTTATATGCCAATGTAAGCTTCCAGATTATACCCCCCTACAAAGAATACCCCGGTAGATTCTGGGAGCTCCTTGGGATACCCTTCCAATGCAATGACTGAGAATCAAGCAATATCAGCATAGATGACAGTACACGGATATAGAGCCAGATGAAATTGAATGAACATTCATGTTTTAAGAAACAGTAAACTAGCCTTGGATTAAAGCAACCATCTCTTCTATATTATTTTTCTTAACCATATTTAGAAGTCTTAATTTGAAAGAATTATTTGCACAAATTTATACTTCAAGCAATTATTAATCAAAGAGACATGATTGTTAATGCATCAAACCTTGATTGTCTGACAGAGGATGCAAGGTTGAGAAACTCCAGAATTACACCAACAAGGAAAAGCTGGTCAAAATAGTTGACAATATCTTGAGCGTATATTATAGAGTGGAGCACAGTAGTGGTTAGCATGCTGGCCTCTCATTCCAAAGGCCCGGGTTCGAATCCAGATGGAGACACCAAACAATTGTGACCTGAGCTGTACACTGTGTTGTGTTCTTGGGCAAGGCACTTCACTCACATTGCACTCAGTCTACCAAGCTGTACCATTTGGTACCTGAATACAGGAAGTACAGACCTATATGGTCACGCAGAGCGTTTAGTAGGGGCTCTGAAAGTCCAATTCCTTCAGGGTAGTAATGTACAGCCAATAAGCAGTAACTTGTCATTATTATTATCATTATTAGAGTATTCTCACCTCTGACGGGTTTCCATCTCGACACAGCAACTGCAGAGCGTTGAATCTGAGAGCCTCTAGACAGTGCAGGTCCTGACTCGTAGCTCTGGAGGACAAACATATATCAGGTTTGATCATTTCACAATGTAGTGTGCTTGTTTCTTAATCCTCTGTATATAATCAATTTAGATAATCATTATTGATTCAAAGCAAACAAGAACTACACTTTTATTTCACTTGTATGTTGAGAATGTTGATTTTGTACCAAAAAAAGCAAAATCATTTTTATTTTTGAATTACGCTTTTACCTGATTTTGATGAAATAGAGGATATCTGTCTTTTCTTGACTAATACCATGTTTATCTCATCGAGTGAGGTAGAAAGTTTATATTTTCACGAGTGGCGCAGCCACGAGTGAAAATATTTAACTTGTCAACCTCACGAGATGAGATAAACATGGTATTTGTCAAGAATTGACAGATATTCTATTTATTATATGATGAAATCTTTCTAAATACGTAAAAAAATGCCATTTTCATGTTGAGCGGCCGCTCAGAAGAGCCCGTCACCGCGGTAACAGTGTGACGTCATATGAGAATTCATGTCGTCAGACCACTGTTACATGACGTCAAACTCTTGAACTTGACGTCACTCGAGTGGTGATAAAGTTTATCACCACTCAGTAGAGTGACGATAAAGGTTATCGCCACTGTAGCCAGATAGAGGGTTTATTTCACTGATAGAACAGAGTATCTCATTCTCAATCATGTAATAAACACGTTTATCTTTTAACATGACATTCATCAAATATATAACTGTTTTGTACAGGATTACATTATCTGTAATATCAAAAGATTCTTCCACTTTTTCAGGTCCCTTGCAGTGCTTGAACCGCAGCCCTCGGTGTTAGGCTACTGCGCCAGCACAGACCATATCAACAACTTACTCGAAATTTTGTATCAGATCTTGAGCGAGGGAGAAAGTTGCTGTTCAGCATTGCTTGAACAAAATTTTAGTCAGTTGCAACTTATGTATAAATCATCCAACAGTAAAACCTCATGGAAGCACCTGACCTGGTTACCATGGACACGTCCTCACCTCTGCGCTGTCTCGATGGTCTGGTCCCAGTCCTGCAGGGCCAATTGAACCTTCATCTTCTCGATGAGCGCGGGCAGGAAGCCCTGGAAGCCGACCACAACCTGATTGATGACCTCGAGGGACCCGCTGAAGTTACGTCTCATCTCCAGGAACTTGGCCTTTCCTAGGAGTGCGTCAATATCCTTTCCGTGTTTGCTGAAGTTATAATACTAGTGAAAGGGTGATGCTAACCTATGCTATAGAAGGGAATGAATTGAATGTTATAGCTGCGGATCAAATGATTGATACACAACAGTACAAAAAAGGTACATAAAGTAGGAGGAGGGTGTCGTCAAAACACAGGTAAAACACTCAAAGTTAATTGTGACATGAAGAGGCTCACCTGCCCCTTAAAACAGAAATAGATTTTGGATTTGGTTTTTAACTAAAATTTGGAAAAATTATAGACAAAAGGTAAATATTTTACCTTAAAATGCAGTCATATTCTAAGACATATGTTAACTATAGAAATAATGTTCAGTCAATAATTCATACGAACTGTCAATAAAGCAACTCATTCTCAATTAGCAATGAAATTACCACTAGTACAGTCCCAAGCCTTGAGAAAAAGCAGTAGGGCTAGTACAGCAGGTCAAAGAACCAGTAAAGATTTTGTATGATGTGATCAGTTTCATTGAGCAGGTTGGAATTGTGTGTTGACTAGAACCCTCTGGAATTCAATAGCACAAATGGCTATGGCATGGAAAGGGTTGATATTTCAGCCATCCTTGCGTAACAGTTTGTATAGTTAGAACCTGCAATCAGACTAAACAGGCATATCTCTGATAACTTACTCCATGGCATCCTCAAAGTACTTGATAGCCTTTTTGGCATCTCGGCCACTCATCATTTCAATCCATCCTTTTAATACCAGTCCCTAGATTGAAAAATATTTGTTAACAAAAAGTTCAGAAAAGAGGTCAAGACAATTTATATATCAAGAGTGACAACATAGATTAAAGGGACAGTAGCACGTTTTTAGGGGGAATATAAGGTGATGTTAGGAAAATGAAAAAAGTGATTCCAATTGAAAGACAATGTATTCAAAGTAAATAAAATACTAATGAATGAAATATAAAATGTAAAGTTAAGCCATTCGATTCCTTTTTCTTACACAAAATGCATTAAAGGTGTTCACACAAAAATGGCTGCCAATAGACTTACCCGGTAATGTCAATCTTTATAAATTGTCCTCTGATTATGGATGATTGGTTTGTGTATTGAAATTTTTGACTGTATCAAAATGATACATTTAGCATTAACGTACAATTATCAGTGACAAATATTAAATTTTAAATTATAAAAAAAACTTGCTACTGCCCCTTTAAAAGCTGAACTGAAAAGGTTCACTGTCATAATTTGTAGAATTTATTTCATGCTTGACATATGAAACTGATGACTTCGAGACCCCACGAAAAGGAATCATAGAATAAAAAAGGTTTTATTATCAAGGGTCATAATAAGTATCACTAATTGTATTATTCATCAAAACCAATAAGGAAATAACCAATTGTGAACTATCTAGTTTAGAAAGGATAGGTTTAAAACTTTAGCTTTTAAATACATTTTGAAAAGATATCAAATGAAAATGATCGAGTGTTTTTGAGAAATGTAGAAAGTTTTTGTTAATACAAACCTCTTTTGCTGAGGGATCCATCTTCAACATGCGATCAATGTATTCTCTCGCCTTGTCATACTTTCCCGTGTGAAACAAAAATAGTCCTCCAAAATATAAACCCTGAAACAAAAAACAGACAGTCAATGTACAGTAGAACACAGATATAGCGAACTCGGATAGTGAACAATCGGACATAGTGAACAAATTCTTAAGTCCCGTCAAATGCTCTATGCATGGCGGCCAAACGTGAGTAGCGAACACCGGATATAGCGAACTAAATTCTTTGGTCCCTTAGAGTTCGTTATATCTGAGTTCTACTGTACTTCATTAGAAAATATTCTACCAAGACAGCCACAATGGAAACAAAAAGAAGATATTTCCACAACATTTGAATAAGAAATAACTTGAAATATAAATGTCAGGGAAACATGAAATATTAGAAATCTAATCTTATCTTATTGCCATATCATTTCTGCAGAGATGACATTTGTCAAGCTTCCCATACCAGTTCGCCAGATTGCTTTCTTTCTTCTTTGAGCTTGGCATCCAACTCTTGAATGGCTTCTCTGTCTGAAATATTATGTATCCACTATTGTTATTTCTTTGTCAACAAATGGTTGATTTGTAAACATTTATATAAAATGACATTTAGTAACCAAATATTGAAATAGTGAAGTTTACAAATACAACAAGCAATGAATCATCTAAATATATTGCTTCAAAAATAAAATAATTTAAAATCATTTGAATCGGAACATAGACAATTCTGTAAAGGTATTAAAAAAGAATAAAGAGGAGAATCACATTTATTTATGGACATGAGGTAGAAAAAAGATAACTTTTCTACCTTATGAAATGCGATTGTTTTTGTCAAGAATTCTCAAGAGTTCTTTATATTCAATGGTTATTCTTTTTATTCCTACAATTAGGTCAAATCTGAGCCAATTGGGATTGTCACATGGAGGGGCCAATGATGTTAAAAAAGTGAGTATGTATACATGCATGATGCGTTTTGGGTGCTGTGTAATGTGTGTTGCGTGAGGCGTAGTGTTCGATTCCATGTATCCCTTATAGTGTGGTGTAAGTATGAAATTTGGCATTAATGCATTATGAGTATTCTTTGCACTAGAATAGTAGAAGTTAATTCTATGTACGCGCTATGCATAAAGTGATGCCCCTATTTGGTCTGCGTAAGTGTTGCATATTCCGACACTCTTGTGGGCGTTTCTATGAACATGCACTATGCATTACGCATTGCGTCCATGGAATGAACTTCTATTATTTTTTTGTAACTTGTTTAATACTCATTACTAACTGAGCACTATGCATTAGGGACACATGGAATGCCTTAGTCTGTCATTCAGATCAGTATTCAATTGAGGATCAACCCAGTCTAGACAAATTTAGCAAGTAAAGATTACTAAGCTCAAAAACTAAAGCATCTTTTGGGCTCCTTTTTGTTTTAATACATGAATTGTTTACAAATATTGTCAAGACCAAAAGTGGACATGTTACACTGACAAAAACAAATTTCAATTTTGGTGAAGTTTTAGTATTCGATCCTAACAAAGTTATTTGACATACCAACAGTGTTGCTGCGTTTGTGGGCAAACATAAGGGCCATGGTTGAACAGAGGTTGACGTCTCGCTTGTCCTTCAACATATCCAGCTCTCTCATCCCTTCTCCGGACTGGTCTGTCAACAAATTAGGATTTAAGTGATGATGATTATGATGTTGATGTTGGTGATGATGATGATGATGATGATGATGATGATGATGATTATGGTGGTGGTGGTGATGAAGATGATGATGATAATTAAAGCAATGATGATGATGATGATGATGATGATGATGATGGTGGTGGTGATGAAGATGATGATGATGATGATGATGATGATGATGATGATCATGATGATGATTATTATATTAAAGCAATGATGATGAGGATGATGATAATGACTACATAAATCAGAGCCAAAGCATACAAAAAAAATACACTCAAATTTATGAATTTATATATTTATTCCGTTCAAATGCGTCTGGTACAAAAGATGTACAGGCTCTCTAAGTTTTCGAACAGAAATACAAGCAGTGTGTATGCTCAGATACAACTTTAACTAGTGAACTGACAAATTTATCAACAAATTATTTGACAAATTATCATTTCTTGAGATCCTCCAAAAACATATTGAGATTGACAAATCATCTTGTGTCGACGGCCCGTATTTAAGTTATATTTTTTTTCGTCCACACACCTGGTTTTCCCGATTATTTTAACCATTGCATATTAGGAATAAATACAAACGTATGACCACATGCATTTTTATTTTGCCAGTGAAAATAAGCATTTGGATCAATGACATATTTTTCAAATACTGTCACTGTGTAAACATAGAGTATGAAATCGTTGAAGTCATTGCATTTAAGGAATAAATACAAATCACCGACCACATGCATTTTTATTTTGCCAGTGAAGATTGACATTATGGATCAATGACATATTTTTTAAATACTGTCACTGTGTAAACATTGAGAATTAAATTGCTGAAGTCGTTTTCTAAGCTTACCTTGGAGAATTTTAGCGAAGGCCACAAAGAACTTGAGCACCAGGTCATTGCCATACTTCTGTAAACCCTCAGTTGCCGTGCTTTCAACATGACTGTAATACCTTTCTCGAAGGTAATAGTTTATTTTGGCCTGTAAAAATAAGACCCATTTTTATTGAATGTAAAATCCGAATTCCATGTACATGAATACCATTGGTGCAATGAGTTTTGAACTTTGTTTGGGACCATGGGAGATAATAACAAAAGGGTTTATTGTCCTGGAGATCTTACTGAAGATTGAACCCAAAGGGTTTTTCTTTCAATTCACATGTCGCTTGTCAGTAGAAGTTATCAGATGTTTTGTAAAAGTATTCAAGCACTGATACTAGTGATAGTAATAACTGTTTTCAAGAATGTGAGAAGGACTAGCAGTTGTCAATGTCAATAATTTCGTTAATTACTAAAGGAGTTGTTATTTTGGCAATTTTAAGTGTGATGTTGTAAGTTCTCTTTGCCGATTTCTGTAAAAAAATTTAATCTTCTGCACACAAATTTGGGACCATAAAATCATGAAAAAATGTCAACATGTTGAATCATTGTTGTTATAAAACTGACATTTAGTCATGAAAATCTTTGATTGATAATTTAAACTCACAAGAGTAACTGGGTCTGCCTCTGCCATCGCTGATATCTTTCAAAAGATCCTGTTTATAATATAAGAAGGTTGTATGTTACTAAATCAAAAGTTTTATTTACACCGGTAACCGGGAATGTGATGAGTACGCATGCGCTAAAATGTCTCATTTCCTCTTCCTGTTTGGTATCGATCGCTTCGGATTTTACAAAATTCAATGTTACCTCAACGTAATTAATTAAAAGTAATGACTCTATTGTTTTACTTTAAACATTGGGTTTTATTGTTTTATTTTATCAATTAATCGGCAGCTCACTTGATAAACTTGTCAAAAAGGCAAAAGTAGCTACTCATTTGCATATGACCTGGTGTCATGACAATAATGACAACACAAAGGTCACTTCCTGCAGCGTGCATTCTGTCAAAGTTGTGGCTCTACATGAATGATTTCTTATCAAAGAACAAGTGTCTGCGTGTTGGAATAAGTGTATACGGGTTAAGTTTCAATTGAAATGTCACAAGCTCGATATTATGAAAGAAATGCAGGGCCACTGAAACTTGAACATGACCGTAAGTGATTTCTAAATAATTTTGTTTATATAGTTTATAGACTATTTTACTTGTAAATGTTTGTAACATTATATTGTGAAAGTTATTAGCCTAAGATTGGAAAGAAAAGTTCGTAGGACTTCGTATAACTCAAATCATAACTGTTAACAAGATCTAGCTGTCAGTCCAGCCATTCTTTTTAAACTTAAATAACTTTTTTCTAAAAAGTTAGATATGCCAGAGAACTGTTAGGGTGGAACTTCATTTGTTAGGCTATTTGTATAAAGAGATACTCAAAGATGATTTTTATCTCATTTATAGTGATTGAATATATCCAATTGTTTATGTTTTTATTTCCTATGTAATCCATTTTTTGAAATAATGAAGTTTGATTATACATTAAATTAGAAATTGAATTGATTATAATGTTAGAAAAATATTCAGAATAAACTAATCAGATTTTTAAATCTTCTGGCAACAAGTTTAGTGTTTTTTAAAGTTTATCAAGGTTTTAACTTATTGCCATTAATCTTAAGAGAATGCGGCATTGTAATAAAACAACAATTATCTTTAGAAATACAATGTAGTAACTATATGCAATTTTCAGTGTGAATGTTTTAAGGGTTTTAATCTAATAAACCTAAAATTCAAGGGTATGAAATTGGAAAATCCCGAAAGCAGAAAAATAAATAGGGCAACTACATCTGAAAGTGTGAAGAAACGACATTCCTCAAATTATTCAACATTCTTGTTAAAAACAAAGTGTTGATGATTTCGAAACAATGAATCAGATAATTAATTAATCTGATTGATATCTCAAAGAATTTGAATAATATTCATGAATTCTCAGATAAAATTATTGACAGTATGAGAGATTATTATTAGAAATTGGATCTATCTTCGTTTTATTTTGTTACATCTTTGTAGTAAGCGATCCCAAAAATCTCTGAACTGATACTGACACCCTAAACATAACTAAAATTTAGACTCTAACATATGTAAAAATAAAATTTGTTAGATGTGTGACACTGTACCTTTAAACAGTGACCACATACAATTGCTTCATTATGATTACTCTAGTTCCTGTTGGTTTTAAACACAATTCGAATAAAGTGAATCTGTTTAAGTTTAAATATATTGAACAATATATTTAATCAATATTTTATTATGTTAAATTTAAAATAACCCAAAATATTCATAATAGACTTGAATATTAAAATTTCATGAACAGTTAATTATTTAAATCTGGTGACAACATACATTTCATTTTAAGCAAAAGTATGGTAAGGGCTAATTGAATATGCTTTCCAATCATTCAATAATTCAATACAATGATGCATTTTATGATGATGTAAGTACATATTCAATATTTTCATTCGTTAATAATTCATATAATGATTTAAGTATAGGTTCCATACCATCATACAATAACTTGCATTAAGCACAGTTTTCACTTAATTTACTGATAGAGATTTAAGCACTCCCAGTGGCAGATATCCCCCAGGACACACCGTTTAAGAAACAGCCAGGGCTACTAATCAGTGTCATTGATTTGGGCTGAATTATTGACAATCAGATGGTAATCAATGTGTGGACCCTAATACAGGTAAACATGATCCAGGTAGGGAGTGGGCCATTTTCCACCAGGATATTAGCGGGGAAAATCAATAGTCAAGGAATCAGCAAGTCTCTTTGACTCACACAGATTTCCAGCTGCTTAATGATAGTAGGCTGTGATGAGGGTGATAAAGGTACTTATATATGTACATGAATAATGAGAATCTAGCACCTTTGTAAATATAGTCTGAATTAAGACAACCATATAGTCCCTTGAAAAAAGATTTATGAATATGTTATGTTATATGAAAGAAAATATAAAGGAGTCCTGAATGGCAAATAAATGTAATAATTTGTTGACTTAATGGGACAGTCCCATCAGGGCATTTTTTTCTGTATAAAATAGTATTTAGTTTTATCTATAAAGAGTAAAGGTATGATTATTTATATAAAAAAACAACCTCATTTGCTGCTTATATAATAGAAATAATAAGAATATATGATAGGTAAAATGTCCTCAACCTTGTTTATATAAATGTGTCAATGAATATAACCTGTTTTTCACAAAGCCCCCCTTTATAAATACATCTAAACTTTGCTCTTTATCTTTTCTACAAATTATATTTTGAGATAAAAGGATAGTACACCTGCAGTCCTTATCAAGGTGTGATCTTTAAAAGGTTGAATAAATACAATTAAAGCCTTCCAAATCACCAATAATCTGTATTGTTCCATACCAAAGATCAACCAGATTACTTCAAGTGAATATTTCTTTGTATGTCCATAAATTTGATAATTAAATGAAGTGAATACTTGTAACTTGACAGGGCCTCTTGTGGTTGAAGCATGTTTAACATGTTCACTATAACCATTTCTAAACGTCCATTATAGGTGAAGTTTGACATTTTACCATTGATAAGGGCTGTATGAGTCTCCCGTGTTTATTGTAAGATTGATATATACGCCTCTTTAGTTATACTCCAGACAAGCTTGACGTTGAGAGAAATATCTTGTGGTTATTTCAGTCCAAGTAGATTGTGTTATAGTTTTATTATGAATTCCTTTCTGGTAATGAAAGTTAAAATGTACTTCTTACATTTATTGATTAGATATGATACAAATATGAGAAATTTTTGTATTTTAATCAGTTACCGGTAAATGAATTTGCTTGGGACTTCTTAGGACTTGATTTAATACCTTATTTATCTTATCTGATGAATAACCTTGAGCTAAGATATAAACTAATTAACCCTAACCACAGATAGATTCCAGTAAAAAATCAAGGAATAAAATGGGTAATTTCACTCATCAGATGGGATGGCTTTAGAGAGAAGCTTTATCCTGGGATGTTTTCTTTATAGCTTTCAGTGGTAACAAAATTTGGACTCAGGTAGAATCGAGGGATCAGACTCGACTCGAACTCGAGTACCAAAATTTCATCTTTACCAAAGAAATCATGTAATTCAGCCATGATATTATAAACATATTTTGTACCTAAAAGTGACCATATAACATAATTTGACATCAATGTCTTGAAATTGTAAATTTGATCACCTGTCTTCACACGTTACAAACAAACAGACTGGAATAAGTAAAATAATCCAGCTGGACTTGACTCGGCACAGTGGAAGCCTTTCTTCTTTTTGCGTGTATTTTTTACAAATTTACAAATAGATATATACAATAATCATCTCCATACGAAAAAAAATATGATTGTATTTTTGTATTAAATAAGAAACTAAGTTAGACAGTACCAGGACATTTTGAAATGTGTACTAACTTTGAGTGTTGAATAAGTCCTTATATGAATTTATATGAGAAAACAAAGGTGACTGTTACCCTAACATTAGAAAATGCCTGCTATCAGTTATGAAATGAAACATAAAGTCATATAAAGGGTTATTATACCCCCGCTACGACGTAGTCGGGGGTATATAGCGCTCCGCGTGTCCGTCCGTGCGTGCGTGCGTGCGTGCGTCCGTCCGTCCGAAATCGTTTCCGGAGCATTACTCAAAAACTATTCCACTTAGAAACTTAAAATTTGGTATGGGAGTAGCCTATATGGTGCTGTGGTGCCTTTTAGGGGTTTCAGCTCAATGGTCCAAATAATTTTTGAAATTTTGACCAAAAACGGTCTGATTTTTGGACTTTGTCTCGTTTCCGGAGCATAACTGAAAAACTATACCACTTAGAAACTTCAAATTTGGTATGGAAGTAGCCTATATGGTGCTGTGGTGCCTTTTAGGGGTTTCAGCTCAATGGTCCAAATAATTTTTTGAAATTTTGACCAAAAACGGTCCGATTTTTGGACTTTGTCTCGTTTCCGGAGCATAACTGAAAAACTATACCACTTAGAAACTTCAAATTTGGTATGGAAGTAGCCTATATGGTGCTGTGGTGCCTTTTAGGGGTTTCAGCTCAATGGTCCAAATAATTTTTGAAATTTTGACCAAAAGCGGTCCGATTTTTGGACTTTGTCTCGTTTCCGGAGCATAACTGAAAAACTATACCACTTAGAAACTTCAAATTTGGTATGAAAGTAGCCTATATGGTGCTGTTGTGCCTTTTAGGGGTTTCAACTCAATGGTCCAAATAATTTTTGAACTTTTGACCAAAAACGGTCAAAAAATTTTACTTTATCTTGTTTCCGGAGCATATATAAATACCAAATGACTTGCACACTTCAACCCAGACTCTGTATATCCATAAATCTCACCTTACGGACAAAGATTTTTCAAACAATGTGTCTATATTTCTTAAGAAAAATGACCCAGTTAACCGGACGATTTGCTATCCGGACGATTTTCACCTGTAACCAAAACAAGGTTCGACTGTATAGTGCTGTTGTGCCCTTTAGGGGTAATTCCAGGGTTCCCAGAATTTTATTCAAAAACTACATGGCCGGGGATGTTTTGAAGTGAAATAGTTTTTAGGGTTGCAAGATCATTGTGTTCTAAGTCATAATCATAAATTTTCAAATTAATGTTACGTGAAGGCGGTCAAACTCAAGCGGGGGTATGTGAGCCGCGCTCACTTTTGCCTTGTTAACAATAACAAACTATAACACTCAAAGGGGGTATTTATGACAATTAGCAAATGATACACTTACAAATACATGTCATTTACATGATACGATCGCCTATGTAACACTAGAACTCTGTATCAATAGAACACGGTAACTCAAAACCATTGTATTCACAGTGACTTATATCTTGCCAATAGTTGACTAAGTGTAATAATAGTATCATATGTAGAGGATACTAAACGACCTTCTATTTAATAGTATTTTTATTAAAAGAAGTTAATGATTTTGTATATAACGAGCGAAAGCAATTTTGATACCAAATCATTCACAAGTTGAATAAAAATAGAATTAAATGGAAGGAAGTTTAGTATTCTTTTCATTACTTGCCCTAAAATTCAAGCAAACTTGTCGACAGTGCTGAAACTAACATTTCCGTGACTTACATCGTGACGTCATGACAACACACTACTGTGACGTCATACTTGCGCTGTGGTATGACACTAGCTTAGTATTGTCGTATAAACATTATACTACAGTAATTTACACGGGCGAGTAATAATTTTTTATATCACAGTGCTATAAAATATATATAATACTTTTAATTAATGATATATTTTCCTTATTTCTATAATATAATTTAAATGTTACGAGTATTAGGAAAATCTATAATTAATTATATATATACATATATATTTGCACTGTGATAACTGACAGAATAACCCTGAAACATTTATATTTTTAGTATCAGGTAATAAACCGCTTTTCACTCATTTAATCCTGATATTTTCCCCCCATTACAAAGAGCTGTAGTCAGGTTTGCTGGAATGTCTTAACGGCCAACTCTGCAGACCTAGCAACCATATTGATAACCGTTTGTTGGTGCACAATAGGGGCTAATCAACTCGGGCTGTTGTAAAGCCTTGGTTAGCTGTTGGAGTGACTATCAGCTATGAATAATGGCCCGGGTAGAATTAGTTTTACTTTAACTGTAAATGAAGTTAGATTGTTTTCTCACAATTAAGTTCCACCCAAATGTTTTTTTTAATGTTTTGAAAGGTTATTTTGTTGTTGTTTTAATATTTGCTACAAGTTACTGCAGATTTATTAAGATTAATTTATATTACCAATGTTCCTAATTTTGAATATCGAATGATATAAAAATTTAAATCAAGTACAGTAAAAGGGTGTCATATCAACAGATTTGTAAGAGACATAGTTAGTCAATTAATACAGGTATGTCAAAAATGTATGAAAAAATATTGTTAGTTTTGTATATATAATGTAAAGTTGTTTTTCATAAACAGAAAGTTTAATCTCTATTTCATATTAAAAATAATAATATAAATATCAACAAAAATCTTTAAAGTGATTATTGATAAAAAAAATTAAAGTAATTGATAGCATTGTTCATATATTTATTATTTACACAAAAATTATGATGAAAGCAGTAAGAAGTATGATTTTATCATGTGGATTGTAGGTAGCTATGGTTTTAGTTTGTACTGGGATGATAGCACAAGTCGTCAAGTGTAGAAGTGACTCTGTCTACTCAAGATTTGGGCTAGGTCCTCTCTGGGGGTACTGTAGGTCGCCCAGGGTGTTTGTTTGTCAACTTTGTCAAAGTACTGATCGACAACCCCAGGACTTTTTCAGAACAATCAACAAACAAATAGAGCGGCTTACTGTAGTATGACACCCTATATCAATGGCACACTGGATAACTTGATCATGCCTTTGAGAACAAGTAGTCCTAATATTGTTTGAACTCAATTATTTAAGAGATATTCACCATTTTCTTTCTCTCTATTTTCGTACTGTTAATAAATCAAATGAATGAATGAATGAATTAATGAATGAAGGAACAAACGAATGAATGAAGGAACAAACGAATGAAGGAACGAATGAGCGAACGAACAAATGAACGAACGAATGAATGAACGAAAGAACGAACGAACGAACGAACGAACGAAAATATTGCCCTGGTATGAATATATGAATGAATGAATGAATGTTGCCCTGAAATGAATGAATGAATGAATATTGTCCTTAAATGAATGAATCAATGAATATTGTCCTTAAATGAATGAATGAATATTGCCCTGGAATGAATGAATCAATGAATGAATATTGTCCTGGAATGAATGAATCAATGAATGAATCAATGAATGAATGAATATTGCCCTGATTTTCTCTAGAATTCAAGGCAGTATCAGGAACTTCCCTGAAACAACTTATTCTTATTCTACCGATGCAAAAATTAGTAAAGATATTTGAGAAAATTATATCAAACATTAGAATAATGTTTATTGATTAAGACTTATAAACATGATAAACACACTAAAGGTATTCATGTGAATAATCAAAACAGATTTGTCTCACACAAATGAAGGTTAACTAATTTAGTATCTTGATTTACAATCTACTATTCTCTATTACCTAACAACTTGAAATATTTTGTTTAAAAAATAACTGTGCAATAGATAACAATCTATTTATATGTCAGACAAGATAAGATAGCAATTGAGATTCTTTGGGGAGGTTTTGTTGACTGGTTATTGATAAGTTTAGCATTTCACATACTTATTAAAAACTTAGCTTTTCTTTTCTTGAATCTTACCAAGAAGATACTTACATACAACTAAGATTCAAGTTATATTGCTGTCTTGCCACACATAAGAATGCATAGATTTGCAAGTGGGCTATTTCAGACAACATGTTTTATAAGGCACAAATTATTTTTTTTATCACTATTAGGAATAAAAAGATGTATAATAACTTTAAAACAATCCAAAATTCTTCCCCTTGCATCAGCACAACAGTCACTGATTTAGAGAATAATCTTATAAGTTATCGTGTTGGTATTTTGTTAAATTTCATTTGATATCTTTTAATTCAAAAATTTGTCAGAATTATGATAGATGATGGAAAGCAAGAAATATAAAATTTTAGCTGTATGCTAAACAGAAGTTCTTTCAGATATTGCATGAAAATCCTCTTTGTACAGCGTCAATATGTAGTGTTATGAAAGCATACGCCTACTAAGTGGGGCTATCAGATGAGATAAGTCTTTCTGACTTTACGAGGAATACTTGGATGTTTCACAGATACTAAAGGCCCCCAAGGCTCAAATCACTGATAGCATTTATCACGGCTAGTCCACAATATAAAACCCCATCAGAGGATTTGAACGCCTATCTATTCGTTTTAGTTGCAACAGTGACAACAGATGATCGGTGCTATCTCTGTATGTTATACACAGAGCAATAATTTGTCGTTGTTGCTACAATCACCATGGGCTGAAAAGAATGCTGTCAAATACTTCACAACTGAAAGAAATATATATGCGAATCTTGCCAACAAATGATTCAAAGATTTATACACTGTCGTTATTAAGATCTTTTATAGATAATCGTTAGTCACAAGTTACATGATTGATGACATATTGGGTTTAATTCTGATTTAAAGGGGCAATAGCACGTTTTTAGGGGGAATATAAGGTCACGGATGTTAGGAAAATGAAAATAAATGGTTCCAATCTTTAGACATCGTATAAAAACTAAATGGAACAGTAATAAATCAAATATACAATGTAAAGTTAAGCCATGCATTACTTTTCTTACACAAAATTAATTAAAGGTGATCACACAAAAATGGCTGCCAACGGATTTTAGGTGAATCCTCATACTTTGTTCTCTGACTACGGATGATTGGTTTGTGTTATGAGATTTATGATACTATCAAAGTAATACATTTAGCATTAACTTATAGTTATCAGTGAAAAATTGAAAATATAAAATTGTCAAAAAACGTACTACTGCCCCTTTAAGTTTGGATCATATTAAGTTGGATTGAAATGCTTGGAGAATCTAATTCTTGACGCTCAACAATGTTTCAGACGTACGGGGATTTTGTTATTAGGCAAATGTATGACAGACAAAAGACACCAGGTACTGTAATGCTAGAAGAAGCTTTGCCGTGGTTTCACTTCATTAATCAAAGTTTATTCACATCCAATCTATATTTACTAATAAGAAGACATTTTTACATCAAAGGCATATTGCTATGTAATATTACTAAACGCTAATGTTTAAATTGGTTATTAATCTCCCCGTGGGGTCTCTTATAATTTTATAATCATGAATTTTACCTTTGATTTTAATTTTGATTTATGTGAAGTAAATAATGTATGTAAGATGTTAACTTTTTATATTGGTTTCTAATTCTTGACAAATTCTCTCAGTAGGTTTTGTAATCAGTTGATAAGCATAAAATAAATATTTGATCTAAGGTTGTAATTTATGGTGTCATTGATACTCTACCTCAATAACTTTTACCTATAATAATTGAATAAGCAGCAATTGACATTTCGAATCATAAATCATAACTCCTTACTTGATGTAGTGTAGGAAAATATGCTTCTTATATGTGATTAAACTATCTGCATTTATCCCTGGGTGAATAAATAATTTCACAAATAAGAATTGTAAAATATATTGAATTATTCGGATCAAGAATGTTTTGTTTTCCAACTATCAATTCTACAGTAAAGAATTAGAAAATAAATAGTTGCGTTTGTTTAATTTCCGGGATTCATTGTTATTCAGTACCTGCAAATTTAGTTTAAAGGGGCAGTAGCACGTTTTTTGATAATTTTATATTTTAAATTTTACACTGATAATTTTAAGTAAATGCTAAATGTATTATGTTGACAGTATCAAAAATCTCATTACAAGAGCCAATCATCCATAGTCAGAGGACCAAGTACGAACATTTCCATAAACTCCATTGGCGGCCATTTTGTGTGAACACCTTTAATTCATTTTGTGCAAGAAAAAGGAATCGCATGGCTAAACTTTACGTTATATATTGGAACTATTACTGCTCCATTTAGTTTAAAGATATTGTCCTTCAATTGGAACCATTAATTTTCATGTTCCTGACATCACCTCATATTCCCCTTAAAAACGTGCTACTGCCCCTTTAAAACCGAAGGCGTTATTATCTTATTTATTATCTTAAATCTACTTATACTAAAAATTAAACCTTACAAGCATTTGCATACCTGGGTATCCATCAAAGCCTTTTTAAAATTTGCTAAAAATCTCTTCCTGAACTTACTGATAACCCAAAGAGAACGCTACAGTTATCTTAAACTAACCAACTGTTCTCTTGGTTGGCATTTTGTCTTTCAGCGATTTTTTTTCAGATTTAAAATATATATGTGTCATAACACTTTTTTAATCTTTCATCACAAAACTTTTCTTTCAGTGCCAATGACAACTATGTTTGATGGTAATAGTTGACATTTTTGTATATCTATATTATCACATATACTATCTATATTCTTTTGTTGTGTTGTGAAATCATTAGATATATCACATTTTATGGAATTTTGGTATTTACATGCCTTTGATCACCTTTTCACAATCAAACTAACATCATTTTATATAATCTATATGTATAAACTTTCATTTATCTTTATTCTTTCCAGTGATTGAGATCTGAGTTAAGAAAGAAGTTAGTATTGACATTGTTTCACAGTGTGTCAGGGGCTTCATTCATAGAGCAAGCTAAGGTTTAACTTATCTCCCATGTTTAGCTCATCTGGCCTGTAAGGCCCGATGGGCTTATTGATGGCATGGTGTCCGTTCATACGTCCATCCATCTGTAAACTTTGTGGAATTTTGACTTCTTCTCCAGAACCATAAGGCCTAGAAAGCTGAAACTTTGTGTACAGACTCCTTGGCCAGTGAGGATTATAAATTGTAGCTTTGGTGGCCCTGTGACCCCTAATAAGGGTCACAGGGGCCACACCCTTAAGCATAATCAAATGTACAGCCTGATTAGCTACAGAGCCAATGGCTCCATTTTTTTCACATAATGCTAAGGTAACCTTAGTGACCTTCAACCAACTTATGGCTTTATGAAAGTAGCCCCTGGTGTATAAGTTTCATAACCACACCTTACATCATATAAAGGGCGTTTTTATCTAAATCTGTGTTAGACCTAAAAATCTCATGACATCAAATAATTAAATGAAGAAGTTAGTTATTTTTAACCTTTACATGACATACAAGCTGTCTTCAGATGATAGAATGTTTTCTAAAGATAATACAATAAATTGTAATTGAAAACTGTTAAGCAGTTTAGGAATATCAATGTTAAACAAAATTATAAGAAATATTATATTTCATGTATTTATTTCGTGAAATAAAAGCTCTTGATGAGAATAGAAACACAAACTTGATAAAGATGCCCAAGTCATTTCACCCCAATTTATTGGTTATGGGATTTGATAATTTTATTGGGAAAATGGAATTTCACTGTTTTTACTAATTTGAATGTCACAAGTTTTATTCAATTGAATGTTGTCTCTATATTATAATGGTGTGTTGGATTAAAAAGCAATTGTTTTTCAATAACCCCATTCCGACTCATAAGAGCTTTTTCTGTGTGTAATATATGTGTAATTACTGAGTGTTAATCGATTGTTGTTTAATCTTTTTCACTTTTATTTAAATTGATAATGATAATAATGATAGATATAAGCATAAAGTTTTGTTGTAAGCAAAAGAATGAGATAAGTGGGTCATGAACAATATGAAGTGGAAAATACAAATATGATATAATCTGATTATGCAATAAGTTAAAGTAAAAGGAAAGATTTAGACCAATTTTTGTCCTAGCAATATTTATGTTACTTTTGAAATCTGACTTTTCTGCTTGGGTGCATGAAATTATATATGGTCAAGGTTGTTAGTTCTGAACTATGAATTTCATCACTTAAGTAAGGTCAGTTTTGTCTATATAAGTTTTCTCTCCTTCTGTCTTTCGCAATGCTGGTAATTGGGTGTTTTTGTTAGTTTTGAGAAAGTCATCCTCAAGCATTTGAAATAAAAAGCAATTTCATGAATTTATTATCACACTAGTATGTAAGAGTGTGGAATAAAGTTATTGCCCTGTCCATTCATCCGTCATCATTTTGTGTCAAAGCAGAAGACCTAGCTCAATCAAACTTGGTATGTGGATTAGTCAACATGTGTAGATGTGCCTTCTGGGGTTCTCAACTTCTTGGGATATTTATTTTGGGAGATTTCTATAATAAAAAACATATATAAAATAATTTAGAAATACGTTTCTGTGGAAGGACCCTAAAACTTGGCATGTTGATCGTCTAGTGTATTTCTGGAAGACATTGTCTAAAGCATTTCTGCGAATCAAATCATCAACATAATATTGCTTCTTTGAGGGGCATTAAGAAGTTCTGTAGCAGCCTTCGATCTTCCAACTAGCCATTTGCTTAGAAGAGAAAATATAGTTTATATTTCAAGAGTAAGATGTTTCAGTGAATATTTAAATTATCAAACAATTGAATCATTCAACATCGTATTAACTTTCAACTCAGTATCAGTCATTTCATCTGACTAGCCCTCAATCTTCCAACTAGCCATTTGTTTAGAAGAGAAAGTATGGTATAATTCAAGAGTGTGGTTTTTCAGTGAATATTTACATTATCAAACAATTGAATCATTCAACATCGTATTATCCATGAGTTTAACTGGTGACTCTATCAGTCATGTCATTGGACTAGCCCTCAATCTTCCAACTAGCCATTTGCTTATTAGAGAAAATATGCTATATATTTCATGAGTATGATGTTTCAATTCAAATTGTTTCATGTCAATTGATTCAGCACCTCAAGTGGTTAATTCTCATCAAAATGGACATAATTCTATGATAATCTTTATCTCAGAACCAACACAAAGCTATCAACCGACAACCATCTTAGCTCACCGCCAGCCAATCTACTATCAGACCGATTTTCGGTATAAGGGATACCCTGCTCAGAGTTTTCTTACTCCAAGAGTTCCAGTTAATCAACTTATTCAAGAAGTCGGGGAAAGTTATGATGGTTATAATGAAGGTATTCTTACTTGGAATAGTCTAGCTAAATTACTGCAGTAAATAGGCTGATTTTTGGCTTTTTTTGGTTGCTGTGAATTCTTTATTTGGCAATCAACATTTATTTTATGAATTTCATTTTGATGAGCATGTGGAATTCATTTTTGATATATCATAAGCATTACATTACTTGCAAACTATATAGAACATAATTTTTTTTTAATAAATTATATAGTTAAAAGTTATAAGTTTGTAATCATTCATCCTTTAAAGACACTATATCATCAATTATTCATTTATTTTATTAATTTTTTATATTGCAATTAAATAAAAATGTGGGTTTTTTTTAAATAGCGATATCTTAAAGGGGCAGTAGCACATTTTCAGGGGGAATATAAGGTGATGTCAGGAAATGAAAATAAATGGTTCCAATTGAAAGACAATGTATTTCAACTAATGAAGCAGTAATAAATCATATATATAATGTAATGTTGAGCCATGCAATTCCTTTTTCGTACACAAAATGAATTAAAGGTGTTCACACAAAAATGACTGCAAATGGACTTTATGTGATTCTGTATCATCTGTTTTTAGATTATGGATGATTGGTATGTGTAATAAGATTTTTGATACTATCAAAATATCATATTTAGCATTAATGTGCAATTATCAGTGAAAAATTGAAAATTGAAAATTTAAAAAAAATGCTTATTCCCCGTTAAACTTTTCTATTTCTTCATTCATTAGTAGTTTCTAATGTTAGAAATAATGGTGGTTTCAATTGGAACCATTTTAACTAGGGACTCTATCAGTTATTTCATCTGACTAGCCCTCAATCTTCCAACTTGGCTCTTTTCATGCCAATTCAAATTGTTTCATGTCAATTGATTCAGCATCTCAACTGCTTAATTCTCTGATTATCAAAATGGACGTAATTCTATGATAATCTTTATCTCAGAACCAACACAAAGCTATCAACCAACAACCATCTTAGCTCACCGCCAGCCCATCTACTATCAGACCGATTTTCGGTATAAGGGATACCCTGCTCAGAGTTTTCTTACTCCAAGAGTTCCAGTTAATCAACTTATTCAAGAAGTCGGGGAAAGTTATGATGGTTATAACGAAGGTATTCACACTTGGAATAGTCTAGCTTAGTTGCTGAGCCATGAAATTCCTTTTTCGTACACAAAATGAATTAAAGGTGTTCACACAAAAATGGCCGCCAATGAACTTTATGTGAATCTTTATAATTTGTTCTCTTATTATGGATGATTGGTATGTGGAATGAGATTTTTGACACTATCAAAATAACATATATTTAGTATAAATGTACAATTATCAGTGATAAATTGAAAATATAAAATTTAAAAAAAAGACATAACGGTACTACTTCCCCGTTAAACTTATCTATTTCCTCATTCATTAGTAGTTTCTAATGTTAGAAATAATGGTGGTTTCAATTGGAACCATTTTATCTAGGGACTCTATCAGTTATTTCATCTGACTAGCCCTCAATCTTCCAACTAGCCATTGGCTCTCTTCTCATGCCAATTCAAATTGTTTCATGTCAATTCATTCAGCATCTTAAGTGGTCAATTCTCATCAAAATGGACGTAATTCTATGATAATCTTTATCTCAGAACCAACACAAAGCTATCAACCGACAACCATCTTAGCTCACCGCCAGCCCATCTACTATCAGACCGATTTTCGGTATAAGGGATACCCTGCTCAGAGTTTTCTTACTCCAAGAGTTCCAGTTAATCAACTTATTCAAGAAGTCAGGGACAGTTATGATGGTTATAACGAAGGTATTCGTACTTGGAATAGTCTAGCTTAGTTGCTGCAGTAAATAGGCTGACTTTTGGCTTTTTTTGGATAGGCTGCTGTGGAATTCTTGATTTGGCAATCAACGTTTATTTCATGAATTTCATTTTGATGAGCACGTGGAATTCATTTTTGATATAACATAAGCAGTACATTACTTGCAAACTATATAGAATATCTTTTTTTTTATAAAAATTATATAGTTAAAAGTTATAAGTTTATAATCATTCATCCTTTAAAGACATAATATCATCAATTCTTCATTTATTTTATCTATTTTATATATGGCCATGAACATGAAATATGTTTAAAAAGCAGACAGCCATTTTCATCTTATCCTTTTTTTTCATTCATTTATAGTAGTTTCTAATGTTAGAAATAATGTCTAATTTTTAAGTTCACTTTAATTGCTCTTTAATCTTTTTCTCAGAATTAAAAATTCTTTCATAACATTATTCTTACAAAATATGTAATATGATAAAAGAGAGAAGCTAAGAATGAATATATGTATAAGGATTAGTTTTGGGGATATTTTCTCAAAAGTATCAGCTATACTATACATGTGATAGGTCATGACGTCAGAAAATAATTTATTCGTTAATTCATTAACAACATTTGAGCTATTTCCAAGGTTTTTTATTTAAACTAAATCATTTCATAATTATAGTAAAAGAAAGTAATACAAACCTCCATTAAATTTGAAAAAGCAACATGATTGAATATTTCTTTATGCTTTTTGTGTTTCTGTTGCCTTTTTTGACATGAAGTTGAACTGCTTAACTTCTTTTCTCTCTCTGACGGAATTTGCTGACAGCTATTTTTCTGATGATTCAAATCAAAAACATTTTTCTAATATTATGTGGTACTTCATAAAGAATTATCTATGAGCAGTTTCATGGTTCCTTTAGATTAGCCTATTGCAAAAAATACCAAAAATGTTTATCAAAATGAAAGAAAACAAACATGATACAAGACAAATATCATTTATTAAAACTCCTTTTTTGATTTCTCACGACGTTTCAGGAAGAATTGGCCCAAAAACATCATGAGAAATGAATAAAGAAGTTGTCATCCATAATATTTGTCTTGTATTATCACACCAGCTTCTAAATGCCTTTGAAGAATTTCAACAAAATATGCAACAAGTACATATATTTCAAAATATAATTCCTTTTGTCTCTAATATGTAACTAAATTATTCATCTGTAATGTTACGTTATCTATACAAACTTCACTTGAGTAACCTTAAACAATTCGGTAAGCATTGTCAGGAATTGATACTCCGTAGACCTCTGGTTGACTTAGTAACCATACCCTGGGTGCCAACACTCATCAATATTGGATACGCATCCGTATCCCCTCTCTGGGATTGCATACAATATTTACGGAGAGTTTAGCCCTTTGTATCATCCTACTGATGGCAGTATGAAGCTAATCAGTTTGGTGCTTTTCATTGGCTAGTTTGGTCCATACCTCGTTCCGTAGTGATGATTGTGTCTTATTTGTGGTAGCGGACATAGGAATCGCTGATTTCATCTTCTGACTGTAAGTTATGATAAACTGTTCTTGTAATTTTAATTTTTTTCTTATGATATGGCTTTTCTTTATTTCTCAAATCTCTCAGTTCTTTTTGATGTTCCTTGGTTTTTCTCCTCTATTTCATGCCATTTAAGGATTTTGCATCAGCAAATAACTTGTTGATTAATTAGTTAGATTTTACAGAATTTTGTTTCTTGCAGGGTCGGTTTATATAGTTTTCTTTAAAACTATTATGACATATTGTCAATGATATCTCTTTAGCATTATGATTGAGAATATTACTTGTATTAGGGCAAAAATTAACATTTTATTCTTCTGTGATACTAACAAATCTTTCTTTTTTATTTTTTTTATTTGATTTAATCAATGTCTAATGGTATTTTCATTAAATGGATTAACATAAAATTGTTATTTGTATAGAAATTCCTATTCATTACCATTTACATAATGCACTAGCATATAAACACCAAATTATTCAACTTTATGATATTTCAATTTCCATCTAGCGATTCTTGACAAATTTCATTGAAATTATTTTTCCTGTAGTGAAGCTGCGTGTGCAAGATAAAATTTTATTTTACAAATGACTTGGAAATATTGTATTTTATTAGTGGAATAAATTATATTTTGGTCAATAGTATTGAGAGCACGATATTTTCACGGTGAAGAGTGAAATTAACATTCTAACAAAGGTTATATTGAAGAGTTCTACATCGACAAACAAATTTTCTGATAATGTTACATTGTATAACCGAGGATACTCTTTCTGGCGGCCACTCAACATAAAAATGAGCCAGTATTGGCTATGTTACTATTTCATTTTATGATAAATATAATATCTGTCAATTCTTGACAAATATAAAGTTTATCATATTCCAAATAATTGTTTCCAATGTGGCAATATATACTTTTCTACCTCACTTGATGAAATGAACATGGTATAAGTCACGAAAAGACAGATATATCCTCTATATATGTAAACAATATATTTTCATATAAACATCATGGGAATGTTGTCTGAAAATTAATATTTGACTCAAAAAGAATTACTAAAAGGAAATAAATAACCCTGTTTTTACCTGAAAGGTTAACTGAAAGTCCCAGTTATTAGTATTAGTTAAACAAAAGTAATTCAAACATCTTTGTTGATGTTGACATTGTTAGATTAGAATGAAATCATCCAACCAAAGGATACGATTTCAAGTTTTGTAAAGGTGAAGTTGATTTTATTTGTTTATGGACAGATTTGTCTTTCTATCATTTCCCCTTCATTTCACATTTTTATTTTTTTAGTCTAATAAAATCCTCCTATCGTCTTTGTTTTCATGCACTTGTTTTGTATTTGGTGGCATGGCTTCAGTTTTTATGCTTGCACATTATATACACATTTTTTAATGGTGACTAGATTTTAAAAAAAATTTCAAACTAAATGTACAATATATGCATTTTCTAAACTCATATATATTTTTTTAATCATAACATTAACAAAAGTGTTCTCACTATACTTAAAGAGATTTATCTTTCTTTTATATGATTGTAACCATAAAGATATTTAGCAAGTGAATTTTGGCCAGGCATATAATGATAAACTGATTCCATCTTAATTCATTTGAAAATCCTCAAAGATAATAAAATCTATATTAATTTAAAAGTTTTTGAATATGATAGTTTTATTCATAAATGTGTTTTAATGTTTTCATGTATATTTTTTGTTCTATCATTTATATTCTATCATTTCTCCATCATCATCATGTGATGAATTATCAGATATGCACATGTACTGCATGCCTGCTTTTTATGTGAAAAGAATCACAAATAATTGTCTATGTGTAAGAAAGATAACCCCTCTGTAAAGAAAATGCCAACTATAAGCATGGCAGCCATCATGGAAGAACAGTTTGATTGGAATTCTTGAAATTGTCCAAAAGTCCTTACATTTACGTTCATTTTTTAGACCTAGTAGAACTCTCTCTTCACATATGCAAGTATCAGTTCTGTTACTGTAATGTATGTTCTTTCCTCAAAATTAGTTTTACCCTTTAAATTTTAATAGATCCCTATCAGTTTCAAAATTTCCAGAATAAGGTTCAAAGATATTTATCTACATCTTAGTAGTTATATATTCTATCCTCTGAGACACCTCTGAATATTGATACTATCATGTTTTAAAAAATTGATCAAAATTCAAGATGGCTGCCATGACATCTGCTCCAGATACTATTCCCCTCACAACTGTTTTACACACAACTTGTCATCCAGTGACAGATTGAGCAATTTTCAAGTTGATTAACTTATAAAAGAAACAAAAAAAGAGATTTAACCCCCTGAAAAAAACCTCCCCCCTTAGATCCGCCACTGGAACCGACACCTCTGTGATTATTGTTTATGCATGCACTGTCTGTCTCACCAGCCTCACCACGTGACTTCAAGATCACTCCCACCTCACGTCCCGCACCTGTCCTGATCCGATCGGATGCTCGCTACAAGGGTTATCCGGGAAATAGCTTCCACAGTCCTCGTATTCCTGTTAGTCAGTCTCCTGAACATTTCAAGGAAAACAAACCTCTGGGGGATTTCTATGGGAAACTTACATTGTTTGAGCCAGGTAAGCTCTGTTTGATGTTACGTCCTGAATACAGTAAAACACGGATATAGCGAACTCGGATATAGCGAACACTCGGATATAGCGAACAAATTTTCAAGTCCCGTTTTATATAATATCATTTAAATCATATGCGTATAGCGAACACCGGATATAGTGAACTAAATTCTTTGGTCCCTTGGAGTTTGTTATATCCGAGTTCTACTGTATATAAATTTAATTGCATTCGACTATTATTATCCCGTGCCACAAAGGTAGAATTTTGCAGTGAATCCTCAGGGTATCATTATGGAGAATGGAGAATCATGCAATCAGTTTTACAGAAGTTTGGCTCTTGTTTTGTATTTTAGGACTGTATACTGGTACATCTTGAAAGGAGAATTTTTTTTATCAGAAGATATTTAAGATAGGATATGCTACTGTATCTTTAGGGTATCAATAAATCAATAGAGAATTGAGAATCATGCAATTATATTTAATGATCCTTGTTCCATGTTTGACATAGCGCATCTTAAAAGGGGACAATGATTCTCCAAGACTATTTAAATAATAAAACTAAAAGTTCTTTGTTTTCCCCCTGATTTTCTAAATTAAAGAATGTAGGGGGAGATATGGAAAGATATCCTTTGGATACTGTTTTGAAACTGGATTTCAACAATTAGAAAAAAATAAAATGCAATAAGTTAGAAACAAAATAGCTGAATGTTATTTCAAATAATTCTGATTTTTTGTTCTTTAAAGTCTCAGTTATATTTTGTGTAAATGTTCTAAATCAGGCAACATTAGATATTGAATCCAGCTGTAATAGAGGACATATGTAAACTGATTTCGGTTTCCTTCTCCTTATTGATGACAAAATTAATTTGAAGTTACCTTAATGGAATAGAGGTATGTATAGAAGCGATTAAGCTTTTCATTGGCAAATGCATTATGGGGACTAGTTTGAAAGAGTTCAAGTTAATGTAAGCATGTATTAAAGGGGCAGTAACACGTTTTTAGGGGGAATATAAGGTGATGTCAGGAACATGAAAATTAATGGTTCCAATTGAAAGAAAATGCATTTAAACTAAATGGAGCAGTTATAATTCAAATATATAATGTGAAGTTTAGCCATGAGATTCCCTTTTCTTACACAAAATGAATTAAAGGTGTTCACACAAAATGGCCGCCCATGGATTTTAGGTGAATCTTCATACTTTGTCCTCTGACTGGATAATTGGTTTGTGTTATGAGATTTTTGACACTATCAGAATAATACATTTAGCATTTACGTACAATTATCAGTGACAATTTTAAAATATAAAATTATCAAAAAACGTACTAATGCCCCTTTAAAGTACGATAACAGTTTGACAGACACACTTTGTTGGATTGCATGATCAATATCTGTGACAGTATGTAAATGGTACGCACCACACATAGTTGATTTGAGAGTTTGGGACTTAAGTCAGTAATGCCCCATTTATAATTTTTACCATGAATGTGATAAGCTTAAAATCAATAGATTAAAGGGGCAGTAGCATGTTTTTAGGGGGAATATAAGGTTATGTCAGGAAAATGAAAATAAATGGTTCCATTTGAAAGACAATGAATTTAAACTAAATGGAGCAGTAATAATTCAAATATATATTGTAAAGTTTAGCCATGCGATTCCTTTTTCTTACACAAAATGAATAAAAGGTGTTCACACAAAATGGCTGCCAATGGATTTTATGTGAATCTTCATACTTTGTCCTCTGACTATGGATGATTAGCTTGTGTAATGAGATTTTTGACACTATCAAAATAATACATTTAGCATTAACATACAATTATCAGTGACAAATTTAAAATATAAAATTATCAAAAAACGTGCTACTGCCCCTTTAATGATGAATTTAGTACATTTTCTCAAGAATTTCTGTCATGTCTTATTGCTATATATTATCGGGTAAAGTATCAAACATAATGAAAAATCAGCTGTAAGTTACAGAAAAGGCTTTGCAAAAAAGTTGAGAAATAAGCCCTAAACCAAACAAGATCAAACTTAAACTGATCTAAGATAACTCCCGTCATTCCTTCTGCAAATGAGGTTATAGACTTTTACCAAGAGTGTAATAACTGTTATGAAGTGAGTGGTCTCAATTAAGTTTCTGCATTATCAGTTAAACAATTAAATTAAGAGAATTGGCAAAGATATCTTTAAAAAAAAATTTTGGTGAAATTTTGTGATTTCTTACAATTCAACAGAGATCAATATTTGGTCTCAATCAATTTTCTGCATTCTCGGTTAAACAATTAAATTAAGAGAATTGGCAACGATGTCTTTTAAAAAAAATATTTTTTATGCAATTTTGTGATTTCTTACAATTCAACAGAGAAAGTTAAGGTAGTTGTATAAAGGTTCACAAAGTGAGGTGCCAAAATGAAAGTTGTACTCCCTGAATTAAAATCATACATTCTACAAGTCTTTGGAAAATGACAATAGGCAAAGTTATAACAAACAAAAAATTATTATTTTATTTCTTTTTGAGGTACATGTACATTTAGGTTCAAACTACAAAGAAAGTGACATTTTACATAGCAACATTTACATATAGACGAATTTTGCAATTTTGCAAAGTTATAAAAATGCATACGGTTTTACCATTGGTTCTTTTAACTTGCAATTGTTCAGTAAAAGTTACTTATATTTTAATTCAAAATAAAGTTCCATTAAGTGTTCCTTGCTACAACAAAACATTTTCTACGTTTCCTGGGGACACCTAGATGACTCTGTAATAATTCTTTGAAAATAAGCAATGTTGCCATTTTCTAATTTCGGGAGCAAATGTTATCAAAGGAAGACAGATATTATGAGGGTCACAAATATTGGTATTGTAGGTGGACAGGTTTCTCAAATAACTGTGAGCAATAAACGCTGTTGTAAATTGTCCAGTTTTGTTTGGTTTAGTAGGCGTCCTGAAACAATGTTGAACCTAGTGAGAGGACACTAAGTAGTGTAAGTAGTGGGAAGTCTATAAATCAACACAGTGCCCATGTTTACACTGTATATTTTCTGACCAGGAACCAAATGGTTCAAGTGTAGAAAAAGTTTATGTTCTGTTCTGTTCTGTTCTGTTCTGTTCTTCTGTTTATGATTTTCATTTTATATTGTTTTGCTCTGCATTGAATGCAAGTGACCTCATTAATTATGTAAACTAAAAAAATCTCACATATCCATCTCTAAAAGAATTAAATGATAAATACTTGTTTTAAAACATAATTCAAACCTTACCTAATGAATTATGTAAACTTACAAAATCTCAGATATCCATCTCCAAACGGCAGTTATAAGATAAATACTTGTTTTTATTAAAAAATATTAAAACCATCATGTATATATATGCAGAAGCCAAATTCACACTTTCATATTGGGCAGGATAACGCAGTGCTTAGCATGTTCGGCTTCGGTTCCAGAGGTTTGTTGTTCGAATCCCGCCAGGGGCTCGGCAACTTTGTCTGCAGTAGAGAACTGTTCTACACGCAGTAAGGTTAGGGGGCATTGCTACACTGAATTTCAGCGCAGTACCACCCATGGTTGCTCGTTCCAGCCGATGCTCGCAGGTTTCACTGCAATGCATAGCCACAATTGTGTTGCGGGCTTTCTCCCTGCAATAATACTAGCAGCTGCGATATATAGAGGATATCTGTCTTTTCTTGACTAATATCATGTTTATCTCATCGAGTGAGGTAGAAGTTTATATTTTCTCGTGAAAATATTTAACTTGTCTACCTCACAAGATGAGATAAACATGGTATTTGTCAAGAATTGACAGATATTCTATTTATTATATGAATAAATCCTTCTAATTACGTCAAAAAGGCCAATTTCTTGTTGAGCGGCCGCTTGGAAGAGCCCGTCACCGCGGTTACAGTGTGACGTCATATGAGAAATCATGACGTCAGACCATTGTTGACCATTGTCTTGAACTTGACGTCACTCGAGTGGTGATAAAGTTTATCACCACTCAGTAGAGTGACGATAAAGGTTATCGCCACAGTAGCCAGATAGAGGGTTTATTTCACTGATAGAACAGAGTATCTCACCCTCAATCATATAATAAAAGTGAAATAATCTTGAAAGCGGCGTTAAACCCCATATCACCTCACCTCACCTCACCTCACACTTCCATCTTACATGGATACTAGTCATATGACCTATCAAACAGTATCAACTCGTTACTGTCATTCTGAGTGCTTTCAATAAGTTTCCAAAATTATGTTTGACAGATTGACGCGCGTCATTGGTTTTCAAGCATTATCCCGACTTCAAACCTTCCCATTGTCACTGTCCAATGTCGATTGGCTTTAAAATTATGATTTCTGGAACAGTCGATATTATCAAATGACATTTTTTTTAAGTTTTGCATATGTGACCCAAAGAACACAAAGTGGCTCTTTAAGCGATAGATAACGCAATGTAAAGTTTGTTTACTTGCTCATTTATTATGTCCCCCGCAAAGCTTTGCGGGAGACATAATGTTTTCAGTTCCGTCCATAATTCCGTGGTTCCATGGTTCCGTGGTTCCGTAATTCCGTAACGCTTTCGTTTCCGGACCATATCTCCAAAACCGTTCAATATGTTTTAACGAAATTTGGTATGTGGTTAGATTTAGTACTGGAGTGGTGCCTTTTGCTATTTTGGTTATTCTGAATTTTTTATTTTTTCTGGTTTCCATGGAAACAGTTTGTACTTAGTGCATATTGGGGTAGGGACTGTTTCCGGGCCATATCTCAACAAGTATTCAATATCCTTTTTACGAAACTTGGTATGTGGTTAGATCTAGTGTTGGAGTGGTGCCTTTTGCTATTTTGGTTATTCTGAATTTTGTATTTTGTCTGGTTTCCATGGAAACATTTTGAACTTAGTGCATATTTGGGGATGCTTTCGTTTCCGGACCATATCTCCAAAACCGTTCAATATTTTTTAACGAAACTTGGTATGTGGTTAGATCTAGTACTGGAGTGGTGCCTTTTGCTATTTTGGTAATTCTGAATTTTTTATTTTTTCTGGTTTCCATGGAAACAGTTTGTACTTAGTGCATATTGGGGTAGGGACTGTTTCCGGGCCATATCTCAACAAGTATTCAATATCCTTTTTACGAAACTTGGTATGTGGTTAGATCTAGTGTCGGAGTGGTGCCTTTTGCTATTTTGGTCATTCTGAATTATATCATATTCCTGGTTTCCATGGCAACAGTTTGAACTTAGAACATATGGAGGGAGAGGACCATTTTCCATAATGGGGGTAGGGTCACTTTCGGATTAAATGTTAGCGGGGGACATCACAGTGCATCACATGCACATATTTCTAGTTATCTTTAATTTTGTAATGAATTTAAATATTTCATCATGTTATGAATTTGTAATGTAAATTTCACGTGTTGACATTTTTGTATACCCAAATGTAATTTATGAAATCATTTTATCAAAAAAATTTATTATGTTTTTCACCGGTCTGGTATATGTTCTCACAGTTATGTTTCATTTTTAATCATATGTCATTAAACTTATATATTTAAGATTTTGTAACAATATTTTAAATAGTTAAAATAGATAATAAATGTCTAAAAATGAAATAAATATGTAAATTGGATAAAATACTCCATACTTAAAATTTGCTGGTTATGATTTGGTAATACAGAAACGCAAATCCAATTTTCTAAAATTGATTTAACACTTTTATGTGAATAACAACTCTTTGATCTCATTTTGTGTGTAAACCCAGACTGATTTTTAATATGGAACATGTCTATATTAATATCAGAACCAACTATAAACATGTTTACGCCCACATATTGGAGAATTTGCTATAAACCCCTGCACCCCCACGATGATAATCCACATTCCCAACTTCACTATATATTGTCTCGACAGGACGGCTGACATTGGACTAGATTAATACAGAGAGCAGTTTTTAATATGGCTATGTAATCGGGTATATTAGCTATGTGTCCTCATGTTCTGTTTGTATTAAGGCCATGTCCCTTGCCCAGATAATAAGGCTCAAGCAAGCCAAATCTCTCCCCTACATGTCAGTAAATAGCTCGGTATAGCTATGCATTGTTGTTGATCGAAAGGTTCACGATCTGTTGAACCCTGATTTGGACCTGTATGTGTGGAAAGTACCCAATCACGTACTGTTCTGCCTCGTTGAGCAGTAAATAGCTTATGCTATCTTATAAGCCATGAGTTGGTGGTAAATAACGCTTCCACGAGGAATTGAGTACTCATGAAGACAGACTCAACCTGGGCCTGAATACTAAATTTTTTATCTGTAATCAAGATATCATGTTAAATTGTTGGTCAGACTAGACTTTTAGATCATGTGCAGTATATTTTTACATCAATTTCTTTCAATACCCATGTCAGGGGTCGAAATAAAAAAAATTCAGAAAGCACTAGTCCAAAGCCCTTCTGACTAGCCAAATACACTGATATCATAAAATTTTCTTTAAATTCAACTAGTCCTTTGGACTACCAGTCATTGCACTTTACTAGCCCATCATCTTTTTCACTAGCCATGGGCTGCCAGGTAGTGCTAATTTCTAACCCTGCCATGTTGATCATCTAACTTCACAGTTCAAAGACAAATGGTCTAGATAATCTAAACAGGTAACAGTGACCTCCCCTTTTTGAGTCCTCAAGTCTTGTTCTGCCTGATTGAGCAGAAGGGCTTCAATGGGTACTAGAGTACTCGAGGCAGAGTTAGGTTGAACTGGACTTGAGTCAATTTTCTTGGACTTAAGAAGTGGAAAAGGGGAGGTCACTGTTATTTATTTGAATTCTTTTAGACTGTCTGTGATGTTAGAAGATCAATAATCAATATGACTTATTCAAGACATTGGTGTCAAAAGTTTCTCTATATGGCTATGTACAAGACAACATACCGTATTTCAACGAATAGACACCC
Organism: Steromphala cineraria; assembly: GCA_916613615.1. Taxonomy (NCBI): domain Eukaryota; kingdom Metazoa; phylum Mollusca; class Gastropoda; order Trochida; family Trochidae; genus Steromphala; species Steromphala cineraria. The sequence goes on from OU744729.1 coordinate 13,702,567, forward strand.
CTAAATTATCCCCCGGCATGTATTCGAGACCCGACGTCTATTCGAGGACAGCGTTTATTTATTTTTTAGTAGGAATTTGTGTCACGGTCAATTAGCATTAATTAATCAACTTATCACCCGGCGTCTATTTGAGACCTGGCATGTATTTACTTAAAACAGCCTCCCCCTTGCGCCTATTCGAAATGGCGTCTATTCGAGGATATACGGTATGATATTTCGGCTGAACACTAATTACATGATCTTATGAATGTAGAAATTTTGGGTACTCCGATCTGAGTCGAGACCGACCCCTCAAGTACTCAAGTCCAAAATTTTGGACCCACGAAAGCCTTTTAAACAGTCAATAGCCTCAGCTGTCTTATACACCATGTATTGATGGTAAACACTTGTTATATCACTCTGGTTGCTGGATAGTAACCATGTTATGTTCTCTGACTGCCATAATGCGAGATAAATGGAGGAATTATAACTCACTTATAAATTTGTAAATTACTATACTTTTTTTGACTCGGTTGGTCATAAATTGAATATTTTTGCTCTAGGGTCTGGATGACAGACTACTAGTTCAGTAATGCCTTACTTATCTTGTAAAACAAATTTCAAAGAGACTGTGGTGAGATATGGTCGTTCAGATCAACAATTTATCAAAATCAATTGTCTGTACTGTGTTTGATATCATTTGATCTGACACCTTTGTTTTCTCTATCAGAGATCAAGGATTTGTGTTAAAATCCTGTTGATTATTGTTATGCCTCATTTGCCAGTGTATGAACACATTAAATAACTGATAATCAGGCTTAAGCGTCCAACTAGCTTAGTATGACATTAATATCCATCAATAGAGGCAGCTTTATGGCATATTTTTCCAGCTGACAAACTTCCAGGCAGCTTATCATTATATGAAATTTATCCTCCTATTTTGAAATTGGTAAAAGAAAATATATCTTGGAACTAACTGACAAACAAATATATATCTCATTTGACATGTACAAGCAATATCAATAATTCTACCTTAAATATGCAAAATACTCGTTTCTGATTGGCTGCTGTGAAAAATCAGCGTTCGACTTTGTATTAAATTTAGAGCTATAATAATTCCGTTATATGCCGCTGATTTCCAAACACAGTATGTTTATCTCCTAATTATCCTGTTGTTATTCAATGTTATGTTACGCAAAGGTATAGTTTGTGTTCACCTTGACCTTCATGCTAACAGCTCCGCACCCTAGGGAGTATCCATTAAGTGAAGAGTACATCGCTTGACTAGGTATACCATATAACCATGCTTCATTGGTTTTGTGTGTAGTCACAAGTTACTTAAGCTATAATATGAATAATTCACAAGTTTATGTCATAAGTGCATTGCCTTATCTTATGCAAGATATTTTACATCATTGTCAGAAAATACGTTCAAATTTTATGCTTTAGAAGCAGAGAAGATCTTCTGATTGAAAATAATTTGATGTTGTCAGAAAGAAGGAATTTGCTTATATGACCATTAAATGAACTTCAGGTAACTTGTCATTTAAGCGAAAAAAATCGAATAAAAAAGTGACGTCCCTAACGTATTTGAGACCTTCTCATGATAATTATCCATTGAAATATCGTATTGTTGTGTACCAGTTGACTCGTCAGGGCCCGAACAGTAACAAAAGAAAAGTTCAATACTATTGACTATCTTACCGGGTAGACCATCAAATTCCATCAGTGAACTTGTATATAATTACTGTTTGTGCCACAGTGACTGCAGATCAAAAGGTTTATAGGACCTGTTCTTAGTGGTATAAAAACAAATGTGGTTCGATTTGAGGTTGAATTGTTCAGTTCCTTCCGTTGAAATTTACGTCTCCTTGAATGTGTCAGAAGCTCTGTTGCCTGTCGATTTAACGTGTTGGGTTCCTGGTTACAATTGTCCTTTAATCTCGCCAGAGTTCCGCTCCATTAATTTGGAAGATTGGAAAGTAAAGGAACGTCACTTGTTTATTGACGTCCAATCAGTTTATTGTTGAATCTTCTGTTGATTATTAACATGTCGTTGTCAATGGAAACAGCTAGGTGATCAGTTAGTAAATATGAGCCTGATTTACTGCAATTTTGATATTACAAGAGAAGTGTTTATGATCACATTCACTCCTTTGTTTAATCAAGGATATGTTTATTGTCATTATACATAAATTCTCTTCACTTCAGTGATTGTCCTCATAAAAGTGATGATGAGACAATTTGTGTAAGAATAGACTTCTGTTAGACTCTATGATATTTCATAAACATGTTGTTGTTAAAGAATAGCTTTAAAGGGTCAGTAACACGTTTCAAGGGGGATAAGGTGATGTCAGTAAAATGAAAATAACCGGTTGCTACCGAAAGACAATATATTTAAACTGAATGAAGCAGTTATACATCAAATATATATGTAAATTTCAGCCATGCGATTCCTTTTTCTTACTTAATTAAGGCTATTCACACAAAAATGGCCGCCAATGGACTTCATGTGAATTATGAAAGATTGGTTTGTGTAATACAATTTTTGACACTATCAAAATGATACATTCAGCATTGCGTACAATTATCAGTGAAAAATTGAAAATATAAAATTTAAAAAAAACATGCCACTGCCCCTTGAAGAATAGCTTGAATGTCAAAGATCTACATTTGTAAGAAAAGAATTCTTAAGTTGCTTTTTAGGATTTGAACAAAACAAATTTTTTATATTGATGTAAACTACAGTAACAAATTATTAATATGCAGGTTGAATAAGAGTTGAAATTAAAATACCTCTCAGGGTTTCAGGTGACAGAATGGGTGTTTGAACAAATATTTCCCTAAATTTTTCAACTTCTATCATCCATGAAAACAACTTATTTGATATACTGTATTATCCATGAGATACTATGGATTGAAAATAGAAATGTTCTTTTATTGATGAAATCATTCGACTGTGAATGATTAGCAGCATATTTAAAGCTTTTTTTTCCCTTCGTTGTTTGTATGCTTAATCATGTGCATCAATACAGGTTTGCCAAAGCCCTTAGTGATATGACCTTAACTCAAATCAATAAGTATTCAGTGGTAATGTGTGCCATGGTGACATTCAGAAGGGTTATAATGTAAATTATTTCCAATGAAACAAGGAAATGTAAAAGATAACATACTTTCATTTTTACATTTCATATTTTAGATATTAGCCAAGGATTACTAAATTTTTGTTTACAAAAAATCGGAAGTTTAATACAAATATTTCCAATGAAATAAGGAAAAGTGAAAGATAAAATACTTTCATTTTTACATTTCATATTTTAGATATTATCCAAGGATTATACTAAATATTTTTTTTACAAAATTGAGAAGGTTTAATATCAAATATTTCCAATAAAATAAGAAAAAGTGACAAAAGGAAAAACTTTCATTTTTACATTTCATATTTGAGATACTATCCAAGGATTATGCTAAATGGTTTATTTACAAAATACATATATACATAGGTAAAAAGGAGAAGAAATCTCACGTGAAGTAAATGTAGATATGAAAATAAAATACTTCGGACGACACCTGCTGTAGGTTGCATTTCGACTTATTAACAAGTCTTTTCAACAGTGTGGAGTTCTTTTGAAAAATATAATACTTAAGACGATACTGTGGACATCATTTTAATGATTACTAGATGCGTTGCATTTCAACTTATGAACAAGTCTTTTCAACCGTGTGTAGTTCTTATATTCTTATATAAATGAGAGCACTCGTTTTCTGAATGTTGTAATGACAAAACTTTATTTTCCAAGTACTAATAACAAAATTTGGCTTTTCCTGGTTAGCAAATCACTAGAGTGTAAGACCGAAGTGAACCATTCCCCATCACAGAACAGTTAATGCTAAACATGCAGGAAAATGAATAATACATTATACATTAGTAAAGTCATTAGCTAATAATCTACGCGATGACAAGCATACATCTGGCAGCTAACCATACAGAGAGATTAGCGGATTAAATGGCAGAGTATATACAGTAACATACACCGTTTGGAATAACAGTTTCAGTATATAATCAGCCTGGCCCGACCAATGAGTCCTATTGTTCCGGGTGAACAGAGAACAAGGGATCGCCTACAAGTGTTCTGTTATGCACGAGTCGACCTATAGATATTTGCATGTTGTTAGAAACAAGGCTGTATTGTCTCTGCGCTCTAGTCAGTTGTATCAGCCAGCATCTGGATAAGCTGGACATCTGACCCTTCGGAATGACTACTGGAATGGGTGAGTCTGTGGGGAGGGGTGTAGTGGTCTTGGGACAACTGATAAGATCGACATGTGAGTCTTATAGAAGATGTGTTGAGGGAGGGGTGTAGTGATCTTGGGATGTCTTCAGCATGACTTAGAGAACAGCTTTGTCTTTAGGGAGGGGTGTAGTGATCTTGGGACAATTGATAAGATGGACATGTGAGTCTTATAGAAGAGGTTAGTCTTCAGGGAGGGGTGTAGAGATTCTTGGGACAATTGTTAGAAACAAGGCTGTATTGTCTCTCCGCTGTAGTCAGTTGTATCAGCCGGCATCTGGATAAGCTGGACATCTGACCCTTCGGAATGACTACTGGAATGGATGAGTCTTTGGGGAGGGGTGTAGTGGTCTTGGGACAATTGATAGACAGGACATCTGAGTCTTAGAGAAGAGGATAGTCTTGAGGGATGGTGTAGAGATCTTGGGACAATTGATAAGATTGACATGTGAGTCTTTTAGAAGATGTGTTGAGGGAGGGGTGAAGTGATCTTGGGACAATTGATAAGATGGACACATGAGTCTTATAGAAGAGGTTAGTTTTGTGGGAGGGTGTAGAGATTCTCAGGACAATTAATATACAGGACATGTTGATCTTCAGCATGACTTAGGGAAGAGGGTAGTCTTTGGGGAGGGGTGTAGTGATCTTGGGACAAAATTGATATACAGGCCACATGAGTTTAGCGTGACTTGGAGATGAGTTTAGTCTTTGGGGGGTGGTGTAGTGATTTTGGGACAATTGGTTAGCAGGACTTGGGAGTCTTCAGCATGATTTAGAGAAGAGGTTAGTCTTTGGGGAGGGGTGTAGTGATCTTGGGCAATTGATTGGCAGGACTTGTGAATCTTCAACATGACTTAGAGAGGAGATAAATCTTCGAAGAGAGTTGTAGAGATTCTTGGGACAATTGATAAAATGGACATGTGAGTCTTATAGAAGAGGTCTTGAGGGAGGGGTGTAGTGATGTTGGGACAATTGGTTAACAGGACTTGTGAGTCTTCAGCATGACTTAGAGAACAGGTTAGTCTTGAGGGAGGGTGTAGTGATCTTGGGACAATTGATGAGAGGACATGTGAGTCTTCAGCATGACTTAGAGAAGGGATGTATAGGATGTCTTGAGGGAGGGATGTATAGTAATTATGATCTTGGGACAATTAATATACAGGACATGTTGATCTTCAGCATGACTTAGGGAAGAGGGTAGTCTTAGGGGAGGGGTGTAGTGGTCTTGGGACAAAATTGATATATAGGCCACGTGAGTTTAGCGTGACTTGGAGATGAGTTTAGTCTTGAGGGATGATGTAGTGATTCTTGGGACAATTCATAAGATGGACATGTGAGTCTTCAGCATAACTTATAGAAGAGCTTGGAGATGAGTTTAGTCTTTGGGGAGGGTGTAGTGATTTTGGGACAATTGTTAGGACATGTGAGTCTTATAGAAGAGGTTGAGGGAGGGGTGTAGTGATGTTGGGACAATTGGTTAGCAGGACTTGTGAGTCTTCAGCATGACTTAGAGAAGAGGTTAGTCTTTGGGGATGGGTGTAGTGATCTTAGGAAAATTGATAAGGTGGACTTGTGAGTCTTAAGCATGGCTTAGAGAACAGGTTAGTCTTTGGATACGGGTGTAGGTCCGTGAAATACAGGATAGGTTTATCTTCAGCATGACTTAGAGAAGAGATTTGTTTTTAGGGAGGGGTGTAGTGATCTTAGGATAATTGATATACAGGATATGTGAGCCTTCAGCATGACTTAGAGAAGAGGTTAGTCTTTAGGGAGTGGTGTAGAGATTCTTTGGGTAGTTGATATACAGGACATGTGAGTCTTAAAGAAGAGGTTAGTCTTCAGCGTGACATAAAAAAAGGTTAGTCTTTGGGGAGGGGTGTAGTAATCTTGGGACAATTGATCGACAGGACATGAGAGTCTTATAGAGGAGGTGTTGAGGGAGGGGTGTAGTGATGTTGGGACAATTGATAAGATAGACATGTGGTCTTTAGCATGACTTAGAGAACAGGTTAGTCTTTAGAGAATGGTGTAGTGATCTTGGGACATAGATAACATTGTCATGTGAGTCTTAGAGAAGAGGTTAGTCTTTAGGGAGGGTGTAGAGATTTTTGGGACAATTGGTTAGCAGGACATGTGAGTCTTCAGCGTGACATAAAAAAAAGGTTAGTCTTTGGGGATGGGTGTAGAGATTCTTGGGGCAATTGATATATAGGCCACGTGAGTTTAGCGTGACTTGGAGATGAGTTTAGTCTTGAGGGATGGTGTAGTGATTCTTGGGACAATTCATAAGATGAACATGTGAGTCTTAGAGAAGAGGTGTTGAGGGAGAGGTGTAGTAATCTTGGGACAATTGGTTAGCAGGACTTGTGAGTCTTCAGCATGACTTAGAGAAGAGATAAGTCTTTTGGGAGGGGTGTAGAGATTCTTAGGAAAATTGATAAGATGGACATGTGAGTCTTCAGCATGACTTAGAGAAGGGATGTATAGGATGTCTTGAGGGAGGGATGTATAGTAATTATGATCTTGGGACAATCGATGAGATGGACATGTGAGTCTTATAGAAGAGGTTAGTTTTGAGAGAGGGTGTAGAGATTCTTGGGACAATTGATTTACAGGACACATGAGTCTTCAGCATGACTTGGAGAAGAGGTAGTCTTTGGGGAGGGGTGCAGTGATCTTAGGAAAATTGATATAGAGGACATGTGAGTCTTATAGAAGAGGTTAGTCTTGAAGGAGGGTGTAGAGATTTTGGGACAATTGGTTAGCAGGACTTGTGAGTGTTCAGCATGACTACTGGAACGGGTAAGTCTTTGGAGACGGTGTAGTGGTCTTGGTACAATTTGTAGCAGGACATGTGAGTCTTCAGCGTGTCATAAAAAAGGGTTAGTCTTTTGGGTGGAGTGTAGAGATTCTTGGGGCAATTGATAGACAGGACATGTGAGTCTTAGAGGAGAGGTTAGTCTTTAGGGAGGGATGTAGAGATTCTTGGGATAATTGATAAGATGGATATGTGAGTCTTGAGCATTTTTTTTTAGGATAGGTTAGTCTTTGGGGAGGACTTTATGGGACAAATGAATAAGTTGTCTTGAAATAAGTATCTTATCATGCAAGTGGTAGATGTTGGAACTGTATTAAACATTGATTTGTGATGATTTTATAATAAGTTTGAAATTTAAAAGCTTTTTATTCCAATGGGTAGTCGGTTAATAGTAAGTTATTTCCAACAGCAAAATGCATTGCGTGTTAGATATTTACTGAATATGAATGTTTTTTTGCTTGGAAGTTATTCTTTAAAATGTTATTTGATTGTTTTTGTTATTCTTCTAATTCCTTTTAGCAAATATGTTGTATTGAACATGTATACAAATGTTTGACTTCAGAAGTCTGCTTGACAATTGTGATTATTTTTTCTGAAATTGATATATTTGTTTGATCAGGATGAAAAATAGGATCTAAAATATCTAAGATTTGTAAATGGTTTTGATGTGCAGTGTCCTTGAATTGAAATTGAACAAATCAAGAAATTTTGATTTTAATCTTATGTAGCAAACAAAAGGTTGATCACGTTGTCAGGTGCAATTTATTCAAAAACAAAGTGTGTAACCAGAACAACAAAGAAAAACAAAGTGTGTTAGTAACTGATTGTACTCAAACATCAATGAAATTCAGTGCTGTCAGCAGAGGGTTTCTGATAGGGCCTCCTGAGTGGTCCAAAATATAGGACTCAAGCACTCAAGGGGTCAGACATGACTTGGACCCGAGTACCTGATTTTGTTTTCTAGTATTGTTGCCATAAAGATCAAAGCCGCTGCCCACCTTTTATTCCGCAATAAAGTATAGTTTTTGAGTGATGTCACGAAACAATGACCTATGATGTCAGTAATAATCAGCTATGACGTCACTAGGTATTGCCCTGATCGAGGATTTTCAATTTGCTGCTGGAAGTAATTTACAAACTGTGTTTATATTTGGAGTAGAAATAACTTAAACGAGTGAAAATATGTACATAATAAAAAAGTAATAGAGTAGCCCTAACCATCACGTGTTTTGCAATAATTAATAAACTATTAACGTCAAACCTCATACTTTAACTATAATAGTTCAGGGCAAAACTATACTTTATTGCAAAACACATGATGGTTAGGGCTACTTTATTTCTTAAATATATGCCAAAAAGATCATGTAATTGTTGTTCAGCCCAGATATCATCCACACATGTTACTTATACATTGTCATATATGGAATACCTGCCAGTTTGACCGCAATAACATTCAGTGTTAAATAATAAACAGAATTATCGTTAACACATCTTTCCCTTGATATTAGTCCAAAATGAAGACAAACTTATCAAACCTTTTCACTTGTTTCTTGTGCTTTGTAAAACCTGTTCTCTTGTGCTTTGTAAAATCTGTTTCTTGTGATTTGTAAAACCTGTTTATTTTGTGCTTTGTAAAATCTGTTTTTCATCCAAGTTGCCTGTCACCTCTTGCATGACTCAAGCACTTTGAAACTCGGTGAAACGTTCTTACCAAGCAAAGTCTACCCTCACATGCAGAAGAGTCATTTGGCGGGTAATTAATAGATTTAATTTTTGATTAGAGTAATTAACCTGCATGTCAAGTGTTTATTACTTGCAGGGAAGCCCAAGTTAGACGAGGGACACAGGGGGTTGCTGTACGGCAGTGGAAATATACACGTGCCCCCACCCGCGCCAAAACCGACCCAATATCCAACTTCTATCAGAGCAGTGCCTTTCGGAGAAAATAAAACGTAAGTTCGGATTCGTATTTCGTGTTTATAATATAGAGATAAATTTCTTTGATTGGCATATTCTAGAAGTTGGTGTGATGATCAACAAGGAAGATTATTTTATGGATAATCAACTTCTTTATTCTTTGAAAAATATTCTTCCTTGTTGATTATAGAGATAAATGCAATTAGAGATAAATGCCATTTAGATAGTGAACAAATGTAACAATGTTATATTTGGGATCACACTATCTTGAATAGTACAGACTCTTGTAATTTTTAGGCCGAGTCCCATGCAAGATTCAAATCCTCAGACCATCATTGGTATGGTCATTGCTGGCAGTGTTGCCTGACTCTGAGGGTGTGGGTTCGAATCCCGCATGGAAGAATCTGTACTATTGAAGATAGTGTGATCCCAAATATAACATTGTTACAGTTGTTAACATAGTTATGAATGTTATTAGATATATAAATTAGGCTCTTTTTTCAGGTCAAGTTGTAAAGGTTTCAGTTTCTAATGTCTTGATTACAATTCTTTTTTTATGTTATTAATGATGAACAAGTTTTCATGAATCTGTTTTATCATTTCTGTAAATGTTGTTAAAGAATTTCGTCGTAGGTTTACAGATTTCTGTTACAAGAATTGTCAATCTTGAGTCCTTAGGTTAAACAAGCCTTAATTGTAGAATTTAATCAATTTATCATGTGAAAAAGAAAAAACCTTTAAATTGAAAATCATCTCTCCCAGTGATAAAAGTGAATTCAAGATAGAGTAAGCATGATTTGAGTGATGTTTTTCTAACATTTGGACTATATATAATTATTGTATGATTGCTCATTAACCCCTTTGTCTACACTAAGTATATACAGTGTATTATTCTATCCCTGACAAAAAAGTTTGCAATATATTATTTGACGTTCATGTTCTCTTTTCCATATACAGAAGCTCACCCAAGTGTCTACTAACAATAATTTTATGCACAAGAGTATGTTTAACAAATATTCTAGACTTATAGAATGTTCACTATCCATAACATATTAAAGACGTCAGATAAAGAGAATATTGTATGATTGTCCATGACATACAATGTTTATGACACGAGTGCCAATTAGTATTTCCCGAGCGAGAGTTAGGAAATGGCTGATATTTAGGGCCTGATGTCGAAACACAGTATGTTCCGTTTATTACCGTTGTTGTGAAATTAAAGTTCATACTCAAATTCTACTACTAAAAATAGGCTGAAAAAAATGCAACGTCATAGGTGAACTGTCAAAGCATTGGTATTAACATGAAATCAAAATGAAGAAGTGATTTGTTGCCCTAATACATCATTTGAAAAATATGAACCCTGATATGACTGCCCTGCATTTCAATGAGCTATGCAAAAAAGATGTGCATCATTGAACATTTTAAAACATATTCAATATTCAAGGGAAAAAGATTTTTAGTAGAGGAGGGATAAATAAACCCGCTGAGACACCCTATGAGTGATCAAAGTCTTAAATTCAATTTCATCTTAAATTGTTATTTATTTTTAAATCATCAGAGCGGACAAAAGATTCATGTTGATAAAATTTTATATGTTGTATACAAGGCAGTGTTTCAGTTTTAATCAAATGTCATATCATTACTAAGGATGTGCGGTATTATCGATATATCAGTATATTGCAATACAGGAACAAGGTGATACGAATCGGTACACACTTCTGAAATATCCAATATATCGAACGTTTCAAAACAAACTATTTCCATCTAAAATTGCAAAAGAACACAACCAAATAAAAAAGGATTGATGCAAAGTTCTTTACAAAGTTTGAAGTTGTGAAAATAGTTCAAATATGTAAACAGATCATAAACAGTGATTGAAAAAGTATCGCTTTCCAAAACGGCTCATTTCTGAGCAATGACGATGGTTCTAAACGCTGATATTTAGAAAAGATAGCATGCACATTCTTGAATAAAAGAAGTACCAATATATTGCAATACGTATTGCAATTCTCTTTCCTGTATTGCAATATTTGAAGTGTGGAATGATACCCATTCTAAATAATTACAGTTAAAGATGAATGGAGGGGGATTTTTAGATAAAAGGGTTTTAACAATTTTATTTTTCTGCTTTGATGCTTAATATACAATCCAATCCATCCAAATTCTTGATAGGGAACACTAGGATATGTGGTTCCTTTGAAATGTACAAGTGTTCTTGAGTTACAGTAGCAGTCAAGACAAAGTATCCCCTATAAACAATTCTCTAAATGATGATATTACTAAATTGTATCTGTTGGTTTTCCTACGCATACAGTGAGTGGCAGCTAAACCCTAGGTAAATCTGTTCTTATTTTATGTTTATAAAAGGCTGTGGGAAGCTTTAATTCCCTTCTCATTGCAATTTCACTTGTTATCATTTCCTGTATTCATTTATTACCTTTTTTCATCAATGTTTAGGTTCAAAAGCATGGAATAATATTCATTCATGTCATTTCTTCATTTATGTTTTTGACCTTTGTTTGCATGGTTTCCTGTTTGTATATCCGATTTTGCCATTTTGTCTGTATATATTTATCTTTTATGTTTAATAACTTCCCTTGCTTGCTTAAAGGATAACATTTAAGTAATGAGCTTATGATATATGGTTAGCAAATGGCGTTCCTCAAATGAATTCTTTAATGTATCATTCTACTAATGATTTAGTCTTTTTGTTTTGGTGCAAAGGCCTTTGTTTAAAAGGGCAGTAGTACGTTTTTAGGGGGAATATAAGGTGATGTCAGGAAAATTAAAATTAATGGTTCCAATTGAAAGACAATGTATTTAAACTAAATGAAGCAGTTATAATTCATATGTAAAATGTAAAATTTACCCATGCGATTCCTTTTTCTTGCACAAAAGGAATTAAAGGTGTTCACAAAAAAATGGCCGCCAATGAATTTTATGTGATTCTTCATACTTTGTCCTCTGACTAAGGATGATTGGCTTGTGTAATGAGATTTTTGATACTGTCAACATAATACATTTAGCAATAACAAACAATCATCAGTGAAATATTTAAAATATAAAATTGTCAAAAAACGTGCTACTGCCCCTTTAAAAGTTAAAGGTTCTTGTTTTCATATTCTAAGTCAGTTCTGCTGGTTGCCACTGATGCATATTTTATGTTTAATGATAGCTGATGATTTTGTTATAAGAAACAAACTGATTATGTTACTTTTCTATTCAAATTATATGTTATTTGTTTCATTGACTTCACCCTTATATGCTGTTGTTTGTTTATTTTAATATTTTGGTTCTGATTTTAAAGTATTTATAAATTTGTTAAAGTGTTATGTCTCTTGCCAATGATTTAAGGAAATTCTACTACTTCATTCTTTATGAGGATTCAACCACCACAATTAACACTTAAACACAAAATTTTAACTTTTACACAATCTGACACTCAAGCGATTTTTCCTTTCAGTCAATTTTCTTTGAACTTTCTCAGCTTTCTATGTTGTATACTTGACCAATGTTCAACACGATAAATCACTTTCCTATAATGTATACTTTCTTAGAAAAGTACATGTTTGCACAAAGTATACACAATATAAACTATTCACTTTATGATGATATGATAAAACTACAATGTGTTTTCAAACTTTTCTTTCTCCTTTGTCTGTTATTTTTCTCTGTTATATACATACTGGTAATGTTGGCATACAATATTCAACTAATTTTCAAAATGCTGGCATACATTGTACTATTGCTATGTTAAATGTTGGCAAACATATTCAATAAATATGTAAAATATTTGCACACAAAGTTCTACTATGTAAAATATATGCATACAGTGTTCTTTTTATGTGTTAAATATTTGTATACAGTAATCTACTGCTATGTACAATGTTTGCATACAAAGTACTACTTTATTGTATGTTTGTATTAAAATTGCTACTATGTACAGTATTTGCATACAAAGTTCTACCACTACGTATAATATTTGCATCCAAATTTCTACTACTACGTACAATATTTGACTCCAAATTTCTACTACTACGTACAATATTTGCATCCAAATTTCTACTACTACGTACAATATTTGCATACATAATTCTACTACAACGTACAATGTTTGCATACAAAGTTCTACTATGTAAAACATATGTATACAGTATTCTTTTTATGTGTCCAATATTTGTACACAGTTATCTACTGCTATTTACAATATTTATATACAAAGTTCTCCTACTATGTACAATATTTGCATACAAAGTTCTACTACTACATACAATATTTGCATACAAAGTTTTAGTACTATATGTGTGTAATAAATGCTGATACAATGTTGAACATGAAGTTCTACTACTATGTACAATATCTGTATACAAAGTTCTTGTATAATGTACAATATTTGCATACAAAGTTCTACTACTATATGTGTGTATTAAATGCTGTTGTACAATTTTCCAGATCAGCAGAGTTGGATCGGAGACGAGAGTTACAGAGAGAGGCAGAGGCCGACATCGAGAGATACAAGAACGAACAGCTCCGTCGCAAAGAACGAGATATGGCGGAGAAGAAGAAGGTATAATTTCACCTCTAATGTAATGTGGAGAAAAATTTAATTTCCAGCTTAATTTATTAACAAAAATTAATATGCATTTCTTGGAATAGTTATTCATTTTATTTACAATTCATATCTAAAAGTGTGATTTGAAGATATATTCTATTTTCACCTCTGACTGTGATAAATGTCAAAAATTTAATAAGCATTCCAGAGATTTATCCTTCTCATAAAATGTTATTACCATTTATTCATCGATAGGTCAGAGTTATGATCATTGTGTTAACAGGAAGAAACATATTCCAGATAGAAAATGGTGTCTTTTCTTCTTATAGCAGTGTTTAAAATATAGTCAGTCTGCCAGTCCTTAAACTGGCTCCTTTTTGCCAGGACTGGTTACTTTTTGGTCAGGACTGGCAACTTTTCAAAAAATTTCTTTATTTTCCCCTAAGGAGTTGACCAATAAATTTTCAGGACAGGCTAAGTTTCAAATCTATTTTATACACTGCTTATAAAGTTTATCACATAACTTCTAACATTTTAAAGGAATATATCTTGAAATTGCATGGTTTTTACTTCTGTTATTGTTGCCTCATCACACTATTAATTTTCTTTTTCTTTTTTTCCTATGATTTTTTATAATATTATTGTTGTTGTCTTCCAAGAGCCAATAGTTTCACTGCATGTTCACAATATTTGTTGGTCCTGTTGTAGGATTTTGACCAACTGAAATACCACTTTATGTTGGATCCACACAAGTATGGGCACGGAGCACCGAGGGTGAGAAATGTTGATTTTGTTGGTTTGATCACTTGCATCAGTGAATGACGTCACCTAGGAATTGATGAGAGAATTATTAAAGATTTTAATCAAGTATAAAGATTCTACATAGTGTAATATTATTAAATAATATTTGTTGTTTTTGATTAAAAGAACAAGTAAACAATTTTGAACAAATTAAAATATTTTTTATCAATAGTGATTATGCATATAAAACCTAATAATAATTATTGGCGTAAACTATTACCTCTGGGACACTCTGAGCCCTCTTTTCGTTCCTCAGAACGTGCTTGCAGAAGTCTAAATAAAAATAAAGTAAAAAACCTAAGTCATATTTACCATTAGTGGTATGCAGCTCCTTCACTTCAACCTGGAGTTATCTCCCTTCGTAGGCCACGCCTCCTTCCTTCATATTCTTTTCTGCAAGCATCCTGCATGGATGTGCTATTCAGAAGTCTAGATATTTTCATCAACTACTTCTTCTAGCAAGCTCCTCTTGCTCTGAAATTGGTATGTGTTGTCGACATTAGGTCTTAGGACAATCGCATTCGTTTTTTGTGTGTTTTGAACTGATATTTTGTGACTTGTGAACAATTTTTTTCTTGACATCGGCGATTTTTCCGCGAAGTACGATTTTGTGTGACGTCATCATGGCTTCCCAGCGTAGATGTGTTCAATGTCAAAAGTTTTTATCTGACAAAGATCCCCATTCACTGTGCGCGTATTGTGATACCAATCCTATTTGCTTCCCTGACGCAAGATGTTTACTTTGTAGTGAATTGGATAATGAAACTTGGGAAAAACTTTGTGAAATTCGTGCTAAGAGATCACGTCGATCTTCTCTCACTCCTCATTCTCCCTTACCTATTTTGGATGATAATTCTTCCCAGCCTATTCCTTCGGGTACAGTGTCGGTAAAATCCAATCCTTCTCCCGATCTGACAGCTTTTTTGACTTCGTTCAAGCAAGAGATTTTTTCAACTTTTTCCCAGAACTTTAAGGACTTAGAACGTCGTAATGATGAAAAACTTTCTGCCCTTAAGAAATCCCTAACCGCGGCTAAGTCTCGCTCGAGTTCGACGGCTAAGGACGGCCCTTCACGGAAGGGTCCGTCCAGTTCTGAGTCCGGCCGTGGTTCTAAGTCTAGTTCATCTAAGCGGGCCGCCGATCCGGTCAGTGCGAAGGTTACGGCGGGTGACTCTAAGAGACAGTGTTTGCCGGTCACGGACCTGTCTGACGGCCGTGGAGGCCAGGTGAAATCCCTCACCCAGTCTGGCGACTCTTCTGTCACAGAGCTGGACGGGACTCACGGTGATGACGCCGATAACCTGCTCCGTCGCACCCAGACTGGGACGGTTCAGGCCGGGTCACACGTGGGAGACGGCAAGTCCGTCAACGGTCCGTCAGCTACTGGCCTAGTCCAGGACGCTGGTGTCACGGACGACCCGTGTGATTCGCGCCAGGGCACGCATTTGATACAGCCTGCCACGGACGGCACGGACTCCGCGGCGGGACTAGGTCACGTAACGGGTGACAACAATAACAATAACAAACGGGCCGTGCTTGATTATGTGGACGTGTCAGATCCGCCGTTCATTCCTATTTTGACCGGCTTACAGTCCGATGAACAGCAACCCACGGAGGTTAAGCTTCACTCTCATGAAGGTTTAATGATTATTCCTGCCGTTGATTCCGTTGATTCTCCGGATTTAAACCCTAATTGGTCCTTCCCAGACAAGATAGACTTTCTTTATAAACTCAAACCCTGCACTGTGCCGTCAGTTTTTGATGAGGAATTAATCCAATCTTTACCGGAGGAACTGGGTTCTACAGGCGTACTTCCCCCTAAGAGAGCTCCCAAACGTTCGCTTCCTCATTCTACCGTTGTCAAGACTGGTTTAGCTGTCGTTAATGCCAACATCGCCAAGGCCAAGGATGCCTCCTCTCTCGCTAAGCTGCCTTTAAAACAGGCTTACGTTATCCACGACAGAGCCTTCCCAGCATCAGCGCCCAATGTAGATAAGGAATTTTCCCGCCTTAATTCCAGAAATGTTCAGAGGCCTCAAGCAGACAGAATTTCCGTGGCAAAAAAGGACATTAAGGATCTGGATGCATCGAGCCGTAGCGCAGTTGATATTCTCTCTTATATTAACTGGTTCGCCGCAGGAGTCAGGCAATTACTACCGCCAACCTTCCAGGATTACAAGGGCATCAAACCAGCTACGTTAACTGTCATGAGTGCTGAGGAGGTGGCTCTGGCCCACTCTTTCCTGGATGTTATATACCAAGCTGTTGGGGATGCTACGCAAGCTCAACTTGCCTCCATCGCTCGCCTCACTGCTCTTGAGAGATCTCATCTCCTTAACTCTGTCAAGAATTTACCCACCGACTCCAAGGAAGACTTATTCCAACAACCTTTGGACTCGGAAACTATGTTTAATGGTCAGGTTCCCCAAGCCATCGCCACTCAGGATGCCCAGACATCTAGGAACTTGAACCAGCAACTAGCGTCAGCACTTTTGCAACAGAATAGACAGAGAGGCAACTTCCGTGGCAAGAGAGGCCCTTCGTCATCTACCCCCCGACCCCCCCTCCATCGCTCAGCTTTCGACAGAGCCAGCAGGCCTTTTAATAGGAACAGGTATGCATCTCAGGCTCCCCCGCCTCCTAGAGAGAACCAGGATCCCCCTGCCAGATCTAGTTTTCGTGGCAGAGGTAACCGCGGCGCCAGGAATACCCAGTACCGACGTTGACTTATCTCCCGTCGGTACTCACAACCTCAACCCTTACGAATTGGAAACGCCCATCGACTCCTCTCTAGCTTTCGGATTCACTACGCCAGTCACCCCCTCCCCAGTAGGGGGCCGACTGCAACGATTTTCTCGGAACTGGAACCTCATCACTCAAGATTCGTGGATAAGATCAGTAATAGCGGAAGGTTACCAGCTCCAGTTTCAGACGCGCCCGCCCCTAGCCATACATCCGCAGGGAAGGAGATTTTTCTTACAAGGGAAACGTCTGGAAGCTGCTCTACTGGCAATAGAGCAGCTTCGGCTGAAGGAGGCCATTATAGAACTACCCCCAGAGGACACATCTCGGGGTTTTTATTCTCCAGTCTTCCTCGTACCCAAGCGCGACACGGACGAGATGAGGATGATCATCGACCTAAAGATCCTCAACAAGAACTTTCTCTCACCTCCGCCCAAGTTTACAATGGAATCCCTCAAGAATGTGAGGAAACTTATTCAGATGAACAGCAAGTTTATCAGCATGGACTTGAAAGACGCCTACTTACACGTTCCGATTCACAAGCTGTCTCAGAAGTACCTCAGGTTCGCCGTGAACGGGAGACGCTTCCAGTTTCAAGTACTGCCCTTCGGGGTCTCGATCGCTCCTTGGCTCTTCACGATGGTTATGAAGCCAGTACTACACTTCCTACATCTGAGAGGCATAGCTATTCACGGGTATCTGGACGACTTCCTGGCAAGACACGTTTCGACAGCTACCCTTGTCAATCACACCAACTTTGCGATCCACGTGTTCACGCATCTAGGATGGATCATTCATCCGGAGAAATCAGAACTGACACCGTCACCCAGGATCAAATTCCTTGGAGCCATCTTGGACGCCGGGAAGGGTTACATTTTTCCAATTCAGGATCGGTGGATTGTTTTGAGGGACGCCATCTTAGCCCTTCTGGCTTCCCCCGTAGCTTCTCTAAGGAGATGGATGTCAGTGCTTGGATCTCTCACTTCTATCCAGACCTTTACGTACAGGGGACGGTTGAACCTCAGGTTTGTTCAAGAATGGATCAATATGAACAGGAATCTAGACTTGGACGACGAGTTAACTTGCCCGCCACATGTGTGTCAGGAACTGTCTTGGTGGACACGGGAATACAATGTTCTCTCAGGGACTCGCCTCTCGGAACCTGCTCCTCAGCACACCATCTTCACGGATGCCTCCCACGAAGGATGGGGTGCTCACCTAGACGATCTCGAGGCCCAAGGGGTATGGACGTTACAAGAATCGTCCCTACACATAAACTTGCTAGAGATGATAGCAGCAATCAAGGCTCTCGACATGTGGTGGAAGCTACTGTTCAAGACCGAAGTTATGATTGCGTCAGACAACGCCACGGTAGTAGCGTACGTGAACAAGCAGGGTGGCACCAAGTCTCAGAGTTTAATGACGCTAACACGACGACTTTTTGCGCTGGCAGACCAGTGCAAGATGAACATAAGAGCCAGACATATTCCAGGCAAGCTCAATGTACGAGCGGATTCGTTGTCAAGGGCATCTCAAGTGATACAGACGGAATGGACGCTACACAAGGAGGCCTTCCAGCTCATATCACTCAAGTGGGAGACTCCGTCCATCGACCTCTTCGCAACAGTCAAGAATCACCAGTTGCCAACATATATCAGTCCCATTCCGGATCCGAATGCCTGGGCAGTGGACGCCCTATCAGTGTCTTGGGAAGGAATGATTGCGTATG
The DNA here is from genome assembly GCA_916613615.1 of Steromphala cineraria. Taxonomy (NCBI): domain Eukaryota; kingdom Metazoa; phylum Mollusca; class Gastropoda; order Trochida; family Trochidae; genus Steromphala; species Steromphala cineraria. The sequence continues at coordinate 13,721,400 of OU744729.1, forward strand.
CATATCCTCCGACGAAGATAATCCCGGATGTTCTAGCCAAGATAGCATTACAAGATTGCCTAGTTTACCTGGTAGCTCCAGCCTGGCCAACAAGGACGTGGTTTCCCAGCCTTCTAGATCTGTTAACGGATTACCCACTCAAGCTCCCCGATTGGTACAATCTGCTATATCAACCTCAGTCAGGAAGGACACACGGGAATCTACAGATGCTCAATCTTCACGTGTGGAGGTTATCACGCAATCTCTCAAAGGCCAAGGTTTCGGGGGAGAGTCTTCGTCAGCTATTATCGCATCTATCAGACCCTCTACCGCCAGATTATATGACGCCAAATGGAGAGTTTTCACGAATTGGAGAGAACGAGGAGATCTTCTAGCTAAGCCAATTTCGATCCCTATGATTGCGGACTTCCTTCTTTATTTGAGAAATGAAAGAAAACTGAAGCATGGAACGATTGAGGGATATAGATCGGCCATAGCGTCAGTGTGTGATGTTCGGGGCTTGTCAGTGGGAACTGACACGTCGCTCCATAAGATGATCAGATCTTTCCAACTTAAAGATATAACGTCGCCTTCAATCTTCCCCAAATGGGACCTTTGCGTAGTTTTACAGTCATTAATCAAGGCTCCCTATGAACCGTTGAGTTCGACATCTCTCAAGTGTTTATCGTTTAAGACAGCCTTTCTCCTTGCTTTCGCATCAGCCGCACGAGTCTCAGAATTACACGCAATAGATAATTCCTCTATTAAGTTCTCGGAAGGATGGAAGGAAGTGACCTGTCGGGCTCTCCCAGAATTCGTAGCTAAGAACCAGACATCAGCGTCGGGACCACTTGGAAGTAGGGTATATAAGATACCTGCCTTGCCTCCCACAGCTTCTCGTTCAGATAGAAGTAGACTTCTATGTCCCGTTAGAGCTCTCAAGTGGTATCTCCAAAGAACAGCCAATTTTCGAAGGAAGAGAAGGAGACTATTCTTATCTTGCAAGACAACAGTCGACACAGAGATCTCTAAGAATACGATATCTTCCTGGCTAAGGAAAACCATTACCTTCGCATATCAGTCAGTGAATCAAGAAATGGTGAATGTCAAATTCTCACCACACGAAATCAGAGCTCTAGCTTCCTCTCTAGCCGCTTGGAAATCGGTTTCTCTACAGCAATTGGTGGCCTCCTGCCAGTGGAAAGGATCCAACACATTTGTTAACTCTTACCTCAGGGACGTTGCTCCTTCTCTCAGTGGAATCAGTGAATACGGACCAGTAGTGGCGGCTCAACATATTACATCTGCTTGATCCTCTTCTTCCTATCAAGGAGAGGGGGGGGGGGGTCGGGGTCGTCGGAAAGGAATCGACGCCTGATCTTCAGAAACCATTCAAGGTGAGGCCATACTATGACTAGTGTTATGGTGATGGTTTCATGATGACAGGTTATTTACTAATGCACTCGTTGTGGACTGGTAGATCCACCAGATTAACTCGTTAATTATCCGCTGTCCAAATATGACGTAAGCCGATAAGACCGGAAGTGACGTAATTAAACCGGAAGTGACGTCATCCGGAACCGGAAGTGACGTCATAGGACTGTAGGAAATGATATAAATAAGGTCACCCGATAATTATTAAGTTAACGGTACTCGGATAGAAACGTCATATTCGGACATAATACCTAACATATTAACCAGGTGGTATGCACTCACTCTAAACAGGAATGTATCGGTGATGGTTCAATAAATCATGGGAGTTTGGCATGAGGTGTTGTTGTATTACTTATTTAGAATACACTATGACATTGAGATATGTCCAAACAGAGGTTTAAGTTCATGTATTTGGAACTAATTATTGGCGAGTATATACTGAGACACCCCTGGGTCCCTCCATCCTATTATTGGGAATTCGGGCTCAGAGTGTCCCAGAGGTAATAGTTTACGCCAATAATTAGGAACAATTACATGTATTGTTAGTAATTATTAGTAAACTTACCTCTGGGACAACATATAATCCCACCCTAAAGTTCTCACTAATTCCTCCCCACGTGTTCCAGGGGATGTCGTTTGAAGGGTACAGAACAGAATATGAAGGAAGGAGGAGTGGCCTACGAAGGGAGATAACTCCAGGTTGAAGTGAAGGAGCTGCATACCACTAATGGTAAATATGACTTAGGTTTTTTACTTTATTTTTATTTAGACTTCTGCAAGCACGTTCTGAGGAACGAAAAGAGGGCTCAGAGTGTCCCAGAGGTAAGTTTACTAATAATTACTAACAATACATGTAATTGTTCCTTTTTCCTTATCACCTTCATTTTGTAGATTTTTGCTATTAGATATTCTCATAGTAGTGAGAATAGAAGTTTAAAAACTTTATGGTATTGAGCTAAAAACAAATTCTTACAAGACTGTGCAAAATAAAGATTATTAGTAAATGCAGCTATTAAAGATTAAAGAAAGTTAAGTGAGTGAAGTTTGAAAGCTTTATGGCTAAGGAGGGACTTGTTTACCTAACTAGATTTATGTTAAAATGCATCTATGTATTTTTGATGCAGTTTTCATGTTTATTTTATATGAGATATGTTGTAGGGTGACGGGGATCATAAGAGAAGGAAGTTCACGGAGCAAGACATGACGAGTTCAACTTCTCCACGTTACAGGGACTCTACGGTGAGTCTATCATCCCTCTTTAGCTCTAACTAGCATGGAGAAGAGTTTCAGATTTAGATGGCTAGGATATACCAATACTGTTATAGTTTTAGAGGATATTTGTCGTTTCTTGACAAATACCCGGTTTTTCTCATCGAGTGAGAAAGACAGTTTATATTTTCACGAGTGGCGCAGCCACGAGTGATAATACAAAGTTTTCTGCCTCACGAGACATGGTGTTTGTCAAGAAAAGACAAATTTTCTATTTATTTTATGATTAAAATGTTGATTTTCTAGCGAAATTGAAGCGCATTTACGATGAGTCGGCTCCATTGAGAGCACGTCGCCTAAGCAACAACATGACGTCATGAGCGTGTCATTGCCTCAGAGCATTGTTTGATGACGTCAGGTCATTGTTGTTATCAGGCACTAGTGATGGATAACACGTTCCATTGTTATTGTCACTAGTGACTGATAACACGGTTTATTTTCATTGATAGATCTCGGTATTTCAACGCCAATCATATAATAATTATTATTGATAGTTGCTAATTCACATTTTATATAATACCCTTGATAGTTGCTAATCTAATTTTTTTATCTAGATCATATGCTTCAGTTGCTCATATTTCAGATTTTCATTTTGTAATTTTCATTTTTATCAGAGCATTACCACTTAAATAAACAATTTCCTCATGATGGCAAATTGAATGATAAATTGTTTAATTGAAGCAATTTTGGAATATGATTTGATTATTTTATATCCTTTTTTTTATTTAGTATGGTATACCAAACCGTCAACTGACAAAGCCATTAGACTATGACATACGAGGAGACGAGGTATCCCACATATGTTGATATATATAGCCAAGTTTATGCACCGTATCCCACCTCTCTGCTCCAGCAATGCACGCTACCCTCTTGAATACAGCAGCCATTTTGTATATAGCGTCCATCTTTTTTTGCAGCCATCCTTCATATACAAACCTTGTTCCATCCTCTTTATGTGGACTTACCTATCATTTTATCATACTCCTTTCCAAAACTGATGGATTCTGAGAAATAACGGCTGTTTGCTTGTTTTTTTGTGTTATTATTTTATTTTATTTTTTACTATTTTTGAAGAACCCTAAATTTTCCCTTTTAGATTTTTTATTTTTCTTTAGTTTTATCTCTTGTTAACTCTTTCAAAAGATGGATTATCATTTACTCTCTTGTTCATGTTAAGCTTCCTTTAAAATTTATAGATGCATAAAATTTTCTAATTTCTATTAAATTTTGAATTATTGTTATCCCTTTTGGGAATTTGTTGCTTCAAATCATCAAATTTACAACTAGCTTGAGACTTGTACAGAACAAGACAAGAATAAGAGTATCGAGTAAAATGTATTTCAAAGTGTTCAAATTAATGTAACTACAACCATGATCTGCAGTTTTCATAACAGTTTTGTTATTCTTTTCCTTTATCAAAGAGTTGTTACCTTTTACCCTCATCTTTAGTCTAAATACTTATATAAAGAATTGTATTTCATTTACATATATATATTTGTGTCCTTGCTTCGCACTGTCCCCCTATTTGTCTTATCGCTGTGGTGCAAATTCCCAAATAAATTAATTACCTTAAGTAATGAGCGTTTTTCAGTTATATAATTATTACCAAATGTTCTTTTGATCTGGGAGAAATATGAAAATATTACAGTATATATGACTATGCTTGAAAGTATGATCAATATCAAAAAATAAATATAGGGATTTTGTTGTTCATTAGTTTTATGGCAGAAGTTCTGTAAAAAGTTTTATCAAAAATCATCATTAGGAAAGTCTATATTATTGTAAAATTATTTTGGTTTAATTGTTCATTTGTAGTCAAACCCTTTTCAACTCTCAAATCTTTTTCTTAATTTGTATCCCTAATGTCTGTGTTGTTTTCATTCTTATATAATTATATGTTTCTATCAAATAAAAATGCTGTTTCATAAATATTAAGAAAAGAAAATGAATGGTGATATAAAGAGAATTATGAATTTTATAATTCTCATATATGAAGATTTTCATTCACCGTCTGTAATCAACATACTAATTAACTGCACCATTATTTCAAATCTATAGTCTTTTTCAATTTATAAATATTTACATCAGACAAACTGAAATAACAAATGATCAATTCTTCAATATAGAAATTATTTAGATTATGATCTTTGATATTGAGAATTTGTTAGTCAAACAGATATATATTATCACTTTTAAAAATAATTTGCCATTCTAATTTAATCACTTGATAATTATCTTTTGATTTCTTCAAAGTTCTATGACATTGAAATTATCAATGATTGTATCCTCTCTTGCAATGATACTATCCTATTTCTCAAACCACTGACATTATAATAACTTGTTTCAAATATTCCAGAATCGCCAGCCGGATTTTTTCATGGGCCAGTCTGATCGCAGCCGGAACGACGCTCCAGCGAATAACAACGTGCGTGGAGACAAAACTATCCGTTTTCAAGACGAGGTGCGATACAATCGGCCACAACAAGAAGAGTTTCGCAAAGATCTTGGTCAGTGGCAATTTAAGCTTGAGGATTTGAAAAAAAGGGGGAATTAAAATGTGGAAAGAAGGAAGGGGCACAATCTAGTGTTCACTCAACTTATTATGTCTCCCCCCGAAGGGTCGGGAGACATATTGGTTTTAGCTGAGTTCCCGTCGGCGTTGGCGTTTGGCGTTCCCATTTCGTTTCCGGAGCAGATCTCTAAAACTATGTGACCGATCATCACCAAACTTGGTATACTGTCTCTCCATATCATGTAGATGTGCCTTTTGGAGGTTATAGATTTTAAAATTGTTTATTTTTTTTTATTTCCATGGCAACAATTTGGACTTAGTCTTTTTCAAGGGTAGTGTTCGTTTCTGGAGCAGATCTCTAAAACTATGTGGCCGATCATCACCAAACTTGGTATACTGTCTCTCCATATCATGTAGATGTGCCTTTTGGAGTTTACAGATTTAAAAAAAAAAAATTTTTTTATTTCCATGGCAACAATTTGGACTTAGTTTTTTTCAAGGGTTTCAGCATCAAATCATTTAGAATTTTGAATATTTTGTTTGCTACAATTCTAGAGGTGTTGAGTGGAGGTTATTTATTCAAGTTGAATTATACAGAGAACATTAATGGTGCTTTATGATAGTATTGTTTAGAGGTTTGGAGCATTTGAGGAAGGGGGAGACATCTGTTTTTACGGGTAAAAACACTTTCTAGTTTATATAGTTACTATTTTCCCCGCACAACCCCTGGATTTCCTACTTAGTATTTTGTTTGTTGTGGAAGAGTTTGTGGAGTCATGTTAAGCTTGAATGCTTTTGAATAATAGTTCTTCATATGTAATTGCTTATTCTGATTACACTAGCTTAACCTGTTGAATGACTTCAAATGCTAATTCATAATCCTTTAAGAAGATAAGGCAATATTATGAATATACAAGTTCTTTATTCAGATTTTGCGACGTTTCGACATAGATACTTATGTCATTCTCAAGTGTCAAAATGTAGCAAAACCTGAATGAAGAAGTTTTATATCCATAATATTCCCTTCATCTTCTTCCATCATCGGTTCCAGAATGCCCATCAGAGAAGTCATTATCCTTTAGTCTGCTGCTTTGCTTTCAGGTTTCACCTTAAAGGGGCAGTAGCACGTTTTTAGAGGGAATATAAGGTGATGTCAGGAAAATGAAAATATATGGTTCCAATTGAAAGGCAATGTATTCAAACCAAATGGAGCAGTAATAATTCAAATATATAATGTAAAGTTTAGCCATGCAATTCCTTTTCTTACACAAAATGAATTAAAGGTGTTCACAAAAAAATGGCCGCCAATGGATTTTAGGTAAATCTTCATACTTTGTTCTCTGACTATGAATGATTGGCTTGTGTAATGAGATTTTTGACACTATCAAAGTAATACATTTAGCGTTAACATACAATTATCAGTGAAAATTTTAAAATATAAAATTATCAAAAAACGTGCTACTGCCCCTTTAAGATGGCAAGTTGTTAAGGATAGAAAATAATCATTCACAAGGGGAGTAATCTGGAAATGGCTAGTAGGCTTGATTAATTAAATGCCTTAGGTTCAATTGCATGAAGTTCTTGTTATAAGACTCTTTTAATCTTTGATTACAGACAAACAGAAAGAAGACATGGAATTGTTGAAGCAGAGGGAGAAGATAAGGGAATTACGTCAGGAGCTTGAAATGGTAAGTTCAACTTAATGAATCATGGGTAGTGAGGTTCATCATTTTGAAAATTTGAAGATGAATAACACAAGAGTTACATAGTTACAAATACAAAAACAAATCCTAGATAACTAATTTAAATGATCCTCAAAATTACAAATATTCTGTATGATGTCTATCTTTGCAAATATCATTTTGAGATGTCATGTTAATTTCAATTCACATCCAAGTTTTACTGTAAATCCTTAGATAAGTGCCTGCCTTGAATAATCGCCTGCCTTGAATACACGTCGGGTCAACACTCCTGTTAAAATAAATAATTGCTTGCCTTGAATAATTGCTGGGTCTATTTTACATGTGTTACCTTTGAAATTCTCTCTTATTTCTAGTTCTACTAGCGTATTTGCATAGTTTGAAACGCTCAACCATTGGTAAGAACCTCAATCACATTATCCACAATAAGATATTATGGGTTTTTTTTGTTTCAGTAAAAAATATATATACTTACACATATTAAGCTCCGAAAATAATATTTGCCTGCTTGAATAATCACCTGCTTTGAATACTCTTGTCAAATCGGTGTTTACAATAATTATTAATAATCGCCGGGGGATTATTCAAGGATTTACAGTACACATGATTCCAAATTTGATAATCCTCATAACTGATTACACCTTGCTTCTCCAGCTAAGATCAGACGAGAAGGTACAGAACGGAGGCGGGGCCCCGAACAGATCCTCCTCAGGTAAGTGTATTCTTCTTACTGTGTGCCGTTTAGCTTATATCCTTGTGTCCTCCGCTTCTCACAACTTTCCTCTACTTGTTCTCCACCATTGAACTTTCTTTGCTTCATTCACCCTTTTACATGCGCAACTATCTATATCTGAACATTTTAAAACTATTCACAACAATGTGAAACCTTGGAAAAATATTAAAAAACAGTGGTAACATTGTTTCACAACAATTTGTTTGTGAGGCGTCACAGTTATTTATGATAATGACACAATTGAGAACAGTAAGAAACTATCCCCGATTCATCATTTTGGAAATTGTGTTGAAAACAGAAATTATTTATTTAGAGACATGTAGGGACTATGCCTGAGTATTGCACAAAATGTCTTATTACAATATAGGTCTAAAGAAAAGTAATTTTTTCCTGGTTTCCGTCCAAGTCACTTTCAAACCCCCGCATCAATGCTTTTTCCAGTTGTTGACAAGAGGGAAAAAAGGAAATGTAGTCCCATGGATTAGAACAAATATTGAAAAGTTAACTTCTAAAAAAGGAGTCTCTCACCACTCCCCACCCTGCTTTTCCTTTGTCAATGGTTTATCACCGGTGAGGTAATGCATGAATGTGGTAATTAATTATTTTTTTATCTAAATTGGATAAGGAGCCACTTGTACAGTGAAAGGGCAGTTACTGTGCTGAATAGATCATTCCATCTATATTTACTCATCACTTCATCTGTTTTCATATCTCTCTCACTCTCTCTTCTTTCATGTCTATTCCTCTCCTCTCTCGATGCACCAGGTCGACACTTGTTGCTTCGTAAAACAATCCACCTGTCTCACGATCCCGCAGAACTTTACAGAATCAACAAGAGAGGTAGCTCCGACATTTTGATGAATTTGTGTTGATTTTTTAATGTTTATTTTTATAATCTTTGTTTATTTTGTTTATCATCTTTTGCGATGAAAAATGAATATCAGTTGTGTTAATTGTTGTACTTTTGGTGCATTCAAGCAGATTTCATATCATTATTTATGTTGGTGTATTAGATATTGATATGTCATCAAAATGTATAGTAACATATGTGTGAGTACATAAATGTATTTCTTAAAATATGAACAAAAATATGAATCAAACAAGGGATTATTCTGAATTGTATTCAAATTTGTAGACAGGCTAATTGTTACAAACCTACTGTAAACATAAATGATAAATTTTGATACCATAATTTCTTCATTACCAGGTAATTCAACATCTCCAATAATTTGACCATATAAATTTGTACATCTTATATTTTTATCAAGTGCCAAAAGTTAAAAGCTGATGCTTCTATGACTCAACCATTGCTTAAATATAATTGTGTCATACATGACTGTAATAACTTACATGAGTGACGAAAACCCTGTACTTATTAAATATCTTACCTGTTTTGTTTTTCAGATGAGCTATGGCAGCCACAGGTAAGGTTGACATTTCTCATCATCATGTAAACAAGATAAAATACAATGATGTAGAATATCAAACATATTACCTGAAGATTATGATACACATCACATTTGTGAGAGAGATCTTATAGAGCCTTAGAATTGTAGTTGAAAATCCTGAGCGAAAACAACACAAGACACAGCAAATTTGAATTTTCTTGGTTTTTTACATTGCAACGTTTAAACAGAATTAAAATGTTTTACTTCATATATCCTCTGAAGACAAAGGCTCATTCCTCCAAAATATTTAACACACTATTCCTGTCTTTTTGCAGATATCCTCATATGTCAATGGCAGTAATATTCATTGTCCATGTTTCTTAATGCTATTACTCTAATCTATTACTTGTTCCAAAATGATTTTATATTTTCCACGCAACAAACATTGTTATCACATATACCCACTTATTATGATCGCCAGGAGAAAGCGAATGAGCTGAAGAGTCTAGAGTTTGATCGCTCACAAGGGGGCGCTGGTGCTCCCATTCTGGACTCTGGGGGGCGGAAAGTCACCAGACACCCTATCACTATGAATCGTACTGAACTAGGAGGTAGGTACAATATAGATGCTTCTTTGAGAGGCGTTTTAGAAGTTGTAATGACAATAATGCAGAGGAATATATGGATGACAACTTCTTTGTTCATTGTATGAGACGTTTCAACACAGATTCTTGTGAAACGTCGCATACAATAAACAAAGAAGTCGTCATCCATATATGCCTCTGCATTAAAGATAGATGCTATGTGACATAAAATATCATAGTTTCTCTATTAATTGAACCCCCCTTACTCATTCGGCACTGTGGTCAAAATATTAGATGAATATCAATCCTTGAATTCTTTGACCTTGTGTAAAATATCATAGTGTCAAAACTACAAACTAATATCTTGCAGAGTCTTCAATCAGGGAGGAAGTCCCAGGTAGGCGTCACCGGAACTGGGCGCCAGATGAAGAGGAGTATAATGCTTTTGGTAAACCTGGCGCCGGAGCTCCTATACGTGACAAGGACGGTAGAATCGTCACTGCCATCTTGGGAAACATCAATCGTGATGTGAGTTGTGTTTAAATCTCTCTCAACTCTACATGCTAGAAAACACAGGACTAAAAGGGGTGGTTTCTTAGGGGATCGGAAACCGGCAGATACCACCGGATCCCAACTTTTAAAGAATAAAGGTTTCCGGCGGCGGAAACCAGGCATATCTCAGATCCGGCCGGACACCACCGTATCTCGACCCGGAAATTAAGCAGGTCAGGATAATGGAATCCGGTGGCGGAAACCTAGGCATATCTGAGATCCGGCCTGATACCACCGGATCCCGTACCGGAAATTCAATAGATTAGAATAATGGGATCCGGTGGCGGAAACCGGGCATATCTCAGATCCGGTCGGACACCACCGGATTTGTTATCGGAAAATCGGTAGGTAGGAATACAGAGATACAATGCCGGAAATCATGAAGTGGTCTGTTACAATAATGAACAAGAATAAATCAACCAACAATTATTTATTTTATCATACAACATTAAAGATTAAAAAAGACATAAATAAATTAGCAATAAATACAATAATATGGAAACTGTACAAAAATTTCATAAGTTCAAATGAAAATTGCCAACTAGTTGTAGTAGAATCAGGATGAACATATTAATAAATTACAAGGGAACATGAAGATATATGAAAGGCGACTGTACATCATGCTGAATGAATAATATTCTGCTAAATTAAGCATTAATCATTTCATATTTGTTTAATATGATTATTATTGTCATCATTATTGCTTCATTGTTCTACAAGAACCTCCTTCCAATCTCCTGGTGAGTAGGGATGTTACACTGGTCTTTGTTTTTCTTGTCTGGAGCATGGTGTTGACTGGGGTACAGATGAGGGTGAAAAGGAGATATCTGGTGATGATGGTGAAAGGGTCGAAAGGCACGATGATGGTGATGATGGTGAAAGGGTCGAAAGGCACGATGATGGTGATGATGGTGAACGAGTTGAAAGGCACGATGATGGTGATGATGTTGAAGTGGAAGATGCCGAAGCTGATGTCATCATGTCAGCTAAAACAGAATTCAAAATAAAACCATGAATATAAATACTTCATTTGCTGGAATTAGAGTTCTCTCCCTATTAAGGTTACGCAAAGAACAGGCACCCACTTGTCAGAGTATAGGAACATGATGAATTTAATACTTATGTGTTTCTTTAGTTAGATAATGATATTCATCTAAATAGTTGTATGTCAAACACACTATAGGAAATGAGAATTCCAGCAATCATTTTAGTGCTATCAAAAACAATGAAAAACTGATTAGATAGTTCCTGTAGAATGCAGAATTTGGATGGTAAACATACATGAAGTTGAACAGTGTAATTCATCAGCAAAAACAAAGTAAGTACCTGTTATTTCATTGAAGTTTCCTCTTATTGCCCAAGCTGGAACCTTGCGACTGGGCATCGCCGTGGAGTACTGTGTTGGATGGTCCTCCCTGCCCTGTGCTCCTCCCACTTGGTCCAGGTGCTCCTTGACCTCCCTCAAGAGTTGTGATTCCCAGACGAAAGGCATCACATACCTTCCACCGCTCTCGTCATCTGTTACATCTGGTGATGTGCATTCCCTCGTCAGTGCAACCTTGGCCCTGGCCTTCCAGTCCGCAGGCTTCCTGGATTTCTCCACTCCGGCAATTCTCTTGTTCATTTTCTGTAACATAAAGAACACATCTAAGCATATTTGTAAGGTGGATAACGTCTTACTCAACCGTGGTGAGATCACTCATAAGATAACAATATGTTGGTAACACACATGTGTGTTACCACCGCGTGCGGCCGTCACGTCATAATCAACGCTTGACGTCATAGTCGGTTTTATTTGACGTCACAATGTTAGCGGCGCGACTACAATGGCGGGTGGCCTATTTGCAAGTGAGCGTCATTGACAGCGATTTTCTTGCAATTTAGCTTCATTAAAAGCTGTGAGTAATAAATAAAATACTAAACTCCGTCCTGTTATAACATGTTTATTAAACTCGTGAATGGTGTCGGTATTCAACTCGCTTTCGCTCGTTAAATACCAAACCACGCACTCATTTAATAGACATGTTATCAAACGGGACGTCGTTTAGTATTCTCTATTTCATTCATACCAACTCAACATGTCTCACGTTACCTCAGTATAACAATCACACAGAAAAATCATATATGTTACAAAACATGGGCTTGGAAGAAATATGGTTGATTACTTGATTTACTTAATTCCATTTTGTAGCTCATCAGGCTTAATATCAAGTGATAAATGTATCTGAATTTCTTTGTCACTTTGTTATGTTGATAGATTATTCATAATTTATGTTGATATAATTCCTCCATTTAACATCTCCATGTAAATCTCTTCCAAAGGCAATGCAAGTGAACAAATAAGTTAAGTACTATTCCTATAAGACTTCAATGTGATCGGTTTTAAAAATATCCAATGAACAAGCAATATGAATCCACATAAAGCTTATTCCTAATCTACCTTTATCCTCCTCCTGTTTCTTCTGTTGCTGGCTCTATGGTTTGCTTTTTTTCCACTCAACTCACGGTTGAAGTCGTCACGTTGGTTAGACCACACCTGACGGAAAGCCTCTGAAAAAATTAATAATACAGTTCAGTGCTGTGGGTAAACAACTGCTGGAGGTAAAAAGATTTCTACAGTCCAAGTGAAAAAGACCTTGTGTCAAACAGTGTTATAGATGTAATTTGCACAGTGAAGGTTTCTAATTTAATATTATATGAAAATATTCACTGAATAACTCGCTTTAAAACGATTTATATTGTATATGTTATATTGCAAATTGTAGAGGTCTCCAACAAAATAGAAAACCTTCATTTGATACCATTTAGCATTGTCACACAATGACTCTGAACTGTATCTTCCAAATCAATCAGTAGGGAGGTGAGAGTGAGATACAGTGAAACAAACCCTCTATTCGGCTACAGTGGTGATAAAGATTATCACCACTCGTGTGACGCCATTCAAAAACTTGGATGTCATGAAAAAATTATCTGAAGTAACATATTCTCTTATGACATCAATTTGTTTCTGTGGCGACGGGCTCTTCACAGCCATAGCTCAATATGAAAATTACATTGTTTTGGCTTTTCGTCAGGGTTTGCATCATATAATAAATAAAATATCTTTCAATTCTTGACAAATTCAATGTTTATCACGCCACTTGTGAATATATAACTATATACCTCACTCGATGAGATAAACATGGTACTAGTAAAAAAAGACAGATATCCTCTATGTATCATATGTTTGTCAATGATTTTGTACAAATAAAGCTTATAAAAAAGTTCCTATGTTTAACTGTGCTTACATTAGACTTGGCAATTCTGTCTATCTTTAATACACTGACGGGCAAAAGAAAGTATAACACTCACTTGTTTTCCATTCATTCAATATTTTAAAGAAATTAGATGCATGTGGTTGTGGCAAGATACAATAATACCTTTTGGCAGTAGTTTGAATGACAGTTTTATTTTTTAACTTAAATGTAATTACTTAAAGTATACGGGGGTAAGAAATGAAATTACCATGTTCAAAATTTTGTAAATGTGTGCAGGACGAGGCACATTTATTGATTTTCATACAGAGTATGTGTTATTTGTCGATAAATAGTTGCGTATCATCAAAATTAATTTGGGTGTATTTCAATTTTAATTTTAAATTTTTTTTTAAACCGCTTGAGGTATTCTTTGACTAAATTAGAGTATTCCAAACTAGTCAGTTTTTGAAAACGACCAAAAAATTGAGATATTTGACTTTGAATATTATACATATGATAAATACAACTGAGTGATATACTCTCTTTTGCCCGTCAATGTAGTTTAATTTCAATTATATCATAATGTATACAATTACCATTCAGAATGTCTTCTGTAGCCCAGAGTCGATCAGCCTTGTTCATCTTGATCTCGCTGACAACAACATCACGCTTTGCTATAACATCTTCATACCTGTAATCAAAATCACTCAAGTTACCATAACACACATTGAAAGTCTAGAGACATTCATTGCAATTAAAACAAAATGTCAATATGCTGTAAATTGGCATAAAGCAAGCTGAATCTGTTATTCAAGTTGTTTTGAAACCAGGTCTAAAATGGAGAAACTGGTTAAATCTTGCAAAAGTCACATTTTAACAAATATAATAGTTACTCAGAGTTTGATCATAGAAACCAGAAAAAAATTAATCAGAATAACCAAGTTACCAAAGTACCAAAAGCACCAATCCACCACTTATAATATTGAAAATATTAATGATTTTGATAATGAAACTATTATTGTTTATGGAGAATCTTATTATCACTTCACCAAAAGGTCTAAACACATATCAAGTTTTGAAAATTGATACTGCATAATTTTTTGGAAATGGTCCAGAAAAGAAGTCTACACCCAAGTTCATAAAAAATATAAATAAGAATAGCCTAAGTAGGCACCACTCCATCCCTATGTCTAACCACATACAAAGTTTTGTGGAAAGAATATTGAATGGAAACACATTTTGGAAGAACGGAATAACTGATGGAGCTAAAAGCTTCATGTCTCCCACTAAGCAAATACTATTATTAGTATTAATAAAATTTGTATAACCCTTGATGGAAGATCTCATCACGGGATATTGTAATATCGGGGATATACTTGCTTTTCAGTTCAACTATAAACGTCACCATTTTATGTTGGGTAACTTACGTTTCATAGCTTAGTATCATTGGCTCCTGACGCTTGCTAAGAACTTTCAGCATATCCTTGATAGCATCCTGAAAATAAAACAAGGCTTGTCATCTTCATATTTACACACAGAGAAGGGTGGTTTTAACACTATACCATGGATTATGGTACATACTGCAAATTTACACATACCATGGTTTTTCAAATTTTCAAAAAATTGTTACAAGCAATCCAAATGATATTATTTTTTTCTAGTGTGCAACTTCCAGGACTAATTTTGATTATTAAAAATTAAAAATACATTTTGAAAAACAGTTATGTATGTGTCTTTAAAATATGAACTTTGATTAGAGTGGCCATCATGTGCCAAAATATCAAATTCCATATCAAATATTTACCGCGCCAAATGTCAGCCAAATATAGATACTATATTCTATTTTCAAGTTATAAATAAAAAAGCAGTAAGCAGTGTATGTACTGTGAGAATTCTTACATACTCACTAGTTTCATTTGTCATATGATCTAACATCAACCCAAATAGATGCTGTTTTTTAAATACAGTTTACCACATTGATGTGTGGCTGTAGTACACAATCTTATTGCCATAAACACTAACAGTACAGTAGTTTATCCTTGTAACTTTAGAAATGTAATGCATCTCACGGACTCGCTATGTGAGGTCTTTTCAAAGGGTGTGGGTGATTTTTAAAGCCGGACTCGCAGGTAGACATTTATCCCTGGCCACTGTGTCAATCTCATTGAAATCATGCAGGAGTTAGTGCTAAAGTTACTTACTCTGGCGTATTTGACAAGGGTTTTGTCAAACACTGTGGATCCGGAAGTCGAAGGTCGAGATGCTGGTGTCATCTTATCTTGAAGATCCTTAACCATCGAATGCGTATTACTGAGGAGCTGTTCGATCCTCTCGAATCTGATGATATTCTCCATTGTCGTAGACTTGTAGTAAGCTGCAGGCACACTTCAGTTGTCATATTGAATCTTGAAATAACCCCCTTATGTACTTTGAGCCACCTTGTGTATTGCAATGGAATCATGGGTAAACAGTTATCGGGTGACATTCGGAAATGTTCGGTTTCATCCGACGTGCAAATAGCTCCATTCGGAAATCATCGTTATTATTCGGCGTGGGCCGCGAAGATCGTAATCAATCAGTAAATATTTACATATTTAAAGTCAGTCATCATGAATTGTTGCCTGAAATTCAGAGCATATGCGTTTTAATATCCCTGAACTCTGAGATAGTTTTTGAATCTTAAAAAACTATGAAAAATATTTATGGTATCTGTGAAAATCGAGATAGTTTGGCCGCTCCAGTAGCTATAGCTCGATACAGAATAATAGATAGATAATGAAGATAAAGAATCATGCTTGTAGCCGCGTCTACAGATATGATAGGGGGCAAGTCAATGGTAATAAGTTAAGGACATATCGTAGTTTTAAGAGTAATTTTTGTACTTCAGATTATGTTCAATTTGTTAATGATAGAGTAATCCGTGGCTATTTAGCTAAATTAAGAAGCGGCACCCTCCCCTTAGAAATCGAAACTGGTCGTTTTACAAAAATTTTGTAACTCTAATGTTATTGAAGACGAGGTTCATTTCCTAACTTGCACTTTATAATCAGATATTAGAAATCCTCTTTGGAATTACTCCTCGTCTATAGATCAAAATTTTCCCAATTTGTCGGCGAACGATGATCAACTCGTCTTTATAATGAATCATCATAAACTAAATTAATCAGTTGCGACATTAACAACAAATATGTTTAGATTAAGACTCTCACAAAATACCTCATAAATACGTATTTCATATTTATTTTAACACACAAACCATATATTGTGTATGCAATAATATTTAGCACCATAGAGTGCTTTTATACTTGTATACATTTTAGCAAATTAGTGTCAAATAGTGTCACTTTGGCCGGGCGATGTTTTATTATACTCAATACTGTCTGTTATACTTGTATCGCTTGACACTTAAATAAATTAATTTTCTTTGTTTCCATGAATTGAGCACAAATATAACATAAATATACAGATAAAAGATTGAAATGTACACAATTTAAATAAACAAAGATCACAAGGTAGATAGATATGAATTTAGTTCGATAACATCTTCCGAACCGGGAAGGGAGCAGTTCGTAGAAACTATTCAGGTGGTTCGGTTTGCCTGATGAGGCGCACGAGACAAACAGAAAATACTACTTCAATGTCATAAAATTGTCTCCCCAGTACCTATGTCTTATGTCAGTCTACATTTATCATTCAAAGAAAAAATTGCAAAACCAAACGATTCAAAACTTCAATGGTCAACATCAAAAGATCTCAGTTTCTGACGAAAGTAAAGAGCAGCTTGACACTTCTAATACAATCATCATGTAGTGAGAAGGTTAATTTGCCGTCAATTATTGTGTCTTATTACTTGTAGCAGGATATAATTTCAATTGTATCCCCATTAATGATAACAAGTGTTATAGTCGATTTTTTCTGAAGTCAATGAAAAGTTCTTTAAGTTTTGTCTTCTTTTTAGAAAGCTGGAACTTCTGCAACAATATTGATGTATGGTTATTTAAAGAAATAATGAAATAAACTTTTTTCACTTAATATAAATATCTTAAACAAACATCAGTGTTTTGATTTTATTGTCCAATTAGCAAATATAATTCTGATTGTAGTTAACTGTTAATGTTTCAACAATTGTGTTTAATATCAAATTATATAAATTGTATACGCATGTAAAAGTATATTCTAGACTTTGAAAGTAGTTTTTTATTATAGAAAATTTATTAGCTGCTTTAATTGTCGGGCAACTCCAGCGAGCATAACCTGGCGTGTGTATTTGTTATACATATAAGTATAAGTAAAGGTTGTAAAATTCAACGTGTCTATTTGTGATCACTTTAATTAAAAATCATCAAACAGTCCCGCCCTACCCATCATAAATACCTGTTGTGTTTGTACCGCCCCGCACACAAACTAATTAACTTAAAGGTCCAATAAAACACCTGCACGCGCGTGTATTGTCACAGGCGGTTACACATGTTCCAGACGGGTAAACACGCTAACCATCCGGATCAAAGACAGCTCTCAGCTCTCTTGCAACGGGTCAGATGGGGGGGGGGGGGGAATGTGTGTAGCGAGGAGAAATGTGTTGTAATTTTAATTCTTTCCAAATATCGACACGTTTGTTAATAAAAAAACACACATACCAGAGTAAGTAAAGGAAATGCTTCACCGACATGCAATGAAATATGCTAATAGCCTGCTAGCCTGCACAATTGATATGGTTTTCTTATCACTATAATGTTTGTTATCAATATATATAAATAATATCGTATAATATTTCCATAAACCATATGAAGATACATTAAGTTTTGGAGCGGTTTCCAACCATTTGATTGTTAAATATTTCACTTTGACCTACTCCCGGGTCAAATATTCCTAATAATAGACCTACTCCCGGGTCAAATATTCCTAATAATAGACCTACTCCCGGGTCAAATATTCCTAATAATAGGCCTAAGGGACATTGTTTTAAAAAATGACAGGCATACTTTTCAACACTCAAATGATGCCAAAACTTAGTATCCAATCTGGATAAAAACAATACTCTTTCCTTTTTTCTTGATCATCCTTTAAATCAAAATTATCCAAATTAACTATGTAAAACCCCCAAATATTTTCTTTTGGAAAAGAAAGCTTATATTGCACACGCTAATTAAAAAGTGGGCTTTCAAAATTCAGAAGCAGAATTATATCTTAACACAATCATGTTTGGCGATCAAAAGATCCAAGTCAATGGAAAACACTAGATTCCATTTTTTAAAATCACGGAACGAAAAAAGTGTTTTGATTAATTAAACCATAAATAAATATTATGTATTGTAGTTTTACATATATTGAGGTCAGAGCATTGACATTATTACATATTCCCCCTATTAGTCAGCTTCTTTTCGTGTATGAAGTACCCGTTTAATTTCTGCAATTCATCTCTCATATATTTGCCATTATCTTGTTTCGTAAAATGATCTGTTGATTATGTGGAAAGTGCTTTATGGCATAACTGATGCCCTGCTTCAGTGAATAAATCAATCTAAATAGAAACTCTTATAGGTTCATTAAGATAATTAATTTTGTTAATAAATAACAATAAGAAAAGAGGTTGATGATTGTAGTTTTAACACGGCGGTTATTCATGTCGAAAATAACTTCCTTATCTTATCAGGCATTTAATATTCCTGTGACGTATGACATTGGTTACATTGTATTCATTTTTATATACAGAAGAAAATAGTACAACCACTGTACATATATAGTAGTTATTTAATAACGATATCAATTTAATAGAGTGTCTAGTTTCTTGTTAAATTCCCAAACTATGCGTTCCGATTCAATTTAAATTCTACTTGCTATCAATCCAGAAATACTAGTGAGAAGATTAATATCAAACACGCAAAATTCACTCCTTCACTTTGAAAAATAACAAAAATAATCGCATTTGTCATGTTAAAAGAAACTGACATCGAAATGTACATGCTTCACTCAGGAAATTTAATTAACTAACATAGATTCATATTCGTTGATATATCAACATTCACAAACGCTGCCATACAAATTGCATTTTACATATTCCTAATCTATATTAAGTTAAAATGTTCTTTTTTGTCAACATTGCCAACCAAGTCGTATTACAGATTGATCAAGGAATTACATCACATCTGTCATAAAAATCCTTGAATTTATCGAGATCTAAAGCCTCAGCGAGTCGTTTTCTTCGGCAGTAATCGGAAAAAAACGGAAACGCCCGAATATTTTCGATTGCATAAAAGCAGGCTCCATTCATCACCTGGGACCATTCGTAACGCTCATGCGCTGACACAGAGTTCTAGCAAACGAGCTACTTCCTGCGAAAATCGAGTTGAGTTAAACTTGTTTGAGTTAATCTTTAGACAGGCTGATAATCGACTGAGCGTCTGAAGTAGATAAGCTTGGACAAGAGTGGCTGAAACTAATATCTTTCGGGTGAGTAACTTACTTTCAGATTCTTACTGTAACCACAGGGGCACGTCACGAGTAAATTTCTAAAAAAAACCAAACCTGGTTCTTAATAACTTGTCAATTTATTAAGAACCAGGTTGGTTTTTTTTAGAAATTTACTCGTGACGTGCCCCTGTGTGTAACCCTCAAGTTACCTATTTTCATGTGTAACCTATTTTCGTGGTATTTACAAATTGCATAATTTCTCACTCTCCATTCAGTTAGCAGTTATTTTGTTGATCAGTTGTTCTGCATGGTTCAAAGCAGCAAATCAGTGATTCAGTGATTAAACTATTTTGTTATTTCATGCGTTTCTCTACTGAACTTTTTGGAATTATTTATTAACGATTTTTTTCCAAAATCTCTCATGGCAAAGTTTCTAGCTGATCGTATTTCAGCAAGTTGATGTTATTTCTGTTCCAAAAAAAGCAATGAAGTTTTCTGTAAACACTTTGTAGCCTGAATATTATTTTCATTTAGCAGTTCTAAATGGTTACTTTCAATGCTAATATTTGTGTCTATGTGAGAACTTACTGAACATTTTAAAAAATTGAACATGTAGCAAATTTTAGTTTGAACGTAATTTACAATAGCTTCATAGGTTTGAAAATCAGTAAAATATAGTACTTCTAAAGGTGTTATGTGGTCGTAATTTGACCTAAGACAAATACCATGAAAATAGGTGACACCCAAATTATTAGTAAAAATTGACACAGGTCTCTTAAAATGTCAACAATATGTATCGTCCAGTTACCTATATTCGAACGACCCCAATTTCCGAACAGCAAATTTTGCTTGTGATGTGTCGCGTTATAAGGAGGGATATTATGTCATCAAAGCTGCCGCATCGACAAGCAGCAACTCCGCTGTTTACTGACGCAAAATGCTCGGGATTAAAGTTTCATGTTAGTTCATCTAGAAAAAACTCGTATTCCGGCAAGGGCCTACATCAAGCACACCATGGCAAGTGCGTATGCCTCTAGTTATATGCTGGACTAGTTTCATGTGTAATTTTGACATTGCCGTAAATCAGGGAAGGACTTTCGATGGGAATCAGTGATTATTTTGACAGTAAATATGTGATCTAAAGATGGGAACTATTTAATTTGTTGTTATTTGTTATGTTTATTGCATATTCAACACTACATGCTAATCCATTCGAATATAGGTAACCCGAGGATATATATTAAGTAATTATTTTGTCACTTATTCAGATCTCCAATGGTGTCAATATAGTGTTATTGTATATATATGTTATTGCTTCGTTTAAAATGTTATGGAAAGGTTTTAGATTTTACTACATCACAATGGTGTATGACACAGAAACTCTGTAATGGTGTTGTGTCAGTTGTAAAATATAATAAAAATTCTATTTAATGTAACATTGGAATGGACAGTTACTACCTTGAAATGTTACAGTGGTTTCTGAAAACATGACAGTCATGCACTTTGATTGTTGTACTACAGTACAACAGGCTAGTGTATACAACATAATTATTTAAAATCTTTCTTTTTTATCCAAACATTTTTCCAAAAGCTTTATACTACAAAAGGCGCACAGCACCTGGTGTCAGTCATGAATTTCATTTACTGTAACTTTGTATGTTTGGATAAATGTTTTATGATGTTTTCAGTTTTCACTCAAAGAACCATCATCAAAACTGGATAAATACCTACTAGCTATTAAAAAACTTTATGAAAAATAAGATTTATTGGAAGGTTAATTGGTCTTTGCTTGGTTGCTATTGTGAAATGGACCTCAATATTTGAATCTTTGCAGAATGAATCGGTGTATAACCCAGAATACAACCACAAGATGAACGATATTGAGTCGAAGTATGCCAAGAGAAAGCGTCGCTTCGAGCAGCGTTATGTAATTCTATATTTTAATACAACATCGATTTTAATTATCCTCCGCCGTGCGATTAGCGCGAAGTAGGGGATATAGTATTTGGTAGCGTCCGTATGTCCGTACGAAATGGAATAACACAAGATCTGTTACATACTTTTCATATTTTGCATATAGGTTCACCACAGTGAGAGTAATTTTTCAAACAGGGTTCGTGACCTTGACTTTCATTTCAAGGTCACAAAGAGACTTCGTCAATTTATCTTTGAAACTCAATATCTCAAGAACTGTTGACCTGATTCTCTTGATATCTTACACACAGCTTCACCTCATATGCAAACCTTGACCAGCAAATAGTCAATGTTAAAATTATGTCATCAAATTTGTATGGTAAATAATGCAGAATTCTGATGAGCTACATAGGCAATAACTCTTAGTTAAGTTAGTTTATAATTATTTTTTTTCAAATTTGTTATTTATTATCATAGTTTTTCAATATTTTGTCTATATATCAGATGATAAACATCTAACTGTGTGACCAGATTATCTTATCAGTAGCTGAATCATTGTTTGTATATATCTTTCAAATTTTCCCTTGCTCAACTCTTCCTTGAAACAAACAATGATACATCAGACAAGTTGTTTTTAGAAAAAAAGTATTTTATTTTCAAGGATTACTTTACAGATGCAGAGATAGAACGAAGAAAAACTGAGAGAGGAACGCCCACAGCAGAAGATACTCATAATGTGAGTATTGATTATAAATATGCATGTATTATGTTTTCCTCAATCACCTATGTCTCAATACCGGTTCCGATACTCTCCGTAATATCACCCCTGGTTTTTTTCATCGGGAAATTGTTCCGTTTCCTAAGATCTTGCTGTAAACAAATTAGAGATAGGAAACTGTCTTCAGTGTGAACTCATGTGATTGGCCGAAGCAGGAACACAGTTAGCTAACTCAGCTAAGATCTGTAATTACAAGCAGACAAGACCAAAGCACAAAACACAATGATGATGATGATGCTATACTTCCTGTCAAAAGTTTAGACTCACTAGTGTTAATTTGGTCATTCACTTTACTCAACTGTTCTAAACTACATAATGTTCAGTTTTGAATATCAGGGCTCAAAGTTTCTTTTTTTCACATTCTGGGCTTAAATTAAGGTAAAATGTTCACCTTTTCAAAGAGTAAAAACCTGTCACTTAGAGCCCTGGCTGTAAAAATTAGTAGTCCTGGTACAATATATTTTCCTTCTTTATTTCGGTTTTATCTGCCTGGAGAGACGTTAGAACTTGAATAGGTGTGGTAATTAGCATTAAACTGAGCCCAATTCTGTATCTGTAAATTTAATAGGAAGTGAATGATTGCAATTTCAATGAGTGTATCCATTGTTCTTGGCTGCTTCCACACCTGTGTTGATTGCCTTTGATAGAGACTGGGGGAGGTTTGAGGTGGAGGGAGTTAGCTCGTTATCTTTTGCCTCTGCATGAGACAACCTATAGCTGTTTTGCTCTGCCAGTCTTCCTTGCTTCTGCCTTTCTGCTTCCATTTAGAAGCTTTAGTGCTATATGCCTCAGCCAATGAAACAGGTGCCATTTTATGTGCAGGGTCCTTGGCCAATGAGGAAAAGCCTTAAACCCTGAAGGAGATATAAACTTTGTGTGCAGGCACCTTGGCTAGTAGGGGCCTTAATTCATAGATTTGGTGACTCTCTTTCCCCAAATAAGGGGTTATACATTACTGGGGTCATGACCCTAAAAGCCTATTTTCATCTTCTGCTCCAGAACAACTTAATTGCTCCAGAGAGATGTTATGTACAGGCAGCTCAGCTAGGCAAAATCCTAATTTAAGTCATAATAAGTGTCACAGGTGACACTATTAAACTGTTTCATGGTACAAGTATCTCCAGATTAAATATCACGATATGATGCAAATCGATGCATCACCACAACTCTAGTATTTGAACTATTATATGTGGTAGAAAATCTTGACCTTTTCACAACCAGGTCCAAATTAAAAAATCAGAAGAAAATATGTTTATATTAGAGGGGAAAAATTAATTTTCCCAATGAATTGTCCAATCTCATCAGACCTAAAAGACTTTTGGTATCAGCCATGGTGCAGTGTTACATAAGGGCTACTGGTTAACACAAAAAGTAACAACTCTAAATTAAAATTCATACATAATATTAACAAATCTTAAGGCATACTAACGCATAGAATGCACCTAATAATACAATAATAACCCTAAATACTTCTGTAATCGATATTTTGAAGGAGGAACACATTGACACAAAATAGATTTTCCTACTTTGCTGACAACGGGAGAGGGTCAAATAGACTATTTGAACATAAACATAATTTTTTTTTATTCATTAAAGTAACATAAAAATCTATGAAAATATATGGTTCAGACAATGGTAATTTTGTTATTCATGTGTTAGACAAGCTGAACATATTTTGAAGACTATTGCAGAGGAACAAAATAAGATGCACACTTTTCAAAACCAATTTGATAGTGTAACCCATAGATTGACTCATAATATAATAATAATGATTATGATGACCTGAGTATTTATACAGTGCAAACATGTCTAGAGCCCTGATGAAATGAACTGAATTCTATATCTTTCAGGCCTAATATGAGGTTAATTGGAACAATCATCATGTCACCTTGTCCCTTTTAGAGTTTTCAACTTCTTCTGACTATCATTTTTGACTGTTTCCATGGAAACACAACTTATATATTGTTTCCAGATCATAGTTAAAAAACCTTAACTTGGTATGTGGAACAATCACCATGTACCATTGTGCCCTTAGGGTTTTAACCTTTTTATCTAGTTCAGTGTGGCTTTGAATTACCAACTTCTTCAGATTAGATACAACTTTTTGGTGTATTTATTTTGCCAGTTTCTGAAGAAACAAAACTTACGCCCATGTGTACGTCATTGTCACATCTGTATATACTTTAATTTAATTTGATAGGGAGCAGCATTAACATAAGCAGTTCTCTGCTTGCTTGCTAATCCAGTTTTTCCTTTAATAAATATGTTAAAACCACAAAACTTACTATATCATTCAAGGACAGACTTGGAAATAATGGGATGTTCGACAATCATTTTGTGCAGTTTAACACAATGACTTGAATAGCATAAAAAATCAACAAAGAAAAATTTAGAATAGTTTCACAATGCTTGGTCAATGTATTTCAAATTTTTCCCACTTGGTGGGGGATATGGTCGACTCTGACTGTTTATTTTAGTTATGAACTTGCACCTAAGCCTTGTAATGAGATGGACTTTTTAGAATGAAGTGAGTTGAAGACTGTGAATTAACCATTAATCTTTCAGTGTAGTGTATTTAATTGTTTTCTTGTTTATTTTTCTTCAGTCTGTGCCACAACTGGACTGCCTTACTGAGGATGCTGTTAACCAAGACAGTGAGAAGAACAATTGTTCAAACATCATCACATGGATTATTTCCTCGTTGATTTCAATTCAGTTGGCGCACAATCTTAGTGACTCCTGCCTCTCAAAGTTGCTTGTGCTTTTAAGTCAGATATTTTCCGTTTTGGCTCCATTTTCTAATGTCTGCAAACTGTGTGCCAGCATAATACCCAAAACTTTGCATACTGCCCGAAAACTTATTGGTATTGACTGCGACACTTTCAAAAAATATGCTGTCTGTCCAAACTGCTGTGCGCTTCACGACTTCAACAGTGTTGTACTTGACATTGGTGGTGTCTTGTTTCCAAAGAAGTGTGACAACCCAGTGTATAGCTGCCGATCGGCTGATCGATCAAACCGAACGAAAGGGAAAGTTAAATGTGACACGACCCTTGTTGAGAAAGTGATATTGAAAGATGGTAGAGTTTCCTATTCCCCTTTGAAAGTGTACTGTTTCAATAGTGTCATTGACAGCCTTGAGAGACTATTACAGAGATGCCACTTCATTGAAAAGTGTAATTTATGGAGACACAGAGACATGCCACCAGATCTATATGCAGATGTATATGATGGTAGTATTTGGAAGAACTTTGTAAACTTTGGAAATACAGATTTTCTGAACAAACCTCATGACTTTGGGTGCATGATCAATGTGGATTGGTACCAACCGTTTAGTAGGAGGTCGGATAAGTCTGTGGGAGCAATATACCTGGTGTTCCTTAACCTGCCAAGGGAAGAGAGATTCAAGAAGGAGAATTGTGTTTTAGTTGGACTTTTGCCTCCTCTTTCTAAAGAGCCTGAAAGCCTAGCCTCTTTTCTAGATCCGTTGGTATCAGAACTGAAAGCTCTGTGGAATGGTGTTCCGATGTATGTTCCTGGCGTGTCTGACCCTGTGACTGTGAGGATGGCTCTGATGTGTGCAGCAGCAGATATCCCAGCTGCTCGGAAGCTCTGTGGATACCTTGGTCACGGAGCTATCCAAGGTTGCTCACATTGTTCGAAGCCAATGAGGAGCAAAGATGGCAGAGATTGTGGACTACCAGACTTGGACAAGTGGCCTACAAGATCAAGAGAAGATCACCTCCATTGGGCAAGAAAGGCTGAGGCAGCAGAAACTTTGACAAAGAAGAAAGAGATTGAAAAACAACATGGGTAAGATATATGTGTTCATTTGTTTAATGTGTAATCAAAAGAAGGCAATTATTTGTATACACAAAGAACTTAATTAAGCACCACCCATTTTCAAACCGATAAACGGTGCTGATAATGAACAATACACATTTTAAGGCAAACCATAAGGAGTATTCGATAGAACGATCATCTAGCAGTGTAAAAAGGAAAACTTCTCTCGATTTCCGATTCACTGTCTCTGGATAACTGGTTTTAAAAAAACTTGGTATTTTGGAGTAAAAATCAAAGTTACCTTATAACTGAAAATGAAAGTCAATATTTTGTGATGCAATGTGAAAATTATAATTCTCCTGACTGAATTGATGACTTATTAGTAAATGACCTCATACCACAAGTTCGTTGTTAAAGCAGTATGAACCTTCAAAATCTCAAAATATCAATTATTATCAAATATCAATTTTCACAAAGAAAAAACTGGCAACTGTAAAAGATCATGTTTTATCTTAAAGGGAGGAGAGGTGTTTGATTAACAAATTCAACTCAATAAATCTCAAATTTAGTCACATAATTTAAGATTACATGCATTTTATCAATTATTGATGAAAAATGTACTGAAAATTCAATATCCTGCTAGCCTCTTATCATTCACGATTAAAATGGTTTGTGTGTATGAATGTCAACTAGGGATCTAAAATGTTATTTTTGATTTTCAACATCCAAATTCGAACATGTAGTTTTTCCCCTATGACAATAGTTATATTTGGCCATGTTTCAGTTGTTTCACATCTGTAGTCATAATTTTATTGTTTTTGCAAATATAAGTGATCATTGAGTATGTGACCTTGAAGCTCAAAGGTCAAGGTATCGAGATATGATTCGTTTTTTTTAAATTTGCCCATTTTCTTGTGACTATATGGAGAAGGCGGAACAGTGGAAGGCGATACCCTCAGTGTCGGGGCTACTCTGCTTTTGCGTCCCGCAAACACTCCTCTAGTTATATATGGTTAGGTCAATACATCTAATTTATCAAAATATGTCAACAGAAATAGAATACATTTTACAAAAATAAGCGGTGCTTAATTAAGTTCTTTGTGTATATAATTCTTTAAAGAGTTGATCTTTAGTTTATGCTTATTGGATCATTAGTAACAGATTTCTTTCACCACAACATTTAAGCTTAATTAACATTTCTTCTTGAGGAAGATGAGTAAGATAAGGACTTAAATTTTCAGTGTCCTGCACATTTCATTCACCACTTTAAAGAGGCTCCCACCAACAATTAAAAGAAATATCTTTGCACGGTGCAAGCTTTAAAAGAGGTTAAGATTTAATATTTTACAAAATTACCTTAGATCCTACAGTTATTCTGTGTGAGCCATCTGTTTAAATATGAAAATTTGGTTTTAAAATATTGTCTATATTGAAACCATGTTATTTCCAAGACTAAAATCACGCCCTGTAATACGCACCTTTGGGAATGTGATTGCTACTGGGATTCCGGATTGTAATGGGCAGTACAACGGATTTTAATGGGAAATTTCGTTTTGGGTTAGCACATACTTTGCTCTAAAGCAAAGTTAATTGCATTGTTTTAATTGCAAAAATGCAAGTTTGTGTTCACATGATAACATGACTGTATAGGAATATCATATTTGCTGGCAAAGGTATTGATATTTAAAAGTTTTTAGCAAAGTTTTTGGTGATAATGTTAGAATGCTTGTCTTTGAACCACTAATTTAATTAAATTGTCATTTTGAGAGACAATCTAATACATTGAAAGGTATATCATTTAAATCCTCATTCATTAATACTTCCAAATACCGATCAGATAATCAGATAATGAATTTTGCGTATTTCAAGAAGTGATAATTGCTGTTTATTTGGGAAGGCTGTCATGTTTTGGGCAATGATTGCTACTGAGCTGATTTTTCATGCGTTCCGGATTGTGATTCTGTTGGATACAGATTGCTGTTTTTGTTTTAAACATGTTTTATTCACAAAGAAAATGATTAGGAACACGTCCTTCAACTTAAAATATCTTCTCCAGATTGTTATAACACCCAATGACACAGACATTGTTTACACGGCGTAACATGATAATCTTTTGACACAAAACGGTTCCAGACTTGACAACATTCGAAAATGGAAAGTTTAGAAACCATTGGTACCGGTGTAGTGGAGATGTCTGGGGTTGAGGAGCCCAGGGTGGACACTGGTTTCATATCCATTGGTATTTTGTAAATTAGTTTAGAACTTTTGTTCAGATGGGGTTTGTTTACATTTTTGAATGAGAATTGTTAAGAGTAAATTCACCTTAGAAGTTTGAACATACAATCGTCTTCTGAACTCTGAGAATCATTTAATATATATTAACAATCTTGCCACTCTATCACTCTTTACTATTCAATTCATCCTTCATTACTAGGATAGCTGGATCGAGAATACGGTCGGGGGTATTATTGAGCCACGCTCAATTTTTTGCTTGTTTCTTCTTCTTTTCAAGTTCCAAAGAGTCTTGAGAGTTGAAAAGTTGTGTGCAGACTCCTTGGCCAATGGAGATTCTTAATTGTAAATTTGTTGACCCTGTAACCCCAAATAATAGGTCATAATCTTAAAACCCAAGCAAAATAAATGAGCTATGACATTTTGATTTTCATTTTGAATCACTCCTGGAATATTTGTTCTCTTTTAATGAATAAAATAAAAATAAATAATCTTAATCTTTAATTATACCCACGTTACAACTTACAAAGTAAGCGGGGGTATATAGTAGTCATTCCGTCCGCCCGTCCGCCCGTCCGCCCGTCCGCCCGTCCTTTGGTCCGGTCACATATCTCCGAAACTATTTGGTCTACATTAACCAAACTTTGCAGAATTGTTAAACATGTCATTCTCATCAATTCCTGACCATCTGTAGGATTCTAGAATTTTAATTTTTTGCCGTTTTCATGGAAATGCCACTTTTTTAACTTAGTTTTATAGGGTTCAATGGGGACAAATTTTCTCAGAAAGTTTTGCACCCAGATGAATAAATTTTGGTTATAGATGCTCCTGATGATACTCATGATAGTGTTCGAAAGCCGATTCCGTAAAATTAATTTTGACAGAGTTATCGCCCTTGAATGTCTGATTGGACTTGGTACAAACAGCAGACTTGGTGCTTCAATGGGGACACATTTTCTCAGAAACTATTGTACCTAGATGAATAAAATTTTGCTTAAAGATGCTCCTGATGATACTCTTTATCGAGTTCGAAAGCCAATTCCGTAAAATTAATTTTGACGGAGTTATCGCCCTTGAATCTGATTGGACTTGGTACAAACAGCAGACTTGGTGCTTCAATGGGGACTAATTTTCTCAGAAACTATTGTACCTAGATGAATAAAATTTTGGTTATAGATGCTCCTGATGATACTCTTTATCGAGTTGGAAAGCCGATTCCGGAAAATTAATTTTGAATTGCTGATTTTAGTATCATTTTACTTGGTACAAACAGCTGATTTCTCTTATTTGACTTCATACAAACAGCCAACATTAATATATTTTTAAGTTGGCATGGCATAGGACAATACTTGGAGATACTGTCAGTATAACACAAACAGTTTATTCCGTACTGATTGTTTACATGTTGGCCGAATCACAGAGACGGAAAGACAGAGTTGTCAGGGGACGGGGGTATGTGAGTCATGCTCACTTTTTTCTTGTTTAATTAGTGATTCTTAGCGGAAAAGAATTTCATGTTTGCTGATTTGATAACTTATATCATATATCAAATGAAAACATGTTGAGCCTCTGAGCCAATGGCTCGATTTTTATCAAAGTTTTTGTTGTTTATTCACAGTTGAGCTGTTATCTTTTCAGTTATACTTCAATAAAAAGTAATAGGATTGTTTCACTGCAACTAACTCCTTGAATTACTTTTCAGGTACAGATTCACATCCCTTCTGCGACTTCCGTATTTTAACCCGAGTATCATGACTGCCATCGATCCGATGCACAACCTATTCCTTGGAACTGCAAAGAAGATGTTCGCATTCTGGGTGGAGAAGGATATGTTGACAAAGTGTGATCTGAGTTTGATTTCTTCACGGATTCAAGGCATCAAAATTCCCTCTAACATTGGTAGAATTCCTACCAATATTGCTTCAAACTATGCACAGATGACGGCAAAGGAGTGGAAGAACTGGGTTCTCATGTATTCGCTCTTATGTCTCAACGGCATTCTTGATGTGATTCACCTTCGCATTTGGCAAACTTTTGTGTTAGCCTGCCGACATTTCTGCCAGCCAGTGATTAACATGTCAAATTTAGAGATTGGTAACAGACTCATGCGCAAGTTCTGTGCAGAGGTGACTAGGCAATATGGAAAGGAATTCATCACCCCAAATATGCATCTGCATTGCCACTTGAAAGAGTCCGTTGAAAGTTTTGGTTCTGTTTATGGATTTTGGCTGTTCAGTTTTGAACGTTACAATGGATTGCTGTCCGATATGCCGACCAACCAAAAGGATTTACCAGTTCAGCTAATGAGAAAATTCAATATGTTTTCCATTTTCAATTTGGATGCAGTTGCTGAAGATTTTCAAGAACAGTATCACAAACTTTCCGAATTATCTTCAAAGAATTTGGTTTCACTCTCATCACCGGAACTCTTCCTTGCATCCTCTACAGAGATATCAGAAGTTTCACCTTCTGTTTGGAGTGATCTGTCTCTTCTGAAGCTCTCGGCAAAAGACGAAGTATATCTTAGCCTTAGTTGTGAGGAGTTGAGTTGGCTTCAAGTCGTCTACTCGTATATCTACAAGGAGAGGATTCCAGATGAACAACTGTCAGTTGTTTGTCAGAAAGTGACGTCAGTCCAGTGGAACAACACATCATTGAGTGGAGAATCACATGCCTTACATGCAAACGGAATTATTAGTGCGATGTGGGCAGATGACAATTCAAGAATCTCAACAGTTTCCTCTATGCGGCCCGCCAAAATAAAGCACTTTCTCGTTCACAATATCAAAACTTCATCAACCTCATCTGTGAAGCATGTATTTGCTTGTGTTGAATGGTTTGAACGCTCAGACAATCAATTTGGCTATCTCAACCCTGTGTCTGTCTGGTCATGCAAACTCCAGAATGACGGTCCAGCGTCACTGCTTCCACTTCAGCGTGTTAGTGCCAAATGTGCTTGGATTGAAGAAACACACAACAAGCAGAAGTTCATAATCCTGTGTCCTGTCCCAAGAGCATCATACCTATGAGCAGGATACTTGAAAGTTTGAGTGTTGTGAAAGTGGACACATTTGATGTATATATATGGTGGTGTTTAGTTGCCTATAGGTCACACATGTCAGATATGTACCACAATGACAAATGTCTGCTCATAATTGACATTGGTGGTTCATGTAGATTGAAATTTGGCACATTTCTTATTACATGATTTTCAGTTGCTCATTGTATAGTTTTGACCAATTTCCCATAGTTTGATAAGATTTTCAATGTCTGATCTACTACGATGACAAATTCTTTATTTCTCTGAAAATATTTCCCCCTTTATTTTGGAATGATTTACACATGCAATTCTGCAAGTTCTTTGAGATTTTTGTAGTAAAATGTAAACGTTATGATTTAGAGATAGAAACCAAAAACTGTTTCATGTATATTTTCATTACTGATTTAGATTGCATATTCCTTTCAGTTATCAAATGATCACTATCTATTTGAAGTGGCAACAGACAATCACTATGGCCATAGTAACATTGGGCAAATAGTCAAATTTCCCATAATTATACCCCCACCTATGAAGTTGTTAGGATATATAGCGTTGAGCCTGTCCGTCAGTCCGTCTGTCCGTCCGAGAGTTCATGATCATTGGATTTTTTCAGCATTGTTTGTTGGAAACTCTTTATAATTAACCTACATGTTCTCTGGACTGGAATATTGTGCTTTTTGAAGAAATCAACTTTGACTTAATTGATATAATTTTGCCAAGTTTTCTCGAAAATGTTCAGCTCTATTTTATTTCTTCAACAGTCTGTTTCCTGCTATTTATGCATTAGTGTCTTCTATAGATATCAATAATGTCTTTTGAAGAAGTTTTTCGTCTGACCTAATTGGCATGTTTTATGCAACTTTTAGAAATTTTATGTCAACATTGCATACCTCCTTCAGGTTTTGTTAGAAAGTCATAGAAACTTCATAGAATGTATTCTTTAAAGGATTAAGGTGTGGCTTTTGAGACAGGATTTCATCTGTGACCCAATTTGCAGATTGCATGCAAATTTTTCGAATTATGCATCAACATTGCATATGTTCAGTTTTTGTCTTTTGACTTTTTTAATTCATAGATTGTATTCTTTAGAGCATGTTGGTGTGAATTTTGAAGAGAATTATCAATTGTGACCGAATTTGCATATCTGATGCATTATTGGGAAGGACACTTTTGAAAATGGGCCATTTTCATGGCTTTTAGAAATATTCTGCATTTTTAAGGGGTCATTGCCCTTATATCAATAGTAAACTTCAAAATTTAAATGGGCCATTTTTTCAGAAAATGTGCAAATGGCCCATGGCCCCTGCCCTTCCTAATCCCTGCTTAATCCCTGCTGATGCCAATGTGATAACATTAAATATTTTGATCAGGTTTTTTCAGAGGCTCTTGATTTTCATAGAATATATTCATGAGACTTTGAATCTCATGACATTCAAAGAAGTATTTTAAGAAGATTTCTTATAGCACTTCCTTTTATTAGTATTAAGAAGTGTTAAAATAATGATAGGGTTGCATTCTTCAAATAATTCATAATCTGGACTGCAATTGCTCCCATGAAAAGCATCCAATTGGGGTATACATGCTTTGCTGGCTTTTTGCTTGTTTGATTAGATTTTCATTGTTTGATGTACCACAATGATGAATTCTTTATGTCAGTTCATAATTGACACTGTCAGTTCATGTGCCGTCACATTTTCATTACATTGTGATGTTCAGTTCCCCATTGTATATTTTGGACATATTTCCCTCAATTTTCAATGCTTGATGTGCCACAATAAAAGAGTCTTTCAGAAATTTAAATCTTTATTATGTAATACAGAGAAACAATAGAATATGTTCTTTTAGAATCCCCCATCTTGTACTTGAAATACTGAAACCATAGGTACAAAAGCTCCAGAAAAGGGTTATATTGCATTATTGTAAGAAAAATATACATATTGCCTTATAAACATTTATATAACCTATCATTTATGATTTTCCTTGCCTTTTCCCCCCAGAGAGTGTAACCTTGCCGTGGTTGGGGGGCTTATGTTTATTTGACCCCGAGATCTATGCTGGCGGAAGCTTCGTTTCACCAAGCCAGACAGGTCAAAGGGTAGAGACCGAACTAATAACACTCATTGAAATTATGTTGTCTTTCTCTCAAAATAGTTATTATTGATTAATATTCTTATAGTTTTGATACAATATGATGTACAGGTGCCTTTTGAATGTGTTCATGTATCCTTGTAGTTTATTAAGGTTTCATCTTGTACCATCTTTCAAACTCTTTAGCTGCAAAATGATTGTTTAGTGTGCACATTGTATTTGCAACTTTTGAATGTTATTATTTGTTTATCTTTGTGATGTTTGCATCTTGATATGTTATATGATCATTGATAGAATAAATAATTGTTGATTTTTAAATTCTTGTTAGTTATTATTTACAGACCCTTGTATGATCAAAGTACTATTCTAATGAAATAAAATTAAATCTAATGTAAAAGTACTTGAACATAAATTCAACATTGTAAATAAAAATTGTTTCATGAATGTTATATGAATCATGTGTATCTCTTCTAACATCTGCTATGAATTATTGGCCTATTGCTATCAATCAGATAGGATCCGGAGGTTTCCACCACCGGATCCTATTATTGTAATCTACCGATTTTCCGATAACAAATCCGGTGGTTTCCGACCGGATCTGAGATATGCCCGGTTTCCGCCACCGGATCCCATTATTCTAATCTATTGAATTTCCGGTACGGGATCCGGTGGTATCAGGCCGGATCTCAGATATGCCTAGGTTTCCGCCACCGGATTCCATTATCCTGACCTGCTTAATTTCCGGAGCGAGATCAGGTGGTTTCCGGCCGGATCTGAGATATGCCTGGTTTCCGCCGACGGAAACCATTATTGGGATCCGGTGGTATCTGTCGGTTTCCGATCCCCTAAGAAACCACCCCTTTTGGTCCTGTGAAAAGGCTCAAAACTTGAATGTTACAGATTGCATGGGAGTGATAGGGTAACAGAGCATTGTTTAGTTGAAAGTCTCATTTACACGAGAACTGCTTCTATATGTTTAACAAATAAGAATTAATAATGTGAAATGATAATTTTGATTGAAGAAGCGTTGGAATCAACAACATCATTGTATTGTTGACTTATTCAGCCCTTACCCTGGAATCACGACAATAAGCTTTTGGGTCAAATCGGATCATTTATTAAAGGTCCAGTTTTAAGTTATCGGACCAAAAAATTCAGACATCAGTCTATGAACCCATTCACAGTGTATAAAATAGATAGGAAAGCTAGCCCGTCCTGAATATTAATTGGTCAATTCCTTAGGGGAAAATAAAGGAAATTTTTGAAAAGTTACCAGTCCTGACCAAATAGTAACCATGCAGTCCTTGCACAAAGTAACCAGTCAAGAACTGGCGGACGGGCTATATTTTAAACACTGCCATTCATGGTTGAGTAACTTGATTGTTCAATTAGTGAACCAGTACCTGGTAAATGGACAAAATTTATCAATGAGACTCAATGAGACTCAATGAGGTACAATGACAAAAACGACTCAAGGCTTGTGTTATATTTCTCCTATCATTTGTCTCTCGATGTTGACAGGGTGTGGTACAGTTATCCTCAGCGGACCGGCGCACAAGGACACTGGCAGCAAAGCATTACAGAAATGATCTCCGTAAGAACTCTTGGTCAAGATTTACCGTAAATCATTAATTAGCCGTCTGCCTTATGTATCATATTTCCTCGAATACAACCCCAGGGTTTTATTTAACTCAGCACCCCCTTACCTCCCGGTTTCTAATCAAGGCCGAGTTCTATTTTTTCAGACCTGAAATGGCATTTCAAAATCTATTGCAAGAGTGAGAAAGTGGCATTCTATATCTCAAAACTTTCCATCTGGAAATCATACGGAGATTATTTTAACATTGAGAACACAACAACTCGAATACAATTGAACAACAGAGGTATTAATATTATTGACTGATACTTCAAAAGAGAGTTATTATGTTAGGACGGCAAAGACGTTCTATGTACGTCTTTGGGCCCGGGTTATATTTGAGACCCGGGTTATATTCGCAGCCTGGGTAATTCTCTCAGCACCCCCTTACCCCCCGGGTTATATTCGAGGCCCGGGTTGTATTGGAGACCCGTTTTGTAATCGAGTAAATATGGTATATATACAAGCCTGCCTCAAATAGACTCCATTGCACAAAGCTGTTTGAAATAGCCAATTTCTGACTTTTTTCTGTTTCTGGAGCATAATTTATAAACTATTTGACTCAGACACTTCAAATTTGATATGGATGTTACCTATGTGGTGCAGATGTGCCTTTTGGGGGTCACAATTCCAGGATACTAAGGTTATTTTAAATATTGGCCTCAAAACCACCATATTTTTAACTTTGTTCACTCTCTTAAGCATAACTTGAATACTTTTTGACCTCGAAACTTCATGTACCAAACATGAGATTTTCATTTCCTGCTGTTGTCGCTTTAAGATGTTTTAATTCTAGGTGACCTTAGCATTTTCAAAGTTTGACCAAAAATAGTAAAATGTCTGACTCCTGACTTTGTTTTATTCCTTCAAATTTTCAAAGTTATGACTTCTAGACGTAATACAGTTGTTATTCTATTTAACCTCACCCTTATTCAATTGACAGTTATTATTCTTTCACATCAATGAATGTATGTTTTAAATTTCATCATTGTTTTGTTATGGCGGTGAAATCATGTCGAGGGTATGTGTTTGCAAATCAGGCATCATTTAATTGATTAATATTTTTAACTGGTAAAGGGGGTCTACAACCCGAATTTTTAACTTCCAGAGTTTTATTACCAGGGCCCCGAAAGAGTCGCAAATGCTCGGTAGGGACGAAATCGTTTGGTTACGAACCGCTTACAGCTGACAGTCAGTACAAAGTTTGTGTCATGTGACCCCCCTTACCCATCTGGACGCTCTATTTAACGATGGTCAAATAGGTTTCACGAGCTAGGTTGTATTCTTTTACTGCATCATCAAATGTTTTACTTCTAAAATTATTTTCCAGAGAAAGAAATGGAAGAACAGAAGAGAATGAAGAAGGAAACAGAAGACTACGTGAAAGCACCTGTGAGTGTAAATCCAAATTGACAACAAATTCACATATTTTGTTCACGTTATTTAACATTTTGGTTCAACTGTTCAATGAAGATGATAAACTAAGATTTTCACAGTTTTTGTTAACACTGTCTTTAGGAAGGCACCATGGTTCTTTTGAATGAATAAGAACAATTATACTTACCAAACCAATCTAGGACTTTTCACGAAGCAAGTGTCCATAACTTGGAAGGTCAATTTAGATAACTCACTGTCACTGAATACAAACACAAATCTAAGCAGCCTCTTCTGTATATTTAGCAAAACTTTATAACCCGGGTCTTGTCTTGGGTGTGTAAATTGGCAAGGCACTTCATCAACATTGCACTCAGTCCACCAAGCTGTTAAAATGGGTACCTGAAAACTGGATGTACGGACCGAAGTTTACAACAAGTGCTAAATAGCATCTGTGACAGTACATTCCTTCAGGGTAATGATGTAGGCAGTGCTTTGAAGGATGTTGAAAAGGCATCTTATAAGTATCCACATTATCATTTATCATCATTTGTTGTCTTGTGTTTATAGGTTGGTGAACTAGCTTCAATCATGTTGGAGGGCAAGGTCGGGAGACCACGGAGGGATCGGGAAACTGGAACTATCGTGAAGGCGTCTCTAGGAACAACTGATGTCTCCAGAATTGTGAGAACATCCTTGATTTCTATTATCAAAATATAACAGCTATTTATAACATCACAGCCCTAACTTTCCATATCTTTTCCCCATGCAATATTAATGATGATATGTATCATTGTGTTGTCTGACACACATTGATGGTTGATGCTTCAGAAAATGAACAAGTCCGAGGACCAGAACCGAGGAGACATGCAGAAGTACTACAACGATCTGACCGCTCAGGCTGAGGAGAGGTACCAGACCGAGAAGCTTGACAAGCTCAGAGAGGGGCGAGAGTGGAGACAGGTGAGAAACTTACCTTCATGTCGTCATTTGGGATTCTCAAGTTGAAGGAAACTCATAATGTTCTCTCTGTTCATGGAAACTCATAATGTTCTCTCCTATTCATGCAAACTCATAATATTCTGTCTAATTCATGTCATACTCTCATTATATTCTTTATCATATATAACATCACTCATCACACCTGATGTATAACCAGTTTTCAAAATGGCTACCATCCTGTAAATCAGACGACTTTATTTCTTTCGCTTCCCTTCGAAATAGTCCCCTGTAGCCATAACGGTTATTTCCGCTGATTCAGCAAAATGGAAAGTCCATTTTCTATTAATAGTACACCAATCAAGAAACGCGTCTCATTTAGATGCAAGGAGCTACTAACTGGAGGCAGTCCACGGTGCAATAAGTTTCTCTGACTCGTAATTTTTTGTCAATACATTCTTTACTATGTATATCATCTGAAAAATCAATGTTATTTTATTGAAATATTAAAAGTTTGATAAGCATGTTAGATATAGTTCAAAGATCTGAAGTTGGCAAGTTACCAAGCGCAAGTGAGGTATATATTGATATTTAGGCACGAGTCGTAAACATAGTATATGTCATGGGCATGAATATGATATTCTGTTTATTACCGCAGTCCCAAATTGAAGAAAATATTTAAAACCTATATATCTCAGCATAGGCAAACTAGCCACTGCCGGCTTGGCTTGTATAGATTGTGATGTCATAGGCGAACCATGATGTCAAATTATTGTTTATAACAAGACGTCACAATCAAAAAGTAATATTAGCCCATGGGCAGCATATGAACCTCTAAATGACTGCCCTCGTAGGTAATAATAAAACATTATTAACACTTTATCTGACCTCAACTTACATTTTCTCTCACATATTTCAGCACAACGACACGTTCTGGTTCGCCCCGGAGAGGAAGCGTTATGGCGGAGGTGCACCAAAAGCCAATTATCTCAAGAAGGAAAGACTTTCAAATCTTCTCTACTCTCCGAGACGAGACGTGAGTTTACCTGTTTATTTATGTTGATCATAATACATTTGAAAAGATACAGAAATTAAATCTTATCTCAATCATTTTATATATGCATTTTACATGTAGGACATATATAAAATGACAATCTTCTTTCTAGAATTGAATTCATCTCATACATTATGTACCTAGGACAGATATGATTTGAAAATCTTTTCATGAAACTAAAACTGAAATTATCTCGTATAACATTTTCCCTAACAATGTTAAGTACGGAAAATCTTCCCTTTCTTATATAAATGAACTCTTTTATGTATCAACCTTAGGTAAAGCAAAAAGATTCTATTTTTTTACAAATCAATTGTTATGAGTTACTGAAGAAAATAGTTTATCCCTTTTTCATATTTACCATTTTGAATAGTCGATCTCCCCTAATACTTTTAAAAAACAGCATTTTAAGTTTCGAATTCAAACTACTTTAATCATATTTAACGTTAACGTTAAACAATAACTCACTCACTCACTTAAACATACTTACAAAGAACATTTAATGTGATATCATTAAAGTACTAGCATAAGGACAAATATGAGGTATCTTTTTGCCAATTTCTTCTCAGGAATTTGGCAATTTGATCTTGGAGCAAAAAGCCACGTCAGATTTGACCCAGGTTTGTTAATGTCTGCTATCTGTGTCCAATCCTCGTTCACAGGGAATGATTGAATGTCTCCTTAGCTTTGTGTTCATCGTTTGTCATCCATACCTCTCATGTTGTCAGTGTATGTTCATGATTTAGTTATAGCTTCATTGTACAGAGGATAGTTTAGTGATTTGTAGAATGCATTTTGGTTCCGTGTTTTTTGTAGATGTTCACATTTAATAACCTTATTTTTTAATTATCCCCTGCAATTTTCTTCTTAAAAGTTTATCGAGAAAGTGACTAGAAAATTGGCTTTATCCCAAGTTGGGCCGCTCGAGCAAATCTAGCTTCTGAGCCCAGGGTACAGATTAGTGGAGTTAGCATAACGTTCGTATCCTGAGACAGGATTATTATTCTCCTACTTATATTTCTTTTTGCCTTGGATACAATTTGGTTGAGCATGCAATTTGAGCATGACATGGTTCATATCAAAACATAACACAATAATTTCCACAGATCCAAGTGGTATTTATATTGTACTACTTATTGTGTGTTTGTTTATCAGTATATATGCTGTGTGGACCTTTATATGAGACTAATATTCAAATATCCTTTTTCTCAAACAAGTAGTGATTAGTGAATTTTAACAGTTTTGTTATTTTTTATACAAGTTAAGAATTAATCATAATCTATCAAAAATAAAGATAAATTTATTTTTAGACAAATTATCATACAATTATCATATTCAAGCTAAGCCTTAGGACAGTTAAACTCAAAGATCATTATTGTAAGAAGTTGATTTGCAGTTGGTAAATTTATGATTGTATCAACAAAAATCGCGTCCTTTACAGAATTTGCAACCTTAAAAAAAGGTCCTTGAAAGGTCCAAAAAATATTCTTGATGACCAAATCATGTTGCATTATTGGATACCAGGATATTTTTGAAAGAGAGATTAGTTTTAACTCTTTAGGAAGCCAAAAAAAGCAAACATTAGACCAAGAGCTATTTGAGAATGTCTGACACATGAAGAGTACTGTATTTCCTCCTGCCCTATGTAGGCCCCGTCATGGATGCAAGGTTCACCCAGAGAGCCAGTGGACCAACAGGTAGTTGAAGCGTGCGACCTCTGACCTTGTTCTTCTGAATCAAAGTTGTCTTGGCAACCACTCTTACATTGATAGCTTTGCTTTAACAATGCACGATGAAATAAAAATAAAAAACGTCATGTGCGTTCATTTGGGTCATTTGTATTGAATGAGAAGTGATGAATGTGGAGGAACAAAGAACGAGTTGTTTTTACGCGTCCATGACATCATTGAGCATTCTGACAATTGCTGAAGCTTGAAAAAAGTAGAACTGGCAGCCATTCAACACGGAATTGCTGTGCAACACAGAATTTGAAGGCATAATATTCTGTTACTTGTATCCTTGTATTACTATCCTAAGTTTACATGAGTATATATATATTGATACAGTTTTTATTTCATGTCCAATGCATAGAATAAAGGGTTTGTTGCTTCAAACTAAGCAATTTAAAAATAAGCAAGTATTTTTGGGATTGGTCATTTTTGTATTCAAATTTAGTTTGAAGTTTTGACTTCAGGATTATATTGTTAAAGCAAAGCTATCACAGTAAGCCGTTGATTTAGTAACCAGCACATCGCCTGTGTTACTCCTTGTTTCATTGCTGTTGCACTGTTACTACATATTCAGTTGTTACATAATGTTATTTCATATTTCAGTTGCTGTTTTACAATGTTTCAATGCTTTTTGACGTTTCATGGGTGTTTTACAATGTTTCCATGTTGTTTTACACTGTCACTGATGTTATTTCTTGGCATTCCTTATTGACATATTAAACACATTTCAGGATGTTTGCGTTTTGTGAATAATCCTTAGCACAATTTATTTCTGATATCTTCCTTTTGTTTGTTTCAATTGGATCTTGTTTATATTCTACTTTCTTGTTTGAAATTTCATAAATATTGATGAGAGTCAATATACCCTCATTACACATATAGATTAAAATTTCAGTGAATGTTGATAACGCTTAAAGTTGGATAACTTGTCATAAATGAAATATCTTGTATCACCTTTAAGTGCTTATTTCTTTAGGAAGTCATTGTGAAAATGGATTGTTTTTTAAATTGTATCTTAAACTTCTCCATGCTGCAGGCCGCAAATCGAGCCAGGACTTTAATTACTAATTGACATGTCATTGAAATTTGACCCTTTGACATACAAACGACAAACGTGTGTGACGGAGTTCCGTAAATGAGACCCCCTTCATCAGACTAATCCCCGAAACATGTATCTGCAAAATGCAGCCCCTCCTGTTCCCTCGGCAGCTGACTTCATGGGTTGATGATGGTTATCCCCCTCTTTTTTTACCTATCTAACATGATCAATGCGTCACCTCCTTTCTGCTTTAGATAAGTTTCCAAAATTATGGTTGACTGATTACGGCGTCAATGTCCAGTTTTCGATCTGAGCATATTTACATCTTTTTTAATGTTGTTTCAGGAAAAATCCTACCAGAGTGATAACAATGAGCAGTACAGTTCGTCCAACGTGGGTCAGCGCTACGTCAAGTCCACCATTACCAGCGGAAGCCGCAACATGTATCAGTTGCCCCAGGACGGACCCTCCAATGTGAGTAATTAGCAGTCCTGTCTATAATAATAATAGGTCCATTTGTATAGCGCTTAATTCCACACACATCGGTACGCTCAAAGCGCTCAGAAAGAGAGTTACTTGGGGTAAAGATAGGTTTTAAGTTTTGTTTTGAAGGCTGCAAGAGTGTCACTAGTTTTAAGGTTTTCTGGAAGTTCATTCCACTTAGCAGCAGCCGTCACTTGAAAAGATCGGCCTCCAAATGTTTTGAGCTTGTATCGGGGCACATCGAGCAGGTGTTTTGAAGCAGATCGTAGGTTACGTGTTGGCTGGTGTTGGGAAACTAGCTCACACAGGTACTGTGGAGCTAAACCGTTGACACACTGATAGCACAGGACCAGAATCTTGTAGTCCACACGTGCCTGTACTGGTAACCAGTGGAGCGACTTTAGAAGTGATATGGTGTCGACAGTTCTTGGAGACCTTGTCACAATTTCGAGCAGCCTTATTCTGGATTCGCTGGAGTCTTTTGATGTTTTCCTGAGTGGTGTTAGCAAGCAAGGCATTACAATAGTCCAGCCTGGACAGTATGAAGCATCTTGCAAGTGCAGCAGCTGTATCTGTAGTCAGAAGATGCCGAATTCTGCCAATGTTTCGCAGGTGAAAATTGCACTTCTTGCAAAGTTCGGACACTTGTCTATCCATTGAAAGATCTGCCTGCAAAAAGACTCCCAAGTTAAAAGGTCAAGGTCACAAGATATGAGTTACTGAAATGTACAACAAATTTGGGTATAACTTTATCTCATTAATTTGTCGAAGGTCAAGGTCATAGCAAGGTCACGACTTAAGCATGGTATAACAAAAGTGCTATATTTTAACTGTCAACACTTTTATTTATTACATGATTGTTATACTCAATGAAAAGTGTTCAGCAAAGGAAATGATCACGAAAAAACAAACAATTTGTTGAGGCCTGTACAAGGCGGAACAGGGGAAGGTGAAACCCCCAGTTTTGGGGCTGTTCTGCTTGTGTCCGGCTAATCTAGTTTCATCAGTATCTCAACCAAATAAAACTGAAGGTAAGGTAAGGTGAGGTGAGATGGGGTGTATCGCTGCTTTCAAGAGTAATCAATTATATCACGGTGGCAACACTATTGTGGTTATGCATTACGTTGAAACCTGCGAGCATCGGCTGGAACTAGTGAACCATGGGTGGTACTGCGCTGCATTTCAGTGTAGCATTGCATCCAAACCTGACTGTGTGTAGAACAGTTTTCTACTGCAGACAAAATTGCAGAGCCCCTAGCGGGAATCCAACCAAGGACCTCCTGATTAGAAACCAAACGCGCTAACCACAGCGCTATCCCACCCAATAGAACTGAAACTGGCAATGACACTTAGTTGAACAGTTTGATTCCTGTTTGTTCTTTATCAAAAGATCTTAAAAATTAGGGATTGGTACTTCCTGTGCTGATGTAAAAAGGCTCTTTACTGTAGTTCCTGGGTGTTAACTGCACAATAGTTCCTAATTACAATTTATAAAAAAAGATAATTGGCTAGGTCAAGGAATGTCCTCAAGAGAATCCAGATTTCTATTTTCCTTTTCAAATAAAAATAAGTACACCCACAATGTTGCAAACTCATATCTTGAGAAATATTTTCTTTAAAACGATTTAAAGGGGCAGTAGCACGTTTTTTGATAATTTTATATTTTAGAATTTTCATCGATAATTGTATGATAATGCTAAATGTATTATTTTGATAGTGTCAAAAATGTCATAACACAAACCAATTATCCATAGTCAGAGGACAAAGTATGAAGATTTACCTAAAATCCATTGGTGGCCATTTTTGAGTGAACACCTTTAATTCATTTTGTGCATAAAAAGGAATCGCATTGCTAAACTTTACAAAATATATTTGAATTATTACTGCTACATTTAGTTTAAATGCATTTTCTTTCAATTGGAACCATTATTTTTCATTTTCCTGACATCACCTTATATTCCACCTAAAAACGTGCTACTGCCCCTTTAAGCAATTTAAAGAGGTGCTTGAAATAGGCCAAAGCAAATTTGGATTTTACAAGCACAAGCAAGGCCAAGTCGAGCACATAAATTGTTTCAGAATCAAATCTCTTTTACCTAACCAAATAAGTAAATGAAGACATTTGTATGTTTCAGCCTTACAGCATGCAGGCACCGTTTGCTCTTGGGAACTATTAGGGTCAGAGGTCATCATGTCATCTCAGGTCAAAGGTCAACAGAAATGGATTAATACCGTAATCAAATGATTGGAATGATAACAGAGAAGTTTCACACATGCTGTTGTGATGTCAGTACTGGAATTGGTAATAGATAAAAATCATTTTGTTTTGATATCAGTATCATTTACACTATATATATATGAAATGAAATTCATTATTTATATGAATATATTCAATAATATTGTACATTTTTTATTTGATGTAAATTATTACTTATCAAATATATTGTTATATTCTTTGTTCATAACTTCTTAGAATTATATTCATTTTGTTATTATTGTCTGTGATCATAATTATTGCATCATGAGCATTGTAAACCGAAAATGAAAAGAAGTCACATTGCTGTTCTTAATGATGATCAAGTTGTTTTTGTTTACAATTCCATGTTGTTGTTTATTGGTTTGATGTTAGTTGGCTCAGCTTTTTGTAAGTATTGTGAACATAAAAGAAGAAAATGGAAAATGAAGGAATGAATACATTTTAAACACTCTTAATGTGTTGTTTAATATTTAAATTGGTTTTTATTTAAATTCAAAACCTTTAAAAGATTATTTGTGATCTATCATTTTCATCCAGAAAATGCTGATGGTATATCATATTCAAACAATCATGGAATGCAATGAAATAGGACACCATAGAGAGATGTTTCAAATGGTCAAATCGTTTCTGACATTGTGCAGTTGTCCACAATAAGATAAATGGCTATTAACTGATTAGAACATGTTGTGGATGAAAATCTTCTATGTGGAATGTAGCTTTCTATTATGGTAAGGATTGCCAATGAGATTGTGTCATAGGAATATGCAAATGAAATGTCAAACTAAACCCTAGTGAGAATGATAAACTTTGTCAAATTTCGTGTGATTTGTTTCATTATGGTCAA
Organism: Steromphala cineraria; assembly: GCA_916613615.1. Classification (NCBI taxonomy): domain Eukaryota; kingdom Metazoa; phylum Mollusca; class Gastropoda; order Trochida; family Trochidae; genus Steromphala; species Steromphala cineraria. The sequence goes on from OU744729.1 coordinate 13,766,389, forward strand.
TGATCCCCTTGGAGTTTCAACAAATCAAATCATAAATAGAAAACATTGTTGTCGAGAATTGTCAGCTGTATGTATTTCAACTTAAGGACTTTAACGTCGGAAGGTCACCATTACTGTGACGTCGTGTTGTTGAAATGTGGAACAAACTGGATTCATGGTTTCGTACTTTTCGAATGTTTCCTGCTTGTAGTGCTGTGTTTGCAGAAATGAAGTGCTCAAATTGCTTTTGAAATAAAATTATGCTGAGTTCATTAAAACACAATCACAATATCCTGTAAATTCGTAATTTGTACCATTTTCAGCATTTACATGTTTTATGAATATTTTGATATGTTATATTATCATCAACAGTATATTGAAGTCCTTGTTAGAAGACTGGATGTTTATAACACTGTGATACACTTTAAACTGTGATAAGTAACCTATAAGAAATTTTATTGTTATTAGATATTTACACTTACATTTTTCTGATATTTTTGTTCACTGATAAGATCTACACATTTATGATCTGATATTTAACAGATGTTGTTTTATTGAATATACACTTTTTCACAACGCTCCAGACATGTTTCTCATTAAGTTTTGTGTCTGTAAACATTACAAAAAAAACAAACCCTTCAACTGTACATGCATCTTCCTTCGCAAAGCCTAAAATTCCAGTTTCCGAACTGTCAGTTTTATGCCTTGCTGCTGACCCTTGAGTTTTCTGTGCTTGCTCTCTTGCCTGTAGGGGCACTTTAGCAGCACAGAAAAAGTAAAGGGTCAGAAGGAAAGCTAAAATGACAGTTCAGAAACTGGCGTTTTAGGCTTTGTGTAGGAAGATTCTGTACATGTTGGTGGAAGTATTATAAATGTACAGTATTAAGTGATTGTGGAGTATTTCTTGTCCTTCAGTCCTATTTAGCATGACTGCAACATTGATTCAGATCTCCAGTTAATAAAATACAAAACTAATTTGATTTGAATACAGTTGAATTCTTTGGATACAAAATATTGTACATGTCTGTATTTCAATAAACTAGGAAGTCTCTGATGATATTCTGTTTTCTAGTATTGTTCCTGTAAAGATCAAAGGCGCCGCCAACCCTTCATTCCACATTCTAGTATTGTTCTCCTAAAGATCAAAGCTGCCGCCAACCCTTTATTCCGCAATAAAGTATAGTTTTTGAGTGACGTCATGAAACAATGGCCCATGATGTCAATAACAATTGGCTATGACGTCGCTATAGGTATGGCCCTGATCGAGGATTTCAATTTGCGGCCGGACATGATTTATATTTAGAGTAGAAATAAGAGGCTACTTTATTTCTTAAATGATATACAATTACAGGAGCTAACTACGGCCAGACATCTTTGTTGACATTATAGAAGTGATCTGAATTTGTGACCTCAGTAAAATATCATGAGGTTGAATTATAATTTATTAGAAAAGTCATAATAAAAAAGAAATTACAGTAATTATGTGACAAGAGGTGTGAATATTCAGTTGACAGCTGATATAATTCGATTCAAGATTTAAGCTTCTCGATTCAATTCAATTCAATTTGATTCATGCAGACAAATGTGTCCGGCCTTTTTGGAGCCCATGGCGACTTAACAAATTCATCTAAGATCGTCATTTGTTTTTGTGAGATCCCGAAAGAGCATAGCAGAGTAAAATGGTCGCCTCGACTGCCCTTTACTATCAGTGGTGACTGTTTCCAATTCTAATAATTCCGTAAAATTCGAATTTCTAATGTTTAACCTTATATGTATCCTTATTTATTTATATGATTCGAGAGAAAATCAATCTACTCAAAATGATACGATTTTAAAATCAACATGTAACGGTAAATCAATGTATGGTCACACCTCTAGTTGTTATTCAGATCCCACGGCCAGCAATGTCTCTTGATCTAACCACCAGATTTGGAAGAACCCTTTTTCCACAAATCCTTGACACAAAAAACAAAATGCAAGAGTAAAAAGATTGAATTTATTAGAATATGCATGGTTTGGCTGTGATTGGTGGAAACATGGTAAAGTCCTCACCAACAAACAACTCATGATACACAACACTACTGGATGCTTTGTGACTGAAACAAAGGGATCTGGCTTAAGTTTGCTATCCTTTTCTTACTTAAAGACACATCATTCTCTCCCCACAGAGGCAGATAAGTCATGAAATGTTGATTGAGCCTCTGTTCTTATTAGCCGAGTTTGTGGGCTAAGAAAGAAGATGCCTGATTAGAGGAAATCAAAGTGTAGTTGTGTTGGTCTTAAAATCATTTTGGTGACTGAAACATTGCAAAGGAATTGTTATATAAACCATTCTTTTCACGTGAGAAGCGTTGACATTTGCTTAAAAAATTCAAATGGATTTTGGTGCAATTTTGTTGAAACTGCCGGGCCCATGAATTTGGTCTAATATGAACAGAGGCTTGATCAACATTTCATGACTTAATATGCCTCTGTGGGGAGAGAATGAAGACATATGTACCCAGGACATACCTGATTATGTTAGTTTAACACAAAATAACTTATAAAACAACTATTAACTCATCCTGGACACAAGAAAAACAAAGAGACAATATTGCTTTTCTTAATTCTCATGATATAAGTTAACTTACCATAAATATTTCTACTTACTTTCACACAAGTTGCAGTAACATAGCTTTTGTGATACCACATCTTAAACAGTATAGCCATATAAAAATTTCTTCAATTTGTGAGATTCAAGATGACTCAATATCTATCAATCTGTCTAATTTTAAATTATGCTGCATTGGATAAAAAGGTATCAATATTTGTTTGCTAACTAACAGAAAAACAAAAACAAAGCAAATGAACACAACACAAACAGTAAACACACTCATCAACTCAGTTCAACATGGATTTGGCACAAAGGAATAAAACAAATCAGTGATTACATTGACATGAATGTTCTCTAAAAATCAGATATTTGATAAACTTGGCCTTATGATAGTGATGGAGATAGTGTACCCATTACTACTTGATAATCTTGGTGAAAAATAAAACCAAATGATCTACATAGCATTCTCTCAGAACTGGCATCACTTTGGACTGTGCAGAACATTGTTTGAGTAGATTATCAGGCTAAAAATTAAATGTGAAAAAAAATCTGTTTAAACAGCGTCAAATTAGAGACATGTCATTTTAAGAGCGGCACTTAGAGAAATAAACATAGTGAGAAATAAGAAATTATTCAGGGCTAAAAAGATTGCATATTCAAACTAGTATTTCTGTTATTAATAATTGCAAGCATTTAATTCTGCAGGACAGAATCAATCCTGATAATAATCATTTTTGATGCCAGTCGTTAAGAATTGACAATACACAAGGTATACTGTTGTACATAAATGATTATTACACCCTGTAAAATACATGATCAAACCAATCAAGCATCATTTGTGAAAACATTTAATGCAAAATATGTTGCTCATGAAAAGCCAACTTTCAGCAGACATAAAAACAAATTCACAATTTACATCACAATCCAATAGAAGCTTTCGAAAATATCTTTACAGAGAAAAAAACAGAGATTCTTAAACAAAGACAAAGATGACACACAAAAACCAAAGATGTAATTATGTAGGTTTAGTCTTCTTGTTAAACGTAAGGTTGCAACTTGTAACATCCAACATGTTGAATCCAACCTCTATCATCCAACTTTAAGCACCAAACTTTTAACTCTCAGAACTAATATATTGTCCTTTTGTAAACAGGTTTATTCAGGTGTGCCAGCTTGTAATACCCAACTTTTAGTTTACATACTGTATCCAACTTGTAGTATTCTACATATTGCATCCAACTTGTAGTATTCTACATATTGCATCAACTTGTAGTATTCTACATATTGCATTAACTTGTAGTATTCTACATATTGTATCCAACTTGTAGAATTCTACATATTCTATCCAACTTGTAGCATATTACATATTGAATCCAACTTGTAGTATTCTACATATTGCATCAACTTGTAGTATTCTACATATTGCATCAACTTGTAGTATTCTACATATTGTATCCAATTTGTAGTATTCTAAATATTGTACCCATCTTTTAGCATTCAACAATACATCCAACTTGTAGTATTCTAAATATTGTACCCATCTTGTAGCATTCAACAATGCATCAAACTTGTAGCTGGAAGGGATTCAAGTCAATCTGCACATGCAGGGTTCTCAGCGTGAAATCAAGATGATTTCTAAAAGTATATATTGTGCTATCAAAAAGTTCCTTAAGTAGAGGTGAGGTGAGGTGAGGTGATATGGGGTTTATCGCCGCTTTCAAGAGTATTTCACTTATATCATGGCTGCTAGTATTATTGCAGGGAGAAAGCCTACAACACTAATGTGGCTATGTATTTCAGTGAAACCTGCGAGCATCAACCGGAACTAGCAACCATGGGTGGTACTGCACTTACATTCAGTGTAGCATTGCACCCAAACCTGACAGTTCTCTACTGCAGACAAATTTGCTGAGCCCCTGGAAAGATTTGAACCACGGACCGCCTGATCTGAAGCCAAACGCGCTTATCACTGCGCTATCCCACCCAATAGAACTGAAACTTGGTATGTAGCTTATTTGGCCAGTGCCTACTCATCACCCGGATGGTCAGCTTTGGTCCTGTTTGTTCTCTACCAAAAGACCTTAAAAATGAGGAGTTGAAGCCAAACTCGCTAACCACTGCGCTATCCTGCCCCTCCTTAAGTAGAAAGCCTTCATGTGAAGGTAATTTATTTACATGACAATGCATGTTTCACAATGCATTTCTATCAGTAATTCTAGTGTGACAGATAATAAACATTTTGAAGTGTTCAGTCCTCCAACTACCATGTTAAAACTTTGAAACTCATCTGACATTTACATAATACAAATACATAAGGCACACACCATGTTTTGATGTAGTAAGCATATTACATGAGAACATAACCTACTGAAATTAATTTGTCACAAATACAAGAAGCATGCAACAGTTAGCCAAAAATATAAAATTTCCTTGCAAAACATAAATAATAAATAAGGCACTTACAACATAAATATTTCTTTCATGTTCTTATCTTATACTACATAATTTTCCTTTGAAATCTTGCAATCATTGCTAATGTAGTTTTTCTACTAATTACCAATTAAATTATTATATTTCTTCTAAATACTTTTTAAATTGTATGGATAATAACCATTATTAGTCCAATATGACACTTATGTCATACAAATATATTTACTATCAGCCAAATAAAACATATAGAAAAAATAATTTCTCTGCATTCACATGTCTAATTAGTTTAACAACATCTTGAATTTATTCTAATTATCATATAACCTATGTCCCTACATATTCTGTGCTTATTGAAGTCACAGAATAATTGAAGATTTTGGAAAACTAGAAGGTATGATATCCCGGTCTGTAAGAGGCCGCTTTCCTCGATATAAAACAGTTTCCATTTTGGCCTGATTCCGGAACACATGGCAGTAACCTTGAAAGATCACACAGAACTTGGCCAAAAGCCATTTTGGTTGATCAGTGGGTTTATAAATTAGTATTTCATTCAACAAACTTAAGTTTGGCCTGACTTCCGGAACACATGGCAGTAACCTTGTAAGATCACACCGAAACTTGGCCAAAAGCCATTTGGTTGATCGGTGGGTTTATAAATCTCTACAGGTTTTTCATTCAACAACATTTAGTTTGGCCTGATTTTGGAACACATGGCAGCAATTATGCCCAAATATCTCACCCAGAAATTTAACCAGAAACCAGTATGGTTTATACGGTGGGTTTCTAAACCAATATTTCATCCATTTACAGTCAGACCGCGATAATCCGAATCTCGCGGTATCCGAACGGTAGCCAGCTGTGATCAAACTAATCTCTATATGTTGATTCATTAATCCGTTTCAGGAGTTTATGATTTTAATAAATTGTGTAATAATTATCAATATGTATATGTAAATGAAATAAACTCGTTTGACATACTAAATACGTTCTCGTCTGTCTGTAGATTCAAAGTCGAGTAACTCCAACTTCAGGTTCATTTCAGTAGTCCGAACGCTTCACTATCCGAACGTTGTTGATGAAAAACGGAAGCGTTCGGATTATCGAGGCCTGACTGTATATATTTAATGTGGCAGGATGTACTGTAACCATGGTAACAATAATGTGATACATCTCACACAGAAACTGCTCCGGTGTGGTTGATCGGTGGATTAATAAGCTTACGGGTAACTAGTACCTGATCCAGTGATATTTAGTTCGGCCTGATTTACTTTAACCATGGTAGCAATTATGCACTTATATCTCACACAGAAATTAAATCACAAGCAAATATGGTGGGCTAATAAACAAGCGTATCATCCAACAATATAAAATAATCATTTGGCACTCGTAAAGCAAAAGGGAGTTACAAGATCACAACTGATTCTGTTTTGTAAATCATTAAAGCAATGAAAGTTGCAGTTCAACTGCCGTACAAAATTCAATTGGGAAGAAAAATAATCTCAAATATGACATCAAAAGCAAATACTATTTTTGCATTCTACTACGATTGCATAATGTTTGATGTGAATGTACAATCCTTTATCAACATCACACACAAATGAATTTTGCAAAGGGAGAATGTTATTCTGACAACTGATACACAATATGGTCATGACAGAGCTGCCAACGGTACACATACTTAACAGAGATGTAATCCGATTTATTAATTAGTTTATCAGTTAATCGAGAAAATAAATTTAAGGTCTTGACACTGATACAGAATTTGTGTCCAAATTTAAGAGGTTCACAAAATTAAAATACAATCAACCTTCTGGAATAGTTTTCATGAAAGTTGCCATTATTTCAGTTTTTGATAACATCACATTTTCTACAAAAGTAATTTAACTAACAATCGTCAATTTTTCCCAGATAAATAATTTCTTGCTATTATTTATGAAATATACAATTCTCAAAGTTTCTTCAAAATTGTGTGTGTAAATATTTGATATATAAACTCGATATAATGTAAATACTTGGTTTCCTCTAAAAGACCATATATGTGGTGTAAATATACAAACACGTTTATATTCAAGAATAAACATCCTAAAAGCATTTTAAATATCACATAAACATCTTTTTGTTCTCCAGTCAAAAATACTTAAATCTATTTTAGTGCACCATTCAGGATGTATAAAGCTTTCAACAGCGAGACGTTCTTGTCAAACCAAAATGGCCTAACTTTGCCTTCACAATCAGCAAACTGAGATTATTAAACATGAATACCATCTTATTGAGTTTTTCTACTTCAACTACTTACAAATGTTCACCATTGGATGGTGCTACTAAATTAAGTTGACCAATTAATTTTCAGGACAGGCTAAGTTTATCTTTTTTTATACACTGCCTTAAGCAGTGATAAAAATATAGCCGTCTGCCAGTCCTTAAACTGACTACCATTTGGTCAGGACTGGTAACTTTTAAAAAATTTCGTTATTTTCCCCTAAGGAAATGATCAATAAATTTTTAAGGACAGACTAGGTGTCCAATCTATTTTATACACTGCGTTAAGCAGTGATAAAAATATAGCCCTTCCGCCAGTGTTTAAACTGGCTACTTTTTGCCAGGACTGGTTAATTTTTGGTCAGGACTTTCAAAAATGTTCTTCATTTTCATTAACCAATTAATTTTCAGGACAGGCTAGGTTTCCAATCTATCTTATACACTTCTTTAAGCATATGGATCACAAAGATTTCTTCTAATGAATCTCTCACATACTCAAGGACATATGTTTAATATATGAATGTTCTGACCATGTTTAAATGGTAAAACACCACCATCCCTGCTTAAAAGATATCTTTTACAATCATGAATTGCTTTGTGTAAATACCGGTAGGTATTGCATATTTCTTGGACTTTCATGACCGGATAATCTAATCTATATATCTCATGCAAGTTTTCTGCAATAGTGGGTCACAGTTAATTTCAAAGCAAACAACTGTTGGTCGCTTTACATGTTGAACTTCTCTGATCGAGATTCACATTTTGACTTCTAACAATTCATACAAAAAAACATACAAATAGGAATAAGCATTTCAAGATATTCGGCATATACTGAAAAACAACTGAGTGTTGAAAACACTATAAACTACTTGTGAAAAAGTCAACATAAAAAGTCTTCAAAATGGTGTCTGATTCTCTGCCTAATTAAGCATTTCAAGATATTCGGCATATACTGAAAAACAACTGAGTGTCGAAAACACTATAAACTACTTGTGAAAAAGTCAACATAAAAAATCTTCAAAATGGTGTTTGAATCTCTGCCTTATTGCATGATTAGAAAATGACCCTGGTAAAATCAAGCCATTTAGGGATTCAAATAGCACAATGCAGGAATTCGTGAAGTCTTATTTGCAAAATATGTGGCTTATTGTGTGCTATTGCACAATGAGATTATCCGGGGTTAAGTCATTGTGCTACATCAGCGTATATATCTCCGCGTTATGCTACAACCTATCCCCTGATATCCTCCTGTAGTATTCTGCCGTATCGCCATATATAGCAAGCCAATCAAATTATGCCCTTTCAGCGATAGCGGCAAACTGGTTTCTTGGCTTCGTTCCGTGTGCTCACCTCGTGATTCAAATTAACCAATAGGAGTGCTGTTAGATAATAAATCTTATTCTCATTGCAGGCTCTCGCTAAGTTCCAAATCGCACACTTTTAGATTTCCACGTGCGACATCACTAGACAACAGTGTATGGAGTTCCAAAATTGTTTGACTGACAACAGTGCTATAAATAGCGCTGAGTAACCACCCGTCAGCGATACGGCCTAATACCAGAGAAGGATATCAGGGGATAGGTTGTAGCATAACGCGGAGACATATACGCTGATGTAGCAGGATGAGGTTAAGTATCAGGGGCTTCGCTCAGCTGTGCAGGACCAACAAACACAAAAATATTGTCATAAATGATGCAAGATGCCACCTGGTGGCAATTCCTTCAGCAGCACAAGGGGCATGTAACTCTTGCACTGGTATGAATGGTGGATCCTCATCTGGTGGGCAAGTTATTCCAGAATCCTGAAACACAACATCGAGATTCTGAAGCACTTCCTGTCAAATCTGGATATAGAGGATATGTCTTTTCTTGACTAATACCATGTTTATCTCATCGAGTGAGGTAGAAAATATTTAACATTAGCCTTGAGTGATCTATTCTGCCTCATGAGATAAGATAAACATAGTATTACTGACTTATCAATCTAACTACAACTGTTTACTGAGCGGATTAACAATTAACGTAACTAACACAGTTGGTCAAATTCTTGAAGTTAAATTCTCATAAGGTCTTGACCTTTTAGAAACAAAGCATAGAATCATTTCTTCATATCAAAGGCTTTAGGTTATTCAACTTTTGCCCAAAATATTGAATATTTTCAGTAAGCCAAGTTACAATTAAAATAAAAGCTATTTATAAATTTTGTTTGTATTCTTGGTTCTGTACCGGAAAGAGGGTTGTGTACTGCCATTTGAAGGTAATCAATGTAACACCATTGAGAAAAATAAGCTTGAAGACATAAATGAAGGTAGGGTTACCTGGCAGACATGTTGACAGTTTGGACAGACGATGGTTCCCTTGTGAAGGTAGTTGTCGGACACAAACTCCACTTGCAGGACCTGACGCTCATGGTAACATCGGTAGGAGCGGTTCGCTACCTCCACGATAAGCCCCACTGCTCTATTGCAGTCATACTGAAAAAGGAACAAAAGTTATTTATGATAATGACGCTCCTGGTAACATCGGTATGAGTGGTTCGCTATCTCCAGGATCAGCCCAACAGCTCTACTGCAGCCGTACTGTAACAGGAACAAGAGTTACTTCAGATAATGTTTCTCGTGGTAACATCGGCCAGGGCAGTTTGCTACCTCCATGATCAGCCCCACTGCTCGACCGCAGTAGTACTGAAAAAGGAACATGAGTTATTTAAGATAAGGATGCTTGTGGTAACATCTGTATGAGCAATTTGCTACCTCCACGATCAGCCCCACTTCTCGACTGCAGTCGTACTGTAACAGGGGCAAGATTTATTTAAGAAAAGGATGCTTATGAAAATGATGACCGAATGATGTGACAAACAAAAGAATGACATCATAATCGTTAAGCATGACATCACAATGTTAGCGTGTAAAAATGCAAAGGTATTGTATGAGAAATTCTAACTCATTTGAGTAAATGAAATTCTAACAAAACATTTTTTCAAATGCCATCAATGTTCCAATAATATCAAACCATATATTATGTTTTCACTTTCTTGCCAAAAATGAGTATAGATCATCATGCATCTACGTGGCAGCTAAATCCAAACAAAACCCTGCCTCACCTTGTAGCACCCACTGCCACTGTGTTGGGGACTGTCCAGTGTCGCACATCGCTGCAGAAACCACCGGTCAGCGTGGTTGAAACATTTGGAGTAATTTCCGTACCTCTCTCCGAAAAAGTTGGACTCTGCACCTGACTCGTCAGAAAATCAACATAATTAATTTCTTTATAAATGTCACCATCACAGAATAATCTTTGCTTTTGTTATTGTATAAACATTACTTCTATTGATTGGAAGTTCAATTTCTTTACTTTTTCAATAACGAAAATGAAGGTTTCTCTATATTCCGTGTTTTTCAAGACCTGAATATCTCAGAGTTACTACAAAGTTGATTCTAACCTCACTGCTGGAGGCAGTATATATATTTTGAAACTTTACTATCTACTTCAGATAAACTAACATAAGAATGGTACTTATTTATGGGAATTATACTTGAACAAAATTTACAGCCAAGGCCTCATGATTTTGTTACAGGGTCATACTTGAAAACTTGGCCACTTCAGGAGAAACAGATACGACTGTAATTTGCCTTCAAGCAATATTTTGGTACAAATTTGCAGAAATTGTTTTATATCTAAAGAGGCAGAAGAAGAACAAGTTATATGGATAGTCAACTTCTTTTTTGCATGAAATGCGACGTTTCGGTGTAGATACTAACACCGTTATCAAGCGTATATACTCTTTCCGAATTGCACTACACCGAATAACTTCAGCAGATAACTTCTTTATTTCATGCACTCAAGAAGTTGACTATCCATATAACTTGTTCTTCTTCATCAACCAGCTTCTAAATGCCTCTCAAAGAAGTCCTAAAAAGGTGCTACTGCCCCTTTAATCTGAATTTAATTAACCATATACTGTGGTGCAATCAAAATCTACCCATAAAGGATGAGGAGGGGATATAACTCACCCACATTATTCTGCACAGCTCTACAGCTGGAGCCCCGAAGAGACTTGTCACTACTGGTCCATGTGAACTCCTGGATAAAGAGATGCAAACAAAATATTAAAACCTACTTTGTAACATACGCAATTCGGAAAGTTCATAAGCATTTATTCCTACAGCATCATGTAGATACATTGTCCATGATCTGTAAAACACTATGAGCACACTTACACCCATTCAGAAAGGTTTCATCATCAGAAACATGCAACCCTCAGTCAAATACACTTTACCATGCTTCTTGGAACTCATTCGGAACTCATGCATTCGGACCGGATGTTGACTACTTTCTTTCCCAAGGAAGGTCACTCACCCCAAACTGCTTGACTCGCATACCACTCAACAGTCACTCACCCCAAACCGCTTGACTCACATACCACTCAACAGTCACTCACCCCAAACTGCTTGACTCGCATACCACTCAACAGTCACTCACCCCAAACTGCTTGACTCACATACCACTCAACAGTCACTCACCCCAAACTGCTTGACTCGCATACCATTCAACAGTCACTCACCCCAAACTGCTTGACTCACATACCACTCAACAGTCACTCACCCCAAACTGCTTGACTCGCATACCACTCAACAGTCACTCACCCCAAACTGCTTGGCTCACATACCACTCAACAGTCACTCACCCCAAACGGCTTGACTCGCATACCACTCAACAGTCACTCACCCCAAACGGCTTGACTCGCATACCACTCAACAGTCACTCACTCCAAACGGCTTGACTCGCATACCACTCAACAGTCACTCACCCCAAACTGCTTGACTCGCATACCACTCAACAGTCACTCACCCCAAACTGCTTGACTCGCATACCACTCAACAGTCACTCACCCCAAACTGCTTGACTCGCATACCACTCAACAGTCACTCACCCCAAACGGCTTGACTCGCATACCACTCAACAGTCACTCACCCCAAACGGCTTGACTCACATACCACTCAACAGTCACTCACCCCAAACTGCTTGACTCGCATACCACTCAACAGTCACTCACCCCAAACTGCTTGACTCGCATACCACTCAACAGTCACTCACCCCAAACTGCTTGACTCGCATACCATACAACAGTCACTCACCCCAAACCGCTTGACTCACATACCACTCAACAGTCACTCACCCCAAACTGCTTGACTCGCATACCACTCAACAGTCACTCACCCCAAACTGCTTGACTCGCATACCATACAACAGTCACTCACCCCAAACCGCTTGACTCGCATACCACTCAACAGTCACTCACCCCAAACTGCTTGACTCGCATACCACTCAACAGTCACTCACTCCAAACCGCTTGACTCGCATACCACTCAACAGTCACTCACCCCAAACTGCTTGACTCGCATACCACTCAACAGTCACTCACCACAAACTGCTTGACTCGCATACCACTCAACAGTCACTCACCCAAAACCGCTTGACTCGCATACCACTCAACAGTCAAACCGTTACATGCTTTACTCTTGCATACAATCTAACCCTTGTGGCTTCAACTAACATTGATTGATTAGAATAAACTACAGAGCAAGGTCACCTGCAACACAACTTTCACAGGTATCCAATTAATACTGCAGGGTGAACAGAGGAACATTTTGAATAAAATCTCTTGCCCAAGGTGACACCACAAGTTATTCAACTCGTGTCTTAGTGTGGGGCAGGGAATCACCCTTTAAACTCTCAGTACATTCAGAATTTGGGTAATCATCCATCCGGCGAGCCACAACCGATGTTGCTGAACTACACTGATAGCGGTCAACAGAGCACACGTACCACAACATCAAATATTGCAAACCATGGACCTGAAACTGCATATACCTATATACTACATTTTGATTGATATATACAATGTATTAAGTGGCAGAACATTATTCAACTGTCATAAGATATATATCCTTAATTGGGTACAGACATCTTGCAATGACAAAGTTGAGGCTCTCTTTGAGTAAGAAGGCAAGTGCAAGCTCTTGGCTTATATATTAATCACAAAGGACCCACCTGAAGGTAAGGACAGAAGTCGGCAAGCTTCACTGAACCAGCAAACTTATTCACATCGTAGGTCGGAACGCCACTCAGGTGTGAAAAATACTGAAATTAATCAATAAATGAAAATAAATTTTGAATAAAATAATAGAAAATTTTAAAACAGAAGGATTTTCAGCAGTAATAAGCTCATAACTGTCACATGGATCTTCCGTTTTAAATCCGTTTTCTTAAAGTATTTTATTCTAATTGAAAGAAGTCTATCAGTTTAATCACATTGTGTAATAACATCACAACCAGACCGATTGACGTAACGTCATAATGGTTAAGCTTGATGTCACAAAGTTGGCGTGGTGGTCATGATCTCCATGTTGACGAATTTTGTAACACTTGTGCCAATGTAATTCAGTGAGTAATTAATAAAATACTAAACGACGTCCCGTTTAATAACATTTTTATGAAACTCATGAATGGTATCAGTATTTAACTTGCTTTTGCTCGTTTAATACCAAACCACTCGTTTCATAAAAATGTTATTAAACCTGACGTCGTTCAATATTCTATATCTATCTATACTTCAGCAATGTAGTACCTTGCTTCACTGGCGTTCAAAGCATGACCGTAAACATTCAATCTCTACCTAAGTCTTTCTTGACAGTAGACAAAGTTTCTCCGATGACATAACTTTTGCAAGTTTTCATCACTGGCCATGTCCTTCCTGATATATTGTTTAGAAATTCAGGGATCTATTGCGGGGGCCTCGTTTGAAATCAGTAGACACCTCAAAGATGATATCGCATTTTCAAATTTGAGTGTAATATGCTTGTCAGCTGACTCAGAAAAAGTTGGTGAAACTCAAGAAGGCCAAAATTCAATTCAAACATACGCTATTTCTGTCATGTCGTCAATTTTGCAACTTTACCAACACCTACCTGATAGCGTGGTTCCAGTGGGTCAGTGTACTCGACTAAGTTACAGAGCGCCACAGAGTGTCTGTTGTTTGAGCAGTCCGTCCACAGCTCCCCACGTCGCACCTCATCACAGTAGGGGTAGATGCTCTCTCCTCTGTAATCGGCAGAATAGGGGTTAAACCTTCTAGCTTCAGCTGGTAGCAACTAAAAATTTTTTATAAAGTCACAGTCGGGGTAGATGTTAGGGCTGTAACGCTTCATCGATACCTACGATACAATCGTAGCTTGGGAAATCGTGATTATTGTATCGTGAGCTACCTGTATCGTGACACACTAAAAATAGATTTCACTTACTCAAAAATGAAAAGAAAAACTAAGTGAACACTTTAGCTAGTGTTGTGTAGGAACTGTAACTACAGTAAGCATGAAGCAATCTGATTAATAAATAACTGTTTTTGAAGAAAAAATACAACGTTTTAATCTTCGATTTTTTATCATCTCACAACACAAAATGTCCACCATCTTGAATATTTCACAAAATATGCATGAACTTATACTTTAAACGATAAATTCTGTATCGCCTGTCTGTATCATGATACATATCGAATCGTGAGATTTCCCATGATACTCAGCCCTAGCAAATAACTTCTTTATTGCATGCAATAAAGAAGTTGACTATCCATAACAACTTGTTCTTCTTCATCAACCAACTTCAAAATGTCTCTCAAAGAAGTTTACCTGTATTGCTCATAAACGTTTGTAACATGGCTTTGTATGCATTTGTCTAGTAAAATGCATCAGAAATTTTGAAAGGTTGCAATTGATTACAATGCAACATCATAACACAGTACGGAATTTGTTGCAATACTCACCTGATCTGTCTTGTTTCGATCCACTCGTAGCAACTCTTCTGTACGAAGTCACAGCCCAAATCCTTGCCCCACTCAAACACTCCCGCATTCTCATACTTCACCTTGTACCACCTGGGAGGAAAGAAGCTCTCGTCAAACCAAAATCATTTGAAGAAGCTATCAAATAATCACTTTCCGGTATTTAATCCTCAAATGTGAAATTTACTTTATTTTGACTTCAACTCACAATCTTGGCAGTCATGTGGTCTTTGATCTTTTATGTAAAAAAGGGAGGGACTCAATATCCAGAAAAAATTTGAAGTACTTCCAGTAATGGGGGCTGAGTGTGTTGACGGTCTATGCTAGCGAGGAGGAAATCAAGGCCATTTACATATTATCATGAAGCAATCCACCTTAGAATAAATACTATTTATTACCTACAAGGACAGTCACATCGAGGTTTAATAATTTTCATATGTTGCCCTAGGGCAAAATATCACCTTTTCATTGTCACGTTATAAACAATGCTTTGAAGTCACGGTTCACATATGACATCAAAATCTATACGGCTAGTCCGCCTATGCCGAGAAGTAGGTTTTGAGTATTTCTTTTAATTTGGGACTACTATAATAAATAGAATAATATGTTCGTGCTTATGACATACTATGTTTATGACACTCGTGCCCAAATATCAGTATATCCCTCGCTCTCGCTCAGGAAATACTAATATTTAGGCACCCATGTCATAAACATAGCATATCATGGACACTCACATAATATCCTCTATTTACAGACTCAAGACCCACCCCGTATCCTCCATCATGGCGAGAGTGATCCTTGATATGACAGAGTTCTGAGTATAAGCCCCCGTCATTGCCTCGTTCTGAAACACACCATGCAGCCATATTGAATAAACACAAATTTATGCATTTCGGCAAAGCAGGCAGTGAATATATGCATATTCAATGGTCTGAAGAATTCAAACTTTAGTTACTGGCAACAGTAAAAATTCCTTTGTTTCAAACTGAAATGAAAGCGTTCTCTAAGAGACAATCTCTTGCTTTTTTTATGAAGAATTGACAAAAACACACAAGCTGATATGTCGATGAAAACCTACATAACCGTAAAGTTTCATCTTTCTAAAGAATTGAATGTTCCAAAACTGAAGATCCATGAAATCATCTAATCATAAGCCTATAACAACATTGGCCAAGTGTTCAGTGCCAATCAATAGAAAAAGAACTTCACTGACCTCAAATATGTGTTTCTTCTAGGGATAGAATGGTTTTCGCTCAGCTAGGTCTGACCACAGCCCTGTAGGTCGCACTGAACTAACCAATCATACTGAACTAACCAATCACAAGCCACCGGCAAAAGACTTCGGTATCATAGCTAGAGGCAAGTAACTCCTGTCAATCACAATTTGAACATGACCACTGCTAGCGGTCTTATAAGTGGAACGATGTGATTGATCCGCTAACAACTTGTAACACTAAATGTTAAAAAACATGCAAGGTACGGGGGTGCAGTCAGACCAAATGTACGAGGGTTTCATATCCTTATAGAGTTTTAAAAACTTTATTCCTCAGAAGTAGGCCAATTTAAATATGACTGAAAATCTGACTGCACTGACCTCAAATATGCGTTTCTCCCAGTGTGTGAGGGCGGTGCCGTCTATCCCCTGGTCCTCCAGTTCAGCCCCCTCGAGACTGGAGCAGTTGAAGTGTCGTCTCACTTCCTCCTAGACACACAAACTTTAAATCAAGGGGAGGACAGAGCATTTCTCATAAATGATCTTTTGGAGAAATAAACCTTAAGTCTTCTTGTACAAATACAAGAATAGAGCCAGACTGATAATATGGTCAATTCCTATTTTCATAGACCAGAGAAAAACAATAATGACCTTGGACATGGTCCTATGTCAATACTGTTTTTCTTGGGTCTGAACAAAGGTATCGGTCTCACATAATTCTATAAGTGTGTTTCATTGTATAGGAACCCGTATCAATCCACCACGATACGTCTTGACATCTCAGATATCCTATTTCCTCAGAAGAAGCATATGTACAATCATAGAATATCTTGATATTCTAGATACTCACCCTAACTTTTGGAGTAACAACATATGTGGCTTTCTTTTGAGAAAATCCATTTTTAAGCTTCCATTTTGGATATTTCTTCGTCCTCACAACCGTGTTACTCCACATGTACATGCCTAGTCTGCAACATACCAAGAAGAAATAATATCAATTGTACATGTATAATAATACATCTATAATAAAGATGAAAGGACATTTATAAAACGCATACCGTATTCGACATAATAAGCGCCCAGAGCCTAGATTTTCGAAGCTCTCTTAGAGCTAAGTTAGTCGTAGGCCAATGTAATAGTATGGTACTTATGCCTATCATAGCACTAAGAGAGTTTCGAAAATCTGCGCCCAGGGCGCTTTAAAAATTGACATGGGTGAGCATTATTTAAGTGGTGTGAATGATGATAAAAAAATAAAGACTACTCAAATGGAACTGTGTTTAGATTGTCTTTGATAACAGTTACAGACGTTAAAAACATACTTATACATTATTAAGTAGAAAATAACACATATTATCGCTTTTGTATCCTTTAATTTCGCTTGAAACAATGTGAATATGTTGAATTCATAATTTTAGTACCGCTGGTACATGGGCGTTTATTAAACCTATATTTATAAAACCTTTTGGGGGGCGCTTACTGGAGCAGGGCGCTTATTACGTCGAATACAGTATATCCACACTGAAGTATGCTTAGAGCGCTACATAGCGTAGGTCACAGATGTGAAGACATCTGGAAGAGGTGGTTTTTGACAATTGTGATCAAAAGCTAGAAGAGTCACTATGGTCACAAGGAGTTTGGGGAAGTTTGTTCCAAGCTGTGGAGGCCGCATATGTGAATGATCTGGTGCCATAGTGAACACTCTTAACTTAAGACACATGCACATAATCAGTGCCAGATCTTTCTGAATATCTTACTTACAGGAATAGTGACTGACTTTTTGATTGACTTCTTGCAAAACAATGAGTTATTCGCAACTAGTCTAAAAAAATAACAGGTTTTGAAAATATCAAAATCAATTTCAGTGGTGAGTATCAGTATTTTGTATTTTCTTATTAACTTCTGAAATACATTCTATCATTTTCTTTTCGCTACTCTCTCACTTA
The DNA here is from genome assembly GCA_916613615.1 of Steromphala cineraria. Lineage (NCBI taxonomy): Eukaryota > Metazoa > Mollusca > Gastropoda > Trochida > Trochidae > Steromphala > Steromphala cineraria. Next base: position 13,784,648 of record OU744729.1, read on the forward strand.
ATCTTTTGAACTACTCTTTGCCAAGATGGCCACCATCCAAGGATCACAACTACTTAACAAAAGGACTAACTTTAGATTTTTACAAATACACCATTTGGTGAATATTTGAATTTTTCAGAGCAGCTTATCAAAATCAAATTGTTTTTGCTCAAACCCTTTCGTTAGAATGCACTGAAAATTACAGAAAAACGTCAGGAAACTATTTTGCTGATATCCCTACAAGATCTAAGACAGTAGACTCACTCATTATCAAAAAGATGAGGCTTGGAGGAGAGAGGGTTACGATCTGTGAGGGGGTCGCCGTGCTGGTCTCGGTAGAAGGCATACAGGCCCGCTGTAAAACCCTGAAACATAAGGCAACAATAAGGGACAACATAGGGGGACCATGCTGTTGTCAGATTTCTACCCCCAGGGATTGGGAAAGACATTTTTTGACAATGGGCCATTTTCATGATTCCGGGTAATTTTCTGAATTTCAAATGGGCCATTGCCCATTACATCAATAGTAAACTTCCAAATTTTAATGGGCCATTTTTTCATCTAATGTGCAAAATGGCCCATGGCCCCTGCCTTTCCCAATCACTGTACCCCTTCTTGTTTTCTTGGTATTTCAATATTAAGGCAAATAGATAAGAAGCATTGGACATCCCTAAAACAGACATTTAAACTTTGCTTTACCTTGTCAATGGATATATAAGTTCTAGTGGGTGTATCAGCATAAAAGTAGGATGTTCTAAAAATGTGTTTAAGCATAATGCTGCCAAGTAACCATGTCTAAGTTTTAGATTTTTGGTATTTGATTATTTTATCTTTAGACAGATAATAACAAATCATCATACCTTCTCAAAAGGAATACTAAGAAAACACTTGGATGGCATATAGGAAGATGAACGTCAAATAAGAACAATAATTATGGATATCTGAGGGCATGATAATTCGATACAGGTTCTTTTACCCTCACAATACAAGCACAATACAAAACCAGTGTCTAAACATCATATTGCGGAACGGAAATGCATCTTGTCTCAGTGTACGAACGTTACGATAACTCCACTAATCTGTACACTGGACTCAGAAGCTAGATTCGCTCGCGCTGCCCAACTTGGGATAAAGACAATCAAATCATTTTCTCACCACCTTCTCGATAAATTTTAAACGAAAAAATGATTTGTTTGAGCTATATCCCAAGTCAGACCGCGCGAGTGAATCTAGCTTCTGAGTCCAGGGTACAGATAAGTGGAGTTGGCGTAACATTCGTACCCTGAGACATGATGAATGGTACTCATCTTAAAAGAGCACATACCAAAGCATGAAGGATCTCATGTTTCATGGTGGAGAGGAGCTGGAGTTGATCTTGTTCCTCCAGCGACAAGGACGAGGGACAGATACTGAAGTACCCAGCCACCGGTCTGTACATGGAGAAAACAGGTTACTTTATACCTGGACAAGCAATGACTCTTTTCAAGAGACTTTTGTAAAGGAACTTAAGAAACCGGATAAGCACAAAATGTTTGATAACAGTGACTTTATCATGGTCCAATGAAATTTTACTGTTTAGAAGTGTCTATGCTTCATAAAAGGCTTTTTGTAAAAGGTTTGATGTGCAACATATTTAAGAATTCAAAACTGGATGAAAACCAACCATTACAGTTAAATTGAGTTTATTAGAATGTGAGTGAGTGAGTGAGTGAGTGAGTGAGTGAGTGAGTGAGTGAGTGAGTGAGTGAGTGAGTGAGTGAGTGAGTGAGTGAGTGAGTGAGTGAGTGAGTGAGTGAGTGAGTGAGTGAGTAAGATATTGTTTTACACCGTTCGGGCAATATTTCAGCCATTAGCGGCGTGAGTTTGTTAGAATGTAAATGTTCTCCTGTACACACCGATCAAGCACCCGTTCCTGCTGACAATGGGCGGCGTAAGCGATGGTGCTTCCTAGTTTGCACCGGTCTGACTGCACCGCCGCCACGTACAAGATGAAGTCGGTGTTGTTGACGCCGGCGCCCTGGTACGTCTCTTGATCGTACTTGTCATAGTCCCACCTGTAACAACCCTGGGGGGGAGAGAACAGAGTCATATGGAGGAAGAACACAGTGAGAAAGACATAATATCTAAGTACGCCATTCCTGCTAGATGAACAAGAGCACTTCTAGAATATAGTTTATAAAAGTTGTTTGAGAGGTATTTTAGAAGTTGGAAATATCAAGAGGACAGGGAGTTTATGGATTACCAACATCTTTATTGTAGTATGTAGAAACGTTTCGGTATAGATGCTTATAATGTTTTCACACACAGACAGCTTAGAAACGATATAAGGATCAATAACTAAAATTAAGTGTGAAATTATCATGTAAAAATCTTGTATAATTTTAAACAGGAAAGTCCTCCTGAATTTCATTTCTGCAAAAAATACCCCGCTCGAATGGTCCCTTTAAGAGAAGTAGGGTATCTTTTTCACTCTTTTCTGATCAGAGTTGGCAAAATTGACCAAATGATTTGAACAGTTAGAAACAAGACTGGAGACAGTGTAACATAAGTCAGTTGAAAATAGGAATTCTTATCAATAAATCTCAAGATATCACAAGAATACCCTTCAAATACTCTCTAATCTTGTCAGTTACCTCGAGATGCTGGCTGGGTATTGTGATGTCGCCACACACGGTCTCTGGAGCACACCCTCCTATACAGTACGCCCGTCGTTCATTGTACCGCACTCGCAGGCTTTGGCATTGTCTGGTAACACAGGATCACATTCTTAGCTAATCACAAGAAACAACATGCTTAACGTGTTACCGTCAAAATTCTGTGAAAAAAAGAAAAAAAATGTTTTAAAAATTCTGTCAATCAAGGCCAAGGAAAATTTTATTTGGTTTTCAGCTCTGTAATGGGCAAGAAATTTTAAAGCTAGGACAAATTTACTATTGTCCTTAGAATTGAATATTTGAACCTCCCTTTGCAATGTCAATGTGGATTATGTTCCAGGTTGCGTACCCGCCATTACGTTACAAATGACTTATCAGAACCATGAAGATGATTAAAGCCTAATTACTACCAAACTACTTACTCGTCCCTGACAAAACAGGAAGCATCACATCTATAGAAACTTTAAGGTGTTCATTATTTGCTTTTTCATACTAGACTCTCACTTGGAACTTTACATTCACCTTTATCTTGTCATAGTGCCACTGAGCTTCTTCATTGCGCTCTATAAATGTATGATTTTTATTGTTATAATTATAGCTGTTCGCATCTAGATCATCATCATTAACTAACTCACTTCCTCAAGCGTATGGGAGCCCCAGTACGTCTCACTTTCAGAGTGTCTTGCCAGAACTTGACGGCCTTCAAAACTGTTTGCTACAAACAGAAATATAGATATATTACGAACATTGACTTCACAGATACTGATTCAGTCTCTAAAAAACCTGTCAAAGACATTAATAATATATAAAGAATCATATCAAAGGTAATGTGACATCAAAGATATCATATCTCTTGTGATATAATCACTTACATGTTTACACTACAAAGTAATTCAGTAAAACTTCAAACCAAATTGTATTGAAAGAGATCAACAGAGAATTTAAGGACAAACCTTTTTACTTCTTGAAGCTAATAAAGACTCAAGGAATTTGAAGCAAAAGAGTTCTGTGTTGCAAAAGAAAGTTGGGGCTAATGTGGATCCTTCTTATCAATTTTGGGTTGAATCATTTCAATTGAATCAAATGGAATCCTATACCCGACAAGATGAGGACACAAGAATACCTGAACCCATAAAAGGCAGGCATGTTATAACAATGGTGAATAAGGATGGGTATCGATCCTCCTTTCTGTATTGCGATATATTTGTACTTCTTTTATTCAAGAATTTGCATGCTATCTTGTATAAATATGTGCGTTGAGAACGATCATCATTGCTTAGCTATGAGCTGTTTTGGGAAGGATAATTTTTTCAATCACTGTTTATGATCTGTATTTGAGCTATATTCACAACACAACTTCACACTTTGATTCGAACTTTACATAAATCTTGTTACATTTGTTTGTGTTTGTTAGTAATTTTAGATAGAAATAGCTCGCTTTAAAACGTTCGATATATTGGATGTGTTTGTATCACCTTGTTCCTCTATTGCAATATACTGATATATCGATAATACTGCGCATCCTTAATGGTGACATACCATAACAAGGCTTCTGTGATCACTGGGCAGCTTGTACAGACTTCTGTCATAGTGGAGATGTATCCGTAAAGATTCATCCGCACTTCTCTTCCTCACGATGTGTTCTGGTTCAATGTCAACATTGTAGAAAACCTGTCCAAAGTTTGAAAAACAAAAGTGACGTCACCATAAAAGTATTGAAATCTGATTCATAAACAAGGAAATATGCATGAAATATGAAGATATTATTTTCATACATAACTTTAACTTCATATTATCAGGGAAGTATAATACTTGATCCATTGAAGACTAAAGTTTATCTTTCTGCTGTATACCTGAGGCTCAGACAATAATTTGTCTACCTCATTAAATTAGTTCACAATATTTTTTTTCATCTGAAACTATGTCTAATGACAGCTGTGTATGGTCTGTCGACCTTGTAAGTTAGGAGTTAATCTCCCACTCCCACGATGTTAGACCAAAACCGGAGTGTTCTATCTCATTCTAATATAGATGGGGTTGCAGGTAGAGGGAGTACTATACAATTATAGACTGGTGATGAGGTCAATACCTGATTGTATAGACCCGAGGAAAACAATATTGACCGAGGACAAAGTCGGAGGTCAATATTGTTTTCCTCGGCTCTATAAAAACAGGTATTGACCAAATTCACCAGTCCATTATAAATTGTTGTATTATGTCTCGGTTAAAAAACAAATAGGAGCGGCTTTTCGGCTCGATTGTTGGCAAGGATGGGTCAATGACGTCATGATAACAATAGCATGACGTCATGAAACAACAGTTTGACGTCACCGGCTCTATTCTCAAGTCAATATCACTTTTGGTCGAACTCGGGGTCCCGGGGGTCAAGTCAATATCACTTTCTGTCGACTGTCACGTGACCGGTTCTCGACCAATCGGATTGCAGAAAAATTACGCTCACATAATAATGCACTTTACCTGGCACTATATATAGATCTACAATACATTACCAACCCTCACACTAGACAAACTAACCCTAAAAGACAGTCGATACGGATCCAAGGGTTTAAAAAGATAGTCAACAAATATCTAAGGGCTAAAAAAGTCTTTCTAACTCGAATCCAGGGGCTAATAATAATAATAATAAACAAAATTTATATAGCGCCCTAAGTGTTGAAAAAGAAAGAACATAATTAATTCATTCTATCCCAGGAAGAGCATCTGACCTACTGTTGTGCCATGCACTCTTGTGCTGATATATCATACATGTATGAGGCTTTAACAATCATTAAAAGTTGTTACCTCGTGTTGGTGCGCCGCCCGTGCGGAGTGCCCGCAGGCGTGATGGCTGAGGGGCAGAACATGACAGCACACTCGTTGTATCAAGGTGGCCAGCAGTAGTGACAACCACATCCAACTTGTCACATCCATAACTGTTATAGACAACTCAACGTGACGATTTTGATTCTGTAATATTTAACTTCACTTTGCATTTCGTTAACAATGTTTCAATCGATCCATGTTCACAATGACACACACTGTTCTAAATGAGGCAACGAAATAAAACACCTCCGAACAATAATCAATATCAACTTTCAAAACATTTTCATTTTGACGATGAAAATGATGACAGACAAGCTGTTATTCCTATTTTTGGTGCTAATTTATCATTTTGGGGATATAATCAATTCGCAGACCCCTAACTAATAAGAACTTGCACCGCTGATTACATGATTATTATTTGTCGGATTAACGGTAAATGAATCCAGATGATTCATCGGCCTGCTTCATCAACATTCCTCACAAAGAAGTTTGGCCCGGAAGTGCGACAATTGTTAGAGTTATCTCCCCTTTTATTCTCAGAAGCGGACTTAAAATATGCACTAAAGTTCCATGGTTTTGAATCATTTTCTAGTATGTAAGTTTTCAGTAAAATGTAAAAATTGTTATCATCATGATATTGAAAGTCATCCGAGATTCTGATTACAACCAGAGTAAATTTATTGAGCTGTGTCACTTATTTTTATGATACTTTCAAGTTTGGAATTGCAATTTTTATTTTACTATGCATCTACTTGACGATTTTGGTATTTTTCTTTCTCTAGGCGAATCATACCCTCGCTGTAATTCATAAACGCTATGATACGTGGCTTAACAAAAACAATTGGTAACAAAATTTATTCAAATATTACTGAATAATTATTGTTTTTGTTATGATTTGTTGATATCTTAATGAATGGTTTGACTTGTTCTTGCAAGAATACAAAATCTTTTGTTCATTCAATGATACTGCCAATATCTGTAAGCGTATGAATGAATATGAATTTGACATGTGTCTGTATTTCTTGACTTTGATCTTTCTTTTCATTCCTTATGAAACAACGGTACAAATCATTTATAATTGTGAACTTTTGTGAAAGGTTTAAATTGTTTCTTGTTTATAAAATCGTCGTAATCTCGTTTTTATAAAAATCAATAAATATCCTTGAGGTAATTTTTGTGTGGTTGCTAAAATTTTATGACTGTAAAGGGATTGAATGAAAAACAACAACATATACCTATAGTAAACAAAAACAATGTAACACAAAAGATAAACTTCTAAAAACATATATTTTGATCATCATGAACTCATTGTCCCCTGTTCCCATTTGATGTAAGAAAGTACAATGAAGTGACATGTGCAGCTTATGCTTTGTTCGCATGCACAACTTTTACACATGAGTGCAATATTACATATATGTAAATTTACACATGTATGGAGTAGGTCCGGGTATTTCCGCTCACTTTTGGACGCGATCTCATATCGATACATCACGATTAGATATAAACAAAATATTTTAATTCAGTCAGAAAAAGAAGCATTTCAACTTCATAAATTGAACATTTTTACTAAAAAAACACCCTCATTAATTAAGACAATTAGGCAATAACGTCGTAGTTCACGAGTAGGCTAAAACTCTTTAAGATTCTGATCCAGGTTGAAATGGTCACTTAAATAGATCTATGGTTTATTTGATCTATCTCTTTCACTTAAATACTCTCATGATATACGGCGGCGGCTATATCAAATTGAGCTCTTAGGAAAATGTGATTAGAAAAACTATCGTGCTTTTTATAGAATAATTCTAAATTTACTTCTAATTGTAAATGATAACTTCTTGCACTTCTATTTATTTAAAAGATTTATTTGCAAGAACAGAATGACTTCATATCTTTTTGTGAGCGGAATTAAAATACTTACAATTTTCGTCCAAAATAATGGAGACTAATTCCGCTCACATCAAATTGATAGATTTTTCCTTAAATCCAAAAATTACTGTATGAAAGCCACATCGCAAAGGGTATCCTGAAGTATTTTACGACTCATTTATGCATTTAGCACCACTCAAGTTGATGTTATATAACAATGAGTGCCGACTGTGTTTGACTGACTGCCAACATCTAACGGCCATCAATCTGATAAGATATGGCGAAAAGGAAAGCGCGGGAAAACAAAACTTTTGTTTTCTTGAATTATTCCAATTAAAACAACTATGCTGTGAGGGACAGAAAGTAAACATTTATCCTGAGACTGTAATGCTCTTGTGGGATTGTATTCGTGTAGGAGAGATCATGGTGGATCCATGCAGACATTTAAATACTAGAAGGATGGTCTTGTTTAGCTGATCCTGTACTTAACTGGCAGCTAATGAAGCAAAACTGATCAGACCTTTTGTGCCAGTTATTAGCCTGGCAGACGTGTTTTAGACTTTTTAAGTTTCTGAATGAGATGTTAGTGAAGACCGTACAGAAAGGCACTACAAGGCAATAGTCCAATCTGGGTATAAATAATGTATGTCATATAGATCCATATAGATGAAGGCGCAACCCAAAAGGTCTGACGATATCGCCAAGTGGTGATTTATAAATAATTAACAATAACGGTCCAAACACTGACCCCTGAGGAACCCTATAAGTAAGTTCTCTTGATTCAGACTTGTGTCCATTGATGACCACTGTCTGCAACCTATTGTTAAGACAGGATTGAAACCATATGAGAGCATTTCCCCGCACACAGATTCTGTTGAATATAGTCGACTGCAAAATGTTATGGCAGATAGTGTCAAAAGTGGCAGATATGTCTTATACAACGAACACCACAGTTCCATGTTTATCTACGCCTTGCAGGATATCGGAGTTTATTACATCCATTTACAGTCATACCGGGGTTTTCCAAAAGCAACCCCTTTTGTTTAAAACCTCATGGGCTCCTATTCGAAAATATTTCCATTAAAAAGCCCATGAGCGTCTATCTATTCCGAAGTGTGTCGAATGAAAGTGGCCTTCCATTTCTACAACACCAGTAATCCATGTTAAAACAGGAACTTAAAACAACGAGGTTCTCATGGGATGAGATGAAGAAGATTTCTTATTTATTCAATTCCTATCATTTTTAAAAAATTAAGAGTTGCCAGGCGCCCTCTTTTCTTGCAATAGTCGTATTCCTATTAAATATATGAAACTGAGGGCTATATATCTATTATTTGTGATCTTTATTCAGTGGGATCATCTTTCTAAAATATTTCCGAATATAAGCCCATTTTTGCGAATATAAGCCCGGGCTTCTATTTAGCCCATAAGTTCAGTTGTCAAAAAGTCTCTTTTCCGTAAAGAAGACCTGTGCTTGCTTTCGGAAAACCCTGGTATGTTTTTTCAGTTGCCGAAACAATATTTGCTCAATAACTTCTGAAATGCAGGACAAATTTGAAACTGGTCCATAGTTTCTAAACTGTTTGACAGGTACATGACATTCTATGAGAGACTGTTTTACTATGCGTCTTACAGCAGGCATGATTCTCCCATTTTCTTTAGTAGCCAGGAATGGATTGTACCCAAAGTACAAGATTAATTTGGAAAAAAGCCAGTGGCTCTGTGGATCATCAGGCTTCATATCAATTTTGCTTTAGGGTGTGGCAAACGTGGTTCCCCCTTACTTGGGACCACAGGGTCACCAAATTTGGAACCTTTGGAGTCTGGACACAAAGTTTCAGCTTTCTAGACCTGATGCTTCCTGAGAAACAGATGAAGTTAGGTTATAAGGGTGTGTCCCTTATTAGTGGCTGCAGGGCCAAAAAAGCTATAAATTATAAGTTATAACCCTCGCTAGTCAAGGAGTCTGCACACATGGTTTCAGCCTTCTGGGCCTTTTGCTTCTGGAGAAAAAGACAAAATTGCACAGTTTACGGACGCCTGACACTATGCCATAAGCCCATGAGGCTTTCAGGCCAGATGAGCTAACAATGCTATGAATTGGTGAACTAAATGACTGAAGTCCTCCTAGGGAAGCAATTATTGCACTGGTAACTGTATCAACATGCGAGTTAACCAATTGCTGTCTGATATTTGCAATGTTTTCACAAAAGAAGTCAGAGAAGTCGGGTAGTTTATCTGGTGGATTTGATCTTAGAGTGACACCTTAAATTCCTCTTGAAAATCAGTCTGTTGGTAACCTGATATACCGGTACTTCTTTTGGTCAACAGCTGCTTTGATAGATTCAGAGACAAAATCTCGTTTTGCAGTCTCACATTGAGTTGACAAGATTCCGATGATGATCGTGAGTGAGTGAGTTGGTGTTCAAGTTTCAACCTGTTTTGAACAATATCTCTGTTATTTAACACGTGAATGTTGCCACCCAAAAGAGAGTAGATAGATCCGGGAAAAGGGATCGAAAGTACGAGGTAAAAGACGGAGAGAAAGGCATAGTAAGAAATAGAAATCAGGTTTTGGAAAGACTCAGATTTAGCTTCTACCCGTCGACCTGTCCAGCTTGGGTGACCCTACCAGGAGCATCTAATCTCTAGCTGGCGTAGCTTTCAGGGTTGCCAAAGCACACAAACCATCACACCATGATAAGGTTATGAGTCAAGTGGTGGGCGTCGTGGATTGTCAGTCAAGATGTTGTAAACTGCTTTTCCAGTGTTCATGTCTGACGTTTTGCATAATCTTCATTTTCAGGTGAGGTAAGGTGATATGGGGTTTATCGCCACTTTCAAGAGTATTTCACTTATATATGCTAGTATTATTGCAGGGAGAAAGCCCACAACACTTTTGTGGCTATGTATTTCTGTGAAACCTGCGAGCAACTTGCAGAAATTCAGTGAAGCATTGTAACAAAACCTGACTGCGTGTAGAACAGTTCTCTTCTGCAGGCAAAATTGCAGAGCCCCTGTCGGGATTTGAACCACAGACCCCAGAACTAATGCTCTATCTCACCCCTATCTTCAATGTACCAAGGTGTATCAGGATGAATCATGATTGTACAGGATTTGTGTTGTGTATGTTTATCCAGAAGGGTCTTAAAGGGGCAGTAGCACGTTTTTTGAAAATTTTATATTTTAAATTTTTTTACTGATAATTGTATGTTAATGCTAAATGTATGGTTTTTGATAGTGTAAAAAATCTCATTTCATAAACCAATGATCCATAGTCAGAGAACAAATTATAACGATTCACATGAAGTCCATTGGCTGCCATTTTATGTGAACACCTTTAATTTATTATGAGTAAGAAACAGAAATTTCATGGGTAAAGTTTACATTATATTTTGGATTTATTAGTGATTCATTGAGTTTAAATATATTGTCTTTCAATTGGAACCATTCATTTTCATTTTCCTGACAGCACCTTATATTTCCCCTAAAAACGTGCTTCTGCCCCTTTAAGTTCTGGTTCAAAATCACAGACAGCTTCAGACACTGACAGGGCTTGAAGTCCTGAGAGACAAGATGCAGCTTTTTGTCCAAATTGCTGATATCCTTCATCTTCCTGCATCCTGCTACATCAGCGTATATGTCTCCGCTAATGCTACAACCTATCCCCTGATATCCTCCTATAGTCTTCTGTCCTATCGCTGACGGGTGGTTGCTCAGCGCTATTTATAGCCTGTCTGTTTTCAGTCAAACTACTTCGAACTCCATACACTGTTATCTAGTGATATCGCACGTGGAAATCTAAGAGCGCGTGATTTGGAGCTTAGCAGGAGACTGCAATGAGAATCAGATTTATTATTTAATAGCACTCCTATTGCTTAATTTGAATCACGAGGTGAGCACGTGGAACTAAGCCAAGAAACTAGTTTGCCGCTATCGCTGAAAGGGCATCATTTGATTGGCTTGGTATATATAGCGATACGACAGAAGACTATAGGAGGATATCAGGGGATAGCCGATAGGTTGTAGCATTAGCGGAGACATATACGCTGATGTAGCAGGATGATCTTCCTGTAGTCTTTTTTTAACTTCTTTCAACAAGTATATTCACAGTGAAGAGGACACCATAATGAATTGACAAGATTGACGGATTCAAACTTATGCTGTAATTATTGTTAAAGATACTTCTGCGTTTTATTGCTTCTGATTTGTTGATTTGCTTTTTTTATTTTGATGAGGCCAATATGGAAGGTAGGTTTGTTTACCGAGACTGTGTTAACACAGGTGTCAGTATGTCACGTAAGTCTAAGGATAGCTAAGGATCATGTGTAGGGGATATTTGATTTCTTTTGACTCCACATAATCATAATTATACAGTGGAAATTTTTGTAGTGTCCATATTTGTTGCTGCCAGTCTCTAAAATATCAAGAATTTACAATTTAGTTCTCTCTGTAATTCTGTCATTAATCTTTGCACGATTTAATTAAAACTTTAAGTCAATAAGATGATTTGTTAATAATATGAAAAGAATCATAATCAACTAAGCATTAGTAATCTGATGTTTACCAACTACTGAATCATTCTATTATTTTTTCTTAATTTCTTAATCAAAATAATGTAAAAACGATGGAAACAATCTGTTCAAATGGTATGTAGGATAGGTAATCATGCACTAATAACTTTTGTACATTTTATTCAAAACTAGAATCTTGATCAATTGAATATTATCCTGTTGATGTAGATGTGATAAAAACCAGCCTTGCTTGGCTTAATTTAGGAATAGAAATGAAAAAAACACAACCCTCTATCACCTGCTTGACCAACCAGCAAATGAAATGACTGCTATGCAAAATTACACATGTGCAACATTGTGCAATTATGCATTCAGTTACTTTACCACATTTCAATCTCTAGCTAGGTAGCATTCTTTTATAATAATAAATAATAAACAAGAGATGATATTGTTTACGATGCTTTTATTCTGACAAGGAAGAATGAAAAATCTGCATCCCCTCTTAATACTTAAAAGGTTTATTCGACATAAGATTTACATCAAAAGAACCTTAAAGATTATTAATTTGTTTACAAACTTTGAGAAGAGGACTATTATTGGATTTCAGAGGTAAAAAAAAAAATTCTGTAGTGGTGTAAATAAGAAGACTTGAGTCATAATACTAAAATGACTACCCGGTAAATAATTAGGATAAAGGAAAATGAATACAAGTGCCATAAACATGTTATGAAAACCCCTAAATGAGCATTATCTTCAAACCAATCATCAGCGGATTCCTAGACCCTTTTGGTGGGTACCAGAACCAGATTTTCTTGAATAAAATAGTTGTCAAGGTTGACATGCAACCAAACATAATCCAACAATCACCAAAACAAAATCATAACATTGAGTATTTATAAGATATAATGAATCTCCTATACCGGGTAATAGCAAATACCATCTGTAAGATAAACAAAATAAGAAAAACAACAATAGAAATAAAACCAACATGAATAACTGAATAGATATATATGAACAGTAAATCTTTCCAAATATTGGAACTTTAAATGTCCATAACAAACACCTTTAGGGAATTTTTCCAGAAATCTCTTCGGAATATTCAAAAAGCATTTTTATCTAAATCAAATTTACAGCAAATGTATGATGTTGAAAACAACCATGCAATTGGAATGGCCCTTATTATGGGTCACAGGGTCACCAAACCTAAGAATTATTATTTCCATGAGCTAAGGAGTCTGTACACAAGGTTTCAGCTTTTTGGGTCCTTTGTCTCTGAAGAAGAAGATGAAAATAGTTTTTTAAGGCTAAAATGTTGAATATCCCTAAAAGCCATGCTGGCATACCGGTATATGGACTGACAGGGGTTATTTCTATATCCCCCGAAAATATTTTACAGCCATTTTGAATAATTGCTTCTTTATGATATATTCCAGGAATTTATTAAGAAGGATGGGATCAATTTTAGTGTACTTTGAAACAATCTTATTTAAACTAGTTATAATTTTTTAAGTCCAAAAAGACCGCAGTTACATAAATGTTGGACTTTGATATTAAAAAATATAGGTAGTTTGAATAAATTGACTTTTTAACATATTCACAAAGGTCAGTGAGTTGCAAGTAAGGATGTTTGCACATTCTTTCATATCCAAATCAACAATCACATTCATGACTTTAATATCCTTACTGGGGCGACTCCCCACATGCAAGCCTGGAATTGATGTCTTCAACCACCTCTGGAAGATCTACAATACTATCAATAACATAGTGAGCCCCAGATTTACGGAGAATTTCTCTTGTTTTTTCAAGTCTCTCAGCAATATCAGCTTCAGAGAGCTTTGCTTCATGTTCCAGGCTGTCAACATCCATGTAGTTACTGTACCGAGCCACCCCGACACCCCAGCACCCCGCCTCCAAAGCTTCTCCAATTCCGGACACCGTGTCGTCAACCTTCACCACCGATTGGATTGGATGGATGTCTAGAAGGTCAAGGTTACGATAGACCATGAATGGTTTTGGTCGAGCACCGTTTGCAACCTCATCTCCAGACACGTTCGAATCAGGGACATAGCCTTGTTTCTTGGCTTCCTCAAGGAGAATGTCCACCATTGGTCGCAGGAAGCCAGTCGTGACACCAATCTTACATCCGAAGTCCTTCCTCAGAGTATCAATTGTTTCTTTGGTCCCAGGAATCAGTCCTCCATATTTGCGGATCACATCAAGCTGCATTGGAACAAAAGACTCAAACATGTCATCAGTGTCCTTATCAGTGGGATCACGACCATATACTTCACGCCACCTCTCGCGTACTGACGGCATTTTGGCGATGGCCTTGATGTGAAGATCCTTCCTCAGCCCCATTGGTTCTCTTGATTCATTCATAGTGATGGGCACCTTGAACTTCTTGAAGACCTCGACGAAGACGATAGCCGGTGCGATGACGTATTTGTCTGCTGTTGTGCCGCTCCAATCGAGGATGCATGCCTTTACAGGACCCACGTAAGAACGAGCGAACCGGAAATGATTCATCCTCTGTAAATAGAAATACTTGAAATAAATATTTTTCTGCATGATTTTGAAGAAACGGTCAAACCTTGCAACTTCTGCTTTGGAACTATAAAAATATCTTCCATTTTTATTATTGTTGTTCGAAATGACTAAATAATATTTTAAGGGTGTTTTTGTTCCAGAACCTAATACATATAGTGTTTTGTCATATGCTGGCATTTGAAATGCAAAATAATACTTTTTGCCATTTTCATATCACAAATTTCATAAATTAGTAAAATCACATTTATTGTGAACATATTTTCTTTCATTTATGAGTTAAGCATAAATATATTAATAGAAATACATGTTGTATTTTTCTGAAATTTGATGTAAACCTGCTCTAATGCTCCCCTATATCATTCTGCATAAAAGGGCTATCTAATACCATTAGCAGTATGCAAGAGCAAAATGAACAAAGCTAATTATCACAGAGGCAACATCTGGTGATATGTCTCATATGGTTTATCATTTATATGAGTCAATTGATCAAGGAGTCAATCTTTGTCCTCATGATTTCCATTTAATGGCAAAATACTCAATTAAGTGTTACAATTCATTTTCATGTACAAGCAATTAAGTCACAATCATCCATACATAAGCTCTTTCAATATGACCTCTAACTAGTGTTTCAAGTGATTTACATGAAATCGGAAATGGTCCCAATCATGCATACATACCCTACATATATTTCAGTATGATCTTATGTTTCCAATAATTCTCATGACACCAAAGAATTAAAATCATGCATTCATACCCTAATCTTATATGATCCTCTAAATACTATTTCATGTTCAAAAAGATGTTAATGAAATCCTATAAAATTTGCATACGTACTCTATTTCAATATGATCCGCTAACTAGTTTTTCAAGTGATTTTCATGAAATTGCAAAATAGTCACAGTCATGCATACATACCCTATTTCAATATGATCCGCAAACTAGTATTCAAAAAGGTGTTCATGAAATCATATAATAGTCACAGTCATGCATACATACCCTATTCAACTGATCGTCTAACTAGTGTTCAAAAAGGTGTTAATGAAATTGCAAAATTGTCGTAATCATGTATACATACCCTATTTCATTATGATCCACTAACTAGTGTTCAAAAAGGTGTTCATGAAATTTAAAATAGTCTCAATCATGCATACATACCCTATTCAACAGATCGTCTAACTACTATGTGTTTCAAAAGATGTTCATGAAATTTCAAATCGTCTCAATCATGCATACCGGGTACATACCCTATTCTGATATGATCCTCAAATGATAAGAGTTACTATTCAAGAAAGCAAACCAGCTCAACTTTGGTTCACCTTTCTTCCAGGACAAACAAACAAACTATTGACTATGAATATAGGCCCTGCAACATAAAAACTCATTGTTTGCAGCTGAAGGACTTGCTAGTGCAAATATTGTGATAATATCAGCTACCCTACCCTTGCATTACAAACAAACAACCTTGTATTCACTATATGTTGATTATACAGCAGGGCACCTGGGAGAAGCAAAGATATGGGACATGATTTCCATAAAAACTTTAATAATATATTCTATTATAATATATAATGTATTTGTTTTATTTGGTTCAGCAACTCTTTTTTGAAGCATGCTAGTGAACTTAAATTAACTCCATTTTAAGAAATATTTTCGACATTATCATTGTATTCTTTCAGTCATCTTAGAAATCCCAAAATATGACAATTATAGATTTTGCAACTACATTGAGCAATACACTTATAACTGTGTTGAAATGAAAATCATAGGTACCATTTACTTCAATACAAGTTACATAACCATTCCTAATGCTATCAACTCATTGTTTAACTTCATCTTCTAACTACTTAGAAATTTAAGAAATACCAACATTTTAATGATTGAAGTTTGTCCATTTTTCAATCGGGAACGCAACTTCTTACTGCATCATACTTTTCACTATTGCATTGATTGATACCAGGGCTTCAACAGATACTCCATTTTCTTGGATTGAGGACTTGAAAAGGAGAGGTTGCTGTTACTTATTTAATTTATTTTAGACTGTTTTTGTGTGATGTGAGAAGTTAGATAATCAACATGGCCGTTTCAATAAATTGTTGTCAGTATATTCTTGACAATGCATAAGTCAACATATGTGTGAATGATATCTGGGCGGAACACGTTACATTTACATGAATAACAAGATGTGTTTGTGAAACACGAATGCCCCCGGATGCATCCTACTTGCTGTGTCAAGGTCAAGGTCACAAGGTCAAATGTCATGGTGTCATCTGAAAGGTCTCATCACAAGGGATCCATATGTCAAGTATCAAAGACCCAGCTCTGACCAATCAAAAGTTATGACCAAGGTAAAAGTTTTTGTGGACAAACGGACAAACGGACGGACGGACGGACAGACGGACAGGTGAAAAACAATATACCCCCGGAATCTTCGATTCGGGGGCATAAAAATAAGAATTTTGGGTACTCTGGTCCGAGTTGAGGCTAACCCCTTATGTTGTATGAACTCCTTGATTAAATGATACCATTCATTGATTAAGTGTGGCATGTACCACTGTTTAAAATATAGCCAATCCGCCAGTCCTTTAACTGGCTACTTTTTGCCAGGACTAAGTTACATTTTAGTCAGGACTGGTAACTTTTCTTTTTTCCCCCAATTAATTTTCAGGACAGGCTAGGTTTCCAATCTATTTTATACACTGCATGTACATATACAGTGATCAAGCTGTAGATATGATATATATGAGTTCAGGGTCATTTGCTACCACAAATTTTGTTGAATAATTGAGTGAATGTTATACGAATGTGTGTACCGGTATGTAATTAGAATGGGTGTATGTAATATGTACCGATGCTACCTTATGAATGTGTTTATGAAATATGAACATGTGTATATAATATGAACATGTGTACGTAGTATGAATGTGTGTACGTAGTATGAACATGTGTACGTAGTATGAATGTGTGTACGTAGTATGAATGTGTGTACGTAGTATGAATGTGTGTATGTAGTATGAACATGTGTATATAATATGAACATATGTACGTAGTATGAACATGTGTACGTAGTATGAATGTGTTTATGTAGTATGAACATGTGTATATAATATGAACATATGTACGTAGTATGAACATGTGTACGTAGTATGAATGTGTGTATGTAGTATGAACATGTGTATATAATATGAACATATGTACGTAGTATGAACATGTGTACGTAGTATGAATGTGTGTATGTAGTATGAACATGTGTATATAATATGAACATATGTACGTAGTATGAACATGTGTACGTAGTATGAATGTGTTTATGTAGTATGAACATGTGTATATAATATGAACATATGTACGTAGTATGAACATGTGTACGTAGTATGAATGTGTGTATGTAGTATGAACATGTGTATATAATATGAACATATGTACGTAGTATGAACATGTGTACGTAGTATGAATGTGTGTATGTAGTATGAACATGTGTATATAATATGAACATATGTACGTAGTATGAACATGTGTACGTAGTATGAATGTGTGTATGTAGTATGAACATGTGTATATAATATGAACATATGTACGTAGTATGAACATGTGTACGTAGTATGAATGTGTGTACGTAGTATGAATGTGTGTACGTAGTATGAACATGTGTACGTAGTATGAATGTGTGTACGTAGTATGAACATGTGTACGTAGTATGAATGTGTGTACGTAGTATGAACATGTGTACGTAGTATGAATGTGTGTACGTAGTATGAACATGTGTACGTAGTATGAATGTGTGTACGTAGTATGAACATGTGTACGTAGTATGAATGTGTGTACGTAGTATGAACATGTGTACGTAGTATGAACATGTGTACGTAGTATGAACATGTGTACGTAGTATGAATGTGTGTACGTAGTATGAATGTGTGTACGTAGTATGAATGTGTGTATGTAATATGAATGTGTGTATGTAATATGAATGTGTGTACGTAGTATGAATGTGTGTATGTAATATGAATGTGTGTATGTAATATGAATGTGTGTATGTAATATGAATGTGTGTATGTAATATGAATGTGTGTATGTAATATGAATGTGTGTATGTAGTATGAATGTGTGTATGTAATATGAATGTGTGTATGTAATATGAATGTGTGTATGCAGTATGAATGTGTGTACGTAATATGAATGTGTGTACGTAATATGAATGTGTGTACATAATGAATGTGTGTACGTAATATGAATGTGTGTATGTAATATGAATGTGTGTATGTAGTATGAATGTGTGTACGTAATATGAATGTGTGTATGAAATATGAATGTGTGTATGTAATATGACTGTGTGTTCTATTATATTGCATGATGCATGCTGTTAGCCATCTAGCTCATCTCAAACTTCTTATATCATCAAACATCTCATCTACAAAGGTCACATGCTTAAACAAGGATGAACTTGTTCTGTCCATTTTAAAAACTAACAATGTAAACATGTTTCTGGACAGACTATCACCTATTTTATCATTGGAAGTAGTTTATCTAATCTTACCCTGAAAAGAAGGACATCCACCAATTTGGCCTTGAATCACTTACAAGATTATATTATTCTATTTGTGACCTTCCCGTTGTATCCTGTACTGGCTCGGCCTAAGACTATTCATGCTTGCACATAGAATATGGAGATTCTTAACCTCCTGTCCGTGAATGATAGATTTACCATTAATCCTTGAATAATTGCCACACGATTATTTATTTCCACCACCCAATTGACCAATCAATTATTCGAGGCAGGGGATTTTTTTAGGCAGGCAGTTATTTCTTTTGGTGTTATAAGGTTATACATTTTGAAAAAAAAAAAAATAAAACTGTCATCAGGAATTTCTTATTGTGCATATCAAAATAAACTCTTAACAGCTGTTATCCACTTTGTAAATAAATAATGTCAGAAGGACTTAGGAAAAAGTTTGTTAACTTTCTTAATCAAACCTGACGATTATTCAAAGCAGATGATTATCCATTTCAACTACATCTACACTAAGCAAGATAGGATATTATTATTCAAGGATTTACAGTACGTCCTGTCACCAGCAACATGATATTATCCTGTTAAGCGTACAGGTGACCTTTCTGTTGCATTATGCACAGACTAATACTATCAAAAGCTCATGTGCTTGCGCATAGGAAATAGAGATTCCTTTTAATACTTTCACACAAGTCTAGACAGGTGATTTTTGAGGATTTGGCTTAATTTTAATCATGACATTTGATTAAAGTTTACTTTCTAGAGCATGCCTAATTATTTTCAGATTAATCAAAGCACATAATTTTGTTTGTTGCTTTTTATTGAAAAAAATCATGTATATATGTATTCATTTAATTATATATTTTTCAATGAAATTTTACTTTTCTCTTTTTCTTTTTTACATTTACATTTTTTTTCAAGCATAAAAGTTATTTGACATAAGAGATCACACAAAAATAAGTCTTCTCCAGATAATAATTCTGCAATAGACAGACAAACAAAATTTCTCAGTTTTCAAGGCCTCTGGCCCAAACAACAAACATAAATAGGTTAAACATTGCATGCATATAAACCGTATAGAAATTATTGTGTCACTCATTAAAGTATCAGCTTTACTCTGTCACACAAGGAAATAACGTATACAGCTCCAAAGTAAACAAATATCCTCCTTATATAATGTAATAATGTACCTGTAACATATAAAATTTAGCTAACTTTTACAAGAAGGGGCACAAAGGTCTTATGAAGGAGTCAAACGACTCCGAAACATGTAACAACACCATTCTGGTAGTCTTCGCGGATAGCTCCGTGTGTTGTGAACGGTTCTCCCCTCCTCGAAGATGTAAACAAAATACCACATTTGAATTTACTTGACAATCCTACATATAGTTCACAGTTGTGCATTGCATATACAGTGTATAAAATAGATTGGAAACGTAGCCTGTCGTGAAAATTAATTGGTCAATTCTTTAGGGGAAAATAAAGATTTTTTTGGAAAAGTTACCAGTCCTCACCAAGGAGTCCTGTCAAAAAGTAGCCAGTTTAAGAACTGGTGGATGGGTTATTTTTTAATCACTGGGACATAACATATAACTGAAATGAAACTCACTGTCTGCATGCTACAAAATTTATATGCCTCACTAACACAAGGGATATAAACAGTGATATCTTTCAAAATGAATGTAACATGACATGCACCATATGTCATAATGTGTATTAGTTGACAAATACACATTTTCATTCATACAATACCAGGCTGTGCTATAACCCCTTATTAGGTACACAACCTACTTGCTCCTTAACATTGCTATTACATAGTATCACAAAGATCAACTATGTTATTGAGTAGATAACTATTAGGTAGTATTTAATTCATAACCTTCAACAAATGCCATAAGGTTACTAGCTACGGGATGAGCCTTATTTCCAACCCTGTATTTATAGCCAATAACACTACAATTTATCCTTGCATAAACCCTGGTAATTTCTTTGTTATCTTAATGCTGTCTCTTCCACATGTTTCAATATTTATGGATGGGAGTAATATTCCATAACCTATATAAACGTGACTGACTGACTGAATCAATATGAAAATGGAGAAAGTCTTTCGTGATGTTAATCTGTTGTGTATATCAAAACAGAGTTAAAAAAAATTTTGTGATTTTCAATGAAATTTGAATTTATCTATATTTGGCAATGCAGCAACAGGGTGCAGTGAGATGAGTAACAAACTGTTTGAAAATAAATAATAGAATTGGTGTGCTTCTTAGCCTGAGGGATAGTATTGATCTTATGTAACATATTTTGCAAGATTTGTTCATAACAATGACATTGTTTAATTTATTTGAATTCCATTGTCAATAAAATATGTTTCAACCAAGTTATACTGCACAGTTATATTAAAGACATTCCACATTATATTTGCATAGATTATCGTGTTTAACATTTGAAGCATTTGAAAATTGTTACCCAAATATATCCCAATACTTTCTAGTATATAAATAATATAATAACACCCTACTGTACACATTTTCAGCAAAGCATTATATCCATTGGCTGCATGACTGCAACCAAAGGAGAGAAACCCAAAATTACAAAGGTTGTTAGTAAAGCAATTGCGATTCATCATAAAACATGTATTCATCCAAACCTTTCTGTAGATGAGTAGTGGTTGACTAAAGCTTGTCTAATAACAGATTCTTATCGACGAGTAAGTTGTTGCGCGTGAGCAGTCGAGCTTATATCGTCAGCTGTTGTTCTGCGCTTTGCTTTCAGTGCCGACCTTCACCTTCCGGCTTCAACTCTAACCTTTCAAAGTGGTCGATGTCGCGATGACTTTCATGCTCATGTGACACATTGTTTTTTAAAGGCACGATTGTCACACATTTTTGATAATTTACATCCATATTTTCTTATTATCAGAATTAAAAATATCGCCAATTTATCTGCAATTTCTAGTTCATCTAATATAAAATCGTATTCCGGCTACTGCCTTAATCGACGAGTTAATATTAGACGAACTATGCAATTTCATGATTTACGAATTTAATACTTTTTTAAATGTTCGGAGCTTGTGACATCACATTTACCAAAATTTCAACTTATAATTATTTCGGTTTGAATTAACTGTGTCTATATGACTTAGAACTCATACAAGTTCAAACAATAAACTTGTTGATTTTACCCTGTTGTTGGTTCTCTGTTTTAATTTAGTATGCATATATGTAGATCACACAAACAGATGCGATACACGTATTTGCTGGCGCTGTGCTTATAGCAAATACATTGATGTACTCCCGGGCTATTAACTTTTCGTGTTGTCGACTTCTTCTTAAGAACCACTGCTCCCGAGATAAAATTGTAATTTCGTTTACAACATTGACCAAACGAACATTGAGAATTACTGTAGAGTTGGTGTCTCTTTGGTCCCAAAAGGGTGTCTGTGGCGCTCTAATAGAACTACCGTAAATCCGTGAATAATTCCGCGATGATTATGAATTTCAGCCGCCGTTTGTTCAAGGTAAATGAATATTCCGTTTTAGGCGATTTTAAAATTTTATTTGGGACCCAGAATATGTTTATGAATTATGAAATTAATAACATAACATAAAGAAATATTTCCTTGAACATATCAGGAACATGAACTGACTTGTGATGTAAGAATTTAGAAAGTCTGCATCAGAATACGCATATGAAATACCCTACCCTGCGATTTTTAGACGGGTTGTTATGCAAGAAATTACGATGTTTCTTTCAGCTCTGGAAACTGTAACTTTTTGTGTATAGGCTCTTTTTTTCAATTTGGTTTATAGAATGTGGATTTACGAAAAAAATATCAAATAGAACAATAGGACTTTTAACAAATGGTCACTGTTCTATAATTATGTTGACGTTCAAAAATAAATTCTCAATTATGTCATATGAATTTTACAATTTTCGAAACAACTTCAACCTCTTCAAAGTTCAGTGAACGTTTTAATATGCAATTTATTTGGTAACAAAAACCTACATAATAATATCATGTTAAAGAAAATTCAAGGGTCGGCAGCAAGGCATAAAACTGACAATTCGAAACTGGCGTTAATAGGGTTTGTTGTTTTGAAATGGTTATGAACAACTGGTGATCCTTTGCCACTGCTCCTGGAGTTATCTTATTATGACGACCATACGTAACCGAAATTACATGATGATATCTGCACTAGTTAATTAAGATATATAGGCCTACACAAGCAAGTGCACAAAGCTTATGTGCGCAGCTGTATATCTGATTTATCTTCGTCAATCAACTGCAAACGCCATGTGTGAGCTCGCAATTGCATGCATTCCGTCGTCAACGACAAAAACGTGTATGATCCTGTTGACAAGGGCACCTGTCAACTTTTACCTCTAATCAGTGCAAAGTTTGATAAACCAAAACTGGCTTGAATTCGTTATCAGTTGCTTGTGCCACATCAAGCGATCAATATCTACATTGCATCACTACAATCGAGTCGAGAGTAGCCTAATTGTTTTTGTGAGTACGATAATATTGTAAACGTTACTGACAGTTCTGACGATTTGGGCACCATTTAAAGGGGCAGTAGCACGTTTTTAGGGGAAATATAAGGTGATGTCAGGAAAATGAAAATTAATGGTTCCAATTGAAAGAAAATGTATTTAAACTAAATGGAGCAGTAATCATTCAAGTATATAATGTAAAGTATAGCAATGCGATTGCTTTTTCTTACACAAAATGAATTAAAGGTGTTCACACAAAATGGCCGCCAATGGATTTTATGTGAATCCTCATACTTTGTCCTCTGACTATGGGTGATTGACTCGTGTAATGAGATTGTTGAAACTGTCAATAAAATACATTTAACATTTACTTACAATTATAAGTGAAAGATTTTAACTATAAAATTATCAAAAAACGTGCTACTGCCCCTTTAAAGTCATATATCAAGATACAAATCTTAACAATATTTATAATATTGAACCTATTTGGCTTTCGTATTGAATTTTGACATCAATGTATTTTGTATTTGATGAAAAGTGAAATCATTACTTAAAAGGAAATTTAAATGATTAGGAACAGAAATTCATCAAGCTTCTCCGAGTTCAAAACATGTCCATATCTCAGCTTTATGGAATAATCAAACCTGTGATGATAAGAAGACTTTGGACACAAGTCAGATGTAAAATGTCTATAGATATCGAAGATCAAAAATACATGACTAGTTTAGTATTGATACTTATTCACATGTTCAGTATTACCCAACATTAATACACATTTTAGAGTTAATGTCCAGTGACCAGACGTAAAACTGTAAATTGTTGTTGCAATTCCATTATGAATGTCGCTGCAACAGTATGGATAATCACACCCTATAATACGCACCGTCGACAAATGAAAGCTCTCGTAGTTACGGAAGGCTCGTGTCTCTCACATGATGAATAAGGCATTTTGAAATTATATGTAAGTATATAATAATTGATGAAATGAAAACAGTTACCACCTGAATTTGTTGTTCATGTGTCAAATAACATGACTTGATGCAGAATATTTTTAAGAAAGGGGTTTGAAGATGAATTTGACTCAAAATATAAAAGATCTCTTTCAATACAAAATTTTGAGATATTTTCCATTATTAACACGTTGTTTATCTTCAAATTATATTTTTCAGAGTCTCTCAATATTTGTTGGGGTTCGGTCAAACATGTCCCTGCAACATATGTCCTAAGATCGTATCGATAAAAAGAGTTTAGCGATCAAAACACCACAAGTGTTCCCAAAAATTGTTACGGGGCTACCTGCATTGAAATCTCCTAACAACGGAAGGCACATGATCCACTGTAATTTTGGATACGGAAGGCATTTCATAAGAAAAACATTATTCAAACCATTTTAGTCATAATTATAAAAATGGTTAAAATCCATATATTTTGTACCACAATTATTGACAAACATAATTGATAACTTGTCTTGCAATAACTATACTCAGTACAAAAAGTTAAGCGCTACCATAATTTAAACTAAAGTTTAACAAATACACGTAACTCATATATGTATTCCTGATTATAGAGATGTATAAATTGGTATCCAGTGGTAATAAGGGTGTGTCGTCTTGATAGAATTGACAACAATGAGTGGATAGTTTTACATTATACCGACTCTGTAGACTAAATTCCAAAGTGTTTTTTTCAGCAATTGTGCAGTGAAAACATCTATTGCCATAGCTGTTATATCGGCCGATAAAACAGAATGAGGCTGTCTTAAAAGGATAATGTTCAATCTATATTTGAAAAAGCTGATATATTTCCAATGTTCAAAGCCATGTTGAAGACATTTCTGTGAGAGCTATAACACAAAATATATGATTCAATTTGAATTCAAACTTTCATTGTGCTTGTCGAGCCTGTATCATGTTTTACCAGAACTCATTTGAACACATCTGATGTACAATATAAATTCAAACTTTCATTGTGCACTTCGAGCCTGTATCATGCATGTTACATTTTGACCAGAACTCATTTGAACATCTAAAACATCTGATGTACAATATAAATTCTTTCATTGTGCACTTTGAGCCTGTATCATGCATATTAAATTTTGACCGGGACTCATTTGGACTTCTAAAACATTTAATGAAAGATGGAATACACGATTCAGATAAAGTTCGCTGTCATTGCCCCTGAACAAAGCCCAACCTGAACGACACTCTATTTGCAACTGAACACGACAAAAAGTAAAAAAGTGACTGTTATCAATAACGTGTATGTGAGATTTGAACACGCACTATATGACGTTGTCTCCTCATGCTCCAACTGAGCGCTGGACATTCTGAACATGCTGCTTTGACACACCGCTTAGGAACGTGTACGCCTGGAAATCGTTACTCAAGGAAGTGAACGGGTTCACTGCGATAGGAAAATGTATCGGAGACCATTCCATTCCCCCAACAGTACTCTTCCGATTTCCTGTTTGGTGCTTGGATAAACACACGTTCTAGGAATGCTTTTCGAGATGGTTCCTTACATGTTCTATTGGGTTAAGTCCCTGCAATCGAGAAGACCGATTGTCTTAATTTGGAGGTAAAGTTCC
The DNA here is from genome assembly GCA_916613615.1 of Steromphala cineraria. Taxonomy (NCBI): domain Eukaryota; kingdom Metazoa; phylum Mollusca; class Gastropoda; order Trochida; family Trochidae; genus Steromphala; species Steromphala cineraria. The sequence continues at coordinate 13,810,619 of OU744729.1, forward strand.
ATCACCCTTGCTAGATGTGGACGGACATTGGCATCCATAAGGATGAAGTTATACCCGATAGCTGTTCGATAGATCTTCGACGTAAACATCCAAGATATTTTCCCAGTAACCAATAGCAATCATGGTGCCATTTCAAGAAGAAGCAAGTCTTTACATGTTGGTGATACTGCTGCTTACACCGAGTTCTTCACCAACTTCACATTGTGTCGTACCTCTTTGCAACATTCCAATTATTCTAGATAATTCCTCAGTGGTCAAATGTAACGTTCGACGTCGTGGACTCACCATTTCGGCTTATGAAAAGTTCGTGAGTACTGCAGCCATTAGCGGCGAGACAAGTGTGTATGTTTTGCAAACTTCTACGGACACGTAGCAAAAGACCTTACAATGCAAATTGAAATGAAAACCATAAGGTTAAATGTCCCGATGTACGTCCATTCATACTTTCCGTGTACAATACAATTAACCTGTTTTGATTAAAAAAAACTTCTTGTCCTTAGCTTCAATATCATATGGTAAGCCTTGAGCAGTCCACATGAACCATCGGACCTTCATTTTGAGTGCAAAACTGCGATTCTTAACCTTAATGGTTTATTGACATTCTTCTCTGTAAACTTTTTTAAATAATGCTAAATTCAAAACATATCTTTAACTGTAATTAGTATGTTTATAAGATTCAATTTATTCAAAAAGTTGTTAAAATCTATTTCGTCCTTCCTATTCAAAGCTTTGAAATTGCCATTGGCAACCTTAATTTTCGATCAAAGATAAATTCTATAGGTGTAAAACTAATCCGAACATCAAAGGGTTAAAATGAAAATAGAGCCATTGGCTCTGTAGCTCATCAGGCATCATATCAAGTTTGCTTTATACAGGCAAGATGAGCTAAAAATGAAACTGATGTTACCTATTGCAAGAAAACCTATAAAAAAATTACAAAACAAATGTATTATTATTCAACACTTTCTAGATCACCTATATCAGACAATGAAAGAAGTCCACACTAAAATATCCAAGGAGAAATAAATTTGCCATAGACTGTCATCTAATGGAGAAAAATAGGTTTTTTAGATTGTGACCCCTGTGACCCTATTTGGGGTCATGGGGTCACAAAACCTACAGTTTAGAATCCCAATTGGCCAAGGTGTCTACATGCAGTCTTTCAGCTCAATAGACCTTTAGGAGCTAAAGATGATGATGAAAATAAGTTTTTAAGGTTGTGACCCCTGTGACCCTATTTGGGGTCATGGGGTCACGAAATCTACAATTTAGAATCCCCATTCGCCAAGGAGTCTGCACATATAATTTCAGCTCTCTAGACCTTTTGGAACTTGAGAAGAAGATGAAAATAGGTTTTTAAGGTTGTGACCCCTGTGACCCTATTTGGGGTCACACGGTCACCAAAGTTACAAATTAGAATCTCCATTGTCCAAGGAGTCTGCACATATCGTTTTTAACTCTCTAGTCCTTTTAGAACTGGAGAAGATGAAAATAGGTTTTTAAGGTTGTGACCCCTGTGACCCTATTTGGGGTCACAGGGTCACCAAAGTTACAAATTAGAATCTCCATTGTCCAAGGAGTCTGCACATATAATTTTTAACTCTCTAGTCCTTCTGGAACTGGAGAAGAAGATGAAAATAGGTTTTTAAGGTTGTGACCCCTGTGACCCTATTTGGGGTCACAGGGTCACCAAAGTTACAAATTAGAATCTCCATATGCTAAGGTACTTGTACACAAAATTTCAGCTCTCTAATGTGTATGGTTCATGAGGAGAAGTCGAAAGTGTAAAAAGTTTACGGACGGACGACGGACGCCGGACGACGGGCCATGCCATAAGCCCATCTGGACTTTCAGTCCTGATGAGCTAAAAATTGACACTCGGATACCGGCTATGATCTACTTAATATTTGTTGCTACATGCAACGCATCTGGTCGATTAGAAGTCACCAGTCGTTTATGTCATCTTGTGGGAAGGTTTTCCAGATTTGTTTTAAAACGTTGCAGTTGCCACGGCCAGAGTTCGTAAAAGTCACATACCTCTTGTCATTGCATTCAGAAACGTTTGCAATAACCCAAAATGTTTGGCATCAACTCTGTGAAGAGAAAATTTGGAAAATGTGTGAAAAGGACATGGTTCCATTCAATCTTATTATAACTCATATTATGTCTTGTCCGTAGAGGTCGCTGGCGACGTTGTAATGTCATAACAGGCCGACTTGAGGGTCATTGTGCAATAATCTCAGAACGATATTAACATGGACGATCGGGTTGTGATGATACAGCAACAGCCAAGAGAAGGTTTCTGTCGCAATTGCATCTTCTTACGCAAAGCCTCAAACCACAGTTTCCGAACTGGCAGTCTAATGCCTTGCTGCAGGCCCTTGAGTTTTTTGTGCTAATATCAGCTTCCCTTCAGGCGATTGTCAGCAAAATTCAGTAACTTTCTAATTAGACTATTGCTCTCTCTCAAGGGTCGGCAGCAAGGCATAAAACTGACGGTTCGGAAACTGGGGATTGAGGCTTTGCATAGGAAGGTTACTAAGGCCGTTCCTGAAGTGCTTTTCTATTGGTTTTCACAGGGTCCATCCTATGGACACTAAATTTGCCAGCAACTTCTCCTTGTTATGGATTGGAGCACTTCAACAACTCTCCGAAGCTCGGTTCTTGCGAGCCATTGTAAAATGACTGAATACTTCTCCTCAGAAAGTTGATGTCTTCTTCAGGTTGCCCATTTTTACTGTGTCTTAATCAGATTCAGTAATTAAACGCTCTATTCACATAATAGTCAAGATAATTGTTATACCGTCTATATATTACTTTGCTAAATTAATAAGATAGTTAAAAATATGCATATGATAACATTCACTTTTGCATTTTTACCCAATTCATAAACGGAAGAAAAACGTAATTGCATGCACTTCTGGTCTCGTTGCTATATGGTTTCATTTGTTATATAAATTTATATACTGACTGATACACCTCTACTTTTCTAATAGACTTCTTTATTGTACACATACACTTCTAGTGAAGAGAACTTTAACATTAGAAAATCAACGGACAAACGGAATTTGTTTATGTTACAGAGACAAGCGAAACTATGTCATATAGCCATCAGGTCTGAAGAGATAGAATTGCTTCCAAGGATTTATTTAATAGAACTCTTTTTATCTTAACAGCTTTTTCTTCAAAATAAGAAGCACAGATAAGTACAAACATTTCAAGCAATTCACCGAAAAAAGCAAAACTAGATGTGATGATGAATAACATACAAAGTTTCACTCAGGAAGACAATGTAGTTTTTGAGTTCTGCTCCACAAACACATTTTAAGGTGTGTTTCAATGGAAACAGGCAAAATCATAAATCCTAGAAGATTAAAACCCACCAAGGCACAAGTAGATGATCATTAGTTAACATATAAAGTTTCATTATAGTCATAAAGACCAAGAAAGTAAAACAATGCATAATGTGTTATCAGCTTTATTTGTCCTCATTTGAATAAGGGTGTGTAACAACTTATTTTGTAAAATGATATAAAATAAAGACATTTATCTTAAATAAATGAGTTAGGCTCATGCATAAAATGTACATTCAACAAAAACATTAAAAAAAATTAATTCTGCAGTTTTAATTCAAGACTCATTTGTCATAATAAGACTTCATGTTTGATGTTTTTTTTATCCTCAACAACAACAATTTAAGACACAGAATTTTTCAATGATAAGAATTAAAGATTTAACATTTTCATCCATATGAATTGTGAAGAAGTTTGTATTTTTTAGCTAATATTGTACACATTAATATAATATCCTATCGTAGCAACTGACGTAACCAGTATTAAACATCTTTAATATACCATGAGACAATCTTGTAACTCGACTCTCAAAGGTGTCACAGATTATATATGGAGGAATTTCAACAACATCATGATATATCTATACACGGTTTTATTTACCATGATACAGTCCCTATGACATAGTCTGCACCTTGTAGAATAGATTCCTTAAATATTTTATCTGAGTAATCAGTTTTTATTTATACTAAATTTACCTGAAAGCAATAGCTTAGAATAATTAAAATAAATGTAACATCTGCATTGTTTGCTTAATATTCTTGTAGTTTGCAGACAATCTTTGTTATAATTCATTCTAATAATAATTCTTTATAAACATTTTCATTGTTTTCAAAATGTATTTGAAATTATTTCCAACAAACAGGCACACACTCAAAACCTTAATGAATACTTTTTAAGATTGATTAACTTTTACAGTCAATGTTTGAAAACATGACTGAAAGCAATCATTAATTCAAAAAAAATATTGTTCAGATTTCAATCAAACTTCCACATAATATCTAAATCTTCAATTTTCTCCCTCATCCTCTGTGGACGAGTACATATTCTGGTTCCTTCTCTTCAGCTTCTTGCTCTGAGGACTAATTTCAATGTCTGACACAACATCCGAGCGCTTAGTGGTTACAGAAGGTTTAGAGTCTGACTTTCCGAGAGACAAATCAGCTACCGGTTCATCCTCTGTAGAAGAACTGACGGAACTCTGAGACTGAGAATCTGCATCAACTTCAAACACACCAGACACCTCAAAAGGTTCCGATTTTGGTGTTTCTGATTTCTTACACTTCTGAGCAGCTAGTATAGCTTCAAGTTCATCGTCCTCTCCTTCAGCGGAGCTAGTTTCTGTGCTCGTCTTGTGTCCATTTGTTTCAGTTCCCTGGGCCTTCTTCTGGGCAGCCAATATGGCTCCAAGTTCATCTTCATCCTCAACTGACATGTCTGTACTGTTGGACAAGATGGACAAGTTCCCAGAAGCTAGCTCCACAGTGTCGTTGAAAGACATGTCTGTCGTATTTAGAGAGAAAGAGTCACTGTAGGAGGTGTCCACACTGCTGTTGATGTCGCTGCAGACATCGTCATCTTCATCGTCATCAACGTCGTCATCCAGGTCAGCTGGATCGATTGACACAGGAATGTCCTCATCTTTCAGACGAGAGTCCTTCCCCAGGAACAAAGCATTAGGGTCTGTGAGCTCCAGCATGGTGCACAGAAGTGTTGTCTGTGGGTTCACCAGAATGGGTCTCGGTTTCTGAGGAGAACTCATACTGCTTTCCAGCTGGGGTGCGGTCTTCTCAAAGTTCTCGGGCAATGTCAGTTCTCCGCCAAAGTCTTCCTTTGCACCATTTATTTCTTCATCAGTTACCTTAAAATCCCACCTGGAAGGAAAAGGCAATATTTTGGGAAAAGTATGAAGTGAAAATCAAAGCAATTTAAACTGACTTGAGACTCTCCGTTCTTGGGCAAAGATATGACATTGGTAAAATTCAAATAAAAATGCTAGGAGCTTTGAGGCAAACTAGACATTAATTTAGCACATTAAAAGAGAACAAGTAGCAAATCATACTAGGTTTTTCTATTTTCAAGATAAATTACAAGAAGGGTTCTAAACTCAAAATTTGCAAGTAACAAAAGCAGCCAAATGTCTGACAACTAATTAGAGGAGGGGGGCATAAAACCACAAGCCTTCCTCTTCCATGTTTTATATACGCACTTATTGTAAGTTGTAGGCAAATGGATATCTCCTTTGTCAGTTTGTAGAGACATTAAGTCTCAATCTTTTATGTCATTACCGGTAATTTCTTAGTACTGACCTGTCATTGCTCCCCGGCCCCGGCATATATTGAACAGATGGACCCAGGTGAAGAAGATGATTGGTCGATTTCAAAATAACAAGCCATTCAGGATCCAGCTGAATTTTCATTGGCTGAGAAGTGTCGTGAGGTACATCAATGATCTGGAGGAATCTTCTCTTTGGAAGACATTTGTCAAGTGACAGAAACTTTGTCAGCTTCTCTTCCCCTTGTACAGCCTGAAGAGAACAAATACACTTACATTAAAGAGACACAGAGTATGTTCATAGGATCACATATGTCAAATTTTGAAATCAATGTTATTACATCAGGAACCACTAACTGTTACTGAAAAAAACAAGTTAAAGATCAATCAGTACATTAGAGCAAAAATACGGCCATTCAAAGTCGGGATTTTGATCGAAAACAGGACAAAGTGGCTCGAGTTTTAATTATTTTAGAGATATTATGCATAAATGGATAAATTTGCAAGTCCAGTGATGAGATATGAACTTCAATCAGCATATTAGATATTTTGTAGCTTATCAAAACCAAATAACATTTTAAGAAAGATACTCTGTGTCACTTTAAGAGTTCAGCAACATTTTATTTGAAATATCATGGATATGCCACATTTCAGGTGGAAGTCAAAACTTTTGTTTTTGACAGATTTGAAACCTTCAACTGACACAGTACAGCTACATAATATACAACAGCAATATATGTAAATCAGAAACCAAATGAAGCTTTCATAGTATAAACTAAAATCTTCTTCGTTGAATTTTGTAATTTTAAAATATTTTTTCATATAAGTTATCTCCTTATCTGAACAATTGAAACCAGCACTGCATTTCTTAAACAAGTAAAGAAGCGAGCAAAGCTCACATACCCCCGCTCCCCACTTTGTTAAAAAAAAATTCAAATAGTAAAACTGATTAATATTGGTTAAAGTTGTATGATAGTTGAAAATACAGTATCTCATTATGTAAGTCTTCTTTCCACTGAAACCCAAATACCAAATTCATTAATAGGTTTTACAATCAAAAAGGTACATCTAGGAATAATGGTTGATTTTTGTTTCAATTTGAGGTAGTTATCATGAATATTCCACGAGATGTAGTGAGGACAAAATTATTTTTGTTGCGTCAAATTTGGTGAAGCTGAGATGTATATTTCACGAAATATGTTCAGGACAAAGTAATTTATCATTGAATCACTTTTTAGTCATTTATCCATGAAAAATGCAAACAAGAAAAATAATCTGTTGGTCTAACCGCACATCTAGGGATCATGGTTGATAAGTGTATAAAGTTTGGTGAAGCTAGCATGAAAAGTGTAAGATGATATGGTCTCGACAAAGGACTTGGTCATAAAGTCACTGTTTGAGTCATGTTTCCATGGAAACCGCAAAAAATAAAGATAATTTGTTGGTCTAACCTTCAAAAGGCCTATCTGGGGATCACGGTTGATAATTGTATGAAGTTTAGTGAAGCTAGCATGAATAGTTTAGGAAATATGCTCTCGACAAAGGAATTGGTCCGAATCACTGTTTTAGTTATGTTTCCATGTAAACCGCAAAAATAAAATAAAATTGTGGGTCTAACCCTGGAAAGGTACATTTAGGGATCTTGGTTGATATGTTTATGAAGTTTGGTGAAGCTAGCATGTATAGTTTAGGCGATATGCTCCGGACAAAGAACTTGGTCATAAAGTCACTGTTTTGGTCATGTTTCCATCGAAACCGCAAAAAAATAAAAATAATTTGTTGGTCTAACCCTCAAAAGGCACATCTAGGGATCATGGTTGATAAGTGTATGAAGTTTGGTGAAACTAGCATGTATAGTTTAGGAGATATGCTCCGGACAAAGGACTTGGTCATAAAGTCACTGTTTTGGTCATGTTTCTATGGAAACCACAAAAAATAAAAATAATTTGTTGGTCTAACCCTCAAAAGGCACATCTAGGGATCATGGTTGATAAGTGTATGTAGTTTGGTGAAGCTAGCATGTATAGTTTAGGAGATATGCTCCGGACAAAGGACTTGGTCATAAAGTCACTATTTTGGTCATGTTTCCATGGAAACCGCAAAAAATAAAAATAATTTGTTGGTCTAACTCTCAAAAGGCACATTTAGGGATCATGGTTGATAAGTGTATGAAGTTTGGTGAAGCTAGCATGTATAGTTTAGGAGATATGCTCCGGACAAAGGACTTGGTCATAAAGTCACTGTTTTAGTCATGTTTCCATGGAAACCGCAAAAAGTAAAAATAATTTGTTGGTCTAACCCTCAAAAGGCACATCTAGGGATCATGGTTGATAAGTGTATGAAGTTTGGTGAAGCTAGCATGAATAGTTTGGGAGATATGCTCCGGACAAACTTTTGTGACAGACGGACAGACGGACGGACGGACGGACAGAATGACCGCTATATACCCCCGCTTACGCTGTAAGGCGGGGGTATAATTATATTTTATTGACTAGCCCCAATTAATTTTCAATTTCTAGAATTATTCCAGTTGATAAACCAGTCACTGTTGAAAGGAACAAACACTTCACACTTAATGCAGACTTATGGCAAATGTATAAATGCAGACAAAATTTTGTCAAATAATTATTGAAAGTTTTATCATGACTGCTAGTGTAAGTAAAACACCAGATTTATGAACTCTGACCAGGGAAGAAACAAAGTTTGCTCAACTATTCAGCGTCTGACCTGCTTAATTGTTCATGAGCTGTGATTCAAGTAGATTTGCCTCTTAGGTTTGATTTCTTATTCACCTGTTGAAATTCAGACACACTTTTGGTGTCCAATAATTATTAATTTGTTTTATCATCACTGCTAGTGTCAGTAAATCATGTCATTTTATGAACTCTCAACTAAAACATAGGTGTGTGACGATATATTGTTACATTCATGAATATTTTGCCTGAAAATCAGAGGATTTATAAACATTAATGTTTCATTTTGTCAAAATCTTGAAATAGTGTATCGTATCGAATCGTATTGCTATGAGATATCATGATACATATCCAATCGTGAAAAATCTGTATCGTCACACCTCTACTAAAAGGAAACAAAGGTTGCCAGATATAATAAACCAACATATTTTCAACTGACCTGATGTTGGACGAGAGCTGCGAACTTGACATGAAGGTGGGCAGAGAACCAGTAGCCTGGTTTGAGGGTATGAAGTAGCTCCTCGGCCGCCGGGCTCCCCAGGGAGTTGTTCTCTATCTCCTCCTTGAAGAAGTTCTTCTTGCGAACCAGCTCGTCCACGTCCCCATAGTGGTACACCCCTCGTGGCCAGTCGTGAGACAGAACAATATCAATAGGACGGGACAGCTGTAATATAGAATAGTTTCTTACACTATACAGATTACAGATTTCAACATCCTCATAACTAACGTTACGCTAACTCCACTAATCTGTACCCTGGACTCGCATGGCCCGACTTGGGATATAGCCAATCAAATCATTTCTGGTCACCTTATCAATAAATTTTTAACGAGAAAATGTTGTACTACTGTATTATTGAAGGTTTGTGTCACCCTTTTCAGTGATAGAGATATGTTTAAGTTCCTACATGCAAGCAGAGCTTGTAGTTTTTAAAAATTTACCAGCCCTCCTAGCATTGGACAAGCCCTGCAAAGTGAAAATAGTAAGTATCTAATAAATCATACAAGCCAGCCGCGTTTGCTGACATCTTCCTGAGCAAGCCAAATCTGGCAGTTACAAGCAATTGGCAGGCGGATGGGCACCATTTTGAACACTGACCGAATGTTAATTAATAAAATCAGGAACATTGGCTTCTGTAGCTCATTGGACCAAAATCTTGCATGTCATGTTAGGAAAAATAAACATGAAAAAGAATAAAATTCTGCAACTGCATCAAAACTTCTAGACAAAAACAGAGCAAATTATGAAAAGTTAGACCCTCTCACTTCTAGAGTCACAAACAATTGTTGTACAACAAACTGCTTTCACAACCTCCTCCCTGTTAAGTACTACAAGTAAGATTAAAGCATTCAAGAAATGTAGAATTCAAGTAATAGCTTTTAACAATTTTAATGTTTTGACATGAATACAGCCTTTGTTTTGTTAACATAACCTTTGTTTACATTTTGACATATTCTTAACTTTTTGTCAATGGAACAAGAATCCTTTTTCTTTGTGAAAAGAAAACCAAACAGGAACCATTTGATATCATGCACTGTGTATTTTGAAAGGATGAGAAGAATTTCACCTGTTTGAGTCTAAACACTTCCAGGTTCCTCACGTGGTACACAGATCTCTTGGTTGATTCGTTGTACGGAGGCCTCTCAAAGTGACCTCTTTGGAAATCTTTGCCCTTGAATATTCCGGAGAGGCCAGCGATCCTGACGCCTCCCACCTGCACAACACCTGCGTAACCTGCAGCGGACAATCAATAATCTACCTTAATCAGTCTCGGTCCAGACACTTAAAACCCACACTATCCCATGATACCTCTTTCTTTTTTAATAATGCTGCAAAGTTTTCCATGACAAACCTTCCAAGATTTGAATGTGTAAACATGAATTAAATGTCACAAATTTTGAAAAATAATCATAATAAAAGATCATGGTAAACAGATGGATCTTTCACAAGAAACACAAAATCAATGAATTTTACATGACTTCATAAATGTATGATAATTTTCCAAACCTTTCAAGGCTTGGAATTTTATTTTTGCTTTTCCACGACTTTTTGAGGTTTTAGATGACCTGTATGAAAACTTCTTGTTCAACCTAAGAACAGGCCACAGCCTTTTAAAGTGCCCTATTAAATATGAAAGCACATCCTCTCAAACTCATCAGTTACGTCAAATAATAGTGCTCCATTGTTGTGTCTTATCAGTATCCCTAAGATCAATCTTTTAATATGATGTGAAGCAACCTACCCATATAGTAGATATTCGGAGCCACCCAACCCCCATATGGCAGTTCCTGCAGATAGTTAGAAGCTTCATGGTTTCCTCCGATGAAGATCGTCAGAACAGGAGCCACTTTTTCACCTGAGTAGTACCTGTAGGATAAAATTGTTTTTGAATTCATGTTCATGAATATTCATTCAAGTACATGTCAAATTACATGAAATATTAGTGTGATATATATATGCTGTTTGATCAATGAGAAGTACGATCAACGAAATGAAAAACTATTTTTGTTAATGCAATCTTGTATCAGTGAAACGAAGCGATTTAATTAGCATATCTGTCATTTTGCTGTATATATATTTGTAAATCAATTATGTACAGTTTAAGGAGAGGGTATTTTAAGCTGGACAACTTGTTCTCAATCCTTTTCCAAGTGAATAAAATGTTTTAACCAAACCATCAACAAAAACATTGACACAGTCATGCTTGTAAACTTTGACCCAACACTACATAGCCTACATCCGAGGAGTCATTGAGTGACAATCAAATGTTTGTTACCTATAGGATGAGTAGTGACATATTTTCATTATGAGCACATGTGCACATATCACTTTTGCCTATCAATGATCAGGGGTCGAAATTAGTCCTATTGGGGTACTAGCCATTTGGACTAGTGCATTCCTGTGAGCACTAGCCCAAAGACATTCTGACTAGCCAAATATACCGATTTAATCATATTTGTTCAATTTCAACTAGTCCTTCAGACTATCAATGATTGCATTTTATAAGCCCAGCATCTTTTTCACTAGCCATGCGAACCCTGACGATTGTTGAAGCGTGACTCTCAGCATATTTACATCTGTGACGTCATTAATCCATTTTTCAGGTCATACAAAAATTCACACTCTTTTCGTAAAAGTCATGACCAAAAATAACCACTAGCCCGGTAGCCCGATGCTAGTTAAAATTTGCCTGGGCAAGTAGAAAATAAGTAATGATAGCCCGGTTGGCTAGTGTGGATTCACTGGATTGGTATATATCAAAAATATTTTGACTTCTTTTCCTTTAGTTTTTAATTCAGTTACCATTTTGTGTCAGTTTTCGGTCACCCCCATCACATGCCAAGAACCCTTTAGCAGATATGTGTTCGATTTTAAAACAATGAATGTCAGAAAACATTTTTTATTTTTACTTGATTGGGCTAGTAATTTTTCTTTTGGGCTAGTAACTTTGAAAACTTTCTATCCCGGAAAAATCGTTTCATACACTGGTTGCACGGCTACATCTGAGGAAAACTTACTTATAGAAAGTGTTGAGCCTCTGGTACTTCACTGGAACAGCCATAGATTGGAGGTCAGCTTTGTTTCTAACCGACTGGAAGTCTCCACAGATAAGGAGAAGATCAACGCTGATGTTGTTCTTCTTTTCCAGATGCTGAACAGTCTCGTAGATCTTGTCCAGTTCCCCATGGCAACACCCTTCAACGGCAATCTTCATCCTTTCTTGATCAGAGCTTCAGTGTCGATATAAATCAAGTTACCTTAGAGAAAAGAACAAAACTTGTCAACCTTATATTAACTGATTTTACTCTCAAATGGATACTTTTTTCTTTAGTCATTTCAGTTGATAACAAGTAGTGTAAAATATCTGAAACATGTGCCAAGCGTTTCATAGCAAAATTTTGGGAACTATATAGTATATATAGAGCTAGATTTAGTTGTTCAGACATTAAACTGAAATATTTACTTGATAAATCTTTGTGTTTAAACAGAGAAGTACACAATGAATAATTTAACCACGTATGATCTACAATTTGTTTGAAATGAATTTGTTCTCATTGAATAAGGGACTCAGTTATCGGCACTTGGAGTTACATTTATGATTTTGACATCCGCAAATAGACCTTATTATCTTGATAACTTCGTGAACGCCATATCATTCAATTGCAATTTTAGGTTAGACAGATGGGTTACCTAATGCAGTATAGCTGCAAGTAAATTAAGGCTTATGCTTAGTACAAGCTTCTGTGTTATGAAGTAATAAATTCTCTAGGTTGAACGCACACACAAAGTTTTCTAGAATACCCAGAAGCGATGTGACTTTTTTTATATCAAGAAGTTATTTCTCTTTCCTATGTAAATATATACTCAAAATCGAGGAGAAATTCCATTTCCATGTACAAAATTCACATAGGCTAGTGTTGAGAAGATGAATAAAATAAGATTAAGTTTGGGAACTAAATGGTCACATTTGTACAGAAATTGTGCAGAAAAAAGGTTGAAGTCCCTAATAATTTCTGAACTAACAATCAATGTCAAAATAAAAGACAAACCTTCTTAATTATTCATATCTAAGTCTGATAAAACAACTAAAGTTGACATCCCAAAGAGTAAAAGCACATTTTGAAAAGAGTGCAGGAAACGAACCACTTTTCGTTAATTTCCGCACAAATTTTACGACAACCTATGAACTTTATAACCCAAGATTTTGGTAGCACGTCTTTTTTCTCTATTCATACACAACTGTTGATCACTTTTGAATATCTTTCATTGATATAGATCAAAATAGATCTATAATGAAAATATTTATTTTTGTTTACGACAACCAGAAACAAGCACCTGTTGAGGCTGAACAATATTTCGGAGACATATTTGCTAATTCGTTGAAAATGATCCCTTCAGACATGGTATGCTGATGATTGTGTGCAGAAAGATGTTATATGGTCTTGGTGTTATTTATGAACAATTAGTTTTAGAGATAAGCTGAGATGTTGTTGATATTTTCGCCTGGACCAAACAGACCAGACAGCAGCTGGTTTTGGCTCTGTAATATCTAATGATATAATCTGTAATCTCTGACAGTTGGATATTTGGCTTTCAGTCAACTGTTCAGGCATGCTCAAACTATTCCTTTGCATTATGATAAAGCGTAGTTTATCTTAGCTGAATGAATGACAAGTCTGTTGTTGCAGACGATGAAGGCAATATTATGGATATACAACTTCTTTATTCAGGTTTACGACGTTTCGACATAGATACTAATGTCATCCTCAAGCAAGTGGTGCATGATATTGCCTTCATCGTCTCGTCATGGTAACTTCTAGAATGCCCATCAGAGAAGTCAAGACTGTTACTCCAAAGCTACTTACGGCCGTAACATTGAGAGAAATAGAATGTGTTGGAGGTCCTGAAGATATTCTTGACCATTTTAAAAACATTTTTCTTTCTTTCAACAACTCATGGTTCTTTACATATTGCAGATAACAGGCAGGGAGTTCACAGAGTTTGTAAATACACAAAATCTAACCTCATTTAAAAGAGACACTACAATTATGCTACAAGCCAATTTCATCTAAATGCTGGCACAAGGAATTATATATATATACATACTCTTTCTTAAAGACCTCCTCTTCATTTGTGTATATTTTCTACTTGTCAGTGTAACTCTCCTTTTGAGGAATAAAGAATATTATTATTTATAATCCAGGAGGTGGACGGCAGCAGAGGTGCCCTGGAAATCATCTTCTCAGAGGAGTCCGACAAATGGATCGAAGCTGTCAAGTATGAAACTTCTTAACCCTTTACCTACAGGTCCTTGATTCTGGAATATCTTTTCGAAACTGGTGGAAGGTTCATAGTTTTGCTTGATGCAAATGACTGTAACGTTAATTGTGATCCCTGACTACTCACGGAGTGGCTCTTTAATTCTCTACCTGCGGGTCCCAGAATAATTCAATATTTTTGGTTATCTTTTCGAAATTGGTGGAAAGTTTATGGTTTTGCTTTCATGCAGATGACTGTAACGTTGGGATATGTGACCCCTGACAGCTCACAGAGTGGCTCATTAACTCTTTACCTGCAGGTCACAGAAATTTTCTTGGTTATCTTTTCCAAACTGGTGGAAAGTTTATAGTTTTGCTTTCATTCAAATGGTTGTAACATTGGGAAATGTGACCCCTGACAGCTCACAGAGTGGCTCATTAATAACTCTTTACCTGCAGGTCCAAGAATTTTTCTTGGTTATCTTTTTCAAACTGGTGGCAGGTTTTTAGTTATGATTTCATACAATTGACTGTTGGGAATAATTTTTACTAACTATTTGTGGGTTAACTAAGTGTTAAAATCTTGACTATTTAACTGACAAATCTTCAAATTGAGATCGTTGCCCCCAGTCTTTTGCACCTCTAATGCATTTAAAACATTAATATATGTTTGGAATTCTTCATTTCCTTGCATTGTTGTGTTGATAGTATTTATGTGCATCATTAATGTTTCAGTAATATGAAAAATCTCGTAATTGGAAACAACAAACAGAAGACAAACCTAATAAGTAATGGAGTGATTCCAAGGTGAGAGGTTATGAATGAAATATATAAATGCATTAATAGGAATTTTGAATGTTTTTTTTATGACATAAACTCTCATTAATCTGTCATTACTTTTAAAACCATAGCTTACTATTTTCATTGTTGATAAGAAGATTACCGGTAATCATTTCACATCCTCTTCAGTACAATTGATAATAATATAGGCATGATCTCTCATTGATTAAAAAATATGAATGAATATACAATATTATTTTCACATATGAAATGGCATATTTGAGCTCTGCCCTAAATTTTCTGCAGTTTATGATAGAAACATGAGTCTCAATCAGAGAATGTATTTTATCACAAACATTTAGCCACAAATGCTGCAATATCTAACAACAAGAGAATGTTTCTTATCACAAACTTTCTGCTACAGCTAATAATACAGCAAGAATAATTCCTAATGACTAGTAATGCACAGACCATTAAAAAAGGTTTTATTGATCTTTTGTAGATAAAGCAAGTATGATTCCTAATGAGTAATGAATTATCTGCTAGAAATGTATGAATATGATATAGATGATGAGTCGTATACGGTATAGGCTCTTAGAAGACATTTGTATCAGCCAAAGTACTATGAAAATCCTTTATTGATAATTGATTGACAGAAGGTCTCGATTATCGATCATGCCCATAAGGGTCGATTCCCAACACTACTAATGAATAGAGAATGTGTAATCACATGTACTCCGCTCCAGATTGCTGCAGTGGATGATAGACGAAGCGTCTCCCATAGAACTGAGGACCGAGTGTGCTGTAGTCCTTGGCAGTCTCGCTAAGGGAACGGATTCCAACATCCAGTCACTGGTCGACGCAGGCTGCGTCTCTGTTCTACTCAAGGGTACCTGGCACATCTTCAGCATTTTCAACTTAAACTAATAGCTAATTTGACAGCTTTTTAAAATGTTTATAATGTATAGAGTTAACGTTAATAATGGACCAGTGAATTTGGTCAATACCTGTTTTCTGGACAAGAGAAAAACAATATTGACCTCAGATTTTGTCCTTGGTCAATATTGTTTTTCTTTGGACTATAAAAACAGGTATCAACCCCATCACCAGTCTGTTTTGGTATAGTCTTTTAAATTGCTTTACAATTCATTGTAAATAGTTTTACACTACAGTTGGTAGTCTTTGAAATGAATAATCTTGCTGCACAGGTATCGGTCAAGATCCAGATGTTTTAATATGTGTTTGTATCAATTACCATTGTTTTCAGGCCTCTCCAACCAGAACTTGAAATATGTTGAAGCATGTTTGCGCTGTCTCCGAACAATATTCCTCTGCAATACAACAGCAATAGATCTTGTTTACCAGGTAAAGTTATCAAATTATCCAATTTCTTAGTTCTGCAAAAAAAATTTTTTACACTGCATACATTGCATAGGGTCTTATTGACTGTAACTGTCCATATTCCCATTAGTAACTTGCTTGATATTGAAACAAGAACCTGTGACCAAACGTCATATACCCTGAATAAGGAATGTGTTAACTTATCCATAAATTTCTTTTAATTCTTCTTATTGAAAATGCCTCTCAAAGAAGCTGAATGTACTGTCTGAGAAAGGGAGGCAATCCTGTCCATGCATGAAATTCAAGGGAAACTAAGAGGTTCATAACAGTATTTGACATGGAAGTGTATCTTGTTTCCCAAAAGGATTTTATGATGCCTCTCAAATAAGCTGAATGAAATGTCTGAGAAAGGGAGGCAATCCTGTCAAAGCTTTAAGTTGTAGAAGGGAAACTAAGCGGTTCACTACTGTATTTGACATTTCAGTGTATTTTGTTTCCCAAAAGAATTTTATAATGCCTCTCAAAGAAGCTGAATGTACTGTCTGAGAAAGGGAGGCAATCCTGTTAAAGCTAAGTTGTAGGAGGGGAATTAAGAGGTTCATAACAGTATTTGACATTAAAGTGTATTTTGTTTCCCAAAAGGATTTTATGATGCCTCTCAAAGAAGTCGAATGTAATGTCAGAGAAAGGGAGGCAATCCTGTCCAAGCTAGTTTGTAGGGGGAACTAAAAGGTTCATAGCAGTATTTATAATTTGACATTGGCAAGTATTTTGTTTCCAAAAGGATGCCACAATCATCCCGCACCTGATCAACATCCTGTCCAAGTCTGTGTGTACCCAGGAGTGCATCACCACCATCTTCGCCCATTGTTGTAAGGTAGGGTGGCTTCTCTATTCTCTCCTCGATATTATCGTCAAGCTTTGATAACTGCTGTACCCAGTTCAAAAAGAAATAAAGCATGACTGTCTGTGACACAATATATTGTTGAAAATAACCAATGCTGTACCTTAAAAAAGTAATAAAAATAAATAAAAATAAATAAATAAATGCTCATTAGTCTACTACTCAAACCATGATCTCTGTCTATCGTCCAATGATCTTCTGAGGTATGTTCTGAATTAACTCCTCTATTAATTGTCAGTTATTGCATTTTCCCTATTAAATTGCAACAAGGTAATGATGATTGTCTACAATATCTTTTATGAAGTTCATGAATGAAATTAAGAAAAATATTAATTATTTCTACATTAAAGTTATATATCTTTTGAATGCTGTTGGTATTTGTGGGATTTTCATCATGCCGATGTTTAATCTGTTAACAGACTGTTGAGCACCAAGACACGCTGTGTAGAAACGGAGCTGTCGCGGCAATGGCTCCCCTCCTCTGCTCAGATATATACAAGGTAAATGTCACTTGAAGAAATATTCACAAACTTCAAGTCATTGCTGATTTGATGAAATCTGAGAATCAGGATTTATTATTTATCCAAATGATTTAATTTTTAGCTCATCTGGCCTGTAAGGCCCGATGGGCTTATGGCATGGCATGGTGTCCGGCGTCCGTCCGTCCGTCCGTCCATCCGTCCATCTGTCCGTAAACTTTGTGGAATTTCGACTTCTTCTCCAGAACCATAAGGCCTAGAAAACTTAAACTTGGTGTACAGACTCCTTGACTAGTGAGGATTATAAATTGTAGCTTTGGTGGCCCTGTGGCCCCTAATAAGGGCCACAGGGGCCACGCCCTAAAAAGCTATTTTCATCTTCTTCTCCAGAACCATAAGGCCTAGAAAGCTGAAACTTTGTGTACAGACTCCTTGACTAGTAAGATTATAAATTGTAGCTTTGGTGGCCCTGTGACCCCTAATAAGGGCCACAGGTGCCACGCCCTAAAAAGCTATTTTCATCTTCTTCTCCAGAACCATAAGGCCTAGAAAACTGAAACTTTGTGTACAGACTCCTTGACTAGTGAGGATTATAAATTGTAGCTTTGGTGGCCCTGTGGCCCCTAATAAGGGCCACAGGGGCCACGCCCTAAAAAGCTATTTTCATCTTCTTCTCCAGAACCATAAGGCCTAGAAAGCTGAAACTTTGTGTACAGACTCCTTGACTAGTAAGATTATAAATTGTAGCTTTGGTGGCCCTGTGGCCACTAATAAGGGCCACAGGGGCCACGCCCTAAAAAGCTATTTTCATCTTCTTCTCCAGAACCATAAGGCCTAGAAAACTGAAACTTTGTGTACAGACTTCTTGACTAGTGAGGATTATAAATTGTAGCTTTGGTGGCCCTGTGTCCCCTAATAAGGGTCACAGGGGCCACACCCTAAAAACATATATTCATCTTCTTCTCCAGAACAATAAGGCCTAGAAAGCTTAAACATAGTGTACAGACTCCTTGACTAGTGAAGATTAATAATTGTAGATTTTGTGACCCTGTAGCCCCTACTAAGGGGGGAAACACATTGGCCACACCCTAAAGCAAAATCAAATATACAGCCTGATGAGCTACAGAGCCAATGGCTCTATTTTTTATGAATAAATGATCATTCATTAATCTGCCTGTCCCTTAGTTTGCCTGTTTTACATCCAGTCAGGTTTGGGTGCATTGCTACACTAAGTTTCAGTGTAGTACCGCCCATGGATTGCTAGTTCCAGTCGATGCTCGCAGGTTTCACCGCAATGCATAACTACAAAAGTGTTTTTGGCTTTCCGCTGCAATAACACTAGAAGCCGTGATATAAGTGAAATAATCTTGAAAGCGTTGATAAACCAAATCTCCCCTCACCTCACCTTAATCTGCTCTTATATGTTTTTATCTTACATGCCTTTTTTTCAAAAATGAAAAAAATTATATAATAATTCATATACATTTTGAGTGATGAGATAAGGATGATATTAGAAAGGTGGGTGAGAATATTGCATTGATTTGTAGTAATGATATTATTTCTATTTTGTCTCCAGGTACAGATGCCAACGCTGAAATGTGTTGCTGTGCTCTGTCACCAGAATGAACAGGTCTCACACACAGTAGCATCAGGTGGGTCCTATATTTCAATGTATAAGGCGAGTTTTTTATGCCAGAAATTAGGGGGTCAAAGAAGGGAGTCGCCCAATACACAAGGTCAAAAACTAGAGGCCAAGTGAGGGGTATCTGCCAACCCAACAAGTCAAGCGAGTCGATGTTTACATCGGATGTCCATTACACAATCATCGATGTCATCTCAAATATAGAGAGAAATATGAATGAAAATTCAAAATAACTTATCAATCAAAATTATCCATGTTTGCTGCTAAGATATTGAATAAATAGATTAACATACCTGTTCAGTGGAATGTCTGATTATGTTCAGCAACCTATATTTTTAGCAGGGGTCGTAATTAGTCCAATGCTGTACTAGTCATTTGGACTAGTGAATTCCTGAGAGTACTAGCCAAAACACATTCTAACTAGCCAAATACATCTACATTATCAAAAGAACTTAAAATCTAACTAGTCCTTCGGACTACCAGTCATGACATTTTACGAGCCAAGCATCTTTTTGACTAGCCATTGGCTACCGGGCTAGTGCTAATTTCGAACCCTTTATCTTCAACAAACTCTTATGTTATAAATTATATTCTGATGAGGCCATATTCTTTGGTCATAGAACCCCTTATCTCACAGGTAGTAGTCACAGAAATATTGTTTGTTAAAAGAAAATATTCTAGTAATTCTTGGGCTTATATCTCTTAAATACTTCTAGTCTGACAAAACATTTATGAAAATCATTGTTAACACAGCTAAAGTGTCAATCCCTGTGCAGACACCATCTGTTCAAGGCCATAAACCTCCATACAGGGATGGCATGTTTTAGCTGATCAGCTGAATTCAGCTGTTTTGAGATTTTCCTTACTGTAGTTTGAATCATAAATGACCATTCAAGAACCTAAATATCAAGCATTTCAGCTGTTTTTCAACATCACCATTGTTGTCCATAAAATACAATAAAATTACAATTGTTCTCTGTTTGTGAACCACAGCCACATATAACGGAGAACCGATCACCAAGTTGTTGGCGCGGCTGCTAGCGAGGGACAAGACGTCGGAGATGCAGATGGCTACAGCCAAGTGTATGACCTATCTGTACCGAGGGGGCGCCATCGAGGCTAGTGATCATATCATATCATTGAAGGTAAGTGTCTCACAGATGGCAACAGCCAAGTGTATGACCTATCTGTACCGAGGGGGCGCCATCGAGGCTAGTGATCATATCATATCATTAAAGGTAAGTGTCTCACAGATGGCTACAGCGAAGTGTATGACCTATCTGTACCGAGGGGGCGCCATCGAGGCTAGTGATCATATCATATCATTAAAGGTAAGTGTCTCACAGACGGCTACAGCCAAGTGTATGACCTATCTGTACCGAGGGGGCGCCATCGAGGCTAGTGATCATATCATATCATTAAAGGTAAGTGTCTCAACACTCGTGAGGTTGTTGGTGTATGCTTCGAAATAATTACTTTCCCAAAATTTGTCTTGATAGTTGAGTTATGTGTTCAAAAGAGGGTTGTTGCTCAAATTAATTTCTTTCCAAAGGATTGTCTTGATAGTTGAGAAGCACCTTCTCATGGCAAAAACAAAAATATTGGGGTTATGAAACATTAGAAGATTGTGGGGTATAAAGTACGCAGCTCATTATCTATCCCTTTCTCAAAGTAATCTCAAATAACCATCCGTATGTTCATAAGAGAGCTGTCCCTGTAAACCTCCATCTTCAAAGGAAAAGCATTGTCTTGATAGTCAAGTAGACCCTTCTCAAGGCAAAAACAAAACTATTGGGGTTATGAAACATTAGAAGATTGTAGGGTATAAATACGCAGCTCATTTGCTATCCGTTTCTCAAAGTAATCTCAAATTTTGTCTTTCTCAAACAGTTTGACTTAGAAATTCTTATTATGTTTTATATTCATTCATTAAACGACTTTTAGTTACCGAAAATATAAAATAAATTTGATGACTTTTCTATCAAAAGTCTCGTTGGCAGAAGTTGAGTCTATTGTTTGATATTAAAATACACCAGTGCATATAACACACTGCTGTTGCTAGGAATGTTTGACTTCAGTTTGCATGTTAATTCTCCAGACACTGCCGACACTTGTGCGTATGTGTAAGAAGGACCGTACCTTGGAGGAGAATGTGGAGGGTGCGGAGAATCTAGCGTATCTTATCGAGATCGACCCAGACCTGCAGCGTCTTGCGTCTATCTCCGACCATGTCATCAAGACCCTTGCAGACTATCTCAAGTATGGGGATATTCAACAGATCGGCAATCGCACCCAGAGGAAGGTTGGTTTAAATCATTTGGATATAACGTTTTTGTCGTCCATTTGTTATTCATATAAAATGTTAAAAACATTTTAGTTTCATTGTAATTTTTGCAATGTTTTACAATGGCAAGATGATAAATTTATTGGTTCATTGATAATTATCCACCATGATTGTGATAGTTTAAAATCAAAGACTTTCATTTTCAACCGTTGTATATTTAAAAGTGTACTCTACTATTTAATTTTCAATGGTAAACTTATTATGGCGACAAGCTAGTTGTCAAATTCTTCTTTTCAGGACATTGATTGGGGCAATGAAATGAGGCAAGCAGCGTTTAAGGCTTTTGCATCCCTTGGTGCCAATGATGAAGACATCCGCAAAAAGGTGAATAACTAACTTGCACTGAGCAACATTTATTGATATGTTTTTCTGTTCATACAAATTTCCAGAATTTCTTTATCCTTTACACTTCTCCTCGCAGCAATATAACTGTCCCTGGAGCTCTAACTAAAACAGAGGGACTTCCCCCTTGAAGCACGAACATAATTACATTTTGATGTGAAGTGCGCTCACTATAAGGTAGTTGTATGCATCGTATGGCAGTGTTATATATAGTCCGTGCGACAGTCCTTAAACTGGCTACGTTTTGCCAGGACTGGTTACTTTTGAATCTTTTCAAACATTTTCCTTTATTTTCCCCTAAGGAATTGACTAATTAATTTTCAGTAAAGGCTAGGTTTCCAATCTATTTTATACACTGTGTATGGGTGATTCTGGCATATTGTTCATCTTCAGTATTAAACACTTTTTCTCATTTTAGATAATACAGGGGTTACAGACTTCATATTTGCAAAACGGTATCGAAATGGAAAAAATAGCAAAATCAGGGTTGAAAACTTTGAAATTGTTTTTTATTTGAGGGGAAGAATAAGAACTTTCCTCAACAAAATCATGTAAGAAGATTCTATATATAAATTCTTTTCTTCTTTAGGTAATCTCAACAGAAAATCTAATGGATCACATTCTGCTGGCAATCAACAGCTCAAACATGAAGGTTCAGATTGCAGCCACCAGGTGTCTCCATAGTCTCTCGAGATCTGTTCAACAACTACGTACAACATTTCAGGACCACTCAGTATGGAAACCACTTCTCAAGGTAGGCTCACAATATTACACTCTGTCATATTAAATAATAATCTCCCAGGAATTTTATCCTCAAAAGAGAATTCTTCTACATGCCTTGAAATTAGGTTAGAAATCTATATTAAGATGTTCGAATTACTAAAGGAAAATGTGCATTGCCTTTTCTGTTCTGATGATACAAATTTTAATAAAACTAATTATTTTAGGTAAAATATTTCCGATCTTAACTAAATAGTTAGAATAGTTATTGATAAAGTTCTAATATTGATGAATTAACTTCCAAATTGAATGCCTGTGATTGAACAGGTTACATTAAGATGTAGAGAAATGATTTGTTAAACTAAGGTTTCTACAATACAATTTCTTTGCTGTTAAATTCTAACAACATTCTGATAATAAAGTAAATGTATCTTACACAGGTTCAGTTGACAAGCTTACGAAAGTTGTGTAAACTTTATGTTATGTTGTGTTAAACCACCTTCACATATTTGAATGTTTTCATCAGTGATTATTCCTGGTTACAGATGATGCAGAGTAGTAATGATGAAGCTATCGCCATCGCCTCCTCCACCCTGTGTAACCTGCTGTTAGAGTTCTCACCCAGCAAAGAGGTAACATTCTCTCTCACAGAGAGAGCTCATGTCATGAAATTATGACATCCATCAATCAATCCGTCCACCCATCCATCCACCCATCCATCCATTCCCCCATCCATCCATCCACCCATCTAACCATCTATCCATCAACCCATCCATCCACCCGCTAAACCATCCACCCATCCACCAAACCCATTCCATACATCCACCCACCCATCCATCCACCTATTCATCCATCCACCCATCCATCCATCCACCCATCCAACCATCTATCCATCCACCCATCCACCAAACCCATTCCATATATCCACCCACCCATCCATCCACCTATTCATCCATCCACCCATCCACCAAACCATCCAACCATCAACCCACCCACCCATCCAACCATCCAACCATCCAACCACCCACCCACCCATCCAACCATCCATCCCTCATCCACCCAACCACCCATCCATCCATTAACCCACCCATCCACCAAACCCATTTCCATACATCCATACATCCACCCATCCACCCACCCATCCATCCAACCAACCATCCACCCATCCAACCAACCATCCATTCACCTATCCATCCACCCATTCATCCACCCATCAATCCACCCACCTACTCATCCATCCATATACTCAACCACCTATCCATCCACCCATCCACCCATGCATATTTCACGCTCTCTTAAAAGGTGAGAGATTATGAAGGTGCTCTGATGTTGTGCACAGTGTTGACTGTAACTGTCAAGAGTTCTCACCCAGTAAAGAGGCAATATATTCCCTCCTCACACAGGGAGCTTATGTCATATTATTCTGGTCTAACCTCTGTTGTGATTAAGCAGTTCTCAGTGGTGAGATCTGGATATATAATGACTTAAACTACCCCCTTGGGGGAGAGAAGGGGAGGTAACAAGTAACTCTATTGTCTCATTTAAATACTTGGGCTGCCAAAAATAGGTATTTTAAATAAGTTTTCCGGCATACGGATAAAATTACCAATAATATATTTTGTGGTTCTAGGACATACAAATTTACTTTTAATGTTACACAACTTGTTTCTTAATTGAAAGGATTTGGGAAGTCTATCAACAACTTTTCATAATACAATATTTGTCTATTTTATTTGAATAATATATATATGTCCTACTCTAAAACCATCATAAGATTCAACGTTTCGCTTGCTAAATGCAAGCTTCCTCAAGAATGAAGCAACAAGCTTGAAGCAGAGACATATGTACAGGAGGTGATGAGAGGGATTGGGCTAAGATCAGCCTGTAGGATTGTATTCATTCAATCCATTAGGGTGAACAGTGTTCAGTCTGTATATCCACATAGATTCTGCCAGGTCTAGCTTGGCTTGACTATTGTTGTGGATTTGTTCAAGTATGACACAGAAGTAGTCATGATTGGGCTGATTGAAGTGAGGTGCTACATGGGGTGTTTTGCTCTGCAGATTATGTTTTATATTGTGTCTGTGTCCAGAGAGTCTACTGCTAAACTTCTGTACTGTTTGACCCACATATTGTATTTTGCACTTGGTGTAGGTCAAACAGTAGATGACGAAAGATGAGCTACAGTCCACACTGTCCTTGATGTTATATGATTTGCCTTCAAGATTGGTGACGGTATCTGCAGTGACCATACGTTCACAGCAGGGATGCAGAAATCGGTCTATTTGCCGGACATGTCCGATTGGGAATCCAGTTTGACCGATTGAAAAAGTGACCTGTCGGACATTCAAGGAGTCATTTGACCGATTGAAGATAATCAAAGAATTGCTAAACAAACAGATAAACAAGCCTGAGTTCAGTCTGAGTTGACTAACAAGCAATCAATAAAGGCCGATGAAATGCCCCGCTTGTGTCGGTCATAATTGTAATGAAAACACGAACCGGTCATCAATGAAACAACTAATCCATTCAAACGACATAATTACCTTGTTATCTTTAATTATTGGATCATCTCAGTGTCATGCATTGAGTAAAACAAGTCAATAAGGCCAAACTTTTTTTAAAAAGACATCAAACAACTTCACATCGTTATTTTACATGCTGTTACTATATCCTCCCTCCACTAACTTCACAAACTCCATGCATCGACTTTGCAAGCAAGACTTCATTGACACAGTGTTGGGAGCTTTCATTACTGCAGTTCTCACCCAGCAAAGAGGTAACATTCTCTCTCACAGAGAGAGCTCATGTCATGAAATTATGACATCCATCAATCAATCCGTCCACCCATCCATCCACCCATCCATCCATTCCCCCATCCATCCATCCACCCATCTAACCATCTATCCATCAACCCATCCATCCACCCGCTAAACCATCCACCCATCCACCAAACCCATTCCATACATCCACCCACCCATCCATCCACCTATTCATCCATCCATCCATCCATCCACCCATCCAACCATCTATCCATCCACCCATCCACCAAACCCATTCCATATATCCACCCACCCATCCATCCACCTATTCATCCATCCACCCATCCACCAAACCATCCAACCATCAACCCACCCACCCATCCAACCATCCAACCATCCAACCATCCAACCACCCACCCACCCATCCAACCATCCATCCCTCATCCACCCAACCACCCATCCATCCATTAACCCACCCATCCACCAAACCCATTTCCATACATCCATACATCCACCCATCCACCCACCCATCCATCCAACCAACCATCCACCCATCCAACCAACCATCCATTCACCTATCCATCCACCCATTCATCCACCCATCAATCCACCCACCTACTCATCCATCCATATACTCAACCACCTATCCATCCACCCATCCACCCATGCATATTTCACGCTCTCTTAAAAGGTGAGAGATTATGAAGGTGCTCTGATGTTGTGCACAGTGTTGACTGTAACTGTCAAGAGTTCTCACCCAGTAAAGAGGCAATATATTCCCTCCTCACACAGGGAGCTTATGTCATATTATTCTGGTCTAACCTCTGTTGTGATTAAGCAGTTCTCAGTGGTGAGATCTGGATATATAATGACTTAAACTACCCCCTTGGGGGAGAGAAGGGGAGGTAACAAGTAACTCTATTGTCTCATTTAAATACTTGGGCTGCCAAAAATAGGTATTTTACATAAGTTTTCCGGCATACGGATAAAATTACCAATAATATATTTTGTGGTTCTAGGACATACAAATTTACTTTTAATGTTACACAACTTGTTTCTTAATTGAAAGGATTTGGGAAGTCTATCAACAACTTTTCATAATACAATATTTGTCTATTTTATTTGAATAATATATATATGTCCTACTCTAAAACCATCATAAGATTCAACGTTTCGCTTGCTAAATGCAAGCTTCCTCAAGAATGAAGCAACAAGCTTGAAGCAGAGACATATGTACAGGAGGTGATGAGAGGGATTGGGCTAAGATCAGCCTGTAGGATTGTATTCATTCAATCCATTAGGGTGAACAGTGTTCAGTCTGTATATCCACATAGATTCTGCCAGGTCTAGCTTGGCTTGACTATTGTTGTGGATTTGTTCAAGTATGACACAGAAGTAGTCATGATTGGGCTGATTGAAGTGAGGTGCTACATGGGGTGTTTTGCTCTGCAGATTATGTTTTATATTGTGTCTGTGTCCAGAGAGTCTACTGCTAAACTTCTGTACTGTTTGACCCACATATTGTATTTTGCACTTGGTGTAGGTCAAACAGTAGATGACGAAAGATGAGCTACAGTCCACACTGTCCTTGATGTTATATGATTTGCCTTCAAGATTGGTGACGGTATCTGCAGTGACCATACGTTCACAGCAGGGATGCAGAAATCGGTCTATTTGCCGGACATGTCCGATTGGGAATCCAGTTTGACCGATTGAAAAAGTGACCTGTCGGACATTCAAGGAGTCATTTGACCGATTGAAGATAATCAAAGAATTGCTAAACAAACAGATAAACAAGCCTGAGTTCAGTCTGAGTTGACTAACAAGCAATCAATAAAGGCCGATGAAATGCCCCGCTTGTGTCGGTCATAATTGTAATGAAAACACGAACCGGTCATCAATGAAACAACTAATCCATTCAAACGACATAATTACCTTGTTATCTTTAATTATTGGATCATCTCAGTGTCATGCATTGAGTAAAACAAGTCAATAAGGCCAAACTTTTTTTAAAAAGACATCAAACAACTTCACATCGTTATTTTACATGCTGTTACTATATCCTCCCTCCACTAACTTCACAAACTCCATGCATCGACTTTGCAAGCAAGACTTCATTGACACAGTGTTGGGAGCTTTCATTACTGCAGGGATTACTGCAGTGATAGGGAAACGAAAACAGGCTGATCTGTTGGCAAGTTTGACAGGCTAAAAAAACTTATGCAGTGTGTGTCAAGTAGTTGATATGCATCATAACTTAATAGAATTATATTTAAAACAGCCAAAGTAATTTTATTTTACTCAATGTAATGTATTTTCAGTGTTCTATTTTTGCATTGCATTGCATGCGTTGCTATGAATAGATCTGTACATCGATCGTCTGCTTTCCAGTTAATATTAGATTCTAAGCACCTGGCATTTGTTTACTGAATAACTGACACTATTGAAACTTGATTATTTATTTAAATTATAAACATATTCATATACCTAGGCCTAAACATCATAGTAATAAGTAAATTACTGAGTAATAATTTGAGACTTAAATTTAGTCTATGAAATATTTCCACATGTTCAATCGTGTATTTACGTGACATAAAGCACCAAAATTTATTACAAAATATCATTATTCGTCGACTTATACGTGGAATGTCCGATTGGCAAAAATTTGAATCTGCATCCCTGGTTCACAGGCTTTACATTTAGGACGGAGACATTGTTTACAACCCCAAGCTGTCGTGGTTTGGGTTTTCTGACAAAGTTTATTCACTCGCAGCAGATTACCTAAAGTAGGGTTCTTTCTCTCGGCAATCACCACTTGAGATTCGTTGAGGACTTCAGTCATTCTGTTTTGCAGCACATCCTGGACTGTGGAGCAATCAACATCCTGGCATCTCTCGCTACACGGAGTGAATCATCTCTACGACTCAACGGTGTGTGGGGTTTGATGGTAGGTACCAATCATATTCATACCTACATATGGGGTAGTTCCGCTTCGTTGAATCTCACTCTTACTTGGTAATTTCATGTTAAACTAGTCATTTGAATCTCACCCCGACTTGGTAATTCCATGGGAAACTAGTCATCTGAATCTCATCCAGACTTGGTAATTCCATGGGAAACTAGTCATTTGAATCTCATCCGTGTTACAATCCACCTGATTTGCAGAACATGGCGTTCCAAGCAGACCAGAAAGTAAAGACCCAGATTGTGGAGACCCTTGGATCGGACCAGCTCTTCTGCCTGCTCTCCGACTCAGACCCAAACATCTTGATGAAGACCCTCGGTCTGCTCAGGAATCTTCTGTCTAACAAACCTGTAGGTTTGAAATTTCAGACGTGCCAAGTAGGTTAAAGTTTTCTTGTGATGTTCCTCCTCTTCTGTGACGTACGTTGTCTGGCTCTGGGACCCTCTAATACATGCATTCCACCTCTTCATTGCATGCCTTGTCATCTCCGCCGCTCTTCCTGTTGCTATGGTGACGCTGGTTGCTATGGTGATTTTGGTCATCGTTGAAAAATTTGCATGCAGACAGCGAAGATGCGAGATAGCACTTTCTGTTGATCATATTGTTTTAATTTAAGGTCTTGGTTGTATTGGTTCATTCATTGTTGACTCTTGGTGACAATTCTATAGAATAAGCTAAGATGATTCTGTTGGACTTTCGTATGATTGACCAATAATGATATTATATCATATGATTTTATTATTATTTAACACGATTGGCAAGATTGATATGTTAAGCTAGTTCATCCTGATTATCTACGATAGATATGACAACGTGATAATATTTATTTTACAAGAAAAAAATTTACTAGTTGTTACATCATAGAAAAAGAATATCCACATTCAGAGAAATTTGGACTAATGATATTAGTGAGTCTTTTAAAAGAATAGGAAGAAGTTGAAAGCTAAAAACGTTGTGAATTTATTTTCCTAGTTCAGGTTACACAGTTATGTACTTGTTGCCAACCAATCAGATTTCTATAAATTCATCTTAGGGATTTAAATCATCATGGGAAAGTTTTAACCAGATCAGTGTTGTTGGTAAAGATGTATTGGCCGTCCAGAGCTTAAAGAGCCACTCCGTGAGTTGTCAAGGATCATATATGCCAAAGTTTACAAATAGTGTAATCAATTGCACGTCAATCAGTCTAATGTAATTTTGGAACCTTATCTTAAGCAATCAGAATGAAAGTTATCTGGTTGATCATGTTTGATTCATGTAAGTTGGACGTTTAAATTTGGCTTTTGCAAATATATATGACTGTTTTAAAAATTTAATTGAAAACAAGTTTTTATCATATAATTGGCATTTGGGGATGTATAAGTCAGATATTTTGAATCAATATCATGAATTATGCCATTGATGTTTATATCAAAGTAAAACGGTATGTGATGAAAATCACGGAGTGGTTCTTTAAGTTTAGAGATAATGACGGTACCGTGTTGTGTACAGAGTGTAGACTGATACACTCACACAAGAGATGAAAGGATGTACTTAATGTTACAGCACATCGACAACATTATGAACGTGTACGGGAACCAGGTCATGCAGGCCGTCGTCTTCATCCTGGAGGGAGATCACTCTATTGAGGTCAAGGAACAGGTGAGGTTTGTTCAGGGTCTTCAGATCAGGTGAGGCTGAGGTCTGTTCAGGGTCTTCAGATCAGGTGAGGCTGAGGTCTGTTAGGGTCTTCAGATCAGGTGAGGCTGAGGTCTGTTCAGGGTCTTTAGATCAAGTGAGGCTGAGGTCTGTTCAGGGTCTATAGATCAAGTGAGGCTGAGGTCTGTTCAGGGTCTTCAGATCAGGTGAGGCTGAGGTCTGTTCGGGGTCTTTAGATCAGTGTTACAAGTTTCTGCTTCTCCGTCAGTCAAGGCTGCTTTAATTAAGTAGGGGGCGGGATAGCGCAGTGGTAAGAGCATTCAGCTTCGCATCCAAAGGTCTTTGGTTCTAATCCCCCCAGGGGCAACTTTGCGGTAGAGAACTGTTCTACATGCAGTCAGGTTTAAAAGCATTGCTACGCTGAATTTCTGTGCAGTACCAACCATGGTTTGCCAGTTCCAGCAATTGCTCTCAGGTTTCACCCTAATGCATAGCTGAAATAGCATTGGCCTGCAATAATACTAACAGCCGTGATATAAGTGACATACTCTTGATAGCGGTGTTTAACTCCATATCACCTCACCGCTTAAATTAAGCAGTAGATATTTGTTTTAGTGGTCAGCAACCATGCTCAGCATCAAAAGATGATGTTTGAACACAAAATTTAACATGATGGCTTTAGTAAGGGAAGTACTCAATTAAATTAATTAATTGTCATAGTAAATTTTGTGATTGTATATACAATGTGTTTCAGACATTATGTATCCTGGCTAACATAGCTGATGGTGACCGGGCAAAGGATGTCATCATGGCTAACGAAGATGTTCTGAAGAAACTAATGTCATACATGGTTGTATACTGATAAATTTTGGTCTTCTGTTAACTTTGTCACCTTTAAATTGTCAACTTGTAAGCCATGTAATGAAATAATAAAGGTACATTGGTTTGCATCCTCGATAATCCAGCGCTTTCGTTCCGATAAATCTACACTACAAGCCCTGGAAAACTTTATGAGGTTTTACCTTGAACAAAATTTTCTCCCGTTGCAATGACTCAGCAAAATGCTTACTTGATTAGTCGAGTTGTTTACGCAAGTAGTGTCTGCGTTTCGTTTCTGATTGGATAAACTTGGATGCAAAGGGTGGTCTTTGGTTTGAGGTAAAACCTTGTAAAGTTTTCCAGGGCTTGTAGTGTAGATTTATCGGAACGAAGCGCTGGATAATCGAGGATGATTGGTTTGATGGCCTTTGAAGTTAAATCTGTTCTTGTCATGTCCAAAAATATAAACTTTATAAACTAATAATATAAATTCTGAATTTTCCTAACGTTTTATCTATTGAAGAATTTCATGGCTTGTAGGGTTGGAAGGGTAAATGATAACTTTCATAAGAATTATTTTAATAAATAAAGTATTTGATTTCTCTGTTTACAGGCTCACAGTAATGTCAAACTACAAATAGCTGCAACGTTCTGCATCTCAAATCTTGTTTGTAGCGATGAGGAAGGTAAATATTGGTTTGATATGATGTTATTTATGTATTTCGCTTGACTCACCATAAATTGAATGCAAAAAGTGTTAGACAAAATCCTGGTGTTGTGACCATCATTGTTCTTATTTTCAGTCTTTACTCTGTGAGGGTATGACACATCAATCTTTATGTTAGATATCATCTTTATTTCTAGATTCCAGTATTTGCCATTAATTTCAAATAATTTGATCCAACCTGAAATATTGTCTAAACAGTGCTTGAATAAAATTCTATCATCCTAAAGGTCATTTATGCTAATTTTAAGAAGGACATTATGTGTCTATTGCCTCAGTCTGATTAAAATTGACCATGTTTTGAGGGAATCAAAGTAAAAATATGTATCAGGGCTTTCCTCTCCATAACGACAAGAAAGCACACAAGCTAGGCGCTTGTTCAACACCAGTTTAGAAAGAGAAAACCTAGTCGTAAGCAGAGCAATCACATCATCCCTTTCAAATACCAACATGGTGGCAATCTTGTAAAAATGGATTTCACAGGAGTTATGTTCCCCTAACTCTAATATTGAAAGCTTTTGCTGCCGTCCTTGCCATTGGCTAGATCAGCTAACATCAGAACATGCGGGTAATATGGGTGCCTTCAATGAAGGAGAGGAAAGCCGGGCTGGGTGAGTTTCGAAACCGACATGGGACAATATTTTAAAAAAAAATTTCCACAGTCAATTTTAATCAGACTGCCATCACCTGTCACAAGAATACATTCCCATCCTCAAAGTCACTGATAACATTTAATAAAAGACTTAAATGTGTCACCTCCAGGAGCGTTTAACCGACAAGCTCGTCTGAGAGACCTGGGAGTCCAGAAGCTTCTCCAGCAACTCCTCAGTACACAGGATGCAACTTTGTTTGAAAAGTGAGTCAAGTATAGTCAAAATGCTCAGCATTTTTCTTGCTCTTTTATTAGCAGCCCCGTCTAAGGACGGGGCTGCTATCAGTTTTTGTGAAGTTTCCATAGCCGCCGCCGCCGCCGCCGCCGCCGCCGCCGCCGCCGCACTCGTACTGCTAGCTATAACTTTTTTCCCCTAAGCTTTCCAGAACTCTTATTCATACCTTACTCCTCATACCTCGGGGGAACGATTTGGACATGTTCACTTTCAAGGTCAAAGGTCAAGGTCACGAGCTATGTATTCACACTAAGAATTCCTTGTAAACGCGATAACTTGAAAAGTTTTTGTGCTATGAAGCTCTAACTTGGTATATATCATCCTTGGAAAAGTAAAAAAATTTGAAAAGGTTTTGGCTACAATCCGTCAAAGGTCAAGGTCACAGCAAGGTCATGACGTAAGCATGTTTTAGCGAAAATGCTTTATTTTAACTATGAACACTTTTAATCAATACATGATTGTTATACTCAAAAAAAAGTGTTCAATGATTGTGTGACCTTGAAGGTCAAAGGTCAAGGTCATGAGATATGAGTTATTACAAAATGCACTAAATTGGGGTATAACTTTATCCCATTTAGCTTTTCAGAACTCATGAACATGTCTAAATGTTAATACTTCCAGGGAATCATTATGACATGTTCACTTTCAAGTTCAAAGGTCAAGGTCACGAGTTATAAAATCACCACAAAATTCTTTGTAAACACGGTAACTTGAAAAGTTTTTGTCCTATGAAGCTCTAACTTGGTATATATCATCCTTGGAAAAGTAAAAATTTTTGAAAAGGTTTCGGCTACAATCTGTCAAAGGTCAAGGTCACAGTAAGGTCATGACTTAAGCATGGTTTAGCGAAAATGCTTAATTTTAACTATGATCACTTTTAATCAATACATGATTGTTATACTCAATAAAAAGTGTTCAATTATTGTGTGACCTTGAAGGTCAAAGGTCAAGGTCATGAGATATGAGTTATTGCAATTCCTTCTAAACACAATAACTTGAAAAGTTTTTGTGCTATGAAGTTTAGATTTTGTATATATTATCTCTTGAGAAGTTCAACATTTTCAAAAAGTTTTGGGTACTAATTGTCGAAGGTCAAGGTCACAGCAAGGTCAACATATATGGAGAAAATGGATTAATTGTATTTTTAACACTTTATTTCATTACAATAATGTTATACTCAATGAAATGTGTTCATTGATTGTGTGACCTTGAGTGTCAAAGGTCAAGGTCACGAGAAAATTCCCAATTTGGTGAGGCCTGTAAAAGGCGGAACAGGGTAAGGCGAAACCCAAAGTTCCGGGGCTGCTCTGCTTTTGCGGTATCCCGCAAACGCTAATCTAGTTTTCATATAAGATGAGTTTTGTTTAAATATTCGGCAAGATAAATTTGTTATACCATTCAGATGCGGGGGGGCAAAGGAATATATCAGCCTCTATCTTGGTGTTATGCAACTCAGCTTCGAATGTTATCCCTATGTTCCCCGCATCTGAATGGTATAACTTATTTCATCCTCCCTCATGTAAGAATCTCCATCTCGGATTGGTCCACGTGACCCTTGGTATTATGCAACTCACCTTCATCTCATCACGTAACACCAAGCTAGAAGCTGATATATCCCCATATCCCCCACATCTGAATGGTATAACTTATTGTATATTATTATTCATCATGTATCAGCTCATCCAGGGAAGATTCATACTCTTGGATTCATTTTGACACTTTACACTTCTTGATTTTCAGAGTGAAGACAGCCCTGCAGCAATTTAACTAGGATGCTTGAAGAATAGTCAACCCCTAAAGAAAGTCTGGTCACTTTCATTAAACACATTACGTTATCCATTATGTATGAATGCATGTATGTATAATAAATTATATTTATCACCTATTTGTTGTGTGTTGATTTCCTTTCACAAGATTTCCAACTTCAGAAATTGCAACTAAAGGCCAAAGTTTAGAAACTCATACAAGTGCAACAATTGCCAAAAAACATATTCAAAAGTGTCATGGTGACCTTTATAATAAGGTAATGGTCACCAAAAGCGACTGGTGTCTGCATAATCCCCTATTGTAGGCTGGGACCAAATATGAAGCCTTGGTTGTCTGTGCATTACCCTTACTGACACTAAATTTTAAGACCGTGAGTACGGACGAACACTGTTGAATACAATGTTTCCCCGTTCTGCTTTGCGACTGGTGCTAACAAGCATGCTCTGGGTGCACAGTACACTCTTTTTCATCCTCCGTTACCCAACAAAGAATCTTCTTCCCTTCACTATATCATCCCTGGGTCTTTTATCAGGAAAATGTGTACTCAAATTAACTGTCCTTGAGTTTTGTTTTAAAACAATAGCGAAAAGAACAAACTTGATATGTGAAAATAGAAATAGATGATTGCTTGCTCTAGTTTACATAATTTTTTTCAGCACATGCTCGGAAACTGTGATGAAACATATTTAGCTAGTCTAATTTAAGTCACATTATTTTTGCTTACTAAATGAAAATAATTTGAGTACAGTATTTACCTGATGAAAAGTCCTTAATAATTGTGTTAGTCATCTGTCAATCAAGACATCATGTGTCATCATGTGAGTTACGACGAGAAACGTATAAATGGTTCTTGAAATAGCCTGCTGACAATGAAATTCCAGTCTTGTTGTGATCTGATGAATGAAATGGTCTGCATAATCAACAACAGATAAACTCAAAACACATCTCACATTCTGTGAAGTTATGTTTTGTTGACAGATTTGTGGCAAAACGAAACCTGCAATCTGTATATTTAATACATCACAGCTTCTGAGATGTTTTAGAAGCAGAAAAAAGGAAAAACTATGTTTACAACATGCAAACAGCAGTGAATATACAATAAAACAACTAGCTTGTTCGATTGTGAAACATGCATATTTTGCAAAAAGGAGACGAAAATCCTTAACTTATTAACCAGTATTTAAAAGATAACACCAAGATATAGAAATCTGTTTTATTTCAAAAGAAGTAAGATTCATAACTTGAAATAAAAGCTTGCTTGCGTAGAACATGATATATAATCTGGTATAAAAATAAGTTATTTCCACAGCATCAAATACCATTAATAACAACATTGAAACCACTTGTCAGGATATATTACACACATTTCTTGGCATGATATTAATTTCATGTCTCAAGTAACAAACAAAATTACAGATCTCACTTGATAACATATTGTAATTCTTCATATGAAGATATGTGAGATGAAAATATTTACGACCACAAATAAACATTAAACAGCTTTTCATAAATATTATAATCCTTTCATCCCTTAGAAACAAGCAACAGAGGCCTTTTTCTGGTTTGTAAACGGGTTCCGACCCAATCTTGATTGAAATGACGTACAGTGACAAAAGGATCTATAACAATTTTGATGTAACCATTTCTTGATTTCAAGAGCCCATAGTTATTTCTATTCCTTTTAATCATGTTTTCTGATGACAGATTCTCATTTTTATCAGCTGAATTTTGGTGATTAATTGATGTAAATATTATTATTGTAAGTACAGTCTGATCATAATTGGCCTAGTTTCAAGAAATAAAATACTCCAAATATTTTCTCTATGGAGATCTGAAATCCTCTTCACTACCGTAGGTCTGACCACATCCCCTACCGTGCAAGTTGTTTTATCAGTTAAGTGCATCCGAAACCCAGTCGTTACGAACCAATCACATCGTCTCGCGTATAAGACCTCTAGCGGTGATTATGTTCAAAGCAGGATTAACAGGAGTTACTTGCCCCTAACTGATACCTACAAGCCTGCAGTCGGACATAGTAGAGAGGACCTATCCAAATAACAATTTCAATTATTGATAGAGTTAATATTTCTAAACTTTATTCTTTGGAACTAGGCCAATTATAATCAGACTGTTAAAAATGAAATTAATAAACATGTAGCGATTTCATACAACAAATCAAGAACTTTTTTAGGAAAAAGCTAAAATTTGATTATTATTGCACTTAATTATTTGCAAACTATAAAGAAGCAATTAGTAAACAAAACTTAATAAAATTAAAATAAAAGGCAAAGTTTTGAAAAAAGAGACATGGGCTATGAAATTCAACAGTCCTTGAATTTTAAGCATTCAATCAATATTTCTCTTGATATTACAAAAACACTTGTCAAACTCTTGAAAACAACATCAAGATGAATGAACTTTGCATGAAGAAGATAACTAAAAAAAAAGTCCCAAATGTATAGCATTTGTGGAATAATTGCACAAACCAATAGCTAATTTGAAGTTAGAGGCCTAACTAAAGATAACTATTAAGTTCTAATACGGTTCTAGATTAAAACTTAAGTGCAATCATATTGCTTTAATCATCTTGATTTTACTGGCAAAACTAGTCCTAAATTCATCGACAAAATGGATGAAATATACAAAAATTAACATGATTTGATTCACACTCCTAATCAAGACATAATATAATTTTCTGTATTAAAATCAAAGGACAATCCAATTGCTTATAGCACAAATAAAATCAGCAATCATATTGCTTGAATTAGTTTGATTTTACTGACATGGACAAGTGTTGATTGGTCTTAAAAAAAGATGACTCTATTTTTCAAAGAAGCATGTTCATCAGTGGAGCCTCCAGAAGGCAACAATCATAAAACAACATGGCACATACAATGTTCCGACTAATGAAGCATAAAATCTAAAAATAAAAATCAAAGAAGTCATTAAAATTGGCTCTGTAGCTCCTCAGGCATTGTATAGTGTATCCAACAAAGGGTCAAAGGGTAACTCGTTGAGGGGCCACAGGGTTACAAAATCTATAGTTTAAGGTTCCGTCAACCAATCAAAATGCTAAAAAGTTTTTTTAAACTGTAATTGGCAAGTATGGAAACTTTGATACCCTCGTAATGTGCCCTCTTAAGAATAAATGATAGTAAGCTAAAGAGTTTGTTCACAAGATTTCAGCTTTGTAGGCTTTTTGCTCCTGGAGAAGATGAAAATAAGTTTCAGCCCCTGCAGCCTTTAATATCAAAAACCTCATTAGTCAAGGAGTCTATACGCAAAATTGCAGATTTCCGGTTCTCGAAAAGTAGATTAAATAGTGAAAAGTTTATGATTGGACGAACAGACAGACAGAAAACCAAATGAACGGCCAGATGACACACCATGACATAAGCCCATGAGGTCTTTCAGGTCAGATGAGCTGAAACTTAACTTATTTCATCAACAACAAACAGCGTTCAATGGACTCCGACAAAAGATTATTTTGTGCACACTCAGATATCAGGCTTGAAAATCACATGATAAGCTTTCTGTTTATCATTCAGCGGACATGGGTACAATCGTATTGAATGAAAATTTTGATTTTTCTGACAAGGAGTAGTGATTAATTGGGCAACTACAAACGCCAAAAGATTATTTCAATTTTCATAAATGGAAAGTAACATCATTTGATTCACAGACAGAAATCAATGGCCATGCATACTACATGCAAAATTAATAAAATAAAACTGTATAAATTGGAAAAGAATCTGAACTAACAAAAAATATTGAGATAGCAATACTTATTGACTAAGTTTTTCACTCATAAGAATGTATTTCATGGTTATAGCAAGATTGTAAAATAATTTGAGATCATTTGATACTGTAACTAAATCAATAGAAATTCATATATTTTTCAAACAAAATTAAGTCGGCTGAAGTACAATAAAGGTTCTTGAATTATTTTGATTTTACTGGCATGGACTAGTCTTTAAGCAGTCTACTGAACAAATAAAACAGTTCATAAGCAATGTGCCCAAACAGTCAGAAAATAAAATACAACATGGCACATAAAATAGTTTGTAAAACTAAGTATAAACTTTTTTTATATATACATTCAGAAACCAGGCTAAAAGATCATTTTAAAAGCTTTCTGTTTTCATATCTGAGGGCATGCACATTGCTAAAAAAACTATACCAATATAAAATTAAAAAAAAAAATTAACTTGGAATAAAAATTTATGGTGAAAATCATAATAAAGCTGTTTCTGATGCCACAGAGTAACACAAAAAAAGCAAACAAAATTGCCATACACAACATTCATAAAACCTTTTCCATATTCATATTGCCAAGTGAAATATCAAAATTACAGAACAGGAGATCAAACAAGGCACTGTATCAATACTTAATCTGGACTGACTTAAAAGGCTTTCTTTGAGAGGCATTTAAAGGAGCAGCAGCACATTTTTTGAAAATTACATTTTTTTTTCAATTTTCGCTGAAAATTGTACGGTAATGTTGAATGTATTATTTTGATAGTGCCAAAACTTTAATAACACAAACCAATTATCAATAGTCAGAGAACAAATTCTGAGGTTTCCAGAAAGTTCATTGGCTGCCATTTTTAGGTGAACACCTTTAATTCATTTGTTGTAAGAAAAAGGAATCGCATTGCTGAACTTAATATTATATGTCTGATATATTACTGCTTTATTTAGTTTAAATATATTGTCTTTCGATTGGGACCATTTATTTTCATTTTCCTGACATCACCTTATATCCCCCTAAAAACGTGCTACTGCCCATTTAAGAAGGTTGTTCAATGAAGTTCTTACGGATAGTCACTTCTTGCATCAATAGAGAAGCTGACTATCCATAAGAACTTTATCAACAAGTCTCAGAATTCTTAAGGAAGATAAATATGAATGTAAGCATTTAAACATGTAAAAATTTTGAAACATTTGTTCCTCACATCATTTTGTCTTTGCCAAAAAGGTAACAATAATCTCATATGGTTACCTTAGTAAAGTTCCCTTATTTGCATTGGTCTAACAAAGGAAAAATCAATGTCAATAAGCTATTCGTAAAGTGTAAGGATACTGTTAAGTCAAAATCTAAGAGTGCATGAAAAGCCTCAGAAATCATCGAATTGTGACTATCGTATTTCCTCGAATAGACGCAGGGCCTTGAATAGACGCCGGGGGTAAGGCTGTTTTAAGTAAATACACGCTGGGTCTCGAATAGACGCCAGGTCTCAAATAAAAGCCAAGTGATAAGTTGATTAATTAATGCTCCCGTAGTTGAATTGAAATAAATTATTCCCCCTCTACATCATCTATAATATTTGTTTCCTACTAAAAAATAAATAGACGCCGGCCTCGAATAGACGCCGGGGGTAAAGGGGGTCTGAAAAAATACACGCCGGGGGCGTCTATTCGAGGAAATACGGTATTTGTTAAGTAAAATATGGTTGAGTATCATGTATTTTAACAGGAACTGAGATCAAGGTCTAGATTTAAGTAGGATATCTCATGATGTCTCAGAATAGGTAAATGAAGGCCTTGTTTGTGTATATCACAGTGCATTGTGGACATAACAAACAACTGTCCAGACATCAGAGTCCATGTTCATAAAACAGCTCACAACTTGGACATGAGCTTGACCCGGTGAGATTCGGCCCTGTCCTTGCTTGAGCTGACGGCCATCTTGATAACCTTGATGAGTCGGTCAAGGACGTGGAAAGGCACACTCTTATTGATGGGGAGGTACACGACGTGGTCGATGAGGAACTTGGCCTCATGTGGGTAGTGGTGGTTGACGGAGACGGCTGGGTGGAGGATGGAGTTCCCGTTCTCTGGTTCCACGATGTTCAGCTGGGTGGCTCCACGGTAAGCATCCACACCCATCGCATTCAGCGTCTTCACAAAGTTGTCAGGGTTCTCCTGTAGATAGAGTATTAATAACTTGGTCAGTTTATTTCACATAGCTTTTAAACGTGTATAAACTTGGATCTACAGAGTTTGGAAAAATCTCCACATGCATAAACTTGGATCTACAGAGTTTGGAAAAATCCATGTCTATACACATGTATTTATGAAAACTATTACTCAGATATATAAGTGCAGAGAAATATGTCTTGCATTCTCTTTTTGATTCACAAATTCAAAATCCTAATTTTGAATAGTGTTATCATTTGTA
Organism: Steromphala cineraria; assembly: GCA_916613615.1. Taxonomy (NCBI): domain Eukaryota; kingdom Metazoa; phylum Mollusca; class Gastropoda; order Trochida; family Trochidae; genus Steromphala; species Steromphala cineraria. Next base: position 13,850,988 of record OU744729.1, read on the forward strand.
GGTACACCATTCAACAACATTCTGACACCAAGAACAAGTTTTAAAAAAAAACATGTTAATCTGAATTTGGAAACTAAGCCTTACTAACACCAAAATAAAAAAAACAAGGGATGCTTAGCAGATAAAAAGCTAAATGGTTTGAAAAGAGAGAAAAATAGAGCCATTTGCTCTGTAGCTCATCAGGCTTTACAATTGATTTTGCTTTAAGGTGTGTCCAATGTGGCTCTCCCCTTAGTTAGTTAGAAGGGGGCCACAGGGCCACCAAAGCTACAATTTCTAATCCTCACTAGTCAAGGAGTCTGTACATCAAGTTTCAGCTTTCTTGGCCTTATGGTTCTGGAGAACAAGTCGAAATTCCACAAAGTTTACAGACGGTTGGACGGTTGGACTGTTGGACGGACGGAGGACACCATGCCATGCATTAAGCTCATCGGGCCTTACAGGCCAGATGAACTTTTGTCAAGAAATTTTGAAAAATCTTTTACAGAAATTGAAAAAAAGAGCCATTTGCTCTGTAGCTCATCAGACTTCATATAAATTTTGCTTAAGGGTGTGGCAAATGTGGTTTCCCCCTTACTTGGGACCACAGGGTCACCAAATTTACAATTTAGAATCCTCATTGCACACAAAAGTTCAGCTTTCTAGGCCTTTTGCTTCTGGAGAAGAAGATGAAAATAGGTTTTAAATGTGTGGCCCCTGAGGCCCTTTTTAGGGGCCACAGGGTCATTAAAGCTATAAATTATCATCCTCACTAGTCAAGGAGTCTGTACACAAAGTTTCAGCTTTCTAAGTTTAAGGATGGACTCCGGACACCATGCCATGCCATAAGCCCATCCGACCTTTCTGGCCAGATGAGCTAAAAGTAAATGGATCAAAGCTCATTGAATTATATACTCTAATTCAGTACTTAGCGTGTAGTATGGAAGGTCTTAAGAACAAAATACATTTAAATTAAACAAAACCGGGGAGCATTAGAACCCAAAACTGTTGTCTATTTTGCATATATCTTTATATCTATATGCAACGAATAGATGGTTTAAAACTTTTTGGTTTGAACAATGTACTTTGTAATATGCAATGTAATTTATGTGTATGAAATAACTTGTATATTACACTGTATATCAACTTATATGTATGCCTGCAAAAAAAGCAAAATAAAAATTGTTTCTTTCAAATCATGTTTTATAAAAGTTGGTCAACAGTCTTATATCATGCTCACAAGCTCATTTCAGCAGTCTTATATCATGCTCACAAGCTCATTTCAGCAGTCTTTTATCATGCTCACAAGCTCATTTCAGCAGTCGTTTATCATGCTCACAAGCTCATTTCAGCAGTCGTTTATCATGCTCACAAGCTCATTTCAGCAGTCGTTTATCGTGCTCACAAGCTCATTTCAGCAGTCGTTTATCATGCTCACAAGCTCATTTCAGCAGTTGTCTATCATGCTCACAAGCTCATTTCAGCAGTCGTTTATCATGCTCACAAGTTCATTTCAGCAGTCATTTATCATGCTCACAAGCTCATTTCAGCAGTCGTTTATCATGCTCACAAGCTCATTTCAGCAGTCGTTTATCGTGCTCACAAGCTCATTTCAGCAGTCGTTTATCGTGCTCACAAGCTCATTTCAGCAGTTGTCTATCATGCTCACAAGCTCATTTCACAAAATTGTTTCACAACAGATAAATCTGTCATCAAGAATGGTGTGGCATAATAAACTTGGTTCTAAGGCAGTTGTCTTCTAATCTTGTGTTACAATCTTAAATTTGAATAAGACTCTATTTGCTGCTGGCATGCAATGTAACGAGGTTGGAACACGCAATTCATAATAAATTCAGTTGGAAACAATAAAATTATCGATCAAAGGAAAACTACGTACCACAATAACTGGAAACAGCCAGTAGTTGTTATGTTCTACGTTTGCCCCTATCACCTCAATGTCGTCTGGAAGTCGATGTTGAACGTATTGACCTTTGACCCGACGATTACAAAACTCTGCCATGTTGAAGCTGGTCTGGCGTTCCACCATCATCTGAAGTAGGGGAGTTGACGGCTGTTCCCGAATCTTCACCATCATGTTGTCGGGGAATCCTCGTAACATCTTGACAGCAATTCCTTTGTGATCGACCCCTAGCAAACTGGTCAAAACTACGATACCCTTGTTGAACATGGGAGAGTCAAGACCCAACCACATCAGGGAGTATTTCAGAACCTTCTTCAAATATTCACTGCTGCTTTGAATAGCGTATGAATTATGCAGGGCAGACATTTTGTCATAAACATTTTGATCTTTTACCTTTGCGATTGCACCACCGAATGACGTGTAGTATTTGATGACTCCGAAACTGAAGAGTGTAATGTCACTCCTTGGATTGCCGATGTGAGAAAAACCACAAAACGCCTCAGCAGAGTCCTCTATCACAACCAGATCATGTTGGGACGCAAAGTTCACAAATGGTTCCATATCAAATGTCTTTCCATAAAGGTGAGCAACCAAGATGGCTACCGTCTTGTCAGTCTTCAAGTCTGCTAATCTTTCAAATTTGGGGGCAACATTCTCAATATTTACATCAAGAGGAACAACTTTGAGATTATGTTCTTTCAAGATATGAACCATGGAAGGAATGTTGATTGCTGACATTATGATCTCTGACCCTGGTGGAAAGTTCATGACCTTGAGATATAGGTCAAGGCCACTTCTGACTGACAGACAAGGCAAAACTGGGTTTGGGTTAGAGTGCGAAGTCCACAGATTCTGGAGCTCTGATATCAGACTGCTCCTGTCCTTGTGACACGTCAGACATTTGGTTGCCGCGGACACCAGATCTCCATAGTTACAATCTGGAACCAGAAATGAACATCACTCTTGAACAGGTCACAATTTGAAGAAAAATACATTTAAGGCAATTATTTGGTTGCCAGCAACCCTTATTGTTGACATCTTAAACATCCACTACCCTCGACTTCCTCACTTCTCCATTTTCGTTCAAAGATTTTTCAACAAAATAAAAACTGGGCTTGATTTTTGTTAATTTGTCCAATAAACACCTTTAATTAGCCTTTCATTAAGACAGCGTAATTATCGACTGTGACGTAACAAACAGACTATACAGATTAACCTATCATTATTTTAACTGAAATACTGCCTAAATAATTGTTTAATTACCATTGATGTAGATATCTGTTTTACACCAAATGCTTAGTAGTGTTATGTCGTCAAATGATTTATCTAACTGAGTGGCAAACATTTTCTGAAAATCGTTAATTATTGTTGTTTTTTCTGTGGAATTGTTACGACAGATGTATAGATAACGAGGCTGATTCTGTTTATGACGTCACAAAAAGGGGGCAGTCATGCATTCACTGGTTTCTGGCCAGATAGGTCTAACCGGTCCATCAAAAGTGGCATTCAAAAATGGCTTTCACTGAACATATTTGAGTAGCGACCTTTAACCCACTATACAATATTGTAATCAGACTTTAATATATTTCAAAGAAAATAGTAAATTTGTTTGTGGTTATGTGAACTTTAACCTAATCACTGTCTTATCATAAGCTTATTTAACTCATTCAATAATAAAATAAAAATATGGTGGGAAGTTTTAGCCCACGATCTTTACAGCCACATAATTTTGGCCGGAAGTTGACCTCTTTGGTCTCATGGGCGCCGGCAGTGGAGGTACCAAAGTGTTTGAATTTGGTTGCTCAAGGTGAGTTTTTACCTCAATGACGCTAGTAAAACTAGGTCAGGAAGGGGCCGGCGTATTTCCGGTAGACATCTTGTACGTAGAAGGCAGGGGAATAAAATATAAGTTAGACAAGGTTCAATCTAAACAAGTATTTGTCACAAAGGTGACAAGATCCCCCGCCGCAAATTGATGTTAACAACAAGAAGCGGGACGGACGGACGTACGGAGCGGAATACTATGTCCCCCGTGAAGACTCAAGGTTAATGGGTTCATGAGATATGGCGCTATCAACATTTTCAAAACTGGTCAAAGTCTCGCCGTGACCTTGAAAATGAGGTCAAGGTCACCGAAATCTTTTCAGGTCTGCGTATTTCCCTGATGAAGACTGGTACCAAGTTTGAAGATTCTAGGTTGAGCGTTCATTGATGAGATATCGCGCTAACAACATTTTCAAAACTGGTCAAAGTCTCGCTGTGACCTTGAAAATGAAGTCAAGGTCACCGAAAACTTTTCAGGTCTGCGTATTCCCCAGATGAAGACTGGTACCAAGTTTGAAGATTCTAGGTTGAGCGGTTCATTAGATATCGCGCTAACAACATTTTCAAAACTGGTCAAAGTCTCACCGTGACCTTGAAAATGAGTTCAAGGTCACCGAAAACTTTTCAGGTCTGCGTATTCCCCAGATGAAGAGTGGTACCAAGTTTGAAGATTCTAGGTTGAGCGGTTCATTAGATATCCTGCTAACAACATTTTCAAAACTGGTCAAAGTATCGCTGTGAACTTGAAAATGAGGTCAAGGTCACCGAAAACTTTTCAGGTCTGCGTATTCCCCAGATGAAGACTGGTACCAAGTTTGAAGATTCTAGGTTGAGCGGTTCATTAGATATCCTGCTAACAACATTTTCAAAACTGGTCAAAGTCTCCCCGTGACCTTGAAAACGAGGTCAAGGTCACCATAAAACTTTTCAGGTCTGCGTATTCCCCAGATGAAGACTGGTACCAAGTTTGAAGATTCTAGGTTAAGCGGTTCATTAGATATTGTGCTAACAAGAAGCGGGACGGACGGACGGATGTACAGAGCTGAATACTATATCCCCCGCTTCGCTAAAATTAAGATCAACAGGTTTTATATTTGGTCATACTGTTGATCTAACATTGGCCCGTAAGGCAGGTCGTCCCGGTGACCTCTGACATCAGCCTCTTGGCCAATCAGAAAACTTGCCCTAGCTCGCTGGAAGTTAAAAAACTCAGCAGTGCATCTTTTGAAATGGATGATGTTCGGAGCTTTGTCATTCGGAGCGGATTGCTTGGATGTATTAATAGATTAGATTTTTTCATTTTGAAATGATTTAGCGTATTTGCTAGTTGTCGATGACAAATGATAATTGCACGTCGCACAGATACTAACGTAGCGAATAATAATCACAAAGTTAGAGCTTGATAAATGCCAATATCTGCGAAAATCCATATGCAAGGGGAGGTAACTCCTTTTTTATCAAACTCGTTTATACTAATTTATTTCATTGTCATCCAAATAATGTTTAAAATAGTGATTTTTGTCAATCATAAAACTAAAAATATTTCATACAACCAAAATAAAATCAACCTATTGATATTTTTCTTATCAGAATCGAAAACAAGATTTATTTTTCACAATGCACACTGTTATTGAGAACAGGCCATAAGCCAACACATATTTCTTCCGTTCATTCTTTGAAATAGCGACTGTTTGTAACGTCGAATTTTATTGATCAAATCGCGAATTCCTTATTTGCATACGAAAGGTCACCGGGACGACCTCTCACACTGGTCAATGTTAGATCAACAGTATGACAAAATAAAAAATCTGTTGATCTAAATTTATTTAGATTGGACAAGGTTGGCCTTACTACGGCGAAGGGGCAAGTGATTATTGCTTAGAGTAACTAGTTTCGTCCACTGTGTTGGGACTCGTCAGACTGAAGAAGCAATGGATCTGTCTTTCCTTATATACTCTTTCAAATTACTCATTCAATAATAACGTACCAATGTAGACACTGCTGTAGGGGATGATAGATTTGAACATGGAGCACGCCATCTTTGTTTCATCTCACCCTCCCAACTTCTGGAACAAAGGTTTTATCATTAGCCACTAATAAGGGAATATATACACTCGAAACTGGAATATGACAAGGACATGGAAATTAGATGAAGTCCATTATCAGTTTGTATCGCTTTAAAAGTTTCTTTGAAGATCACACTTCAAAATGTCACTTTTCATTTCCTGTGAATGAAAGGACATCCAGCTTCTCATGAATTCCTCAGATCATGAAAAACTTAACAAAATGATATGAGTGTCCATTAAGGATGCCGATTGTCAATCTTGATTCAATACTGAAAGGCCATGCACAGGCCTATAGTACATTTTATAAGAATACAAAATACAAAAATATATGGCAATCATGTCATGACAATCATAACATATCTAACATTGGGATTTCCTAATGTTCGTGGCATGGTACAGAAACATTGCAAGATTTTTTATTACATCATACTTATCATCATACTTATTACATTTCATTAAGGATGAAAATTTCTCTAAAGAGGGATGAACATAATAAAATTCCTTAAGGTATTGTCTTCTGAGTTTATCATTATAACGGACACACGAGCAAAAAATTATATTCATTTTCTATAGCATTTGTAGTACATGAATAACATAATCTATCTTCTCTTTTCATATTAAAATATCTGCCCTTTTCAATCCATAAATCGTGAGATGAACATCGGAAACGTGATAAACTGACTCTAAATTTCTTAATAGTAACACATGATAAATAGTACTCAGTATAAATAATATATGGCTTAAAACCTAAATAAGTGTCACATTTTGAAGAAAGTGTAAGTTTACTAAGCCAGTTTTGTTGGTATTTGGTTGGCCGAATTGTCAGTATATTGCAATGTTTTTAGAAACAACATGATACGTATTGGTACACACCTCTGAATAAATCAGATGTCTTAAAATTGACGACTTCACTCTAAATGAAGAAAAGCACAACCAATCCCAAAGAGATTTTAAAGAAAGTTCTAAACAAAGTGTGAAATTGGGTCCTTATGATTGCCCAAATAAGAATGTACAATCTAGGCCTATATCAAAAATTGAAATTATTGAAAATTTCCCCTTTCCAAAAGGATGGCCAGCTGAGCAATAATTGCTGTTCTTATAACTGTTATCAGGGTTCTAAATTAGCACTAGCCCGGTAGCCAATGGCTAGTGAAAAAGATGCTGGGCTAGTAAATTGTAATTATGGGTAGTCCGAAGGACTAGTTGAATTTAAAGAAAATACGATTATATCTGTGTATTTGGCTAGTCAGAATATGTTTGGGCACAGAATGCACTAGTCCGAATGGCTAGTACCCATTTAGGACTAATTTCGACCCCTGGTTATTAAGTTAACATAATAACGCAAAACAGTCTCAGGAGGTAAAGTTGTTATTATTAATATTATTAATAACAACTTTACCTCCTGAGACTGTTTTGCGGATAAAGAAAACTATATCCAGACATTCATATTGTTCACATCATCACACAATCAATAAGAAACATCCTTAGAAATATTAGTTACAGTTAGAAATATTTCAGTTAACAAAGCATACAATACTTACCTTAGTTTATCTGATACAAAAATGAACAGAAATAATATCCAATGCTGGTATAACGAGTTTGAAAAAGCATTGTTTTCAAAATAATCAACAAAATATAGCAAACATCTGAAATCCAATTAACTTGTAAATGTCAGCTACTTACATATAACACATGATAAATTGACAAGTTGATATTTTATGACATATCAAACAATTCATAATAGAAACTCTATGCCTTGTAAGTATAATAGAACAATTATCCCAAAATAAATGAGCAAGAAATTCTGGTAATTGGAACAAACTCAAACTGTTTTATGTCAATTTCAACATGAATGAACTTGTACAAAACGATGGCATGTGATTAAGTCAAGGCCCCGAGCTCTGCTCATCAAATATTTATACTTCGTTGAACAATTGCTACTTCATATTTATATCACAAATGTCACGTCATCTCAAATGCTGTTTGCATTCAACTTTACATACCATATTCGACCTAACGGGTGGCGAAACGTAACGAATTAAATTCAAAAATGAATCCCTGTGTTTTTCTATCTGTTGGATGGTTCCCCCCCCTTTAACATATTCGACCAAATAAGCGCCCTGCTCCCATAAGTGCCCCAGTAAAGGTTTTGTAATTAGGTCTAATAACAGCCCTTGTACCAACGGTACTAAATAACATAATTCAACGTACATTAAGCGGCAATATGTGTTATTTTCTACTCAATAATTTGTAAGTTTGTTTTTAATGCCTGTATCAGTTATCAAAGACAACCACAATTCAACTTTAGAAGTCTTATTTGCCAGTCGTCATTCCCACCACTTTTATAAGCACCCACCCAAGACAATTTTTTAAATGCCCATGGCGCCTATTAGGTCGAATACCGTAATACTGCGACCAAAATAATCAACAATTAACAAGTCTTTACCAAAGAAATGAATTTAAAAATGTTCAAAACAAGATGACTTTATGAAATATAAAATTGAGCATATAAAAACTTCAAATAAGCAGGCAAATGGGAAGGATCAAGGACATTTTATAAAAGGGTCTTCCTAGAAAAACTATTCCGAGCCAAAATCAAGGCTTTCTAGCAAGAAAATAATACCAACAACACAATGTTATATCATTGCAGGCTATGCATTTTGCAACACATATTTGTTGCATTTTTCAACACATATTTGTTGCAATACTGTCCTAACATGTACAATACACATCCTTGGTACAAAATCAGTTGAGGTAGTTGTAAAAGCTGAATTAAACATAATATTTAAGAAATAAAGTAGCCCTAACAATCGTGTGTTTTGCAATAAAGTATAGTTCTGCCCTAAACTATTATAGTTAAAGCATGAGGCCGAAGACCGAATGGTTTGACGTTATAATAGTTCAGCGCAAAACTATACTTTCGTATGTCGATTTTTACTCGTTTAAGTTATTTCTACTCCAAATATAAACATATTTTGTAAATCACGTTAGGCCGCAAATTGAAAATCCTCGTCCAGGGCTATAACTAGTGACGTCATAGCCAATTGTTATTGACGTCATGGGCCATTGTTTCGTGACGTCACTCAAAAACTATACTTTATTGCGGAATAAAGGATGGGCTGCGCCTTTTATCTTTACGGGAACAATACTAGAATTTCCATTAATAACATTTACAGCATTAAATCGTTCAGGATCTCTAGGTTCCCTGTTTGTTTAGATATTAATGATATCAAAGTGATGTATTGCTTGATCCTTTATACGTTTCTTGGATTGGTCATAACGAAGATTTAGATTTATGACTTGCAAGTCATTTGGCTTCTATAGATTTTTTATTTAAGAAATAAAGTAGCCCTAACCATTATGTGTTTTGCAATAAAGTATAGTTTTGCCCTGAACTATTATAGTTAAGGTATGAGGCCGAAGGCCAAATGGTTTCACGTTATAATATTTCAGGGCAAAACTATACTTTATTGCAAAACATATGATGGTTAGGGCTACTGTTTTACTTTTCTAGTATATTATTATAAATAAAGGTTATTTTTTTAGAATTATTTCCCCTGATAATTATAGTAAAACATGTATGTGTGTTGTGGATCATCATTAATTTGCATTTTGCTTCTATTGATATTTGAGACGGTCGTTCAAAATAAATTACGTTTTTCTGCAGTTTATCAGGAGCTCAATTTTTTTTTTTATATATCATATATATCATATCATAGTGTCACAGCTTTAAAAATTATACGTTAATGAAGGAAATCCATTGAAACCTATGGATTCTAGCTGCAAATGTATGTGCAAGTGATCCAGAATATACCCCTATGCACTGAAGCACAAGGGTATTATAAAGTTTTCTGTCTTATCAAATTTATCACATTGATGAAATTTGTTTAATGGTTGAATAGATATGTCAACAAATGTTTATTTCTCATCAATGCATCAAGTATTTGTAATATAAGTGGTTATTCCTTATCTGACTGAAAAACCCATTACACAAGGATGGTTTCTTATAGTGTTACTAGACAAACCAAACCAGGAAATCGTTCATAACCTCAATTATTTCAATTCTTAACAAGAGTTCTGAACATTTTTAATGATATCTCAAAACTGAGCTTTGTGCGGCTTGTAGAGGTGTAACGATACAGGAGGGTCGCGATAAGATACGTATCCCGATATGGGGGGGTCACGATACGATACGTATCCCGATACATATAATCTAATGACATAATGATCTTTTCATAAACTTTTGGAGTCAGTTAATCTTGAGTAAGAATTTACTTGAAGATTTGTTTATGTAATTATAATATAATCAAAATATCAAATTTTAGAAGAGGTTCTTGTGTGCATAATGAAGTATCTTTTTAATGTATATATCTCAGTTTTGAGCAAATACATTGAGAATTTATCATTATTTTATGTATCCCGATACGCACCCTGCGATACGATACGATATATTGTGGCCCATATATCACGATACGATAATGTATTGCCGTATCGTTACACCTCTAGCGCCGGCTTGTATAATTATTAAGGGTGAAACGATACTCTGATATTCCGGTGCATCGCGATTTGTGGCATACAATATGATACACGATACATTTTTGCCAGTGAATCGATACGCTACGATACAAAATTGTTTGTAAGTGTTAACTAATTTCTAATATCATGAACAGTAAATGCTTATAGAAAACATAGTTTGTGTTGTCTGTGTGTATTTAGATCTATACAAACAGGTATCTAAATGATTCTCTTCAATTTGTTCAATGTTATCAGGGATTATGATTGCCGTCGGCCAATATAAGATTTTCAATGACGGACTTACTTCTCGTCTGTAAGGATATATGGGATGATTAAAATGTTGTTTCTTTTCATTAGAATAATTAATCATGATATTATGTATATACATTATTGATATTCATAAAACAACAAACCAAGAAGCCTCCAAAGCCTGCAGAAATTGTAGCATTTGTTTAACATCAATTACTTATCACACGTAAAAGCGTAGTTGTAATCAGCCATTGTGATTGGTTGTTATTTTGGGTGTAGGTCTTTTCGTAGGAGGATCCCGTTCGTAGGAGTGATGTTTGATGAGATTCGAACAAACCTGCAGAGGTTTCAGATTCTTTGAAGGGGATCCTCCTTGGGGTACTTACTGCATAAAATCTGTATTTTTGCTATATGACAGGTTGTGACTATTTTTTACAATTAAAAAATACCAAAACATCGTTAAAAACGTGTTCTGTTATCTGTTGTTACCACCCTGCATCCAGCCCTAGCCCTAGTGGCGTCCCTAGCGACAGGGGCAGATAACTCTAAACCAGCCTCTTATCAATCTTAGCCAAAGCCAGACAGAATAAGGGGAGGTGGGTGGCCGTACCCCAAGGAGGATCCCCTTCAAAGAATCTGAAACCTCTGCAGGTTTGTTCGATTCTTTTTCAGAAGGGTATCCTCCTTGGGGTACTTACTGCATAAGAAGACTCCCAGAGACTAATCTTCGGAAGTGGAATTCTGTCTGCAATAATTAAAATAAAACACAAGGAATTAAAGCACACTCACCAAGTCACGTGACCTTGCCACTGCAATGACCGTGGAGGGCTACCCCTGGGTAATAATGGCTTTACACCGATAAACTCGGCAAAAGTAAGAGTTTAGATCAAACGTCCCTCCCCCCCCCCCCCCCCCCCCCTTCTTTTGAAAGAAGCTACTAGGGGACTTCTAGAAAAGGTAACGTTAACCCCAAAGAAAAACACCCGAGGGTGATTTCTGCCAGAGTTCAAGAAATAACTGTGCAAATGGTTAGTGGTTAGTGGTTAGTACGACAAGTACCCGCTAACTTCGACACTAAAACAACGGCACTAAGGAAACCACAAAATTTCCTATATAACATATACCGAAAGCTCAATCAGCTAGAGGGTACACGCCCCTGCCCACTGGAGAGAACCGACTTGCCAAACCGAGCACGCTCGCTGGAGTGCATGTCAAGTTGGTAATGTTTAATGAACGTGCTCGGCCGGCTCCAAATAGCGGCCGAACAGATCTCTTCAATAGGCAGGGACGCAGCATAAGCCTTAGAGGTCGCTACCGCCCTAACCGAGTGAGCTTTCAAACCCTCAGGAGGTTGATGACCCTTGTGGGCATAACTCAGGCAGATAGTCGAGACTATCCACCTGGAAATAGTCTGTTTGGAGGCGGGATCACCCGCCTTTCCCCTGCCGTAGCAGCAGAACAACTGGTTGCTTTTGCGGATATCCCTCGTTCTTAGGACATATTTCTTCAGTGTCCTACGCACGTCCAAGACATGCGGCACTGAAGCCCTTGCTCCCGACGTAGCCGGCTGGAGCAGAGCTGGAAGTTCAATGGGCGCCGTTACGTGAAACGAATGCGCCACCTTCGGACGGTACGAGTCCGGCAGTCTAATGCTGACTCTGTCTTTATGAAAGACAGTCAGCTCGGGATCGGAAGACATCGCGTGGATATCCCCTACCCGCCTGCCGGACGTGACCGCCACCAAGAAGGCTGCCTTCCATGTCAGCAGCTGAAGTGATATTTTGTCCAGGTCCCTGAAAGACGGACCTGACAACCAATCCAGTACATATGATAGATCCCAAGTCGGGCTGACCCGCCGCAAAGGCGGACGGATCCTGTCCACGCCCGCTAGGAAACGCTGGACCATGGGATGGCTACCGAGCACGGTGCCGTCCACCGGAACGTGGAATGCGGAGATTGCCGTCGAATAACCTCGAACGGTCGAAGCAGCCAGACCCTCATCGAGCCTGGACTGCAGAAACTCCAGCACCGGGATCAGACCCGCAGAAAAGGGATCGAGAAGCCCTCTATTTCCACTCCAGCGCGCATAGCAGGCCCATCTATCCTCGTACTGAATGTTCGTGGAATCCCTCCTCGAAGCCAGAATTGTATCTGCAACTCGTGCAGGAATTCCGCTCTCCTGGAGGCGACTCCTGACAGAGGCCAAGCCACCCACTGAATGTTGGGATTCGGGTGTGGCGCCCCTTCCTGCGTCAGCAGACCCGGTCGACAGGGTAACAGTACAGGAGGCCTTACAAGAAACCTGAGGACCAACGGAAACCACGTCTGGGCCGTCCAAAGCGGCGCCAGCAGCACCAGTAACTGTGCAGGCTGGTCGGCCAACTGTGACAGAACTCTGGGAATCAAGGGAACTGGTTGGAAAGCCCACAGAACCTTGCCGGTCCAGTCGATCGCGAAGGCGTCGTCCGCCAGAGCGTGAGGGTCTGGAATTCTGGAGCAGAAGACAGGTGTCTGGTGCGTCCTCCCGGACGCAAACAGATCCACCTGGAATGACCCGTACAACTGGGAGATAACCTCGAATGTCCCCCGGTGGAGCAGCCATTCGTGAGGTGCCAGGATTCGACGCGACAAGGCGTCCGCCCGGACATTGTCCACCCCCGGAAGGTACACTGGAAAGACCCGAATGTTGTACCGATCGCACCAGAGCAGGAACTCCCACGCCTCCTGAAGGAGCGCTGGGGATACCGTTCCGCCCTGCTTGAGGATGTAGGTCAAGGCCGTCTGGTTGTCCATTTCTAGACGAACCACTTGGCCTGTCAGCAACTGGAGGAACTGACTGAAGACTCTCCTGACAGCACGTAACTCCAGCACGTTGATGTGCCTCTTGGACTCGTCCAGAGACCACAGGCCCGAAGCTGAGTGGTCTCCGAGGACTCCCCCCCAGCCTGAGAGGGAAGCGTCCGTCTGAACCGTGACTGTCGTCTGAGGATTGTCCAAGGGAATACCTCTGTTCAAATTGTCCTCCTCTGTCCACCACTCGAGATGGCCCAACAGCCACTCGGGGACAGCTACTGACTGTTCCAGGCTGCCTGCGTGTGACCACAGCTGGGCTAACGCCTGTTGAACCGGTCTCATGCGCAGGCGAGCTCGCCAGACAACATCCACTGTCGCCGCCATGTTTCCCAGCAGCCGAAGCCACATGCGTGCGGGATGCGCGGGACTCTGTAGGAAACGACCTGCGGTCTGAGAGACCTTGACCACCCGGTCTGGCGCTAGGGACACAAGCCCCGTCGCCGTCTGGAACCGGGCCCCCAGGAAAACAAGGTCCTGGGAGGGTTCGAGGTCTGACTTCTTCAAATTCACTATCCAACCCAAGCGCAACAGAATGTTCAAAATGCTCTGGGTGGCCTCCTGATTCCACAGCTGGGATAAAGCCCTGATTAACCAGTCGTCCAGGTACGGGTGACAGCACCTGCCCTGCGATCTGGCAACCTGTGCCGGAATCAGCATCAGTTTGGTAAACACCCTTGGCGCCGTCGAGATGCCGAAGGGGAGCACACGAAACTGGTAGCACACCCCGTCGAAGGCGAAGCGAAGAAACTTCTTGAACTGGGGGTGCATTGGAACGTGAAGATAGGCGTCCTTGAGATCGATTGACGAGAGCCAATCCCCTGTCTCCACGGACGCTATCACTGACCTCAAGGTCTCCATCTTGAAAGAAGGCACTTGCAACATCTTGTTGAGGTGCTTCAAATTCAGAATTGGCCGGAAGCCTCCGTCCTTCTTGGTGACTAGGAAGTACGTCGAGTAATAACCGATCTCTTCCTGTCCCTTCGGGACCACTTCGATAGCTGCCTTGTCGAGCAACGCTGCGACCTCGGCTCGAAGAATTTCCGCCTTCTCCAGAGAGGATGGCACCGGGGTGCTCCTGACTCCTGTAGAAGAAGGTGGCCCATGCTTCCAAAGAGGCAAATGTCCGTCCCTGAGCGTGGACAGGACCCAGGCATTGGACGTGGCCTTCTCCCATTCCGAAAGGAAATGAGACAGGCGGCCTCCTACTGGAAGACTCGGTACCAGACAACGGATCCCCGCAACCGGCGGCACTCCGGCCCCCTGGCGGTTCACCAAGACACTGTCTGCCGACACCGGCGGCCCTAGGGCCCCCTGACGGCTCGTCGAGGCAAAGACTGCCATCGAAGGTTCGACAACCTCTCGATGGAACACAGACTGAAGCGGTGGGGGAGTTAGGGACCCTTGTAGGCGCCCCCTTTCCCCCGAAAAGGCTGCTGCTGCCCCTTGGAGCGCTGCTGCCCTTTCTGCTTCTTGCCCCGCTTCCCTGGCTGACCCCGACCTACCCCTCGTGGGATAGAAGAGTTCCACTCGGAGTAGGTCTTGGCCGGTGGTCCAAAAGGAGGATCAACCAGGGGGGACTTTCGCTTGAAGCCAGCGTTACCAAGGGCGCCCTTTACGTCCTTGATACGTGAAAGCTGGTCAGCGGTGTCCTTAATGACTTTGGTCGCTCCCGGGAACAAGGTTTTACCGAGTTCAAACGGGAGAGCCATTAGTCTTTTCTTGGTGGGCTGTGGCAATGTTGAATAATTCAGCCACACCCGGCGCAGCCCCATCACTGCGCCCATTATCTGACCCGCGGAGCTCCGGATAGAGTCGCGAGCCAGATAACCATTCGCGTCCGTCAGTTGCCTCTGGAGAAGAGCTTGGGAGCTCTTCCCCTTCCCTTCCTTCAAGGACTCTGCCTGGAGAGAAGCCAGGTAGGCCGAATGCAAGGCGACACGCATCTGTTGGCAGCTGCCCCGGAACGTTCCTTCAAACGTCCTGAACAGCTGCTTCAAGAGCGCGTCACCGGCACGGAAGGGGGGCACGCACCGGCCCTGGAGTCCAAGAGACTCCAGGCTGACGGAGGCCAACACATCGTCGTCACATAACGGCACTTCAAACAATCCCTCCTCTCCCAATGGGTACCGCTTGTGAAGCTCCGGAAGGTCGAAGCGCTTGCGGGTACCCAAAAGGAGAGGAGTGACCGAATCGTCCATCACATGATCGAGAATGCGGAGTCGCACCTGTGGGGACTTCCGCGAAGCGAAAGTCCCACCGGGAAGCCGGAACTCAGCAGAGTCGGCCTCCTGTTGGGGAACAGCGCAATGCGGGAAAGCCTTGGCAATCTTGCCACGAATCTCCCGCAAAGCAGAGTTAATTGACAGGTCGACCGCCTCAGACTCCGCATCACTCTCAACCTCCATGTCAGACTCCGAACGCTCCGACAACAACGTCGAGTCTGAATCCGACTCGCTGTCGTCGTGAGCGCCCACAGTCTGACCGGGAGGCAGGAGAGGAATACGAAATCCCGACGCAGTCGACCCATCCTGTTCCACAACAGGTGGTCGAGTGCCGAGCCCAGGTGCCGTCCCCTGCGCCGAAGCACCGGGGACAATACTCTTGGGGTCGCCGACCGTACCCCCTGACCCGGACGTACCAGGCGTAGGGGAAGTAGGTCGTGTGATCGTCGCCGAGGGAGCACCGGCCTTCCGGTGCTTTCGACTTATCGTTCCCGGTGCACCGCCCGGGCCCATGCCCGAGCCAGCACCGGAACCGACGACGTCCACGGTGCCAGAGGTACCGGGCGTCGGGGCATCGGGGCGTGAAGGGGGAAGAGACGCGTGGATTTCCTTACGGACTTCCTGCATCAGTTCCCCCAACAAACCCTTCATTTGCCCCTTGATTAGTGCATTTACATCAGTAGGTGTGAGAGAGGATTGCTTGTCTCTGACAGAAACCACCCTCACCCCCGCATCCGAGTCAGAACTCTGAGAGCCCGACGGGATGGGGGGCGAGATTACCTGACGCTTTTTGTTTTGTTTACTGGGAGGGGTAGCACTTCTGACATCCTCCCCCGCAGCGTGGAGCCTCTTGAAGAAGGTCAGGTCCAGTGATCTGCGCTTCTTGGTCCTCACGAAAAAGTTCGAACACGATGAGCAAGCAGAGTCGTCATGGTCCTCAAGGGCGAGGCAGATGATACACACAGTTGGAACATTTCTTAAATGACTGCAAGCAATCAAAACAAAGAAAAGTTACAACCGTGCATGCGTTATGTAGATAGAAAGATACATGTGTGCATGACAACAAAAGAGAGAGAATAATAATCATCCTACTCTAAGGCATATAAGTTATGTATAAAGGCTTCCCAAAGCAAGCTCATAACAAAAGCCTGTAATAAAAAGAACATGTAAACAACATGTCTTGCCGACCTAGAGAAATTTACAACACCCAGTAAATTCACGAAGGTGAAGAAAAAATCTCAAAGTCTAGGGAGCTTATTTATTACTAGCAAGTGCCAAACAATAGCGGAATCCATACGAAAGAAGAACTTATCCTCTAGTCGGAAAAGGACTTTCGAGAAACCGCCATGTTCGTCATTTTTCTCCGCCATTACGCAACACGTGGTGCGCACGGTTTTGAAAAATTCTAAGTCACAACGCGAAGAAATGCGAGAAAATGCGGCCTATTCTAATCTATAATGATTAAAGGTCACCATACATTTGCTTTGTCTTTGTCCTCGGACATTTTCTTAGCTTCAACTTGTCAAAATAACCAAATTTCTTCAATGAAAAACAGAACGTCTGTTCGTGATGAATGACAGATTGATAAGAGGCTGGTTTAGAGTTATCTGCCCCTGTCGCTAGGGACGCCACTAGGGCTAGGGCTGGATGCAGGGTGGTAACAACAGATAACAGAACACGTTTTTAACGATGTTTTGGTATTTTTTAATTGTAAAAAAATAGTCACAACCTGTCATATAGCAAAAATACAGATTTTATGCAGTAAGTACCCCAAGGAGGATACCCTTCTGAAAAAGAATATGTAATTATGTTTACACATATTGCAATTCTTCAAAGGCATTTAGAAGTTGGTGTGGTAATACAAGACAAATGTTATGGATAACAACTTCTTTATTGCTTTCTCACGAGGCCAGGATTTCAGTGTTGTTCCAGCAGATTGAGTGGTTGGGGTTGTACCTCTTGGATTCGGGGCAGATTGATGAACCAGCCCCAATCCGAATAAACATCCCATATCAAGGACAGATCAGCCACCACATCAGCAACGCCAGCATTGACATCACCTTTCACTCAGACAAAACCCTCAAGACCATCGTGAGAGACAATGGGAGAGGTGTCGGTCATCAATCTGCTCCGAATCCAAGAGGTTGTATCTACAAAATCAACTGCAACTGTGGAAACAGCTACATTGGAGAAACCTGCCGACCCTTCATCATTAGACTTAAAGAACACAAAACTTCAGTAGAGAAATTGGACCTAAAATCTGCCCTTTCAGAACACATTGTGAACAACCCCAACCACTCAATCTGCTGGAACAACACTGAAATCCTGGCCTCCAACATCACTGATTGGATCTGGGGGCCCTGTATGGGTTGCGGAATTGTTTCGTGAAATTCGTGAAGTAAAATGTCAAGTCTCAAAGCTCGACAATGTAAACGAAGAACTAGTAGGGATCAAAACACAACTACTTGGTATGGACCAGAGAATTAAATCATTGGAATCAGTTAAATCCGCAGTTTCGGAAATGGAGAAAGGACTAGATTTTATGAACCTCAAGTTTGAGGACTGGAAGAAAGAGAAAAAAAATCTTGAAAAAACTGTGTCATCTTTGCAGAAAGACTTACATGTGGCTGAAATAAATAATATGAAATTACAATAATCCAAAGTACAAGAGCAGCTCATCGATATGCAGATTAGATCCATGTCATGCAACCTCTTATTCATGGGAGTGAAGGAGGAAAGAGATGAAGATACATGTGAAACACTAACGACTTTTCTCTCTAGAAATGTGGAACTAGAAGACCCCAAGATAGAAGTCGTCCACAGATTAGGAAAATACAGACAGGACAAAACAAGACCAATTATTGCGAAATTCCGGAATGTGAAGGAACGTGATGACGTCAGATTCCCCTGCTACAAAAAACTAAGAAGAACTAATTACTCTGTGAATGAGCAGTTTCCTGAAGTTGTAAGAAACTACCGGAAAGAAGTATTGTTACCAATGCTGAAGCAGGCGAAACAGGAAAACAAGAAAGCGTATATCCAAGTAGATAAACTATACATAGAAGGAAGACAAGTGAAAGCTGTTCCTCCACCGCCATACCGAGTGAACATCACTCACCCACCACCGTCCACTGCCGCCACACCCGGGACCCCGCCCCCCGTTACCTATATGGAGACCCACTCAACCAACCCATAGGACACTCACAGTGGTAATTACTTACCAACCCCACCACGTGAACATGTAAACCATAATACATGTATTACTAAGGAACGCAATTTATCCTCCCTCAACTGTAATGTGCTAAACGAAGATGCTTTACCTAACCTGAAGATTAGAAGTGTTAATGTATGTGGTTTACGTAGCAAATTACGTTTCCCAGAATTCAGGGAGTGGATATCTTCCACCGACATTATCGCTGTACAGGAAACCAAAACCGATAAGTTTGATGACCTTTCAGTTGATGGATATACCTTAATCCTCAAACACAGATTCTCTAAATCCAGGGTAAGGTCCGGAGGAGTCGGTGTCCTTATACGGGATGAGATAGTGAAGTACATAACTCATCACCCCAACACTGACGATTGTGTTCTATGGTTAAAAATTGACAAACAACTACTGAATATAAGTGAACATATTTTCTTCGGAATAGTGTATATTCCACCACAACAATCCAAGTTTGCACGTGATGATCATTTCATTGTTCTCACAGAAGAAATATTTAATATTCGTACACAATCTAATAATATTATCATTTGTGGTGATTTTAATGCCGGAACCGGAGACTTGAGTGATATTGGTTCTGTTAATGCATCTGTTGGTCATTATTTAGGACTGAGTGATAAGGATTTAGACGAT
This sequence comes from Steromphala cineraria, assembly GCA_916613615.1. NCBI lineage: Eukaryota > Metazoa > Mollusca > Gastropoda > Trochida > Trochidae > Steromphala > Steromphala cineraria. The sequence continues at coordinate 13,870,473 of OU744729.1, forward strand.
GTGAATAATACAGATTGTATCTTACAAAACTGTGATTTTTCTATAGATAGGTCCTCAAAGGACAAGTTCGTTAACAAATATGGAGAGGAGCTCATAGACATGTGTACAAGCACCTCTATGATTATTCTTAACGGCAGAGCCCATCATGATAAAGATGTAGGTGAATATACATGTCGGACTAAAAGCGCCATAGACTATGCACTTGTCACAGGTGAAGCCACTAATTTGGTATCAGACTTCAAAATATTGGATTACTCAGAATTTCTCAGTGATGTGCACTCGCCAATAAATCTGACATTATCAAGCAAACTTAATCTTGACTGTAAAACCAGGGAGAAAGAAGAACTCGAGGATGAAGTACAAAACTCCGGGCCCCGCGGTTTTGTGAAAGAAAAATCACAAGAATTTGTATCAAATATGGACCATGCTGCAATCGACACCTTGACACGCAATCTACAACTTGCACGTGCAGGTCAATGTGACCCGGCATGGAATGTCAACACAGCTGTCACAAGTCTATCTGGAGTGTTTGTCAATAGTGCAATTCAAACTTTCGGAAAACGGAAATATAATAAACTAAATAAATCCAAAACATACTCTTGGTATGGAAGGGAATGTCGAACTGTTAAAAGACAATTCAGAAGAGCTAAAAGAAGTTTTAAAATGAACCGAAACGAAGAATCCCGTAAGAAGATGCAACACAAAAATAAGATATATAAAAGAACAATTCAACGATTCTATTCTCAACATGTTTCCCAAACAAGAAGCAAATTTTCACAAATAGCCAAAAATAACTCTAAAGACTTTTGGAAAGTGTTCAAAAATAATACGACTAATAATGAGGATTGTGTTACACTGGACAAACTGTTTGAATACTTCAAAAATCTGAACCTCTCTGACGATGACACTGATACCGATGTGGTCTCTGAACCGCACATGCAGGAGTGTAATCATAAACTTAACGAGGAAATATCAAGAACTGAAATCTCAAATGCTATTACTAAATTAAAGACAGGCAAATCTGCAGGAATTGATAAGATTGAGAATGAATACATCATTACTACTAAAGACTCTATGATGGAATTGTATTATGAATTGTTTAATTATATATTGGACACAGGAATTATTCCAGAAAACTGGACAGTTGGTGTAATTAGACCTATTTATAAAAAGAAAGGTAGTAGATATGACGCTGAAAATTATAGGCCAATCACCAATTTATCATGTTTAGGCAAATTATTCACTTTGGTCCTAAATGACCGTCTAACAGCATTTGTTAATGATAATTTTGTTATTTCCGAAATTCAGGCTGGTTTCAGAAAACACTATTCTACAATCGATAATATATTTGTTTTAAATTCATTAATAGACATTCTAAAATCTGAAAAGAAGAAATTGTATTGTGTCTTTGTAGACTTTCAAAAAGCATTCGATAACATTTGGCGTGTAGGACTATGGCAAAAATTACTCTCATATGGTATTCAAGGAAAATTTCTACATGTTATTCAAAATTTATATCAAAATATCAAATCATGTATTAAATATGGTGATAGTTTTTCTGGTTACTTTGAATGTGATAAAGGAGTGCGTCAGGGAGAAAATTTGTCTCCATTATTATTTTCTCTCTATTTGAATGATGTTGAACTTTTTATGAATGAGTACAATGTAAAAGGTTTAGAAATAGAGGATTATATACTTTATGCAGATGATACTGTCTTATTTGCAGAAAATCCTACTGATCTACAACACTGTTTAGATATATTTAGTCAATATTGTGATAATTGGAGGCTCAAAGTAAATACTAGAAAAACCAAGATTGTTATATTTGGGTCAGGCCATACTAAGCACAAGCCACTTTTTCATTTGAATGGATGTAATATTGACATTGAAGACAGTTATAATTACCTTGGAATTGTATTTCACAAAAATAGAAAATTTACCAATGCATTGAAATCCCTGAAGCAACAATCATTAAAAGCAATTCATCTTATATTATCTAAGGCTAGAAATGAACATCTACCTCTGGACTGCCAATTTTTAGCATTTGATCACATGGTTTTACCCATTTTGTTATATGGGTCAGAGGTATGGGGTTTCAGCAACCTCTTATTATTAGAGCGGGTCCATAAATATTTTCTAAAATTGTGTTTGAATCTACGCAAAAGTACACCAGACTATATGTTATATGGAGAAACAGGTAGATTCCCTATTGATGTTTTTGTAAAAAAGAGAATGATTTCATTTTGGCTTAAACTAATCTAATTTGAATCATCTAATAAATTGTCAAGTATCTGTTATAATATTTTGTACAGAAGATTCCATCAAAATTACAACTCCTGTCTTTGGCTTAAGTGTGTTAAAACCATCTTAGACAACTGTGGACTTAGTTTTGTTTGGAATAACCAATGTACTGTCAACAAAATTTGGCTCCTGTCCACAGTAGAACAAAATTTAAAGGACCAGTTCATACAAAAATGGTACTCTGAAAAATCTTTATCATCCAAAGGTAAATTTTATTCTTGTATTAAACCAAATTTTGGCACTGAAGACTATATATTTTTACCACTAACTATTTCAAGGCCTTTAATAAGAATTAGGACTGGCAATCATTCCCTACCTGTAGAGAAAGGAAGATGGTCTCATGTTCCCTATTTGGCAAGGACCTGTTCACTCTGTGATCTTGGAGTTGGTGATGAATTTCACTATTTATTTATCTGTCCATCATTTGTGTTTGAAAGAAGTAAGTTTGTAAATGAATATTTTGTAACTAGACCTAGTTTTTACAAATTACACCAATTGCTGTCTGCCCAAGACCTATGTACAAAGAAAAAACTTAGTAACTTCATTAAGTGTATATTAGATAAGTTTAAAGAATGATCATGCTGCCTCATAACAAACATAATGTATATCATGACTGTATCCATGTACCACTGTGAGTGGTCTTTATGGAAATAAAGTTGATTGATTGATTGGAGAAAACGAAAACTTCCTGAATCAATCAACCTCAGAAGATTAGCTCCCGAGATTAACCGTGACCAAGGAGTTTATCTCCCTAACTCCTGGTGCATCACCAAGCAATCATAGACTCTATCTCCTGTACCACTCTGCTGTGTAAACATTAATCACCTGTCCATTTTATTTTCTCTTTCATCTCATGTTTTGATTGTATATAGCTAATTAATAACTGTCTTCTGTATTGTATATGCTAAGTCACTTTATTGGCTTCATGTATATCTATGTATATAAATACCACACTGGATATTTCATTATCAGGGGCAAGAATTGACCCAGAAACATCATGAGAAATCAATAAAGAAGTTGTTATCCATAACATTTGTCTTGTATTACCACACCAACTTCTAAATGCCTTTGAAGAATTGCAATATATGTAAACATAATTGCATAATCTCATCAAACATCACTCCTACGAACGGGATTTATTAAATTACAGATTTTGACTTTAAGGCTTTTCAAAGCATCTACAGAACAATATGTAATTTTTAGGGAAGTTTTGTATATAGTATTGTAAATATGGGAATATTGTAAAAAATGTTTTTTTTTCAAGATGCATTCTTCTTTTTTTTTTTGTCTTTCGTCGCCCCAGTATCTAATTCTAATGGTTAAGTTTTACATCATACATGTCATGCTCTGTTGGGTGTAAGAAGAATTCCTTTTGGGCAATAAAGTGTTACCTTATCTCAAAGTAAGGAAAATCTGTTCTTACATTAACTATGTTTTATTAATATTTCAATGTGGACAAACTTTGGCACGATGGTCAACTATCACACTGTGACAGGTAACAAATTGGATAGTTCAGATAACCTAAACTTCGCTTTATGTGCGATAACTGCGCACGCGAAGAAGACGTCTAGCAATGCTGGACTACAAATTGGAGTGAAAAAATACTTAATAGGCGTTGTCTCCACTAATTAAAGAACGTAGCTGTACAATGACTTGCAAGTGTCAATAACAGAATTATTCGATTGTGTACTTACGACTACGAGTACAACTGTAATCACATCTCATCCAAATTTGATCATATCGATAACCGATGTTTTGACAACAGTTGTCACTTGAGTGAAGCCATCTCGATCGGTTTCCGGAATTCCGGTTATTACCTCCCTTTGTAAAGAGTTGCCTCCCTTCGTGGGATCAATTTTATGTTCATTTCGTACACAAAATAGAAATTCGTCAAACATTTATGTAAAAGGAAACAAAATTATTAATCGAAGTTTGGAAAATAAAGTCATGTTTTTGTAATTTAATAATCACATATTACAAATTATAACAACCATTTTTCAATTTTTGCAACAAAAAATATATTGATTTTATCATTAATTATTGTTTTTTGCAATAAAGTATAAGTTTGCACTGACAAGTGAGTGAGTGAGTTATTGTTTTATGTTTCAGCCATTAGCAGCGATACACTGAGAAAGCCGAAGGCCGAGTTCAAGGCAAAACCGTATTGCAAAGAACATGTGATGATGAGGGGTATGTTGAGTAATGATTACTCCCTAGCAAACAATCACAATGATCTGTCCCTGCGCGTAGCAGCGCCCTCTGTATGCAATCAAGATGGAAGTAAAGTGATCGACTCCCACCATAGCCTTTGTCGTCATATGCAAGTATATAAGTCTTCCTAGGACAATAACAGAAGAAGAACATAACATAACATGGTGTCAGAATTGTGTTCGAGTACCACGCTAAGCAAATGCTGCATTCTACTGACTGAATATTATTCTGATTTAAACTGTCTCGACACACGTGGGTTTGTGTCACCTATTTTCGATAGCGAACATTGTGTTTCTGAACTTGTCAGGGTGTTTTATCTGTGAATGTGGAGTTATTCGCTAGAATATATTGCTGGTCGAGAGTGATATATATTATATGGATGAACGAAACTGAGTAATAGGAGTTTCTTTCTTAGATTAATGAACATTCAGAGTCGGACATTTGTTGAAAAATAGTGCACTGACTAGGCTTCTCAAACATGGCTGATGAAGCAGAAAATAACAATCTCCCTCCCCCACAAGTGATACACGTACCAATGAACATTCCATTGCCTACAAAGCTCGATCTTAAGGGTGATTTGACTAGAAATTTCATAAAATTCAAACGGATGTGGGAAAACTATGAACTTGCCTCTAGAACAAAAACAGATTCTGATGAATGTCGATCAGCAACATTGCTTACTTGTATCGGTTCTGAAACTCTTGATATCTTAGATGGATTGCAGTTTGACAGTGAGAATGATCGAAAAAATGTTGATAAAATTTTGGAAAAACTAGAAGCTTACTGTATTGGAGAGACAAATGAGACGTGGGAACGCTTCAATTTCAATAAAAGAAATCAAGAACAGTTTGAGTCTGTAGATGCGTATGTGGCTACGCTTAGGACATTAGCAAAGACATGCAATTATGGTGCATTAGAAGACAGTCTCATTAGAGATTGCATGGTTATGGGTATTTGTGACAATTCAACTCGCAAGAGACTGTTGCAGTCTTCAAAACTGACCCTAAAAGACTGTATAGACATCTGTAGATCCCATGAGAGAGCAGCTGCAAGGCTCAAATCTTTGTCAAACACTGAGGATGTTCAAGCTATCAGTAAATCCAGAGGTTACAGAAAACCCAAGGGAAGGGATACAAAACCAGTACGGTTTTCCAGAACTGATCAGTCTCCACAGTGCAAGTTTTGTGGACGCAATCATGTGTTTAACAGGAAAGAATGCCCAGCATGGGGGAGAATTTGCAACAAATGTAAGCGACCAAATCATTTTGGTAATATGTGCCACTCAAGTCAAGCCAATGTTCAACTCCTGAGTGATGAAGAGACTGATGATGAATATATTTTGTCTGTGGATGACGAAAATGTGAACATTGTTCAAATACAGGGTGAAAGTCAACAGTATTTAAGAAAGATTTATGCTGTTCTAGTCCTCAAGGAAACTGAGGTTAAATTTCAGTTAGATTGTGGATCTACTGTCAATGTGCTGCCTGAGGCTATATATGCTGATGTATTTCAGGATCCCAACTTGAAGAAGTTGGATACACAGGTACATACTACTCTTCGAATGTACAATGGGGTGAAATCTCGACCTGCCGGAAAGTGTAAGGCTACTGTCAAGAATCCAAGAAACAATTCTGAATATGACATTGAATTCCAGGTAACGAATGACAGCGCTTCACCTCCAATACTTGGCGCGATAGCGGTCCAGCAAATGCAGCTGATTACAGTTAACTTTGAGAACATTTGCCACCTGTCAGACAATGAAGCTGTTACTACTGAGAGAGTTGGGTTGGAGTTGAGTGATATAGGCCGGCAATACAAGGATGTGTTCGAGGGAGAAGGTACACTGGATGGTTTACTTCGTCTTGAAGTAGACGAGACTGTGACACCAGTACAACTACCATGTCGCAAAGTTCCTCTTGCCTTGCAACAGAAACTCAAGCAAGAACTTGATAGACTGACTGATCTGAAAGTAATCACCCCAGTTGATGTTCCTACTGACTGGATCTCTGCACTTGTTGTTGTCAAGAAACAGAATACGGACAAAATAAGGGTCTGCATAGATCCGAAGCCGCTGAATCGAGCTCTGAAGAGGAATCATTATCCAATAAAGACAATTGATGATATTCTTCCATAATTGTCAAATGCTAAATGCTTTACATTAGCTGATGCTAAAAATGGATTTTGGCACATCCAACTTGAGGAAGAAAGCAGTTTCTTGACTACATTTGAGACACCTTGGGGTCGTTTCCGGTGGCTTAGGATGCCCTTTGGATTGTCACCAGCACCTGAGGAGTTTCAGCGGCGATTGAATGAAGCGATCTCTGGCTTGGATGGGGTACGTGCTGTACATGACGATGTTCTGATCTATGGTGTTGGGGACACTTACGAAGAAGCTGAAGCTGATCATGATAAGAAGTTGACCAAGTTCCTCGACCGATGCAAGGACAGAAATATCAAACTGAACAGAGCCAAATTGAAGCTGAAACTGACAGAAGTACCCTACCTTGGACATGTCATCACTTCAGATGGATTGCAAATTGATCAAGTGAAGGTTGAAGCAATCAAAAACATGCCTACACCAGTGGATAAACAAGGGATTCAGCGAATCTTGGGGATGGTGAATTTTGTTCAGAAATTTGTGCCCAACTTATCTGAAGTGACAGCACCTCTGAGAGATCTGCTGAAGAGTGATGTGACTTTCAGATGGGATGAGAATGTTCATGGCAAGTGTATGGAACGAATCAAATACATTTTGTCAGAACCCCCAGTGCTCAAATACTTTGACAATAACGTTGAGACAATCCTCCAGTGTGATGCCTCTCAAAATGGACTGGGTGCTTGTCTGATCCAAAGTGGACAACCTGTTGCATATGCTTCTCGATCATTGACGAGTACTGAGAAACAATATGCTCAGATAGAGAAGGAAATGTTGGCAATTGTGTTTGGCATGGAACGATTTGAGCAGTATGTTTATGGACGGAAAATTGTTGTGGAATCTGATCACAAACCTCTTGAGTCAATACTGCGCAAGAGTCTGTTGAGTGCACCAAAGCGCCTTCAACGCATGATGTTAAGACTTCAGAAGTATGAGTTTGAAGTCATCTACAAGAAGGGATCTGAAATGTTCTTTGCAGATACCTTGAGTAGAGCATATCTTCCACACGTGACACATGTTGAGACTGATGAAGGAGATGTGTTTGCTGTTGATGTTCGATGTCCAACAGCACGTAACGTTGAAGCCATCAACATGGTTGAATACGTTCCAATCTCGGATCAACGAATTGACCAGTTGCGAAAGGCAACAATCGAAGACAAATCAATGATGATTCTGAAGGATTTGATTCTGGATGGTTGGCCAACATCATGTGGTGATGTACCCTGGTGTGCAAGAGTCTTTTTTCCCTTTCGAGATGAACTATCAGTTCAAAATGGAATAGTGTTCAAGGGTGAACGTGTAGTTGTGCCAGTCAGTGTGCGCCGTGAGATCATGGATAGAATCCATTACAGTCACTTGGGAATACAGGGATGTATCAGAAGAGCCAGAGAATCTGTGTATTGGCCCAATATGGCTGCTGACCTGACAGACTTCATCAGCAAGTGTGATACTTGCAATACGCTCCAACAGGATCAAAGACGAGAGCCACTGATCAGTCATGAAATACCAAGTCGTCCATGGGCCAAGTTGGGATGTGATCTCTTTGAGTTTGATCAAAAGGATTTTTTGATCACAGTGGACTACTATTCAGACTTTTTTGAAGTTGACAGACTACATGATAAAAGGGCTCCGGAGATCATCAAAATGTTGAAATCACATATGGCGAGACATGGACTTCCTGATCAGATTGTATCAGACAATGGACCTCCCTTTAACTCTGAAGCTTTTCATACTTTTGCAACTGAGTATGAGTTTAAGCACACTACTTCTTCTCCAAGGTATCCACAGTCCAATGGGAAAGTAGAAAGTGCTGTGAAAATTGTCAAAAGACTCATGGCAAAGTCTCAACATGCACAATCTGACCCATATTTGGCGTTATTGGACTTGAGAAATGTTCCCACTGACAGCGTTGGCAGTTCACCAGTACAAAGGTTGTTTGGGAGGAGAACCAGGACAAAGCTTCCAACGTCAAGTAGTTTGCTGCAGCCGAAAACAATTGAAAACGTAACGTCTGCACTTTCAAGTAAGCGATCTAAACAGGCTGAGTACTACAATCGTAGTGCAAGTGAACTGTCAGAATTGAGAGAAGGGGATGTCGTGAGAGTGAGGCCATACAATGATGAGAAAAAGAAATGGAAGAAAGCTGTTGTAGAACAGCAAGTTGATGTTCGGTCGTATGACATACGTACAGAAAATGGAAAATGTCTACGAAGAAATAGACGCCATCTCCGGAAATCTCAGAAAACCCCTCCTGAGACACAAGACTTGGTAATGGAGGAGCAGAGACTGGATAAAACGAGGGAAACGATTAAGTCAAACGTTAGCACCTCCGAAAATATTGCTGTGACCACTCCTGTGACTGCTGCCTCTGACATGACCAGAACAGCGGATAGTGTTGTCCATGACACAGCGACTGATCACGAGATCAGAACAAGTCGGGGACGGGTGGTGAGACCACCTACCCGATACAGGGACTTTGTGCCTTAGAAAGGACGAAGATTAATGAATGTGTGTTGTTTGTCTTGTTTTGTTTTTTTTCAGAGAGAGAAAATACTGTTGATTGTTGTTTCCTTTCACTTAAGACTGTGTGCCTTCTTACAAGAGAGGACGAAGACAACAGTTTGAGAGACTCTTTTATTTCATATTAAGATACATAAAAGACTGTGTGCCTTTGAAAGAAAGGACGAAGTTTTGTGTACTGCTCTCAGAAAGAGAGATATGTTGGAGAGACTTTAAGTTTAAGATTCTACTATTTTTGTTATAAGGGTAAAATTCAAGTATTCTTTATAATTAACGTTTAATGTTATACTTCAACGTTTGAGTTAGGGTTCTTCTAAAGAAAGGGAGATGTTGAGTAATGATTACTCCCTAGCAAACAATCACAATGATCTGTCCCTGCGCGTAGCAGCGCCCTCTGTATGCAATCAAGATGGAAGTAAAGTGATCGACTCCCACCATAGCCTTTGTCGTCATATGCAAGTATATAAGTCTTCCTAGGACAATAACAGAAGAAGAACATAACATAACAGGGTACTCTATAAACTTTACTAGTTCAAAACATATCATAAATTTTTAAAATCACATTCGACCACAAATTGTACATAAATCTTTAACCAGGGCTAATGGGGTTTTGTGACATGATTCAAAATCATATATTATATTATCCTTATGGAAAATAAACAAAATAAATGTACACCAAAAAAAAAGAAAAATCCTTATCTGCTGGTAAATGTAATGATTTTTGTTAATTTGAAAAAAAAAACTCACCTCTTTTGGATTGATTGCTTTTGGTTAGACATTTCCCTCATATATACCGTATTTCCTCGAATAGACGCCCCCGGCGTGTATTTTTTCAGACCCCCTTAACCCCCGGCGTGTATTCGAGACCTTGCGTGTATTCGAGGCCCGGCGTCTATTTATTTTTAGTAGGAAATAGGAGAACACATTATTTCCATTCAACTACGGGAGCATTAATTAATCAACGTATCATCCGGCGTCCATTAGAGATCCGGCATGTATTTACTTAAATCAGCCATACCCCCAGCGTCTTTTCGAGGAAATACAGTACTAAGAGATTATCTGATTGAACACAACTGTTTATTCCTTCCAACAGCTCTTTTTACGCAGGTCTTACAATCACCAAAAACCTCTTGGTCACTCTTTATCTTACACCAATGCTCAAATTATTTTTTTAACCAAAGTGTGCAAAAATTTGACGGGTATAAGTTTGCATGTTGAATTAACCTGCGAGGTAAGGTGAGGAGATTTGGAATTAACGCCGCTTTCACTTATTTTTATTTCACTTATATATAACTGCTGATAGTATTTTTGCAGGGAGAAAGCCCGCATCACTATTGTGGTTATACAATGCGCTGAAACCTGCAAGCATTTGCTGGATCTAGCGGACGATTGGTGGTACTGCACAGAATTAACTTAACTCAGCTTTTCGTTGAACTCTCATATTTAGGAACTGTAAAATAATATTGCAAGAAATAGGGGGTTAGTTTACTTTAATTTATTGAAAGGCAAATGCACAGATCGGACGTATTCACGTTTTTAGCTCACCTTTACAAAGTAAATGTGAGCTTATGTCATGGCGATTCGTCCGTCGTCCGTCTGTCTGTCCGTCTGTCCGTAAACTTTCAGAAAAAAGACTACTCCTCCTAAACGAATCCAGATATCATTCTGAAATTGTAGTATGTTATACCCATGGTGATTCCTCACAGAAAGGTAGACGTTTCAGTTTTGAGAATCCAAGATGGCCGCCATGGCAGCCATATTGAATTTTCAATTAGATTTCACGAAAAAGACTACTCCTCCTAAACAAATCCAGATATCATTCTGAAATTGTAGTATGTTATACCCATGGTGATTCCTCACAGAAAGGTAGACGTTTCAGTTTTGAGAATCAAAGATGGCCGCCATGGCAGCCATATTGAATTTTCAATTAGATTTCACGAAAAAGACTACTCCTCCTAAACAAATCCAGATATCATTCTGAAATTGTAGTATGTTATACCCATGGTGATTCCTCACAGAAAGGTAGACGTTTCAGTTTTGAGAATCCAAGATGGCCGCTATGGCAGCCATATTGAATTTTCAATTAGATTTCACGAAAAAGACTACTCCTCCTAATCGAATCCAGATATCATTCTGAAATTGTAGTATGTTATACCCATGGTGATTCCTCACAGAAAGGTAGACGTTTCAGTTTTGAGAATCCAAGATGGCCGCCATGGCAGCCATATTGAATTTTCAATTAGATTTCACGAAAAAGACTACTCCTCCTAAACAAATCCAGATAATATTCTGAAATTGTAGTATGTTATACCCATGGTGATTCCTCACAGAAAAGTAGACGTTTCAGTTTTGAGAATCCAAGATGGCCGCTATGGCAGCCATATTGAATTTTCAATTAGATTTCACGAAAAAGACTACTCCTCCTAATCGAATCCAGATATCATTCTGAAATTGTAGTATGTTATACCCATGGTGATTCCTCACAGAAAGGTAGACGTTTCAGTTTTGAGAATCCAAGATGGCCGCTATGGCAGCCATATTGAATTTTCAATTAGATTTCATGAAAAGACTACTCTTTCTAAACCAATCTAGATATCATTCTGAAATTGTAGTATGTTATAACTATGGTGATTCCGCACAGAAAGGTAGACGTTTCAGTTTTGAGAACCAAAGATGGCCGCGATAGCATCCATATTGACTTTTCAGCTGCAAATGACGCATCATTATTACTAAATTTTAAGCTTTCATCAAGTGATCACTCGCACTATATAAATTCTCTAATTTGAACTTACTAATCATAATATTATTTTGAATATGGAATATTTAAGATTGTCATGCAAGTTTTTCTATATTTTTAAGTGTTTCTAAAACATTAAGATGAAAGACAAACATAATTAATTAATTTGTTTAGAATATTTATGGAATTAGCTGCAAAAACCCAATGACATTAAACATCATGTTGAATTTTAAACCATGGTATCTCCCTTATATTCCTTTAAATACCACACAAAAGGGGTCAACCAGAGTTCAGATATTCCTGTTGAGTCTAATACACATCCCAATACAGGCTGCTAGCATCACAGTCTCAGCTGCTAGTCTGTTGCATAATCAACCTGACCCAATTGATAGGGTAGAGCATTATGCTATATTGCCATGTGTATGCAATAAGGGTTATGGAAATTAGACTTGTATTCTCATGACAGTGATATGTTCTTTCTAAGAATAACAACTTACACAAAACTTGTCAACAATAAGCTTTGTGTTTAGCAATCTTCATGATAAGTTGATGTGGAAAGAGTTATTTTGCATCAGGTTCCAGTTCCTGTGTTTTACTCATATTTGTACCATTTCTATATCTAACAGAAGTTCTTCTTGACACAAAATCAATTTAGGACATAAGCTAACTTTATTTTGTGAAATTATATATATTTTTCACAACAATTCATGTTCTCTTCCGTCAAGTCTTTTAATACCACACATAAGGGCTTAGCCAGAGTTCAGGTTTACATGCTCAGCACACTAGGATGCTTCTCCAAATATACGTACACAAAGCCAAATACACAAATTGCTACACTCTCCTTAAGGATCTGGGGCTAGCAGCCCTGCCTGCTTGTATATTGCATAGTAATCCTGACCTAATTGATAATTAGAACATAATGGACTTTATGGAAAGTATATATAAATTGTCTTTATGAAAAGTATACTTGTATTCTATTAATAGTAATACTTTTTACAAATAACAATTTAAACAAGTCAAGAATCAGCTTTTGTGTACAACAATCTGCACGATGAGTTAATATTAACAAGTTAAGAATCTGCTTTTATGTTCAGTAATCTACATGATAAGTTAATAATAGAGGTATTTTGTATCAGGTTCCAGTTCCAATACCATGTGTTTTATAAATACCTGTAAAAATAAATGATAATTGTATCATGCTGAAGGGGTTCTGGGAACAACATGTCATCATAGAAGTCATTATTTTTCAATTAGATTTCAGGCTAAGTACTACTCCTACTAAATCAATTAAGATATCATTCTGAAAAGTGAGTATTTTTTTATATAGTGATTCCTGACAAAGACGCATTTATTTTATTATCAAGAATCCAAGATGGTCAATATGTCAATTATATTGAATTTTAATCAGATTTCATGAAATTCATTGAAAAGAATACATTTCCTGATCAATCGAATCAATGTCATCATATTTGTATTGATACGCTTGTTGTAATATTTATCAACACTATAAATACAGTTACAAAAAACTGTATGAATCATCTTTATCTGCGAACAGCCTGAAGCATGACTGTTTTAATAAATCCTTTCCGTTTTACATAATTCCTGACACTTCATATATGGCAAATAACATAGCCAGTGAGGGATAAATATACATTTTATAATCATCTATATCTGATTACGGTCTGAACAATGATTATCTAGATAATTATAATGATCATTCAATTCAAACAAATCCTTTTCAAAAGCATTTAAAATTATTAAATTTGTTCACTCCAAACACTAACTGTTAGGTTTTTTAGTCCTTTGTTCCCATGCATTTAATTTATTCCAAATTGAAAAATTTTGGTTAATGAATAACAAATTATCTTTTATTTTGTTTGTCATGCTAATAAAAGATATCATTTAATATTCATCTTCCAAACTAATTGAACAGCTGTCTGAACAATTCTTTTTTTACAAAGTCTTTCTCACCAATTCTCTCTGCTAGTTAAGATACTTCAATAAACATATTACTGAGTTGACCTCCAGATTATTTCCATTGCAAACCTCTCTTCTACCCCCTCTAATTTAGCCATAGATATACAAAAAAGTTATACAAAAACCTACTGCTTGTTAACAAATCATGATTATATCTTTCTTGTATTAATGTTTGTTCAAGCTCTAGTGGTTTCCAACAGAAGAATAGCATTTTAAAAGATAAAAAAATTATGATGGCAGCCATAATCAATTATCATATAAAAGATGGTTACACAATTAAACCATATTACCACATCATTCATTTTAAGGTGAGCTTCTGTACCCTCGGTACTTTTATTAATTAATTATGAGTACACATTCGTTTTGAAGAAGTGCTAGATGGCACTTGGTCTTGATTAGAGTTGAAGTTGACCTTGACACATGATTGAGAAAAGTTATATATTTATTCCTGGAGGAACAGGCGAACTCGTGGTACACACTAACGTAGGGTTATTATGTAAACATGGTCAATTATTTCTAAGTCAGAGATTGTCTTTGTGAATTACGCTACCACACATATCACATAGATGTTCTAAGAACGTTTACTCTCATACACGTTTAGTTTATCTTAGTTTACATTAGACCGAAACTTCTGTCGCCGAATGCTGTATCCTCGCACAGCGAGCCGCATACTAATGGGGTTGCAGGTAGAGACTCTCGACCTAAGTTTACATAAGACCCACCCCTGTTGGTGTTACAATATTTCTTTTTCTCGAATTATAAATATGCCTTTGGGCCCATGCGTGACTGGCATACAACGGATATACAACGGGTTTGAGTTTTATCAAGAGTATCTGCATACATACAGAAAGCAGTCAGCATTCCTCAGGGGAGCTTCAATAAATATTATGATACAAATCCTTGTCAAAACAGATTACAATATTCTTATCATGTAATGCATTCTATTCATTTCATGCTTTTTTAAATAAACAAGAAGAAAAAGTAATCAACATCCCCTGCCAAATTGGTTTTCGTTAAAGCCACCAATATCAGAGTCAAAACTAGAAAGTGTTTTTACCCGTAAAAACAGATGTCTCCCCCTTCCTCAAATGCTCCAAACCTCTAAACAATACCGTGACTATCATAAAGCACCATTAATGTTCTCTGTATAATTCAACTTGAATAAATAACCTATCAACTCCACAATTGTAGCAAACAAAATCTTCAAAATTCTAAATGATTTGATGCTGAAACCCTTGAAAAAGACTAAGTCCAAATTGTTGCCATTGAAATAAAAAAAATTAAATTTAAAAAAATCTATTACCTCCAAAAGGCACATCTACATGATATGGAGAGACAGTATACCAAGTTTGGTGATGACCGGTCACATAGTTTTAGAGATCTATATGCTCCGGAAACAAATTGGAAACGGCTCTCGACCCAAGTTTCCCGGTTTGGGTCATTACAAACGCCGACGGGAACTCAGCTTAAACCAAATGTCTCCCGACCCTTCAGGGGGAGACATAATTACCGAACAAAGTCCATAACTCCATAAAAATAACTGCATGCTTCTGATTTTCGAATTCCAATAAGATATTGATACTCAGTGGTCACACAGCAAATTTCATTATCTTATCTTAATTAGTTTTAAAGGGGCAGTAGCACGTTTTTAGGGAAAATATAAGGTGATGTTAGGAAAATGAAAATTAACGGTTCCAGTTGAAAGACAATATATTTAGACTAAATGGAGCAGTAATAAATCAAATATACAATGTAAAGTTTAACCATGCGTTCCTTTTTCTTACACAAAATGAATTGAAGGTGTTCACACAAAATGGCCGCCAATGGATTTTATGTGAATCTTTGTCCTCTGACTATGTATAAATGGCTTGTGTAATAAGATTTTTGACACTATCAAAATAATACATTAAGCATCAATGTACAATTATCAGTGAAAAATTTAAAATACAAAATTAAGACAAAAAAATGCTACTGCCCCTTTAAGATAGCCTCAAACAGTCCAAAACCAGGAACAAGGGCAATAACTCCATATAAAAATGATTCAACTTTTGACCTCCATTAAGGCATTCATGTACATCAAATTTGGCTACACTAACTTAGTAGTCTCTGAGAGAAAGTTGTCTCCTAACTCTGACGGACGGAGCCCAAACCTTTTTTGAATAAAAGTACATGTAAATATGTAATATTGATGACCTTTTAATAAATGAAATAACTTGTTACTTTGAATTATCTATCCCTTTATGAAACAAAGATAATCTGCAAAGCCTCCCACCTTATAAATTATTCCTTTCAATATACATACCTCTCAATGTAGCAGTTTGTATTCCTCCACTGCACAATTCAAGCGAAATTAAAATTATTTTCATATCCCGACTGA
This sequence comes from Steromphala cineraria, assembly GCA_916613615.1. Taxonomy (NCBI): domain Eukaryota; kingdom Metazoa; phylum Mollusca; class Gastropoda; order Trochida; family Trochidae; genus Steromphala; species Steromphala cineraria. Next base: position 13,886,751 of record OU744729.1, read on the forward strand.
ATGCTCAGGGACTCCCCAAACTACTTATAAGGCTCTTCTTTCCTTTGTCATTCTATTTAATTGCAGCTGCACTATTGTCAAGGGGTATTACTATTACGGTACCCCCTTTTCATCATTGTCAAACTTTCAAAAGGAGCGAGTCGCCTGTCCAACAGACTGACATGAATTATGCATTCAGTGTTACGTAAAGGTTGTTGCTATGTGACAGTTCAACAAAGGTTTGTCTTGAGAAGTTGCGAGAATCAAAAGTGGGTTTAGTTTTGTTTGACAATTAAAGGGACAGTTCTATTGGGGTCATTAAGGCGGGAACAAAATTCAAGGGGTATTTCAGTTTATGCATAATTATAACACCACCAAGTTGAAACATGTTACTAGGTTTTATTTTTTTTAATTTATATTTGACAACTTTAAAAAGAAAGCGGCATAAGTGAATTTCGTTTGCACAAAAAATACACCGATAGAACTTTCCCTTTAAAGAGCTACTCTGAGTTGTTAAAGGGGCAGTAGCACGTTTTTAGGGGGAATATAAGGTGATGTCAGGAAAATGAAAATAAATGGTTTCAATTGAAAGACAATTTATCAAAACTAAATGGAGCAGTAATAATGAAAATATTTAATGTAAAGTTTAGCCATGCGATTCCTTTTTCTTACAGAAAATGAATTAAAGGTGTTCACACAAAATGGCCGCCAAGAGATTATATGTGAATCTTCATACTTTGTCCTCTGACTATGGATGATTGGCTTGTGTAATGAGATTTTCAACACTGTCAAAATAACAAGTTTGGCATTACCTTACAAATATCAGTGAACATTTTAAAATATAAAATTATCAAAGAACGTGCTACTGCCCCTTTAAAGGTGTAATAATGAAAACTCCAAAAGTGTCATTTAATCGAGATGTATCAATTGTATCAATCAATGTATAGTGACATTAAGGTTTAAAGTCAGGAATATGATAACATTAGGCTTCCAGAGGCAAAGGGTTTATGAAGCTAGAGATGATCCCAAATCACTTTTGCATGACTTGTTTATGATTTGTGACAGCTTCCTTATAGAATGCATTATAACCAATTCATACATGAGAAGGTCCTCTAATTCCTGTCAATGTTGTTTCTCTGTGAAGGCGTTGAACTGTTTTCTCTCAACATTTGAATGTAATATTTATACCTTTTGTCGTGTTATGTCAACTCATATGTATATGTTTCCATGCCTTCTACGACTGTATCCATGGGAAGTGAATAAAGGTTTAAAAAGATAGAGCCATTGGCTCTATAGCTCATCAGGCTTCATATCAATTTTTAGGGTTGTGGCAATGTGGTTCCACCCGTAGAAGGAGCCACAGGGTAACCAAATGTAAAATTTAGAATCCTCCTTATCTAACTAAGAAGTCTGTAGACAAGGCTTCAGCATTCTAGGCCTTAAGCTTCTGAAGAAAAATATTAAAATAGGTTTTAAGGGTTTCCTTAAATTCTATTCCTCACTCATCAAGTAGTATGTACACAAGGTTTCAGCTTTCTAGGTCTAAAGCTTTAAGAAGAAAAATATGAAAATAGGTTTTAAGGGTGTGGCCCTTATCAGGGGCCACGGGGTCGCCAAAGTTATAAATTCTATTCCTCACTAGTCAAGTAGTAGTCAGCTTTCTTGACCTTACGCTTCCGAAGAAAAAGATGAAAATAGGTTTTACGGGTATGGCCCTTGTGACCCTTATTAGGGGCCACAGGCCAACCAAAGCTACAATTTATAATCTTCACTAGCCAAGGAGTATGTACACAAAGTTTGAGCTTTCAGGCCTTTTGCTTCTGGAGAAGAAGTTGAAATTACACAAAGTTTACGGATGGACAGACGCCGAACACAATTCCATGTCATGAGCCCAACGGGCCTTACAGGCCAGATGAGCTAAAAATTCATCTACTTCTCAGATATCAATATCAAATATAACACCAGACTAAATATGGCACTCTTTATTCATAGCTTTGACATCATTTTTGGTTTTCAAAACACAGTTTTCATCATTCAAACTCTCAATCAAATCAATGAAAATGAATCAAACAAACTTAATATCCAGTCTATTGACAAGTCCTCTACTCTGTTCAGATATAATGATTCATCACATGTATGTACACATGAGTACCAGTAAAATATCACTCATCCATGACACGTTTCTTTAAATGTTTAGGGAACCATTCAGGTCGAGGTTTGTTCCTCTCGATGATGTATTTCCCCTTGTACATCTGCCTGTCCTCTCCTTCGTACACAGTAGCTATCTCAGTCCAGGGAGTGTTGAACTTGAAGTCGTCTCCCATCTCACTCTTCAACTCCACTGTCTCCTGTTTCACCTTTGTGTAGCAGTTGCCTGAAGTTAACAATCATTAATTGAATTTATATCAGTCAGTGTTCGATACAATTTTTTAAAACCAAAATTTAAGGCTTTTAAAGGCCATTTTCAAGGCTTGTCTTGGCATAATTAAGGCGAAAAGTTCCAGCTTGTTAAATCAAGCATGATTCACATGTGAATTCTTGGAAACACACAAAGCAACAGATCTTTTACAATGGACTAAAATCTGACACAGTATAACCACACAAGATTTCCGTGTGTATTAATATAAAAAAAACCCTTTCGGGTGTGCTTATTAGAGCAGGGCGCTTATTACGTCAAATATGGTAGTGAACATTCATATTCAGAAGTTAAATGGTTGTTTTGGAATTTTGAAACAATCTCATCTTGGAGACATTTTCTTTGCCAAATAATTGAGTTGTTCTTGTATGAATGATAACATCAGTATCCAATGAAAATATAACCCCAGTAGACAAGATTTCAAAACTAACAAGTACAAGTTTCATTTAGAAATATTAGAAAATACTCATTTTGGTCGATAAATCTATGGACATTAAGAATGTGATCTATGAAGGAAACATAAATCACATAAATAAAAATGAAAATGGTGTGTATAGGCCATGTTTTAGTCTTGTAGATCAAACACATAAATGTGTTAGGTTCTCTGCATAGAACATACTGTTAAATTGTTGCTTAGACTGTAGATTGTCATTTTCATTCAGGATTTATGTTTTGGGACAATAGATGAGCAATTCACAAAATGTCTATTTAATTCAAAGCTCTGACAATCATGGGAGGGTATTATTCACGAATATCATCTATCGTAGATAACCTACCACAAATGGTATGTCGCTCGTGCCACTGACCGCACTCAAGACATGCAACAATATTTTTCTTAGGAATCGCTGCCTCAAAATGTTTTATCATGCCATGTTTGCGGGTCAGTCTTCTTTCAAGTGAGCGTCTAATTTTTGGCACAGCTGCCCAGACGGTGCTGTCAAATATACTTTCAAGTATAGACTTTTGATTAGTTGTGTTCGATTGTTGATGATTGGATACTGGAAGATCAAAGGCAAGGGCCCCCATCACACCTGAAATAAAAGTTACATTTTTAGTCAACATATTTATATGAATAATAGATTATTAGGATGAAAGACCACAATTTTTAGGGAAAACCTTGATCTTCCAATCATCACATTATTGATGTCAAGCATTCAAGACCCATTTAAAAAATTAATTTTCAAAGGTTATAAAAACATAGTTGTACTAAGGTTAAAAACTTATCATCATGAAGAGAACAAGCATTCATAACAGTTGATTTAGGCGGGTGTAGGTCTTTTCATAGGAGGAAACTGTTTGTAGGAGTGAATTTCGGTCATCTCGTAGGAGGATTTTTAGGTCTTTTCATAGAAGTAGAAAATTTCATTGAAATATTTGGGTGAAATGCTGAGTGTTGTTTTTATTAATGAGGTCTTTTATCAGGTAAGTATAATAACATTGTAAAAATTTAAGCATCGCTTTGATGTTTTCGATGTCAAAATACCGTAGATGTTTGATGAGTTATTATGTTTAGTGTTATTGTGAATTAAATCTTATCACCATGTGTTGTGTTGATTGTTTGTTATAGACTGTTTCAGTTTGTTACAATTATCTGATTGGAGATTAGAAGCTTTCGGTGAAGAAGGTGAGGTGATCTGGGGTTTAGAGTTGCTTTTGAGAGTATTTCACTTATATCGCGACTGCTAGTATTATTGCAGAAAGAAAGCCCGCAACACCATTGTGGTTATGCATTGCGGCGAACATGCGAGCATCGGCTGGAACTAGAAAACCTTGGGTGGTACCGCGCTGAAATTCAGTGTAGCATTGCACCCAAACCTGACTGCGTGTAGAACAGTTCTCTACTGCAGACAAAGTTGCCGAGCCCCTGGCGGGATTCGAAACACGGACCCCTTGATCCAAAGCCGAACTCTCTACCCACTGCGCTATCCCGCCCCCCTCGGTGAAGAAGAAAGTCGCCGGCGAAGCAACTGGCAATAGTCAATCTCCGCAGTCAGGAAGTTGTTGGAGGAGCACAAGGCACAAGCCTATGATCAGGACGTAGGGACAAACAGGTAATTGAATATACATCATGTTACTGATATAGGACTTATTAAAGATTTACAATAATCACCTAGGCATATAAAAATAATTTATTGATAGATAAAAATATTATCATACAATGAATATCCTGGCGTAATCAATATTCGCGCACCTAACACGTTCCGACTCGCCGTGCGTGAAGAAAATCAAACACGATGATAAATGTTTTTACAAACCTTCACTGATCATTACGTCTTTATATAAACATAAATTTTGATTGTTGACATGTTGTTATCGTAGCGGGAGTAGCCATTTCGAAGTCGGCCCTATCTAGGTCAGTTGCGTGCTACGTCATCAATATTCGCGATAGTTAAAACCCGGGCAAACCGCACAGTACCAACACACTGTCGGCAGCTGACATGGATATTTTATCAAATCTTGTGTCAAAATGTATCAAAATGAATATTTTGATTAATGAATTTGACGTTTGTTTTTCTTTTAGTAAATGATATATAAAAAACAGTGTTTAACGAGTTTACTCATGAATTAACCATACATTTCACCATGCAGAAAACGTAAGTATTTGAAGGAATATGTATTTATTTTCAACAACAAAAATTCTAAATTTTATTTTTTGAATGAAGAACAGTCTAAAGAATTACTTATCACGTGATTTTTTTATTTTGCAGGCAAAACAAATTGACATTCTGCAGTTTTCTGAGAGTTGCAGCATTCAATTATTTCTAATTTATTCTGAGAAAAATGAAGTTATCAAAATGTGTTTTCATTTACTTGAAAAAATCGTTTTAAACCATCAAAAGTTTGTTATTTTTTCGATTTTAAGTCTTGACATATTGTAGAATTTTCAGGTGATATATATCTTAATAATTGTTGATATCCTAATGAAAATCCATAGCCAAAAAACTTCTTGACATTCTAACGAATAAAGAAGAAAATATATCATCAACCTAAATATGAAGATACACATATATAGTAGGCCTCTGTTTAAATTCCATTATACAAATATTTTCATTTTAAAAACACTAAATAATATGTCATAGGTTGCTAAATATTGAAACACAATAGATTTTAGCTAAATTTCTGTTATTTTGAGGATGCTTGTGGTCCCTATATCACCCCTACTACACTGAGTAAGGTAACTGCAGTTACCTTCTCAAAAAATGGCGGAACAGCAAAACATCGCTGATTGTGACTTTTCTTCAAATGCATTTCACAACAATACAAGGTTATTTTCAGTCATATAATCTATGCGCATGTCTTGGGCATGTATCAAAGATTCATTAGATGATGTGTCACCATTCGTAGAGTGCGTAAATAAATCACAATCTTTGTTTTAAAAACTCAAGCGAGAGTAAGGTAACTCGGTTATGTGGAGTAAGGTAATTGTTAGAAGAATTGAAACATTGAGAAAGGTAACTGTAAAATTATCACTTCTCCAACGTGATAGCATGAATAATGACTAATGATACATATCATTTACACTGATGAAGTTCTACACAAGAAATGATGTATAGGTATTTCAAAATGATATCCTCGTAAAAATCACCTTATTGTTATAAAACATTCATCTTTTTTTGTATAGGGAGCACCTCAATAGATATCAAATAAAATGATTTATATGTAACACAACATTTTTACACCTTAGAATAGCATTATTTTTTAGGGATGAGCGCGACATCGTCTTTTTACATTGTTTAAGCTACTCAAAAATATGTAATCTATTCATTATTGATAAATTTGACTTATAAAACAAATTAGATAAGCTTGGACAAACAAAAGACAACAAACAAACAATGCAAATTGTTTAATAAATGCAGGTTAGTCTATCTGAACGATAAGCAATATTGTATTGTATATATAAATGAAAGGATCATACTTTGTACAAAAGTTTTTTACAAAACAGGATAAATGAACCAAACAAAAGCAAAACCGTCATAATTAATGTGTACCTTGCATGATTGTCTCATCCTGTGTTTCAAAAACGTGTAATTGTGATGATATATTTACAAAGAAAGATAAACAAGTACAATCAATGTTTATAACCAAATCCAGGTAATAGCTTTCAGAGCTCATATCAGTGTGTTGCCGATTTATTGATTCCTTTCATTCATTCACTATTCTTATTCATTTATATTTGACACTGGCGATTAAAAACGGACCTAATTAAGGCACTTCCATTCACTCGCTCATTCTCATTGTAAGTGCACAATTGTATATGTATTTTTCACAAAAAATCCAAAGTCAATATCAGAACGTGTTATAGATTTGATTAGGCCTATATTAAAACAGTGCTATTAACTTAACAAGTTTAAGTGTTAAAGCGATCATGCATTTTGTTAAATTTAAATGTAAGTCTATTTTAATGTATTTATAAATTTCTCGCCTTTGCTAATGAAGGAATCTGTGAAAACATAAAAATAACTAGAAAATGTGTCAACAAGAAATTGAGGCTTATTAATCCAAACAAACCAAAGTCACTTTGAAACGATATATTCAGTTTCTATCTACATTTTGCAAGCTGAAGAGTTTTTTTACCCTTTCAAATCAAATAGATAACCTCTCTCGCAAGAACTAGACACATTATTTCAGTATTTAATTACGGTACTAATTGTCTAAAAACACATAGCTTGTTTCCGGCAGGCTAAAGATAATTATTGCGTAGTATGTCTTCAAGCCGCCCCAAGCCTGGAAAACAATTGCACATTGAACAAGAAACTACAGTGATATACGTTTTTTTATCATTTTTTATTTTGTTTCAAATATAACTATTTTGTTTGAATTTGATCGGCCCGTGATCGAAGAGATCGACCGTCGCATGCTCATAACGTTAAATACAAGACCGTTTAAGCTTTTAATAAATATTGTGGTATCTAGGTCATGGGATTTTGTATTTGTCATTTTACATATTTAAAATCGAATTGAGAAACAGACAGAACTTTATATATTATCCTATCCCGAATAGCAACCAGGTTTTGGACATTACTAGGCCTATTTATATATTTAGAGGGCCTGAAGTGTAGATTAAAATCATAAACATATGAGAATTTCATTTTATCAAGAAAAAGTGACTTTCACTTCAATAACATGTTCTTTCTTACATTTCTGGTCCTATACACTTCCCAATCTCTACAATACCCTCCGTGTTTGGTAATTGGGTATAGATACCATATGCAACAATAAAGTAAATTACACTACGTAAATTTAAAAGCAGGTTTTCTTCGAGTCAATTTTTTATGGCTACGTTGGAGCGGTCTTGTTTCCTTACAAGCAAACTTAAGAACTGTTTACATCTTAGGAAATGATTTTAAGGACATTAATATTTACAAATAATCTATAACGTGGATAACAAACTTACGTCTACTCCTTAGAGGATATTTATGTCAGAAACACTAGCAACTCTTTAAGACTATTGCTTGGATTTTCTTTTTAATCACTTTACAACACAAGGAAAAGAACTGATATATACTTATGTTCCCTGCGACTATTCTTGTCTTGTTAAAGCTGATTTAAAATCTATAACGTAAATTACATAAAAAAACAGCGACATTAATAAAATTACATTTTTGGAAAAGCTTACTAAGATAAGAATGTGTCATGTCCCAAGGCATTTAACGTTATTCTATAAATATGAGAAGTAAAATACTTGTATTGTTCAATATATTCTATAGCTTAAAATATTGATATAAAAGTACGACATAGTAACGTTGTATTTTTCGGTAATTCAATCTATTTACCAGGACAACATCATTTTTTGCTAATTGTGCACTTTCATCCAGAATGAGTGCAGTGCTTCCTGCAAAGGTCAATAAGAATATTTGCATATTCATGGAAAAAGCACATTCCGAAACCCCTCTCAGTTACCTTTCTCCCATCTTTAAGTTACCTCACTCATGTCACAAAATGTTTACCGAGTTACCTTACTCTCGCTTGAGTTTTTAAAACAAAGATTGTGATTTATTTACACACTCTATGAATGGTGACATGTCATCTAATGAATCTTTGATACATGCCCAAGACATGCGCATAGATTATATGACTGAAAATAACCTAGTATTGTTGTGAAATGCATTTGAAGAAAAGTCACAATCAGCGATGTTTTGCTGTTCCGCCATTTTTTGAGAAGGTAACTGCAGTTACCTTACTCAGTGTAGTAGGGGTGTATATGTCAGTCAAAATCTTCCATATAACCTTGTTTTCAAAAACATTAAAGTAAAGTTATAAGGTTTATGTTTCGAAATGGGTCAATAAAATATTTATTCCCCACGTAGCATACCCATTCCTAGGTCATAACCTGATGGCAAGCGTGTTTGGCAAGGCAAATGATCGATAGAAAAATGCTGTCGGCTTATTTTAAATATTTTGCGTCCTATATTCGACTTAGTAGTTTTAGCATTAGAGAAAATGGATTAAAATTCGATTCAAAGACATTAATTGACCCAAATCTAAATTTCTTAGATATAATCTAATCATTGTGTTGCTAATGGAGCCGAACACGACTTTCTTCAGTAATGAAGAAATCTGACGTCACGGCTTTGTGTGTAGCGACCGCATGAACCCGGAAATGAAAGGTGCGCGAAAATTGATGTCTGTGACTTTACATGACGGCACGATATATATAATTATATCAACATTTCTTTACTTCAATCCTAAATCAAGCGAAGCCGTCCCAAATTTCCTACCTTTAAACAAAGTAATACTTTATTATATCAATAACGTTACTAAAATCTACATAATACATATATATCATCACTCCTACGAATATATTTTTTCAATCCTACGAAAAGACCTCTACGAACGGGATCCTCTTACAAAAAGACCGTTCCCCTTCAACGCTGGCCAACAAGCTGGGAAACTGTGACATCTACAATAATATTATTTATTGTCTAGTAATTATCTTTGCTTAATCAAATTACAAAAGTTTGTGAACCATGAGTGCCAACTTACAATAAAAGAGTGAGTTACAAATTAAATCGCCTTCACCTCACGAAAACAGGTGACTCTGCTATTATTTGAGTAAATATGCATGGAAACCACATACACAAGCATGGTTATCACGTCTTTTATCCGCGTTTTCAATTAAACTGTTTTTGGAACCTAACCTGGTGGATGATTTTGATGTAACCATTGCAAAATCAACTGCTTTGCATGTTGCAGTCTTGCTAAAACTCTTGTCATGCTTGTAGACGTCGCCATTTTGGAAACCGGCGAGGGTTATTGTAAGCCTGCTGCTGATTGGTCCAAATATCAGAATCAACAAATCAACTGTCTTCTTTCATTTTAGACTGAGAAGGACCAAAAGCAAGAAACATGTCGGAACGATACAGCTTCTCCTTAACCACTTTTAGGTAAATATTGAGTAATGTATACATTTATAAAACGTATAATTTGTTTCTACCTGTAAATGACATAGTTTTATAACTTTTGATTAAAGGTTTACGGGTATTAGTTTCTCCAAAATATGAAATGGAGTGAGTTGTATTATGACTTGCACAATGATGTATGAAAATAATGCCATGAAAACATGCGTGATATGATTTATTTAGACTTTGAGAAGAAATTGACTGCTTAGAATTCCTTGGAAGGACATAGAGTGTTAAGCTATTAAACACATAAGCAATATGCAAATTCCACAGCTCAAGTCCTTCACATTACACAATCATGATTTAGATGACATTCATTTATGAAGTTAAATGGTAACATTTTAGAAAAAAACGTTGGTAAAGATATATGGAATTGATATAAAGACATGGTTCATGTCTCATGAATGTGGAAATGCTGTTATTCAAAAGGACAAGATAGCTATGTATGGTAAATCTTTACGAATAAATCCAAAAAGGACTGTAAGAACGGGTTAATAATCGACATACTCATAAACCTTTATTGTGAAAATTTGACTTCTATTGGTTGAATATGATCATATTCATGTAAAATATTATAGCATTTCATATTTTGTGTAAAAAAATTTACAACTTTTATATTCATAAATCATATTATCTGTTGCTATCTATTTCAGCCCGTCCGGGAAGCTGGTTCAGATAGAGTATGCCTTAGCAGCAGTCGGAGCAGGAGCACCCTCTGTAGGCATAAAAGGTATAAGAAAATATACTACAAAAGAAAAGTTTAGAATCACTGCAGAATGTAATGTCTTATTTTCTAGCGCAAATATCATAAAAATTAGGGACTCTATTCTTTATGATTGAAACTAAACACAGTAAACCTTGATGTGAGGAAAGCTTGACAATTTCATTTGACCCCAATAATGAAACACTGTCCCCGATACAAAGGGGGTCATAATGACATAAAAAAGTTGCATTTTCAACGATGTCCATGGACATATCCTGAGCATTTGTCAGTTAGTTTCATGAAACACATGTTAATCAAGGTCCATTAGTGACAAATGCATGTCACTTTGGTAATAAGTTCAGGCTTGAGCAAGCATGAATCAGTTTCACAATGCCGCCAATACTACAACTTTGGTGTGTAGTATATGAGATAAGGTAATCTTAATTGTCCAAAGGGAAATTTGTTTTGTATGAATTAAAATGATTCGCTGTAAAATTGAACTGCAACATGTATATGTTTCCTTTGGGGGTACGAGGTCAAGTTTATTGGAATGTTTCACAATATAAGAAAAAAAAAGATAATTTCTATTGTTCAAAAAGGGAAATTTGTTTTTTATATTAACAATTAACAATTGTATGCATGTCTGGTGAGGTAAAAAAGGAAAGTGATGTAGAATAAATTACATAAGTTATATCCCTATTTTTTAATTATCCCCCGCCGCGCGTTTAGCGCGAAGCGGGGGATATAGTATTCAGCTCCGTACGTCCGTACGTACGTCCGTCCGTCCCGCTTCTTGTTAGCGCGATATCTAATGAACCGCTCAACCTAGAATCTTCAAACTTGGTACCAGTCTTCATCTGGGGAATACACAGACCTGAAAAGTTTTCGGTGACCTTGACTTCATTTTCAAGGTCACAGCGAGACTTTGACCAGTTTTGAAAATGTTGTTAGCGCGATATCTAATGAACCGCTCAACCTAGAATCTTCAAACTTGGTACCAGTCTTTATCTGGGGAATACGCAGACCTGAAAAGTTTTAGGTGACCTTTACTTCATTTTCAAGATCACAGCGAGACTTTGACCAGTTTTGAAAATGTTGTTAGCGGCATATCTAATGAACCGCTCAACCCAGAATCTTCAAACTTGGTACCAGTCTTCATCTGGGGAATACGCAGACCTGAAAAGTTTTTGGTGACCTTGACTTCATTTTCAAGGTCACAGCGAGACTTTGACCAGTTTTGAAAATGTTGTTAGCGGCATATCTAATGAACCGCTCAACCCAGAATCTTCAAACTTGGTACCAGTCTTCATCTGGGGAATACGCAGACCTGAAAAGTTTTTGGTGACCTTGACTTCATTTTCAAGGTCACAGCGAGACTTTGACCAGTTTTGAAAATGTTGTTAGCGGCATATCTAATGAACCGCTCAACCTAGAATCTTCAAACTTGGTACCAGTCTTCATCTGGGGAATACACAGACCTGAAAAGTTTTAGGTGACCTTGACTTCATTTTCAAGGTCACGGCGAGACTTTGACCAGTTTTGAAAATGTTGGTAGCGGGATATCTAATGAACCGCTCAACCTAGAATCTTCAAACTTGGTACCAGTCTTCATCTGGGGAATATGCAGACCTGAAAAGTTTTCGATGACCTTGACTTCATTTTCAAGGTCACGGCGAGACTTTGACCAGTTTTAAAAATGTTGTTAGCGCCATATCTCATGAACACATTAACCTTGAGTCTTCACGGGGGACATAGTATTCCGCTCCGTACGTCCGTCACGCTTCTTGTTGTTAACATCAATTTGCGGCGGGGGATCTTGTCACCTTTGTGACAAATACTTGTTATAAAAAGAATATCAAAATCATTGTTGTAAGAATACATTAGAATTTGTATATAAGATTTTTGCTTCATGTTGCAAAATTGAAATTATGATGGATGGAACTTAAGACAACATTGATCTTGTACAAGTGTGTTTTTCTCACTGTTTTACTGGTAAAAAAGTACCACATATTAAAGTCAAAACATAATAAGTTTCACTTATCATTTGCTTGTTCAAGCTGGGTCATAGCTTCTACTGCGCTCAAAAGAGAAATACTCTATGTAACAACATTTTACTAAATATCACTTAATCAATTCAATTTGGTATGTCTTTTTTTCCAGCTACAAATGGGGTTGTTCTGGCGACAGAGAAGAAACAAAAGTCTATTCTTTATGATGAACACAGCATCAACAAAGTAGAATCCATTACCAAAAACATTGGCATGGTATACAGTGGTATGGGACCAGACTACAGGTATTAATTCATCATATGCCAAGTGTTCTATAGACAATTTTAAAGTGATTTGTCATTAAGTGCACAAGATTTTACACCAAATAATGTTTTTCAGTCAGAGACTTTCCCCTAGAAATCAGTCTAAGTAAACCTTGTCTCAATATTATCCGTTTCACTCCTATACTGAGTCTAGAAAGGGCTAGTAGAGGGTCGCGTCAGTCGACCAATTTGCGACCTATGACCCTCCAACGTTATACGTGCGAAGGAAAACTATTGTGGGTTGGTAAGATGAGTTCTGATTGGTCAATTAGATACGTGGGCTGACGCGACCCTCTACTAGGCATTTCTAGACGCCGTATAGGAGTGAAACGGATAATATTGAGGCTAGGTTTACTTAGACTGCCCAGAAATGGATGCAAATTTGAAAATTTTGCCATATTTAACCCCTGAAAAAAGAATTTTTGGATCTTTATTCATTTCAAGAAGTTGAAAGTTTAGGAAAAATAATTGTCTTCTCATTTTGCCCACTCATTGTTCGCTCGGGCCTGGAAAAGTACTTGATTTTTTTTTGATACTGCAAAAGTACTTTAATTTACAATGCTTACTAAATGTCCTGAAAAAGTACTGGAATTTCGTGCTAATGTCCTTGAAATTTTCCAAAATGTATTGGAATTTACTGTGACATCAATCACAATCGAAAACACGGAAGTATCATCATTCTGCTAACGTGCAAATTGATAGAGAATGGAATTAAACAAAACCAGTCTGACAGCTTCCGATCATTCCAACAAATTCTGTAATTTCCGCTTCTCAGGATTTGATTCAAAAAATTTCTATGTCGCAATGCGGAACCTTGGAAAATGGCGGTATCTAAACCAAAAGTTTTGCAAAAATATGTACTTGAAAAATGGTAAAATGTCCTTAAAAAGTCATTGAAAATACTGGAATTTTATTCTGTTTTTGGTGTATGAACCATTCCACTCCAAATGGGTAAATCAACTATTTGATTTTCTAGCCTAAAGTAACGATTGTGTATATGTGTGTAGAGTGTTGGTTCGACGAGCGAGGAAGTTGGCCCAGCAGTACACCCTGACGTACCAGGAGCAGATCCCCACAGCTCAGCTGGTGCAGAGAGTTGCCACCGTTATGCAGGAGTTCACTCAGTCAGGGTACGTGCGGGCACTAACCAACTTATACAAACACTAGTGCCTTTTAAAAGAATTAGCACTTACTTATGTCTGCAAGCAAAATATGTCATTGTACTGGTTAAAAGTTTGTTAGCTCTCTGTTCAGAACCCATATTCTTCTCAGAGATTTATGAAGGCATATCTGTTCACATGAGGCCTTGTTAAAAAAAATTCCTGCAAAGTTATTTTGCTATTTTTGTGAAAATAAAAATAAAATATGGCTTTTATCAGAAGTGATGTCGCATGTGGGAAGAAATTAAGCAATAATGTTACCTTGTCACCTCTTATTTGATTGCATATTTTCATTTAATAGTCTTAGGAGTCACAAGCAAAGCTCATCCCTTTTTATCTAGCTCATGCTTGATAGCTAGTTTGTTCAACAAGATATTCTTTTATATATACACTATCTGGTTACCTCTTATTGGTTTGCCTATCCTGATAAATTATCTTAGGAGACACAAGCATATCTTATGTAGTTTTAACTCCTTAAAAGCATTTTCCATGCATCCCTATTTATCTAGCCCTTGCTTGCTAGTTAGATCGATATTCTTGTTATATATTCACGATCTGGGCAGTTTCAGAGTAAAAGAATAAATCTTCAAGTGTTCAGTGCCTTACCAAACACAAATAATTCATTAATAGCTTTTGTGATATGTTTATGTTTATGACATTCAGAGGTGTGCGTCCATTTGGTGTGTCCCTGTTGATCGCCGGCTGGGACGATGATGAAGAGAAACCATACCTTTATCAGTGTGATCCCTCTGTAAGTTACCAGTAGGAAATTATTTACTGATTTTTGTACCAAAGCTTTACTTGAAAAGGATTTAACAAAATAACAAACTTTGTTTCAAGCAAAAGATGGTACTGGTCATGTAACAAAAATTCATATTTTACTGTAATGGATGCTAATCTCAATGACAAGTCACTGGTGATGTAAATTTAATGTAAAGAGTAAAATAAGGTTCAACAATATTTTTCTTTACATATTTTCAAGATATATCTATGATTCATCTTTGATTATAGTAGTATGGTTGATTCTGATGCTAGGTTTTATCTGAAACAACGCCAACCAGGACAGTGGGATGACTTGCAAAGATTTGCTTTTGAGTTAATTAATGTTTATCAAGGAGTCAATATAAAACTCGACTTATCCACGGAAGCAGAATGTTGTGTGATTAAATGTAACCATTTGATGTAATATTTCAGGGTGCCTACTTTGCATGGAAAGCTACAGCTATGGGCAAGAACCAGATCAACGGAAAGACATTCCTTGAAAAGAGGTATGTAAACTTCATAATGCAATGTTCAAAACGATTACAATACAGATGAACTAGTAAATTGGTATTCTTAATTCAGTAGCTTGAAGTTTGTCTCAAGACAATTCCCTTTGTTATATCAAAAGATGAATAATGAACTACAGAAACTCATTGGCATGCAGCTATTGATTGATTCAGCAGAAAAATGTTGAAATGTAAAACATCCATCAATGTAAGAATGTCATATGTGGACACACTAACTGCGAAAGTACGTCATCTTGCATTTTGGGTTGAGGCCCTTTTGCCACAAGCCATGTCACATCCATCACAAGAATTGAACCTACCCACAGCTTGTCCATCTAAAAACAATGTTTTAGCCTTGTATTTCTATCTCCTACTCTGCCTCGGTTGGTTTCCTTTCTTCCCTTTTCCAGATATGTTATTTCATACTTTCTAAAATTCTAAAATTTTTGAATATTGTTTTTCAATGAACACAAGTAAAAATACATGTCTTTTGGCACAAAGATTACATGATTTAAGAAATAAAAATAACCCTAACCATCATGTGTTGTGCATTGAAGTATATTTTTGCCCTGAACTATTATAGTAAAAGGAATGGTTTGTCGTTATAATGGTTCTGGGGAAACTATGCTTTCTCGCAAAAGGGCTACTCTTTTCTAGTATGTCAATTTATACTCGTTTAAATTATTTCTATTCCAAATATAAACATTATATTGTAAATCACGTCTGTCCGACAATTCAAAATTCTCAATCAGGGCCACACCTAGTGACTTTGTTGCCAATTGTTATTGACGTCATGGGACATTGTTTCGTGACATCACACAAAAACTGTACTTTATTGCGGAATAAAGGGTGGGCGGTGCCTTTGCTCTTTATGGGAACAATACGAAATAAGTAACGATGTGCCTAAGTTAACAATGTGCCACTTCAGATACTCGGAGAAGCTTGAGCTTGAAGACGCAGTGCACACGTCCATCCTGACTCTGAAGGAAAGCTTTGAGGGACAGATGACAGAGGACAACATTGAGATCGGGATCTGCAACAAAGATGGATTCCACCGTCTCCTGCCCTCCGAGATCAAGGACTACCTCGCATCTGTATCCTAACTCATCTTGTAAATAGGCTGATGTCACTCCACCTTCTCATTCTGCTTGTTATAGACGGTCTACAATGTCATTGTCACTCTGTATTAAACTTATCCAACTAATTACTAGTTTGTTTTCTGCTCATAGTGCCTTAAGTCAAACCATCCTGTCATTGTATACTGCTGTTTTCAGCAGAACTAATATGATCTGTCACAGTCCCTGGAATGAGACATTCTATGGTAACTGTTTTTTTTCACCTCCTTTTTGCTGTTGGTTTTTCTATAAAAGAGCCTTTGGCTTTGTAGAAAGGTAATATATAATTTATCATCCAAAACTGTGTTCTACGAGAGATATGGCTTTTTAGAAGATTAAGTGATATCCCCTAGGAGATATTGTTTTGACAGTACTTTGACCAATGCCCTATAATCAAGAAAATGTCATCACACGTTTTACATCATAATGACGTCATGAACATGGAGACATCATAATGCTATCATCGCTTAGGGAGGTTTTGGGTAGTGCAGTGTACATTGTCATGCAAACAGAATTAAAAATGATTTTGGATGATAAATAGAATCTTACTCTTGTGTCTTCTGATTACAAATATATCAACACTTGTTGATAAAAGTAAACATATCCTCGGCAAGTCTCAGAGGTTTGTTACTTTTATTAACTTGTGTTGATATATTTGATATCAGAAGACACAAGAGTGAGATTCTCTATATCTATAGATTAAAATCCATACAAGCAAGTGTAGAGGCTTTCAGCTGTCTTAGCCTTTTGCTTTTTGAGAAATTGATTTTATGGCGTAGGCCTTATTAGGTGCACAAGGTCACCTAATCTATAAATCAGAGGGGTCCGTAAAGAACAAGTGAAGAAGCGAGCAAAGCTCACATACCCCCGCTCCCCACTTTGTTCAAAGAATTTCAAATAGTAAAACTGATTAATATTGGTTAAAGTATGATCGTTGAGTATACAGTAAGTCATTGTGAAAGTCTTCTTTCAACTGAAACCAAAATACCAAATTCATTAATAGGTTTTATAATTAAAAGGGTACATCTAGAGATAATGGTTGATCTTTGTTTCAAATTTGAGGTAGTTATCATGAATATTCTACGAGATGCACTGAGGACAAAACTATTTTTGTTGAGTCACTTTGTAAGTTATGTTTTCCAAAGAAACCACAGAGAAGAAAATCCATATATATCGTTTAACTCTCACAAGGCATATCCAGCAGTCACGATTGACATTTGTAGCAAATTTGGTGAAGCTGAGATGTACATTTCAGGAAATATATTCAGGACAAAGTAATTTATCATAGAATCACTGTTTTAGTCATGTTTCCATGGAAACCGCCAAAAATTTTAAAAATGTGATGGTCTAATCCTCAAATGGCACATCTAGGGATCATGGTTGATAAGTGTATGAAGTTTGGTGAAGTTAGCATAAATAGTTTGGGAGATATGATCCGACAAAAGACTTTGTCATAGAGTCACTGTTTTAGTCATGTTTCCATGGAACCCGCAAAAAATAAAAATAATTTGTTGGTCTAACTCTCAAAAGGCACATCTAGGGATCATGGTTGATAAGTGTATGAAGTTTGGTGAAGCTAGCATGAATAGTTTGGGAGATATGCTCCGGACAAAGAACTTGGTCATAAAGTCACTGTTTTAGTCATGTTTTCATGGAAACCGCCAAAAATATAAAAAATGTGATGGTCTAACCCTCAAAAGGCACAACTAGGGATCATGGTTGACATGTGTATGAAGTTTGATGAAGCTAGCATGCATAGTTTTGGAGATATGCTCCGCACAAAACGACTTCCTCAAAGAGTCACTTTTTAGTCACGTTTCCATGGAAACCGCAAAAATGAAAATTCAGAAATAGTTCTAACCCTCAAAAGGCACAACTAGGGATCTTGGTTGACATGTGTATGAAGTTTGATAAAGCTAGCATGCATAGTTTTGGAGATATGCTCCGCACAAAATGACTTCCCGAAAGAGTCAATTTTTAGTCACGTTTCCATGGAAACTGCAAAAATGAAAATTCAGAAATAGTTCTAACCCTCAAAAGGCACAACTAGGGATCTTGGTTGACATGTCTATGAAGTTTGATGAAGCTAGCATGCATAGTTTTGGAGATATGCTCCGCACAAAATGACTTCCCGAAAGAGTCAATTTTTAGTCACGTTTCCATGGAAACCGCAAAAATGAAAATTCAGAAATAGTTCTAACCCTCAAAAGGCACAACTAGGGATCTTGGTTGACATGTCTATGAAGTTTGATGAAGCTAGCATGCATAGTTTTGGAGATATGCTCCGCACAAAATGACTTCCCGAAAGAGTCAATCTTTAGTCACGTTTCCATGGAAACTGCAAAAATGAAAATTCAGAAATAGTTCTAACCCTCAAAAGGCACAACTAGGGATCATGGTTGACATGTGTACGAAGTTTGATGAGGCTAGCAAGCATAGTTTTGGAGATCTGCTCCGCACAAAGTTTTGGGACGGACGGACAGACGGACAGACAGACAGACGGACAGACGGACGGAAAGAATGAACGCTATATACCCCCGCTTACGCTGTAAGGCGGGGGTATAATAAGGGTTTGAAAGGATGGATGGATGACTGAACACTGTGCAATACCATATGTCCATCATGTTTTAAGGTCTGATGTGCTAAAATCTAACCTTTTCTCTAACAATCAATTTGTCTGTGTTGTGCCTTTGAATCAAAACGTTGATGCTCGACATAGGCATTTCATGATGACTTTTCAGATATGGTCTAAATAATTCCTTCTGAGGTATTTGTAGAGATAAATTAGGCATGTTAAGTCCCTTAATAGAATATATATAATTTCCCATTTCCTACCAGCAAAGACAAGAATTTAGGAGAGAATGACAAGGTACTTATTAAATCAGCTGACAACAGGCTCAGCTTGATGGAAGATCAGAATATCACTTTTTGATATCTATCACAATTATTTTTATGTATTTCTTGCCTAGATTTCTGTAAGTGTTTCATGGGCAGATAATGGGCAATTCAATCTAACCTACCCCCAGTCTAAGAAAATCTAGGCTCAATAACGGTACTATTTGCTATACTCCCATACTGAGTCTAGCAAGATACAGTAAGACGTCTCATCAGCTGACCTTTCGGCAACCTATGACCCTCTAACGTTATATCTGCGAAAGCAGACTATTGCTACATGGTAAGCCGAGCCCTGATTGGTCAATTTGATAAGTCAGCTGATGCGAGCCCTAACTACGCCTAGCTAGACTCAGTATGGGAGTATTATTGAGGTTAGGTTTACGTAGACTAACTTACCCCTCATCTCCCGTTGTTTTTCAATCATAAATCCTAGCAGGGGCCAAAACATCTTTAGATTAAAAAAAGGCATTGATTTTTGCAATGTCACAATTATTCTGAATATCAAGTCACTTCAGTGGTTGAATTTTTGGACATGTCAAATGTTATACTTATAAACTTAATAAAGTCTGATCTTGGAATCGCACTACTAGGGACAGTCCTATCTGGGTATTTTTTGTAACAAAATTCAAGAGCACTTCCCTGTTTATACTTATATGTGATAAGTACATCATAATTTCACACTTATTTTCATAACTCTTAAGTTGTTATAGATTTAACAATTTGACCAAGAATAAATGCAAAGCTTCGTCCTTTTGAATTTCTTTTCAAACAAAAAATACCTTGATAGGACTGTCCCTTTAAAGACACAAAATAGATTATGTGAACCATTTGTTATTGTTAAATAAAGAATAGAAATCAACACATGAAATACAATGCCAGAAGATACAGGATAAGAAATCAAATGTTTATTCATTATGCTCTCAGTTTTGTACAAAGAAAACAGTTACAAAAGACTTTGAAATGTACCGTTATTTTTAACTTGCAAGACAACAGAACATCAATATGATTGATCCTAATTTTTTTATACGACTTCATTGACAAATATGCAATCGTCCCAAATCAAGAACAGATGTATGAATGTACAAAAATCATGCTGTTTAGAATTATGATTACACATCAGAATAATATTCTTTATGATTTGAAAAATATGTACAATAAACGTTAAAGCTCAAACTGTTATGGTCATGATAAATTTCATAGAAAAACAAAATACAATGTGAGCAAAGTTGTGAATAAATATTGCAAAATTTACATATTTATGTAAAAATCCTAAGCATTTGTTACATTGATATGGATTTCCACTGATAACGGTATAAAACTTCATTTTCAGTAATTCAAGCAATTGGAATAAGATAGAAAACCTTTAAGATAATTTAAAAACATTTTTTATTTGTCATGGATAGAACAGATAAAAAGCATATTTGAAAAGGGAGTGTATTATAATTACAAGTAATAAACTGTAGAGTCTGTAAATCAATTGATTTAAAAAATTCCCTAAACAAACAGTGACTCATTCTTGACAACAAGGTGAGGTGAGGTGATGTGGGGGTTTATCGCCGCTTTCAAGAGTATTTCACTTATATCGCGGCTGCTAGTATTATTGCAGGGAGAAAGCCCGCAACAATATTGTGGCTATGTATTGCAGTGAAACCTGCGAGCATCTAGCAACCAAAGGTGGTACTGCACTGAAATTCAGTGTAGCATTGCACCCAAACCTGACTGCGTGTAGAACAGTTCTCTACTGCAGACAAAGTTGCCGAGCCCCTGGCGGGATTCGAACCACAGACCTCCTGGTCCGAAGCAGAACGTGCTACCCACTTCGCTATCCCGCCCCCTTGACAACGAAATATTCAATTAAGATGACTTGAAAGCAATACTGAATATTAGAGTTCAATTTACAAGAGACAAGAATGTTTGTTCTGCTGACATAAACAGGTGGTCATGAAGTTACATACATGCTCTGATAAGGATAAATTAACAACAAAAGTAATGGAAGCACAACACAATCAATATGGTATATTCATTTTTTAAGTTCAAACAGATTTTAATAAAACACTGAGTATATTTTCCATTTAAGGATGAACTTATCTTCCTTATAAGTTTTCTCTTTGAAATATTTCATCCCTCAAGCTTCTTTCTGCAAATAACTGACATATTCAGGTATTTGAGGCTTTGTGTCAATTTTCTTGAATTGTCAAGGTTTGTAAACTAACATGTCAGTCCAACATTCTTAGAAGTTCTGTTTGTTGTACCAAAGCCTTAGCATAGGCAATCATTTTGTAATTGTCACCATTTGGCCATTAATATCAATTTCTTACAGAGATAATAATGTCAACAATAAAAGAAACACATAAATAATCTAGTTAACAAGAATATACTAACTCAGTGAAAGAATGCTTGAAGGGACAGTAGCACGTGTTTAGGGGTAATGTCAGGAAAATGAAAATAAATGGTTCCAATTGAAAGAAAATGTCTTTAAACTAAATAAAGCAGTAATAAATCAAATATATAATGTAAAGTTCAGTCATGCGATTTCTTTTTCTTAACCAAATGAATTAAAGGTGTTCACACAAAAATGGCCACCAACAGACTTTACATGAATCTTTATAATTTGTTGGACTATGGATGATTGGATTGTGTAATGAGATGTTTGACAATATCAAAATAATACATTTAGAATTATCAGTGAAAAATTGAAAAAATTCTCAAAAAACGTGCTACTGCCCCTTTAACAAGATGCTTCCATTGAAAAAGAAACATGATGAGTTGTAGAGAGGAACTGCTGATAGGGTTGCAATAAAAATACTTAAGGCTGATGATTAAAGAGTTATGGTCTAATTATCCATCATGAGGTTATTGTTGTTGAATATGTTGTTAGGATCTATGTATTCTTTCACTGCACGTAATGCTCCAACTCCAATTTCTCCCACTGTCTTCTTCAACCATCGTTTTCTCAACTTTCCAACTGAAAAAAAACAACAACCAAATTTCACTGTAACCATAGCGTAAAAGATAATTTATCACCCAAGAAGAGAATTGGTTTTGCTTTCTAGACTGCTTCAACAAATATAATAAATACAAAGTAGATATATATAAACCCACACCCTTTACGTCAACATAACTCACAAAACATTTACTGGTACAACTCCCTATGAATTTAAGTTTTATCACATTTGAAACAAACAATTCAAAAGAATTTGTTTAAAACTTTACAAAATACAGAGACAATATTCAATGATATGTAAGTTTTTCAAAATGTAAAATTGTTTTAAAATATAATAAGAATAAAAAATATACCTCCATGGTGATGTGATATGCTGCCACCATTAGCGAGAATTTCATCACGTGCACAAGACTAAAAAGAAAATGTTTAACAATGAAATATTGATAGAGATGACACAAAATAAACAAATGAATAAACAAGATGTGTTTGTGAAACACGAATGCCCCCGGATGCATCCTGCTCGCTGTGTCAAGGTCAAGGTCACAAGGTCAAATGTCATGGTGTCATCTAAAGGTCTCATCACAAGGGATCCATATGTCAAGTATCAAAGAGCTAGCTCTGACCAATCAAAAGTTATGACCAAGGTTAAAGTTTAAAATGCTCGCTGTGTCAAGGTCAAGGTCACAAGGTCAAATTTCATGGTGTCATCTGAAAGGTCTCATCACAAGGGATCCATATGTCAAGTATCAAAGAGCTAGCTCTGACCAATCAAAAGTTATGACCAAGGTTAAAGTTTTTGTGGACAAACGGACAGACGGACGGACGGACGGAAAAGGTCAAAAATCATGGTGTCATCTGAAAGGTCTCATCACAAGGGATACACATGTCAAGTATCAAAGACCTAGCACTGACAGTATAGAAACTATAGCCAAGGTTAAAGTTTTCGGAAAAGGCTCGCTGTGTCAAGGTCAAGGTCACAAGGTCAAATGTCATGGTGTCATCTGAAAGGTCTCATCACAAGGGATCCATATGTCAAGTATCAAAGACCTAGCTCTGACCAATCAAAAGTTATGACCAAGGTTAAAGTTTTTGTGGACAAACGGACAGACAGACAGACGGACGGACGGACGGACAGACAGACAGGTGAAAAACAATATACCCCCGGAATCTCCGATTCGGGGGCATAAAAATATTTTAAAGCTATCTTCACGTCATCATGATTATTCATACAACAGTAGTCGAATAGTATCAATGTCTAAAAAGATCATCAGAATTTTGCCCTGCAAAAAAAATATGCTGTTCTTCCAGAAAACACATTAAATTGTCAATCAAAACAAATTTTGGAAGGCTTAATAATGTTCTATAAGTTAAATTTGTACCATGAAAATTAAAAGAGTTACCTCAATGTCTTCATAAACTTCAACCGGATTTGCAATGCCCCTGTAGTTGAAACCAAAGTAGAAATACACACATGCACCAGCATCATAAGTCTGTGTCACTCTGTAAAAAACAAAAACAGTATGCAATGTCTTACAAAGGTTTGGTATGATGCCATAAATTCACTTCAATCTTAGAATGGTATGATCACATAGCCTCCTATTCTGAGGGCGAGTTGTAAGCGTCTACTTATCATCCAAAGCCAGGGTTCGAATTACAAGAGGATATTTAAAGATAGGACCTTGATTGACACTCTGTGTTATAAGAACAGAACAATGCTTAACTGGCTACTCTGTGGCATCCCAGTGCTTAGGCATCAATCAATCTATGACTGAATATAAAGCATTTCTTATTTCTGGTGCAGTAAATTGGTAAATTGTTTACAACCAATTGTTTAACAATGCTTTTATTTTCAATAACTAGATGAAATAGAGAAGTTAAAACCAAAAGTCACATCTACACATTCTGAATGATGAAAATAATTTTTGTTGAGCTAGGTTTAAGTTTTCTAATTGAGACGTACGAACAAACCATTTCAACATCACCCACATCTGGGCAGGGGATAAAAATGTTCTTGTACTGAGGACAATCGAGTGTTGTGTTATGATACCCAGGAAAGTATTATAATACATGAGACATCTGACCAACCTGCAGGTGACATAAGGAGGGAACTGTATCCTGTGGTTCTTGCACTCCCGCTGGACTCGCTCCTTGACATTCTGACACAGGTCCAAGCACCTGTTGCATGACAAAACGTTAATCATGGCTTCCTTATTTGACACACATCGTCAGGGATGAAATGGAGTTTTTGAATAACAACATACCGTATATGACCGGATATAAACCGACCCTGCCTATAAGCCGACCCCCTTTCTCAACCCCCCAATTCCAGTCAAAACCTAGTATCTCATGCATAGGCCGACCCCCCTCCTCGCAGCTCTATATTGCTTACTGTTAGTCGACATGATGCAAGTTACATTGAAATGCATGGAGTTAAGGTTCCAGGATGGAGTCACAGTAATGACTGACCCAAAATAGCTGAATCAGCTGAATTTTGCCATTACTGTATGCTTTATCAGACTTGAAATATTTACAAGTTTATATCATCCTCGATACAGATTCCTAATCATAATTGTACAGAAATAAAATGCAGATTGAAAATAAACAGAGATTCATTAAATTTTCATTAGATTATATTTTTGTATTTACAGATGCCTAGAACTAACAACCTTGTATAGATTACTAATATTTGCATTGATAGTCCATCTCTACTAACACATGTAATTATGTAACTATTGATAACCAAAGCTTCTCATGCTGAATCTGGTCTAAAAGGGGGATTGATAGCATGATATTAATTTTTGATATAAGAAAATAATTGGAGGTCAAGTTTATATTAATAATATCTAGGTGGTAATCAAATAACATACCTATCCCATGGTACAGAGGTTTCAAATGATTCAGCTACAATGTAGTATTCAAAACCCAAATCCTGAAACAAAGACGAATCAAAATGCTAATTTAAAAAATCATGAAAAGAGATGTAATAAGTTTAATAGTGGTGTCTTTTTGTTTATCCCAACAGAAACACTAGAAAAATGTCTTTCAACACATATGGTCAATTACTTGCCATGAATGATTTTTGTTTCATCTGACATAAAGCAAGTAAAAACTAAAACTGTTGTGTATATTTTCAATTAAATTTTTGCTTAGCATAGATCCTTGCTTTTCTAATGTGGGCATTCCAAACTATCTAAAAAAAAAAAGCGCCAGCAGAGAAAGAGTTAAGCTCACCCTGATGTAGGCGATGACGAAGGTCAGCATATATCCCCTCTCTCCATTGTCAGCACCCCCAGGTATCCCGCTGAAGCATTCATTAAATATTGAAGCATACATAAAATATCTCTTAAAATATTGAAGCATTCATAAAATATCTCACAATATTGTAGCATTCATAAAATATCTCTCAAAATATTAAAGGATTCATAAAATATCTCTCAAAATATTGAAGAATTCATAAAATATCTCTCACAATATTGAAGCATTCATAAAATATCTCTCAAAATATTGAAGCATTCATAAAATATCTCTCAAAATATTTCACTATCTCAAAATATTTTTAGCATGTACCAAACATGTCTCAATATAGCTATTCATCTGTAAATCACTAAGGCATATGAATTTATCTCAATACATTACCTCATCACAAAACAATGAAGCATACATAAATATTTCTCATTTTAAATTACCAAATCAGAAAAAAATCAACTTATATCTGATTATAAATTCAGAAACACACAGAAAATCATTTTTTCATCTAAATAAATGAAACATTCTCAAATATATCATCAATAATCACTAGGTTATCAAATGTGAAAATGACAAAATAAGAATTATCATACCCAAAATGGTTTGCTATTTCATAGACTCTCTTCTCTTGTGCTGCAACTTCCTGCACAGATAAACAATGAAGATCAGAACCATTGAGACAACATTATAGACCAAAACCTCACGAACAAAGGTTTTATAAAAAATACTTTCGTTGTTTAGAACTGTTTCTGAAGTTTTTAAAAAATTAAAAAACCTCTGGCATATAAAGGAATGAATCAAATAGATATTTCCCCCTTTGAATGGAAACTATGGCTATGTAATCATAAATTGTCTGAATTGAAGGCTAACCAACAGCAAAGAATGTACAGGAAGATATCATTGCCAAATTTTCATATATGCTTTTGGAAATTAGCTGAAATTCATGTACTTTTCTAAAACATCATTATTGACATAGTATGATATAGTTGTGCCAGAATTTAAACAAACCTCTTTAGTTCCTTCAAACAGTAATGTGGCCACGCTGAGTTTGTTAGGATCAAAACCCTTCAACTTTGTAATGTACAGCTTCTTCAAACCGTCTACAAAACTTGTGATGATGGAATTTGCTTCGGGTTTCAAGGCATGACCTGTGACAATTGAGAAAGTTCTTTGTTTCAGTATAACATAATCTTATGATTTCAAGCAGAATTTTCAAATTGAAAAATACAATATTTGCCTTTCCACTGTAAGACTTCCGAGGCCATTTTGATTTTTTACTAAAAAATTGCTTCACTAATTGGTTTGTGCAGCAGAAGTGACTTGAGATACCTCTTAGTTGCAGTGAGGCCTAGAGCTACCGAGTGTACTCAAATAGTTGAGTCGGGTCGAGCTTGACTCAATTCTGTTTTCTTGGACTTGAAAAGGGGAGGTAATTATCACTTTTTTAACAGTTTGTCTGTTAGATTAGATTAAATTAGATAAGATTATCAACATGACATTTTAAAAACATTGATGTCGACATAGTCTCTAAATGACCATCTATAAGTAAACTTTTTACCCATATGGTTGAAAATAAGTAGTGACATATTTTCAATATGAGCACTAGTGCACATATCACTTTTGCCCAGCAACAATTGTTGTAGCATGATTTCCATATTTTTTGCCTGTGATGTCATAACACGATTGTTCATGGCGTCACAATAGTCGGCCGTCGCAAGGGAAGTGGCCCTTTCTTTAATATTTCTAAGATAGTAAAACGCAATGGAATCAGTAATAAAGAAATTATTACCCTCGACAGTGTGTCATATGACTTTTTATGAAACTGGTGCCAATTTGTGTAAAACCCTCACTCTCGCTCAGGTAATAACAAAATTCACACTCGTTTCGTAAAAGTCATATGACACACTTCCTCTGATAATAATCTCTATATATATGAACAACATTTACATTATCTCTTGCGTAACTATAAGAATTTTTGGTCCTTGGGTCCGAGGCGAATCTGACCCCTTGAATACTGAAGTCAAATATTTTGGACCCATGGAAGCCAGATGTGGGCACTCCAGTCAAGGGAGACAACTGCAAGCATTGATGGGAACAACTTATGCCATTGTACAAAAGTAACCGATTGAACAAAGTTCTATCCATAAACAGGCTAAGTAATCAATACCTACCAAACTGGAACTGTTCATTGTCCATCAACCTTATAGAAGCAGGGGCACACCTCTGTAACATAACATCAGTAATGATTCAATTTGATGAATTTTTAACAAAACTGAAATGTTTTTGAATTTTTGGCAAAAGAAGAACTCATGTAAGGAAAGCTAGCTAATCTCAGAAATAGGTGACCCATATTTATATAATATTCAGAGGTTATTGATTTGATCTATTGCTAACTAAAAAAAAAATGTGGCTAAAAAAAATTGGTGAGTATTTAGCCATTACGATCTTGGTGTTGCAGATTCAAAGATTGAGCTTTAAATAGTATAAAACAAACATAATTTGGGTAAAAGGAAAATGCATGAAATGAAAGCTATCAAATCAGTGCAAGGTTTCTAGGATATGAAAAAACATAATTTTAGTAAAAGAAGAAATCGTGTAAGGAAACTATCAAATCTGTGCAAGGTTTCAAGGATAGGAAACAAACATAATTTTGGGTTAAAGAAGAAGCATGTAAGGAAACTATCAAATCTGTGCAAGGTTTCTAGGGTAAAGCTGACCCACCTGTTTGGCTATTTCCCTTAGGCAGGCCACGCCTTGTTCAAAGTTTGGGAAGACGATGGATCCGTACTTCTTACAGGGAGGGATTGGTCTGATTTTGAGGGTCACCTCCGTAACAACTCCAAGGGTACCTGTCATAGGGATTGATGAGGTGGATTTTACAAGACAAAATTTGTTTGCTTTCATGAATACCGTATTTTCTCAAATAGACGCCCCCAGCGTGTATTTTTTCAAACTCCCCTTTACCCCTTGCGTGTATTCAAGACCCGGCGTCTATTCGAGGCCGGTGTCTATTCATTTTTAGTAGGAAACAAATATTATAGATAGTGCAAAGGGGGAATTCTTTATTTCAATTCAACTACGGGAGCATTATCAAATAAACTTATCATCCGGCGTTTATTTGAGACCCGGCGTGTATGTATTTACTTAAACAGCCATGTCCCCGGCCTCTATTCGAGACCCGGCGTCTATTAGAGGAAATATGGTATTCAACTTTAAATACCAACTGAGAATTTTGCAGTGAGCCCACAGCCTTGTTGTGACAAGAACTGATAGGCACTTCTGAATGAAATGTAACACTCCACAGATTTCAGAATTGCAAAAATTTTGTCCAAAACTTTTGGTGCAGCTGCTCATAGGCAATCACTTTTAATACCTGAGAGATCCTTATTGGACTAATAAATTCAAGTAAAATGTGCTGAAGAGCGGACACAAAAAAGGTAATCAATGCGATTGCGACTAGAAGAAATCATGCCTTCAGGAGAAGTTTAAGATACACTGGAACAGTCTTTCTAAGAGAACAGCAACAATGTTGCCAAACATATCAGACTAAAATCCTAAGACCAATAGCTACCCACCTTCTGAATTAAATATGACATTTCACAAAATATAAACTGAATGTTTAACAACTAGTTCTAAAGCAACTCTGTCACCATTGGTATGATGGAAACCCTTGAGTGAGTGAGTTATTGTTTTACGCGACTTTGGCAATATTTCAGCCATATGCGGTGTGAGAAACCCTGGACTATTGATGAAAGGATAAGCAAACACTAGTTACCCTCTGATCCCATGATGAAGTGGTGTATGTCCGGCCCGCTCGACATCCGGGGCACCTGACAACTCTTCTCCATCACCCCCTTCGGCGTCACAAACGTCACGTGTACCAGCTGGAAATACACGACAAAATACTTCATCTTCTTTCTTAGCAGCGTCATGCTATATCTTATATCACTGAGGTGGATTTATTTCACTGCTTTCACAGTTACAAATAATAAGGGGGAAGACAGTATCTTTTGGTGGCAATGTATGGGATTAATTTAGTCAGTGGCCCTTGTTGACTATTCCAAAGGGAAAGTATAGAATAAACAGATCAAGGTGATCATTTTGTAAGTGCCCAGTTAAAATAGCATTTATGAAATACTGTGAAGATGTTACACACAATCAGGTTTGGGTGCAATGCTAAACTGAATTTGAGTGCAGTCCCACCCATAATTGTTTTTAAAGTGAAATACTCAAATCAGCGTTAAACTCCATATCACCTAACCTAGCCTATGAAAGGTAGATCAAATTCAAATGTGGCCTGGAAAAGAATCATCTTTAAAATCAATATTTCAAAGATTTAACACTAACAGTCATGTTTGAGAAATGAGATAACATGATAGCCGTGTTAACTACTTACAAGATCTTCAATATTTCCATAGATGTTTTTCTTCATTCCAGAAGCACGAGTTGCCACCCAACCTCCGAGAGAACTGAACTCCATAGAGTCCGGTTCATGGCCTGTACAGAAGCCCTTAGCCGCCAGCTGCAACACAAAGTGATACGTCAAACACGATCCAAACACGCCAAAGAGTCAAACAAACCTGTCAAAAATTCTTCCTGTATCAAATCTGGTTATTTCTGATCATCCTGTCTCAGGGTAAAATGTATACGCTGACGCTCCACTTTCATACCCTGGGTGAAAGCCCCACTCAACCCTGCATTTTCCAGGCTTTTTAAGGCTAAAATAAGTGTTTAAGGCTTTTAAGGGCAAAGTGCCCATATTTCAGGCTTTTTCCAGGCTTGTACGAACCCTGTAAAATCAACCTCAAAAGGATGTCTGAATGCACCAATCAGTTCCGATGCAGTTTCACATACATGGCATCTTTTGGAAATGGCCATGGTTTTTTTTGGGGTCTCAAACAGGTTTTTTTCCCTCTCAAAGGGGGTTTTGGCTCTCATAGTTTTCTTAACAATGTCATATTAAAAGAACTTTTTCTTAAATATTAATCTAAAAGATAAATTAACAAAGTGCTCAATTGATTATATATATACAGTAGAACATGGATATCGCGAATAATCGGATATAGCGAACAAATTTTCAAGTCCCGTCCCTTTATAATATCATTAAAATTATATGCATATAGCGAACACCGGATATAGCGAACTAAATTCTTTGGTCCCTTGGAGTTCGATATACCCAAGTTCTACTGTAAATAATATCATGCATGCTGAAGTATGTTCTAGTTGTTTACAAAAAACCTCGCATATTTAGATTAGTTAACGGGACTGATGCCAGGTATTTGTGTGATGGATATTGTTCTCTGAATAAAAAGAAAGTAGCTACTGACTCGTCTCTCGAGATCTTGACCGATGATTCCACACTCAGCGTGACATGTCAGGTTCTTCTCGTCTATCCACAAGATCTTATTCTGGAGTCAAGACAAAAAATGGAATAAGAAGGTACACAACAATAAATCACCAAATGTCTGACAGACCAAATTTTGGGATAATCACACATAGTGACGTGTTCTGTTACGATGGTTGCATAAGAAAAGAAGGGGCGAGAAGGGTCAGGGATCTGAAACCCAATCCATCCATTTGGAAATTGTATAGATAATATAGATAACTATAGATAATTGCAGGAATGTAGACAGATAGAATATCAGAGTTCACACCCTCATTCCATATTCTGCCCCCTTCAAAATGTGATGATCTGTACTTTTATCTCAAGTCAGTATAAATGATCTACTTCTTTGAGATGCATTTTAGAAGCGGGTGAGATGAAGAAGATTAAGTTATTATTGATAATCAATTTGCATAATCAGTGCCTTACATGGAAATGGTTTACGAATAAAGAAGTTAATTATCGCAACTTGTTATTCTTCATAAATGATCTAGGCAACTGTTTCTGTTCTTTTTTCTTCACTAGATTCACAAAGGAAGAAAACTGACACACTTTATCACTCGCCCGTGAAAGATACCGCATATTTATACAGCTCCCTTCAAAATGTGATGATCTGTACTATCTAAAGTCGGTATAAATGATCTACTTCTTTGAGGGGCATTTTAGAAGCTGGTTAGATGAAGAACAAGTTATATGGATAATCAACTTGCATAAAATGCCTTAAAATGAAGTTATAATTATCCATACTTGTTCTTCTTCATAAATGATCTAGGCAACTGTTTCTGTTCTTTTTCTTCACTAAATTTACAAAGAAGGAAAACTAACACACTTTATCACTCGCACGTGTAAGATACAGCAGTGTAATATCTATACAGCATTATTCAACTAGTGCAATACTACAAAGCAAGCATGACGTCACAGGAGTCGCATTGTGAGCACGCCTTCACAATGGCTGCCAGGTCGTGGAAATTTAAGTTTCAGCGCATTGTTGGCAAGTTTGCTTGATATTTTGGGGAAGTAACACTAAACAGAATGCTAATACTATCTCTTCATGCATCATACATCATTATGATACAGAGAAGAAACTTGTACTTCAATCAAGGCAAACCAATCTAGTTAAACTAGCTGTAATGTATACATCCCATAGTCCTCACATCTAGCTACTAACCCACCTGGTCCGTGTCATGCATGCATGGAAATCAGCCAATGGAAAAAGAACTGGCTGATCTCTTTGAATCGGGTGTCATTAGAATTTATATTGCATTTTACACATTATGAGCATAAATATCAATGACTTAATGTATGACTTATTGGACATAAACATTACAGCTAGTTTGTTACTAGATTGACCGATTCTAACAGCTTGTATTAACTAGATTGTCCGATTCAAAGGGATCAGCCAGTTCTTTTTTCATTGGCTGATTTCGCGCATGCGTGACACGGACCAGGTGGGTTAGTAGCTAGATGTAAAGTGAGGGAACGTATACATTACAGCTAGTTTTAACTAGATTGAGGCAAAACTGACCATCTGCGAGGTATCAAGGGAGACAATCATTCTGTGTTCATTCTCCGGACACTCCAACGCTCCTGATACACTTGTTCCACCTGCAATAGTTCTTTAAATCATATTAATAATGACAACAAAACACAAATTACACTTTAAAAGTTTATAACAATATAATAGGGTTTGACATAATTGGGGATTCTCACATATTACAAACTACTCTTGACATAGCATCAGTCAAGCAACCACTTGGGGACTAACTTCATTTTTTAAGCTTTGGTCACTCCCAAGCATTGGGACGACAACTGGTAGTAGCATTTCCTGAGCATCAAGTTACAGCTACTTAGTGAAGGGGAGGAATATCCTTGCTGATAATAAAACTTCCAAAATTGAGGTTATTTGGATAGATGATATATGAAAATAACTGAGAAGACCCAAAATGAACCTTGTGACAAGATTACTTATACAGTGGTTATTCAAATCATATGTAAACTGTTTGACTTCTGACTTTTACAGATTTTCTTGATAAGGTATATCAAAGTCATTGTGTCAGTTTTGCAAAGCACTTTTTCATGCAAGCCTGGCCACTGCATCATCACTTTCAACATATATTGTCACTGAAATGTACTTTTTTTCAGGATAAGTTATTCTCTAATAATTTCAGCTTACCTCCAAATGGTATTATAACCACATTGTGCTGGCACGCAAGATTTACAATTTTCACAACATCAGAATGAGAATCTGGAATAAATTGAGAAAATAAAAAAGAGAGTTCTGAAGGTTTATCGACATCTTAACAAATTCTGTAGTGCTATTTTCTTTATCTTTTATATAACATATTTACATAAAATGGTTAGATCATAACTGTTTTCATCCTGTCTCAGAATACGAACTTTATGCTAACTCCACTAATAAGTACCCTGGGCTCAGAAGCTAGATTCCCTCTCGCGGCCCGACTTGGGATATAGCCAATCAAATCATTTTCTTGCCACCTTTTCGATAAAATTTCAACAAGAAAATGATTTGATTGGCACAACCACATGTGATGATTAGTCAACATACCAAGTTTCATTGAGCTAGGCCAAACTGTTTTTGATTTCTGCCCAGGAAACACATTCTTAAGTTGCGTTTCCATGGAAACCGCAAAAATAAAAAATTCCAGAAAGTTGAATACCCTAAAAGGCACAACTACATGCAATGATTAGTCAATATACTAAGTTTCATTCAGCTTGGTGTAACGGTTTTCAAATTCTGCACGGGAAACAATGTGATCACAGACAGAAGGAGCCAACGGCTATATCCCCCCGCATTATATGCCGGAGTGATAAAAAATGGAAATTAAAAATAAATCTCTGTCCCTTCGATTTTGCCTGTATGCAAAGACCAGAATTTTTTTTTTTTGGGGGGCCTAAACTATTTCAGAGATAATTTCTTCAAGTGGCATTTAGAAGTTGGTACGATGAAGAGTACAAATGATTTACAACTGCCTTATTGCAACGTTGCAAAGAGATGCAACATTTCAGTTTAGTCAGTGCAGAGTGACAATCACTTGTAATCAAGAAGAGTTAACTTACTGGGCCAGATTACAAGATCAGGTATTCTCTTAAACTTTCCTTCCCTCAGAACAAACATTTCGTGTAAGGTGTGACCTGTAAAAAATTGAAAATAACACAATAAATAAATGAGAACTTTTTTTAAAAATAAGGGGGGGTGCAGCTACCAAACACATAGAAAACCAGGCGGGTGACAACTTCAAGGTCTTGATTGTAACGTAACTCCAGACAGGGAATCTTTCGCCTGTGAGGGCGGCTTCATCAGAGAAGCGTTTTGTTGCATTTTTAAAGAATTAAGCTTTGTTTCATTTTCTTCATATTGTGATGGAAAAAATTAATATGACCTTCAATCAAATTTTTATTTAAATCTTGTTTAAGTTACCTTGCTTAAAGATATGGTATCAGCTAAATGATAAAGCGTAAAGATCCATTATCAAAGTTCAAAATATTTAAAAGTAATTTTACGGTTTTCCTTGTATTTTTTCCAAAATTTTGCTACCAACCTAGGGAAAATCTGACCAAAATTCATTAAATAGGCAGCCGACATAAAGGCGTATCAAGTGTGGCTATCTCACAACTTCTGGTTTCTTATACACGCTTGAAAAACATCTTTGTCGCCAACGACTACCGTATATTTCAATGTATACAGCGACCTTGTATATAAGGCGACCCCCTTTCTCAGCCCCCCAAATTGCTGCCAAATTCGGTGATCGGAAAAAAAGTAACAGGAAAAAAAGTAACGGAAAAAAAGTAACAGTTTTTGCTAGGAAAAAAAGTAACAGGAAAAAAAGTAACAGTTTTTTGTTTTGTTTTTTATCTAATGAGGTTAATGAGGTCTATAACCTGATTGATCTTGTTTGATCAATTCGTTAGTTTCTAGATAGTGTTGTAGTCTTGTAGTCGAGTGTTTTACATAGATTTGATGTTAAGGAGACTGGTCTATATGAATCGGATTTGGCAGGGTCTTTTCCCTGTTTGTGTAATGGTATAATAAGAATTTCTTTCCAGTCTGTTACATCATTGTTTAGGTTTTGCTCTAAAAAATTTTGAAATATTTCCCAATTTGCTTTGTTAAAATTCCAACTGTTATGGGTATTGTTTTTGTGTGGTTAAAGGGGTTAAGTTTTGATAGGTAATTATTAAGTAAATGAGTGAGGCCAGTGTGATAGTAAATGAGGGAGCCCAGTCCAAATGATCAATTAAGGGAGAGTATTATGTTGATATAATTGAGCAGGTGAGAAGGAAACAGTTAATACCAATGTAATTATGTTGTTAAAGTGACAAGTGTACCTTTGACGTTAAATGTGATGTAAGTGTGATACTCTTCTTTAATAACAAGATTATCAACACTAATCCTAATATAATTCAAACTCAATTTCCTACTAAAGTGTTTCTTTATATAAGAAGTGTTACTTTTTTTCCTGTTACTTTTTTTCCGTTACTTTTTTTCCTGTTACTTTTTTTCCTGTTACTTTTTTTCCTACATTCGCCAAATTCATATCTCATTAATAAGGCGACCCCCCTTCTAGCAGGTCGCTGAAACAGTCGACATGACAGACAAGGTGTTGACAAGATTGCGTAAGGGTAAATTTAGGTCGGTAATTTTTAAGTGAAATGTCATGTGTAATTAAAAAATACATAAGTTACTTACGGTGTTTGTTATTTTATTCAATGATTTATCATTTGCTTCTGATAACAAGCAAGGCTACAGTCAACAAACTCCCATTACTGTGTCATGTTTCGTTTTCATCATTCTCATTCAGAAATCTAAACAAACTATCAGTTATCGTACTGGTAATGCTATTTTTGTTTCAAGTCTTTTCATTGGTTAAAAGAACAGAACTTGTAATAGTGCACCAATCAGAAAATCTAACACGGTGTAAAGAATAATTGCTGCCTAGTAAAAACTGAGTTATACATCGCTTTCATAATTGATAAAATAATTTGGGCAGCATAAGTTTTGTTAAATATATGCATAGAGAAAAATATAGTCACATTATCAGTCATCAAAACAATGTTAATTAATAAATTAATCATTATAAATTTATTGTTATCTTTAATTATGTCAAGTTATTTCATCACGAGGTTCTATCTCGTATGGCACCGACACTAAATTAACATGTTATCGGCCAGCAAACAAGTGTTGAATATTTCCTTTGGTCCGGTACATGGATAATTTATATTGATAAGGTATTTTGAATTTCAATCATGTTTCTCTCTATATTTTCATATAAAAAGAACAATTAGACAAAGGTATCTTATTTTACAAGATTAAAGTTGAGATGACATCGATGATTGTGTAATGGACATCCGGTGTAAACATTGACTCGCTTGACATGTTGGGTTGGCAGATACCCCTCACTTGGCCTCTAGTTTTTGACCATGTGTATTGGGCGACCCCCTCCTTTGACCCCCCAATTTCTGGCATAAAAAAAATCGCCTTTGAAATATACGATAGATTTGATTTTATTTTTTTCTGAATTAGGTATTCGTTGCTGCCAAAGTTGATACCAATGAAAGGCGAGACACAGTGTAAATCCTTCACGCATAATGATTACATCACTGAAAGCGGGATCGTTAAATGCTATGCCCTTTTTACAGGGGGTACTGTGCCCTTGGCATCGAAATAAGTATGTTATTGTTCACAAAATAATCTAAATGTGATACCAACATTTCGACAAAAGATTTTTCTACAGAGTGATGTATTTATATTCTCAATAGCTAAATTTCATCCCAAATCGCATGCAAGTATGATAATCGAGCTTTGATGCTATGGCTAATACGAACACTGACCATGTGCTCTGAAAAGTCTATCTTGACAATCGTCAGAGAAGTTGATTCCCCCAAGCTTCAGGTCGGCAAGGAAAGCCTCATTTTTTATGGGAGTCGGTATATCAGCGGCACTCATCTCCGGCTGAAAACAAATTTGCAAAATAAAATAAAACATGAATTTTTTATGTTATGTACTACTTGTAGCAAAAGGTAAGAACAATATCTATTTTGATGTTTGGAATCTTATATAAAGCATATCAAAGTCATCTTTGAAATGTCCCAAAATAGATTAAATTTAGTTGGTTAGGAAATAAAATAGCCCCCATCTTGTGGAACTGTCTACCATTTGAACTCAAGACATCATGCTCTCAGACAACCTTCAAGAGCTCTCTAAAAATGTACCTATTCAGAGACGCATTTAATATGTAATATTTTTCTTGTTCAGCGCCATTGAGCAGCTTAAAGCTAGAAATAGGCTCTATACAAATATAGAGGATATTATATGAGTGTCCTTGACATAGTATTTCATTGACACAAATATAATATTCTGTTGATGTACAACTTAGTTTTACAGTTTCTCAGATATTATTTGGAGTGAAAGGGAAAAATAATTATGTTTTAAATGCTATTACATGTATTATGTTAGTTCAGAATATTATATACTATTGTAGTAAGAGAAGTTTTATCCCAAATATTATATATATATTTCAAAAGGCAAATCACACAATGTTACAATATCACAAAATACATATACATTAACCAAAACCAGGAAGCATATTTCCTGAAATTGTGGTCTATCTTGCAAGTTCTATTTAGATGAGTACCTGACTTTATCGACTTTTCTGTATGAACAATGTACCCAAGATTTATATTGTTATGGAATTCCTGTATATTACCATGTATGTTAACCTGTATGAATGCCTGAAAAAAAGTGAAATATTCTGTTTAATACTGTAGTCCCAAAATAAAGAAAATGTTCAAAACTTACTTCTCAATATAGGTGGGGTAGCCGCCGCCGGCTCGTATAGATTGTGATGTGATCATGTCATAGTGAACGGTGACTTCAAAACATTGTTAGTAACGTGATGTCACAATGAAAAGGCGATATTTTGCCCTAGTGCAACATATGAAAAATATGAACCTTGATACGACTGCCCTTGTAGATAATAAGGATTATTAATATTATTAACGGCCGTCATCTCACCTGAGCAGGTGACTTGTGTTCCAGACTGATCCCCACTGTAGCCTTCATCCAGTCCCTCAGCTGGGGCATCGTACTGCCGCTCAGTCGGTACCTTCATCAGGATCAGAGTTGTGACTACCGGTACATATCCATACATTGATGATCATGAAACTTAATACAGGGATTGAGAAAAACACCTTTGACAACATACTGTCTCGGGGTAGGAACATTACGCTAACTCCACTAATCTGTACCCTGGGGTCAGAAGCTAGATTAGGTCGCGCGCCCAACTTGGGATATAGCCAATGAAATAATTTTCTGTTTGAAATTTTATTGAGAAGGTCGCGAGAAAATGATTTGATTGGCTATATCCCCAGTGGGGCCTTGCGAGCGAATCTAGCTTCTGATCCCAGGGTACAGATTAGTGCAGTTAGCGTAACGTTCGTATACCCTGAGACAGGATGCTTTGACAATGGGCCATTTTTAGGGTTTTGAGTACTTTTCTTAATTTGAAATGGGCCATTGCCCAAATGTCAATAGTAAACTTCAAAATCTTAATGGGACATTTCTTTTATCAAATGTGCAGAATAATAAAAATAATAATTCATTTGTATAGAATGGCCCATGGTCCCTGCCTTCCCCATTCACTGTTAATGATCAGACGATATTCTTACCGTGATACGATATCTGTATCGTGATATGTGTCATTGACTTTAAACCTGCTCATTCAACCTAAAAAGCAAGATGTTTTTCAAAGTTATTGGGTCTTTTTCTATTAATTATAAATATTTGCCACAATGAAGTTGTAACCCAATCTGGTGAAAACTAACCTTTCGCCTGAAAACTGGACATGGCCTTCCTCATTAAGAATGAACTTTGAATCTTTGTACCCCCAACCATTCCATTTGAGCGCTTCTTGTCTGAAAATAAATAAGACAATTATTTCACTTATATCTTTAGGTCCTGGCAGATGGCCTATAAACATCTTTTAATGGTATTTATTCATTAACTAAAATTCAAGTAAAAGTATATATGAAACAAGCGAGAAATGAGGCAGCGAAAAGTTAAATTATGAAAACTTAAGTAAGAGTCCTGTTACATCTGATGTTCTCTAAATTAAATTAACTGGGTGGAGTGTTTTAGAGGGATATTTCAAGTTCACAAACCCTTTTTATTACTAGATAATTTAGTATAAAGTAATACAAAGTGGTAGTGTTTGCTATTTTTGCCACATTTCATTTTATATTCCCTAAGAATGTGAACATTGTTGAACTTATATATTAATATCCTCAAAAACATTTTGTCAAATAGATACTAAATAATTACTTATGATCAAGGAATATTTGTCTTATAATATAAGATGTTTTTTTTAAAAATGATTTTCGTTTATCTTTAACTTGACTGAAATACAATTTTGATTTTGATTTAGATGTTTTATTAAGAATTAATACAATTATATTCTCCTTTAGTTATATAATTTACTGTTAGAATCAGAACATATTCTTATTTAATGATATTCATGATATTAATTCATTACACTTCTTAAAACGACAATTTTGTAAATTGGTGAATAAATCCACTACAAAAGATTTCCCTTAAATCAAAAGACCAAGGCAAAGTCCATAGAAACACTCAAACAAGAGTCAGTGAGACGAAGTCACATTTCACGCACCTGCGTTTAGGAATGGTCGGAGCTTCATCGCCAACTGACAGTTTCCCGTCAGACGCTCCACACAGGTGTTGGTCAACACTTGCCACATCGTTGCAGTTGCTTGCAGCTGAATCTTTCCCCCTTGATCCAAGAAGATGGCCCGAAATTACTGTCAACCGGTGTTTTGACGCCATGTTTAGCCTCTGTGGTATTACAAGCACGTACAAAAGAGGTAAGAGTTAGCTCCCTTCGAACATTCGCGAGAGAAATGCTACTATCATGCGAGGATGAAAAGTGGGCGTGGTTGACCACAGTTCACAGAGATTTGTTGTTGACCTCTGATAAACAAATAATATAAGTTATTTCAAGATTCCAATAAAATCATTTTAGCTTAAAATTATTTTAATATAATCCTGTGTTTGTTTCAGACTTCTTGGCCTACATATTAAAAACATAAAGTAGATTTTAATCTTGAGGTGCAATATTACTGAAATCGAAACAAATTACTCAGTTGTAGGCAAAGCTGGAATGAAATATCAGTAAAAAAAATCAATTTCAAAATTGGATTTAATAATATATTAGTTTCAGTGCCATATGTTACATGGGATATTTGTTTACAAAGATTATAATTAAATGTAACATATATATGTAAGCAACTGATACAGAGTTTCGTCTTTTTAATTTTTTTAATTCAAAATTAACATGTTTACAAGATCACAAAAACGGACCAACTATATGAAAGAAGTTAAATTGGATTGTACAGGCATAAGTAGTTCGATAAGAGCGACAAAACAAAGAGGCCTATCACTAAAGTACACTAAAACGGGGTTGGTCATCTGCTATCACAAAATTGATTCTTTTAAATTACAACAAGATAGAATTTCTA
This sequence comes from Steromphala cineraria, assembly GCA_916613615.1. Lineage (NCBI taxonomy): Eukaryota > Metazoa > Mollusca > Gastropoda > Trochida > Trochidae > Steromphala > Steromphala cineraria. The sequence goes on from OU744729.1 coordinate 13,927,120, forward strand.
ATTAATCATATGACAATATAGCTATACAAGCGTACTCAAAACATATTAAAATGCGTAATACGCATCGTACTCAAAGCATTTATAACTGAGCATCTAAAATGCGTTTTAACCATAGTACTCAACACACTTATAAGCATTTTAAAATGCGTTATAAGCATTGTACTCAACACATTTATATGCATTTTAAATATGCGTTATAAACATGGCACTCAAGGCACTTATAAGCATTTTTAAATGCGTTATAATCATTGTACTCCAAGCATCAATAAGCATTTTAAATATGCGTTATAATCATTGTACTCCAAGCATCAATAAGCATTTTAAATATGCGTTATAATCATTGTACTCCAAGCATCAATAAGCATTTTGATTATGCGTTATAAACATTGTACTCAAAGCATTTATAAGCATTTTAAAATGCGTTATAAGTATTGTATTCAAAGCATTTATAAGGATTTTAAAATGCGTTATAAGTATTGTATTCAAAGCATTTATAAGCATTTTAAAATGCGTTATAAGCATGGTTCTCAAAACATTTATAATCATTTTAAAATGCGTTAAAAGCATTGCACACAAAGCACTTATAAGCATTTTAAATGAGTTATAAGCATTGTATTCAAAGCATTTATAAACATTTTAAAATGCGTTGTAAGCATGGTACTCAAAGCATTTATAAGCATTTAAAATGCGTTATAAGCATGGTACTCAAAGCATTTGTAAGCAATTTAGAATGCGTTATAAGCATGGTTCTCAAAACATTTATAATCATTTTAAAATGCGTTAAAAGCATTGCACACAAAGCACTTATAAGCATTTTAAATGAGTTATAAACATTGTACTCAAAGCATTTATAAGCATTTTAAAATGCGTTATAAGCATTGTATTCAAAGCATTTATAAACATTTTAAAATGCGTTGTAAGCATGGTACTCAAAGCATTTATAAGCATTTAAAATGCGTTATAAGCATGGTACTCAAAGCATTTGTAAGCAATTTAGAATGCGTTATAAACATTGTACTCAAAGCATTTATAAACATTTTAAAATGCGTTATAAGCATTGTATTCAAAGCATTTATAAGCATTTTTAAAATGCGTAATATGCATGGTACTCAAAGCATTTGTAAGCATTTTAAAATGCGTTATAAGCATGGTCGTTAAAGCATTTATAAGCAATTTAAATGCGTTATAAGCATGGTCCTCAAATCACTTATAAGCATTTTTAAATGCGTTATAAACATGGTACTGAAAGCACTTCTAAGCATTTTAATTGCGTTAAAAGCATGGTTCTCAAAAGCACTTATAAGCATTTTAAAATGCGTTATAAGCATGGTCCTCAAAGCATATATAAGCATTTTAAAATGCGTTGTGAGCATTGTACACAAAGCACTTATAAGCATTTTAAATGCGTTGTAAACATGGTCCTCAAAGCACTTATAAGCATTTTAATATGCGTTATTCTAAGCATTGCAGGTGGTACACATGTTGAAAATACTTGAGAAATACTGCTATCTTGTGATAAGATACTATTTAGTATTATCATAAATTGGAATACCTCATTTTGACACAAACTCAAAGCATAAAAAATCAAGATAAACAAGCAGACAGAATCGGCTGTATCTCCCGCAAAATATTAATATGAAGAATGGTTATGAAACTCTATCCTAATAACTCATAATTTCTAGTTGAAAACTATAATAAACTTATCGTTGGTAATAAATCATCCTACACACGATAATTGATACAAATATGTAAATTCAAAACAAGACAATAATGAGGAAAATTCAATACTTATCACTTAAAAATGAAAAATATGGATTTTATTAATGATTTCTTCCAAGAAAAAATGTCTATGATAACATTTACATTACGACTAAAAATTGGTATTGGTTATGTAATGTAATTTTCATAAAAAATAGTATGTGGTTATTGTGCCGAAATAACGAAACTTCAGTTTCACACGTTTCATATCTTATCTTGCAAAATAAGGAAGTCGCTGGTCGTTAATTAAAAAGAGTATTCCTCTTATCATATCTTATTGTCAATAACTGACTAAAGGCTATCATCATAAGAGTTTGGATAAAAATGGGATTCCCTTGAGTTCAGGACATACTAAAGTTTGAAAGAATGGAATTATACACATTACTACCGCTTTTCACTTTCATTCCTCAGGATAATTTAGCATGTTTTGTGGCATAAAAAGGACAATTTAATGTATGCGAAAAAAAAGATGTAAAATGGTGTTTGAATTTAATTATCTTCCCTAAACTGCTAAATTAAAAAAACAATTGTCTTCTTTACTTTCAAAGAACTTTTGCTGGTAAATACGACATCTTAAATGAGCTATATTTGTTATGCTTCTTTTACTTCTGAAAAACAAGTTTTGTGAACACAATGAAAGAAGAAGTCGAAAACCAAAAAAGGAATCACTGATCACTGAATGGTCATTGTTAAAAATACCAAGTTTCAATTTGTTAGATCTTACTGTTTAAGAAATCTAGTCCCGAAACAAACTATTAAGCTGCGTTTCCATGGAAACATCCAAATATAAAAAAAAAAAAAAGTTGAAAACCCTGAAAAGAAAAGCTATACATGATTATCATTATTCGTGTTATTATGGTAGTTATAAATGCACTGATGTTGCTGTTTGGGCTGAATGTGGTAGAAATTATGTTTTTGTTGATAATTACGTGTTATGAAATATTGGTTCAAACTTTTACATTTTAAATGGGAAAGATCTATATACCCTAAGCAGCCCTAACTGTGTTACATAAAGATAAAGTTGATAGAAAAACTTTGGTTTAATTGTTTTCGAAATACTTTATTGAATCATGGTTTTGGTTTTGTGTGGGAAACACAAGGTATTTGCATTGAGAAACAGGTCTTGAAGAAATCACAGGAAATTGAGAATAATCAATAATCAAGTACAAATACTATGTAGATAAAATCATATCCTCCCCATATTGTACTTTTAAAATAATTTATCTTCATCTAACTTGCATGTACATTTGTAAGTGCATTTGATTTATTGATCATATAAAGCAATAAATAGTAAAATGTCAAATATATTTGCAAAACCTTCAAAAACGTCAGATGAGGTCAATGATATTATATTAGGGTTTATTGAAAACATAATTTTCCTTGTCGTCAGGGAAGGCAAATCAATACGGACACGCCAGTAACGTTGTTGATAATTAAACCAGAGACTATATATATACAGTATATATAGTCTCTGATTAAACCAAAGTCCTCTTACTTGGTTTTCATGATCAGCATTTCAGTGTAAACCATGGTTATCATATACACAGAAAAGCTGTTCTAGGGAAGGAAATGTCGAAGGAAGAATTGACATCTATCGTGGAACTTAATTTATTCATCCATATTTTAATCAACTGTTTTGTAAAAGGAAGGGCTGATGATATCGATGTTAACGATGTGAAGGATCAATCTTATCAATATATGATCTATTTGCTATACACTACGCTACGCTATAATCTGCGTAACGCGGTGAAGAAAAAATTATGATCTTAATTTAATGAGATTGGTGAACGAATGACTTTAAATCAATCTTTAGGCTATCTTGAATATGTTTCATCAAAGTGATAAACAGTGCGTAAGTAGTGAGGGTCAGATAAGCCAAACTCTAAAAATGTTGACATTTGATTGACATGTATCAATCAAATGTCCTGCGTTGTAAAGTAACATAAGAAAGGATTGAAGCTATTTTTTATTCCAATTTTGAATATGAGGTTTTCCGACGTAGTTCATATCTTATGTATAAAAACTCCATAAATCTTTGTTTAGGTTTTCTCAAATACCTCTGACATAAGGCTTGTAAAGATTATATCCCAAAACACCTACAACCCATTACCCCTACAGCCCAGTTCCCCTACAGGTTGCTAAAACAACACAGTGAGTTACCCTTCTGGCATAATAGACTCGCCCTAACAAGTGATTAAGTATGGAGTAGATTTGTTTGTGCGAGTTGTTGAGCAGAAGGGATTACAGGAATTAAAGTTAGAGATGGATTATGAATTAAAGATAGAAAACTTATCTGGTGAGAAGGTATATATATATAGGTACATGTTACAAACAAACATGACACACAGGAAAAACACAAACAAGATGGAGAAAATGTTGGAAAATGTTGAACATAGACTTCTTGAAGATATCAGGTCCGCAAGAAAAACACAATCAAAACCACAAAACATAGATGAGAGAACAAAGGAACAAACCAAAACTCAAAATACTGAGAAATACAGACTTCCAATCATAGGAATGTCAAACATCAAATCTTTGTACAACACTCGAAGCTATGACAACGAAAAGATCACAACACTATTTAGAAACCAACGAATTGATCACACAAAATCAATCAGGATATAGAAAATCCTATAGCACCACTGACCATATTGATAGATTACAACACTCTATCAGACAAGGTCAACAAAATAATAAATTCACTACAGCAGTCTTCCTAGACTTTAGTAAGGCATTTGACATGCTCTGGAAAAAAGGCTTGATACAAAAGGTTAAGAAAAAGGACATACATGTTCAAGGGGAAATTTTACACTTTATAAACGACTTTATGTCAGACAGAACTTTTCGTCTTAAAACAGATGATCAAATATCAGACAACTATAATTTAGAAAATGGAACCCCACAAGGAAGTATCATATAACCAACCTTGTTCAATATTATGATAGATGAATCTATTTCACAAACTACCCAAACAAGTGAACACCTCACAATTCGCTGACGACGGGGTCCTTTCGGTCAGTCACAAACATCAACATGTAGCTGCAGAAATATTACAAAAAGCCTTAATCAAAGTAAATTGTAAACTGTATCAATTCTCTTTCCGCCAAAATGTAAATATGTAAAAGTACAACATGTGCAAGAATAAAGATATTTAAATGTAAGTATGTATATGTAGTAATATAATATAAAGTATAAAATGAATGTATGTGAAGAAATATCAAAGACTGAAGATATTTAATGATAATGATATGATAAAATATATGTCTCTCTATTGCTATGTATATGTCATCAAAACATCAAACTGCCAACTGGGTCAGTCCATTATTGTCAGAGGTATCAGGCTTGAGATTAGCAGTGCAATGGACCATAACTTTGTTGTTATAAGCTGTAGGGGAAATGGGTTGTAGGGGTTTTGGGGTACTACCCTTGTAAAACAAACATATTATCAGCTGTTGAGTAATCCGGTCTAAATCCTGTTTGGCATTCATATATTATATCATTCAAATCCAACCATGCAGATACGTATTCTAGCTTCAAGGATGGATGTAAATGTTTTCCCCTTAACGTTAAGTAAAGAGATTTCACGATAGGTATTTGGATCATTTCTATTACTTAAAGGGGCAGTAGCACGTTTTTTGATAATTTTATATTTTTGATATTTCACTGATAATTGTAAGTTAATGCTAAATGTACATAAACCAGTCATCCATAGTCAGAGGACAAAGTATGAAGATTCACATAAATCTATTGGCGGCCATTTTTTGTGAACACCTTTTATTCATTTTGTGTAAGAAAAGGGAATTGCATGGCTAAACTGTACGTTATAAATTTGAATTAATACTGTTTCATTTAGTTTAAATAAATTGTTTTTCAATTGGAACCATGGATTTTTCATTTTCTTGACATCACCTTATATTCCTCCTAAAACGTGCTACTGCCCCTTTAAAACCAACATTCCGACTATCAGGATATACCACTGTCTAAGGATCAAGTTCTAAATCCTATATATGACATACAAAATTTAATGTACAAATCATGCAGCACTAGCATACCTTGCAAACATGAAAGAAGACGGCATTCTACGAAACCTCGAGGATTAGATTTTTCTCAAAATACCAAAATATCGCAGCACTTTCAGAAATGCTGCTCCTCGACTTTGGAACCAACCGCCTCACATCATCAAAATGTCTTCATCATTGACTGTCTTTAAAACGAAACCCCTTTTCAATGACGATATATTGATAAATATTTGTTTGTTAATTATCAGTCTACAATGTATATCTAAAAATTATGAGCTTTAAACATATCTATGGAAGCGTATTTGTGTCCCGATGAAAAAGAATCCTTAGAACTATCTCAACATTCTCTCCCCCACAGAGGCAGATCAAGTCATGTTGATTGAGCCTCTGTTATATTACACTGAAATCCGTGGTTTCCGGCAGTTTCCCCTGGCGGGAAAAACCCGCATCACAATCCATTTGAATTTCGTTATCAAATGACAACGCTTCTCGCATGGAAAGGGTGGTTCATATCACAAAGCTTTCGCCATGATTCAGTAGCCAAAATGATGATTTAAGAACAGCGTCGCTGATTGCACAACTAACTTTGATTGCCTCCAATCAGGCATCTCCCATTATATCCCACAAAGTCGGCGTAATATAACAGAGGTTAAATCAACATGACTTGATCTGCCTCTGTGGGAGGAGAATGCTACCTCAAAGGAGACCTAATATAGATACTAAATTCCACGTAAGAAATAGTCTTTTCTTCGTGACACTGATACGCTCAAGTCCATAATCGATTTGTTTTGAATAGATAAGTTCATACGAGATCGACGATGTTGTCTTCTTTTTTAGGCAAGGAGTGAATTTTCACAATGTTAGCCAATTGTCAACTTGACTGGCTTACAAACACTGTAACCAAAGGTGAAAGTGGAACGATTAAATTTTCTAATAAGTATCTAATGTTCTCTGAAATGACTTGTTTGTTCAGCCATAATTATCACTTAATCACCTAAATGTCAGTCAGATGATGTATTACTTTTCTGACCTCATGGGCCATCCAAAGGGTTAACGGGTTTAGAACTTTCAAGTGACTTTAAAGAGTCACATACTGTTTTGCTTTGATACGAACGTAAATGCCATAATTCATGATATTTATTCAAAATATCTCACCTATTCATTCCAAAATCAAACCAAATCAACTCGCCATTTTCATTATGACTTCTATAGATAAGTTTCCAAAATTAAGTTTGATTGTATATGTCCGGTTTTCGATCACAATCATAAATTAAAACCTACCTGTTGTCATTATACGACGTCGATTATCTTCAACATTATAATTCCCTTCATCTATCGATACTTCTCGATCAGATTACACTATTGGCATGTATGACCCCTGACAACTCACGAAGTGGCTCTTTGATTTAAAGGGGCAGTAGCACGTTTTTGAAACCTTATATTTTAAATTTTACACTGATAATTGTACCCTAATCCTAAATGTATTATTTTGATAGTGTCACAAATTTCATTACACAAGCCAATCATCCATAGGAGGAGAACCAATCAGGAGGTTTCACATAAAATCCATTGGGTGTGAACACCTTTTATTCATTTTGTGAAAGAAAAAAGAATCGCATGGCTGAACGTTACATTATATATTTGATTTATTGCTGTTTCATGTAGTTTTAATACATTGTCTTTCAATTGGAACCATTTTTTTTATTTTCCTGACATCGCCTTATATTCTCCCTCAAAATGTGCTACTGTCCCTTTAAAACAGATATTATAGTTTGAGTCACGTACGTCGATCTTATCGATATCTCTATTTAAACGAAGGACACTGATTCTTACTGAAAATCACCTTTGGAAATTGGAAAACTGATCTCCTCTGTAAAATGTCAAAGTAAAGATGTGTTATGTAAGAAAGATAGCTCTTTGGAGCCACATTTTCAAAACGTTCACTGATAATTGTACGTTAGTGCTAAATGTATTATTTTGATATTGTAAAAAATCTCATTACACAAACCTATCATCCATAGTCAGAGAACAAATTATTAAGACTCACATAAAGTTCCGCCTAAAACGTGCTACTGTCCCTTTAGTGTGTCGTAATGTTATCATTCATGTATTTTTGGACGTGAGATTCAGGTTTCTAAATAGGACGGTCCGTTTTTTTATTTCATTGCAAACAACTAATTGTCTGTATTTGGCATTTGGAAATGATTATTTGAGATAATGTGGAGTGAGGGCATGTCAAAATTTTGCACTTATCGAAACAAATAAAATTTTAGGACACATGCACTTTGTCACATAAGCGTGAGAAAACCATTCACTGTATTGCATCGAATACCACACTAACAAGCATATATAGGTGACTATATGCTAAACTTCACTTCGACATGGAAATCATGTCCAAACTCATGTAAAACTTTTGTACCCATTCTGATGTTTAAGTGTGAATAAGTATTAAATTTAAGTTTAATGTTGCCTGCATATAGGAGAAGCCAACAGCTATCAAATTCGATAGTAGTTAAATGCACTCGAGCACACCAGAATAAGTAAACCTAGCTTCAATATTACCCGAATCACTCCGATATTGAGTCTAGAAAGGTCTAGTAGAGGGTCGACCTTTCTTCGTCCTATGACCCTCCAACGTTATACATGTTAAGGCAGACTATTGTGGCTTGGTAAGATGAGTTCTGATTGGTCACTTCGATACGTGGGCTGACGCGACCCTCTACTAGACCTTTCTAGACTCAATATCGGAGTGAAACGGGTAATATTGAGGCTAGGTTTACTTAGACTGTCGAGCACGCCAATATTTCGTCAAGTATTGCATATATATAGATACTGAATGTGTCATGATGTTGCTGAGATGCACACGTTTCCTAGGAGTAAATATACTTACAGGGAGTAAACGTGCCATGTAAACAGTCATAAACCAATTTGCTTACAGGAATATCTTTACTCCTAGGAGTTAAATACTCCACCCCAAGAGGTAAAGTAAAGGTAAATTCACATTACCTCTCGTAAGTAAATAGCATAGAATAAGTTTCTAGACAGTAGTGTTTTTCCATCTTTGGTAACTTTGTTTCAAGGTGATTCGTTTTAACTTGTTAAGAGCATGTTTCCTAATGAAGAAAATTGAATGTTTTGTTTCATTGTTGAGTTAATCTCCAGTGAGTTGTAAATGTCATATCTTTAGAGAGGAATACTAGGTACTGCAGTTTATACTGAGAATATTCAATACTACTACACATGGTTAACCCCTTGTATCAATATATATAGTTCTGTATTTAAAAAGGATGCAAGATAACAGAAGGTTGACTTCAATCAATCATTTCTTTATTTTAATATGAAGGCCATCGGGCTCATATACATATTGATATATACATAGATTTGCTGATACAGATCTATTAGTTCTGTGACCGCGGTGCTCAGTGACAAATGGTCCGCTTAATTCATCACATGTTGAATAGAATGTTGTTGAAGTTTTCTTCACTGTTCATCATTCAATTTATATCTGACATTCTTTCATAGCTTAAAACCTGAGTTTACCCCTTTTATACTAGTAGTTGATTGACCAAACACAAAATCTATGGTAGAATATTGGTTATCTCTTCTCTGCCTCAGGATATGCATTTTACTCATTAAGTTTTCGAAGAAATATAATATTTTCGCTGTAAGCAAATCATGATATAGTTAATGTAATGTCAAGTAAATATACTTTTACTTCTTGGAGTAAAAATACACCTAGGAGTAATTATAATTCCAGGTGTAAAGAGCACATGTAAAAAGGACATTAGTGAAAGTTATTAAGTTGTTAGGTTTATATAAGTTTATTTTGATTATTTCAAGAATATTTCCTCTCTGTAGTTTATCAGTTGAAAACGAATTCCATTTTACACTTGTGTGTGAATTCTATAATGACTTGAAAAAACTCTATTTGTATATTTCCAAATATATATATTTAAATACATTGTATCTTTCCAAATATGTTATAGTCTAAATATCTAATGAATACGGAAAATAAAGCAAAAATACTAAATTTATGCAAATAAGTGTTTATTAGCCTTGACCGATGTTAATTATTACTCGAATTGTAATTATTATGAATATTGTAAATGAAATATGCATTGAAACGTAATTAACGAAACTTGGTATATTGACTAATCGTCACATGTAGTTGTGTCTTTTGGAACTTTCTGAAATTCGTTATTTTTACGGTTACCATGGAAACGCAATTTAGAAATTCGTTTCCGGAGCAGAAATGAAAACCATTAGGGCTAGCTCAATGAAACTGTTTAAATGTGCCGTTTGGTGTTTCAAATTGCAGGTAGTTTAATGACTCGATGACATTCTTCATTCTTCATTCTATTCATTCAATCTCTCTTGATGACTCTGGTATCAACTTGGGTGAGATTCTCTATTTGTTCTCGCTTCAGAGATCACATTCCTAGTTTGATTTTGACACCCATTAGGTATTTTTCAGTATCATATTTTTCAGGTAAATTAGAGATAATTAGAAGTAATCTTTTCATCATTTGAAAGTTCAAGTAAACATTCCCGTCTATTCGACGTTTTCAACTTTCAAACGTATTTTTAAAAGTGTGTATGTTGTATGTATGCATGGTTATTTTTATCATTCTCATGCTAAGTACAATGACCACTCACGTTTCGTGGGGCTTAATATGTTAATAAAATGTGTACTTAAAAAGTTAATGATAATAATGATAAGCATCGATTGTTAAAATGATCTAAATCGTACCTAAATGACCATTTCTTTTCATGAGCCACCATGGAGATAAGCCTAACTTCTTATTATTCAACAATTTTCCAACTAATACCATAAATAAAGTGTGAACGGGTCAAAGTTCAAGGCTAATCATAATCAAATGAGCGCCAGATTAAGGGATAGGACGGAAGTAATTGCTCAATATGAACTTTGTGAAGGTGGTTGTAATAAGTCAATTTGAAGTGGTAACGATCATTTCGAAAATTGGACCTCTAATTCACCTCTCCATAATAATTCGAAATTACCATCACTATTAAAGCTTGAAACACTGTGTTGGAGATTTCAGAATACTGAAGCGATGACTTGCGTGAAGGTTGTGACACCTTTGCTTCTATTATCCGTGAGTACAACTTGAGTGACTTTTAATATTTATATACACATCTTAAGTAATAAATCGGACAATTCATACGATTTAAAGTTTAAGCTCCGTTGAACTTCACATCCAAACTTGTAGTACATTCAAGCGGTAGAAAACACAAACAATATTTTTTACAAAATAACCTTATAAATATCAATATCAATACACATTTTGAACATTTTGCGGGTTTATATTCATGTTTGAATGAGATAAACGCTGATCATGAACTGGATACCCGGTTTTTTGTAACAATATTCATTACAAATTTGCAAATCTATGAAGGATTTCGGTGTTCTATTCCAAAATCTCGTCACGATGTTTACCAAATCGTTTGCTTGAAATTCTTGTAATATATCAATAATGAAAATTTTCCTTACAAGATTTTATTCTTTAATCTGAGTATCAACATGAATTATAAGTTGAAAAATCGATCGAAAAAAATGTCATATATTTCTTAATATATATAATTAAACAAAAATCTAGTGCGAAAAAAATCATTCATAAAGAGGCGAACTAATTCTATACATGCTCCGTTCTTAGAAAGAGGGTGCAAAAATAAAGACACATGACAATTAAATTTAATTTTGAACCATGCAAACGACTGTAGCAAAAATGTATGCTATATATCTGTAAGGCCACATTTCGTGATGTATGGGATGGATGTTCTATTGAACAAGCCAGTAGATTAGAAAAACTTCAACTTGAAGCAGCACTCAGTAACAGGTCTTCCAAGGTATGCCTCTTCTAGTTACTTTCTGAATTGAGGAGGAGATGTAAATTGACGTTCATCTATAAAAATCAAAATGGTCTGGCACCGAGTGAAGCATTCAACGCCATCTTTTGTTCCATCATCAAATTATGGAATAACGTTCCCTTAGCAATATGGAATGGTGATCATGTTGTATAATATAAATCGAATATTCATGTGAAAGGAAATTGTGAAACTGCTTACTTTTCGTATAGAAGTATTAATTTAAATGTTTTACGCACATGATTACGATATTTGGCATACACACTAATTAAATATGTATTTAGAACAAGTGTTTAACAATATGCATATTACCATTGTGGCAATGAATGTGAAAGTGTATTTTATTACTTCCTTGAATACCCTTTGTATATATCATTCAAAGATATTGTTAGAAACAGAGCACTTATTGATCTTAATATTCTTTCATATGGCAACGCAGGTCTTGCTGTTTGTGAAAATCAAGATGTTTTCAAATCTGTACACAATTATATCTCTCAAACTACACTTGCACTGCCATCTCTTTTAAACATCCTATAATTCTATATCCGTCACTAGTTGTACATTGTTGTAATATTAATGCTCTAATTTACCGGAAAAAGGCTTTATCAAGTTGGATAACTTGTACTGAAACCTGTTCTTGGAATTTCTCAAGCTCATGTATCAAACATATTGAAACTAACTGGCATTTCGTCCAAAAAAGACCTAACACCTAACCTAAGACCTATAATGTACGTAGCTCAGTGGTAGAGTGTCCGCTCGTCACCCGGAAGTCCGGGGTCCGATTCCCAGTCGCGTCATGCCAAAAGACGTTAAAGGTGGGAATATTGTGCTTACAATAAGCATTATTTAAAATGTTCCCTCGGCTACAAAGGCGAACATTTATGAATAAAATATTTGTTAATTTTTCATGAAATTTCCCCCCATAAGAATATGATTAAAGTTTTAAATATTTACCTGCAAATACTGTTAATCTTACTATCATGTTAATCGTATAAGTAATAAATTATGACCAGTACATAAAACTGCTGAATATTCATGCCTTGGATAAGATGTTGAACGTTTTTGTGTTTATCAGATTGTCTCCCTTGTTTTGGGTCAGACGGAGCCTAATGATAACAGGTCCATTGATGAGATTATTGCTGAATCGGCGAACTCAAGTAAGCTGACTTATGATTACATGCTATACAATATAGCGCACGTGTAAATCTTTTTGCATTTGTGTTGATTGTTCAAAATTCTGTATTCATACACATTTATTTTAATTATTTTGTTTATTTGGGATCATACAATCTGCAATAGTACATATTTTGGTTCAATTGCAGAAAGTGAGATTCCAAAATAACAATATTACATTTGTTGACTTTCTAAATGGCATGTTACTTAAGATATTGGAAATCTAATTATTTCCTGAACAATCAATATTGTATTATGGTAAAGCGTTCGTGAAAAAATATTTCTTAGGAATGCTTTTGTCATATAATACGGTGTCTTTTTTAATATAAATTTGGCCTGATGACCTAATGAGTTTATCACTTATATCTTCAAATCAACTATCAAGCATGCACGGATTTGCAATAGTCTAAAATAGACATAATAATTTATTTGTCATGATTGATAAATATCCTAAAATGGTACTCGTAAGTTTTATTACAATTCACATTTTCCAAACATATGCATCTTTTCTATCATAGACTTTTCTTAATGTTCAACAAAAGTGTCATGTATAGTTCATTTTAAAATCTGGGAAGAGATCTTCAATATATACATTTATTAAATGATAAGCGATCAAATACTGGGATTTATCAGTAAAATAAACTGCCTATCAGGCAACAGTGACGATATTATATTTTCACTGTGACCAGTGACGATATATATTATCACTGGTCAGGTGTCGGAACTACTTTCCGATATTTGAAAAAATTGGGGTAACTTTCAAGTTTTAAATTAATCTAATTACATATATGTTTCATTAAAAATCATATGATGAATATAGAATACTTAGTGTAGTACTAAAAAACTAAGTTTATTTCATCTCGGTGAAATAAGCCTGGTATTTGGAAAACTACATTTATTTCATGACATTAAAGCAGGTGTCTGTTGAAATTGTGAATGTCCATATCACCTCGTATCTTAAACTATATATTTCAATGTCATTTATCGTTCCTATACTGTTTTGTACAATATTCTTGTGTATTCCCCTTATGTCTGTTCAGGCCACCAGTTTGACTTTATGCACCATCCTGACAGCCAGACTGTTGTAAAGGAATTGGACATGGTCTTCCCTATAGAACAATGGAATGAGATTCTCAGAGCGTGAGTAAACTTGACTTTTAGCCAATTTGCGCAATTATGTAAAATATGCAGAATTACGCACTATTAAAAAAAAGTATTATTCACCAAACCATTTGATCACAAATTTATATAATTAATGCATACTAGTAATGTCAAAAAAAATGTAAAGTATTTTTACTGTATTCGTGGTATTTTTAGCAATATATTGCGACCAACATGAGAAGATCGAAAAAAATTCATTAAGACAAAGACAGTTTACCAAAATGACCGAAACGTAAGCCCCGGCATGTCGATATGACAACGAATCAAGTGTGGCCATCTCACAATTTCCGGTTCCTAAATATACGCTTGAAAGCCGTCTTTGTCGCGCACGACAAGATTTTCTTTTTCTCCGAACCAGGCACTAGTTGCCGCCCAAGTTGACACTCATCGGACGCAATTGCGGTAACTGTTACGCGTAGTAAAACCTACACACGTAATGATGAAAGCGGGTTCGTTAAAAGCTATGGCACTATTGCAGAGGGTACTGTACTTTGGACGTCGAATTAAGTATTTTTTTGTTGATAAAACATGTAACTATAATTTCAAACGTTCGACGAAAGAGTTTTCTACCGAGTGATGTATTTCTTTTCTCAATAGCTTAATTTCATCATGAACGTATGATAATGGGTCTTGAACATTTTGGTGCTGCTATATTTTGATTTAATAACATCGTCTTGATGTTTAAAACACTTATTTTCGTGCTTGTGGCATCACTCTATTTTCTATGATGCCGTAAATTTAGATTTAGTCTAATGTGGCAGAAAAAGCCTTTCAATTTTACAAAAACAGGCCATTTTCAAGGCAGTCCAGCAATATATTTTAAACAGCAAGCGCTTCTGTTGACTGCAGCTTGTACATACCTACTTTGTAAATATCTTTCTACCATTTTGTATTATACTATTTTCCATGTTTTCATGTATGTCACTATGTATCTATCATTTTTTTGTAAATACTTGGGAGAAGGGTTACCTTAGTTGGATAACTTGTTCCTAATCCCTTTCTTTATTGAATAAAATATGTTTAAATCAAATAAAAAGTAACATGCTACTGCACCTTTAAAGTTTTAAACTGATGAGATGCATGTACCTCCAAGGCGCAATTAGTTTTGTACGGAAGCATCCTAGTGCCACAGTGAGAATTTTTTTTATCTCCTAATTAGGAGATACTATCACCTAATTAGGAGATACTAACTCCTAATTAGGACATAAGTAACTCCTAATTAGGACTTATCTATTACGTAATTAGGACTTAGTTATCACCTAATTAGGAGATACTAACTCCTAATTAGGAGATACTACCTCCTAATTAGGACATAAGTATCTCCTTATTAGGACTTCAATCAATCAAAACTTTATTCAGCATGGAGGTCATTCAAAAGTTAACCTTTTTTACTTATATACACGCCCACCTGCAGACCTATATATTTTTATCCTTTTACAAATATTTACAATGTAGTTTGATAAGTTGAATGAAATAAATGACATTATAAATATTGACTGGTGATGAGGTCTATACCTGTTTTATGGACCCTAGGAAAACAATATTGATCGAAGACAAAGTTAATGGATTTGAGGAAACAATATTGACCAAGGACGAAGTCAGAGGTCAATATTGTTTTCCTCGGGTTCATAGAAAGAGGGCTGGACCGAATTCACCAGTTCACAGTTATTTTATTACGTTTTGATACAAAAAGGAAAATACGGAAAAGACTACGTGATCTACAGCAATAAGGTTCAATTGCTTTGGGACAAGTGGACAATGACGTCATGATCAGAATCGAACCAAATTCCCGTAGTTAGCCGTAGTTTTTTTTTGTCTTTTCGTTTTTGTATCTCTGAATAATAAAACAATTATGCAATGGTGAATGTTTTATCGATCTGAGGAAAACAATATTGACCTCGGACTTCGTCCTCGGTCAATAATGTTTTCCACGAGTCTATAAACTTTCTCCTAAACTTTTATTATTATATGAAAGACAAAATATATTATGATCTTTAGTGCTTTTGTGAGTCTTTTATAGCATAGATCATGTATAATATACTTTTAAAGTATGGGCGTTATCGGTCATTAGAAGTTAGACCTAGCAATCACCTAATAGGTAGATAATAAGTCCTAATTAGGTGAAAGCTAAGTACTAATTAGGTGATAGCTAAGTCCTAATTAGGACTTAGTATCTCGTAATTAGGACTTAGTTTCTCGTAATTAGGAGTAAGTATCTCCTAATTAGGTGATAACTAAGTCCTAATTAGGTGATAACTAAGTCCTAATTAGGAGTTAGTATCTCCTAATTAGGAGATAGTATCTCCTAATTAGGAGATAAAAAAAATTCTCACTGTGGCACTAGGATGCTTCCGTAGTTTTGCACGCTCTCTTGTATATAAGCACTTTTTTTAGATTCAACGGCTTCGTTTCTACAGACAAATTTGTGTGTGTTAGTTCAACAAACAATTGGAGACCTTTAAGTCGACTAATGGAGACTTGCATAACCGAAATACGATAACAAAACTATCCTAATGTTTACGTAACTTTGTTTTAAAAGTGAGTCCATAACAAGACTTGATATTTTGTTTTCTTGATACCAGTCTTCTTGTCGTATTTTTATTTTCAAATTTGAAATTTATTTACCAAACTTTCATTTTAAAAGGGAAGTAGCACGTTTTTAGGGGGAATGGTGATGTCAGGAAAAAAAATGAAATATATGGTTCCAATTGAAAGACAATGTATTCCAACTCAAAGAACAGAAATAAATCAAATATGAATTGTAGGTTCCTTTTTCTTACACAATGAATTAAAGGTGTTGACACAAAGATGGCAGCCAACGATTTTATGTGAATCTTAATGATTAGCTCACTGACTTTGATGACTGGTTTGTGTGATGAGATTTTTGACAATATAATACGTTTAGCATTAACGTCCAATTATCAGTGAAAAAAATAAAATATAAAATTATCAAAAAAAACGTGCTACTGCCCCTTTAAAGTCCTAATGTAAGATTGACATACAGTGTCATAGTTGACTTTTAGCAGTATATTCTCTCTGATGCAACATTTCCCCTGCATACTAATTTGGTTTTTATCATGCGTTAATACGGTTATGTATTATTTATCTTGGGAAAGTTTTGGCTTCCCATGAGGGAGTATGCAGGGATGTTGACTCATCCCTTTATTATTTGTTATAACACCATTTTTTTTACATTATGTTTTTTTTTTACCGTCTTAAGGCGGTTTTTATGTTGTCTTCAAGGTTTTCGTTACAACATTATGATTTAATTCACAAATTGCATAAATTCTTGAAGAATTTTTATAATTTTACGTCAATTTTACTCACTTTAGAAACTCATCAGGCGAGCATAGATCAAGGCAGAAAAGGAAGGGGATTCGGTTTGGAAACGGAGGCAACCGATGGACGGGTAACACTGTACCTTATGAGATTGCCCCTGGTGTATTTGGTGAGTTGCGTTATCTATCGGGACATTTTTTTGTGGAAACGAAATTCAAGATGACGCAGTGATGCATTGTATTGTTTGTCAAATTGTTATATTTCGAACCCTCACTAACATATTTGAAACTAAGTGAGAAATAATCATGTAATAATCATATAAAAGTATTACAGGGAAGTACTCTTAAATCTTGAAACAAAAATACCCCGATAGGACTGTCCCTTTATATATTTATCTTCCTAAACACCTTGTATGAAAGAAATTCGAAGACGTTTAGACTACTTCCTCTCGAAGTGGAAGGGGAATGTTTAACTTTTTTTCCTGAAATAACCAAAGCCTGATAGTTTTAATAGTATTTATAACGTGAAAAAGATCAATTACATTTAAGGTCAAATTGATCTGACAGCGGTATTTGATAAGTGTCTCTCCTTTAACCGTAGTGACACTTTTTGTCACAATGTCAACCTTTGTCACTTGTTAAGAATATAGGAAGGTTGTAACGTAAGATTGAGTTCTCAAGTTCTACTAGTCCAACTTAACTAGCATGTGAAGTCATATTCAATGTCAATGTTACTTGAGCAATCATCGACTTTACATGAAATCAAGTGAACATTTGTTTATTCTGGTAACCTTTGAGAATACTTGTGTCCCTTCCCTTGTGCGGTGCGCGCCGATGTCTTACCAGTCAGCCCTATCGGAAAAATGGGCGATTATCAATGAAAATTGGTTCCGGAAGAACTAAGAAATAAATAATTTGTTTGAGAGTGTACCTGTGGAGAAATGTCTCGAGTCAAATGTGAAGGAAGAGTAGGTGATAGTCATTTAGAAGTCTCTTTTTAAATTTTGTAATTTAAAAAAAAAATCAATTTTGTAGACTCGGGACAGAGGAACCAGATAATGGCGGCCCTGCAGGACTGGATGAGGTACACGTGCATCACATTCAGACCTGCCACCTTCAGCGACCGGAACAAGATCAGTTTCAAAAATGGCGGAGGGTACGTATCAAGACCAATCGAAACTGTCACTCGACTTCCCTGCGTTTCTTTCAGCGAGGTACGAGTGAACCTTTCCGATCTTATTTTAATGAGATTGTATCTATACGTTTTCTGCCAATCATTGCAGTCTGATGAAAGTCGACAAACTTGTTTCTTTCAACATAGAATAGCGAGAGGTGGAGAGGAAACTTTTGGCAGAATAAGTTCGCACCCCGGTAGCGACAATTATTTGAAACACGGACGATTTTGATCTTTTTATTGTTTGTTTTTCATATACCATCGAGATACGCATTTTCAATTCGTTTGAAACCCCATCTCATAGTATTTAGAAACGAAAGAGGTTACTACATAATTTCTGCTCGATAGGGTTATTTTAGTCTAAAGAAATCGAACAATCCCAAGGATTCTTCGAAAAACACTAAGGAAGGAAACATTAAATTAACTGGCTTTTAATGATTGTACATTAACTTTGCAATTTCAACCCGAACATTAAAAGATTATTATATCTATATTTCACTTGATCGTCAAATTGTGTCCCCGTTGAATACAGATCAAGCCCTTAAAGCGCCTTATCGTTAGTAAAATTCACTAGAGAACAATTTGACTAAGTTAGGGTTAAAACACGAGAACGAGGTTATGCTTGGGTTTTCAAAACCTGAGGAAAGAATGCTGAGCGGAAGTTTGAGGTCTTACTTCCCGCGAAGCTTTCTTTCCGAAGGTTTTGAAACCCAAGCATAACCGAGTTCGATTGTTTTAACTAACTTAGATACCGTTATTATACATTTATCCACATTTATCATTTGTCCATATTGTTGTATTTGTAATCATGTTTTAGACTGATCATAACAAAATGAGAAAAAACAACAAATATCTAGGATTTGTCGGTTTGTTTAACATTTATTATTGGATTACATTACTTTATACTGTCGCTTTAATTCTAATAAAAAACGATTAAATGAGTTTCCTTCAAAATAAGCAGTGTGTTCAAACGACTATTTGACATTGACATAGCACAAAATGCACGTGCAAAGCATTCTTCGAGGTGTAAGGTTTTATAAATGACAATCGACGAGTCACGTGGTTGATACCGTATTTGGATCCTTTAAATTTACCACGAGTAAAAATGTTTAACACTGTTAATATCAATTATGAATGTTTGTATCCATTTTAAATTGGAATTAAAGTGCAATTGGATATCATAATGCTTTAGAAACGACCTTTTGTTTTACTGAAATCTGAACTTCAATCAATAGCTTGTTTGAGATAGCCTTCACATCTATCTGGCCCGTTAGAGTAGTGGTTAGAGTGCTTGCTTACGGCCCAGAGGGTTGGGGTTAGAATCTCGCACTATGGAAGCATGCAACTTTGTAGAGTTTTTCAAGATAGTATGGACTCTGGGGTTAGGTTATACATTGAAATATAAAACCCTTTACCTTTGAAATATAATAACCTTTCAACATCCGAGTAGGTCTTACATATGAATATAATGCCCTGACTTCCCAATGTAAAACCTCATTGGAGGTTATTACGAGAAAACAAGAGACCTCCAAAACAATAGACGAAATCCCCGATAGGTTTCAAAGGACTATGAGAGATGCAGCGCCAACGTGCCAATGTTCACACTGCTTGCTGCACACCTATGTTCAATAATATTATCATGTATTTGTTCTTCTTCCAGGTGCTACTCCAACGTGGGTATGATCGGCGGTTCTCAGACAGTGGGCCTCGCCTGGAGCTGTAGAGTGGTAAATATACACCTTGTATTCATCTTATTAACCCGTGAGATGAGGTGATCTGGGGTTTTACGCCGCTTTCGAGAATATTTCACTTATATCGCGGTTGCTAGTATTATTGCACTTGAGAAAGCCCGCAACAGTGTTGCTATGCCTTGCGGTAAAACCTGCGAGCATCGGCTGGAACTAGCGAACCATGTGTGGTACTGCGCTGAAATTTCATAGTAGCATTGCCCCCAAACCTGACTGCGTGTAGAACAGTTCTCTACTGGAGACGAAGTTGCCAAGTCCATGGCGGGATTCGAAACACAGACCTTCTGATCCGAAGCTAAACACGCTAACCACTGCGCTATCCCGCCCCCTATTATTACCTCGTGGCATCACAATGTCGGTTGAACTACAGTTCATTTAGCCAGCAGCATAAGAAACTTCTAACTAAGGACAATAGGGTTGAATAAAGGGAGATATTTGACCCTCTGAAGATAATACATTTGTCATAAACAAAATTTATTCTAGAACACCAAGAAGAAGTACAGAAATAATGTTCCTGCCACTTTAAAGGGGCAGTAGCACGTTGTTTTATATTTCATATTTTTAATTTTTCATCGTTAATGCTAAATGTATTATTTTGATAGTGTCAAACGTCTCATTACACAAACCGATAATCCATAGTCAGAGGACAAAGTATAAAGATTCACATAATATCCATTGACGGCCATTTTGTGTGAACGCATTTAATTCAGTTTTGGTTAGATAAATGAATCGCATGGCTAAACTTTACATTATGTACTTGAATTAGTACTGCTTTATTTAGTGTAAATACATTTTTTGTCAATTGGAATCATTAATTTTCAGTCAGTCAGTGAGCTAATCATTAAGATTTAATTCGTTTGTGTAAGAAAAAGGAACAGCATAGCTAAACTTTACATTATATATTTGAATTTTTACGGCTCCATTTAGTGTAAATACATTGTCTTTCAATTGGAACCATTAATCTTAATTTTTCTGACACCACCTTATATAATGTGCTACTGCCCCTTTAGTGGCGTTTCTTCATTGTCTTGTTCCCAGAAAAGCGTGATAATTCACGAGGTAGGCCACGCTATTGGCTTCCACCATGAACAGACCCGGCCTGACAGAGACAACTACGTTCGTATCAACTACCAGAACATTCCCAACGGCGTCAGATTCAACTTCCAGCGATACACAAGCAACGTCATCAACGACCATGGCGTCCCGTACGACTATTACAGCATCATGCACTACGGAGGAAAGGTCAGATTAACGACATCCACTGACAGGAAAAAGAAAGTAGAAATTTTAGTTGAATTTATCAAATGAAAGATTTTTAATTACAAAAAATTTCGTATTCTTAAACTGATAAATACAAGCGTTAAATCATCGACCAATTAATATATGAGTAATACCATGGTAGATTTATTAAACAACGATATTTTCAACGGGAGAGTAATAAATCATTTTCTATAGGCATTTTCATCTACCGGTGGCTACACTATCGTAACGAAGGATTCAAGGTACCAGAATGTCATAGGACGTCAGAAAGGTCACAGTTTCCGGGACATCAAACTGGCAAACAAGATGTATAACTGTGCAGGTGAGCGAATACTGTGACAGCTGTTCAGTTTAATAATAATAATGATAGTTCATTCATATTGCGCATATGTACATGCACATTGCATGCTCAAAGCGCTTAGTGGCATAATTCCCTGTTGTCTCAGTGTGGGGCAGGGAATCAACCCTTTAAACTCTCAACAGTTTTTTTTACGTCTCACAACAGAACGTTGTTATATAGGACGTAATAAAAAACTGTTGAGCTAAATTCATTTATGTTGAACCATTTGGGTCATGTCATTTGCCTTTTCTTTGACCCCTCAACTTCAATAGTTTCAACCTATCAGAGCAATCGATTTGAACCTACGGTTTCCTAGGCTATCAATGGTCGGCTTGGCTGAAAAATCATTGACATGGTCCAAACGAAACAGTACTTGTGTAAAAAAATACCATGCATTATGTAGTAAATAATAACCCGGTAATTTTTGCTATAAATATACACGAAGAACTTAATTAAGCACCCCCCTATTTTGAAAAATGAATTTGGGTGCTCTTGCACTATTAATTTGATGTATTGACCACTCTAGATATAACAATTGCTTTGTTATTGACTATTTAACTGAACTAAAAATCGCTAATGTGCCAAAATAATGAAAATATGAGAAAAACTGTGAGACTACTGAAATTTTGCCAAATATAACTAGTGTCATAGGGGGAAAACTACACATTAAACTTTGGATGTTATGAATAGAAAATAACATTTCTGATCCCTAGTTGACATTTATACACAAAAACCCTTTTTATCATGCATGATAAGAGGAAAGCAAGACATTGAATTTTCAGTAAATTTTTCATTAAAAATTGATAAAATGCCTACAATCTAATCATCTGAAAGTAAATTTGAGATTCCTTGAGTTGAACTTGTTGATCAAACACTTCTCCTTCCTATAGATAAGCCATTATCTTTGACAGTGACCCATTAATTTTTTTGTGCAGTTTTCTTTAAATTTGATATTTGATAATTTTGTGATTTTGAAAGTTCATATTGCTTTAACGATTCACTTTTGCTATGGCAGTGTATAAAATAGATTTGAAACCTAGCCTGTCCTGAAAATTAATTGGTCAATTCCTTAGGGAAAAATAAAGAAAAAATTGAAAAGTTACCAGTCCTGACCAAAAAGGAACCAGTCCTGGCAAAAAGTAGCCAGTCAAGGACTGGCGGACGGGCTATATTTTAAACACTGGCTATGGGGTTATTTACTAAAAGTCATCAATTCACTAAAGAGAATGATAATAAGCACATTGCAGCAAAAATATTGACTTTCATTTTCAATTTTAAGGTAACTTGGATTTTGATTAAAAAATACCAAGTTTTTGTAAAGAGTTATTCAGTAAACCGTATGAAGTTTTCGTTCCCACGCTGCTAGATGATCGTTCTTTTAAAACATCCTATTGTTTACCTGTACACTTGTTTTGTTTATTATAAGCAGTGTTTTTCTGTTTGAAAAAGTGGGGGGTGCTTAATTAAGTTCTTTGTGTATATATACCAATATTGCAATAAGGTAGTTTTTAATGTCAGAATTCAAGTTTTTAATTCTTCAAAGGAGCCATTACTCTAACATTAAATACAAAAACCGTTTTTGATCATTCTTTTCAGAGATTAAAATCATTCTAACATCAGATGAAAATAACCCCTTCTGTATATTTCAGCCCGATGCAGCCTGCAGGACCGCGACTGTCCCGGGGAAGGGTTTGTGGGTAAGGACTGCAGGTGTTGGTGTCCCGGCTCCCCCTATACCTTGTGTGACGGCGGTACCGGCAACAGACGTACTACTGCACCACCCCCAACAACAACCACAACACCCCGACCCGTTACTGGTTAGTGCAGTTTATAACAGTATAACATAAAACATAAAGAAATATATGAAACAAGTTATTGACAATTTGTTACATAGGTGATCCTCCCAGCAAATTGATGATAAAAATAGGACCAATGTATAGAAAAGTCGAGGTCACGTAAAATCAACTAGACCCAAGAAAAAGTTTGGTTGATTTTAAATCAGACCGGGTCTCAGAGCCTTTCAAACAAGAAGCTTTGTGCAAGCTATCAGTCTAAGTAAACCTAGCCTTAACATTACCCGTTTCACTCCGATATTGAGTCTAGAAAGGTCTAGTAGAGGGTCGCGTCAATTTGATACGTGAGCTGACGCGACCCTCTACTAGACCTTTCTAGACTCAATATCGGAGTATGTCAGACGTAAATGTACTCAAAAAGGGAGATAAATAAAAGACTCTTTATATTAATAAATCTAACCCGGCGATAATTATAGGCAGGCGATTATTCAAGGATTGACGGTTCAAAATGTTCACCAACCAATGTTTTATTACAGAGGCCCCGACCGGATGTAGAGACAGCAATAACCAGTGTCCCGGCTGGGCGAGACGAGGCGAATGTACGAACAACCCCAACTATATGCGGAACTACTGCAAACTCTCCTGTAACACGTGCGGGGGAGGCGGAGGCGGAGGCGGGGGTGAGTCTTTTTTTATCATAATTTTTACTTTCGATTTTTTTAAAAAGATTTATCAGTCTATGTAAACCTAGCCTCAATATTACCCGTTTCACTCAATATCGGAGTGAAACAGGTAATATTGAGGCTAGGTTTACTTAGACTGATGATTTATCCTCTCAATCTCTTTAATAACAGTTATAATCACAATTTATTCGTTCTTCCTATTGCAGCATTTTCATAAAATATCTTCATCACAATCTTTCTCCTGGTTATAGTTGAAGTGTTTCCATCCACAGGTAGTTATAGTTATAGTTATAGGTAAATTGTTTCTCCCCAGGAAGATGTGTTGACCGAGTCACCACCTATTGCACATGGGCTAGTCAGGAGTAATAGTTATATTCATATTTACAGTTTTCTTCCCCTGGTCGATGGGTTGACCGAGTCACAAAGTTCACCTACTAGGCTGGCCAGGAGTTATAGTAAATGGTATAGTTAAAGTTAAGTTATTTATTTGGTTATTGTAATAATGTTTCTTCCCAGGTCGATGGGTTGACCAAGTCACCACCTGCACCTACTAGGCTAGTCAGGAGTTATAGTGATAGTTTACTTAAGTTATAGTTATTATAGTTATAGTACTGTTGTATTCCAACAGTCTATGTTGACCGGGTACCAACTCCATCTACTGGACTAGTCAGGAGTTATAGTTATTGCTATAGTTAGAGTTGTAGTTATGATAACAATTATAGTTATGGTTATAGTTATATTTTTATTAAAAGTTACAGTTATAGTTATATTGTTTCTCCCCAGGTCAATGCCTTGACCGAGTGAACACCTGCCCCTACTGGGCTGGTCAGGGTCACTGCACCAGCAGCTTCCGTATCTACATGGGAACCAACTGTCGCCGCTCTTGCAACCTCTGTTCAGGTTAGTTGCAAGACTATTGATATGAAACGCCACATTCGCTTCACGCACAATTGAGGCCACATACATTGAAGAAAATGCAACTGATATTTAAACATGCAATCGCTATTCATTTTGCTTAGGTAACCATTAAAGAGGTTATCCTGTCTCAGGGTACGAACGTTACGCTAAAGCCCACTAATCTGTACCCTGGGCTCAGAAGCTAGATTCGCTCGCGCTGCCCAACTTGAGATATAGCCAGTCAAATCATTTTCTCGTTGAAATTTTATCGAGAAGGTGGCAAGAAAATGATTTCATTGGTCAATGATTATATTATTTCCCTCTGATTAAGTACCTCACATTTTTCCTTTCAGAATTAATTACTTAAAAATAATGATTGATTTGAAGTACTTTTACTTTATTCTCAGGCACCCCGACAACTAGGCCAACTACCCGTCGTCCACCGACCGGAAACTGTCGAGATCGTCACGGGTTCTGCCGAAGCTGGGCCACTTCGGGCGAGTGTTCTAAAAACCCGGCTTATATGCGTCAGATGTGCCAGCAATCTTGCCGAGTATGTTGATAGTGACGTTGCTTAAAGCAGATAATACATGTTTTGATGAAAACCACGCATCAAGATTATAATGAACATTTGATGTAAGTTTTAACAAGTTAATGCCGTTTATGAGTTCATGTGTGAAAGACTTTGTTGACAGAACCGTTATCCCATTCTTGTTGAAACAAGCTCTAATGATCAGTCATACCGGACATCAGGACGTATGATATTATAGCCTGTTTAAATTTGTCGCAAGATTGTCGTACTCTGAATTATTGACCCATGATTCTTTATACGAAATACATAAAATGAAAAAATCTCAACGTTTTGTCGCTTTGTTTTTATAAGGTCGGCATTCCATGTGTCCGTACTCCGTAGTGCGTTCTGCGCAGTGCGTAATGCGTAATCAACACTTTACACTGAAATAGTAGAAGTTCATTCCATTTACGCGTAGTGCGTATAGTGCGTGTTCGCGGGAACGCTCCCGAGTTTGTCCGAATACGCAATACGCACTTACGCAGACCATATAAGGGCATCATTTACGCATCACGCATAACGCATCACGCGTACATGGAATTAACCTCTACTATTTTAGTAAAAAATGGTAAGAACATGTCCATCTTGTGAAAATAAAGACCATAGGAGTCAACCAAAAAGCTATTTTCATTTTCTTTCCCAAAAGCAATAGAATAGAAAGTTGACACGTTGCGTATAGTCACTTAAGTTGAGGTTCATACTTAATAGATTGTATGTTCCTCTCTTATGGTGACCCTTTTACCATGCGTATGTTACACTATAGATAACCCATTTTTTTTTATGTTTTCGCTTTTATTTCAAGAATGCAAAGACTATCAATAACATAATACATTACATAACAAAATGACAAGACTTGACACCAAAATTTAAAGAAAATATCGACTTTATTATACATTTCGGCATATGTTTTGTTACCTTAAAGTAATCTCGGAATTAAAGGGACAGTAGCACGTTTTAGGGGGAATATAAGGTGATGTCAGGTAAATGAAAATAATTTGCTCCAATTGAAAGACAATGTATTTACAATGAAGCTGTAATAAATCAAATATACAATGTAAAATTCATTCATGCATGCAAAACATGCATGGATGCATTTATGTGTACACATACATGCACCTAAGTTATATTACTGTAGTTAATTCTTAGTGATTCCCTATTAGAGTTAGGACATTTATTGGAAAAAAGGTTTTTGTTTCAATTTCCACTTGTGTTAATGAAGTTAGTCAAGAGTTAGTCAAAGAAAAGAAGAAAAAAACGGTCGTTTAAGAGGTATTTTACGTAGATAGATAGATAGATAGATAGATAGATAGATAGATAGATAGATAGATAGATCGATCATCTTTATTTCCTCCAAGATATGAAGATTGTTACAAAATACATGATATCAAAATTTCCATATGCAATTAATTAAAATGCAGTTAGTTGTGAAAAATACTGAGAGTGGCAGACAGTCATGAAATCAGACACTAATAATAATACATTTTCCCATTCTGTAAAGTCTAGATTTCCAAGAGTGGTACAGGAAGCACCACGTTAATCAGCAATTATTTCATCATCATCATTATTCTAAAAATCAACAAAATCGCATACTGGTAGGCTACTATATATACAATAGTATGAGAAAGATTATAAAATTTACGTTTGTTTATCAAAGCCAGTTCCCATAGTTCCCAAACGGTCGTTTAAGAGTATTTTACGTATGCTTCTGGACTTTCTACAAATTTTTAAACAGATCACTACGAAAGGTGTCTAACCACAGCGAGTAATAACACTTTCGTTAGTAAATGCTACAATTGATTTGGTAATATAAATAAACTACTGTTTGAATTATTGAAACGCTTTGAAAAACATGGACGTCCCGAAGTCATTCACAGCTTGTTTTAAATTGAATGGAGCGACTCTACTCAAAAACTTAAATGGCATATATTTTATTCCATCACTTGAACTTCCCGAACTTACCGTAAACAGTACAGCTTAATCTGACAATTAAAATGTGTAATTAAATAATCACTAAGTCTATATTTGAAAAACATACATACAATAAAATCGAGACTTTTTGTTTTTATATTCAGAAGAAAGTCACGCTATCAAGTCTTATAGAATTGCCAAGTTTTGTATGTTATTTTAGAATCTGGGCCTTCTTTCACAAAGCCCTAAGGTGGTCGTAAGTCCTTAAGGTAGCCTTAGCGCAATGTTAAAGAATGGGAGTTAAGGTCAACCTTAGTTAAGGTTGCTTTGTGAAAGGGGACCCTGGTTGACATCCTTATCTAAACAAAAATGACCTCTCTTTGAGGGGAATAAAGGTTTTTATTTATTAAGTTTATTGTCAGTTGCCGTTTTGACTCGAAACATCAATTACGCACAGA
Organism: Steromphala cineraria; assembly: GCA_916613615.1. Taxonomy (NCBI): domain Eukaryota; kingdom Metazoa; phylum Mollusca; class Gastropoda; order Trochida; family Trochidae; genus Steromphala; species Steromphala cineraria. The sequence goes on from OU744729.1 coordinate 13,955,227, forward strand.
AGAGTTAATTAATTAATTGAAATGAGCTGATTCAAAATGCTTTGTGTGGTAATGATATAAGTCAAAATGGTAATACCTTAAGAAAGTTGGAGATATTTTTAATGGGAACAACAGTAATGAACAGTTATAAATCAATTTTCAATGCAAAGTTCAGCCATAGGATTCCTTTTTCTTACACAAAATAGATTAAAGGTGTTCACATAAAATGGACTTTATGTAAATCTTTATAATTTGTTCTCTGACTATGGATGATTGATTTGTCTTATGAGTTTTTGACACTATCAAAATGATATATTTAGCATTAACGTACAATTATCAGTGAAAGAATGAAAATATAAATTTTTCCAAAAACGTGCTACTGCATGCCCCTTTAAAAACGTTTCTGAACTCTAGAAAAAAGGGAAACGTTTAAGAACCTTTGTGAAAACGTTTAAGAAACGTTGTTAAAACGTTAACAAACGTTGTTAAAACGTTTCTGCGTAAGCTAAGAATGTGTTTGGGAAATACGGTTTGTTTAAAAGGACTCTCAGTGAGTTGTTTTGAGTGTCCTCTCATCGAAAAAATAATGGCTGTTGCTGAAAAGTATGATTTAAAGACAACCCGTTTCAATAGGGTGACATTTATTGTAAAATGCTAATACGGTATAAATATTTCATATGATGTTGGGTAAACCTGGTAATAGGGTTGGCTGCAGCTTCCGTTTAATTGAAATAGATCCAAAATAGTTTTGATAATTTTGATGATTTTATGATGATCTCTTGTTAATTAACTGATGTAATAATTAAAAAATGTTACTTTTTAGTAGTTTTTACTAAGTTACTCAAATTACCGTACCCTTATAAAAATATCATCATATCATATCCATAAAATATAACAATTCTTATTTGTTCTGAAATTTTGAAGATACAATTCGAGTTATTGTGTTTGAAATGTATTATATGGTACCTGTGATTTCGGCAAGCACTTCCACATGAGGCGCTTGTTTTTTTTGTTGCATTGTATTTGGAAAAATATGTGAGATGTTGAGAATGAATTTCATCATTATTGTTATCGTGACACGTAAAAAATAAAAATAAAATAAAATATAACAATCCTTGAGTGTCTCTTTAAGTCGCAAAATACAATGCGTAATTTCTCAGTTTGTTATTTTCGATATCATATTCAAGAGACTATAAGTCTATGCACGCGTACTTATTTATTGATTATAAGTTGCTATGAACGTACTTTGACTCTACATAATTAGTAAACAAAGGAAGCCTATGCATTATTGAAAGGTGTTATTTAGGACGTATGTCACGGCCGATTCTCGACATTGGGGCTTAAAGCTACATTATGACCTTATGACATAATCGTGACGTATTTTTGACCTGTGAACTTTGAACCCTATGCTACATGTCGTACAACTACCGCAATATGCCTAAAGCGAAAGTCGGCGCCTACTGTTTTTACAAAAGCAGGGTTGTGAGTAACTCTTAAGGCTGTCTGACATTTGATTGATCATATAAGGACGATATTGACGTCCTGAGAGAGCAAATATTAGCTCATTCTTCGTAGTTTTATGTGTATGTAATACTTTATAAATGGAGGTTAAGGATATTATGACTTGCGATGAGAACTTCAGACAAAGAACGCCATTTTCGTTTGCCAAGCCAAACACCAGAAACTAGAGTTCTCATTTGTTTCGGTGCGATGCATTTTTTTATGGAAATTGTAAATTGATGTGGTATTATGGGCGGGTAGTATACAAAAATTGTAAGAGATCTATAAAATTAATCCTGAAATCACACCCAAAATTTTCATATTCATATTCATAGAATTGTTCGTTGACATCGAGTTTACAATCAATGAGTATTCTAAAGCATTACATTGAGGTTCGTATTTGAATCTGAGACAAAGACAATAACATCGAAACAGTCAATGAGGACAATAAACATGAAATCAAATCATTTCAACGTTTGAAATGGAGAATTGTGAATAATGATTAACTCAACTAAAGATGTTCCAATTTGAATAGAATAACATTAATTCAATCAATTAACGCCATGTGAACTCGATTGATAATTTTGTATTGTTAACAGGTACAAATAGTACTAAAGGAAAACGCATATCCATCCTAACATAAAATATTTGCGTAGATCACTTATTATCGTAATGTCTTTTCCAACATCTTCACACAGTTCTAATTTTCTAATTTGCTCAGTTAACAATCAAAACTATAAGAAGGTAGAATATCTTTTATATCGATAGAGTACACTTGACCTTAGATTGTTATTGGAATGACATATGGATATGATGACCTGCACATACCGTCTTTTTCACATTTCATTATAAGTTCAAATTATATAATACATCTATGGAACAGAAACACTGATAAATTAATTTATATTTAACAATTGTTTTACTAATCAAAACAACCTATCATTGGATATTCTTAACATCTCTATGATATATTAAACTTTAGTCACTCAGTGTTGCCTTAAAGGGACAATCCTATTGACGTATTTGTTTTGGCTTGTGCCCTCTTCTTTATCAAGTTGCCAATGTAAATCAATAAAAATATTACCTCAATAACCTGTTTAAACTTGTTAATGTTACAATCATGAACCAATAGCATTATTAGAATAAAATGAACTACCCCTTTCAACTTTTATTCATTCCTTATAAACTTTTCAGCCAATAACATTGTTTTTCAGCTTCTTTGGACTGACTTTGGATTTATCGTACCTTTTTATTTTCAGTTCCTACCCTCTCTTTCATGTAGCAAAGACTTTTGCATGCTGTGTTGACTTAAGGCCAGTGTTGACTTTAGGCCAGGTGTACACGACTTTAACTCAACACAAGGGGCTTAAGTCAGCACTTTATCACCATTTTCCAAGATTTTTCAGAAATAATTTTTATTCATTCCTAATCAACTTCTCATCCAATAACATTGTTTTTCAACTTCTTTGAACTGACTTTGGAGTCATCTTACCATTTTATTTTCAGTTCCTACCCTCTCTGTGATGTGGCAAAGATTTTTTAATTTTGTGTTTACTTAAGCCCAGTGTTGACTTTAGGTCAGGTGTACACGACCTTAAGTCAACACAAGGGGCTTAAGTTAGCACTTTATCACCATTTTCCAAGATTTTTCAGAAATCATTTTTATTCATTCCTAATCAACTTCTCATCCAATAACATTGTTTTTCAGCTTCTTTGGACTGACTTTGGAGTCATCTTACCATTTTATTTTCAGTTCCTACCCTCTCTGTGATGTGGCAAAGATTTTTGAATTTTGTGTTGACTTAAGCCCAGTGTTGACTTTAGGTCAGGTGTACACGACCTTAAGTCAACACAAGGGGCTTAAGTTAGCACTTTATCACCATTTTCCAAGATTTTTCAGAAATCATTTTTATTCATTCCTTATCAACTTCTCAACCTATAACATTGTTTTTCTGATTCTTTGGACTGACTTTGGAGTCAACTTCCCTTTTTATTTTCAGTTCCTACCCTCTCTGTGATGTGGCAAAGATTTTTGAATTTTGTGTTGACTTAAGCCCAGTGTTGACTTTAGGTCAGGTGTACACGACCTTAAGTCAACACAAGGGGCTTAAGTTAGCACTTTATCACCATTTTCGAAGATTTTTCAAAAATCATTTTTTTTTTATTCCTAATCAACTTCTCAACCTATAACATTGTTTTTCTGATTCTTTGGACTGACTTTGGAGTCAACTTCCCTTTTTATTTTCAGTTCCTATCCTCTCTGTGATGTGGCAAAGATTTTAGAATTTTGTGTTGACTTTAGCCCAGTGTTGACTTTAGGTCAGGTGTACACGACCTTAACGCAACACAAGGGGCTTAAGTTAGCACTTTATCACCATTTTCCAAGATTTTTCAGAAATCATTTTTATTCACTCTAATCAACTTCTCATCCAATAACATTGTTTTTCAGCTTCTTTGGACTGACTTTGGAGTCATCTTACCATTTTATTTTCAGTTCCTACCCTCTCTGTGATGTGGCAAAGATTTTTTAATTTTGTGTTGACTTAAGCCCAGTGTTGACTTTAGGCCAGCTATACACGACCTTAAGTCAACACAAGGGGCTTAAGTTAGCACTTTATCACCATTTTCCAAGATTTTTCAGAAATCATTTTTATTCATTCCTAATCAACTTCTCAACCTATAACATTGTTTTTCTGATTCTTTGGACTGACTTTGGAGTCAACTTCCCTTTTTATTTTCAGTTCCTACCCTCTCTGTGATGTGGCAAAGATTTTTGAATTTTGTGTTGACTTAAGCCCAGTGTTGACTTTAGGTCAGGTGTACACGACCTTAAGTCAACACAAGGGGCTTAAGTTAGCACTTTATCACCATTTTCCAAGATTTTTCAGAAATCATTTTTATTCATTTCTAATCAACTTCTCATCCAATAACATTGTTTTTCAGCTTCTTTGGACTGACTTTGGAGTCATCTTACCATTTTATTTTCAGTTCCTACCCTCTCTGTGATGTGGCAAAGATTTTTGAATTTTGTGTTGACTTAAGCCCAGTGTTGACTTAAGGTCAGCTATGCACGACCTTAAGTCAACACAAGGGGCTTAAGTTAGCACTTTATCACCATTTTCCAAGATTTTTCAGAAATCATTTTTATTCATTCCTAATCAACTTCTCAACCTATAACATTGTTTTTCTGATTCTTTGGACTGACTTTGGAGTCAACTTCCCTTTTTATTTTCAGTTCCTACCCTCTCTGTGATGTGGCAAAGATTTTTGAATTTTGTGTTGACTTAAGCCCAGTGTTGACTTTAGGTCAGGTGTACACGACCTTAAGTCAACACAAGGGGCTTAAGTTAGCACTTTATCACCATTTTCCAAGATTTTTCAGAAATTATTTTATTCATTCCTAATCAACTTCTCATCCAATAACATTGTTTTTCAGCTTCTTTGGACTGACTTTGGAGTCAACTTCCCTTTTTATTTTCAGTTCCTACCCTCTCTGTGATGTGGCAAAGATTTTTTAATTTTGTGTTTACTTAAGCCCAGTGTTGACTTTAGGTCAGGTGTACACGACCTTAAGTCAACACAAGGGGCTTAAGTTAGCACTTTATCACCATTTTCCAAGATTTTTCAGAAATCATTTTTATTCATTCCTAATCAACTTCTCATCCAATAACATTGTTTTTCAGCTTCTTTGGACTGACTTTGGAGTCATCTTACCATTTTATTTTCAGTTCCTACCCTCTCTGTGATGTGGCAAAGATTTTTGAATTTTGTGTTGATTTAAGCCCAGTGTTGACTTTAGGTCAGGTGTACACGACCTTAAGTCAACACAAGGGGCTTAAGTTAGCACTTTATCACCATTTTCCAAGATTTTTCAGAAATCATTTTTATTCATTCCTAATCAACTTCTCAACCTATAACATTGTTTTTCTGATTCTTTGGACTGACTTTGGAGTCAACTTCCCTTTTTATTTTCAGTTCCTACCCTCTCTGTGATGTGGCAAAGATTTTTTAATTTTGTGTTGACTTTAGCCCAGTGTTGACTTTAGGTCAGGTGTACACGACCTTAAGTCAACACAAGGGGCTTAAGTTAGTACTTTATCACCATTTTCCAAGATTTTTCAAAAATAATTTTTATTCATTCCTAATCAACTTCTCAACCTATAACATTGTTTTTCAGCTTCTTTGGACTGACTTTGGAGTCATCTTACCTTTTTATTTTCAGTTCCTACCCTCTCTGTGATGTGGCAAAGATTTTTGAATTTTGTGTTGACTTAAGCCCAGTGTTGACTTTAGGCCAGCTATACACGACCTTAAGTCAACACAAGGGGCTTAAGTTAGCACTTTATCACCATTTTCCAAGATTTTTCAGAAATCATTTTTATTCATTCCTAATCAACTTCTCATCCAATAACATTGTTTTTCAGCTTCTTTGGACTGACTTTGGAGTCATCTTACCATTTTATTTTCAGTTCCTACCCTCTCTGTGATGTGGCAAAGATTTTTGAATTTTGTGTTGATTTAAGCCCAGTGTTGACTTTAGGTCAGGTGTACACGACCTTAAGTCAACACAAGGGGCTTAAGTTAGCACTTTATCACCATTTTCCAAGATTTTTCAGAAATCATTTTTATTCATTCCTAATCAACTTCTCAACCTATAACATTGTTTTTCTGATTCTTTGGACTGACTTTGGAGTCAACTTCCCTTTTTATTTTCAGTTCCTACCCTCTCTGTGATGTGGCAAAGATTTTAGAATTTTGTGTTGACTTTAGCCCAGTGTTGACTTTAGGTCAGGTGTACACGACCTTAAGTCAACACAAGGGGCTTAAGTTAGTACTTTATCACCATTTTCCAAGATTTTTCAGAAATAATTTTTATTCATTCCTAATCAACTTCTCATCCAATAACATTGTTTTTCAGCTTCTTTGGACTGACTTTGGAGTCAACTTCCCTTTTTATTTTCAGTTCCTACCCTCTCTGTGATGTGGCAAAGATTTTTGAATTTTGTGTTGACTTAAGCCCAGTGTTGACTTTAGGCCAGCTATACACGACCTTAAGTCAACACAAGGGGCTTAAGTTAGCACTTTATCACCATTTTCCAAGATTTTTCAGAAATCATTTTTATTCATTCCTAATCAACTTCTCAACCTATAACATTGTTTTTCAGCTTCTTTGGGCTTTTTATTTATTCCTACTAAACCAAGTACATCTTTTTTTCTTCTTTGGTTAGTGTTTTTATCACTTTTTTTCTGTTTCACTTTAAACTTAGTTGTTTATCCTTAACTAACATCTGAACTGTATATTTTTGAACAGCAAACTTCTGTTAGATTCTTTAGATTGCAATTTATCTTTTTCAACAGTATGTAAGGGTTCCTCCAAATGTACATAAGTTTCCAAAGAAACTCTTCTTTCAAATTTGGATATTTTTTCTTTGAGAATGAGCAGGTGAATTATATTTTCACCACCACTGTATACTTTCTGAAGGGTTTCAGTGGACAATTGTAGCTCCTCTATAAGGAATTTCAAATTGTTGATAATGTTAGGACTGACTAATTTTTTTAGGGGGCAATAGAGGCCAGTTTCCTTTTTTCATCTTCTCCAGAAGCAGAATGCATAGAAAGATTAAAATGTGCTTAAAGCCAATGGCTTTATTTTTTATATGTGTGCTTTCGGTTTTGATAAGAGGAGATTTAGACATGATGTTATACCTGTGAATAGCTATCTCCTTAAAGACACTTTATATCTACTCTGACGTGAATCAATATCTGCTTATAAAAATTCAAGTATGTCAAAAATACCTACTGATTATACATGTGACCTATTTCATTATATGTAATTTGATGTGAATATTTGTTTGAAATGACAATGTATCCATTGTCTATTTATTTATAGTCTTCATAAAACATGTCATGTTATGCTTGATGTGAGAATTTCATTTTGGGTAATAAAGTGTTACCACTAACTATCATTAGTTATAAATTTTAATTAGACTTACAGAAATAAACTACCATTTCATTAAAAGGAATCAAATTTATTTCATTTCGACATTCAACATTAAATCACTGCATTTACCCTTTACTTTTGGCATACCATACAATTGCTTATGTTAATGTGGTTTATTAACCAAGCACTTACAAGAGGTATCTATATTAGATCAGAAAATCCTTGTCTAGTGTAGATTATAAATTGTAGCTTTGGTGGCCCTGTGACCCTAATAAGGGCCACAGGGGCCACACCCTAAAAACCTATTTTCATCTTCTTCTCCAGAAGGCCTGGAAAGCTGAAACGTTGTGTACAGACTCCTTGGCTATCGAGGATTATAAACTATAGCTTTGGTGGCCCTCTGGCCCCTAAAAAGGGCCACATTGGCCACTCCCTAAAACTTCTTTTGATCTTCTTCTCCAGAAGCATAAGGCCTAGAAAGCTGAAACTTTGTGTACAGACTCCTTGACTAGTGAGGATAATAAATTGTAGCTTTGCTGGCCCTCTTGCCCCTAATAAGGGCCACAGGGGCCACACCCTAAAAACCTATTTTCATCTTCTTCTCTTGAAGTATAAGGCTTAGAAAACTGAATCTTGTCGCCTATATACTTAATTATATGATTGGTGACCCTGTGGCCCCTACAAAGGGGGAATCACCACACTCTACCACATAATAGATAGTGAAGCCTGATGTGATGAGCTACAGAGACAATTGCTCTATTGTTTGTATTTGACTTATATCAATTCATCAATCAATACACCATTCCCAATGGATGAAATAAAAAACAGACGCATGTGAAAATTACTTGCATGATGATTTATTTTATATCTGTATTGTGAAAAGAAAGCTTATACATGTTCTTAAAGTATGACAGTCACACACTATTCATACAACTTGTAATAATTCGTTAAGAAGCTAAACATTATGGTTTTAAATTTTCTAGGACTAGGATGAAAACTTGGTTTGTGTTTCTTTGGAAACAACCACAATTTAATAACCTTTCATTATTAATTATTTTTACAATATCTCATTCAACTCAGTCATGGCTTAACAGTCCTGGCTTTGAATAAAGAAAAGGTACATACTTTGAGTACACATTCTTTTATATAATAATCATTTTCATTGGACAACTGGTGACAAGGTCGCGATCAATGTTGTTTTATGATGTAGCAAATATGGCACTTTATTGTAAGTTACAATTAGTTAAAATCACCATCTGCTAAGATGTTTGTACACACGATTTCGGCTTTCTATGTCTTTTACTTCTGGAAAAAATATAAAAAGGTTTGACGCCTGTGACGCGGGTTAGCATATAAAAATATTACCAATAAAAAATATAACTCAATGTAATGTTTAGGCGGCCCACCCCATTTAAGTGTATATTTTTTCATGACCCTCCCTCCATTCATATCTACATTATGAAATTGGACTTCTGAATTGTATGTTTGGTTCTTCATTTCATTATTTTCATTAAAGATTTAGATAGTTAAAAGAATTTTGAAACATACACACTTACCCTATTAATCATTGATAATTTAAATTAGATCTATAGTGTAGGAGATATGATTTGGGCAAAATGACTTCCTCATAAACTCAGGGTTAAAATGATGGACCTTTTTTTGTAAACATAAAATAATGAATTTCCTTTATAAGTTTCTCAAGAAAAATGATTGAGCATCCCTTATTGATATGCTAGAATGTATAGTTTCTAAGAAAGATCTTGGGAAGTTGATTACCTCTCATTCAGTAGTACATGAAAAGAGAGCACAAGAAATATCAAAAGGGAAAATCTAAACATTAAAGGGATAGTAGAACGTTTTTTTAACATTTTATATTTTAATTTTTTTATTGACAATTGAATGTTAATTCTAAATGAATTATTTTGATAGTGTCAAAAATCTCATTACACAAAGCAATCATTCATAGTTAGAGAACACATTATAAAGATTGTCTTTTGTCAGCCATTTTCGTGTGAACACCTTTTATTCATTTTGAGTAACAAAAAGAAACTGCATGGCTTAACTTTACATTGTATATTTGATTTATTACTGCTTCATTTATCTTATATATTGTCTTTCAAGTGGAACCATTTATTTTGGTTTTCCTGACATCACCTTATATTTTCCATAAAAAGGTGATACTGCCCCTTTCAAGTGATAAATTTCACTTCATATTCCATTCATTTCAAGTATCAATATCAGACTTAAATGTTGGTGGAGGCCTGTCCCTCCTTATTTTCAGGCTAAAGGTTAACAATAAATTCTTAAAAGATATCTTAGCTAAAGTAGTTGATATAAATTGTATGTCTTGTTTGAAAAACAATCATAAAAACAAGAAAGCTCATGTCCAAATTTCTCTTTCTAAAAACCCCCATACAAGCTTTTAAAATGGAAATTCACAATCAGCAAAACACAATCACTCACAAGAGCTAAATAAGTTCAATATGTCAAAAGATTACAAAAGAACATGGCAAAACCATACAAAGGATATAGGGATCATAGTGGTTACATATGTGAGGTTTCATTACTTTTGAACATTTGAATAAAATAATTGTATGTGTTTATGAGTGGAAGTAATCACTTCTTTATATAATCTTAAGAAAGGGACAAGGGTTAAACCTTAAAACTATGTATGAAGATACAAAAGGCACATCTATGGATCATAGAGCCGTTGATAGGTCATGTTTAATTTTATATAAACAATATGCATCTGAACTATGACAATGAGAGATAAAAATGTTTCTTATATTTCATAAGGTCATATGCAAATTTTCACTGCCTTATAATAAGCTTGAAAAATATCATTGTCTTTGTTTAGCTATGTTTACAAATCAAGTATACAAATTTGATATTGATCAAGTAATAGGTTTCATAAATTTGGATCTGTAAGTAATATCTTTAAAAGTGTCACTCTCAGATTAAGGCTAACATAATCCTTACAAATTAATATAATGCAATTGCTTTTACTGGTTCTTTTACAAAATAATTCTATATCAGGGTTAAACGCATGTAAAATATACATCGTATTAGATACAACAAAGTCTAAATACATATATTGTCTGTCTATCTGTTAAAAAGGGGGTTTCAGTTCAGTTGTGAACATCTTTCAAGGACTATGGGATAGAACTCATGTAGCTTTGTAATCCTTACAGATTTAAGGAAAGTCTTTATTTGAAATTCAATGCCCTCCCTCGTCTGAACGTGATTTTGGAGTAAACTATGGTCTCTCATTATCGATAACAAAAAACATTATCATTAAAAAAAAAACCAAAATTTGTTCTAAAAAAAAGAGTGATTGTAATCATGTAGAAATGAAGGCAATTCTTGGATTCAAGAATGAGAAAATGCAAACAGGACATATCACACAGAGCTCATTAAAAATCATAAGAAGGAACAGAATATCATCCGCAAGTTACATATTTAATAAATCCAAGATTTTCTATGACAATATAAAGTATAAACATTATAGATTCATTGCTTTCAGTTTACTGATTTGCATTTCTGTCAAGAACACAACAATGAACGTGTCAAATAATTACAAAATGAAATAAATCAAATAAACGCTCACAGAATTCCAAGAAAATATTTTAAGATAACTTTTGTTATCATGAGACAGGATTCAGAATGTTTTATGCTGCCTAATCTTATGATAACAAACAATCTAACATATTAAACTTTGTTCCAAAAAAACTTCAATAAATTTATCTGTAATCAACAAGTAAAACTAAATTTGATTGAAATCAGACTATTTTAATTGAAGTCTAAAAAGGAATTGTTACAGTTATATACAGAGTCCTATTTGCAAAAGTTCAAAGATCACATTAAAAATTGAAAATCCCAACAAACGACATTTATTATGAATTTTGTATCTAAACTGTCAGGCAAAAGAAAGTATTCACCTAGTGGAATTTATCATATGGATAATTCTCAATCACCAATATACTAGATTTGTGTTTTATTTGTCTTATTTTCGCTTCTTGAAAATTATATGTTCGGGTAGGCCTATTACCCTGTTTCATGATCCACAGACATATGTCTGATTCCATGCCATATTAGGCCTTTTAAGCAAGAAAAGCTAAAAATGTCTTCATTTGCACTCAGACTGAAAACCAACCTGTCCCAAGAACCCGATCAGAACGTACAATGTGTGGAATTAACCATAATACATATATACATATTTTTGTTATGATTATTCCTATTGAGATAACAAAAACATTTTGTACAAGCAGTAAAATAAAAAGGAATTAGAAATATGGTGAAGGCGTCAATCACACATGAGAATATTGGTAGCATCATCTTCACATTTTAAGAGCTCCTTCAAAATCATTCATCATCAGCCTCAGTATCTGTTCAATACTTGCTTACAGTTTGATACTCCTATTGCAGGTGCAGTTTCATTACCACAGATATTATTGCTTATTGGAAAGCCCATACTTTTGTTTGCTGGAACTGTGCTGAAAGTAAATAATGAAATGTTAACGTAAATGATACAGACACTTTCCAATGCCTCACTCATTTTAATTTTGCTTCACAACAATCTCAAGCTGATCTATCATTTCGAAAATTAATGGAGTAAACACATATGTAAAGTGTCTATCTTCCGATACAAGAAACCAAGAAATCAGATTCTTTCAAATCCTCTTAAAGCAAACTTAGAGTAATGCAATTGAAAATATTCACATATCTTGAGTACAATCACTAACACTATAATGAGTTTTCATTAGGAAGTTTATCAATTTACCTTGTGCACTTGTTGGTGAAGTCATCTACTGTTCTCTCTTCTTTTAAGATGAACTGTCGAACATTCCCACATTACATTTTCCTAAAAATAAATACATTTATATAAATCTTATTGCACATTTTGACATATCCTTAATTTGGTTTTGTTTGTTTTTTTATCCTTAAAATACAGTCCCTCCAACTAAATGTTGAAAAAGTCACAAATATAGTAAAGTCCTATTGAAGACAGAAAGTTAGGGTCAGAGAGAGTCATAAGCTCTGCTGCTCATCAAACGTAGTATCCTTGACAATTGTGTTAATAGGTGTGTATCAACATGTTTCATGTAATGAGATTTAGTTCCGTTCAATGCGACATACACAAATTAACTAACATAGAATACATTAGAAGTAAAAACGTCACCATTGACATTGCAACCCAAAAAATATTCTATACCTATTGTCTTGAAAGTCATATACAAATATCTTAATTGATGATGAAGCATCGTCCATGTAGCATTAATAATTTACAATTCAATGTTGTAATTCACCTAGGTACATGTATGTGTAAACAAATTTTTTATTGAATATTAAAAGGAATGAGTAATGTAATGTTTTTCACTTATCTTATTGGCAGACAGACAGACAGACAGATTGTTTATTAAAAGTCTCACCTCATATACAGGTAAATAAACATTTTAAGAAATATACAAAATGAGCCATCCTTAAAAGGATTACGAGAGACTATTTACACATAAAAATATACAGAATAAATAAGATATAAATATATATACCATAATAAAAAAACACATATCAATTATACAGTTGAATGCGTCGTTCTCTTAAAACATCAAAGCAGGTCTTGGCTGTTAAATTACATAATAAAGGACTAGACATTATAAAAGCAAACTTTTCCACATCCGATAAATTTATAAAATCACTATCTAGAATAAGACAATTATCTAACAAACGTGTTGTAAAAGTATGATATAAAGGACAAACTAAAAGAACATGAATTTCATCTTCAACAACATTCAAACAATTAAAACACACTCTCTCATCCACAGGCAAATTACTATAACGTCCAGTTTCTATAAGTAAGGGAGCAACACCGCATCTGAACATGGCTAACGCTCTTCTGTGTCCTCGTGGTATGCGTTCTGTAACATAGTGTTCAGCTCCATAGTCAGTCTTAAAGGTTCTGTAAACTCGAAGTTTGTTACCTCCCTTGCCATCACGGCTAGTCGTACACTCTATTTTCTCTCTCCAATCTTCAAGACACTTATGTTGTACTGCTTCCTGGACTCGGTGCACAATTTCTTTTGTCCGCAAACCATTTTCGATATCAGCTAATTCAGTCAAGTTCAGTGATGTCAGCTGTAGTTGTACACGTTTAATCCAATTTCGTTTCTTTATTGTCGCCAACTGTTTGGTCCATCTAAAAATCTTGTACGTGAGTCTATCTGGGTTTAAGCTATTTAGTCTACTATACAATCTCATCACAGATCCCCAGAGTTTCACTGGTGACGGCGTCCATCCCATATCACCCATCACCGCAGCATTAGGGGTAGCTTTTCTCACACCCATGAAGAATTTCATTGCTCTGTTCTGGAGAGTTGTTACATATGTAGAATTAGAGGTGCCCCAAATTGCCGCTCCATATTCAACTGTCGACCAGACCATGGTGTCAAAGAGTTTCTTATACGTGGTGTAATGCATACCGCCCATGGACTTGAATTTTGAAATTAAAAGACCAAGTGCTCGACCTGCCGAGCTAGCTACACTCTTGGCCATCCTTGTGTAGTCTAAGTGTTCTGTTATCAAAAGCCCGAGATAACAGTAACTATCCGTTAGTTCTATTGATGTTGGGCCACATTGGAAAGTCGAAGTCGTTCTCGCCACATTAACAGGTCTACAATGCATAACTTTAGATTTATCCGCATTGACAGTCATGGAGTTGTCCTTACACCAGTTATGTAAAATGTCTAAAAGCACTTTTAGGTCCGCTTCATCCTCCGCTAAAAGGACTAGATCGTCTGCATAAGCTAGTACAGCAAGTGTTTCGTTATTAACCTGAATTCCAATATTAAGACTTTTAAGGGTAGTTATCAAATCGTTGATATAGATGTTAAAAAGCAAAGGAGAGAGAAGACATCCTTGTTTGAGTCCACATGTGACGTTAAACCACTCAGTCATATTTCCATTAATTCTGACACAGCTCTTCACACTCTTATACAGGGATATAATAGCTCCATACATCTTTCCAGAAATTCCCAGATCAGATAGCTTTCGCCACAAAAAGGACCTATCAATGTTATCATATGCCTTTTTAAAGTCTATAAAGGCTAAAAAAGTAGATTGCTTACACGATTTCCGAGTTTCAATAATGGATGTAAGCGATGATATATGTTCCACTGTAGATCTTCCCCTTCTGAAACCGTTTTGCTCCTCAGATATACAGTCTCTGGTTTCCGCAAACGTGTAGAGTCTTTTATTCAGCACAGAGCAATAGAGTTTATAGCTTGAGTTCGTCAAGGAAATACCTCTGTAAGCTAATGGGTCATATTTATCAGCACATGATGACTTCGGTATTGGGTTGATAATACTCTTGGACCATTCGCTTGGTATTTTTCCACTAGAGAAGCACATGTTAAAAAGTTTATGTAAAAAAGGAATACTTGAATTAATTGTTAAAACTTCCATAGGTAAATTGTCGCATCCTGGTGATTTCCCTTTTTTGGCCGATCGTACCGCTTCGTATACTTCATCAATCGTGAAAGGGTCGCTGAGCTGAGAAGTATAGTCATCCACATCAGTTACCTCCCTTGGCTCCTGCTCACAGTTGAGAATTACATCAGGGTTACCGTTATTCAATAGATTGCTATAACTGTCTCTCCACACATCTAACACCGTTCCCTTATCTCCAGACAGCGTACCATCGGAAAGTCTCACTTCATTTGGTATAATGTGAATTCTGTCAAAACCAACTCCAACTTTTCCAATTTTCTTCCAAAACTCATTTTTATTTCCCTCACAGAGATTTTCCAATTCTGTAAGACTGTCTTCATTGTAGCGCCGTTTACATCTTTTTGTTTCCTTATCAAATATGGACCTTTTCAAACAATAAAACTCCCTTAACTTCCGCTTGCGAACACTGTTACACCTGCACCATTCACGTTCAGCTTTAACCATCTCATTCCATAACACACTTAATCTGTCAGTCCACCAAACTTTCTTTCGTAATTTCTTTCTCTTATTTTGCCCCCAGGTGAAAGTCACATGTTTTCGTGGCAGAACAGACTCCATTTCCGTCTTGACTGTATCTAGAAAATCTGTGTAGGCTACATCAACGTCTGATTGTTCACAAATCGACGATTCCAATTTGAATATAGTTTCATTTAGAGACTGTACACACAATGTAGACGTTAAGAATGATTCAGGTATAAATGACACATCATATTTCACACGATTCACACTTGGCTGAACAGATTCACTGTTATCTTCAAAGTTGTAACTATGTTGTTTGGGCAGAATTTCAAAATTCCAAGTTAACATCGAGTGATCAAGATTAGTAATTGCCTGTGCATTCACACATCCCACACAATTAGAAGCTTCCACTAAATCACACACACGTGTAACCTTAAAGTTTGAAATACGATTTAAGTTTTCATATGCACATAAACAATAATCTACAACCGAAGCTCCTTTGCCTGAAATACAAGTAAAATCATTTTTTTCACTATTTCTGCCATTTACAATACACACATTAGAATTAATCAAAAATTCAACTAAAAGATGTCCATAATTGTTTTTCGTCTCATCAATAACTTCCCTTTTTGGAAGAGAGTCCACACCTTCAATATGATCTAGAAGATTGCCACATCTACTATTTAGATCACCACATATAAAACCAATATTGTACACATGGTACTCAGATATCTGAGTGAGGAGGTTATCATAAAAGTCAGAAGCATCAATATTTCTGGTAGAACACTCAGGCGGTAGATAAACTACACAGATGCAAAAAGAGCATGTAATGTCAGTTTTATGGTCTAGTTTCAACCACATAATACCTTCATGCTCAACATCAAGAATGTTTACATCATAATCAAACAATAAGTCATTTTTAATAAAAAAATCCCACACCTCCTGAGCCTCTCCGGGAATGTTTGTGTAGATTGTTACGATTGTGTCCAAACCACGAATATTCATCTACATTTATTGATTGATTCAATCTAAGATGAGTTTCACAAACACCTATAATGTCACATTTTGTATGAGAGACGCAAGTCGCTCTTAACAGATGGTTGTCTAAATTATTGTCACTAGTCCATCCGTTACAGTTCCAAAACCCGCATTTGTACTAGTTTGCATAACTAGCCCTGCCTCTTCCAGCCACATGGTCTCCTCTTTGGTCCCTCTCACTGCTTCTCGTCCCATGATTGGGTCGTCTGCTGTCACGTGGTGCTTGTTGATAGCTGTCACGTGATGTTTGTTGATAGTCCCGTCCACGTGTTGTGCCGGGATCATTTCTTCTCTCACTCCTTCCAGTCTGGTGTCGGTCTTGTCGCTGTCGCTGCACCCGTCCGCCAGTAAACCTCAGATCCTCATGTCCGATAGCGTCCACCAGCATTTTAATGTTGGATTCCATGGATCGTTGTTGTTGACTTTTATCCGCTGCTACGTAAACATTTCTAAAATTCCTGGATTCCTTAAGTTTCTTTTTTTCAGAGAGAATCACATTT
The DNA here is from genome assembly GCA_916613615.1 of Steromphala cineraria. NCBI lineage: Eukaryota > Metazoa > Mollusca > Gastropoda > Trochida > Trochidae > Steromphala > Steromphala cineraria. The sequence continues at coordinate 13,972,147 of OU744729.1, forward strand.
CTATCATCGATAGAGGCACATGTGGCAACAATTACACCTGGGTATCGACTGTTTCTGGACACTTTCCTCTCTGCACGTTTAAAACGTATTCCTCTCAACTTCAAACCTTCCTTGAGCACACCATTTACTTTCATTAGCACGTCCTCATTGCTTGATTCTGGCACGTTTCGTAGAATAACATTGAGAGCAATGTCACTGCGTTCAGTTTCTACACAGCTATTTTCTAAGTTTCTACATGTTTCTATGTTTGAGTCCAGCTCCTGTTTGAGTATAGACCTTGTCTCCCTAATCTGCACATCACATCTAGTCACACTGTCCTCCACTTTATCCACCCGTGTATCCAGTCTATCAACTGCTGTCTTCACATTGCTTTTTACATTGTCTATTTTTGTGTTCACCGTTTCCATGATTCTGTTTATAATTTGGGATTCGATGTCGATTAATCTTTGATTAAAAGAAAGTTCCATATCTTTTATAGCTTTGAGAATTCTATCTGTGTCTGCATTACTAGAAGCCAGCTCACCTCGGTCGGACTTTGTACCCGACTGTCCGCCATTGTTTTCACCGTGTCCAGTTGTCTCGCTTCGATGAATCTGCACTTTGTGTATTTTCTTTGAACCTTCTGATTCATCAAACGCAGATCCACTGTCTCTTCTCTTCTTTGAGTCAGGTGAGTTTTCATTGCTGCGATGTCTCTTGCGATCATTGTTGACATGTTGACACGCTGGAGTGATTTGCGGTGACATGACTGACTGGACATAGTCATCTGAGTCAATCAAGGTATTTTCTGTCATCTTCACGTTGAAATGCACAGATGATGCAATATATTCGCATATATACAGTTCTTAATAGCACATTGATCACCTATTTACCTTGATCACTTGACAAAATCGTCAAATTTTCACTTTCAGCAGAGAGCAATTCAAAACACGTCTGTTCACACCGACGCATGCGCAGGTTAGATATAATGTTCATAAGGCTTTGTAATATACAAATGCTAATCATTGACAACATAAAAGTACTTTGCGTATTTTATTTAAAACAAGAAATAATGTGTCGTTAACAACTTTTTTCGGAACAATTGCTAAACTTCTCTGCTGAAACACTGAAATAATGTAAATGGATATAAATAATAATTAATAAATTTTCCCTTATTATAATTTCTGATCTCATTATAAGAGGCATGGTAAATGGGATTCACAAAAAGATAATTGGAACTGGGACAGTTAATCATACAAAAACGTAGAGAGAATGATTTCTGTAGATTTTGAAAGTTTTCCTAACTGTTACAGAATGTTTTTTTCTCTTCGATTAAGAAATGTTCAATGTTTGCAATATGATGATCATTCTTCAATTGATAATGTTTGGTGTGAAAAAAAGGAAACAGGATTTTATTCTGTTTTCGTTTTTAGATGTTAATGTCAGAAATCTTAACCACAATTCATGAGATATATTTTGATAGAAAATAGAAAAAGATATAGATTTAGCAATAATAATGTGCGTACTTATATTGCGCCTTTTCCACGTCCTAAGAATGCTCAAAGCGCTACATCACAGCGTAGGAACGGTGTACGCCTGGGCAAAACTCTAGCCAGGAAATGCCCGCACTCTATCGCGAGAGGTAAATATTTTGTCTTTCGATAGTGTTACATTTTGTTAGATAACTTACGATAGGGGTATCATACAATGATAAAAATTAAAACTGTAACAGTAAACACCCCTTTTTCATTGTGTGCCGAATATGGAAGCGATACAGTTAATATTATGGGAGTAGTAAGATCAAACACGTGTTAGGACACCCGCATTTTTCGGTCATAGCCGGCATCGGTTGTAATAACTCAATAATGTGATATAATACATGTTAAACTTCTCAATAATCTGATTCCTCAATCCTTTATCCTCAATTATGTGAAAATTCGTCTTTAAATGTTCATAAACTAAAAAGTTAGAAGCAATGAAAGAAAGCACCCTTCAAACACAAGTGTACGAACTCTATTGGCACCTGTACACGCTCTCTAGTCAACATTGCATTTTCACGGTGCACGCTTTCTAGGCCACTAAAAAATGTTTCCATCCGTTAAATACATATTTCAAATATATTTATTGCTAAAAAGACAAATTTTTATGCATTGTTACTGTATAGTATCATTTTTTAGCTCACAAAAATGTAAATTACAGGCCAGACTTTGGATGAAACACGCAATTCTTCACACGATGTCAGTTTTGATGACATACCATTAACTTCAACTCCAAAGAAAGGCGAAGAGATAATACCTAGCCATTTATGCGATGTATGTGGCACCGTTTTTAAACGACGATCCACCCTGAGGCATCACGAACGCGCAAAACATCAAAATAATGCAAATGCAATGCAATGCATTCAGATGTATTAAAGTACGTTTGTGAGTGTGGTCAGAGGTTTAAACACCGATCCTCATTGAAGAAACATCGTGACAACCGTTGCCTTTACAGAGCGTGATTCTGTACACAAAACATGAACTCACCCTTTAGTTTTAAACGAACCTTGATAGTTTGTAAGGTTGTATACAATTAATTATATCAAGGCGAGAGCTAGAGTCATTTATGTTATTTAGATTATTTAGATACATGGACATGTTTAGAAATGGCCTTAGATAGCTTGGAAATATTCTAAGACGGATATTATCGGAACTCCACCCAAAACGATCCTATAATTATAAGTCTATTTCCGAGATATCTAAGGTTATTTCTACGAAATACATGTAAATCCTTTGATTTTAAGTTTTTGTTTTAATACATCACGTTTAGGTACGAGTCATTTTATGTTTAATTATCGCTAGTAACTTGAACGTTTATTTAAACCATTCCCTTTTTATGAATGCCAAGAAGTATCATATGATAAGCATTTGTGTTTTCGGATATCACTTCATGATTGTGTCAGAGGCGTGTATTTCGATGACAAACTTAAAAAATCGGGTAACATCGTGTATATCGTACACTGACAATTTGTGTAATCAAATATGGAATAAGCATAGTATCAGAAGGTAATAAACGGAATGAAGTAATGAATTCTATGTAGTTTTCCCAAAAATTGTTTTATAACATTCAAAAACGGATTTCTTTCCCCGTAATGTCGTGTATACGTATTATTTGGTGGTGAATGCTATCATTTCCATGCTATTATATCATTAAAAACGAATATATTCAATCAAACACATTGCTATGATGACATGATTACAAAATATACATATAGGGAAAAAAAACAATATGCCGTGAACAGTCCCTATAGTATATTTATAAGAAAAAGTCTGAATAGAGTTCGTACAAGGCAAGGAATAGATAGCGTGCACTGCCGATTTTCTTGGACGCTGGAGTGCGTGCACCAAAGTTTTCACTACGTTACTTTCTTTAGGCAATATCTCCACAACCAATTTATCAAATATAATGATATTTTGGAAGTGTTATCTTTATGGTTCATATTTTACATATATATAATTTTAAAAAATTAAGATAACTTACAATTGAACTAATTGACCAATGTTTACAGGTGGTCGTAGAATGTTTGAGATTCGACTGGGAATAATACAGGATAACTTCTACAGTTTTTAACAAAAACTCCTAAAAATTGGTTTAAACCTTGATCATAGCATATATTTTTACAGCAATAAATATAAACTGTCTGTCTTATGTATTTTTTTTTAATTCAGCAAAATGTAACACTATCGGAAGACAAAATATATACCTCTCGCGATAGAGTGCGGGCATTTCCTGGCTAGAGTTTTGCCCAGGCGTACACCGTTCCTACGCTGTGCACAGCGTAGGAACGGTGTACGCCTGGGCAAAACTCTAGCCAGGAAATGCCCGCACTCTATCGCGAGAGGTAAATATTTTGTCTTTCGATAGTGTTACATTTTGTTAGATAACTTACAATAGGGGTATCATACAATGATAAAAATTAAAACTGTAACAGTAAACACCCCTTTTTCATTGTGTGCCGAATATGGAAGCGATACAGTTAATATTATGGGAGTAGTAAGATCAAACACGTGTTAGGACACCCGCATTTTTCGGTCATAGCCGGCATCGGTTGTAATAACTCAATAATGTGATATAATACATGTTAAACTTCTCAATAATCTGATTCCTCAATCCTTTATCCTCAATTATGTGAAAATTCGTCTTTAAATGTTCATAAACTAAAAAGTTAGAAGCAATGAAAGAAAGCACCCTTCAAACACAAGTGTACGAACTCTATTGGCACCTGTACACGCTCTCTAGTCAACATTGCATTTTCACGGTGCACGCTTTCTAGGCCACTAAAAAATGTTTCCATCCGTTAAATACATATTTCAAATATATTTATTGCTAAAAAGACAAATTTTTATGCATTGTTACTGTATAGTATCATTTTTTAGCTCACAAAAATGTAAATTACAGGCCAGACTTTGGATGAAACACGCAATTCTTCACACGATGTCAGTTTTGATGACATACCATTAACTTCAACTCCAAAGAAAGGCGAAGAGATAATACCTAGCCATTTATGCGATGTATGTGGCACCGTTTTTAAACGACGATCCACCCTGAGGCATCACGAACGCGCAAAACATCAAAATAATGCAAATGCAATGCAATGCATTCAGATGTATTAAAGTACGTTTGTGAGTGTGGTCAGAGGTTTAAACACCGATCCTCATTGAAGAAACATCGTGACAACCGTTGCCTTTACAGAGCGTGATTCTGTACACAAAACATGAACTCACCCTTTAGTTTTAAACGAACCTTGATAGTTTGTAAGGTTGTATACAATTAATTATATCAAGGCGAGAGCTAGAGTCATTTATGTTATTTAGATTATTTAGATACATGGACATGTTTAGAAATGGCCTTAGATAGCTTGGAAATATTCTAAGACGGATATTATCGGAACTCCACCCAAAACGATCCTATAATTATAAGTCTATTTCCGAGATATCTAAGGTTATTTCTACGAAATACATGTAAATCCTTTGATTTTAAGTTTTTGTTTTAATACATCACGTTTAGGTACGAGTCATTTTATGTTTAATTATCGCTAGTAACTTGAACGTTTATTTAAACCATTCCCTTTTTATGAATGCCAAGAAGTATCATATGATAAGCATTTGTGTTTTCGGATATCACTTCATGATTGTGTCAGAGGCGTGTATTTCGATGACAAACTTAAAAAATCGGGTAACATCGTGTATATCGTACACTGACAATTTGTGTAATCAAATATGGAATAAGCATAGTATCAGAAGGTAATAAACGGAATGAAGTAATGAATTCTATGTAGTTTTCCCAAAAATTGTTTTATAACATTCAAAAACGGATTTCTTTCCCCGTAATGTCGTGTATACGTATTATTTGGTGGTGAATGCTATCATTTCCATGCTATTATATCATTAAAAACGAATATATTCAATCAAACACATTGCTATGATGACATGATTACAAAATATACATATAGGGAAAAAAAACAATATGCCGTGAACAGTCCCTATAGTATATTTATAAGAAAAAGTCTGAATAGAGTTCGTACAAGGCAAGGAATAGATAGCGTGCACTGCCGATTTTCTTGGACGCTGGAGTGCGTGCACCAAAGTTTTCACTACGTTACTTTCTTTAGGCAATATCTCCACAACCAATTTATCAAATATAATGATATTTTGGAAGTGTTATCTTTATGGTTCATATTTTACATATATATAATTTTAAAAAATTAAGATAACTTACAATTGAACTAATTGACCAATGTTTACAGGTGGTCGTAGAATGTTTGAGATTCGACTGGGAATAATACAGGATAACTTCTACAGTTTTTAACAAAAACTCCTAAAAATTGGTTTAAACCTTGATCATAGCATATATTTTTACAGCAATAAATATAAACTGTCTGTCTTATGTATTTTTTTTTAATTCAGCAAAATGTAACACTATCGGAAGACAAAATATATACCTCTCGCGATAGAGTGCGGGCATTTCCTGGCTAGAGTTTTGCCCAGGCGTACACCGTTCCTACGCTGTGTACATTATTACCCCGAAGGAGTGTACTTTCACAGCTGCTACTAAGCGCTAATCACGACCACGTAGGTCAGTACATCCATTTTTCAGGTACCCATTTTAACAGCTGGGTGGACTGAGTGCAATGTGGATGAAGTGCCTTGCCCAGGGACACAACACAGGATAAGACCCAAGTCACAAATTTTTGGTGTCTCCACCGGGATTCGAACCCGGGTCTCTGGCGTGAGAAGCCAGCATGCTAACCACTACACCACTGTGCACATACATCTTCTGTTCTTGTCAACAGAGTAGCATATGTAATTTATTTGATTGTATTGTAAGATTAAAGACTGATATTCTTTTGTATTCTATATGAAAGTAAAAATGATTGTTTTGTTGATTGTATAAAAATCCAGCTATCAGTCATACATAACATATTTTCTTTAGTTATCTTGCAACTGCATTGATATTTTGTGATGCATCATTTGTCATCCTGGTATCAAGATAAATTTTAACGGGTGCATGATTAAAATCTGAAAACACAAACATCACACAATATTATTTTGAAGCCCTCATCTGAAGATCAACAAATCAGTTTTGAACACAGAAGAAACTGTACAGCCATACCTTTTTCTAGAGAGTCTCTTTGGATTAAAAAGCATAAAATTCATTTAACGTTTAAATTTTCCAGGGCTTATGATTCTCGAAAAAGCGATGAAAGTAGTATTTGATGGGTACATAGGAGTAGCCACAGACCTACATTATTTATGATTGAAATACAATTGTCATTGTATCTGTAACTGTTTCAGCCTTCCAGGATCAATGGTGATGAATAAAGCCATTAAAGGGCAATTGCAACAGGACCACATTTGAGGACACAGAGTCTCAAAATCTATCTTATATCATATCATTCTGTCAATTAAGATGTACATTTCAGCCTGTTAGGATCAATAGTTCGGGCAAAAAATGTTTAAAAAAGCCATAATGAGCATTTCCCAAGTCAGCAATGTGAAACCACAAAATATCCAAATCTACAATTCATAACCCCCTTTGGTCAAGTTAGCTGTATACAAGATTTCAGTTTTCAAGTTCGGGATCTGAAGAGAATGCAAATAATTATTTGAGGACAAAATCCTTAGGCCCTCAATAGGGAACACAAAGATACAATATATAATCTCGAAACGTTAAGGTAAATGGACATAAATTTCCATCGAAGTCGTTGGAAGTTGAATTTAGGTATTTAGAGCTTTAAACCCATTTGAGACCACAGAGACGAAATCTACAATAAGCTAAGCTAAGCTACCTTTGAACAGAATAACATCTTTCCAGAACCAATTCAATAAATGTGAAATGTTAAACGTTAAAGGAAAGACAAATAGAGAGATGGAAAGAACTCCAAATTCTCATTGGGTCCTAAAGTCTTGACGAGCCAAAAGCTTTATTTAACTTTAACAAATTGGCAGCCTTTCACAATGGCTAGAGACTAAAGTAGCATAGATTTGAATTAGCATAACTCCCTCTGACCTGTGGCCCCTTCATCCACCTCCAACAAACGTGTAAAAAAATTCCAGATCCCTCTTGCTTGCCAATTCTCCATAGAGGCTTTTAGGCTATTCAATTAACATACCAAAAAAAAGCAGACTTCAGCTTACTCTGTCTTAGGCATGGTATTGGACAGATTGTGATGGCACATGACTTTTCAGACTATTTCAGCATTGTTTTATGGACCCAAACAGTGTTAACCAAATCCAAACATTATCACTCCTGCCACAACCTTATTCAAGGGATTGAAGCAACAACAAATGTATCCATCCACTCAATCTTATAAATGTTATAGGAGTCAAAACTCATGCATATTGGAAGAATCTCAAAGCAGAGTGCACCTGTTTGATTGAGTGACCTAGAGCTCAGACAGAAATCAACATAATTGCTAGCCAGTAATTTTTAAGTATTATTTCACTTGATACTTGTGCTTAAAGGGGCAGTAGCACGTTTTTAGGGGGAATACAAGGTGATGTCAGGAAAATGAAAATGAATGGTTCCAATTGAAAGACAATGCATTTAAACTAAATACAGCAGTAATAATTCAAATATATAATCTAAAGTTTAGCCGTGCGATTCCTTTTTCTTGCACAAAATGAATTAAAGGTGTTCACCGAAATGGCCGCCAATGGATTTTAGGCAAATCTTCATACTTTGTCCTTTGACTATGGATAATTGGTTTGTGTTATGAGATTTTGGACACTATCAAAACAATACATTTAGCATTAACTTACAATTATCAGTGAAAAATTAAAAATATAAAATTGTCAAAAAACGTGCTACTGCCCCTTTAAGACATGAAATTGGGTGTTTTGAAATCCTTAAATCCATAAGATAAGATTCAACTTGTAACATATTTTTATATGGGGTAGCAATAGTTATTTTCAAACATGCCACAGTGTTAACCTTAGGTACACTATTGTTTTTTTAAATGCAATTTAGAAACGTGAGTCAATATGAAAACATGAAATTCCTAACTTAAGAGGATTTTGTCAAAAAGACAAAATAATAATTAATTGCGGACCCCCTGTCATGCCCATATTTCAGGTTTGGCGAAGACCAAATCTAGAAACTTCAATCTTCAAATAAAACATATGATATTCAGAAAATTTGAGTTGCCTCTGCAATTTAGTTTGGCAATCACAGTAAATATTCTACCTTATCCTTACTATTGCATGTACGACAATGAAGATCATCCTTGTCTCGAACTCTTTAGATTAAAACGAATTACCTCTTAGAAATATCTTTCACAAAATTTCACCTCTTATTAATATGCAATGTATGCTAATAATAATACTATTTCACGATTCCTAAAACCAGGTCCAAATGGGAGACATTATTTTTAATTTAATTTTTAATACCTAATCATAAAAAATATAGCTCATTTCCACACTGGTCACTCCACATTTCATCTGGAATCTTGTATGTTGTCCCGATGCTAAAACACTTTCTTACATATAGCTAAAACATTTTGGAAAACAAATATATCATTGATTTACCTCCTTTACTCTTCAACTAAACCTCAACCCCTCACCACTCCTCCGTCTACTTCAACCTCTTTGTTGACCACCCATCTCTTATAAACATTAAACTTTACAACTTTTCTCCTCAGAACATATGACAAAAATAATCCCAGAAATTGCAAGACATGAAATGTAGGGTTCTGTCACCATTGATGACACAACATATTGTACACAGTTAGTACCCTCATGATCGAAATCTTCTGAATTTCAAGCTGACTGCTGAACTACATACAGCTCAGATAATATACACGATATTGGGTATGTTGGATAGCTGATATCAATACCAATATGGTAACATTACACATTGTTTGATCACTACAAGAAATGTAATCAATAGTTAGAAGCTGCACATAGAAGGTTCCATTTACAGTTCAGTTCATAAAACCTCTATACAAAATCTAATAAAAAGCTGCCCAAGTGACAAGGTTACAACTTGAAGTTGAAAATATGACAATATCTATTGAGGTGACTCCTGGGTTGTACTTGAAGATCACATCTTTTCATTATCCTCTCATTGGCATAAAATATAGCAGACAGCTGTTCCCAAGACATGTACTCGCTAATGGTTCTCTCTTATCAATATCAATAATAAAAAATTTGTGATAAAGTCAAGCCTCTCAATTCCCTGAATTGTGACACTAAAATTGCCAACATCACATTAAGCCTCTTCATGCTCATCCTCACCTTTAAAACCAACCCTTCTGGATCCCTCCAATTGTTTAAACCCACATTCAAAATAACAATCTGAGACAGTTTTCTTTAAAGAGGGATGTGCCTTACTGAATTATCACTCAACTGACATGTAGATTTTTAGATATTTTCCTTTGATTTGAATTTTCACTTAGGTTCATAGCTGTGACAAGACCAATATGAATATACTTTTTCATAGCTCTTACAGTGTAGGGAGTTTGGATGTAAATTTGATGTAACACCTTTTCTTCAAAGTAGAACAATGATAAGAGAAGATTCAGATTTATCAAGCAAAGATGAATGTAAAACAACTGAGGTATACAATAATTCTTCTTTGGGGTAAATCAGTTCAAGAGGATACATGAAAAATGTGAGACGAGGGCAAACAAACCATAAGACTATAGCCCTGGAAAAGATGAGCACATTGGTACATACTTCAGTTTTTTGTTCCATAATCAAATAATTTTCCTTCTTCAGCATTCCAGCAACTTCACCTGCAACATACATGACTTCCCGATTTAAAAAGTTGTTCCGGACAAACTTGAATAACATTGATGTGTTGTCATTGATGTTCATTTGTATAAAATATCGAATATATGCTTTTGTGCAGTTGAGCCAAACCCCAAATTTTCAGCTCTCTAGACCTTTTGGAACTGGAGAAGAAGATGAAAACAGGTTTTAAAGGTTTTGACCCCTGTGATCCCACTCGGGGTCAAGGGGTCACCAAACTTAAAATTTAGAATCCTCATTGGCCAAGAAGCCTTCACACGACTTTTCAACTCTCTAGACCTTTTGAATTGCAAAATAAGATGAAAATAGGTTTTTAAGGTTTTGACCAATGTGACCCCATTTGGAGTCTTGGAGTCACAAAATCTACAATTTAGAACCCCATTGGCCAAGGAGTCTACTCACAACTTTTTATCTATCTAGATCTTTTGGAATTGCAAAAGAAGATGAAAATAGGTTTTTAAGGTGTTGACCCCTGTGACCAAAATTGGGGTCATAGGGTCACAAAATCTACACTTTAGAATCCCCATTGGCCAAGGAATCTACACACAACTTTGCAGATCTCTAGACCTTTTTGAACTGGAGAAGAAGAATAAAAAAGGATTTTTAAGATTTTGACCCCTGTGACCCGATTTCGGGTCATGATATTTACAATTAAGAATCCACATTTGCCAAGGAGTCTTCACATCAAATTTCAGTTCTCTAGAGTCACTAGTTCGGAGGAAGAAGTCGAAAAAGTGAAAGTTTAGGGATCGACGGATGGATGGATGAACGCCGGAGGCCATGCCATGCCATAAGCCCATCGGGTCTTTCAGACACTTGGCTTAAGTCAACACAACATGCAAAAGTCTTTGCCACATAACAAAGAAGGAAAGAACTCAAAATATAAAGGTACAATGCATCCAAAGTCAGTCCCAAAAAGTTGGAAAACAATGTTATTGAATGAGAAGTTGATGAGGAATGAATATAAAAGATTTCTGAAAAATCTTGGAAAATGGTGATAAAGTGCTAACTTAAGCCCCTTGTGTTGACTTAAGGTCGTGTACACCTGACCTAAAGTCAACACTGGGCTTAAGTCAACACAACATGCAAAAATCTTTGCCACATCCCAGAGAGAGTAGGAACTGAAAATAAAAAGGCAAGATGAATCGAAAGTCAGTCCAAGGAAGCTGAAAAACAATGTTATAGGATGAGAAGTTGATGAGGAATGAACAAAAATGATTTCTAATTTTTTTTTGAAAATGGTGATAAAGTGCTAACTTAAGCCCCTTGTGTTGACTTAAGGTCGTGTATAGCTGGCCTTAAGTCAACACTGGGCTTAAGTCAACACAAAATTCTAAAATCTTTGCCACATCCCAGAGAGAGTAGGAACTGAAAATAAAAAGGCAAGATGAATCGAAAGTCAGTCCAAGGAAGCTGAAAAACAATGTTATAGGATGAAAAGTTGATGAGGAATGAATAAAAAGGATTTCTGAAAATCTTGGAAAACGGTGATAAAGTGCTAACTTAAGCCCCTTGTGTTGACTTAAGGTCGTGTACACCTGACCTAAAGTCAACACTGGGCTTAAGTCAACACAACATGCAAAAATCTTTGCCACATCACAGAGGATAGGAACTGAAAATAAAATTGTAAGATGACTCCAAAGTCAGTCCAAAGAAGCTGAAAAACAATGTTATTGGATGAGAAGTTGATGAGGAATGAATAAAAATGATTTCTTATTTTTTTTTGAAAATGGTGATAAAGTGCTAACTTAAGCCCCTTGTGTTGACTTAAGGTCGTGTACACCTGACCTAAAGTCAACACTGGGCTTAAGTCAACACAAAATTCAAAAATCTTTGCCACATCACAGAGAGGGTAGGAACTGAAAATAAAAAGGTAAGATGACTCCAAAGTCAGTCCAAAGAAGCTGAAAAACAATGTTATAGGTTGAGAAGTTGATTAGGAATGAATAAAAATTAATTCTGAAAAATCTTGGAAAATGGTGATAAAGTGCTAACTTAAGCCCCTTGTGTTGACTTAAGGTCGTGTACACCTGACCTAAAGTCAACACTGGGCTTAAGTCAACACAACATGCAAAAATCTTTGCCACATCCCAGAGAGGGTAGGAACTGAAAATAAAAAGGCAAGATGAATCGAAAGTCAGTTCAAGGAAGCTGAAAAACAATGTTATAGGATGAGAAGTTGATTAGGAATGAATTAAAATGATTTCTAATTTTTTTTTTGAAAATGGTGATAAAGTGCTAACTTAAGCCCCTTGTGTTGACTTAAGGTCGTGTATAGCTGGCCTTAAGTCAACACAAGATGCAAAAATCTTTGCCACATCACAGAGAGGGTAGGAACTGAAAATAAAATTGTAAGATGACTCCAAAGTCAGTCCAAAGAAGCTGAAAAACAATGTTATAGGATGAGAAGTTGATTAGGAATGAATAAAAATGATTTCTGAAAAATCTTGGAAAATGGTGATAAAGTGCTAACTTAAGCCCCTTGTGTTGACTTAAGGTCGTGTATAGCTGGCCTTAAGTCGACACTGGGCTTAAGTCAACACAAAATTCAAAAATCTTTGCCACATCACAGAGAGGGTAGGAACTGAAAATAAAAAGGCAAGATGAATCGAAAGTCAGTCCAAGGAAGCTGAAAAACAATGTTATAGGATGAGAAGTTGATGAGGAATGAATAAAAATGATTTCTAATTTTTTTTTGAAAATGGTGATAAAGTGCTAACTTAAGCCCCTTGTGTTGACTGAAGGTCGTGTACACCTGACCTAAAGTCAACACTGGGCTTAAGTCAACACAACATGCAAAAATCTTTGCCACATCCCAGAGAGGGTAGGAACTGAAAATAAAAAGGCAAGATGAATCGAAAGTCAGTCCAAGGAAGCTGAAAAACAATGTTATAGGATGAGAAGTTGATTAGGAATGAATAAAAATGATTTCTGAAAAATCTTGGAAAATGGTGATAAAGTGCTAACTTAAGCCCCTTGTGTTGACTTAAGGTCGTGTACACCTGACCTAAAGTCAACACTGGGCTTAAGTCAACACAACATGCAAAAATCTTTGCCACATCCCAGAGAGAGTAGGAACTGAAAATAAAATTGTAAGATGAATCGAAAGTCAGCCCAAGGAAGCTGAAAAACAATGTTATAGGATGAAAAGTTGATGAGGAATGAATAAAAAGGATTTCTGAAAATCTTGGAAAACGGTGATAAAGTGCTAACTTAAGCCCCTTGTGTTGACTTAAGGTCGTGTACACCTGACCTAAAGTCAACACTGGGCTTAAGTCAACACAACATGCAAAAATCTTTGCCACATCACAGAGGGTAGGAACTGAAAATAAAATTGTAAGATGACTCCAAAGTCAGTCCAAAGAAGCTGAAAAACAATGTTATTGGATGAGAAGTTGATTAGGAATGAATAAAAATGATTTCTGAAAAATCTTGGAAAATAGTGATAAAGTGCTAACTTAAGCCACTTGTGTTGAGTTAAGGTCGTGTATAGCTGGCCTTAAGTCGACACTGGGCTTAAGTCAACACAAAATTCAAAAATCTTTGCCACAATACAGAGAGGGTAGGAACTGAAAATAAAAAGGTAAGATGACCCCAAAGTCAGTCCAAAGAAGCTGAAAAACAATGTTATAGGTTGTGAAGTTGATGAGGAATGAATAAAAATGATTTCTGAAAAATCTTGGGAAATGGTGATAAAGTGCTAACTTAAGCCCCTTGTGTTGACTTAAGGTCGTGTATAGCTGGCCTTAAGTCGACACTGGGCTTAAGTCAACACAAAATTCAAAAATCTTTGCCACATCACAGAGAGAGTAGGAACTGAAAATAAAAAGGTAAGATGACTCCAAAGTCAGTCCAAAGAAGCTGAAAAACAATGTTATAGGTAGTGAATTTGATTAGGAATGAATAAAAATGATTTCTGAAAAATCTGGGAAAATGGTGATAAAGTGCTAACTTAAGCCCCTTGTGTTGACTTAAGGTCGTGTACACCTGACCTAAAGTCAACACTTAGCTTAAGTCAACACAACATGCAAAAATCTTTGCCACATCCCAGAGAGGGTAGGAACTGAAAATAAAAAGGCAAGATGAATCGAAAGTCAGTCCAAGGAAGCTGAAAAACAATGTTATAGGATGAGAAGTTGATGACGAATGAATAAAAATGATTTCTTTTTTTTTTTTGAACATGGTGATAAAGTGCTAACTTAAGCCCCTTGTGTTGACTTAAGGTCGTGTATAGCTGGCCTTAAGTCAACACTGGGCTTAAGTCAACACAACATTCAAAAATCTTTGCCACATCACAGAGAGGGTAGAAACTGAAAATAAAATTGTAAGATGACTCCAAAGTCAGTCCAAAGAAGCTGAAAAACAATGTTTTTGGATGAGAAGTTGATTAGGAATGAATAAAAATGATTTCTGAAAATCTTGGGAAATGGTGATAAAGTGCTAACTTAAGCCCCTTGTGTTGACTTAAGGTCGTGTATAGCTGGCCTTAAGTCGACACTGGGCTTAAGTCAACACAAAATTCAAAAATCTTTGCCACATCACAGAGAGAGTAGGAACTGAAAATAAAAAGGTAAGATGACTCCAAAGTCAGTCCAAAGAAGCTGAAAAACAATGTTATAGGTAGTGAATTTGATTAGGAATGAATAAAAATGATTTCTGAAAAATCTTGGAAAATGGTGATAAAGTGCTAACTTAAGCCCCTTGTGTTGACTTAAGGTCGTGTACACCTGACCTAAAGTCAACACTGGGCTTAAGTCAACACAACATGCAAAAATCTTTGCCATATCCCAGAGAGGGTAGGAACTGAAAATAAAAAGGCAAGATGAATCGAAAGTCAGTCCAAGGAAGCTGAAAAACAATGTTATAGGATAAGAAGTTGATGAGGAATGAATAAAAATGATTTCTATTTTTTTTTGGAAAATGGTGATAAAGTGCTAACTTAAGCCCCTTGTGTTGACTTAAGGTCGTGTATAGCTGGCCTTAAGTCAACACTGGGCTTAAGTCAACACAAAATTCAAAAATCTTTGCCACATCCCAGAGAGGGTAGGAACTGAAAATAAAAAGGTAAGATGACTCCAAAGTCAGTCCAAAGAAGCTGAAAAACAATGTTATTGGATGAGAAGTTGATTAGGAATGAATGAAAATGATTTCTGAAAAATCTTGGAAAATGGTGATAAAGTGCTAACTTAAGCCCCTTGTGTTGACTTAAGGTCGTGTATAGCTGGCCTTAAGTCGACACTGGGCTTAAGTCAACACAAAATTCTAAAATCTTTGCCACATCCCAGAGAGAGTAGGAACTGAAAATAAAAAGGCAAGATGAATCGAAAGTCAGTCCAAGGAAGCTGAAAAACAATGTTTTAGGATGAGAAGTTGATGAGGAATGAATAAAAATGATTTCTAATTTTTTTTTGAAAATGGTGTGTCAGATGAGTAAAACCTTTCTTTAGTGAAGATTATTTTAAGGATTTCAGTAATATTGAGTTTTAAAGATTTTCAATTTAGTAAATAATGATTGAATGAAACAATTTTAAACACTTTTAACAATGACGTAGTTTGGTTATTTTTCTGATTACTTCTTTATACGTTTCGGGAGAAAATATAAAGGAGATTAGGAGAAATTAAAAAACATATTAAACCAGCATACACTTTTTATGTTAAAACATTCTGAAGGTGTTTAGGTTGATTTGATTACAGTCATGTTTGTGAAATGGCAAGATAGTACATGTATATTTGTATGTACATGTATATAGTAATATGTGACTGAGAGTGATATAACAGTAATGCATTTGAGTTTAAATAATTGTATCTTATGCATGTAAGAGGCGGGTATGTTTGATGAAGGTAGTAATGTGAGCATGAAGAAATTAGAGAATGTATGTAATTACCTAGGTAATGAAGAGCCTGGTTATATCTGTGTGTATCTAGAGGTATAGTTATGCAAGTGTTTGTGTTGTTTCTATGTTTATTTTCTGTTATCTTTTTAAGAGAATTTGTATTCATTATGACATGATCTACCATGAACATATGATAAGGAATGAATCTGTCATATAAATATCATATATCTATTCTTTATGTAGGTGTACTTTTACAAAGATCAATATTGGTTTTACTTTTTATATGTATTTACATGTTATAGTTTATTCATAATAACTTGCAAATATTTGGAAAAATATATGTAATAGTGTTATAAATTATCGTTGTCTTAATGTGCTTATCCCATTTTTTGAAGAAATGTTTTAGCTGTTTGACTTTTCTTGATATTGTGTGTAGATCACAAACTAAAACCTTATAAACATTCCTTAATTATCTTGAAATTTCATTTTAACGTATGAAAGCTAATTTTTAAAGACTCAATTTCCAACATATAAATTTTTAGTTTTTTAACTGAGCATCTTACATTTTCAAGAAAGGATATTGAAATTTTAATAAACCAAAACCGATGACCCTTATATGCCAACGGAGCTTTTTCTTAGCATACAAAGTCCTCCGTGGAAACTAAAAACTGTTATCATCTTTAAACCATATTTCAACACATAGGCTTTCCATAAGCTCGTAGGCGAATACTACGATTTCAAAAGATCTTTCTTTTACATCTGTACTGTACAGTATCCAAACACATTTGACAAAAATGGCGTTCACTCTGTCTGAATTGTTTTTGCACCTGCTTCAAGAAGATTTATATACAGCTAAAGACGTAGTACATGCTTAGTTTCTTGCCTGTCAGTATTTTATCGACAGGAACAACAAAATGAAAGACGAAGTTAGAAGTCACTCACACTCTCACAAACCTGCTTACAGTAGGCGCCGACTTTCGCTTTAGGCATATTGCGGTAGTTGTACGACATGTAGCATAGGGTTCAAAGTTCACAGGTCAAAAATACGTCACGATTATGTCATAAGGTCATAATGTAGCTTTAAGCCCCAGTGTCGAGAATCGGCCGTCACAGACGTACACACCCTGCATGAAGATTAATTTCATGTAAAGACGATTTGTTATCGTTTTAAACCGGAGTGGGAATACTAGAGCTGTATAGCCTATTAGGACATATGATACATACATACACGACTGAGCTGGAATCTGCCATAATCATCCAGCTTTGCGGGTCCTTATGTTCATTGTCATACAAACTTATCATATTACCCGCTCGCACGGATCCACGGGGTAATGACAGTGTAATAAGTCAAGGTACGCTGACTAGCATGTTATTTTATCAACTCATCAATGTCGAAGAGGGAAACTGTTCTTCGCAGAAAAAAATACCGGATAAACATACCGTAACGCATAAATAAACCTTTTGGCTTTTTAGCTCATCTGGCCTGTAAGGCCCGATGGGCTTATGGCATGGCATGGTGTCCGGCGTCCGTCCGTCCGTCCGTAAACTTTGTGGAATTTCGACTTCTTCTCAAACACCATAAGGCCTAGAAAGCTGAAACTTTGTGTACCGACTCCTTGGCTAGTGAGGATTATAAATTGTAGCTTTGGTTGCCCTGTGACCCCTAATAAGGGCCACAGGGGCCACACCCTAAAAACCTATTTTCATCTTCTTCTCCAGAAGCATAAGGCCTAGAAAGCTGAAACTTTGTGTACAGACTCCTTGGCTAGTGAGGATTATAAATTGTAGCTTTGGTTGCCCTGTGACCCCTAATAAGGGCCACAGGGGCCACACCCTGAAAACCTATTTTCATCTTCTTCTCCAGAAGCATAAGGCCTAGAAAGCTGAAACTTTGTGTACAGACTCCTTGGCTAATGAGGATTATAAATTGTAGCTTTGGTAGCCCTGTGACCCATAATAAGGGCCACAGGGGCCACGCCCTAAAAACCTATTTTCATCTTCTTCTCCAGCACCATGAGGCCTAGAAAGCTGAAACTTTGTGTATAGCCTTTTTGAAGAGTGAGGATTATAAATTGTAGCTTTGGTTGCCCTGTGACCCCTAATAAGGGCCACAGATGCCATGCCCTAACAACCTATTTTCATCTTCTTCTCCAGAACCATGAGGCCTAGGAAGCTGAAACTTTGTTTGCAGACTCCTTGACTGGTGAAGATTATAAATTGTAGCTTTGGTGGCCCTGTGACCCCTAATAAGGGCCACAGGGGCCACGCCCTTAAAGCCCATTTTCATCTTCTTCTCAGAACCATAAGGCCTAGAAAGCTGAAACTTTGTGTACAGACTCATTGGCTAGTGAGGATTATAAATTGTAGCTTTGGTTGCCCTGTTACCCCTAATAAGGCCACAGATGCCATGCCCTAAAAACCTATTTTCATCGTCTTTTCCAGAAGCATAAGGCCTAGAAAGCTGAAACTTTGTGTACAGACTCCTTGACTAGTGAGGATTATAAATTGTAGCTTTAGTGGCTCTGTGACCCCTAATAAGGGCCACATGGGCCACACCCTAAAAACCTATTTTCATCTTCTTCTCCAGAAGCATAAGGCCTAGAAAGCTGAAACTTTGTGTACAGACTCCTTGGCTAGTGAGGATTATGAAGTGTAGCTTCGGTGACCCTGTTGCCCCTAATAAAAGCAACAGGAACGTCCTTCAAATCTATTTTCATCTTCTTCTCCTGAAGTATAAGGCCTAGAAAACTGAAACTTGTCACCTATATATACTTAATTTTATGATTGGTGCCCCTGTGGCCTCTACAAAGGGGGAATCACATTGGCCACACTCTACAGCATAATTGATGATGAAGCCTGATGAGCTACAGAGCCAATGGCTCTATTTTTATTTCTTTGCTTTCTTTAATAAAAGTATAAACCAAATCACGTTCTTATTATATAAATACGTACAATATATGAAAATACGTATTTTATGAGACTTTTATTCAATTTCATATGTCTACTTGCATTTGGTGATTAAGGATGATTTTTTTGTGCCATCTTCAATTTGAATCAACGTAAGTATATGATTTTCCACGTTTGAGAGACAGTTATCATTATTATAGATGAAAAGTCATAGATTAGCCATTTTGAGTTTAATCAGCTTTGCAAGCGCGTACCTGACTACCACAATCTAAGGATTGAATTAAAATGTGTATCAACGGTGTTGAATGATATTATATATTAAATATGTTCAACAAATGTTCAACATATGTTCAACAAATGTTCAACAAATGTTCAACAATGTTCAACGCTATGTTATCACTTGTGTAGTTAAACAGATAACTTCTCACAATTTTGTTGCACAATTAGGTTTGGTAAATAGTTTTTCACTATTGAAACTGGTTAATTTATTAACATTGTTCAGAAATACATACACTGTATTTGTTTTGCTGCGTTATTATTTGATAGAAATTAGTATAGTAAATAGTATGGACAATTAAGATAGTGGAACGGTTGCTTATATAAATACATCTTATTTAACAACCTGATATGTATAAACCTGTCGATATTTACCGATCAGACAGTTAAATAACTGAAGCGTCCGATATCACTATGGACACGAATAAACATGCACGACCTCATGGAAATGTTATTTTCCTACCACGACTTAATATAATACAAAATAAATAGCGTTTTTTAAATCAAATGTCATCTTAAAAACTTCCCAAAAATTAAAACTATGTAAACTCAGCAATTTTATGAACATATTCATTACAAATATACAAAATTTCATATTTTGTCGGATTTATTGCTTGTAATGTTCTAGCAGCTATGTATAGTTGACAGTAAAATAGTACCGTTATGTCGGCTGCTTCCTTTTTGAAAAAGCCGACGAGCTGACAATGGCTTGTTATTTCTAGAAAAGGAAGCGATATCTGCAAATATCTAGTGAATTTGAATACATTCCGTGTATATAAGTATTTATTAATTTAAAAAATGGGACGAGGAGGAAAGTCAGAGAACAACAACCGGAGCTTTGAAGTGTACAGTTTGGAAGAAGTCGGGCGACATAACAAGCCGGATGATAAATGGTTGCTGATAAATGGAAATATTTACGACATCACCACGTGGGCCAAAAAGCACCCAGGAGGTGCAAAACTTATCAGTCATTATTCTGGAGAAGACGCCACGGTAAGATAACAAAAAGTGCTGTTACGATAACTGTTGTATAATATGAAAGGTATACATTTGGTATACCGGTGTAATACTTTCATAATACCTTGTGAAATAGTGTGCGCATATAGAGAAAGAACATTTTTGGTGTAATTTGATGTACCAATAGATATCTTCTTTTTTTGATATTTTTTTATTCAGTTCAAGGGTTCAATGTTACATTGTCTTTACAAACATTTAAATCACTCTTTCACACTTTTCAAAAGATATCTTTACATTCATCTGCATGTCAAGGTTGTTTACTTAGATGACATTTCTTTAATTTAACTCTGACAGATTCTTGAAATTTTAGACGAATCTAGTTATGATGAAATAAAAGGCAGAATGAGAAAAATTAATAGCTGTAATGTTTATGTCCAATAAGTCATACATTCAATTATTGATATTTATGCTCATAATGTATAAAATGCACTATAAATCCTAACGACACCCGATTCAAAGAGATCAGCCAGACATAAACATTACAGCTAGTTTTAACTAGATTGACCGATTCTAACAGCTAGTTTTAACTAGATTGACCGATTCTAACAGCTTGTATTAACTAGATTGTCCGATTCAAAGGGATCAGCCAGTTCTTATTCCATTGGTTGATTTCCCCGCATGCGTGACACGGACCAGGTGGGTTAGTAGCTAGATGTAACATGAGAACTTAGGGGACGTATACGTATATTCGCCAGGGACTAGAGGGTAGCAATTAATTCTTTGTTGGATGTCAATATACCTGTAAGACTATTGTCAGTTGTAGTCAGATTATCCGTTTCGTGACTTCGAAGCTAAAATGCTTCCCAAGGAAATCTTGTATTAAATAGATTTGTTAAGACAGAGCATTGTCAATCCCCTGAACATGCCTAACTTAAAACATTATCACGCAAGGTAATTTACTCACTGACCTTAACATATCAACCAAAGTTTAAGAAATTTCAAAAAAAAATATCAGAAAATAGATTTGTCCTAAATGTCAATTCCACTATGTATCATCAATTATATATTATATCATCATTTCAAGATTTTATATTCGACAATTGGTTCAACATTATCACGCAAGGTAATAAATTTACTCACTGACTTAAACATATTTTTACAATCAAGCAAAATTATTAAAAAATCATCAACATATTGAATTGTCCTACATGTATCATCAATTAAACATTTAATCATCATTTCAAATTTTATATTCAACAATCTGCATCTTTATTTCTCTACATGTAAAATTTCTCATGTACCACCGTGCGTGGTTTTAGAGAATCTTGAATCTTGAATCTTGAACAATTGGTTCAATGACATACTGCTAAAAAACAGACTCAGTGTTTCTGAACAGGCTGCTATAGCTACCCCTACTGATTACTAATGCCTTGTTTACTCAACTGTAAGCTTGTATTGTCAGTGCAATGTGAGTGTGTGATAAAATCACTTGAACTTTGTTCAAGAAATTGAAACCTTAGTAAATCTTATCAGTAGGAAAGGTAACATGAAGTTTAATCTTTGTTGTTCATATACTTTGTTCAAAGTAGAAATGCCTTTTTCAATGAATGAAGTTTGTATGTTCAATTACAAAATTAATATCTAAGTAAATTGAAGAAATAATATAATTATAAGTTTAACCTAGCTTAAATACAGGAAGCAGACATTTGTAATGTTTGTTGTTTGGACAATATTTATAGAATAGAATGAAAAAAATCAATGGGGAGTTTATTTTCAATTTCAAGGATATCCATTTTTTGTTGCATGAGTATTTTACATTAAACATAGCCTTAATAAATTTTACTGTAATTTTTCCATTTATTCAACAACCCCAATAATTCAACCACATAATATTTTATGGAGGTCACAAATTTAAATCACTTCTAAAATATTTATAATCTTCCTAATTACAATGTTGCAGTTATCATGTGGTCATATAAAGGACTATCCATTAAAATTACACATGTCCTTGATATTTATCTAACATTTCAAAAAAAGTGTCAAATGAGCAATCAAAGTGAAAAATAGGTAAACCTAAGACATTTTCTGAAAATCTTCTGTAAATTTGAGAGTTGAATTTATAAAAAAAAATTACAGTTATCAAGCCAGGGATAGGCCTATAGCAAGCCATATGTCGTTAAAATCTCATTGCCTTTGATCTTTACGGAAACAATACTATACAATATATGAGTGTGGCTGCCACAAACAAATTTGTCTTTTTGTAGTTGTATTGTAACTTTAATCAACTTCTCAAATCTTTATTTTTTCATTTTTCAGGATGCTTGGGTAGCATTTCACAACGACAAGGAGTTTGTACAGAAGTACATGAAAGCTCTGCAGATTGGTGTTGTCAAAGATTATAAACCTGTGAGTTTTATATTTTGCATATTCTACAAAAATTAACTTTTAAACACATGAAATTTGAAAGAGGACCGTAAAAACAGCATCCCATTTCATTCTAAGCTCCTTGTGTATAATAAATGCCACATGTTTTTTTGCCACACAGCTAATAAAATATATTTTTGACAGGTTGATTGTGATATAAACATATCCTTTAAATAACATTTACCAATTCACATTTTAGAAGTATTGCCATTATTGTCTACTGTCTAGCAAATTATAGAAATACTCTCCTCAAATACACATAACATATTTGACCCATTAAGCACCCTGGGCGGTTAAAAAATTGGAAAAAAGGGGCGCTTATTAAAATGTCTTAATCATTCAGTCAAATGATAAAGATGTTTGTATATTCTAGATCTATATGTAGTTTTTAGCAAAAAGTTACAAATCCAATAACCCGGATTGAAGAAAAGAACTGAAATCAAATCCCCAAACCATTTAATGTAAAATTTCAGTTTGTCATGAAAGGAAAGCTTTGAGAGGGGGCGCTTAATGTTTTTTTAGTTAAAAACACCATTAGGAGGCGCTTATAGGGAGAGGGCTCTTATTATATCGAATACCGTATTCAGTTAAGTAAATTTAATTAAAAATAATTTTTCAGAGTCCCGTACAGCAAGATTTCCGTGAGCTACGCCAGAAAGTCGAAGAAGCAGGATGGATGAAAGTAAACCCCTGGTTCTTCGCTGCTCAGTTCTTGAGTCTGGTTGCCATGGAGATAGCAGCAGGAGCAACAATGTATTACTTTGGCACCGGTTGGTTGCCGTATCTCACAGCAATTTTCATCTATGCAACATGCCAGGTAAAGATATACAGGGGATTGTTTTAATTTTCTTGCCAAATTATTTTATCTAATTAAGGGAAGTGGAAATTAATATTTCAATGAAATGATTTTGATGAAAGGGAAAACAACATTTTGAATGCCTTTCAATAATAAATGTAATTCTCAAATTGCTGAGATAAATAGGAATTGTCTCATTAAGACAATTCCCTGTGGGAAGTGGATAAAGATTTCAGCTCTATGCATGTCTTCTAGTGTGTATTTGTCCGTCACTCCAAATTAAAGGAGGACAACTTTTCTCAGATTAACTTAAAGTAAGGGTTTCCAATTTTGGTGTATACCATCGTGTAATCAGTCACTTGATGCTGTTTGAAAACTAGAAACTCAAAATAATTTCTTATGGAGTTATCAATCATCATAATAGAGCCTCAAAGAGAACCAAAATGGAAATGATGGCAATGTCTTCTTGTAACTAGAGTATCCCCAGGTACAGACATGCCCAGATACGATATGTATCATGAAATCAAAGAACAATTCGATATGATAAATGTCACATCATTATTTCAGAGTATCTTTTAGAGAAAAAAACAATAACTTTGACAAACATCTTGATTTTTTAGTGTAATAAGCTATTTTCAAGTCAACAATACCCATCGCAAAACATCAGGGTATCTTTTAGACAAAAATAAATTTTGACAAACATCTTGATTATTTAGTTTAATATGCTATTTTTAAGTCAAAATAAATATCGTAATATCGTATCACCTAGTATACTTTAGATTAAGTATTGCGATTCTCACTCTATCGATTTATTGTCACAACTCTACTTGTCACCATTTTCACATGACTGTAATTATGTTCACCCCAGGCCCAGGCTGGTTGGACTCAACATGACTACGGCCATCTCTCTGTGTTTGAGAGTAGAAGACTCAACCACTGGGCTCACCATATCGTTATAGGCTTCATCAAGGTTGGTCTTAAGAAACTCATCTTTCGGATTCTTTATGATGATAGAACAAGCACCTGATAATTTTTCAAGTGATTTCTTGTGTAAATGCTTTATAATTCATGTATTTCCATCCTTCTGCATCAATCCCTGTAGATATCCAATACACATCAGACCAAAAGCCTTGTATTGATATATATATGCTCTACATTCTATGTATTGACCTCTCTCATATTGTGAACTGGACAAAATATACATTTATGTGTATTGTCTAGCCAGCCTATAATATGATCAAGATACAACAACAGAAGCACAACCCAGATGAGAGGTCTTTCGAGTGGCATTGAAATAAACCATCTCTCAGTAATACAGGGCTTTTGTGGTAGTGGATATCAGGCTATGTGTAGAAGCTATGCAGATATATATATAAGCTGATGTAGCAGGATGCAGCCAGGAATGGTTTACACTAAGTATTTCAACACTTAACTTTTTAAAAAACATTCAAATGTTTTACTGTTGGAAGCCTTTTACTGGAAAGTAAGGATCAAGATGTAAGTGGAATCTAGTTCAATCAAGCAATTTTCAAACAAAAGGGAATTGACAAATTTTAAATTAACCAGTTTAATCAGAGAACTGACTCTTCTATCCATGCAGGGAGCTTCTTCTCATTGGTGGAACTTCAGGCACTACCAGCATCACGCCAAACCGAACATCATCAAGAAAGATCCGGACATTGAGATTAACTACCTATTCCTACTTGGGGACTACATCCCTCGTATCTGGGGCAAGAAAAAGAAGGGAGCCATGCCCTACAATTTTCAACACAACTACTTCTTTTTCTGTGAGTTTCCTTTGGAGTTTTACTACTTTTTCAGTTGCTCAAAATTTATTGTATTGAAATTTTCCTCTAATATTAAGCAACTATCCTAAAACTTTGGGGTTGGGATAGCGCAGTGGTTAGCGTGTTTTGGCTTCGTATCAGGAGGTCTGTGGTTCGAATCCCTCTAGGGGCTCGGCAACTTTGTCTGCAGTAGGGAACTGTTCTACACGCAGTCAGGTTTGGGTGCAATGCTACACTGAATTTCAGCGCAGTATCACCCATGGTTCGCTAGTTCCAGCCAATGCGCTCAGTTTCACCTCAATATATAGCCACAATAGTGTCCCTGCAATAATACTAGCAGCCGCGATAGAAGTGAAATACTCTTGAAAGTGGCGATAAACCCCATATCACCTCACCTCACCTCCTAAAACTTTATCTTTAGCAACTATCCTGAGCTTAAATAATTTGTTCTTGCTCCATTCTTTAATTTGCCCTGGATATATATCTACACTTTCTGTGACTTGTTAAATATAGGCACAAAAAAAACCAGTTTGCTCAATTGCTTGTCGATATGCCTAATAATGGTTAAAATACATTGATCAACCCCTTACTTAGAAGCTCACTTTAAACACAACTGGATTTTTTTATATTCATCATTTTATTTTATATATATATTATATACAACGTATATACTTTTATAACTTTGGGTTTATCAAAATTTATGTTTCTTCTACTCTTAGATACCATGAACATATAGCTTTCATATGTTCATTCCCTATCATTTTGTCAGTTCTGATTGACCATTAAAAAGCTTTTTCCTGGCTTTCTATTATCTTCATGATTTTCATTCTAACTGAAAACAGGCGTTTAAGAGTAACTAAGATAATGAAATAATGTTTTTATTTCAGTGGGACCTCCATTGTTATTGCCATTCTACTTCCACATAGAAAACTTTTATTTTGTATTCAAGCGAAAGGATTGGTGGGCAAGTACATTAATTATTTTTTTCTTTTGTTGACCCATCCACATATCTGGTTATTCAACCCTTGTCAATCCTGGATTGAGGATAAAAATTAAATTTAAGAATATATATACATTTTAAATTGTTTGCTTCTCTTAAGAGATCTCCTACCTAATGAACCAAAAGCTGCTTGAGTGATGAAAACACAAGTCTATTATTTATAGTCACAGGAAACAGCTGATCAAACGTAAAGTGACACAGAGTATCTTTCTTAAAATTTTATTTGGTTTTGATAAGCTACAAAATATCTAATATCCTGATTGAAGTTCATATATCATCACTGGACTTGCAAATATATCCATTTATGCATAATATCTCTAAAATGCTTGATTTTATGGGACAATCAAGAAAACATCTCACATACGTTTAATATTCGAAATTATGCATCCAATTAATCTACCTATTAGTTACAATACCTAATAAACACTGTCGAATCGAATATATCTTCCTGTCAGCTTATGACAAGGTTTCTAAATTACGTTTGGCGAATTTGCGCGCGCCACTCAAGCCACATTGTCCGGTTTTCGATCAAAATCCCGACTTTGAATGGCCGTATTTTCGCTCTAATGTACTGATTGACCTTTAACTTGTTATTTTCAGTAACAGTTAGTGTTTCCCGATGTAATAACATCGATTTCAAAATTTGACATATGTGATCCTATCAACATACTCTGTGTCTCTTTAAACTCTGAACACAGTGTGCATTAATTTGTAATGTCATCTCAATGTCATGTGATACCTCCTCTCAGCAAGGAGCTGTTTACATGGCAGCAGGGTACAAGGAATTTTATTAATCGTGAAATACAATGATCCACTGCCAGCCAATCAAAAACGAGTATTTTCCTGTATGGTAAGATAATTTAGAATATAGACAGGTAATGTAAATGATTACATAATGTTCCAGGACGAAACTTGTGCATATTTATGTATGATTAACTATTATGTATCGCTCTCACTTGGGTAATACAAAAATTCACTGGTTTCGTAATTTTCATATGAAACACTTCCTCGTGTAATAATCTCTAAACATAATGTTGCAGGATCTGATGTGGACCGTGTTGTTCTTCACCAAGTTGTCCTTCGTGTACGCCCCGCTACTGGGCCACTGGGGGGCCTTCTGCTTCTACATGGCTGCCAGGTGAGAGAGAAGAAAAACATTAGAAGGAGATTTATTTCATGGATGTGTCACCGGCATACATGCTTGAAACATGTTGTGAATAAAAACCACATGTAGCCTTTTTAAATGTTGTCTTACCGTTTTACCTTCTTTTTAAAAATAGTCACATTCTGTCATATAGCAGAAAACCCCAGATTATTATGCAATAGACCCCCAGGAGAATCCCCTTCAAAGAATCTGAAACCTCGACAGGTTTGTTTGAGAGCCACTGGTTTGTGAGTCATCGATTTATATGATAATAGATCTAGAAATTTAATTGAATTGAAATGATCTAGTAAGTAACAGAACATTAAGGTGTAATTGTTAACTAATGTTCTCAATCCATGTGCAGTTGTCTGGAGAGCCACTGTCTCAAATTTATATGATAATGGATATAGTATTTATAAGGAGAACATTAGGTGTGGTAGTTAACAAATGCATTGAATATGCTTGGAGAGCCACTGGTTTGTGAGTCTTCAATTCATATGAAAAAAGGTCTGGTATTGATATAAAAAAGGAGAAAATTTAGGTGTGGTAGTTAACAAATGCTTTGAATCAATGTTCAGGTGTGTGGAGAGTCACTGGTTTGTGAGTCATCAATTCATATGATTATAGATCTAGTATTGATAAGTAAGAGAGCTTGTGGCTGACCAATGTTCTCAATCCATGTACAGGTGTGTTGAGAGTCACTGGTTTGTGTGGGTGACCCAGATGAGCCACATCCCCAACGAGGTGGAGCATGACAGACAGATGGACTGGGTCCACCTCCAACTCGCCACCACCAGCAACGCAGAGCCGAGTCTCTTCAACGATTGGTTCACTGGACACCTCAACTTTCAGATCGAACACCAGTGAGTGTAGACGGTCTTCTTTACAACTTCTAAATGTCAAAATGTTCTGCTTATATCTATAAAATTACTACCCCCAGTAATGCAGAGCCTAGTCTTCTTATAGACTTGCCGACCATATTTTTTCTGTTTCTCATCTCCCAACAACCCTGATTTACCCTCTTGGCATGAAAGAGTTTTTATTTATCATTTGTCCGCCTCCGTATTAAAAAAAGCCCTACTCTGATAAAAAAAATCAGTTTAATTACACATCCATTTAAATTTCTACATTATCTCAATAAGGAATTCCCTTTTCACATTTGGCTTTTCACTTTACTTTGTCATTATCATGACATGACAATAAATCTACAAATACACACCACTTCTTTTCCCCCCCTTTTTTCTGACCACCAGCTCAAACGAGGAAGGACTCGGGAGATGAGAAACACAAAAATTAATATGGATAGCCTATGATTTGGCAGATGGGGATTTTAAGAAACTAGGGGTACGGGTTAGTTTAGAGACTGTTGTAGTTACTTCACTTACCAAAAGCAATTACCTACAACATTGTGTTGCTTTTGAATTGTTGATTTGAATCATATTCATATTCTATCATTTCTCCCCAGTTTATTCCCCACCATGCCAAGACACAACTACGCTAAGGTGATGCCCTTAGTCAAGTCTCTATGCAAGAAGCACGGCGTTAACTACAGGTGTAAAACCCTCTACCAGTCCTTCGCAGACATCTACTGGTGAGTTCAGGTCTATTGAAGTGCCTGAAGATATTTGCCCTGCTCCATCAAGAGATAGAGTATCTTCAGTATCTCTGATATATCATCACAATTTGATAAGGACAACTGTCGGAGGCTTGCTGTTTATATAGTAACAAATAGCTAAATTGCCATAGATGATGGGTTGCGGCCTTGGAGAGGCAGCCTCTATTTTAAGCTTTACAACCCAGATAAACCAAAGAAGTATGGTTTTAAATGTCTATTTGCAAGTCATCTAAAATTGCTTTAAGTTGGTTTTTAATTCATCATTTTAAAAAATTGTAATGTATTTGAAATCATTTTTGGTGTGTATCTGAAGGTGGAAATGCTATGATGAAGAATGTAAATACATATTAATACTCTTTAAAAAATCAAAATCCAGAGGAACAAGATTGTGTTTTATTCACAAATTTGAAAAATAATACACAAGAAAATCATCCCCCTTGATATATTAATTTCAAGCCCAAAATCGTGCTGTCTTTGAAAGGAAATACAAGTGATTAAGTCTTGCTTGCATTGCAATTGCTTCAAGAAATAAAAGATTACATATTTTCTGTTTGGCAGGTCCCTGAAGCGATCAGGAGAGCTATGGTATGAAGCCTACCATGAATGAGGACAGCAGCACTATCAATAGATCCATTCTTCACCTCAGGAACCATGTTCGAGCACCTGTTCTAGACCACACTATACTCCACCTGCCAAACTGGATTCTCTAGAGCTCCAAGTTACCCTAATCTCAGTCCATGACCACCGACTACAGCCTTGGATTCTCCCTTAGAACAAGGGAAGTTATTGTAATGGCAGTGAATGGCATTGATGATTTTCTTACCAGAGGCATGTCCAAAAGGCTTAAAGAGTTACTCCGTGATTTTTAACATGATTTTAATTTGATTTTTATTGTTTTGCTTTGAATGGTTAAGTACAACATAATTAATAATATAGTAGATTCAATATCTCATATATTCATCTCCAAATGGAATTAATTTGATAAATTATTGTTTTCAATAGAAACTTAAACACGGCCATATATTTTCTAGGAATCCAAATTTGTAGATTTAATTTACATAAAAACTAGTTATATAACCTATTAAATGTTATCAACTTTTCACTGTCATTTAGAGTGCTGTAGTAAAAAATTACTTTTCACGGATTGAAGCATGTCATTGTTCCAGGTTTTCGATCATTATCACAAATTCAAATCTTCCTAATGTAGCTATGCAATGTCGATAGGCTAAAAAATGATACACTCCTACAACAGTTGTTACTTTTCAATCAAATGACACCAATTATTGAATTTAGCATAATATACTACGCGACAATAGTTTAGACTCACCATCAAATGATGCCATGAAATTGTAGTATTGGTGGAGATGGTAAAATTGATTTATGCTTTCTCAAACCTCAACTTATTGCCAAAGTGTCATGCATTTGTCATTAATGGATCTTGATTAACATGTCCATCATGAAAGTTAACTGACAAATGCTCAAAAGTCCATGGACTTTGTTGAAAAGGCAATCTTTTTAGACCATTAGGACCCCAGTGTAATGAGGACAGTTTTTCATTATTGGGGGTCGAAAAAAAATTTCAAGCTTTCTTTAAATCATTGTTATGGCGTTTATTCCAAGTCATGACGAATAGAGTCACTAGTTCTTAAGATGTTAGCAATAGATAATAGGACATTACACTTTCCACGGAGTCTAAACTTTTGTCTTGTAGTAAATTATGTGACGCCAAACAACTCACGGAGTAGCTCTTTAAGGCTGACAACTTTTCTTGGTATTTTCTTATTTTGTGCCATATCAATTGACAAATTTCACTTTTGGCTATCCTATCATCAAAATATTTATTCTTTTTTATGAACTATTTGTATTTACGTAAAAAGATCAAAATTCAGAAATCATGAAATACACGTTTTGAGTAAGAAAGATGAACCCTATGCATTCCAAGAAATGTTATTAAATTCCTTATGGCCAGTGTAAATGTGAGATACGATATTCAGGCTAGAATTGCATGATATCTACCTCAAGTTATGTAGACAATTTTATTTTTGTTCAAGACACACAGCTGTTACTCTTGAAAATAATAAGTGGTGTTCTTTAGTTCGCTTTCAATGGTGTGTTTACTGTGTTCCTAGTTTCCTTGTCAGGATCGCCGCTAATGGCTGAAATATTGCCCAAGCGACATAAAACAATAACTCACTCACTCCTTTTCAGGATGTGTTAATACATGGGGAGAATGTATTTTATAAAACATGTCAATTGATTATATCTCTTAGCAAGGGCTGTCTGATAATTTAAGATAATGGTTGCAAATTTTAATCAAACATTTTGAGGGGGCACCAATTATAGATGATGTAGTTGTATTCCCTCAACAACAGGACATTCATTTATGAAAACGCTGTTAGTATCTACACCGAAATGCTGCACTCTTGTAATAAAGAAGTTGAAAAATCCATAGAATTCTGCTTCCATAGAAAACTTCTAAATGCCTCTCAAAGAAGTCAGGACATTCATTGATCATTGTGCATGATCTCGTCCCCATTATCCGAGGCCTCCTTTCACCAAACAACCTCTCCTTAAAGTGACACAGAGTATCTTTCTTCAAATTTTATTTGGTTTTGATAAGCTACAAAATATCTTATATGCTGATTGAAGTTCATATCTCATAACTGGACTGGCAATTATATCCATTTATGCATAATATCTCTAAAATGCTTGATTTTATCGAAAAATCAAGAAAACATCTCAAATACGTTGAATATTCGAGATTATGCATCCAATTAATCTGCCTAGCAGTTACCACACCTAATAAACACTATCGAATCGAATATATCTTCCTGTCAGCTTATGACAAGGTTTCAAAATTACGTTTGGCAAATTTGCGCGCGCCACTCGAGCCACATTGTCCGGTTTTCGATCAAAATCCCGACTTTGAATGGCCGTATTTTCGCTCTAATGTACTGATTGACCTTTAACTTGCTATTTTCAGTAACAGTTAGTGGTTCCCGATATAATAACATCGATTTCAAAATTTGACATATATGTGATCCTATCAACTTACTCTGTGTCTCTTTAAGTTGGTTGATCTGTAATTCATTGCACTTAAGTACCTTAATCATTTCCTAGAGATTGCACAACGGTTACAGTAGTTACTTAGGATTTGATATAAAATCCAGTGTATGAAAATGGACTCACAATCTTTCAGGGTAATATTTTGTCAAATAGATTAAAATCATGGTCAGTATGTGCATAATAACCATTGCAGTATAGTAATCTATCATCATTTCTGACAAAGCTGAAACATTTTTTGGGTTTATATTTTTTGTTCGTTATGATGTGAAATATATATATTTAGATTTAAGATAAATAGTCTTCAAGAGCAATTTATACTTCTTTATTGAAGCTCTGCGAGTGCTGTTTATGATGAATCACAACATAGTCCTATCATTAATTAAACACATTTAGTTACGTAAATACCTTTTAGTATTACATGTTTTCAATTTGGATTTATTCAATGTCATTTAATACATCATAGGTTGATCCTTGTCAAAGATGCACATATTGTAAGTTTGCCATATGTATATGCAATTCGTTTTTATTGCCGTCTAGTTTATTCCATTTTCGTAGATTCTGTAGTCTGTACATAGCGACTGAGCATGCGCAAGACTTCTGAGCATGCGCAGTAGTCATCTTGAAATCCTTTGTTTCAGTTGCCTTTCATCATATGTAACAGTTTGGCCTTTTACCATACAAAACTATCTTTTGTAAACTATCTTTTTGTGCCATTAATTGGCTTACCGTCACGCCATGTCTTCCCGTCGATCTACTCGGCAAACTCGACAATCAGCTGCAGTTCAAAACATCGAAGAGTCAAGCAGTGAAGACGAGCAGGAAGCCAACAGTGCTGCATCGAACACCGAAGACCTGCGGGCGCGTTACGTGACAAACAACCCTGGGGTGTTTGACAGCAACCCTCGCAACTGGTATGCGGCCGAGCTACGTCGCCGTATATCTGATGAGTTGGGACTATCCGTGCCGTCAACCCTCACCAAGGCACAGCTATTGAGTATCTACACCAAGAGCAAGAAGAGGGTCGTAAACAACGCAAGCCAACAATCAACTCCGCCATCAGAAACTCGGCCACAGGCGACCAATTCCCACAGTGATGAGTCTTCCCCCACGCCGAGCGGGGTCACGCTTCAGGGCCTCGCGGAGACAGTACACACTCTCACAGCGATGGTCTCGTCACTGAAGGACCAACTGGCGGTACCATCGGCGACAATGACCAGTGGCAGTACTACTACTATCGCCGCTCCATCGCAATCGACATTCCACCTCGGCACTGCAATGGACAGTCAAACATCGACGCATGGCATCAACCCAAACAACGTTCCAAGGCTTGACAGTACATCCTCAAACCTCCGGAAGCAGATAGTCGAAGGTAGAGATGTTAATTTGGCTTTGCTTTTAATGCCTGATGACATACAGACAAATCCTCGTACTATTCAAATAGGGAATGGGGAGTTTCAACTGAAAACGACTGCAGACCCCAGGTTGCACAAGACATTGACCTTACAACAATTTATTGTTGCCTTCAACAGATACAAGAGAATAATGTTGTCTCAATGGCCCACCAGACAGGAGGAACTTGACAGGTACCTGGAGCAGATTATTCAGCTGAGTAATGAAGGGGGTAACCTCTTCTACTCGTACCACAAAATGTTCAGTGCCAAATCAGCTACAGCACTGCAACAGCTGAACGTTAAGATTGATTGGAGTAGACTCGACCAAGAGATTTATCTCACAATATTCAATGCAAACAACAGCCGGTGCCGCCAATGTCATGAAGGGACTCACACTACAGAGTTCTGTCCCTTGTCGGCAGACGGATTCCGAGCGGACAAACCAGAACGACGGCAAGGATGGAACAGGGCCAGTTATCAGCCAGGTCCGAGTCGTCCAAAAGACTGTGATTCACTTGGCAGAAAGATTTACCATCATCAAGGTCGCCCACTCTGCAACAATTATAACGATCGTGGATGTTCACACGACCTCTGCAGATTCCTTCATGTGTGCTCAGAATGTAAGGGTGAACATCCCCTTAACCGATGCCCCAAAGTGTCTAACAAGAAGAAACACAAGTGACAGAGTTTAGGCGCAACTCCGTCTCCTATCAACGTAGACGAATTACACGAGTTGTTACTTCCACATCCAGATAGACAATTTGTGCATGAACTCGTAACTGGATTATCTGAGGGATATCATACGGGTATCGAGAATCCACCTATTCATTCCTGTGAGTGTAGAAATCTGTTGTCTACCAGAGGAGCAGCCAATGTCAAGGCGGTAGACGAACTGATCACTAAAGAGAAAACCAAAGGATACCTCATTGGTCCATTCACTAATTCACCGTTTCCAGTTCATAGAGTCAATCCAATAGGTTTAGTGGAGGGGAAATACTCCAAGAAACAGAGACTTATTGTCGACATGTCTGCCCCTCATGATGATAACGTACATCCTAGTCTGAACTCGCTTATTGACAAGGACAAGTTTTCGTTGTGTTATGTTAAAATTGATGACGCAATTGACATTATCAAACGCCGTGGTAGAGGTACTTTTATGTGCAAAACTGACATAACGGATGCGTTTAAACTTATTCCAATTCATCCTACGATATGGCATCTGCATGGTGTTCAATGGAAGCATCAACTCTTCTATTATACGCGACTGGTATTTGGGTGTAGATCCAGTCCAAAGATATTTGACAATCTCTCCAGGGCAGTATGTTGGATTGCAGAACATCAATTTGGTATTAAAGACATCTTACATTTATTGGATGACTTTATATGTTTTGAGAATGGTACCGAAGAAGCGGAAAGTACTATGTTCAAATTCCTGAAAGTCTTCAATGTGCTATCTATACCTCTTTCTACCCACAAAACAGCTGGTCCATCAGTATGCATGGAATACCTCGGGGTGATTTTGGATTCAGTCAACCTGGAAGCAAGACTACCAGAGAACAAAATTGAGAGAATTGTGGATACTATCGAGAAGTTGAAAGGGAAATCAAGAGTGACGAAGAGAGAGCTCTTAGTGGTGTTGGGGCATATGAACTTTGCAATGCGAGTTATACGTCCAGGTCGTAGCTTCATCGCCTACCTACTTCGAGTGGCGCACTCTGTGCCCCACCTCAAAGATAAAGTTACGATTTCGAAAGAGTGCCATCTCGACTTCGACATGTGGAAATACTTCCTAAGGAATTGGAATGGTATTTCAATGTTCACTACAGAGTTTGTGCAATCTCCAGACTATGAACTATACACTGATGCCGCAGGATCAATCGGCTATGGGGGCTACTTCCAAGGTTTATGGTTCTCTAGTGTGTGGCCTGAGGAGTTGTTTGTTTTAGCAGAAGACAGCATGTCCATAGCTCTCATGGAACTGTTTCCTATCGTTACAGCCGCTGTTGTGTGGGGTCATATGTGGATGAGGAAGT
The DNA here is from genome assembly GCA_916613615.1 of Steromphala cineraria. NCBI lineage: Eukaryota > Metazoa > Mollusca > Gastropoda > Trochida > Trochidae > Steromphala > Steromphala cineraria. The sequence goes on from OU744729.1 coordinate 14,007,645, forward strand.
CTGTGTGTTTTCATTGTGACAATAAGGCAACAGTAGCAATGATCAACAAAGGAAGGTCAAAAATTCCAGTTATCATGAGGTTTCTTCGATGTTTAACATTACAAGCTGTGAAGAATAACTTTGTGATTTGTGCCAAACATGTTCCCGGTATAAATAACTCTATAAGTGATGCATTATCTCGTTTGCAGATGCACAAGTTCCGAGGATTGGTACCAGATGCCAGCCCAACACCCACCCCTTGCCCTCCAGTTCACCGACTGATGTTCCCGTGACGGCCGCCGTAGACACCGGATTGGAGCAGTTGTGGACCGCGGCAATCTCTAAACAGACTCATGCTGTGTACATGACGGGGTACCAAGCATTCCTCACCTTCATGCTGATGACTGGATGTGTGTGGCAAACAGAGCTGCCACCAATATCTGAAGATATTCTGCTCAAGTTTGTGGCACATACTTACCATCACCTGAAACTCAAATTTGCAACGATCAAATCTTACTTGTGTGGAATTCGCTTTGTGTATCTTAAAGCTGGTGTAGATAATCCATGGACAAGTGGATCTCTGTTGAGACTGCACACTATCCTAAATGCAGTCAAAAAATCCCAGGGACTCTCCGTGAAGCAACGTTTGCCTATCACCAATGTCGTTCTAACAAGGATGTGTACAGTGTTAGATAATGGTGTGTTTTGTGGTGAGATTACCATGCTGATGAAGGCTGTGTGTTGTTTAGCTTTTTTCGGTTTTCTCAGATGTGGAGAATTTGCATGCGATACATTCAACCCACATTATAATCTATGTGTTGATTCCATTGTGTTCTCCAAAGATAGATCCAATTTGCAACTTCGTTTAGCATCTTCCAAAGTTGATATATTTCGAAAAGGTGTTGTGATTACTTTGTATGCTACAGGGACTATCATTTGTCCAGTGAGAAATATGTCTACATATATGGCCTTTCGAGGTCGACAAAGTTGTGCCCCCAAAGACCCTCTGTTCCTCACCCTGGAGAAGCAAGCCTTATCACGTGCTGTGTTCCTCAAGTATCTCGATACTGTTCTCACTCAAGCTGGATACGAGGCCAAAGCCTATAGTGGTCATTCCTTCAGGATAGGTGCAGCTACATCTGCTGCCAAAGCAGACGTACCAGACCACCTCATTCAAGTGTTGGGCAGATGGTCCTCACAGTGCTACACTAGATACATTCGCACTCCGCAACAACAAATAGCCCAAGCACTCAACAAGATGGCTACCCTGTAGACTAAGTGCTGAGACACACTATTACTTGGACTCCCAACCAGCTTGAGTTGAGCCATATCTAGCTGATTATGACACTGGGAGAGATCTGCTTGCAGTGTTTGGGGACAGTGTATTGTATTACACTTATCATTTGTCATGCATTATATTTTGTTTTCAATTTCATTTTGGGGGATTCTCAGTGCAGTATTCTTCACTGATCATTTGGAGGATGTCCGCATCTGCGTGCGGATCCTTCCCAAAATTTCAATTTATAATAGCACTCAGTATGTAACCCAGCAATTCATTGCTTTAAGAGTGACTATTACAGTATTCTTGTTTATATCGTATTCTCGTTAATATTGTACTGGGAATCCCCCAACCCCAATATTCAATAAATGTATTATTGACTTAGTTTTTGTTGTGTTGTGTTTCATCATAAATTGAAGCTCTGCGAGTGCTGTTTATGATGAATCACAACATAGTCCTATCATTAATTAAACACATTTAGTTACGTAAATACCTTTTAGTATTACATGTTTTCAATTTGGATTTATTCAATGTCATTTAATACATCATAGGTTGATCCTTGTCAAAGATGCACATATTGTAAGTTTGCCATATGTATATGCAATTCGTTTTTATTGCCGTCTAGTTTATTCCATTTTCGTAGATTCTGTAGTCTGTACATAGCGACTGAGCATGCGCAAGACTTCTGAGCATGCGCAGTAGTCATCTTGAAATCCTTTGTTTCAGTTGCCTTTCATCATATGTAACAGTTTGGCCTTTTACCATACAAAACTATCTTTTTGCCCACCACCATCCCCTTGCTCCTCCTATAATTTCAATCAGTATTGAGCACTTATGTATATGTTACCAACATTAACTATCACCTCACACGGGGGATTCTCTCTTAGTACAACTATTTCTTTTGCTATCAGTATGTTCATTTCATTTAATACACATAGACAAGTAATGGCTGGTTATCTTCGGTAGTGAAGATCTCATGCAGTTTCCAATCCATGCTTCTGTTTTCCTACAACAAAGAAATATGGGTTATAACATGGTAATATATCTGTTGGTATATAATTCCCGTACCCCTCTGCCCGTTGCCGCAGTGGTACTAGTCAAGTCAAACCCCAGCCTGTTGTCGTGGGGAGACAGTCATCTGTATGCATACCCTACATTCTGCCCGTTGTCGCAGAGACCCTAAATCATGTCACCCTTCGTCTTATTGTCCTTGAACCTCTCTGCCCGTTGTCGCAGAGTTAGTTTCATACCATGTGTATCCTGGTCTCTATCTGCCCGTTGTCGCAGAGTTAGTTACATACATGTGTATCCTGGTCTCTATCTGCCCGTTGTCGCAGAGTTAGTTACATACATGTGTATCCTGGTATCTCTCTGCTCGTTGTCGCAGAGTTGGTTTCATACAACGTCTATCCGGGGATCTCTCTGCCCGTTGTCGCAGAGTTGTTTCATACAGTATATATTTTGTAGTCACCCTGCCTAGGAGGATGTCCGCATCTGCGTGCGGATCCTTCCCAAAATTTCAATTTATAATAGCACTCAGTATGTAACCCAGCAATTCATTGCTTTAAGAGTGACTATTACAGTATTCTTGTTTATATCGTATTCTCGTTAATATTGTACTGGGAATCCCCCAACCCCAATATTCAATAAATGTATTATTGACTTAGTTTTTGTTGTGTTGTGTTTCATCATAAATGGTGTATTTTTATTAATAATGGAAATGGAGAATGACAATTTTGGCTGACTTGTAACACCTTTATTGCAATGAATGTGACTATTACAGTATTAACACCTATATCATGAAGTCACTTGCTTATAGCAGTATTCATATCTACATTTGTGTCACATTCTTTTCAATAAACAGTTGTGAACATAAACAAATCAATTAATCATATTCCTTGAAGGCACCATATTTTATTTTGAAAATTTTGATAAGCTGTTTACATGAATGTTGACTCAAAATTAATGCTTTTGTTTTGTCATGGCTCAAGCAGAACATTTATTTTTACTTTCATATTTAATCATTTTCATCAGGTTTCAATCAAACATAACCATGTTTTGTGTTTTCTTTGTGTTTTTAAAATATATATTTTTAATGTCAAGCTAAAAACATGCCATTAACTTGTGTATTTTCAGACTTGCTTGCAAAGCTGTGATAAAATGTTCCTACACAGTCAATATTTTTGGATTTCATTCGGCATGGCCAATTTCAATTAGACTGAATATTTTTATCTTTATCAAAATTGGGATATGAAAAATCCCAATATTTTTTTTATCAAAAAACACTGTTAATTCTTAACATCAATATGTATTTGTTTTACAGACAATTGTCTTAAATTGCTCAAATCACTTTTGAAATCATGCACATATTAAGAGTTTATATTCTTGTTATGTGCCTCAGTAATGTATGAGTGTAACAAATATTGTTAAATTTGCAATCCTATATTTTATAAACTTCTAAAGTAATTATTTATATAAAAATTATTTTGAAAAATTTAATTAAAATTTAATTTTAAATTTGAACTTGTTTAATGTTCATACTTTCTTTTGCAATGATTTTACAATGGTAAGTTGTCACAATGATCAGTTGTTGAGATGTCACAATGTTGAGAGTTGCTGTTACATTAATCATGGGCAAGTTGTGTATATTTATGATTTAACCCCGAAGCCTGAATATGCAGTTGCAACTAATTATGTGAATATCTAAATCTGTCAGTCTGAAGTTCTATGAGTTCCGATTTGAGTCTTTTAAAGTGCTATGTGTGATGATGGTATGCGCTTTGGTTTTACAAATTTATCTTTGTTGTGAAATGTTTATATGTGTTGAAATGTTTTACCATAACTTTTACGTTTTTCTTTTATCATAAAATTCAGGATGCAATGTATTGTAAGATCCTTTTATGTGAATTTGCTAGCAAAATATCTTATGTAAACTGCATGTTCATTTTGTTTGAACAAAAGTTCAATTTGAATGGAGAATAGTAAATTTCAGTAAATAATATATTTCCATCTTAGATAAACCAGTTGAATAAGCTCAATAATATTGCAGAATTTCTTTTGTCAATTTTATATGTTCAATTTTCAAGGATATCAATATCTAAATAGGGATGTTCATTTTAATATTGTTTTCATATGTAGTAGCCAATAAATCATTACATTTTTTGATGTAGAAAGAAATATCTTCTCAGTCATTTTTATTCGTAACAGAAAATGTTATGACAAGGTATCCCTATAGAGTGTACAATTGCTGGTCACAAGTTAGTTAATGAATCATGTGTCAGTATTATCAGTTTTTAATGTTGACATGTCTGTGATTTTTTGTATATTGGTGTGATAATAACTTTCTACAGCTGAATTTTTCAGAAAAATAAAGAATCTTTTTCTTAAACAATGTGTTCTTTCTTTCTCAGAACCCATCCAGGGAGGTACAAATGATTTTAAAGAGACACTCAAATATTTCATAATTTGATGTTTTGCTTTGAGACCAATGTAAATAGCTTAATTATTTATGACAATTTTTAAAATCTCACATATTCATGCCTCAATCTAGTTAAAACTAGCTTTTATGTTTTCATCCCAAAAGTCTTATGTTACATCCAGCAACTTACCCACTCAGCCTGTGTCCAGCATTCATGGAAATCAACCAATGAAAAAAGAACTGGATGATCACTTAGAATCGGACAGCATTACCATTTCAAGACATATGTCAAAACATACTATATGACCATTTATTAGTAAAAATATATTTTAATGATATCAAGACAGAACAACAATTACACCATTTCTTGGGTAAAGATAAAATTTTGAGTACTCGAGTCCTAGTCAATCTGACCCCTCAGGACCAAAATTTGTTTGACCCGCGGAAGCCCTTTTCTCTCTCTCTGCCATTCCAACCAGACTCTTTTCAGAAAGGACATCAAGTGCATCATGACATGTGCTTTTTCAAGTATTTGACAAACAAATTAAAAATAAATTTGGCAAAAATAAATTTATTAAAATAAACATTTCTCATCAAGAAAGGTGAGTGGTATTAAGAATAAGATGACTAATTATTCAACTGCATGATTAAAAAAAAAATGATATCAAACATCACCCAAATTTAACATAAATAAAATTTTATCATGTACGCTAATTGAATTGAACAGATTTCTCTCTTTCCATGATTATTGTCAAAACATAAATAATCTGTAAACAATGATTGTGAAGAATTGAAGAACAAATAAAGAATATACAAAGTAGATAACATACAATTTCTGCACAAAACATTTTGATACACAACAAATGTACAAAGCTCACAAATGTGATTTAGTAAGCCTATAGAGCATAAGAATGTCCAAATTAGATGTTGTCCATTTAACAGTGTTGCTAAGTAAAAGTAAAGTACAAGAAAAGTACAACTTTGATGACACTCTTTCACATGATTTTTACATAGAAAATACAATATACAGCATTTATAAAATGTAACAAACACATAAAGTTGACATTTTACAATCTACAATATTTACAGAGTAGATGTAGATCTTGGTTCAATGATGCTTCAATTTACACAATTCTAGTATACAAATTTCAATATTTATGTACACAAAAAAAGGGGCGCCAATTGGTTACTTGATCGGTGGTGTAAACATGTATGCTTATTGCATTATACCAAATTATATCCTACCATGATTAATGTTTCAAAAATTTTATAGACCATGATTGTGAAGAATTGAAGAACAAATAAAGATTATACGAAGTAGATGACATACAATCTCTACAAATACATACAAATATATAAAGTTGATGTTATACAATCTAAACTATTTACAGAGAAGATGTAGAACTTGGTTCAATGATTCTTCAATTTACACAATTCAAGTATACAAATTTAAGTATTTATGTACACAAAACAAGGGGCGCCAACTGGTTACTTGATGGGTGGTGTAAACATGCTTGGTGGTTTGACAGACTTGGCGATGAAGTCGACGCTAATCTCATTACAGATGGTGTAACTGCGACTCTGAGACAGCGGGCATACACGCCTTGGTTTTATCTGCAGCTTCCTGTCAACAGAGAGACTTTCATTTTAAAGGGGCAGTAGCACGTTTTTAGGGGGAATATAAGGTGATGTCAGGAAAATGAAAATAAATGGTTCCTATTGAAAGACAATATATTTAAACTAAATGAAGCAGTAATGAACCAATTATGTAATGTAAAGTTCAGCCATGCAATACCTTTTTCTTACACAAAATAAATGAAAGGTGTTCACACAAAAATGGCCGCCAATAAACTATATGTGAATCTATATAATTTGTTCTCTGACTATGGATGATAGGTTTGTGTAATGAGATTTTTGACACTATCAAAAAAATACAATTAGCATTAACGTTCAAATATCAGGAAAAAATAGAGCCATTGGCTCTGTAGCTCATCAGGTTTCATCATCAACTATGATGTAGAGTGTAGCCAATGTAGTTCCCCCTTTGTAGAGGCCACAGGGTCACCAATCATAAAATTAACTATTTAGCAGTGTATGAAATAGATTGGAAATCTAGCCTGTCCTGAAAATTCATTGGTCAATTCCTTTGGGAAATTTAAGAAAAAAATTTAAAAGTTACCAGTCCTGACCAAAAAGTTACCAGTCCTGACCAAAAAGTAACCAGTCCTGGCAAAAAGTAGCCAGTTCAAGGACTGGCTGACGGGCAATATTTTAAACACTGTATATAGGCGACAAGTTTCAGTTTTCTAGGCCTTATACTTCAGGAGAAGATGAAAATAGATTTGAAGGACGTTCCTGTTGCCTTTATTATTATTATAAAGCTACAATTCATCATCCTCACTAGTCAAGAAGTCTGTACACAAAGTTTCAGCATTCTAGGCCTTATGCTTCTGGAGAAGAAGATGAAAATAGGTTTTTAGGGTGTGGCCCCTGTGGCCTTTATTAGAGGTCACAGGGCCATCAAAGCTACAATTTATAATCTTCACTAGTCAAGGAGTCTGCACACAAAGTTTCAGCTTTCTAGGCTTCATGGTTCTGGAAAAGAAGATGAAAATAGGTTTTTAGGGCGCCGCCCCTGTGGCCCTTATTAGGGGTCACAGGGCGTCCAAAGCTACAATTTATAATCCTCACTAGCCAAGGAGTCTGTACACAAAGGTTGGGCGTGGCATATGTGGCCCTTATTAGGGGTCACAGGGCCACCAAAGCTACAATTTATAATATCTACTAGCCAAGGAGTATGTACACAAAGTTTCAGCTTTCTAGGCCTCATGGTTCTGGAGAAGAAGATGAAAATAGGATTTTAGGGCGTGACCCCTGTGGCCCTTATTAGGGGTCACAGGACGCCCAAAGCTACAATTTATAATCCTCATTAGCCAAGGAGTCTGTACACAAAGTTTCAGCTTTCTAGGCCTTATGGTTCTGGAGGAGAAGTCGAAATTCCACAAAGTTTACGGACTGATGGACGGACGGACGCCGGACACCATGCCATGCCATAAGCCCATCGGGCCTTCCAGGCCAGATGAGCTAAAAATTTAAAATATAAAATTTAAAAAAATCTTAAAACACTGCAATGTTTGTTGATAAGAGAGTGTGAGAACCTCAATTCATTTTTATTTCTCTTGTGCTTATTTTAATATTAGCTACATGTCATAAAATGTCAAATCTTTTACAATCCAACTCAGATTTTAAGTATACAATTTTGGATAAACATTGGTTGGCAATTTCCTATTTTCTTGTAGTTATTTAACCTTTATATATTAATAAGATAGCAAAGTATAGTGTTCTCAAAAGAACAAAGCCTATGGTTATTTTTGTCACCCATATATGGCGATAGATGAAAATAACAGCTTGCCCAAACTTACAAGATACAATGTTTATTCCCATTGCCGGACATTTACCATTTCAAAACATACAAGCATGATAACCCCAGTAGAACACGGATATATACTCAAAGGGACCAAAGAATTCAGTTTGCTATATACAGTGTTCGCTATACGCATATAATTTTAATGATATTATATAGGGACGGGACTTGAAAATTAGTTCACTATATCTGATTGTTAGCTATATCCGAGTTCGCTATATCCGTGTTCTACTGTATCTGTTCTAAACCTCTATTGAAAGAATAAAGCCCAATGGCCGCCCACCTCTTGGCGAGGAGTCTGTGTCTGTTGATGTCCATGTCGAGGAAGAGCGGGGTGGTGATGGCTGGCTGGGGACTCAGGATCACGGCAGGCTCCTGCAGGGGAATAAGACTCTAGAGTAAGTTCTAAAGTTGTAATTGAGTAGGAAGTTGGGCTTCCAAAGGTACTTGAGTACTCGAGCCTGTGTCGGGTTCAGCTGGACTTGAGGCCATTTTTTTTTACTCAAGGACTCCAAAAGGGAAGGTCATTGTTCCTTAACTCTTTCCATACGAAGCAAAATGTTCTTAGCTGCACATATATCCGAGGGACGTGATATCTCGTCCTGACATATACAACCCTTGCATTCAAGAAATGTTAACCAATGCAGCAATGGAGACGTGATGTCACGTCCCTCGTATATGGATGTCATGTTACTAAAAATAGCCTCGTATCGAAGGGTTGTGACCCTTCTGACGTAATATCTCGTCCCTCGTATGGAAAGAGTTAAACATATTATCTTAGACTGTTTGTCTATGATGAATAAAGTAAGATTATCAACATGGCCATTTGATGTCAAAATATACTGCATGACCATGTACAAGTCAACATATAAATGCAGAAGATCTAGGCTGACCAATTTTATTACACTGTATCTTGGGTAAAGATAAGAATGAGAGTACTTTTGAGTGTGACCCCTTGAGTTCTTGATTCAATTTTTGTTGACCCATGGAAGCCCTGGTAGGAAGGATACTTAAATCTGAGTCACATCCTCCTGGATTTGAGGATTAACTGTTACTCTTAGTGAAGTATTTTCAGACTTTTTGTTTGAGGTAAGAAGATCAACATGATCGTGTCCAGACATGGCCAAAATATACTGCATATGACCATGTGTTAGACAAATATGTGGCTAAACAATAATAACATGAACTCACTTGAAAAATGAGGGTTATGGTTCATCAGGTCTGAGTTTTGTCTTACTGTTAATTCCGTGCAGCATTAGAGAAATAAATTCTGTCTAATGTTGCATCACGTTTTTCATGTATCCTAGTCTATGTTAATTGTTTTTTATATGAATTTTTTAATATTTTATAATTAGCTGTCACCACATTTCTGGAGACTTGTAATTATACAACACAAATTTCCCTTTTGGGACAATAAAGATTATCTTATCTTATCTTACCCTCAAATGCCTGAAGCTTTGTGTTTTACCCACAGAAGCCCTTTGATTTAGTCAGCTTTTTGATACAGGAACAAAAGGTACCAGGTATATTTGTCACTGATTTGAAAAGACTTCAGTTATCAGTCTCACCATTAATCTAATTAGACAACTACTCACGGCAGGTCTCCACATGGGTTTCTCTATCTTCATCGAGAGAGGCATGTTGCTACCCACAAGGCCAGTGGGCATGCCCAGTAGATCCTTCCTGCAGACTGCCTTCTTGTGTTTACGGAGACGTGACTTGGTGCGTGGTCTCGATGCCTGGAGTCCCTTAGTCTGCAGGAACACTGGCTGGATCAGCAGGACTCCCGTGTCCAGCAAAACCTCATTGAACCTGGAGAAGAGTTTAACAGCCTTGGATAAGTTGGGACAGGTTCAGATATTAAAATCCTCTCTGATTTTGCTGCTCTGATCTGTCATCTATGATAAAGCTGTCATTTTTTTGCATAACAAAGCCTTAACAGCTTAACAGCAATAGATAAAGAATACTAGTATTTGACATTTCTAGTTGAATATGCTTAATATCTCATTGATTGATCAAAGAAGGAATAATATTTTCAAGAGTTGTGTTGGCACAATTCCAAAAACCAAATTCTACTTCAAGAAATGAGATATACCGGTATATATATATGGTATTTAACACTGAAACATTATGATAAAAACTTTTTTCATACATTTGGCATTTGTCAAAAGCATTTCTTCTGACTTTGGCTAAAGGGAAAATCCCTTTCGTCAATAAGTTGAGTGTCAGGGGTCCTGGTTTTGAATTTGGTTGAAATTAGAACTCATATTCCTGATTCAAACAAAAAGTATGGGAAAGAAGTTTTATATTACATACAGAGTCCAGATCTCTGTGAAGATGTTCCTCCTCTCGGCCTCCAGACGCTCCATGTTCTGATGGTGGACGCTCAGCCCCTTCTCTAGCTTGTTCTGCATCTGGTCCATGTACAACAACAGGTCCGACCTCTGACTGGACGCCATCTTCTCCTCGCGTAGTACAGTCGTTGCTTTTGCTGTAACAATTCAAAATCACTCTTGTTAATCTAGCCTAAATATGGGGCTCCAACAGGGAGGTTACATTGCTCCAACTAAGTCAAAATAAGCTTAGTTTAATATGCTCTGATCCATTGGAATCACATTTGAATAAAACTAATGAAGATAAATACTCTCATTAAATTCTCTAAAACAATGGGAGATCACTCTCAATAGTTTTTTAACTTCCACGAAAAGCAATAACTAATTTGTATTGGAATCAATCAAGAGAATATAACTCTAAATATAATCACTTCTGTCAATTTGGCAATCTCAATGCAGAATGTCTGCATTACAATAAAAAGTAGTAGTTTTCAAACATCCAGACTCCAATGGCAAACCTTTGGTTCGCATTTCATTAATAACCTATAGCTGAATTCTCAAAAAGGAAAATTCATATACAAATTGATTTAAATTCAATTAATGGACAAACATTCATGAAGATTTGTTACCATTGTTATTGTAATTGAACAACAACAAAGGCTTAAGAACCCTTATATGTTCATCTGTAACGAGATAAGTTCAACCTTAGCAATGCTCTGTATAGGTTAATGTCCGAGTAACTCTCCATTCCTAAAAAATAATGGAGCCGACGGCCCCAGGGCCTTGAGGCTCATTATTTTTAAGGAATGGAGAGTTACAAGGATATTAACCGACTTAAATTACACTCAACTTAATGCCTTTTTAAAAACATAACTTAAAATATTTTTAAAATTGAAATTGAATTGAAAAACTTGATGTAAAATACAACGATCCATTACTGAAAAATAATGGAGCGAGAGAACAATAGGATGACGTCACAAGTGTAATTTAAATTATGTTAAGTTACCTTCTGCATCCTTGACTGCGCGGTGTGCGATGTAGCGCTCGATGATGTAGCGGAACCGTTTTCGAGGGATGTCCATAGCCTGCTTCAGCAGACCTGTGGCCATCTGTCAGAATGAAAACATAGTCAGTAGAAGATACAATTTCACAAACCTGGCAAAAAACTGAGCAAATTTCAATTTGCTTTGAAGAGACATTACATGGTTTTCATGGAATTTTATGGGGCTTTGATTTGATCTCGTAACTTTTACAGATACCCCATAAAATACAACTTGTATTGATACTATTTAAAGAAGAAAAACATCAAATTGTTAATACAACCAAACAATGCCATAACAAATTCACATATTTACCTAATTTTGAGTGCACTAATGTCTGTTGAAACAGCCAGTCAATTGGACCAATGGTATTTCATTTTTCATGTCCTTGTGTAAATTTACCGGTATAGTACCGGTATATACCGGTAAACAGGAACACTGGACATCTAGATCATGTTTATGAAAATATTTACGTTACTGTTGAAAAGCTCAGATATCAAATATCAATTTTTCTCGCGAGGTTTGGTAAAAAGGGGTTGTAGATGTAAGGCAGATAATTGTGACCCCTAATAAAAATATTTATTCTAGTCTCTGCCCTTTATGTTTCATTTTTGGTAACCGGGCAACTTGTTTGCTTACCAGCAATCACAGTTAGGTATTTTTTTGCCTGTCAAAGCTTTCGTTACTGTGAGGAATAATATTCATTGACGTAACATTTAAGTTCAATATGAATTAGAGTAACTTATCAATGATAGCAATGCTTTGTATATTCAAATAATCTAAAATAAACTGGACTGGCAATATATTCTGGTTTCCGGTATTTTTGGTTGCTGTCAGTCCAGGGTACTGGCAAGTAAAATACCAGCGGGAACACTGGCTCTAGTTCTAGATAGAGTACCTGATGAAACTTTCAAGAGATATTGTTGTCATCCGGGGCTCTGTCAAGGAGCACCAAACTGTCAGATTATCAAACATAGGCTGGACACCTACCCAACCAACAAGCTGAGCCCATTGTTGCTAAACTTCAATGATAGCATCAACTGAGCATACACAGGACATTGGACAACATACATACTTAGAAAAAATCAGATCTAGTTTTAGAGTAGAGTACCTGATGCAGCTCCCTGGATATCTTGTTGTCGTCCAGTGCCCTGTCCAGCAGCGCCAGGTTCTTCCTCTGGTCTGCGATACTCATCTGCAGCTGATGCTCGTTGCTGGCTCGTCTCTGGAAATTGGAAAATTTAACAAGAATGATTACGGTAATTTTGTTGTATACTGTTGGCAGATACTCACTTGGAAAATTGTGACAAATTATTAGAATTTAGTTTCAAAGCTGGGAGACAAAGTAATCCTCCAAAAAACGTTGACAAGATCAGCACTTGTTTTAAAGCATACAACTTCAGTGCAATTCTCTTTAGGTTTATTATAAGAAATTTGTAATAGAGGGAGCACTGTACCTCCTTGAGTTCTGTCTGAATGGCGGACACCACCATGTGTTCCTTCTCCTTCACTTTCCTCTTGATGGTCTGATCAAACTCTGTGTGTCTGAAAGTTTATATGATGAAAGTTTTAATTATTGATTTTAATAAGCTGATTTATTTTAAAAAAAGATTTTTTTTAAAGACAAATACCAGAAAGATAAAAGCATGGGAAAGCCATTTCATAATTTAACTATGCTACACTGTAAGAAATAACAAAATCCATTTCATTTAATATCCAGTATATATTGATTTTGTTTTCACCTTTCATGCTAAATCAGAAATCTCATGAGATCATTTAAGTCTATCAGAAAGGAGGAAAGTGCTAAGGTGCAATTATTTTACATACCGGTATATCCTATACCTAATTCAGCAAGGTACAAGTTTTCATTTAGATATTTGATAATCTTATTCTCACTAGAGCTACAACTGTATTTAATCGATTAGAACCATAATACAAAACCATTCTGTGTGGTCCAGTCACAAGAATAAAAATTTCTGAAGCAAATCACACTTTTCACATTTTCCCCACTCCCTTACTCCCCACGGGAATACGCACAAAAGCACTTATCGGGACTTGAATTCCTCAAGTACCGAACAGCGAGTAGGAAAATAATGTGAAAACAGTGAATAAAGGACAACAATGTGCTAAAGATATGTAAACCAAGACTATCAATAACTGAGAGCTTTAGTGCTACAAGTGAAGAAGCAAGAAGAACTCACAGCCCATCCATCTCCTGCTTCTGTTCCGAGTACATCTTCCACACCAGCTTGTAGCGGTCCAACAGACCCACGTACTTGTTCTCCTGCAGGTACATGGTGGCAGATTCATTACATCAATCTTAGATAAATTTGTATCAAATATAGAGTGTATTTTAAGTTTCCATGTCATACTATGTATACAACAATGACTGCCTAAATATTAGTATTTCATGAGCGACAGCGAGGGGTATAGTGATATAAAGATACAAATGTCGCAAATGTAGTATCTCATGGACATGTATATCATATTCTGTTTACTTCTGTAGTCTTGAAATTAAAGAAATACTTAAAATCTTCTACCCAGTATGGCACTTGTAGAATGCAATTTAATAGGTGAAGCATGATACTAAAACTGAATTTTTTTTCATTAAAAATATTAACTCTGATATTTCTGCCCTCTTGGTAATAAAAGAAAATTACTAAACAAGAAACAGTGAACCACATCATCACCAGCTTCCCTTTTATTAATATACTGAGATTTCTTGATCTAACTCTGATAACTGTTGTCAAGCAATGGTCAATATTAGAAATAGACTCTCTTGCCAAGGTCAATATGTTTGAAAATAAAGTTTCACACTTGCATGTTGTGATATTTGTTCTAACCATCCTGGACAACCCTAAAATAGCATATATTCATAGCAGAAAAACAACAATAATTCATAAGCAATGAAAAGTCCTTATAATTAATCCTTGTGATGTGGATGGCTATTGGACCTCAATAACAATAAAAGATTTCGATTTTCAAAACTCTTTTAGCCCTAACAAGACGCAAAGCAGGTTGATATATCAAAGATCTAGGCTCGAATTCATTATATCAACAACAAAAATAACTTACAAACATCAGTAATAATGTGTCTCCTACTTTCAGTTTTCATCTATGTTTGAACCTTATTTTGTAAAAATATCATAAAGAAATCCAAGTGATATCTAAATGCAGGAAGTAAAACATTACCCTACAATACACAATTGAATAGAAATATACTCACTGTCTTCACAAACTAACAAGTCTCAATTACAATCAACTATATTCCACATTACAATGAACAATATTTCTCTTTGCATCACACTGCATGCACTTCGTTTGGACTTGCATGATTCTTAATCTCCGGTAATCTTCAGAGATTTATCCAACTTAAGATAATCTTTTAATATCCATTGCTAAGAATAGATTGTCCCTAAAATTAGTACTATTGAGGTATGACATAGACAAATTGAATGATTGATAAATGTCATCACTGATCGGCACAATTTTTCTATCACAGCCAATGAGGATTTGCAAACAAGGTAAACAAAATGTATTTCTTTGTAAAACAGTTTGGAATATATGAAATGTGTAAGCTTTTCACGATGATATCCTTATATTGACAGAGTGAAAAAGGAATATGATTATTATGACATGTGTTACATATGTGGGGAGAGCTGCAGAATGATAATGAAAAGTTGATGCCAGATTTTATGGTACATGTAACCTCTTAGGAGAGAGAATGGGTAATATGGGAAAATGTAACATGCCTTAGCTTCGTCACAGGGAGACAATAATATGCATTAAGTTTATCTATTTCATTTTGTTGTTAAACGCACAAATCTAATGAAGGGGTAAGTACAAGAATTTAAGGGAGTCAACAACCTAGCTTGTGAAACCTAATTGACCATCTTAATGAGAGCGTCCAGACGGGGGGTCACAGGACACAAACTTGGTACTGGTTGTCAGTTGTAAGTGGTTCATAACCAAACGGTTTCGTCCCTATCGAGCATTTATGACTCTTTTGGGGCCCTGCTAATAAAACTCTGGAAGTTAAAAATTCAGGTTGCAGACCCCCTTTAACTAGGTTAGCGAAAATAGTGAAAATCTGGCAATAGCGTTTATGCCTAAATAATAATGCGGTACCTAGGCAATAGTGAGGCATTAGAGCAGGCATAAGCGCTATATATTTGTCCAATGGAATGTCATGTTTTGGACGACAAAGAAAGTGTATCACTCACAAACTGTGCGACCATGCCCTGAAGCTTCTTGATATTCTGTTTTTCCTTCCTCCGAGACCCGCTCACTCTCTTCACCGGACTCCGCACAGCTGTCCTGATAGTGGACGGCTGACTGATCTCCTCCATACGCTCCTGTTGCAAGGGAGATAACTCTGATCAGTAACAGATCTAGGTCATATCATTTATATGTTTTGAGACAGATTGGATGGTTAGTAATTGATAATGTGATAACATTTACATGTTTTCAGACAGATTGGATGGTTTATTAATCAATAAATGGGTTTTCAGCATATAAAACAATTCATATCTGTCATGTATTCACGTTATGAAGGTCAGATGGCACTTAATTGATAACTGATGAAGAAGTAAGCCCACTATATTTATTACGGCATTTTGTACAAGTACACGATATGTGATGACGTATTACGTCACTGATATGGGGGGATGCTTTTTATAGATAGATGTTGACATTAAGGATATCACAATATCAATTAACAACCAGAATCTGTTGGAAAAAAACAGAATCTTAGAATAAAATATCTTGAATGAATACAAGGTGAAAGGTACCCCTTAGATTTAATCAAATCCCAAAATAGATCCTGATAGACTAATAGAGTCATGTGTGTACAGTACCTCCATCTGTTTGTAGACCTGAGCCTGTGAGACCGGCGGGTTGTTGCCGATCCCTCCCGACTTCTGCATCACCTTCATCGCCAGGAGCGTATGGTTCATCACCACCTCCATACTGTGCAGATCTGGGGAGAAATAACATACACCTTTAATTCATTTAAACTCATGAATAGCAACATGTACAGCTCTGAGGTGAATTAAACACATACAGCTCTTGGAATTAAATGAAATTCATCACAAAGAAACAACTTTGACATTTTCTCCCAACAGAGGCAGCTCAAGTCATGGAATGTTGATAGAGCCTCTGTTCTTATTAGACCAAATACGGAGGTTCTGGCAGTTTCCCCTGGAAAAATTGCACCACAATCCATTTGAATTTTTTAAGCAAATGACAAGGCTTTGCATATGGAAAGAGTGGTTCATATCAATGCCTTTGCCATGATTCAGTAGCCAAAATGATGATTTAAGAACAGCGTCACTGATTGCACAACTAACTTTGATTGCCTCCAATCAGGCATCTCCCATTCTATCCCACAAACTAGACTAATAAGAACAACGCTCTTCCAACATTTCATGACTTGATCTTGGCATTTTGGTGGAGAATTCAACTCTGAGGGATAAATAATTGCTTTCACATAATGTCAGTGTCCTCAAACCAATGCTTTGAACTACCCCATTAGCATATTAAGTACGCTTGTCTGCAAGCACAAAAGGTAATGATTGGTATCTTTAAACAGTTACGTGTACTTGGAAACATAAATATAAATTCATATTTTAAAATATTTGATGCTAAAATTCAGCCAATATTGACGTATGGAGCTGAAATCTGGGGCTTAAATTATTACAACGACATTGAAAGAGTGCATCTGAAAGCATGTAAAAGATTTCTAGGTGTTAAATGTAGTACGACGAATGCAATGGTGTATGGAGAATGTGGTAGATACCCGATACAGCTGTTTTCAAATATCAAAGTGATAAAGTATTGGTTAAAGTTACTGAAGATGCCCCCATATAGATTGCCAAAGAAATGTTATAATATGATGATGTTATATGATAAGACTGGATACACAAATTGGGTTACTTCTGTAAGAAAATTCTTGTTTTCAAAAGGTTTTGGTTTTGTGTGGTTAGACCAGAATGTTGATTCGAATGATAAATTTATTTTTCAATTAACAAGACGATTAAAAGATATATATTTACAAGAGTGGCTTGAAAAGATATCACTTTCCAGTAAATGTTTGTACTATAAGATGTTTAAATGTACTCTTGAATCTGAAATCTATTTTTCATGTGTTAATGTAAAGAAATTTAGGATAGCATTAACTAGACTAAGATGTTCTTCGCACGATCTATTCATCGAAAGTGGAAGATTCAAATCAATCCTAAGAGACAATAGAATTTGCAAATTATGTAATTTGATCCAAATAGAAGATGAATATCACTTCGTTTTAATTTGCCCTGTTTATAATTCCCTGAGAAAGTTGTATATCAAATCTTATTATTCTGTACATCCAAATCTTTTTAAATTTGCAGAATTGTTAAATAACCAAAACTATACAGTTATCCAAAACCTGTCCATGTTTGTGTATTATGCCATGTTATTTCGATCAGAATATATCTCAAACCACAGTATAAGTTACACTTAAATTTTGTCATATGCTTGTAAAGGACTTGTGCGTGTAAATATTATTATATAAATGTATTGTACTACAGGCCTGTGGCCTTTCAGTACCGGAAATAAATTGAATTGAATAGTCATGTATTATTTTTATCTTTAATTGAAGGTCACTCTTCAAGGAAAATCTTTTCTGCAATCCCCCCCACCCTTGGGTGGATACATCACATGAAGCTATGAGGCACTTAAAGTAAAGTCACTCCTAAACTCTAAACAATCAATTTGATGGACTGGACACATGCGTTGAAAATTCCAATAACATTGGCTCATACTGATGTCCAAATTATCCTCACACATCCTCGGTTCATCAGAATAGTGTGATCTTAATTAAGCTGCACAAAATTCTGTTGTTTTAGAATACTACTGTAAGCTTCCTACTTACTAAAATTGTCAAGTATTAGTTAGGGAGAGGGTTTTATATGTATACATGCTTTTAGAATTCAGAGATGTTTAGAGGTAGCTCTTGATGCTTATCAGGGGGATAACTGCATACAGAAAATATGGTTTGATTTTGATTTTTGCACAATAGTGTTGATTATTTTACAACTTACAGTCCACAGCATTCCCAGCCATGTATAAGAGGACATCTTTAGGATCCTGGCCAACCTAGTGTAGAGAGGGAAATAATGTGCATAGATAGAAGGAGGAACAGATAGAAGACAGTGATAATAATTGTATATTAATACATAAAAAAAGATGCAGACAAAGGGATAGAAAGATAAATTATAGATATGCAGAGATATGGAATAAATGAACATGCACAGAGATAGAAAGTTTTACAAATTGAAGTAACGATAAACATACAAGAAGAAATTAAACATGCATTTTGAAAGAAGGATTTACCAATGGAAGAAAAGAAATAACATGCAAAAAGGAAAAAGAAAAGAAAGGTGGAAAGGGAAACTGCTATCATATAAAGTAAGAGGGATTGACGCATCTTATCACAATAAAACGTAACCTCATCAGTTTTGCAGCTGTTTTAAACCATTACTTCTTTATGAAAAGCAATGCACATACGTTTTCCTGGGCTAGTTTAGGTAGCTGCTGCAGCTGTCTGGCGGGATCTCCATATCCTTCTTTCTCAAGCGCTACGGCAATCTGGTCTCGGAAGTGGACGATGGCGCGGAGGACTCGCATACAGTCCTTCAGGATGCCCTGTATCTGATCCTTGTGACCTTGCTCCATTCTCCGGATGTTAGCATCATTCCTGTAATAAGGATTGGGTATTAAATGCATATAACACAAACTAAAAACAAGCAGGTCATGCATGGAGCAATAGTAAAAAATCAGCTCCTTCTACTAGACATTGTTGTTGATCCAGAGTCAACTTTCCGATGATATCTCAACGTGACATGGAGATACTGTCGGAACATGGATAATCCAGAATGTCCACTAGATAACTTCATTGATTCTGCTTTACATTTGAGGAATAACCTATTCTGCTTCTTGAGGAAGGGGATGGGGAAAAGGGGAATCAGACTATGTTCAATGAGAGTCCAATTATATAAATGGATCGAGGATACCCCTAACTGATTTTGTCAAGTATATAAGCGAAGAAGCCATCACATGTCTGACAATCTACGATTAGTTGGTGCTTCCTTCATTCCATGTACTTTGACTTAACATTTATATAAAAACAAACATTTCACCACTTTCAGGAACGGTAAATAGTTCCCGTCCCAACATTTAATTTTTAAAACATTGCAGATAAAATGTTTATCAAAAGAAAAGGATATCAAAACAGATTAAAAAGCAATATTATGAAACAAATGTCTTGCAGAAATTACAGATATGATAGCGTCAGCTTATCAATTACGGGTGGTGTCCGAACTAGGTCAGTTTTCCCTAGAAGTCAAGCTGCACACACCTGTTCTGCTCCTTCTTGAGGTGTTCCTTGAGCTTGTCCACCTCCACCAGGAAGTCCTTCTTCATCCCGGTCAGCAGTGTCTTGTAGTACCCCGCCGAGGGGTCAGAGTTCATCTCGGGAGGTGGTGCCTGTATCATGATAGTCAGTATTTATACATAAATGTTAAGGTACTCAGCAACCTTATTGCAAAGAAATGATCATTATTTTCATTTTGATATTTCGTAAATTCCATTTGAATTACAATTACAGATTTTATAAAAGTCAATGTTCAAATCATTGACTTTCTTATAAATGCTAGTCGACTGTATAAAGATTTTATTATGAGAAAAGTTTTCTATTATATATGGTGAATTAATTTAAGATACAGAAGGCAAAGATGCAGTGTATTTTACGAGAGCTTCAACCAGTACCTGGTATCCGAGGTTATATTCAATAGTCATGAGAAAGTGAATTGGATCAACTTTGATAACCTTTGGCAGAACATGTGACCCCAACAAAAGTGGAGTGCAAATTTAAGCTACCAGCATGCACTAGAACACATATGAAATTGTTGACATATTACCGCGGCAGGAATCTCGACTTTGGGTTCTGGAGGACGCTCCTGAATGACAGGTGCTTGTCTGGTTTCCAAACTCTCCTTCAGGAATTCAACTCGTCCTGTAGACATAATTATTGAAAAACGTATTTTTTCAAATGATTGGTGGTTTAAATGGATGCAGCATTTATTGAAAGAGGTTATCTGGAAGACCTTGCTTTATAGGTGAATCTGTTCAAAGCAAGAGGTCAAAATGTTTGTAGACAAGTTATGTTTGTGAAACACTGATTCCCAGGGATGTCAAATTCAAATTAACAAACTTGTTACGCCCAGTAATCTGTTTCAACTTGGTTGTGTTATAATCACGTACTAATGGCATTATATGCATCAATTGAAATGCCCCCTTGAATTTTGTTTCCACAATAAATACCCCAATAGGACTGTATCTTCAATAAAGTTTTACTGGAGAACCGCGTGAATAGTATCCTTTGAATGTCATGAAAGTGTTGGTAACCAACCAAAACAAAGTCAAGTTTGGTTCCTGCTTACAAACAAGCCCTTATTTCACAAATCCCCCATCTAACATCGAGTTATGATAACCATAAGGGTGTTTTCACATCTTAAACTGGTAGATCCAGGAACTTTATAGGAGGGTTGAAAAGGAGGTTTATCCCTAGAGGGCAACCTAATACACAGCAAGTCCCCTCTCCCTCAAACAAGTCCCAAACAATTCATGAAAATTGAGTCCATACAACCCTGACATCCTTACTTAATCAAGTATTACTGGAAAGCTGTGGGAATGGTATTTGCTTGCACATCATGAAAGTGTCTCCATGGTAACCTGACAAACCCAAAAGTCAAGTTTGACACCTGTAAAATAAGGGTTAAAAAGGACCGGGTCTTCCCTGGGAGGCAACCCAATACAACAACCCCCCTCTCCCTCAAACAAGTCCCCAACCATGTCACTGCATCTGACTTACTCATCCATAAATGAAACCCATCTTCTTTCTAAGACCCCCTCCCCCCAAACCCCCTCTCCCTGAAACAAGTCCCCCACAATGTCACTGCATCTGACTTACTCTGTTCCTTCT
Organism: Steromphala cineraria; assembly: GCA_916613615.1. NCBI lineage: Eukaryota > Metazoa > Mollusca > Gastropoda > Trochida > Trochidae > Steromphala > Steromphala cineraria. Next base: position 14,029,139 of record OU744729.1, read on the forward strand.
CCAGAAGTTCCTCCAGTTCATCAATACGGGTTGTCAGGTTGTGCACTATCATCTGTCGGGTTCATTCATCATGATTGGTCAAATATATTCGTATAACATTTTACATGGTTATAAACATTTGTGAATCGAACACAAACATAAATGTCAAGGTAGAGGAAAACATTTGTTGAATATTTAATAAATACGTTTAAATTACCATTTCAAATGACCAATTCTCGGGAGTCTCTAAGTTTGACATTGTTGACAAAAGATAGTCACAAATATTCCTAGATCTAAAGGTAACGCTTTTCAGCCAATTCTAACATTGTGATTACATTACAATTAAAATTTTACTGATGACAAATTCTGTAAAAACAAATTTTTATGGTAATTAAAGAAAATAAATCTGATTTGAAACAGAAGAAGGTTAAGCTGCTGTGACCAAGTGTTCAGAATATTTGCCTGCCCACCAGCTATGGATGGTTTATTTTGGAAAGGACAACTATTTTCAGTGTTGTTCCTAGAGGGGGGTCCTGGGAAAACTTGCCCACCCTTTTGGCTTGGTGTCCCCTGAGTAGATAGATAAGGGGGTTTCTGGCTCACGGGAAATTTTTAATGTATTGCTAATGTATGAAATACATTAAACAACACATTTTTAGACACACATATTTTTTAATGTATAAAATACATTAAAAATACTGTAAAAATGTAAAAAAAAGGGAGTTATAAGCCAAAACGTATTTTTAATGTACATCTCGCCGGGGTCAAAATACCCTAATTATTGTGGACAGTATCCGATGGCACGATTAATAGTTCTTCTTTAACAAAGTCTCTCAGTTGTAAAATACAAATATGGTGGGAAGTTTTAGCCCACGATCTTTACGGACACATAATTTGGGCCGGAAGTTGGACCGCTTTGGTCTCATGGGCGCCGACAGTGGAGGTACCAAAGTATATGAATTTGGTTGCTCAAGGTGAGTTTTTACCTCAATGACGCGAGTGAAACTAGGTAAAGAAAGGGCCGGCGTATTTCCTGTAGACATCTTGACCATAGAAGGCAGGGGAATAAAATATTAGTAAGACAGGATTGGCCTTACTACGGCAAAGGGGCAAGTGGTTATTGCTTAGAGTTACTAGTTTCGTCCATTGATCTGGACGCGTCAGAAGCAATGATTCTGTCTCTCCTTATATATACTCTTTTGGTAAGTCACGTGACCCCTCAGTTGATCATCTAGGAACAACACTGATGTTTGACCAGTGCTAGACCCACCCTGTAGTTGCTTATCTCCTGTTGCAGTAGTGATACCTGCTCCATTGTCTTAGACATCACTGAAACACATATAGATATAAGGTTATCACAGAGACAATGACTTACCTGTACAAGAATAAAGTTTAACAATAAAAATATAACTCCATATTTCCACAAAGCAATAGAAAGATATTTCAAGAGTCCAAAAGCCTGGATATTTTATTAAAAATAGTCATTCATTAACAAAAAGTCAAATTTTAGCATTGAAATAATAATTATTAATATGTCAATTTTCTTGACTCACAACAAAAGGAATGAAAAAAGATTGGACACTAGCTTGAAAATTTATGAGAAATAACACTAAATAAATTAAAGCTTGTTGAATATATACTCTGAAACATAGTTTTTTACTTGAAACAAATTATACAAGCGAAAATAATTTTCTAAGATTATTTTAAGTCAAAATATAGTCTGATTAACAAAGTTGTATTCATTCTTTATTCTACACAGACTTATCTTAGCTACAAAAGCAAAAAGCATCATAAGTGTGAATTTAACTAAAACCAAAATATCTTGAGTACATACAAAGCTTGCCATTCTGTGACTCTCACCATAATAAAGATAGGTAGTAGATACCTATTACCTCCCTTTGAAAACAAAGTTGTTTCCCTTTACCATTTTCAAGTAAAATAAAGACATAGAATCTGTAGCACTCACACAGCTTGGAGCTCTCTGACTCCCTGGGGGGAGGGGGTGTGGGGGGTCTAGGAGGTGTGGGGGGTCGGGGAGGGGGAGGGGGAGGCTTGCTGAGCTCCGCCTTCATCTCCTTCACCTGCCCCTCCATCTGTTGCAACTGCCCCGACAACTTCGTGTTCGTCTCCATTGTCAACGACTGCAACATAGCAGTAAGAGGTTTACATCTTCAGTTTACAATAAGAAATCCTATATGTCACAACAGATATCATTATTTGTGTCTCTTGTCTTACTATGGTTAGTCTCCATCTTCAACATTTCAGTGAGAGGTTTACATTTACAACAAGTGTTTGCCACTAACATGGCAATGTCCCCCGCCGCTTATACTGAATTCATTGTTGAGATATTATAATTTGGTAGATAGCATGCTCTCTATACATATTAAATAAATAATATAAAGTAGACATAGTTATAATGACTGAAATATCTGATAGTACACATTCAATAAGAGCTGTGGTGATTTGAAAATGTGTAACCATTCATAAGATATCAAGTTTACAAGAGTTTCAAAAGTGGTCAAAGTGCCTTAGTGACCTTGAATAAAAGGTTTAGGTCACAATAATCACTTGGTGTCTGCATTATCCCGTCATGTAAGCTGACTACAAATTTGAAGACAGTGAGTGAAATTGTTCGCGTTAACAAGAGCTTGAAAAGTGGTCAAAGTGCCGTAGTGACCTTGAAAATAAGGTCAAGGTCACTATTATCGACTGGTGTCTGCGTATTCCCATCATTTAGGGCGACACCAAATTTGAAGACTGTGTGAAATGGTTCACAAGATATCGCGTTAACAAGAGCTGTAGTGACCTTGAAAATAAGGTCAAGGTCACTGTTATCGACTGATGTCTGCATATTCCCGACATGTAGGTTGACACTAAATTTGAAGACTCTGAGTGAAATGGTTCATGAGATATCGCGTTAACAAGAGCTTGAAAAGCGGTCAAAGTGCCGTAGTGACCTTGAAAATAAGGTCAAGGTCACCATTATTGACTGGTGTCTGCGTATTCCCATCATGTAGGTTGACACCAAATTTGAAGACTCTGAGTGAAATGGTTCATGAGATATCGCGTTAACAAGAGCTTGAAAAGCGGTCAAAGTGCCTTAGTGACCTTGAAAATAAGGTCAAGGTCACCATTATCGACTGGTGTCTGCGTATTCCCATCATGTAGGTTGACACCAAATTTGAAGACTCTGAGTGAAATGGTTCATGAGATATAGCGTTAACAAGAGCCCGGACGTACGGACGGACGCCGCTGAATACAATGTCCCCTGTTCCGCGTTGCGGCGGGGGACAACAAGTAATTATTGATTATTAACAGCACTCAGGAGTATTAATTTAACTGGACATCTGGTACATCTAGACACAAACCAGTTGAGACTGCATGGCCTTTAACTCCTTCCCAAGTCGATCCACCATCCTCCGGCTTTCCTCCGCCTCCTTCGAGTACGAGTTGATCATCTCCTTCGACATCATCAGTTTCTGAAATATTCTTCTAAATTACTTATGTACAAAAAGGTAAAAACACTGATCACTAAAGAGCAAGCTACTTTCCTACATTGATCAGGTAGATAGGGTAAGCAAACCTGAATGTTAACTAGAACAAGTATTTGTCACAAAGGTGACAAGATCCCCCGCCGCAAATTGATGTTAACAACAAGAAGCAGGACGGACATACGGACGGACGTACGGAGCGGAATACTATGTCCCCCGTGAAGACTCAAGGTTAATGTGTTCATGAGATATGGCGCTAACAACATTTTCAAAACTGGTCAAAGTCTCGCCGTGACCTTGAAAATGAGGTCAAGGTCACCGAAAACTTTTCAGGTCTGCATATTCCCCAGATGAAGACTGGTACCAAGTTTGAAGATTCTAGGTTGAGCGGTTCATTAGATATCCCGCTAACAACATTTTCAAAACTGGTCAAAGTCTCGCCGTGACCTTGAAAATGAAGTCAAGGTCACCGAAAACTTTTCAGGTCTGCGTATTCCCCAGATGAAGACTGGTACCAAGTTTGAAGATTCTAGGTTGAGCGGTTCATTAGATATCCCGCTAACAACATTTTCAAAACTGTTCAAATCTTGCCGTGACCTTGAAAATGAAGTCAAGGTCACAGAAAACTTTTCAGGTCTGCGTATTCCCCAGATGAAGACTGGTACCAAGTTTGAAGATTCTAGGTTGAGCGGTTCATTAGATATCCCGCTAACAACATTTTCAAAACTGGTCAAAGTTTCGCTGTGACCTTGAAAATGAAGTCAAGGTCACCGAAAACTTTTCAGGTCTGCGTATTTCCCAGATGAAGACTGGTACCAAGTTTGAAGATTCTAGGTTGAGCGGTTCATTAGATATCGCGCTAACAACATTTTCAAAACTGGTCAAAGTCTCGCTGTGACCTTGAAAATGAAGTCAAGGTCACCGAAAACTTTTCAGGTCTGCGTATTCCCCAGATGAAGACTGGTACCAAGTTTGAAGATTCTAGGTTGAGCGGTTCATTAGATATCGCGCTAACAAGAAGCGGGACGGACGTACAGAGCTGAATACTATATCCCCCGCTTCGCGCTAAACGCGCGGCGGGGGATAAAAAAGAGCCATTGGCTCTGTAGCTCATAAGGCTTCATATTCAATCTTGCTTTAGCTTTTGGCCAATCTGGTTCTTCCCTTAGTAGGTACTCCACTATAAACTTTTAAGAGATGGTGTAAGCACTCCTTAATGATAACTTGAAAATGTTAAATAACTGAAGCTCTACTTGAAAATGTTAAATAACTGAAGCTCTTAAAGGCCACCTTATGATAGCCCATACAATAAGCTCATATAGTTTTAAGATCTTGTAGAAAAAGCCATTCAACAACATGACACTTTTCAAAAGGGTAGAATTGAAAATAAGATTGATCATGAACTCTACATTTTATGTTTTGAAAAGGTAAATGCATATATATACTGATTTCAGTTTTGATACAGAAGTGATAAGTGTTTAAATCGAAGAAGTTATTCGGAAAACATCAACATATAAATATTTTTACAGAAGACAGATAGACACTTGCTTTCCAGGATAAAACCACATCTGGCTAAGAGTTGTCATTATTGCCCAATCAAATGTTCTTAACTCACATTCTGCAGATCTTCTGCCAGTGCAGACATCTCCGCCAGTTCCGAGAGACGTTTGTCTACTGCAAGCAGGATCACTTGGTACTGCTTCTTGCCATTTCTAAGTGCTGTAATAGGAACATTTATAATTGAAGTTTCTTATAATATTGGATGTACAACCTCTTGTATGAGAGAAATGAAAGGAGAAACCCTTGCTTTGTTTTCTTGCAGTTTCTTTGCACATTAAAAAAAAGGATCTTAATCAAAACACAAATCAAATTTTGAAACAAAAAAGTCTAAGTGATCACTTCAAGGCTGGATGCAGGATTTTAGTTAAGGAGAAATGCTACCAACATGTGACAAGTACAACTATTGAAATGGTTATTTTTATTTTTATTAGAATTAGAAGGATTATTTTTTACAATGTATGTGGGCTACAACTCTGAACATTTACTTAATCTATATATACTCTCTTGGAATGGGTGTACAAACTTGCACCCCCTTATTGGTCCGCAGATGCTCTTTTCAAAACAAGTTTTAAAAGTTCAAACAGAGTCCTCATTTTTTGCAAAAAAAGGTAAAATTTTACAAAATATTTTCAAAATTTACAACTTTTACATGTTTAAGATTTAAATTTCAACAAAAAATTTAAAAGCAGTCTATATAGTGATTAGTAAGGATGGGTATCGTTCCTCATTTCTGTATTGCAATATATTCCGATACAGAAAAGCGTATTGCAATACGTATTGCAATATATTGGTACTTTTGCCGAATTTGCATGCCTTGTTCTCTAAATATGAGCGTTAGGAATGATCATCATTGCTTATCTATGAGCCGTGTTGGAAAGGGATATTTTCTAATCACTGCTTATAACCTGGATACATACTTGACTTCCCACTTTGTTAAGAACTTCCGTAAAATCTGTTTTATTTGGTTGTGTTTTTGGGCAATTCCGATGGAAATTGTTCCTTTTAAAAAATTGATATATTGGATATTTTCAGAAGTGTGACCGATTTGTATCACGCTTTTCCTATATTGCAATATTCCGATAAATCGATAATACTGCGCATCACTAGTGATTAGGTAGATATTTAGGGAATGGGTGCTTATTGTAATCTCACCAGCCTTGATGGGGGCAGCCTTGAGCCACTTCTGTGCATCATCAAACACCGTGATTATACTAGCTATAGCCTGGTCCCACTTGGCTTTGCTTGTCAACATCGTCTTCTCTGAAAAATATCGATAGATCGTCAATTGATTAATATTTTGAAAAATATATTTTGATATTTGAAATAGTATTGAATTATGAACTATTATGAACTTTTGTGAACGGACGATCAATTCCTTTCAATTAAAATTATAAGATTGTTTGTAAAAAAATATATATATGAAAACATACCATCAATGATGTGAATCTTTTCAACCTTTCCCTTGTTTGAACTGAAATCAAATTACAAATTAAATTACAAACAATGAAAACAGTTCAAAGCCATGAGATAAACAATTATCATTAACCATTAGGAATTTAATGGTGTACTGCATTTGTTAATCTCCATTAAAAGAATAGTGAAGAGATGTTACGATTACATTTCTTAAACTTGTAAATAAGCAAAGGGAGATAACTCAAACCATCAAAATTTTAAACATCCAAATCAAATATGTCATATTCAGCTCTTCAAAAGCAGTTGTCAATGTGGCTTGTTAAAAATAAAACATTTTGCTAATTTTACAAGAAATTTGAATGAATTAATGATAACATTCAAATGTATTTTATTTTCCTTCAATTACATTTGTAAGATTTAATTTTTGAATGAGAGTTGTCTTGACACTTACGAGTTAATCAAGCGCCGAGACACTTCTATGAGTTTCTTTCCAACTTCAGAGATCCTTGTTGTACAGTTTGTGAGGGCTTCAAGGGAGTATCTGTCAATTGGAAATACAAACATATCGTCAAAATTTAAAATGTTTTTCTTGAGAAAATCATGATTTGCAGTCATTTTCAACACCTTGATAAATATACAAACATTTCATAACAATTGGTCTATATATTGGAAGTTCTCTTTGCGATATGAGAAAGATTAAGAAACCTTGGCTTAACACTAACAAGGTCAACTTTGACAGTCTTTTATCCTGGTATTCAAGACTTTAAAACCTAGTTTTTACAATTTTGAAATTCCATATCTGCTATACCCTTCAGTTTTGATCAAACTGATACTGTTGAAAATGGTACGGGACATTTAAATGAGGGAATGACTTGGTATAAGAGCAGCCAACATTTATTAAAATCTAAAATTTAGAACTTTTCAAAGGATGTGATGTCATTTCCATTAGGGGTGACTTTTGACCCTAAAAGAGAGTATTGCGTCTATTGCGATAGTTTATCAATAAAGGAAAGGCAGATTTTGCTGTTTTGTTTGGGATGCTTTCAAACTCGGCAGCACTTGTCGAAGTCGTTATATTAAATTAGCAACCAAAAGGTTGTTTAGCTCTCAGTTTTCTGTTTAATTAACTCATTCATTGATTCATTCACTTCATGTGTCATCGAGAAGGTAAATGGCTTTAAGGTAGGCTAAAGAAATGTATATGAGGAAGTAGTGGAAATGTAGAGATTAAATGAAATGAAAGGGTTGTCATGTTATGTGTAGGTATGAGTATTTTATGAATGCTTCAAATAGTGTTACTTATCTCCCTCGTACTGTTATAAGTTTGAGGTCTCATTGTTAGATTACAAACACACTTAGATCTTTCTGTGACACACATAGAACAAAACCAACAAATATACCTGTGGACCTTGTGCTAGTGATAAACCAGAAGGGAATGGGTTATGTGAAGGGGGTATTTGGAGGGTTTGAAAACAAATTAGAGAAAAAAATATTTATATAAATGAAAATATTCATCAACTTAAAATTGATACAATTGAATACAATTTACTATCCAACAAGAAAATGAAGTAAGTAACTGTTTTAGAGTCATCAAAAAGGTCGGAAGGACAATGTTTATGAAAGCAAATTTCCGGAATGAAGTTATAACAGATTTTATTAAATAAAACATTGTTTTGGGAACAAAAAGAAGTAATGAAAATTTGTTGTAAATAAAACAAATCAAATTATAAATGACAAAAACAACTCAAGAAAAATCAACAAAATGAGAAATAAAGGTTGATAATAGATGATCAAATCGATAGTCATTAATTCCATAACTGAAACAAAATCAAGCAAAAGAATAAAGTAACTGAATAAAAAGAGATCAAACAAACAAAGACAACTGTTTTGTAAGACTAAAAACAATAAACAAGAGAGTACATGATTTTCTTGTGTCCGAGGGTGTTCTGAAATTCCTCTTCTTCCATCTGTTCCTCACTTACAAGGTCTTCTTCCTGTATGACCCATCATTTACTTCAAGCCCATCAACAATTTAATCATAGAATAATTATTATCAATTTGTTGTATTTCTATTGCAATTGAAGTGCATTTACTTCTTAAAGAAAGATCTTCCTAACAAGTCTTTTCTACCTGTGAAAATACAAACATTTCTCCTCATTCAATGCAGTAAACATGGTATTTGTCCAGTCTAAGTAAACCTAGCCTCAATATTATCCGTTTCACTCCTATACTGAGTCTAGAAAGGTCTAATAGATGGTCGCGTCAGCCGACCTTTCTGCGACCTATGACCCTCCAACGTTATACGTGCGAAGCTGAGTTCTGATTGGTCAATTCGATACGTGGGCTGACGCGATCCTCTACTATGCCTTTCTAGACTCAGTATAGGAGTGAAATGGATAATATTGAGTCACGGTTTACTTAGACTGGGTATTTGTCAAGAAAGGACAAATATTCTCTAATTAATCCGAACCAGCGTTCCTTTTGCTGAATTTTAAGCTTCTTGCTTGTAGGGATTGGTATTTTGAAAACTGCCTTAGGTAGGCAGATCTCTCCATAAGAGTTTTTGATCATCCACTTAATACAATATCATCAATGTCTTCTTCAACTATCCAAGATATTCCTGTTCAACTCATACCAGTTCCTTCTGCTGAGCCTGTATCCACTTGTTGACGTCCGTCATGAGAACCATCCTCTGATGACAGTCCTCGATGTGCTCCCGCAGTGTGTAGATCAGCTCGTTACGGAACTTCATCTAGGGGCGATCAAACGAAAATGATAGTCTATATCACATATTCCATTCGCTGGAATCATCAAATTGCACACATTTTATCACTACCCCGGATGAATTGTAGTTTTGATGCCCCTAATTAGCCTTTTGCAAGATGTAATTGGTTCATAATTCCCTTGTCTAAGGTACCCATTTGTACAGCAGGATAGACTGAGTGCAATGTGAATGAGGTGTCTTGCCCAAGGTCACACAAATTCTAAGTGACTTAAACAGGATTTGAGCCTCTCAGCCAGCATGCTACCCTCTAAACCACTGTGGCCTGTATATCAATTACATCTATAATATTTGATGTGCTTATCCAATTAAGATAGTTCACATAATCTGTAAAGTATTTCCATTGGTTGTCAACAGCAAAATTATCTGAATATAAAGGGCATTATTTTTAATGGTTTAGAATATATCACCTCTAAGTTTAGCCTTAAAATCATGAAGTGTCTCATTGTTCCTGTCGACATATATTTTTATTTTTATAATTTTGTTTATTTCTTAATCCCTGTTACAATTAAAAACTCAGCAGCCAGGGGACTGCAAAGTCAACAGACATTACAAACCATACCATTACAAGTTACAAGGAAGGCATATTTTAAGTACCTGTTTTGTACTGCTAAAAAGAAAGCAGGCCTTCATGCAAATAAAACAAATCCACTTACAATTTCTCTCTTTGAACGGGTATCAAAACCAGTTTTGGACTCGCTGCCATCCTGCAACATAAATATACATTGATATTCGTGAAAATCATTTCAAAAACTTAACAGAAACCATGCAATATTTTTAAAATAATTTTCTCAGCCATTATTTTCTTGATAAATAATCAGAATAATACTTTTCATCTACCTTATAGCTTGAATCTCAATGACAAACGGCTCAAGTTTGATAATGAATACAACTGGAAAGTGTTTTTACTCGTAAAAACAGATGTCTCCCCCATACACCATTTCAGCTGAATTTTGTTTTTGAAAAACTTTTTTTATCTTAGTTTTTTAAAACTCAAATGAAAATTATATTCTTATATATTATTATATAAAACGACATAAACTGTAAGTTTTGGTTACATTTGATTTTAAGAGATAATGCACAATCTTACACCGACAGGATCGAACTCAGACCCGACCGACAGTGAACCACCGTACCTGTTCGTCCTTGTTCTCTGGGTCTTCTTCAAAGATGTCTGAGTGCTCAAGTGCCTGAAAGCGTTATCAAACAAATTTGACTCAAAAAGATTAAAACATTTGTTTCTCCAATTACAATCTTTGGGATATGCACAGTCAGAAGACTCCTTTGACAATGGGCCATGTTCAGGCCTTTTAGTAATTTTCTCAATTTGAATGAGCCATTTCCTTTATATAAATATTAATAAGAAATTTTAATTGGCCGTTTGTTCATCCAATGTTCAAATAGGCCCATGGCCATGCCTTTCCTTAACCCTGGGAGCATTTATACAAGAAAGACAGTTTTAAGGTTTACTAGCAAATGTGGTATTTTGGTATTCATATGGTATCAAAGACATAGAATGTCATGCACAATACCGTGGTCAAAATCTCTTTAAGGGTTTATCTTAAATACTTAGTATCGTTTTATGAGTAAGCCAGTTTTATCAGTGTTTTATATATATTATATATATAGTTTATATAAGGGTAATGGAAATGTCTGAAACCTTATTCAAACAGAGAAAAACAAATACATTTTGTCATCAAAGATTTCTTAATACATTTCTTAAGTTCTTGGATTGAAACCTAATGCCAAATAGTTGCTACATATATTTTTCAAATTTCAGAACAGAAATCAGGCACATCATTCAACTAGAAATCTGTGCATGTGATGCACTGTGATGTCCCCTGCTAACATTTAATCCGAAAGTGAATCTACCCCCATTATGTACAAATTTCATATTGTTTCCATGGAAACCAGAAAAATAACAATTGAGAATAACCAAAGTAGCAAAAGGCACCACTCCTCCAGTAGTTTAACCACATATCAAGTCTAGTAAAAATATTTTGAATAGTTTTTAAGCTAAAGTACGGAAACATACCCTACCCCCCATATACACCTAGTTCAACTTGTTTCCATGGAAACCAGAAAAAATAAAAAATTCAGGATAACAAAAATAGCAAAAGGCACCACTCCAGTACTAAATCTAACCACATACCAAGTTTCGTTGAAAGATATTGAACGGTTTTGGAGATATGGTCCGGTAACGAAAGCATCCCCAAATATGCACTAAGTTCAAATTGTTTCCATGGAAACCAGAAAAAATAAAAAATTCAGGATAACCAAAATAGCAAAAGGCACCACTCCAGTACTAGATCTAACCACATACCAAGTTTCGTTAAAAGATATTGAACAGTTTTGGAGATATGGTCCGGTAACGAAAGCATCCCCAAATATGCACTAAGTTCAAATTGTTTCCATGGAAACCAGAAAAAATAAAAAATTCAGGATAACAAAAATAGCAAAAGGCACCACTCCAGTACTAAATCTAACCACATACCAAGTTTCTTGAAAGATATTGAACGGTTTTGGAGATATCGTCCGGTAACGAAAGCATCCCCAAATATGCACTAAGTTCAAATTGTTTCCATGGAAACCAGAAAAAATAAAAAATTCAGGATAACCAAAATAGCAAAAGGCACCACTCCAGTACTAGATCTAACCACATACCAAGTTTCGTTAAAAGATATTGAACAGTTTTGGAGATATGGTCCGGTAACGAAAGCATCCCCAAATATGCACTAAGTTCTAATTGTTTCTTTAGAAACCATAAAAAATAAAAATTCAGAATAACCAAATTAGCAAAAGGCACCACTCCAGTACTAGATCTAACCACATACCAAGTTTCGTTAAAAGATATTGAACGGTTTTGGAGATATGGTCCGGAAACGAAAGCATCCCCAAATATGCACTAAGTTCAAATTGTTTCCATGGAAACCAGAAAAAATAAAAAATTCAGGATAACCAAAATAGCAAAAGGCACCACTCCACTACTAGATCTAACCACATACCAAGTTTCGTTAAAAGATATTGAACGGTTTTGGAGATATGGTCCGGTAACGAAAGCATCCCCAAATATGCACTAAGTTCTAATTGTTTCTTTAGAAACCATAAAAAATAAAAATTCAGAATAACCAAATTAGCAAAAGGCACCACTCCAGTACTAGATCTAACCACATACCAAGTTTCGTTAAAAGATATTGAACGGTTTTGGAGATATGGTCCGGAAACGAAAGCATCCCCAAATATGCACTAAGTTCAAATTGTTTCCATGGAAACCAGAAAAAATAAAAAATTCAGGATAACCAAAATAGCAAAAGGCACCACTCCACTACTAGATCTAACCACATACCAAGTTTCGTTAAAAGATATTGAACGGTTTTGGAGATATGGTCCGGTAACGAAAGCATCCCCAAATATGCACTAAGTTCAAATTGTTTCCATGGAAACCAGAAAAAATAAACAATTCAGGATAACCAAAATAGCAAAAGGCACCACTCCAGTACTAGATCTAACCACATACCAAGTTTCGTTAAAAAATATTGAACGGTTTTGGAGATATGGTCCGGAAAGGAAAGCGTTACGGAATTACAGAACCACGGAACCACGGAATTTCGGACGGAACTGAAAACATTATGTCTCCCGGAAAGCTTTGCGGGGGACATAATTACCTCAGATTTGTTTCATCAGTATCAAGCAATAAACACATGACAACTAATCAAAACTGCACATCGCTGATAAATATGTTCTGATTTGCAAAAAGCCATGAATTCTTTGGTCTAAAAATTAAGAGCTTTCAAGTACAGAAAGTTTAATTGCTCAAAATCGATATTCTTAAAGTTTTCTTTCATCATAAACATTATCATTTGAAAACTGAACTGAAAACATCCAATTGCCTGAAGTCGAGTATAGCATTTCGATAAAATCTCCTGACATTTAAAGGCTATGACCTTTTCAGTACAAACTCAACTAACAAGAAATCATTGAATTATGGGGAAATAAAAAAAAAAATTTTTTTCTAAAGGTAACATTTTGAATAATTTATTGGTTATTCAATACAAATTACATTTGAAGGGTAAAAGTTGATAAGCCTCAAAACCTAATTTTCCGTGATTTTTATCACAAGTGGGTCGCAAGAGGCAGATCTTTCATTTTCTTATGAATTACCTCCCTTAGCTCTTACAGTTTGAGAGTTGCATCATACCTGCTTTGTGATAAGCCACCAAATTTTCAATTTTGTTGGTAAAAGTGTGACAAGCCTCAAAAATAGGGCAACAGAAAACATTTTTGTAGATGGGTTTTCTCTTCAGATATAGAAAATACTGGCAGAAGCCTACATTCTTCTTATGACGAAACATCAGAAGAATCAAAGTTAGATAGTTACAGTGTCATGACCAAATTTTTTGTGATGGGATACGGGGTTATCATGTTTTTACCCCGAAAATGACTCTTTATCATGTAAAAATTTCAAACGTGTTTTTCTCAAAAGTAGAAATGTGTGGGTTATCATAGTCTTGCCCCGGACCCTTCATTTATAGTATAAATGGCCATGAGGTGTAGAAAACATGATAGATAAAATTAACAATGTATCTACTTTGTATCAAACATAAAGATATTTTTATGTGGTGAAGCTAACTTAATCTTTCTTGCATTCTACACATGTTGTACTGTTGGCCTCACAGCCATTTATACAAAATAAATAAATGAAAAAAACCCACAAAAACATTTATAGTTTTGGTGTTATTTTTAGTTCAAAAACATCCTTAATGAAGCATATGAGGGCTGTCTTTATTCATAATGGTAGAATATTAAAGACTTTTATCAAAGTTAACATCCTATCATTATTTTTTGGTTTAATCATCATTCTTATCCTTGATTAACTAGAACAATTTGCCATGTTTAGATTCATTCTCTGCCCACAAATTACAAATACTTTCAAAATCCCCTAGTCATCGTCGAGAGTTATCAACAGATGACATATCTCAGTGGTCTCCAAATAAATAAGAATATCTACTTTAAAGTTATATCAGTGGGATAAAAAATCAAACACTTTATCTTTATCCAATCAAATATCTTTCTAAAAATCTGACTGACTATCTTGTATGAAATATGTGTGCATCCCACAGGTAAAGGAACTCCAGTCTTCTCATGAATTATTGGAAACACATGACATGCACAGTTTGAAACATTATAAGTTCTACCATTCAGACGCAGGGTCAATAGGGATATATCAGCCACTCACTTGATATTATGCGAGAAGCCGAAGGTGAGTTGCATAACACCAAGCGAGAGGCTGATATATCCCTATAACTCAGCGTCTAAATGGTATAATAAATTTATCTTATCGAATGTTTGAATAAAATGCATACAATATGAAAAGAAAAACTGCTAACTGCTTGACTACAGTTTGTTCAAAGCTACATATCGGTTTATCAAAAGTTACCTTGATGTGTTTGAGGTAACATACATTGTACATTTCAAGACACTCAATCTGCATGCTTTTTTTCATGCTCTTTATAGCGGGGTATAAATAATTTATCACTTGCTCAAGAGGGTGATATCAGTATTTATCCAGGGTCACGTGGACCAATCAGAGAGGAAGATTCTTACATGAGGTAGGATAATGTTGATTTTATAACTTATTTTGATCGCAAACAATCATAATGCTGCTTTTAAAGCCCAGAACATGCTCAACTAAAACAGAGCTAACCATGGATACCTCTAAGTGAGGGAATTGAATGATAATAATATAAGTTATACCATTCAAAGGCGGGGTACACGGGGAGATATCCGCCTCAAACTTGGTGTTATGCGACGAGCCGAAGGCGAGTTGCATAACACCAAGCGAGAGGCGGATATCTCCCCGTGTACCCCGCCTTTAAATGGTATAACAAATTTATCTTACCAATTGTTTAAACAAAACGCAAAAAGTCATTTTACTATAGTTTGTTCAAAGCTACATATCAGTTGATCAACAGTAACCAGCTTAATCATGTGTTCCAGGTAACATACATTGTACATTTCAAGGCCCTCCGTCTGCACGCTTTTTTCATGCTTTTTATGTGCCGGGGTATAATGATTTATTCCCCGCTCAAGAGATGGATATCAGTATTTATTCAGGGTCACGTGGACCAATCAGAGATCGAGATTTTTACATGAGGTAGGATAAGTGAATATATGTGCACTCACCTTTCTAACCCTGTCATTTATCGCAGCTATTTCGTTATTGATTGTTTCCTTGAGTCTCTTCTTGCGGGACTGATTGATAAGGTATATGATGTTGGTTCCTGGATGGGCAGCCATGAGGTTTGAATCAGAGAGTTTGCGAGCACCTCCGAAAGGATAACTCAAGGGGTCCTCGTCGGTCGGTACAGGAGGATACTGGTTCTCATATGATGCTGTCCTGGCAGGAGGCGGACCCATGAGGAGGTTCCATCCCTTAGAGAGATCCTTCTGACCACGGGACTTCACCATCTGCCATCTTCTTGAAGAATCGTTTCCTGGGAATGCCTTTACTGGGGTGCTACGATTTAAAGCTGGAGATTTTGTAGGACTGCTCTTCTCCGAAGTCCTGTCGGGAGTTTTGAATGGAGGTATTTGATTCTCTCTTGTATCCCTTTCATTTTGGTTGACAGTTGGTTTCGGTGTGGTCTTCTGCTCAGGAGAGCTATGCCGTCTGCTCTTCTGAGGTGGTTTGTTGACAAGTTTCCTGTCGTGAGAAACTGAAACACTTCTTATTTTGGTTTGGGTCCCAGAGGCTTCTGCAGCTTTCTTCCTCTCCTTGATCAGTTTGTCCCCAATGGTAGCAAGTCGTTTCTTCCTCTTCTGCTCAGGTGGCTTTGATGGCTTTTCTTCCACCTTGTCCGATTGTTGCACATTAAAGCGCAACTTCTTGGTCACTTTCTCTGCAAAAAAAAGATAGATTGAGATGATGATACCACCAATTTTTTGATAAAGTAAATCTTAAACTGTTTTTGACTTGCCTTGGCATGATAAAAAGTTTGGTTGATTCTGCCTCTGCATCTTAAGCGGATCCTTATGTTATTATTATCCCTATAAAAGCTTTTATCAAAAGGATGTCAAGTGCCTGCAGATAAATCTTGTAAGAGCCAGAATGCTTTTGCCAAAGACTTCTCAAATTGATCTTTACTTTAAGATAAAAGATAGTGAATGAAATAACTACCGGTGAGTCCAAAGTCAAATACCCATATGCAAATGATTTTGGCTATAGAAAGACTTGAACTTGAAACCTGTGTTCTACTAAATGCTTAACCTAACGGAGGTGACTTTGTTTGTCCTCTTAAACATATGACTTGAGTGATGAAAGCCTGATTTTATGGGTGATTCTTTATTATAATAGGGCTAGGAGAGAGATCTAGAAATGAAAACCTGTGATAAATACACTTATGAATAGAATAGTTTATTCTTTGTTGTGACAATACTAAGCATGCTCAAAGCGCACAGATTGTATCATTACCCTGAAGGAATAGTACTTACAATACCACTGTTCATTGCTTTGGATGACTGAATAGGTCCATACATTTGTGTGTTCAGGTACCCATTTGAACAGCTGGGTAGAGAAAGTGCAGTGTGGATGAAGTGCCTTGCCCAGGGACACAACACAGAACAATTCAAACCTCGGCCTTTTGCAAGAGAGGCCAGCATGCTAACCACTACACCACCGTGATTAACAGTTACTTTAATAACAATTTATAATCACTGACCAAGCAAATATATGAATCAGCTTATATGTCTAAATCACTGCCAGAAAAGCTCTTATGTTAGACAATGGTGACAAATATCTAAGACAAATCTGAATTGATGAGGTTTACTGCAAGAATTCTTTTTACTTCAATAAATCATGATAATATAACTGTTTTTAATTCCATAGCCATAACTCGAATTTTTTGGGAAGTAAAAGAAATCAGATTTTGACAACTACCACTAAGTAATCATATTTCTTGCATTGAGAATCTAAAAAATGTGGGGTATTTTGATACATTTTCCAACTTTTAAACATAAATTTTCTGTCAGTCTTTTTCAATGTTAAATTTATTATCGCATCTATAGAAATATAACATAGGTATAATACATGACAACAATTTTCAAGTTGATTGTGAATTTTGTTTATGCCTTTAACATTCATATACAAAAAATATGTAGAATTCCCTACAATTTCAAATATCAAGTAAACTAATTTTTAATTACTCAGAGTCAGAGAGTTAAAAACAGTGTCAGTATATAATAAGAAATTCAAATACAGTAAGTCACATAAGTTGAACAAGTAAGTCAGAGCCGCTTTAAATCGCAATGTTTAATCTAGACCGTCCTGGTAGAATCTAAAATGAGATATGAATGCGAACCAGTTGACAATCGATACTTGCGAAGCACTGTTCAGACAGTCAGAGATAAATCAATATGGGAAGATACGAAGCCTTTCACATCGCCGCACAAAAAACATGATTCCCATCAGCTGTGTGCGAGTCAACTGAGCATTTTCAATAATCCACATACGTCATCAAACCTGTCTGTTTTGATTTACAAGGTGACATCTATATTGACGTTGTGTACTGTTTACATAAATAAACATTTAATAAAATCTGATGAAATAAAAAAACAATTGATGAACATTAATGAAAACCTGTTGACATACTTAAATATTTACTCTTGTATACCTAATTGATGACAAGTTTAATTAAAACAAGCACAGTCAGCTGTTTCCTCTGCCTAATTGGAAAAGTGTAAAACATATTTACAATTGTTTGATTTGACAAACTATCCTAGGAGATCCTTGGTAATGAATTCATCCTACACACAAAAAATAGTTCATAATCCTTTGTTTCATTTCCCTGGAAACTAATTTGTAACCTTCTTTTTGATGGAAACTGCCAAAGAACTTGTAGAAGGCATAAGTATACATTAGGATTGTTTACGATGAAAAGTTTCAATGAGTTTAAATTCAAAGCAGTGTCATGGACATGGCTAAAAATAAATTCAGGAAAAAGTTGAAAACCTCAAAAGGCACTATGACATATTATATTTGTGCCACATAGTGGTATCATACCATGTTTCACTGATTTATAGCTTCTGTCTATTGGTTTGGTTTGGTTTGATTGAAATGGCCAATAATAAAGGTAGGACTAATAAGCCCAAAAGGGACCACAACACATGATGATTGTTCCACATGCCAAGTTTCAATGAGCCTTATAACCTCCGAGTTCTGGTCCAGAGAAGAAAAGTTTGCACAGATGGATGGACGGACAGACGTTCGGAAGATGGTTTCTCATATTAGGGAAATCGGGGATCAGGGATGATATGTAGAGAAATTAAAGTAGGTCATGTGATCTGCAACTCATAAGGCTTGTATGATTTTTAATATCTATGATTCATGGCAGGATATTAACTCAGGGAAGGAGACTTTTTTCAGACCAATTATATCCTCATGAACAAAAGAATCAATAAAGGAAATATATTCCTCCTGATTTCAGTCATTTATGATATTGCTTTACATTTTTGGTTAAACAACAGCATCAAAATACCTAAGTACCTGAAGTACTAACATGGTGATATTGACAAGTTGGTTTACTAAAGAGTCACTCTGTGAGTTGTCTGGGGTCACATGTCATGACATGACAAACTTTATTAATAGTGTAATTTATCGAAGTATCGAATATTGCAAGAAAGTATCATATTAAAGCTTTTGGGCGTTGTATAGTGTCAATTGGGAGGTTTGAAGTCTTGATTGTGATCGAAAAACCGAACAATGACGTCAATCCGTCAAATGTAATTTTGGAAACTAATATCGAAGAATGACAGTTGTGGGATGATACTGTTCGATAGGTAATTGGACGTGTTAATTTGTCTTCCACAAACATTAATGACTGTTTAAGATTGTCATTAAAAACAAATATTTATCGTATTTTGTCCATTTTGAGATGAATGAGTGAGATTTTGGGGTCATTGATAATTAATTATGCCATTTCCTTTCCTATCAAAGCAAATTCATATTTTGTTTCTGTCTGCTTTAGAAAGTTTCAAATTTGGTTTTACTCGTTGGCTCCTTTAAAACTGACAGCTGAGAAATAATCACTTCACAGCTTACATTTTTCATTTATTGATTGACTTAAAGATGAGCGCTGAATAGGAAAATACTGTAATCTGTACTTATTTCCATAACATAAATATTATAATCATACATCAAGACAAACTAAAACTCTTTGTTCTATCTTTTTTATTTGTAAGAAATTCACCTTTGAGAAATAATGCATTAATACCCTAATTGCTTTATCAATTTGACATATCTGATAAAAAATTCGACCACTTAAGTAATCTGAGGGTAAAAATATCAAAACGCCTCCAACATTTCAACCATGTGCTAAATGGTAATTTTCACGCTACATGAATTGACAATAGTTGTTAAATTATCAGTTATATATAGTAGGAAAAATAACTCCTAGTGTCAATATCAATATTATTCCTCAATCTGACACTGCGAAAGGATCGAATATGTCTGTTCGCCTTATAATCTTTCCTTTATAAATAATTGTTCCTGTAAAAATGCTTTGTTGTTAGTCTAACATACCTCAAATCCTGTTCAGATATTAATATTTTGCCAAATGCCCTTTAGTAGTAAAAACTGTTTATATAATTTTTGGTATTTTAGCTATTCGTAAAAATATCAATATCAGCTAATTACATGCACTTACTTTTGGTTTCTAACAAAATATCAGGGAAAGATAAGTTATAGCACAGTGATAACTTTTAATAAATAGAGCCTTTGACTCTGTAGCTCATCAAACTTCATATCTAATTTTGCTTTAAGAGGTGGCCAATGTGGTTTGCCCCTTTCAGGGTCAACAATTGTGGATAAATTTTACATTAATAATGTAGGCGCTGCGATTTCAGATATCAGTTAACAATTCAGAATTGGAAATTGCTCAAACTTTCAAAATATGCGAAACGGTTGTAACGGACCAACCATAATTTGAGCAAGAAGGCTACCAAATCTGCAATTGATTATCTAGGGTATAGGATGGTTCACCAAGCCGTTTATATCGATCATAGGGTCCCCAAGTAAATTATAATCCTCACTGGACAATGAGTCTGTACACAAGGTTTCAGCTTTCTAGGCCTTATGCTTCTGGAGAAGAAGATGAAAATAGGTCTGCAACCATTATAAGGGGCCAAAATGTAAAACAGCTATAAATTATGACCTTCACTAGTGAAAGAGTCTGCAAACAAAGTTGCAGCTTTCTACGCCTTATGATTCATGAGAAGTAGATGAAAAAAGAGGTTTTAAAGGTGTGGTCCTTATCAGGGTCCAGGAAAGCTTTAAATCACAATCCTCTTTAAAAAAAAGTTACTTTTAAAGAAACAATTTGCCTTATTCTATATTTATTATACAATGATCAGGTACATTTTTTAGAATCAAAATTTGAATATCTTCATGAATAATAAGCAAACATCCTAAGGCACCTTTTCAAAAAACAACCTCTCCTACTATGGAATAAACTTATGATAACATATATTTTTTTTATAAATCAATTATTAAGATTAAAGAGAAACATTGAGCTTTCAATGAAAGTTTTAAAATGTTAATACTTTTTAGATGATTTACGGAATATCTTCTCAAGATTTTGACGAGTGTGACAAAAGAAAACTGGTACTCAGAATCGTTTTAAAAAGAGTTGCAAGCTTTTACCTCCAAACTAAAATTAAAAAGGGAAAATTACGTTTGTTAAAACTTTTTTCTTCTGGCCTAAATACATATGATTATTTCTTCCAATTAACATTGATTTAGTGAACAATAATATCATGTTAATTTGTTATGATTATAATGTATTATATTTATTTTATATTATATTTAATTAAAATATATTTTTAAGGAAAATCAAAGCAAAAAAGCGTAAGTTCAAATAAGCACTAATAGAATCCATTGATTTAATGTCAACATCAACATAAAACAATCGCTATAATGTCAACATGACCTCCAACAATGCATATAGTAAAACAATGTAGTACTAAGTGTCAATAGCACTCACTCAGTGATGTTGACATATGTAAACAAACGTTTTGGCGGGAACTAAAAAGTCGAGTCAATGGTGAATACGTTAATTTCACTAATGACATTGCATAATTTACTTGAATACTTACCTTTCATCTTGAGGTTTTTGGTTCATCAAAAGTTTGCATTTTGATTTTCATGTGGTAACGCACAAGAAAAGGAAATGTAAACGAAACCACGTGGTCTAACAAACAAAACAAGATTTAACCTTTCACCTAAGAAATACCCATTCTCACAGGGGGTGGGAGTTAGCCGAGAGCGGAATTGTTGAATTAATTGCAATTCAGAAAAGGTTAGAAAATGAATGATTTTTATAAATCATCGTGCAATCAATTGTGATAATTTGTTTATATTTTGATTAGTAACCAAAAAAGTCATACAAATATTATGACAGATATCGTACACCCCTCCTCATAAAATTGGACTCGGCCTCCCTAAAAGGCGTGAAGAAATCGGACATGACTTAGTCTATGACGTCAACATTTTTAGGATGATCGGGACAATGTGCCGCGGACTTATTTTGATGCGGCCATTGGTTTTAAAGCATTAAAGCCACGAATAACACAAATAATGAGATATATAAGAATAAAAACATATTTTTGTCGTGATATAGTGGTCTCCAAGCCATCAGTACAGTGAGCGATGCAAATTGCGGACTATTTTTCTTCCGTGGATGAATACATTTAGTCAGAGAAGCCAAACAGCATATTGAGTTGTGGAGGTCACGTAGATTTATCAAGAGTTAGGCTATTAATTCATCCGTATTAAACTGGCCCGGCTCGTGAATGGTAAGGGGGACAATTAAAGACGCTTTATGTCGGCTGCTTATACCAACATCACGTACAAGAACTCGCTGAAAATACTTCAAGTAAGTAAAATAGAGATTTTGATGATCTCGCATTTTGCCTTGCATAAACTTCTCCACCACTGTAAAATTCACGATGGAATTTTCCTTTATTTCTTAGATTTATCAAATTATATAAACCCCGCTACTGTCTTTGTGTACCTTAGTTACGTGATGGTTGTCTGTTTTGTTATAAATAGTGTCTACTTTCTGTGTAACGTTTCGTGAAGGAAAATAACTTGTCGATCCTTTGTTAGCATAGTAAGATGTCAGACTGGTGAAATTCATAAACTCAGATCTGTTGACATTTGTCAAACATACTCTCTGCTTGGTGTCTTGCATTTGGCGTTGTTTTTTAGAGTTTGGACATAAAATATATCCTTTCAAGTTTGTAAAATACGTATCTTAATTTTGTCAAGCATCTATTTTTATCCTAAATCCCAGGTTGGAAACTTCATCTGGCTAGACATAAAAGAATGTGTCCACAACATTGTTTGCTTTTGCAATTTCATAGATGTAATTTTGACATATTTGTGTCTATGGAATACACATTTATCAATATCTTTGTTCCTGTTGATAAACCTGTTTTAAAAAAAATATAAAACCTGAGGAACGATTTGGTAAAGTCCATTTCATGTTACCCAACAATGCTGCACTGCCCTATGAAATAGTGTTCTCTCATGTAGCTTGGGATGTCCAAATATTAAGTTGATAAAAAGGAATTTTTGATATGACCAATTCATATCTAAAAAATTGCTACATCATACATCTCTACCGTAGTGTTGTGATGTTTAAGTACAACCTATTTAATTTGATATCAACAATCCATTTCAAATTGACACCTGTCATTTTGTTCATTAACATTGATGGTGATGATAAAAGGGTTTGTATGGAATAAAGTATTTAAAAAAAAAGAAGAGATAGTTAAAATAAACAGTCACATAAAACGAATACCAACACAGTGACACTTAAATATCACATAATCTTAATGTAGGTTAGCATGTCATTATTGAATCAAGAAGCTTAACAATGTTATTATTCTTATCCAAAGTAGAATTTTTTTTTATGTGTATTGGTTTGTAATTTTCTTATCAAAGAAATTTGTTTGAAAGTTTTGGTACATTTGACAACCTTTTAACAGAAGTTCTGAGATGAGAACATTTTAGCAAGTCCCACTATGTAGTCAATGGGTCATTAAATAAAATGTTCTTACCGGTAATTAGTCAGTCACCTGTCATTCATAAACTTTGTGTGTTTGGAATCTGCTCCATAAAAACTACATTCTGCTACATCAGCTAAAATTTCTCTGCCTTGAGCTCCAACACATACCCTGATATCCATCAGGGCAAATGCCCCTAAACCTTATAGCTAACTACTCAACACTATAAATGATATTCATAGACTCTATAATGGAGTGTCTGATTCTAGCAAAATAGTTTTTACTTCATACACTGATTAGGGGTGCAACCACACAGGAGGGTAGCGATACGATGCGTATCTAGATATTTGGGTTACGATACGATACATATCTCGATACGTATTACACTGGATAGTGAAGTATTAAAAGAACATTTACTTTATTTGTCTATGATAATTTAATAAACACTGTTGACACTTACAGGGTAAAAAATTAAAATTAAGAAATTTAATTCCACTGTAGGTCGTATCGTAGTGTATCGATTCAGAGGCAAAACCTATTGTGTATCGTATCGTCGGCCATATAATCGCGGTGTATCGGTGTATCGTTGCACCCGTAACACTGATATTTAGTGATTCCACTTGCAAAAATCTAAAAGAATGCTGCTTGTAAGCTAAGAAGCAGTTCCAGCAGTGCAAAACTGATAGAGAGCATTCCCATTGGTTAACTTGAATCACACTGTAATGCATTCTCATTCCGGCCAGCTTCAGATCAGGATGTCTGTGGTTCGAATCCCGTCAGGGGCTCAGCAACTTTGACTGTAGTAGAGAACTGTTCTACACGCAGTCAGGTTTGGGTGCAATGCTATGCTGAATTTAGCACAGTACCACCCCTGGTTCGCTAGTTCTAGTTGCTGCTCACAGGTTTCACCGCAACATATAGCAACAATAGTTTTGCAGGCTTTCTCCCTGCAATAATACTAGCAGCCGCGATTTAAGTGAAATGCTCTTAAAAGCTGCAATTCGGGTACGGGCACTAAGACACTGACGCTATGGCTGAATGCACCCCATTCTATTGGTTGAATTTGCTTTGCTATATATACCAGCGATACAAAGCATTTGCCCTGATGTATATCAGGGTATGTGTTGGAGCTTGACGCGGAAGCTGATGTGAAGGCTGATGTAGCTGATTGAAGAACTGTTTAACTTTTGTAGCACTTTGAGGTTGCTCTTTTTTTCTGTGGATTTAGCACTCTATAAGTATTCTTCATTATGATGGTGGTATGCACTATCTGTCCTTTATTTTATTTCTCTAAAGTAAAGAGATATGCTCAGAATTGTATAAACTTTGATGGGAACCATAGTTCAATGAAAAAGAAATAAAAAATGTTTTTTTTTGCTTTTTCAAGCTCATCAGTTCTCATCAAGAATTGGAATCTTTGATGGGAAACCTTTTGTATTCACAGAAAAAGGAATATTTTTTTCTTCTGGTTGTATATTTTTTGCTCATTTGCCATTAGGCATACAAACTAACAGACATGAACCTTGTATAGCTGAAATCTTACAATTGGATATAATGAATTGTTGAGTGACTGTGTGTCCAAAAATGAGGTCATGTGTTTCTTTTCTTATGGTTTGTTCAACAGGATTTCTTATGGTTTGTTCCACAGGATTTTTACTTTGCAATGCCTGGTGACTAACAGAAATGGCTGAATTTTGCTTAATTTACATGATCATATTACTTACCATCTTACATTGCCATGGTATTAGTTTATTAGTGAAAGGTATTTTGAACTTTGCTTTGAAATTGAATAAGCCAATCTTTTCTCATTTTTCTCTCCCAAAGGAAAAGCAAAGTGGGTTTATGTGGTGGTGTCATGATGACAATGTGCCCTGAAAAGGTAGACCAGCCTGTGAAGTCAACTTCTTCCGTAGTCTTTGATCAATCTATCGTTAACTTTGCTATAAGATAAGATAATGCTTTATTACCCGAAAGGGAATTTTGTGTACATCAAGAGTTAACAACATATAAGAGAACAACATTTAAGACATATTTAACAACAATGACATGGTATGCATAGTACACAGAAACATTTCATATGAATATGTCTCAGTGCTGCCTATATTGCATTTTCAGTATGATAATTGAATATTTGTACAGTTCTGAGACTTGATTTAGATCTTTTGACTCTCAAATTCAGAATAAAAGTACCTGTTCTTAAAAATCAACACCTGCCAAAGGTTTATATCCATCTCTCTGAAATTTTACGCATACACATATCACATCAGCAATATGGAATGAAACTTGAAGAGTTGTAGCCCTTGAATTAGACTGTTGGCTTTCCAATTTCTGAATGACAGAAAATTAACTTCTTGAAAAAAACTTGTTCAATCTTATTCTATCTGGTCATATATGCTTTGGACCAATGTTGCACAAAGATTTGATGAGTATTTTGAGAGTTATGTCCCCTTGAATGGCAGTTTTTCACTTGCTTAATCCTGGTGATTAAAATTGATGGTCAACTTTGTCTCTATATTTGATAATGATCAACCGTTGATGTTTGTTGAGTGTATCTCTTATGATATATTTTCATTCAAATAACATTGTATTTTCAAAAGACTTTTTGGTTTGACTTTATGATAGTCCATTTGTAAACCTAAGCATGCTAAAGTGCACAGATCATATCATTACCCTGAAGGAATAGTATTGTTGCTATTCAGCGCTTTGCATGACCAGATAGTTTCATACATTCCTGTGTTCAGGTACCCATTTGTACAGCTGGTTACACCAAGTGTAGTGCAGATGAAGTGCCTTGCCCAGGGACATTCCACAATGACAAGGTCACAAATGTTCGGTGTCAGGATTTGAACCCGGACCTTTGACTTGAGAGGCCAGCATGCAAACCCCTACATCACTGCGCTTGCATTTTCTGAAAGCTTATCCTATTTCTGCAGTTAACCTTGTTATTTTTTTGTTCTTGACCATTTTTCAAGGATAAGTCTGTTTTTATTTTATATTTATATTTTGTTATTTACCATTTAATGTACTGCTTAAATAGATGATCCTTTATCGTCAAAAGTTACATTCAATGTGTGGATTTCTGCTCCCTTGTTGTCAATGTAAAGACTACAGCACAATCATGTCAATCAAAAATGAAGACAAAACAGACTAAACAATTTAATAAATTATCTTGATAAAGAAAATTCAGGTAGGCCTTGTCTACTTATATTTCATAGATAAGATTAAATCTTGAAAACAAAATTCTCGAAACATAAAGTTTGCTTTGTTAACCAAGTGCTATTACTGTCTAAAAGTTAGGCTGTGTTTGAACTGACGCTAACATTTATACAAGGACCCTTAACCTTATCAAAATTCCTCCGGTGAAAAAAGCTTTATGTAATGTCTGATCTTTGTATTGATTTTCAATGGGGTGTTTTTATGTGTGAAAGTTAAGCAGAAATGTTTGAGTATATTTAAACCCGAGATTTTTTTTCTTTTTTGACAGTTTAAAAACAAATTATACAGAAAGCTGTTATCAAATAATAATAATAATAATAATAAGAGTATTTATAAAGCGCACAACTCCACAAACAAGGTCCATGCTCAATGCGCTGACATATACTTGGAAAATTTAAAAGATATATACAGATATATACATAACACAGGTTTGATTAATGATATCGTTTGAAAAGGTGAGTTTTATAATGTTTTGAAATTTATTTTTATGGTTTCTGAAATATTTATAAATGTTAAATTTTTTTTTATTTGTTTATCAGCTCTTGTTTTAATGTCATGACATTTTACATAAAATGAAAGTCATATCAAATATGAACAAAAGACAAGCACAGGTTTTCATTGTAAATGCAGTTTGGTCTTATGTTGAACTTGGTATGAGTTGTTTCATGTTGAACCCAGACTTTTACTTTTATAAATTCATCAACATGGCATGAGAATGTTAAAGGGGCAGTAGCACGTTTTTTGATAAATTAATATTTTAAAATATTCACTGAAAATTGTAAGTAAATGGTAAATGTGTTATTTTGACAGTGTTAAAAATCTCATTACACAAACCAATCATCAATAGTCAGAGGACAAAGTATGAATATTCACATTAAATCTATTGGCGGCCATTTTGTGTGAACACCTTTAATTCATTTTGTGTAAGAAAAAGGAATCGCATGGCTAAACTTTACGTTATATATTTGAATTATTACTGCTCAATTTACTTTAGATAGATTGTCTTTCAATTGGAACCATTAATTTTCATTTTCCTGACATCACCTTATATACCCCCTAAAAACGTGCTACTGCCCCTTTAAAGTGGTCAGCTGTGAATGTTTAATGCTCATGCTCTTCTGATATAACTAATGTTGTTGAAAGATACAATGTATGATATTTCCTCATTTTCGATTCAGATATTTCTATTATGACAAGCTTTATTGTCTCTCTTTGTCACATTTTCTTTTTGAACACAGCTTGGATAAGCAATGGTATAGATTTTAGTATAATGCATAATGCAAGAATCTTTTTGTGGAAAAAAATGAAATCAAAATATGGGAATTATCAAATGCTTAACCAGAGAGGACAATTTGATTAGGACCATTATTTCTACTTTTGATTGTTTTAAAATTTGGAAAGTCATAATGTTATCCTTTCTTCTTTGTAAAACTCACCTTAAAAGACTTCAATAAGTATTCTATGATAAAACTTGTGTTTGAATTTATGAAAAATAAATGTTATGTACAATATGTAGTATGTTGTCCAATGAAACTCATTTTAACTGATGAAAAAAGCTAATAATTCCAGATGCCAGATATTAAAACTAAACAGTTGATGTTCTTTTTTTTGGGACAGTTATGATAGCTGCTTCCTCTTGCACAATGATTTTGAAGTCGAGAAATTTGAATAAGACATTTGTCCTGAGTGGGTGTGTGGCAATAGAAATACAGCTCTCGGTTGTGACTGTAGATCTATTTGCCTGATAGAGTTATCTCCCTTTCCTAATATTTATGGTACTGGTATATGGTTCATTGGCATCATGAACAATTTAGCACAAACAATATTCTTATAATGATAAGGATAGGTAAAAGATACCAGTAATTTTGGAAAAGAGAAAAATTAAATTGCATAGTTTTACCAAAAAATGCACAATAACTGGTAATATTATCGAAGCAAAGAAACTTGGAGTAGTAGAACATGAACTGGATCATACATTTCAAACCTTGCGAGATTTATTGTTAAGTTTACAATAATTCTGAGATTGTTATCAACATCTAAATTTGATTGTTATTCTTCCTTGTAGACAATGTTTTTGTTCAGAGTATATGTAATTATTTATCAATAATGACAACATATTCAACGATTTGGTCATTAAATCTTGTTTTGTAGTATGACAGATTATAGGGAAATAGGTTCCTGATTCAATCATATGTAAAGTTTTAATGTTGATAAATTGTTGATCCTTTTTTTTAACCCAAGGATACAGTTTTGTTGTCATACCGTTTTCTTACTTATTGGTGAACTTGCCTAAATCTGCAAAGTCTCACAATACATTATGGTAGAGAGTCCCTGAAATCATCATACTTACTCATCCTTCAAAGTTTTTTTAGACAGAAAATACCTCTGCAATTTGATTTATGGTACCATATTTTAGAAACTGTTGAAGTAACCACATTTAAATAAATAGCATTTCTATTGTCATTTCAATGTAAATTATGTAATTAATCAAGTTTACCAATTTAATATGGTAGAGAGTCCCTGAAATCATCACACTTTCTCATCCTTCCATTATGAATGTTTTTTTAGACAGAAAATAGCTCTGCAGTTCTAATTATGAAACCATATTTTAGAAACTGTTGCTATGACCACATTTAAATAGATAGCATTTCAATTGTCATATTAATGTTAATTATGTAATTAAGTTTACCCATTTAATATGGTAGAGAGTCCCTGATATCATCATACTTACTCATCCTTCTAAATCAAAGTTTTTTTAGACATAAAATACCTCTGCAATTTGATTTATGGTACCATATTTTAGAAACTGTTGAAGTGACCACATTTAAATAAATAGCATTTCAAGTGTCATTTTAATGTAAATTATGTAATTAATTAAGTTTACTCATGATTAATTTATGCATATATTCAGATAGTATTACTTTGGTACAGAAAGTGTCTGATTAAAACAGGGAAACGCTAACACAAAGGAATGGTAAACAGTCCCTCGAGAGACATCAGTAAATTTTCTCTCTATGACGATGAATACGATGGAAATAGGTGAGCTGCTCCGACTTGGTCGTACGTAATTAGATTGGGACATGGCTGCGGGATTCCGATATGAGAAAATTATTGTATAAAATTTGGGAACAGACTTTATCCATTTCTAGTCAATACGCAACAGACAATTTTTCAATGTCTGTGAATATTCATCAGAATTATTTTGGGAAATGTAAACAAATTATATTTTAATCTTCTTTTAAAAAAAAGCAAAAATGACATAGACCGAAATTGGAAAGTCTTGCTAATCATGAAAACCTGTCCTCCTACTCTAGATCACAAATGTTGGAAACGAAGCAATCAGGAGTGTTTGGTGTACGAGGCAAAGTCATTAAATTAATTTAGGCGGGCGAAGGGGCAGAGAGAGTGGCATTATCACAAGTTAATTGGAGATGGTGAAACAGGCTATAGGTATCGATCCCTTGTTCCTACAAAGCCCCCTGACAGGGAGCCAGTATTGATTTTCTGACTGCTGAATGAGGCAGCCACCAGAGTCTGTCAAATTATAGTGGAATGGGATGTGTTGCCATGGAAACCAGCAGGACTGACTGTAAATAGGGGAGTTTGAGACTACAGGCAGATGGGCTCTGTGGAGGGAAGGCCGTGAGGAAAAAAAGACAGTGGTGTGATTAAGAGACTAGCATGGTAAGCTGTGAACGTGAGCGCCCCGGTGTTGATTTTGTTTAATGCAAGAGTCCCGATGAGGGTAAGTTCCTTGCTGGCGCTGTGTTGTCTCTCTAATTAGTTCTCGTTGGTTTTAAATATTACAAGCAGTTGTAAGTTGATCTAATCAGCGCCACTCCAGCGGTCAATTAGCATGATCGGCTGACAAAGCTTTTGTCACATTAGGGGGCTGGAGGGTGGCTCAAGGGTGTTGAAACACTTATCAATATTTGCCGTTATTTAATCGACTTAGAGGCGGCAGTGGAAGATGTAGAGCCTCCCTCCGCCAGTCCCTGATAGCATGTTGTGAGGAACTGGATGCATGGGACAAGGGTTTGCTGTTGGCTAAGTGGGTAATTGGTGGTGCTGGTCTAGGATGATTGCCAGGGGTACACCCCAGACTACAGCGCTCATCTTGTTGACGTGTGAGCAGCGTCTCATTGGGCAATGATCTTGTCAAGTGTCCGATAAATAAACTGAATGGGACTAAAGGAATGCCAGTTGTCATCTTCTTTTGGTTAGGTGTTGGAGTTGGTTGATGGGGTCTTGCTGATAATTTTCAAAAAGATTGTTCAAAGTTTTTGATTTGATGTTTTTTGGGTGTGAGGGTTTTTGTTGTCGTGGCTGTTTTGACCTTTACTAGAGATGCTTTTGAAATAAATGATACATGTCGTTTTTTTCTATGAATTTGCCATGTTCTTTTGTCTTTTGAATTTCTTATTTCCTTTGTATTTATAAGAGGTCTTTCATGAATAAAAAATCTTGATGTGACAATGATTTCAATACTTTTTCGAAATGTGTAGGTTATTTTCACATGTCTAAAGGACAAAACAAATTTTAAAAGATATGTTTATTCTGTCAATCAATTTTTGTTAGGGTTAATTTCGGTCTTCTTAAATTCCATCAATTATCAACTTGCATGCTTATTTGGTAACTTGAAAGAAATTGAATGAACAGAATTTGTTTAAAAGGTCTTTTGAAATTGAAAGAGGAAGTCTTTGCTTTTCATTGAAATGATCCATAAAATAAAAAACTTTTGTCAAATTCCAAAAGTGTTTCTCGACATGCAATTTGATTCATGAAAACATAACAGGGAATTACATGTAGCTACAATTCTGCTGTAGGTACTAAAATGATGGAATTGATGGCTTTACAACAATTGTGATATTTGAAAATAGTAAAGTCAATCATGAATGCTGTTTGATATAGCAATCCAGCAAGTTGCATACAGTGGAATTCCACATAACACAATCCCATTAATTCTAATCAATATGTAGAAGACCCATCCCTACCCTCCTCCATATGAAAACAAGACAGGCTATCCTAGGTCATGAGTACTATTGTGGTGTTTCTTTGACTCCAAGGCCTGAATCAATATAAGGAAATACTTATTGTGTAGTTCATAATCGGGAAAATGCCACTTGGTGTAGATGTGCTCTGACAACTTAAAAGATAAGTTTCTATGATTTTAGAGGTCATTTTAAAGATTTGTTTTCATACTGTTTATACTTCATGAAGTTTCTTTGTACGTTGGTGTTTGGTTTTAAAATCTGAATTATCGTCATGTTTCCCTTCAAGAGAGAAATCCTGCCTCGAGTTCAGTATACTAGAATTTACCGGGATGTTCGTAAATGCTCATCTCAATATTAAAAGATTTTAGAAGGATACCTGCGGCAAATAGTGTGTTTCTGAACGCAAGCTTGGGGTGCTTAAGGGATATCCTTCACTCTGTGAGCCTACCTACAAATAAGGTGCAAAAGTATTACATAATTACCAGAGATACCTCTTTGAGAAAGTTTTGAATTGAATAATTGTTGATTGTCTATTTAGTATTAGTTTCCTCATCTACCACTAGATCACATTTGATTTCAAACGACAGATTTAGGATGTTTTATACAAGTTAATTATCTTTGTTTCTGGAAGACAAGTTTTTGAATCATTTATGCGTAGGATGTTCCTGTCAACTGAAAACAGTAAATATTGATTTTAGCAGTAGGCCACATGACATTTGAAATGAATACCCTACAAGTATTTTTTGTCAAGTCTTATGATATAAAGGCATCAAAACTGCATTAGCAAATCAATTAGTATTATTTGTTTGTTATAGAAATGTTAACTACACATTGGTTAAAGAGTCATTTTTGCCCATCCCTTCAGCTGAGTCATCATTTCTGCCATCTGTTCTACATTAAATATGAGATATAAGATAAAAATGGTATAAGAACTCACTATGAAAAGACTTGACTGAAATTATTAACTGAAAAGAATACATGGCTCATCATCAGCTTATGAATCAGAGTTTACATAACTCATGTGTTCAAAGGCCAGGGTTAGAATTATTATTCATGTTTGACGATATGCACAATAAATTTATTCCAAACAATGAAACATGAAAGAGAATATTTTTTTATAGATATGCATTTCATATCAATTTACATAATATATCTCAAATGCAGCAGATTTTGTTTTGCTTTTTTTTTTTTGTTAATAAGTGTGCCATTTTTGGCATGGTAAGGTGGGAAGATAAAATACATACATACATTAAATACAACAAAGAAAACGTTTTCAACCTACCCATAACACATGCTAATTTAGATGTCAAGGCCATGTATTCAGAAAAAATGGACATGTCTTCGTACATCTGAAAAAGAAGCAAATGAAGTAGCAAAGGAAAGTAATTTAAGTTAAATAAACGCATTGTAATCCTTAGAACTTTGATGTTCTTGTTTTGATACACAAAGTTATAAAATCCTTTAATATTTCATGAGACCTAAATTTCGAGGCTTGGCTCTAAGACTCAGGTAACTGAAAGGGACCGGTAAGATCATAAGATGATGTGATGGGCATTATTTCAGTCCACTCACCATGAATTTCAGAGATACTGACTTTTGATAACGATACCAATGCTTGTGTTGCTGCAGGTTATGACTCCTAAGGGCAGCACTGGAGAAGTAGCCAATGAAGGTTAACTGAGAGAGAGAAGAAAACTACAAGATGCCAAAGAGGAAACTAGATGAACTGGAGGGGTGCCCCTCCTCACCCCCCACCTCCGAGACTGACGACAGCAACAGCAGCTGCAGCGTCGCAACCAACAGCAGCACCGACATCCCCTCCAAAAAAGGTAAGGCCATATCAGTGTCATTTCATCAGTAAATCATGGTAGTAGTTATTTTAGATTGGATCAGTCAAAGCTCATACCAGTGGTTGAAACATGAAATGATTATGAATATGGACACTATGCTCCAAGATCAGTGACTTTAGTGATAATGAGGCGTGCAAGATATCTCTTTCCTGAATCTTCAGTGGCTTCCCTGATAATACTTTTAAACAGTGTTTAAAACTAACTGGTTAGGGTCAAATGATTCCTGAGGTTGAATCTTTGTGGAAGGTAAAAAAACAGCCTGTATTAATCGTTTTATCTTTATGATCGTTAAGATTATGAAAATATGATGTAACATGAGAAGAAAGTTCACAATATCACAATGATGATTGATTTCAAATTGACAAATGTGCTTTTGTAATAACTATCAAAGACTTCAAGAAACAAATTCAATAAGGAACTGAAAGAAAACTTTTGGTTTCTGTTGCAATGTTTTCTGGTTTAATCTAAAGTAACCATTAATACATGCATCATCAAATTAACTATAGTATGAATATGAAGTAAGCTAGCAGAAAATTTGAAGGGCATTGCAATAACTAAGATAATTGTTTAAACCAAAATATTTTTCTTTTTGTAGATTCTGCGAAGAGAGTAAAGAAATCTGTAGCATTTCAAGGTGTTACAGTTTTCTACTTCCCCCGAATGCAGGGCTTCACCTGTGTACCCAGTGAGGGTGGGTCCACTCTAGGTAAGTCCCTTCCTTATTCAGCATTAAACATGAATATGTCTGAATTAATGATCTTTAAAAAAGGATTCGCTCATGAATTATAAGGTTCATTAATCCTTTTCTATTTATTTTCCCTTTTTGATGTGCTTTTTCCGTTCATTTGACATCAAGCAAATGTTCTTATCTTCTGAATTCGTGTGAATAAGGTCCATTAATTCATCAATTTTATTTGCCAAATTTTAACTGGAGTTAAGAAATAAAAACAGTCATATTTTGTTAATCTTGAACCAATTGATGAATTATGATTTAAGATGTGTTCATTCCAATTATGTTCATTTTCTGACTTTAGGTATGGCCAACAAGCACAACTTCACAGAGAGGTTCACCTTAAGGGAGTATGCTAAGGAACAGAAGCGGATCCATCGAATGATCTTGGCTGAACAGCGGCGACAGGGCAAGTTGTTCCCGAGTCCACTGTTGAGCTCAGTGACCCTGGAGGAGGGTGATGTCTCGTCGGGAAGCGAGTCGGACAGTGAGTTTGATGACTACTACTTCCTGCAGCCTGTTCCCATCAGGCAGCGGAGGAACATGCTCAGGACGTCGGGGGTCAAGAAGATCGAGAACCTGGAGAAGGACGAATGTCGAGAGATTCGTGTATCAAGGGAGGTTTGTGGATGTGACTGTAAAGTATTCTGCGATCCTGAAAAATGTGCTTGTAGTGTTGCTGGCATTCAGTGTCAAGTTGACCGCTTGTCCTTTCCTTGCGGCTGCAGCAAAGATGGCTGTGGGAATGTTGCAGGTAGGATCGAGTTTAACCCTGTTCGTGTGAGAACTCACTTTATTCACACGCTGATGCGACTGGAGTTGGAAAAGAAGGAATGTGAGTCTAGTTTTAAGCACCGAGAGCGAGAGTTGGTGAGTGACAGTGTGTCGTCTAACAGCAGCATTGACTGGACTGAGTTCAACAGCAATGAGAAGGGGAGCTGTCGGGACTGTCAGAACACGGAGGTGTGCAATGCTATGATGCAGGAGGTGCGATATGCACATCAGCGCTCCCTCCTCACCCAGCAGACCTTCACCACCGTCACACACATGCCCCAGCACCAACCTCCACCTCAACAACCACCCCCTCATACTAACGGGGGACCTCTTCCTCGTGTCATGCTCTTCAACGATAGCGATGAGGAGGTGTATCATGCAGAGAACACCACAAACTTTTTTCACTTTGGGAAGCAGGATGAAAGCTCCTACTCAGAAGCAAGCGAGTGCTCTAGTGACAATTCTGTTGAGGGAGCAGATTATCCCAAATCCTACCAAAATCTGACTGCTATCAGCACTGAGGATGAAGACACCAACCAAGAGTTCTGCTCAGTGAATAAATCTAGGACGTTTGTGCCGAAGCAGCAAACGCAGGAGAAATACATGGATCTGAACAATTCTGCTAACCGTATGTACAAACTGCAGCCTATTTCAGGCATGTTGAACCCTCTGAATTCATCCAGGAACAGTGTTCAAAACGGAACTGAATGGCAGAACCGCAGAGAATCTCAAAATCGTAATCAACAACAAAAACCTGCTGAGAAAGTTCAAGAGAAGGTGCCCCCAGTTTCAAAGGAAGTTGATGTCTCCACTTACGCAACCATGACAACCACGACACGTGACCAGCTGGCGGAGAAGTGTCCGCTGATATCCTCTCACATGGACAGACAGGCTGCAGCACATGTAGGGGCTGGACATATTTACTCTGACTTTGGGCTGGACTCTGATAGCTCTCAGTCTGCCATTCTCGGCCAGTCTCCCAACCTGACTGACCGGCAGTTCCCGGAGTTCAATGAGCAACGATTAGACTCAAATCTTGCATATGACAGTGCTTTAGGGTCCTCAGGGGAGGAAAACTCATCTCTAGGGTCCTTTCGGGATCGCTCGACAGCAAGCAGTGCAAGCCATTCACCATTGCAAACTGCTGAAAGCGACCTCAACCCAACAGCAATCCTAGATCAACAGGAAAACCACACCAAGTCCAAGAACAAGGACAAAAATGGCAGCGACAACTTTGGAGAAATCATTAAAGAATCAATCTTTGAGACTGTGTCTGCCTAGGTCGTGCTAATGACACTCCTGACTTTATGGAGAGAAGCTTACAGGGTATACATGTTTAAGTTTTGTCATATCCTTCGTAAAGCCATGTTTGGTGTTTTCACCACTGTTGGTCACACAATGGCAGCATGTCATTCGTTTCCTTAGAATCTCATTCTTCTCTTTAGAGAGTTCTGAAATGTTTCATTCAAAACCTTATATGACATGAAAATTTGAAATGGAAAATATGGACTGAATAAGGAAAATAGTGCCAAAAGACATTCCTTATTCGAAAATTCATTTATCAAGTAAGTGATAATTTGATAAGAATGTGACAATTTCTTGATATTTCTCATCTTGAGACAATAAGAAGTCATTGTTTAGGCAGCAGTGCTTGGGGGGGGGAGGGGACTTCATTTAATAAATACACTCTTCTAAAGTCAAGAGTGTCAATATATCCATATCGTTGCAAAGAAAGGGCGGAACTTGGTGTGATAGAATATCATATTGTATGTTTGATCATTGATAATTATTTTCTATATATACATCCAATATATTGTGTATTCACAAACAATCTACTGAAATGCATTTGCAATAATTATCGTTGCCCATGAAACTGTATGTGAATCAAATTGTTTTGTATCGTCCCAGTTCTAGTCTTGCCGTAGATCAAATGAGGAATCTCAATATTTATGAGCAAATTATTTTTGTCTGTGTATTTCCTTCATGTGGTTGTAATGCAGAAAATTTCCCCTTATACAATGCCTGATTTAAGCAAGTTTATAAGTAAATTTTAGAAACTAAAACATTCAATGTGTTCACTATTGTTTCGAAGTCATTGCAGTAAGTATGATTCTGAATGAATTTGAACAAACTCACAAAATGATGGTATTGAAAAGGGGAATATTTGGTTGTTATTACTGTTTCACTTCAACTGTTGAAATGTCTGTTTTTTTGTGTATAAATACGTTGTTGTTGTAAAGTGAGTTTGAAAAGTAATAGCCATAGGACCAAATATACTTAATATTTTTGTTGTAACTTACAAATACTGTTGGTTCAAATACAGCCAAAATGGTTATTTGAAATATAAGCAATCATGAAGGGTAAAATACTCTTAACTTGCAAAATATTTTATTTGCTGTTCTGTCCTATTTAGAATTGGCATTTATTTTCACACAGTTTTAATGTTGCCAATTATGATAAAATAATGACTGCTTTTATCAAAGCTATACTATTGTGATGTAATTTATTTTTGTAGTATAATCACTGAAAATGGCAAATTATGAATTTCAAGTATCATTTGTCTCTCATGTCAAGGAAAGACAAAACTAGTCACTTTGTGATATGATTTTGTAATCATGATACGTAGATCAAGAGAAATTTGTATCTCCTTGATATCATTAGAATAATGAACAAAATCAAAATAATAATCACCAAAACATCAAGTTTGCATTTATCGATAACATGGATATTTAATTGTAAGGGACATCCCTGAGCTTCCGAAATCATATCGTTTTAGAATAAGACCCTTTATTGTTTTTTTGTGTAAAGCAGCAGATCAAAAATGTATTTTGTTATTTATATTGTTTAGAAAGTCACCCATATTATCCATGTATAATTAGCTTGTTAGGTGCAGTTTTGTAATATTGTTGTGATTATTTTATGGTTGCCACTAGACAAACAAAGGTCTGAGACCTTTTCTTCTAGAAATGATATACTCCTCACAAAAAATTAAGCAACATGTAAAATTGGAACATGTGCATGTTGTCTAATTTTCATATTTATCAGGGTGGTCATATTCAAGCAATAACATTAAGGATCTTATTAAAGGTTATGTATTCTAAAAAAATTCAGCCCACATTATTTCTAACCTAGAATGTGTTCATAAATATCCTTGTTGCTTAATTTTTTGTGAGGAGTATAGCCTGTCTATACTGTTGTACAGTACTTCCGCCAATGCTGCTTATTGTACATTTTCAAGGCCAGCCATGTTTTTTAATTGGTGCTCATTTGTTTTCAAATGTGTCAAACTGACACTAGACTTCTGATCAACAAACATTTATCTTATACTAGTTCATAAGGCAACCAATTTTATATTTATAGGCTCCCTCAAAATAGTATTGAAATTTGTTGTAAACTAAATATTGTTAAATTTCTACAATACCATTTAAAACCATTTGTACGAAATATTGTGACAATTTTATATTTATAGGCTCTCACAAAATAGGATTGAAATTTGTTGTAAACTAAATATTGTTAAATTTCTACAATACCATTTCAAACCATTTGTACGAAATATTGTGACTAAGTCCTACGCCATGACGTTAAGTGCTAAATGCTGACACCGGTACAGGCATTTTACTATACCAAACCAATCATGAATTCCATTTACAAATTTGTTGGTAATAGTGCAGATCTGATACGATATAAGCAGTTTTACCCTGTTTGAAGAAAGGTCTTGTTTGTCATTGTTCAGTAGATATCTTATATACTCATCATGAAGGTTTTAGACTCTATTACAAGGTATTTTGTCTATTTGTTGGTATTCCTGTACTGTGACGACAAGGTTGAATGTCCAACTCTATCCGGCAGGATATCTTTTCACTACGCACGTCTTCAATCATGACATGGCTTACACTGCAATAAATTCGAACCACAACTCACTTTTGCAGATTTAAACATTTTTATCATGCTGATCAAATCCTAAACATCTGCCAAGCTATTTATTTATTTGAGTGAAGTTTCACAAAGAAACCTTTTTCAATCTTGACTGGTTTTAAACATTGAAAGAATAAAACCAGAATTTATGATTGGTCAATGGAATAAGATTTCTTAGTGAAACCATACTCTGGTATACTGTTAATTTGTTACACCTGATTTACAACCAAAGATATATTGTACCCAAACGCTTTAATCATGAAGGAGAAGTGAAAATATTGAATTTAAGCATTCCAGCTGTTAAATTAATGTTAACGATCGCTTTATTTAACACTTTATTTTTGGAATTTCATGATTTTTTCAATCAAGATAATGAACTATTCAGTACACCCACTAAAATATTTTAACATATAGTTTTTATTTCACCACATTGTAAACCTTTGTAAAGATAAAAGGGAGAGTCCAAAACGGTCTTTAGTGTAGATAAATACTTGAGAAAAATGTAAAGGAAATCAACAATTTGATGTCATCAAATTGTTGAATAGTTCAAAATATGGAGTATACTACAAAAAAACCTTCTTCATGCTGAAAGTTATTAATATATTGTTTTACCTAGTGGATTGCTGAAGTTCTGATGGTTTTCCATTGACTTTGCTAACTATAGATATCCATACTCTTTTGACATACTGATTTCATTAATTTCATTTTAGAATGTCTCAGATCAAAAGTTTTACAAGCATCTACTGCATGGTGTAAGTGCTTTGCTTATAAATCAAGCTTCTTTTTATCTGGGCCAACTTCAACAAAACTTGCCTTTCTTATTGATTTTTACCTTAAAATGAAAAGTAAATGTTGAATCATGTCTTAAAAAACTATTTTGCAATGATGCTTTTGTCAAAAGTAGTGCTATCATAAAAGTATGTTCAATTTGACGAGAGAGCGGAATTTGTTTAGTTGACATAATCCTGGCCTGGAGTAAGTCTCCATTGTAACTTTGGGGCTTCAGAAAGTCAAAAGAAGGCAAAGCCCCGATTTTCAAATTTTTAAACCCTTTCAAAATTCCAGGATCTGCCATTGGACTTAATTGAGCTTGACCCTCTATTCTAGTGCTGGGATTTGGAAAAATACCTTTGCAATGGGCCATTTTCTGAGTTTTAAGTA
The DNA here is from genome assembly GCA_916613615.1 of Steromphala cineraria. Classification (NCBI taxonomy): domain Eukaryota; kingdom Metazoa; phylum Mollusca; class Gastropoda; order Trochida; family Trochidae; genus Steromphala; species Steromphala cineraria. The sequence goes on from OU744729.1 coordinate 14,069,065, forward strand.
ATTTTCTGAATTTCATATGGGCCAATACCCTTTGGTCATTAGTGAATTTCTAAATTCCAATGGGCCATTTTTACCGAATGTGCAAAATTGCCCATGCCCCTGCCTTTCCAAATCCCTGCTAGTGCTTTTTGATGTACAAAAAGATTGATAAATCTCAAATTAAACTTGAGTGACTGCTAAGTTTGTTGAGTTGGCCCAGGAAGGTTGTGGTACCGTACGCTAGAGGGCTACTGTACCTCCCTACATACAGTGAGCGCCTGCTGTCTGTCTGTCTGTCTGTCTGTCTAGAGCTGATCTGCCGCCTGCCTGCCCGCCCGTGTACATGTCAGCATGCTACTGCTGGTTCAACACATAGATCTATCTGTCTGTTATATACTGTGTACATGTCGTTGTGCAATAAAGGCATGTAAAATATATACAACTTTCTTGTGTTTTCTGTGAAAGGTTTGTTATCTGTATAGTTCCTGAAGTTTCTATCTTTCCTTCAGGTTTCATTGCAATGGCTATCACACTTGACTTATTGATACTTGCCCCTTTGTAAAAAGTGAAAATCACAGGAACATATTTATAAACCCTTCGTTGGTTGTAAATAGGAACAGAATTTCATGATTGGGTGAAGTTGGTCAAGTTTTAAGTGACAAGTGATTTTCTGACACTGACTAATTAATTCCCAGTGAAGTAACCTTCTAAAATATCAAAATTAACAGTAGTTGTTTATAATTACACCCATATGAGTGTCAATCAAATTAACCAATGAAACAAAATATCTTTGGCCCTTTTCAGCTCACAATGAGACTCTGTTCTATACCATAGCAATAAAAGGCACCTCTAGAAAACTTGAAGGGAGAAAAACATCCCGTTACTTCAGTGTATTTGTATCTCAAAACTCCTTCAATACCCTGACATCTATCATGTCAAGTACCTTGTACTGCTGACAGCTGTTCATTCATGACTTTGTTAAACATTTAATTTATCAGAAAATGAAATGAAGTGTTCAAGGACTATGAAGCAAAAACCTCTAACACAACAATTCTATTGTCTGGATTGTCTATTGCTTGATGAAAGACATTTCATTGACTCAAACTAGATATACAGGAAATTTGGTCTGAAAGATATCATATTAGGGTATTGCAGGAGCTCTGAATATACAAAAACAGATGGTTTTCTGACTACCATGATACAACTTAGCTAACCTCCCTTTCTGAACAGTGATCAGTTGGCTTTGTGAATCAGGGGAGATAACTCTTCAAGCAAATTCTGCTGCATTATTTCCCTAACAGTTTACCTTAGTCAAAAAACAAAAACAATGTTAGATTTGTAGGTTTAATTGAAACAAGACCCCATCAAGATTAAAGTTCTTTGGGGAGAACAGGCATTTATCTATTTGCATAGTTATGAAATTGCTGCCTTTTTATAGATATATACAATAACAGTTTATATTTCTGATGACATTGTTTTAACTAGGAAGTCTAAAATACATTCCCTTAAATCATGGCATAAATAGATTTTTTTAGACAATAACAATAGATATTTTAGCTTATCAATAGACATTCAAAGAAACATGAAATTTCATTCATCTGAAGAAAATTCATTTCATAATCTCAAACTATCCCCATAATAGACTAGTTTCTCACAACACATTATCAAAACATTATTTTTCATCACACTTCATCAATCTAACAACAGCGAACGCCAGCTATAATCCATAAACTATCAGCAGCTTAAAATAATTGTCGTGTGAGACAATTCATTCATTGTGCAATCCTTGACAGTGCCTTTTAGTGTAATAACCTCGTCACCGACTGATATTCAAAGTCTGATAGCAGTCAGACAATTCACAACTACGTCCCTTTGCCATTCTGAATCAAGTCCAGGTCTCATTCTTTAAGATTTTCAGCAGAGAATATCATGTCACTCATGAATATAATGCCTAATATGTGCCTAATATTTTCTAAAGGACACTGAAGCGTAAAAACGTAGTCAGTTGACAGACTAACTTGAAGCTATTTGAAGTCATCAATCACATTTGCAAGGTTAAAAACTTGCTAAAAATAACAGCTAACCTGTATTGCTAGTTGGTTATACTTATGCTAGCCCAAAATGATAACAATCATAATATCATATAAGTCTTAACATACCTGAAATTCTACTAAAAATATTTTTTTTTCAACCTTTACCATATTCATTCTTAATCCCTTTGTTGCTTGTGCAGAAAATATTTTCTAATTTTTTCAAGATAAGTATTTCCAGCCCAGTATTTGTACTTCTTGTAACAAAGTTATGAGGGAAGAAATGACTGGAGAGTGATTTGAGACATTATGTAAATCATAGGTTCACAACTCAGATATTGAGACTGGCCAGCATTGCCTTATATTCAGCCAACACCCCAGACTCGTCAGTCAAGGACAAATCGAGATAATCCTCTTCATCTCTGGAGATATCGGACATCAAGTCATTCAACGCCTCCTCTTCCTTCTGTTTCTCCTCGGACCTGCCTGCTGATGTCTCTCCTGGAAAGAGAAAAATATAATAAAAAAATATGGTAAACAAAGGAATGAAAAATCATGGTTAATTTCACAAATGTCTACTTTGGAGTAACTAACAGTGAAAAGAGCCATTAATTGGATATTTTAAACCAATTATTATTATTAAGTTTTGAAACAGAAATTTTATATATTATGGCACCTCAGTTCATCTGAGGTTCAGATAAGGCTGCTTGCTATTTTTAGCATGTCAACTATGAGGATAATACTTATATAGAACACAAGATGACTGCATTAACAGCAAAAACATTTTCATGATATTAAGTGAATTGACAAAGCTACAAATAAGAAAAGAACAAATAAGGGATGCTGTTTATCTTAACATTAGTTGACACCCATCCGTACATCCCCCTCAATTTCAAATTTGTTACCCTCTCAATTTGACTTGTTACGCAAAGTTACCACTCCCTAAAAGAGGTTATTTGAACCAGTATGTAAAGGCTTTTGTGAGCATACCTGAGGGCGCAGCTTTCTTGGCCGGGGGAGGGAGGGGAGGGATGAACCCCCCAGAGTTGATAAGATCCTCCACAGCCTTCTGGACGTCTCCCCTGTGCTTCTGTAGCGCTCGCCGACCCATCTCCAGCTCAAACCCCAGGTCAGACAGCTGGAGATTGACATAGTAAGACGATTTAGACAAAAATTTAGCCTTTGCTAGGATCTTTCCACTTCAAATTTTAAATGAATGCTGATACCCGAAATGAGCGAAATGTAAGTGTTAAGGTGGTTATATCACTTGAGGACTTACTGAGTGCAATGTGAAGTCAGAATCTACGAGTTGAAAGGTATAACTTAGAAAAAAGCCTAATTATTCAATTTGATCATTTTGGAATAATAAAGACAGGAAATACTAATAGCATGAAGATTAATGCAAGAATTCACTCATTCATACCAAAATGTATGAAGTAAACAGGGTCCTGTTGAATAGAAATCTAAGTTGACCTTAAGACATATAGACAACAATTGAACTGCTAAAATATGGCATTTTGGTTAACTTTGTATCTGACATTCATAAAGGATACCAAACGACATTCCTATTACTAGTAATTCTATCAAACAAGTTCATGATTTATTTCAAAAGTGTGAAAGCAAGGTTGTGCTAACATGATGACGCCACAATCAAACACCTAGGATGTCATTTGTACAGTATATGACATGCTCCCTGGTACAGTCATCAAATACGGACACGAGATAAACTCAAATGATGGCCCACCTGTGCTATCATATCATCAGAGATCTCCACCTCCTCCTTGTCCTCCTCACTGGGCAGGTCCAGCAACTCCGGGTGAGTCTGGAGCACCTGCAGCAGAGGATATATCTAGATTATAGACCTATAAGGGCAATTAGATCAGGATTCGATTGTCATGTGAACAATGCTTTGACATCACAGTTCACATGACACTGCTTTCTAAATGTTACGTTGCCGAGAAAACTGCAACTGCTTTGATGTTGATTTTGATTGATTCTTAACAGAAATATTATTTTTCTCCATGACTTACCATGTCAACTAAACTTATCAGTACATTATGTGCTCTTGCTTGGGAAATACTATAATGTTATCTATCAATTTTATTCCGAGTATAAGCCAAGTGCCAATACCTGAAAATGATTTTTGTCAAAAGAATTACATTTTCAGGTACCAGTAAATCACCTCAGCAACTTTCATCTACTTTTATAAAAAAATATTGAACAAATTGTAATATGTTACTTGACAAATCCTGGCATTACTCTGCTTAAAATCAAGTATATAGCACATTCTTACCTCTAGTGCAAGACTGACGTTATTGTTGCCCTGTCTGAGAGCCTCTATCGCTGATTTTTCTCTGAAGCCCATCCCGATCAGGAGGTCAACGTTCTGCATGTTTAACCTGAATAGAGTCAACAATCAACTTTGTAGTGCCACACAATCTGATTACTCACATAGGTAACCAATATCATAATCTGTCTTGGAAAATAGTTTGATATTAATCAGACTGTCTAACTAGTATTGCACTGACTCGCAATCATTTTCAACCACTCGAGACTTGAAGATAAAGGCTTCCATCTTGAATGTCATCTAGAAAATGTCTTGTCCTTTTTAGAATATTTTATGGGTGCTTCATTTATTGGTTTAAACAACCAAAAACATCAAGTCTGATGTATTTAACATAAATAATAATGATAATGAATATTTATATAGCGCTATATCCATACACAAGGTGCATGCTCAAAGCGCAATGATCATGAAATACCTCAAGGGAAATATCTGAAATATCATAGGATATATCGAGTATGTGCATACCATTCTCCATTGGCAGTTTTCCCATGCTTCTTTGCTCTCAACTTCTCTTTCCTTTCTTCAGCAACTTTCTTGCCAACTTCACTCTTTTCCTGAAAAACAAAATAAAGTCAATTCACCCAATTCTCTTAATTCCACTCTATCAACTTACCCAAAAAATTGAAGTTTCTTGCAGTCAAAGAACGGAACCATTTCAATAGAAATTAATCCTATCTATCAAGTTACAAATATTGGTAATAGCAAAGGTCAAATCATCTCTATAGAAAATCAACTGTTTCTGTCAAGTTAGAAATACTGGCAGTGGTAAAGACAAACAAGTTCAATCCTTTTTCCCATAGCGCAACCCTGGTAACAAAAATAATAAATAATATGTCTATTTTTAAAGCCCTGTTTTCCCCAAACTCATACCTTCCTCCTGTTCATGATGTGATCCACGGCTCCCTGTACGTCTCCCCTGCTTGCTCTCAGCCCCAGTCTCGCTTCTCTCTCCTTGAAACCCATCGTCATTACTGAAACATAAGTAAACACATGTCAACTTGATATGTCTTTACATTTAAATAAGAGGGCCTGTCAACTGAAACATAAAACCGACATCATAATTTCCTCAATAATTCTGCTTCTTAATGATTTATCATTAACTTTAAATCTGTAGCCATGTGGTGCATGTTCCTTGACTCACAAGGCTATAAATGATGTATGCCTGTAGACAGCCAAATATCCACATTAAAATGCAAAACCAAATAACATGATATATAGGTTAGTTTCCTCCTTATAATGACCATACTATCAAGCTCCTGTCAAGGTATCTTTGCTTTGCAACCTTGTTAGTTCTAGTGCAAATAGAGTTTCATTCAATTCAAGTGAATTCTAATTAGTAAAATTCTTACACTCATGTTGAATGAGTGAATATTCAACAATTATTGTGGGTTACAAATCCAATATATACTTTCCTAAGAGATTCTAACATAACATCAAATGTTGATTCTAAAATTTTACAATGACAAAATCGAAGAGAACAGATTATGAGACAAAATGGGTATCTCACCTTCAGTAATAAGATTATCATCTACAAGAAGATATCTTAATTCTTCCTCTGCCTGAAACAATAAATATAATTTCATTTGCAATATTAATCAAAGAAAATGTGATTTTATCAACTTTATGTCATAGAGAATTTAAAAAAACGTATCTAAGGATTTTTTTTTTTATTATTAATGTATTCAGTGTAAGTAAACCTGGCCTCAACAATACTTGCTACTCTCTCATATTGAGTCTAGCTACATACAGTAACGGGTCGTGTCAGCAGACTGATTACCTGTGTGAGGAGTCGCCTGGCTTGAGGGATGTTGTGTTGGTGAAAGGCAACTACACCCTGCATCAGATGAAGCCGAGCAAACAAAGCTTGGGCCTGTTCACTGCCACTCCCTCCCTGGAACATGATATTGCAGCATTAGAAATCCTCTTATGGGCCACAATTAGATAACTATGTATTTTTTATTTAGTCCTTGATCATTAATATCCCATTTATTTTAAAGGAGACAGTCTCCTGATTAGAAGCTATGATACAGTGATCAAGCATTTTGATAATTGGTTTATGATATAAGTCACACACAGGGATGTTGCTCTTTCGTATCAGAACAATTATTTGTAATCATTTTCTGCAAATCAAACTGAAATAATGATTACGTTACCTTGACAGCTAAGAGACGCTCGTTATTAGCACCATAACTTTTAACAAAACACTTTTCACTCTTGCAGAGTCTAGATTCTGAAAAAGAAATAAAGCAGATTACTGTAACTCAAACGAGAACCTGCCAAGTTTTTATTCATTCTAAGGCCTGGAATAAACATTTAAAAAAATTCTGAAGCAGTTTTTAATGAGAATATTCACACACGTTATAAGATTATTAGCAAATTAGAATATTGCAACATTATTGGCAATACCTGCATCAGGCAGCTGTTCAATATTCTTGAGACAGAGGTAGCACCAGACGATATCGAGACACAACACAGCATAGTTGTCTACCGCATCTAGCAGCTGGGCCTGACACTTGCTGTAGAACATACACAACAGTACAGAGTCACTAACTATTACATGAAAATTACAATTAATAAACTCACAAAATAAGTGGAATAGTCTTCTGTGCTTTTTGGGCCAAATATAGGGTCACATCATGATTGGTACCGTATTCGACCTAATAAGCGCCCCTAATGCCCCTATTTCACTACGAGAGGAATTGTCACGAATCGCCACGAATAGGTGATTGTAAAAATTCGTGAATATTCTTGAATATTCGGCAACATTCGTGAACTGCAATTTCACTTGTACGAAACGTTTACGAAAATCCGTAGCTTTTCATGCTAAAACACTACGAAACCAATACGAATTGCTTACGAATTATGTACGAATTGTACGATATAACTACGAAACAACTACGAATATACTACGAATGTTTCGTCCTTAATTCGGGACATTCGTAATTGTTTCGTAGATGATTCGTAAATAATTCGGGGAGAGACCATCAAAAATATCAACCACGAATTTCCAAGAACTCGTTACGAATTTGTTACGAATGACCCGAATTAATTACGAATAGTTTACGAGACAACTACGATAACAAAATTCGTAGTTGATTCGGGAAAATTTTTTGACAAACAAATTTTTTTTCACGAATGCCACGAATTGTAAGAATATTGCCGAATCAATCACGAATTCATTACGAATCACAAGAATAAATCACGAATTGTCTACGAATGTTCACGAATGTGAAATATTTCTCTATCGTTGCGATTCGTGAGAATTCCTCTCGTAGTGAAATAGGGGTATTAGGGTTGTTGTAATTAGGTCTAATGTACTAAATTCACTGTCATTAAGCGGCAATATGTGTTATTTTCTACACAATAATTTCTAAGTATGTTTAGAGCTGTTCGCCTATGTAACTTGAGGAAATGTAAACCACATTGCTAAAGCTTTTAAACAATTTGGAAAGAAGTTAAAATATGATAGAAATACAAATTTTTGACTTGTAAGAGTATGTGGACAAGTATTATAGGGTGGGAGACACTCTACCAATTGAACTTAGGGAACCTTTAATTTGATCTATGAATAGAAACCAATTGACATGACCCTTGCATTGGTTGGTAAAACACTTTGTATTTTTTATGATTGCATTTGAATATATTTTATTGTTTGAACAACAGAAGTGAGAACATCTCTTTACATTTAGACAAAAGGTTCATCTTGTCAGGAAGAAAAGATAATTTTCAATTTGTCTCAATATACAAGTGTTGTACCTTGAATGATGCCATTAACATGGTTTGAGTCAATTTATCCTTTATGCTTTACCTGAATTCAGAATCAGCTTCCAGAAACAACAACAATGCCTGAGATATATTCTTCTTCTTGAGAGCTGCTCTCCCCTTTTCATGTAATGTCATTGCCAATGTCAAAGCCTGAAATAACATTATGGTATAGATTCAACATAACTTTACAACCTAATCCTTATTACATTATGTTTACATTTGTCAGGCTCTTTTTTGACACTGATAATAATTACATCTTATCCGATTACAAATATTACCTTCTTTTCTTCAATCGGAAGTTGTAGAGGTTTTCCAGATTGGTCTGCTATCTGCACTTCAAAATTATCGTCATCTGTAAAATAACATATCAAAGTTAATTTCTTGCTAAACTAGACTTAATTTCCTATGTTCTTTTCGATGTTTATATCCCAAAATATGGCTGGGTAAGTAAATGAACAGTCCAAATTTATCTCAGATCAAATTTCCCTTCCTTGAGTAATCTTTAAAACAAGAAGACATAGTCATCAACATCTACAGTGAATAAGTTGAAAACAGAACAAGGGCAAAAACTCTGAACAAACTCCATCAAGATACAACAGTAATGATACTTTGTGACAGGGGTAATTATATACATGTATCGCTCTGTGAATCTGGAATGTAGACTGGGCCCATGGCCTCCACTGCAAAAAAATAAAGACTGGTGGTTGATTTATTATATGCTACACGGTGAGAGACTGAGTTTTCTCAGTTTTAGAAAAGTGTTCTCGCCACTGAGTGTGATATCACTTTTTCAAGTTAGTGAAAATATCACAGAGGGGATGACGTCATGTGTACAATGGTTTGACGTCACTTTTACAATCAGCGCGACGTCATCGCCGTCGCTAAGTTACGATCAACAATGGTATGACGTCGCCAGAAAACTCTCGAGTCAAAGCCTTTTGGACATAAATTACCACATTTTCGATCACAGAGGCATATAATAAACAGAATATCTTGCCAATAATGCGCCACTCGTGAAAATACTGGCTCTACCCCGTCACTCGATGAGAGATAAGTGATATCACACTCAAAACTAGATTAGTGTTTGCGGGACACCGCAAAAACAGAGCAGCCCCGAAACTTGGGGTTTCCCCTTATCCTGTTCCGCCTTCTACAAGCCTCAGCATATTGGGCATTTTCTTGTGACCTTGACGTTTGACACTCAAGGTCACGCAATCAATGAACACATTTCATTGAAAATAACATTAATGTATCGAACTAAAGTGTATAAAGTTAAAATACTCCATTTTCTCAATATTTGTTGACCTTGCTGTGACCTTGACCTTTGATAGTTCATACCCAAAACCTTTCCAAAATTTTGTACTTCTCAAGAGATAATAAATACAAAATTTAAACTTCATAGCACAAAAACTTTTCAAGTTAACGCGTTTACAAGGAATTTTTGTGTGATTTTATAGCTCATGACCTTGACCTTTGACCTTGAAAGTGAACATGTCATTTTAAGTCCCCAGAGGTGTAAACAATTACACATGTTTATGAGTTCTGAAAAGCTTAACGGGATTAAGTTATATCCAAATTAGTTGCACATTGTAATAACACAAATCTCATGACCTTGACCTTTGACCTTCAAGGTTACACAATCTATGAACACTCTTTATTAAGTATAATAATCTTCTATTGATTAAAGTGTTCATAGTTAAAATAAAGCATTTTCACAAAACCATGCTAAAGCCTTGACCTTGCTGTGACCTTGACCTTGAACAGATTGTAGCAAAAACCTTTTCAAAATTTTTTACTCTTCCAAGGATGATACATACCAAGTAAGAGCTTCATAGCACAAAAACTTTTCAAGTTATCGCGTTTACAAGGAATTTTTTAGTGATTTTATAGCTCGTGACCTTGACCTTTGACCTTGAAAGTGAACATGTCAAAATCGTTCCCCCGAGGTATAAGCAGTAAGTTATGAATACAAGTTCTGGAAAGCTTAGTAGAAAAAAGTTATAGCCATTAGTATGTGCGCGGCGGCGGCGGCGGCGGCGGCGGAAACTGCACAAAACCTGATAGCAGCCCCGTCCTTAGACGGGGCTGCTAACAAAAGATATCCTCTATATATAAAAGGATCTGTCCATTAGGATAGAGGTATAAATAGACTCAAATTCAAAGTGTCTGAGACTGCTAGAAAGAGCTGGTGACCTGTGTCTAGTTTGGAGGTGAGAAGTTCGGCTGCCTCCCTGGTCTTGGCTACATTGGAGGCTTGTTCCTGTTGTCTCTGAGCCTCAGCCTCCGCTACAGAGAGCCTCACCGCCATCACCTGTGACCCATTCTGAAATCAAACATACAATAATTGTCTCAGAAATCATTAGATCAACTTCAGTAGGATTGACTGCAGCAGCAGCAACAGCTGAGGCTGAGTCAAGCTTCATTTCAAGTTTGGAACAATTCAACATCTACAACCTTCTTCTTGAAAATAAAGCAGAGGAATATATGGATGACAACTTCTTTGTTCATTGTATGCGATGTTCTGACACAGATTCTTGTGTTGTTCTCTGCTTAATTCTTGTGTCTAAACGTCGCATTCATTGAACAAAGAAGTTGTCATCCATTCCTCTGCATTATTGTTATTCCAACTACTATAATTCCTCTCAAAGAAGTTTCTTCTTGAAAGAGTGAAATCTTATTTGAGAGACACAAACAGTGTGCACCACTGTTGTCAAGTACTGTATTTCCTAGAAAATACCTCTGGGGTTCTTTTTCATACATTTTTCCATTCAATGTTGAGGTTATATTTGAATTCAAGTGTTTATCCATGTTTTATTTGCTTAAGCACCCCTTTATCCTCAGGTTTGTATAAAAAAAACATGGTTATATTCAGGACCAAGTTGCAGGAGATATGGTTAATGCCTCATAAAAGCATTTATAGCAAAATGCATTTTTGCAAGAGAGAAGTTGTGAATAATTATAACTTCTAATGCATCTAGCCACCTTAAACTTGCCTCCCTCAGCTATTTGTTTGTAAGAACATGTTCTTACTTTTACATGTTGCTCCTGCAGTGAGATCCCATCTCTTATAACTCTGCCGCTGCAAATAATCTTGAGCTGATCACAGGGAATGCTGGATTTTTCTGATAGTAACCTCCGTAAATCATTGCCGCTACGTTTCAGACTCAATTCAACCGAGATGGCTTGTTTTCTTGACCCCTGGATTAAAAGTAATCAAAAACTATTAGTGAGCATAATTGAATTACAAATAAGAGGCCATGATATATTTACTTTCCTTATATATTTCAATCTTTCCTTCAAATTATTTCAATATTATTTGCAAAAGTTAAGAAAAGATAAAAGAATAATTTAAATAGAATAATCACACTGACCAAAAAAGGCACACTATAAAATATAGGGCCATTTGTTGTGTAACTCATCAGGCTTTGATATGATGATAATAATTAAATCATAACCTCTTGTACTAGGAATTTGTTCATATGATCATAGTGATGTCTTACAAAGAAGTTGATAAAGCAGAAAGTTTACAGATTGGCAGTTTGACAGTTGATGCCATCCTTAAAAAGCAAATCAGGTCAACTATAAATGCTTTGAATTCAGAAAACTACCTCTGCTGACTGGAAGCCTGTTATCCTCACTTTGAGAGAAGCAACTCCCTCCTTCTGGAATCTATCTCTTTCAGAGAGTTTTTGAAGGGCATGTTGACGTAAGGTTTCTAGTAATTCTGATATCTCGGCCTCAGGAAGTTCAAGTTCCTTGGAATACCTACTTATGAAATCCTAGAGAACCAAAAGAAACATTCAAATGTTTACCAAAAGTATTGATAATTGCTAAAAAATGTCAATATATCTCATTGATGATTAGTTTAATGAAAGCAGTACATTTGATCCTATGTGTGAAAAACAAGTATAAGTATAAGACATGAGTTCATCTTACAAAAATAATTGTTACAGTATTTACAGTTTAAGATTGCAATAAATTGAAATATGTATATGCAGTGTTGTTCCTAGGAGGTCAGGAAAGGGGGTCATTTTGGCACTTTTTTAGCCCCTTGCAATGATAAAAGTATCCTACTTCTCCAAATTTTAAGGAACACCAAGCAAAAAGTGTGGGCAAATTTCCCAAGGACCCCCTCTAGGAACAACACTGTATATGTTACATAAAAAACACAGTGTTGTTTCTAGGTGATCAGCTAAGGGGTTTATTTTGGCAAAATTTTAGCAGAATTGGGCTACTTTGCAATGGTAAAAGTATCAAACATCTACTAATTTTAAGTGTCACCAAGCCAAAAGGATGGGATAATGTTTCCAGGACCCCCTCTAGGAACAACATTGAAAATATCATTGATTTACATTGATATTAGAAGATAATTTCACATACATTAGGTATTTCTCCTTTTTCACCAGTCTCCAATGTATAGGGTGCCAACCACAGTTTTATCTTCTCATTATTCAATTTTTCACGAACAAGCTTTTGGTGACACTCTTTTGTGTAGTCTTCCATTTCCTAACAATGAATAAAAAATATTGTAATATTGTAACATTTATACACATTATTATAAATCAGCTTTAGTAACAACAAAATCAGCAAATACAAATAGAAATATCATTACTTTGACGTAAATCTGGCAATTTTCACATTCAATTCATCAATACTGGTTTGATACGAAAAATTTATGTCTAAGGAAAATTTCATAAACACAAGGAAGTTATTAGACACCTTTGGAAATTGCTTAGTAATGTTATTGTTTACTTATAGAATACACCATTCGTTAAAAACAACAAACTTTTATACCTTTTTCTTGTGCAAAAACAGTCGCGATCGAAATATTTCCTGTTGACAGTGTTGTTCAAATGTGCAAATTCATGGATGTGACACATCAACCTAATTTTAGGAGCACATACATTGCATTACAGTGGCGAAATATTCACATCATAGTTTCGAACTCAAATTCTTAGTGAAAACTGAATCCATTTCTGCTTAAAACAATCTCTTTCAGGTCATGACAAAATGTTAAATGCACTTAGAAACAATGAAAAACAATAAAAGTCTTCTTATTTTCGTCTGCATAGAGAAACCGGAAATTGAAACATTCAGTTATAGTTTCGTATGAGAAATGTCCAAACAAACAAAAATGAAAGTGAATATGGAGGCACAACAAATTATCATTGATATCTAAACTAAATTAAATCTCATAATTTAGGATTTCATTCATTATTATACATCCTCGTGAAATATTACTTTATACGAACTGGCGTCTATTGTGTCACGAGTTGAAAATAGCGGAAGTGAAAATAAACACGAAACTCCTGCCTCAGTGCATTTTTTATAATCATTGATGAAACTATCACTTGTGATGATACTGACATGAATGACAATCACAAGTAGGAGATCACATCTACTCTACTGGATATGTGTCACTATCAAATAGGTGAATATGCTAACCGATAGTAATTTAATTAATCAGTAACGACATCTTTCAGTCTCTGTCAGTGTCATCTGTCAAATAAGAAAGTAGCTATCTACGATCATCTGCAGATGAAATGTTTTGATCTTATGAATATAATGGCTTATTAAACAGTTTGGAGTAAAATATAAGAAATGCCCTAACAAGCAACATGGAATGTTGAGTGGATTTTTTTGCAACTGATTAGGTTTGACAGTTTTTTTGTTTTAGTAATTTTTACCTCTCTAGTACAAGCTACTCCATGAGTTGTAAAAGTCACATATGCAGAATGTTTTTATGTTGTTATGTTATCGATCCTTTAGGATCCCTCACCAAATAAGCTCGCGTGACATAAGTATGTACAAGCACAGGCCTGTGGCGCGTATTGACTGCCGAAGGCGCTTATATATAAGAGAAGCATGCGCTAGTGGGCTTATCTCCGTTAGTATATTTTATAGACGAAAATAGAGGACATTTTCGTGTTTGCCAGCAAAACTTTTATTTAAAACTTTGTCTGAGAGATGATAGATTTAAACACGAAATTTAGTATTACTCAAAATCCATGCAATCGTTTGCAATCAAAAGTAAATCCTGATGACTTTCCTCGTCACTGACCGATCAATTCAAACCTTGTGTCGAATGTTTCCAAATAAAGGAGAGGTAACTCTCTGGGTATGTTCTCGTGGTGATTTTGTCAGTTTATGTTGCTAGAAAATTATTTTTCTGTATTGATAGGCCTATTTGAACGATTGTATGTCATCATTATTACTATGGATGATGTTCAGTGCTTCATGACAAGTTTCAACGAAAATTGTTTCGAAAGATATGATGACATCAGGAAATTCGGGAAATATTCTCAAGTTCAAAAGGCGTCATCGAGCGTCCACTGTTGATTTTATATAATTTAATTTCCAATAATGTTGTTAATGAAAATGTTGAAATGATAGTAATATGCCAGTATAATTGTGAATAATGTAATTGTTTTTGAAAGAAAAATAATATTTTCATTTCTTTTCACTCATGAATCGATAACACAGGCATGTCCGATTGGGTTTGGCCTTATGTAAACTCAACCTGTCATTGTTTTCAAGGGCACATTCATGATAAGAAAAATGGCTATTGTTATTTTAGATAAAGTCGTCATTGGTACTTACCTTGAGTATTTTTTTATTATAATAAAAATATCCTGGTTTCTTGGCAGACATCTCGGTTTAGTCCTTCACAATCAGGAACATGAAATATCATATCTGAATAATGTAAGTTATTCCTAACCCAAAAAATGAGTTAAACACGGTTGGTTAATTTTAAAATGACCACGAGGGTTAAAGAATAAATTTTTAACTATGCAAATTAACTTGAAATTCACTACTACCAAAACAACTTCGAGTCAATCGGTCATGTAAACAATGGACTGTCAAAAATTAAAAACAAAATGATCTTATTGGGTCCAAGGGTTAAATAAGATCATCGAAATGAATTCAAGTGTTAGTAGTCTTAGTACTTTCCAAAATGTATTCATAAAGCAACCTGCATGTCAATCAGTGACACTAACGCGCCTGTGAATCAAGAGGATCAAGGCTAGCCGATCGCGAGTCATTCGGCCATGTAAACAAAGACGAAGGGACTGTCAACAATCAACAATCAACAACAAAATGAAATGCAAAAGGGTTAAAAGATCGTCGAGATATATCCAAGGGTTAGCAATTATCACAAACCTTTTTTGAAGTGCAACCTGCATGAATGCATGTCAATATCACTGACATGGTCAGTGACAAAAGCACAAAGGGGAACGGCATGCCGATTGGGGAAATACTTCGCAACGACTGAAATTCTTGAAAACATGACTGTAACGAGCCCTTTAAAAACTTAGCATCAGAAAGAATGTTAGCATGAGACCAAAGGCTGAAAAATACCATCGATGGGTACTGACAATGGCTAAAATTTCTCAAACTTAGTCGTCAATAGAAGTCACGGTAAAAATATATGGCGTCATTTGAAAGTCTAGCTTCGATGAGAAATGATGTCTGCGCATGTGCGGTAAGTAAAACATTCGAAAAGAATGAAAATGTGACATATTATGGAAAATACTTGTTTGGTGAGGGATTCTAAAGGTAGGCCTCAAGGAGTACTGATTGTTGCCAAAAAGTATCATATCAAAGTTAAACAGGATTGTACAGTAACAATAAGATCAAAGGTTTTAAGTTACAATTATGTTAAAAATTGTATACTGACATTCACCGTTATCACAGTAAATTCCTATTTGATATGCTCATGCATGTGCCAAAACGTCTCCATACCGGAACACCCCCAGTGCATGGTTGTGAGTGCAGTGTTTTTGTGCGTATACGCACATCGTACATATATAGAATTAATGTAAAAGCAGTGAATTCACCAATCAGTCAAACATACCGTTCATTTACAGCTACTCACGAGGCTGATACTTGTTTAGAATGATTTCAATGAATTTACATTTTAATACATGCTTAAACTTGGAAAATACAAGAAACCTATGCAAGGGTCTTTTCAGTCCTATTAACTCTTGTGTGACACTGTAACTTATTAGTAACATTACCAACAGCAAACATGTCTATGATTCCTCAACTACTGCTTACCTGAACCTGTTGCCACAAATGAGACTTTTCCTCTATGAATAAAATCTAATGTGCCTATTATGGCCTATGCCTCGTGAATCATAGCACATTGTAATGAAGTCATCATTGTCTGTTTTTAGGTCAAAAGTAAACTGTCAATAACTCAATATCTAACTGCATGTACATATGTAATGTGACTAACTGTATTAAATTTAAGTCAGTGATGGAAATTGAAATCCATTTAAACATACTTTTTATTGTTGTGCTTATTGACACTGAAGAGAGATTTGTTCTTTTATCTTTATATGTCAATGAAATAGTTGTTTATTACTATTGATGTTTACTTTATTTTACAGATCACTGATATTCAAGCAAGAAATAATGGGCTTTGCATGTGATAGATATCTTTGAGACATGAGTGGGAAAAGACAGCCTGATACATCTAGTCTGACAGAGTTCGGTCCCCTTAGTTCAGAGGTCAAACCAGCAGGGAACTTTTTCACTCGTCTTCTCAAGAGGAACAAAGGTAGTTGTATGAATTATGAGTTAGGGAATCAAATTATGTTCACTTTCACGTTATGAATGTTCTTATTGTAAGCCCATTATGGCTAAAATGTTATCTAATCACTTCAAGACAATAACTCACTCACTGCCTATTTGTACCTTCATTTGTATAATGTTTTGAAAATTACTTCATATGATCAGTGTTTGAAATAAGCATAGGCCTCTACTGCCCACACTTTTCAATATCTTCAGGTCCTTAGTGTTTTAATATGATACTGTTCCTTCCTAACAATTCTTGCAGTGAGAGGTTTTTCCTTGCCAAACCTTTATGACCATCACTCTTAACTGATAACAGTGTTGTGTATTTATAACATACTTAGACCAAGAATATTATTATTTTAGAATAAGTCAAAAAAGTACTGATAATAAATGCTTGCAGTTTCAGATTTGGGCTAAGAGTTTTTCCCATTTGCAGGTCCTTATTGACAAGCAGTTTTTGGATGCTTATTTCAAACACTGCATATGATCTTGATTTTCTTGTTACCTGAGCAATTATGAGTCATTATTAACTCTTTGATAAATCATTTTCTTAAGAGCCTGTCTTTGATACTCTTTTTATATGCCAATTTCATTAACCACATGTTGACCACAATCTCATTATTTATATATTTCAAAATTTAATATGTGGTGTTTCAAATGCTAAAAGATTATCTCCAAATCTTTATTTTTAGATGACAGTGACAACTCGAGTGGCTCCAATACCCCTGGTAGCGCCCCCTCCTCCAGAGAACCCTCCATAGAGAGAAGCTCCTCCAAACCTCTCCTCATTCTCAGCCGTAACTCCTCCCGTGTCTCACTGACCTCAACTGCGTCCGAGGATGCAAGTTTCGGGGGAGCAGAGGGGAGCTTGTCAGTCACAAAAGGTGAGTTTAGTTATTTTATATCGTGATATTTTTTGTTATTTGATGCCAAGAACAGTATGTTATGATAGACTTACCCCTCTCCTATTAAATGAACATACATTGTCTTGTTATTTTATAATTCATGTTTCAAAATTATAAAATGTTTAAGACTTATATTCTGTATTTATGAGACCACAATATCATTTTCTGTATAAACATCTCAACAAAATTGATTAAAATAACTCAAGTAAGGAATGCCAAAATGTTCTGTACTTTTAAATAAAATATATTTTTTATGTTTTGTAGCCAATGATGACAGCGGGAGCCAATCAGAGGGGAGTTCAGAAGGTCAGGTGCCAGATGATCGCCAGAAAAGAACTCTGTCAAGCGTACTTAGCCGCCTCGGAAATATCCTGGACAGACGTAGCAATGTAGGTGTTTAGGTGTTGGTTCATTATTTTTAGCAAACGAAGCTGAAATAGCGACAGAAGAACCAACTTTGTTGAAGGTTCCATTGCAAATATTTTTCATCTCTATTTACCTCCTTTATAATCGCATAAAATAGTTTGCATGTGCAAATGTTCTGCGGGCAAAAATATGCTGGGTATTAAAGTTTTCATAATGATCATGGGAATTAAAACTTTTGTCAAAATAACTGACGGAACTTTTTTCACATCCAGTCATGATAAGCTAAAATCTACCATATCAGTTGAGAGTAACACTTGAATAATCTTAAACCTAAATTTTGAAAGTCTCATGTTACTTCAACATTTTAAATTGGAATTCAATACCTACTCATGCTCTCTTTGTCGTAAATACAATATCAAATCTTCAAGGGGGCAATGTTTTGGAGAGTCGCCAGCTGAACTGCCCTAGTGACATATCTCTATGACATCATTAAACATGACGTGAAACAGGAATGTCATACAATGTCACATGCAACATATATATGGGACCCCTATGGATGAATTTAGTGTTTATCTTTCACCAGACTGTAAGCTATCAGACATCTCAAATTACATACCGGTAGTAAATATTTTTAATTGTTTCCCTTGGACAGACCCTGCAGACATACAAGGACAGTGACTTCAAGCAGTACTGGATGCCGGACAGTAGCTGCAAGGAGTGCTACGACTGTGGGGATAAGTTCACCACATTCCGTCGCAGACACCACTGTCGCATTTGTGGACAAATATTCTGTAGTAAATGCTGTAACTTGGAGCTTCCTGGAAAGATTATTGGGTACAAAGGTTAGTATTTGATGAATGTATAGCAACACCAGCCATGTATGACTTTTTGGCCTGAGGCGTCCTTGACAGAAATAATCGGTACATTGACTCTTTGTAAGATCTGTATCGCTTGATAAAACCTTTCACCTCTAACAAAATCGGTACAAATATATTTCTGAGCCTGATTTATGGCTTGTAGAGGTGAAAGAGTTAAAACAACAGATAATTCATATCCTGATTATTTGTCCAGGTACTAGGTGGAATCCGAGTACAAAACCAGTATGAATATGTTTCTGAGCCTGATTATCGCTTATAGAGGAGTTAGGGTTACTTCACAGATAATTCATATCCTGATTATTTGTTCAGGTGGAATCCGAGTGTGCACATACTGCTGTAAGGTGGTTCTGCGGTACGCCCAACAGTCAGACACAACTGGTGACATTAAGATAGCGCGGGAGGACTTGCGTACCCTCTCTATTGACTTTGAGTCGGGGAGTGGAAGTCTTCAGGACCTGGGATTGTGGAGTCCCAACTTAAGACGGATCTCCAGCATCAGAGAGGATGTACCTCCTGGGTAGGTTTCATCTTTGTTTAACTCTTTACATGCAGCTCCAGTATTATTCCAGGTTTTCCTCTATCACTAGCTCCTGACTTGGAGTAGGGGAATGGAAGTCTAAAGACTTGAGACTGTGGATTCCAAACTTAAGACATATCTCATTAGGGAGGATGTTTCTCCTGGGTAGGTTTCATCTTGGATTAACTCTTTTCCTGCAGATAAAGTAATATTCAGGGTTTATTCAGCATGGGCCCCTAACTCTTATCAATGAGTTTGAATCGGGGAATGGAAGTCTTTAGAATGTGAAACTGGAGTTCAAACTCAAAATAGGTCTCCAGCATCAAGGAGGATGTTCCTCCTTGGTACGCCTTGTCTTGCTTTATCTCTTGCAAATACAGTTTATAAGCCTCTGACTCTGTACAATGACCCTTAGACTGTAGGAGTCTGCAGGATCTGGAGTTCCAACTTGACACGGAAATCTAGCATCAGAAAAAATGTTCTTCCAGAACTGGCTTTCTTAACCCTTGTCATGCTGATAAATAAATATTTGGGCATTCCTTTTTTTGCACCTGGCAAAGACTTCCCATGAAATTAAATTTTGAATTTTGCAGGGTAGTAACTTTATACTCAATTAAGTATTCATAGTATTCCTAGGTAGTCATATGATGTTGGATATTGAATGTAACCAGTGTTGAAAAATATAGCCCGTCTACCCGTCCTTTAACTGGCTACTTTTTCAAGGAGTGGTTACTTTTCAATTTGTTAGCGTAATTTTCCCCTAAGGAATTGACCAATTAATTTTCAGGGCAGGTTAGGTTTCCAATCTACCTTATACACTGATGTAACAGTGCAGAAACTGTAGTGGGTAAGTAATAAATATATTTATGTTTTCAGGTCAGTGAGTCCTCAGGATCCGAGCGGGGCAGTGCTCCAGAAGAACGTCCCGTTTGACCTGACGCCTCACTCGGACTTCTCTCTACACGAGTCTCTCATGAAGGAGAGCAAGATATTCATTCAGGTGAACTCATAGTTGATTAATACATATGTGGGCATATGGTTACATGGTAGTCGGTATATGAAGAAGAGTAGATGGACAATAGTGTCAGAGATGAAAATACTAGCAAATCCTAGTTCTTTTCTGATATTTTCAATTTTTAGCTCATCAGGACTGAAAGTCCAGATGGGCTTATGGCATGGCCCGTCGTCCGGCGTCCGTCCGTCCGGCGTCCGTCGTCCGTCCGTCGTCCGTCCGTCGTCCGTCCGTAAACTTTTGACACTTTCGACTTCTCCTCATGAACCATACACATTAGAGAGCTGAAATTTTGTGTACAAGTACCTTAGCATATGGAGATTCTAATTTGTAACTTTGGTGACCCTGTGACCCCAAATAGGGTCACAGGGGTCACAACTTTAAAAACCTATTTTCATCTTCTTCTCCAGTTCCAGAAGGACTTGAGAGTTTAAAATGATATGTGCAGACTCCTTGGCCAATGGGGATTCTAATTTGTAACTTTGGTGACCCTGTGATCCCAAATAGGGTCACAGGGGTCACAACCTTAAAAACCTATTTTCATCTTCTTCTCCAGTTCCAAAAGGAGTAGAGAGTTAAAAATTATATGTGCAGACTCCTTGGACAATGGAGATTCTAATTTGTAACTTTGGTGACCCTGTGACCCCAAATAGGGTCACAGGGGTCACAACTTTAAAAACCTATTTTCATCTTCTTCTCCAGTTCCAGAAGGACTAGAGAGTTTAAAATGATATGTGCAGACTCCTTGGCCAATGGGGATTCTAATTTGTAACTTTGGTGACCCTGTGATCCCAAATAGGGTCACAGGGGTCACAACCTTAAAAACCTATTTTCATCTTCTTCTCCAGTTCCAAAAGGAGTAGAGAGTTAAAAATTATATGTGCAGACTCCTTGGACAATGGAGATTCTTATTTGTAACTTTGGTGACCCTGTGACCCCAAATAGGGTCACAGGGGTCACAACTTTAAAAACCTATTTTCATCTTCTTCTCCAGTTCCAGAAGGACTAGAGAGTTTAAAATGATATGTGCAGACTCCTTGGCCAATGGGGATTCTAATTTGTAACTTTGGTGACCCTGTGATCCCAAATAGGGTCACAGGGGTCACAACCTTAAAAACCTATTTTCATCTTCTTCTCCAGTTCCAAAAGGAGTAGAGAGTTAAAAATTATATGTGCAGACTCCTTGGACAATGGAGATTCTAATTTGTAACTTTGGTGACCCTGTGACCCCAAATAGGGTCACAGGGGTCACAACCTTAAAAACCTATTTTCATCTTCTTCTCCAGTTCTAAAAGGACTAGAGAGTTGAAAATGATATGTGCAGACTCCTTGGCCAATGGGGATTCTTAATTGTAGATTTCGTGACCCCATGACCCCAAATAGGGTCACAGGGGTCACAACCTTAAAAACCTATTTTCATCTTCTTCTCCAGTTCTAAAAGGACTAGAGAGTTGAAAGTGATATGTGCAGACTCCTTGGACAATGAAGATTCTAATTTGTAACTTTGGTGACCCTGTGACCCCAAATAGGGTCACAGGGGTCACAACCTTCAAAAGCTATTTTCATCTTCTTCTCCAGTTCTAAAAGGACTAGAGAGTTAAAAACGATATGTGCAGACTCCTTGGCCAATGGGGATTCTAAATTGTAGATTTCGTGACCCCATGACCCCAAATAGGGTCACAGGGGTCACAACCTTAAAAACCTATTTTCATTTTCTTCTCAAGTTCTAAAAGGACTAGAGAGTTGAAAGTGATATGTGCAGACTCCTTGGACAATGGGGATTCTAATTTGTAACTTTAGTGAACCTGTGACCCCAAATAGGGTCACAGGGGTCACAACCTTAAAAACCTATTTTCATCTTCTTCTCCAGTACTAAAAGGACTATAGAGTTGAAAATGATATGTGCAGACTCCTTGGCCAATCGGGATTCTTAATTGTAGATTTCGTGACCCCATGACCCCAAATAGGGTCACAGGGGTCACAACCTTAAAAACCTATTTTCATCTTCTTCTCCAGTTTTAAAAGGACTAGAGAGTTGAAAATGATATGTGCAGACTCCTTGGCCAATCAGGAATCTTAATTGTAGATTTCGTGACCCCATGACCCCAAATAGGGTCACAGGGGTCACAACCTTAAAAACCTATTTTCATCTTCTTCTCCAGTTCTAAAAGGACTAGAGAGTTGAAAATGATATGTGCAGACTCCTTGGCCAATCAGGATTCTTAATTGTAGATTTCGTGACCCCATGACCCCAAATAGGGTCACAGGGGTCACAACCTTAAAAACTTATTTTCATTATCATCTTTAGCTCCTAAAGGTCTATTGAGCTGAAAGACTGCATGTAGACTCCTTGGCCAATTGGGATTCTAAACGGTAGGTTTTGTGATCCCATGACCCCAAATAGGGTCACAGGGGTCACAATCTTAAAAACCTATTTTTCTCCATTAGATGACAGTCTATGGCAAATCTATTTCTCCTTGGATATTTTAGTGTGGACTTCTTTCACTGTCTGATATTGGCGATCTAGAAAGTGTTGAATAATAATACATTTGTTTTGTAATTTTTTAATAGGTTTTCTTGCAATAGTTAACATCAGTTTCATTTTTAGCTCATCTGGCCTGTATAAAGCAAACTTGATATGATGCCTGATGAGCTACAGAGCCAATGGCTCTATTTTTTAACAATTATGAGCACAGTATTTCAACCTAGTAAGCTTTGTTTCAAAGTAACTTGGAACGTTTACTATGTCATGTTTTTAATGATCTAGTTGGCAACAGGAAAGCTTGCTATCGAATAATGAAATCTATTATGCCTAAAATTTGATAAATATTTGTATTAACAGGATTCAATCCAATTGCGAGAGCTATGGCGTCAAATGATGGATCCAGAAACAGGCGTTGAGAT
Source organism: Steromphala cineraria (assembly GCA_916613615.1). Lineage (NCBI taxonomy): Eukaryota > Metazoa > Mollusca > Gastropoda > Trochida > Trochidae > Steromphala > Steromphala cineraria. The sequence goes on from OU744729.1 coordinate 14,092,348, forward strand.
GCAGAGTCACCGAGTTCGACTCAAGACCTACCACAAGTGCATTGTGGGTAAAGAACTTGTCAACTGGATCCTCCAAAATGACAAAGCTGTGAATAGGTGAGACATCATTACTTATATCTCAAAGAATTCTAGAGCCTGAAATATTGCCTAAGATGTGCTTTACAACAATTCACTCAACCTAAGGACTAGGACATAAAATGATTCCTATTTCTATTAGCCCTTTGACTTTTTCTTGACAGCGGTAAAGTAAGACTGGAGGTGGCCTTACAATCGCCTAAGGGGCAAGAGTTTACTATGAGTGACTAGTTTCGTCCACTGTGTTGGGACTCATCAGACTGAAGTAGCAATGGATTTGTCTCTCCTTATATACTCTTTGGGTGGGTCACGTGACTTTATGGGTTCTTCCGCCAGCGGAGCGGTAGAACTTCCTGTGGTAACATCTGGTACCGGGAATAATTCTGGCGGGTCGCAGTGGTAGTGTTCTGAAGAACTAGGCTATTTTGTCTGTGCTGCTCTAAGGGTGTAGTATAAATGGGGTTAGATTGTCAAATCACCCTGATTGCTACATTAACCACACTGGAAGAGATATTGTTCGTTCAATATTGTACCCACAAGCAATGAATGATAATCTGAAGCAGTTGATGAAATTATATGATATTTCCTACCATCTCAGCACTAGAATAGAGTTCAAAATCTCATCCCAATTTGAAGTTAAAAATGTTTCTTGCAGAGACCAGGCAGTAGCAATAGGACAAGCAATGTTATTCGCCAACTACCTGGAGCCGATATCCAGCCAGCTGCCGGTGTTCCAGGACGACTTCTTTCTGTACAAGCCAGGGGAACATGCAGGCAACGTGGAGTCCAAGCCCGACAGTATCCCAGGGGAGGAGTCCTTCAGCAGTGAACCGCTCTGGGTACAGGAGATAGAGTCTGTGGATAGGGATGACAGTGAGTATACTGCTCACCTGCTTTGAATTTATGAAAATGTCTAATGATTGTTACCATGACATGGTCATGTTATGACAAATAATATGCCAGAAATGGACAAAACTGAAAACACTGTTTGCTTCCTTTGAATTGCTATCACTTTCTTATGATTGTTTCATTTAAAGGGGCAGTAGCACGTTTTTTGATAATTTTATATTTTAAGTTTTTCACTGATAATTGTAAGTTAATGTTAAATGTATTATTTTGACAGTGTCAAAAATCTCATAACACAAATCAATCATCCATAGTCAGAGGACAAAGTATGAAGTTTCACTTAAAATCCATTGGCGGCCATTTTATTGTTAACACCTTTAATTCATTTTGGGTAAGAAAAGGGAATCGCAGGGCTTAACTTTACGTTATATATTTGAATTATTACTGCTCCATTTAGTTAAAATATATTGTCTTTCAGTTGGAACCATTAATTTTCATTTTCCTGACATCACCTTATATTACCCCTAAAAACGTGCTACTGCCCCTTTAAGATAGTAGGCAGCAAGTTCTGATCGCCAGCCAGACATTGTTCTGACTTTGAGTCAACCAATTTGTAGTGACATGCACCGTAATAGTTGAAATATTAGTTACAATTGATTTTTCTTTCAGGCCTCAAAATAATTCTATAATTTAAATAATGTTGAACATTGTTGGAATATATGATTGTAAAAATGTTTAAATTCAAAAGAAGTTTATCATATATATATTCTCAGAAGACTAATATATAGTCCCTTAAAAAAGAGTTCATGACTAAATTCATTATTTTCATTTTTGATTTGAAATAGAATTAATAGGAGCTCTAAACAACATTTAATTTCAACCAAAACTGAGGCAACTAGACTTGCCAACATTTTCTAGTCTTAAGAAGGCTCTTTTATTTCTTTTGCTATAGTCTTGATAACAGACTAAATTCCCTGAATCATGTTATCGTTACGACTGTTTCAGTATCAATATCGGAGGAGCAACAGTCCAGCACAACAGACTCAGATCAGCGACGAAGCGTGTCCTCCGAGTCGGGTTCAAGAGCAGTGTTCTACCTCAGTGAACGTTCCGACAGTGGCAGCATGTCCAGTGACCTCTCCAAGTGTAGGTCATTCATTATTTACCTATGTTTCATAAGGAGCTTTGATGTCCTGTCTTAAGATTGTCTGGTAGGGGTATCACAACATTAGGAAACAGTGAACGGAAGTGAAGTTAGCAATAATTAAGAACTCTGTCATCAAAACATGAAGTAAGTGGCAAGAGGAGCACAGTTATGTAGTCTCATGTTTTGGGGTTAGACTGCCTTCATAAGATTCTATGCATTGATGATGGATTTATCAAACTCTTCATTCATTGTTTGTGAAGACTTGTACTTCTTGAACAAAATATGTTGTTAGCCCGGATGAACATTATAACAAATGATGTATTGATGATATAACAATTATGATTGTTCCTCCTTGCGTTATGGAATTCAAAGGCAACAATGATGTAATTGATCTTGATAAAACAGACAGTAGAACAGGTTTATTTGGGTGTGAGAGTTTGTATGATGCTTTTGATGTGTAGGATTGATACCGTACATTACACACTGCCAATTGTGTTTATTAGCATGGATATCATGGAAATTTGAATCTTATCCAAATCATGAAGCTTAAAGGCTATCTTTTATATTAAGCTTGAAAATAATAACATGAGACGATTTGAAACATGACTTGCAGATATGCTTTGTCTTACAGTGGCAATGTCCAAGGACAATATTGAGGAACCTTTCCCTAGTACAGGGCTGTCTGAGGATTTCCTTAAAGGTTGGATACTGAATTAATTTCATTTTTCAATAACTCTTCATTCTCAAATAATTCATGGCAAGGTAAATTAGAAGTTAAAGAAATTTAACTTCAAGAACTCCCTAGTTGCCATGGTACTCTCCTAACAATTAGAAAGTTTTTTTGCTTCAAAGATTGAAATTCTGCAAAGTTTAGGTAATCATTACCAATTCTTTATTGAAGATTCTTGCATTTTGGACTTTAATTCTCTTGCACAAGTATTTTCTTATTATGCAAAATAATTATGTTCACAGGAGCTCTTTTTGTTGGGAAATCTGTGCCAACATCATCTGACAGTATCACCTGCCCTCATGGCTGGAGAAATGCAGATCAGTTACGAGATGAAAATGGAGAGAGGCTCGCCTATGACAGACTCAGGTATCTTGATATTGATTGTCCTTACTTATTGTTGAATTGCCCCTCAAAAGTTTGTATTTTGTAAAAATAAAGTTTTGATTGTTAATATCTTATTAGGCTCTATCATGTAAATATTTTTTATGCAAAATTTTTATAAAAATTTGAAGTATTTATGGAATTGAGTAGGTATAAATGTAAATTTATAAATTTTAGTTTGTGCAACAACAGATTACATGCTATATATATTTATTATGTTTTTAATACCATTGTCATGTATTAATTCCACCCATGGGTTTATACTTCATTACCCTTTTGCTCGTTTTAACTTTTCTCTATCATGTTTTCTATTTTTTATGTAACCGGAAGTACGTCACAGTATTAGTTCCTATTTAAGTAACGATCACGTGACCTCTGCCTCTCTATTGTTTTACCCATTGTCTCTAACCGCATTGTTGTATCGCTGCCCACCCTCCATCCCCTCCTTCACCTTTAGGGGCTGACTCTCAATTTCCATATCATCCTCAAGGTCCAGCTAGCAACCACTTTCTCTTCTCCCTCTCTGTTCCAACACAGCTGCCTTTCATACTGTCCCCAATTCCCACGTCAGCTGCCATTCGCGCTGTCACCCTACCACCACATCCTATCACAGCTGCCATTCGCGCTGTCACACCCCTCCCCACCACAGCTGCCATTCGCGCTGTCACCCTCTCACATCAGCTGCCATTCGCGCTGTTACCGTCCTACCACAGCTGCCATTCGCGCTGTTACCCTCCCATCACGGCTGCCATTCGCGCTGTTACCCTCCCACCACAGCTGCCATTCGCGCTGTCACCCTCCTACCACAGCTGCCATTCGCGCTGTCACCCTCCTACCACAGCTGCCATTCGCGCTGTAACCCAGGGCATTCAGCTATTACCCAGTCAAATAGCTGTTTCCCCCAAGGCATATTCTTTTCTTTTTACTTTAAGGTCATCACGGCCACTTACATTTATATTTTTCATCCGAGTCAGCCCCCATAAATATGTTCTCACATGTTTTGCTCCAATAAAATTTTTGTATCTACACTCTTCTTTGTTATGTTGTTGCACAAAATACATGTTAACACAGGGTGTTATAGAAGTACAAGGCTCTCAGGTACAGATAAGGTGTAAGGGATTGCTTTGTAGAAAGGGGAAACCAGAGAAACCTTTTCTCTCCCCACAGATGTGGCTCAAGTCATCCAATCTTACTTCTTAAAAGCCTAGTGCATTGGCTAGAATGGGAGAAGCCTGATTAAATGCAAACAAAGTCAGTTGTGCAATCAGGGACTCTGTTCAAAAGTCATTGTTTTGGCTACTGAATGATAGCAAAGACCACCCTTTCATGCATCCATCCTTTTTTAAATTGGCTGAAATTTTTCAATAGGTTTGTGGTGCAAACTTTAGTGCTTGGGAAAGCTGCTGGAAACAAGGGCATTGGGTTATGAAAAAAGCGGTTGGGCCAAGATTCTATTACTCAAGCTTCCTCTGTGAGGAGACTAACCAAGAAGGCACATTGAGAGGCTATAGGGAAGTAGAAAGTTGTAAGGGATCTCACTCTAAGATTTCGAAACCTAAAAAGTACATACATTTGCCAATGAACCAAGCATTTACCACGAACAGGAAGTTTATGACTCAGTCTTCCTCTGTGTGGTGGGAAACCAGGAAGGTTAATTCAGAGGATATAGGGAAGTGGATAATTGCAATGTAAGGTATACCAAAACCTTAGGTGTAAATACATTTGCCAATGAGCCAACCATTTACCATCACCAGGAAGGCACATTCCGAGATGTGGGAGGCGGTGTTGAAGCAACTGCTGTGTCAGTACGGACTGTCCCATGCCTGGCAGCAGGTCATCTCATACCTCATCCTTCAGGTCAGCCGCTTTGTGCGCCCCGATGTGCAGGTCGAGGGGGATGACCCCGACATCAGGAAGTATGTCCACATAAAAAAGGTGAACAAAATAGGGGTCGATCAGAGTTCATTCATATTCATAATAGTCCATTTGTATTGCTCTATTTTTATGCTAAGCATGCTCAAAGTGCACATTTTCTTTTATAGACAGAGGTTTTAGTGTAATTTTCTTTTGGAATCTACCTTCATTTTCCTTATAATACATAATAATTTTTAGGGGTTATCAATGTGAATGATATTGCCATAAAAGAATTTACTTGTTATTATCTACATGGATTAATATCTGCTTACTTGTCATTTCAAATAATTAAAATGCTCACATTTAAAGGCATAAATTTTAGCTCATCTGGCCTGTAAGGCATGGTGTCCGGCGTCTGTCCGTCCGTAAACTTTGTGGAATTTCTACTTCTTCTCCAGAACCATAAGGCCTAGAAAGCTGAAACTTTGTGTACAGACTCCTTGACTAGTGAGGATTATAAATTGTAGATTTGGTGACCCTGTGGTCCCTAATAAGGGCCACAGGGGCCACGCCCAATAAACCTATTTTCATCTTCTTCTCTAGAAGCATAATGCCTAGAAAGCTGAACTTTGTGTACAGACTCCTTGATTAGTGAGGATTATAAATTGTAGCTTTGGTGGCCCTGTGGCCCCTAATAAGGGTCACAGGGGCCACGCCCATAAAACCCATTTTCATCTTTTACTCCAGAACATTAAGGCCTAGAAAGTTGAAACCATGTGAATATACTCTTTGACTAGTGAGGATTATAAATTGTAGCTTTGGTGGCCCTGTGGTCCCTAATAAGGGCCTCAGGGGCCACACCCATTAACCTAATTTCACATTTGCCACACCCTAAAGCAAAATTGATATGAAGCCTGATGAGCTACAGAGCCACTGGCTCTATTTTGATCACCGTACTGTACACAGTATGAGATGAAAATAAATACTATAAATTTCAATATAAATCATATATGGATCAATATTTTGATTATCTGATCTCATTCAGATCCCGGGAGACCAGAAGGCAGACACGTTCATGATCCACGGGGTTGTGTTCACAAAGAACATCGCCCACAAGAAGATGAATCAGCAGATCCCCAACCCTCAGATACTGCTCCTGAAGGGCGCCATCGAGTACCAGCGGGTCGAGAACAAGTTCTCCTCTCTAGAACCTCAGATACTTCAGGTGAAATATTGATAAGGTTTCCTTCGAAAAAAACTATTCTTCTTTCTAAAACCTCTGATAAGTCTTCCTTACTTGTAGCAATTTCAGAAGAAATAAGACGACTTGATATGACACGGAGATAAGAGGAACTGATTACTTGATGAAATATAAAACATAAAAAAAAAATTTTGTCATGAGGAGAGGCCATAAAATAAGCTGTGCTTGTTGGCTGATCCCCTTCGCCTTGTAATTTATGGCGAAATAAATATATTTTAACCATATAAAGGATGGCTAATAAGGATATTATGATAAAAATAAGACCTAAGATAAAGGTTGAGATGTTTGACTAAAGAAGTGGAAATTAACATTTGTCAAGACTATGAAATGAAGTTTTACTTGATAAAAATTGTTTGTTATTCTTCATTTCAGGAGCGAGAGTTTCTCAAGAACAGCGTAGCCAAGATAGCAGCGTTCCGACCCAGTGTCCTGATTGTAGAAAAGTCAGTGTCAAGACTTGCACAGGAGTTTCTACTGGATGCTGGGATTACCCTCGTCTTTAATGTCAAACAGGTGCTTTAATAGTTCCACTATTTCTCATTGACATTTGTAGGATCAACGTCCTCAGAGGGGGCTTTCCTCTTTGAAATAGATATATCCAGATAATCTTATTGGGAAATCATTAGTGGTTTATTATAGTTGTTCAGGTCAAGACTTGAAAGTTTAACATGATTGATAACAACAACCTCTATTCAATTCTTTATTCAGTATTAAGGCCATAGGCCCAAGTACAAAACTGAGCAAAATTTGATATGACAAAATGGTTTCATATATCCTTTAAATACATCTTAACCTAAGAGCTTCTTTTACATACTTTGCTAAGTTGATAAGAATATCTATCTTATGACAACTTAATAATAAATTTAATTTATGGAGAGAAGGGCGCTTCCAAAAATATTCAGGAATATATTTGACTCTTAAAATGGAATAAACTTTACAGTTTAACACAAAATGGAATTCATCTTCAATATGACCATCCATACAAAAATTACAAAATTTTTCATTCCGAACAATGCCACAACGTCTTCCAACATTTATCATTAAAGGTAATTCCCCAGATCTTAATAGATATAAAAGCCTTCTATATTCTCGATTCTTGAAGTGGGTAATATATGATTCAACTGTAAGTAAAGATTTATATTCTTGATAGAGACATAACTTATTTGACTCACAGACTTTAGAAAACCAATCTTGCTGATGACAATCTTTGACTCTTTGAACAAACTGATTAATGAATAAAGAACAATTAGCTACTTCTTGTGAAATCCAAACAAATCCGAAACCATATTGAAAAAGAAGTGTCCTAACTTTTGAAGCCCACGTTACACGATTACAATCATCTAATGACTTACAAAGGAGGTAGCCTTGCTTCGGATATCTATGATCAGGCATTGTAACCAACTTCAACCAATACCGAATACACCTTTTATAACAATCAATATATAAACCATATCTACCACATTCACCTAGTGCAGTTGCATTAGAAACGTAATTACCGACACCAATAACATATTTACAAAACCTAGTGTGAAAACGCTCGATACATTCAAATTTTGAGTGACCCCACACTTCACAAGAATATAATAAAATTGGCTTTATCTGCGCATCAAATATCTTGAACAAAACTAAAGGAGAAATATTCTGAAACTTATATTGTAACCTCTTTACTGCAACTAAAGCTTTGGATGCTTTGTGAACAAGAATTTCTACACCCTTTGACAAACATAACCTGTTTGAAAACGTTAAACCAAGATAACTGTAATAGGTTGATGTTCGAATACTTTTATTGCGAAACATCCATTTTTCGGAAAACCTTAATTTGCCACCATTTCTAAAAACTAAAATTTCAGTCTTATCTAAATTAACCTCTAGTCCCCATTTGATACTAAACTCTTCCAATATAGCTATCTTCCTCTTTAAACCAATTACAGTATCATCAAACAAACACAAATCATCAGCATAAAACAGAGACAAAATATCAAGAAATTCTTGACCAACAAAGATACCTCGAACGTTCGATTCCTGCAACATAGTTTCCAACTCAACGACAAAGAGAGAGAAAAGCAAAGGACTTAATGTACACCCCTGTTTAACGCCAGTTAATGTTTCAAAATAATGAGAAATTGAACTATTTGAAAGTTTAACTGCCGATTTAACCTTTGAATACATGTCTAACATCACTGTAAATATTTTACCATGAATGCCTTTCTTTAGAACTGAAAACCATAATAAATTACGATTGATAGAATCAAATGCCTTTTTGAAATCGACAAATACAACCTCTATGAGCTTGTTCAATTCAGTAAAACAATGGCATGACTCACTCAAAACACACAACATTCAGAGTTAATGCTAAATCCGTCATTAAATAAAATGTGATGCATGTATACAAACTTCATCATTCCAACCAGCATGTTTTTATTTCCAGTCTGTGATGGAGAGAGTAGCCCGGTTCACCCAGGCGGACATCGTACCCTCTATAGACAGTCTGGTGGGCCGACCCAAACTGGGCTTCTGTCACTCCTTCAGGTGTCAAACATATACACTGCCCAATGGTGAGTGTCCCAAGCAGTACCTACTCATCTATGGTTATAATTGTCCATGAAATATGAAAATTTATTTATCATTGTTAAGATTTCAATACAGAAATTGAGCTATTTTCCCTTAATCTTGGTAATTTTAGGATCCAGAATAAGCATGAAACTGCAAATTGTTTAATAGTTTTTGTGACATGACATGACATTCTATGTACACCTGTTTTCATGTTCCTCTCAGACTTGATTGTCATTTTGACTGTTGAAAGAAAATAATATGGTTTCATTATTTGAGAATTTCACCCCAAAAAAATCTGACTTATTTGTGTTATTTTCCTTCTCGCTGTATATTTATTAATAAGATATCCTCATTGATAACTGTTTTCCCTAGCTGAAGTCAAGACTGTTGTGGTTTTGGATGGATGCGCCACACATCTGGGCTGTACCATTTGTCTCCGAGGTGGAACAGCTAGTGAACTCAGGAAGGTATGTGTGCACTATTTGAACTCTGCTGTGACTTTTGCTCACAACACCTACCTTTCTTCTCTGAATCTCTTGATTTAAGGTTGCTAACACCTTGATGCTGAATTAATCAGAGGCAATTATTCTGAGAGGGCTAACGTTCAGTCTTCAAAGAGTTAAGTTAAGCTTCTATGTCCTCAAGGCAAGGTTCTTTTCTCTCTCCAATCTTATTCTGTCAAAATCTGATAATTTAAACCAGGTTTTTGCACAATTTAAACAAATATGATTTTTTAAGTCAAGGATGATATTTCATTATCAGCTAAGCATTTGAACTATATTTGATTATCAAGATGTTTCTTTAAATGTTTTCTTCCTTTAAACTGCTTCAGGTGAAAGAAGTGCTGAAGTTCATGAGCTACACATCATACAACTCCATCCTGGAGATCTCCTTCTGTATGGACGAGTTCGCGATGCCGCCGCCCCTACCCGAGGAGATTCTAGCTCAGGATGATTTTGACCTTGCAGAGACCATCAAGGAGAGATCAACACCTGAGACTGGAGTTGAGAAACAGAAACTGAGTGAGACAAAGAAGGAGACAGATGGCCATGAGGAGAAAAATGAACAGAAGGAAGAAATAAAGGAGGAAAGTCATAAGGATGGACCGAATGAAGGAGTTAAGGATACCAGCGGACAGAAGGTTGCGGAGCAGGGACAAACCGAAGACTCAAGCTCAAAAGTGAGTGGTGATAAACGTGAAGAGGAGAAAGAAACTTCTGAAGACAATTCAGATGAGGTTGTCATGAGGAAAAAACAACAGAAGGAAAAGGTTGAAAATATGAAGCGGTCAAGTAATGAAATCAAACATTCGTCTGTTGAACGGTGTGAACTGACCGATCTCAGTGACCCCCTCCACAGCTACCAGAACAGTAAGGACGATTCAATCTTCCAGAGCAAAGTGGTCTTCCAGGAACACAAGCAGACCAAACAATGGCAGTTCAAGAAAGCTCTGCTCGGATTGGTTCTGTCTGTGTCTCCGTATCATCGCTACGATGTTCCATACTTGGAAACCGCTCATGGCTCAAAGTGTGAACTTAGAAAATTCTTGCCAGAGGATATTTATTGGTCACAGATGTTTGAAGGTGAACAGAGTCAAAGGGCAAGGTCAAAGTATTATGATATAGAATACTCCAGTCATTATCCGTCGAAGTCAAATATCAAGATCACAGAGGCTCACCCGTTTATTCTCCAACAGCTCACAGCTCCACTTCGGGAAAACTCCACACAGGTAAATATTATATAATTATAAACTGTTGATGAGGTCAATATCTCTTTTCTGATTCCTCAGTCAATATTGTTTTCCTCAGGTCTGAATTCACCAGTCCATGATTGTTACAATATGTCTAGGTTTAAATATATTCCTGTGTTGATTTCTATGCCAGGCCCTGCTAGCTGATTTCCGAGCTCGGGGAGGAAGAATCCATGTTGTCCCTCCTAATGAACTGCGTCAGGAGCATATACGAGATATACAACGGAAAAATAATGTCACAGAGGAGCAGACAGAAAATGAGAAAAATAGATCTGGATGTCAGTGGGAAAAGAAGGTAAAGAAAGTATATTGTAGGAAATCTCAGTGTTATGCTGATCTAACGTAATAAAATTGTTGGTTCAAATGTACCTGAAGAGGGGGGATATTGCAGTGGTAAGTGTAATCAGCTTTTGATAAAGAGGTCCAGGGTTCGAATCCAGCCAGGGGCTTGGCAACTTTGTCTGTAGTAGAGAACTGTTCTACACCCAGTTATGTTTGGGTGCAGTGCTCACTGAATTTCAGCGCAGTATCACCCATTGTCCGCTATTTCCAGCCGATGCTCACAGGTTTTACCGAAATACATAGCCACAATAGTGTTGCTGGCTTTCTCCCTGCAATTATACTAGTAGCTTTGGTATAAGTGAAATACTCTTGAAAGCTATGTTGTACTTCACATCTCCTTACTTCACCTAAACTCACATCACGTCAACTGTACCTGAAGTTTCCTAAAACTCTAATGAAAACACCTCATGAATTACAGGTAGATTGTCTGGACCCATCCAACCACCAGAAGATGTCAGTTCTCTTTAGTAGCTACTCCCACAAGTCCGCCAACCATCCTAACCCTTGTGTCTACCCATGGTAAGTATAAACACCCTGGAGGGCGATTTGTTTGTTTAAGGTTTGCTAGTTTAAAGAATTGTTGCTTTGAAAGTACCAAGTAATATAATGATTTCTTCATTGTTCAATGGCAGTGTTTTTTTAGTTGCATTTGGCCCATAGTACCAATTTCAGGAGTGTTGGGACTGAAAAATTCCAATTTCCCAAATTTGGGGTAGGTTAATTGTTCACACACTGTTAGAGACGAACAAAATTTTATAAGTTTCAACTTGAAGGGGGTCAAACTTTTCATTGGCCTATCATTTTAGACTAAGTAGTCTTCACTTTTCCCCTGGAGTAACCTTTTTGACTGTTTCGTTTCAATCCCAAGCAACTGTTTCCTAGTTTATTCAAAGACAAAAGTTAAGTGTATTGAAATATATTTCAACTATAGTTCAATGAATATTTTATTTTTGCAGGGTTGTGAAGATGGAGTATTATGGGAACAATGACCTGACTCTCGGAGGATTCTTGGAGAGGTACTGCTTCAGGTAGGTGCAGTCAGTGTTATTTGAAAGTCAGGCCAGTAAACAATATGAGTATTGATAATGTAGCAATAACCATCTTGATTGACCAATTTACCAAATTCTCAACTGGTATGATGTAAGAAAGTAAAGTAAATCTTAGGACTCAAAGTGGAAATGTTTTCCTGTTTTAAGCAGTGTCAGATTCAACAGCCTCGTAAATTTTCAATCTGGAATGTTAACATATTTTCAGTAATTTGAATGTTAATATACCTTCAAAGATGCATTTAATTTCACAACTTTGAAAGCCCTTATGACAAGCAACATTCTTTATATCAGCACTTTGCACATGTTTTCATTAAAAAGGGGCGGCACACATGGAGTTATGCATTGAGAACGTAAGCATATCTTGTTACATGACCCTGATGGTCTCATGAAGGAGTTGACCAACTCCTGAATATATAACGACATCACTCTGGTACTCCTCGCAGATAACTCCTTGTGTTGTGAACTGTTCTCTCCTCCTCTTAGTTTTCCCAACTTTGGTTGGCCCCGCCCCAGCATGGATCCACATGCTGTTACCCTGATCATAATCGTCTTTAGACAAGTCGTCTAGTGCCACCCCTGTCTTTATGAAAACATGTGCATACCGCTGATATAAAGAAGGTTGCTTGTCATAAGGGCTTTCAAAGTCTCTTCATTACATGTCTTCATATTTCAATATTTGTAAATACTTAATCAATCCTAACATTTCTATCCAGGAAATCGTACACATGTCCGTCAGTGACCTGTGACACCGAGATGGTGCACCACATCCGCAGGTTTGCCCACGACAAGGGCTACATCAACGTGGTCCTCAAGAAACTGGACTCCATGATCGCCGGAGGTCAGACCAACATCCTCATGTGGAGCTGGTGCTGTAGGTGTAAACAGGTCAGTGTAGGAATACACACACAGAAAATAGTTCCCTCATATATGGACTTTTTGTTTGAAAGGTCTTTGCCTCTTTATAAATGGTGGAAAGATTCTGATGTGATGTTACATCTCTTGAATAATTTTGACATTTGTCCTTCTCTTATAAATTGTTTTTATCAGTATTCAACATAATTTTTTGGCAACCTGTTGAAAATCTTGAACTTTAAAAGTCTTGATATAGAACATAATTGTTTTGAGTTTTCAATCAGCAGCGATTAATACTCATCCGGAAGAAATCCTAAAACTATTTGTGACAAACAGGTAAAAGGTGAAATAGGAAATTTATCTACCAAAGATATGCATTGAAAATCTTTTTGTTTGGTCCTAGTATCAACATGCAATCTCTGTAGACAGATTGCTCTAGGCATAAGATCTTAATAATTATTTTTGTGAAATACAGTGTTTTACTGATAGCTCAAATTCAAACTTTTGACATATTCCTTTTTGCATTCAATGTTGTAATTCTCTTCAACGCCACTATCTTTGCCACCAGGTGACACCAGTAGTACCAATAAGCGTGGACACCTGGAATCTGTCGTTTGCCAAGTATTTGGAACTGCGTTTCCATGGTAAGCAGTTCACACGCCGAGCGACCGCAGAACCATGTGACCACTCTCTACATCAGCATCACAACCAGTACTTCGGCTACAGGGACATTGTCGCTTCCTTCAGGTTGGTTCACTCATTTAATGTAAGATAAGATAAGATAATGGCTTTATCATCCCAAATTGAAATTTGTTTTACTTCTCTAGTATAAAAACAATAACAAAGATAAAACATATATATGAAATTTAAGCATAACAAATTATGTATATCTGAATCATTCATTGCTGTTATAGTTTTGAGAATATGATATGAAAATCAAGTGCTTCTTTTAAGATTTGATGTTTTTCACTTCCTTTCATTACTTTGGATCTATTGTCTAGGTACTCAGAGTTGATGTTGCGAGAATTGGCACTCCCTCCCATCATTGTCGCTCTCTACAGACTCCCTGTCAACACTGACAAATTGAAAGATGTGGTTCGCAGCATTACCAACAAGTAAGTGACATTTCTATCCTAAATCTGGTCTTTTTTCATCAAAATGTTTTCAATATTATGCCAGAAAAGATTCCAATGCTGTTAGGTTTGTTACTCTAAACATGAGAATTCTATTTTTGTCATTTATAGTTTGACACATAAACTCCAAATAGAGATGTTCGAAATATAAATATCAAGTGTTGATGGTGAATGCTGCGTTTTAGATTAGTTTCAAGTCACATGTATAACAGCTTAGAACAGTATTCTCATTAATAGAAACCTTAAGCACACTTTAGTGTGTTGAAACAAGGTATTGTTGAAAAGCCATTGCCATGTTACCTGTCATTTCACAATACAAATCTGTAATTTACATTTATCAATAATTTTTTTGAAAATCTGTAGAGGCATGGAGAAGTACAGTGCTATCCTGGAGTGCACGATGAAGCTACGCAACGAGATCCAGAGTGAATCTACTGCGCGAGCCGTGTCCGAGTTTGTCACGGAGCAACAGACGGAGAAGTCGCGACTCCGAGACCTCGCACACAGCGTGCAGCAGAAACTGATGGATCATGCAGGGGACGGAGACAACACAGGTGGGTGATGATTATTTGGATTGGACCCTTTTGATGTGCTGGTGTAGTTAGATGTTGGTAACTCTTGGCTTGTAAGGTATTATTTATGTCTGAATCAGATATCTTGAACCTTCTCAGTTGTTGATGAAAGAAAGATATAAAAAGAAATCATGCAACAGAATAGGTCAGGATTTTATGTGTTTTTCAAACTCCAGCAGCAGATTTACCAATTCATGTGGCACTCTAGAGTTGATTACATACTTCTAATATAAAGACAACAAGTACTGGCTAATCTCTTTAAGTGTCTTCTTTTATGATTTTTAGACATTTCAAGTTTGATACATATTTAACCTTAATATTGTAATAGAATATGTGACTTTACTGAAGTCACAATACCAAATAACCTGGGTAGGAGGGTGGCCATTCCAATTCCAACTAATGTCTTGTAACTTTCAGGAATCACCTATGAGCCTGTAGAACTGGAGTTCCATGATGACATTATCCAGCTCAAGAGACATGTTGCTGAGGCTGTGACCCGCTGGAACACCAAGTTAGTGCAGTTCATGCTGTTTTGTCTTGCAAAGGATCCTAAATATTATTAAATTATGTATAAAATATTGATTATTAGACAGGGTCTTCCAAATTTTTGGTCTTGGACAGGGTTTTCAAAATCTTGTGTAATTGATAGTGTCATGTTATTAATTTTACCTTAAATAAATCACACTATTGTTATCCCCCGCAACAACGAAGTTGCGGGGGGTATTAAAATGGCTACCGTCCGTCCGTCCGTTACACTTTGTGTCTGGCTCATAACTTTCTAACTAATCAACCATTTCAGTTCAAATTTGTTATGGACATGAAGAAACATGTAATAATGTGTCATGAGAAACAATTTTCTGAAAATCTACATAAAATATTAGGATTTTGGAGAAAAAGTGGTACATTTTGTAAGAAATCTGTTACAAGTTCCATCCGGCTCACAACTTCTAAACTAATCATCACATATTGATAAAATTTGATATGGAGATACATAATCATCTGAAGGTGTGTCATGAAGAACAATTTTGAAAATATTTTTATAAAATTTTGCCTTTTTTGGCAAAAAATGAGGACTCTGCTGGAAAACTGTTACAAATCCTGTCCGGCTCATAACTTCTGAACTAATCATCACATATTGATCAAATTTGATATGAAGATACATAATCATATGAAGGTGTGTCATGAAGAACAATTTTGGAAATATTTTTAATTTTTTTTGTCTCTTTTGGCAAAAAATGAGGACTCTGTTGGCAAACTGTTACAAATCCTGTTCGGCTCATAACTTCTAAACTAATCATCACATATTGATAAAATTTGATATAAAGATACATATTTCTTTCATTCACTACCTCTAAACTTATACGCATTTCCTTGTTTGTTTACAAAACATCTAACAACAATCAATACCTTGATCAAGTCTAGAACTAGACATGTCAAACTTTTGAGTCGCAGCAGTCGCACGAGCTAGCACGTGCAATAACAAATACACGCCCACAATCTCTCAGCCTAAGAGATCACTTTTCCTTGTTGTTCGCAACCTGACAAGACGTTGCTGTTTTTTGACTTCGAATTGTTCTTACCTTTTTGCTACGAAACCTCCCAAGTGTTTCTGTATCCTGATATCGTGAGATTTATCCATTTAATCTTCTCTTCATGTTTGTAATCCTATTTACTCATGTATTTCGCCTTTTTTTCTCGAACGATGTTTGTTCTAAAATGGCGACTTTCTTCCACGTGTTTTGAACACGTCACGGAAATTTATCTTGTGTAATTTTTTCGTGTTTGCTTTTTTATTATTATATGCCTTATAATACTTATTTAGCCCTTTCATGCTTAGCTAAATATGTTTTTGGTATTATAATTGCCTCTTTTTATTTCCGTCGGTATTCGGGTTCGGTAAGCCCCGTCTGCTTGTCGACTCACATTATCGATTTTTTTCTATGGGCGTTGACTGATCTGTCGTTTTTCTCGCCTACAGTGGCTCATTTTATGACGCTTCAATTTTCACATAATGTCTTGTGTTTATATATATTTGTTTATATATAACTAATTCTTTTCCCTTTTTATGTGGAATTCTATGTACGGGAATTTCACATTACTCTATAATTATATTTCTATATATTTATATATTTATATATATATTTATATATATTAATTCATCACTTCCTCTATATATATTTATTGATATATATAACCAACTATTTTTTCTTTATGTGAATTTCTATGTACGGGAATTTCACATTAATCCATACTTATATATGCATATATATAATTTATCACGTCCTCTATATTTATTTATTGGACAGTGTGTTGATATTTTCTGTGTGTTAATGAATTTTCCTTAACTGTTCACAGTATCATGAATAACTCCAAGAAGTGTGTGGGCTGCAGCAAGTTTATGTCGGTACTGGACCCTCATCTCTACTGCCCACGTTGCTACGGTGTGAGCTGCACCTTTGACCGGATTTGCGAGTTTTGTGACAGTCTGGACCAGCCAGCCTTCGACGCCTACATCGCCTCCCGTAAGAGAAGCCTTGCCAAGGTCTCGTCCAAGTCGTCTACCGTCTCTGTTCCCCCTGGTCAGGGCGACCTAGCAGCGGACCTGGCTGAATTCCGGAGGATGGCTGCGACCATGATGCCCCTGATGACCAAACTTATGGGCTTCGCGGACGACGCTGAGAGTTCTGAGGGTCAAAGGCTTCCCCCGTCGCCAGGGCGAGACTCAGTCTCCCACATAACTGGTCGGCGGGGGGGTGAAGAGAAGCATGAAGAGGATGTTATTTCCATCGACGCCCCTTCAGCCATCGACTCGGGCCTCCCTACTCCGTCTTCCAGGGACCCTAGACTCTTGAAGAAGGCCAAGGGCAAGCTCCCCAAATCTGCTACGATTCCACGACAGGACCAGGCAGACATCGGCACGGCCTCTACAGGGACCCGTAAGACCAAGAAGACGAACCGTGCGGTTCCTCCCAACGGTTCCGCTCCATCCACGCCGGCACCCAACAGCAGTATTGTCCAGTACTCCGGCTCCTCCTCTTCCTCATCCCGTACGGACCGGCGGTCCGCGCGGAAGGACCAGCAGGATGTGGACCCACAGGCTTCCATGGAACCGCAGGACGTATCAGACCCGCACGGATCTAGCGAGCCTCAACGTTCCGGTGATCCCCAGCGCATCGTGGATCCCCAACGGGACGTCCACCGCAAGCAGGTCAACCACACTCCATCGGACAGCCAGCGCTCGGTGCCCCTTCAGCAGTCCAAAAGGAAGTCGACAGATCCTCCAGAGATCTCCTTCTACGGGTCTCAACCAGAGCCTGCACAAAAGAAGTCGAAGAAAGTGGTCTCAGAAGAATCTTCCTTTCCGACGTTGGGCTGGTATGATAAGATCGACGAGGTGTACCGCCACTTTCCGGACCTCGTACGGCCCCCAGCGCCATCACAGCCTATTCACAATGACATTAGCAGGGGGGCACCCAAGGTGAAGGACACTCCAGCGAACTCTCTTCCACCTCCGACTCTTCGGCTCAGCTAGCGGCTCAACTCTCGGACAGGGTCGGTTCTCTGGCCTTTGATAAACAGCCAGCCCGGAGCTCCTTTTACAGGGCTTTTCCCTACAAGACTCATAGTGCGAAGTTTGCCAGTACTGAGGAGACCCTTTTGGACGACAACTTCAGATACCTGATGGGCAAAGGCACACCCTCTGACCAGATTAATGTGCACGATTCCCGCCTGAGGGAAGTGGAGACGTCGGTCCATAAAGCTATGCAGACCTCCTCCTACATCCATTTGTTCGCCGCCACCGCAGCCAGACAGTTCCCTATCATCCCGGATTCGGCGGAACCCACTGGCTCCACCTCGGTTCCGTTTTCATCTCTGGCCACTGCGTTCGCCTTCTTCGACTCCCTAGGAGATGCAGTTTTCGATCTGGACAGACACCTGCTATGGATCCAGTCTCAGCTCACTCTCCTTCGACGGTCTGCTTACGTGAAGCAGCTACCCCAGAATACAGATCCTAAGATTAAGGAGATGCTGTACCAGGCTCCTCTGTTCGGAGGCACTCTCTTTGGCGACTCAGTGACCAAGGCCTTAGAACGCAAGGACAAGGAGATGGAAAGAAAAAAGAATGAAGATATCCATAATCTTGTCTTGTCTGCTTCTCCCTTTGAATGTAGTTCCTGGTCAGGTCGGAGGTCGTCTTCAACAATTTGCCATCAATTGGCCAATTGTTTCAGACGACCCCTGGATCCTGTCTGTAGTCTCCCAGGGCTACCGGCTGATTTTCGATTCGCTTCCTCCGACGACCTTCATCCCGGAGGGGCCCCGTTTTCATCTTTCTGGTCGTCCTTTGGTGGCAGCAGAGGACGCAATTCAGAAGCTTATGCTGAAGGAGGCAGTTATAGAACTGGATCCGGCCACGGTTTCCCGCGGGTTCTATTCTCCAGTTTTTCTGGTTCCGAAGAAGGACACGGACGAATTGCGGATGATCATAGATCTAAAGATTTTGAACCGGAACTTCCTGCAGAGACCTCCGCACTTCAGGATGGAGTCGATACCGGCGCTGAAACTGGCTCTAAGACCAGCGGACTGGATGGTCTCGTTAGACCTCAGGGATGCGTATCTCCACGTCCCGATTCACCCAGCGTCCCAGAGGTATCTTCGCTTTGCTCTCAACGGCAGGTTGTTCCAGTTCAGGGTTCTTCCATTCGGGATCTCGATAGCACCTTGGCTTTTCACACGCATCACAGCTCCGGTTCTGAGTTTTCTTCACTCCAGGTCCATCAGGATTCACGGGTACCTGGACGACTTCCTCTTACCAGACCAGTCTCATCGCGGTCTGGAGACGAACAGAGACCTTGCCGTTTTTATCTTGGAGCATCTAGGTTTCATCGTCCATCCAGAGAAGTCAGACTTCACTCCGTCCCAGAGAGTGAAGTATATCGGAGCCATTTTCGACACGGGGATCTCGAAGGTTCTTCCGCCGGGGGACAGGGTCACGGTAGCTCGGAATTTGATCCGTTCCATGTCTCAGTCTCCACAAACCTTAAGGCAATGGATGTCCCTGTTGGGCAAGCTCACGAGCATGCAGGATTTGACCAACAGGGGGAGGCTGAGGCTCCGTCTTTTTCAGTTTTGGATCAACTCCGTCAGATCGCTCGAGCTTTCGACTCTTTGTTATCCTCCTCCAGAGATTCTCCACTCGCTTCGTTGGTGGCTTCAAGACCAGAACGTTCTGCAGGGTGTTCAGTTGGTCCCTTTCGTGCAGGATGTTCTGCTGGTGACGGACGCGTCAAGTGTCGGTTGGGGGGCTCACCTCATGGACCAGATGATTCAGGGATCTTGGTCTCTGGAAGAAGCTCCTCTTCACATCAACCAGCTGGAACTGTTAGCCGTTCTGAAGTCTCTTCAGTTCTGGCAGGACCAGCTGAAGGGAAAGAAGCTGATGTTGGCCTCAGACAACACCACGGTAGTGGCTTACGTCAATCGCCAGGGAGGCACTCGATCAAAGGGATTGCTAGACCTCTGTCTTCAACTGTTCGACTGGATCGACAGGAACGGCTGTCAACTCAGAGCCAGACACATTCCAGGCCATCTGAATGTTCTGGCAGACAGTCTGTCTCGTCCGAACCAGATCCAGTCAACAGAATGGACTCTGCATCCCACCTCCTTCAAGATGGTCTCAGACTTGTGGGAATCCCCGATGATAGATCTGTTTGCGACCAGACTCAACACACAGCTCCCGGTCTACGTCAGTCCAGTTCCGGACCCTCAGGCCTTCGCCATAGACGCAATGTCGATCAGCTGGGACGGTCTCCATGCTTACGCCTTCCCTCCGCCAGCATTGATTCCAGCAGTATTGGAGAAGGCGAGACGTCACAGCTGCATCATAATTCTGATTGCTCCAGCGTGGCCCAATCGTCCTTGGTTTCCGGATCTGTTGACGGCGTCAACTCATCCGCCGGTGCAACTGCCAGTCTTTCCAACGTTACTAAGACAGCCAAGGTCCGACAGGTTTCATCGAAATCCCGAGTCTCTTTGTCTTCACGCTTGGAGGTTATCCAGCGTAATCTCAGGAGTAGTGGCTTCTCCCAAGAAGTTGCAGAAGCTGTCCGCGGAGGGCTCAGAGCTTCTACCTCTGCCCTCTATGATTGCAGATACAGCAAATTCACCGAGTGGAAGCAGCAATTCCAGCCTGATGCTGCTATCTCCATTCCGCTCGTCGCTGAGTTCTTGCTCTTTCTAAGGAAAGAGACGCACTCTAAGAACTGGCAGTCTGTATCCCTAACGACCCTTCCCGGTTTCGTAGCCAAAAACCAGAAGTCCATTGCTGGGCCATTGGGAAGAAGATGCTTCTCTGTTCCGGCTCTGTCCGCTGCTATTTCAGACGGCATGGAAAAGGATCTTCTTCTCTGTCCAGTTCGAGCCCTGAGGGAGTACGTGAACAGAACCAAGTCCTTTAGAAAGGGTAGGCATAGATTGTTCCTTCCATGTCTCCCTACTTCTGACAAGGACATTACCAAGAATACCGTTTCAGCTTGGCTGAAGAAGACGATTAAGGCAGCTTACCATAAATCTGCGTCCACTCCGCCGATTTATGGTAAGGTGTCTTCACATGAGATAAGAGCCTGGGCTACGTCAGCCCCCCTCTGGCACTCTGCCTCGGTCGAGGATGTCATCTCTGCTGGTTATTGGGCCTCCTCTACTACCTTCTCCACCTTCTACCTCAGAGATGTCCAGTCAGATCTCCAGGGCCTTCACCAACTGGGACCGTTCGTCGCAGCCGGTGCAGTCCAGACATCCAAGCAGTAGTATAGGTAATTACAACTCTTATTTGAAGAGGTTGTAAGGACGGAGTTCCTCCTTTTCGCTGAGAAATCCTATGTTGGCCTCGGCAGTTAACGGTTGTAAATCCACGACTGTCCAGGCCAGCCTACCATTACTTGGTTTAGCAGGAACTTCGTTCTTGTGACCTCGGTTTTTGGTTAAAGGCATGATCTCTTTTGAGTCACAGCATCGCTAGCTGATCTCCTACCCTCCGCCGATCTGTGGGAATCTGCGTATAAGTTTAGAGGTAGTGAATGAAAGAAATTTAACAAAATTACAAGTATTTTGTATATTTTTGAATGATACCTACCTCTAAACTTATAGTTTGTAACCCGCCCGGACCTCCCCACGGAACGGATACCAGCTTTTCGGGTTGCATTCTACAAGGAAAGTGATCTTTTAGGCTGAGGGATTGTGGGCGTGTATTTGTTATTGCACGTGCTAGCTCGTGCGACTGCTGCGACTCAAAAGTTTGACATGTCTAGTTCTAGACTTGATCAAGGTATTGATTGTTGTTAGATGTTTTGTAAACAAACAAGGAAATGCGTATAAGTTTAGAGGTAGGTATCATTCAAAAATATACAAAATACTTGTAATTTTGTTAAAATCATATGAAGGTGCCTCATGAAGAACAATTTAAAAAATATTTTTATAAAATTTTGCCTTTTTTGGCAAAATTAGGACTCTGTTGGCAAACTGTTACAAATCCTGTCCGGCTCATAACTTCTAAACTAATCATCACATATTGATCAAATTTGATATGAAGATACATAATCATATGAAGGTTCGTCATGAAGAACAATTTAAAAAATATTTTTATAAAATTTTGCCTTTTTTGGCAAAATTAGGACTCTGTTTGCAAACTGTTACAAATCCTGTCCGGCTCATAACTTCTAAACTAATCATCACATATTGATCAAATTTGATATGGTGATACATAATCATATGAAGGTGTGTCATGAAGAACAATTTTGGAAATATTTTAATTTTTTTGTGTCTCTTTTGGCAAAAAATGAGGACTCTGTTGGCAAACTGTTACAAATCCTGTCCGGCTCATAACTTCTAAACTAATCATCACATATTGATCAAATTTGATATGGAGATACATAATCATATGAAGGTGTGTCATGAAGAACAATTTTGGAAATATTTTAATAAAATTTTGCCTTTTTTGGCAAAAAATGAGGACTCTGTTGGAAAACTGTTACAAATCCTGTCCGGTTCATAACTTCTAAACTAATCATCACATATTGATCAAATTTGATTTGGAGATACATAATCATATGAAGGTTCGTCATGAAGAACAATTTAAAAAATATTTTTATAAAATTTTGCCTTTTTTGGCAAAATTAGGACTCTGTTTGCAAACTGTTACAAATCCTGTCCGGCTCATAACTTCTAAACTAATCATCACATATTGATCAAATTTGATATGGTGATACATAATCATATGAAGGTGTGTCATGAAGAACAATTTTGGAAATATTTTAATTTTTTTGTGTCTCTTTTGGCAAAAAATGAGGACTCTGTTGGCAAACTGTTACAAATCCTGTCCGGCTCATAACTTCTAAACTAATCATCACATATTGATCAAATTTGATATGGAGATACATAATCATATGAAGGTGTGTCATGAAGAACAATTTTGGAAATATTTTAATAAAATTTTGCCTTTTTTGGCAAAAAATGAGGACTCTGTTGGAAAACTGTTACAAATCCTGTCCGGCTCATAACTTCTAAACTAATCATCACATATTGATCAAATTTGATTTGGAGATACATAATCATATGAAGGTGTGTCATGAAGAACAGTTTTGATAATATTTTTAATTTTTTTTGCCTTTTTGGCCAAAAATGAGGACTCTGTTGGAAAACTGTTACAAATCCTGTCCGGCTCATAACTTCTAAACTAATCATCACATATTGATCAAATTTGATTTGGAGATACATAATCATATGAAGGTGTGTCATGAAGAACAGTTTTGATAATATTTTTAATTTTTTTGGCCTTTTTGGCCAAAAATGAGGACTCTGTTGGAAAACTATTACAAGTCCTGTCCGGCTCACAACATCTAAACTAATCATCACATAATGATCAAATTTGATATGGAGATACATACTCATCTGAAGGTGTGTCATGAAGAACAATTTTGAAAATATGTTTGTTTACATATGATCGAATTGATCTTGGAGATCCAAATACATAGATTTTTTTGTTTGATTTTAATTTTGTCATGTTACTTGAATTATGCCCAACAGTGAACATAAAGTTGGTATCATTAAGTTTTTTTATTAGAACAGTTTCCCTCATATCTTTGAAATTTTTTGTTATTTTGTGCGACAAAACTTTGTCAGCAATATGATAAGGAAAACCTATAAATGTTGTGCAATTTGCGGGGGATATAGCTCGAGCATGTCAGCTGCTTGTTAACCTACAGTTACTCCTTTAATCGGTTGTATTGTCTGAGTGGCCAGTTGTAGAAGCTTGATCAAAAGGAAATTTCAAAGGATAGCCACTGGGTCAAAATTTACTATTTCTGGGGTTGTATTTATGAAAGTTTTAAGTATAAATAAAACCTATTAACAAAAATAATTTTAAGAGAATAGGCAAATGATGTTTTATGTCAGGGATTATTATTAAGATTCTTTAAGTGAAAATAAATTCTAGATTTTGCTATCAAAAACCCTCTGAATTCTAATGTTCTTGGTTTTGTACTCAAAATGTTAATAATCCCTTCAGTATTCAACAAATATGAACAAATCTTGGTCTTCATTCAATATGATACTTTGTTGCTGCATGTGTGAGTTGATGTTGCAGGATCCAGGACTTCCTGACGTACCAGCAGAAGAAGTACAAGCAGCAGACCAACAGGAAGGATCGGGACAATCTCACAGTCTCGGGATCCACCGATGAGGTGCGGAAAATATGATATGACTTTAGAGACAAATTTTCTTTTATGGATTAAACTTACAAAGTAGCTGATAAAGCTCTGAGTTAGTTCTGGCTGAATTTGACAAATTATCATGTGCCTTGGTTCATCCAATGATAAAAAAATTCTTGAGCAAATTGTGATTGTCACAAAGAACTGATTAATGCTGATGTTCATTTTGACAACATGTGACAACACATTTTCTCTATTGAAATACAATATCAAACCCTACTCAGGAGGTACTGCAGCTATGGCTTCACACTCCAATAAGAGTGTCACTTTAAAAGAATGCTTTTGTGAAACATTTCTTTTTAAAAAATGTTCAGTAGTAAGTAAAACATGCTTTTGATCAAGATCATGAAATGTCCTCTTTGCGTTTGCCCTTCACATCATTAACTTTCTACTTCCCCAGTTGGTGGATCGGTCGTCTCCACGCCATGATGAGAAGACTCACAGGAAGGACTCTGACCCTCAGAACATTGATGTCACAGACACAGAGAACGGTAGGTCATGCATGAATCTTTACAAACTTCCTTGGGCTATTTTATGAAAGTTCTGAAAATCATTGACCAAGAAATTGTTACATAAAAAAATAAAAGACAAACTGCAAGAAGTGATTTTAGAAATAAATTTTTTTCAGGATTTTGAATTGAAATAATTCAAAAAATGATGTTCTTAAGTAAAGACATTTTTCTTTATGGAAAGCTCATTAATTTCATATTGTTGATATAAATTAATGTGCAGGTAATGCATCATAATACAGATACAGACTTTGACAGTTAACAAAGCGACTCTGATTTAACACCTGTAAACAAGATATTGTTGCCAGTTGTAGGAATACAGGTTTTAGAACGAGGGGGGTCACCAGGAACTCTGGATGCAATTATCATTCATATAAGACAAGTTGTATCTCTTCCATACGAAAGTCTGGATTTTTATTATTATTTTAACGTTTTTTTGTTCAGTCATTTCTGACCTTATTAGCGAACCAATTTTAATGAAACTTTCAGGGTTTGTAGAGCAGACATGTGATATTTTTTCCGAGGAATGGTGGGAGATTTGGTTAAAAAAGGTGGGAGATTGGGCCCCAATGGTGGGAGATTTTGCAAAATCTACAAATATATAAAGAAACGAGGAAAAAGTCTTCATTTTGTTAATATTAGCCTACTTTATAGAAGCATTTAATGAAAAATAATGATCATATTCAAATTCTAGTTGTATTTATAAATCACTAAATAAGAAAATATCTAATTTTTTAATTTTTTAATTTTTGTATCTCCATACAATGCAAGATAATTTACATAATCAATTCAAAACATAACAAATCAGATAATAAATCCATTACTAAGAATTTTTTTATAATTATTTGTTTTCAAAATAATCAATCAAAACTAAATATTTTTTATTTGAAACATTTGTGGAAATAAAAAGATTAGCAGACATGTGGATGTGGATTGTAATTGTAAAATAATGTGCATGTCTATGCCTGTATAACATATAATTTCATATTTCAAACATTTATTACATAATCCCACTTCTGTGCAGTCAGACTCGTAGTTGAAATAATTTACGATTCATCATATGTAGCTGTTTCCAAAATTTCCACTAGACAAATGGAATTTCTACACTTATTCTTAGAAATGGCCAGTTAACTTCAAATTATTACATTGAATGCCTTCTGAAAACACGAGTGCAGTCATTTGTTTACCAGCAAAGCATAAACAGGAAGGGATTTTGTGGTGAAAGTGTTTTCCTTATGACATATTCATTAAAAGAGATATATTTTCTAAATAAAACATTATCATTAATATTTTGTAAATGTATTATTTACTAAAATATACTTCAATGAGATAGAAGCTTGTAATGATAAACTGGAAGAAAATTTGGATTTAAAAAGTATTTTTTAAATTACAAACCATATTCACAAAGTTAGTAGTCGTCAAGAAAATACGATCTAGATCGAAGCGGTGTTTGAATTGTTTTGTGTCTCATGAGATGATAATCAAAATAAGTTGCCATGTTTCTCTTAATAATGGGATACATATTTTGGAAAAGATATTGTATCTTTTATTGTTGTCTTTATTGGTTTACTGTAATTGTGATATATTGTAAACAACCCATAGACATTAATTTATCAAGATTTACGGACTTCACTTTGTGACGTAAATATTTAGCAGAAACTAATTCACATAACACCGAGGCATTAGAAGCACATGTTCCCGATCATATCTTTTACAAAGACTATCTCAAAATTGTTTATTATAGTTTTCTTTCTCGATGTTTTATTGCAATAACATAAACTAAATCTTTTGTGTGTAGATTCATAACAATTATCAGATGCTGTCAACTTTATTTTATCATGAAAAGATCGCTGAAATCATCGAGTGGAGCTTGCTAGACTTGAGGCAGGTTGCAAAACGATCTTTTTGCAGATTTGTTAAGTTGTTTTTTTTAATACAGAAAGTTATGAAAAAGCGGTAGATTTTGACCTTATGTCGGGAGGGCGGGAGAAGGACCTGAAAAACGGTAGACTCCCGCCAAAAGCGGGAGATATCACATGTCTGGTAGAGTATCACCTAACTTAGACATGTTAGACATGTTTTTGAGTTATCTCCCCTAATAGTTAAAACCTTAAAATCTCGATGACTAAGGGAGATAATTAAAAAAAATAATTGCCAGTTGTAAGAACACAGGACGATGAAACCATGTTGTAATCATAACTTATTTCTGTCTGTAGCTCCCTCGTCCCTGTCCCCCCAGGTTTTGGAACGAGGGGGGTCGTCAGGAACTCTGGATACATACAGGGAAGGTAAGATCCTCATAGTTAAAAATCTTTTCTCTTGCATTTGTATGCGTTGGATAACCAATAGGAAATCACTTGTCTGGGTTGTGATCCTAGTAAAAATTGTGTTTATCATGGTGTAGACCCCCTTGATGTTATGTTAGCATGAGGTTAAAGAATTACATTGGACAAACTGTTCCTTACTGAATTAAGGACATTTGAGGATGGTTTATACGAGTGAGTGAATTATGTTTTATGCCATGGGCAATATTTCAGCCATTAGAGATGTGAGGATTGTTTGCATAGGTACAGAATATATGTCTTGTAGTGTTAACTATTTACACCATTCTATCCTCATGGAGATAAAGTTTTATGATCCTGCACTAACCATTAGCGGTTCTTGGACATCCCTGATTTAAATATTTTTTTTTTTAATCAATATTTTATTTCTGAATCCCTGTTACAATTCCTGATTTAAATTTTGTTGGATATTCTTGTTGCAGACGACAGTGTTGATGGCCGACAAGACAAGAAGGGACCAATGAGAAGGAACCTGATGAATCTCAGCTTCTGGTCTGGTCCTGGATTCACTCCGATAACCATGCCATTGTGAGTCTACTCACCAGCCTTTTGTGCTTTCCATAATATTGGATTACTTTTATATATCTTATTTAAAACTTTAACATTTCAGTTTCTTATGATTTTTATTGATTTTGTGGTTTCCTTGCTAAGTCTACTTACTTTTATCCTGAATCTTCCAAGGAGATTATTATTTCGCTTTGATTCAAAGTCTATTTGCTGCTTATAAATGATATTGATTTTTATGCCTCCGAATCGGAGATTCCGGGGGTATATTGTTTTTCACCTGTCCGTCTGTCCGTCCGTCTGTCCGTTTGTCCACAAAAACTTGAACCTTGGTCATAACTTTTGACAGGTAGGTCTTTGATACTTGACATATGGATCCCTTGTGATGAGACCTTTCAGATGACACCATGACATTTGACCTTGTGACCTTGACCTTGACCTTGACACAGCGAGCAGGATGCATCCGGGGGCATTCGTGTTTCACAAACACATCTTGTTTATATTTCTTCTGATTAAAAACCTTTATTGACTCCATCAGTCATTCTTATTCTTACATATTTATAGCTAATCTTTATCTAAGAGAATATTATTCCTGACAAAAGATCAGATATCCTTGAAGAAATCTTTGCCTAGTACAAAGAAAGAAGTATTTTTGAAACTGGAATGACAAACTATTAATACTGTTGTTTCAGCGACCCGGCCGAGCACTACCTGCTACCTCCGTGTGAGAAGATCCCAGTCGTTGTGTATGATTATGAGCCAAGCTCTGTTGTTGCCTATGCTTTGAGGTGAGATTTATCGCTTGACTTATAATCCTGTAAGGCATTTGTTAAAACCTTATTTCCTCATGTATCTAGGATAAATGTTACAAGACTTACATTCCCCTAACCATTAACCAGTTCCTTTACATCTTTGGACATTTGTCAGTTATACCCTATTCCCTTTGGACATTTATGATTCTTATTAGTAGCTATCAGCAATAGTTTGTTTCCATAATATAATTGCCAAAAGAAAGGATTTCACTCTCTTCTGAACAGAAAGAAGAAATGATCCTAACATGTGTTAATATTGGTCAAAGTGAATGAAAACTTTATGCTACTATATGATAATTGATAATTGATAATTGATGGTGATGGTGAACATGATGGATACTTAGCATTGATCTATGATAAAATAAGAATAATTACAGTTCTCATTTCATGTGATAGTTGTAGGAATTTGAAACCTCCTTAAAGTATGTTGTAATACCAAGAGTTATTTTCTGATTTCTCTTTTTTTCACCTAAGCTGTGGAGACTACCACACACGTCTACGAGAGTATCAGTGTTGCTTTGGTACCAGCAAGGAACAGACTGGCAGGTATATTGATGCTAGATATTTTAACAATTCCTATTCATGATCCTCTGTCCTGAAGTGGCAGGGGGATATAGGTTTCAGTTCCGTTTGTCAATGCTTCCGAGTTCAAGGGGACACCTTTTCTAAGACACTATTCAAAATAGGATAACCATTGTGTATTTTCAGGGCATTAATGCCTTGATGGAGTTAAAATAACAGAAGCATGCAAATTTTTTTATCAAGTTTTTGTCCCATGTTTTTTAACTCTCTTCAAAGCATCTTCAAATGTTTTTTTCAGAAGCTATTTTTGATAGAATTACCAAATATGCTGTGTGTCTTCAGGATATCATTACCTTACCGTAATGGAGTTTAAAAATAAGAAGTGTGCAATTATGTTTATGGTGTTGAGGCCCTTTTTTCTGTGATTTAAGACTTTGAAACTGAAACTTATGAAAATGTTAGGTGCTTTGAAAACTAAATTTGAAGGAGATGGTGATGACTTTGTCTTCTTTTTTTATTTGTACATGCTGTTGAAGAAAGCACCTTCTTTATGACATTTGCAATGAAGAGTCTATGCAATCAAAAAAGGTTGAATTCAGCAGTTGTGAAATTGTTTGTTTGAAAACTGCATTGAATTTATCCTGAATAAATTCTACAAATATTTAGTTGACAAGCACTGTCTTTCATTAAGGTAAAAATTCATTTGAATTATAATGTAATGCTTTTCTGAAATATGAATTGAACAGAGGTAAATTAATGACACTAGTAACCAAAAAAACATTATTTCATAAAACCCTGACTTTGTAATGAGTGTACCAGTTTTTCTCAAAGGCTGCTGTGCAAGTGTGATGGTTAAAGCATGTCTCAATAATGCTGAGGAATGTATGGATGACAACTTCTTTGTTAATTGTATACGACGTTTCGACACAGATTCTTGTGTCGTTCTCAAGCAGAGAATGTTGAAACGTCGCATACAATGAACAAAGAAGTTGTCATCCATATATTCCTCAGCATTATTGTCATTCCAACTTCTAAAATGCCTCTCAAAGAAGTTAAGTATGTTTCAATTGTCAATTCTTTTTCAGAAGGGTATCCTCCTTGGGGTACTTACTGCATAAAATCTGTATTTTTGCTATATGACAGGTTGTGACTATTTTTTTACAATTAAAAAATACCAAAACATCGTTAAAAACGTGTTCTGTTATCTGTTGTTACCACCCTGCATCCAGCCCTAGCCCTAGCGGCGTCCTTAGCGACAGGGGCAGATAACTCTAAACCTGCCTCTTATCAATCTGTCATTCAAGACGAACAGACGTTCTGTTTTTTCACTGAAGAGTTTTGTTGTTTTGACAAAGTTTGAAGCTAAGAAAATGTCCGAGGACAAAGACAAAGCTGTAGAAGAAAAGATGGTGACCTTTAATCTTTATAAAGATTAGAATAGGCCGCATTTTCTCGCATTTCTTCGCGTTGTGACTTAGAATTTTTCAAAACCGTGCGCACCACGTGTTGCGTAATGGCGGAGAAAAATGACAAACATGGCGATTTCTCGAAAGTCCTTTTCCGACTAGAGGATAAGTTCTTCTTTCGTATGGATTCCGCTATTGTTTGGCACTTGCTAGTATTTATTTTTGTAATAAATAAGCTCCCTTAGACTTTGAGATTTTTCTTCACCTTCGTGAATTTACTGGGTGTTGTAAATTCTCTAGGTCGGCAAGACATGTTGTTTACATGTTCTTTTTATTTCAGGCTTTTGTTATGAGCTTGCTTTGGGAAGCTTTTATACATAACTTATATGCCTTAGAGTAGGATGATTATTATTCTCTCTCTTTTGTTGTCATGCACACATGTATCTTTCTATCTACATACGCGCATGCACGGTTGTAACTTTTCTTTGATATGATTGCTTGCAGTCATTCAAGAAATGTGCCAACTGCGGGAGTCGCATTCCCGAGTCAGATTCCCATGACATATGCATCATCTGCCTCGCCCTTGACGACCACGACGACTCCTCCTGTTCATCGTGCTCGGGCTTCTCGGTCAGGACGAAGAAGCGTCGCAGCCTGGATCTGGCCTTCTTCAAGAGACTGCATGCTGCGGGAGAGGATGTAAGAAATGCTACCCCCCCCAGTAAACAAAAGAAGCGTCAGGTAATCTCGCCTCCCATCCCGTCGGGCTCTCAGAGTTCTGACTCGGATGTGGGGGTGAGGATGGTTTCTGCCAGGGACATAAATGCCTCTCTCACACCTACTGACGTTAATGCACTCATTAAGGGGCAAATGAAGGGTTTGTTTGGGGAACTGATGCAGGAGGTCCGTAAGGAAATCCACGCGTCTCTTCCCCCTTCACGCCCCGATGCCCCGACGCCCGGTACCTCTGGCACCGTGGACGTCATCGGTTCCGGTGCTGGCTCAGGCATGGGCCCGGGCGGTGCACCGGGAACGATCAGTCCAAAGCACCGGAAGGCCGGTGCTCCCTCGGCAACCATTACACGACCCACCTCCCCTATGCCTGGTACGTCCGGGTTAGGGGGTACGGTCGGCGACCCCAAGAGTCTTGTCCCCGGTGCTTCGGCGCAGGGGACGGCACCTGGGCTTGGGACTCGACCATCTGTTGTGGAACAGGATGGGTCGACTGCGTCGGGGTTTCGTATCCCTCTCCTGCCTCCCGGTTCGACTGTGGGCGCTCACGACGACAGCGAGTCGGATTCAGACTCGTCGTTGTTGTCGGAGCGTTCGGAGTCGGACATGGAGGTTGAGAGTGATGAGGGATCGGATGCGGTCGACCTGTCAATCAGCTCTGCTTTGCGGGAGATCCGGGGCAAGATTGCCAAGGCTTTCCCGCAGACCGCTGTTCCCCAACAGGAGGCCGACTCTTCTGAGTTCCGGCTTCCCGGTGGGGCTTTCGCTTCGCGGAAGTCCCCACAGGTGCGACTCCGCATTATCGATCATGTGAGGGACGATAAGATCACTCCTCTGCTTTTGGGTACCCGCAAGCGCTTCGACCTGCCGGAGCTTCACAAGCGGTACCCATTGGGTGAGGAGGGATTATTTGACGTGCCTTCGTGTGACGAGGATGTGTTGGCCTCCGTCAGCCTGGAGTCTCTTGGACTCCAGGGCCGGTGCGTGCCCCCCTTCCGCGCCGGTGACGCTCTCTTGAAGCAGCTGTTCAGGACGTTCGAAGGAACGTTCCGGGGCAGCTGTCAACAGATGCGCGTCGCCGTGCACTCGGCCTACCTGGCTTCACTCCAGGCAGAGTCCTTGGCGGAGGGTAAGGGGAAGAGCTCCCAAGCTCTTCTCCAGAGGCAACTGGCGGACGCGAATGGTTATCTGGCAAGCGACTCTATCCGGAGCTCTGCAGGCCAGATAATGGGCGCAGTGATGGGGCTGCGCCGGGTGTGGCTAAATTATTCTACCTTGCCACAACCCACCAAAAAACGACTGATGGCTCTCCCGTTTGAACTCGGTAAAACCTTGTTCCCGGGTGCAACCACAGTCATCAAGGACACCGCGGACCAGCTTTCTCGGATCAAGCGGAAGTCCCCCCTGGTTGATCCCCCTTCTGGACCACCGGCCAAGACCTACTCTGAGTGGAACTCTTCCATCCCACGAGGGGTAGGTCGGGGTCAGCCAGGGAAGCGGGGCAAGAAGCAGAAAGGGCAGCACCGCTCCAAGGGGCAGCAGCAGCCTTTTCGGGGGAAAGGGGGCGCCAACAAGGGTCCCTAACTCTCCCACCGCTTCCGTCTGTGTACCGTCGGGAGGTCATGGAACCACCGATGGCAGACATTGCCTCGACGAGCCGTCAGGGGGCCTTAGGGCCGCCGGTTGCGGCAGACGGTGCCTCGGTGAACCGCCAGGGGGCCGGAGTGCCGCCAGTTGCGGGGATCCAATGTCTGGTTCCGAGTCTTCCAGTAGGAGGCCGCCTCTCTCATTTCCTTCCAGAATGGGAGAAGGCCACGTCCAATGCCTGGGTCCTGTCCACACTCAGGGACGGACATTTGCCTCTATGGAAGAGTGGGCCACCTTCTTCTACAGGAGTAAGGAGCACTCCGGTGCCGTCCTCTCCAGAGAAGGCGGAAGTTCTTCGAGCCGAGGTCGTAGCTTTGCTAGACAAGGCAGCTATCGAAGTAGTCCCGAAGGGACAGGAAGGAGTCGGGTATTACTCGACCTACTTCCTGGTCACCAAAAAGGACGGAGGCTTCCGGCCCATCCTGAATCTGAAGCATCTCAACAAAATGTTGCAAGTGCCTTCCTTCAAGATGGAGACCTTGAGGTCAGTAATAGCGGCCGTAGAGACAGGGGATTGGCTTTCGTCAATCGATCTCAAGGACGCTTATCTTCACGTTCCCATGCACCCCCAGTTCAAGAAGTACCTTCGCTTCGCCTTCGACGGGGTGTGCTATCAGTTTCGTGTGCTCCCCTTCGGCATCTCGACGGCGCCAAGGGTGTTTACCAAACTGATGCTGATTCCGGCACAGGTTGCCAGATCGCAGGGCAGGTGCTGTCACCCGTACCTGGACGACTGGTTAATCAGGGCTTTGTCCCAGCTGTGGAATCAGGAGGCCACCCAGAGCATTTTGAACACTCTGTTGCGCTTGGGTAGGATAGTGAATTTGAAGAAGTCAGACCTCGAACCCTCCCAGGACCTTGTTTTCCTGGGGGCCCGGTTCCAGACGGCGACGGGGCTAGTGTCCCTAGCGCCAGACCGGGTGGTCAAGGTCTCTCAGACCGCAGGTCGTTTCCTACAGAGTCCCGCGCATCCCGCACGCATGTGGCTTCGGCTGCTGGGAAACATGGCGGCGACAGTGGATGTTGTCTGGCGAGCTCGCCTGCGCATGAGACCGGTTCAACAGGCGTTAGCCCAGCTGTGGTCACACGCAGGCAGCCTGGAACAGTCAGTAGCTGTCCCCGAGTGGCTGTTGGGCCATCTCGAGTGGTGGACAGAGGAGGACAATTTGAACAGAGGTATTCCCTTGGACAATCCTCAGACTACAGTCACGGTTCAGACGGACGCTTCCCTCTCAGGCTGGGGGGGGGAGTCCTCGGAGACCACTCAGCTTCGGGCCTGTGGTCTCTGGACGAGTCCAAGAGGCACATCAACGTGCTGGAGTTATGTGCTGTCAGGAGAGTCTTCAGTCAGTTCCTCCAGTTGCTGACAGGCCAAGTGGTTCGTCTAGAAATCCTGCTTCCAAGCAAACTATCTCTAGGTGGATAGTCTCCACCATCTGTCTGAGTTATGTCAGTAAGGGGCTTCAACCCCCTGAGGGGCTGAAGGCTCACTCGGTTAGGGCGGTAGCGACCTCTAAGGCCTACGCTGCGTCCCTGCCCATTGAAGAGATCTGTTCGGCCGCTATTTGGAGCCGGCCGAGCACGTTCATCAAGCATTACCAACTTGACATGCACTCCAGCGAGCGTGCTCGGTTTGGCAAGTCGGTTCTCTCCAGTGGGCAGGGGCGTGTACCCTCTAGCTGATTGAGCTTTCGGTATATGTTTGTATAGGAGATTTTGTTGTTTCCTTAGTGCCGTTGTTTTTAGTGTCAAAGTTAGCGGGTACTTACCGTACTATCCACTAACCACTAACCATTCCCACAGTTATTTCTTGAACCCTGGCAGAAATCATCCTCGGGTGTTTTTTCTTTGGGGTTAACGTTACCTTTTTCGAAAGTCCCCTAGTAGCTTCTTTCAAAAAGAAGGGGGGGGGGGGGGGGGGAGGGACGTTTGATCTAAACTCTTACTTTTGCCGAGTTTATCGGTGTAAAGCCATTATTACCCAGGGGTAGCCCTCCACGGTCATTGCAGTGGCAAGGTCACATGACTTGGTGAGTGTGCTTTAATTCCTTGTGTTTTATTTTAATTATTGCAGACAGAATTCCGCTTCCGAAGATTAGTCTCTGGGAGTCTTCTTATGCAGTAAGTACCCCAAGGAGGATACCCTTCTGAAAAAGAATCGAACAAACCTGCAGAGGTTTCACATTCTTTGAAGGGGATCCTCCTTGGGGTACGGCCACCCACCTCCCCTTATTCTGTCTGGCTTTGGCTAAGATTGATAAGAGGCAGGTTTAGAGTTATCTGCCCCTGTCACTAAGGACTCCGCTAGGGCTAGGGCTGGATGCAGGGTGGTAACAACAGATAACAGAACACGTTTTTAACGATGTTTTGGTATTTTTTAATTGTAAAAAAATAGTCACAACCTGTCATATAGCAAAAATACAGATTTTATGCAGTAAGTACCCCATGGAGGATCCCCTTCAAAGAATCTGAAACCTCTGCAGGTTTGTTCGAATTGTACGGGACAGCTTGTATCCCTCAGTGGGGTTTAGTTAAGCTATCACTCGTTCACATTTTTGCCATTCTATTCCAGTTACTTATCATCTAAGTCCAGTAGCAAATCTCTGGACGTGGCAGGAGGCACGGTGGAGGCTGTGCTTGAATCAGGTTTGTGCAGAGTTATCTCCCTTACCGTGAACATGTCTATATCTTTTGTTTCTGGTCACAAGCAGTAAATACTTCTCATTATAATTGTACAGGAGCGTAACAATACTCAAACATTCAGTGATTGATCAATGTGAGAGAACATATTTGGCATAATCAGTTCATGTTGAATTGTACCTTTTTAGCTCATCAGGACTGAAAGTCCAGATGGGCTTATGGCATGGCCCGTCGTCCGTCGTCCGTCGTCCGTCGTCCGTCGTCCGTCGTCCGTCCGTCCGTAAACTTTTGACACTTTTGACTTCTTCTCATGAACCATACACATTAGAGAGCTGAAATTTTGTGTACAAGTACCTTAGCATATGGAGATTCTAATTTGTAACTTTGGTGACCCTGTGACCCCAAATAGGGTCACAGGGGTCACAACCTTAAATACCTATTTTCATCTTCTTCTCCAGTTCTAAAAGGAGTAGAGAGTTAAAAATGATATGTGCAGACTCCTTGGACAATGGAGATTCTAATTTGTAACTTTGGTGACCCTGTGACCCCAAATAGGGTCACAGGGGTCACAACCTTAAAAACTTATTTTCATCTTCTTCTCCAGTTCTAAAAGGACTAGAGAGTAAAAAACGATATGTGCAGACTCCTTGGCCAATGGGGATTCTAAATTGTAACTTTGGTGACCCTGTGATCCCAAATAGGGTCACAGGGGTCACAACTTTAAAAACCTATTTTCATCTTCTTCTCCAGTTCCAGAATGACTAGAGAGTTAAAAATGATATGTGCAGACTCCTTGGCCAATGGGGATTCTAATTTGTAACTTTGGTGACCCTGTGATCCCAAATAGGGTCACAGGGGTCACAACCTTAAATACCTATTTTCATCTTCTTCTCCAGTTCTAAAAGGAGTAGAGAGTTAAAAATGATATGTGCAGACTCCTTGGACAATGGAGATTCTAATTTGTAACTTTGGTGACCCTGTGACCCCAAATAGGGTCACAGGGGTCACAACCTTAAAAACTTATTTTCATCTTCTTCTCCAGTTCTAAAAGGACTAGAGAGTAAAAAACGATATGTGCAGACTCCTTGGCCAATGGGGATTCTAAATTGTAACTTTGGTGACCCTGTGATCCCAAATAGGGTCACAGGGGTCACAACCTTAAAAACCTATATTCATCTTCTACTCCAGTTCTAAAAGGACTAGAGAGTTGAAAGTGATATGTGCAGACTCCTTGGCCAATCGGGATTCTTAATTGCAGATTTCGTGACCCCATGACCCCAAATAGGGTCACAGGGGTCACAACCTTAAAAACCAATTCTCATCTTCTTCTCCAGTTCCAAAAGGTCTAGAGAGTTAATATTGATATGTGCAGACTCCTTGGACAATGGGGATTCTAATTTGTAACTTTGTTGACCCTGTGATCCCAAATAGGGTCACAGGGGTCACAACCTTAAATACCTATTTTCATCTTCTTCTCCAGTTCCAAAAGGTCTAGAGAGCTGAAATTATATGTGCAGACTCCTTGGCCAATGGGGATTCTAAATTGTAGATTTCGTGACCCCATGACCCCAAATAGGGTCACCGGGGTCACAACCTTAAAAACTTATTTTCATCATCATCTTTAGCTCCTAAAGGTCTATTGAGCTGAAAGACTGCATGTAGACTCCTTGGCCAATTGGGATTCTAAACTGTAGGTTTTGTGACCCCATGACCCCAAATAGGGTCACAGGGGTCACAATCTTAAAAACCTATTTTTCTCCATTAGATGACAGTCTATGGCAAATTTATTTCTCCTTGGATATTTTAGTGTGGACTTCTTTCACTGTCTGATATTGGCGATCTAGAAAGTGTTGAATAATAATACATTAAATTTTGTTTTGTCATTTTTTTATAGGTTTTTTTGCAATAGGTAACATCAGTTTCATTTTTAGCTCATCTTGCCTGTATAAAGCAAACTTGATATGATGCCTGATGAGCTACAGAGCCAATGGCTCTATTTTTTATGATTTTGGTTACAGGTTCATTGTTTTTGAAATTTCCATGTTCTGTGAAACTAAAGGATAATTGTTGTGATTTTAAAGGTGTGATATATGTAGAAAAGGATTAATTCATCAAACAAATAACGTTATTTATGCTTACTATTTGACACATGGTTATGGTAGTGATGCAAGCTTTGGGTCAAAATGTAATATTTTCCATTAATCATTTTACCTCTAGAGAAAAATATATATTCCATGCCTCCTTTTCTTTTAACTAAGATTAATGTAACTGATTCTTGGAGAGATGCGGTTTCCGTTGATCTGTTATAGACTAAGTCCCTGCCAAAAAATATTAATATAACTTATTAATTTTTTGAAAGGAGAAATATTTATATAAATAAATAGCATTTGCTTTGCAGGGATCTGATTCGCTGAAGGCCGTCAGAGCGATTCTGTTCATACCCGTGTAAACTTAATTTCGTGACGTCATAATACATATGACGCCATGTCTAGCCACGCCCCCGTGGCGGACCGTTTTTCGCGAAAATAGTGCATCTCTTTTTGTTGTTAAATTGTGTATTTGGAGAAACAATATGTCTTCAAAACAATAAGTATATGCAGATTTATTTATAAGAATTGACTTCGAAATTTATAAAGTTTATGGAGGTATAAACTTAAAAACCACAGTGCAAACTTGGCATAAATCCGCTACGCGGATTTACACAGTTTGCACAGCGGTTTTTAAGTTTATACCTCCATAAACTTTATAAATTTCGAAGTCAATTCTTAAATATTCAAAAGGTGGTCTTACTTTTGAAGACGTTTTGTCTTTGGCTAGGGTTGAAATAGAAGTAAAAATATTTTGAACTACTGCAATTGCAAAGTAATGCCTAATTACAACAATGACCTTCTAACAGAAATCTTTATTTTCATACTAAATATGTTGTTAGCATAACAATTATTTTCAATGAGAAGTATTTCATTGCTGACCATGTTAGTATCAATTTAAGTTTTCATGTGTACTGGCATGATGTGAGAACTACGGTGTGATTGGTATAAAGGCCTCGCAAGTATAGAATTTGAGAAAGCTATTTCATCTGAGTTTAAATCTCTTATTTTCTAGTGAACACATAATGTATCTCGAAATTTTGTCATTATTACTAGAAGTTTTTGAAAATTGGTTATTGGAATTAAACTCAGTTTCTTTAAAGATTAAATTAATTTCTATAATAAGTTTGCTAAAATTCCCACAGGCAAGCGAGCAGGAAGTGGGGTTTTGTCTTTTTTTCGTGGCTCACCTAGAGAACAAAGTCCTCGATTCGCAAGAAAAAATGATTTTGTTGATGTCGTCAAATACACTCCAAAAATAGAACCTGAAAGCAACGAAGGTATCTGCATGTAGTGATCTGTTGTGAAATTCATACATTTGACTTTAAACAAAAGTGTAAATGATTTCCATTCATTGTTAGATCGTTGTGAATTTTATGGTTTTACCTGTTTGTTTTCTTGTCCTTCGTTTTTGTGTGTTAAATTTGCATGTAATTATGAAAATGTTTTTTAGAGATGTCTTTAATATACCTTATCTTCTTTTTGAAATTTTGTTAGATTCAAATCGTATTAATTTCACAGACATGCCTGCAGAGTATGCTTGATGGTTTATGTGCCTGAGCCCCTTGTAACCACTTACCTGTTGATACCTCTAAGTTGATATTCACATTTTGACCGAAAAAATAGTCATATTGTATAATACAATATGACAATTTTTTCTAGAGGTGTAACGATACAGGAGGGTTGCGATACGATACGTATCCCGATATTGGGGTCACGATACGATATGTATCCCGATACATATAATCTCCGGATATAATGATCTTTTCACAAACTTTTGGCGTCAATTAATCTTGAGTAAGAATTTATTTGAAGCTTTATTGATGTAATTGTAATATAATCAAATTTTCAAATTTTAGGATAGGTTCTTGTGTGCATAATGAAATATCTTTTTAATGTATATAAAAAATTTGAGCATCTACACTGAGAATGTATCATTATTTTATGTATCCCGATATGCATCCTACGATACGATACAATATATTGTAACCCATATATCGCGATACGATAATGTATTGCCGTATAGTTACACCTCTAATTGTATATATTACTGGTTGAATCAGTGTATGAAACATGAAAAACTAAGCTTTGAAACTGTGACCTTTTCTATAGAGATAGAGTTACTAAACTCCTTAAAGTCTATTTAGATTCGATGTGAAAGGTACACGTTTGTAAGCTGTTTGACAGACTTGATTTCCAACACTAATTATACCAACAATGTGGAGCGTGTCCGTCTGAGGACAATTTTTCCCATCTGATCGCAGGAAAACTATCAATTAATGTCTTTGCACATGTCTTTTTAGCTCACCTTTACAAAGTAAATGTGAGCTTATGTCATGGCGCTTCGTCCGTCGTCCGTCTGTCTGTCCGTCCGTCCGTCCGTCCGTCCGTCCGTCCGTCCGTCCGTCTGTCCGTCCGTCCGTAAACTTTCACGAAAAAGACTACTCCTCCTAAACGAATTCAGATATCATTCTGAAATTGTAGTATGTTATACCCATGGTGATTCCCCACAGAAAGGTAGACGTTTCAGTTTTGAGAATCCAAGATGGCCGCCATGACAGCCATATTGAATTTTCAATTAGATTTCATGAAAAAGACTACTCCTTCTAAACGAAAACAGATATCATTCTGAAATTGTAATATGTTATACCCATGGTGATTCCTCACAGAAAGGTAGACGTTTCAGTTTTGAGAATCCAAGATGGCCGCCATGACAGCCATATTGAATTTTCAATTAGATTTCATGAAAAAAACTACTCCTTCTAAACGAATACAGATATCATTCTGAAATTGTATTATGTTATACCCATGGTGATTCCTCACAGAAAGGTAGACGTTTCAGTTTTGAGAATCCAAGATGGCCGCCATGACAGCCATATTGAATTTTCAATTAGATTTCATGAAAAAGACTACTCCTTCTAAACGAATACAGATATCATTCTGAAATTGTAGTATGTTATACCTATGGTGATTCCGCACAGAAAGGTAGATGTTAAAGTTTTGAGAATCCAAGATGGCCGCCATGGCAGCCATATTGAATTTTCAATTAGATTTCATGACAAAGACTATTTCTCCTAAACCAATCTAGATATCATTTTTAGCTCACCTTTACAAAGTAAATGTGAGCTTATGTCATGGCGCTTCGTCCGTCGTCCGTCTGTCTGTCCGTCCGTCCGTCCGTCTGTCTGTCTGTCCGTCCGTCCGTAAACTTTCAGAAAAAAGACTACTCCTCCTAAACGAATCCAGATATCATTCTGAAATTGGAGTATGTTATACCCATGGTGATTCCTCACAGAAAGGTAGACGTTTCAGTTTTGAGAATCCAAGATGGCCGCCATGGCAGCCATATTGAATTTTCAATTAGATTTCACGAAAAAGACTACTCCTCCTAAACGAATCCGGATATCATTCTGAAATTGTAGTATGTTATACCCATGGTGATTCCTCACAGAAAGGTAGACGTTTCAGTTTTGAGAATCCAAGATGGCCGCCATTGCAGCCATATTGAATTTTCAATTAGATTTCACGAAAAAGACTACTCCTCCTAAACGAATCCAGATATCATTCTGAAATTGTAGTATGTTATACCCATGGTGATTCCTCACAGAAAGGTAGACGTTTCAGTTTTGAGAATCCAAGATGGCCGCTATGGCAGCCATATTGAATTTTCAATTAGATTTCAGGAAAAAGACTACTCCTCCTAATCGAATCCAGATATCATTCTGAAATTGTAGTATGTTATACCCATGGTGATTCCTCACAGAAAGGTAGACGTTTCAGTTTTGAGAATCAAAGATGGCCGCCATGGCAGCCATATTGAATTTTCAATTAGATTTCACGAAAAAGACTACACCTCCTAAACGAATGCAGATATCATTCTGAAATTGTAGTATGTTATACCCATGGTGATTCCTCACAGAAAGGTAGACGTTTCAGTTTTGAGAATCCAAGATGGCCGCTATGGCAGCCATATTGAATTTTCAATTAGATTTCATGAAAAGACTACTCTTTCTAAACCAATCTAGATATCATTCTGAAATTGTAGTATGTTATAACTATGGTGATTCCGCACAGAAAGGTAAACGTTTCAGTTTTGAGAATCCAAGATGGCTGCAATAGCAGCCATATTGAATTTTCAATGAGATTTCATGAAAATGACTACTTCTCCTAAACCAAGCTAGATATCATTTTCATATTGTAGTATGTTATACCTATAGTGATTCCTCCCAC
Organism: Steromphala cineraria; assembly: GCA_916613615.1. NCBI lineage: Eukaryota > Metazoa > Mollusca > Gastropoda > Trochida > Trochidae > Steromphala > Steromphala cineraria. The sequence goes on from OU744729.1 coordinate 14,134,088, forward strand.
AAAGGTAGACGTTTCAGTTTTGAGAACCAAAGATGGCCGCGATAGCATCCATATTGACTTTTCAGCTGCAAATGACGCATCATTATTACTAAATTTTAAGCTTTCATCAAGTGATCACTCGCACTATATAAATTCTCTAATTTGAACTTACTAATCATAATATTATCTTGAATATGGAATATTTAAGATTGTCATGCAAGTTTTTCTTTATTTTTAAGTGTTTCTAAAACATTAAGATGAAAGACAAACATAATTAATTAATTTGTTTAGAAGATTTATGGAATTAGCTGCAAAAACCCAATGACATTAAACATCATGTTGAATTTTGAACCATTATATTCCTTTAAATACCACACAAAAGGGGTCAACCAGAGTTCAGATATTCCTGTTGAGTCTAATACACATCCCAATACAGGCTGCTAGCATCACAGTCTCTGCTGCTAGTCTGTTGCATAATCAACCTGACCCAATTGATAGGGTAGAGCATTATGCTATATTGCCATGTGTATGCAATAAGAGTTATGGAAATTAGACTTGTATTCTCATGACAGTGATATGTTCTTTCTAAGAATAACAACTTACACAAAACTTGTCAACAATAAGCTTTGTGTTTAGCAATCTACATGATAAGTTGATGTGGAAAGAGTTATTTTGCATCAGGTTCCAGTTCCTGTGTTTTACTCATATTTGTACCATTTCTATATCTAACAGAAGTTCTTCTTGACACAAAATCAATTTAGGACATAAGCTAACTATATTTTGTGAAATTATATATATTTTTCACAACAATTCATGTTCTTTTCCGTCAAGTCTTTTAATACCACACATAAGGGCTTACCCAGAGTTCAGGTTTACATGCTTAGCACACTAGGATGCTTCTCCAAATATACGTACACAAAGCCAAATACACAAATTGCTACACTCTCCTTAAGGATCTGGGGCTAGCAGCCCTGCCTGCTTGTATATTGCATAGTAATCCTGACCTAATTGATAATTAGAACATAATGGACTTTATGGAAAGTATATAAATTGTCTTTATGAAAAGTATACTTGTATTCTATTAAAAGTAATACTTTTTACAAATAACAATTTAAACAACTCAAGAATTAGGTTTTTGTGTACAACAATCTGCACGATGAGTTAATATTAACAAGTTAAGAATCTGCTTTTATGTTCAGTAATCTACATGATAAGTTAATAATAGAGGTATTTTGTATCAGGTTCCAGTTCCAATACCATATGTTTTATAAATACCTGTAAAAATAAATGATAATTGTATCATGCTGAAGGGGTTCTGGGAACAACATGTCATCATAGAAGTCATTATTTTTCAATTAGATTTCAGGCCAAGTACTACTCCTACTAAATCAATTAAGATATCATTCTGAAAAGTGAGTATTTTTTTATATAGTGATTCCTGACAAAGACGCATTTATTTTATTATCAAGAATCCAAGATGGTCAATATGTCAATTATATTGAATTTTCAATCAGATTTCATGAAATTCATTGAAAAGAATACATTTCCTGATCAATCAAATCAATGTCATTATATTTGTATTGATACGCTTGTTGTAATATTTATCAACACTATAAATACAGTTACAAAAAACTGTATGAATCATCTTTATCTGCGAACAGCCTGAAGCATGACTGTTTTAATAAATCCTTTCCGTTTTACATAATTCCTGACACTTCATATATGGCAAATAACATAGCCAGTGAGGGATAAATATACATTTTATAATCATCTATATCTGATTACGGTCTGAACAATGATTATCTAGATAATTATAATGATCATTCAATTCAAACAAATCCTTTTCAAAAGCATTTAAAATTATTAAATTTGTTCACTCCAAACACTAACTGTTAGGTTTTTTAGTCCTTTGTTCCCATGCATTTAATTTATTCCAAATTGAAAAATTTTGGTTAATGAATAACAAATTATCTTTTATTTTGTTTGTCATGCTAATAAAAGATATCATTTAATATTCATCTTCAAAACTAATTGAACAGCTGTCTGAACAATTTTTTTTTTAGAAAGTCTTTCACACCAATTCTCTCTGCTAGTTAAGATACTTCAATAAACATATTACTGAGTTGACCTCCAGATTATTTCCATTGCAAACCTCTCTTCTACCCCCAACCCTTCTATCCCCCCTTTCCCTCCTCCCCTTTTTTCTCCTGTCCTTCCCTTGCAAACCTCTCTTCTATCACACATTCCTTCTACCCCCCCCCCCCCCCCCCCCCCCCCCTTTCCCCATCTATCCTTCCAGCCCCTCTCCTGCAACTCTCCTCTAAAGAGTATCTGTATTGCATATTGAAATGAGGGGAGGACACTCACTATATAGAATAACAGTAACTTACATAAGAGGATAAGTTACATAAGCTACATGCAGGTGCAAGAGGTCATCATAGATCATCATATCTAGTAATTAGCATAAACCCCCATGTTGCTAGCCTATTCTGACCAATCAGTTTGCACTATCATATGTCAAGATTTAAGATATTTAGAAATCTTCAGTTAGAATTACATGAGACATTGACCTGGACAGTTTACTTTGGCAATTGGACCTATCACTAGCTGAATTTGTGATTTGTGTCAGAGGGATATATTCCTAATGTTTATGTGCATCATCTTTTTAGTTTTTTGGAAGTTGAGAGTGTGACTAAATGAATACTCCTAAACCAATCAAGATATCATAATGAAATTAATACAGATGCCCACATAAAAGTAGCATTTTGAAGATTAAAAAGTCCAAGATGGTCACCAATTTAGCCATAGATATACAAAAAAGTTATACAAAAACCTACTGCTTGTTGACAAATCATGATTATATCATTCTTGTATTAATGTTTGTTCAAGCTCTAGTGGTTTCCAACAGAAGAATAGCATTTTAAAAGATAAAAAAATCATGATGGCAGCCATAATCAATTATCATATAAAAGATGGTTACACAATTAAACCATATTACCACATCATTCATTTTAAGGTGAGCTTCTGTACCCTCGGTACTTTTATTATATTGTAGTATGTTATACCTATAGTGATTCCGCACAGAAAGGTAGACGTTTCAGTTTTGAGAATCCAAGATGGCCGCAATAGCAGCCATATTGACTTTTCAGCTGCAGATGACACATCATTATTATTAAATTTTAAGCTTTCATCAAGTGATCACTGGCACCATATAAATTCTCTAATTTGAACTTACTAATCATAATATTATCTTAAATATGGAATATTTAAGATTGTCGTGCAAGTTCTATATTTTTAAGTGTTTCTAAAAAAAATTAAGATGAAAAGACAAACATAATTGATTAATTTGTTTAAAATCTTTATGGCAACTAGCTGCAAAAACCAAATCACATTAAACATGTTAAACTTTAAACAATGGTATCTCCCTTATATTCCTTTAAATACCACACATAAGGGGTCAACCAGAGTTCAGATATTCAACTATGCTGTCTAATACACATCCCAAGGCAGGCTGCTAGCATCACAGTGTCAGCTGCTAGTCTGTTGAATAATCAACCTGACCCAATTGATATGGTAGAGCATTATGCTATATGGCCAAGGCCCATGTGTATGCAATAAAAGTTATGGACTTGTATTCTCATGACAGTGATATGTTCTTTCTAAGAATAACAACTTACACAAAACTTGTCTACAATAAGCTTTGTGTTTAGCAATCTACATGATAAGTTGATGTGGAATAAATATGCAGATGAAAATCGAAAAGGGTTTAGTAAGAAAAGTAAGGAAATTTGATTTGTCATATCTCTCTGTTGATTTGACAATGCAAAAATGTTTACCATTATAGTACTGTATGAGTGTTAAATAAATTGATATTTTAATGAAAGACATCTCATGGTCACATGAACAAAATAAACGTGTCTTATGCATTGCTGTGTTTATGACTTTCCTCTCAATCAGTCATTCATTTTCCTTGAAAAATCTGTACTTTTGGGATTCTCAATATCCCATGCAGCATAACCATCAGTGAAATAATCTTGAAATCATATTAATGATTCACTACAAAACAAATGTAAGTTCCCACCATCCTGTAAGTAATGAATAACATTTAAATGGATACACCTAAACCAATCAAGATATCATAATGAAATTAATACGGATGCCCACATAAAAGTAGCATTTTGAAGATTAAAAAGTACAAGATGGTCACCAATTCAGCCATAGATATACAAAAAAGTTATACAAAAACCTACTGCTTGTTAACTTATCATGATTATATCATTCATGTGTTAATGTTTGTTCAAGCTCTAGTCGTTTCCAAAAGAAGACTAGTATTTTAAAAGATAAAAAATCATGATGGCTGCCATAATCAATTATATAAAAGATGGTTACATGTATAATTTAACCATTTTACCACATCATTCATTTTAAGGTGAGCTTCTGTACCCTCGGTACTTTTATTTTAAGTAGGGATTCAGTGCCAAATTATAATCAAATTCGTTGCTAATTTGATATTATACAAATGTCCATGTTCCCATATTCATTTTCTAAGATCAGAATTTGCCGACTGATAGCAGACAAACTATTAAAAAAACTATTAATTAATTTCTTTGTTTTCTACTCTACAAGTGGGGATACAAAGGGATACAGTGCCAAATTATAATCAAATTCCTTAATAATTTGATTATATACAAATTTCCATGTTCCTGTAGTCATTTTCTAAGATCACAATTTGCTGACTGTTTGCAGACAAACTATTCATCCAAATGTTTTCAAATTTTACACATGTCTTCTACCCTACTAGGAAGGATGTGGTGCTAGATTACAAGAGATTTCATGAATTTTGTAAAAATGTCTATATGTACTTCAGTATGTCATATCTCCTTATTTTCGGACAAGTGTGAGGTTGGGGATTGTACCAACCAATCATTCTTCCAACCCGGACTTGAAATATTACCTACCAAACAAGCTAATCATTAGTGAGATATGGTGTGTTTTATTGTCGCTTCATCTTTCATCTTTTGATGGTCATGTCAAAGTTTTATTTCTAGGCTTCTTCACTAGTATTCATTTAAGGAATTACGAGGATGAACAATTATTTATTGACATTCACAATAAGAGGTTACAATGTTATTATGAAGAAAACACTAAATATGGACCTATCTGATAAGACGTGCATGAGCTTGTGCATGCTCCCATATCCTAAACTATTATGTTTGAAATGCATTATCAAGTCACAAAGCTGTTTGTAATTACTCAATTAAAACAAATTTTAGAGAAGAAAGGAAAGCCGATACAAATAACTATCCATACTATTGTGTCCTTTAAGATCATTGCTTATTTGCAATAATCTTCATTAATATATTTGTATATTTTGTTAATTTCATACTGCAAAAATATGTAAGGATTTAAGTGAAATATCCAATTCTAGTGGACAAGGGTTTGATTACTAAAAAAGTAAAAACTTTCCCCTTAAAAAATTGAATGCATTCTCTTCCCACAGAGTTAACTAATCTATGATCTTTCTTTAGAAGCCTCATGTCACAAGCAGGCTAAATGTACTCAGTGTTGTTCCTAGGAGCGTTCCTTGGGACATTTTCCCACCCTTTTAACTTGGTGTCCCCTAGAATTTTGAGAAGTAGGATACTTTTACCATTGCAAGGGGTCCTGATGCTCAGAATAGGCAAAACTTATCCCATCAGCTGATCACTTAGGAACAACACTGTCACAGTACTACCAAAAAAGATTAAGGAATGCTCAACAATAAAATCATAAAAAGACACCATTGTTTTGAACAATAACCATCTTCAAATCAATTTCATTCTGTCCTCTGTTGTTTATTCCTCAAGTTAATTCAATTTACATCAATCATGACTAACTGAAGTCCTTGTCCAGAAAGTTTATCACTTGCAACAAAGCTTCCCCCAGTAAAGAAGTGACTTCCATTACCTCTAAAATATCGATGCATGACATCCCATCACTATATCTTATTGTTTCGAATTATTATTCTACCCCTGCCTGATATACTAATAACAAACGTTCATATGTTGAGATTTTGCATATTTTGCTGTTAGGTATCTGTGTTGAATTTCACTAATTCTAACATGTCAGCATTATTAAGTTTCCATGTTTGATATCTTCATAGAAAAAAAGTCACTAAAGGAATAGTTTAGACAATTAATATTTTCTTTAACCTAAGATATTTTTTTATTGAAATAATAAAGTGTTACATTTTGAAAATTTTCAATATTTTGGGACACAACATTCATATGTTTGAGTTGCTCTTCATTCTTGATCTTTCACAACCAAATTCTGAATCTATTTATTTTTATGTGTTCTCTCAAGCACATTAGAGGTCTATAACACAACGTGAAAATTGTATTTATATATACAGTAAGTGTTTATGTTTCAGATGGCACAGACAACTTCTCTGTACTAACCTCAAGTACAACGTCAGACAGTGACAAATCAAAGGCAAGCAGCAAACAGACCATCAGTCCACACATCGAACTGCGTAAGTATTTCTATATGCTTAAATTACACTTGTGACGTCATCCTATTGTTCTCTCTCTCCATTATTTTTCAGCAATGGAGCGTTGTATTTTACCTCAAGTTTTTCACTTAAAATTTCAATTTTATAAATATTTTTAATTATGTTTTTGAAAAGGCATTATGTTGAGTGTACCGGTAATTTAAGTCGGTTAATATCCTCGAAACTCTCCATTCCTAAAAAATAATGAGCCTCGGGCCCTGGGGACCTCGGCTCCATTAATTTTTAGGAATGGAGAGTTACTCGGACATTAATCTTTACAGAAAGTAACTGAGCATGTACCTCAGAGATATGAACCTATACTAGTCTTCAGAATAAGTGTTGAGTACCGTAGACAACCAAAACTTCTTATTCTGTTATTTTATTGGCTAATTATTCAATAGACTTTGGTTCCATCTATTCTGACAACACTAATCCTGGTTATTGCTTCCCCTAAAAGTTCTATTGTTTGTCCGTGTACTTTTATGCAATTGATTAACTTAAATGGTAAATCCAAATGAATCTCATTAAAATCTGTTAGTATTAACCTGGATACTCGTTTTAGATTTGAGAACTGCTTTAATACTTGTTTTGTTAAGTGACCTTTTGTTGATGTTAAATTTTGAATCAATCACAAAATGCATAAATATCAAATTGAAAAGATGGTATTCTTGCCTTGTTGCTGATCAGGTGGATGGAAATTTCACTTGACATGACCCTATGTAGCATTACTCAAATCAGAGCAAAGTGTGAGTAAGAGTGTTTCATAAAGGTTAACTCATTTTAATGAGATCAAATCCAATCACATTCATTATTTATGTACCCATATGTATTGGTGCTGCCATCATTACTACAGTGGTTAATGATCATGTACACACTGTGTTCTGTTACTTGCAGAGTTTTCTGACAGTGGTGCAAGATTTTATTGTAAGGTGTATTTTGCTGAACCATTCCGTCAACTCCGCAAACTGATATTCCCAGCAGGAGAAGAAATGTATGTATGAAGTCTTTTCAGCAAATCTGTTTAACATTTGATACAACCACTAACAGGCTACATGGTATATTGTGAGTGAAGTTTGTGAACATGTACATTGTTGATAACTGTTTATACATGAAGCTTTAATTGGCATGGTTTAATTTTTAGCTCATCAGGCCTGTACAGGCACCTTGGCATATGGGGCTTCTAATTTGTAACTTTTGTGACCCTGTGACCCCAATTAAGGGCCACAGCAGCCACGCCCTTAACACCTATGTTTGTCTTCTTCTCCAGAACCAATGACTCTAGAGAGCTGATATTTTGTGTGCAGGTGCCTTGGCATATGGGGCTTCTAATTTGTAACTTTTGTGACCCTGTGACCCCAATTAAGGGCCACAGCAGCCACGCCCTTAACACCTATGTTTGTCTTATTCTCCAGAACTAAAGGACTCTAGTGAGCTGATATTTTGTGTGCAGGTACCATGGCATGTGGGGATTCTAATTTGTAACTTTTGTGACCCTGTGACCCCAATTAAGGGCCATAGGGGCCACGCCCTTAAAACCTATGTTCGTCTTCTTCTCCAGAAGCAGAAGCCCCAGAGAGCTGAAATTTTATGTACAGGCACCTTGGCATATGGGGATTCTTATTTGTAACTTTTCAGACCCTGTGACCCGAATTAAGGGCCATAGGGGCCACGCCCTTAAAACCTATGTTCGTCTTCTTTCCCAGAACCAATGACTCTAGAGAGCTGATATTTTTGAGTGCAGGTACCTTGGCATGTGGGGATTCTGATTTGTAACTTTGGTGACCCTGTGACCCCAATTATTTCTAAGAATCTAAGGGACCATGCCCTTAAAACCTATTTTCATCTTATTCTCCAGAAGCAGAAGGCCTAGAAAGCTGAAACTTTGTGCACAAACTCCTTATCTAGTGAGGATTATAAATTGTTGCTTTGGTGGCCCCATGGCTCCTACTAAGGGAGCACCACATTGGCCACACCCTATAGCGAAATCAAATGTAAAGCCTGATGAGCTACAGAGCCCATGGCTCTATTTTTCTTTAAAAAAGCAGATGTTATTCCTTTATGTTATCTTTTGACCAATCAACAAAATTAGAAATTCCTATTGTGTTGTCTCCATCTGTTACCACTATTAATTTACTGCCCTATATGCATCTGTCTCTCTTTTGAGTCTAAGTAAGCTACAAATGCTATTATCAACATGTTATGACGCTGGATTTTACGTTCCCTGCTTATTTCAGGTTTATCAGATCTCTGTGTCGCTGTAAACCTTGGGAAGCAAAGGGAGGGAAGTCTGGATCAACTTTTTGCAAAACTGATGGTAAGTATTCACAGACTTACTTTATCTAAAACGTTTTAGAGGTGCAATATTTTCAGTATACTACTGACACAACATTGATGATATCAAACCATCAGTTTTAATTTGAATGAGAAATAGAAATAATTTGTAAGCGCTTTGTTGTAATATTTGATATAGTGTATTAAGTGACTGCAAGCCTGCTGGCACTCTTGCAATTGGCCAAAAGTTTGGTTGCTTAGAGAAATCTTTTTCTCCATGTCTTCAAGGTAACAAAGTCCAACTGTCAAGCTGAATATTTTTTTGAATACGTTGATACACAGGTTTCAATGATTTGATAAAAACTATATGGCTGATTGAACAGTTTGGAAACTGAACACACGGTTTCAATGATGTGTTTTCTTTTCCAGACGACCGATTCATCTTGAAGCAGATGTCAGGTATGGAGGTGGAATCCTTCGAGAAGTTCGGTCCTGAGTACTTCAAATACATCAGTCGGGCTCACAGAGAGAAGGTATGGATAGTTCTCACAGAGATATGTCAGCTTTCTGTAGGTTCTTTATTATAACATTATTAGGTCATGAACAAATGTGACTTTCCTGAAGGTGCCCATTTGCCAGATTAGATGATGAACATATGTCTCTTCTGTAAAGTCTCAAAGTCTCTCTGTTAGAAGAATAGGAGTAGATATGACAAATTGAGGTTGTATTCCTCGAAACCATATTGTCATATCAAAAATATTTTGATAAATGAACTTTATAAAATGAATGACAAAAACTCCATGTCTTGTTCCCTTTGACAGAGGCCAACAGCTCTTGCCAAGATCCTGGGTGTGTACCGTATAGGGTTCAGAAACACGCAGACCAACAACGCTCTCAAGCAGGACCTGCTGGTTGTAGAGAACCTCTTCTATAACCGCAAGATCACACAGGTACCGAGTTCGAAACTTTAACATTAAAATAGTTCCTTCTTGTTATTTGATGACCTCCTCTATAACTGCATGATCACACAAGTACCATGCTCAATTGAAGCTTTAACCTAGCCAAGAAACTGATCAACTTGTAACATAGGTGTTAAATGATAGAAAGAACTTGAGACCCTATGGAAAAATTTGGTAAAGAAGTTCTCATCAAAACTTATATTTAACTTTATTCATGATTGAATTTTCACTCAGATTACAGCATTGAAATATATTAAAAGAACATGTTACAAGTCTTACCAATTGCACTGTTAGCTGAAGTTCCTTGAATGCAATAAATGAGTCTTTTCTTTTCAGTGTCAGTATCCTCACAGAAACTTCTTGTCCATGTATTAACTTATTTTTAACTCATCTGGCCTGTAAGGCCCGATGGGCTTATGGCATGGCATGGTGTCCGGCGTCCGTCCGTCCGTCCATCTGTCCGTAAACTTTGTGGAATTTCGACTTCTTCTCCAGAACCATAAAGCCTAGAAACCTAAAACTTTGTGTACATACTCCTTGGCTAGTAAGGATTAAAAATTGTATCTTTGGTGGCCCTGTGACCCCTAATAAGGGCCACAGGGGCCACGCCCTAAAAACCTATTTTCATCTTCTTCTCCAGAACCATAAGGCCTAGAAACCTAAAACTTTGTGTACATACTCCTTGACTAGTGAGTATAAAAATTGTAGCTTTGGTGGCCCTGTGACCCCTAATAAGGACTACAGGGGCCACGCCCTAAAAACTTATTTTCATCTTCTTCTCCAGAACCATGAGGCCTAGAAAGCTTAAACTTTGTGTACAGACTCCTTGACTAGTGAGGATTATAAATTGTAGCTTTGGTGGTCCTGTGACCCCTAATAAGGGCCACACAGGGGCCACACCCTAAAAACCTATTTTCATCTTCTTCTCCAGAACCATGAGGCCTAGAAAGCTTAAACTTTGTGTACAGACTCCTTGACTAGTGAGGATTATAAATTTAAGCTTTGGTGGCCCTGTGACCCTAATAAGGGCCACAGGGGCCACACCCTAAAAACCTATTTTCATCTTCTTCTCCAGAACCATGAGGCCTAGAAACCTAAAAATTTGTGTACACTCCTTGACTAGTGAGTAAAAAAATTGTAGCTTTGGTGTCCCTGTGACCCCTTATAAGGACTACAGGGGCCACGCCCTAAAAACTTATTTTCATCTTCTTCTCCAGAACCATGAGGCCTAGAAAGCTGAAACTTTGTGTACAGACTCCTTGACTAGTGAGGATTATAAATTGTAGCATTGGTGGCCCTGTGACCCCTAATAAGGGCCACAGGGGCCACTCCCTAAAAACCTATTTTCATCTTCTTCCCCAGAACCATAAGGCCTAGAAAGCTGAATCTTTGTGTACAGACACCTTGACTATTGAGGATTATAAATTGTAGCTTTGGTGGCCCTGTGACCCCTAATAAGGGCCAAAGGGGCCACGCCCTAAAAACCTATTTTCATCTTCTTCTCCAGAACCATGAGGCCTAGAAACCTAAAATCTGTGTACAGACTCCTTGACTAGTGAGGATTAAAAATTGTAGCTTTGGTGGCCCTGTGACCCCTAATAAGGACTACAGGGGCCACGCCCTAAAAACTTATTTTCATCTTCTTCTCCAGAACCATGAGGCCTAGAAAGCTGAAATTGTGTGTACAGACTCCTTGACTAGTGAGGATTATAAATTGTAGCATTGGTGGCCCTGTGACCCCTAATAAGGGCCACAGGGGCCACTCCCTAAAAACCTATTTTCATCTTCTTCCCCAGAACCATAAGGCCTAGAAAGCTGAATCTTTGTGTACAGACACCTTGACTATTGAGGATTATAAATTGTAGCTTTGGTGGCCCTGTGACCCCTAATAAGGGCCACAGGGGCCACGCCCTAAAAACCTATTTTCATCTTCTTCTCCAGAACCATAAGGCCTAGAAACCTAAAACTTTGTGTACATACTCCTTGACTAGTGAGTATAAAAATTGTAGCTTTGGTGGCCCTGTGACCCCTAATAAGGGCCAAAGGGGCCACGCCCTAAAAACCTATTTTCATCTTCTTCTCCAGAACCATGAGGCCTAGAAACCTAAAACTTTGTGTACAGACTCCTTGACTAGTGAGTATAAAAATTGTAGCTTTGGTGTCCCTGTGACCCCTTATAAGGACTACAGGGGCCACGCCCTAAAAACTTATTTTCATCTTCTTCTCCAGAACCATGAGGCCTAGAAAGCTGAAACTTTGTGTACAGACTCCTTGACTAGTGAGGATTATAAATTGTAGCATTGGTGGCCCTGTGACCCCTAATAAGGGCCACAGGGGTCACTCCCTAAAAACCTATTTTCATCTTCTTCCCCAGAACCATAAGGCCTAGAAAGCTGAATCTTTGTGTACAGACACCTTGACTATTGAGGATTATAAATTGTAGCTTTGGTGGCCCTGTGACCCCTAATAAGGGCCAAAGGGGCCACGCCCTAAAAACCTATTTTCATCTTCTTCTCCAGAACCATGAGGCCTAGAAACCTAAAACTTTGTGTACAGACTCCTTGACTAGTGAGGATTAAAAATTGTAGCTTTGGTGGCCCTGTGACCCCTAATAAGAACTACAGGGGCCACGCCCTAAAAACTTATTTTCATCTTCTTCTCCAGAACCATGAGGCCTAGAAACCTAAAACTTTGTGTACAGACTCCTTGACTAGTGAGGATTATAAATTGTAGCATTGGTGGCCCTGTGACCCCTAATAAGGGCCACAGGGGCCACTCCCTAAAAACCTATTTTCATCTTCTTCCCCAGAACCATAAGGCCTAGAAAGCTGAATCTTTGTGTACAGACACCTTGACTATTGAGGATTATAAATTGTAGCTTTGGTGGCCCTGTGACCCCTAATAAGGGCCACAGGGGCCACGCCCTAAAAACCTATTTTCATCTTCTTCTCCAGAACCATAAGGCCTAGAAACCTAAAACTTTGTGTACATACTCCTTGACTAGTGAGTATAAAAATTGTAGCTTTGGTGGCCCTGTGACCCCTAATAAGGGCCAAAGGGGCCACGCCCTAAAAACCTATTTTCATCTTCTTCTCCAGAACCATGAGGCCTAGAAACCTAAAACTTTGTGTACAGACTCCTTGACTAGTGAGGATTAAAAATTGTAGCTTTGGTGGCCCTGTGACCCCTAATAAGGACTACAGGGGCCACGCCCTAAAAACTTATTTTCATCTTCTTCTCCAGAACTATGAGGCCTAGAAAGCTGAAATTTTGTGTGCAGACTCCTTGGCTAGTGAGGATTATAAATTGTAGCTTTGGTGGCCCTGTGACCCCTAATAAGGGCCACAGGGGCCACACCCTAAAAATCTATTTTTATCTTCTTCTCCAGAACCATAGGCCTAGAAAGCTGAAACTTTTGTGTACAGACTCCTTGACTAGTGAGGATTATGAAATGTAGCTTTGGTGACCCTGTTGTCCCCAATAAAGGCAACAGGAACGTCCTTCAAAAACCTAGAGGCCTAGAAAACTGAAACTTGTCGCCTATATACTTAATTGTATGATACGTGACCCTGTGGCCTCTACAAAGGGGGAATCACATTGGCCACACTCTACAACATAATTGATGATGAAGCCTGATGAGCTACAGAGCCAATGGCTCTATTTTTCATTATCATTACAGCTTCTTACATGTCACCAAAAGAAAATGATTGAGTTGTTTCTTCTTTTGTGACAGACGTTTGACCTGAAGGGTTCGATGAGGAACCGGCTGGTGAACACGTCCGGGAAGCGAGAGGAGGAACTGGTTCTACTGGATGAAAACTTGCTCAAGTGTACGTGTTTTAGTCTTACTGAATTTTACAGGGGTTCAAAGAATTTACACCTTGGATAGAAAGCTTACACTAACTACATGTAATCTGCATTAAAAAGAATCCCTAAGTAAGCTTGAGGAAGCATCCCAAACCTGTTTAGAATTTAGTAAGGATATAAGCGGCGGTGGCCTAGTCGGCAAAAGCGCTAGGCTAGCAAGCCTGACGTGCCGGGTTCGAGCCCCGCCTGTGATCGGGTGTGAAAACCTTGGAGTCAACTTTCTGTGCAGACTCTTTCAGTGTTGTCACAACCCCTAGTGTACAGTACACAACCCTGTGCACTTAAAAGAACCCACGAAATCGTTGGTAAATGACCAGATGGTGGCAACATGAAAACGTGCAGACACCTAGTTGCGGGTACAGCAACATGCAGTATACTTGGACAAAATACTGTGACTATGTGTCCCAGTCTACCCAGCTGTAAATGGGTACCTCGTAAGGATTGAGAGTGACACTAACGCTGTGCGTCACATGACTGCACGTGTTATATGCCTTTGAGCAGCGCTCTCTGAGCTGGATATTGGTGCTATACAATTGTTTAGTAGTAGTAGTAATAGTTTTAATTTTGCTAAGAGAATTTTATTGCACTCCAGGTAATAGTACATCTCTAATGTCAATCTTTCCTCTGACATTCAAGCATCAATGTTTCATCATGCCAACATGCTGAGGTGTATGATTAGAGACAGATCATTTCCTTGTGATGTTGCAGTGAGTGTTGAGTCCCCCCTGTACATGCGTCCACACTCCAAGACGGTGCTGAAGGCAGCCATTACGAGTGACTCTGAGTTCCTCTCCCTCAACCTGGTGATGGACTACTCCCTCCTGGTTGGGTTGGATGAAGTCAGGAACGAGCTAGTCGTGGGAATCATTGGTATGTCCTTTCAGAATTATTTCTTAAACAGCTTCAATTGTTTTGCATATATAAATAAGGAGGAGAATAAGGTCCTCTTCATTACATGTACATATAAGAGCAGAATTTTGAAGACCGATGAATGGGGTACAGGGTTCAAAACATGTGACTACAAAATCATGCTCTTCTAGGTCCTCTTATTTCTGTAGATTATTTAAAGCCGATCATTTAATGTTGATCAAATCACTCAGTCAGAGGTCAATATTTTAAGCATAATTTTGCCACTTGGGACTTAATATCACAAGACTTCTCCCTCTTGCTCAGGAAATAAAGTTCTCAGAACACAAATGATACTCATATAAAATCCTTTATTCTTAATGCAAGACATATTTTGAACCTTTTATGTTAAGTTGTATAAACCTGTGATTTAATAAGGTTACTTCCTGAAAAAGAGGGAGAGGTATACTGATATTTAACCCTTAACCTTGTGTATATGGTTGAAATATTGATCGCTTACTATGTGATTATCTGTAATCACAAATGAAAATGTTAAATCTTCTTTTTGAGTCCTAAGTTTTATGAGCTTAGAGTCCATGTCCATGTTGTAGACTACATCCGCACGTTCACCTGGGACAAGAAGCTGGAGATGCTGCTCAAGTCTCAGATCGGCATCATCGGAGGAACCGGTGCGTAGATCTCAAACATCTGTACAGAGGATAGGGGTGACAGTTGGGGATTTGTAGAGTGCTTGTTCTGCAACGTAGATGAAAAACATTCTCGGATGAGATAATAGAGGCGGTTTGATAATTGTATAACAGTATTTTAATAATACCGATCATATAAAAAAGTAAGATGGTAATAGCTTACTCAGAGATTAGGGCCTCAAAGGCCCTAATGTTTTCTTGCCTTATTTGGTTGTAGTACTAAGAAATTCTGAGTGAAATGAAATGAATAGAATACCAGTACATTACTTTTTGCCTGAGAATAAAAAAAATGGTTTGTTGACAATTACAGATTTTTTTGGCTTTCAGGCAAGACACCGACCGTGGTGTCCCCCCAGCTCTACCGAAGTCGCTTCTTGGAGGCCATGGACCGCTACTTTCTCCATGTACCTGACCAGTGGAGTGGACTCGGCAGTGGTTAGTATATTTAGAATTCAGAATATTTCATCGGATTATTTCACTTGTCTCCCGTTTCTATATCACCATCAACAGTAAGCCAGGGGAGAGATTTATTGTATGGTACGAGTATATGTAGAGTTAACTTGGTAGTAGTTAGTATGGTAGCACCCACAAATATTTCATCTCACCATTATTCTTTGCTATGACACTTTCTGAGATTATGAAAAGGAAAATTTTACTCAATGAGCTGATTCTTTTCTGTATAAACCTGAATCTAGTGTTGACCAGGCATGAGAATTTTCCGCGGATTCGCGGATTTCCGGGGTTTTGGGATCATTTGGGTCTTTTTTTAGATCAATACAAATTAGCAATAAAAATTTTAGGGTGGGGGGTGAGGTCTTGTTTTTTTACATGACTCGTGATTGAAGATCGAAGAACCAACGGTAAACTAAGCTCCAAGCATTACTTTCCCTCTAAAAATAGAACAGAGCGATGCATTCGCTGTACGGAGCCTTTCACCCCAGTTTATGAGGTACGGGCCTTAGCTATATCATTGGAATCAACGGGAAGCTTTACCCCTTTCTCGCCGTAGTTTAGGTACATGGTAATCCTGCCAGATATGGCGAAAGTTATCGAGCCAGATACGAGTGGGAAAGAAGTTAATGAAATTGACAGAGCAATATCTAAAGAACAAATTCCGATGGTCCTGTCTAGAAAGGAATGTGGATATCACTTTTCGTAACCAGAAGGGTGGCATAGAAACATCGTCATTCATGCTAGGAAAATTTATTAGGAAAGTTGATAAGGCTGGAGTTACGTTGTGTAGGCTATCTTATGTGACAAGCTAATTAACTATGGATCGAAAGGAGCAGCTGCACTCGTGGAACATTGTTCAAAGTCACAGAAACATTCAGAAAAAATGTCAGTTCAACAAGATGTTGCTCAAAGTGCTCATTCTAATTTGCATGATTTTAGAGACTTTTGAAATTTCAAAGCACTTAAACTTTCTGATTTGATGGAACAATTACAGTATGAACAAAGAACAGAAATTCAAGTCAATGTCTTCAATGAATCTGTTGAGAGATGTCCTTTCAAGAGTCACTCCAATCACAAATAAACCTACCAGTAGCAGTTTGATATACAAGTTATTGCTAATAATTTTCCAATAACTATTAAAAATATAATCATAAATGTAGATGATAAATGAGTGCCTGATGAAAACCATTTTTGTCCCTGCAGATTTCCCGAACCAGGGTGAAGAACAATCAGGATATCAGGACCTGACCATGACAAGCTAGTGACAGGATCGTTGGATCCACAATGGTACTGCCATGGATCATAAGCTCACCTACTCTGATTTTTACAAGGACCCACTAGAATATGACTGTAATTTGCTAGCATTTAATTGCCTGAATACATCTACTCTGATTATTACAAGGATCCACTAGAATATGGCTGCTATAAACTAACAGTTGTACCGCCATGGACCATTTGATCCCCTGAAAAATCTACTCAAATAATTTGAAGGATTCAACGACAGCAATGTTTGTCATAAATATTTGATCATCCGAAAGAATATATACTTTAATATACAAGTAGTATGAAGATACTGAATAGAGTCAGTTACTTTCAATTATTTGGAAGATGGTGTTTAAAAATTAAAGCCAAACCTGGAAATAAAAGAAGTTTTCAGGTGAGAAAGTATCTGTTCATAGAAATGTAAGAATATCTACCTACATACTAAAGTGCCATACATTTTGAATAATTTAATCAAAATTTTATGATGACAACCACTTATACAACTCTGAATAATTTGTGATATGATAATGTAATCAAATCAAACCAAATCAAAAAGGTATAAATCTTCATTTCTAAAGGAAAAATAATTTAAAATGTTATGATGTCAATTCTGTGATATGAAAAAGATACAGAGGGAAGTATAGGAAGTTTAGCTTTCAGATTGACTGAAAGAAGCTTATGAGTTGTATGTTGTATGTTGTTTGTTTGTTATGTATGTGATGGCATAATGCGGCAGTCGTCACAACTTGTTATGAAAACATTCAGTTTATAAACATCTGTGATAAAAAATAAAAATAAAGAGTAATACCTAATAATGTGAGTTTGTATATTGTATGATTATGTCAATATTAATGTGCTGCTACAAGAGTGAGTGTTGGATTGTACATGTAATGGTTATAGGACTTCTATCATTGTCATTCAATCTCTGGGTAATACTGTAAGTTCATTCCTTCTGTTGCATGACATTTTGACAATTGTGCTTCCAGTCTTCAGTACTTTGATTAATTCATTACTCACTGAGGTAGAAATGAAGTGAAACAATCATAGTTAAACAGATAGATATTATTTGACTGTATGAATGTTTCTAGTAAAATCAATCCTTCAACAAACTAAGTCAAATCCTATCACTGTAAAGGGGAAGGAGTGTGTTTTTAAGTACCGTATTGCCTCGAATACAACCCCGGGGTTCTATTTCGTTCTGTACCCCCTTACCCCCCGGGTTCTATTCGAGGCCCGGGTTATAATGGAGGCCGGGTTGTATTTCTTCAGGTCTGAATTGACGTTTCAAAATCTTCTAGGAATGGCGTTTTCATGGAAAATTATTGATCTAGTTCTACATATCTCGTGGCATTTCTGTTGATATTCATTATTTTATCAAAATCCGTATCAATCCCTGCAATATACGGTTTCCGTGAAGTATATACTATCGACATATTATACCAGTATTTATGTTAGACCCGGGTTCTATTCGAGACCCCGGGTTCTATTCGAGACCCGGTTTGTATTAATGTCAGCACCCCCTTACCCCCCGGGTTATATTCGAGGCCAGGGTTGTAATGGAGGCCCGGGTTGTATTAGAGGAAATACGGTAAATAAATTGATCTTTAGATAACAAATCAAATATTACCAACTGCAAGACAAAGGTTATAATCAAAAGTAGCATGCACAGTTTAAACAAATTTAAATGTGAATCCATTTCTTTACCTCATATGATTAAGAGAAGTTTACAAAACAATGCATCATACTTCATAATTTCCTACATCTTCCTACGGCAAGGTGCAAACGTATCGAGCAACTCCTCGTTTAGACCTTGCCATCACAAGGTAGAAAACTGGTGATCCGGATCAGCGACACCTATCGTGATCACGAGTTACACCCCTTATCAGCTCTTTCAACAATAGCTAATGAAAGTGTTGTTTACATTTGGAACAAATTCAAAATACTAACAGACGATCTTTTTGAAAACTATCCGAGTGAAATGTAATTTTAAACTTCCGTCCGCATGGTTGTTTTCATGTGTTTGATGAGCACCGAGAATGCAGAGAAGACAAACATTAATGTATCACTCAAATAAAGTGTTTCTCTCCCTTGTAAAACGCATACAAAAGTATTTTTTCAAATCGGTTCTTTAACATGCTGTCTTCTGATTGGACTATTCTACTTCTGTGCAGCGGGTTGAAATGCTAGCACAGAAATTACGGCCAATGATGTCAAGGGAGGAATGGGAAAGTTTAGAAACTTTTTCGTTTCGCCCGTGACGTTGTGAAGATGAATTTCCTTTAATCAGGGTGAGTAATGAGGTGTTTGACTCTCTGAAGCTAATTCATTTGGCATAAACAATTATTTAAATTGAAAAATTTGATGAAACGATTTGAAAAAAACTTCTGTCTCTTTAAATTGAATTAAAATTAATTTAAGATTTCAAACTTGATCGTGAAGTAGAACCACTTCTTTCATGAATGAATGAAATGTCTTATTGGATATTTTAACTCTGGCACTCGGAATAACTTGCTTTACAAAGGGAATAGGTTTCTAGTAGAATCGTTTATTTACGTGAGATAAAGCTCCAAAATTTATAAACAAAATTCATTATTGGTCGACTTATACTTGGAATGTCCGATTGACGAAAGTTTGAATCTGCATCCCTGGTTTCTACACAGAAACGTCACATTTCATACAATAAAGAAGTTGAGTACCCGTTCTAACTCTGATTGCTGTACAGATGTAGCAGGTGATTATTAATGAAGCTATTGATTTCTGTTCCATTGTCGTATAGTAGTTTCAATAAATTGTAACTGTAATGTAACATTTTGATTTATTGTGGTGTTTATATTTATGCCTTTTGATCTCGAAAATAGTAATAACTCAGATAGAATATTCTAATATTTTTCTATCTGCCTGCGTTTATTGTTTATTATTAGTGCAATATGTTGTTTCAAAATTTTGTGCACATATTACCTACATGTACATAATTATCAAGTATGAATGATAACTTATGCAAATAAAAACGTCAGATATATGAAGTGTGTTTTTGTAATTAATACAGACAACTAAACAATTTTTATGTGACGCTGTGGTTACCCTGTGAATATTGAAATCATGCAAGTCACAATTTGCAATGTCATTACTTATATAATTATAAGTTAGAGACAACATTTGAAGTGTCTTATTGTTTGACCTGATATTCTTGAAACCTAAATAGATATATCATTTCCAAAAATAAGCCCTTGGCTCTATATCGGTTATTTGGTTGGATCATAACAGCGCTTCAGATAATTTGTAGACCTATGTTGCATTTACTTCCTGTTTTGGTAACAATTGTGTAATGTTGATTTTGATGGTGTACATGGTAAAATTGTACTTCCTTGATTTTGGAAAATTGGGTATTTCTATGACAAGGCTGATTTTGTATAATTTCATGTCCAAATAATAACTAGATAAAATAGGTTGCTACTCGTCTGTTTAAAATGTTTGATATCTTCATCCTTATGACCAGCCATGGGAATGATAAGCCTGTGAGAGTAGTCTGAGTATTACATTGCATTGACACCAGGCTCCAGTTGGCACTTGGCATGACCATAATGTTTCAAACATGAAAATTTTATTTCATCTTGTGTTTCAATGACTATTTCCAAATTGTGTCAAATGCTTTTTAGCTCACCTTTACAAAGTAAATGTGAGCTTATGTCATGGCGCTTCGTCCGTTGTCCGTCTGTCTGTCCGTCCGTCCGTCCGTCCGTAAACTTTCACGAAAAAGACTACTCCTCCTAAACGAATTTTGATATCATTCTGAAATTGTAGTATGTTATACCCATGGTGATTCCCCACAGAAAGGTAGACGTTTCAGATTTGAGAATCCAAGATGGCCGCCATGACAGCCATATTGAATTTTCAATTAGATTTCATGAAAAAGACTACTCCTTCTAAACGAATACAGATATCATTCTGAAATTGTAGTATGTTATACCCATGGTGATTCCTCACAGAAAGGTAGACGTTTCAGTTTTGAGAATCCAAGATGGCCGCCATGACAGCCATATTGAATTTTCAATTAGATTTCATGAAAAAGACTACTCCTTCTAAACGAATACAGATATCATTCTGAAATTGTAGTATGTTATACCCATGGTGATTCCTCACAGAAAGGTAGACGTTTCAGTTTTGAGAATCCAATATGGCCGCCATGGCAGCCATATTGAATTTTCAATTAGATTTCATGACAAAGACTATTTCTCCTAAACCAATCTAGATATCATTTTTAGCTCACCTTTACAAAGTAAATGTGAGCTTATGTCATGGCGCTTCGTCCGTCGTCCGTCTGTCTGTCCGTCCGTCTGTCCGTCCGTCCGTCCGTCTGTCCGTCCGTAAACTTTCACGAAAAAGACTACTTCTCCTAAACGAATTCAGATATCATTCTGAAATTGTAGTATGTTATACCCATGGTGATTCCCCACAGAAAGGTAGACGTTTCAGTTTTGAGAATCCAAGATGGCCGCCATGACAGCCATATTGAATTTTCAATTAGATTTCATGAAAAAGACTACTCCTTCTAAACGAATACAGATATCATTCTGAAATTGTAATATGTTTTACCCATGGTGATTCCTCACAGAAAGATAGACGTTTCAGTTTTGAGAATCCAAGATGGCCGCCATGACAGCCATATTGAATTTTCAATTAGATTTCTTGAAAAAGACTACTCCTTCTAAACGAATACAGATATCATTCTGAAATTGTATTATGTTATACCCATGGTGATTCCTCACAGAAAGGTAGACGTTTCAGTTTTGAGAATCCAATATGGCCGCCATGGCAGCCATATTGAATTTTCAATTAGATTTCATGACCAAGACTATTTCTTCTAAACCAATCTAGATATCATGTTTATATTGTAGTATGTTATACCTATAGTGATTCCTCACAGAAAGGTAGACGTTTCAGTTTTGAGAATCCAAGATGGCCGCAATAGCAGCCATATTGACTTTTCAGCTGCAGATGACACATCATTATTTTTAAACTTTAAGCTTTCATCAAGTGATCACTGGCACCATATAAATTCTCTAATTTGAACTTACTAATCATAATATTATCTTTAATATGGAATATTTAAGATTGTCGTGCAAGTTGTTCTATATTTTTAAGTGTTTCTAAAAAAAATTAAGATGAAAGACAAAAATAATTGATTAATTTGTTTAAAATCTTTATGGCAACTAGCTGCAAAAACCAAATCACATTAAACATGTTAAATTTTAAACAATGGTATCTCCCTTATATTCCTTTAAATACCACACATAAGGGGTCAACCAGAGTTCAGATATTCCACTATCCACTAATACACATCCCAAGGCAGGCTGCTAGCATCACAGTGTCAGCTGCTAGTCTGTTGCATAATCAACTTGACCCAATTGATATGGCAGAGCATTATGCTATATGGCCATGGCCCATGTGTATGCAATAAAAGTTATGGACTTGTATTCTCATGACAGTGATATGTTCTTTCTAAGAATAACAACTTACACAAAACTTGTCTACAATAAGCCTTGTGTTTAGCAATCTACATGATAAGTTGATGTGGAATAAATATGAAAAAAATCGAAAAGGGTTTAGTAAGAAAAGTAAGGAAATTTGATTTGTCATATCTCTCTGTTGATTTGACAATGCAAAAATGTTTACCATTATAGTACTGTATGAGTGTTAAATAAATTGATACTTTAATGAAAGACATCTCATGGTCACTTGACATGTAAATATTATGTGAACAAAATAAATGTGTCTTATGCATTGCTGTGTTTATGACTTTCCTCTCAATCAGTCATTCATTTTCCTTGAAAAATCTGTACTTTTGGGATTCTCAATATCCCATGCAGCATAACCATCAGTGAAATAATCTTGAAATCATATTAATGATTCACTACAAAACAAATGTAAGTGGCCACCATCCTGTAAGTAATGAATGACATTTAAATGGATACACCTAAACCAATCAAGATATCATAATGAAATTAATACGGATGCCCACATAAAAGTAGCATTTTGAAGATTAAAAAGTACAAGATGGTCACCAATTCAGCCATAGATATACAAAAAAGTTATACAAAAACCTACTGCTTGTTAACTTATCATGATTATATCATTCGTGTATTAATGTTTGTTCAAGCTCTAGTCGTTTCCAAAAGAAGACTAGTATTTTAAAAGATAAAAAAATCATGATGGCAGCCATAATCAATTATATAAAAGATGGTTACATGTATAATTAAATAATTTTACCACATCATTCATTTTAAGGTGAGCTTCTGTACCCTCGGTACTTTTATCTTACACAAAATGAACTAAAGGTGTTCACATAAAATGGCCGCCCATTGATTTTAGGTGAATCTTCATACTTTGTCCTCTGACTATGGATAATTAGTTTGTGTTATGATATTTTTGACATTATCAAAATAAAACATTGAGCATTAACGTACAATTATCAGTGAAAAAAAATAAAATATAAAATTATCAAAAAACGTGCTACTGCCCCTTTAATAACTAAAATCCAAATGAAAGTTAGTCAACTTGAAAGTGACACAGAGTATCTTTCTTAACATTTTATTTGGTTTTGATAAGCTACACAATATCTAATATGCTGATTGAAGTTCATATTTCATTACTGGACTTGCAAATATATCCATTTATGCATAATATCTCTAAAATGCTTGATTTTATGGACAAATCAAGAAGACATCTCAAATACGTTTAATATTCGAAATTATGCATCCAATTTATCTACCTATTAGTTACAATACCTAATTAACACTATTGAATCGAATATATCTTCCTGTCAGCTTATGACAAGGTTTCAAAATTACGTTTGGCGAATTTGCGCGCGCCACTCGAGCCACATTGTCCGGTTTTCGATCAAAATCCCGACTTTGAATGGCCGTATTTTCGTTCAATTGTACTGATTGACCTTTAACTTGTTATTTTCAGTAACAGTTTGTGGTTCCCGATATAATAACATCAATTAAAAATTTGACATATGTGATCCTATCAACATACTCTGTGTCTCTTGAATGAGTGCTTGTTTTGTTGGCTATTGAAAAGAACTGAGATTACTCTTGCAAGGTAACACATGAAATTTTTACTCCATGGCAGTCAAAGACCAAAACAATGCCTATACTTTTCTTAAAAGAACATTTTAGTTGTCAACAGTTTAAAGGGACAGTCCTATTTTGTGTAAACAAAATTCAAGAGGACAACTTAGTGGTGCATTCTTTCCTTTGTCAAAGGACGTTAATAGCACGAGCTATGAATATCCTTGCTTTGTCAAATTGTTGAATATAGAAGTACTAAAATGTAAGCTAACTAACATATATGATGAAAACAAGCTTGAAAGAATCATAATAATCACAAATAAGTATAAACTGTGAACTACTCTTGAATTTTGTCCACAAAATACCCCAATAGGACTGTCAAAATAGGTTTGTGAATTCCATGGATCATGATGTCAAGGCACGTGTCATCTAATTACTAAAAGTCTTAGCATAAAACACAAGTGTTGCTCTGTTCAGAATCAAAATAAACAACAACATAAAATTACAACATTTTTTATTCACTTAAAACTTTGGCAAAGTGATTTAAAGTCTTATATCGAATCCAGCAGATAAATTAAGACCATTGCGTCTATTATAATTGAATCCAGCATATCCATTAAAATTATTATTCCTATAACTCAATGAGCCCCGAAAACCTCTTTGATGGTAACCCAGTTGGCCCATCAGGTCACCATGTGGCCCGCTGTAGCGACCGTATATATCCCAACCATAACTTCTCTTAACCTTGGTAACTGCTGTATGCTCATCCTCGTCTTGTTGGCTTCCCCCATCTTGTTGGCTTCCCCCATTTTGTTGGCTTCCCCCATCGTCAGGCTCCTGTGGATTGTCTTCGATTGAATCTTGTTCTTCTTGAAGGAGCGGTTCTATAACAAATACAAATTACAGACTCATTACTACAAGTGTATGAATATTTCTTGTAGGAAGAATGGAGAAAAAGAGATTACTTTCTCAAAATATTCATTCTCCTTATCTTAAAATGCATTGATATGATACATTATGTAAACGACTTGTCCGAAAGCAATATCTATATTGCTATTCGAAGTTCTAGAAGTTAGTAGGATGAGAAATTGAAGGGTAATTTTATGGATGGCAATCCTCGGCCTTTGAAATGAATATAACATTTCCGTATGGATTCTTCTAACGTTTTCCAGCCTAAGGTAGATAGCCCAAAATTTCTGAACTTAAGTGGCCACGTGAAACTCTGCGTAACATTGACAAAAATTGTTCATGATATCATCATCTATTTTGATACACAAACGAATTATGCTAGGAAGTTCTCATCTTATATTTTCATCTTATTTGCCTAAGATGAACTTTTCCCCATAGGGCTATCTCTAGAAATAGTGTAGTGGCAAAGATGCACAATCATATTGGTACCTGAATATTTGAAACTACTTTTTGCAGAAAACGGGAAATACATGAAGCAATAATATTTTTTAACGCACTTAGCATTTATTCCATTCAAATAACTTCATGTAGACATCAAGGGCACATTGGCCAAATGCTTTTTTCGTTTCTCAAATAAGGTATCTTACGGTTGACATATAGTTATTTTGACTAAAAAACGCTGTCCTCGTTTCTCCAGGAATTCTGTAATACCATATTGTTTAGGTAATGTATAATATCAATAACATATGTTCAAATCATGCCGCATGATATGAGGAATTTGAAATCTGTAAGACCATACTATCAAAGTCATGTTTTTAATATATTGGCAAAAACAAAGTTTAAATTTTGTACATAGTATGCAAAAGGTGATCACGTCACGAAATGTTGATACAGCCTCTGTTCTATTGCGCCGACCTTGTGGGATAGAATGGGAGTTGTCTGATTGGAGGCAATCAAAGTTATTTGTGCAATCAGCGACGCTGTTCTAAAATCATCATTTTGGCTACTGAATCATGGCAAAAGCATTGGGATATGAACCACGCTTTCCACGCGAGAAGCGTTGTCATTTGATAAAAAAATTCAAATGGATTGTTGCAATGTTTTTTCGCCAGGGAAACTGTCGGAAACCACGGATTTCGGCGAAAGACTGTATTAATAAAGTCTGATTAAAATCGACTGTGATTCGAGGTAAAAAGTTTAAAAATATTATCTCAAGCGGGGTTCGAACCTCACCCAGCCCGGCTTTCCTCTCATTCACAGTCTGAAGGCAGCCCTATTGCCCGCATGTTCTGACACAAGCTCATTTAGCCAATCGAAAGGAGCGCAGTGAAAGCTTCGGTATCCATCAGGGGCAGGTAACTCGATCCAGTGTACCATTCGTTATACATAACCGCCGCTCAACGCTATTTAAAAACGAGGATGTGATTGGATAGCTTACGACTGGGTTTGTCTGCGCTTAACTGGTTATAGCAACACGCGATAGAGGTGGGTGCATTCAGACCGAGACGGAGAGGATATCCCGAATGGTTAGAGCCCCAATAGAGACAATATTTTTTATATTTTATTCCTCGGAGCACGGTTGATTTTAATCAGACTGGTATTAATATTTCATGACTTGATCTGCCTCTGTGGGGAGAGAATGCATAGTGCGAAGAATTTCTTACCTTGTAGCGCCCAGACAACCTTGCACCCAGTACAGAAGTCTGCAATCTTCTCTCCCACAACTTCACTTAACCTGTCTTGCAGGATCTCTTCCGCTTCTAAGTTCCAGTTTTCCGTCACGTGATCAGTCTCCTTGTTTGCCGACTGCATATAAAGAGAAAGAGAAAATGTTCGAAATCATTCCACATTCATTTTTTTGACAAATATCCGTTTCCAATTTAGCTAATTTCAGCCGATGCTCGAATGTTTCACCGCAATTCATAGCTACAATAGTGATGCGGGCTTTCTTCCTGCAATAATACTATCGGCCGTGATATTAGTGAAGGACAGTTAGAAGTGGCGCTAACCCCCAAATCTCCTAATCATCTAACCTTTGCAATCATATTTAAGGTTTTTTTTGTCGGAGACTGCTAAAAAAAGTTTTAAATTTAAAAGTCGTAAACAGAAGTAATCATTGTCAATATTAGTTGTGGTTTGAGATGATGAAATGATTCAACTGAACAGATATGTTAGGAATAAACTAACATTTAATTCGAACCTTCAACAGTATATATTTTTATTATATGATTGAGGGTGAGATACTCTGTTCTATCAGTGAAATAAACCCTCTATCTGGCTACAGTGGCGATAACCTTTATCATCACTCTACTGAGTGGTGATAAACTTTATCACCACTCGAGTGACGTCAAGTTCGAGACTTTGACGTCATGTAACAATGGTCTGACGTCATGAATTCTCATATGACGTCACACTGTTACCGCGGTGATGGGCTCTTCCAAGCGGCCGCTCAACATGAAATTGGCCTTTTTTGACGTAATTAGAAGGATTTAATCATATAATAAATAGAATATCTGTCAATTCTTGACAAATACCATGTTTATCTCGTCTCGTGAGGTAGACAAGTTAAATATTTTCACTCGTGGCTGCGCCACTCGTGAAAATATAAACTTTCTACCTCACTCGATGAGATATAGAGGATACTTAATGTTGTTTTCCAAATACCAGGTTTATTTCATAGAGTGTCATGGGTAAAGTTGATATTTCACGAGTGGCGCAGCCACAAGTGAAATATCAACTTTACCCATGTCACGAGATGAAATAAACCTGGTATTTGGAAAACTACATTAAGTATTCTATTTATTATATGATTTTTAATGAAATATGCAATTAAAATGACTTTAAAACTGGAATGTTTCCCCTTTTTGTTCACATGGCTGAAAGTAGTTCCGGCACCTGACCAGTGACGATATAATATATCGTCACTGGTCACAGTGAAAATATAATATATCGTCACTGTTGCCTGATAGACAGTTTATTTCACTGATAAATCCCAGTATTTCATTGCTGATCATATAATAAAAACATGTATTAGTCAAGAAAAGACAGATATCCTCTATATACAATAAATTGTCAATACATAAATTTCTGTGTACGTACCAGTTTTGCATTTTCAAGGATGAGTCTTGTCTGTTCGTGTGTTGCAACAAAGGGTCTGATGAAACAAATATCTTCATCGCTTAACTTTCTTGCTTCCAAATGCTGAAACATAGATAATCGTTATGTCACTTCAATTAAAAAGGTTAAAGCAACTCACAGTCATTATAGTCTTATTGTTTAATGGAATGACTTTGTTCTCTCAACAAAATAACTACAGTAGAACACGGATATAGCGAACAATCGGATATATAGAGGATATCTGTCTTTTCTTGACTAATACCATGTTTATCTCATCGAGTGAGGTAGAAAGTTTATTTTTTCACGAGTGGCGCAGCCACGAGTGAAAATATTTAACTTTTCTACCTCACGAGATGAGATAAACATGGTATTTGTCAAGAATTGACAGATATTCTATTTATTTTAGGATGAAATCCTTATAATTACGTCAAAAAAGACCAATTTCATGTTGAGTAGCCGCTTGGAAGAGACCGTCACCGAGGTAACAGTGTGACGTCATATGAGAATTCATGACGTCAGACCATTGTTACATGACGTCAAACTGTTGAACTTGACGTCACTCGAGTGGTGATAAAGTTTATCACCACTCAGTAGAGTGGCGATAAAGGTTATCGCCACTATAGCCAGATAGAGGGTTTATTTCACTGATAGAACAGAGTATCTCACCCTCAATCATATAATAAAGTGAACAAATCTTCAAGTCCCGTCCCTATATAATATCATTAAAAGTATATGCGTATAGGGACCACCGGATATAGCGAACTAAATTCTTTGGTCCCTTGGAGTTCGTTATATCCGTGTTCTACTGTATCTAAAATAATTGGATGTATTTGTGGTTTGACTGATTTCTTGAGAAAGGTTAAAGTAAGAATTATGATATACACAAACATGTATTTGTTTAAATTACAACTGAAAATAATTGTATTTTCAGGAAAATGAAGTATTAAACTTCAAAGGGCTTCATTTCTCTTTTATAATATTTTACATGTATGCGCAAAATGTTTTTTTGTTTGACTGAAACTAAATTTATGCGATAGGATAAGTTGTCAAGGCGCTGCAGATTGTTTTAAACAACAGGAAATTGCGTTATCTCACGAAAAAAAGTTGTTTAACGTTACTAAATTCAAAACAATCTTTGTTAGTCATACAAGGTTTTCAATACGAGCGTACCATTTTCTGGCACGACAGAATAAATTCTTCGCTCTTACTCAAATATCATTCAGCCTATAAAACAGTTCTTGAATCTGAGAAGTATATTCTTGAGTTAACTCAACATAAAGACTTGATCCGCATTCTATGTAAATTTCGATGCTCAAGTCATAAATTAAATATTCAACAACGTCGATACAATGTTCATATTGATGAAGCCTTGATCAGATGTACTAAATGTAATGATAATGTAGTTGAAGATGAATTTCCATATTATTCTCAAAGCAGACAACAGTTTATACCATACTATTATTATACATATCCAACTCATGAGAAATTCAAACGGTTGCTTTGTGTAGAACAAATAATAAATCTTGCATTGTATTTAAAACGAAATCTACCTGTGTGAATTTATGGAAATGACTTCTGTACATGCGCAAAACGATGCATATATATTGTAAATATTGTACTTTTGGCCACGAGGCCTGATATACAAATAAACTTCTTGTTCTTGTTCTTGTACCATTTTGGTTAAGCTATATATTTCACGAACTAGAATGATTAAAAGTTGCTCACACTGTAACTGGATTTATTTCATTTGTTTCATGAAACTTTATTCTAAGGCATTTTTTTGTTTGAGGAAATAGATGTTCTACAAATGGAGGGAAATTGATCACATACATAAATATTCAACGGATAATTCGGACAAATTAACTTTACAAACAAGTGCTATATTGCCTCTGCCATAACCAACCAAGCAGTCCCATCTCATAGATGTTTCACATATCTTAAAAAATGTTTTATAACAAAAAGCTAAGCTTGACAACCAAATCTAAATTATGAAAAATGGTTGGTTTCATAAAATAATCGTACACCATAACGAGTTAATAACCACGAACATGTTAGTACAGTCAAATTAAACGAAGTTAATCTTCATCCGAACATAATTCTTCAAGCGCTGCCATCAGTCTTTTTGATATCTGAATATTTACTTTAATATGAGTTACATGTATCAAAATGGATCGTTATCATGTTTGGACTATGATCATGGACACATATGTTTTTAATTGAAAGTGTCGCAAGTGTACTTTTTATACTTAATTTTTATATACATTAAAATAATTTCAAGGGAGTCTCTCGTGATATTATTTTCAAAATATAAACCACTAGTACTTTAATCTTTCAAAATTGTTGACACTAGATTTTCATTTTTACTTATGAGGTACATAGAATGAAGAAGGATTAAATTACACATGAGTCTTCTGTCCAGAAACGTCATACAAATTATTTCCTGCTATAAATCCGTTCAAAAGGGCAAATATATATTCTTACCTAGGTGGTAAACTGAAATAGATTATACGTACAGTAATAGAATATATAACATTAAGTTACCTTATTAAAGTCGTAGAAGTTGATGCTCTGTCTGTAGCCTGGTTGAGGGGGGTCGGTCTGGCGACCAGTTAGCGCGATCATAAAATCTTCCTCAAAACTGATATCAAAAGCTATCTTCTCTCCATTCGTCCGGCCAATAACTTGTATTTGCTGAAAAATACAAAAAAGAAAAAAAAAGAAAATGAAAACCACCTTTTAACCATTTAAATAAGGAGACTGAGTGTTTTTTTAAATAATTGACCCACCTCACACCAGACTCCCGTAGTAAGCAGTGCAATTACGTAGAGAAATTCCATCTTCGAAGTTGGCAATGGATATGGTTGTTCCACTAACACTGAGTATGCCAGTATTTATATTTATATATATGCGCTAATTACTTTAAGACTTCCTCTTTGATAATGGCACAATCTTTGGCTATTAACCTGCTTAGATAAGTACGGGGAAGAAATATACATTTCACTTCAAGTCAAATACGCATGATGCCGTGCTTGACAAGTACTGTTTGTAAAGAAACATCCTGCTACATCAGCGTATATGTCTCCGCTAATGCTACAACCTATCCCCTGATATCCTCCTATAGTGTTCTGTCGTATCGTAAAGAAAGTTAAAGAAACTGCAATTATGCATTTCGGTATTGAGGATGTTATGTTATATTTCATCTGTGACGTGGCGCCTCAGCAAAATGTCTATGAGCAATATAACAAACTCTTGAGACATCGATATGCAGTATGTGTCCCATATTCACATGACATTACATAGTGAGAATCTGATCTTAAATCGTCAAACTAGCAGAAATATATTCTAAAAGTTTAAGATAGAATTAAAAATATTTCGCGTTAATTGTTTTTAGACAGAGCGTTTTTAGATCTTTTATTCATTCTTTAATAAAGAAGTAGAAAAAGTTTTAATTATTGAAGGTCTTATGGCCAAGAGTACAATAATTAAAAAGGTAGTATAATTAAATTTAGGAAATGAAGTTAGAAAACATTATCTCATATTAATTTAAATTCGTTCAAAGAAATATATCACGTTGAAAACATAAACCTTTTCCTTTTTCAAGAGGAAATTCAAGAATGAAAAAATAATAGTTTTGATTACCATTTATATAATCTTGGCTTGTTTTTATTTATACAAAGGCATAAGAGAGTAACATCATACAGAGATAACCAGTCTGATTAAAATCGATCGTGCTCCGAGGAATGAAATATAAAAAATATTGTCTCTATCGGGGCTCGAACAATTCGGGATATCCTCTCCGTCTCGGGGAAAGCCGGGCTGGGTGAGGTTCGAACCCCGCTAGAGATAATATTTTTACACTTTTCCCCTCGAATCACAGTCGATTTTAATCAGATTGCAGAGATATCGTACAAGCGTGCATCGTTCTTAATCGGGAAAAAATTGAGACAAAAAATTATAAATTTCAATACTTTCTTTAGGGGTTCTATGCAATTGAATTATGATTTATGCAATTGAATTATGATATATACATGATTTATATCGATAATTTTGCACGTACCACCTCAGATAATAAGAAAGCTTTGTATGCCTAAATGTCCGTTAAACTATCATTTAATAACATGTTAATGAACTCAGTAGTTTCATCATATCTTCTTCCAGTCATTGGAGATTTGTGATCATTCTTAAGGGAAATCACGATATAACAGAACCGATTTTGATTCTGTAAGCCATTCTTATCTCTAGAACATACCAAAACAAATTAATTAATTTTATCTATAGTGAACTAAGAACTAGACCATGAGATATCTGTAACGAATTTTTCAGCTTTTATAGGATCTCTTTAGTCTTTAAAGGGGAAGTAGCACGTTTTTTGATAATTTCATATTCTAAATTTTTCACTGATAATTGAACGTAAATGTTACTTTGAAATTGTGAAAAATTTCATTACACAGTCACAAGCCAATAAACCGTAGTCAGAGGACAAAGTATGAAGATTCACATATACTCCATTTTGTGTGAACACCTTTAATTCATTTTTGTGTAAGAATAAGGAATCGCATGGCTTAACTTTACATTATATATTTTAATTATTGCTGCTCCATTTAGTTTAAATACAATTCTTTCAATTGGAATCATAACATTTCCTTTTCCTGATATCACCTTATATTCCCACTAAAAACGTGCTACTGCCCCTTTAGAAGCATGTTCATATTTAACCTAGCTTTTGATTATTGATGAGTAAATCTATGTAATATGTAATCAGTTGTTGTGGTTTTGAAAAACAAATCTATAGCTGTACTTCCAGTGAATAAAACATGATCAATTTTATTCAGGATATATGTGTCCTTACATTTTAAAAGCTTTTGAACAGTTCATAAAACATTTGTATATTTTAAGCTAATTTGGCCTGTAAGGCCCGATGAACTTATGGCATGGTGTCCGTCGTCCGTCCGTCCGTAAACTTTGTGCATTTTCGACTTCTTCTCCAAAAGCACAAGGTCTTATAAGGGCCACAGAGGCCACACCTTAAAAACATATTTTAATCTTCTTCTCCAGAAGCATAACGCCTAGAAAGCTGAAAGTTGGTGTACATAAAAGTGATAATTACAAATTGTAGCTTTGGTGGGCCTGTGGCCACAGGGACCACGGCCTTAAAACCTATTTTCATCTTCTTCACCAGAAGCATAAGGCCTAGAAAGCTGAAACTTTGTGTACAGACACCTTGACTAGTGAGGATTAAGGGGACACAGGGGCCACCCCCTAAAAACCTATTTCCTCTCTTTTCAAGAAGCATAAGGCCTAGAAAGCTGAAAGTTTGTGTACATACAAGTGATAATTAAAAATGGTAGCTTTGGTGGGCCTGTGGCCCCTAATAAGAGCCACAGGGGCCACGGCCTTAAAACCTATTTTCATCTTCTTCACCAGAAGCATAAGGCCTAGAAAGCGGAAACTTTGTATACAGACTCCCAAGTTAGATAAGCAGGATTCTAAATTGTACATTTGGTGACCCTGTTGTCCCTTTTGAGGGGGAAACCACATTTGCCAAACCCTAAAGCAAAGTTGATATGAAGCCTGATGAGCTACAGAGTCAATGGCTTTTTTTTTTGTTTTGTATTTATCTTTCCTCGTTGATCAAATTGTTGAGGTCTCAAATTGCCAAATAATACTACGCCTATTTTCGAGTTCGAAACTAACAATATGGATAATGTAGACATACAAATCGTGAATTACTAATAGCACCAGAAACTTAAAACCACGTTCTGCTAAGTGGAATTGTATTTTCCAGGGCCCAGTTGTACAAACTGCTAAGGTGAACCTTAGTGGTAAGTCGTTTTGTGCAACGCCCCTCCCCCTGCTCCATAACTGTGTTTAAATAGGAGCCTTTTAGCAAAATACAACTGTAGCAATACACTGCTACATCAAACAATTACCATTAGTAATGACTCTCTACCATTGTTATTTCATTAACAAAATCAACTAGTATATAAAAACAAATTATGATCGTTTAAGTTTCTTAAACAGAATCCTTAAAGGTTGTGTAAACTAATTCAAATCTAAATTTCCATGTTAAGGTTCGAAAAAACATACAAACTTAACAAATACTGCTTCAGTAATATTCAAATTTTTAAGAAATATAATCATCTTTGTATGGAGTATGTATGTATGTAATAATGCAATGTTGAATAATAAGGTAATATTCTACTTTATTACCCATATGGTTGGAAATAAGTGGTGACATATTTTCAATATGAGCACTAGTGCACATATCACTTTTGCCTAGCAACGATTGTTGTAGCGCGAGTTCCCGTATTTTTTCGCCTGTGACGTCATAACACAATTGTTCGTGACGTCACTGAAGCCGACCGTCGCAAGAGAAGCGGCCCGTTTCTTGGATATTTCTAAGATGGTAAAATTAAAAATAATCGGTAATAAAGAAATTATTACCCTCGGGTAATAATCTCTATTTCTGTTGAGCTGACTAAGTTTTAAGGTAAAATCAATCTTTTGTGTCTTGTTACTGTCAAAAAGAATCTAAATAAGTTCATAAGAAAAAACAAACAAACTTAGGTTTCACTATAATGAAGCTGTTTTTGAGGCTTAACAGAGAAACGCGTAACTTCCTGTTTTGTTCTTCAATCGATAATAATTGAAAAGTGAACCCCAAAATGTCACACCTTAGATTTTCCAATATTGATCACTTTTCCTGCAATAGAGATAAAACGAAATTCTTAAAGGGGCAGTAGCACGTTTTTGGGGGAATATAAGGTGATATTTGGAAAATGAAAATTTATGGTTCCAATTGAAAGACAATGTATGTAAACTAAATGAAGCAGTAATAATACAAATATATAATGTAAAATTCAGCAATGCAATTCCTTTTTCTTACACAAAACGAATTAAAGGTGTTCACACAAAATGGCCGCCAATGGATTTTAGGTGAATCTTTATACTTTGTTCGCTGACTATGGAAGATTGGCTTGTGTTATGAGATTTTTGACACTATCAAAATAATATTTAGTATTAACATACACTTATCAGTGAAAAATGTAAAATATAAAATGATCAAAATGTGCTACTGCCCCATTAAAGGAAAGGACAAGAACTGTACATAATGTGATACCCTTTTGATTATATTGGGGGTTTGTTGATCCAAATTCACAATAAGAAATACATAGTGTAGATCAAATATAGACAAATGAGTTTTTCTTACATCATTTTTTGAAAACTGAAAAAATGGAAGAAACAATTACTTTAAAAGTAAGTTTGACTTAAAGTAACATTTGTATATGCAAACTCATATTCACCTTTTATAGAGCATTTTTCAACCTGAGTGTCTAGAAAGTTAAGTTCAGACCAAAAACTTATAAAGCATTCACACCTCTAATATATAACATCTTAAAATATTTTGCAAGTGGTTGCATTTCTTGGACGGAGAAAAGTTATAATAAGAAAATGAGAATTACATTATTTATAATATTATTTGGAAATAGGTTTAGTGAAAATATCTTATGACAATACATATTTGAAAACAGATTAATTCGGACACAATATTTAGATAAGGTAACCGGAAGCTTCCACATCGATCTTTTTCCCCATGAACAATATTGTGATTTATCCACACGTACGCATAACATTAAAATGTACATTTGAAAGTATCCCTTTAAGAACAATGAACTTATGGTAAAACGTCCTGGTTGGTAAAGATAACTTAACTCTTGTTTCAAGATAATTAACCTACAAGTTCTCACTGGACATGTGCGTATAATTTTGCACAGATAAAAAATTCTATGTGTTGATTGGTCAAATGGGTTTCCGCCCTCCCAGCACTCTGCTTACATCCCGGTACCATCCTGGTTCCAGGACAATATATAAGAGATTGTATGATTGGTTGCATCAGAGTTCTTCAACAAATCTCCAGAGAAGTCCTTCAGGGATTCATCAACGAAGTCAAACCTGTTTGAAGGTATGTTAAATTTCCTGTGTATTCACAGAACCTTGCTATGCCTTCTTGTGTTAAAGAAATATTGACCATTTGTCACGTTGTTTTGCTCGTGTGTAACTTTAACGTCTTCTCTATTTTGATTTATGCACTAAGTTAGCAAAAGAGTCAGGAGGTTTAGTGATAAAGGAAGACGTTGAAAATTGAAACATGTCTATACGTTATTTTAAGGTCGAGAAACGTTCATGATTGTTGGACTAAATTTTGAATTATAAACAATTTCAAGGCCTGATGTTAACTATTACCATTCATCAGAATTCCTCTGAGTATAAACTGTCCTGTTCTCCAAGTTGCCATTCAATGCATGTTTCAAAGCAATCTATTGCAGACATATTGGTTAGGATGATATTTTAAAGAAACTTAACGATCGAAAGGGGAGTAAGCTCCGGTTGACAACAAGAGGTACACACTCCAGTTGGTTTCGATTTATTCAATATCTAAATACATATGATGCATTCGATTTTTGGCAACATAGAGAATCTCACCCAAGTGTCTTCTGATATCAAATATATCAACACAAGTTGATAAAAGTAACGGCTTGCCGAGGATATTTTACTTTTATCAACGAGTGTTGATATATTTGATATCAGAAGACACGAGGGTGAGATTCTATTTATCATCCAAAATCATTTTTCATCACATAAGCATGAAAAATGTACATTTTTGAATACTGCATAGCCCTAAAACTCCTAAACCAGTGATGTCATAGCATTGTGACGTCATCGTGTTAATGACGTCATAGCATTGTAACGTCGTTGTGTTTATGACGTCATAGCATTGTGACGTCATTGATGATGATGTAAAACGTTTGTGATGTCATGTATATTCTGATTAAAGGGCATTGTTCACAATCTACTGTCAAAGCGATATCTCCTGTGGAACACAGTTTTGGATGATAAATTACAGTAACATACTAGCAGCAGTTTCGTTGAAGTATTGGGTGCCTACTTAATCTTGACCAAACGGTCTTAGTTTGAAGTAGGCAGAGGAGAGAAGTAAGATTTACACTTATGTGACTCCACTATTTTTTTTATTGATGTGTGAGTAATGGTTCACATTTATTAATTTCCACTTTGAATATTCAAGTTAACAATGCACAGTTGAGAGATTTGATCGTGTTTGGTTTTAAATATAACGTGGAAAAATTGAACTGAACTATCTTCTGTCTTTTGTACCTAAGTTTATCCCCTTTTCATTTTAGATATATATTTAAATGATTTCAGATATATACTTTTCCAACAATTCAGAGTATGTGGTAGCTTGTCACCATAATTGATAAAAGTGTTTATATTCCCCTTTATTTCTTGTAAAAAAACATTACATCATTAATATACCAGTTTTGATTCATGCTTAAACGGTGTAGATTCACGTCATACAGAAAGTTAAATGATCGCAGCTACAAAACACATGGTTAATCTGTTTCAAGATGTTTGCTTTGCTTGTCCTCGGCTTTATGGCAACGGTCCAACGGTCCGAGGTACGTTTAAATCCAATTTGCCAAATATTTTTATTCAAGTGCAATAAGATTGCGTCATCTTCACAGAATAGTTCATATCGAACTTAGCAGATCCCACGGAATATGAAACAGTGAATTAGTTGCATTGTTAACATGTGCTACTTAACCGGCGATTGCCCTTGCTCATAAACTTTTTCTAATCTCGGTAAATTCATCTTACGATTTAAACTTGTAATTGAAAAAGCTTTATGTACCGATCAAGAAATTTGGATCAAGTCATCCATGACGATAGATCAATTATATTTCAATTTTGTTACAAAAAGTAAATTATACCCTTTCCTTAAATTGACACCTATAATGAACATCTATTCATACTAATTAAGATCTCTGAACTGATGAAATTTATGTTGAAGTAGAAATGTTGAAGTAGAAATAGAAGTGGTTGTAGAATATGTGGCATTAGCAGTAGAAGAAGCATGGCAGTAGTAACACCAGTACAAATCTAATTGTCACTATTAGATATTGACATCCAAAAACGTATAATCACCTTGGGCAAACAATAAACTTGTGTGTTTAAGAGGATATGAAGTAATGTTAATCATTTTGTTTTTTAAGCAATTCCAAATTATCGGGTATCTTAGGAATGGGAATCTGATACCTTTCGAGGTTTCACTCAATGAGAACTTCGCCACAGCGGTATCTGGACAACCCATCCCACCACAGTCATTCTTCCGTCAAAGTGTCAATCTATATGACTTTGAGAAGGTAATGTAATATGGAATATGTTTTTATTTTTATCCAGGATTTAATTTTGAGAAATAAAGAGGAGACTTACTCAGTGTCTTTATACAAGGTTTACAACACGGATGATGAAAAAAGAACTCGCAAGAGGGATCAAAGTTAATATTCTTATATTTGAGGTCACAATATTGGCACTATTACAAATTCATACTTTTCTCTGCGGGAATCGAACCCCAGAAATAAATCACATTGAAATAAAATAGAGCATCCATATCGCAAATTTAAGTTGAGGAAATATCACGTGACTACTGATTTCATATCTTGTTCTTCCATCATGGTAGCAGCCGTGCATGGCAATATAATTATATATATATGGCAATATATATTTTATATCTGTCGATGAAAATAGGCATTAGTTAAAGAAATGATAGATATCTTCAATCCATATATATTTACAGAAACTGGAAGCGAGAAAAGTGATCCAGGATGGCGCATGTTATATCAGAGAGTTTAATGCTACAGCGGAACAGTTCAAGAAGATGGTTGACAACGCCAAGATGGTGAGATGGCTGAATAAACTTAGATCTTAGATTTTATGTAAAGTGAACATGTCGTCACATCAAAGTGTGTGAGAAAGGTCGGGTTATTAATGTGAAGCTGAAAAGTCGGTTACAACTAAAGCGTTTTACGGGCATGTTGTTATTAGTTTTTGCTTGAAGAAAATTTGGAATTTTATAATCAACTAGATTAGCGTTTGCGGGATACCGCAAAAGCAGAGCAGCCCCGGAACTTTGGGTTTCGCCTTACCCTGTTCCGCCTTTTACAGGCCTCACCAAATTGGGAATTTTCTCGTGACCTTGACCTTTGACACTCAAGGTCACACAATCAATGAACACATTTCATTGAGTATAACATTATTGTAATGAAATAAAGTGTTAAAAATACAATTAATCCATTTTCTCCATATATGTTGACCTTGCTGTGACCTTGACCTTCGACAGTTAGTACCCAAAACTTTTTGAAAATGTTGTACTTCTCAAGAGATAATATATACAAAATCTAAACTTCATAGCACAAAAACTTTTCAAGTTATTGTGTTTACAAGGAATTGCAATAACTCATATCTCATGACCTTGACCTTTGACCTTCAAGGTCACACAATAATTGAACTCTTTTTATTGAGTATAACAATCATGTATTGATTAAAAGTGATCATAGTTAAAATTAAGCATTTTCGCTAAACCATGCTTAAGTCATGACCTTGCTGTGACCTTGACCTTTGACAGATTGTAGCCGAAACCTTTTCAAATTTTTTTACTTTTCCAAGGATGATATATACCAAGTTAGAGCTTCATAGCACAAAAACTTTTCAAGTTACCGTGTTTACAAAGAATTTTGTGGTGATTTTATAACTCATGACCTTGACCTTTGAACTTGAAAGTGAACATGTCATAATGATTCCCTGGAAGTATTAACATTTAGACATGTTCATGAGTTCTGAAAAGCTAAATGGGATAAAGTTATACCCCAATTTAGTGCATTTTGTAATAACTCATATCTCATGACCTTGACCTTTGACCTTCAAGGTCACACAATCATTGAACACTTTTTTTTGAGTATAACAATCATGTATTGATTAAAAGTGTTCATAGTTAAAATAAAGCATTTTCGCTAAAACATGCTTTCGTCATGACCTTGCTGTGACCTTGACCTTTGATGGATTGTAGCCAAAACCTTTTCAAAATTTTTTACTTTTCCAAGGATGATATATACCAAGTTAGAGCTTCATAGCACAAAAACTTGTCAAGTTATCGCGTTTACAAGGAATTCTTAGTGTGAATACATAGCTCGTGACCTTGACCTTTGACCTTGAAAGTGAACGTGTCAAAATCGTTCCCCCGAGGTATGAGGAGTAAGGTATGAATAAGAGTTCTGGAAAGCTTAGGGGAAAAAAGTTATAGCTAGTAGTACGAGTGCGGCGGCGGCGGCGGCGGACGCGGCGGCGGCGGCGGCGGCGGCGGCGGCGGCGGCGATGGAAACTTCACAAAAACTGATAGCAGCCCCGTCCTTAGACGGGGCTGCTAATTATGTGAATAACTATAACAAAGAAACCTATCATCATCCTTACAGAAATATCATAAAAATTTAAAGTAACCATGTACATGTATGTTTGAAAGTATAGCTATAGTGATCAAACATTTGCAAACGATTTTAAGTGGTTCTTGAATCGGATAATGGTTCTTCAGCAATAACTTTTAGAACAAAGAGGCTGTCTATCTGTCAGGCTGTTTCATTCATAATTGTAGTTCGCTAATTAAAAGGCACGTTGTCTTAAAATATGCTTTGTCTTTCTGATTTTTTACATCACCTGTGTTTTCTTTTGGCAAGTTTCCCATTGTTCATTTTCCGCTCTATGACTGTTTCGTTTTGAGGGCTTTGAATGGGGTTTCTTTTCCTCTGTCATTCAATAACATCTGAAAATCACGTTGAATTTGAAATATTCAAAGTTTCGGTGATATTGTATTTTTGCAAGATATTAATGAGTTTTAGATGAAATGAAATGTAATTGGATTTGACATATAGTGACAAACATATATACATGTTTAAAAAGTATTTAATTGTGCTTTTTCTTAAGTCACGTTCGAGACTTACCGGACACGTTTCCGAAGACTGGAATCACCGTGGTTTGGAATTAAAGGGAGATAATCTTGAGACAACGGTGGGCCCTCTGATCAAGGCGTTTTGCTCCGACTACAAGATTTACGGTATCGAGAAAACAGGGACCGGTGCTCCTCGTTCGAGTAAGAAGACATTTGCAAACTACAATAGATATTCAGTATAAACAATCTTTAAGTATTTCTTGTTCATTATAGTTTTATAAATCCGTTCATATTTCTCGATCAATAATGTTTTTGTTATAATTATTTTGTCAATTTCCGGACGAGGAAGTCTCATGATATTTTATGTCTTGCTGCGATTCGCCAAAATGTTTGGTTAAGGTTGTGATATTGAGCAAAATCCAGGAAATGAATGTCCAGGATGAGTTCAGTACGCCGAAAACTGGCACATAAAACTCTAAACAGTTGAATTTCTTGACTTACGAAGTGATCGAAGGTTTTTCCCATATCAATGCATGATAAAGACCATTTTATCGTTTATTTTTACAAAAATGATATGAGGAATTATCAAACTCTTCCACAATATCACTGGAAAATAGTAAAAGACTTTCTACGATGATGATGATGATGATGATGGTGTTGATGATGATGATGAGGATGATGATGATGAGGAGGATGATAATGGTGATGATGATGATGATATGGTGATGTTACGATGAAGACCGAGAGTAAACTACCAAAGCATGAAAGCAAAGAAGCTCTTGCAAATAGTTTCAATGAGTTCTTCGTAGACAAAATCACAAACATCAGACGAGGGCTATCAATGACTGGCATAGATCAGCAAACTGCTACCAACATGGATACTGACTTTGATGGCATTCCATTGTCAGAGTTTTCTCCATTCACAGAAAAGGAAGTTCTAGACATTATTCGAACGTCAAATGCCACAACATGCACCTTGGACCAGATACCAACGAACATTGTCCTTTCCCACCTGGACTGTCTTCTACCAGTCATCACAAGTATACTTAACAAGAGTCTGGAATCCGGTAAATTTCCGACAGTGCTCAAAAGAGCAGTAGTTAAACCCCATCTCAAGAAAGACAGCCTTGATGAAAACACTTTTAAGAATTATCGACCAGTATCAAACCTTTCTTTTCTCTGAAAAGTAGTGGAGAAGGCAGTGAGTCA
The DNA here is from genome assembly GCA_916613615.1 of Steromphala cineraria. Taxonomy (NCBI): domain Eukaryota; kingdom Metazoa; phylum Mollusca; class Gastropoda; order Trochida; family Trochidae; genus Steromphala; species Steromphala cineraria. The sequence continues at coordinate 14,176,066 of OU744729.1, forward strand.
CACCTATCTTCCAACTCACTCCTGGACTCCTTCAATCAGCATATCGACAATTCCACAGCACTGAAACAGCCCTGTTGCGTGTGATGAATGACTTGCGATGGGCGATTGACAAAGGCAATGTTTCAGCGCTGGTCCTATTGGATTTATCAGCGGCATTTGATACAATAGACCATAGCATGCTCCTGAGTAGACTTCAAAATCAATTTGGAATTGACAAACTACCTCTTCAGTGGATAGCTTCCTACCTACAGAAGAGACAACAGTTTGTGATGATTGCCAATGAAACATCAGTTCCAGTTGAGCTCCAGTACGGTGTCCCTCAGGGGTCGGTTCTTGGGCCCCTGCTATTTGTGATGTACACAACCAGCGTGTCAAACATCGTCAAACATCACAGTCTACTACATCATTTCTATGCGGACGATTGCGGACGAAGTTCTTCAAGACTGTATCATTATTGGAAGAGTCCAACGAGTTGACAGAATGCACTACCTCTCTAGCTTCATGGATGACAGCAAACAAACTTAAACTGAACCCAACTAAAACTGAAGTGATTCTTTTAAGGAATAAGACACAATCCAACATCAAAGCACAAGTCCAACCACTAGATATAGCAGGTGTGTCTATTCTTCCATCCGACTGTGTGAAGAACTTGGGTATATACTTGGACTCATCACTCACCATGGAAGCTCAAATTAATCGCCTTTGTCAGACTTGTTATTTCCACATGAAGTCGATCTCAAACATCAGAGCCCTTATCACCAGAGAAGCTGTCCATGCACTAACCCAATGCCTGATTCTGATCAGGATAGACTATTGCAACAGTCTATACATAGGTCTCCCTGAGTCTCTTATGGGAAAACTACAGAAGATTCAAAATAATGCTGCCAGAATTGTATGTCGTACACCCCGATACACCCATGCCACTCCTCTTTTGAAACAGCTTCATTGGTTACCAATCAGGGCAAGGATTGATTTTAAAATCCTGTGCCTGACATTCAAGTCTCTTAAAGGGCAGTCTCCCTCCTACATATCTGATCTGCTTCAGCCATATACTCCCTCACGCACACTCCGATCACAGAGCCAACATCTTCTCACTGTTCCCAACTACAAACTCACAGCTTTCGGGAAACGGACTTTTGCCTCCTATGCACCTATTCTCTGGAACACTCTTCCCATGAACATTAAACTTGCTGAGAGTGTTGACTCATTCAAATCAATGCTCAAAACGCACCTCTTTTCAAAACATTTTGATTAGACTTTTCATTCTGTGAGCGCCATGAGCATACTTCAAAAGTGGATATGAGCGCTATACAAATAAGCACTATTATTATTATTATTATTATGATTATGATGGATGGATGGTGATGATGATTATGAGGATGATAATGATGATGATGATGATGATGATGATGATGACGACGATGACGAAGATTGCAGTTCATTGTGTTAATGCAATGCTTTTTATTTCAGCGTCCCCTAGGGTAAAACGCCAAATGACGTATGACCAAGGAAACCGACGGAACAACACTGGGTGGAACTGGTGGGGATTCAACAGGAGAAACAGCACTCGTTCGTGGTTGTCCAGTTTATTCAACAGACGAAACGATACGAATGATAATAGTGGTAATGGCTGGTACTCTCGCGAGACTGTGGACCGAGACCAAAATGGACGACCAACAGGTTTCGGCTCGGAAACAGTTGGCTACAGGAATCAGAATGTCCATGGAAGGGTATCTTCTGGGAACAGTCGTGACCGGGGACAATTTGTAGCCGGAAGTTTAGACTATCGCTCCAGTAGGTTCAATGTCACGGGTCAACTTGGGTTAGACGAACGAGGCTTGCAGGGACGAGGTCGATTTAGTAACGAAAACCTAGGAATTCAGGGCAACATGGCGGTTGAGTATGATGGAAATGGGTTCTCAGCTTCTGCAGGTTTCGAATTTCAATAGGATTGAGGAAATCTTACTGAGGTAAACTCGAAATAAAATTTATAATGTATGTTTTGCGTGTGTCGAAAAGTCGCAAAATCAAACATTACCAGCTACATGTACCGCATGTTGTTTAAGGGAAATATAGGAATCTTACGAAAAGGAAACAATTTTGTTTTATTGCAAGTCTTCCTTCTTCATTCAACACAATGAATTCTCTGTGACCTTAGACTATAATAGCTGAAATATTGCCCAAAATATTGTTCGTAATTTTGCAAATATATTTACAGCGGACATGGAAGAAATATGAGAAATATGTGAAAAATAGGTCATATGAGTAGCATGCATGTAAATAGGACAACGAATTCCGATTTTGAAACATAAATATTTGACAGATTACCAATTAGTAAAACCCTAGCTAATAGGAGCCACGTCCTAATAACCTATTTTCATCCGCTTTTCTAGAGGCAATAGGCCTGGAAAGCTAAAACCTTGTGTACAGACTTTAAATTTTGTGACCCTGTGACTCCTAATAAGGTCAGAGCCCTGGAAGGATATAGATCCAAATAGCATAATGAGTTTCAGAGACAATAGCCTAATATCACTCGGTTAGGGCATTGATCTTCCTTGACCATAATGGTTTAGATAAATGACAACTTTGACAGCCTTGATTGAGAGGCTGTAGGATGTTGTGAGAATGAAATGACTGAAAAGGAAGTTTAAAGATAAATTGAAAGATCATGAACAGACATTTTAGAAAATTTGGGTATCAGGATTTCATGTTTGTTTAGATATGCCATTGCTGTAAAACCAATTGTAACTTTTTACAATGTACCACACATTAGTCTGTTGTCGTCAACTTAGATTTATTACTTTTATGCGAGGAGATCGAGACATGAAGAGCAAGGTTTATGGATATCCAACTTCGTAATTCAATGAAATAGCAACATTTTGGTTTAGATCGTAATACGCTTGAAAACAGTAAAATGGTATAAGGTTACAGTCAACGATGGTACATTATGAAATGGTGTTTGATTTCCATGTACACGTACATCTAACCATTTTCATTTCTATTCACTAAATAAATGTATTCAATAAAACAGTCCAAAATCCTATTGAAAACTCGTTTCTTGTGACTTACTTTGTCCCCCAGTGTATCAGATCCTCAACACTTTAAAAAAGTTATTATAAATTATGTACACATAATATTCATCATGATTGAATTATAATGAAATACAAGAAATAAGAACTAGGTAAGTAGTCAATAGAAATGTGTCAAAAATTCGTTCAACGATAATTCAAAGCATGATATCATTATTCATCATAATCGTCATCATCATCATCATCATCATCATCATCATAATAATAATAATAATAATAATCATCATCATCATCATCATCGTCCTCAATCCCAACATTATCATTGTCAATCATCACCATTAGTACAAGCTAAAGATCACCAGACAATTACTTCCTCCATTTTCTCTTCCGATGATGCAAAACTTTGCTATAAGGTAGAAACACAACTGACGTGGCCCCGATCCAAAGAGTACATTGCAAGTACATTGAGGCTAATAAATCCTTATCTTATCACACAAGTTTATAGGAATACATTTCAGTATCTTGATGACAACTAACATATGACTGTCAATCATTTTTATATGAGATCAGGTTGTTCATTTTAAATTATTGATAGTCTAGTCAAGTGTGTTTATTCATGTGTATAGGCCTTAAGCCCATATACATGTACATTTCGAAACGTTACTAGAGTAACGATTGCCTTATGTTAGGCTATGAATAACATATTTACATAAATTAAGTATCAATGCTTCATTTTCCGTATTCATAAGGCATTTAAACTTCAACATATTTGGAGCAATACAATCAAATTTTGGATAAGATATCCAAAGTGAATTAATCTGAACTTACGACAAACTTTGCAATTATTTCAAGTAGTTATGCTGCCATGTTTATCTTTTAATATGTTTAGTAATGTTGCAATACATCGTCCGGTAATAACACCAGATATGTAAGATTGATTACCTACCAGCTACTAATATTGTACCAATTTATGTACATATTTAAAGGGGCAGTAGCACGTTTTTTTGGGGAATATAAGGTGATGTCAGGAAATTGAAAATAAATGGTTCCAATCTAATGACAATGTATTAAAACCAAATAAAGCAATAATTAATCAAATATATAATGCAAAGTTAAGCCATGCGATTCCTTTCCTTACACAAAATGAATTAAAGGTGTTCACACAAAAATGGCTGCCAATGGATTTTATGTGAATCTTCATAATTTGTTCTCCGACTATGGATGATTGGTTTGTGTAATGAGATTTTTGACACGATCAAAGTAATTCATTTAGCATTAACTTGCAATTATCAGTGAAAAATTGAAAATATAAAATTGTCAAAAAACGTGCTACTGCCCCTTTAATATACATCTGATGACAGTTCATTATATTCGACCTATTTGGATTAGTTATAGAGATATCCGACATATTCCCATATGAAGTCTAATGAAAAGCGAAATATTTGTCATAGACTAAACCCTCCACCTAATATATTTTCAGTTTCTGTGATATACACTATCTCCTACAGTGATAATTCACAGCTTAAATTCGTTTCCTAACAATACCAGAGGAAATGGAGTCCGTTATGTCTGTTTCCTGTGAGAATTAGTTATTAATTATTTTGATATAATTTTCATCTCGACTTAGACAGCATGCAGGGATTTCCAAGACATTTGTGATCAGCATGGTGTGCTCTTTATAGAATATTTGGCAGTTTCATACAACAACGACTTATAATAATAATAATAAGGGTACTTATATAGCACACAACTCCACAAACAAGGTCCATGCTCAATGCGCTGAACATACAATAAAAAATAACATACAACTGCTCATTATGAAGAATGGTTAGATGTTTTGCTGAAGAAAAATATGTTTATTTTTTATTATTCGAAATATGTCAAAAATACTTTTGAAACTATTTACGGACGTTATGATGTGAGAAACTTTGTCTTCCATTTACTTAACACAATGAATTTATTGCTTGTTCAGTAATATATCTATACATAGTTATGTAATACACTTCCATCTACTGATGAGGGGTGTTACAAAATAAAAGTGCGTAAATGTGAAAGGGCAACATGAGTTTCTATCTCCATAACAAAAATGTTTTAATGAGAAGATTGTCAAGTAAAGTTGGTTGGTTGGGTAAAAATCACAAATAGATAGAACTAGGGAGCAAGAGTTATAATGAAAATATAACAAACTTGATGAAATATTAAAGGTTATAAATGTGATACCAATTCGATATGATAATTAACTATTTTTGAGAATTTTTAAAAAAGAATTAAAGTATACTTTTTATGAATTGTAATGAGAAAACATAACTGAGCAAATAATTAATAGGAATTCATCATAATCCAATTATCCATCAACATGCACATTTTTTATGTCACTGGATTTTTTTTCGTTTTAATTTTTGTATCAAATGCATATGTAATGTAGGCAATGAATGATGTAGGCAATGAATTAATTCTATGGCCTGCATTAATGTTTGCAAATATAATACAAAAATCTACTGATACTTCTAAATATATATTGTATTCTAAACAAGCAGGTAATGCTTACCAACTCAAGAAATTATAAGTTACTCTACTTCGAAATACAACCTCAACATAATATGATCTTATTTACGATGTAAGCGTTGCTGTTTGTATTTAAATTATTTTGCGCTGTTTTCACTCCAGGAGAGTTGATTAATTCAACACAGATCTAAATATTTATTTCTCTGTTCTTGTCTCTATTTCTCTATCATCAATAAAAACAACATTTATTGGTCGGTGGTGAATTTTAAGTAACAATTATTTTGAAAAATGAAAAGGTATTGAGATTGAATTGACAGATGCCCGTCGCCATAACAGACTCTCAGTATCTGTTCTTTGTCTCCATCAATCACTGTCTGCTGCTTAGAAGCGCAGATGACATCAAATAGTCTTTTGTTATTCATGTAAGCTTATTTAGCCGCATGAACCTTCATCTAAAAAGGTCAAAATCTAGTAAGTTTTCTGAAAGCTTTAGTGCTTTGACATCCTGCTACATCAGCGTTTATGTCTTCGCGTTTAGTGCCACCATATCCCCTTCTTGTAAACGAGGGGATACTCACGCTAAGTAACAGGATGGCGAAATAGAAGTGTGGGTTTAAAGAGCCACTCCGTGAGTTGTTAGGGGTCATATATGCCAAACTTTACCAACAATGTCATCTGATCGAGAACTATCGAATGTTGCAGAAGCTAAAGCTAATTGAGGACATATAAACAACAGGAAGTTTGAATTTGTGATAATGGTCAACACTTGACAGTGACGCACCTCAATAAGTCAAATGTTATTTTGGAATCTTATCTAAAACAGAGAGAATGCTGTTTACAGCTTCATATCATTAAATAGGTTATATAACTTATATTCATGTAAAATGGACGTGTGATTACGGTCTCCACGAATATATATGACTGTTTTAAGATTTTCATTGAAGACAAGTATTAATCATATACTTGCATTTGAGAAATGAATATGTGAGATATTTTGAATTCATATCATGTCTTAAAGGGGCAGTGGCATGTTTTAAATTTTTTTTTTTAACTTTCACTGATAATTGTATATAAATGCTTAATAATGTTTAAAATTGTTCCAAATTGTAACGAAAGTCATTTCTAACTCCAGTGTAGTGAGTGAGTTATTGTTTAGCTCTGCTTTGGCAATATTTCAGCCATTAGTGGCGGGTACTCTATTGTAATTGAACAATGAACATGTCAAAACAATCAACAACAAGGTTGACGATGTAGTTTTACCAAGTGCAGGTGGTCAGATAATTGGATGTAGGTGAGATCATCTGCGACAAGTTCCTGTCTGCGCTTATACATTGGAATAACCTGTTGCCAATGTTTACTGACTTGTGTGCATTTACAGATACTGCTTTGTTAAGCCAAAGGCCAAGTTAAGCGTTTGGATATAACTTGTTTTACAATTTGGAACAATTTTATATATAATTGCTATTTCAGTTATCTATCCATAAAAAAATGTGCGCACTGATGTGAAAGTAACCAGTTTTTCCTATATGCGAACAAAGTGATCAAAGGTTGACAATGACTTTTTCTCGCCTCAGATCGAAATGATTTTGTGCGTGTCCAAATTCATTTTTCCAAAAATTCAATAGAGACATAAATGTCACTAAAATCTTGACTCTCTTAGTTAACACCTCAGATATTTCATTAACTCATGTCACATTGATTTAATTAAACATTTGGCGATTGAACTTATCGAATGTATGTTTGCTTATCTCAGACAAGAACATTTGATTAGCAGACGTTTATCTACCCACGTGTTTTAGCCAGGGCTAAAAGAAAAGTTAAATCTAATTTCAACAATATCATTAGGAAAAAAGTCAGTTGCAGCCATTTGGGTGTGTACCTATTAATTATTTCTGATAGGGAAATGGATACTCGTATCTAAATTGAAAATAGATAAATTGGTTTTAAAGATAAGTCTTGTAGTTTGAAATATGTATTTTTGTTTTTGTGAGACTAAGTTTCAATGACTCATAGTAATCATAGTAATCATAGTAATAGTTAGCATGCTTGTCTGGGGATAGAGGTGAAAGCTATTGAAATCATACGTGACAACTTTACAGTGCAATGCATTGTTCTGCAAGGAAGTTATATTATCAAGAAAATCTTTATAATGCTTTAAGAATTTATAATTTCCTGACACACTCTAATGAATATTTAGAGGTTATCATGCGAGTGTGTTTTGGGATCGTAAATATCCTGCATTAGGAATAAACATTGTATTTTGCGAGCCTTGGCAAGCTAAATACATAGTGTTTATTCCTAATGCAGGATATTTACGATCCCAAAACACACGAGCATGATAACTTCTTTATCATACAATGTCATTTTAAAATTTAATTCGATAAAAATGCCTGATAATACTATTTTAATAGTTGAAATTGTTTTAAGATTCGCGCATTGATATATGCAAATGAATAGAGCAGTGACTGACGGTGAATTGACAAAATATAATTCCCCCATTATATATGCCTTTTATTGCAGTTTGAGTTATTTTGTCACGACTCCAAAGTTTTGAAATTTTAAAAATCTATAAAATACGATGACTTTAAAAATTAGAGACATTTTAAATGGTCTTTGGTGGGATCGAACTGACGTTCTTTAATCCGACGTCATCGAGAGGACGAGTCAATCTCACCAAGGGGCAAGAGTTGCTTCCCTTCGCCTACTTGACAATGGCAGCTTGCGTTGAGAGCGATTGAACGAACATTGATGGCCGGAGAGCTAAACTAGATCATAGTCTGTGGATTTCCGAATCCAAACTAAACAATATTAAAGTAAAGAACACCGAAGATTGGTAAATGACGTGTTTGAACATGAGACTTGAACTGCCTTTGGCTACCTGTGAGTAAAATTGTTTGGTCGGTTTCATTCAAATCGTGATGACAGTGTTTTAGCACTGCTAAGTCATACATATGGCTAAAGACCCATACAGTTTTGTTGTTATTTCTTAGATTAATGTTTATGCAATGTATCATCCATATTGTAATGCCTCTCTCCGTTACTAAAGGCGTTCAAAATGTTAACGCTTGTGACGTCATCGGAATTTTCGAAAGAAGTTCCGACCTTGACCTTTGAAATTTGCATCGGTATCCGTTTATGACCCTTAGCCACGCCCAACGGATATCGAAAATATCCGTTGGCTTTATTATGCCGAGAACACTATCCATTGTATGATAATATGATTTATCTGAAAAGTTTATATCATTAATACAATGCTTCAAGATCCATACTATTATTGAAGTGTGTATGTGCTTTAAGCAATAAATAACAAAACATATAAATAAGATCAAGATTATAGACATCAAAATACGTTTATGTCAATTGTTAAAAAAACCTTGCACATAACAGACACAAACATTGTACGATCGTACATTATGAATGATGATTTGATTTCAATATACAGCTACATCTACACTTTCATTACTATGCATTAGATAAATGAATTTAGATAAACTTTCTCAGTTGAAAACGATCCAGAATGATTTTTTTGTATTCCCGAATTTGTTACAATGATGAGAAACCTCTGGAAAAGTTGTTACTTGTATCTTACTTTGTCATTCATTGTATTTAATCATCAACAATTTAAAAGTTTTGTTATGATGTATACTATACGTTTCATCATCACTTTCATTTTTTAAAGAATACCAAGAATTAAAGTCTAATTTTCTGTAAGTAATTTTCTTGATTCCAATGCAGCAGTGAGTTGATCTAGAATTCATTTAAAGTTATTATGAAATATGAAAAGAGAATTAATCTTAACTTGCGAAAACTTCAGACTAATAGAACTTCATTTGCATTTATAATCATCACAATTATGATGTCAGATTTGATCTTTTGTCATGGTTATTTAAGTTGCAATACACTTTCTAGTAACAACACCAGACTTCTAAGATTGAGTAGAATCTACTATAATTGCATCAATATTCGATATATATTTAATATACATCCGATTACCGTTCATTATATTCGACCTATATGGATTAGTTATCTATATATCGGATATAATCATATATGGTGTCTAATGAAATACGATACATACATAAATTTACATACACAATCTCCAGAATGATAATTCATAGCTTAAATTCGTTTCCTAACAATACCGGAGGAAATGGATTTCGTTACGTCTGTTTCCTTTGGGAATAAGTCACTAATTATTTTCCTCTCCACACAGTCTCGACTTTGACATCTGGCAGGCATTTCTAAGACTTTTGTGATCAGGATGGTATGCTCTCCATAGAATATTAGGCAAAGAGTAGGGCAGTTTTATACAACTACGACTTATACGACCACTGTTAATAATAAGAATGATTAGAGGTTTTGTTAAAGAGATATATGCTATTTTGTCATTTTTCTAAATTTGTCTGGTTACACATACTTTTCATACTACTGCGGACGCTATGGTCTGATAATTCCCCCCCCCCCCCCCCCCCCCCCCCCCTTCACATAATGAATTTATTGCTTGTTCTGTGAAATATGACTCTACATTGTTGGTTTACAATATATTTACAAAGTACATATACCTGATTAAAAAATTTGACTAAGGAAAGCCTTAGAAAGTGTGTAAGATAAAACATTAATTCCTTACTTCATGACAAAAAAAGAGACAAAACGCTTTTTAGAGAAGATGGTCGAGTAAAGTTATCAAAATAATTTACATTGGTTTTGGTAAGTATCACAAATAGATAGAACATGGGAGCAAATGATATAATGAAAGTATAACAAACTTTAAAAAGTCTTAAGGTTTTAAATGTGATACTAAATCGATATGCTTATGAGCTACATATTAGAAAGACTTTTCATGAATATATATACTTATTTTTTATAAATTGGAATGATAATAAAGGACTAAGCTAAACATTAATTTGAAACCACCGTAATGTTAAATGCATTTCCCCCCCCCCCCCCCCACTGGATACTTGTTTTTTTATTACAGAAATGTTTTCTTCAAATGCAAATATTATTGAAAAGATTGATGTAAGCAATGAACTAATTGCCTGAACTGCATTATTTTTTGCAAATATAATGCACAATCTACTGAAACTATCAAAAACAAGTGCATTTTTGTTTAAAGCGTTAAGTAGCTTATGTTCTAAACAAGCTGATTATGTGTACCAACTCAAGAAATTATAGCTTACTACACTTCAAATATATACTCTACAAAAAAATCAACTCAACACTATATGATTTAAAAAACAAACTTTTAAGCGTTGCTGTCCTTAACAAGATTAATTTGCAGTGTTTTCATCCCAGAGAGTTAATAAATTCAACACAGAACAAAATATTTATTTCTCTGTTCTCTTTTTCTATAGTATCAATAGTAACAACATTTATTGGTCAATGTAAGTTCCAAGTAACAATTATTTTGAAAATGAAAACGTATTTAGATAATATTGACAGATGCACGTCGCCAAAAGGCGCTCATAGTATATGTACTTTGTCTTCATCAATCACTGTCTGCTGTAGATGACATCAAATAGTCTTTTGTTATTCATGTAAGCTTATTCAGCCACAATGAACCCTTCACCTAAGAAGGGCAAAATCTAGTTTTCCAAAAGCGTTAATGCTTTGACATCCTGCTACATCAGCGTATATGTCTCCGCGTTTAGTGCCACCAAATCCCCATGATAAGGATAAACATGCTGATGTAATAGGATGGTGATTTTAAGTATGATTTAAAAAAAGGGCCACTCAAGTTGTCAAGGGTCAAATATGCCAAACTTCACCAAAAGTGTTATCTGATGGAGAACTATTGACTTTTGTCTGAGCGTATCATTTTAAATCTTATTAAACAAACAAACAACTTGCGTCAATCCGTCAAACATAATTCTAAATATATCTAAAGCAGAGAGATTGCCCTCCTCGAACATATATGACTGTCATAAGATTTTCGTTTAAAACAAGAATATATCATATAATTGCATTTGAGAAATGAATATGTAGGATATCTTGAATTCATATCGTGTCTTACGGCATCTAAGGTCGTATAAAAGTAAAAAGATATGTGGTAAAATCACTCAATAACTAAATGTAGTAACATTATAGCAATACAATGGCTTCTGTAGGACACATTCAGTCAGTGATAATTTGGGATTGTCAACCCTTGAATATAATTGATAGGATCTGAAAGAGACATAACACATTAACAGAGTAATAGGGAATTAGTGTCCCGACAAAGGTATTGATCACTGTAGGAAGTCGTGAAGTTTCTCAAAAGGATGAGACATGATTGAGGAGGTTGAGCAGTTTAAAAAGCGTTACTGGTTTCTTTTCTGCATCTAAAACACCAGCTTAACTGAGAATTTCAGACATGGTCTATAAACTGAACCAGAACACCAGTTCACTGAACCGTCTGTAAGTAGTGTAAGTATAACTATTATCTCATGTCACCTTTAGTTAATATCTTTAATAATTTTAGTTATTTGACCTTATTTCATCATTTGCTGCAGTCTTTTGAATTCGTGTATAGAAAAATAATTAAAAAACAAATTCCCAAGGTATAACATGCTCAAATAAAGAATATTTAAGACACTAGAAGCACTTATCGTTTCTAACTACAATAATTCGTGAGCATATGAATTGTTTACTGATAAATAACTGAAATCGCAATGATGTTCAATAAATCCAAATTGTGAAACAAATTATACTCAACGCGAGTGTAATGGAACTATGAACATGTCAAACAATCAATAACAAGGATGCACTTTTACTTAGAACAGGTTTTCAGATACTTTAATGTAGATGAAATCATCAGCAACAAGTGCCCGTTCTGCACTTATACAAATGGGTATCCATTGACGAAGTTTACTGACTGTTGTGTATACCGTTATGTAATTTAAAGCGAGCATAACATGTATGTTGATAGTAATTTTCTTTGATTGCAATTCCAGAAGTTTTTCCTCATGAAATATTGAGTTCTGGTTTGATTATGTAAGCCTTCGACAATGTCAATAGTCATAAAGGACAACAAACTAGGAAAAGACTCATGCACCCTATTTCATACCAATTTTAGGACGATTTTATTTTTTACATCATTCAAAATATAAACACAGAAAAGCAACATTAACATGTGGTGGTGTATTACAATAGTATATATATTTCGTTTTTGTGAGATCATTGTATTTACCTACAACGATGCGACTGTCAATTAAAGCGTACAGACAAAGTAACAATAACTCAAAGAAATTAACAAGTCATCAGCTGCCTTATGTTGCTTAGCATGCTTGTCTGGATATAGTTGAGAAAGCTATTGAAATCATACTGACAACTTGATAGGCAAGGAAGTTCCATTATCAAGAAAAACTGTATCTGTATCTGTACAAGTTTGTAAGATGCGTTCATAGTGTTTTGATGACTTTCCAGTCTGATTAAAATCGACCGTGCTCTGAGGAATAAAATATAAGAAATATTGTCTCTAACCATTTGGGATATCCTCTCCGTATCAGTCTGACTGCACCCACCTCTATCGCGTGTTGCTATAACCAGTTTCGCGCAGACAAACATAGTCGTAAGTTATCCAATCACATCGTCATTTTTTAATATCGAAGCTTTTACTGCGCTTCTTTCAATTGGCTAGATGAGCTTGTGTCAGAACATGCGGGTAATAGAAGTGCCTTCAGACTGTGAATGAGAGGAAAGCTGGGCTGGGTGAGGTTCGAACCCCACTAGAGATAATATTTTTACACTTTTTTCCTCGAATCACAGTCGATTTTAATCAGACTGATGACTTTCAGAACATTTACTGAAAGTTCTGTGTTTTTTATTTTTCCCATGAAATCAGTTAGTTGATCTAGAAATCATTTGTAGTTATTATGAAACATCCAAAGGGAATTAATGTTAACTTACGACAAACTTCAGATAACAAACTTCATTTGCATTAATTCACATGACACTAATGGTGCCATGATTTATCTTTTATCATATTAGTTATGTCCCGTAATAAGACCAGATATCTAAGATTGAGTACGAGCTACATTAATTTACCAATTTATTTACATATTTATTATACATCTGATTACAGTTCATTATATCCTACCTATTTGGATAAGTTATGGGAATACTGACATATGGTGTCTAATGAAATACAAAATATTTGTCATAGTATAAACCCTTCACCTAAATATATCTCGCTTTCTGTAATATACACTGCAGTGATAATTCATAGCTTAGATTCGATTCCTAACAGTATCAGAGGAAATGATTCCGTTATGTCTGTTTCCGGTGAGAATTAGTTATTAATTATTTTGATATCCTCGCAGTCTCGACGAAATGCAAGGATTTCCAAGACTTTTGTGATCAGCACGGTTTGCTCACCATAGAATATTGGGCAAAGAGTATGGCAGTTTAGATTAGCTGTTTGTTGATGAAAAATATGCTGTCCTCAAAATATGTTCGGTTATACATACTTTTCATACTTGTTGCTGATGTTGTGATATGAGATAATTTTCTTCATATAATGAATAAATTGCTTGTTCGGTGATATATAAATATACATTGTTGGTATACAATACATTAAAACACACTGATAAAAGTAGTTTCACAAAGTGAAAGTGTGCAAATGTGAAAGAGAAAAGACGAATTTCTAACTTCATGACAAACAAATATGACTGAAAGCTTTTATGAAAAGATTGTAAACAATAGTTTACTTTGGTTTGGGTAAATATTACAAATAGAAGGGACTTGGGAGCAACTGTTATAATGGAAATATACCAAACTTGATAAGGTCTTAAGGTTATAAATTTGATGCTTATTCGATATGATTATGAGCTATATTTGAGAAGGATTTTTAATGAATTCACATTTAATGTTTTTATGAATTGGACTGATAAAACATGACTGAGCTAATCATTAATATGAATCCATCATAATGTAACATGCACTTTTTAAATTTTCACATGATATTTTTTCTTACCTGATAAGTATGTAGCAATATTTGCTTCAAATGCAAATCTTAGAGAGAAGATTAATGTAAGCAATGATCAAATTGCCTGGCCTGCATTAATGTTTGCAAATGCAAAATCTACTGAAACTATTAAAAACAAGTATACTTTTTAAAAAGCGTTTAGTGATTTATATTCTTAACAAGCAGGTTATGTGTACCAACTCAAGGAATTATGGGTTACTCTACTTCAAATATATATTCTGCAAAAAAACCCACCCAAAACATCAACATTATATGATTTAAAAAAACTTTTATGCGTTGCTGTCCTTATCAAGTTGTATTCCACGCGAGTGTAATGAAACAATGTACATGTCAAACAATCAATAACACTGCCCTTTTACTATGAACAGGTTTTCAGATACTTTAATGTAGATGAAATCATCTGCAACAAGTGCCCGTTCTGCACTTATACAAATGGGTATCCATTGACGAAGTTTACTGACTGTTGTGTGCACTTATACCGTTATAATTTAAAGCGAGCATAACATGTATGTTGATAGTAATTTTCTTTGATTGCAATTCCAGAAGTTTTTCCTCATGAAATATTGAGTTCAGGTTTGATTATGTAAGCCTTCGAAAATGTCAATTGTCATAAAGGACAATAAACTAGGAAAAGACTCTTGCACCCTATTTTAGGACGATTTTATGTTTTACATCATTCAAAATATAAACACAGAAAAGCAACATTAACATGTGGTGGTGTATTACAAAAGTATATATATTTTCGTTTTTGTGAGATCATTGTATTTACCTACAACCATGCGATTGTCGCTTAAAGCGTACAGACAAAGTTACAATAACTCATAAACTCAGAAATTAACAAGACATCAGCTGCCTAATGTTGCTTGGCATGCTTGTTTGGATATAGATGACAAAGCTATTGAAATCATACTGACAACTTTACAGTGCTATGCACGAATATCGTTCTGCAAGGAAGTTCCATTATCAAGAAAATCTGTATAATTCTTTGAGGATTGATTATTTGCCACATATCTTTTTACTTTCAAACGACCTTAGATGCCTAAAGACATGATATGAATTCAATATATCCTACATATTCATCTACATTGATGTTGCAAGATCCTTATCAGAAGCTTATAAGATACGTTCATAGTGTTTGATGAGTTTCAAAACATTTACTGAAAGTCCTGTGTTTTTTATTTTCCCCATGAGATCATGTAGTTGATCTAGAATTCATTTGCATTTATTATGAATAATCCTAAGTGAAATAATGTTAACTAACGACAAACTTCAGATAAAAAACTTCATTTGCATGAATTCACATTACACTAATGGTGCCATCATTTATCTTTTATCATATTAGTGATGTTTTGATACATGTCCCGTAATAACACCAGATATCTAAGATTGAGTACGAGCTACATTAATTTACCAATTTATTTACATATTTATTATACATCTGATGACAGTTCATTATATTCGACCTATTTGGATTAGTTATGGGAATACTGACATATGGTGTCTAATGAAATACAATATATTTGTCCCAGAATAAACCCTTCACCTAAATATATTTGACTTTCTATAATATACACGTTCTCCTTCAGTGATAATTCATAGCTAAGATTCGTTTCCTAACAATACCAGAGGAAATGGATTCCGTTATGTCTGCTTCCGCTGAGAATTAGTTATTAATTATTTTGATATCCTCGCAGTCTCGACAAAATGCAAGGATTTCCAAGACTTTTGTGATCAGCATGGTTTGCTCACCATAGAATATTGGGCAAAGAGTATGGCAGTTTAGATTAGCTGTTTGTTGATGAAAAATATGCTGTCCTCAAAATATGTCCGGTTATTCATACTTTTAATACTTTTTGCTGATTTTGTGATATGAGATAATTTTCTTCATATAATGAATAAATTGCTTGTTCGGTGATATATAAATATACATTGTTGGTATACAATACATTAAAACACACTGATAAAAGTAGTTTCACAAAGTGCAAATGTGAAAGAGAAAACACGAATTTCTAACATCATGACAAAAAAGTATGAGTGAAAGCTTTTATGAGAAGATTGTAAACAATAGTTTACTTTGGTTTGGGTAAATATTACAAATAGAAGGGACTTGGGAGCAACCGTTATAATGGAAATATACCGAACTTGATAAGGTCTTAAGATTATAAGTTTGATACTAATTCGATATGATTATGAGCTTTATTTGAGAAAGATTTTTAATGAATGTACATTTAATTTTTTTATGAATTGGACTGATAAAATATGACTGAGCTAATCATTAATATGAATCCATCATAATGTAACATGCACTTTTTAAAATTTCACTGGATATTTTTTCTTGCCTGATAAGTATGTAGCAATATTTGCTTCAAATGCAAATCTTAGAGAGAAGATTAATGTAAGCAATGATCAAATTGCCTGGCCTGCATTAATGTTTGCAAATATAATGCAAAATCTACTGAAACTATTAAAAACAAGTATACTTTTTAAAAAGCGTTTAGTGATTTATATTCTGAACAAGCTGATTACGTGTTCCAACTCAAGAAATTATAGCTTACTCTACTTCAAATATATATTCTGCAAAAAAACCCCAAAAACTCAACATTATATGATTTAAAAAAACTCTTTTGTGTTGCTGTCCTTATGAAGATTGATTTGCGGTGTTTTCACCCCTGGAGAGTTGATAAATTCAACACATTAATATCCACATTCATTAGTCAAAAGTAAGTGTCAAGTAACATTTATTTTAAAAATTGAAAACATATTTAAATAATAATGACAGATGCACGTGTGTATAACAGACTCTTAGTCTCTGTTCTTTTTATCCCCCGCCACGCGTTTAGCGTGAAGCGGGGGATATAGTATTGAGCAGCGTCCGTCCGTCCGTCCGTACGTACGTACGCCCCGACGGATGAAATTGAATAACTCAAAAACTATTGACCTGATTCTTTTAATTTTTTGTATATAGCTTCATCACCATGAGAGCAAGTTCATGACTTGGACCTTCATTTCTAGGTCATTACGAGACTTTGACATTTTACCCTTGTCAGCGGGATATCTCAAGAACCATTCACTGGATTCTCTTCACAACTTACACAATGCATCTTATTGGGAAGGCGCCGGGCTCAGTCGATTTTGGTGACCTTCACATTATTCTCATGGTCACAGCGAGACTGAAAATTTCAGCATTGAAACCTGCATTTTAGGCTTGTCAGCGGGATATCTCAAGAATCATTAACTGGAATCTCTTCATAATTGACACAAAGCATCTTATTGGGGAGGTCCGGGCAAAGTCGATTTTGGCGACCTTCACATTATTTTCAAGGTCACAGCGAGACTAAAAATTTCAGCATTGAAACCTGCATTTTAGGCTTGTCAGCGGGATATATCAAGAACCATTAACTGGATTCTCTTCATAATTTACACAAAGCATCATATTAGGAAGGCGCCGGGCCCATTCGATTTGGTGACCTTCAAATTATTTTCAAGGTCACAGCGAGGCTTATATATGGAAGACCCAGGGACCAGTTGATTTGTTGTGGTCTAAATGACATCTAGTAGCATGACACGTGTAGACAAGTGTTTCTATGTATACAGTATGCATTTTGTTCACATCAATTTGCAGCGGGAGATCTTGTAATCTTTGTGACAAATACTTGTTCTTCATCCATCACTGTTTGCTGCTATAAAGTGCAGATGACATCAAATAGTCTTTTGTTTTTAATGTGAGCTTATTCAGCCACAATGAATCCTTCATCCGAGGAGGACAAAATCTAGTTCTAGTGCTTTGACATCCTGATACATCGGCATATCTCTCCTTGGTAAGCGCCACCACATCCCCTCCATCTAGACGAGGATATGAACACGCTGATGTAAGAGGATGGTGATTTTAAGTGTGAGTTTAAAAAAATCACCACTCCATGAATTGTCCATGGTCAAATATGCCAAAGTTTACAAATAGTGTTTTTTGATGGAGAAGTATTGACTGTTTCCTCAGCGTATCATTTTAAAGCTTATCAATGACATATTAACAACAGGAAAGTTTGAAGTCTCGATTATGATCAAAACTGGACAATGACTCACGTCAATCCGTCAAACATAATTTTGGAATATTATCTAAAGCAGAGAGAATGCTGGTTAAGCGTGAATTTTCAACAAAAATAAGTATGACTACAGCACCAAAACTATGCAATAATCATTGGTTTCAGATAAAAAAAATAAAAAATAAATTTGTTTTACCAAATTTGACTTTCACTTTGTACCAAGTGAGTATGGACACTTTAAAAATATACATGAAAGCTAACATTATGTGTTATCTTTATAATTACATCTCAACATACCACTACATGAATAAACCTTAGTGTGAAAAGATCGAGTCCATGCCATGATCAAATAAGCAACCAACTTGTGAAAGGTCATTGATATTTCTTAAGATATTCCTAGTTCGTGTTAACATCTAACTAGATTTATTCCGACAAGAGAAACAGTAACCTGATGTTTGCTGTCAGTGATGAACCCCTTCACTCAAAGTTAATGAAATATCGTCATTGGAAGACAGCTTAGTGTCTCCTGCCAGTTAGTTTCAATGTTGGACTTGTCAATTAATGCTTTGTGTTGGGAGGTACCTCGACATTTGACATACAAATTGGATTCAGGTGCAATATCGTATTGTAAGCAAGCGCCATTATGCATGCAGACTGAGACATTGAAACAACTACATCACCTGTTTATGTTTCAAGTATTTTTAGATATTTGTCAAGAAGTCGAATAATATGTATCTAAGTTTTCTGTAGTTTAATGGCACTATATAGGATTTACATACAACGAATGTACACGTCCGATGTTGTAATGAATAATGTATTTTGATGAGTGTGTGTGTAATCATATCAACAATTCAATGGAACATAATATAATCAAGATACCCCTGTGTTCCATGTGCATTTCACGCATGGATTTCTGACGACTAAACGCTCAACACTCTTTAGCCCTGTGGATAACTGAGCTGCCGTATGTATAAAGGCTGCAAAACTCATTAAACACATACTCTAGTAGACTCTGTAATCCCTCATGACTGAGACAATCAATGAGCGAGTGAGTGACACCACTACAATTATTAAGCGACGTGAATCCATTTTCAATCAAAGGTGGCCACAGGCAATTTTCTGTTCATGCATGTCAACCATATGAAGCGCCAATATCATTTATGGGGATATAAACGTCTAAAAAGTTTTAGTTTTAGATACCAAGTGTATCATGAATAAAGCATGAAGGACATGGACAAAGTTTTCTCTCTGTTTGGTATCATATATTCCTTATATGTTTATGTCAAAACTATTGTAAACATGTTTCTTTAACGCGATAAGATGTCCCTCTAAACTTTCAATAACTGTAATTATATATCTCAATACAGTTATATTTAATGTAATTTGTGCAACACTTTATGCTCTTGTCTCGCTAAATAATTTAGTCACGGTAAATTACATGCTCATGAATTCAGAGTATTTTAACTCATCATTCGGTCACTATAACAAGTATTCTCTAAAGGCCACCAACGACCAATCTACATGCACTGTCTACCACTCATAGGTACAAGTAACGTACATCTCCTTCAGTTGCTTGTTATATGACACTAACTTATATGTTTATTATTTTATAACAAATCATTATCTTTTCTAATTTAACTATTTTCATAACCTAATTTTTGTCCACAAATGCTTGCCCGAAAAGATTAATAATTGGGCGCATAAAAGCATTCAAGAAGCTTGCTTAACAAGAGCAACCACAAGCTGCAAATTCTTAAAGGTTCTTTTGGCTACAAAAGTTCTTAAAAATTGACTTTGTATATTTCTCAATGTTAAATCGCATTGACAGATGCAGAGTTATTTAGTTGAAAAAAAAACCCCCATATAACAACATTTTAATTATCCTTTTCATAAATAGAAAGACGTTATTGATAAAAAATTGTAACATGAATTTATCAATGAGATGCAAACCAAGATTTATCAAAAATATTTGAAACATTACAGCAATAATACAAGAAGATTGAAGGAGACTTGTCTTAATATCTGGTTTCATCAGTAGGGACGATTTCTATTGGAAATGAATTATTTGATTAGTTATTTGATGCTTAGCTAACATGTTATCAACAAATGTTTTTAAATGATTACGGAAAATGAGTGTTTATTCTGTTTGAAAATTGGCCTATTATCGATAAAAGATACTGAAGTTTCTCTGCTTTCTTATCCAAACTACTTACGCTAGAGTAAAATGTTCAAGTTCTTGCTGTAAAAAGTTTTTTGAATTGCAAAAATATTTTACAAATGCAGACAGGCATTTCATTAATATGTTGGTCCTTTTTGACCAACTACACGACCAACAACACATGATCTATTTTGATAATAATAAAATAAATTCATTTTCGAAAAACAATTTTAACTTTCTAAACTGTGTTAAGAGGGACAAATGATAGCAAATTGACAACATTAACGGGTTTTTGGACATATTTTGGTTAAATGACAGATTGGTAGCCTTCATAGTGCGTGGGGGAAAAGTTACAAATTAGTACAACGTCATGTTTTAGTGTAACCATAGCAAAGAAAAGGTCTAGAAATGCTTTGGTTTTATTTTATATATCTTGCTTTGTTTTGTCTCCTTAAGTCATTGCTTTTAAAGTTAAATAAGACATTCGGTTGATATTTTTGATTGGTACGTAATAAGATGCCTGAGAAGGTAATTATCAAAATATGACTGAAAGTATTAGCAATGAGTTGTTTATTAAAAGAAATATCATTGTTTTTTCGTGCCAAATAAAGGCAATATGCTTTTATTGACGTCATGTTTACGTCAGCGCTTATATGTTAATAAACTGTTGATATAATTGATTGAATGTATATCAATTGCAACCTAAAAAACAATTTGCACCTACAATCTTGAAAATTGTTCCAATGAAAGCGTCCCTATCAAAACAGCTTTAAACGAATGTGTGTGCTCGAGAAGCATCAAACATCATGCGTAATTAAATTGAAGTATGATGATTATTTGAAATGTGAATGACATATCACGTATATCAGTCGACTAACATGTATGTCAACATAATGAGGATTTGAATTGATGTAATTCTTTTCTATTTGAAATATGAAACATAATGACATATCACTATGTCAGTCAACTAATACCTATCTCAGCGAGTTTGTGCCTATAAAGGTCAGAAGTAGCTATAAATATTTGCTCATAAAGTTTTTTTGCATAAAAGAAAACCTTAACATCAATGTTTTTTTAATTAGGTCATGCAATCTACTTCTACAGTGGTGTACGTTCATGTATTGTATAACACTAGCAAAGACAGTGTCGCTGATTTATTGTCAAACAAGTTGGTAAATCGAAGGTATTCAAAGTAGCAAAGAAATAAACAAGTCAATAAACGAATCCAGTAAATTTGAACCGTATTCCATGACCAGGATAGACAGAATGGATCAATGTTGTAAAGCAGTCATACAAATAAGCTTACTGCGAAAGTTCTTTTTCTGATACCCTTGTGTGTGATAAGAAACATGGCTTTGAAGAAAAGGGTTTGTAATTCAATATCACTGTGGCAAATAATAGTCTTATCCATGTCGGTTTCTTTGTCTTTGAATAACATGAAAGAAGACATGGAGGAAATTACGAAAAAGATATAGCAAATGCAAATTCGTCCTGATCAAGGTCATATACAAAGGTAATTAATTCTTAACATCAGTTTCTGAATTCTTTTCTGCTTTTATTTGAAAGCCCCAAGGATGTTAAATTTTACGAATTTCTTCCCATACAAAGCGTTCTTTCAAGTTATCACTTCATATAAACATATTTTTCGAGTTCACCAGCTTCTGAAAGGTATTTTTAAATGTTGGCTATTACCAATATCAAATTTTCTAAAAAGAAGTCTTTTTGGTAAATGAGATATTTGTATATACATTTGTATAGGATATATGGGCCTTTTTCTTTGAGATAACTTGTTAAAGGTTTTTTTTACTATGAAATGTTCAAACCACACAACATGTACAGTTTTTCATTGAAATTGTAGATATTATTTCCGCATCATATATCATGTTTTGAAATATATCAAATATATTTGAAACATATCAAATATATTTGAAACATATCAAATATATTTGAAATATATCAAATATATTTGAAATATATCAAATATATTTGAAATATATCAAATATATTTGAAATATATCAAATATATTTAAAATATCAAGAAAATCAAATTTTACCAGCTAAAAAACTTTCTATTACAAGTGCGTATAGAGGCAATGTTTAAAATGATCAGTTCTCCCCCCTTTTTTTAAAGACTTTAGAGATAATAGGATAACGATAGGCAATCAACTTCCTTATCCTTTTGATCTTCCAATGACCTCATTAATCAGACTTGTTTTTTTATAAATGCAAAACCAAATCTAAACACAAAAATATATCTCATTTTGACAATGTGTATTTTATCAAACAGGCATTGGTGGTTAGAAATTAATACGTCTTGGCTTTAAAGAAAAGTTGATATAAAGGTTCCCTTTAACGTTTTTAAAGATATAACTGGTGAGTATTAAAAAGGGTTTGTTTCGTTCATGTAACATAAATCAAGCATTTGAGGTTATTAATACAACTTAAGAAAGGATGTTGCATGTTTCAACTATTTACCAGCAAACCTGGCCTAGATGGAAGACAATTCTACAAGTAATCCTTTGGCGTTTGATTGGTAAAATGTAGAATACAAGATCAATGTCTACTGCCGAGGCGTTTGCATCATTACCGACACCTTGGCATGTCATGTTGTCTCCTTAGTTTGATGTACATACGAGTTCACATTCCCTCCAATAATGGGTAGCGAGTATGTTTAATTTGTTTTTACACTGACAATAGCTCATATAATAAATTACTCCTAGATAATTCTATATACATACATGTATATACATGTTATGGGCAAAGGGACACCAAAGGTTTCAAACAGGGCAGTCTGACAGCAATTTGGTCAACAGGTTGGTCTCAAAATTACATATAATTCATTACATAACTCAAATAACTCCAATAATGACAGAATGTTAAAGCATTTAAGATAGCATATTGTGCGTTGAACAACATTCAATTAAAAGGACAATGGACCCGAAACTGTCATTATTTCGAATGATTGTGTATTTTACATCACAATTTGATTGGTGGCCTATGATAAGCTTACATTATTTTTTAAGTTGTACGTCTTTTTTTCTTTCTTTAATTAATGTAACTTACCATGTTGTTGTTTGTTTTCTGAAAAATATAATGTATCAAATCATTTTGTTCAAAACAAGTCAAGACATATATATATATATGCATTTACCACAATTTGTCCTACTTATTTAATGAAAAACATCACTTTGAATGCATGATACATGTACCAAACGGATAAAATAAGAGAGGGAATTATTACAGTTTCATTTAGTTTAAATACAATGTCTTTCAATTGGAACTATTAATTTTCATTTTCCTGACGTCACCTTATATTCCCCCTAAAACGTGCTACTGCCCCTTTAAAGTAAATAAATGTTGTTTGGTTTATTGTATGAAAAGAAAGCAAATGCCGGGTTTTGTAAGTGAAATATACTGCGAATGACCCTACCTATATTCTATTTGTAAACAGTGAAGATTTATTTTATCTCTTATCAGGTGTCGGAACTTTATATTGTTATAGATGATCACACTATCTTCATTAGTACATATTCTTGCATTTTTTCGGGTTTAACTGATCACCATACTTAAATACACAATATGTTTCTCCCCATTTTACTGACGATTCCACTCTGTAGCATATCATAGTTTGTTGAAAAGGAACTAAATAGAAACAAAAATATGACGATCATGTTTTCATGGAAACCAAATAAATCAAAATAACCAAAACAACAAAATGCACCACTAAGCCACTAGATAAACACATACAAAGTTATATAAATAAATGTCATTTGTTATCCGTGTATCTGATTCGCTGAACACTGTAACAGAAATTCAGTTCATACCTGCATAAACTTAATTTCGTGACGTCACATCACATTTAGCCACGCCCATTCACACTTAGCCACGCCCCAAATGACGGAACTATTCGTAAACAAGTAACGTTTTTTATGCTGTACCAGTTCGCGAGAGTTCGGTAAAAAGACACAAATACAAATAGCTTATATCAAATACATATTTTATAGTTTGTTGATCACCCCGTCGTTTTCCCTCTCCCGCAGTCGCGGCTGTTGCAAGGGGATCCGCCATTGAAATGCCGCAGTTTCTAGCTTTGTTTCTCAACAAGATTAGAGAATTCAGCTGTTTAACATAAACTTAATTCGATTTGATCTGATTGCTTGTCGTCATGCTTTTAAGCCACATGTATAACACCTACGATAGTCTAATCGGCTATTTTCATCCCGAATCCAACAGTCGCGAGTTTGTGTTTATAAATGTACAACGGTTGACACTAGGAATGTCAAGGCCACGTGACAAGACGTTGCGTGATTCCGTTGTGAATTTTCATTGGCTGGTGAACTAGTCGTAGGCGGAGCTAAAATAATAATGACGTTTTGATTGACATTTTTTCTCTCTCGTTTTGTTGAGAGTTGAATTCGTTCGCGTAAATAGTGCAGTAGTATTTGTTGCATTGTGTTTATTTGGAGCAAATAAACGTATTAAAACATCGAATTTGTGTATATTTATTTATAAGAATTGACTTCAAAATTTATTAAGTTCATGGAGGTATAAACTTAAAAACCGCTGTGCAAACTTCGCGTAAATCCGCGGATTTACACAGTTTGCACAGCGGTTTTTAAGTTTATACCTCCATGAACTTAATAAATTTTGAAGTCAATTCTTAAGTAAAAACGTATTGAACGTTTTTCTTATATATGACCCGAAAAAAATATTTTGCCACCACGGAACCACATTATGTTTTCCACAAAGCTTTGCACTATACTGATGACTACATCTACTACATCTCACTTCATTACATTTCTGAGCAACCACAATATTTATATCTTTTACATATAATTTCATATTTCTACATGCTCGAGGTTCTCTTAACTGACTAATTGATAAGGTTTGTAGTACTTTAGCACGTGCTTCCTGTGTGTCAAAGTGTACGTGAGGCACGTGCTTCTTGCGTGTCAAGAGCAAGGCAGGAAGTTAATGTTCTGTGCTCATAAACTTCTTGCAATCCATGAGCAAGCGCCTGAAGGCAAAACAAACCCCCAAAATTATCACTGGTTCTCGATTACATTTTTTATTTTGAATAGTGTGATAACATGGACAGTTAAAGTTAAATTGTCATCAGATATCAGGACTCTTTGGGTTAACAGTCATCGATATCGATATTGAACAGGACACCTTTAGGAATAGTCGCCATGGATATCATGGTCAAAGTGACATGTAACGCCTGTTGTCAGACCATTAGCAATCAGTGAAGAATGTCAGAAGAAGGAGGCAATGCTTTTAACATTTTTTAGGTATAACAACATAGCTTCTTTGCATCCTTTGTATTTATGTATACCACAGATCTATTATTAAGGTTGTTAGACATGGGACAGGTGTCAAATACTGTTTCAAGGCAATTATCATCTGTACATTTTAAACTTCCAGACAGTATGTCTGATGGCAATTTTTACTGCAGTTATAAGTTTCTCTTTATTTTCTTAATGAATTAAGAAATAAATCTTTAAGCTATCTGACTCCCACTGACTTACATACCGAATGAACTTTATATATATACGAATATTGTAACGATTTGAAGATATCAATGATTTAATTTATGAATATATCCAGTAGCTATCTCGAACAAAGGACATTTAAACAATGAAATCCTTTTAGCACCAATGTGATGAACACTCTGGGACTTGATGACAATAGGGAGAATGACATTTCAGTAACGATGATATTTTCTTCTCTATTACACATGATATTCAGACTTCAAAGTCGACCTCTTGCTGAAGAAATGTTTATATCAAAACAGTCATTATGATTCTCTTTTTGTTTTCCAACCTAAATGTCATAAAAATTCATTTGTGAATTGTTTTTTCACAATGCTTGCTAAAATCTTAAAATGTTTTTTGGACTAAGTCTTTGCAGTTGTATTGAAATGTTACGGTTAAGGTGTACACTCTGCATGTGCGATCAAATAATTTTAAAAGTCTTTTTTCCCCTCAAGATTTCAACTTTTTAAATTGAACTGGTAACATTTGTCACGACTCATTTAACGATGTGTGTAAAATAAGGAAACACAATTTCTTAATATACATGTATGTGTACTCTGATTATCTTGAGTAGCAGTTGTAAGGTAATAAAGTAAAAGATTTTATGTATATCCAACTTCTTTATTCACAGAATATCAATGTTTCGAATATTTCCTTACACCGTTATACATGCTTGAAAACGTTATTATAGTTTATAATGAATGATAAAATGCTAGTTCTATTCTTTCAAGATAAGTTTTTTTTAACAATTTAAAAAATAAATAGGTGAATAAGATATTGGCAACCCATGTCATATCTGGTTCTTTTAAGAAGGATAACAAACGTTTAATTTGCATTCAAAATACAATCATTGTTTGCTAACTTATAGTAAAACATGAACTTTCTATTCTTGCTGACATATTCTCCGAAAAAGCACAAAGAAATTGTAAGGCTAACATTAAATGCTCTAATCATCATACATATGATTACCGATGGACTTCAAAGTTCTTTAAGGACATAATCCCATAACATATCAATAAAACACATTATGTAACATATTATTTTGTCTTCTGTCTTTTATCTGACATTATCGATAGTTGACTTGGACAGACCACCGAGGTATTCACATAAAAGTTGATGAAACAAAGGAATGGTATAATGTATTTGAGAATATAATGGCAAGTAAATGTTTGGTATATGTTTGGGAAATTTCAGCACCATTACAACTTCACTCCTTTAAATGTCAGCATGAATGATCTTTCAATTGGAACTTATTAAAAAAAAACTAAACGTTTTTATATTAAAGGTGATAGTTTCATTCTTAATATAGTAACCTTCCAAAGAAATCATTTTTATTCCCCCCTGGCATATAATGCGGGGGAGATATAGTCTGTGTGTCACATTGTTTCTGGAGCAGAAAACCGTTACATTAACTCAATGAAACTTGGTATATTGACTAATCATCGCATGAAGTTGTTCCTTTTGGGGTATTCAACTTTCTGGAGTGTCTTTTTATTTTTGCGATTTTCATGAAAACGCATTGTAGAAATGTGTTTCGGGAGCAGAACACGAAAAGAGTTTGGCCTAGCTTAACGAACCTTGATATGTTGAATAATCATGTAGATTTCAACTTTCTGGATTTTTTTTGGATTTTTTCCAGTATCCATGCAAATTCAACTTATAACTGCGTTTCAAGAGCAGAAAGTGAAAACCATAAGGGCTAGCTCAATGAAACTATTTACAAATCTGCCTTTTGCTGTTTTCAAACTGCCTCAACCAAGGAATAAAGATGTTTTAATCAAACAGATCAAACATCTCTCCTGATGGCTCTTGTTAGTCTCCAATTTGGGTTTCATTAACTGTTTTCATATGTATATTTAAGTATTGTGTACTTTTTAAGCTTTCACAAGATGAAATGAAAAACGTAATTTCAAAGCCATCATATAAGAATCATAATAACACATGTAATCAGTGATATTCAGACTTCAAAGGCGACCTATTGCAGTGGAAACGTTGATTTCAAAACGAGTTTGCTTCTCTGTCTGTCTTTCAACCTCAAATGTCATAAAAACTGATATGTGAAATATTTGCCGACAATGCTCTTTAAATGTCATTTGATTAAGCCTCTGAAGTCTTAGTCTCTTCGTGTGCAGTACAGAAATCTTCAAGAGTATTTTTTTCATAACTTTACACTTTCTACCCGGGCGAATTGAATTCCTTAAATGTGTCACGCCTCATTTAATACATACAGTTGGTGGAACAAGCATAGATAACTAGTTGAGTTACTCCTGACAACTGATGTCATTTCTGAAAAGATATCTTACATCTAGGGAAAAAACATTGATTTTGTTGTGAAAGGGGAAATTATCATACACATCATACACATAATTACCTATGGACTTAAAATTCCTTTACGGAACTAACCTCATTTAATATGATAGATTTGTGATAGATTCAATGTTTCACCTGTCTAGTATTTAACATTAAATATAGAGTATTAATGGGTGACTTGATCAGAACAGAGCTATACACATACAAGCTAACGACATAAAGGAATGGCATGATACATTTCAGAATGTAACTGTCAAGAAAATGTTTGGTGAACATGTTTCTATTACTGGAAAGTCCTTTATCAAATAACCATCAGTAACTTTGCTATCACATTATATAGAGGCATCTGCTTAAATAATATGTAACTGGGGGTTGTATAAAAGTTGTTTGTTTGAGCCGTTGACTACACTTTTCAAAGTATGATGGTTACCAAATGAAATATTGTTTTCATTCTGTCTACATGTCTTTTAAATGTTTAAGTACAAGTGTTTCTACAGCAAGCGAAAAAGCAAATAATTGTTAATATGAGTATATGTTACACTTTCAAATTTTAATAAACAGCATTCGAATAATAATGACAAAGGTGCACTTTCCAAATCAGGGTAAGACTTTTAGAAAAGAAAACTTAAACTATTACAAAATGTTTTTAGTGTAATAATTTACAACGTTTATGATTGCATTCTTATACAATGTGTGAAATAAACGTGTGGCCTGTTTATTTGTATATCAAACTGCATAAAAGGAGAAAGTGTGCTCAAAATGTGAAGCTTCCAAAGAGATGTTTGTTTTTTTATTTTCAAAATTCATTTCCTGATCTGATGATTGATTTCCTTTTTCAATTGAACCTACGTCTCACAACCAACACTTGATGAAATGCAACTGGAAATTCATTTTTATCTCTAATGAACTAGAGAATGAAGTTACCTGAGTCAGAAAAAAAGAAGGTTTAATCAAGCCCATATTGGACTGGTGTTGAAGGTTTAGGGTCGTTGAACTAATGAATGCTGCATTATTATTCCACTGAAAAGAAGTGGAAAGCTGTCTTTATTTCTAGAAAATATAAAGTGGAAATGAATTTAGCCTAAAATCTTTTACATAAAGTTAAAATGAATAACAGAAAAATACATTTTCAACTAGATTAAGTATTTTGTGTCAAGAATAAATAAAATTCAAACTGAACTGAAACAATGGATATGTTAATTGACAAATAAAATTGTTCATAAATTTGTGAGTCAAGTTTGACTCAAACACGTGCTTTTTGAAAGACTAAGTGTTCTTCAATCAGTGA
This sequence comes from Steromphala cineraria, assembly GCA_916613615.1. Taxonomy (NCBI): domain Eukaryota; kingdom Metazoa; phylum Mollusca; class Gastropoda; order Trochida; family Trochidae; genus Steromphala; species Steromphala cineraria. Next base: position 14,205,892 of record OU744729.1, read on the forward strand.
CAAGGCAACCTTGACCTTCACAATTGATGATTATCTTTGACATGTTAGTCTTTTCATACTATTTAGCATTTCTAATTTATCAAAGTTTAGGAGTTAATGTACATTGTACATGTAGGACCATTGATGAATCGAATAGCTCTGATTTCCCTTTTCCTTGGACATTCATGACTTCACTAAAAAAGTGTTGACGCGGTTCTAATGTAAAGGCATATAAATATTCAAATGGTAACTATACAATCTTGCCTGTATTGTCAAAACAAATTGTCAAAAACAATTTAGGATCTATGACGATTGCTGATGATCACGAGCATTTGTTTAATATTTGTGTCACATTCCCCTATTTTTCATTTTTCCAAACATTTGTCAGCAAATTTGTTTCAAGTAAGAAACACATATTTAGGAAAAATGCGATGTGTACTGTCAATACCAATGTAACGTTTTTTTTTCATGATTTCGGTTGAAAAGGGATATCTTTCTCTTTTGATAATATCACATTAATTCAATGATTCCGTTAAAAATGTATGTACTGAACTGTTCTATATCTGGTTATGTGTATGTGATTTGAAAGCAAACGGGTTTATATACTGCCTCACCTTTTAAAACTTTTCAAATTGATAAGTTTAAGTGAAAATCTGACAATGACGTTTTTCTATATGTTGAACTGTTCCCTCATACATTAAGACTATGTCGAGTTTACGTTTAACCTAATAGATTTGTTTTGAACAAATCTTTTATTCGTTTTATTTATACATATTTCACATTCAATAGCTTTCCAGTAAGATCTGATGAAGGTTTTGATCCAAGTTATTTGTATTCGGAATCGGATTGAGTGGGGTTTTCATCGCGACTTAAAAGCTAGAATACAAGAGCTTGGTGGTAAGAGGAATGAATGGGTAAAACAAGTAATGGGGTTACCAACATATAATCCGTTGGTGATGTGGTTAGTGATAAAAGTTTGCTATTGAGAAAAGAAATTCATCACAAAAACTTTCGTCAAACGTTTGATATCATATTTAAATCAACAATAAAATACTTAATTCGACGTCCAAAGTACATTATCCTCTGCACAAGTGCCATAGCTTTTAACGAATCCCCTTTTGGTTGTGACGTCATTATTATGTATGTAGGATGTACACCGCGTCTCAGTTACAACAATTGATTCTGATTGGTGTCAACTTGAGCAAGCAACTTGAACGGCAACAAGTACATTTGTACCTGATTCGGAAAAAAAGAAAATCTAGTCGTGCATGACAGGCTTTTAAGCGAAAGTTTAGGAAAAGCAAACATTTCATTTGCCTTCATGTTGGCTGTCGTTTTGGTAATTTTTTAAAAATGTCTCCTTTTCAATGAATTTTGGTCCGTCTAGGTTTGTCACACTTTGTTTTTTCTTTTAGATATTGAACTTCACTACACTTTGAATATGGATCTTGATTTTGATCTGAGATGTGAAGGTGTCAAAACAATTCAAAACCTTTTTTCTGATTTCAAAATCTAATCAACAGCTGAACTATAATAAAATCTTGTTTCCTTCAAGATCAACAATCAATGATCCCTCTTCATTAGGAAGAACAGTTTGTAATGATGAAAAGAGTTGAATAGATTTAGATTAGAATAGATTTTCACAACACCATCTTCAAGTCATGACATTAGTGTAACCTTGAATGTAGTGAAAACTCTCCATATTTTTACTTCTCCGTGATATATGCCAAATGTTTACAAGGATATTAAAAGTGATATTGGACCCTTTTTTCGAAAATAACTGAAAATGTAAACAATATTTTCCAAAAGTAACACGAGTAGTTATATTTTAGAATTTTTACAATATATTTGGTAAATAAAGTAAGTTCAGTGAACTGTGTGATCTGGTTTAGTTTAAAGACGATGTGAACGTCCGAAATTCTCGGTTAAGCTTGTGTTTTAGATGCAGAAAAGAGAACAGTTTATCTATTCAAACTCATCAATCATGTCTCATCCTTTTCTGAAATTTCACGACTTCCAACTGTGATTGATACATTTCTCTGGACACTAATTCCCTATTACTCTGATAATGTTTTATGTCTTTTTCAGGGCCAATCAATTATATTCAAGGGTTGACAATCCCGAACTACGAATGTTTCCTACAATAGCCATATAATATATTGATCTTTTCCAATTCCAAAAATTCTCCAGTTGCTTTTCACAGCTTGTTACTTATTTTGAACGTTTTTGCTTGGAGAAAAAAAAAGATTTTCATCATAAAGATAAGAGTTTTGTCATTTTGTCATGTCTTGTCTGCATTGTTGCTCAATGACTATAACACTTCAGTCGTGGTTCCTTTTAATGTCAACAGGAATAATTGTCAGGTACTTTGTGCATTGTCTTCTCATAATAACGTCCAAGAAGGCTTTAAATGTGTTACCAACAGAAAAGCACCCTCTGTCTTTGGGAAATCAAAATTAAGATATTGTTTTGGATAAGCCACAGAAGTCGTCTTGTAATTCTTAATGATGATAAGTGTTCATGCTAAAATGGCTGCCTCTCAGATTTCGCTGTAAAGGGACACTGTTTCTAACCACTAATAGAGTCGTGTTCTGAGATATTTTGCTCAAAATAAGCAAAAAGTACATTAACTTGTTTTGAAAATGGATTTGGAATATAAATATCGCATAAACTGACCTATTATCTCATTGATATTGTTAAGAATTTTCTTATCGAAGTACATGTAGACATCACTGGAACATTCTTTTAGGAAAAACAGAGGGAATTCTATCTATCTACAACCATGTTTTTCTAGTTAATGCTTCTAAGCAGAAACAACATGTATATGTGATGACAATGGTGATAAGTCTGTGAAATTAAAAGCACTTTAAAGCAAATATCTTTCTATACACAAAGAACTTCATAAGTACCAACAGTTTTGTAACAGTAAAATTGCCCTAATAGGAAAGGAAAACAATTAGCATTATTATATAGAACTATCATCTGGTAGTTTAGTTACGAAAGCATTACCCTACTAACGTTTGACTGTGGAAGAAATGGTAAAAATATAACTTATTACTTTGGTGTCATAAAACAAGTTACCTTTCACTTGAAAACGTCAATGTCTGTTGCTGTAATCTGCTGATTGTCATAAAACTGAAGTGATAAAATGTTATTAAATAACACTTCCAAAAGTCATCCGTTGTAGCAGAACGTACATATAGAGTTAAATGCGGAGACAAATATACACTGATGTAGCAGGATGTCAAAGCACTCACACTTTTGGAAAACTAACTAGGTTTTGGCCTTCTTAAGTGAAGGGTTTATAGTGTGTGAATAAGCTTACATGAATAGCAAAAGATTATTTGATGTCATCTGCACCTCTCGGGAGAAGACAAAGAACAGATACTCTTAGTGCCTTACGCGAAACATAAACGCTGATGTATCTCAGGAGCAGACAGGGATGGATTAAGACAAAGTACATATACTATGCGTATGTTATACGAACGTGCATCTGTCAATTTTATCTAAATACGTTTTTAATTTTTCAAAATAATTGTCACTTGAAACGTACCATTGACCAATAAATGTGGTTAATATTGATGATTTTAAAAAAAATCTTTGAAAACTGACATTTAAACACAAGGAAACGTCTTAATAATATGCTTGGTACTATCAGTTGGCACAATTTCTATAGCAACAATATCATCTGACAAGTCTTTCGATGCTTATCAAAGCAAGCAGAGAACGACACAAGAATCTGTGTCAAAACGTCGCATACAACGAACAAAGAAGTTGTCATCCATATATTCCTCAGCATTATTGTCATTCCAACTTTTAAAATACCTCTCAAATATAGAATACGAATCTATATATACTGATGAGGCGTTTGCATCATTACCGTCACCGTGGCATGTCATGTTGTTGCCTTATGCTTGACGCCATGGTTTATTCATATCTCTCTTTTGTTTTTCGCCTAGGTCTTTTTCTGATACCCATGTATGTGATAAGAAACTTGGCTTTGAAGAAAGGGGTTTGTAATCATCATCTCTGTGGGAAATAATAGTCTCATGCATATCTGTTTTTTGTTCTTGAAATAACACGAATAAAAACCAATTAGATGACAGCAAAACCAAAGGATATAAAAAGTTATCACTTACCACTTATCATATGAAAATAATTTTTGCGTTCCCCACCTCGTGAAATAAAAAATACAAACGTTTGCTTTTACCAATATTAAGTTTTTCATAACAGAAATTTGGACCAGTCCTTCTTTAAATGATAATAGGCCCCCTTTCTTTGAGATGTCTTGTTCAAGGCTTCTTACTATTTGGTTCATTATGTTCAAACTACAACCTTGGAAGCTTTGAAAACTGGTCAATTAACGTTTACCATAAAAATTGTAAATATAATTAATTTTTTGCTCATATATCATGTGATGAAAAATATCAATTATATTTGAAATAAAGAATAATAAACTTTACTAGTGACAAAACTATTTCAGGTGCCAACAGAGGTTTTATAGTTATCACCTTCTCCATTATTTGTATAAATACTTATAATTTATAGAATAACAAAAGGCGAGCAGCTTTCTTATCCTCATTAATCTTCCAATGACATCGTTTATCAAACCTACTTTCAACAAATGCAAAACCAAATCTTAACCACAAATTATTCCTCATTTTGGCAATGTGTTTTTTATCAAACAAGCATTGGTGTTTAGAAATGAACACGTAAATCTATATTAAGATTCCCTTGAACCTGTTTAAAGATAGCTGACGGATATCAAAAAGGTTTTGTTTCATCCATTAAACATGAATCACGCATTTCAGGTTATTAATACAGCTTAAGTTAAGTTCATCTATTTACCAGCAAACACCAAATGACTCTGACTAAGGCGTAAGACAATTCTGTTTGGTAAAATATAGAATACAAGATCTATGTCTAAAGCTTAGGCGTTTGCATCATTACAGACACCGTGGCAAGTCATGTTTTTGCCTTAGTTTGATGAATACGAGTTCACATTTCCTCAAATAATGAGTAGTGAGTATATGCGATTCTTTCTTATTGATTTTCTTAAAGAATTAAGGAAGTAAAGACATAATTTCGAACAAAAGTAAAGGAGAATGCATCTTTCTATGTTTTTCTATTGTTTAAACAAAGATCCTGAATATGTAGCACCTGACATTTACTTTTTGTCATTTCTTATCAATCTTTCCATTAATCTGTATAAGTTAGTGTTCTCAACTTATTAGCAGACCAATTGTCAGGATGAGAAAGAGAGTGTCCCAAGCTTTTGTCACTCTCATGGTTTCAAATGATTGTGTATTTTGCATTTCAATTTGATGGGTGACAGAAGATGTAATTGGACTATATCTTAAGTTGTATGACTTGTTTTCTTCCTCAAATGACGTTCACTAAACATGAACATCATTAAAAAACGAAATAACCTTGCAGACACGATTTGAGAGGTTTAATTTCCTTCTTTTATATGATATTTCATAATTTGATTTCATAAAGTGATTTTCATATAACAGTGACCTTAATGATTTAAAAAAGCTAAAACTGAACTGACTTATGCCGAAACAATTGAGTGTCCCAAGTTGGAGTGTCCAAAATAATGGCTTAAACGGTTACTTCTCAATTATGTAGATTTCGAATTCTACATCCGTATGTTGCTGTTGTGTAAGTTAAGCATATTGACAAATGCAATATTAAAAAATAACAACTTAAAAAAATCTTTTAACTGTGAAAGATTGTCTGTGTAATATCATCACGTTTATGAAACTTTGAATTGGTCACTAATTCATAACGAAATATCTTATAGTCAAACCGTTTTGATCAATGTAAGTTACTCATATCTGAAATACATATGTTGAGAACAGATTTGAACATTCTGATTTTCATTTTCAGTCAAACACATTTTCAGCAAACTTTCGGTCAATATAGTGACTTAAGGTCAACATTTTGATATAACTTACGTTTTTACAAGAAATATTTCAAAAGGATATGTTTATAAGATAGTCAAGATATTTTATTTATTGCATTTTTAGTGTTGCATAAATACCTGCCAAAATGATTGCTCTAGTATGCATCAGCTTTCAGTATGTGATGGTTCAAAGACTTTTCTTAATCTGCTGTTAAAGTCCTAACTTTTTGTGCTATTCTAATTGAATGTGTCGGACTCCATGTAACATGATATTTGCATTGCGATCAAAGGTGATTAAACAAACTTAGGGTTGGCAGAAGAGGAATATGGAAATTCAAGTCAAGACCATCGATCTTTATTTTGAATTTCAGGAAATGAACAATTTAATAACCTTTCTTGGTACAGCCATTGGACAGCCTCGCTGACATAATGAGGAAAACACACTATTGACTGGTAATCACTGATATATGAACTTGATAGTTATACACTTGAATAATTATGGAACCTGCACAGATCACTAGTAACACACAACATCTTCAAACATACCGGTTATTCGATCTAAATGTAAATCAGAATGTTTTAAGATAAATTTTACAATACTCCATTCGCTAATATCGAAGCGTTTATTTAGTATAACAAGCACCTCTGTAAAAGATTTAGCGTAAATGAATGGTCTTCCTGCACGAACCCATGTGCTTCATCAATGTTAAGATGTCTAGGACAGGACATAAATAAGCTTCAACTTATTTTGTTAGTTAATCTCTCAACTTGATAAACTTAAATAAGAATCATTGATTGTCTTGCAAGATAATGAGAAGTTGAGAAGACTCCTTTATAAATCAACACCACATCACCTGATCATTTATTAGAGTTGTTGACGTCACATGATATCGATTATACTTTAATTAGCTTAATTTCCCTTTATACACAGACGCATACACCATTATACATCAGACAGTGTTGCCTAGGATCTGGATAATGTTTTTTTCTCTCGATAAACATCCTTTATTAGATTTAAAAGCAATGCTGTGACGAGGTTACTAACAATTTAAGTTTCTTGAAAACCAACTTTTGGAGCTTTTAATGTACATAATTATCATATATTGTTGTTGTGAACAGTGAGGATGTAGTTTATCCCTTGTTAGGTGTCTGAACTTTATATTGTTTTATTTGGGATCAAACTATCGTCATTGGTACAAGTTCTTGTACTTTTTCGGGTTGAACTGTTCATCATACTTAATTTAGGGGATAAATCCATTCTGTTTTTTATTTTGGGGTTGTATGTCGTGCATTCTTTACCCCTAAATAAACATTTCAAACCTCGCAAGGACGGTTTGAAATGTTTATTTAGGGGTAAAGAATGCACGACATACAACCCCAAAATAAAAAACAAAATGGATTTATCTCCATTCTAACATGACTAATTAGTTAAAAAAGGAGGAACTATTTTGACTTGCGCAAAAGCAATGTGATTAGGTCAAACCGGAGCTGACCGGTTCCACTCACTTGCAAAACAACGGTACAGTCCACTTTCATAAAGAACACATAACAATTAAAATGTCATTACATACAGAAAACACGTTTTTAAATAGACTCATCTGTAATCTATTGAAGAAGAAGAAGAAGAAGAAGAAGAAGAAGTTTATTCAGTATTGAAGGCCTCATGGCCAAGAGTACAATCAGTTAAATAATAGTTTGCGTATAGGATATCATCTAGTGTTATTACAAAATTTGTATTTACACAGGCAGGTTGCGTTTAAGAAATATTGCAACAGATTTCAATAAATGTACATTTGTTGTTGTTAGAAGTTGTTTGAATTTTAATTCGGATGGGAAGGTATGATAATAACTGGGTATATACAATTGTCTATGTACAGAATAGAAAGGACACACAAGTAGAAAATGAAATTCATCTTGTGTAACATTATAATCACATTTGTCACATAAGAGTTTACTCATTTGTGTATCAATATTATACCTTTGTTGTTGAATGTTCAACTTATGACTCAGACAGCGAAATTTGCATAAAATACGAATAAGATCTTTATCAGTATTCAGTGCTAAAATGAATTTCTCAGGTTCCAGGGCAGATTTAATTTCTCCATAATATTTAAGAAAAGATGAGGATGTTATTCTAGAATGCCAATTCTGAAGTTCAATATCTTTACGTCTTTGTTTAAATTCATTAACAAATACATCAATATTACCACAGTCTTGTGTAATCCATGCATATGAGAATCCAGTACGAAACAGAAGCAAGCGTACATGGGTGACCCAACTGCAGCTGCCATGATCATCTTGTTGCTTTAACATATCATAACATGCTTTCGGAAGACGATGGTCATCCATATGTAATATTCTGCACCAATATGTTATACATCTGCTGAAATATTTAACACATAGATATGTTCTTCCAATTTCACCAAGTATAGCATTGGACGAAATAGTTTTATTAACACAAAGGAAACGTTTGAAAAAGAAACAATGGATTTTCTCAATATGAGTACGGTATGAATGACCCCAGATTTCGCTACCGTATAATAATATGGGAGTTATTTTACTGTCAAATATTGCTGATGCAACTTTCAAGGATATATTTGGAAAATCTTTAAACATTCTAAAAATCGGAAAGGAGGCTTTCTTGGCTTGTAAACCTAGTGTTTCACATGTCTTGGACCAGATCAATTTTGTAGTAAAAACAACACCTAAATATTTATAGTGGGATTCAACATTCATTCGTGTTCCGTTATAGAACCATTTTTCTGATTTCTTAAGATAACCACCATTTCTGAATACAACTATACAAGATTTTTCAAGATTAACTTCAAAACCCCATTTTGAACAAAAACCATATAATATATCAAGTTTTCTTTGCAAGCCAATTATAGTGTCATCAAGCAAAGTAACATCATCTGCAAACAACAGCAATAAAACATCACTTAAACCATCTTTGACAAATATTCCTCTTAATCCACAATTATTCATTTCATCTACAAGCTCATTGATAAAGAAAATAAACAAAGCTGGACTCAGCATACAGCCTTGCTTTACCCCAGATGATGTGTCAAATATTTCTGATCTCCTATTTCCAACTTTAACACACGCAGATACCTTATCATACATGTCTTTTAATAGATCATTTTACCATGGACACCTTTTGTAAGAAGGACATACAGGAGCTTATTTCTATTAACAAAATTAAATGCTTTTTTAAAATCTATAAAAGCTGCATAAAATCTATGTTTCGGCTTTCTTAGATATTTTTGGCAAAGCGATTGAAGTACAAATATATTATCAATCGTTGAATAATTTGCTCGAAATCCTGCTTGACATTCATGTAAAATCTCATGTAATTCCATCCAGATACGAATTCTTGAATCAAGGATCGATGTAAATATTTTGCCCATTATATTCAACAATGAGATACCACGATAATTATTTGGTTCGTGCTTATTACCTTTCTTATATAATGGAATAATCAGTCCGATGTTCCAATTGTCTGGAAATACGCCACTCTCTAAAACAGCATTAAAAATTAATTCTAAATATGGAATAATAAAATGTGCATTCTTAAAAAACTCAGGTGGTAACCCGTCAGTACCGGGGGATTTGCCAGTCTTAAGGGACTTGATCGCCTGTTCAATATCAGTTCTAGTTATTGGATCTGATAAGAAATCATCGTTGTTACAATCTGAACAATCATGATTTGATACATATTCACGGGCGGTTTGTTCAAAGCCGTTATCGTTTGTATTGTTGGTGGGATTGAGTAATTCCTTGAAATATTCAAGCCATTTACCAATTGGGATACAACTATATCCTCCTTGCCCAGAAGTAAGGGATTTTACCTTAGACCAAAACTTCTTACAGTCACCTTTGGAAGCTGCTATACATATCTCTTCAGCAATCGTTTCATTATACTGTCGCGATTTATCTCGACATATTCTTTTGAAGTTCCGCTTTGCATTCATATAACTATCAAGATTCTCCTTGGACCGACACTTTCTGAACATGTTTAAGCGAGAGAATTTTTCATTTTTAGCTTGCTCACAATCTTCATTAAACCATCTAGGTTGGGAGCGTTTTTGTTCAAGTAGCTTCGATGTGTTATGAACACGTAAATGACTACCAACATGCTGCATTAGTTCTACTAGCTTATCAGCTGCAGCATTGACATTTAAGTGCACCAAGTGTTTAAAATCATCAATTATTTTAGACGTTACATCAGACACTATATCTACATTACATTGATAGTCATTGCTCATGCATGTCTTGAATTTGGTGATTTCATACAAATCTACGTTTTCAACATCGTCATCGCTATTATCGAATATTCCGTGATCGACGCCGAGATCTAAAGTGCACGATAATGGTAAGTGATCGGAATCTGTCCGAGAATGCACTGTCATGTCTACAATAGTGTTAAAACAATTTGTGGAGGCTAGTATGTAGTCAACAAGACTTGATCCGTTATGAGTAATACAAATAACCGACCCCCTCTTATCCCCTTGCTTTCTACCGTTCACAATGTGCATGCCCCAAAGTTTACATACTTCCAGGAGTGCTAGACCAAACTTGTTTGTTACACTGTCTTCACTTGCTCTAGGTTCCTTGAAATAGTCAGACATGTAGAAATCAGAGAGAGGGAGATAATCTGCGTCCTTATCGTTCTCAATCAGATAATCTTCATTAGAACCGACTCGAGCGTTAAATCTCCAAAAAGTATAATTGGTATATCTTCGCCATACTTTGTTCTTATTGATGCTAGTTTTGAATCTAATTCGTCAATGTCATTAGAATCAGCATCATTATAGAGCGGTGAACCTTCAGGTAAAATATACAGGAATCCTATGATACAAACATCATTCATATTGAAGAATACACAATTTTTCCAAGCAGAAAATATTCTTGCATATAAATGGTTAAATGTGTTTCTAATATAAACGGCAACTCCGCCAGAATATCGTCCGAAACTACGTAATCTTCTCGCAGGCGAGAAATAACATACAAAATCAGCAAAAAGATTTTCAAGTTCACTCTCTTCACATTTCATGGTTTCTACTAAACCAAAAATGTCAAATTGTTCACAAAATTTCATGAAGGATATATCATGAAGGTGGGAGTGCATGCCCTGCACATTCCAAACACAGATATTCTGGACACGGTTGGCTGTTGTAGACGTAGTTATAACCGTTGATGGTGGATCCGTTTTCAGAGATTGGCCACGGCCGTCTTCCTATGCTGAAACTGACGCCCCCTGGGTACCCCCGGTGCCGTCCCCCCAGGGCCCAAGAGGCGTCCCTCCATGGGCCCCCCGCGGGAACTGCGACTCGGTGTGCCCCGGTGGGCGGTAGAGGGTCGATTACTGATCTTTCTTATGGCATCATTCTCATGGACATAAACATCGCCCTCTATCACGAGCTTATCATAAGAGAGAAAGACAGTCTTATTATTTTCACGAGCCTCTACCATATATGGAATAAGAGAAGCTCTAATCTTTCTTACTTTCTCAGTGTAATCATTTGCTACATGAAACTGCTCATTACCTCTAAGATTACTTTTTGCGAGATCAAAGACGCTTACCTTGTCTTTGTATGACAGGAACTTCGCAATAATGGGCTTGTGTTTCCCCTTTGTCTTGAGACGGTGAGCTCGCTCGATGGAGACAGAATCTGCGTTGTCCATTCCAAGTTGGTCTCGGAGGAAGTCTCTCACCATCGTCTCTGTCTGGGAGCACTTCTCTCCAACTGCACTCTCTATCCCATGGAAGATCAAGTTGTTCCTCCTGCTCTGTGACTCTTCTTTATCCAGCTGATTTTAAAGTTTATCTAGTCTATCTCTGAGTGCAATGTTTTCAGACTTTAACTTTGAAAACTCATCAGTTATATCTTTTCTTACGGTATCGAACTTCTTGTTCAGTTTACCCATATCTGATCTTATCGATCTCAGAACTTGTGCAATATCGTCATCATAGTTATCAGAATCGCCGTGGTCAGAAAGAGTCTCACCAGTGAAGGGGAGTGTAGATTGCCTGGTACCCATGCTGCGAGCACCCCTACTAGCATTGCCCCGACCCCGGGGGCCGGGATTCAGCTCCACGTCTCTACAGGCCTCTAGAAGGCGTCGGACAAATGGGATATATACGCATGATTTTGAAATGCTTACTTGTAGTTCATTTTCACACGTGCACATTTTCAAATCAAAGTTATTCAGGCTGTTTGGTTTGCTATCGCACAGAAACTTTCCACTCAAATGAATGAGTAGGTTCAAAATGAGAAGTATTTGAAATTGTCTAGATAACAAACCTCCTCTGATGTAGAGTTTTCTGTATATTTGCCTTGAGTTAGTTCCACAAGCGGAGAAACAGCCTATCCGACCTCGCCAGCACTCAAGCGAATCACCCATGTTGCACGTGAAATCGACACTCCTCACGCTTGAGTTGTGATTGAGAGATACTGACAACGCATGAAGATCTATCACTGCGAACAATTTCTGTCCATAAAGTCATAAAATCACTTTTGATCGCAAATGTAAGTTTTCATATGTACTTACAAGGTTGTTAGGAGGGCAATGCAGCATTCATATAATAAATGAGGCTCTACAAAGGTTGATTTGAAGACATTTTCAGCAGCTCGAAATGAACACGACCGATCACACCTGATGCATGCGCAAGAAAACAGATTTCAATGTCGTCAAAGTTACGAATTTTTACCTAAATACATGGGTCGACCCATCACCCCTACAACAGCGACAAGGACTGACCAAATCAAGGGACGTTACTCAGAAAAAGTTGTTCACTACGTGTCGGTGAACTGTTTCAAACTTAGTGGAAGCTGTCAAGAAAGTTATAATTTGTGTGATGGTTGGGGAGACTGTGACAGGAAAAGTGGTAGGGGCAGTGACAGCATTCAGCGAAATTAAAGAATAAAGTCCCTTCCGTTCATTTGACGAATCGCTGTATGAGAGGTGTTGTGGACTGTGATTAATTTATATCGCGAAGCAGTAAGAAACTCTTCAAACAGGAACAAAAAACCTGGTTATTCGATTAAAATTTGTAGGTGTTTCAAATGTCGACAAGTTTCTGATATTGAAATTTAAAGTGTTGTCGCCAACATGTCTATTGTAAAGTCGCTGAGTGCAGATTGTATACGCGTGCGCGAAAGAATGTGAAGTGGTCGTAAATATTTAGAGGTGATTATCGGCGAAATAATTACTCCAAAATGTTTATGAGTAACCAACCAGAACGCAGTATTTTCAAACTAGTTTGCGTGTCATGTTAGAATTCACAATAAATAGGGTATGTTTCTCCCCGTTATACGCCGTTGTATGGACGAATTCACTCTGCAGCTTGTCATTGTTTGATAGTGCGTAAGTCATGGTGTACAATGCGTAAATATTAAAAGTTTACTCCATGTATGTCCAATATGTAATGCGTAGCCTTTTTCGGCGGAAACCTCACGTGAGTGTCAGAATATGCACTTACACAGACATATGGAAAATGTTAAGCGCCCACATTTTTGTCACCAGCAAAAGTTCCCTCTTTAAAATTGTGTTAGTAAAACTGTATGATATGAACAAACCCGTATTAAACAGTTAAGAATATTTAATTCAGATAACGTTTCGCATCTTTTGGATATTCGATTATGGAATTGTGATGACAAAATGATTGTACTTTATCCTGAAAAATGTATGTGAATATTGTAGTTTCAATATGACTTATTCCATTCTTTTAAACCAACTGGTCAAACTTAGGTATTAACCTTTTTGTCAAAAGTCATTACAAATACCATGAGAGACCAAAGGCCCCTGAGTAATTGACAAACTCAAATCATTCCTACTGCATCACTTCAACGTCTTCATAGTTACATAGTATAAAGACTTTGCAAGAGTTGATATTAATATTTTGTAACGGGAATTTGGAATAGTTTAATGACCCAAAAACCTGTGTTACAGTATTTACTGTAATGACCCCCAAAGCAAGGAGAACTTTTTATTTAACAGTTTGAACTTAGGAGAAACCTAACTTTATTCCAAAATCGTATGACCATAGCCTTATATTAATATTTGCCAATTATTGTGAAGATAGAGATATCATTTAAACAACCAATGACTTCCATATATTGCAAGATAAAAGATGTCCTGATTTGTGAAAGTTAAGCTGATAACACACATGCAGTTTTTGATATCTAAAATAAAAATGTTCATTATGTAGCCTTGGCACCAGAACGAAAAAGTTATTTGGGGAAATTTCAGCACTTTTACAACTTCACTTCTTAAAATGTCAACATGAATAATATTTCTTTCAGAAAACTATTGAAAAAATAACCGTTTATTTTTATATTGTTTACGTGTTAAGCTCGTTTGTGCTTAGCACTTTGAACAAGATGATAATGAAAAACGTTATCTCAAAGCGGTGATATAAGAATCTTAATAACACATGTAATCAGTGATATTCAGACTTCAAAGGCGACCTATTACAGTGGAAATGTTGATTTCAAAACTGTGATTTTGTTTCTCTGTCTTTCAACCTCAAATGTCATAGAAATTCATATGTGAAATATTCGCCGATAATGCTCATTAAACCTTGAAATGTCATTTGATTAAGCTTTTGAAGTCATTACAAAATGTTTAGATAGATAGAGAATCTCGCCCACGTGTCTTCTGATATCAAATATATCAACGCAAGTTGATAAAAGTACAAATATCCAAGGCTTACCGAGGATATTGTACTTATGTCAACGAGTGTCGTTATATTTGATATCAGAAACACAAGGATGAGATTCTATTCATCATCCAAACCAAATTTTAATTACGTTTGCATGATGAAAGGTATGTCATGTCTTGCCGATGACATTTAAAGTGTACTTTTTGAAACAAAGCTGTACATGCTTTTCTGCTTAATGAACTAAAAAGCCGCTCAATCTGTAAAATCGATTTATTTAATAAATATATATTTTTGTTATGCTGTTTTTTTATCGCAACATAGTCTTGCCAAGTTTAACTCTTGTTCATAAAAAGTAGTTCCGTCCGTGGTATAACTGAAATTGACGTTAAAATAAATGAATTCTGTGACTTTAAAGTCTTAAATTCAAGAGTTGAAATTAACAAGAAGTTTCTGTTTTATTAAGGAATATGAAATGTTTCATAATAATTTCATAATTTGAAAGAAAAATCAGGTGCATCTTCCTACATAAATATTAAAACGCCAGTCACAGACTTTACATATTCAACCCTTGCTGTCGACTTTACTGGTTTGATGACGGATCCCTCTCCAGCGATAATTTGTTACCTGTAGTTAACTCCTTATCTGTATTGGTTGACCTCGATTAATAAAGTTTGTCAATCTTTTAAAACAATTATTCTCGGTTGTTTTCGGTGTTTAGCTGATTTATTAAACGTGATGTAAGGAAAATCATACTTACGTGCACGTTAAAGGCGCAACTCTCTTTTTACAATATTTTCACCCGAAAGACCGCGACCGAAAGGCAGCCATTTTCTCCAGTCCGATGTAGTTTTGTGAAAGGCTTTCTGATTGAAATTTCTCTTATAAACTCACGGGCAAAAGAAAGGTTTCACCTCAGTTGGTTTCGATTTCTACAACGATTTGAAATATATATGACGCATTTGATTTTGGAATCATCAACATTAATCATATCTACAATATTTCATATGAATTGATCGTTGATTGATTCATTTTTTGTTAAGATATCTTTGTTTAAAGAAGACCTGGGTAAAAAATGAATGTACACCAACATGACCCCTACCATGTTATAAAGGGTGTAAATGAGTGGAAAACAAGGTTTGTTTTGTGATTTTTTTGTAAAATATAGCTTCTATATCGATGGCCATTTGTTGTTTATTAAAATTAATTTTCCAAAAAAAAAAAAATTAAAAATTTCAATTTTCCCCCCAAAAACTCAAACACGTCTAGAAGTATTCTTTGATTGATAACTAAAGGCTTGCACTGTTCTGTTTTAGCGTACGACGTCTAAAAATGAAAATATTTGTAATTGAAAATTATGTATATGATGAAATCAACTAAGGTGAAACCTTTCTTTTGCCCGTGAGTTTAGTAAGCTAGAAAGCTAGCTCAGAAAAGTCAAGTGACTACAGGAAGGCTTAAACGAGTACATTTTTCAGTTTCATTTAAGCTTTTCAGTTTTGTTAATGTCTATTCTTCCAAATCCATACAGCTTTGTTTAATCATGGCTACATATTCTCCTTAAAGATTGCAAGAAAAAAATATTGGGATGAAATTCTCAAATTATCATACATATCAATACCAATGCACTTGAAGTTCCTTTACGGAGCAAACCTAATTTAATATAAATATGCACAATGTGTGATAGATTCCATGTTTCACCTGACTAATATTTGACATTATATATAGATTATTAATGGGTGACTTGATCAGAACACAGAGGTATACACATAAACTTAACGACACAAAGAAACGACATGATACATTTTAGAATATATATGGAGGCATTATATGAAGATCTAACAGGGAGTTAGTATTATACTATGTTGTTTGAGCCGTCGACTACAATTTTGAAAGTATGATGTTTACCAAATGAAATATTGTTTTCATTCTGTTTATACATGTCTTTTCTGATAATCCAAACTAAATAAATTTAGATCCAAAGGTTTTATATTAGGTCATACTGTTGCTTTAAGATTGACCAATAAGGCGGGCCGTCGCAGCGAACTCTGAGTATCAGCCGCCCGGCCAATCAGAAACCATGTTCTAACTTGCTGGAAGCTAAACAACCGCACACTTTTCGAAGCAGTTGCGGTATGAATTTATTTCATTTGAAAAACCTTTGAGTGACTATTTCAATGAATAATCCTATTTCTTGGATGTACTAAAGGATTTTTTGATTTTTTGATTTTCAAATTGTTTAGCGTAGCTGCTAATTGTCAATGACAAATAATGATTGTACATTACACAGATACTAACTTGGGGAATTATAATCACAAAGTGAGAGCATGATTAATGTCAATATTTACGAGGAACTGCATAAAAGGGGCGGTAACTCTCTTATTTAAAACTCGCTTGTACTTGTTCTTTCGTTTGCATCCAAATAATTAATTAAAAGAGAAAACTATTTCATTCAAGCAAAGTATAATCATCTTAATGATAGTTTTCAGTAACAGAAAATAGATTTATGTTTTGAATCGATACAATGTTATTGAGAACAGACCATAAGATATCATACGTTTCTTGCATTTTCACGACAAATGTGCGATTTTGGAACTGTTTGTGACTCCGAATTTGATCGATCAATTCACAAATTCTTTATTTGCACACAGAAAGTCATCGAGATGATCCCTCACACTGGTCAATGTCAGGTCAACAGTATGACCTTATATATAACCTGTTGATCTTAATTTATTAACTTTTCTCATATTCATAACTTAAGTATATTTTGAAAATCTGTTGAATAAACACAACTAGAAAATGTTTGAAAATGTTAAAGTAAAAGTATGCCTGCAACAAGGAAAAAAAATCAATAAATGCTAATATGAATATTTTTTCACTTTCAAATTTTAATACACGACATTGGAATAAAAATCAACATCAATGTTCATTTTCCACATTAAGGATACACTTAATGAAAAAGAAGGTTTTAACTACATGTATTATAAAATGTATTTAATGAAAAGTTTTCAACAAACCTGAAATTTAGCATTATTTTGTTTTACAATGTTTGTAATAAACGAGTGACCAGTTCATTTGTATATCAAACTTTATTTAAGGAAGAAGTATGTTCAAAATATGTAGCTTTCAAAGGGATGAATGTTTTTCTTTTTTGAAATTTACTTCCTGTTTTGCATCAATATCCTTTTCAATTAAACCTACGTCTCACAATCAACACTTGGTGAAATGCAACTGGAAATTCATTTTAATCTCCAATGAACTAGAGAATGAAGTTACCTGAGTCAAAAAAATAAATTCATCAATCCTATATTGGACTGGTGTTAAAGGTTGAGGGTTGTTGAGCTAAAGAAAGCTGCAAAAAGAATCAGTTAATTTTGCATTGAAAAGGAATAGAAAACTTTTTTTTATTTTTCGATAACAGAAAGTTTAAAAGAAGTTAGCACAAAGTATTTTACATAAAGTTAGAATAAATCAAAGAAAATGACATTTTCACCTAGTTCAATACAATGACAAGTTGATTATTGCTCAAGATTTCGCTGCTCCGACGAAATTAAACATTCACGTTTTTCAAAACAAAATCGTTTGTCATTATGATATTTAGGAATGTTTTCCCATTCATAGCATTTATAGCAACCTATCTTGTTAGTGTTGATGCTAATCAAAGGAACATCAGAAATAGAGCGACCCTTTTTAAAACGATCCCTTAACACTTTCAACACAAAGAAACGCGACACCTTGTATTGCAGTATCTGCAACATGCCTAACTTGAAGTTTACACTGAACTGAACCACTCGGTGTGTTAATTGACAAAAGAAAAACATCTTATTTCCCACGCACCTCAATACTGGACGATAGTGGTGTGTTTGTATCTCAATACATACTTGGCTGCGATTATTTACAGTCCTATTTGTGAACACAATTATTGCATTTAGGCATCTATTATACCAATTTCCAGCATTTCTCCCAGCTTAATTTCAGAACTATTACCTTCCTAAGGCTTCTACGCCTATTGTTAGCTGAACGAGTCATTCTATTTGTTAAGTGTCTATGTCTATGACAAGTCTATTAATGTAATCTACTACACATTGATCCGGAATTTGAATCTTTTCTCACGTCAATATCTTTAGACAATGCCGTTGTTACATAGCAGAGGACAAAGTGTAGAAAAAAAATTGCTTGTTCCTGTGTCATTTGTATCTTTTTGGTGAAAATTGATGCTTAAGTTATTCCTCATTAGAAACCCAATGATAAAATGCTTGATTCAAGTTGAGAACAAAATTAGACTTTCACTATGTAATTCTGAACATCATTTAATTCGCTTTTTATTAATGGCAAAGTATGCTAATTCATTGACATATTTACCCCTATCGTAACATCGTTATTGGACTTTGATAGTGTTCTCGTCGTGTTGGGAGCCTTGGAATTTCAATTAATTGTATAAATGTTATATAGGATGGTGTCTATAGGGTACAGCTAAATCCTTGATGAAATTAACTTACAATAGCCAATTTTATTGACTGAACAGTAACATGAAAGGCTATTTAATTTCCCGTACATAGGGTCATTTCCCTGGTAGAATTAAATTATGGAAAATTTGTGATATAGTGAAGAAGATTATGTAACTACGTTTCTAAGAAAGATATTCATGGAAAATTTACTTTCTTAGCTTAACTTACTCAAAGTACAATAGTGGACAATATATGATTGATACAACACATTCCAATATATTGCTACATGTAGGTATTGAGAACAATCACAATCACTGACATACTCATTTTAAGTACTTATAAACTTATTTACGTTTTGTAGTTATTTGAACAACAATTCACTTCTTTACTTGTTAACAGTGCAGCAATTTTCTGACGTTAATATTTCCTTGCACGAGAGGAAAATATCAAACACCATTTTGATGGTCTGGTGTTGACAACTTCCTTGTGAATGAATTGGGTATTTACGTGATATTCTAAGCAACTGTCATTTTACATGGAAACGAATGATTTTAAAAACATGGTTCATAAGAGATTTAAAAAAGTTATTTGTTGTTTAAAAGCTTTTTTGAAAATACAAGATCTGAATGATCACCAAGAATGAATCACATTGCATATAGATATTTTTCAACACACAAGTTTAAAGTGAAGTAAAATGTTTAGAAAATTTGTAGTTTTCTCTACAAAAAGCAATGACCGTGAAAGTTTTAATTGTTTTTTTTTTTCATCAATCAGCCCGATCGAGTGTTTGCACTACATGTACTTCAAATTTCATAAGTTTTTAAATTTGATTCTTTTAAGTGTAAATATGTAATTTTGTCCATGTTATATCTTAATATCAAAATGTTCCCTTCTCGCCCGCTGACAACGAATAGTCAAGTGTTAATTGACCTTATTGATTTGAACTTTTATTAAACTTTTTACCTTTAAGTTAAAATTGTCATAATACCTTATTTTTATGTTTCAAAAGCTTCCAACGATTTGTCTGGTAGAAATTGTCAAAGTGTTTGTTCTAGATTAGCATATCCACTGTGTAGAGAACTAGCGAGGTGTACGGCGGAGAAATGTTGCTAGCGAGGAGACGAAATCGAAAGTTAGGTAATATTTTACTTCATAACTTTCAAATAATCAACATCATGTGGTAATTTTAGCACGCATACTTAGTAAAATGTATGTGCTTGTCATTCTGTATCCAAGGGACATTGACAATGACAGTTGCGAGTAATGCTGTTGTAAGTAACATATTTGCTATCTCTGACTTTGAACAGGATATGACATTAAATAGTTATGTCTCGGAAAGCTATTGACATGATAATAACATAGAAAAAGTTGATGAAACGGCGATGATTGCTTTTTAAGTGATCCTGTTTGCAATCACGCTCCTCGCTAGCAACATTTCTCCGCCGTACACCTCGCTAGTTCCGGTGTACGGTTATACACAGTAATATCGGCTTACCAACATGAACTTTTTGCTAGCGTACATCATGCATAATATAACGACCCTTATGATAGGAGGTATGAAATAAACGTGAGTAAAGGGCCACTACACTGTTGTTCATCAATGGATAGTATTACTAAACAGGGAAATGCTTCAAATACATGTTATCATTAACTTTATAGCTGCCAAATTGATTTCATCTACTCAAACGACTAAACATGGAATATCAAACTTTGTAAAAGAAATGAAATCTTTATATCCACAAAACCACATATTGTATTCTAGTACATCCATCATGTATCGAAATAGTGTTACTTTCAGCTCGTTTTTGTCTTATATTTCATACCATATGGATCCGTTCACTAAATTGTCATAAATTCAAAGATCTGACGGCTTTTGTACATTTTTATGAAATTCAAATTTTGAATACAGGATTCACATCCTAAAAAACCTTATCTCATCTTCTTCTCCATAGCCTATTGACCTAGAAAGCTGAACCCATTTGTATAGATTCCCTAGCATATAGCAATAAAACGATTTGATGATTTCTATGTGCAAAGTTGCAACACGTTCAACATCTCATATGTACACGTGATAACATTACACAGATACAAAACAAGATGCCTCAAAAGAAAATCTCCTCATCATGAAGATGATTTGGCGAGTTCAGAGGTCAATTGAATGGGATTTGTGGCATAAAAACCTCAGCACATGTAAATGACGAGTAGTTGCAATCAACAACAAAAAAACCATCGCTGGAAACAAAGTATATACTTTTCCACCTTTGTGTTAGAATAAAATTCTTGAAGACAGTGAAATAGTTTTCACATAAAAAGCTATACTAAAACGTGGACACAAATAGTTTGTTTCTTAACACATAAGTATAACAAGACAAGAAGAAACAAATAATTACCCTCACCACTTCTTCAAATGCACCAATGGTATTTACGTGATATTCTACAGAACTGTCAATTTACTATAAAAAGACAGTCCTTTAAAAAATTCTTTGCTGTAGTTTTCCAAAAGAAATTTTTCGATGTATTTGTTATCTTTTTTACAGATTTTCAGTCAGTGAAAATACATTTCGATACCAGCTGTTATAAATTATACAAACATCCTCTATTATATTTATTCAATGATGCAAGCTCAATTCTTAGTTCTTTTTGTACTGAACTTATTTAGATCTGCATATGTATGTGAAATGACAGCCCTACGAGTTTTTGCACTGCCTCAACTTTTCAAAGATATCAAAGTGATAAATTTAAGTGTAAATGTGACAAATCTAGGTTTTTATATCTAAATGTTCCCTCCTCCATTTAGATAATGTCGAGTTTGGATTTAACATATAGATTTTTGGAACAAATCTTTTAAATTTAGAAAAAAGTTGAATATATAGTTTAAATATTTCCCTTTCTACATCTTTTCAGTAAGATCTGTCATTTAGTTATTGATGGTTTGTTTCTGTTTGTGAATCGGATCTGGTCTCCATCATGGAGAATAGAATACATACATCATGAGCTTGGTGATAAGAGGAATGAATGGGTATATCACGTACATCGGCTACCAATACATCATTATTTTTGATTGCAGGCTTGCCATAACTCAATTCCCGGCTACCAAACGCCGACTATATGTATTTTTGTCTTTAAATCAAATTAACAACAGTTTATTTCGTAAATGAAAATGTCAATGATTTTTCATTTTTTCGAGGTAAATTGTTCATGTCTATGAATATTTAATGTATCTAGCAGAACTTCTGCACTTGTAGATTACTTTGATATCTATAAAATCACAAAGGAAATATATTATTTGAAAAGAATTATAAAAAAGTCCTTTTACATATATATATAGAAAATGATTAATTTCATGGACAGCTCTTATCACTTCAATAATACACCAACACTTGTAGACAATGCTTTTCTGTGTTTACATTTTGAAGGTGTAAAAACTTAAAAGTGTTCTTGTATGATTGGTATAAAAAAGTGTGCATAAGTTTTTCCTATTCTTTTATCACTATAAAATTTGTAGAAGGCTTACATTCAAAGCTAACCTCAATGTTTCATGAGATAAACTTCTGGAATGGCAATCAAAGAAAACTACTAACAACTTACATGTAATGCTCGCCTTAAGCTAAACACAGCAGTGTAAGTGCACAAAACAAGTCAGTAAACTTCGTCAATGGGTACCCATTTGTATAAGTGCAGAACAGGCACTTGTCGCAGATGATTTTATCTACATTCAATTATCTGGCCACCTGTTCTAGTCCATTTATGAAGCGTTGATTGAGTGCATTTCGACATTGGCATTATAATTGAGAAGTTCAAATCTATGTTAATAGCATGTAAAATTCAAGGTATTCCCTCTTAAACTATATTCCTCTATTATTATTTAAGATATTTAACTCATATAAGAAAATATAATGATTGCCTCTGGGCAAATTTTAGGTTAAAAGTATTCTTTTCGTATAATTAGCTAAATGATTTATAAGTTAATAGGCTAAGATTATTTACCAACTTCCCACCCTCGACATTTGATTTTTTTCAGCGCATATACTGCAATTGTATATGTCTTTCCCCCTTTTCTTACACACATAAAACACACCTTCAATTATTATTTAATTTTTCATCTAACATAAATAAAGACGATGACTAAAAAGGAACACAATTTTGCTTATAGAGTAACGCACCAAATTATAATTTATCTTAATAAATTCTTATTACCGTATTTCCTCGAATACAACCCGGTGTTCTATTTCACTCAGCACCCCCTTACCCCCAAACTGACAATTTGGAGTATTCAGTTATTATGTAAGGACCGGGTTATATTCGAGGCCCTTTGCCCCATAACATGTATAACCAAATGCTGATTTTCAAAAGATATGCAGATGATAGGTGTGATACTGTAAACTACAAACCAAATACCATCAACAGTAGCAAAGCATAAAGAAGGTATATATTGAATGATTTATCGACTTGAACTCACAAATACACCTCATGCTTAGAATTGGAAACTGATATTTGTTTTTTTTACCAAAGCATGATATTGATACAACTGGAATGATGAATCATTTACAGCCCATCAGCATTTGAGAGGCTTTGTAATTTGAGACCTCCTTTTTCATCCTGACAATGGCATTGAGTCAGCTGATATATGGAGAATACTAACGTCTACCGATTATTGAAAGATAAATAAGACGTAAAAAAACCCCAAACTAAATGGATAAATCATAAGATTTAACATGACACTTGAACAAGAACCTCAAAACTTTCCCTTTACCAAATGCCATCAACTAAATATACTCGCAACTCATTATTGGAGGAAATGTGAACTCGTATACATCAAACTAAGGGGACAACATGACATGCCAAGGTGTCGGTAATGATGCAAAAGCCTCAGCAATAGACATTGATCTTGTATTATATATTTTACCAAACAAACGCCAAAAGAATAATTGCATTTAGGTTTGCTGGTAAATAGTTGAACATGCAGCACCTTTTGAAGGTACTTAACTTATGCCATATTAGTAACTTCAAATGCGCGATTTATGTTCAATGGACGAAACAAAAACTTTTTAATATATTTCAGTGATATCTCTAAAAACGTTCAAGGTAACCTTAATATCAACTTGCCTATAAAGCCAAGACGTATTCATTTTTAAACACCAATGCATGTTTGATAAAATCACATTTGCCAAAATGATGTATATTGTGTGGTTAAGATTTGGTTTTGCATTTGTTGAAAAACAAGTCTGATAAACGAGGACATTGGAAGATCAATAAAGATAAGGAAGCTGCTTGGCTTTGGTAATTCTATCATTAATAAGTATTTATAAAATACATCAAGAAGATGTAACTCTTATGACTATTGATATTGATATATTTTAAAGATATATCGGATATTTTTAAACACATGATATATGAGCAATTAATTAGTGTTAAATCGTAAATTACATTAATGAAATTAATGGTAAACTTTGAATAACCTGTTTCCAAGCTTTTTCCAAAGTTGTAGTTTGAATATTTACAAATAAAAATAAATCTTTAACAAGACATCTTAAAGAAAAGGACCCGTATGAAAAATCCTTTTATTCGAATATTATTTTTTACTAAACAGGACTGGAACAAAAATATTGGTAAAAGCAAACATTTATATTTTTCCTTGCAGAAGGTGGTGAATGCGCAAATTATGTTTACACGATAAGCGGTAAGTGGTAACTTGAAAGAAAGTTTTAGAACCCACTGTTATTTTTGGTCGACAATATTGGTCTTTATTAGTGTTATTTCAAGAACAAAAAAACAGACATGCATAAGACTATTATTTGCCACAGTGATGATATTGAATTACAAACCCCCTCACTTCAAAGCCAATTTTCTTATCACACACAAGAATATCAGATAACGAACTTTCACAGTAAGCTCATTTGTGTGGCTGCTTTTCAACATTGATCCATTGTGTCTATTCCGGTCATGAAAGACGGTTCACCTCCACAGATTCAAATTTACTTGTTTCGTTTATTGACTTGTGTATTTCACTGCTACTTTGTATGCCTTCACTTAATTCTATTGTTTTACTATAATTCAGCGACATTATTTTTGCTAGTGGTATTCAAGACACGAATGTACATCACTGTGGAAGTGGATTTCGTGACCTAGTTTGATAAACATTGATGTTAAGGTTTTCTTCTATGCTAAAACTTAAACAAGCAAATTTCTATAGCTACTTCGGATCTTTTATAGGCACAAAATCGTTGTGATGAATGTTAGTTGACTGACATAGGTGAATATTTCAAATAATCATCATGCATCAATTTTATTCCTCGTGATGTAGTTGACACAATTGTGTAACGATGTTTATAGAAAAGTCTTTCAATCGAAGAATTTTCAATATTATGAGTGCAAATATATCGATTTTTTTAGTTTCTAATTCTTGTACATTTAATTTGGTACAAAGGCTACACTTCTCTTTTTATCAAAATCAAAAGTTATTAAACTAGAATTAAATAACATTACAAACTATTTCATTTTCATTTAGCTATTATATTTTTGCTGAGTTGATTTATTTCCTACCGCTCCAAGAAAAACTAATTAGAAATAAATCTATCCAATTCGGACTTGCATAATAGTCATCCATTACACAACAACTAAAAACATTGTCATTAGAAGCTGGAAGAAAACCGATCTTAAAGAAATTGAAATAGATTATAGAATTGCTCCTTCTCAAATGTTTCCCTCAAGTAAAAGCATATTGCCTTTATTAGTCACACAAAAGCAATGACATTTTATTAACAAACAACTCATTGCTGATACCTATACAAATTATCTTCTCTGGCATCTCATTATGTACCAATCAGTTATCCCTTTACAAACAGAATATCAACTGAATGTCTTATTTAACTTAAAAGGCAATCACTTAAGGATAGAAAAGAAAACAAGATATACAAAATAAAACCATAGCATTTGTAGACCTCTTCATTGATATGGTTACACTAAAACATGACGTTGTACTTAATTTGTAACTTTCAAACGCATGAAGGCTACCAATCTCTCATGAATCCAAAATATGTCAAAAAACACTTTAATGTTGTCAAAATATTATCATGTGCCCCTCTACAATGTACATGTAAATACAGTTTATACAGTTAACACTTACAAAACTGATGGTTTTCAAAAATCAAACCTATTTCTCTTGGCAGCTTACTTTGAAAAGAAAATCACAATAGATTAAGTTTTGCACGTTGTCGGTCAAAAACACCAATTGCATAATATTAAAGGATTCCTTGTCAGCAATAATTCTAAAATAGTTTTGCAATTTACAAATTCAAAGAACTTTCTACGGGGAGGACTTGAACAGTTTACTCTAGCATAAGGAGTTTGGATTAGAAAGCAAGCAAACTTTAGCATCTGAACATTCGTAGAAAATGAATTTATAGACCAATTTTTTTAGCAGAATAAACACTCATTTTCAATAATCATTTAAGAACATTTGTAGAAAATATTTGGCTAAGCATCGAATAATTAGTCAAATGATTTCGGTTCCATGCCAATTGATAGAACGCAACATTTTATCAAGACGATTCTCCTTCAGCTTTGCTTTATTATTTCTGTCATGATTCAAAGAATTTTGCAAAATTTGTCTTGATTTGCATTTTATTGATAAGTTCATGTAATTATGTTTTATCTAAAACGATATTCTTTCTTTGCGAAGGAATACCTATAAGATATCCTATATTCTTTCGTTAAATCAAATTACTTTTATTACATGACAATCTGATTATGGAGTTTACAGTTACAAAATGATGGAAACAAGAAGAACAAAGTTAATTGTTACGAACAATTGCGAAGCCAAAATAACCTTTAAGAATCAGCAACTGCAAGTTGCTCTTGTTAAGCAATACTTTAGGGCAAGCCTTTGGTCCTTGTACATGTACATAATAAGAAAAGAAAATATTTCGATTTGTAAACAAAGAATAAGAAGCTAGTAGAATGATCTTTGATTGTCTTTTAAATAATGCTTGTTATAGTATAAGAATGATACACTGACTTTTGATGTGTCTTAGACGAAAAGGGTTTATCTACTCTGAATTCCTGAGCGTGTAGTCCCCCTTCAATAATCCAATATAGTGCCTGTAACTACACAAAAATTAAGAGACATATTATTTGACTTCATAAAAAATAGAAAATAAAAAATGTGATGATGTAAAAATATGATGTAGATGTTTAAATGTCACAGTCTGCATGCATAATGGCTCTTGCTTACAATACAATATTGCACCAGAATCCAATTTGTATGTCAGATGTCAAGGTACCTCCCAACACCAAGCATTAATTGACAAGACCAACATTGAAACTATCTGGCAGGAGACACTAAGCTGTCTTCCAATGACGATATCTCATTAACTGTGAGTGAAGGTGTTCATCATTGACAGCAAAGATCAAGTTACTGTTCCTCTTGTCAGAATAAATCTAGTTAGATGTTAACACGAACTAGGAATACTTTCAGAAATATCAATGACCTTTTACAAGTTGGTTGCTTATTTGATAATGGCATGGACTCGATCTTTTCACACTAAGGTTTATTCAGGTAGTGTTATGTTAAGATGTTATGAAAATGAAACATAATCTAAGCTTTCATTTATATTTTTAAAGTTACTATAAAGAATCCATTCTAACTTATAATTATTTTTTATGAAATAATTTTCTATGATATTAGAATAATATTTATGGAAGACATTCCATACTCACGAAACGCTACACTTGAGATAAAACATTTGCCATTTTCTCTAAATGTTGACATTTTTACTTTGTCTGGTTATTAGGCATGTATTTCGATAGTAAATTAACTTTTCCCATGGTGTAGATTGTATATCTCATGAAATACATTGATTTGTTTCTTCATCTTATTATTCAATTGAGGTTCCCTTATGACGTCTGCATATAACGATCTTCAGCAGAGCCCTGTAGATAGCAAATTTCATTTAAAGTAAAAGTTGAATGTTATATTTTTCTTATCAGAGTGAAAACCTTCGAAACATGCTTACTTCAACAACACTTCTTATCCCATCTAGAGAAATTGTATCAGACCTACAACAACACCCTGGTAAACAATGTATTTGGGTCCAAATGGAGTGTGAATCATATATCTCAAACTCACGATTCTGTCACCTGCCAGGTGGTTGCAATATTACTTAATGTTACTAAAGTCATTTTATTTACTACTGAATATATACAGGGATTTGAAAAGTTCTTGAGCTCTGACGAGTAAACACAAGGAACTTATATTTATCAGCAAATAGAATTATCATGAATTGTAATGACCCTTATGAAATCAACAGAAACATCAATCCCCAAAACAAGGAATAAAGTAAAGGAGTTTTTACTTCATATATAATTTCAAGCAATTTTGTTCTGAACTATTCTATCTTCCCTGAAAACTTTGTTGTTATATGTAAGAAATGTTGTTGTTCTCATGAAGTGTAAACTTTTTGTTTGACACGACCACGCACATTTTAACTGGTAAAACTCAAGGTCTCAATGTCGCTATTGACATTAGTGTCCACTTCACTGTGGACTCCATTTCACCAAAGGGCATGTATATGGTGTCATAGGAA
This sequence comes from Steromphala cineraria, assembly GCA_916613615.1. Taxonomy (NCBI): domain Eukaryota; kingdom Metazoa; phylum Mollusca; class Gastropoda; order Trochida; family Trochidae; genus Steromphala; species Steromphala cineraria. The sequence goes on from OU744729.1 coordinate 14,234,473, forward strand.
GTAAGGTACAAATTTATAGTTAAAGTGACACATACTAGATCATTTATTTGGTCATTTCCTTTTTGCGAATACCCTTTAACTATCGACTCAATCTTATGATCAATTACCAAACATTATTGACATTTCCCAGAGGATTTGATTGTTTACAGTTGGAAAGACATACACAACAGAGACAAGGGCAAGACAAGCTTTCTATTATTGAAACACATTTGATAGCAAGGAAAAACAAAAATCACTTTAATATCTTGAAAACTAAATACTTTCAATATATTTGACATTGATAACCTAAGAGAAAATTCATATTTCTACCCTTTAGGTTACAACATATTGGCATCTCCATCATTTGATTATTGAAAACAAATCAATATCCAAAGAACAAGGACACACAAGTCAGGGTACACAAAACTATAAGCTCCTGTTACACTGATAATTGAATAATAGTTAGTCTTTCAAAACTCAGCAATTACAGCAGAAGAGAAATAAATTTGCTATTGAGTCCAACAAGACACACTTAAATATCAACCATAAATGATAATTTACTGTGAAGTCAGCGTTCATTCCTATCAGAAAAATATAACAATGTATTCCTTTAAGAGAATTATCTTGTTATATTTTAACACTGTCGTAAGTATATTTCGAAATCAGTTAAGTCAGTTTCATCACAAATTAGAATAGGAACTGTTGTCACAATTATTTGTTTAGGAAGTAGTTCTTGATTCATTGTTGAACAATCATGATGTCTAAATTAGACTTTGTACTGATATAAGATACATATAAGATACCTTTTCTTCTAGTTTTCTCTTGAATAAGTAGAATGTTTGAAATAATGTTCAATACCTACTAATTTCCACTTAGTGTCCAGTCTGATGTAATATTGGGTTTATTCTAAAAACTTATGATCCTTAAAAAGTTTAAGTCAGAGTAAAGAGAACAGGAACAAAATCTGATACTGGCAACACGTTGTAATGTTAAAAGACATGAAATGAAACCAAAGTTGTGGAGGGAATGAAAACTGGGACTCGAGACCTAAATGTTATACTTAAACATCATGGATGAATCTTGCCAATGACATTGATTCACAACAACATATTGTGATATTCGCTGTCTTTCTGCATTCAAACAGGTCAGTTGTTTGATGTCTTGTGAGTTAGTCATAAATGATGCGGTATGGTCGAGGTAAAATTAGGTAAAATAATAGGGGTTCATTAGCAAAACTAAATAAGGGAAATCTTCTTACTTAAATCAAGTATATATTATAATAGAAATGTATAACGATGAAGTGAATCAAATCATGTTTCTCCATCATTGACAAGGTAAAGAATTAAACAGACCTATATATGATTCATCTGAAATGAATATACACATGTATTATTACGACTATGATTCATATTCATTCAGATTCATTTGATCATTGAAGTTTTTACGTGCTTTAAGCAATAAATAACAAAAGCTATCAATAGAATCAAGGTTAGAGACATCAAAATACATTTATGTCATATGTCAATACACACTTGCACACAACAGACACAAACATTGTACGATCGTACATTATGAATTATGATTGGATTTCAATAAACACATACATCTAAGCACTTTCATTTCTATTCAATTCAACTTTGTGAGCTAGAAACAATAAAAAAATATTTATTTCTATTGTCAAAATTGTTAGAATGATGACAAACCTCTGAACAAGTCGTTACTTGTATCTTACTTATCATCAGTGTATCAAGTCATCAATAATTTTTTAAATTTCAGAATCAATAAAGTTTTGTTATGATGTACACATATACCTACCGTCGCCCCCATTAAGAGAGTACATTCTGAGTACATTGATGTAAAAAGATTCTTATCTTTACACACAAGCTTATAAGATACGCTCATAGTGTTTTGATGACAATTTGTTTCAAAACATTATACTGAAAGTCCTGGTGTTTTTTTAAAAAAAGTTCATGTAGTTGATCTTAAATTCCTTTGAAGTAATTATGAAATATTCAAAATGAATTAATGTTAACTTACGACAAACTTCAGATAAAAAACTTCTTTTGCATTAATTCACATGACTCTAAAGGTGCCATGATTTATCTTTTATCATATTAGTTACGTTGTGATACATGTCCCGTAATAACACCAGATATCTAAGATTGAGTACGAGCTACATTAATTTACCAATTTATTTACATATTTATTATACATCTGATGACAGTTCATTATATTCGACCTATTTTGATAAGTTAGTGAAATACTGACATGTGGTGTCTAATGAAATACAAAATATTTGTCATTGAATAAACCCTTCACCTAAATATATTTAGCTTTCTTTAATATACGCTTTCTCCTGCAGTGATAATTCATAGCTTAGATTCGATTCCTAACAATACCACAGGAAATGGACTCCGTTATGTCTGTTTCCTGTGAGAATTAATTATTAATTATTTTGATATCCTTGTAGTCTCGACTATGACAACATGCAGACATTTCTCAGACTTTTATGATCAGCGTGGCATTCTTGCCATACAATATTGGGCAAGGAGTAGTACAGTTTTATACAACTACGTCTTATTCGACCACTGCTAATTATGAAGAATGATTTAATATTTTGTTGAAGCAAATATGTTGTTTTTATATTTCTTTTCTTAAATATGTCTGGTTACAAAAACATTTCACACTATTTGCAGTTGTGATATGAGAAACTTTGTTTTCCATTTTCTTCACATTCTGTTAAATGATATATAGCAATACAGTAGAGCGAGACTATACATGATGAGAGTGCACAAATATGAAAGAGAAACATGAATTTCTAACTGCATGACGACAAGTTGTTTATGACGATATGGTCAAGTAAAATTATTTCAATATTTTAATTCAAAAATTGTTTGGGAAAACATCAAAAAAATATAAGACTAGGGAGCAAAAGTAATAATGAAAATATGACAAACTGGATAAAGTCTTATGGTTAAAAATGTGATACTTATCTTATATGATTATGAGCTATATTTGAAAAAGATTTTTAATGAATTTACATGTATTTTTTTGCGAGTTGGAATGATAAACAGGAGTAAGCTAACTATTGATATTAATCCATCATAATGTTATGTCCTCATTTTTAATTTCACTAATAATATTTAATATATTTAATTAATATTTTTTCTTGCCCAATAATTTTGATGTTGTTGAAGCAACGTTTGCTTCAAATGCAAATGCTACAGAGAAGATTGTTGTTAGCAATGAACACATTTCCTGGCCTGCTTTTATGTTTGCAAAATTTAATTTACTACAAAATCTACTGAAACTAATAAAAACAAGTAGAATTTCTTCAGTCATTAAATTTCTTAACAAGCAGGTTATGCTTACCAAATCAAGAAATTATAGGTTACTATACTTTGAATAAATATTCTGAAAAACAACCTCGACATTATATGATTGAAAAAAATAATGAAGGGTTGTTGTCCTTATCAAGATTAATTTGCGGTGTTTTCACCCCTGGATAGTTAATAAATTCAACACATTACCAAATATTTATTTCTCTGTTCAATACTCTATTTCTCTATCATCAATGATATCCATATTGATTGATCAATGGTATGTTTCAAGTAACAATTATTTTGAAAAAGAAAACGCATTTAGATGAAATTGACAGATGCCTGTCGCTATAACAGACTCTCAGTATCTTTTTTTTGTCTCCATCCATCACTGTCTGCTGCTGAGAGGTGCAAATGACATCAACTAGTCTTTTTTATTCATGAAAGCTTATTCCGACACAATAGACCCTTCATCTAAGAAGGTCAAAATCTAGTAAGTTTTCTGAGTCTTAGTGCTTTGACATCCTACTACATCAGAGTATATGTCTCCGCACTCTCTATGTCCCTACTGTTACAATGCTACAATGTTACTTTTGTTATTTAATACATTTCTGTCACTTCAGATTTAAATATGTCAATACCCAAATTACAACAACATGCATTGACATTCAATTTTCGAGTGAAAGATTACTTGTTTTTGGCTGTTAATAAATAGAAATCCGTCTGTTTTTCCTCACGAAAGTTACCAGTGATGTCTACTTCGATAAGAAAATCCGTAACAATTTCCAGGGGATTGTAGCACGACTTATGCGATATTTATTTTCAAAAAGTAGTTTTCAACACAAGTTGATGTACTTTTTTGTTTATTTTGAGCAAAATATCTCAGAACATGTCTCAATTATAGATAGTGGTTAGAAACAGAGTTCCGTTTACAGAGAAAACTGAGAGGCTGCCACTTTAGCTTGAACATTTATCATCATTAATTATTATTAGACGACTTCTGTGGTTTATCGACTTCTGCGGTTTAACGGAAACAATAAATTAATTATTATTTCCCAAAGACAGAGGGTGTTTTTCTGTTGGTAACTCATTAAAAGCCCTCTAGGGCATTATTTCGAGAAAACAATAGACAAAGTACCTGACATTTATTCACATTGACATTAAAAGGAACCATGGCTGAAGTGTTTTTGTCATTTTGTGATAATGCAGACAAGACAAGACATGACCAAGCTATTTCATGACAAAGATATTTTTTTCCAGGCAGCGACATTCAAAGTAAGTAACAAGCTGTGAAAAGCAAATGGAATATGCTGGGAATTCCATTTGAAAGATCAGTATATAACATTGCTAGTATAGGATACATTCAGTCAATGGTAGTTCGGGATTGTCAACCATTGAATATAATTGATTGGCCCTGAAAAAGACGTAACACATTATCAGAGGGATAGGGAATTAGTGTTCAGACGAAAGTATCAATCACAATAAGAAGTTGTAAAATGTCTCCAAAGGATGAGACATGATTGAAAAGTTTGAAAAGCGTTACTGATATCTTTTCCGCATCTAAAACACCAACGTGAATTACTGATGTCTTTTAACTGAGGCAGAGCACCAGTTCACTGAACATACTTGATTGATGATATACTGTATATACTAAGATAAAGTCACTATCTCATGTTACTTTTAGAAAATATTATAAAATTTTCAGGAACAATCTTTGTTAATGCAGTAAGTTGAAAAGTTTTTGAACTTTGAAGCTGTTATTGGGTTTGTATCATTTTTGGAGAGGTACATTTTGATAACTTCTGCTACAATCGCTCAATGGTCAAAGTGAAAGTATGCTTTAGCAAAAAGCATGATGTAAATGTTCTACTCAATAAAAATTGTGATTGTGTTATTTTGAATATCAAAGGTCAATGTAACGATATATGAGTTATTGTGATGAACACCCTTTTTGACTATTTATTATCATTATATAGCATTATCCCTTTTCAGAATTCATAAAAAAATAAAAAAACTGCTCATAGTTTGGGTGATTTATTTTGAAATATTCCCTATCAAGGTCAAGGTCACGAGTCATAAAATCACTAAAAATATCCTTTTAAACATGATTATTTCAGTAAAAATATGGAAAAGGTTACACAACAAGGAAGGTGAAGATGAAATCCAATCTGAAAATCTAATCTTATCTCAATCTATTCCACATTTTTCATCTTTACAAATTGTGCTTCCTTATGAAGAGTTATCATTGATTGTTGACTTTAAAGGTCACCAGTTGGTATACAGTTTACCTTTTGATATTATTTAGAAATCAGAATTAGGTTTTTGTTCCAATTGGGAATGTCTTTTACACATTCATATCTCAGATCAAAATCAAGGTTATGACTAAATAAAACCTTCAAGGTCAACAATCAGTGATAACTTTTCATAAGGAAGCACAATTTCCAGAGGTTCTGTCGAATGTCGGACAGGGGAAGACGGACAGGGGAAGATAAAACCCTCAAATACAACTAATTACATACTTATTTATGGCTGTTGAGAAGGCCAAACAATGAATCCGACTCTTTTTTGCAGGGCTGTTCTGCTTTTTAGGACTCTTGCAAACTCTCACTAGTTAAATCTACCATTGCCTTAAAGAAAAATTAGTTTTCAAGCTCTTATCATTACACATGTCAAATCTGTTAAGTCTGTATCAGAAACGCAAAACTCACCTTCACCTTGGTATTTATATAGTTATCACGTCCATTAAACCACTAGGGGGTACTTACTGTCTTTTTATGTATCAGCATGTATATTAACATGTTTATTTCAGACAGACAGGCTATAAAAGGATAATGTTGACAGTGATAAATTGGCAATTCTTATTATCTATTTAGGATGAAAATAAATCCATTGACATTTATTAACATAGATTTTTTTTATACATATTATCATTTCTTGAATATGAAAAAAAGATTATAGTTAACTAACATTTCAATTTTGCCAGGGAGGAGCGATAAGTGCTCAAATTTGTTAAAAGGTAAGAAATACTCATTGGTCATAACTGCAAAATTATGACTGTATATGAAACTTTAAACGATAGATAACTGACATCGAAATTATGTACAATTATCCCAAATTGTAAAACAAGTTATATCCAGTGTAATGGAACAATGAACATGTCAAACAATCAACAACAAGGATGTACTTTTACCATGAACAGGTGTTCAGATAACTGGATGTCGGTGAGATCATTCCTTTCTGCACCTGTACAAATGGGTATTCATTGACAACGTTTACTGACTTGTTTTGTTCACTCATACTGCTAAGTTAAGCTTAAGGCGAGCATTACTTATATGTTGTTAGTAATTGTCTTTGATTTCTATTCCAGAAGTTTATCTCATGAAATTTTGATGTTCGCTTTGAGTGTTAGACATCGACAATTTCAATAGCTATTGAGGACAATTGATTAGGAAAGTCTTATTCACACTATTTTATACAAATTACAAAACAATTGAAAGGTTTTACATCATTCAAAATTAAAAAAAAGCATTGTTTAAATATGATTCACGTGGAAGAAACTGTTCATGAAGTAAACCATTTTCAATATATATGTTGTAATAGGCGTGCCCTCTGATAGGCAGCCCAGTGACAGTAGCAAATTACCTTGATGTTACTCTGTTACATGTTTTATGTATAGACTTTACGTTGTGTTATTTTATTTAGATGGTAACTTGTGGAAAAACGATGAAACAGTGTACAATCCCTTCAGTTCTAAGGCATGTGTCAATACTTTCAACCAATTGAGAACAGAAGACAGAATATAAATAATCAACAATTTATTTACTTGAAGAAAACAACAGGGAAATAACGGAAGTAAATAAACTCAACAAAAAGTGCTCTCTTTCACACTCTAAGAAACCTTGTTAAACCCTAACCTATGGCCCTATTTCTGTGCTATCACTAATTTCTCCCCCGTACCACTACCTGCTAATAAATAAGCCTAACTCCCAGATGTGCTGAAGACCTCGTTGAAATCTAAACCCCACTAAGTATACTACTGTCTACCAATACCTACATCTACTTATTCCCCAACTATCATAATAAATACAGCTATTCCCACACCTAACAAACCAGAGGGAAAACCCCCGTATTACAAGACGACCAAGGAAGAACTCTTCCATGAACCGACTAGGGAGAACACCCCCGTATAGACAGTAGCGGACTTACTGGTACGGATCACCGCAACGTAAGACACTGAACTTCAGTCGCATCAGGTCTTTTATACTACGAGAGTTAACATCTGACCTCGGCGAGTAAAGCACTACCATTGGCTAGGGCCAGTAAACAACTTTACCGCAGTATCAGTGTTATCGCTTAGCTCATGCCCCAACAACATGGCGGACACTACAGACGATACACTGGATACCAACAAGATCAAACGAGGAATTCCATAAGGAATATTACTGCCAAAACGTAAGTATAAAAAGAGAATAAGTGACAACAAGATTACGACATCGATAACTGTCCTACACAACAGTAACATGTACGTAGATTACGCCCGATTTCCTAAATGATTTATTTGTTTACATTAGTAAACACGTGCAATGAAAAGCCTCCCAACCACCCGATAATATACAACAAACCATAACGCCATGAAAGTAATGATTACCACCCACCAACCCATATATAATGATTAATTTACCCGATTTCCCACATTCCTCCACCCTTAGATCAAAATTACCCAATTTTGTCCCCAGGTTTCTGTACAAAAAAAAATTAACAAAAATAAAATCATCTTTCAGATCACGCGTCTAGTGACGAGGCGACGGCATGGCCTCCATCATCTCTTCTTCTTCTTCTCCTCGCTCCTCCCATGATCGGCGTCGTGAAGGAAGGGCATGGCGTCGGTCCTCTTCCTGCTGACGTAAAGCTAGGCGTCCTGGTGACAGAGGCGCGGGTGGCGGGTCCTCCAGGTCACCCGAAGGAGGAGTGGGCCGGGGAAGAAGAATCCGTCCAGGATCTACGTAAAGCTGGTTTGTCTCCCACACCTCAGCGGCTTCTCCTAGCTTGTGTCTCTTCCTCAGGTGCAAGCGGCAGGAAGACTGCTTCCTGAACAAGGTGCCTTGTGTCGCCGCACCTGTCGCCTGTGGACCTCGAGCCAATGGTCCAGATAATCCCAAAACTTGGGAAAACAAGTATCCACGCCGGAACATGCCGGAACCTGACAACACATACCCCCTCTGGGGAACACCATCCTGTCTTCCTCTAATTCTTGCATCTCCCCCCTTGAAACGTTAACATCTAAAATATCCATTCTCTGAAAGCCAATTAAAAAAAAAAGCAAAACTTAAAACAAGCAGAACCAAGCAAAAGCAACGAAAACATGATAAGCGAGAGCAACTAAGGAAACTTAAATGAAAAAAAATAAAAATACGAAACAACAAAATTGCAACTGTCTTCCCTACGTGGCTGCCCTATGTATTCCCTCCGGTAACTATAAAATATTCCTTCTTATACTGAAGATCACTTCAATATCATCACAAAAATGTTGTAGTACTTTGACATCCTGCTACATCAGCATATATGTCTCCGCATTTATGTTACAACGGATGGCTTTTGTTAATTAGTTATTTAAAAAGTTCTATCACTTCATTTTTAAAACGTCAGACGCAATAGACCATGTACCTAATTGTTTGACTGAAAATATGTCTCTTCTAAAGACAATTTGGCTGCCATGAAACTACTGGTACTTAATTGAGTTCTTTGTGTACAGAAAGCTATTTGCTTGAAAGTGGTCTCAATATCACAGACGTTCAATATTGTCACCACTTCCTGGATACTAATATTTTCTTCAATTGCTATTGTATTTGTGTGGTTGTTGTCAGGTTCCATTCACGACAAAATGCATGGCTGTCAATCAATATAATTCGCTTTGTTTTTTCTCATGATACTTTGAGGGTATTATGAGCTTTTCTAAGTTACCAGTGATGTCACCTGCCAAGTAGAAATCCTAAACAATTTATATTGGATTGTAGAATGGTTTAGGTGATATTTATTTTTTAAGAAGTAATTTTCAACACAAGTGTATGTAACTTATGTCAACTTTGAGCAAAATATATGAGAACATGACCCTATAATCGATAGTGGTTAGAAACTGTGGTTATATAGTGGTGGCCATTTCAGCGTTGTGGCTTATTAAAAACCATATCTGGATTTTTATTTCCCAAAGACCAGGGTGACATCTAATTATATATAAGAAACCCTCTTGAGGGTTATTACGAGAAAACAATAGACGAAAAACCGGATAGGTTTCTTTCTCATTTCTTAAGAGAAATCTATTGTTTTTGACATTCATAATGAAAAATTAGAACAGAGTTTTTTTTACCGTTTAGTAACAATTCAGACAAGACATGACAAAGATATATTTTGGATGAAAACCTTTTTACTCTACAAAACAAGCAACTATCTGTGAAAGTCAAATGGAATTTGTTTGATATTTCATTGGAAAAGATCATTTTGTTATGAAGTACTAATGCAGAGAGCACATGACAAAGGTATTTGATGACAAAGATCTTATCTTTTAGATGAACATCTTTTTCTCCAGGCAGCGACATTCAAAGTAAGTAACAAGCTGTGAAAAGCAAATGGAATATGCTTGGATTTCCATTGGGAAAGATCAGTAAAGATGGCTAGTGTAGGATACATTCAGTCAACGGTAGTTCGGGATTGTCAACCATTGAATATAATTGATTGGCCCTGAAAGATACATAACACATTATCAGACACATGTATCAATCACAGTAAGAAGTCGTGAAATTTCTCAAAAGGATTTTAAATGATTTAGGAGGTTATCAAGTTTGAAAGCGTTACTGATATCTTTTCTGAATCTAAAACACAAGCTTAACCGAGAATTTCAGACGTTTATATTGTACAGAGATAGTCTTTAAAACAAACCAGAGCACCAGTTCACTGAACTTACTTGATTTACCAAATATGCTGTAATAATTAAAAATATAACTACTATCATGTGTTTCTTTTAGAAAATATTGTTATCATTTATAGTTCTTTGACTTTATTTTGAAAGAAGAATAAAAAATCACTTCACCAAACACCTTTGCATCATTGAAACATATGAATTTACACCTGTATTCCCTGTATCACAGATTTAAAAGATAGTTGAGTTTTTGTCAGGTCATAGCATCGATATCGGTAATGATTTCATACTTAACAAATTAAGATTTTTATACATGTACAGTATCCTTTGACAACAACCTTTTTCAACAAAGCTTTTCTGAACACATAAACATAATAGATTAACTTATTTTTTAGAACAAAGCTTAAGGTCACAAGTCATGAAATTACTGATACAATCTTTGTTAACACAGTAAGTTTTATAACATTTTTGTGCCATGAAGCGCTCATTTGGTACATATCACTTTTTGAGAGGTTAATCGAAAAGATCTCTTCTACAATCGCTCAAAGGTCAAGGTCAAAGAAAAGTTTATAGAAAGAGGAAAATCCCAAGGTATGATTTGTTCAAATAAGAAATCATTTTTTTCAGAAAAGTGTAACATGACTCAAGAAGTTCTCATTGGTGATAACCACAATAAATATTGACTGTATGAATTGTTTATTGATAAATAACTGAAATCGCAATCATGTTAAATAAATCCAAATTGTAAAACAAGTTATATCCATCTCGAGTGTAATGGAACAGTGAACGTGTCAAACAATCAACAACAGGGATGTACTTTTACCAAAAACAGGTGTTCAGATAATTGGATGTAGGTGAGATCATCTGCGACAAGTGCCCATTCTGCACTTATATAAATGGGTACCCATTGACGAAGTTTACTGATTTGTTTTGTGCACTTACACTGCTGTGTTAAGCTTACGGCGAGCATTACATCTATGTGATTTTGCTTTGATATCCATTCCAGAAGTTTATCGCATGAAATATTGAGGTTATCTTTGAATGTATGCCCTCGACAATTTCAATAGTGATAAAGGACAAGTGATTAGAAAATACATGTGCACATAATTTTATAGCAATTATACAACAATATAAAAGGTTTTACATAATTCAAAATGTAAACATAGAAAAAGCATCGTTTAAATATGATTCACGTGGAAGAAACTGTTTGTGAAAGTAAACCATTTTTAATTTATATGTCTTTGTCTTTGTTTTAATAATTCTGTTTAAAAAATATATTACCATAATGATGATACATATCAGAGTAATCTACAAGTGTACTGGTATAATTGTTTCTTGCATTGATAGATACCTCAGGAGTTCTGTTGAAAATGTTAAATATTCATAGACGTGATTAGTTTACATAGAATAATGAAAATTCGAAATTACGCCGTTTGGTAGCTCGGAATTGAATTACCGAAAACTTGAATAAAAAGTCTCCTCCAGTTCCCTTTTCAGCATCAACGGATTATATTTTGGTAGCCCTTTTACGTGTTTTACCCATTCATTCCTCTTATCACCAAACTCATGATGTACATGTATGTATTCTTGCTATATGTCTCGATGGAGACCCGATCCGATTCACAAATAGAAATAACTCTTTATACTAAATACTCTTAAGCTTTTGAAAGTGGCATTTCTAAACATTGAAACAAATCTGTGAGGTTAACTCCAATCTTGACATAGTCTAAATGAAAGAGCGAACATTTTGACATAAAAACCCCGTCATTGTCACATTAATACTTAAACTTATCAATTTGAAAATTTGAAAAGGTGAGTTAGTGCATAAACTCGTTGGGCTGTTATGTCAATACATATACAGTTCTCAAAAGTTCCGTACAAATAGAACTAAGGGTTGAGCTAGTATCATTTAATAAATATATAAAAGAAAAAACATTTTATTTTTTGGCAAAAATTCACACTTTTTGTAGCAAAATGTATTTTTGCAGGCTTGCAAATAAGCAAAGGTGAAAAAAGAAAATTATATTTAAAGCGATCACTCAACATTATTTTTAAAGGACTGTCGTTTGTAAGTAAATTTACTGTTACATAGAATATCACATAAATATCCAGTACATTCATTGGCTGTTGACACTAGACCAAAAGAAGGTGTTTGATTTTTTTCTTCTCGTGCCCAAATATTATCATTAAAAATAGACATTGGTGCACTTAAACATGTGAAGAAATGGCGAGGGTAATGTGTTTTCTGTTATGTTTAAAGGAACAAAATGTATATGCCCGCTTTTGAGGTTTAGCTTTTTTGTGTTAACTATTTCACCATTTTACTTCCAAAATTCTATTCTAACACGAAGATGAATATGATTTACTTTGTTTGTATTTGTTCTGAATTGTAATCGTATCTTAGTGAAGACAAAGCAATCAGTAGAAGTGTATAGAATAAGACGTAAATAAATTTGACTTGACAAAATTAACAGAATAACTAACAACATGGAAGAAAAGAAAATTTGAATTGATAAAATCACAAAAATATATCTTAAAATCTAATCTTTCAAATTATTTAACAAATATTACTGAAAAAGTTATAAATTCTCTTGGGAAGATTTTCTTAAGATTTATTTAGAATTAAAAAAACTGACAAAATGAAAAGGAGCATATAAAAGAGGACTTTGCAAAAGATGGCTTGTGTGTGATTGGTATGAGAACTGTTATCAATGAATGAAAGTATCAACAATCAAATAGTATTTAAAAAATCTATCTTATCCTTGCATTTTTCCGTGGCTATTATTCAGGATATTGCAATAACTGATAGATACCTTCTTGAAAGATGTATCAACGGCCTGGAAATTATGAAGTAATATACAAAAGAGGATAAAAAAATAGTATTTTTGCCAAACCCTTATGGTTGAATGATAAATTAAAACCAATACCATTAAACTAGGAAAATCAGGATACTTTTAGAAATATGTAATACTTATTTTGACTGACATTCTACTTTATCAACAAACATCATCAACAACAAACATAAGAGAACACACATTATTACAATCAGATGAAACATGCAGAGCCCTACTATCACTGACTTTATAGATATAAGATATCTGATAAAAACAATGATGTTACTAATATAACATGTAAATCACTGGGACAGGCCTTTAAAAATCCTTATACACGCTGCCAATTTATTGTGCATGATTAAACAGCATACAAATATGCCGAGATATCCCAACTTTGATAACTATTGGTAAAGAACATCTTGTCTTATTGTGTCATTAGCTTTTAGCCTTGTCATTAAACAAACAATAACATCTTCCTGTACTTTCCAAATGCTATAAAATGTATAAAACTATTATACTGCCATTTATATGTCTACTATTAAAGGTCAAGTGTTAATTAATTAAATTGATGCTTTATCAATAATAGTTTAGATGAAGACGTATGATATTTAATTAAGGAAAAAATCCTTATAAAAGAAGACGTTGCAATCATTTTATAATTTATAGCAATGGTCATCAATAATTCTATTTACTCGGCTAAAAGAAAATTCTCAAAATAACTGTTTTCATAAAGTCAAAGTTATAATCGGGTGTCACATTCACTCATTTCGATGCATTTGAAGTTATTTGTTAATCTGTAAGTTATACTGCATCTATCAAAAATATCACGAATAATGCTTTAGTTAATGTTTTATGAAATTGATAATGAAAATATGAATTTTTTTTAAGACCGAACATGTATTCTTTGCAGATTGTTGATTGGTAATTTAATTTATTTTGTATAATGTACGAAAGCTGTCAGATCTTATTCTTTATGCCAATTTATTGATCAGATTTACATGGTATGATATATAAGAAATAAGCCGAGCTGAAAGTTACATTATTTTGACACATGATGGATGTACAATCTCGTTTACTGAGTATTGAATGGATGAGAATGGATGAGAATGAATGAATGAATACATTATATGATAATGAATAGGATAATGAAATAATGAAAACTTTAGATTTTTATAAGTAGGAACAATTCACATGATACAAAGATTAATCAGTGATAATTCCATTAATTATTGTGTTCATGAAAACAAGCATGTGGTTTTGTGGATATAAAGACTTCAATTCTTTTATAAAAGAAGATATTACTGTTTGGTCATTTCAGTAGATGAAATCAACTTGGCAGCGGAAAAGCAGTTTCCAATTTATCATTATATTTATGAACTACAGTGCAGTGGCCCTTTACTCATGTTCATTTCATATCTCCTATCATTAGAGCTCGTTATGCATGATGTACGCTAGGAAATATTTCATGTTGGTAAGCCGATTTGCTAATCTAGAACAAAAACTTTGTAAATACCAGACAAATCGTTGGATCCTTTTGAAAAATTTAAAGTAAGAAAGTAACATATTATGACACTCTTTTTCTTCTAAGTTTAAAGATAAGTTCATATCAATAAGGTTAAATTGACACTTGACATATTCTTTGTCAGCCCGCAAGAAGGATGGATGGCATTTACACGATTACACAAGTGCAAACACTCGATCTGGCTAAAAATATGCTGTCAAATATGTTTTTGATCAAGAAACTTTTTAAAACTTTCACGGCCATTGCTTTTGGAACAGAAAACTTGTAGTCACCTAGTCATGTATTATATATCTTCTTTACAGTTTACTTTCACTTAAAACTTGGGTGTTGAATCAATGAAAAAAATTATATATGAAATGTCTTTAATGTTTTGGTGATCATTCAGTACTATGTATTTTCAAAAAAGCTTTTAAACATCATATAACTTTTTAAAATCTCTTGTCAACTATGGTTTTAAAAAAATCATTTGCTTTTATGTAAAATGACAGTTCCTTAGAATATCACGTAAATATTCAATTCATTTAAATGGAAGTTGTCGACACCAGACCATCAAAATGATGTTTGATATTTTCCTCTCGTGCCTTGAGACATTAACATCATATCATTGATGCACTGTTAACATGTAAAGGAGTGGTGAATAAAGTTCTGGTAAAATATTTACAGAAGGGGAAATAGCCTGCAGATATATGATTTGGTTATAAGTTTATAAGTTGTTTGTGACACATACATAATATTTTCACGTCACTGATTTTATAAAAACATGTGCTTGTTCTTAGTACCTAGCATTATATGACATTATAAAGCAATATATATATCATATATCATATGTTTCCATTATTGTACTTTGGGTTAAGCTTAGAAGTAAATTTTCCACGAATATCGTTCTTAGAGGCAATTTAAAAGGCACCGTCTGTGCTTTGTAGCTCAATAAAGAATAGTTTTGCAGTGAATTAAGAGAAAGGGAAATTACAACTGAAAGAATTAAAATGGACAAAGAGTAGCCTGAACCGGCCTGTGTTTGTAATAAAGCATATTTTGGCATGACATATTTTGTGTCGTCCTCTTGTATGATTTATAGGATAAATAGTTCTCAAGAAATACTTTGTTATGAAGTATATGTAATTTGTGATAAAACAAAAGGGATTATTTTTTTTACATTTGTATATTTTCAATGACACTGCCACACTGACACAATGCATCGCTGAAATTATTTTAACTTTCGAAAATCAGTTTTACTCAAATTTTGTATGGACTTTTATTTAAGCTGTCTTGATTGGAAGAGAATTGATGATTCACTTATCTACCTCATTACGGTTATTGTTTTCTTTAGCCAGTCCTAAATCATGTTTCATCAAAGAACACTCTCAATGAGCGTTTAAAGGACCATTTAATTGACATTTTGTGTAAAACCGACCTTAAACTCAAACTTTTGATATCTATTTCATCTACCAAAACATTGTTTCAAGAGTATATTTAAGCCCTAAACATTTATAATAAAACCTTTTGAGATCTGAAAATATTTTTGCTTCACAGCACTCCTTGAACTGCATGGAACTTAATATTCTATTAATAATCTAATATTCAAATGTTTTATGTCTCAAACTGACGTTGATTCAGATTTCACAAACTCAAATGTTAGGTCCTTCATTGGAGCTGTCAGTAGGTTACATGTGTTATGCCAAGTGGGTTTTCAATTTCAGCTTTTTTAGACAGATCATTTTATATGAAGTTGACATATTTTTGACTCGACTTAATTTGTTTTCTGAAAAAAAAGAAGAAAAGAAAATGATACTCTTCCTTCATCTGTAGGTGCAGAAAGATGTTGTTTATTGGAAATCAGTCAATTTATAATGACAATCACTCACCATATATTTTCGGAAACCATTTTTGTCCCCTGCCATAACGTGTCTTAAACGGAGTCTGTCCGTAGAAACGTCCGTCTGTCCAGACGAACTTACTTTCGGATTCTTGTTAACACGATATCTCATGAAACATGTCACTCAAAGTTTTTGGTAAATTAGGTATCAGCCTTCATAAGGGAAATAATGCAGACACCAGTCAGTTATGGTGACCGTGAGCTTATTTTCGAGGTCACTACGAGACTTTAACAGTTTTTGAAAATGCTCGTTAGCGCGATATAGCTTGAACTGTTGAAAAGTTGTCAAATTAGGTTCAGCTTACTTAAAGGGATTGCAGAAATAACAGTTGATTACGGTTATCTTGACAGTTTTTCAAGGTAATTTAAATGTTATTTTGTATGGCTCTCCAAAACTTCTCTCTACAAAACTTCTTGCAACAGGACTTTTAAAGACTATCTTTAATTCAATGTTAACATTCTTCGTTTTTCAAGTACAAGTATTACAATGTTGAAAATTTAATTGGTTGTGTTTAGTAAATGTATAGTTAGGGAGATTTATCTGTGATAAAATGACTTCATTATAGGAAAACACAATAGCTAGTTATATATAAGACAATGGTTGACATGTGTTTCACATATGATTCGCTTAAATATATAACTGCAAAGATAAGACTGGGAGAAAGTGATTAAAACTTGTTTTTCAACATGTTTTGTTATTGTTAAATTGTTTTAACTATAGTCCGAGTATGAGACGTGATACGTTTCTGGAAGTGGGGGATATGCTCTTTTCGGATGTACTTGACTGCTTAAAATAACACATGTTCCTTATATTTCTAACCTTAACTTTAATTTGTTTGTTTATCCATATTTTATTATATTATTAGCAATGAAATATAGGGTTATAATAACATTCATATTTTAAGGTACGTCCATTACAAGGTGTGGCGTTTCTTTGTGGTGAAAGTGTGTTGAGGAATAGAGTCGTTAAACTTCCATTGATTAGTATTAAAAAGTTACAAGATAAGTTGCTATCAAATGCTATAAATGAATTTCATGATTATAATAACGATTTAGTTTTGAAAAAACAACCCCTGAATGCTGAATTACTTGGGAGTAACGAAATATTCTAAGCGATATTGTAAGAATTACCCTAATTTATGTGCAATGGTGCATTGGTTGTCAGCATACTTATTCCTGGCATTTAATACCTAGAGTGCAAATTTGCTTTTTTTTTCCAATACGAAATTAATTGATTCTTCTGCAGCTTTCATTAGCTCAACATCCTTCAACCTTCAACACCAGTCCAATATTGGCTTGATTAAACCTCTTTTTTGGTCTGACTCAGGTAACTTCATTCTCTAGTTCATTATAGATTAAAATGAATTTCCAGTTGCATTTCATCAAGTGTTGGTTGTGAGACGTAGGTTCAATTTAAACAGGAAATCGATGCGTCAGAACAGGAAGTAAATTTCGAAAAGGAAAAAAACAAACATCCCTTTGAAAGCTACATATTTTGATCACACTTCTTAATTCAATGCTGTGTGATATACATGTACACATAAACAGGCCACATTTTTATTTCACACATATCATAAGAATGGAATGCTAAACGTAGAAAATAATTACATAAGATACATTTTGTAATAGTTTTCATTTTCTTGAAGTCTAACCCGGATTGTGAAAGTAAACATTTATTTTCATTATTATTCAAATGTTGTTTATTAATATTGGAAAGTGTCACATATATTCATATTTACAATAATTTGCTTTTTCGTTTGCCGCAGGAATACTTATCAAACATTTTCAAACATTTTCTAGAAATGCTTTAAAAAAATATGCTAAAGTAAGAATATCAGGAAAGCCATGTAATATTTCATGTGGTAACTATCATGCTTTCAAAATTTTTGTCGGCGACTCAAACAATATACTTTTGCACAACTACCACTTACATCTTGTAACCAGATGCATCCTTTTAGTGTGAAAGCAAATTCACCGATCGTTCTAGTTATAGGATCATGTACACCAAACATTTTCTTGACATTTATATTCTGAAGTATATCATACCATTCCTTTATGTCGTTAACTGTTATGTGTCTAGCTCTGTGTTCTGATCAAGTCAACCATTAGCTATCTATATATCATGTTAAATACCAAAAAGGTGAAACATGGAATCTATCAGACATTGTGCATATTTATATCAAATGAGCAGAAAATGTACAACTTGAATAAAAACTACTTTTGAAAATGTCATTGTAATCGCCCATGCAGAGCATCAATCTTTATCTAAACATTTCGTGAAGACCTCAAAAGCTTAATCAAAGGACCATAAAGGAATTTTTACGAGCATTAGGTTAAATTATTTCACAAATATATTTTTATGACGTTTAAGGTTGGAAGACAGACAGAAAAATCACTGTTTTGAAATCAAAGTTTCCAATTCATTACACCTTTGAAGTCTGAATATCGCTGATTACATGTGTTATTAAAAGTCTTAGATCACCGTTTCTGAAATGACCTTCCTCATTTTCACCATGTTGAAGTGCTAATCACAATAGAGCTGATCAAGTACACAAGACACTGTGTATAAATATACATACGCAAAAAAGCAATGGCCTCCGAAATTCAAGACTAAAAATGATATCAGTGGAAAGTTATTATCCTTCGAATGAAATTAACACTCTTAAAATTGAAAAACGTGTATGCTATACACATTTCCTGAAAGAGAAATCATTCATGTTGACATTTTAAGAAGTGAGGCTGTAGTGGTGCTAAAAATCAACATAAATCTTTTTTTATGGTTTTAGTGCCGAAACCACATGTAAGTAATGAATTTTTTATTTCAGATATCGAAAACAACATTTGTGTAAACAACCTGACTTTACAAGTCATTTGTCTTTTTTCAACAACAACAATGATAATCTGTTTTTAATGTAAGATATGAGACATGTGACATGTAGAATCTATCCAGATTGTGCTGTTTTGATATTCAATGGGATTAGATCTCTAAGAGAACTTTGAAGTCTATCTGGATCGATGTGTATTGTGATTAAACCTTTACATTATATCATTACAATTCTTTTTGTGCCTTATAGAAGACATGAACCAACACATTCATATTGTACTCAGACTGGTGAAATTTGCCAGCAATCGTTTTGATATGAGTGCACATTGTTTTTTATTTCTTCTTTATAGAACCAGAATTGCCACCTAGGTAACAGTAGTTTTTTACCCAATTTCTGTATTAGATTGTAAAATTATATTATCTTATGAATGCCAACTCTATGATGTAAATAAGACATATAATATTTTTCTTAAACGAATGAAAAGGATAAATGTGGAGACAGAAATTTGATCTTTTTACATATATTTTAAGCAGTTTGAATAAGAATGAAAACCTTTTTGGATGCATCATAAGATTAAGAAGCCCTTTTTATCGCAACACCTATCTTTCGAATATAGAAAATTAAAGTTTTATGACATATCAGTTATTATCTATTGAAAGTAACGTACATGTTCATCTTGTCACTGATAACAGATTTGCTTGAAGATGTCACACAATCATTTCAAACCAAAACCAATAATTGAATTTTTAAATTATCTTTTGAGAGAAAGATCAACAATCAAGCTTTTAAGAATGAGTCATGATGTCCTTGTTTTGTAACCTCATTATATACACATGCATTACAAGTGTCTTGACAAGTTTTTAACAGTTCAATTCCAAAAGTCAAAATCTTGAAAAAATAAGACTTTCATTGCAGGGCGAACAGCTTAACCGAAATTTTTAAGATTTCTAGTGAGCGTTATGAGCACAAAATGTCACACATAATGTTTTATGACATTTAGGTATGAAAAAAAAAATCATAATGACTGTTTTGGTATGAACATTTTGGCTTCAACAGATCGACTTTGAAGTCTGGACATAACTGATGACATGTGTAATAGAGAAGAAAATATCTTCTTTCCTAAAATGTCATTCTCCATTGTCATCATATCGCAGAGTGTTCCCCACATCCAATCTAAAAGGATTCATTATGTTGAATGATCTTAGTTTGAGATAGCTACGGGATATGTTCATGAATTACATCATTTAAATCCTCAAATCTTTACAATATTAGTCTATACATGAAGTTCATTGAGTATGTTAGTCAGTTGAAGTGAGAGAAATATAACATTAATTTCTTAATTCATTAAGGAAACAAAATAGCAACGCATAGCTGCAGTAAAAATTGCCATCAGACATACTGTCTGGAAGTTAACACAATGTATATATGATAATTGCCTTGAAACAGTACTGGACACTTGTTTCATTTCTTATAACCTAATTAATGGATCTGCTGTATACATAAATACAAAAGAGTCAAAGGAGCTATGTTGTTATACTTAAAAGTGAAAAATGTTAAAAACATTGCCTCTTTCATCTGACATTCTTCAATGATTGCAAATGGTCTGACAACAGGCCTTACATGCCAGTTAGGCCTCGTTGTCCATGGCAGCCATTCCTGAAGGTGTCCTGCCCAAACAACGACACCGAGTCCTGATATCTAATGCAAGTACACTTATGTAAAACTTTCTGTTCAAGATTAAAAACAAGTATCAAGGACATTTATGAACTAAGTATCAGCAATTAAATAAACAACGCAAGAAAACAATTACTTGGCTTACATTATTGTCTTTATTAAATGGATTTCAATAATCTTGTAACATTTGAAAGAATCTGCCCTATAAATAACAAAAACATGAAGAAAACATATGATATGATTTATGAGCCGAGAAAATTAACTTCCTGCCTTGCACTTGACAAACAGGAAGCTAATGCTCCTACACACTACAAACTTTATTCATAAATCAGTGAAGAGACCCTCGGGTGTGAAAATTTTAAAAATAATATTTAAAAGATATGAATATTGTTGTTGCTCGGAGTTGTAGTGAAGTGTAAGATGTATCTAAGTCACTAGTATAGTGCAAAGCTTTGCAGGAGATATAATGTGGTTCCTTGTTTCCGTGTTATATATTTAAAAAGGTTCAGTACGTTTTTACGAAATTTTGTAATGTGTTGAGATCTTGTGTTTTGTGGTGCATTTTGTTGTCTTGTATTAGTCTGAATTCTGTTTGGTTTTCATAAAAACAATTTGAAATTAACGTTTATTTGGGTTATGGTCCATTTCCCTGAACATAATATTTTTTATGTTTAGTTCCCTTTTCAGCTAACAATGATATGCTTCAGAGTGTATTCCTCCGTAAAACGGAGAAAAACATATTACAATGATTGTGAAATTAGGTAAGATGATCAGTTAAACCCGAAAAAGTATAAGCAATTTTTACCAATGATGATAATTTGATGCCAGTTATAAAAATGTAAACTTTCGTTAACAGACACGTGATGATAAAATAATATACAATATTTCAACTGTAGGATGATAGGCAGAATGTTTCACTTATAAAACCTGGCATTTCATTTCTTATCATTCAACAAATCTAGTTATAGGTATTAACTTAAAGACTATCTCTGATTTGTCAAGCCTTGATCTTATATTTTGCAGCTCTGAGGTTTGTTAAGGATTGGCAACACACTATGTTTTGTATCATGATGTATGTGTCTGTGTATAAAGGGAAATAAAGCTAATTGTAGTATATATGATATCATGTGACGTCAACAAATCTAACAGATGATCATATGATGTGGTTTTAATTTAAAAAAAGAAGTCTTCTCGACCTTTCATTATATTGCCAGATAATCAATGGTTTTTCTTGTAGTTTATCAAGTTGAAGGTTACAGATGTTGTATCCATGAAATTTTAACATTGAGAGATTTAAAAGGTTCGTGCAAGAAGACGCTTTATTTACACTTTATATTTTACAGTGGTGTTTGTTATACCAAATAAACACTTCGATGTTAGCAAATTGAGTATTTAAAATTCATCTCAAAACTTTCTGATTTAAATTGAATTTAGATGTGTGTTACTCGTGATTTGTGCAGGTTCCATTATCATTCAATTGTATTTGGATGAAGTTAATATTTAAATGATCACGAGTCAACAGTGTGTGTATTTTCCTGGTTCATCTCAGAGAGGCTGTCCAATGGCTATACAGAGAAAGCTAGTTATAGTGTTGTTTCTGATTAAGCAAAATTAAGATCGATCACCTTCACTTGAATATCATTATTCCTCCTGTATTTGAATGCTTACAGCTATTAATCTTAAGTTAAGGCAATCACCTTTGTTCTAAGAACATATATCTTGTCATAATCAGTTCGACCCATTTACTTAGTATTGCACCAGAAACTATGACTTTAAGAGCAGATTAAGCAGAAACAAAAATACATGGTCATCAACATCCCCCGCCAAATAAATTTTCGTTAAAGCTCCCAATATTTTCCTACATGTGGCGTAACTCTGTAATAAGTAATTGCATGTATCTCATATTTTAACTTAATAAAAAATTGTCCCATTTGATGACACCCTCGAACAGAGTCCAAAAACTTGGAACATGGGCAATAACTCTGCAAAAAATAAATTGCGGTTCTGAGTTTCGAACTCCATCAAGGTGTTGATACCCTTAAACATACAGCTAATTTGGTTATCCCATCTTAAATAGTTTCCGAGAAAAGCTGTCCCCATTAATTGGGACGGATGGAGGCACGGGCAGAGGTCAAACCTATATCCCCCTTCCATTTCGTGGCGAGGGATACTAATTATCCAATTAAAACTGAAAGAAGATACTAATATTACTAGAGCAATGATTTTGGTAGGGGTTAATAGTTAATGCCAATAGTAAACATTTGTATCAAAAATTGTGTCAATTTAGTTTTTATAAAACAACTGGCCAGCTGAAATGGAAGAACTATTTGTAAAGGACTTTCAACAGATTGAATGGAAAAACATAAATATAATGCCTAATAGGTGCACATAAATTGTCAACTTGAAATGGTTTCAATATAGGATAACTCAAAATATTTTGACAACAAACACTTTATTGTATAAGATTGGATACATTGATTCACCATTATGCTCCTTCTGTAAATAAGGTGCCTGAAAGCATTGTTCACTTATATTGTGACTGTAATCATGTCTTTTCACACTTTATTCCAGCGCATCAAGACTGATGGTACTTAATCTTTATGATGATGTTGTTAGTTCTTGCTTAAAATAGAAAATGATGTAAATCTTGAAATGTACACTGTTGAACTGCAATATCTATCAGTGATGGTACTGAATCTTTATGATCTTTAAGATCTCTATGATCCTAAGAATTGAAGATGATATAAACTTTGTAGTGAATACTGATTATTACCTGCAATATCTAGTAGTGAAATGTGAATATTATTTTTCTTTTGTTTTGTATACAAATTCATAATGTCAATTGTCATTGTCAATAAGCAATAAACAAATGTAAACATCTCATGGGAAAAAAAACTAAAAAAACCCCCAAAACAAACAAACAAATCTATTCTCTACATTTGTATAATAGATATGATTAACATATAAATTGATCCAAACGCTTTGACTATAAGATATTTCATTTTGAAATTGTGACCTATTCAAAGTTTAAAAATATGATGATATTATACAGGAAATCTTTCATCTGTTTTTGGTAAGCAGCTATAAATTGAAATATTGCATTTGTCAGTGCTATGAATTGCACAAAAGCAAAATATATACATACAGATGCAGAATGTGTATGAATATACAATATTTAGAAGTAAGCTTTAAGTTAACTGTTATATGAAAATTACAGATAATCAAAGCATGTGGGTAAAACGGATTTTCGAAATGTCATTAACCGTTTGATCAAAACTGATGGATTTTCTTGAAAATGCATTAATTAACATACTTCATAATCCAAAGCTTAGAAAAGAAAAGTACTTTGAGCACATTCATGTTCTTAATCAAAAGGAAATTATCAATAAACATCAGCATCTTCAAATAAACAATTCTTAAAGGAATTAGGCAGATAAATGCCTTAATTCCTTCAGCGTTTAATTCAACATTTCTTTGATGATTTATTTATGTGATTTTATACAGTTGTTCACTTTAGATTTGTAAATGTCGTTGGCAATTTTAGAAGATGTGCAGTGCCAAATTGTTTACCATATCATGATTTTTTTTACCATTTTCTTAGATGACAATTTGCCCTACTGATATCATGAAAAACATCCCTCTTATTATCTTATCCGTTTGGTACATGTGTTATATATTCAAAGTGAAGGTTCTGTGACACAAATTGTTCAAACAATTGTTAAACTTATGAACATTGTAATTATTTTGAAAAAAGTAAAAACAGCATCTGATCGAAGGGAAAAAACCCAAAGCTGTTCGTCATAAAGCTATCTCAAGTTCATTTACGAATAAACTTTGATATAGAACACATACAAAAGTCAGTCAAAAAAGACATTTGCTACATTCTATCCATACATTTCAAAATAAATATTTGTAATGGCAAATATCAAGTTCCAATATTATTGAAGTTAATGATCACAGTATTGGAACTATTTGTGTGCTAATAAATAGGTTAACAAATAACGTACAGGATGTATGTATTTCTGCAGATGAATTAATGTAACTTACCATGTTGTTGTTTGTTTTTCAAATCATTTTGTTCAAATTGTTTGGACATGAATAACAACAAGTCAAGACATATATCTGCATCAGTTGTTTGAAACCAAAGTATATCCACCTTTGTTTAAACCTCTTGGTAGGTAAGTGATAAAAAGTTTGTTTTCCATCATGGGTGAACATTACACAAAATACTGAATACAAAAAGCGTACTCTTTCCATTTCCCGAATCCCTTTTTGATAAATGTTAAAACCTTTATGTATATACATGTATCTAAAGATCGTCCATTTGAAACTTGTTTTCTTAAATTAAGCCGAGTTTATATTGACAGGTGATTTAAGATAACAATTATTGTTGGTGTATCTGGTATCAGAAAAAAAAAGGTGTGATATTCATTGTATTATCAAGAACCGTTTTTCATTTGCTTTCTCTGAACAATGTTCAATTGGCACTATCCATAGACTTCAAATACGGTAATGTCGTACATGTAGCATTACGTTGTAATAAATGTAGACAGACTAAGTATTCATCTGGATATGTTCTGTAGATACATGGTATATGACAGAATCATACTATTACTATTGTCATAGACCACTATTTCCTATCTTGTCACAGTATTTAAAAACGTTTTATATTGGAGTTAATCTTAAATTGTTTCATTTATGAATATAAATATAATTCATATGTTTGGAACAAGAACAAAATGGCTACGATTACATGTATATGGTCTCCATGGTTGTGTTTCTTAAATAAATAATGATATGCGTCCTCCATCTAGCCTCTTTGTACAACGTGCCATTTTTACACTTATAATGTGTTGATTGAGTATATTCCGACATTGGCATTACACTTTAAAGTTGAAATCTATTACACTTATAAGGTGTTGATCTTTGTACAACGTGTCATTATTACACTTATAAGGTGTTGATCTTTGTACAACGTGCCATTATTACACTTATAAGGTTTTGATCTTTGTACAACGTGTCATTATTACACTTATAAGGTGTTGATCTTTGTACAACGTGCCATTATTACACTTATAAGGTGTTGATCTTTGTACAACGTGCCATTATTACACTTATAAGGTGTTGATGGAGTATATTCTGACATTGGCATTAAAATTTAAAGTTGAAATGTATCTTAATATTGGAAAATACGATACATTCACTCTGACACTATAACCTAATAATGAGACATTTCCCTAAATAAACGATACACTTACGTGTAGGTCAAGATATTTAATTTCCTCAAGTCATTTAGGTTTTAAGTGTCCTTTGTGCAATTAACTTAATATTTAAAACTTAATAGGTTATGATTATTTACCACCTTCCCACCTTCTACGTTTGCCATTTTAGCGTTTGAAGCACATTTACTGAAAGTGTATATTCTTTTAAAAATTTTCTTACAGACATATAACGCCGTCTTTGATCTACATGTAACATTGATTTATAAGATGACCAATAAGGCACACAATTTTGCTCACAGCTAGAGTAACATGACAAATTATAATTGCATTTTATAAAATCATATTAATTCGAGAAAATCACTGATCAGTGTGATTCAATTGATTTTTGAAATATCATATAAAAGAGAAGGAAAGAATTAAATTACCTAAAATGTGTATGCGATGTAATTGCGTTTTTCAATGATGTTAATATTCATTGATCGTCGCTTAAGGAAAATTACAGACTAACAGTCAAACGTGATGCCAACTACAGGATCATTTAAAACAATGACAGTTTCGGTTCCATTTTCCCTTTTAATGGATGTTTGAACGCACAATTTACCATCTAAAATGCTATAACATGCTGTCGTGATTTGTGTTATGTAAACCCATTATATGTGAATGATGTGTAATTTGAGACCAATCTGTTGATCGAATGGCTTTTAGACTGCCGCATTTAATGCCTTTGGTGTCCCTTTGCCCCATAACATGTATGACAAGATGACATATTTTCTTTTGTCTATACATATAATGTGTCGTTTGATACTGTAAACCGCAAACTTCTACAAACTTTTCAAAAATAAAGTTTTTCACTGTGTCCTCATCATCAAAATAGGTAAATATTAAATGATTTATCGACTTGAACCCGCAAAGCACCTCATGCTGCAATTGAAAATGGACAACTGATATTTGTCTTTCATCAAAGCTTCTTATTGATACAAATGGAATAAGGAACTCCATAAAACCTTGATAGTCAATCAGGATTATAGACGCATTGTGATTTTGGAAACCCCTTTTAATCCTGACAGTGGCATTGGGTCTGCTAATATGTGAACAATACTAAGGTCTACCAATGGATGGAAAGATTAATGCGAAGGAACAAAAAACTAAAAGAGTAAAACATCATGTGCTAAATATTCATATTGCTCTGCCACATCAAGCCAGTGCGAGTTGTCATCCTAAAAACACAAAAATAAAAAGATATTTATAAATATTTCTTCTATTCCAAAATGACAAATAAGTGAATACAACTTGTTTTAAAGAAGATCGAAAATACAGAAAAACATATCTATTTATTATACGGAAGTCGTAACCAAACATCAAAGTTCCAGATGGACCTTTGAACCTTTGTAACACTACTAACTCAAATATGTCCTCCTGCATCTTAAAGTTCACATAACCACAACCATAGTTCACTACTTTCTTTGGAATATAGAAAGTCTGATTGAAATATTGTATAGTGCGTTAAAGGTCGCTACTCAAATATGTTTAGTTTGGTAATGAAAGCCGTTTTTGAAAGCCACTTTTGATGGGCCGCTTAGACCTATCTGACAACACACAAGTGAATGCATGACTGGTCACGCCCCCATTTTGTGACGTCTTAACCAGAATCAGCCTCGTAATCTATACATCTATTGTAACAATACCACAGGGAAAAAACCTAATAATTAACGATTTTCAGAAAATGTTTTCCACTCAGTAGTGTTTACACTACTAAGCATTTGTTGTAAAAAAGATATCCACATCAATGGAAATTAAACAATTATTAAGGGGGTATTTCAGTTGAAATAATGATGCGTTACTCTGTATAGTCTGTTTATTACGTCACACCCGCGCAAGTTTTATGGTCCCTAACCCAGGTGTGTTTTCCACAGCCGATAATTACGATGTAAAAATGAAAGGCTAATTAAAGATCTTGTATTCTACATTTTACAAATCAAACGCCAAACGAGTAATTGCAGAATTGTCTTCCGTCTAGGCTAGAGTTATTACGGTTTGCTGGTAAATAGTTGAAACATGCAACATCCTTTCTTTATTTGTATTAATAACCTCAAATGCTTGATTAATGTTACATTGACGAAACGAAACCTTTTTAATACTCGCAAGTTATATCTTTAAAAACGTTCAAGTGAACCTTGATATTAACTTGCCTATAAAGCCAAGACGTATTCATTTCTAAACACCAATGCCTGTGTGATAAAATACACGTTGCCAAAATGAGATATATTTTTGGGTTTAGATTTGGTTTTGCATTTGTAAAAAACAAGTCTGATAAATGAAGTCATTTGAAGATCAATAAGGAAGCTGATTGACTATCGTTATCCTATTATCTTTAAAGTCTGATAATTTCAAACATTGCCTCTATCAGCACCTGAAATAGAAAGTTTTTTAGCTGGTGAAATTTAATATTCTTGATATTTCAACTATATTCGATATATTTCAAAACATGATATATGAGCAATTGATTAAGCGCAAATAATATCTACGATTTCAATGATAAACTGTTCACATTGTGTGGTTCGAACATTTCATAGTGAAAAGAAACCTTTAAGAAGTAATCTCAAAGAAAAAGGCCCCTATATCCTATAAATTTTTTATATTCAAATAGTTTATTTGTTTGAAAATTTGATATTTGTAATTGCAAACATTTAAAATTTACCTTTCAGAAGGTGGTGAATGCAAAAAAATATGTTTATATGAAGTGATAACTTGAAAGTAAGTATGTGAAGAAATTCATAAAATTTAACATCCTTGAGGCTTTTAATTAAAAGCAGCAAAGAATCCACAAACTGAAGCTAATAATTAATAACCTTTTTATATGACCTTGATCAGGGCGAATTTGTATTTGCTATATCTTTTTTTGTATTTCTTCCATGTCTTCTTTCATGTTATTCAAAGACAAAGAAACATGCATAAGACTATTATTTGCCACAGCGATATTGAATTACAAACCCTTTTCTTCAAAGCCAAGTATCTTATCACACACAAGGGTATCAGAAAAAGAACTTCCGCAGTAAGCTCATTTGTATGGCTGCTTTACAACACTGATCGACTCTTTCTCCCCCGGTCATGGCAGGCGGTTCAAATATACCGGAATCGTTTATAGACTTTTGTTTATTTCTTTGCTACTTTGTATGCCTTCGATTAACTAACTTGTTTTACAATTAATCAGCGACACTGTCTTTGCAAGTGATAATCAAGACATGAATGTACACCATTGTGGAAGTCGATTGCATGACCTAGTTTGATAAACATTGATGGTAAAGGTTTTCTTCTATGCAAAAAAACTTTAGGAACAAATATTTATAGCTACTTCTGACCTTTATAGGCACAAACTCGTTGAAATAGATATTAGTCGACTGACATAGGTAACTTGTCATTCTGTTTCACATTTCAAATAGAAAAGAGTTATATTATTATTATTATTATTATATTATAAGAGTCATATTTCAATTTTAATAATGATGTTGATGCTTCTCGAGCACACACATTCGTGTAATGCTGTTTTGATAGGGACGCTTTCATTGGAATAATTCTCAAGATTGTGAGTGCAAATAGTTTTTTAAGTTGTAATTAAAAGACATCCAAATTGGAAAAATGGCTACCATTTTCTGTTTACTGAAATTAAAATTTATAAAACTAGGTTTGAATTACATTACAAACTATTTCATTTTAATTTCGCTAGGGGATCTTTGCTGATTTACGAATACAGCTTGAGAGAACGCCTTTTACATCCCATAGAATGTTTTGCTATTGTCTTGCTGATTTATTTTCTACTACACTAAGATTCGAAAGAAATTTATTCAGTTTTGACATACACAATAGTTACCAACAACACATTTAGTAAATACTATTGTCATACACAAAAGCTTGAAGAACATAACTCCAAAACACATTAGCTTATATATATGCTTCTCCTTAATTTTCCTTCTTATCTCATAGTTAAATCTTAAATTAAGGTATTCTGCAATTACCTAACGCCAATATTTATATTTGTTTTATATATCAATAATTTACAAACACATAAGGGCTGATGTTAACGTGACGTCAATAAAATCATATTGCCTTTATTAGGCACGCAAACCAAAGTGATATTTCTTTTAGCAAACAACTCATTACTAATACCTTCAGTCATATTTTGATACAAATTATCTTCTAAGGCATCTCATTGCGAACCAATCAGTTATAGGTTTACAAACAAAATAACAACCGAATGTCTTATTTAACCTATAAAGCAATAACTTAAGGAGACTAAACAAAACAAGATATACAAAATAAAACCCTATACCTTTCACTGTAATGGTTACACTAAAACATGACGTTGTACTTAATTTGTAACTTTCAAACGCTTGTATCTACTTACTATGAAGGCTACCAATCTCTCAGGAATCAATAATATGTCAAAAACACTTTAGTGTTGTCAAAATATGATCATGTGTCCCTCTTAACACAGTTTATACAGTTCAACACTCACAAAATCGATGGGTTTCGAAAATCAAACCTATTTGTCTTATGGAGCTTACTTTGCAAAGAACTTATCAATCAAAACAGACGTACGTTTGCATGTAGTTGGTCCAAAAACACCAACATATTTAATGAATTGTTTGTCAGCAATTGTAAAATAGTTTTGCAATTCACAAATTCAAAGAACTTTCCATGTGGAGAACCTGAACAGTTTACTCTAGCATAAGGAGTTTGGATATGAAAGCAGATAAACTTTAGCATCTGAACAATCTTAGAAAATAAATTTAAAGGCCAATTTTTAAACAGAATAAACACTCATTTTCAATAATCATTTAAAAACATTTATAGAATACATTTTAGCTAAGTATTGAATAACTAGTCAAATGATTCAGTTCCTATAGAAATCATGTCAACTGTTGGAAGTTAATTGTTAAGAACTTTTGTAGCCAAAGAAAGTAGCCTTTTAGAATCAGCAGCTGCAAGTTTCTCTTGTTAAGCAAGCTTCTTGAATGCTGTTATGTGCCCAGTCATTAATCAATGCGTTAGGGCAAGCCTTTGATCCGTGTACATGTAT
The DNA here is from genome assembly GCA_916613615.1 of Steromphala cineraria. NCBI lineage: Eukaryota > Metazoa > Mollusca > Gastropoda > Trochida > Trochidae > Steromphala > Steromphala cineraria. The sequence continues at coordinate 14,265,715 of OU744729.1, forward strand.
GGACAAAACATGACCAGAAGCTTATGAATATGATAAGATAATAAAACATTTCGATTTGTAAACAAAGAATAAAAAACTAGTTTCATTTGACAAGCAATTGAAACAGACAGGCTACTTGTACTTAAGAATGGTAGACAGTGCATGTAGAATGGTCGTTGATAATCTTTTATATACATTGTAATGCTTGTTATAGTATAAGAAATATACACTGACTTTTGATGTGTCTTAGACGAAATACCTGAAGTTAAAATGCTCTGATTTACTAAGCGTGTAGTCCCCCTTCATTAATCCAATATAGTGCCTTTGAACTACACAAAACTTAGAGACATATTACTTGACTTCATAAAAAATATTTTTAAAAAATATGTGAGGACGTAAAAATGTGTTTTGGTTGTTTAACTGTCTCACTCTGCATGCATAATAGGTCTTGCTTACAATACGATATTGCACCTGAATCCAATTTGTATTCACATGTCAAGGTACCTCCCAACACAAAGCAATAATTGACAAGACCAACATTGAAACTATCTGGCAGGAGACACTAAGCTGTCTTCCAATGACGATATTTCATTAACTGTGAGTGAAGGTGTTCATCTCTGACAGCAAAGATCAAGTTACTGTTCCTCTTGTCAGAATTAATCTTGTTAGATGTTAACACGAACTAGGAATATCTTAAGAAATATCTATGACCTTTTACAAGTTGGTTGCTTATTTGATCATGGCATGGACTCGATCTTTTTACACTAAGGTTTATTCATGCAGTGGTGCGTTTAGATGTAATTATGAACATAAATCACAATATAAGCTTTCATATATATTTTAAAGTTTCTGAACAAGAGTCCAAACTCATTTATCATTATCAATTGAAATATTGTTTTTATGAAATTGGAATAACAAATTTCGTTTAAAATATCCCATTCAGACCATATAAATAGAGATTACAAAACGAGTGAGTGTTGAATATCGAAAATATTTCAACGAGATATTTTCAAATGTTTTGATTTATTCACGAGCGAAAGCGAGTGAATAAATCAAAAATTTGAAAATATTGAGTTGAAATATTTTCGATATTCAACACTCACGAGTTTTGTGATCTATTTATTACATACAAAAGGGAATTTCTATTTCTTTGAAACAACCATGCGACGCATCAAACCATGCGCGATATTGTTGCGTAATAATACACTGGTGAGGTACCTCTGTGTTCGCAATAGCAAAAACATAGTCCCGTTTCCCGTTAGCATCATCTTCACCTCTAAATAAAATCCTACTTTTAAACAATCATTTATGTACCATTTATCGACAGGATTATCCAAAACCAAGACATTAGCAAATACTTTAACAATAAAAAAACGACGCTGTTGTCGATACTCGAGTAGCGAGATCGTCAAGCTTGATGTCAGTGACGTGGATTTGAACGGTTCAACCGTCCTTGCTAAACGTTTCCAGACGAATACCGACATTCAGTATGTTGCTTGATTATGTAAAGCAATTGTTGATATTATAAATAAAACTGCATCTAAACACAACCGTCTCTAAACTATCGGCTTTCACTCAAACTTTCAAAGGCGACAAAACTCCGTGTTGACAAAACACGTCAGTTGACTACAAAAGGGAGATAACTCTTTCCAAAATAAATTTAGGCAATAAATTTTCAATTTAATGATTAAATAGCCGAGATCGGATCGCGAATATTGGTTTGATAATTTTGCACATATATCTTTGATGTGATGCAGTTTTATTTTGAGGGAAAATATGAAAATGGAAAAAAATATGATGAATTACAAATTTGAAGCGACAGGGGTACGGTTGCACCCGATCAGCTGATTACAAAAGTAGAACGGCATTATGACGTCACTATCGTTGAATAACCTGCTTTGATTACAGAACACTCGTTGAATAACTTTCAACTGGTTACACAACACTTGTTTCAAATAACCAAAATTATCTCATGAAGATATTCAGAACACGTATGTAATAATTTGACATTCCATACTCATGAAACGCTACACTTGAAATGATACATTCGCCATTTCTATAAATGTTGAAAATTTTCACTTTGTCTTTTTATTAGGCATTTATTTTTATAGCTGTTTAAGTGGAATTCTTGAAGTTGATGGTATAAGGAAGAGTACACTCAGGGGCAAAAGAAACGATACGATACGCTACACTTGAAATGATACATTCGCCATTTCTATAAATGTTGAAAATTTTCACTTTGTCTTTTTATTAGGCATTTATTTTTATAGCTGTTTAAGTGGAATTCTTGAAGTTGATGGTATAAGGAAGAGTACACTCAGGGGCAAAAGAAACGATACCATATAAAATGCATGATAGGTTAATCTACGATTGATAGTTACGGCTGAAACAGGGTTAATTCATGTATTCAAGAGCTAACTGAACTAAGTTTTTAATTTCAGAGCTATATCTGTTAACGCTTTTGAAATACAAGCTTTTCAAAAAACGCTGTTAAAAAATCTCCTTAACTAGACGAGATAGGATAGTGAAAATGGCCCTTTTTCTTGTTTTTAAACCAAAATACAGGCAAAATGCGTGAACAAATTAACTTCTACAAGGGTTATTTATATTGATAACATCTTAGATTTTATAGATTTTTAAATTTCATAATTATTATATTCCAATTCCAAAGATTATGACCAAAAATAACATCGAAAAAGCTGTTTTTTGACCCCTCGTGTATTTGAACAGTCATACAATTATAAGTATTATACTTTGATGTTTGAAATTGTGAGTACTTCTTCACAACTGATGTGCCTATCACAAGGGCTCGTAGTCGCATTTCATTTACAACAGGATTTTGTTTTGTACTCTTTTGGTATGGTTTTCTTTTGCCCCTGAGTGTAATTCTATAAATGAACAACTTAATTGGACAGAAGCGACATTTCGGTATAGATTCCTATACCGTTTTCAAGCACATTGCTTCTCTTGTCTTCCTTACGTATTTTATAGTAAATTAACTTTTCCCATTGTGTAGATTGTATATCTCTCTGTTTATATCAGTGACTACCCCTGTGTGCCTTACAATTACTTGGACCTTTGACTTTGTTAATTTACCTTTTCAAATATCTCCAATATAACTACATAACTCAAGTTCTTCCCAAATTTCATCAAAATTGATCTATATAATACGATAGAAATCATAAAAAATATAGCTTTAGGTGCATTGAATGCGATATTCACTAGCCATCAATAATTACCAAATAGAGTGAACCATAAACCACCTGACACGCATGTATAAGAAGAACAGGTTTTACTTCACATTTAGTTTCAAGCAAATGTTTTTCTGAAACAACTCTTTCTTTCATAAGTTATCAGTATGTCATTATATCCAAGAAAGGGTTTTTTGGTTGACACGACCACGTACAGACCCTTGCAGAATTAGTTACCTGAAAACCGCGGTCTGATTGCAGTCTGATCGCGATCAACTGCATTCAGATTGCAGTTTGATCGCGGTCAACCGTGGTCTGACTGCAATCTGATCGCGGTCAACCGCGGTCTGACTGCAATCTGATCGCGGTCAACTGCAATCAGATTGCAGTTTGATCGCGGTCCACCGCGGTCTGACTGCAATCTGATCGCGATCAACCGTGATCAGATTGCAGTCAAACTGCTGTCGATCCGATCAAGGGTTGAGAGTGATTATAGACATTGTCTGCATGTCGGCAGTACAGCATAAGTTTAATCATAATAGATTGAGAAACTCAAATCTGCCGTATTCGGTCCAAATTGATTTTACTACATGATTTGTTATTTGTTATTCAAACTTTAACAACGCATACTATTCCTTTGTTCAGATACTTCATGTCTACCTTCTACACTGTCGTAAAACGTATAGCGATTTTTGCACTGGTTAAAAAATGAAATAATATCCTGTTGCATAAAGTGTCATTTGAATGTACCTTGCTACGACTTTTTGTAGCGTATGTGTGAAGTTATGAACATCGTTAACTCATCATTACTTATATTCCTCATTCATACAAGAGAGATATATCACTTTATGGTGTTATGAAAGCCATTTGACTTCTCTGTAGTTTGTGGGTGTATAAATTTTAAGACGGCCGAATGAAATCGTGAAAATCTCCATGCCAATACACGTCATAACGTTATACACAAGTTTTAATGACAGATGTAAATTGTTAAAGAATTCGTGATATCATATTTGATTTTGTTGAATTTTGGAGACAATAGGAAGAAGGAATAATTACTGATCATGATATTCTCGGTTTTTGGACAACACTGGGTAATTTAGACAGGACACAATGGGAGAAAGTTGTATTATTGGTATATGACTGTCATTTTCAAATATTTTTTTCAAAACTGTACATTTTAATTCTTTGTGTGCACGACCTTTTTTTTAATACATTTGGAAGAAATAAAGATGGCTTATCAATCATCGTGACAATCTCACATGCCAGTATGGTAAGGCACGGTACAACCAGTAGCAGTAGTAATATAAAATGTTTCCATCAAATCAAGTCTAATGGTCTATTTTCAAGGTATAACTGAAATAGAACAAGAACACATGTGTAATATTGATTATCTGTGATCAGTTTTGCCGATATATGTGCATTAATGTATATGCGAATTGAGAATTTTGAGAATTTCACCTTCCGGGCCGCATACCTTTAATGAGAAGAGACAACCTCTATGTAGATTTTGTAATTCTGTCATGAATGTAAATATTACAGTGTTTATGTTTTCACGGGTAAGTTTATAATTATGATAACACCCGATAGAAACAGTCAGAGAAAAGTTTATGAATTAATTTTTATGTACAACAGCGACTTCTGACCGATGGTGTCATATACCGCATTGATTTTTCAAAAACTTTCATCTTTTACAGGTTTAACAAGTAGTTTATTGGTCGAGTCATTCAGTGTTGCTGCCAAATTACCAGTTATCAGTATGTCAAAAATCTTGTACTTTAAAATGGCTCAGGTTCATACACGTGGGATCAACAATTCAAGTTGGATCAACCATTTAAGTACGCGGATTAAAAATCGGCAAAAATACATACCATAGACAAGAGATTTTATCTATTAATGTGGACATTTGTCAAGATTTTGTGCCTTTTAATCTAGCTTTATAATGTTCAGTCCAGAGTTTTTATGTATTGTTGCCAAAAGCTGCAGATTTATTTCAGAAAAAGGAAAATCTTTTTTATGTTAGGTTAAATATATTTCATAGTCAATTTTGTTGTATTTATATTTCATATGTCGTAGTCTCTCATAACCCTCATATCAACGGTTGGCTCTTATGTTTTTGTTTTTAGCAAAATATATATGTATGTAATTCATAATTTGCTAATACTGTTTTAATTTGTTTTATCTATTTGTAAATGTTCTATGTAACCCAGCACGTGACTTATTTTCTCTCTCTCTCTCTGTTGATCGGCCCTGTTCGTTTCATTCAAGGACATTTGAACTTGATTTGGAGAACTCAGCAGCTTCATCTCGTTTACTTTAGGGTGGGAGATTGCCCCTATTTTCCTCTTTATTGTGTATTGCTTTGCCTACATACCTGATACAAAGGCCGCCGCCATTACTTCGTTAATTAACCCTTGACCCGATTAACTACCCAACATCTCGCTGTCTTACCGTCTCGCTCTAGGAGACAAATTACCACAAGAAAGGACTTCCGGTTATGTAAAGGCCCATAAAGTCCCGATTGTTTCACGAAGATTAAAAAGGAATCGAAGAATAGTATGTTTGGAATGAAGAAATTATGCAAGCAAGAAAAGAAAGAAAACTGCTCAGGAAAAAAGCCAAAAAGGATAAGAAGTTAATACAACAAGCGGCAGCAGCTAGAAATAGAGTCAAAACTCTAATAAGTAAGGCAAAAATCCAATCTTGGAAAAAAATGTGTAGCACATTAGATATCAAATCTAACTCAAGGCAAGTCTGGAAAAAGATTAATGTCTTTAGAGGTAAAAACACTAAATCACATATTCCAATTATCAACAACAGCAAAAACAAACAGGAAAAAATCGACAATTTATGCAAACAATTCTCACAAGCAAGTTCAACCAATAATTACAAAACTGCTTTTCAAGATAAGGTAAAAAATACACAACCTTGTCCGAAGGACAAAAACAAGCCAAACCTATGGTACAATAAGCCATTCACAATATCAGAACTTAACAATATTGTAAATAATAAAAAAGGAACAGCATCTGGTATTGATCAAACCAGTTACACTATGCTTAAACATCTCCCCTATAAATGCAAACAAGTATTATTAGACTTCTACAACAAGCTATGGAAAGACGGCAATTTACCAACAGACTGGAAAGAAAGTCTTATTATACCATTACACAAACAGGGAAAAGACCCTACCAAATCCGATTCATATAGACCAGTCTCTTTAACATCTAATCTATGTAAAACACTCGAAGCTATGGCAACGAAAAGATTACAACACTATTTAGAAACCAACGAATTGATCACACAAAATCAATCAGGATATAGAAAATCCTATAGCACCACTGACCATATTGTTAGATTACAACACTCTATCAGACAAGCTCAACAAAATAATAAATTCACTACAGCAGTCTTTCTAGACTTCAGTAAAGCATTTGACATGGTCTGGAAAACAGGCTTGATACAAAAAGTTAAGAAAAAGGGCATACAAGGGGAAATGTTAAACTTTATAAACGACTTTATGTCAGACAGAACATTTCGTCTAAAAACAGATGATCAAATATCAGACAACTATAATTTAGAAAATGGGACCCCACAAGGAAGTATCATATCACCAACTTTGTTCAATATTATGATAGATGATCTATTTCACAAACTACCCAAACAAGTAAACACCTCACAATTCGCTGACGACGGGGCCCTTTGGGTCAGTCACAAATACCAACATGCAGTTGCAGAAATATTACAAAAAGCCTTAATCAAAGTAAATGAATGGACCCAAAATTGGGGATTTCAATTATCCACAAGCAAAACTGTATCAATTCTCTTTCGGCCAACACCCAGAGCCGACTGCAGACCACTGAAATTATACATTAATGATGAACCATTAAACCAAGTTAAGTATGTCAAATTTTTAGGTATAATCTTTGATGAATATCTATCATGGAATCAACATATTGTTGAACTGTCACATAGATGCAAAAAAGATACGAATGCTTTCTCACACCACGTGGGGCAGCAGCAAGGAAATGTTACTCTTACTATATAAATCTCTGATTAAATCCAAACTGCACTATGGAGCAGAAGCTTGGTGCGACACTAGTCAAACCAACATACAAAAGCTAAAAACCATGCAAAATCAAGCTTACAGATATATATCAGGATGCCTAAGTGGCACATCAATGGAGCTAGTCAGACATGAACTAGGTGAACTCCCGCTAGAAAAAGAATGGGAAGATAATATTACCAACTATATTGTTAGATCAAAACATAAGCCATGTTTACAAAATATTATCACTCTTAAGAAACCAATAATGACAAAAAGAGTAAAAAAAATACCAACACCATTTGGTGTTACCATGAAAAATCATATAGACAAATATGACCTTGATACAATAGACGTTATATCTGACCCATATACCAAGCATATCTTAAAACCTCCAGACATCCCCGATATCCAAGTTGATATCAAATTGAAAGACCTCATAGACAAAACTAATCCCAAACCTAGTGACCTCAGTAACACTCAAGTCTATATAGAACAAAACTACAATCAAACTGAATACATTCAAATCTTTACTGACGGGTCTAAAGATGAAAAAGGAAGAGTAGGCTCTGGGATAGCCTTCACTCACACAGGTGATGAAGATATATCCCTTAAACTACCAGACAAAACCTCTATCTTCACAGCTGAACTTGTAGCTATTCGACAAGCACTCGTTATCACTAAAGGCTACAAACACAAAAATATAGCTATATTTACAGATTCACTCAGCTCACTGCAAGCTATACAAAACAAAACGGAAAAAAATAGTCATGTACTTCTACATCAAATTTACCAGGGGTATAATTATCTAACTCAGGATAACAACAATGTTAGATTTATATGGGTGCCTTCCCACATAGGCCTAACAGGCAATGAAAGAGCCGACCGAGCAGCAAAAGCAGGTCTAACCCACAGCAATAATGTCAACATACCATTTACTAAAAACGAAATTAAGAGCATTGTAAAATCAATTACAACGGATGAATACAACAAAACCTTTAAAGGCAACTGGGGACATACCCAGTACTATCAAGTACAACCTACAAAACTTACAAAAGCTAAAAACTTCCACAACTTTAGAAGGGTTGATGTAGCCATAACTAGACTCAGGCTCAACAATGTTTGCAACGGGGTTTATCTCCACAAAATAGGGAAAGCACCAAATAATCTATGTAATCAATGTAATGTCGAAGACACCATAAATCACATTCTGTTTCAATGTGATAAATACAAAAAACACAGGGGACAACTCCTTGAAAATGTAAGCGCTAACAACCCACAAGAACTGTTAGCCAATGCTAAAAATTACCAGTACCTTTCAGTATTCCTACTACAAACCAAATTGTATAAAACATTATAATTAATAACCACCTAGCCTTACACCCAAACTCTTAACCATTACCTACCCCTCATCCCCTCCCCAATTTAAGGGTCACTAAACCCTAACAACCACCCCACGGGTAAAACTCCCAGAAGGACCCTACGCAAGCGAGACTGATCTCTTAAACCTCCTTCTTCTGGTAAGTGTTGTTCATGGTGACCCACGACCAGAGCTGGTTGGTGAGATGGGTTCACGATATACATTACCTCGGGACCACTCGCGCAAGCCTATACAAACAGGCGCGTAGGCTACCAACGGGAGATTTCCACCCAACACCTAAAATAATATTTACCACTCCCATATTTGGGATAACTGGTAGGACTTGGGCACAGGGCAAAATGGTTAAAACTTTTCACTTAAAGTGCACGGTGTGGCTACCCCCGGCACTTCACTAAATTATAACTGGTAATTTTCCCAGTAGCAAACCTCAAAACCCTCACTGCCTGCTTCTTAATCGGGTTCAGTGGGGAGGACAGGTATTGTACCTTAAGTGTATGGTTAGACTACCCCCTGCACTTTACATAGGTACAATACCAGTCAGACGACCTTCAAGAAAGAAAAAACGCACATTGCGAAGATAACAACGCTGGAAACAACAGCAAATAACAGACTAAGTATATCAAACCAAAAAGATAAGTATTACTCCATTCACTCAATTATCAATAAATTTAGATATAAAACATTACTAATTACAAATAAATATAAATACAATTCAAACACAATTATTCAAATACAATTTTATCTTATCACAATTAAAAATACCATCTCAAATACTATATTAAACCTTTTTACTTCAATATAATTTCCCATACATAATATATTCTTTCTATCTCTTTCAGGTACCACGCCATTTCACAGCACTATTTATTTACTGACTATTCATAAAATCAGCCCCCCCCCCCCCCTCACTCTATTCCAAATTCTAAATTAATTTTAACCACTTTAGAACTTTTATTAATTTTATTTGGGTGCCTAAGACCTATTCTAAATTTCATGCCCCTTTTTTTGGAAATAACTCAGGCTTAGACCCAACGTCGGCGACATCACCGTATGGTGAAGAAGACGTTAAACCCCAATCCAACAACAGTATGTTTTAACGTGTGATGTGTCATTTTGCTGCACTGATTTAATTGGGGGAGGGAAAGGAGAACACTGTTAAACATCAATTATTCAGTGTCGCCTACAGCTCGGCTGTACAATCTGAACGCACATACATCTGTAGATTCAAAGTCGGAAACATCATTCCTATTCAGCGATCAAAGCGGTATATCACATACCCATTTCATATCAACGCCGGTGACCGGATTGGTGGTATTTATTGTCTGATATTGCTAAAGAGGTTATGTAATGTATTTTTCCCAGGAATGATAGATCGTTATTGCCAGTACCGTTATCTATGGGAATGAGCGGTTTTAGAGCGTAGCCGAAATTACCAGGCGAACACTTTGAAAACTCATTAGAGCGTGACCAGGCCTGTCGCCACTTGCGTATCTACCATAATGTCCGGAGATAAACCCCATTAAAACCTAAACCATTTATGTGTTAAATTCTGATTTATAAAAATGGCAGAAGCAGGTACATTAACATCTAAGAAATACGCTAAACTCGAACTTTATAAAACGGTGAGTCAATTTTGTTTGCGGATTCGCTTTGATGGATGTGACTGTACCATTATGCGGAATGTGATGATCCCAAATATAACATTGGTGCATTTTCAATACGAATCGAAACCTTATATATCATAAATATATCAATCACTGGTAACAATAATGTATGTTTAATTATTCTATTCTTGACATGTGTTGTAAAAATACGGATATTGATCATAACTTACTATAGATTATTCACTGTGGTGTCTATATTTTTCATAAAAATAAAGATATCATAATAAATAACATTTAACCGTCCACACTTTTCCTTTCCATTCATATCACCATGGTACAATTATCCACTGTCTAATGGCTCTTTAGAATAAATCTTTATTTTGCAGTAAACTCACAAAAATGTAACATTATTTAGGTATTCTTTTTTAGAAAATATTCGGTTTGGTCACTGAAAATATAAACAATTTGTTATTTGTCACCGTCAAAAAAAACAGTCAGTGTATGTTATGTAAGATTCAGCAAACAACAGACCATCAGATTATCACTTTAAACAGACAAGTCTAGCCACAACGGTGCCAATATAACAATGAAATTTTATCAAGATGAAGCCTTGTTGCGTCATTTATAGGGTTTTGAAATATACAATGCGACATGTTTATACAATTAAAAATTAGCTTGAATAAACTATTATTGAGCCGTCGGATATCTATGCTTTCGGAATAAATAAAACTTGAATGTATTTTGTAACTATTTGTATGTAAAATGAACGATGAAAAGGGTGTCATTACACGTTGAAACTACTCCCCTTCACCTACGTCATAGAAGGTAGATACGCTCGTGACACGCTTCAGTGACCACAGATTCTGTTCGCCGCGGCTAATTAGGCAGTGTATTTGAAAAGCTGTATTTAGGCAGGTTACCGTCGTTCTTTCGAAAATTCAAAGTTGAATATAATTCAAATTGCAAGCCCCTTTTCATGAATCCCCAAAGTGGCTATAGACCATTTTAGTCCTCCTTAACGATAAGAACTGACGAGGGATACACATTCCTAATCACTGATGAAAGTGGTATATCACATGATCACTCTATGTTACCGCCGGTGACCAGTTTGTCGGTATGTATTGAGTGACAATGGCGTCATCACTGTGTCTTGTATGTTGTGTCATATATTTAGACTGCTACAATAAAAAATAATGTCTTTTAACCTCAGGTGATCATTCATTGATATACTTTTTAAAAAGGATGAGTTAGTGTCAGGATTAATTGTGCAAACACTAAACGACGACAGTTTCTGGTACTGGGCAAAAAGGTTTTACTGAACACTTCTCATATTTGATAAAACCTAAATCAAGAATGTCATCTATGATGTTGAAAGAGATTATCATAATACGTTAGACATATATGATAGTAAGAAAATGACATTAACGACTTATCTTATAATTATTCTATTTTTTTGCATTAAATTACAAACTATCCACTGAAAAAAAGATATAAATAATGTAATAATGATTTTTGATATCAAAATGCAAGAGTCTGATATCTAATAATTCCTAAATTTGATGATAATGATGTTTCTGAATAACATGAACCCGTAATGTAGCATAGCGACACAAACAGTGGTATATTAAAATGCAGTTATTGAAACAGTGTCAATTGTTCAATAGCAGCATTTACAGGAAATTAATACAGCCACATGTTAATTCATGACATATTTACATTCAATCATTTCTTATGTTTTCCCGAAATGTTCACTAGAATTACAACCAATCCCGATGGGATGTAACTACGAGACGAGTGACACATGAATAAACTCGTCGGTCTGTCTCTTCTAAGTAAATCCTGATTCACCGAGGGAGCTAGCTAATCACCGAGACATACACATGTACACCTGTTGTATGTACACGATGTCAGACAAACAGACAGACAGAATATTTGCGTCTCACTTGTTTACACAACCAATCTATCAGCACGAATAATTAAAACCTACAGTCGTTTTTTAGATTGTTATATTATTGTGCCAACACCCCAATCTCCCGGAAACACTAAGTCTTCATCTCGAAAATGAAAGGAAACTCTTTTGAAAGTTCTAATAACCACAAACATATTTTTTCTATTTCTTTGGAATATATGAAAGTCTGATTACAATATTGTATAGTGCGTCAAAGGTCGCTACTCAAATATGTTCAGTTAGTCGCGTACTGTTTCGTCGAATTTATAGTTTTAGGATAGAAAAATCCATTCGACGGATCGGTACTGTAGCCTACTTCATTTATTAACTTAGATTCTCCCAGTGTCTCTTGCTCGTCAAACTTCGAATGATCGTCACAAAATCACCCAAGCGTTATTCGACGGATAGGTACAGAATCAGTTTTGAAAATTCAAAGGATCAGGCTGTAATTGTTCAGTTTGGTAATGGAAGCCACTTTTGATGGGTCGCTTAGACTTGTCTGGCCACAAACCAGTGAATGCATGACTACACACGCCCCCTTTTTGTGACCGGGCGTCATTAACAGAATCAGCCTCGTTATCTATACATCTATCGTAACAATACCACAGAAAAAAACCCAATAAATAACGATTTTCAGAAAATGATTCCACTCAGTTAGATAAATCATTTGACGATGTAACACTACTAAGCATTTGGTGTAAAAGGGATATCAATGGTAATTAAACAATTATTTAGGCGGTATATCAGTTGAATTAATGATGCATTACTTTCTATGTTTATTGTGTCACAACCGCGCAAGTTTTATGGCCCCTAACCCAGGTGGGTTTTTCACAGCCGATAATTACGCTGTCTTATTGAAAGGCCAATTAAAGGTGTTTATTTGACAAATAAAAAAAAATCAAGTTCCTTTTTTATTTTTTGAAAAATCGAAAAGTGGTAAAGTCGAGGTTAATGGATGTTTAACTTAACGATTGACATGTAAAGTTCATTTACGGTAATTAATATGCTCACATGGCAATTTAAAGCACGATTTTCTTACTGAAATAAAGGGATCTTACGAAAAGATAAATACGTGTTAACAATGGCTAAATAAATAGAGATTATTACCCGAGGAAGTGTGTCATATGACTTTTACGAAACGAGTGTGAATTTTTGTAATACCGAGCGAGAGCGAGGGTTATACACAAATTTGCACGAGTTTCGTAAAAGTCATATGACACACTTCCGAGGTTAATAATTTCTTTATTTCCGATTCTATTCCATTTTATCATCTTAAAAATATCCAAGAAACGGGCCGCTTCCGTTGCGACGGCCGACTACGATGACGTCACAAACAATGGTGTTATGACGTCCCAGGGGAAAAAATACGGGAACTCGCTCTACAACAATCGTTGCTAGGAAAAATTGATATGTGCACTAGTGCTCATATTGAAAATACGTCACCACTTATTTCCAACCGTATGGGTAATAATACTTTGTATCAATAAAAATAGTTCTAAAACGAATGCACAATGTTCGGTTACGTCATGTGAGCCGATTTCCCTTCGAGCGGCCACATTGTATTCCATAATGTTCACACATTAAAATGGCCGCTCGAATGTTCAAGTTCAAGGGATCTGACTGATATGGCGAAACACAGTGTGTTATAAACATCCAACAAGCAGGTTATAACTTTGGTATAACTACTTGGCCACTAATTCATCAAACCGTTTAGACACCTTTGTGGCACCATTTTGACACAGAATGAGGCACCATTTTGACAATAAAAATGATCGACACACACAAATATTCCAGTGCACATATTGTATTATGTATATGTATTATGTGTTATGATAGTGTGAGACAAGAAGGATTGCTAGCGTATCTCATTCCTACAGTTTAGTATCTAATTCAACGCCGCTTCAATTAATATTTCTCAAATCTGGATGAAAATCAAATATCAAACACAATGAATATACTGTATAATTTTCTGCCATATATTTTATGTAGCGTATGAAACTTTATGTTGTTCTGTTAGTGAACGTCACCCATTTTTATTTTTGCAAATATATCTTCGAACCGCCTTAGCATAACTTGTTGGCCAAACCGATTCATTTATCTTTAATGAAATGAATATGTTTAAACCAAATCAATGAAATCAAAAATGAAAAGAACAATATAATGTGTTTAAAACATCAAATCAGTGAATACATTATGAAAAGTGTCATGTTGTTGGGTATGCCAAATGAGGAAGAGGGCTGCAGCTCTAAATTAAATTTTTGTCGAAGATACGTTTTGGCAGTGGTTCAAACCAAGTATCGATTGTAATATTGTAATGATTAGTACCAGGATCAGCACCTACATATAATCGACCGAAATATTTGTAATAACTTGAGGGAATTGGATACCAACTCAAAGGTGTATACACGTGAACTGAATGTAATTGAAAAATTAGTTCATTGTCCAATGTTATCTGAAAACCAGTATAGTATGACTAAATATTGGTGTAAGCTTTTCGTGTGTGATTATGATATTTTACGTATTTGTTATGAGTATCTGTAAAAGGAGTTGAAAATTTAACCTGTTCAGATTCCCACGTTTCAGGTTAAACGTATACTGTTATTGTCATTAATTTCATTTAAGTATGATTATAGATTGAATAGATTATTCATCAGTGTTAAAACAATAGGCTTTCTTATAAACAGTTAAATATGGGGTCTCTGAAAAACCAAATGATTATTACCATATCACCCAGTTAAATATCTTGCTCATTGCGTAATAATACTTATGTTTAATGTTCACTGTAATATTATTCACGCAAATCTATTACATATCATTACATGAAATATGTATAGAAAAACTACACTTTGTCTACTCGACAGTTCTTATTATCAGTAGAAACTGAAAATATAATGAAATAAATATTGCTCATCTCAAATAACCAATGTGAACAGATGAAATTGTAGACGAATTATTCTTTATATTAAAGTGGCAGTAGCACGTTCTTTCTTGAAGAAAAACAATATAAATTTGTCACTGATAATTTAATGTTAATGATTAATGTATTATGTTGATAATGTCAAAAATCGTATTACACAATCATCCATTGTAAGAAAATAAATTATAAAGTTTCACATAAAGACCATTGGCGGTCATTTTTGTATGAACAACTTTAACTCATTTTGTGTAAGAAAACAAGAATCCAATGACTGAACTTTACAAAATATATTTAATTCATTACTGCTTCATTCAGTTAAAATATTTGTCTTTCAAGTGGAATCATTTATTTTCATTTTCCTGATATCAGCTTATATTCCTCCAAAAAACGTACTACTGTCCCTTTAAAATATCCTTTATATGTTAATTCCAGAATACGATTTGTCAAACCTTACGCAAGTTTTTAAATACTACAATGTTTATTAAAATCACGCCTCACAACACATAACCTAGTCTTATTCAATTCGAATTGAGTAAAAGAAAATTATTTGTATTGATTACTGATAATCACTTCTGGCCGTAACAAGTGAAACGGTGATACCGATGTTGCATATAACTACTACATGTTTAGTGTTTACAATTAACATGTTTTATTTGGTCATAAAACATATGCCTTTTCCATACATATGTAAATCAAGCATAACATTGTTTTTGCGTTTTCAAATTGTAACTGGCGACAAACATATCTGTACAAATTCACTGTCCTCTTTATATCAACTGATGGGCTTTATAGATCAAATTTTCCTTCTTTCAATGATTCTGAATTGACCACGGTCAAACGCGATCAGAATGCAATCCGATCGCGGTCAACCGCGGTCCGACTGCATTCTGATCGCGGTCAACTGCAATCAGATTGCAGTTTGATCGCGGTCAACCGCGGTCTGACTGCAATCTGATCTCGGTCAACCGCGGTCCGACTGCAGTTTGATCGCGGTCAACTGCAATCAGATTGCAGTTTGATCGCGGTAGGTACCGGTAAAGATATCTGCAACCGTCTGTACAACTGTTTTAAGAATATGCCTCAAATGGCAGCATATTATGGTATTGTGCATTCAAGCAGGTCTACCTGTTGTGAGCTTTTGAAGCCGAACCAAACTTTTAGATGTCTGGATTTATCAAATCTGTTGCAGTATGGTCAATGTAACATTAGGTCCAATAATTTGATTTATTAGGAAAACTTAATAGTGAAAGTCTTCTTACTTAAATTCAACAAGTATATATCATAATAGAAAAGAATTACAATGAAGTGAATCAAATCAAGTTTCTCCATCACTGACCAGATTACATTATCATCAACAAACATGAATCAAACAGAACGTAACAGGAACACAATCTTATTGTTATATAAAGTTATATATTATGTAACTATCAGTTGATTGTCAATGATATACACATAGTTTGTTTTTCAATGTTTAAGTTGAAATATAAAGGAAAGGGAATCTAAAATTTTAAAATTGTATTAGCAGTTTCTTTGTTCCTGACATGAGAAAATATGAAAGAGGGACACGAAGGAATTAATGCTTGGTGTTCTATTTGGAGCTCAAAATTAACATATACTTAAATCACTCGTCCATACAGACGTGCAGGTGCATTTCTATCTAAGTTTTATTTAAGTCCATTTAAACCGGTCTTGTTTTGTTGAAAACGTATCTCAACTGTTTCTACATCAAAATGTGTGTTATCACAGGCTGTTGTACTTTTTGTTTCGTGACATGAGGAGTCGTATCTTTTGCAAAATAGTGAGATCATATGAGTTTGAATTAGTAAGCAACTTTCATAAATAGAGATTATTACCTGAGGAAGTGTGTCATATGACTTTTAAGAAACGAGTGTTAAATTTTTGTATTACCCGAACGATAGCGATGGTTATACACAAATTTGCACAAGTTTCGTAAAAGTCATATGACACACTTCCTCGGATAATAATTTCTTTATTACCGATTCTTTCAATTTACAATCTTAGAAATATCCAAGAAACAGGCTGCTTCCCTTGCGACGGCCAGCTACAGTGACGTCACAAACAATGGTGTTATGACGTCACAGGCGCTACAACAATCGTTGCTAGGCAAAAGTGATATGTGCACTAGTGCTCATATCGAAAATATGTCACCACTTATTTTCAACCGTATGGCTAATAAGTATGTATCTTACATTAACGTGACAGGGGAAAATGTGATTGGATTAAGGATGTATTGGAATCTACAATGAAATATAGTTTGTCAGGTGTCCAGACCTTACTGAAAAAATGATAGTTTTCCTAATGAGACAGTCAGCAAGCTAAGGAAGGCCTTTAATTCCTTGCCTGAAGCCAAATACACTAACAGCACTTTCTGCCTTCTTCATTGCAGTTGAATATATACTTTCTTATGTGATTGGTGTTCATGGTTCTGGTTAATGAAGTATAAGTACACTTACAGTTTCGAAGAGTACATGTTTTCCAAATGATAGCTAGCTCGCTTGGTTCACACGAGTTTACATGCAGTTTTGACATCGTTCATTTTCCAATGCAAACACACAAACTTACATTCAACTATCAATTGAATCACATTTTGTTCATTTTAGTTCATGAAATTGGTTTATTCATTACAGTCCCGAAGCTTCATTTATGTTCACGAAAACCAGGATAACTTAAGGAGAGAACGGCGAATCTATAATACAACAATATCATTATTCATTAAAACTACATGACAGTAAATAATTGTTCATAAGATAATTATAAATGATAAGTCTTTCACTGAGAGCATTTAAAGTTTCAGAGCGAAAAACAGAATTGTCCTGAATTCAAATGATTTATTCTCTGATATATTACTTCTGCAAATACCTCGATATACCTGTATTTGTTGCTAGGACTGTTAATCATATATATTCAACCACAATCACTGAGTGCAATGAGTGCAGCCTTCAAAAACAAGTCATAAACTCCTAAACGCTGATATTACACAAAAGACTCTGTCCCATCTCGTCTCTTTGATCAAGTATAAAATTTATAGTGTTGTAGACTTCTTCTAGACTCTTTTTATGAGGTAACTATATAAGCAATGTACCCAAATCGAACTATATTATCAGTTTTAATCTAATGCTCACTTTATCAAAGTTGATACCAAGACAATTCCAGTTCGTTTTTAGTGACAAGTATAGTAAACAAAACTGAATAATAAGTGGTTATCCATTTGATAAATTGTATTATTGTTCCTGAACTGAATCGATCGTAAAATTAGGATAGGGTACTTCCCTCTAACTCTAAGGAATGAATATGAGAGCAAAACACCTAGCTCAAAAGTTGCACTTCAATCCATCACAGTGAACCTGGCATATTGAGGTATACTGAGGTATAAATTGTTAACCATTTGATCAATTATGTTATTATTCCTAATCTTAATTGATCGTGGAATCGTGTCCAGGACATAACTAACTGATTTACATTTTGATTAAAAAGGACCCTAATTTGGCCCTTTTGTTGTTTCCTGTTTTGGAAAACAATGAAAATGAAATTTCAAATTTGAAACAACCATCTTATGTAGTAGCATGAATTATGTTTTTGTTAACAAGGTTTTTATTTTTTCTTAACTAATCTTATTCATAACAGTATTAAATCATTTGGTGAGAACAGAATTTAGAATTTTAAAAAAAAATAAATGTTTATTTACAACAAACATTGCTTTCGAAACTTACCTTATCCTCAAACTGTAAACATTTGGTTGAATCTTGCAAAATTGAACCTTTATTTACCACGCACATTCCCTCATTGTTTAAAATCACATTTTGATATACTAAATTATTGAACTGTGAGCCATTGATGTTTGAATATTGAAAAAGAAATCTAGTGTACTCTGTTTTTCTTCCGTGCTTTTGTAAGTTATGCATGACACAGTTTTGACATAATGTTTGTAACCATCATTTTACCTTTTTAGTTGACTAATGTCGGAGCAAGTAATAGGAATAACAGATTTATGTACTGTTTACTTTGTCAGAAAAGTTGCAGAAACATAAAGATTGAAAATTACAATCTTTCAAATCGCCTCTCGTTTGATCAAGACATATAATATAAACAAACATTCATTGAAATTATACTACCTTTTATCAAATAAACTGCTGAAGATTTAATATAAACATTAAACATAATGCAGGGAATGCATATTTAGTTATGAAAGCTGTCTATGTAAAACAATTTCACCATCAAATAAAAAGAAATCGTTCCAGTAACCAAAAATGAATAAGAAAAACATCAGAGGGTAAAATATTTTCAAGCAAACATTTCCAAAACTTATATGCATTGTGATGAATTACGATAAACTTCATAATATGAGACCAACATTTCAATGGTTCATGTAAGCTGACTGTTGTGATAGACACTGAAATTGGCCGCCGTACATAGGGGCTGAAGTTTCGCTTCATGTATAAGTAAAAATAGATTATAGAAGATCAAGTCGACCACTGATTTAATCAATGAACTGAAATAGATAGAGAATAAAATAATTTTGTCAGTAGTCCAGACAGACATGTTTGTGCATTTTTAAAGTCTCTAACTGAGTCAATCTGCTCCAGACATGTGCATCAAGTCTGTAGCTCAACTCTGAACATGTTTAATTACATCATACATATTCTGATCACCTTGAAGAGTGAAATTCCTTGACATTGTACCCGAAGTGAAATGTTCACGATTTCAGTGAACGATAAACGACATTGCAATTAAGATTTGTAATTAAAGGTTATATCGGTCATCTACCAGTAACCATCTCCTGAGCCATTTGTTCTTTTCTGAAGAATAACTAAGAAAGTAAATCAGGTCCTCTTCAAATAAGCCGATTTCTAAATTATATATTATATATTTGTTTTCTTCACTGCATTGCATTGAGTCTAAGACAATATAAGCTGGGAAAAGGCTTCGATTTTAATGAATCACATATTTGATAGACACTCTCATATAGTCTTCGAAGGATGGAAGCAAATATTTCGTATTGATATGTAGGAGATTTAATGGGCTTGTATTTACATACATCAAATAGCATCACTTTATATTAATTCGTCCCGTTGAAATAAAAAAACCGATTTATTAATGGTCACATCATATGGTGTTAAGAGTGAAATTTGCCAATAACTAATTACAAGTTTCAAAGCTTTAAAGAGAATCAATAAAAATTATAAGACAATTACAGGGTGTCACTTAAGTATTCTGAAAAGTGAAGAGAAAACTAAACTTGCATATCTAAGATATTATATTCAATGAAAAAAATATATATCGTTAATCTGTTTGAAACATGTATGTATACGTTTACCGGATATTATATGAATATTCTGATGAATATTCTACCAAGTAACTTGCATCTTGTAAAGTTTCACTGTCTACCTCAATTAATCTAAGAAAGTATCATAAAGTCTTTAAAGGGGCAGTAGCACGTTTTTATGGGGAATATAAGGTGATGTCAGGAAAAGGAAAATAAATGGTTCCGATTGAAAGACCATGTATTCAAACTAAATGAAGCAGTAATAAATCAAATATATGATGTAAAGTTCAGCCATGTCATTCCTTTTTCTTACACAAAATGATTAAAGGTGTTCACCCAAAAATGGCCGCCAATGGATTTCAAATAAATCTTTATAAATCGTTCTCCTACTATGGATGATTGGTTTGCGTAAAGAGATTTATGACACTATCAAAATAATACATTTAGCATTATTGTCCAATTATCAGTAACAAAAGTAAAATATAAAATTGTCAAGAAACGTGCTACCGCCCCTTTAAAATGTACAGTA
This sequence comes from Steromphala cineraria, assembly GCA_916613615.1. NCBI lineage: Eukaryota > Metazoa > Mollusca > Gastropoda > Trochida > Trochidae > Steromphala > Steromphala cineraria. The sequence continues at coordinate 14,286,587 of OU744729.1, forward strand.
TTTTGTCATGATTTCTTATCTTTTTACATTTACATGATACAAAGTTAAACAGTTTGTAAAATATATATCAACATTTTAAGCTGTCGCATTATCAATGTCAAACGTGATTGTAGTTTACATGTCCCATCTTATATTATCTGTTAGATTAAAGAGAAACCCCTGGTTTAACTAGTGATCCAATGTGGTTTGAGGAACTTTACAGTTAGGGTGACGTCTTCTTGGTTAGATTATAGGTCATTTCCTGTACTTGAATCTCTTTTTATTATCTATATCAATCTCAATGTCACTTATCAAAATTGATTGACATTTCGTAGAAGCTCGAGTTGCTAATATGATCATTAGAGCACAGCTCTTTCAGACATCTCCTCAATCCATAGAGGTCATACCATACACAAATCTGGACTCAGTCAAAATTCTGTCAAAAGTAGGCGAGAGAACTTTGCAATTAGGCATTGGAACATTCAAAGATATTCATTAAAATGTCAATTAAGTTCTGAGGTTTTAGCTGAACAAAATGCTTTTGACTTGCTGACTGACGACTCTGACATTGGAGTGAGAAATGCTTGACAAGGTGACTACCAATTTTACATACGTTCTCTATTTCAACAATCATTTGATTTGAAACACCGAAACTGAAAACATCCTCAGTTAAGGTTGCTGGTGAGGTTCATATGAAGGAAGAACACGTTTAGCATCTCCATAAGACCATGATTTATGATTTTCTCGGTGCAACAATATCACAATCACCGGCAACATATTTTGGTTATGTTGTGATCGAATCGCAATTTTGATTTTAACATATAATCGTAAATTTGTAATTTGCCTTTTCACACATATATAAGAGAATTTAAAATCATTTCCATAAATCATTTCTATCATAGATGTACAACAGTCTGAAATATGTACAACTTTCATGTAAATGTATATTCATCTTAGAGGCATATATCCTATGTGCGGTGTATGTATTCATATATATCGGTCAACATAAATATCGGTCACAAAAATATCATCTAATCTTGCTAAACGCACATCTAAATAATAATTTACAGTCGACAATCTGATCATCTTTCGCTTATTGATGACAATTCACTGAGATCGCTGACAATCCTTATTAGCAGAACAAATATAAATATGTATTCCTTAGGCAGAATTAATCTTTTTACATGGTAGCAATGATGAAAATAGTTTTTTCTGAGATCTGAAATAAGTCGGTCGCTAATTTCATCATATATTTGAATGTGTTTCTTATATTCATTGATTTTGTTATACTCATTTGTCCCTATCCTAGTAGCCATTATTGAATAATTACGAAAAGAACTTCCAAATATATTCTGATGATATCAAGATATGACGTGGAAAATTAGTACAGATAACCTATTTCGTCACGCCCTATTTTCAAACTGAAATGAGGTCCTCTGGGAATGTTAAGAAAAATAACAGAAAGTGATCACTGATTTGATTACAAAAGCTTATTCATTGAGTACTAATTGTATTTAAATGAAAAATACCTTATGGACAATGAATGACAATATGAGGAAAACAGGTAGTGTCCATGGAGAGGAATTGGACACTGATATTAGGAAATTATTAATTTTGAGCAAAATTCTTAATACGAAGTTGAAAATAATAAACACACAAACATGTTTTATCATGCAATATAAAAGGCCGGTCAGACATTAAAAAAATGTAGGAATTATTCCTTATCTTAAAATGTTTATCAAATTTGAGATTTGTTGACTTCACAAAAGTCAATAGTAACCAGATCAGTTCATTTGGTATTTTTACGGATATAGCTCTGTAGCTCATCAGGCTTTGCACACTTTATAATTTTAAAGGGACAAAAATGTCTGTGAATTCCTTACTAAAGGTTTGAAATTGAATGAAATATAAGTCAAAACAGCCTATAAGTCTAAATACAGGATTTCAGCTCTCTAGGCAGTTCGCCCCTAGTGATATTTTAATAGTGTGGCTCTAAGTAGTGTCCGCAGGGTCACACAATATATAAAATGTAACAACCATTATTTAAAGAGTTTGTACACAAGACTTAAGATTGACAATGTTCCAAAATCTACAGTTAATCATCCAATTTTTAATAAAGAATCTCTGTTTTTCTATTTCAATCTCTATTTTGAAACTGTACACAAGGATTGAATCCTTTTTCAAGCAGTTATTGAGAGAATAAGTCGAAACAGGTGAACGTTACCAAACAGAGGACCATTGCATGGAAGGAGGGGCGTTTGTAGGCATAGCGAGATCAGCTAGATCTGCTGATAATTTGACAAATTCATAACATTGCGAACTTAAAACTCCATACTGCTTTTACTAGTGAGTCAGTTAGTAAAATGTTATCATTTTTTAAAGAATGACGATAATCACAACAAGCAACAATTAATGATATTTCATATTATTTCGTTTATGATATAACAATTTGTTTGCAGTCATCTTCTTTCTTATTATAACCATCTTAGTTTGCTGTGAAAAAGGGGCCTTCTTATTCTTTGCGACTATAATTTTTTTGTCCAGTCCTTTTGCAAGAATTTTACGTTTGGAATAAAATTTTCTTGTGCGCAAAGTATATCAATTCAATTCAAAATTACTCTTTCCTGCGAAACGCCATTTGTTATTGCTATGTCTGCTAAAATTTGATATGACTGACGCAATGACGGTAGCAGTGACTTTTATTTGTTGAGGAATCAAAGCTATGACAACCTTGTTAAAAGTTGACAATTTTCAAAGCTTGACACGTTTATGACGTCAGATACCTTTTGAAATGATTCCTTGACCACACGATGTAATGTAATGATCCGTTCACGCAAATCAAGGGACGAATTCGATCACGAATTGTTCAGAAGAAAGGTTCATTGGATGGAACAGAGAAAACAAAGACATGGTTATCAGTGGATATTTTCATGTAAGTAGTTTTAAAACAGACCGTAAATTCTAGGGAACTTACCTTATATATGATTCTCATATTTATTTCACTTATTTCACCAACAAGTTTGACATGTAGTTTCTAATTGCAGTGTAACAATCTCTAATAATAACAACATCAGAGTATCATATCCTTCAGTTTACGTAATTGAATCCATCATTGAAGTCTTAAAACTTCATTGATTGAAAGTGTATCCAACGTACCTGTAAATGAGAATGAGAGAGGTATTGTCTTGCGCCGTTTGGGTAGTGTTTCAGCCATTAGCCTTGTCTGTTAATGGCAAAGGATGAAACTAGAAAGTACAATCTCATTATCAAAACATTAATTAATTTTCTAGGCTTAATTGCATATTTTGGTTGCAACTTTATATATAAATGACAACCCACACATGCAAATTAGGCTAGAAAACGAATCAATGATTACTATTGCTACAAAAAAGTGACTGACAATTAGCATTTATCAGATAGATGCATAACGGGTTTCCGATTGGAAATATCCAAAACTGTTAACCAAGAATAAAGCTTGTAAAATGGCTTATGTCATGTATAAGGGAGAGATAGTTTTTCAGTTTTAGAATGTCATACCTCACATTCTAAAGATCCACATGATAGTGTTCGATCAGATACACAATTGAATTAACTAAAACAGAGTTTATCAGCATATTCGATTAATAATACATATATCTTTGAGATAGATATTTATAAGTTGTGGTAAATCTGGAAGGCAATGAGTGCAGTCTTGACCAGGAAAGCCCGCTCCTTAACACTGGTACTAATAAGAGAAACTACTTTCCCTTCTTGTCTTTTAATGTGGTCAGGTACAACTTTATAGTCTCATCGACGTCTCCTAGACTAGTTTATGAGGTCACTACCTGAAAAATGGACTCAAATCCCTACTTAATTACTACATTCAATCTCATGCTCACTTCACCAAAATTGATTCCAAGACAATTCCCAATAGTTTTTGCGAGAAAGATATGTCGTTCTTACAGTGAATACGACTATGTGAATTGATTTCTGTAAGATCAATGAAACTATTGTCTAAATCAGTCGATCATCTATTACCATAGGTAATACGTCACTAATAAATAGAATGATTAAGCAAGTAAATTCGTTTGAAACTCAGCGACATCCAGTGATGTTCAGTGTATTAACACCATTGAGCTCATGGTCACAGCTACACAGGCTGGTAAGTTCGTTAAAACGTCGATTTACCCTGATTGTAGATGCTAAGGATCTCTTGGTTATTAACCTCAAACGGACGGTCACACTAATAGTGTAGAAATCCTTGTGTTTTGTATTTAAATTTCAAATTTTCAAGATTTCTTTACATACTGATTACATGCTACTATAACACTAACTGAAAACAGTATTCTGAAATTATTAACTTGGTTTCCCTTTGAATAAAACAATACTATTTCGATGATGAATAATGTTCTGACTACCAATCATATTACTCGAATGATGTGTGCACAAAATGGCTTTCAGCAGGTGGTACAATGGCAGTATCAGTAGTAACATCATCATCATCATTGAAAAAGCAATTTTAGAAAAGAAATCGAAACATCAGTTGAGCATTGTTGTTTATTCAGATGTATTAATTTACCTTATGGTTTATGTTATTGCAATCATTACACTCATGACACATATGTTCAAAATAAAAAAGTGGTAACGAAAAACTCACAGTTGTAATTAGTTTCTTAAAATTCGGAAGTGTTTCATAATTTATTGTGGATTGCCTTGAATATCCATTCATATATTCAACCTTGATACGTCTAGTAGCTCCACGATTTTATTATTGAACCGAAAATAGATGTCAATTACAGAACTTTTTTTCGGTAGTTGAGGGAGACATGTGGGCGCATTTTTATAGTCTATCACTGAGAGCATCTAGTGCCAGACTGTTGATCCGGTCTCTGCTCGAACTCCTGAACATCTTTTATCACAGCTTGCGATATTCTGATCACTTTGAAGAAAAGGATTCACTGTCACTGTACCAACAGTGCAAGTTTAAGATCTTGGTAAATGGCATACCGGAATGACATCACGGTTCACATTTTAATCAATGTCCACTCCTTCAGTATTAATCTACAGCCTTGAGTCTAAATTGTGCCGACTTAGTCGAAAAATATTCAAGAAGTAGGACTTTGTGAAGTTGAAAACGCATTTTCTAACAGAAATGTTAAGACAATTTTGATGAATCACGTTTTTCCCTAACACTTAAAATAGTCTGAATGATGTAAGCAAATACTTCTTGATTTTTAGGACATTGCCCTTTCCGATAAATATATAAATTCTTTAACATTCATGATTTTGTATAGTTTTATTTACATCCATTCGTTTACATTACTTCATTAATGCTGTTTGAATAATATCAAGTGATTCACAGTCAAGATATGGTTAAAATATGATTTTCAAAAATTTAATATCTGTCAAGAAGATAAAGAACAAAAATATAATTGTCGTAATTTAATGAACAATCATATATCAAATTCTGCTTAAACTCGACAGATAAGATGGAAAGAATTCACATGATTGAATCAGTTTATAAAATTGATCTTGACAAATTGTTACATGTTATGAAGATTATGAGTAAAGTATAAAACATCATACAGGTCAAGGGAACACTCTGTGTGTTGCATGATATTTTATTAAAGAATTGCTTACCTGTTTTGTGACTCTCTTGATTGATAACAGCAACAGTTACGTAGCAAGTTTTCGGTACTATCAAGAATATTGATATCAAAGTATTCTAATTTTGTACTACGATTACTTGTTTGAATCGTGACAGCTGCAGAATTGTGTATGAATATTTTAAATGTCACTGTAGTGAACCAAAAATTCTTATGATAACAATTTTCATAAAAGGTCATGAATTTCATGAAGCAAAACTATCAAAAACGGTTTGTGTACTTTGAATGACCCCAATTAATCATGGAATTAACGAATTAAGAAAAGAATAAACTAGCTTTGTTCTAATATTTTCTCCACTGAAAGAAAAGCATGAGGTATTTAGATTTGCCAAAATTACGATATTGTTTAAAAGTTTGACTCGTGCGAATTTAACAATAATACCAAGTCTCTTTCAAATTCCAAGCATTTGTATTGTTTTGTTTCTTCATGTGGTATCCATATATCAACTGATTATACATTTTAATGTTATGTTTTTTTTATAGTTTTTGTCAATTGACTTAACAAGGTATATGATATTAAGTTGAACAGATTGTTGATTTTAATGATCGCATCTTGAAAAAATTACCAAGAACACCACTCTAGTTGAAACAATAGAAATCCTTATGTGCACTAATGTCCTAATATGCTTAAGTTGAACTTTATAGTTAAAGTGACTCCTTCTTTTTGAGTATATATGGTCTCTCTGCTCTCATCTAATTCAATGTCAGGATCCCACATCCTTGATTGACATTTACATTTGGTTGTAAACATGAACATAAGAGAGCAGTTCTATCAGATACCATCACTTGCTGCTGAGTTCAACGAATGTTCAGATTGAAATGTAGGACTTTGTCAAAATTCTATTAACCTATAGATGGGGAAACTAGGACAACTTGCATAATCTTTACAAAAAGAGGACTTAAGCATACATACGTATTCTCTTGAAATCAAAGTGAGTGATATAAACGAATGATGAATATCACAGACTGATATTTAAGTAAGAAATACTTTTACAGTATGGTTACAACATCTATATTCCTTACATTTTTAGACAAGAACCAAAACATTTGATGACATTCACCAAAACTATCAGTGTTGTTTGCTTGTGAGATGTATTACTTTTGACCAATATTACATCTCAAATATCCAAATAGATAGCGCCTGTTTGAGATTCTGACTCATTATCAAGAGCGTGTATTTTTATGTGTGGTCAAAGCTTTCAGCAGCAGCAGTATAATAGTGTATGATACAAAGACGTTACGTCAGTATTTGTAATTAGTGATCTTTATGTGTTATGTTAACATTCTAACCCTATTCTTATTTCCAAACATATCATTCAGGATAAGTTTCTGGTATCGAATCACAGACGTTCTATAACAATCATAATGTGTTGATACATTGCCACTTTGTACAGACTGATTGAAGAAACTATGATAGTGATAAAATGAAACAGGTAACAAGTGTACGTTTTGGCACATTTTTGTTCTATTTGCAGTGATGAAATTCCCGATGATTATCAATATCATAGTAAATAATATTGATTAATACCGTTCACCACATGCTAGTTTTATCATTGTAGTCTTTAGGTTTTTTTGATTTATAGAGAAAACAGGGTATCTGTAAATGACAAAGGATGAAACCAGAAACAAACTAACACTTGATAGTAATCGGATATGATGTGATATGTGTTTAACAACGGAAACGATCTAATCGTAAAACAAGTATAACGCTTTAATAAACTGGTTTAATATGCAATGCCTATTTCATGTGAGATAAATTCATATTAAAATGACCTTCACCTACTGTCCGATCAGTAACTGACTTATAAATCATGCATAGTTTAAACTCGTTATGCACATCATGAACACATGAGACCGTAAGAATTGATGGCAATGTATACGTCCAAAACCAGGCACACTCCTGAACACTGTTAGCAACAATTTAAACCACCCTCCCTACTTGCGTTTATTATGGTCAGGTAAAATTTTATAGTCTAATCGACGTCCTCTAGACTAGTTTATGAGGTCTCTACCTGCAGAATGTACTCAAATCACCACTTTATTACCACATTCAATCTCATGCTCACTTCGACAAAATTGATTCCAAAACAATTCCCATCAGTGATTTTCAGGACAGATTTGGTCACAGTAGATAGGTCTGAGATATGACTTGTTATCCTTGAGATCGATTCTGGTACCTGAAATTAGTCAATCGTCGATGACAATGATTGATACTTCAAAAAATGAATAAGAAAAAGGAGGCTTAAAATGAAAAGCTGAAAAGTCTCTCCATCTCCGTGCATTAGCTATAATCTTACAGCGAGACGTCGTGTTTTCCATGACATTTTATGAGAGGTTACTACGTATAAAGATGCAACAATTTGTCAAATGATTAAAAAAATCAAATCTTCCTCCACAAATGCCACATTAATGGATATCATGTCTCATAGAACAAGGCTCTATCAAAAAAATACCCGAGATTAACATAACACATATGAGGTCATCCTATTGTACTCTCGCTTCGTTTAGCAAGTCAAATTCACATGCATATTTTCAATCTTCCAAAAACCATCAAATCCAACTTGATCTTATGTCTGCTTAAGAATGCTTTTCGAAAAAAATGACTAAAATACGCGCATAAACGTAGGTACATGTACATAACACCGACTCGCAACCATTTCAAAGTCAGTGTATTGAATGAATAAAGCTTTAGAACGATAACTATCAGTGAAAATAAGTAATTGTAAATGAATTAACACCATTGAGCTCTTGATAAATGTGACACCCACGGAATTGTTAAAGTGGCAAGTCCGTCAAAATAAGTCCATTATCTCTGATTCAAGCTGTCGAAGGTTTCTTGGTACTTGTATGTAGACAACCAGTCTTAAAGTATTTTACGATTGTCTAACCTAAATGGATATTTACAAATCGCCACATCCTATCTGCGCCAATACCTGACATTAAAAACTATTTTTTTGCAATATTGGTATATATTTATACCAAAAGTTAAAAATCCAAACATGACCCAACAAAATTTACATCAAGTGGCATGAATCCTCGGTAGCTCAACTGATAAAGGCGCTGCTTGATGTTCGATTCCTACTTTCGTTATTTATAAATCTGAACTTTCTTGTTTGGTTAAAACTCAGAATTTCCAATTGTTTGCATTTGTTTAAAATCTTATTACCGACCAAGGTATATATGAGATAACCAACCTAGGCAGATTGAGCTTACGGCTTATACAATTCAACTACATTAAGGGCAATAACTTCCCAAGGTGTTACAGGGTAAACATCTTTAGAACGATAGTTACGTGTTAAAACCAATTGGAAAAAGAAGGGATATAACCGCCCAAGGGGTGTAAGCATAGATAAGCTGAGGACCGTCTTATGAACTGGTTAACTTAACACACAGCCTAAAATAAAATTGTAGAGATACACAGCATAATGATACAAGAAATTTACATAAAAGAATAATTAAGGCAATATCATGGACATACAACTTCTTAATAAGCATTATATTTGCGGTCATACATGTACTTCTTGCCACAGTACGAACAAATTCTTAACTGTACTTTTCGGGTCCCTTTTGGGATGGAAGCGACGACCTCAGAGTCAGACAACACCTGGCTGTGATCTAACTATAAACTATTTTTTTTAGTCTAATCCTAAATCAATTAACATGTCTACTTGCTTAAAATAGTTACTGTGCAGCTAAGTTAATTCCCCGAAGGTTCGAACGTTCGGTCTAGAGTTAAAGAGGACACTCACTTGTTACATAAACATACAACAGGAAGTAGAATAAAATTACCAGTTGGACCACTATCACTTCCAATGTCCTTGGATAAACATATTTCAATGGTTATGTAGAATGTTTTACATGTATCTATCCCAACTTTATGCAGTTCTGTGATAATGATAAACTTACCTTTCTCTTTAAACATCATGTATATTTTACCGCCAAAACCTGCTTTTATATCTTACAAAAAAGAAAGCATATTTTATATGGTTAATTTTATCTATTTGTATGTACAATGTATATATATCATCTGTATATATAATATTAACTTGCCCTGTATATTATTTTAAATATTTATTATCATAGTCTCTCATAACCCTTTAAGGGTGGCTCACTTTTATGTTATTTTATATTTTATATGTTTATTTTTTTTTGTGAGGTGAGACTCAAATAAACCATCTGTCTGTCTGTCTGTCTGTATATATCGAGTAGCCCTGATGTTACACACCATGTCTGCATGACATCAGACAATGAACAACCTTGGCCATTGGGAATATGTGGTGTGGATAGAACCTTGAAATGTCGGTGCTGACACTCTCACTTGAGACTTCAATTTTGCTTATTTTCCACTAAGTTTACCTTTTCAAGCGTTAGAAAAAAAACACAAGTTATACAGTTTGCATCAACATCGTCTGGACCGATTATCGATTTAATGTACTTCACTTGACGGGGTCAGTTAGTGATCAAATCCTGAGTGCTTACATAACATGCTCTCAAACTAAAATTGAAGTGACAATCTAAGTGTTATACAAGACATGTTCGCGAGTTACAGACATGACAATGACAGCCAACAAAGATTCATGGACAAAGTTGATATAGTACGGAGACATTGATATGCGAGAGAGCCCTTTTTAGAAGTAGTCGAGTGATAAAGTACCACCAACTCGGGATTGATTGAAGAACATCTTGGATAAAGTATCAATCTTATGCCTAACTTTAGTACACAGAAAACAATCTGCATCTCCCATAAGTTCATTTATTATATAGTCATGAAAACTGCCGGTTCTACTTTTTTTTCAAGCTTCGGCAATTCTCGGAACTTTCCGTACGAATCGAAACGATCCTTTTCCAAATTAAAATATCGGAATTAATTAATCTGAATGCATTGGTAATAAAAACTACTAAATGTGATATTAAAGAGTAATCTGGGGAGAGAAACTAGTGTTACCATTAGTAAATAAAATACAGAAATCCTTTGAAAAGGGAAATCCAGAACCAAATTGGGAAAACCAGGCAATTATGATGTCACAACCAACCACAACGATTATGAAGTAATTTCTACGGTGACTTCGTTTGACAAAAGCCCGGCGCTGGGAACCCTGAACTTGCGTTTCTGATATTCAGAACTATATAAATAATATCTATGGAATTACTTTTATCACTTCATTTTGTTTTCACTCTTGAGACAAAACCATCTTACGTGTCACTACGCATAGAAATGTGTAAATAAAAAGATAATTGAGGTATCAAATCGACAGTTGAGCTGGTCATGTCACCGCCCTGTTCGCTTTTTGTATTAATGCGCAGTACGTCGTTTCGGAAAATATAAGAAATTCAAAATTTATTGTAAAAAGGTTAAAGAAGGATGTATAATAAATACAGTCATGTGTGATGGGAAGATGTCATGGACGCGCAGAAATAACTCGTTCTTCGAGCTCGTTCAATACAAACGACCCAAATGCACACACATATATATATATATATGTATATATATTTCTTACGGGGACAGTCATATCGGGCCTCATATTAATCATATGATGCCCTAGGGCAACATATCACTTTTTCATTGTGACGCCATGTTATCAACAATTTTTTTAATTTTTTTTTATTTCCATGTTTTTATACAGGCAAGACATATTTGAATAGTATAACAGCAATACAATCAAGTACATCTCCACTCATGCACAAACATGAATAACTATGAAGGTAACAGTTACATCAACATCAAAGTATATGTATACAAACAAAAATGCATTGACACAAGTCACGTGTATGGGTTGTATAAAGAAAGGTGTACATAGGAATAAGCCACTTCATTTTCATTTAAATTGGGTAATAGGGTACAAAAAATAGCAAAAACTTCAGATTTAAGAGTTTTGAAAAAGTATATGAAGTCTTGACCAAAATTGAAAGAATTTCTCTTCAATTTGGTTAGATAGGTATATACATTTTGTGATATTGTAATACTTGATTATTTCCTTTTTAATATAGTTAACCGATGGGGTATAGCCTTTTCTACTACTCCGGTAGATAATTTGTTTTGTCAATAAGATTATGGCATTCAAGGGGTTATTAGTTCTACCTTTGATTCCAAGGACTATTTTTTCAATAGTTAGAGTGATAGGAATTTGTACAGAATGCATCCATGTTTCCAAATCATTCCATAAGTTTTCTATTTTTTCACATTTCCAAAACAGATGATCTAAAGTTTCCACCTCCATTTTGCAGAAAGAACAAATAGGTGATTCTATATAGCCCAGTCTGTATAAAAACTGTTTTGTCGGTAGAATGTTATGAATAATCTTGTATTGAAACCATTTTAGGTCTGTACAAGGAGTGAATTTGTTACTGATTATGTTAAATATTTTCCATTCGGATTCTGTAAATTGGCATTTTAAAATTCTTTCCCATTTTGAGTAACAGGGTAGGTAAACAAAGGTGGAGTTTAGAAGTGTAGAATACAACGTTTTACTCCCTAAATAATTGTTGATGTGCCTTATGTTGAAAGGGTATACAGGTCGATGATCTATATTTGTGAAGTGTGTAATATTACATCTATGGGCGTATGCCATAATAGCTCTTCTCATACCTTCATAAGTCAGGAAATTTGTATTAAGAGAATAAGTCTTGTTGAATTCATCAAGGCTAAATATGTTACCAGTTTCACCAATAAAATCATTTACAAACGTTATCCCTTTTCTGTACCAGGTGCTATAAAAGACAGTTTCGTTAGCTATTTTCAAATCATCATTATTCCAAACTGACTGAGCTCTGAATTCATCTTCAGTTTTGATTAATGTTTTCGCTTTTGGCAGATATGTTGACCAGGCTTTCAGTACATCTTTCCAAAATAGGTTGGTTAAAGCTGGTATTATTTCATTCTTAATATAACCCGAATCTGAAAGCCAGAGCATATTATCGTTTTTATTCGGTTTAGAAGCAAATAACCCCATTTAGTCTTATTACTATAAAGCCTGTTGATCCATTTCAGCTTCTGTGATGCTATTATTCCTCTAATATTTGGTGCCTTTATACCTCCATGTTCAGGCTTTAGCATCATAACATCTCGTTTGATTTTTTCTGGTTTATTTTGCCATATGAACTGAAAACGTTTTTTTTGGAATTTGTCAATGCAATCTTTTGGAGGATCTGGCAATGCAGAGAATAAATGATTCAATTTGGAAATGAATAAAGATGTTACTAAGGTATTTCTTCCATAGGGTGTTAATATTCGAATTGACCATATGTTCATCAGCTTATAAATTGAACAAAATTTTTCTTCATTATTTTTCTCCACAACATTTTCTAAATCTACATCAAACTTGATTCCAAGTAAAGTGAATTCTGTCTGCGACCAGTCCAAATTTTATCAACAATGCTTTCCCCTCTTGCATAGGTCCGGCGACGGCTAGTCCACCTACGCTGAGCAGTAGATTTAAAGTATATTTTTACATTTCGTGATTGCGATAATAACAGAATATTATATTCGTGCCCATAACATAATAAGTTTATGACACTCTTGCCTGTATGTCAGTTTATTACTCGAGTCATACTTTTATTTAGGCACTCTATATCACTCACTCATATATCCGCTGTGTATGCTTTGCGACCAACGCTGTACGCTAATTGACTAATGAGGAGCCAGAAGGGGCAATGGAATCTTCAGAATACATATATATAATAATTTGACTAGTGACAAAAGCTGGTTGCTAAGGGGATTTTTCTGGTAAGGTACATTTTTATATAGTACTGTCACTGTTAAGTTGGATGAACGAGAATGATAGAATTGATGTATAACTTGTCCCTTTTTAATATTATATCAAATATTGAATATAAAATTTTAATGAACAAACTTTTTTCAGTGACTATATGTTAGACTATATAACTTGCACGTCAGGCCAATGAAAGTAAATTGGCATCTTTTTGACCATGTATACTTTTTTAAATAAAATTATAATAAATCAGGAGGTACGAACACGTGTGGGGGACATTTGAGACACTAACAGAACCCATGGCATTTCTCGGGAGATATCATATATGCCATAAGAACTATACACAATGCCATTTGGTTTGATTGGTATGGTATGGGTATAGTAGGATCTCTTTGGATACAAATACTCTGATATAGCAGGATGGAGTTCCGTGAGCACTTTTTCTAAATAAGCCTGCTATTATTTTTTAGATAGGTAAACTAAGTAGAAATATCCCTTTACATCATCTTATTCATCGTAGTTATCTTGAGCTGGAGGTTTATATGACAAATAAAACAGGTTGACATAATTAATGTGTAAAGGATGAGTTCCTTTGCCTGCAGGGTAATGAACTGTACATAATGTCTTTTACGTTTGCACCTAACTCTTTTACGGGTTCATATTGTCCCATTTCAGATATGAAATTGTGCTGTGGCCATCCCATTATCTTCAAAAGTACAAATTATTGTACAAGAGAATGTACAAAGGTAGATAGTGTGATCCCAATAATTTGTACAGTTGAAGATATTTTTTTCTTGACTATATCTTAAAGGGGCAGTAGCACGTTTTTTGATAACTTTATATTTTCAAATTTTCACTGATAATCGTATGGTAATGATAAATGTATTAGTTTGATAGTGTCAAAAATCTCATAACACAAACCAATTATCCATAGTACGAGGACATAGTATGAAGAGTCACATAAAATCCATTGGCAGCCATTTTGTGTGAACACCTTTTATTCATTTTGTGTTAGAAAAGGGAATCGCATGGCTAAACTTTACATTATTTATTTGAATGATATCTGCTCCGATTAGTTTAAATGCATTGTCTTTCAATTGGAACCATTAATTTTCATTTTCCTGACATCACCTTATATCCCCCCTAAAAACGTGCTTCTGCCCCTTTAAATGCCCTGGTAAGAGAATGCGTTCTTTTTCGTTAAACTTATTCTGAAGTTTTCAACCTGTTAAAAGTTTGGTTTTATTTAGCCGTGTGTACAAATCAGGTTAATGTTCAAGTAACTGCTCTTAAATGATCAAAATTCAACTTGCTTGCTGTCATTTCCGTTCTGGGTCCCCCAAAGCTTTATTCATCACAATATACTCACATTACCCGCCCTTCATTTTTATGTAACAACTTTCAAATTAAACGGCTTTGTATTAAATTTTGCTGAAGTCAGGATTTGCGATTTTTAGACAATGCCTATTAGCGAAAGTTTAGGAATATACCACAAAACTTCAGCAAATGGCCTGGAATTGTAAGCCAGTTTTATCCACGCACGATCATTATAAGATCTATCTTTTAAGAGGGCAATGGGGTTTGATGTATGACAATTGTATTAGCGACTTACGAGCCGCTAGGTGACGATGACATTTGTTCGATAGTCTGTTATCCAGACCCTAAAGCAAAAATTAAAATAAAAAGTTAAAGGAACATTCTTAAGTCTAGAAAATATGAGCAAGTCTAGATGCCTCAAGTATTGTCAGAGCTCCTTTTATGTCTTTTTAAATACAAAAATAAAAATAATAGAATTCGTGAACTTTTTTTTCAGGGACTAAATGTTGGTCTATTGGTTCAAAGATGGAAGTCACAAGGAAGGAGACGCATATAATGTATATCTTTTACCGTCATGTCAATAGCATAAACTCACCTGTATTTTAATAGTTTATGTTTGTTTATTTATTCAAATTTGAATGTCAATGGTTCAGAACTCATTACCGTTCAAACGAAGTTGTTTTTAAACGTTTACAAAATGAAATGCTGAAATGTTTTAAATCGAAATACATTACTTTAAGCTTTAACGTGCCTAAACGATTTAATCTTAATTTAACGAAAGGGCTATTACGATGCCGTGGAATTTTCACCCCAAAACATTATCTTTACAAAAATTCTAATACACCAGAAAAATTATCAAACTGTTTTAAAGACATTAAAAACGCTCGTACATCAAACATTGTTTCCGATTTTTACCATTGATGAATATTTTCGGTTCGATGTTTGTAATGATAAGATCAAATAGTAAATATACAGAACGTCATACGTGTGCATTTGGGTCGTGTGTATTGAACGAGTAGATGTCATGGACGCGGAGCAACAACGAGTTCGAAGAACGAGTTGTTTCTCCGCCTCCATGACATCTTCGAGTTCAATACAAACGACCCAAATGCACACGTATGACGTTCTGTATTTATTATATACTCTCTTTTTAACCTTTTAAAAAGTAATTTTGAATTGCTTAAATAATCCGAGACGTCGCACTGCGCATTGATACATAATGCAAAGAAGGCGATTACCTATGACACGCTCGACTGATGATTTGATACCTCAATTATCTGTTTATTTTCTCATTACTTTACATAGTTAAACGAAAGAGGCAATTTTCGCAAGTGTGAAAACTAAATACAGTGATAAAAGTTTATCCTTAGTTATTATTTATAAAGTTCTGAATATGATAAACGTAAGTTCAGGATTCCGAGCGACGGGATCCTTTCAAACTGACGTCACCATGGAAATGACGTCATAATCGTTGTAGGCTATGACGTCATAAGGGCCAAGTGTCGCTCGCGATGTTCTCTGAGTTGTGTTTAGGATTTCCCTTTTTATAGTGTTTTGCAGTTCCTTTAATAACGATAACACTAGTTTCTCACTATATTATTCTTCAATATCATATTAAAAAGGAGGTTTGTTACCAATGCATTGAGATACGTCAAATCCGGTGTTCTAATTAGGAAAATGATTGTTGCGTACAGAAAATTTCGAGAATTGCCGAAGCTTAAAAAAGGTAATACCGGCAGGCGTGCAATACGGATTCTGGAATGCATTACGGAATTTGAAGACGTATTCCGTATTGCACCCTTGTATTACTATCATAAGATTACATGAGTATATAATAAGGCATAAAAAAGCACTGTATATATGAAATGTATTTTCTGACGTTATTTTAAAAAACCTTAAATGTATAAATCTAAGTCAAAATTAAAGTTGAATTAAAATTAAACTTACCTATCCATTTGAATTTCAAATTAAAGAAATGAATGAAAAGAAAAATGACACAAGAATAAGCAAATACCGATACGATTTAGCTTGTTTTCAAAGCCCTACCTGAAGCTATTAGTTACAAGCTTGTGGCGTCGACTTGAAACTAAGCAGTGATTTATGACGACGAAAGTCTTCAATATTAGAATTTTATGTGATTTTAAGAATATCATCAATCAGTACCCCTTGACCTAGGATCTAATGTTCATGTACTGACCATCAATCTTAGTTGATTAGCTACTAGATCACTGTCCAGTGTTGGTCACTTTAATCAGGAATGTCAGATGTCCTACAGCCACTGACGGCATGTATGCGCCATGTAAATACTCTTCATCCTACTTCCAGTTCCAACTACTGTATATACAAAATGTAAATTGCCAACACCATATCTCATATTTTGTTCTGGAGAATTAATGGTACACATGATTGTGACTTTTAGAAAACAATCAATATACGAATAGAAATTTGGTAACTCATATTTTGTGCATTTAACCAGTAGGGGTCGCTTCTACCATGACTTCACAAATGCCACTAAACTTTCATTGCGAAATAATATGATTTACCATCAAAAAGGATTTTTTTCTGACTGAATATATGTTCAAGAAATATTTGTAAATACATGTTCAATTTAAAGGATTAGGCGATCTCAATTCCCTGTGTATCATTTGATATACAGAAATAAAAATAATTCTTTTGAAATTTTATCAACATGCGCGTACATGCACACCTTGTTAATCAAATATGTTGACATCCTCTTTTTGCTTTAGAAGGACATGGTTTTAAGTTAAGGAGAACTACTGATCATAATTTCAGTCTCTGCTTAATGGTCTTAAGATGGTCAGCGTACTAATCTATTCAGGACTTCAATCATGATTTGTCTTATTCCAATCAAATGTCGAGTCAATTGAATTTCTCAAGCCTTAAGCATTAAATGCAGAAAGGGAAATTCAATGTAATGATCTTACTTGGATTAACGTGGCCTGTCAACAGCTTTTTTACGCCTAAATATAATAATAAGGTTGCTTATATTGCGCTAGTTCCATACACATGTATGCTCAAAGCGCGACAAGTAGAGTGGAAGTACATATGATAAAATCATTGGTGGGAAAGTGCTGCATGCTAGTTAAACAGGAAGGTCTTTAGATTTCGTTTGAATTGTGTCACTGTTGGTAAAGTCTTTAATTCCATTGGAAATGCATTCCAGAGTTGTGCCGATACGCTGGAGAATGATCGACAGCCAAAGGTTTTCAGTTTTGTCCTAGGGGTAGCAAGATTGTGTTGCGAACTGGATCGGAGTCTTCTGGCAGGTTGATACTCGCTGACCAGGTCGCAGAGATAACTTGGCGCTGTTCCGTTCACACATTGGTATGTGAGTGTCAGGACTTTAAATTGGATCCTCTTCTGGACTGGGAGCCAGTGCAGGGACTTCAGGATCGGTGTGATATGACAGTGCTTTGGTGACCTGGTGACAGACTGGCAGCTGTATTTTGGATCCTCTGTAGGCGATTTATCTGCTCCAGGTTTGCTCCTGCAAGAAGACTGTTGCAGTAATCGAGCCTGGAGAGGACAAATGATCTCATTAGAGCTGCTGCAGCTGAATCACTCAGGATGTTGCGGATGCTCCCGATGTTTCTCAAGTGGTGGTAGCATTTCCTTACTATAGCTGTCACCTGTTGTTCCATGGACAGTGAGGTGTCCAAATAGACTCCAAGGTTTTCCCCTCATGATGAGAAGGGAATTTCAGATCCATCCACTGTTATATGATTGTGTGCAAACTTTCGCTGGCGGGTTGGAGGACCGATCACAATAGCCTCTGTTTTTTCAGCGTTCAGCAACAACTTGTTGCTTGTCATCCAGGATTGAACATTGTGGATGCAGATTTCCATGTTACTGATGCAATGTTCTTGAGATGAACTGTCCACGCCACATTTCTCAGACAGCTGGGTGTCATCAGCGTACATGTGATAAGGGACATTGGAAGATGTGATGACTTCACTGATTGGTCTTGTGTACATGACAAACAAAATGGGGCCAAGTACTGATCCTTGAGGAACACCACAGTCAAGTACTTTTGAGACTGAGTTTGAACCATTGATGGAGACATACTGTGAGCGACCAGTGAGGTAGGAGCAGAACCATTTCAGGACAACTCCGTCAAAACCGCAGTCATGATGTAAGCGTGTGGTCAAAGTTTCGTGGTGAATGGTGTCAAAAGCCGAGGACAGATCGAGGAGCACCAATAAAGCCAAGTCACCATTATCGACGCTGACTCGAAGATCGTTGACAACTCGGTTCAAAGCAGATTCGGTGCTGTGTGCCGATCTGTAAGCATCACCAATATTAAAGGGGAAGTAGCGCGTTTTTTGAAAATTTTAGATTTGATTGTTTTGTCTGATAATTGTACGTTAATGCTAAAAAAATCTCATTACATAAACCAATCATCCGTAGTCAGAGAACAAATTATAAACGTTCACCTAAAGTCGGCAGTCATTTTTTTGGGAACACCCTTAAATCATTTTGTATAAGAAAAAGGTATCGCGTGGCTGAACTTTGATTTATATATTTCTTTTATTTCTGTTTCATTTCGTTTGAATACATTGTCTTTCAATTGGAACCATTTATTTTCATTTCCCAGATCACCTTATATTCCCCCAAAAAGTGCCACTGCCCCTTTAACATTGTTATTTCTTAAACAATAAACATTTTCTTTTCTTTGATGTTAAGGTAACGATAATGAAATGTGTTTGTTGATTATATGAGAAAATATATCCAAACATAAATCGACGACATGCAATTAACCAGTTGTCAACCACGGTAAACTAGCATTTGTATCGTTTCAAACACACGAATCATAACATTTTCTTAAAACAGCAATATATATTTGCACAAACGTTATATAAAGTGGTGGAAGTTTGCTGTGTATGTCATTGATATGTTGATTGTTATAATCCTGGTGTTGGAATACAATCGGCGAGACAATTGATGCCAATACCTTCTTCCTTTTGCCTGATGAAACTTCTAAGGGAGAGACAGATTTAAAAGTAATGACAAAGGCCCATTTCAAGATTTTGCTATCACGAAGAACTTTGATCATAGTAAAGTGTTATGGTTCAAAAGAAAGGAAATGCAAATACATCCAAAGGGCAGTAATTGTGCAGGATGTAGATGTTTGAAGTTGAAGCACGCGTGTCAGCTGACTGTGTTTGTGTACCTCGGCCAAATGTTGTTTAGCTTTTATCTTACGAGATATATAATCGACGTGTTGTGATTGCTTTTGATATAACTACAAAGATTTATTAACGTTTGTAGCTTTAACATGGCATGTTTATGAGATGTTTGTTGCTTTAACAAGGCATGTTTGAGAGATGTTTGTTGCTTTAACATGGCATGTTTGTGAGATGTTTGTTGTTGTAACAAGGCATGTTTGAGAGATGTTTGTTGTAATAATGAAACATTAATAGCGTTAGTTGTTGTCAAATGATGAAACATTAAGATTAGTGTAGTGTCTTCTGAATTATCACGACTATATACTGAGAAAATCGACATATGCGTTACACAAACGTTCGTATACGATGCATATAAAAATATTTACCGAATAAAAATTAGGAGATATATGCATTCCTTTCTTTCTTATGGGGTTGTATGTTGTGCATTTCTATCCCTTTGTCTAATTTAAAACTGATCTCATTCAGAACAACGACAGCACAACAAATGCAAATTGTTGATTTGAAAACAAAATACAGAGAAGCAAATAATAGTCCGATATGAATGAATCTAAAGATATAACCGGCCTTGGTTAAATCGCCACGCCATTTACAAACTCCCCCAAAATCAATTTTGTTCTGTATTTTACATACTTTATCATTAAAAAAACATTTAATCATTTAATATTCTACCATAGATGGGGTAAATACTCTTTTCTGATTGGTTTCTTTGAAAAATCAAAGGGTGTATACATGTAGTTTGGTTATACCGAGTCTTGTTTACTTGCGGGTATATAAATCCACTTGTTGCCAAGAAACAACAGTTCATCAAAGGCTTGTTCATGTGTGGCAATCTGTTTCAGAAAAAAAGGCCGTTTTCGTACTTTGCATGTCAAAACTGATATCAAATTTATTCAATGGAAGTATGCACATGCTAAAAGCAATAAAAAAACGACAATACCCGGTAGTTGGGAGAACAAAGGTTAAAGTTACTCTGTATAAAAATTGCAAACTTATTTAGTAAAGCCGTTCGAAAAAGCAACATTCTTTGTGCGTGTTGTTTTAATTACAATACATTTCAAATGTTCCAACTTATTTGACCAAATATCACAGATAAATAAGGATCAAATGCTAACACTTTGCAGAAAGATTCATACACACTATTTTCCATCGTTTTGCAATGACATCCATTTCACACTAGAAGACAAGTGCAAACCGTTAAATTACAGGCACTCAAACCTTCGAATTACCCTTTACCAGACAGGGTAATTAAGACAAATTTAGACATCCCTAACGGGTAAACTAGATTTTCCATGACAGTTTGTGCACAAATCGATTTCATCGACAAGTTATATTTGAAGGTATCCGACAGTGAAATTGGATTTAAAACATTTTCTCAAAGTCATCGGGTGCGTTTGGACCTTTATATCAGACAACTTGAAGGTATTATCGGCTAAAGGTTTGGACCACTAATTTGCATTCTGTTTTTATTAGTTAATGTAATATATTAAATGCAGTTAATTCAAAATATTCTTTTGAAAATACTCTTGAATAATATTTATTCAGAGCCTATGTCGAGGTACAATATAAAGCCGATTCACTATTATACTGAATTACAGAAATTAAGTAAACGAATATGTGAAATGTTCCCGATTTAGGCATTTTAAAATATACCAAACAACTGCAATATTATGAATTATGACGAATCGACTAATTTTGACAAACCTGCGAATATCACTTAAACTGATGAAATTCATAAATGACTGTTGAAAATGTCCACTTTTAGATCTTGGTAATATCCCAACATTCTCTCAGTACTCGTCAAGTGTAACTTTTTTTCATGGGTGAAATACGCCAGATGTCATTATTGACGTCAATAATCAATCGGATGACGTTGTAAGATGAACGTGGCTATCTGGATACTCCTTTTCAAATGATCTTAATTTATGAAATGTACATTTGTTTTGTGAAAAATAGAAAAATAGATATTCCTCGTCGAATGTACATGTATATACTACCACATGGAATAGAGGCTATATCACTCTTGAAAATATACATTTCTACTTAACTCGATGATAAATTCATAGTTTTCGTTGAGAAATGTCAAATATCCTCCATTAACTCGTAAATAAACAGATTCCTGTTCATTTGCATATGACTAGTATATCATTTGCATGCGTGCGATGTACTAGTTTCATTGATATAAAGCATTAAAACATATATTTATAAAACTCTACAAAGTAGATGTTGTGTAACATTGCGATATCGACGATATTGAAGTTTTAACAAATCTAATGTTAGCATTTCACCCTCAAATACATATAATTATATGTTTATATACAGATGTATCATATATTATTAAAAGTAGAGATATTCCATTTTGGGAGCATGCTTCTAGCAAATGCAATTCCAGATTACAAAACGTTAGGTATAAATCAATACAGATTGAACATTAATTCGGCACCCAAACACAACTTTGGCAAACTCAACATCTACACCTGAAATAACTGATGATCATGGTGGTTGAAAACGAAATTTGCAATATTCAGATTTCAAAGGGTATACCAATTGTAGGGAGCGGATCCACACAAGGGTGGCGCTGCTGTAGCTTATTTTAGAAACGAACACGAATTAGAGTTATTAACACCTGTGCTCTGTTACGCCGTTTTAGACTGGGACGTTTTTCGGATATGTATTTGCAGTCATTGGCAAGTGACACTGCAGATGACATATTTAACATAAAATGTTTTAAGAAGCAATGTTCAGCGGGAAAACGAAGCGGTTAAAAATTTGTAAAAAATCGCTTTTAAGTGCCAAGGTCATTTATATTATTCAATAATCGCAAAGTTCACATTCTACATAGTCAAAAATACATTTTCATGAATTCTAAAACATTGACAGATTCTAATAAATGTTTCCTAAAAGTTAAGTAAATATGGAAAAAATGGAGTTACCTCCCTTGCCCCTGTTTTGTCGTCTACAGTTCAATATTTTTAATTTATCTTTAAAAGTTTTTGATAAAAATACTTTAAAAAAGTGTAGACTATTGCCTTTTTCCATTTGTTGTAAAGATAAAAACATCCAAAATTACCAATTTACCTGTTGACACTACTTTTTAGACGAATTTTCATTTCTAAACTTACAAATTATTTTTACTTTCTAAAATTCTTTTTAAAATTATTAATTATTTATTGTATTATTTAAAAATTAAGAATGATATAAGTTAGGTTTCTATCTAAATGTCCTGATTAAATTGTGTATAAACTATTTTTGTTTGAGGAGAAAGAGGTAAATTGTTGTATTTCTTGCAGAAACTTGTCATGCTATATCAAACACGAAACTTGCATTGTATATTGTATTGAATTATATATTCACAACAGCCAATCAAAAGACAGGAAACGGTTTAACTCCCTAGGGACTTACAGGAAGAATACTACCCTGTGTCCGTCGTCCCATATGGGTAATAAATAATTAATATTATTATTTCATCAACGTTTCGCTTCCTTAATAAATGTTTTCCCTTTAGACAATCATAAGTTAAGTATCTTAGACAAATGTAATTTGAGTTTTATTTACAAAGTAAATTTTCTTTATTTAATTTCTGATGAATTTGAATAATGTCCTATTTTCCTTATAATTATTTCAAAATATGGATGAAATCTTAGGAGAACGACCTCTTTATTTCTAGCCACCACTTGCTAAACTTGAAAACAACAGTCTGGGACAAAATGATGTTCGTATCAGTGTTCAGATGTTCTGAAAACATAAAAACATGCATACGAATGATTGATTCGGATTCGATATGTGGGTTTACTTTTTTACATTAAAAATGCAAAACAATTCTAGTGGCCCAACTTACCATGGCAATAGATTACTCCGGACCTGTCCCCCATCGAAAGCGTCTTGGACATCCTTAGACAAACAGTACGTCAACGTCAACAGCATGTAACCACAACTTATATGTTGACTCCGATAATATCGGGTTGAAATCCCACAGATGACTAGATATTGATATTCAAGGAATTCAACGTATTTCGGCAGTCTATATCAAGTACTAATCGTTTTTGGGGAATATGTTACTTCCCCCCTATAAACATAATTATATTTTGTCGTAACTTTATATTAATAAGATAATCATATAAAATGTTCTATTGATCATTTGTCCTTGAGCTAATCTTTTGGTTATCCCATTCTTTTTTTAACGGAATATATCAAGATCATCTACTTTTGCCGGACATGCGTCACACATGTTTTCAATCGGACGTATTTATCAAATGCTTCATTCACTGAAAATATATTTATACATGTTTATGTCAAACGTAGATCTAGTTTCCTGAATGGAGCAAGGTATTTTGTTAATTTCTCAGCCGTTTATATCTCTGTTTACAACTGACACTTGCAGTGCTTCAAGTAATTTCAACGTCTAGACTTTTATTTTAGTAACGAACTTGTTAATTGTGTTTTGCCACCACCCTATCAATTCAGATAAACAACAGTTGTAAAGTTTGCTATACTAATAGTTAGTGCGTTAACTTCTCTCATTCAGTATATATGTTATGCCTTATTCGATAAGTATCCTCCGCCAAACAAAGTTTCTGTCTGTCCCTCCATTTGGCTTTTTCTTTTCGGAACAAAACTAAAAAACTATTAGCGCATTAGAAATTGGTTTTGGGGACAATTGAATGTGTACTGGTGCCATTTGGGGTTTACACTTTCTTCCTGTAATTATTTTAGCCGGTCCGAAGTTTGGGAACATTACATGGAAATTGTGTTAGCGGACTAGAAGGCCAGGCTAATGAAACTTGAGATATTGAACATTTACCATTTATTGAATGCCTTCTACGAATGTTTTGGCTATTCATACCAAACCAAAGTTACATTACATTTTGCATGGAAATGCAGCTTAGATTAATCAATAAGTGTGTAGGATGTCTAAAAGCATAGAGAAGAGAAGATCGTTAGGACATTTTTTAAAGCAATTTTAAAACACATCTATAAAACTTTGATATTCAATTAGTCTTCCTAATGATGCTCAGATACTCGTGTTCCCTGGACGATTGATTTTCTCGTCCCAAACATTTACAGTGAATGGTAATAAATACATAGCCATTGAAAATGATATGGCATGCTTATGAAATTCTAATTTACATGTACAGTGTAAGTATTCATGATTTTCTGATGTTTTTGGCTTAATTTAAACTTATATTGACCATTTGCCTCACACTAAA
The DNA here is from genome assembly GCA_916613615.1 of Steromphala cineraria. Taxonomy (NCBI): domain Eukaryota; kingdom Metazoa; phylum Mollusca; class Gastropoda; order Trochida; family Trochidae; genus Steromphala; species Steromphala cineraria. The sequence continues at coordinate 14,311,648 of OU744729.1, forward strand.
TGAGAACGAAACTGTAAAATTCTGTATAAAAAAAAACTTCTACACCTACACACGAAGCATTTGTAAAGAATGATGTTAGCTTCTCCATGTGGTTTGAGCTAATCACAGCAAATAAATCAATGCTTGGAAGAATCTCTGTTTGAACATAGTAATAGAATTGCATTTATTGCCACATGAATTCATTGTCCATCACGGAAAGCAGACATATGTAAACTTAATGCAATAAACAGCTTGTTTATTTGGCAAATACAAAACTGATAATGACATTCATCTCTTTGTAAAATACATGCTATGTACTTGATGAGAATCCAGATAAGCGGTACCGTATCATTTAACAGGAATATACATCGATCATATGATAATGCAAGCTGAAAACACATGTGTTGTCTTTTGTCTTAATGCTCGTTTTGTTGACAGTAAGACTGTTTTGATCCTCCAAATTGTTTTAATGATAACATTGATATTTGCTACAGATACGAAAAATTGATATAGACCGTAGTTAACATGCATATCCTCATATTTTATTATCGCAAGGGAAACTTCCTGTCAAATCTACCTCTAAATAACAGCCACTATCCTAAAAAAAGAGACCACAGATTCATAGCTCATATGATGAAACAACAAAGGAGAATGATTTCCCCGCTGTATTGATGTAGTCAAGTGCATTTAAGACAAAATCATATTCTGTAAACAATAACTTCGAAAATAAGGCACATTGCAACAAACATTGAGTTCAAGTTAAACACATATTACTTAAATGAAATCGACACAGAAATGTTGAAGTAATAACAAGATCGTTTGTGTCATTAATGGGGTCCAAAGGGTTCCATTATCGGGTCCTGAGAAAAACGCATTAAGAATAAATCATCATCAGAAGATACGTACATTCATAGAAATGACCTTGAGATTTCAGAAAAGAGCTTTAAACAATTCAATAATAGACGACCCTTGCCTATGCGTGTACAATTATAACACTTGATACTCCTATTCACGAATCAATAGTCAATTTATGCTGGTTCTCACAAAAGAGCAATGACAACAACCAAGTAAAATCCGCTTTACTAATTAACAGCTAATGTTTAGTAAACAACGATGTATTGACATTGCCGACAAGTCACAGACGCCTTCATATACCACGGTCATGTTCAATTTACATCACTTTGTTTACACGTACATAATTCAATTCTTCTGGTAGGTGTTCGTACGTATTGGCTCAAGTGAAGCAAATTAAAGAGACAGTCCCATTGGGCTATTTTTGTGGAAACGAACTTCAAAAGGAGGCAGTGATGTATTCCTTGTTAAATTGTTAAATCTAGAACAGCTTAATGTTACCCCCACTAACATATATGAAGGTAGGTTTGAAAAAAATAATACATGAAATAAACAGGGATGTACTCTTAAATCTTGTTTCCACAAAAATACCCCGATAGGACTGTATCTTTAAGTTGCTTCACTTGAGCCAATACGTACGAATATCTACCAGAAGAATTGAATTGTCATGTGTTTGGTTAAAGATGACGACGAGTGATGCTAAAACTGATGAACAAAAGATTTTTAACTGCAGAGAGTTCCTTCGTGAAATCACCATATTCTAGAAAGTTTGAGAGTAGAGAAAGTAGAGAGTTATCCGCTCCTGGTCGAGTGAAGACGTGTATGAAGGAGCTCTGACAAGTAAGCTGGTAAAATCCATTAACATCGGCGTTTTGAATTATCATAACAGAATAAAAGTCACAAATATATATTAATGAAAGACTCTAAATGATTTGAAGTGGAAATCACCATATTCTAGAAAGTTTGAATTGTCTTCCATATCTGAACTTTATACATCAAACATTATATATAAGGACCATATGTTGTTTGTATACATGATTTTCAATCTTAAACGATAACTAGAAAGATGTGAGTGTCCCCCGACCCATCCCACCCCCTTCAACCCAGCCTTATTACTAGCTATGCCTGGTCAATTTCAGAGTGTACAACAAGGTTCAAATTGATACCATGGCAACACGAAAGTTTAATCCTAGTAGAAAAATGCACCAATCTTATACACCTAATATGTAGTTTTAATAGTTTTTTTTAGATAGCGGCCAGAAATGGTCCTTACCCTCAAGTATCATTGTTTCTATGTATCCATTACCCACCCGGTCATTTTTACGTAAAGTTTTATGATAACAACTGCTTGAACAATGTTAAATGAAGTTAAACGTCCTCAAACACAACATAATATGACATAATAAGATTGAAAGAATCGATCCATACATGTTGATCAGAAGTTATATACAGTAGAGGAAAACAATGTTTATCGTCAGGCCCATTAGTGAGGCTCTAGCTTCTATGTTATAGCAATGCAAAACGTTTAACATGGGCATGTTCATAAATGGTAAATTTATTTCAAAAACTTCTTGGCGTATTAACGGATATAAATCCTCAACAGTACACAGCTAATTTGAATGTTAAAATAATTCAATCAAGGAATCGTCAAAGTTAATCGGGTTTCTCTACAATACAATGGCGTATTGCACAAACGAATCTAATGACTACAAAAGAATAATGACGGGGACTTAAAGAAGACAATAAATCTATGATAAAATAAGTAATCGATGGAATTCCTCATTTACACCCTTGCCATTTAATCGGCGGTAATACCAACGATTCTTCTTGGGCATTGTCTCATGATTTTATTTACCTAATTGCCTCATTGTGTATCAAACAACCTGTCTACGCTTTGAAGTTGATGATACCAATCAAAAAGCTTCTTCCATTAAGGACGTTCGTGGACAGTGACGCAGTTAAGACGGCCATCTTAATGGCAACTATAAGAAAGAACACTATTGCCAAGTATGATTTTAGTAGGATGGTTGTTGGGTTTACAACATACAGCTCCATACCAAAAGTTTGTTCACCTGCTTGTGATCTTAGTGCAAATATCATGTAATTTGGTTTCGTTTTGACGTTCATTAAATAACTCCAGGACCACTTACAGAAGATCATCAATTGTCCATGTGTGAGATAACCATTCCCAAACCTTGTTTTGCAATCGTCCTATCACTGGTGCTGAATGTCGATATTTGGCATTGTTAAATAGACAGATGGGGTCATATTTGTGAAATTCGGATTTTCTTAAATTTCGATTAAAATCATTCATGTAAACTTTGTAGGATTAAAATCATCAGAGTTACGTTGTCTTAACGCAAAGGAACACATATGAATAAGATCTAAAACTGTTGATCACGTATGAAGGACTTTGTAGAGCAAAATAGAAATCAGTGTTTTCGAAACTTTGACCCCTGGTCACTTCAATGACCTGCCAAATTTGTTACAGCTATCTGCTACGTATGACATACAAATATGTCAACACAAACTGAATCTTAACTTATGCAGTGAAATTGCATCGTTATCGGTTTCGTTTTCGCAATGATATGATGTCTCAAAGACGTTACAAATTACATGATATTTGCACTAGAATATGAAGGTAAGTGAACAAACTTAAGATACGCAGCTGTACGTCGAAAGGCAAGGTTGATATTTTCCCAATTATGATGAATGACAATTCTATCTGGACTGTCAGGGCCAGACTCTGCAATATTTTAGAATTAGCTTTTAGCTGTTAGCGGCTGCATTGAAATATTTTAGGCAGAACATGTTTTTGAACACGACACGTGCATATTTTATACGGCGTCTGTTACGAATATTGCGTCTTACCGTTCCAATTGAAAGACAATGTACTTAAACTAATTGGAGCAATAATAATTCAAATGTAGAACGTGAAGTTTAGCCATGCGATTGCTTTTTCTTACACAAAATGAATTAAAGGTGTTCAAACAAAATGGCCGCCAATGGATTTTATGTTAATCTTCATACTTTGTCCTATGACTATGGATTATTGGCTTGTGTGATGAGATTTTTGACAATGTCAATAAAGTTCATTTAGTATTAACTTACAATTATCAGTGAAAATTTTATAATATAAAAGTGTAAAAAAAACCGACAAGACGCACAGTTCTTACGAAACGAGTTAGCAGCAATGGCGCGATTGGCTGAGTTTACCATGTCACCATGTAACACCTCCTCTTTGCGATACTGTATTGTTTCCAAGAAAGCACCATAGTTTCTCTGCATGCATTGAAAGCAGTTATTTGAAATAATGGTTTTGCTACCACACGGTCTGCCTGGCTATCTTCGAATTGTTTAGCGCACATTAATAGAGTATATATCTTTATAAATTGAAAAGTTTCTATGACCTTGATGCTAATAGAAAAGCTCGTTATCCATAAATTCAAAGGGCAGACTTCACTGGCTTGATTCTTTTGGTATGACCTATCCAGTATTCTCTTTTGTACAAATAACAGATGATTCAAGACATACACTCTTTCAGCTAGGCCTACTCCAACTCAGCTCCGTCGGTGAGGAAAGTATTCAATGAGGGTCCACGTGATAACGTTGTAACTGATAGGAACAGGTGAATCTACTTTCAGAGTTAACCATCAACGTTCCAGTAATTATATTTAGTCATATGTCAGGGTTTATGATTTATCTTCAATATATGTCATAATCATTCAACATTACCCGTAAATGTCAAAATAACCATTCAAGTGTTACAGCTGCCCTACTTTTACTTTTATCTTGAATTTATATGTTGTGTGAATGCTTGAGTTAAAATAACTTGCTCGCCAAAATGATATGCCCGAAAAATGAGTAACTGTAACTTTGTTCATTTTAAATATTCAAAACGTTAATAGATATATAATAATCAACATGATAAGTATAATGGATATTGAATAATTAAAAATATATAAATAACAAATTTAAGCAAAAAACTTTGATTAAAGTATGAACATTTAGGAACCAATCCCATTACATCCCTCAAGCAGTTCCTTAAAGGAGAATCAAAGGACTCCTCTAGAATAATGATATTACAACTCTCCAACATCGAACCCGAAGCTGGGCGGTTCTAAAGCTTCCAATCGCTCACGTTGTTTCTCAGGCAGCCTTCCAGTTACTGGTCAATATAAGAGTGTGCTTTACATTACTGTCTCCTGGCCTCTACCGCCTATCTCTTATTCCACTTGCAATGTCGTTATCGCAGACAAGAGGACAGTAATCGAGGCATGTAGCAGCTCTCAGAGACGCAGGAAGTGCTGAGGTAGGTACATTTCATATCAGCTGGGCAGCCTTTTACTTTCGTTTTATGTGTGAAGTACAAGTACTGGTTGTTTTAAGGTTAGGTTATTTAAGATCGTTAGGTTATTTAAGATCGGTATGTGTTTGTTTATTACAATTGAAGTTTCTCTCGGGGTAATTATGTTACGTTTTGGAATGTTATGTTTTAATCAATCAAGAAGGCTTACTTTATTGTATAGTAGATGAGATTGTCGTACATTATGTATTGGTTGTTTTAATGTTAGTTCATGTCACAATGGTACGTGTTTGTTTATTATAATAGAAGTTTCTCTCGGAGATATTATGAATTGCTTTTTTTCATCAATTGAGAAGGTTTACTTTATTGTATAGAAGGTGAGATTGCCATACATTATGACTGGTTGCTTTAATGTTAGATTATGTAAGAATGGTAAGTGTTTATTTCAATGGACGATTCTCTCGGAGATGTTATGAATTTCTTTGTTTATCAATTGAGACTGTAAACTATATTGTATAGTAGGCGAGATTGTCATACATTATACACTGCTTGTTTTAACGTTAGATTGTGTAGAAATGATATGATTTTATTTGTTATATTAGACGTTTCACCAGGACATGTTACATGTATGAATTTCTTTTTTTTTCATCAGTTGAGAAGGTTTAACTTTATTGTATAGAAGGTGAGATTGTCACACATTGTGATTGGTTGTTTTAACGCTAGAACATATAAGAATGGTTAGTGTTTCTTTAAATTTAATGGAAGTTTCTCTCGGACATTTTATGATCTTAATTTGTTGATCAATTGAGAAGGTTTAACTATTTTATAGTAGGTGAGATTGTCATTCATTATGTATTGGTTGTTTTAACGTTAGATTATGTAAGAATGGTAAGTTTTTCTTTCAATAGAATTTCCTTTTGAAGATGTAATGAATTTCGCGGTTTAATTATATTGTTTAATAGATGAGATTATTTGTTTAGTTCAAAATGATAGGAATATTATGACAGTTGTGTTTGTTTAAAAATAAGTAAGATCAGGTTTGTTGCTTCGTCTTACACAAACGTTTCTCATGTACTTTTCTTAATGTCAATGGGTTTTATAATCATTTCCTTTGTAATGAGTAAGATCTTTTTCCACGTGGCTTTATATAGAAAAGGGGTTTGCTAATATAAGCACCTCATCATTATTAAGACTCTTAAATTGCGCAAGATAAGATAAAATTTCTATTAGGAAATCGTTAATGCATAAACAGTGAGCTAAGTCACAGTGTAAATAGTTTGTCAATAATTGATCAATTGCATTACACCTTTAGCTTTATCTATAAAACTAGAAACATAGTTGGAACTTATGTTGACAAAAATTGTGAAGTCACAAAAACATGAAAGATAACATTCCATTCTTTATCAAAATTGTATGATTACTTTAAACTTCAGAGCATGTCAACAAATTTACAACGAAAATGTGGATTAGTTGAATAAAGATAACATATGAACACCAAGAAATGCTTAGAGACTGACCGATTATTGTATTCAAACAATAAGAGACTCTGACAAAAATCAGCATTTACTATGTAACACATGATTGCTAAAATTATTATTATCTTATATGAAACTCCCTTATGTAATAACTTTACATTATCTTAAGAAAATTTAAGTTTTTAGTCGCTTGAAAAAATTCATCATTTCATATCCTCGTACCGATATTGACATTTATGGTTAATCTACGTGACATCTTCCAGCCATGAATAGTCAAAAAATAAATATACAGACATGCATGTCGTGTGGAGTGCTTTCGTCGCCTAATGGGACTTTGAATTGTATCCTCCCAGTGGGGGTTATATAAACATGTCATCAATATTGAGTTGAATGGTCAAGATTTGAATAAAGAGGAAATTCTTACTGAAAGGTGTTGTCAACATTGATCATGATGTAGTAGCTTAGTTAACGTGTCTGTTTTGTATATAAATGATGATTTTGTTTGAATTCTATTTAACTGCGTTTTAAGGAGATTTTTTTTACTGATCCGAATGATTGAGTGATATGAAGGTGAATCATTGTAATTTTTTTCTTATTTGTGGGTGGTTTGCCTATACATACAAACTGTCTAACCATTTGGACGGCTTTGTACCTTGTATTGTAAGTCGATAGTCATCTTTTTACAGTTTCGAGTGTGCAGCTTCAGTTTCACTCAATTATTGATAGTCAGTTTTATCTATATACATAACTCAAACATAAATAGTACAGCCAAGCTGTAATTTGTGTGTCACTAAACAATGGACACTACATATAACATGTCATGTCCTTATGTCATTACTAACCTTCAGTCCTATTCATTCGCAATTTCCCTTTAATCTGCTATATTTCCTCCAAGAATTCTTTTCATAAATCGAAAATAAAAGAGTCAAAATTTGCAAAGTTAACGTTGATCTATCAATTTTAGAATTGGTCACTCGTCTAAATCAGAAACTTCTTTGTGAACCTACGCATGGTGAAGCTCATTAGAGAGTCCTCCTAATTAGTTTTAGTTAATGAGGCGAAATAGCCTGAAGACCATCGAAGTCTTTCATGTATCAATTTCTACCGCTACATTATACGATAGGAAATTGTGCCTACGGTGATCGATTACGGTACAGCTGATTTCTTCACAACATTCTGTACATACAAGCGAAAAGCGCAGTATATGTGAGCAAGTTTCAAGGATAAGAGGCCTTTGATTGAATGTCTATATCGTTAGAGAAATCTAACATGTTTCTGGTCGCAGTGATACACGTCACCTGCATGCGATCAACCATTCTCTCCCCACAGGGGCAGATCAAGTCATGAAATGTTGATACAGCCTCTGTTCTATTATGCCTACTTTGTGGGATAGAATGGGAGATTCTCGTTGAAATTTATCGAGAAGGTGGCGCGAAATTTATTTGATTGGCTATATCCCAAGTCGGGCCAGCGAGCGAATCTAGCTTCTGAGCCCAGGGTACAGATTAGTGGAGTTCATTACATTAAAATTTGGAACAAATTAGTACCTATAAATTGGGTTTTATAGGAAAATACAACAATCTAGACATGACACAATAACAAGTACCGCTACCTGTATCAAACGTCAGTAGCTCAATTGATAGAGGCGTTGCGTCGTAACATTAAGGACCCTGGTTCGATTCCCACTTTGATCGTTAACATTTCTCAAAAATTCCAAAAAACTCCGTTGATTTGCCAACTTCGAAGATCTATTTGCCTGACTGAATGTGGGTGTGCAATAAAAAGTTGAGGTGTTTAGGTCAATACGCCTACAGTTATAACAAAGGAAACCATAGCAACTAGACCAGAAATGGGATGTGATCATATGATCTAAGACACCCTGAATATGATTAGTGTAAGCAAATAATTGGTGGGGGGAATATTTTAAGAAAAAAACATTTCAGAGAAAAAAACCATATATGATAAATGCATTAATGAATATATACTTGTTCATTAAAGAATTCGGAATTAGCATTTTCAATGCAATGTTAAATCATTGATTTACTAATGAACCTAACAGAAGCTCAGAAACGTTATAGCCCGAGGTGAATTATGCACATGTCGCCGTCGTTGATACCTTTGGCGTTTACATTCCTACTGCAAATCTGTGTGGTGCAGCTACTGATGATATGTGTTTAAAAGATACTCGTAGACTTGATGGAAACACACATGCCAAACATAATGAATTGTTCTTCTTTCCAGGAGTACTGGCTATTGCTTGAAACTCTAATTTAAATGTTAACCGCAACTCTAATCGAAAACAGCACAATGGCGCATATCAATTACGTAAATTTGGAAACTTATCAATGTAATTAAAATATATATAATTTTAGTTTCCTGTGTTGAGAGATTTTCATATAAGGGGTTCGTAAAATTTTGTTTATCAGATGATCAATTGGTAAAATGTAACACAGCCAACATCCAATTAGTCATAATTTGAATTATCTTAACCCGTATTCCTATGTACCCATGAAACCACAAAGTGTCTCTATAAGTACCATCTTTTCACATAGATGAATGCTGAAAATCTTTATAACATAAAGCTCTCTTCAAGCAGAACATTAGCTGGGGATTGCAAAAGATACATACATGTACATGTTTCGACCATTTTTAATGTGAACGAATAGGGCGATTATCAAATTTGATTAAGTACCATACGCGGAATCTATGAAATTACCCCAAATCGTTTAAAAAGAAATAAAATCATTAACGAGGGAAATGGTTATAGCGGTTGACTGCAGTTTAACCATAGCTAGTTTACACAGACTGTCAACTTAATACTAGTAATTTGGGTTGTTAGTAATTAGAAAAAGACTTCTACAATGTATATACTGGTGTGTATGTTCAAACGCATTGCATATGACACATTATACAATACATTATTCAAACTTGTCGACTGTGTCACCATGCCCTCTTAGAAAGAGAAGGAAAGTAGAAACAACATCAAATCAACACCGGAAAAAGTTTTCCCGAGAGAAGTACAGAAAACTAAACGCTGGAGAAGTTTGCTGTGCTAATCACTTTGACTCCTGTGTCATAGCTGTTGAAGATCTGATCGATTTGATGTAACTTGATTTCATCGTTTTAACAGAATGTCTCTGCATGGAGTAATCAAATGTCGAAACTGACTCAGCCTTCTCGATATTAGCTTCACTCCTTTACAAACAAGGCAATGGGGAATAAAGAGCTCGGAGCGTTCTCGGGGGAAATCTCAACTGCAATTGCCTCACCTCGTTGGACTCAGAGCGGGCATGTTGGAAAACATTAGGACGTTGATGTTAAAACTACTGATCACTTTATTCTATTATTCAGTCGAGGTAACCGAACATGGGGACCATTCACAAATATTCTTCTCGCAAGATATTAACCAGTATATGAGATATGGAACACATGTATGATATCAAGTGTTCATGTTTTAGGGTGGTTGCGTTCAAGTGATTTAATTAATTAAATATCTGATTAAAAGGCCATGTTTTCTAGATATTTCTCTAGTTAGATTGTTCTCGATGATTTTTCCCTCTTGAATTATAAACACATATCCTTGTTGCTTATTTTTTGCATGGGAGTATAGATTTCGTTTTATCATGTAAGCAAGCACTCCCTGCAAACAGTTAAGCCAGTGTAGTTGCCGAAAAATTGGTTGATGTAATACGTGTGATCGTAAAACACATTTGGATACTTTATGGCATAACTTTATGTGTCTTACATTAATTTGCACCATCTTTGAAGATGAACGTTACTTGTTTCTTTATAACCTTAGTATCAACATGTTTTGGATATGTCACTTAATTATTTGTTCATTTTCTCTCTCAAAGTTTTTAGTATTTGAAAATCAATCTGAAATTATTGTTGTCTGTGTTATTTTTGTTTATCACCGAGACAAATAACAATTCGCGATATCATGATTGATTGCAATGACAATGCTTTGCCTTGAAAGGAGGGGTAACTAACACCAAACTAGAAATTTTCACTATGTTTTCTTAGTGTAAGGTAACATGTTTCTTGACAGAATTTTCTTTTTATAAATACAAAAAAGCAACACGATTCGATAATGAAAGTTTCTTTTCTAAACTGCAAGATAATGATTTTATCGATGAAACACTGACTTTTACTGTAAAAATGTTTTCCCCGTTAAAATCAAACAATTATTCGTTTAAATTTCACCCGAATCTGAAGAAAAACTGCATTAACATGTCCTTACATATAGATATTCAATAAAGCATAAATAAAACAACAAAGCCACACAATCCAGTTTTCCCGTATGACATTTATGTAAGTAGACATTGCATTAAGGGGATAACTAAAGATCCTCTTTAATATATCTGTGGTATCTTCAACAGTCTTGTCAGATATATCTGAATGAAGAAGTCACGCAAGCATCTTATGTACCTATCCCTGTCAACAAATTGCTAAAACAAATCCCGTAATAGTGAAAACTGTTTCTTCTAGCTCTTGGTTTTTCATTGGCTTATGGTCAATCATTTCCTTGTATGCACCGTTAACCGATTGATAAAATGTACCCAAGTATCATAGTATCAACGAGTAATTCCTCCACTACGGGAAGGTGTGATAAACATAATTATTTTCGGCTGGTTTTTTTTCACTCAAAATGGTATGTTGGGGAGATTGTATGTCATGATTTGGCATCATGATTGATGTCTATAATACCGTTTGTACATGTTATATTCAATATATCCCTCTGTTGACACTTCAATTTTAAAATATATTTTTTACCAAAACAATTAAAAAAATAAGTAAGACTGTGACATGTTTCCAATCTGTGGTTGTTTCCAAATCAAAGGCATAAATTGTGATGGTGGTATTCACTGCATTTGATTTAGGACGTCCTGATTTATACCCTGTAAATAACGGAAATTTCTACTACCAAATCTTATTAATTTTTGCTATATTAAAAATTTTCAAATAGTCTCATTAAAGTTAGCCTCATAAAGAATGGCATTATAGGCATCGATATTGAGTAATTTGGAATAAGTTAACTTTTTCACTAGGAAAAAGTAATAGCCCAATCTTTTCATTATTTAATGTGTTCCACTCATGAAATCAATATTGATGATAAATGTTTTCTGTTACATTGTACGCCGTTGTAGGGCATTGATGAACCTTTCTGTCAAATAGTTCGATAACTTTAAGAGATTTTGAATATGTTTTCTACAAAATATGCTAATAACATAAATAAAGCCAAGTAGAAAGCAATCAGACATCCCTAAATGAATTGATATTGCATGTTGAAGATATGTTTTCATCTTTTTCTTTTGCTCGTTATGTCGTAAATCTAGCTTATTATTTGGGACAAATGGATAGAATTCATTTTTAACATGAAATACATGTCAATCAGTAAATCATTCAAGAAAAAAATCTAATAGGACAAGCGGATCTATGAAACGCTATTCGGTTCTTCGCGATTTATCTTTTTAAAACTTTTCCAGTACTTTACAAATAACTCTGCTAGATAACCGCTGAACATGCAAACATGGCTAATAAGTCAGTCGCCAGCAGAAAAGACAGTTAATCAATAATTACTTCATGTATAATGGTTATTTGCAATATGGCAGTTTTTATTGACTTTTATGGAAAATATTTTCCGTTAAGTTTAATGAGTCTTACACTAAATTGAGCGCTCGAAACGCAATCCTCAACATTTACGTACATGTATTGGCAATGTCATTCAAATCTAGTTTTATGTTCTAATTCAATCTAATATGGTCAATAATTAAACACAATTATATTTTCCCAGGCTGAGATACTTGATTCCCTAAATCTGGTTGATGTAAGTGTGGTTCAAATGTTCGTATGAGCCAACTGTAGCATTAAGGCATTACATTTTAAAATTTGGTAAAACAATCTCTATGCAAATATCACAAAAAAGATATTTAACCATAAAGGTAAAAAGCCATTTTGTCTCAAATTATTTTCTACATGTCGACGAAATCATTAGTTAAAGGTTTTTATCATAGTTTAGCTTACCAGCCGTGATAAATTATCTGAATAAAAAAACGTTCGTATGTACTTTTCTCATATGATATAACTGTGTGTTTAGAATACATTACATTGACGGTCAAGTACTGATCTGTAGGCAAGTAGGGATTTTGAAGAACCCTGGTTCGTAGTTCGAACCAGCCTTTAGTTAACCAATCAAGCGGTAAACTGATTGAAGTCGAGAACAACAATTTTCGTCATCAATTCATAATAATGTGGATATTTATATGGCGTCTTTTCCACGTCCTAAGACATGCTCAAAGCGCTACCTGCAGCACTACCCTGAGGATTGTACCTTTATAGCTGCTATTAAGCATTAGTCATGACCACGTAGGTCAGTACATCCTGTTTTCAGGTACCCTTTTTAACAGCTGGGTTGACTGAGTGCCTTGTCGATGAAGTGCCTTGCCCAGGGACACAACACAGAATGAGACCCATGTCCAAAATATTTGGTGTCTCCACCGGGATTCAAACCCGGGTCTCTGGCGTGAGAGGCCAGCATGCTAACCACTACACTACTGTGCTCCACAATGTTAAGCATGGTATGGTATGAGGACAAGGAAACTTAATATAAACGACAAAAAATATTTCTAATGTGCCTATGCTTACATGAATCTTTGAACAACGTATTTATTATTGAGGCTCACGTCAATAACTGCTGAGTCTCAGTTTTTAGCAATCTCGTTGGAATGCTTTTTTTTTTCATTTGACACTTATCAAGAATCAAGATATAAGAGAATAAGTTTTGATTTTAGCTCTTAGATATTTTACGAAAAATTTATGACGATTATTTTTACTGTGTTTTTTAACAAGCAATTATGACTTGACTCGTAATGGCAAGAATTGTTGGCGGCTTGTCGTTAGATCAGTTGATCCCACCGTTAATATTAGATGATCAATACATTATTGTTGACCAGAGATGGCGCCTGAGTAGTTCAATCATTGATTTAATTACTATTCTGGAGTAGGTTGATTTCTAGAATGGAAAATCGAATGTCATTGCGCAATGGAATCACTCAACTTGTGGCTTAAATCCTCTATAAGAGTACTTCTGGCTTCCACCTCTTTTTAGACAAATTAATCAGGCAACCTGTCGTGTCTCGCTTGTGTACTTGCATTAAGTTAGAGGGCTGTGAACACGATAGCTGTCAGGATGGCATTAGCTGAGGGTGACATCAACAATGCTAGCAATCCTGATAGTCATGTGTGTATAACATCAGCTTAGGACTGCCACTTACAGAGTGACTTTCAACATGTGTAAGTCACAGTGAGATACCAGTGTCGAGTGGTTAATAGCGATTTATATATCAGAGTAGGCTGATGTTTGCAAGTGCACGATTGTAAAAGAACTGTTCTGAAATTTCAACTTTTAGATTTGTATTGCTATAACATTCATAGTTTGGTTATTGGGACTGATAAGTTATTTATTGAGTATCAATCTATATTGACCGATCTTACAGGATTTGCATGATAAAACAATAAGTTCTAAATGATTATTTGCAATTCCTTTATGTGAGACTTTGAAAATCTTGAAATCTTGAAATTGTATGTTAATGTTTGTGTTGTTATTATATACATGTAGTATATCTAGATTATTGACAGAAATATTGTACACAACAGGTATGATTAATAAGTCAAGAAACAGAAAATGATAATTGATAAATAGAATGAAAAATTATTTGATATCTTAAATTAATTATTTCATGATCAATTAATTTATTCCGTTAATCGTTCGATTTTTGTGAAGTTTTGCCAAGACGAGACATTGTCATGATTTTTAAGGTATGTTTAAATTTGGATCAACTGCATTTTTATATCACTCTTTGCTTTCAAATAATGAAAATGATGATCACACTATTATCCATTATCACATTATGATTAGAAAATTAACACTCATGAACGATAGATTTGTAGCAATATGAATGTTCGATTTGCATTTATTGATATGATTGCGGAAATGCATGCAATTAACAGAGGTGAGAAAATTCTCTAAGTATACCAATAATGCTTTCATATATTTATGATATCTTGAAATTGTTTGTTTATGTGTTTGTTCTTATATACGAGTTGTTGCTCTTGATTATGGACAGAACATGTGCACAACAGAAATGTTTATAAATTTAGAAACAAAACATATATAACTGAACAAATGGAATTTAATGGTTTGTTTTAAAAACTGTGTTAATGCATAATGCAAACATCTAAAATTAAAAAAAAATATTATCATGATCTTGAAACGAAATTATCCATTGTCAAGATTGACTCTTCACTTTCTTGATCGTCCATGTAGTATCATGCAAGGATTTATCGGCGCAAATTTTGGAAAATGTCAAGATGAAGGAATGTTCGAACAAAACAATCTTCGTCTAAATTTAAACATTTTTGCGCTACATTTCTGGTTACATTTTAAACACATCTTGTTTGGATTTCCACATGTTTTTATAAATGTTTCATTGGAACCAATTAACTTTCATGCAAAAAAGACAGTACAAAACACAAGAAATTATCTTTCAATTGATGAGATAACATTTTTGGATCAGTTTAATTAAAAAATTATCTTTTCAATTTTGTTACTTTTATCTAGGCATCATTTTCTAATTAAGTTTTTGCTCTATTTTTCAGAATGTGCTACAGAATCTGAGGAATAAATACTCCATCAACGGTAACAATGGAAACTTACAACGACACAGATTACCATATCGCTCAGAATTTGTCCAATGTTACAGTAAATGTGACAACAAATGAAACTGTCCATCACTACACAAGAAATGAGGAACTCGCTAAGATCGAAATTGCCGTCCAGTCAATAATTCTATATTTTGCCTTATTTGGCAATATGTTTGTTTTGATTGTTCTTCGTCTCCGCAGACAGAAACTCACCCGGATGCAGTGTTTTATTGTTCATTTGAGTTTGGCGGACATCTTTGTTGGCTTCTTCAATGTTTTACCACAGCTCATCTGGGATATTACCTTTCACTTTTACGGTGACGACTTCATCTGTCGGTCAATGAAGTATTGTCAGGTGGTTGCCATGTATGCTTCATCCTATGTTCTTGTAATGACAGCAATAGATCGGTATGTGTCGATCTGTCATCCGCTCACTAGTCAGACAATGTCTCCAAAAAGAGTTCATCTTATGGCTCTGCTAGCATGGAGCCTATCCCTGCTGTTTTCAATGCCACAGATATTCATATTCTCCAGACAGGAAATATCACCAGGAATGTACAATTGTTGGGCGACGTTTGAACCGATGTGGACTGATAAACTATACACTGTATGGATATTCACATCCATCTTCGCACTTCCGACACTTCTACTAGCTTTCTGTTATGGTCGGATATGCCATGTGGTGTGGGTGAGCGCCGGATCTAAGGAAGACAGTCGTCTGAAGAGAAAGTCAAAGAACAAAAATGTTCTGTGGAAGATCACTTTCAGAAAGAGTCAAATGACATCTCATACGGATGACGAGACAGAACCAAAGTTGCTCAAAACGAATTCGATAAATCCGAGAGGTCATTCTCGGACAATGTCCAAGTCTAAAGTTAAGACAATTAAGATGACCCTCGCTGTTGTCCTGTGTTATGTGATATGCTGGTCGCCATTCTTCATTGCTACAATGTGGTCCGTCTTTGACATAAACGCTCCATTCACTGGTGAGATATTATTATGTGTTAATGATTTTATTAAAAGAAAGGCTCCTTGCGCTTTAGAATTATTACGGAAATAGATTACCCATCATTTTCAATATATTTCTTTCTTTTCAATAAAATGGCTCACAAGTTTTAAAAGTATGAATATGATCATTTAATACAGGTGACTCTTTCCACAAATGTATATAATAATCAGTTTATATAAATACTTATCCTACCTCATGTAAGAATCTCGATCTCTGATTGGTCCAAGTGACCCTGGATATATACTGATAAATCATTTATACCCCGGCACATAAAAAGCGTGACAAAAACCGTGCAGATTGAGCGTCTTTAAATGTACAATGTATGTTATCTCGAACTCATGATCAAGCTGGTTACTTTTGACCAACCGATAAGTTTTGTACAAACTGTAGTAAAATGACTTAAGCAGTTATCGTTTTTCTTACTCTTTAACTTCATATTATATGCGTTTTGTTTAAACATTCGGTAAGATAAATTGGTTATACCATTCAGAGGCGGGGTGTTTGCGGAGATATCCGCCTCTCGCTATATGGTATAACTTATAATGTGACACTAACTTCTTTGGAATCAATAAGAAGCGTCAAGACCCTATCATCTTAAGAATCATAATCCTTGTTTCTGAAAGATTTATGTCAATTTGATTTCAAATTTGTACTTTTCTGTTCAAAAGAGATTCCTTTTTATATGTCCATAAACCACGCTGCATGTTTTCATTTCCTTGTGTACTAATGCAATCCCCCTCTTCTATTGACAGGTCCATCGATGACCATAATACTGTTGTTAGCGAGCCTCAACAGCTGCACGAATCCCTGGATCTACCTATGTTTCAGTGGACGAATCTGTGGGAAGAGAGAACGCGGAATGTCCAAGACCTGGACTCAGAGCACCCAGATCACGCACACGTTCGACTCTGACAGTAGATCACGACATTCAAATTATGACATTTCCTCATCACGTGATCAGAGGGCGTGGCCTAGAGCATCCATGACGAGCTCATGTTAAATAAGCAGTGCTAATGAACTCATTTATTGCATCAATTGAATGAAAGATGTTGGAACCTTTGGTATCTTTGAGTTCGATATATCGGTGTTAAGGAAATCTGACTTTTATGGTTGAATGTTATACGACAAAGCTGCAATCATCGCTCGACTGGTTTTGCATAAGTTAAATTGACTCTATCTATTGAAAGCTTTTTGTTTTTGAAAGACGTTTGTGATTTTGAAATTGTTTTAGTCCTTACGTACTTTATATGTATCATTGAGATATGTTTTTACCAATACTTCAGCTGCCCAACATTTTGTTGTTAAGCTTTGAAAGATTTTCTACATAATATCATCATTTTTGTAAATTTTGAATCATCTTGTAGTCAAAACGTTTGTATCAATTTACGTACGTTGATCATACAAAACATATACAGGCAACAAATATGCAGTTCTCCAAGAGTGGCTTGGGGTCAAAATAAGCAAATTCTGATTTCCTCCATCTGCCGTATGTTTTTCAATTAAATACATTTTCAGGAAAACTTGTGGTCCACATCTTCAATATTGGGCAATGTTATTATATAACTTACGTTTGTTCAAGAAATATTTCGAAATGGTTCTTTTACAAGATAATCAAGATTTTTTTCATTATGGACCTTAGTATTGTATATATCCATGTCAAATACGTTCCTCTTTTAATATTATCATCCCATGAACTCTTAAGATTATATATTTTGGTTAAACACTGCTTTAGTTACATGACATTTGCAAAGGTGGATAAGCAGCTGTAGAAGTCACTTTGAGTTCGGGTTTACACATTTAATCTATTTAAATCACTGTGTATAACCGTACACCGGAACTAGCGAGGTGTACAGCTGTGAAATGTTGCTAGCGAGGAGCCGAAATCGAAGGTTAGGTAATATTTTACTTCATATCTTTCAAATAATCAACATCATGTGGTAATTTTAGCACACATACTTAGTAAAATGTATGTGCTTGTCATTCTGTATCCAAGGGACAGTAACAATGACAGTTGCGAGTAATGCTATTGTTAGTAACATATTTGCTATCTCTGACTATGAACAGGATATGACATAAAATAGTTGTCTCGGAAAGCTATTGACATGATAATAACATAGAAAAAGTTGATGAAACGGCGATGATTGCTTTTTAAGTGATTCCTTTTGCGATCACGCTCCTCGCTAGCAACATTTCTCCGCCGTACACCTCGCTTGTACGGTGTACGGTTATACACAGTGTAAAGGAGAGTATCTGATTTTAGAAATATTTTCTGAATTATTGACACAGTAAATCGTGATCATATAGACAATATTTTGATGTTGCAGACTGTTACATTACACTAACAACTATCTTGGTTTTGATGATAAACATCAATATTTGTAAGATTACGGTTAAAATAATATGTCATAATTTAGTAGTCTTCGTTTTCTTAGTTTGTTAGTTAAAGGGGCAGTAGCATGTGTTTCTTTTTAATTTTATATTTTCAATTTTTAACTGAATAAGTGATAATTGTACATTAATGCTAAATGTGTTATTATGATTGTATCAAAAAATTAATTACACAAACTAATCATTCATAGCCAGAGAACATTGGCGGCCATTTTTGTGTGAACACCTTTAATTCACTTTGCGTAAGAAAAGGGAATCGCATGGTTGAACTTTACATTATATATTTGATTAGTTATTGCGTCATTTAGTTAAAATACATTGTCTTTCAATTCGAACCATTTATTTTCGTTTTCCTGACATTACCTTATATTCCCTTTAAAACTTGCCACTGCCCTTTTAAAGTTTGATTATACTATTAGGAACCTGTGTGTATGGTTATACTATAGATATATCAATACTTTCGTCTCTTGGATATCGTTAAGATAGACTCATACTTGTCATCACCTATATTGTAAAACAGGAGCAGCGTTCACATAATTATGTACATGTTAGTCTGTCTAGCTCTATGTTGAGTTCAAGCATTTTGTTGTCTGTGATGTCATAAAACAATTTCCTAAATGTATTTTAGCAGACCCCAAGAGGGTCGTTTATTCTGAATATTTTTATACCTTTAAAATTGAAAACAATTGTAGTCATGTGTGTACCCATTCTCTCCCCACAGAGGCAGATCAAGTCATGTTGATTTAGCCTCTGTTATATTACGCCGACTTTGTGGGGTAGAATGGGAGATGCCTGATTGGAGGCAATCAAAGTTAGTTGTGCAATCAGCGACGCTGTTCTTAAATCATCGTTTTGGCTACTGAATCAAGGCAAAAGCATTGTGATATGAACCCCCTTTCGATGCGAGAAGCGTTGTCATTTGATTCAAATGGATCGTGCTGCGGGGTTTTTTTCCGCCAGGGGAAACTGCCGGAACCCACGGATTTCGGCGTAATAGAACACAGGCTAAATCAACATGACTTGATCTGCCTCTGTGGGGAGAGAATGGTGTGTAACATACTTAGAAGTGTGCCACACACTTTTTCCATCACAGATCCAGCTTTGGGTCTCTAGACTCCTCTTCTCTATTAGAATATGTTTCATATTACAATGCTCTTTTGCATTGTAGTCTGCAATCATACCCCACATGTACATATGAAAACCATTTGGATTTGTACTCTCAATGGAATGAATAATTTGGAGCTGTGTAAGTGCCTTATTTCAAACCCGATCCTTATATGTTTCATTCACATACAGGCTACTTTGATCAAGTCTTTTATTAAATGTTATATTCTTGTCACAAAATATAGCTGACAAATCAGATCGTTAAAATAAGATTGTTAAAGCAAAAAGAAATTAGATTGTTAAAGCAAAAAGAAATTAGATTGTTTAAGGCAAAAATAACTCATTTCCCAAGGATTTCGTTCATTATATAGAATATACAACTTGATTGAAGAAATATCCGGGTGCCATTTTGCTAATCAAATGCTTTTTCAAATTAATGTACAACATGAATTGACATCAACTGCATCCATATATATATATATATATATATTCATTGGGGCCATCATATTCTGTTTTGTGCAATCACAAGATTGTTTTTCAATCTTCGTATAGTACGTATTGAGATAAGAATATTTCTCTGTGCAGGAAAGTAAATTGCTCAAGCTGTCATTGTTTGTGTTGTGTCTGGTTGCATATGTATTCTGTGCCGTGATCCCTTCTACAACTGTTTGAATAAATTCATGTTTTCTTGTCATTACACCATCATGTTGTCATTATTTAACTCTACATGTACATTAATATGTTCTTTCTATTTCCAAGATGATTGTTTTGGTTCATCTTGATTAATTTTATGTAAATGCCTTGCACATAATTTCATGTGATCAGTACAGACTTCTGCTTTTTTCAAATATAAGCAAATGTTATGCAAGGAACATTTCTTTAAAATGACTAACGTGTAATTCGGTGTAATTATCATATCATGTATATAAATCATAATATGTTTATATTGTCATTTCCTTAGCCGAGGCAGTCAAAATATGGCAGTGGATTCTTGAAAATAGTCTACCGTTACCTTTGAAAATACTGAGTAAATAAAAAACAAATAAAGCCAATATATGTTAAGCTAATCAGGCTTCATATTCGTTTTGCTTTAGGCTGTGACCAATCCCAATTACCAAAAGTGAGAAGAAGATGAAAACAGGTTTAATAACGTGGCCCATTTGTCCCCTACTTATTATAAAATTAAACATGTAGGCGATGTGATTTCAGATACAGGTATTCAATTAAGAGATGTAAATTTTACACCTCCAATGAAATTTTAATATGGTGTTAAGGAGTGTCTGTCAATCGAGTAGGAGGCTAGCAAATCAGCAATAACTTAATAACAATAATAGGGTCCAAAGGGTCACCAAATTATTAGATTATAACCCCCATTAGACAAAGGTATTTAAAATTTTCAGCTTTCTGCGCTATTTGCTTTTGAAGAGAAGGATATAAAGAGTGTTATAGGTTTCAATGGCATAGTACCTGGACCTAAACGCTATTAATTATGATCCTCTTTATTCAACGAATCACAATATATAAGCGTTTTACACTAGCGGATCCAGGGGGGGGGGGGGGGGGGGTCCAGGGGGTCCTGACCCCCCCCCTTTCAACACCCGCCCCCTTTCAAATCCATGTATAACGGGTCGTGGACCCCCACTGAGTGGAGAAAATTTTTTTTGGGACCCCCCCTTTCAAAAATCCTGGATCCGCCCTTCTTTTAGAGTGAATGAATCTAGTGAAGAATTCGAAATTACGGACGGGCGGGCGGACGAACTCCTGACAATGCCATGCCAAACATTGTAAGCACATCTTTCAGGTTAAATAAATCAATTTACATTAAAATTCAATGGTACGAGAAAATGTGCATCTCGACAAAAGCAACATCCAATAATATCTCCAGTAAGCGATCAATGAGTTTTAATCAGCAATTCGTTTCATGCATAATCTAGATGCAGTTTTGATAACAGAGCGACCTTCTATAACATGACATTCAGTAAAACATCTGTTTAGTTCCATAACGAAAGGAAAATGAGATTCCTATTCACGCAAGACTTTTGATCTAAACTCGCTTTGATAAAGTCCTTCAGATACTGCCTTCAATTTAAGAATTTTACGACAGACAGTTTGATGTGTCCCCGGCGTGTCGTCGCATTTACTAGAAGGCTCAGAACACATTAGCTGTCAAGAGAAAATTAGCTTGGGATGACATCACCGATTTTATTCGCCAATATAGCCAATCATTGTTCAAAAGCTTCAATTTCGGATTGCCATGAATTCTCAATAGTTGAGATGTCAATACATTTATATCGGGATAGCTATAGGCATACGCACGATCTGAGTTTGAATGTAATACTTGATAATAATAAGTAGCGATTTTGACTTTATTTATCAACTTACTTAATTTGTCTCCTGTCGGTGTAGCGTTTAATTTCTACCCGACGTTGAATTTTGAACCTAGTCTATGAACAGGTTTAAGTTTCAACAAATATTACTAAATGACGTTTAAACATGAAGTTATTCCAACTTTTTCAAAGCGTTTCAGTTATCCTTTGGGCCCTAAAGTCACCAAGGCTATATAATACTAATTCAAATTGAGAAGATTCCCCTTCCGCCGTTTCTAGCGCTGTTATATCAATGTTTGTGTTTAAGTTGATTGATTATTTTAGTGTGATCGTGTTCCTCTTTTGCCATTTTAATTCAAATCTTTAAAAGCAAACCGAGCATAAAAGTGAGCGTGGCTCAATAATACCCCTGACTGTGCATCCCTTCCCTTAACTTAACTTATCCTCCAAAAAGAATTGAAAAGACGTGAATGAATGTTTTTTTCATCAATTTGTTGGATAACTATGTCTTGTAACTGATCACTTCATCTTTCCCGATTATCCGGTAAGAGATAAAATGCACAATTTGAAAAGAATTTGAAGAATAAGTTTTCTGCAATATGACAAATTTTGACTGAAAATGACAAGTACGAAACATTGAAAAGCTGAAAAGCGTAAAAAATAAGAAAAAAAACCTCGCTTGTTATATGCATTGAACCCCGCCAAGATGTAGTATGTTAAAAGACATGTACAATATTCGAAATGAATCAAATGAATAGTTTTTCGGCAATCGACCGAACAGATTCTGATATTGAAACAAATTCTAATATTGGAAATCGACTAACTACAACATTATTTGTAATTTGGCACTGCATCCCTCCTGATATACTGGAGGATATTAGCACAATTTGAAACTATGACATGAGGGAAGTATTTCTATTTCTACATGTATATTCCCTTGTCTGTTTGTGGGTTAAGTAAAATTTAGTAAGTGGCCCCTCAGAGCTCTATTAATGATGAAAGTGCCACTCAATCTTATATTCATACTCCTAAGTAGAATGACACCTCTCTCCCTCTCATTTTACACAAAAGAAGTTTAAACAATTGTAATATGTCTGTCAACATTGCATTAACTACAGATAACATGTACAATACTCGCAATCTAGATTGTCGTCCGTAGACGCTTGGGTTTAGTGTCTGCTTAGAATTCCCATTACAGAAGATGATTCCTTATAAGTCAAAAGTATATGCTTGAGCCCTCCTGAAGACTAAAGGGAAAGTCGATTTATCAGAGCAAATACTTGAATAAATACTGGAAAAAGTGAAAATGGTTTCAATTTAAGGGTATAAACTGCAATGATGATTGCTGCACTATGACGTCCAGTACTCCAAAGAGGACAAAGTAAATATCAATGTCTAAAAGGGCATTTAAAAAGGAACCTATTATATTATTGTACAATACACTGCCATCTTACTTTGTCGAATCCAAAATGAAGATATTTTCAAACTGTCACTGAACTTCGTCTCCGAGGATCGTGTTAACGTTTACAAATATGGACCTTTATGAGAATCAAGTCTTATGTGACAGAAATAACTTCACCGACTTAAGCGAATTTGAAGGGAATTGACTTGCACGGTTTAAAGAAGAACTCACAGCGACAGTTTTAAGCAAACATTTAGTCTCAATCATTCACCAAGGGACAGACAATTACTTGCTCATCAACTTTTAACCAAATAGTCGATTTACACGCCAAGGTTTAAATTGTTTTCGTAAGTTAAACATTAAAGTTTGAAGGTAACCAATTGGCCTAGCCACACTTAATCCCCTGATATTTCATATTTAACGGTGCATCATCAACGTAAGAAGATTGAACGTTTGAAACTTATATATATTTAGAATCAGTAAACATGTTTAACATTCCCTAAAAAACTCAAATATTCATTCTTTTACAACAAAAAAACAAACAATAAAAAAACCCATCAAATTCAGAACTACAAACTATTTTAGTTTCCACTTTAAAAAAAGACCAATAAAACCTAAAACAATGAAACATAAAATCATTTGAAATGCATTAAGATGTCAAAATATTGAAAAATGACTTTTAGTACGAAAAAAACTACGGTGAATTATTCAAATAATAGAAAAAAAACTAGGTGGATGGTGTTCCATGATGTATAAGAAATGCATTTTAGCGTGCACCTATTTACTTTTTATGGTTTGAAGAAGGAGAAGGTATTATGCAGACCGTTAAAGTGATATATCACGTCTACGTTGATTCCTAAGGTATGCTTCGTCAGATGCAAATTACTATTTTGCGAGTTTTGGAAACTTTGAAGCACTTTGAGTAATCTTGATCACTTAAAAAGGCAGCCGGATTTTGACTGCCAGTCCATGGTCACAAAAATAAAAATCAGTTTTATGATTATTAACACATCCTACCACTGTCATCCTTTCGGCTGAGAAATGTTTATAATGGTTACAGCTACCGTAGACTAGTGAATCAGTATATAGAAGAGCATAGTCTGTGAGAGAATATGAGCGTCTACTGATCCTATCTCGTGGTTGTATAACTACTGACGTAAAACCGATTTCAACGCCTGTTCATTTACAGATGGGTAGATAAAATTCAAACAAGTTATCTTTCAAGTAACATAATAGGGTTGTGTAACTGGTAATCAGTCTTAGGAATTTTAAATCACTATTCATGTGGAGATAAAATTCAAAACATTCCATCACTTTCTCATTTTGAACTGATATCAGCATTTTTGTGACAAAGTTAACACGCTTTTCATTTCTGTGTATGTACATGTACTGTGCCCTGATGTATATGTTCAAAACAAAAATACAGGAACAATGAAAATTTAAAAGAATTTGTTTTGGTATTCACAACAATGTTTCATCATCGAGAAGCACTTAAAGACAGATTTAATTGAAAGAGCTAAATCAAATGCGATGATTTCTCTGAACATCAGTCTAATCACAAATAAGTAGCTAAGCCAACTAAAGGAAGAAAACAACTTGTTAGAAAAATCTAGCAATGTAAAAACGAACATATAACTCTTATGGTTCACTGTTTTCTTGATAACTGCTTTTTCATTAGTTTGCAATTGATATTTTGGAGTCAATATGCTGTTATGTGATGTTTTTCCTCCTACAGATCAGAGTAAGTAAACTTACTGACAAATGGACAAAATTCAACTGTTTAATGGGTATGTAAGTATAAAGTGAATCTTCAGAATTCAAAAACATAACCCTAGTGTCACAACTGGCCAAAGATGACAGTTATTGCTTATGAAATGCGGACAGAAGAGGTTGGTTAACAAGTCGAACTGAGATGATCTTAAATTTATTCCTTGAACTAAAAATTGAAGGTCTTTCCTCACTTTCAATGTCAGTAAGTAAGAAAATCACGTTTTCCCTATACTATTATCATAAATGTGAACAAATCAGTTGTTATCTGGATTAGTCTAAACAGCTGACTATCGTAATATACTGTCAAAACCATATCTCTTAGTGAGCACAGTTTTGGATGATAAATTGGCGTTTGGTACAGCTTTCTTTTTAACTTCACTGTTCGCTGTACACTTGCACTTTCTTTCCCAAAAGAAAGCTGTTCAATAATGATATTCATTTCTATCTACTTTGATGTGGTTCGTTTAGCAGAAATATCTTATAAAAGGTATACACAAAGAATTCTAAATAAGAAGTAATATATTAAGAAAGGTATCAAACCATGCATAAGTTATTCCAGCGAACCAAACAATCATCTTATTGAGCTCGTGTATTAATACAAATACATGAACTTCGTCAACATCTATTTGAGAAACATTGGCCTAAGAGTTAATTGAAGGGTCCGAATGACGGGGTATCTAAAACATCAATAAAATGCAATCTTTTCCTTGAAAATGATTGAAATGAAGATATTCTGACAGCTAAAATGATTTATTTTAAATCAAATATTTCCTTGAAGCCTTGAGTTTGGTTGCAGAATGTACATGTATAATCGCAATGAAATCGAGGAGTTTTCGAGTTTGGTTGCAGTCCCTTATAGGCAACTGCAACCAAATTGTTTTCTAGCAAATATCCATCACTTTTCGTGTCTTGACAAACACTTATTTTGTTGCAGAGATTGTAGTTGCTTGTTGAATAGCAAAGAGACAAGTTTGGTTGCAGGAGTTTTATAATTTACCTTGACGTGAAAACAAAAACAAATCAACAGTTCCATTTTGACAGGTTCCCTCTCGCTCTGTGGGTGACATACCATGCGGTATGTAACGTGTCCTACAGTTGGTTGATTCAATCTCAAACATTTCCAAAAAATTTTCAAATTTCAAAAATTTTGATTGATAATTCATCTTGTTCTGTTTTTGGAGAGAAACTATTTGTTAAACTTACTTATTGATGTTTATTTTTTATCAAAATCATTTGGCAATTAAAGGAATGTCAATAAAAATCTTTTTGAGGTATGACAACAATTCGAATCTGCTACGGGAGCACGTTGACGCAGAAATGAAATTTAGGGATTAATTTGGTCAAAGATTGTCTAAAGTACCTACATGTACCATGACATGCTGTATGATAGAAATTGTTAAAATAATCAAGGTCAGTGAAATATGTCTATCCATAATGTCAGAAATCATTTCAAAACATGATGTGACATGATCGAAAACCCGAGAGATAATTGATTGACACAAGTTGAGATATAAAATATGAAAGCTTAGCACTACACCACCTGGGTCTTCAAGCTAATCATTGATAATTTGTAATCCCAACTAATGTCACACTATCAAACGAATCATAACCACCGTAGGTGCAATGCTTTTCTGGTTTATTGTAGCCCTGTTCAGTTTGAAAAAAATCACTTTACATAATGTTTTCATAACAAACAACTGTTTAAAATTAATCGAATACATTTTTAGATGTTGATTCATAAACAGTTTGGATTAACAGCTTTCAAAGAAGGAAATTACCATCGTTAAGTTCATGATAGTGTTGAATGTTTGTAAAAACTGAACTTTAGATGACGATAATAAAAGCAAAATTTTTGATGATTTTGAAGTGGAATAATTGAAAAATAATTTGCAAAATCCAATTATCCCACTTGAACCTACAATCGCAGCAAACAAATTTGATGCATTCATTTGGTATTTTTAAACAATTACAGGATGTGTAGGGCGTTTAAAGGCTTCTGTAATGAACATGTTTTTTCAACGCTTTTAAGTAGACAGTGATCGATTTATGCAACGTGATGAAGAGAGTTTTGTTATACGCTTTTAAACTTTTAAACCTAAATTTGTGTTTTCTTAAAACTAGAAATGACAGTTCTCTTAAAACACGCTTCCTGTATTTCATTTCATGTTTGTGTTTACAGAAATGCATGATGGAAAATCATTATGTTTACTGTTGAGTGGTATGCGAGTAGAGCTGTTTAAGAGAATGATCTACTTTACCAAAGAAAATAAGAATTAACATCCGTTCCGAACAAAGTTGTTTGAATGACTTGAAGGAATGATCCGAGAGATCAAGAGTGATTATGACTTGGATAGGTACCGCAAATAATCGTGTTATATTCCTTAAGGATTATTATGGATTATCATGGATTATCTAAATAAGTAAGTAATGCAAACGCAGACTTTATTTGTCTTACTTCTGTTGTATTACTGGCCATGTACAAAAAAGGTAGACTACGTATTACTATCATACACCACCAGGTTGATATGTATCAATCACTTTCGAGTGCATTATTTACTCATCAGAATTTACCAGTAACCGGTATCAAATTAGATTTGTCACGTGACCTTGTATATAGTTCTATCGTGTTACATTTAGTTTCAATATTTATGTTTACTATGTAAATAACTAATAATTGCCCCTTACTGTATAAAGTTATAACTGTCTTACAATAATCAGTAAGTTTACATTTTTGTTATTGTCATTGAAAAAACATTCTACTGTATAAACCAACGCACTCCATTCTATGTAATATATTTGACCCTAAGTCGATATTTTAGAATATTTGCACTGTCTTAATACACGCCTTAAGAAATACTCATATTGATCATGGGTAACGATATTACTCAACATCGAATTGTCATTGGGAATTTCTATAAAATTACGCACCGAGTAAGGTCGAAGGCTAAAAAGTCACAAGGATATTCTTTTACTATTTTTGCTACTCTTTTCAGATCAGGATTGTGTACTCTTATTTCAGAGTGTAAAGCGTGCATTGTATTAGGTGCTTTGTGTTTTGTTACAGCATCGCTAGGTAACAACAATGTACTTATTTTATTTCTATTGTTACTCATGCTTTCGGGTGACATTGAGTTGAACCCTGGCCCTGTCCATGATATAACTCAATCATTAGATAAGACTTTACAAATATTTCACCTGAACACTAGAAGCGTGCGGCATAAGCTAGATCATTTAAATGAATGCTTATCTGAGAATCAAATTAATTGTTTCACTGAGACCCATTTGGATAATTCCGTAAGTGATGAAACCTTAGCTTGGGACTCCTTTCACGAGCCTTTACGTAGAGATAGAAATGCTTTTGGTGGGGGTGTTATGGTCTATGTGAAGAAATATCTGAGTTTCAAAAGACACTTTCAGTTAGAAAACAAATTCGATGAAACAATTTGGCTAGAAATATATTTACCACAGAAGTCTATCATGCTCTGTGCCGCTTATAGACCACCAGACAAAAACGGAGAATTTTGGGAAAGATTAGAGACTTCAATTGAAAACGCACTTGATTATTCGTCTAAAATTGTGATAGTTGGTGACTTGAATGAAAATCTTTTATCAGATAAACTTACCAATTTGAAAGAGATTATGAACAGAAAGGCATTAAGTAATGTCATAAGGGATCCAACACGTATCAGTAGAACAAGTAAAACTCTTTTAGATCCTATTTTAATCAGTAATGACATCAATGTCTTTGACAGTGGCGTATTTGATTTCAGAACAGGCATCAGTGATCACAGAGGTACATTTGTTGCCATAAACACAGCTATTTCAATGTCTCAATGTTATACCAGAGAGGTACACTCATGGCAAAAATGGTTGTCACCCCCAGACTGAGAACGCTACGTCAAGTTTAACTGAGTGTTGACAAATAATCAAACATGCAATAACTGTCAGAATGATTTGTGTGATTGGGAAAAACATTCGTAAAACATACCAGCTTGTATTTTGGCCTTGTGCTGGCCAATTTAAGAAATTCTACTAGGATATGTATGGTCCCTGTGAAAAGGGCAATTTTTTACAGTATCCATATAGTATCAATTGGATGGGTATCAATAAAACAAATTACATTTTCAAGTTCAATTGTCGGTTTTATTTCATTCTGCAGTCATGTAAGAGTATATTTACAATCCTAATATCGGGTAGCACCGCCTCTTGAATTTTCAAGGGCGATAATTCGGGCAGGCATACTGTCTATCAGTGTGTTGATGTTTGCAACAGCCAAATTGTTCCATTCATTCACAAGAGCAGCCCGCAATTGCTGTAAATTTGCAGGAGCAGGGTCCAGTCTTCTAAGTGCACGGTCAAGCTGATCCCAAGCATGTTCTATCGGATTCATATCCGGACTTTTTGAAGGCCAGGGCAATCTTGTTACTCCTTGTGTCTGAATGAAAGCGTTCACTGTACGTGCACGATGGGCTGGTGCATTATCGTCCTGCAACAGGAAGTTGTTGCCATACACTCTTCTTGCATGTGGGAGGCAAACGGTTTCAAGAAGACGTCTGTACGACCTCTGGTTGACGTTTCCTTGAAGGACGACAAGATCCGTTTTACCGTTATGGTGTATTCCTGCCCATACGTGTACAGAACCGCCACCGTGGGCAACCTGATGCTGCAGACAGTCGTCATTGAGCCTTTCCCCACGTAAACGTCGCACTCTCATTCTCCTGTCCACCTTATGCAGTAGGAAACGAGACTCGTCAGTAAATATGACGTGACGCCAATGTCCAAGTTGGATTCTGCGGTGCTGCTGCGCCCAAGCAAGCCGTGCCCTGCGGTTGGCCAGTGTCCAGAATGGTTTGATGGCAGGTCTTCTTGCCTTATATCCATGCTGGAGCAACCTGTTCACTACAGTTCTCCGGCAAATGGGCGTATTAATATGAGCCCCCCATCTCTGTGCAAGAGTCAAAGACGAAAGACGTCTATGACGTCGGGTCAAACGAAGAAGAATTCTATCCTGACGAACCGTAGTTTTCTTGGGACGGCCTGAAGACTTATTCGGAACAACATTTCCCTGTATGGCGTGCAGTCTTTTAATCCTTTGAACAGTTCTAACACTGACGTTACATGCTGCAGCAATGACACGATTCGAAGCGCCACCACGACTCATGCCAATGATTTCATGTCTGATTCCTGGTGGAGTGGGACCAGGCATGGTCTATGCTTTTCAGAAACTATAGTCGTGAAGCTGTATCTTATGAAAGAGGTCTATAGTAATCGATGGAAATGACAAACCTAAGGAGACAAATTTCCATCATTTCAATGAAATGCACGTGGTCTACATGAAACCGCTGACACTGTTCATTGTAAAGTGTGAGTTAATGTAACTTCATGCCTGTAATGACATTTCCATGGAAAACCAACATTGCCATGCATACAATGTGATATAAACTCCAATTTCATTAAATATTAGGGGGTGACAACAATTTTTGCCATGAGTGTATGGTGTTATGAGCGAGGTGATTATGAGCTTTTGAACAGTTATATTAGTTGTACAGATTGGAATAATCTGATAACTAACGGGATAAACATTGATGAAGCAACTAGCATATTTTATGATCGTCTAGGAACATATATTCAGGAATGTATACCATCTAGAAAAGTAACAATTAGACCAAACGACAAACCATGGTATAACTCTGAAATACGACGAGAATCCCGAAAACGCAATCGTTTAAGAAAAAAGGCTAAAAGAACAAATAGCAAAGAGGATATATTATTGTATCGAAAGCAAAGGAATAGAATAAACAACATGAAGTGTTATGCAAAGGAACAGTACCTTTCGAACCTTGATGAATTTATTACTGAGATTAGCAAAGAAAACAAACCATCTTATTGGAAATATTAAGGAACCTTATCAAAGAAACAGGAAGTATGAATCCTATTCCTTCATTACGAAATGAAACGGAAAATACCCCAAGTATTTTCTCAGACTTTGACAAAGCAGAAGCATTAAACTCATACTTTGCGTCAATATGCGAGATAGATGATACAAATAAGGCCCTTCCTTTCTTTAAATTGCGTACAACCAGTACACTTGATCATATCGTGGTAAACGAACGTGAAATTGCTGATATCATTAAATGCTTGCAGGTAAACAAAGCGAGTGGACCTGATCGCTTAAGTCATAAACTTTTGAAATCAATTGCGGAATCAGTTAGTAAACCCTTATGTTTGTTATTCAATAAATCATTATCGTCAGGTGTATACCCCGATAAATGGAAAGAAGCACACGTTATGCCGCTTTATAAAAAAGGAGATAAATCCATTTGCAGTAATTACCGACCCATTTCCTTGATTAGTTGTTTGGGAAAGGTTTTTGAGAGAACTGTCTTGAAATATTTTTCAAATTACTTGCTCGACAATAAGTTGTTATACAAATACCAATCCGGATTCCAGACTGGACATTCTACAACACACCAATTGATAGAGCTATATAACAATATTTGTTATGCGTTAGATAAGCGGGAAGACTATTGTATGGTATTTTGTGATGTTTCAAAAGCCTTTGACAGAGTGTGGCACAGAGGTTTGATACATAAACTAGGAAGTTACGGTGTAGGTGTAGGATTACTTAAGTGGATACATTGTTATCTCAAAGGTAGGACTCAAAGGGTTTTTCTAAATGGATCGTTATCTAGTTCAAAAACTTTATCTGCGGGAGTTCCGCAGGGATCAGTCCTGGGTCCCTTCCTATTTATCGTGTATGTAAATGATATCGCAGATGAACTAGATTGTGCTGCACGCTTGTTTGCTGACGATACGTCAATGGGGATATCATCAATTGATCACAAGCTTATGCAAGATGCGCTAAATAAGAATCTCCAAACGTTATCATGTTGGGCTAAACGATGGCTTGTGGCCTATAATCCCAGCAAAACAGAAGCTGTTCTATTTAGTTTAAAAGATAAAAATGCAATTTTAAACTTAACTTTGGAAAATCAGAATGTATGTTTTAAAAATTCTCACAAACATCTTGGGATAATATTTGCATCCGATTGTAAATGGAACAACCATATTGACAGCATTGTAAAAACAACTTCCTCAATGGTTTCATCTATGAGAAAATTAAAGTTTATGTTAAACAGAGAAACACTTAATAAGATATATATAGTATTTGTAAGACCCCATCTTGAATACGCTTGTGAATTGTGGGATGGCTGTTCGTTAGATTTATCAGATAAAATTGAAAAGGTCCAATTTGAGGCGGCCAGAATAGTAACCGGTCTTCCTAAATATGCTTCTCGTGAATCATTACTTTTTGAAACAGGGTGGCAATCTTTAAAAGATAGAAGAAGTCATCGCAAAATGTCTTTATTTTATAAAATATACAACAACAATGCCCCAGCGTACCTTTGTGATCTCATGCCCCGGGCTGTTGAAACTAAGACCAATTACAACCTTAGAAACTCGCGAGATCTCTCTCTGTCCCACGCACGCACATCTCTTTACAGTCAATCTTTCTTCCCATCATGTTCACAACTCTGGAATAACCTTCCAATGCACATAAGAGAAGCTGACTCCATTAAAAGTTTCAAATCGTATATATCAAAACGTAAGTTTAAAGCACCCGCGTATTTCTCATTTGGTAAAAGAAAAACCAATATAATTCATACACAGTTGAGATACTCAAATAGTAGATTAAACGATGATCTTTATAGAATTGGACTTGTAGACAACCCGGGATGCAATTGCAAAGCTGATTTTGAAAACACTAATCATTTTTTCATGGAATGTACTAGATATTCCAATATAAGATATCAAATGCTTTGTAATATTAGCAAAGCATTTAATAATAGAGTAATTATAAATGTTGACTTATTATTAAATGGCCGCACAGACCTTTCTTATAATGAAAATATTATAATTTTTCGAGAAGTTCATAAATATATATCACTCTCTGAAAGATTCGATAATTAGGAACATTTTCTCTTTAAGCTTGTACCAAAATCAGATTGTGACTTTGTCTCTATTTCCCCGTCTGTACTCTTGTATATATGTATATATACCGTAATCCTGTATCCTTCGTTATTTTCAATGTACATAAACATGCATTATTATGTTTCAATATTATATGTAAGCACTGTACATAGGAGAGGGTTTCACTAAGTTGGATAACTTGTACCCAATCCTTTCACTTGAATAAATATGTTTAAATCAATGACTTCCGAGAAGCATGGCCATGTTTTGAGGGTTAATATGAGGAAAGAAAGTTTTCAAATTGAATTTCATATCTTTGCGTCACTTACAAATGACAAGAACTTTGTACATTCTAAATTGTAGGACATGAAAAGAAACAGATACGAAAAAGACAGAAAAACAACATCTGGCATGATTTCATACGGTAATGAATTCACATTTGTCTTTAAAGGCCATATATAAGATAAAGATATCAGAAACTCATGATTATCTATGGAATGCCTTTAAAAGGTCTATGCATGAAAATTATGTTTACTGATAAAACTTGTTTTAATGTAAAGACTTTACTAGTATTTACGATCGAATAATTTCCATTCTTCTTTTAATCATAATGCAACTCAATGATACATCATCAATTCATTAATCGAGGATAATTATTTTCAAAAGCATTTGATACCTTAAATGGAAAAGAAATTAAACGTATTACATTAACTCGTACTGACATGGTATATTGGAAGTATTAATTACACAATCAGTTTATATACAAAGGTTAACAATCCTTTGAAGAAAAAAAGAAGGTTTACAGTCGAAAACAGCAAGATTAAAGCAGCAATGAAGAATATATTTGCAATTATTCATTATAAGATCGACCTTATACTTAGCATACTTGACAAATCATGACATAGACGATTCGATAGCAAATGTTATATCAAATGTGTCACCACTCAGTCTGTCTCTCTCGCCATGTCTTATATCATTCAATGACAATTCACCTTAAAGCTCGAAGAGGGAGTTCCTTAATTTATGTCATCTCTATATTTATACCCCCGCTACGAAGTAAGCGGGGGTATATAGCAGTCATTCCGTCCTTCCGTCCGGTCAATTATCTCAAAAACCATTAGGTCTAGATCAATAAAACTTTGCACATATGTTAATCATAACCTTGTCAACAATGCTGACCATTTTATAATTTTCTGGAATTCATTTTTTGGGGCGTTTCCATGGAAACGTCACTTTTTGGACTCAGTTATATGGTGTACGCTGGGGACAGATTTTCTCACAAACTATAACACCTAGATGAGTGAAAGTTTGGATATTGGTGCTCCTGAAGATACTCTTGATCGAGTTCGAAAGCCATTTCCGAAATTTTATTTTTGACAGAATTATGGCCCTTGTTTCTGAAATTGGACTTGGGGCGATTAACATTCTGATGCTCCAATGGGGATAAATTTTCTCACAAACTATAACACCTAGGTGTATGACATTTTGGTTATGGATACACCTGATGATGCTCTTGAGCGAGTTCGAAAGTCACTTCCGAAATATTAATTTTGACAGAGTTATGGCCATTGTTTCTGAAATTGGACTTGAGGCCAGTAACAGGTCTGATGCTCAAATGGGGACATATTTGCCCTGAAACTATAACACCTAAATGAGTGAAATTTTGGTTATTGGTGCTCCTGAGGATACTCTTGATCGAGTTCGAAACCCATTTCCGAAATTTTAATTTTGACAGAGTTATGGCCCTTGTTTCTGAAATTGAACTTGGAGCGAGTAACAGGTCTGATGCTGCAATGGGGACAGATTTTCTCACAAACTATAACACCTTAATGAGTGAAATTTTGGTTATTGGTGCTCCTGAGGATACTCTTGATCGAGTTCGAAACCCATTTCCGAAATTTTAATTTTGACAGAGTTATGGCCCTTGTTTCTGAAATTGAACTTGGAGCGAGTAACAAGTCTGATGCTGCAATGGGGACAGATTTTCTCACAAACTATAACACCTAGATGAGTGAAATTTTGGTTATGGGTACACCTGATGATACTCTTCATCGAGTTTGAAAGATATTCCCGAAATATTATTTTTCACAGAGTTATGGCCATTGTTTCTGAAATTTGACTAAAAATGGATCTACTTGATGATACTTTTCACTGCTCCAATTTGGACATATTTTATCTGAATGTTTACAGTTAGGTAGATGAAATTGTGGTTTTTGTTTCACCTGATGATACTCTTGACTCTTGCAAAGGACCACATATATGCCCAAATGGGTTTGGAAAGAGGAAGAAGAAAAATCAGACGGGATGCGGGGGTATGTGAGCCATGCTCACTTTTCCTCATAAGTTTACAACAGAAAGGAATAGATAGAAAATTTATCATTAAAAGCATATAATAAAATATAATTTAATGGAAATTATAATGCAATTTCAAGTACACCTTTTCATATCAATGGGACTTTCACCATTTTCCTTGTGTGTAATTGTTGTGTTTTGCTTAGATACGTTGCAATTCATTAACTTAATGTGAGTATTTAAATATGTAAATATATGTTAATATATGTAAAAATGATAAAGGGAGAGTTAAACGGGGGAATTCTCATTTTGCAATCTCATAAAAATATGATTCTTTACAATAGACATGTATATACAACCGCATTTTGTTATGATGATTGTCAGAATAGCATCGGTTTAACTTTTTTTTTTATATATTTAAGATTTAAAACTGTAAAAAGTCTTCTTCTATTTCTAAAACTGATCTGGACTTGTGAAGGAATGGCATTATTTTCAGTAAAACCACTTTTCCCATTCAGTTGGAGGTAATTACTTTTATAATCAATTTTTAGTCATTTTTCACATCGACAATAATATTGGAAGCCGTAAAATGGCAATTTCCTCAAAAATAGCGATTTCATCCTGAATCCTGAAAGAAATGGTCTAACTTGTCGAAAGACTTTGCTGGAAATAGGATCACTTTTTCTCAAATGGGGGATTCTTAATAAGCCATTTACGCAGATACTGTTATCAGCACACAACATTTATAAAATGCTTTTGCTACTACAGGTTTAAGATTAAGAGTTCAAATTTGCGACTTGGTTTCAATCATAGCTTATATAGTTAACCTAAGCATAAGTATTCACATTGACAATGTTGACTTTTGAAAACGTTTTCACCAAATAAAATGTTTAATACTATTTATTAACTGAACACACACATTAACATACATTTGAAAATGAGAAATTAATATCAGGGCTTATTTTCTTATGACTGACTTTTTTATTGTAGAGTCAATGAACGAGATATACCTGTAGGAAACCAATTAGTGATTTAGTAAGGATCAATATGTGCTTTATAAATTCAATGTTGCAAGAATTTTCAGACATAAATCACTTTAAATTCCGTTACTGTCCCAATATGAAGAGACTAAATACATGTCAAGCTCTCCGTTTATTTGATCTTTGTTCAACATTATATGCAGTGACTAATTATCATATCTCAGGTCTCAATATTACAGAAATATCAACAAAATAATAATTTATTTTGCGGAAAAACTCCTGAAGCAATCCCACATATGGCTTCATTGCTTTTTGGTAAATATTCTTTTCAGTTGCTGCCTCTTATATATTTTCTATTACATGAAAGGCTTTACTCAATTTCGTTTATAGATGAACACAAAACATATGAAAGGGTTCTATCACATTGACTCAGGTTGACTGAAAGCTTAAATTTTAATCATATATTGGTATCTTCAAAATGTTCAGATAGTTAATGAGATTTTCAAGGGATATTTTTCTATCTACATGATATGAAATGACAGAGAGTGAGAATATTCATACATGTATGATATTCAAGGGTTTCACTTCAATGAACACTTTCCATAATCACGGGGTACCTTTTATGAAAATTACAGAGGTTAAGATTCCATGTTTATCACATCCTTAAGAAAAGGTTAGACGTTATGGCTTAGTATTATTTTAAAAAAAATAACACTGTGCCTCAAGTATGAGTTGTGCTTGCACACTGGTTAAAGCACAAGTAAGTCATAAAGAAGACATTCCATTCATGAAGCCATTATATAAAAGAAAGGTCAATTTTGCCAAAACATTCTGTTCTCATTGTGATCAAGTACCCCAATCTGTAAATCAATGGTATATTGACATAAGATATCAACAAACTATGCCTTATGATTTGTATTTATTTTTCGTTTTATTCAAACATTACTGTTCTCAACCTGATGTGATACACTATTTATGTTGAATTCGAGGTTATGTAAACCTTTATAAAAGTAGAAAATCGTCATAAGGGACAGATCAGGATTGAATCATGTTAGTTATAAGGATGTAGCAGCCATCTTTGACGCCATATTGAATTACAGTGTTCTGCCCCTTATCTGGTATATCTACCCAAGTTATTTTAACACTCTGCTAATGATCTCCTACAGGAATCTATAGTCAAAATTAGGGGACATATTTATGCACACTACTTTTCTTCTGCCAGCGCGTATAATATTCAGTATAATATTCAGAATCATATTCGTTTACCTATGTCCATCTCGTTCGTGTTAGCGTCGTTACTAATAAACTACTGAACCTGGAGTCTTCAAATTGGTCAACAGTCGTAGTGTGTGGCCTCGACCTTATATTAAAGGACACTTGAAGATTTTGACCAGTTTTTATAATGTTGTTAGTAAGATATATCCGCTGCGATACAGGTCTTTAGATATAGTACTGATCTTCATATGGGGCAACAGCCAGGAAAGCAGTGGTAACATCTTTCCACTTTAAAAAAAAATCCTGATAGGGGCTGGACGACATTGTCTGCAGTAAATACTGTTCTACACGTGGTAAGGTTTGGGTGTAATGCTACACTGAATTTAAGGGCAATACCTTAAAAGTTAGCTAGTTCCAGCCAATGCTCGCAGGTTTCACCACAATGTATAACAACAATATTGTTATAGCAACAGTTCGAGCTTTCTCCCTGGAGAGATACGAGCAGCCATGATTTAAGTGAATTACTCTTGAAATTGGCGTTAAACCCCAAATCACCTCACCTAACATATGCAACACAATTTGAACTATACCCCTATACCCCTGTACCCCTTTTTGCAATCGGTCAAACAAATTCTGATATTGGAAAATAACTAAGTATGAAATATGGGTATTCGTAAACAACATCTCTCCTGTCAGTGAAGAAAATATTTGCAATATTTGAAAACCATCAGATGGATATTTTTCCTGACAAAATTTATCTTCAGACGAACGGACGGAATCTTTGTTATTACTTCTGGTGTCAGTGAGGGGTAAAAGAGTCACTACATCATGAATTCATACTCTATTGGACAATGACACTTCTCTCTCTCTCATTTAATCCAGAGGAGTTTAAGCAAGATATCATTGTAAAATGTCTGTCAACATCGCATTAACTAAAGATAACATGTACAATACTCGCAATCAAGACTTTGAATTCCCATTGAAGAAGATGATTCCTTTTAAGTCACTTGTATATGTTTGAGCCCTCCTGTAGACTATAGGGAAAGTCGATGTATCAGAGCAAATACGTTAATAAATCCTGGAAAATGTGAAAATGATTTCAATTTACGGGTAGAAACTGCAATGATGATTGCTGCACTGTGGTGTCCAGTACTCCAAAGAGAACAAAGTAAATATCAATGTCTCAAGGGGCATTTAAAAAAGAACCTAAGGTATTATTGTACAATACACTGCCATCTTACTTTGTCAAACTGACACTGAACTTAGTCTCCAAGGATCGTGTTAACGTTTACAAATATGGACCTTTATGAGAATCAAGTATTATGTGAGAGAAATTACTTTACCGACTTAAACGAATTTAAGTTTTCAATGGAATAGAATTGCAAGGTTCGAAGAAGAACTCATAGTTTTAAGCAAACATTTAGTCTCAATCTTTCACCAAGGGACATCAACTTTTAACCAAATAGTCGATTTACACGCCAAGGTTGAAATTGCTTTTAAAAGTTAAACATTAAAGTTTGAGAGTAACCAATTGGCATAGCCACACCTAATCCCTTGATATTTCATATCTAACGGTGCTGCATCAACGTAAGCAGATTTAATGTTTGAATAAACGTTCTTCCTGTTCCATAACAAATTCAACTATTCATTCTTTAACAAAATACAGAAAAAAAGATCGAATTCAGGACTACGAACTACTCTAGTTTCCACTTAAAAGAAACAAAGCAATAACACCTTAAAACAATGAAACATAAAATCATCTGAAATGCATTAAGATGTCAAAATGTAGAAAAGTAACGTTGTGTACGAAAACAATACAATGAATTATTCAAATAATAGAAAAAAACTAGGTGGATGTTGTGCCATGATGGATATAAAATGCATTTTAGCCTGCCCCTATCTACTTTTTATGTTTTGAAGAAGGATAAGGTATTATGCAGACCGTAAAAGTGATATATCACGTCTACGTCGACTCCTTAGGTAACCTTCGTCAGCTGCAAATTACTATTTTTGCGTTTTTTGAAAAGTTCGAAAGCACTTCGAGTAACCTTGGTCACAGAACAAAGGTAGACGAACTTTGACTGCCCGTCCATGGCAATAACAATTAAAATCAGTTTTATAAATTTGAACACTCCCTACCACTTTCATCAGCTGAAACATGTTTATAGTAGTTAGACTAGTGAATGGGTACATAGAAAAGCATGTTTATAGAGAGAATATGATTGTCTAATGACTAATGGCTATCTTATGTTTGTATAACTAGTGACGTTAAACCGGATTTAACGCCTGTTCATTTACAGATGGGTATGGTAGATAGAATTCAAACATTACATTTTTAAAAAGAACAAAATAGGGTTGTGTAACATGTAATAAGTCTTGTGACTTTAAATCACAATTCGTGTGGAGATAAAACTGTTGTATGTTAAAATCAACGAAATGACCACTTCTTCAGAGTAGTTTGCTGTTCTTAAAGAGACACTCCGCGAGTTCTTGGGGGTCATATATGACAAACTCTACAAATAGTGTCATCTGATCGAGAAATATCCATTCTTACAGGCAAGAATCATTTTAAAGCTAATCGATGTCGTCTAGTGACAAGAGCAAGGTTTGAAGTCGCGATTATGATCGAAAACCGGACAATGACGCGCGCTAATCAGTCAAACGTATTTTTGGAAACGTATGTAAAGCAGTCAGAATTACAGCTACGAGTTGGATTTGTTTCAAAGGTTATATAACAAGTATTCGTGGAAATTATACTTGTAATTTTGATTTAGACGAACTTATATTACTCTTTTAAGATTTTCGTTGAAAACAAGTATTTGTCATATATTTGTCATTTGGGAATGAATGCTTGAGATGTTTTGAATTTATATAACAAATTTTACCATTTAGGTTCGTATCAAAGCAAAACACTACGTGATGAAACTCACGGAGTGTCTCTTTAAATGTTCAAAACAAAAGGAACAATGAAAACTCTTTTTAAGATTCTTTTTGATATTCACAACAATGACCCGATTGAAGCCCGATGTTTGATCATTGAGAAAGATAAAACAATTGCGATAGATGATTTTTCTGAACATCCGTCTATGCAAAAAGAAGCAACTAAGCCAAGCACCCCCAGTTTTTATAAATAGAGAAAGAAGACAACTTGTTAGACAAAATATAGCAGTGTAAAAACGAACATGTAACTTTAATGGTCCACTGATTTCTGAATATATGTTTTTTAATTAGTTTGCAATTTATATTTTGGAGTCAATCACAGTCACAATTGTCAATGTTTGTTACTGACAAGGAAACAATTCACCTGTTAAATGAGTATATGTACCTCAAAAAGTGAATCTTCAGAATTAAAGGACATAACCCTATTGACATAACTGGTCACAGTTGACAGTTATTACTTATGTAAAGCCGACAGAAGAGGTTGGTTAACAAGTTGAATTTAGAAGATCTTGAATTTATTCTTTCAATTTAAGATTGAAGGTCTTTCCTCACTCAATGTCTGGTTAGTTTCCTATTGTCCATGATAAAATATGTTTGGTGAATAAATGACAATTCAGTGTCAAAAATGTTGTTTTCAATAAATGCATTCGAAAGTTCAAAGGTACGTTTTTCCAAATGGAAAAATAAATTAACGTTTCCCTATTAAATTTGCATGAATGGGATTTTATGTTGCAAAAAGCATTTGCATATGGAATAGTCAATTCAGTTAATTTAGTGTCGTATACTGTGAAAACAATATCTCTTAGTTAACCCAGTTTCAGATGAAAAATTAGCGTTTGGTACAGCTTTTTCTGAACTTGTCGCTGTTCACTTACACTTTCGTTACTAGAAGAAGGCTATTTAATAATGATGTACATTTCTATTTACTTTAATGTGGTGAGTTTAGCGGATAAATCTTACAAAAGGTATACACAAAGAATTCTAAATATAAAAGAATAGATAAGAAAAGGTATCAAACCATACAGTTGTTCGAGCGAGTCAAACAAATATCTTAGTGAGCTTGTGTGTTAATACAAATGCATGAACTTTATCAAAATCTATTTGAGAAACATTAAGCCATTTCAATATTCACCAACAAGAATAGATACTGAATAAGATATAAATGATCGATTTCATATTCAAACATTTTAGTGGATTTAATTACTCGTAGTTATATTTTACTCTTGCATTTCTTTGATACCCTTGTTGGGGTAATTGTTCCGCCACAGACAGGGTATACTATGTTTCTGTTAGGTATGACATTCCAAATTTTTATTTCAGACATAATTCTTTACATTCAGTTCAGAAAGAGAATAAACGGATAACAACTCTAAAAGCTTTAACAGTGATTGCATGTACGCGATTCTTTTGTTGAAAACCTTTCTGAAATGGCAAAGTTACTCCTTAAGGTGAGTCATGTGACCAAATTTAAGAACTACAAATTCTGCTATCTCTTTCCCACAATAGATTTCTTTCTTTTTTACTTTTCTTTCCATTTACATTTATAACTATTTTGAATTTTAAATCATGTGCAAACAATATCATGAATAATCATACAATCGTTTGTTCTCATTATGTAACTTTGTTTTATCCCTGATCTGCACACTCTCGTTTTTTATATACAATTTTATAATTTGTGCATCTTCCTACGCAAAACCTAAAACGCCAGTTTCCAAACTGTCAGTTTTATGCCTTGCTGCATTACCTTGAGTTTTCTGTGCTTGCTCTCTAGCCTGAAGGGGCACTATAGCAGCACAGAAAAGTAAAGTCTATGCAGCAAGGCATAAAATGACAGTTCGGAAACTGGCATTTTAGGCTCTGCGTAGGAAGATGTAATTTGTGTTAAGAAGAAGGTATTTTGTATAGTAGAAAAGTTGACAAGCACGAAGTTTAAAATGCATCGTGTATTTCCTGTGACCTTGTCATCGAATTAACTATTTGATTTCGAAACAATGAGGATTCAATTCCATCTTGAAATTATCGTTCGTAATAATTAAAACATAAATCAAAGGCCTCTCGATTGTATGAATCGCAGTAATAGTGTGGAGCAAGAGGGGTCAAGTAGATGTTCAGGACACGAATGCAAAAGAGAACAATAAATTTGATAGATGTTAGGTGGTACAGAAAAAGGACATGTTTATTGCCGGCTCGCTGGAGGATAATTGATTGACATAAGTTGAGGTATACAATAGCAATATAGCAATACTCAACTGGGTTTTCTGGCTAATCATTGATAATTTGAATTCGGAACGAATGTCACACTATCTCTAAACTGATCATAACAACCGTAGGTGCAGTACTTTTCCTGTGTACTTTTGTCATTTAAATTGAAACAAATCATTACCTAAACATGTACTTTACATTAGCTTTTCATAACAAACATTTGTTTAACATTAATCGATATCATTTTAG
Source organism: Steromphala cineraria (assembly GCA_916613615.1). Taxonomy (NCBI): domain Eukaryota; kingdom Metazoa; phylum Mollusca; class Gastropoda; order Trochida; family Trochidae; genus Steromphala; species Steromphala cineraria. Next base: position 14,354,812 of record OU744729.1, read on the forward strand.
AAGTTGATTAAACTATATCCAACAGTTCGGGTTAACAGCTTTCAAAGACGGAAAATACCATCATCTTCAACTGGGAATGTTCATGAAAGTGTTGAATATTTGTAAAAACTAAACTTTGAATGACGATTATAACTGTCTTGATGATTTTGAAGTGGAATATTGGACAAATAATTTGCAAAATCCAATTATACCACTTAACGCTACAATCATAGCAAACAAATTTGATGCATTCATTTGGTGTTTTTAAACAATTACAGGATGTATGGGGCTTTTAAAGGCCTGTGTAATAAATATGTTTTAAATGCTTTTAAGTAGACAGCGATCAATATATTGTGCAACTTGATGAAGAGATTTTTTTAATGCGCTTTTAAACTATAAAGACCTTTTGTGATTTCTTCAAACTAGAAATGACAGTTATCTTAAAATACGCTTCGTGTATTTCATTTCATGTTTGTGTTTACACAAATGCATGAGGGAAAATCATTACGTTTACTGTTGAGTGGTTTGCGATTAGATCTGTTTAAGAGAACGACTTCCTTTGGCAAAGAAAAAAAGAATTAACATCCGTTCCGAACAAAGTTGTTCGAATGACTTCCGAGAAGCATGACCATGTCTTGAAGTGACAAGAAAAATGTACATTCTAAATTGTAGGACATGAAAAGAAATAGATTTTAAAAGACAGAAAAATAACATCTTGCATAATTTCAAACTGTTATGAATTCACATTTGTCTTTGAAGGATATTCATAAGTTGAAGGTATCAGAAAATTATCTTTGCAATGCATTTGAGAAGAATCAACATGCAAATTATAATGTTTACTATTAAAACTTGTATTAGTGTAAAAACTTTACGAGTAATTTCCATTTCTGCATTACATTTAACCCGTGCTGACATTAGATTTTGTAAATTAATTACGCAATCAGCAATATGCAAAGGTTAACAATCCTGTCACGAAAGAAAGAAGGGTTACAGTCGAAAACAGTAGGATTAAAACAGCAATGACGAATAATATCTTTTCTTTTAGGATTTTTCTATGCTACTGATTAATATTAGATCGACCACATTCTTAGCATATCTGACAGATCATGAAACAGATGATCCATGGGCAAATGCCATGTCAAGTTCTCCTTCTCTCAGTCTGTCTTTCTCACTCATGTCTTATATCATCCCATGGCAATTCATCTTAAAGCTCGAAGAGGGAGTCATCTGTTTATTCCTCATGATATGTTAACAGGAATAGATAGAAAATTTATCAATAATATAATATAATATAATATAATATAATATAATATAATATAATATAATATACAGCGCCACAGAGCATCTTCGAATTCAAGATGGATTTTCGGCGTTATATAAATTAATTATTATTATTTGTAATACCCTCCAATTGTACAGGATGTATGTCTGCCATCAAATTGTTGCTTGCAATACAACATTATTTTCAATTACACCCCTTGGGCGGTTATATCCCTTCTTTTTTGTATTGATTTTAACTCATAACTACCTTCTTATAGGTGTTTACCCTTTACATCCCTTGGGAAGTTATTGCCTTTATTTTAGTTGAATGTTATATGCAGTGAGCTCCATCCGCGTAGGTTGGTTATCTCATAACCACCTTGGTCGGTTATAAGATTGTAAACAATTGCAAACAATTGGACTTGTAAAATTTGGATTTTAAATCAAACAAGAAAGTTAAGATTTATGAACAACGGAAGTGGGATTCGAACCAGGGACCTCTATGTTGTCAAGCAGCGCTCGTACCTGTTGAGCTACCGTGGATCCATGCCAGTTGATGTAATTTTTTGTGTGTCATGTTTGGTTTTTTATTTTCCCCTATAAATATATATTAATATTGCAATAAAATAGTTTTTAATGTAAGGAATCAAGTTTTTAGTTCTAAAACCCTTAGCAGGGGGTATTGTAAGTAGTCTAAAATAGTATTCTTATCAAGACATATCAAACCCGCAAAATGGATAACTAAAACGTTTTTCAATTATTTGTATGTAAACCAATTTAGTTGAAACACCGTAATAAAATAGTTTTTATTGGAAGAAATCAAGCGTTTATTTCTAAAAGCCTAATATGGGGGTAATTTAAATATTTTTCCTTATCAAGAAATGAAAAACCCGCGAATGATATCAGTAAAACGTTTTTAAATTAATTGTTTATAAACAAATTAAGTTGAAACTATTGCAGGAGTCTTCCGCGGGAGTGTAAGTCAAATAATGACCCGTTTGCCTCGGGTTATGGAAATAACCTCTGCTCGGGCTACGCCCTCGCGAGGTTATTTTCCATAACCCCTCGGTACCGGGTCATTATTTACTACGTAACCCTTCTAGTAAAAATGTGTGACGTACTCGATTGGGATCCGGACATTATCAAATATACATATACATTTCAATATTTCTCATGGTAAAAACAATGTGAGTCAATGGAGAAGGTCAATCTCATACCGACTTTATTTTGATCAAATTCGTAAATGGAACACCAAAGCTGTTTTCAGAAAAGAAGCATCATTTGCCCCTTACAGGTGTATTGAAATCCAATGATAAATGAATCGCATATGAGAAAAGTGTTACCAAGATTTAGCAACTTAAAATAGATTGGGAATTTTCTTTCAATCGTAAGGATTCGTTTTTTAAGAAAAGAATTAACTTCATGAAACTGGTTATCCCGGTCTCAGTTATTAAAGCGACATAGAAAAGTTTGTTCTAAAATGAAAAATCTGATAACGTATTAAAAGCTTGTATATATGTCTTTGTTTTCTATAAATGAGTGTTTATTCATTTAGAATGAAGTCTATTTCAGTACACAATTTCATATAAATGGGACTTTCGCCATTTCCCTTGAATGTAATTGGTGTGTTGCATTTAATGAACTGAATTTTAGTATACAAATATGTAAATATTGATAAAATAAAGTAAGAGTTAGAGTTTTACAGATGAAGGAAGAGTTAACCGAGTGAGTTCTTATTTTGATCTCATAAAAATATGACTCTTTACAAATGACCATGTACATGTATATACATCGAAATTTTGTTAAGATGATTCTCACAAAAGCATCCGTTTTAAAAAAAATAAAACAAGATTTAATATGATAACATTTTTCTTCTCTTTCTGGAGCTGATCTGGACATGTGTAGGAATGGCACTTTTTTCAGTAAACCACTTTCCCATTCAGTTGGAGGTAATTACTTTTATAATCAATTTTTAGTCATTTGTCACATCGACAATAATATTGGAAGCCGTAAAAATGGCAATTTCCTTAAGGATAGCAATTTCACCCTGAATCCTGAAAAAAAATCGTTTAGCTTGTCGAAAGACTTTGCTGGAAATAGGATCACTTTTTCTCAAATGGGGGATTCTTAATCAGGCATTTACGCAGATACTGTCATCAGCGCACACCATTTATAAAATACTTGTGTAACGTGGTACGACAGGAATAAGATTAAAAGTTCAAATTTGCTACTTGATTTGAATTTCACATTTTAATCAGCATTTTAGTTAAATGCATTTAAGTGCAAAAAGTGTTGATATTTACAATGTCGACGTCTATTTTTTTAAAGCAATTTTTAATTTTTGGAATTTAGCACACAAATTGACATACATTTGGAATGATAAAATATTTATGTCAAGAGCTACTTTCTCATAATTGATTTTCTGCTAATAGAGTAAATGAACTAGTATCCAACAAAACTTGATTAAATAAGGATCAATATTTGTTTCGTTAATTCAATTTCGGAAAAAGTATCACACATAAATCAATTTAGATCAAGTTAGTGTCCCGATAAATTTTGTCATGGAAATACTAAATAACTGTCAACCACTTGAAACAATTTTCAACTATAACGCTACTAAGGCTCTCAGTTTATTCAATTAACATGATAGGCAGTGACTTAAAAATCATTCGTCGGAAATACATGTACATTTCAGGTCTCAATATTTCATAAATATCAACCACAACATCATTTATTTCCAAAAAAATCCTTAAGGTATCCTGCGTTCACTTCATTGCGTTTTGATCAATAATCTTTTTCACTTGCTGCACCTAAAATATTTTTATTACATGAAAGGCTTTACTCAGTTTCCAAAACATGTATATATAAAATATGATAGGGTTCTATTTCATTGACCTACGGTGTAATATCATCATTATCTTTCTGTCTGAACGCTCATATTTTCAATTAAATATTGGTATCTTTAAAATGTTCAGATATTGAATGAATTTTTTAAAGGATCCTTTTCTGTCTACATGATGAGAAATGACAGAGGGTGAGATTGTTCAAGGGTTAGTACTGAAACTCATTTTGTTAACTTTCACCTTGATGGACACAATCACAGGGTACTTTTTATAAATTAAATGAGGTTCAGATTCCATGTTTATCACATCCTAAACAAAATATAGAAATTTTGGCTTGGTAAAAGTTTAGAAAAACTGCACTGTGCCTCAACAATATTGTCACAATGCAATTTGCATGTTGATCGTTTTAATTGCATGACATGTCATCCATGAGATGTAAAGCCTCCAGTTACATCTTAAATGAAATATAGGAAAGTTGCATCAGCAAAGATTTGCTTGTTTGCCAATCCCGTCAGTTTTTCTGAATAAATACGTTTAAACCATATAGGAAAGACCAGTCATGTCTACTTATTAGTAAGTACATTACAGTCTGTCATCGATGACCTTCGCTTTCTTTAAGTCTATTGATTATGCTGTTGTAGAGCCGGTACCTTTATACTCTTTATCACTTCTGTTTATCCAATTCCAATAACTAAGGATACTAGAGAAAAACTAAGAATACACATGATTCTGTCCATTCGATTCTTTGTCCACACAAAGACATGGTTTGTCTGCCCGATTGTATTACATAATCAAACTGTATTTTCTGTCACATTGGCGTTTTGTGGCTAATTCAGGGACAAAGAAACAAGTTGAAGCTTAAACGCCATAAACATCATGGAGAAAGTTTTCATGAAGGAGGTATTCTGACTTAATCAAGTTAACAACAGTATCTCAAGTTTAAATTCAAACAGGTGAGTGTTAAAATATGGTTCATTTTGGATAAGGTTGGTTTGGCCTATTTACAATGAGACCCCTTTGAAATATCTCGATTACAATTGAAAAATGATTAAAATGCATTGCATCTACATTTGAGGTACTTAACGAACAATTTTGTTTTATTGTAATTTGTATAGGTCATTTGTTCAGCTTATTCAGCATTCAACATTTTAATTTTATGGACACAAAAAATAAAACTATGAAATAAATATATAACAATAGGCAAAAAAATAGGTCTGGTCACCGTTATCATGTCGACATTCTAAAAGTAAGTTTTTTAAAAGATGTTTTCCCCATAATTTGCATTGAAATATCTTCTACAATGACGTCTTATCTTTGGTGTTGATATTATATGTGAGCAATTATATACAATTTTATTATTTTGGTATATAAAGACCAAGAGATATTTCAATAATGTACATAATTGAAAACATCAATGTTGGGCATACTTGGCCTTGACCTTATCGAAATTAGAACCCCTTGATTTTAAAACCATCAGGAATATGTCAATTATTAAAACCCAAACGTCTCTCGATTGTAAGACTTGCAACATTTGATTGAAGCTGAAGGGAAGTGACGGACATACATGACACTTATGTAGTGGTGAACAGCCACTTTGATAAGTGTCAGATGGTACAGGGAAATTACTCGTTCGTTGGCTTCTCTATGGAAGAAGTACTTGATTGACAGAAGTGGAAGTATACAATGTGTAAGTTTAGTATCACCGACCTGGGTCACTCCTGCTCATCATTGATATTTTATATTGACAACGAATGACATCATGTTTCTCATTTAAAAAAAACCCGAAATATGTGTTATTGGACATTTTACATTTGATAAATAAACTGAAGCGTGAACTTTCTTTTTCATCAGGTCGCATCCTGTATGTTCATGATATATGTACACATAAGTCAGACTGAGAAGGACATTTTTGCTGCTGCTCGCAATCATTTTTTACTTTGAACAAGACCAGTCCTTTAAAAAAGAATGTGTCTCAATGCTGCTGTGTGATTATTCGTAATTGACGTACTTAAATTGTGCAAGACCAGCAAATGTCGTAACGTGGTCGCACGCGATTTGTACAAGCCATCCCACTGATCGCAGTCAATTGCAAGTCTCAGCAAGATTGTAACCACTCACATGGGAATTTGTCAATTCGGTTGTGAACAAGTATACGACTGCGTCATGGCCGACTTACGATCTATGCGAGCTATCACTTTAGTCTCAAACTTGTCTCAACGTGTTCGCCCTCAATAGTCACATGTGGTAATGTTTTGGTTGCAATGGAATCCTTTAGCCAGCTTGGTGGAAACACAAATGCTAATGGTGGAAAATTGGTGGCTAAAAATCTGCGACTGCTGGAAGGTGGGCACAACCGAATAGTGGATAGCAATTCTATAATCAATTTTAGTCATTTGTCACTGGCAGCAATTTCACTCTTATTCCAACATCTTAGTTCAACATGATATGCAGTGACTGATAAATCATTCGGCCGAAAGAAATCTTCGTCTCGATATTACAGAATATCAAACACATGATCGATCATTTCTTGGAAAAAAATGAGGAAAAAACTCCTGAAGCAATCCCACGTTCACTTCATTGCTTTTTAATCAATTTCTTTTTCAGTTGCTGCACCTAATATATTTTCTTATTACACGAAAGGACTTACTCATTTGCTGTTATGTGTAAATATAAAATCATAAGGATTCAATGATATGACTTACTTTGGAATCAGTATCTAACGAAGAGTCAAGGATATACTTAATATTTATCAAGAATGACTTCAATATTTATTTAATAGAGGTATAAATGTAAAACCTGCTGTTAAAACTATTAAGTCTTCTTAGCGGAATAACGCCCAATTGCTCAGTGATGTTTTTTTTATCTCCATGAACACGTATCTTATATATAAATATACAAAAACTGGATTTAAAAAAATATTTGTTTCTCCAAATAAACAAGTTTACAAGAAATAGAGCTACACAATTTACGAATTCAAAGCTAAAACAACATGTCAATCAAAAGGTCACTGATTCAAGTTCATCTGAACATAAAATACTAGATCTTGTTGAGTGACCAAGCTTGAAACTGTTGACGAACTTAGTTGACTGATCCTCTTGTAACAGCCGCGGCTGCAGTGCCTGCAATTCACATCTAAGAAAGGTTGAAAGGTCAGTTTTAGTACGAAGTTAGTATTAAGAAGATGAATATAGGTTTAAAGGATGTGACCCCTGCGGCCTCGGGTAATTAAAAGTCCCATTCTCCTCCTGAAAAGAAATGATCACAAACAGTATGCAAAGAACAGGCGTATTAGATTGGAACAATTTATTTAATAGAGAACTAAACAATATGTTTCCAAAACTGATATCCACAACTCTGTGTTCGGCTTCAATCTCTCAAGGCAATCCTCTCTCGTTCAGTTATACATCAATGAAACATAACAAAACAGTATATAGATCCAAATCGAAACGTCATCCTTTCTGAAAGAAGCTGCAACAAAAGAAAAACAGTGTGTTGTGATTAAATAATTGTGGCGTAGTTAATCTAATGACATCTTAGCATGTGTTATCCTCTTGATAATGAGGCGGTAGACTTAACATACAGTTAACTATCATGAATGATTTAACAGAATGTTATACATTAGATATATCTACATTAGTTGCTGAAGGCTCTTACAAGTCAGATGTTGTCTCATAAAGATCATTTCTGAAAGAAGCTGCAACAAAAGAAAAGGAGTGCGTTGTGATTAAATAATTGTGGCATAGTCAAATCTAAGTCTTAGCATGTGTTTCCTCTTGATAATGCAAGGCAACGCAAGGATATGTGGAAACAGTATCTTTATGACAACTCTCACATGTTGACGGAATCTCCAAGTAGACAGAGATTGCCTTCAAAGACAGGATAAATCCTGTAAAACAAAGTTTGTTTTAAGGAAGAGGTTAATGGAGGCCAAATTACTTTTGATTCAATATGTGGTTTTGACAGCTCGTAGGTGTCGTAAACTGCTGTGAATATTTATTTCACAGTTTAAGTTCACGTGTTACACAATAAATTCATTATTATTATTCATTAAGATTTTTCTGACATAAACCTTTTTTCTGTTTATCAATCTTAATAAAAAAGAGTTGTTGTGTCAAGTACTTTCGGTAAACAAATACATAACCTTTTAGAAATTAAACCATTGATTGTTATCAGAAGTCATGCTGACTTTTCTTTTAAAAGTTAATTAGCCTTTCTCTTTTTCATGTTTGTTTATTAATCCTTTAATATGCAATCTTGTTATTGGAGAACATGAAAAATCTCACTCAGTAGGTGAAATGTCTGTTTAACTTAAAATAACGGAAAAGATCAATACTTTTATGTTTCTAAGGTCATAGAAGTTCAAATAAAGGACAACTTTTTCTTAATCAAATTCAGCATTCAAACACTTCCATTTAATAGAAGTTCATTCGCATGCGTGAATATTACATTCATCATTTGAAAAATTATTTTGAAAACCTAAAAGAAATGTTTTGCATATATTCATTTGATTTAAGATGACAAAATACCCTTTACAACATTATTGATCTCTATAAACTGCTTTATGATGTTGAAATCTGACAACGGGAATAGTTATGCCCTGGCAATGAAATCCAATTATCAAAAATGTATTCCAAATATGACACTTAATTTGATAAACATGCCAAATTCAATTTGGCAAACAACATTAAGCAATTTAACTGATAAGATCAAAGTGAACTTTGTACCTTATTGCTAAATGTTTTACAGAAATGTCAAAAGTGCGGAATTTTATTAGCAGAACAGATTGAGTAACTTAAAAAGGATTATTACAGACTTGTTCTGGCAATAAAGGGGTTGTCATAAACTTAAGATAAACTATTTTGGCCATAAATTTATTTTAGTTTGTAAACAAATATTATTGGATACAAAACGAAGTTCGTTTACAAAAAGTTGGTGTATGTACTTGTGTTAAGCAAAATCACTTTATTGACAATGGAATGATATTCATGTAGTGTTGTTTATAACACGGATTTTAATTCGCACAAATAATGACACTTAGAGTGAAAAGATTGAGATACAATGTAGAGATATTGTGTAATACAATGCTTATATATCTAATGCTTTGAACTAAATTTCGATTTCATATGTTCATATCTTTAAAATACGTCAACATTACATGTATGTAAGGTGTAAACATGATACCAAAATAAAGTCTACATCAATTGAATGAAATTGTTTAAAAGAGATGAAGCGTTTTAAGATATCTGAAATGAGTACACAGACGAGATGTAAAATTATCAAAAAGTAATTTTACAATCAAAACGTATTCGGAATGTATTGATAAACCAAATGCGCTGATGTCACTTAATCATACCAATTTGTCAATCTTAAAATTGAAACACTTAATGAGCCACTCCGTGATATTCATCACATTGTATATTGCTTTGATACGAACGTAAATTGGCTGATTCATGATATAAATTCAAACTATTTAACATTTTCGAACCCCATAAGGCAATTTTATTATGGATACTTGTTTTCAATAAAAACTTAAAACCTATCAAACGTCATCAACTCGCAAGAGACATTCTAACTGCTTTAGATAAGTTTCGAAAACTACGTTTTCTTCAGATCTTCCATCTTATTAAGTAAATATCTTGATATATGCTAAAATATCATTCCGTTTCAGAATAACTATGTAAAATCGTGTCCCTCTAGCCAAATCTATCAATGAACATCTTCTTCATCATCTAATGGTCATCACGGGTGTATAAAAGTTTGATGTAATATAAAAGACTAATATTATTGTCAAAACATGGCAGCACGAGATAGCTATCATAACTTTCCAATTTATATTGGTGTCAGAGGCAAGATGAAAAGATAAATTATGTAAGTATATGTCAGTCATCTTTCATTTTCATAACACCATGAAGAAGTACATGAAATATAGAAGTGAGGCTTACATTTTCAAATAATCACATGGCAGACATTTTAATATTAAGAACAATTTCATGTGTAGCATACTTCTTGTAATTTTGATTCACAATTGCTTGTCCTTTTGTTAATAATGAATGAGGACATGATTGTTAAAGGAATCGTATTCACAATCATGGAATAACAGAAATCAATACATTATAACAAAGTCCAAGGAAATCAAGAGGTCAGTGAAGAGTTTATCCAAATCAAACAGATCTGAATCACTATTTACTAAAAAACAAGAACAGGAATATATCTCCAAAAAAACAAATAAAACAATTATTAAATGTTGTATTGCACTGGTATTTACAAAAGAAGTGAACATTAATTGTTAAGCACTGAGTTGATATATCAATGTTATTGAGGATAAAACTCACTCAAATATTGTATAGGTGAAAGTTAACAGTTAACCTATTATTTCTATAGAATAAATATCAATCTGAGATATGACATGTCTATGTTTTAATGGTATAAGGGAAAAACAATCGCACTTGAAATGTTAGCGTTCGAATGTTTATACATGTACGAGTATTCAGGTATTGCACACATGATAAAGTTAGCCATAGACTGTTTTCAATAAACTTTTGCGTCTAAATGCATTCATTTACAATAACTAATGGCTGTGATGCTAACCATGAAATAGAGTCACGGGGTGATTTGTTGGCCATCCAGACCAGGTCAATGCTTCAATAATTAGAATAGCAAACAAATTACGTGTCTTCGATTATACGACAGCTATTTCGACGCATGGTTACTTCACTAGAAGAAAAAAGAATTCCTGTAAACATAATGAAATTTGTGAAATGTTAACATGGTATTTTAGGCAATTTTGTTTCAGTAATTCAATCTTAAAATTGAAACGTATTTAAGAATCTATAGCTGACCTTATTTTCAACATGATAAATTTACTTCGGACGTCATTGTAATATAGAGGATTCGAGTGAAAAGTCAGTCTGGTTTTTGCCTATAGAACGTTTTCCCGTTTGAATATGAAAATGAATGATGAAAATAGTCTTTGTTAAAGTCTCAAATATTGCTTTTGTATCATTTTCAAATGCTAGCTGTGACTCCCTTTAACAATAGACACGCAGGCTTAAAGGCACTGATAAAGACAATTGATCTCCTGAATTTTGGTGGTTGAATAATGATACATTACAGTCAATTTAATTGATTTTATCACCATAAGTATAAGCATGGAAACCAAAGCCGAACAATTGTAGGTTTTTGAAAGAATAACCAAAACGTCAAGTCACGAAATTATGCGAGGAATCAGTTTGAGTCATGTCAATGAATGTAAAGGCAATGTGTGCCAGATAATAAGGTTGATTGAAAACAATTTGTCTCTGGAAACTTTGTTAATCATAAAACCTTTTTCCATAGGACACTTCTCTTGTATCGGTACAGTCTGATTTTCTAGGGGATAAAATGACATCAGATTCTTTCAAATCATCGATCAAGGATATCACATAAACTTCACAATATTGAAAGTATAACTCTATGGTGTAATGTAGTTAAAATGGTGTTATTCTGGATGATGAAAACCAACATTCCTCTTCAATTATTTCATTAATATCAAGGTAAAGATAGCTTCTGATTTTTATTTTTTTTAAATATATTTATAATATATAAGTTAATACCAGTTGACACTTAAAGAGTCATCACATAGTATATTGCATTGCTACGAATGTAAATTGGTTGATTCCTGATATTAATTCAAACTATTTCACATTTTCGAACCCCAAAAGGCAATTATATCCTGTTGTTTCTATTGGACATTGATTAGCTTTGAAATAATACTTTTCTGCAACAGTTGATACTTCTCGATCAAATGAAACTATTACTAAAATTGTTATTTGTGGCCCATGCTAACTCAGGGAGTGGCTCTTTAAGTAAGTTTCTCTATAAGCAAACAAAATCGTTAATGTCAAAAATATCTCAGAGAAAAAGTTTCTCTATCGTACAGAAATCTTTTATGATTTCATTATAACAAACCCAATAGTTTGAACCAAAAAGCCGACATATTTAGTGTTTAAGACCACACATAGTCTGAAATTGTGTTTTAATGTAATAACAGTTTCCCATAAACTGTTTTATACGATCATATTCTGACATCACGAACACTTATGTGGTCTAATGAAATATAGTTTTCAAATAATAATCCATTATGTGACATTTGATTTAGACAAATTTAATAAAGTTGACATATCCAATTTTGATAACACATTTATGCATTTCCAAAGAAAAGATATATAAAAACTTTATCTGCATTATGAATCATGGTCATATACCAATGTGCAGTGATGTCAAAATCTTATTATGAAGACAATCTTTATCATTAATTTTTTCCCCTTGATTAACTTTGAAAACTCTAAACATAAAATTGATCCAAAAGATAAAAAGATAAAGATTCTATCAAACATTAACAATCTGACAACTGATTCAGATAAAGTCTGTTGTGGTATTAGGTACTTTAAAAATATAACATGTTATTACCATACAACTGTTATCATTGTAAAATAAGATTCTTCAGATCTTCCATCCTATTAAGTAAATATCTTGATATATGCATACCTGACGAAAATATCATTCCGCGTTAGAATAACTATGTAAAATTGTGTGCCTCTAACCATATCTATCTTCAATATTCAACATCTTCTTTATCATCTTATGGTCATCACTAGTGTAACAAAAAATTGTAATATAAAAGACTGATATCATTGTCAGAAAATTGCAGCACGAGATAGCTATCGTATTTTTCCAATTTATTTTAGTGTCAGGGGCAAGATGACAAGATTAGTTTTGTAAATTTAGGTCAGTCATCTTTCCTTTTCATAACACCATGAAGAAGTACAAGAAGTATAGAACTGAGGCTTACATGATCACATATTCATAAAGCATCATCATATATATGAAAAAATTCTCGTATGACATACATGTTGTAATTCCATTTGACATCGTATAACAACTTAGATCATGTACAATGGTTATTCAAGAGAATGGTTGAGTCACAATTGATTGTCCCTGTAGGAACATGTCAATGATAGAGAGACGAGAGTTAGCTGATTGTTAGATGCATCTCCTTCGCAACAATGAAGTAAAACTAATCGATACATTATTACAAATTTCAGGGACATCAAGAGGTCAGTGAAGAGTTTATCCAAATCAAAACGATCTTAATCACTTTATACTGATAAACAAGGACAGGAATATATCTGGGGAAAAAAACCCAAATTAAACCACTATTTAATGTTGTATTGCACTTGCTAATTATGTATTTACAAAAGAGATGTTCATTTATTTTTAAGTACTTACATGTAGTTGATTTATTAATCTTAATGAGTATAAAATCCAAGTAACTCAAAGATTGTATAGGTGAAAGTAAACAGTTAACCTATTATTTCAATAGAATAAATATCAATCAAAGATATGACGTTTCTATATTTTGATAATTTAAGTGAAAAACAATCGCATTTGAAAATGTAAGCGTTAGGATGTACATACATGTATGAGTATGCAAGTATTACACATATGATAAACTTAGCCGTAAACTATATCCAATGAATTTTACATCTAAACCCATTCATTAACAATAACCAATCGCTGTGATGCTAACCATGAAATAGAGTCACGGGGTGATTTGTTGGTCATCCAGACCAGGTCAATGCTTCAATTATTAGAATATCAAACAACTAAAGTGTCTTCGATTATGTGACAGATATTTTCCGCGCATGGTTACCTTAATAGAAGAAAATATAAATTATCCTGTACAGATAATTAACTTGGTGAAAAGATAATGGTATTATACGTCTTTTTTTTGCAGTACTTTTGATTTTTTTATGGAGCAGCTTTTTGGTACATAAAAACTAAATAAAGTATACACTAAGTAATATAGAAACAAAGACACTAGTAATCATTTATCATGAGCAAATAACAGGCGAATCAGCAAATAAACCAAGATAACGTTAAAGTATGCAAAAAGAAAATTGTACAATATATAATCAGGACTGAAAGTTCGTGCTTTTAACATAATTGATTGTATGAATCACTTTTAAGATGAAACCATGTTTTGGCCTAATTTGTGTTTGAGATTAATGATTCATGTTGACATTCAAAGAAACTGTAATCGAATTATTAATCTGAAATCAGATGATAGACTTTAGATTTAAGAATAACGAAATCAACAATGTCCATCAAACATCCTTAATCAAGTGAATGTTATAGCTTTTATCAAATTGAACTATTGTTGGAATAAACAATATGATGCCTATGAAAATACTTTGGAATGTATTTGTAGTCCTCAGAGTTTCTGAAAATCCGTAGATTGATCACTTCTCCATATTTGAGAACAGTTATTACTGATAAAGATGCATATATCTCGTAAAATTGATTTTTGTGTGGCTTTTTTTTTACAAAATCAGCATCCTGGTTCAGCAAGTGCCTTTGACTTGTATGGCTGGTCACTCAAGGTATGATCTGTTAACTTGGGAAATTGAATGAATAATATTTACTTTAATTTCTAAGCATTACATGTTTTTGAATAACAAATTAACGGTATTTTTTTAAAGCAAAACTCAAAAAGAAGCGAAACGTTTGATAAATGTGATTTATTCTAAAACTGCCAGTAAATGACTTTAACAATTTCAATAATGACGTTTACTGACAAGCCATCTTCTCTCATCTAAAAAAACATGAAATACTTAAACATTGTGGGGTGTTCAACTTATTCTTATGCTACTCCTTATTCTGAAAGTACGGGAAGCCATATCTCCATAACTCGAAGGCTTAAGTTGCAGTCATAAGAAACACAATTGTATTTTTTTGTAATGAAAGAGCCTTACTGATTCAAATATCTTGATGTAGATGTCGAGATATGCAGTTAATCGTTTCTAGATACGCCCTTAGAAGTTTCTTCATGTGAAAGGTAGTCTTGCATATCAAACTCTATAGATACCGAGTATGTTTGTTTATTGTAACAAGGCAATGTTGATTTTAGTGACTTTATTTTTAAAATGACTTTGGCTTACCCATTTAGGTAGTTTAAATAAGTGTATTTATCAAGAAAATAACAATGCTGCAGTCATTAGCTTTGAGGATAAAACATTTCACTACTTTTAAATCAATTTTCAATACAATTGTTGAAAATAAAAAATTCAACTCCAATCATCATTTCTTTACAATGTCTAAGTCAATGCTTTGGTGAACACGTACATATAATTTTTGTTAATCATTTATTCAAAATAAATACCTTGAAGTAACGTTAATAAGCAGATTCTTTGCAGATATACTCAAAAAATCAATCAGAGAAGCAAATGATACGTTTACCTGATTGATTATTTCCTCAAAAATCGATTTTTTAGATTCATACTGACAAATGGAGTACATGGGACATCATATATAATTCAAAATCACTCGTTAGTTCTGACATGATTCGTGGGAAACATAGTAATTAACGGCAAGCAGATATCATGCTCCATTGATATGAAAATGAACCTGGTTTAAGAACAAAAAGTTCCTTTCCCTAGTTGTCTAACTCAGTCGGTACCGTGTAGACAAGATGACTGACTGGCAAATTGTTACCTGTGTCATTATGGCAACTTTTCAGCAGTGTGTTACTGGCCAGATGACGAAACAATGGTCTCGATTTGAGAAAGCTGACCATAGCATTGATATCGATAGTCAGCATAGCTCCCTGTTTGAGACTTTGACTGATTTGAGTCTCAAGGAATGTGCCCGTCAGTCAGCATTCCATCCTTTTCTGCTGTGGTTCGGGTACAACTCTCAAAGGAGAGAGTGCTACACAAGCCCGTGTGTCGACATAATGACACAGGGAAAGGGCAACAGTAGCAGTGTCCTCTACAGAAAACATGGAGGTAAGCGAATAGAGTAAGCTTCCATATTGTATTGTAATTTACAAGTGAGCCAGAGATTTTAACATATGTTTGTTCCTTAAAATAAGTGTAAAACTATCAAACTTATGATATTGCCTTTAAAATGGCAATGTTCAATTAACGAGAGATGTGAGAACTACGTCTGATTATCATGTATGTATCCTTAGCAACTAATTTATCGTTGTTTCTTCTATAAATACATTATGTTCTTTTAATTATCCAAGTTGATCGGCGGGGTTGTCATTGTTTTCACTTTACTGAACTGATGAGCACTAAAACATTTATAGAAATAATTACTATGTCTTGAATAAATAACTGCACTTACAACGTTTGACATATTTGACTCCAACATACATACAATCTTTGTTACTTTAAGGTGTGATTTTGTAATCGGTCAGATTAAAACATACACTTACTGTACAAATAAACAGAAGCAATGTGCACTTCAGAACAAAATGAGCTCAGAATGTTAAAATGTGTCAAATTAGCTCTCTGAGGATTTTCAATTTATTTGGCATATGGTGTTATGTTTATACAAATAGGCATTAAATTTGAATATATAAACTGTCTTTGTCAAATTAATATAACCGTTTATGTTTAATTGATTATTCAATTCAATTATTCAATTGTGAAATTAGTTTACATAGAATTTTAAACATAAATCGTAAGATTTAAGATGCATGTGATCACATATCCGCTATTTCTTCTGATGGTAGTCCCTGCCCCTCGGTCCTGTTCTGATGTGAAGTCCGAGTCTCCTCATGCAGAAGACGACGAGTACTTGATCTACCCTGACGCCCCTACTTTCCTGGGCTGTCCTACACGGATCTACTGTCACAACATGGCCACAGAGACCCCTGCAGAATACGTCAGTCTGCCTGTACCTAACTCAGGGGAGTTTCCAAATAAGAAGAACCTTCAGTGTCTTGGAGAAATACCATGGGACGACGGGCGATCTGGAACCACCATCTTCAACAAGATAGCAATTCAAATCAATGTAAGTACACATGCATGTAAGCATCTGATGTAATGAGAAAAAAACTGTCTTTGATTATCCCTTTACTAAGCGCTTTTAACTAGTACTTCACTGGCATTGTTTACAAAGTATTAGTAACTCATGGGAAAACCTGAATGTAACCTTGGCATGACGTTGATAATGACAATGCCCCATGAACAATTTATCAAACTTTCAGTAACAAAAGTAAAACATCATGTCCCAATTGAGTACACATGTACAACTATTGAGAGTATATATGTGAATATATAAATGTTTCTTCAAAACTGTGCCATCCTTGATAATTCTTCCATTTAACTTTTATTTGATGTTTTCCAGACTATGATAGTAACTAGGGATGATTACACATTTGCAACGGGGACTGGTACCAAGCGTCCATATGGACAGGCACACGACTGTTATAATGAAGTATATTATCCAGAATGTGGTCCCGTAGGAACCTTCAACATCAACATGGAGGAAACAGGAATGCTCATCAGCAAGCAAGTATGTTTACTTAGGTTATGTTTTAGAGTTGGTTCATGATTTCTTTGGTTCATAGTCGATTTCACCTCTTCTGGGCTGCCAACATACTTTATATGCTATAACTAGGCTATATGTTAAAGAAGGTTGAGGTAGCGGTAAATAAAAAGCGTTAAAAATAAGTAAAAATTTAGAAACTGTTTATGGTGACCTCGTATTGGGATGTTGATTATTTCATTAATTTATTTTCCCTGGTTATTATTATAAATAAAATTCAGATTACTTGGAGCGCCTACGGGACTTCCGCATTTCCTCCCAACGTGACCAGATCCACAGATGGACGACAGATTGATCTCCTCTGTGGTGGGTGGTGTGGAGGATGCTTCCCTGTTGGAGGATTACAACTTCACAGAGACCCACTTGCAGGTAAGTTTCAAACAAACCCTTCACTTATGACACATTTTTGAAGATATACTATCAATTATTAGAAACCCTTGGGGATTTCATCTATTGTTTTAGAGATATCTTGTTCTCTCGTATGTACCTCCCAGGAGGTTTTAAATTGGGCAGCTAGGGCATTATAGTTACATATAAGACCTACTTCGGCGCGTGGAAGGATTTTATATCTCCAAGTCTAAGATGTTTATATTTTGAATTTAAAACCAATCCCAAAATCGACAATAATTTTAAAATTATCTCCAAAGACGTTGCATGGTTCCAAGCTTGATTCGAACCCCCAACTCACTGAACCTTAAGCAAACCCTCCAACCATTTGATGGATAGGCCAGACAGAAGAATGTTATGTTAAGCTAATTTTAACAATTTATTCATTGGGGTTTAGATTTTCAGTATTTTTTCGGGGTCTTAAAGTAATGAGGCGAGGTGAGTTGGAGTTTAAAGCGAATTTCTAGAGTATTCACTTAAATCATGCTTGCTGGTAATATTGTACGTATTGTGGTGATAACTGGAACTAGCAAGGTGCACGGTGCCTAAATGTAGCATTATACCCAGATGTTACTGTGACTATGTGTAGAAACATTTCTACTCTTGAGAAACTTTACGAGCCACGGACCTAATCATCCTCATCTCAGGGAGTCTTTTGCTTTATGAATGATATGATGTCATGTAACTTATATGAAGAACCTTTTCATAGCATGTATCTGTGTATTATCCAAGATGATTCAAAACCACTTGCATTGTGTACTCGCCAAAGCTTGTGACTGTAAACATAATTTCAATGCTGGCATATTTCTCATATTCACTCGCTTCATTAGTTATGATCTACATATTTCGTATTCCAGATTTGATGCCTCAGGAGAGAAGCTTGAAAAGTCAATATTACTAAAAGCCTTCTATGATATTTTATGTCTTGATCAAAGTCTGAATTGGTTTGTCTCGAACGATTCAATATAAACAACAAGCTTTTGCAAGCAATTGGTGATGTGATGAGATGGAATTTTTAATTTTTTACTGTGCTGCACTTGTACTTGTTATAATATAAAACCCCTTTTCACTGTAGATATCGTCAAATACGTTCAAACACCAAGACACATGTTTAGTTTTACAATGTTCTAGATCTGCATGTTCGTTTAGGGTATGATGTTATTTAATGTAATCCTTTTAATGTTTTCGTATTTATTTTGTGTAAAGTGATTTAAAAATTGGATACGTTTCTACCAGAAACATAATACTCCAAGTGGAGTGAATCACATCTGGGATTATAATGCACCCGATGACTGCTGTAGGTGAATGCAATGTCGTAAACAAATAATTGTATATTCATGTATACAACTAGCTTACAAAAGAATGTCAATCAATTTTAAACGATTGTGTTTAATTTTTCTTATTCATATTTGAACGATTTCTCGGAGAATGTAATTATCGGTTCTTCTTCTTTAACTTGTATTGTCATGATGTCAACCAATTACAGAAATCCAATCCAACTACAGTTAAACTTTATTTTGGAAATGAATTAATGTTGTTGAAGTGTGTTCTATTGTACAACCATGTAGATATTTAGTCATTGTTATTTATCCAAAAAATATGCTGATATGTCAACTGATCGTAACACTATGTCTGTATGTTTTAAAGTTCTTTGCACTGTAATTGCTTGTAATAAAACTATAAAACTATCGGTATCTTTTAGTATTGATTTTGCTGTGATGAATGTGTTGTGTTGAAGGAAGTTTTGAAATCAAGTTAATTATTTCATCTTACAGTCAGTTGCACTGTAACGGTCCATTGCATTGATCATTCAGCTGAAGAAAGCCAACCATGTGAGGAACACGGCTAGACGATTTGTTTATGTTTATGGACATAGCAACTTGATTAGAAACGTTTTTTTTAAATTTGTCTTTTTCTCCATATTTCCAAGTTACAGGTTAAGACGTATATTACAATGACATGATTTCAAGAAAGGTACAAAATGCTTTCAACACTGAAAAATAATTGAAAACACTGATAATTGTTTAGAACCTAATGGGATTTAAATCCGAGTCCCTACTCTCCAAAAAAGAACGCACATATAATAGGATAATTCTTCTGGATTATCGTCATACTAAGTTTCATGCTTTAAAATTGTCATTTATTTTCGAGAAAAAAATCAGCTTTAATCCTTTTTACAAACCCTCACTGCTATTGACAACATATCATTCCTCATTCTCGACACAATTACAATCAATTCTGTACATTCATCTTATGATCTAGATAAACCAAAGTCCATAGTCAGTATTTTATACTTGTAAAACTTTAAAACGATTTCCGCCTAGTCAAATCAATATGACTTGTGCGATGCCTTCTACTCCCCTGTCTATCGTAAAGTGATATATTTCGCTGGTAAATCGTTTCAATGAAATACAGAATGCAAGCACTAGATTTGAGGAAAATGATAGGGGGAATAAAAGGTGATGTGAGAAAAATGAAAATTATTGGTTTGAATTGAAAGACAATGTATTTAATCTAAATTGAGCAGTAGTAATTCAGTAGTAAGCCATGCGATTCCTTTTTCTAACACAAAATGAAGTGAAGGTGTTAAAAAAAATGGCCGCCAATGGATTTTAAGTGAATCATCATACTTTGTCCTCTGAATATGGATGATTGACTTTTGTAATGAGATTTTTACACTGTCAAAATAATACATTTAACATCAACTTACAACTATCAGTGAAATTTTATAATGTGAAATTATCAAAAAACGTCGTACTGCCCCTTTAATCCATTACGGACAACAATACATTCATGTGTATATCTTTATCAGACGAATTTCACAGTGAAAATATACGATTGTTAGCGTCATTAGTCATGGTCTTGTTGCCATCCTTAACGAGCTTATTGCCATAGTAAACATTTTAAACATTTTGAACAAACTGCTTTGACAACTCTGAAACATTAATTTTTACCTCAGTTCTTATCATGCACCAGAAAAGTTTTAAGTACATTGTATAGGAACTTACACTATACAGTGAACTAGCCGTCAATGATACTAGGCACTTGAGGTAGCCGGGTACTTATTGTAAAAGTAAATGAAGCATGATCACCAAACAGGGTAAAATATATCCTGTTGTTTAAACGGTAAGAGGCGAATCCGACAGCCTATAATGGATAATAGTAAAAGTTATGGTAAAAGTGACATAAGATAATTAAGACTTGATGATTTCTTGTTGTCATGACCACTGCAGGATGAAGGTCTGTGTGCAAGAGAAATAACCCATTGCACTTTGAACTCTCATCTGCATCTGTTGTATAAAAAGTAAGAAGAGAATTCGACAACCTATGATGAATTATGGGTAATATCATGATTAAAGTGACAATTGATAATTTATGCATAATGTTATCAGTTTCACTGAAGGACTGGGTTAGGCCACGCAATTTGTGTAACATATGGAGATACTATAGACAGTTCTTCAGAAAATAGTTATAAGCTTTATGTTACCCTCATGCTAAACATCTCCATGGAAACTTGACATAATACAAACCCTGAATCATATTAAATTCATTTCCAATTCGTATGTACAGATGCATGTAAGAATCATTGGCGTTCTCTTCCGACTTCCATATTCCTGGGCCTGTTTTTAGCACAACTACATTGCTACATTACTGCATTCCGATTCAGTTTCACTTAGTGATGTTTTTATTGCATATATCTGTAAGGAAAGGCACTAACTATATTCCTCATTGGCAATAAAGATCGCAGTTATCATATAATGTCTCGTTTTCTTATAAATACAATTTCATTTCTATCAACTCTTAAACATCCAGAAGGAATACATTGGGCTAAAAGATCTTGCAAATGTTGAACACTCTTAAGCTTAATTACAAAAACTTTTAATCTAATATTTCATTTGAAAATATTCAATTTCTTATGGTAGTCATTTCCTTTGCACACGTTTGCAGTTTATGAAAATTTAATCCAAACTGTTACACTAGGTCAAAGGAAAAATAAGAATTCAACCAGTCATACATGTGTTATAAAGTTAATGCAAAAATATCAGGGAAATCGGATATGTTGTTAGAGTATTCAAAATATACAGATAGAAAGACCCTTCCTATATAACCATGCAATAATCGAAAGTCGTAAAACTGCCAAAGTTCTTATAACCAATTGTAGATAATCATTGCTTCAAATAGTATACTCTTATAGATGTTATGATTGACTGCCAATTATATACCAGTTTCTTAAAAAACGTTCAAAGTGTCATGTCGAATGAATTTTTTTTAACGTTTTAATTTCCCGAAGCATGTATACAAAAATGTATATAAGAACAAGTTATACAGCAGTTGTTCAACAATTTACAACACCTTTGTCTCCGTAGTGAACTTGCTGTCAAAACACATCAATAAAAGGTTACCCCTTTACAATAAAAAGTACTTATTACTTATTACTTATTATTCCCGATGAATTCATTTAAACAGAGATTAGCTTAGATATTTTCTTCACCATTTTTCAAAAACTTGCTCTTGAGAGTTTTATCCTTGTGACCGTTTCATTTTATATTTAGCCCTTTCACAATGTCGTACATTAGATCCATTTTATCATTAAATAAAATTCACGTGATTTTGATTCCATTAATGTCTCTTAACAATTGAGATATTAGTATCTGAAAATGAAAGAATTCATATAAGCAACGTATTTTAACTGTGCAAAAGATTGACATTTTAAACATATAAATCGAATATCTATACCTTCAGAGGAATTTACGATTTAATTTCAACATGAAAGCGTCAAATTCAAAGAGAAATGTTTTTTTTTTGTAGTTACTGAGGCATTTGAAAGCACTTTACACATCAGAGCTTGGACCATTAATACGGTTCGCATAATAAACTCCCGTGTTTTGAAGTTTAATGTGATCTCGTCTTAAGCAGCCTTAACAATGTTGTAGATTTATAGAACTGGCAAGCTTTGCAAGTGATTTTTTATGAAAGACGCATGCAATTTGGTTGCTGAAACTTCTTTAAACGTCCATGTCCTCATTATCACCTCGACAAAAGCTTCATTTTAATGCGAAAATTATCTTATTGTTTTCTTGTTTATTTACACATGTGTTATTAACCTTCTCGTCTGAAAACTCGATTTCTAAAATAGTTTTACAACAATTAAATAAAAGAACACGTATCCATGCATATAATTTTAGTATATATTAAAGATAACCATGCAATTTGTATTTGTTAAAGTCACATTGTTTTGAATTCGACAATGTGACAATAAAGACATGTCTGAGGATTCTAGCATGTTCCTCGTCACTTCGCCAATTTTCAGGAAGAGTTCTATCTTATGAATTTACAAATTGCAAATATCAAAAGGAGTGCTACTATGTGTTTTCTGTAGAAGAAATATTTGTGTACACCTGCTTATCTTAAATTGTTCACTTTCTAGAGTACAACTATGGTGAAATTTGAGTTTCGTTTGGACGTTATTAAAAACAACTCAAGAAGCACTGACAAAGTATCACCATTTGCTTATGTGCAAATTAACCATTGTCAAACAATATTTTGGGATTGTATGGTCACTGGTGCAGAATTTCGAAATTTTCATGGTTAAATAGACAGTTTGGTCAAGTTTATAATATTCTAATTTCGATTGACATATTCCACAAAGGCTCTCTGAGGTAAAAATCAGCACCATCACACCAATATGTGACTTAGACATAAAACTGGAAATTAATAATAAGGAAGAAAAAAGGAGAAAAATATAGAAAACGTGTTTTTGAAATTTTGACCCCTGGTCACTTCAATGACCAATCGAAATAATTATGTTATAGATGAGGTATGTCATACAAATAATGTTTACACAAAATGAATCTCAAGTAATGGTGTGAAATTTCAACATTTGAATTTAAAAATGCTAGCATGCTTCAAAGACGCTAGGGACATTGAGATAAATGTCACATTAAATTAAAAGTCAATTTCAAAAACCTCTTTGGACAGTTTTGAACACCATTGGCGAAATATGAGGGCAAGCAAATCAGCAGCTCCTAATGCATTCAAATTGGTACGTACATGTATGTACTTGCCTACTTCTCAATATTTGTGAAAACTGTTTCACTTAAAATCAATTAATGAACAGAGGAGCTAGTAACATGATCAATTAATAATATATTTTCGTACTTATTACAAAAATAATTACCTAATTAACATCCGATTTCATTAATTCTCGCTCACATGCATCATGCCTCTTCATTAAGTCTGTAAAGTATAATCTGTTTTCTTACGGATTTTCTCACGAAGCATGCTAAACCACGTTGATTTGCCATTATCATTTAAATTTTTTCCTTTATCCTTAACATTGTTCCCCGTTTTAGATGCCTCCCTCTCCGTACCTTGCAGATAATAAAACTAGGATTTGATGGTAAGGACGGGTGAAAGTGGGAGACGTTCATGATTCATTGGATATTAGCTCAACATGTGGTGGCTAGTCACTGTCATATCGTATCTTCCAGGATCTTAGTTGTATAAAGATCAGGAATTTTACTATATAGTTCATTAGAAATACTTGCCATTATGGTATTTACCATCATCGATTATCCAGCGCTTTCGTTCCGATAAATCTACACTATTGTAGATTTATCGGAACGAAAGCGCTTGATTATCGAGGATGGGAATTTACACTTTTGGGTCCTTCCATCAATAGTAAATACTACTTTGCTTTTTGAGACCTGGTGGACGAGTTGGTTAGTTTTGGGTACAGTCAATGCTTGCTATTTCGCCTTTATTTAAGGGTGTGTGTTCGAATACCGCAAGAATTTGTCGAATTCCGAACGTATGATCCCCAACTCAACACCCCAACTCCATATATTTTATCAGTGAATGTACTTTTTTAAAACATAAATTTATACAACACAATATTTTCCTTCTTGATGTCTTATTTTGAAGATATATGTCTGTATAACATCATCCTAGAGAAACAATTGAAGAATTGATAATGTTTGACATTCTAAATTCATTACATCCTCCTACATCACCGTATATGTTTTGGCCAAAGGGCTATCAGGGGATAAATTGGAGCATAACCCAAAGACATATACGCTGATGTAGGAGGACGAATTCATAAAGGATCATCACGTTTGTACATATTAACACAAGTGACCTTTTCGTTTTTTATGATCATTTGATGCCCAGAGACGCATCGGACAAAAAGGAAGGGGAAAATAGCTGCTGGACGTCTGAGTTTGCGGAGGAAATTGGTTTCTATGTAAACGACTCCCCTGGATGCCTCAGTGCGTCTGTAAATACTTACAGGCATGACAGACGTTATGAAAACACGTCTCGACCTTCTGTCGATATTCATTGATCAAAGGGCATGCAATATCTTTCCAATAAAATGACCTTTATGTATAATTAAACAATTCAGGTCAACCATAGCAAATTTGAGAAGGACATAACGCTTTATACTTCATTCGAAAACAAAATGGTTGGATTAAACCCATTTACTTCAAGCACAGGGTTAGATCGGGGGTTCTCATTACGCAGGCACCTATCGTTAAAGGGGCAGTAGCACGTTTTTTCATAATTTTATATTTCAAATTTTCACTGATAATTGTATGTTATTCTTAAATATATTATTTTAATAGTGTTTTGAATCTCATTACACAAACCTATCAGCCATAGTCAGAGGACAAAGTATGAAGATTGACATAAAATTCATGGGCCATTTTATGTGAACACCTTTAATTCATTTTGTGTAAGAAAAAGGAATCGCATGGCTAAACTCTACATTATATATTTGAATCATTACTGCTCCATTTATTTTAGATACATTGTCTTTCAATTGGAACAATTAATTTTCATTTTCCTGACATCACCTTATAGTTCCCCTCAAAACGTGCTACGACCCCTTTAAAAGGTACAGAAGCAGTGAAGCATATCAGATTGTACAACAATGGACCTGCACAGGGGTCGATTAGATAGTCGTCATTTTATTAATCACTCATTCTATAATTGTGATCAAGAATAATACAGCAGGCAAGAGCCAAACACATCACTCAAACTTTAACGATGACGATGATATATATTTGTGAAGACTTGAGTGGAACTTCAATATAGAAGCAACTCTCTTTTCACGGTACTTTGCATTGAGCCCTTTAATTTTGTATATGAATAGGATGCATTCCAGTCTCCCGGTAAGTGTAATGGAACACATAAACGTCTACAATTGAAATATATGAAACAAAATGAAATTCATGAATATATCAGAATTGACAGAGCAAAACATTTCTCGAATAAACAAAATCAGCCGTGAATAATGTTATGAAATGGACACTCAATTTAGTTTATTATCATTATGTGCATTTATACATTGTTTTTGACCACAACAGGTTTAAGGTCGATATTTGAAACGATCATAGCATCTTTTATCATGATTGGGACACAGAAAAGACTCCATGACATTATTCTATTACTTCCTGTAAATTAGTAGTAGTAGTAGTAGTAGTAGTAGTAGTTAGTAGTAGTAGTAGTAGTAGTAGTAGTAGTAGTAGTAGTAGTAGTAACAATAGTGAACCACAGTTTGCCAATAAGAAAAACAAGCGAATCAAGTATGAACAGCACGTTCATTTTGAATAACCGGAATAACAACTTCTCCTTTTAAGAAAATCACGACTTTAAATGCTTATCCATTCACCAGGTGGGATGGTGGGAATTACCATAACATGGGATACATTTTCCAGCTTTTCAAAGTATATGACATTTGTATAGTCATAATAATTAAGAAAAAGGAAACTTTCTTCATAATTCTGTGTTTATATTGAATATTATTGAGTACCTCTGGACAACTTTATTAAATCCTTGCTTTAAAAATCACCCCCCCCCCTCCCTACAGACGAGTGTTTTATTTCACTACATGCCTTAATGCTTAAAGATCCTGATTATCGAACAATTATTTAATTTTAGTATCATATAATAAGATACGACAATAGTGCACTGTCAATAACTGGTCGATATATGTATCTAAAATGCATGGAACCAGAGATCCATTGCTGGTGATCAACAAGATATCGCTTCTGTACAATCAATTGAAATCAGAACATATTTAACAAGATATCCTCAGACAACATTACTCTTCATCAAGAACGTAAAACACATAACATCATTCAAAAGCCAAAGAATTATTTTAGAATGTTTTTGACCCTTATAAGACAAAATTAATGGTTTATGCATGTTGAATTTGAGGTCAAGCCATCTACGTCAAGTTCTCGAGATTTTGGAATAAAGTAGTTACATCTGCAAGGAGAATCGTGCATTATTTATCATCTTGGTAACAGCATTCAGCTGCCGAGGAATGGTTATACTCTGGAATAATGCTGTGAACTCTGTCAGATCAACTTTGCCTTAAGTATCGCTATCTCTGTCATTGTGGGCAACTAACGTCATTAGTGCATCCATTAGATACCACTTTCTTCACGACTGATCACAAGAGGAAAGCAAACATCAGAATAGCCATATGACAGAAGCCTTTAGTAGTCTAATTACCCTTAATTAACCTTGGCTCCGTGTGTGTGATCAGCATTCATACTTGTTGAAATCCTATTATAGGAACATGCTGTAGTGTATGAATGATCAATGAACACCAGTTTAGCTCTTGTCTTTTCACTTTGAAAAAAAATCATATTTCCCTTTGGACAATTTGTCCTTCGAGATATTAATCAATAGTGCATTATACTTAAAGATGTTTATTTCAAAACAGATGGCCCTAATATGTCACCATAAAAAGGAGAGGTGCAGTGCAAAATTAGAAGCAATTACGCCAATTTCTAATTATTTTTGATGATTTTTCATGTTTTGTACTTAGTCATCTCTAAGATCAAAAGTAGTTTGACCTATTGAAAACAACTATTTGTCTGATTCTTTCCAAATTGTGCACATGTTTTTTTCATTATTAGCAGTGGTGTAGAGCTAAGTAGCACAATATTTTCATATTTTAAAAAAAAAATATCTACGCTGTGTTGAGAGGTAATTAGACGTCTAAGTTATAGGAAAGAGCAGTTCTTCAGTACGTTAACGGTGTCTGATTGGTAGTTTAAATCGTCGGTAAAAGGGCGAATCCCTCTCATAACGCTAAATCCAAATTTGTTAAAACTTCAAAATTTTAGAAATATATTTGTTTGTTTCGTGATATCTACAAGTTATGAGTGTTGTATTTAATGTAAAATTCAAAAAGTAAAATATAAATATAAATTGTGATGAATCTTCCAGGGATATTCTAAAATGTCTCTTGGATAAGTGATGTGACATTGAAAGTAGGTTTACCCGAGAAAAATTCTCAAAAATCCAAAATGACACAAATATGACACCTTAGCTTTATATGCTGTTGTACAATCCGTACCTCTATACTGTTTATAACCTCTGTTGATCCAATTCCAATAAAACAGATAACCAAAAACTTTTTATCATAGGTGTTGATATTCTATATGAGAAAGAAAATACAATTATGTCATTTTGGTGTATGAAGACCAGAAGATATTTTAAATTGTTGTCAATGTGTTGCATACTTGGCTTTGACCTTATCGCAATTAGAACACCTTGATTTTAAAACCATCAGGAATATGTCAATCATTACAACTCAAAAGTCTCTCGATTGTAAGACTAGCAACATTACATTGAAGCTGAAGGGACCTGGCGGATGTACATGACACTACTGTAGCAGGAACAGCCACTTTGATAAGTAGTTAGATGTTACAGGGAAATTACTCGTTCGTTGGCTTCTCTATGGAAGAGATAGTTGATTGACAGAAGTGGAAGTATACAATGTGTAAGTTTAGCATCACCCACCTGGGTCACTCCTGCTTATCATTGATATTTTGTATTAACGACGAATGTCATCATGTTTCTCATTTTAAAAAATCGAAACATGTGTTATTGGAAATTTTACATTTTATAAATTCAACTGAAGTGTGAATTTTCTTTTTCATAAGGTCGCATCCTTGTATGTTCATGACACATGTACACATAAGACTGAGAAGGACATTTTTGCTGCTGCTCGCAGTCATTTTTTAACTTTGAGCAAGTTGCGATAAGAAAGCATGTGTCTCAATGCTGCTGTGTGAATAGTCGTAATGGTCGTACTCAAGTCGTGCAAGACCAGCAATTGTCGTGACGTGGTGTCACACAATTGTACAAGCCATTCCACTGATTGCAGTTGATCATATGTTGATCCTAGCAGCTGTCGCTGTGGTCTCAGCAAGGTCCTAACCACTCACATGTGAATTTGTCAATTCAGTCGTGAACAAGTATAGGACAGTGTTATGACCGACTTACGATCTATGCTACCGATCACTTTAGTCTCAACCTTATCTCAACGTCTTCGCCCTCAAAAGTGTGGTAATTTTTTGGTCACAATGGAATCGTATAACCAGCTTGGTAGAAACACAAATGCAAAATGTTGGAAAATTGGTGGCTAAAAAGTCTGTGACTGTTGTGATCGACGTGATCGTATTAGGTGGCAGTTTGGTGGAAGAGGGGCATAACGGAATAGTGGATAGCAATTGTGAATAGTGGACGGTAAATACCTGAAGCTGATATGAGCAGAAATCTTTTGAAATCTTTTGAAATTAAATGGTTGCGAAAAAAATTGGCTTATCTAGTACAACCCTGAAATAAACAGCAATTTCAGCCGAAATTCACATCAAAATGACTTTAAGGTGTTTCATTTTCCATTATTTAAGTCCAACGTTACAAGGTTTTCTGAAAAGAGAGTTAATGTTACCTAATAGGTTCAGTGGTCTTAGAAAATATTTTAGTTCTTAAAGGTAAACCAGATCTATTGAAATTTTCAAAATGAACTTAGATTTATGTAAATAAACATGTATATATTTAAGCAATAAAAAGAATTGAGTATGCCTTTTAACTACAATAAAATTATTATTTCCCCTTTCTTCTGTAACGTTTGTTTTACATGCTTTCATTCTGGCTTATACACGATATAAGCTTAAAATGTAAATAGTATTGAAAGGACTTAATAAGTTTGAAAACTTGTTTCCAATCTATTTTACTTCTGTAAATAAAATATGATTAAATCAATCAAAATTGTTTCTATGAAAATATCAACTGATACCCAACAGTTTTGATTAATGAATTTCAAAGGAAATAATACCTATCATTGCACCCAGCATAGTGTTTAAATGAAATTCCGACTGTGAGATACAAATGACCACTCAAAATGAACTATCCTGATATTTTTGAACTGAAGTATCTAATAGTAAATTCCAATTCAAATTACACCACATGAAACAAAAATCATGCATTGATTTGATATTCAAATATTTTTACATGGAAGATCAGTTGGCATTTTAATCTGTAATGAATATGATTTAAATACTCTTAAAGATGGTCACGGCTCGTAATAAAACACTGGAAAGCAAAAATTAATTATGTCACAGTGAGTCGGGAATCTCAATCAGCGTCATCCCTACTCAGCGCTGTTTGCTTTGCGCAACTCGCTACTACTTGCCGTACAAGCACGATATGTTCAACCGTGTGCAAGTTTCTAAACTAGCGTTGTTTTCATACTTTGCATAATGTTTTACTTAAAACTGTGCAACATTCAGTACTATTTCTTATGAATATGTTGTCCAAAACAATGCATTTGAGCATATCGGTACAATATTGGAAGTGTTCAATTATAAAAAATTTTTCCGGACAATGAAACTTTCATTCGGTTAATAAGTTTATTTGGTTTATTAAGCTAGACATTCTGTCGGCGAAGGAAATAGCATTTAATTGGCGGCAATTGCCTTGTACAAATGTATTGTCATCTCAACCAGACACGATGGCGCCATCAAACAGCGACCCAGCAGTTTTATGACTTGTTACGACACATACCTAGAGTCACTGGACATCAATGAACTGACACCTCACACCTGTTATCCTGTAATATCCGTCTCCATAATACACAACTTCAAATAGCAGATGTCCGGTTGTCTTCAGGGTACTTTTTAAAGAATATATCATTTGTGATTTCAGGCTGTTCAATTTATCACACAAATTTAAAACGATGTTTTTAAACCCCTTACCTTTCATACATGTACTTATCAGTTGTCTAGGCAGTTATTATGAGCAGCATTTTTTTCAAAGTGATTGGTTTAACATTATTTTATTTCAAACAATAAAACAAAAAATGGCGAACGGGATTATTAGGCTTTTTATTGTCGCTCTTATACACGATTCATAAACTGGACACAAAGACAAGAAAGTGTGAAGCTTCAGAAACAATTGTAAATGTTAACATGTAGGTATGTAATATGTTTTGAAATGTTAATTGCTGGGTATGCCTCATATCGAAGCTGGCTTCTTATATTAAAAAAAGAGGAATTAATATAAATAATCAAGAATGCCTCCATGATAGACAGGAGGGGGCCTACTGTTTGTGTACAATTTCCTTTTCAAAAACTTGCCATAAGAGGATTCGTCAATACTTTACCGCTGTCAATTAATTCAGACATCAATTGAGATTGTATTAAAATAATATATCTAAAAAAAATAATATTTAGAGAATACGAAAATCTCAAGCTTTGTTTCACAGAGTGAGTTTAATGGCCGTTTGTCAATACTCAAGCCATAATCAAAACGTACAATGTCTTGTCAAGCGCCACCGTTTGGATATTAGAATTAAAAAACACTTACGAAACTAAACAGTTGTATAGGCCTATGTCATACTAGTATATATTGAAAAGTACAACTTAGACACAACGTTGTTGCAGTTGTGGACGAAATCGTCCGACTAAAAATGTTTCATTCTCTATGTTAATCCCCTAGAAAATATTTAATAAAATGCAGCCTGACTATTGAGAATTTAGCTTATTGCGTTACGGAGAGCCTTTGAATATGCTAAGGGATAAATCAAATGATATTACTTTCGTTTGAATTGCTTACGATATCGAGGTAAAAAAAATATTTTTAATGGTGCGATCATGCTTGAAATCATCCTGTAAACCAGGTGACTTCATCCTTTATCGCGTCAAAAGCGAGAGAAAAGGAGTTGCTTGGTTTACATGATGGCTCGAACCGGGCTGGACCCAGTTTGTGTCAGGTGAGCCCGACACGCAACTAAAAATAGTACATAACGCGCTCATTACCCTGGTTGAGTAGTGTTGACAGCGAGCCGAAATTGGACCAGCCGTGACTTCCTTTAAGTAGACAGCAATGCTGACCTGGTGATATAGTGTTTGGATTTTACTTTAGATCCTTGAGAATTTATTTTTGTTTGCTTAAACACATTACCTTATTTCATTTTACGGTCACATAAATGCATGAGGGAAAATTATTATCTTAGATAGAATTTTCAACTTCATATATGAAACACAAATTTGAAAGAGGCTTCAACCATGGGTCTCTGCCTGCATGACTTATTGTTTAATGTTCTTTTAAGGAACGACTTCTACTAACAGAAAACAGAAAGGGTTTGCAAAATCATCATTAAATGGTGAACATGATCATGTAGGGTTGGTAAAATCATCATTATATGGTGAACATGATAATGTTGCCCTGTTTAGTGGTTTTCAAACAAAGTCTTGGCCGTCGACTGCTCTCTTTTCCTCTTCAATCAATCACCAAGTTGTAATGAGTGATGTTGCAACTCATATATGTATAGACGAAGTACATGTATACAAAAACATTGAGTGTATAGATAAAACAAAACCAGAGGTTGTTTGTTGAGGAGCAAACACAATTTCAATGGTCAATGATGAGAATACAGATGCCGTACTGTTTGGGCCAGAGACAGGAGTAAAAAAGATCATATTCATATATGTTTATGCAAGGCAAATATCAGTTAGGTCAAAAACTTAAAAACCTTGACATCTACCGAGTTTGTACAAAATGTTACAAATTCATAAAACAAAAGAAATGGAATGCAATAGAGCGTTCCGCGTTGGGAGTGTGAACATTGGCATGTTTATAAATAGATTTGCGTTAATATGTAATTGTGATAGTCAGTTACCACTTTGAAAAGGAAATTCCTTATCACATGGGCCAGCAGGAAATGAAGATTTTTTAAAGATCTCAAAGTATAGGGGAATGACAATTTAACGGTTACTTAAGTTGTAAAGTGTAAAAATTGGTTGGTTCTTACCAAAATATGACCTATAATATGTATATAGGAATACATTTTTTTTAATTGCGTTTTCTGATAATCTGTGTATAACTGCAACATCAGTTTAATAATACTTCTAAATTTTAAGGAAATGAACAAGCAGTATTCTTCGAGACTTTTTTTTGAAAAGCTGATTTGCTTGCACTTGCATGAAGCGTCCGTAGGGAACTATTTTTAGTAAATCACTTTTATCATTCAGTTGGAGGCAATTACTTTTATAATCAATTTTAGTCATTTGTCACACTGACAATAATATTGGAAGCCGTACAGATTGCAATTTCCTAAAGGATAGCAATTTCACCCTATTCCCCAAAAGAAATGACCTTCTTACAGAATGTTAACAGAACACAGTTTTTTTAATGGAGGATTTTTCTATCCCGCATTTACATAGATATTGATTTAACCACACTCAATTTATAAAGAAACAGTGAAATTTGTAGTACAACATGACAAAAATTTAGAAGATCAAAAAGGACCTTTTGGTATTGTACAAAAGCCTTTTAGCAAAAGGTATTTGACTTTATCTATCATTGCTTTCGAAAATCATTTAAACAAATCTCAGATACTGTGAGCAGGTAACACAAGCTGACATTTATTTCGATTTGGAAGTTAATGTCAGGACATTTGCTATGCACTTTTGGTAAATACAGTGAAGGAATATTAACTTTATATAAAAATAATTTACAACTTAATAAAGATCATAATGATTTTGTAAATTCCTCAAGAATAATGACAAATGCCACTTTTAATCCAGTGTTAATGCCGAATATACTACATAAACAAAAAATATTTAAACGATTTGGCATCATAATGCTATTGGACGTTTAATCTCCCAGTTTACTGCATCTTAGTTCAACATTATATGCAGTGACTGATAAATCATTCGACCGAGAAAAATCTCTGTCTCGATATTACAGAATATCAAACACATGAACGATCGTTTCTTGCAAAAAAATGAGGAAAAAACTCCTGAAGCAATCCCACGTTCACTTCGAATTCATTGCTTTTTAATAAATTTCTTTTTCCGTTTGCTGCACCTAATATATTTTCTTATTACACGAAAGGACTTACTCATTTGCTGTTATGCGTAAATATAAAATAATAAGGGTTCAATGAAATGACTTACTTTGGAATCAGTATCTAAAGAAGAGTCAATGATATACCTAATATTGATCAAGAATGACTTCAAAATTTATCTAATGGAGTTATCAAGAAAAAGTGTACGTAGCGAATTAAAGAAAATTTGATTAGTGATTTTTAATTTAACACCTCCATGAACGAATTGTGAAATTAAATCTTATACAACAACAATGGGTGTTTAAACAAAAAGGCTTATTTGCATCAAATAAACATTTATTTCAATATTTACGCAAATACAGAGTGAAAGAAACAAAATGTCAATTAAAAGGTAACTGAATTTTGGCCCCGCCCACAACTTGTTAATCCAATGAAAATCAACAACGGAGTCACACGATGCAGTGGTCTTTACATCCCTAGTGTCAACGTTTGTGTAAACACAAATCCGAAAATTTAAGAGGAGACTAGCCGATTAAGCTATCGTAGGTATCGCATAGGTAGCGTTAAAGGCTGACTATAACATAATTTGGTTCAACAAATTCACGTTCATCATAAAATAGAACACTACATCTTGTTGAGTAACCAAGCTGGAATCTGTTGACGAATTTCGCTGCATTTCAAAGGCGACCTTCTTTTAACAGCCGCGACCACAGTTTCTGCAATACACCTCAAGTTGCAAGTTCAGTTTTAGTAGATTGAAAACTCAAACAAAATTCAATTTGTAAACATTCTCTTTATACTCAAATCAGTCATAAAAATGTGTCATTTACATGTGAATGAAAAGATCTGATCAAGGTTGAGCAACTCGTAATATATGGATTCCTTTTACCACCCTATAACTTCAAATTTCACTGACAGCGATACAAATCTTTTCAACTGTATCTTATGGAGTTATCAAATTGCCAAGATGTCTGATATATAAGTAATGCACCCGTAGCAACTTCACAACACTTTTGGCCATCCCACCATTACAGCAACTTTCTTGTACAATGTTTTAAATTTGAAAAAAAGACAGTTTTCTATTTTACATTAACATTACCGATGTCAACATATCAATTATGTTATTGTAATAATCTGCAATATGTGGTTTGGATCATTTAAAGGTGTGCATAACCTACTGATTTATGGATGTTACTCATGTGATAGTATTGTCCTTACTTTAAATTTACCGTAATACATCTTAATTTCTCCATTTCCAATGTACATGTATGATTCGAGTTGTTTAACTACACATAGTATACATTTCTGACGTAAACCTATTTTCTCCTTATCAATCTTAATAAAAAAGAGGTGTTGTGTCAAGTACTTTCAGTTAACAAATACATAACCTGTTAGAAATTAAAGCATTGATTGTTGTCAGAAGTCATGCTGACTTTTCTTTAAAAAGTTAATTAGCCTTTCTCTTTTTCATGTTTGTTTATTAATCCTTTATTATTACCTACGAGGGCAATCATATCGAGGTTCATATTTTTCATATGTTGCCCTAGGGCAAAATATCACTTTTTCATTGTGACGTCACGTTTTAAACAATACTTTGACGTCACGTTTCACCTATGACGTCACAATCAATACGGTTCGACGACGGCTAGTCGGCCCATGCTGAGATGTAGTTTTTGAGTATTTTCGTTAAATAGTCACTTGTGTCATAAACATAGTAAGTCATTGAAACTCATATAATATCCTCTATATATGCAATCTTGTTATTGGAGAACATGAAAAATCTCACTCAGCAGGTGAAATGTCTGTTAAACTTAAAATAACGGGAAAGCTCAATACTATTAGGTTTCTATGGTCATAGCAAGTGCAAAGAAGCAATGCAATTATCAGAAAAGACAACTTTTCTTAATCATATTCAGAATTCAAACACTTCCATTTAATAGAAGTTCATTCTCGTGCGTGAATATTTCATTTATCATAATAAAACGATTTTGAAAAGCTTAAAGAATTTGGTTCAAATATTCATTTGATTTAAGATGACAAAATACCCTTTAAAACATTATTGATCTCTATAAACTGTTTTATAATGTTGAAATCTGACAACGGGAATACTTATGCCCTGGCAATGAAATCCAATTATCAAAAATGTATTCCCAATGTGACACTTAATTTGATAAACATGTCAAATTCAATTTGGCAAACAACATTAAGCAATTTAACTGATGAGATCAATGTGAACTTTGTACCTTATTGCTAAACGTTTTACAGAAATGTCAAAAGTATGTTATTTTATTAGCAGAACAGATTGAGTGTCTTAAAAAGGATTATTACAGACTTGTTCTGGCAATAAAGGGGTAGTCATAAACTTTAGACAAACTATCTTGGTCATACATTTATTTTAGTTCGTAAACAAATATTATTTGATACAAAACGAAGTTCTTTTACAAAAATGTGGTGTATGTACATGTTTTGTACTTGTGTTTAGCAAAATCACTTTATTGACAATGGAATGATAATAATGTAGTATTGTTGATAACTCGGATTTTAATTCGCAGAAATAATGACACAAGATTGATATACAATGTAGAGATATTGTGTAATACAATGCTTATATATCTATTGCTTTGAACTAATCTTCGATTTAATATTTTCATATCTTTAAAATACGTCAAAATGACATGTTTGTAAGGTGTAAACATGATACCAAAATAAAGTCTACATCAATCAAATGAAATTGTTTAACCCATAAAAAGATATACACATTTTAAGATATGTGAAATGAGTACACACACGAGATGTAAAATTATCAAAAAGTAATTATACAATCAAAACGTATTCGGAATGTATTGATAAACCAAGTGCTTTATCATATCAATTTGTCAATCTTAAAATTGAAACGTATTCAAGAATATATAGTTAACCTTATTTCCAACGTAATAAATTTACTTAGGACGCTATTGTAATATAGAGGATTCGAGTGAAAAGTCAATCTGGTTTTTGCCCATAGAACGTTTTCCCGTTTGAATATAAATCAGGGTTTGGTTGTTTTGATGAAAATAGTCTTTGTTAAAGTCACAATTATTGCTTTCGTATCATTTTCAAATGCTAGCTGTGACTCCCTTTAACAATAGACACGCAGGCTTAAAGGCACTGATAAAGACAATTGATCTCATGAATTTTGGTGGTTGAATAATGATACATTACAGTCAATTTTATTGACTTTATCACCATAAGTATAAGCATGGAAACAAAAGCCAAACAATTGTAGGTTTTTGAAAAGAATAACCAAGACGTCAAGTCACGAAATTATGTGAGGAATCAGTTTGAGTCATGTGAATGAACGTAAAGGCACTGTATGCCAGATAATAACGTTGATCAAAAACAATTTGTCTCTGGAAACTTTGTAAATCATAAAACCGTTTTCCATAGGACACTTCTCTTGTATGGGTACAGTCTGATTTTCTAGGGGATAAAATGACATCAGATGCTTTCAAATCATCGATCAATGATATCACGTAAACTTCACAGTATTGAAAGTATAATTCTATGGTGTAATGTAGTTTAAAACGGTGTTATCCTGGATGATTAAAACCAACATTCCTCTTCAATTAATTCAATAATATCAAGGTAAAGATAGCTCCTGATTTTCTTTTTTTGAAATATATTTAATTTAAGTTAATACCCGTTGACACTTAAAGAGCCACTCCGTGATATTCATCACATTGACATTGCTTTGCTACGAACGTAAATTGGCTGGTTCATGATATAAATTTAAACTATTTCTAATTTTCGAACCCCAAAAGGCAATTTTATTACAGATAATTGTTTTCAATACAAATTTAAAACCTATCAAACGTCATCAACTTGCAACAGACATTGTAACTGCTTTAGATAAGTTTCAGAAACTACGTTTGACTTATTCACAACCTCGTTGTCCGGTTTCAATCTCTATCTATATCGCAACTTCAAACATCCTGTTGTCACTTTTGGACATTGATTAGCTTTGAAATGATACTTTTCTGCAACAGTTGATACTTCTCGATCAAATGAAACTATTACTAAACTTGTTATTTGTGGCCCATGCTAACTCAGGGAGTGGCTCTTTAACTAAGTTTCTCTATAAGCAAACAAAATCGTTGATGTCAAAAATATCTCAGAGAAAAAGTTTCTCTATCGTACAGAAATCTTTTATGATTTCATTATAACAAACCCAATAGTTTGAACCAGAAAACCCGACATATTTAGTGCTTAAGACCACACATAGTCTGAAATTGTGTTTTAATGTAATAACATTGCCCCATAAACTGTTTTATATGATCATATTCTGACATCACGAGTACTTATATGGTCTAATGAAATCTAGTTTTCTCAAATAATAACCCTTCTTGTGACATTTGCTTTTTACAAATTCGATAAAGTTGTCATATCCAATTTTGATATCACATTAAGGCAGTTCCAAAGGAAAGATTTATGTAAACATTATTTGCGTAATGAATCACATTGGTATACCAGTGAGCACTGATGTCATGACCTCATTATAACAAGAATTTATATCATTAATCTTTTCCGCTTGATTACCTTTGAAAACTGTATGCATAACATTGAGACAATAGATACATATTCGATCAAGCGTTCGAAAATCTGACAAAAGATTCAGATTTAATCTGCAGTACATGGCAACAGCAAAAATACCTACGTGCATTAGGTACTTTTAAAATATAAAATGTTATCATCATATAAATATTATCTTTGTAAAATCAGATTCTTCAGATTCTTCAATACTATACAGCAAATATCTTAACATATGAAAACATCATTCAACGTTAGAATAACTATGTTAAATCGTGTGCCTGTAACCAAATCTATCTTCAAGAATCAACATCTTCATCATCTAAAGGTCATCACTAGTGTAAACAATTTTGTGTAATATAAAAGACTCATATCATTGTCAAAACATGGCAGCACGAGATAGCTATCGTAGTTTTCCAATTTATATTGGTGTCAGCGACAAAATGAAAAGATAAATTATGTAAGTGTATGTCAGTCATCTTTCATTTTCATAACACCATGAAGAAGTACATGAAATATAGAACTGAGGCTTACATTTTCAAATAATCACAAACCAGACATTTTGATATTAAGAACAATTTCATGTGTAGCATACGTGTTGTAATTTTCAGGCATTGTACACATGATAAAGTTAGCCATAGACTATTTTCAATAAACTTTTGCGTCCGCATTCATTTACAATAACTAATCGCTGTGATGCTAACCATGAAATAGAGTCACGGGGTGATTTGTTGCCCATCCAGACCAGTTAAATGCTTCAATAATTAGAATAGCAAGCAAATTAAGTGTCTTCGATTATACCACAGCTATTTCCACGCATGGTTACTTCACTAGAAGAAAAACAAATTCCTGTAAACACAATGAAGTTTGTTAAATGTTAATATGGTATTTTAGGCAATTTAGTTTCAGTAATTATAAACTATTTTTATTAAAAAGCTGTTTTCTTAAAAAAAAATTTTTATTAAAGTATTCCCTAAGAACTATAGAATTCATATTTCTTTCATTTGATTGTAAATGGGTCATCCACTGAAAATTAACATCCCTGAATTGCGAATTATAACTGAGTTTTTAGGAGTTCATTGACAAGGTAAATATAAGTTAATAAGATGAAAACATTGCACTACATATTACTGTTGCTATAGATGAACTGTAGTTTAAAAATAATACTCGAAACAAAGACACTAGTAATCATTTATCATGAGCAAAAAACAGGCGAATATAACTAAAAAAAATTGTAAAAGTATGCATAAAGAAAATTGTGCAATATATAATCTGGTCTGAAAGTTAGTGCTTTTAAAGGGGCAGTAGCAGGGTTTTTGGCGGAATATAAGGTGATGTCAGGAAAATGAAAATTAGTGGTTCTAATTGAAAGACAATGTATGCAAACTAAATGGAGCAGTAATAATTCAAATATATAACATAAAGTTTAGCCATGCGATACCTTTTTCTTACACAAAATGAATTAAAGGTGTTCACACAAAATGGCCGCCAATGGATTTCATGTGAATCTTCATACTTTGTCCTCCGACTATGGATGATTGGCTTGTGTAATGAGATGTTTGACACTGTAAAAATTATACATTTGGCATTAACTTGCAATTATCAATGAAAAAAGTACAATATAAAATTAGCAAAAAACGTGCTACTGCCCCTTTAACATGTTTCAATGATTGATTGAATTAATAATTTTTAACATAAAAACAGTATATGATTTAGACTAATTCGAATTAAAGATTAATTATTCATGTTGACATTCTAAGGAACTGTAATCAAATTATTGATGTGATGACAAACTTTAGATTTAAGAATTTCTAAATCAAAAATATCCATCAATCGTCCCCAATCAAGTGAAATTTAAACCTTTTATCAATTTCAACTTTTGTTGGAATAAACGTTATAATGCCCATGAACATTTTTAAAAATGTATTTGTAGTCCTCGGAGTTTCTGACAATCCCATATTGATCACTTCACCATATTTCAGAATGGTTATTTACTGATAAAGTTGTCCATTTTTTGTAATTTGATTTTTTGGAAAATATTTTTCAAGAAAATCAGCATCCTTGTTCAGCGAGTGCCTTTTACTTTCATAGGCAGTCACTAAAGTTATGATCTGTTCACTTGGAAAATATAATTACACAAATTAGATGATATAGTATTAACTTTAATTTCTAAGCATTATTAAAACATGTTTTGAGCTAATAAATTGCCGAGATTTTATAAAAGCAAAACTCAAAAAGAAGGGAAACGGTAGATGAATGCACTTTATTATATCTAAAACTGCCAGATGATTCTAAAATTTTTGATGAAAATGTTTACTGACAAGATATCTTCTCTCCAATCAGGCAACATTAGATATTAAAACATTCTTATTATGCTACTCCTTATTCTGAAAGTATGGGCAAGCCATAACTCCATATCTCGAAGGCTTAAGTTTAAATCACATGAAACACAACCGTAATTTTTAGATTAAAAAATATATCCTTGTATATATTTGTTGTTTGACATTCTTTCTTATTAACAACTACGGAAGCGTATTAGTGTCACGGTGAAACTTTTTTTAGAACTATCTCCTACGTAGTATTCAAGCTGTGTCTCAAAGGTTACAGACGCGCTTTTGTCAAGATAACCATTGTCGCCTCAATCTGATCTGATTGATTTAAATGCAGCTAAAGTTTTATATATAATCGACAAATATCTCAATCATTTTCAAAGCAACGCATTAGACAGTATTACAAAGCAACAGACAACAATATCCTTAAATCTTAGATTATAAGCAAAAGTAACGATTAATTTGTAAACGAAAATCAGTTTGATTGAGTTTTGTGGTTTCTGTTTTCTGTTTTCATATCTTGTGCGGGCCAGCGACTGCCTTATTGTACGCTTCAAATAATACAAATACAAATGTACCTTTTCTGCACTCCTCATAATTTTTTTTTAGAATATTTGAGGCATGAATATTAACTTTTTGTGCGTTCTTTCGCTAAGAAAATACTGTTTGATTTCGCTGAATACCGTATGCAACATTAGTCCTACATATAATACCATAAATGATACATTAAATACTACTTCTAGTATTGGAATGCGTATTGTGAATATTGTGAAGAACAATATTAAGTAGCAATGTTTACAGCAAGAGGATTCACATAAGTTGACGCAATTCTCTAAGATATCTACACTTTTGCCTTATATTATCTATGAATATTGAGATAAATATACAAATGATTCAAAGCAGAACAACTCGGTTAAGAATAAAAGATAGATAAGCGCTTCCTTAGATAGAAACATTTTACGGACAATAGCAAATATCTCAATGTGCGGTTCGATATTGTCTAGCCCTGGTTTGGAAACATTTTATTTCATACGGTGAAACTAGGTTTGTCGACCAAGCAATAGGCTTATTTAAAGGCCGCCCTTAAAAACAACAGAAGGTTGTACACATATAAATACTAAAAAATGTTTTAATAAACCAAAAAAAACCATCTAACATCTTTATAATCAAAGCAATTTGTATAATTCGTTTAGGCCAAATGTTTTTGGCGAAGCCTAAGGTCAATTTATGCTACAAATACTAAGGAAATATATCACAAATGAGTGATAATAGTTTACAACAAAATCGTTACTTTTGCTAATAAACTAGATTGAAGAATTAAGAATATTGTTGTCTGTTAAGTTAAATTTACCCGATTTAGATGTATGGCTATGATATCTATATGCAATCAGATCGATTCATCCCAGAATGGGGGCATCATTGATTATTTTGACAAATAGCGTGACTGTTAACTTACATAAAAGTAACTTTGAATCACAGTTCTGTTTATCATCTTTTTTACAATTTGGGTAAAGATGTGACTTCGTAACTTCGCCGAGTAAGGGGCCCGATGAGTCATTAACGCTTAGTAACAATATCTAGTTCAGTTTACGACCATATTGACCTAAAGCGTTTGTTCCAAATCGAATTGTCTGTTAATAACAACAAATATCAATACAACATTATATGGTATAATTTGTTAAATGACCCAATTCAGTAAGAACAAAACTATACATATCCCATTTATGACCATCAAACGTTTAACAAAACTTTCAATAACTTCATTCATTATTCGATATTATGTAATAATAACATCAACATATCAAATAGAAATAATTAATACACCAGCAAATAAACACAAAAACCCTGTAGATTGAGCAATGTCTAAAACGAATTAAGTCCTACGTAGGTGATACTAAGTCCTACGTAGGAGATACTATCTCCTACGTAGGAGATACTATCTCCTACGTAGGAGTTACTAAGTCCTACGTAGGAGATACTATGTCCTACGTAGGAGATACTAAGTCCTACGTAGGAGATACTATCTCCTACGTAGGAGATACTATCTCCTACGTAGGAGATACTATGTCCTACGTAGGAGATACTGAGTCCTACGTAGGAGATACTATGCCCTAAGGAGATACTATCTCCTACGTAGGAGTTGTGTGTTCTAGGTAGGAGATACTAAGCCCTACGTAGGAGATACTATCTCCTAGGTAGGAGATACTATGTCTTACGTAGGAGATACTAAGTCCTACGTAGGAGATACTATCTCCTACGTAGGAGTTACTATGTCCTACGTAGGAGATACTAAGTCCTACGTAGGAAATAGTTAGTATTAGGTTATTAAGTCCTACGTAGGAGATACTATCTCCTACGTAGGAGATACTAAGTCCTACGTAGGAGATATAAAGTCCTACGTAGGAGATAGTATTTCCTACGTAGGAGATGGTTCTAAAATATTTGTTCACCGTGACACTAATACGCTTCCGTAAACAACAGTGTTTTGAATGAGCTTGTTTATCTTTGATTTTGGGAAAAAAACCTTCTAGATAATTTTCTTACGTGCTGCTGAGGACTTATTCACAATTATTCTCAGCATGTTATATTTTCAGCTAATTATTGTTGTAAAAATAGGGCTTGTTGCGAAGATGTATAAACTATTTAATTGTTTTCATGCCATGCCGCTTTTTTATTTAGTCAGCAATCCTGGCAGATGGTTACATTCATAGAGGGCATTTGGCTTGATAAATTTGGCATGAAAGAGACTTACTGATCCAAATATCTTGATCTAAAAGTCGAGATATGCAGTTAATCGTTTCTAGATACGCCCTAAGAAGTTTCTGGATAAGCATGTTCAAGGTACTCTTGCATATCAAAACCAATAGATACTGAGTATGTTTGTTTATTGTAACAAGGCAAGGTTGATTTTAGTGACGTTATTTGTAAAATGACTTTTTCCAAAAACATTTATTATGGGCTTACCAATTTAGGTAGTTTAGATAAGTTTGTTTATCAAACGAATTAATAATGATACATTCATTAGCTTTGCGGAAAACAACACTTTTTTTTGACAACCACTAAAACTTTCCTTCAGTACTTTTAAATCAATTTTCAATACAATTGTTGAAAATAATCATTCAACCCCAATCAGGAATTCTAAAGAATGTCTAGTCAATGCTTAGGTGAACTATGTACATATAATTTTTGTTAATCATTTATTCAAAATAATTACCTTGAAGTGAAGTTAATTAGCAAATTCATTGTGGATATACAGTAGTGTGCAAAAGTAAGTGGTCGAAAAACGCGTTGGCCACCCGTTGCTCACCCGTTGGTCACGAGTGAGCAACGCGTGAGCAACGGGTCGCCACGAGTGAGCCACCCGTTGCTCACGCGTGGCTGACGGGTTGCTCACGCGTGTAGTACATGGCTGGATAATCGAGTTTGCAAAAGTGCCAAAAGCGTTCATAAAATCAACTTTTACCGATTTTGTATTTCATTTAAATTTATACTACAAAAGTTGATAAGTTGAAAGTGAATCCGAAAATAAAATCCTATATCATCTTTATAAATTGTGCACTGTTTGAGGATTTATGTTTAAACAAGATT
The DNA here is from genome assembly GCA_916613615.1 of Steromphala cineraria. Lineage (NCBI taxonomy): Eukaryota > Metazoa > Mollusca > Gastropoda > Trochida > Trochidae > Steromphala > Steromphala cineraria. Next base: position 14,399,295 of record OU744729.1, read on the forward strand.
GCAAGTTTATTCCCGGTTCTATTCCTAATCCAATACATTCAAATGCTAGCAAGTATATGATTTCATATTTCAAAGATATGAACTTCAACCCAACACATTAGGTTTTTCATGGGCCAAGAAGCTCATGTCTACTGTATATAAGGGATTATAATGCAGTGGTCATGAGTAGTCATATACAAAAGAATATTTACGACAAATCTTTAATTCTTTGAGCATCATATGTTTAACAGGCTGTTATATCTGACAGTTATTTAATGTTACTGTTTATAAATATATAATCCATAATATTTTGTTGTGCTGTAGTAAGATCCGTTTATGGAATGTAAAATCCATAATATTTTGTTGTGTTGTAGTTAATATATCTTTAAACATTATTTCCATATGCAATAGTATTCTTTTTTTAGGAAGTGTTGACTGAGGCAAGAGAGTATAGAAGCATTTGACATTATATAAAAACAGTGGGAATGTTGTTTAAAGTCTTGATTATGATCGAAAACAGGACAATTACGCACGTCAGTCAACCAACGTAATTTACAAAGTTATCTAAAGCAGTCAGAATGACGGATTAGTGTTAATGATGTTTCTATCCTATATTCCCATGTAAATTGGCACCCCACGAAAATATATGGTTGTTACAAGAGTTTCTGTGAACAAAAACGGCAATTCCAAAGTGTTTGCGTGGTTTAAAAAGTGTAAAAAAAAATTTGTTCAGCAGCCGTATATTTTTATGAACACATTACAATGGACAAATATTTGTTTCCATAAAGTTTATAGATAACTTGAACTGTCAACTGAACAATGAGGGCTCAATTAACATCAACCCCACAGACATAATAGAATGGTCCACTAGAGTAGATTAAGCCTGGGTCAGGTTCATTATTGAAAAGTTTGGAAATATGTGATTATAACAAAGCTCAATCTTTAACGAGCAAATTATGAAACAATAACCATGGTAGATTATGTTTGTACAAAATTTAATGAAAATGAAAATGCTTTATGACATTTAGTTTACATTCAGTTATTGTCGGATTAGAGTATATTGGTCCACAATGACATTAAGTTGTGTTTATATAAAACTTTGTGATAATCTGTCTTCTCTTCTTAGCACTGCGTTTACATTCAATTATTGTCGGATTGTAATTGGGTATCAAAAGGTTTGAAAACTCACAAGGTAAATAATATATCTTATGTACAGACGGAAGCTGCGTTTAACTATCAACAGTCATACTCCATCCTTTATATTTCGTAATATGGTGTTTCACAGGCCTTGGATGCGGGGTGCTATATTTTCATCTATAATGTTATATATATAATATTACAGATATCATTCTCCCTGAAGATTAAAAATGAAACCGGTAGGAGAAAAATCCGGCATTATGTTTTTATTTAATATTCATTAGACGAAGTTGGACCATACACCTGGACAATCAACATTTTGTGAATATATATATTTAAATATATACTGTTTTATCAAGTCATATGGGAAATGTATGTCAGCACGTGACACCGAACTAAAATACTTTTCTTTTCATTCTTCAGTATTATCATTTATACTGCATCCTATAGTCATCTCGAACAACATTACGTTTGAGTTAAACAAACTGAGGTGATCTGTTTCCATCAATTATATGTATATATATGTATTTTTGATCTTATTGTCTATTGTGTCCAGCTTTATATTTTGTTGTATTTAGGAGCGGTGTTCAATAAGCCTTGCGGCTTGTTCACCAATCCTCTTTCATTTGCGAAATACGATATGTTTAAACCATATATATACAATACTAAGATATTTATTCACTTGTAATTGACTTCTTACATATGTTTTGTAACTATGTTTACGTTCGAGATTAAAATCTATCTCGGTTTAGATCGCTACACTGAAGCCGAAGACCTGAGTGAGTAATTTGGCAAAATCTAGACTCATTGAAAATGTCGAAATATAAAATGTTTAAAAACATATTGTTTTCACATACAACACATACAACACATACACAATCTATGACGCAACGAATCAGAAAACATTAGCAGAACGTAGATATAAATCTAAATCGACTACTTTTTATAAAATGAAAAACAATCTAGCAGCTCAATATCTTACTGACCTCCTACCATAAACACCCAGTTCAAATGACTACAATCTCAGAGAAAATTAATCAGTGCGAACCGTAAAGAGTAGAAAGGCGACTTATGCCAGGTCTATTTGCCTGACATAATAAAACTATGGCATTGATTAAATCATAACATTCAAAATATCGAGACATTATCCGGTTTCAAAAATAAGCTTTACGGATCTAGAAATACAAATGTTAATTTCGATCTTAATTACGGTTCAAGAATTTGTCCAATTATCCATTCCCGCCTCAGGCTCCTTTGTAGTGATTTGAATGTGGACAAGTTTAATAGACATGTTGCGGACAGCCCAGATTGTTCATGCGGTCACCCAATTGAAAACGGAGTACATTATTTTTTCACATGCAACAGATACACAGAATATAGACGGAATTCATCCTTCTATTTGAAAGGTTTTAGTATTAATACAGTTCTTAGGGGATGTACATCGCTTTCAAACGTCGATCTAAAGAAATTATTGAAGTCTATTCATAAATTTATCATAAAATCTAATCGATATGACTTCTCATAAGCATGAATATGTAATGACTGCCACGCAAATAACATGATATTCATGCACAACCAGTATCTGTGAAGCTAAGTTGTGAATATGACATGTGTCACTTATTATTAGTAACTGTATCGGAGCGGTATTTGGATTAAAATGATGAGGCGTTACTCTGTGTAGTCTGTTTATTACGTCACACCCGCGCGAGGTTTATGGCCCCTGACCCAGGTGGGTTTTTCACAGACAGACAGACAGATTGTTTATTAGCGTCTCACCATATGTACATTAAAATATATATATATGAAAAATAAAAATAAAATCATAAATGGACTTATGCCACTCCAAAGGGAGTTATGAGAGACGATTTATATATACACATGACATAAAAAAGGGCACGTAAATGAAATTAAAACGAATATTTGAGTTAAATACATTAAATAAATAGTAGCATTAAAACAAAAGGTGAAAACGTGTGCATTAATATCACTTGTATAAAAAAAATTGGCGTCTTACAGCCGTTCACAGCCGATAACTATAACTGTCTTAATAAAAAGGCACATTAAGGTGTTAATTGGACAAATTAACCAGAATGAAGTGCATTTTTTATTTCGATGAACAATTTGAACGAATATCGAGAAGTGGTAAAGTTTAGGTTAATGGATGTTCAAGTTATATTTTCTGCAACAGGTAGTTGTCCCTTCAAGTTCAAAATAAAAGCAAATAAAGCAAGTCCTGATTTTTACAGCATTAACCGCAAAACACAATCACCTTGTCACTTTACTAACGGTCAAAATAAACTTTAACAACAGGTAATTGTCCATTGTCAAAGCATTAACTGTCACAACAACGAGAGTCCCTTTGATCAAACCAAGATTTTCAATGAACAAGCTGTCCACTCTGCCATATTGCAGAGCCCCTTTGCTCAAAAACAATTACTGTCAAAACATAGTGGGCATCTTTCCGAATGAGTGACATGACATCAATTAAGGGACAACATAAGAGTGTATAAATTACACCAAATGACCGTTCCCTCAAGTAACAGTGCAATCATGGCTCTGACTGTTGACGTAGGCGATTCTGTACAAGCTCTAGACAAGGAAGGAGGAATATGGCTCGATGCGAAAGTAGTGGACATCGACTCGGTTCAGAAGAAAGCGCTGATCCGATACCGAGGATGGACGTCACAGTGGGATGAATGGCAAAAAATAGGTAAGTTTTCACTGTTACCTTCTCAATTCAGTCACCCGTCAACTGTTTATCTGTATTTTTTATCAAATGCTAGCAATTGTTTACCCGAGAGCAATACAGGTTCTACATAATAATACCATAGATATGAGCGGCTTAGCTAGTTTCTCCCCTCCCAAATCCATTATAAATTCGCCTATATTAAATCAAAATGTAAAATAGTTGATTTGTCTAAATTTAAATTTATTATTTATTATTTAAATTTTTTATTGATTGTTTCAAATTAACATTACCGAATCTATCGGCGCTTTTTAGAAAAGCATCTGTATATGAGACTAATATATTGCTTTCATATAGGCTATTTTCGGGGAAATTATTTTATTATTTTTTTCTAACTTTGAACCTTCTATGGCACAGCTACAAACTATCAATCAATCAATCAATCTTTATTCAATACTGAAAGGCCACAGGCCTATAGTACATTATATAAGAATACAAAATACAAAAATATATGGCAATCATGTCATGACAATCTTAAAATATCTAACATTGGGATTTCCTAATGTTCGTGGCATGGTATAGAAACATTGCAAGATTTTTTATTACATCATACTTATTACATTTCATTAAGGATGAAAATTTCTCTAAAGAGGGATGAACATAATAACATTCCTTAAGGTACTGTCTTCTGAGTTTATCATATAACGGACACACGAGCAAAAAATGATATTCATTTTCTATAACATTTGTAGTACATGATTTACTTTCATATTAACATATCTGCCCTTTTCAATCCATAAATCGTGATAAACTTACTCTAAATTTCTATAGTAACACATGATAAATAATACTCAGTATAAATATATGGCTTAAAACCCAAATAAGTGTCACATTTTGAAGAAAGTGTAAGTTTACTAAGCCAGTTTTGTTGGTATATATCCTTTAGTCTTTGCGTAAAATCACTTGAAAACTGCGAAGGGCACTCAAAAGTTTGTTCATACCACATATGGTTAAAACCAGTTTTATATAACAGCTCTTTAATGTCCGATACCCAGTTTTTGTGTCCATGACTGTCATATAAAATCATTTCATAATTTTTTTGGGGTAAACGGTAAGAGGGCATACTTAGGAGTCTCAACCAGTATTTAACAACTTTTACCTGGGAGTTAATGATGAGCGGATATCTTCCGCAGCTGAATGCCATTTCTGCAATTGTTTTCTATTCAAACTATCAGAAGTTGAACCTTCATACCAGCATAGCAGGAAAGAAGACCAGGAGGGCATACTCCGCAATTAACTACATGTATATCAATTCAATTTCTCAGTTAAATGCCATTAATTCTAACAACATCATTTAAACAAATATTATACAATTAGCAATATGTTTTGGGGTTTCATAAACTGCCGTTCAGTATAAGCAGTGACGATAGATCATAAGGTCGCTGGACAGGTGCCGGTTCTTGTTTTTGTCCATAATATTTGTGTACAATTAAAGATATTGAAAAAATTTGCGTTTCTGAAGTAACTTTATACATATTTCATTGGAAAATGCGTCCATCGTGATTTATACTGAGCTGAATACGGATGAACGATTAGGAAATACTTAACATAACCACTTTACAATCAATGGAATTAAATCAATGGAGTTATAACACGTTTATCCTTACATCTCCTTCTCCTTAAATTTGAACGAATGGCCGATGCACTCCATTGATGAGTTATTTGGGCAAATGTAATTCATACTTCAAACAGAATAGTTTATCTGGCTGATGAGCTATTGCGTCAGATGATGGCATGAAACGGCCACGCATCAGTAATCATCGTTGATTAGTAAGTGGAGTTAAGGAATATAGTGAACACTGCCAATTGGGGTGACTACAACTGGTTGGATGACATGTGGACGCACATAGATACATAATGACATGTTTCTGTTCAAACATATCCGCAATATTTACTATTAATTCACCTTGCTTGAGGAGTTAAATATATGTTAGTATATATACAAATGATAATGAAGAAAACATGGCTTATTTTGACGTTGACGGTGACTAAAGCTAACTGCCTGGCAACCATATGGCGAATATATTTTATGATATCTATTAAAAAATTGCACAACTTTTCTGTTGGGGTAGGGTAGCCGATGATTGTCAACCAAACAATATCATTTTAAATACACAGCTAATTGATGTGTATGTAAGAAACAACCTTTTGTTGACTATTAACGAATTTTCCATATGGTAATTCTAAATCCTACCGATCGCCGATAAATGAAAACAAATCAAACAATATTACAGCGAAACTTGTATGTTATGTCCTAGCCAAAACTTATGTATATATGTGCCTTAAAACAAAAACAATCCAAATCCATTTTGATTACTAATGTGATAAATGGGTTATCTTACAGGACTCATTAACGAAGAAGTGGAATCCCTATTTGCGTCATTAGGTAAAAATGGAATCCGTGCCTTTTACACAAGAGGAGGTAAAGAAAGATGTATCCCTGGCCCTAGCAAGTTTGACCCAACAGTTGCTAGATAATGCTAGATGTATTATTTTGATAGTATCAAAAATGTATCAAACACAATTTATCCATAGTCAGAGGACAAAATATGAAGATTTACCTAAAATAAATGGGCGGCCATTTTGTGTGAACACCTTTAATTCATTTTGTGTTAAGAAATGAATTTCACAATATAGTTGTCCACACGGTTATAACCTGTTTGAAACTTGTAATATAAACTTGTATAATTGGCGAGCTTGCCGAGCCAATTATGCAAAAGTTTATATTACGAGTTTCAAACAGGTTATAACCGTGTGGACAACTATATTATGAAATTCATTTCTTATAAATTCACACTTTGTATTTAAAGCCAGGATTGTTTTTATATCATTCGAAATGCGATCCTGTAGTAACTTCTAAGCTGCTTGTAGCATCAGTTAGACCCAGGCTCAAGCGCATGCAAAAATAGTTCATAACAAAAAAGGAAAAGATGCACTTCTTTATTCCACAAATAATCCTTTATGGGTATCATGTTAATAACAATAAAATGTTTTGGGGAAAAAACTAAAAAATATCTAAAGTTTGATTTTAATATTCCAAAATTAACAATTTGCACTCGCGTATTGATACTGTCCTGTATCGAGTGTAGAGTATCAGCTCTAAAAGCTCGACGTGCTTGGGAAAGTTGGGTTGTTTGTTTGACAATGAATGTATAAACATAAAGTTATTTAAAGTCCCTCGAGAAATAATGCCAATTGCAGGCCCGCCTATGTTAGACACTGTCACTGTACATGTTTTCAAACACGGCAACATCGTTTTGATCATCGGGGCCTCGAAACAATCTGTAGAGAGAGCGCCACGACACTATTAATTTGTTGTGTATGGAATGGGGTGCCTTGAAACTGTGTTGTCGCAAGTCAGGTCATTCAGAATGGAGCTCAACTCATGCTTTTGAAATGATGTACATTACATTGTTTAACATTGCCCACTATCCTCATTTCTGTGACTGGAGATGAACATGTACAACTTTATTTATTTACAACTTAATGTTTATTCTTCAAACATCAAAAACAGATTATTAGGGCGAGTGTTGCTGATAAACAGAAAAATAATATTTGCAAAAAGTGAGTCTCAGTGATGACCATCAAGACTGGGGTCAGGCTTGAATGTGGCTCTAAGATCAGGGGAATCCCCGAGAAATGTAGTTCCGGCACGATATCGTATAAACTTCATTTACTGAAAGTTATTTTGTATAACCTGCGATTTAGGGTTCATTGAAATGTATTCCGATCACATGACCTTGTAAGATCCAATCAGAATCGAGCATATCGTTTACATTTCAAAGTCTGAATTTATTAAGAAAAAGGAATCGCATGGCTAAACTTTACATTATATATTTTAATTATTACTACTCCATTTAGTTTAAATGCACTGTCTTTCAATTTAAATCATTAATTTTTCTTGACATCACCTCATATTCCCCCTAAAACGTGCTACTGCCCCTTTAAAGAAAGCTTGAAAATTTATTCGACCCACAATAATGAAAAATTGCCTTTTCAACAAAGTCCATGGACTTCTCCTGAGCACCTTTCAGTTAGCTTTCATAATGGACGTGTTAATCAAGATCCATAAATGAAAAATGCATGACACTTTGGTAAATAAGTTGAGGTTTGAGAAAGCATAAATCTATTTTACCATCCCCACCAATACTGCAATTTCATAGCATCATTTGATGGTGAGTCTAAGCTATTGTCGCGTAGTATATATCGATCAGATCCTCGAATTAAATGGCATTTATTTTTTACAGGTATCCATACAAGCACCATGCGTTGTGAGTGCGTCATCTCTTCGCGATGAGGCAAGTAACCTTGTTTATCACATAGACCAATAGAGACAGCTTGCTTATTTAATGTTTCATCTCATGTGCAGGCAATATTACATTTAAAGAAGGATACAAATTGTAAACATATCTTAAAACGGTTTAATTATATAAACCGAACGTAGCTATTCTGTGAATAAAGTAGTTGTATATTTATAAACAGCTTATACTTTATTGTCCTCCCCAGGTCAATAGTTGTTTTTAATCCAGGAAAATTCTTTAACCTTAGAAATTACAAGAAGCATGTGTTTTATTGCGGTATATACTATTTCAGTTAGCCGAATTCAGTTCAGATGACAGCACAGTTGATCCGGACTGGGCATACCCAAGTGCGACTCAAGCGGAGGATTCGGAAGACATAATGGTAATATTTCCATTCAATTGCATTACCTGACTAAAAACGGATAGGGGGGACTTATGCCTGATAATATATATATATTATGTATAGATAGAGATATATAAATCTGTTTCAAAATATAACCTACTGAACCGGATATCTCTGTATTGAGAGTATGTAAGCAGTGTATACATAATACAACTGCACTGTTATTAATGTTTCACTCACATGTTCAAATCAACTATTATTCGATTTGATAAATCAACTATATGTTCTGACTAAATAGTAAGATACTCAATTTTAAACCTTTCCAACATTTCCAAATGCAACCACTTCCCTATTTATATGGATATTTCATTCATAATGATTGATTTGAATATGCTTGGATATAGGTCTCACGATAAATGATTATTATGAATCAAAATAGAATAATCATATATAATATATACGTTAAACTGTTGAATATAAATATTGACATTCCTCATGGCCTGTAGTAAAGAATTTTAGTCCCATATATTTTTAAAAAATAATTATAGAATTCAAAGCAGTACGACAAGTTCTTAAAATACTAATGAATTATGACTAACTAGGAATAGTGATCTTAGTAGGTTGTTTTAAACCAAAGTCGTCCATTTGTATTTTTTACAATAATGTAACAGTCAATTCGGTTTTCTTGTTTTTGTGCCAGGCACTTACTCAGTGTATAACTTTTTGTTGATATTGTTTCTTTTGCACGGTAATTTATTAAGTATTTTCAAAATGATATGATAATTATCATATTGGATTGTGCGATTGCATAGGAAATAGTATAAGAAATGAATAGTAACAGCTACAGCAGTAATAAACATGTATGTTTAAAGTTTCTTAAATTAAATTTATCAATATTTGCACTTGTTAACAGAGCCCACAGTCAACGACTGACAAATCCAGGGATGAACGTCCTGTCAACAGAAAACGGAAACACCTGACAGAGGTATGTTTATTAAACTCCGACTCAAGATGTTTTATCGCAACCCCTATTTGATAATGTTTTTTCGATCTTAGTCGGAGTAAACAACCATTGAATATATCCACAGGTTTCTTGTGTGAAGATTGACATTGCTTGCTTTAAGTTTGGGGTGCTCAATGATGGCAGAATGAGTGTTATTGCCTGTTACTTCTCTTCTTGATGGTAGAGGGATATTGCCTGTTGGCTAAGTTTAAGGATGCTCATTGAGTGATATTGCCTTTTGCCTAGGTTTGGGAGTGATCATTAACTTGGTGTTTATCTGTGCCGATCTGGCTCTTTAGTTGCTTTTTCAACAATTTGAACATTGGAATTGCTATCATGATGGAATTCCTACAGAACAATATTTATTTTTGCAGATAACATCTACTCCTGTGAGACAAAGGAGATTTCGAAAGGAAAAGGGGCCACAAAAGAAACACAAAGGGGTAGGTTGCAAATCGGTTTTTATTTGTGTACGTTTGGATGTATTCAGTGTCAGTAATAAATAAAATATAGAATAGGTTTTGTGACGCTTGTTCCCTTTATAAGTTTGACAATTGTTATTAGAGTTAACTTATTTGTTATCCCTTTCCCAAAAATGATATGGAAAATTGAATGACGCTTTTCCAGAAAATGTATGTGGCTTATATGCAACTTTTGGTTTCACAGATCCAGATTATTGGTACCGGTACTGGAACCATTTCCCGATGCGAAGTTGATATTCACTATCCACCCCCGCAACACAGAAGCCTCGCCACCACCGCCACCACCTTCGATATCGAGACCACGACCACCACTGCAGCCGTCACCGACATCACAGCCACTGACCCCGACATCGAGACCTTCACTGCAACCTCCACCGCCACCGATATCGAGTCCACTTGTCCTGACATAGTTACCCAAGCCGCCACCGCCACCGCTACGGACATCGAGTCTCCTACTGCCACCGACATCGCGACACCAAGTGCCACCACGACCGTCACCGACATCGAGACTCAAGCTACTGACATCCAGTCCCCTACTGCAACCGACTTCGAGACCTCAACAGCAACCGCCACCGACATCGAGACCCAAGCCACTGACCTCGAGTCCCCTACTGTCACCGACTTCGAGACTTCAACAGCTACCGCCACCGCCATCGAAACCCTAGCCGCCACCAACACTAAGTCCCCTACTCCCACAGAGACCTCAACTGCCAGCCCTCAGAGAACATCAACAACTGTCCCCGACATCGCTGATACTGTAGCTACCAATAAAGACATGCAGACTTGTTCCGACACAGACACTTCCGTTCTCCCCGTTCTCCATCTAAGTATATCTGAAATTTCTACCTCATCAGAACAGGTGACCATCTCCGCTGACACTCTCACCAATCTCCTGAACCGCATCTCTTCACTTGAAACAACAGTAAAGACATTATCGCAGACTGTTGACGGAATGCGATCCGATATAGCCAGCTTACGTCAAAGCAAATCTACATCTACATCTACAGCAACAGTCTTAACCAACAAAAAGTTCTGGGATCTTAGACCCATTGATCTGCCAATACCTCTAACGGACTCTACAATTGAAGAAGTCCAAGAGAGATCAAGTCAGAACATAGCAGCAACAGCGGCAGAAGCAACAAGCAATCGGTGTGCATTAGCCAAGAAGTACCTCAACAGAACTTCTACACTGAGAGAACTTCACAAGCGGAATGTGTGGGGCAAGGTTTTTGGGGGGGAGCAGCGACTCCCCTTTGATAAGGTTAAATTGGAGCAACTTCTTGATGTCTGTTTCCAGTACTACCCAACCAACAGAAGGCATGAAGATGTCAGAGAGATAACAACCAAGTTGAACGACCACAACAGGCAACTGTGGTGCAAGCGCTTTAAGAACATTGTTTTGCCAGCGTTTGTTTGAGGACTGGATGAAAACTTCGTCATTTTCAATTGAGAACTTGTTTTAAACGCGGGTCTTCTTTCCAACAAATGTAATTTTTAGTAATTTAAAATACCATATTTGGACGTGACTGGTGCAACAGTATGTAACATTATGAATAATTTATTGTGTATATTATTAGTGGTGGTATATTCCTCACTTGATGTACTTCAAAAATTCTTTGAAGAAACGTGTTACTTTGAATCATGAAAACGATGGTTGAAACATGTAATTGATGAATGAATGTAGAAGATGAAGAATGAGTAATAAATGATAAAACCTTTTTGAGTTTTACATTGTTTTATTATCGTAATGTACAATTACATAACATGACAAGCTCACGAAGTTGTTCGGGAATGATTCAGTTATCTAAGCAAACTAAAGGACTCTTAATAGTATCATCACATGAAAATGTCAATGCCCGGAAGCAGCCCCTTTCACATCTAGCACTTTCAGCATGATTGGCTTCACGCCATCAATCAACCTGTTGCAAGCTGCAACACAAGAGTTCCAGAAACCTTTAATGCCCTCCACCAACTCGTCCTTGTTCCTCGGTTTGACGTGACGTCGAATGTGCCGTTTCATTTGCGCCCAAACCTTCTCTATCGGGTTCAAATCGGGCGACTCAGGAGGAGTTGGCCAGTGATGAACATCATGCGATTCGAACCAACTCTTTGTTGACCGACTTGTATGTTTGGGGTCGTTGTCCTGCATTAGTCTGTGGTGCTCTGGGTAAACTTCACGAATGAATGGTAGCAAGTAGTCTCCTAAAATGTTCTGATATCCAATGCTGTTCCCGTGAAAATGCAAATGTTCGTCGTTCCGCGCCTCGAGATGCCAGCCCAAACGTGGACTTGATACGGGTGCTTAGGCCGCGGTTTAAGTTTTGGAAGAGTGCCCTTTTTCCTGAAGCATTTACTGAGGCATGACTCAAGCTTAACAGTGGACTCGTCAGTAAAGATAATGTCATCAAAGTTGTCATCAGCGCCGATAAGTTGTTGACAGAAGTCGACACGCTTCAATTTGTTGACATCGCGAATAACTTGACAGTAGTAGGTACTGCACTGTTTCCATCCAAGTTTCCTCCGTGTACGCCTTATCGTTGAGGTACTTAAGTTGACGTAGTGCTTCTCATTCAAAAGTCTCTGTAATTCTGGTGATGAAGTCTCGTCATCCCTGGAAAGCTGTTCTTCTATAGCCTGTCGATGTCTCTCGTGAATCCTTGATGGTCTTCCTCGTTTTGGCTTGTTTATGGTGCTTCCGGTCTGCTGAAATCTCAGATAGGTCTTTCTGATTGCTTCTTTTGAGAAGCAAAGGTTATCTTCGCTCTTAATTCTGTTTACAACTGAAGAATAACTTAAGCCTTTCTGCTTGAGTCGGATGATTTTAGAACGAGTTACAGATGGAATCCTAGGTGTCTTCATTACAAATGCGTATGGTGCCTAATGAATTGAAATGTTCAAAATGTCAATTTATAGTAGTCGTACAAATCTTTAATGGAACTATCCAATCATGATTAAGTACAATTTTCATATATGGTACCGCGATTGATCCATTTTGATCTGATGCGTTATTTCGACACTAATAAAATTGGGTCGACTGTGTATTACGTTGACAGCCATGAGTGTGAAATATGTTAGGCGAGTGTAACTACCCGCCAGTGTTGTTACATAACGTTGTGCCACTCAAGCAGGGCTGAGAAACAATGATAATATTCTACATTTCATGGAATACACATCAAATTGGTTGCGTCGATTACAGCCTTATCCGTCGAAGTTACCGCATGAGTGATCCGTCGAATAACGCTTGAGTGATTTTGTACCGATTACGGGATCAGGGCGAGCATGAGACACTTGGAGAATTTAAAGTAGAGATGCAGACAGACAGTCAAGATAGACAAATGTTTATCAACGTCTCACTTCTGTATATACCTAAAATACAGTTGCCATCATAGAGAAATCTTTCAAAAACATGAACAGAAAATTAAAAAAAGAATAATGAGAGACAAATCATATGTGTTGTTTAAAATATAAAGTATTCTTCCATGGTATGGTAATGGAATTTAAGTAATTAAAGGGATAATAACATAAGGGGTCAAAGATCTCTTATGTCTCTGCAGAACGTTAGGATAGTGCATTAGTGTATATAGGTAAAGTATTACCAATCGCTGTTGTTGTTTTTCGCTTTCTAAGAGCAAGAGCTTCCTTACAATAATTGTAAATTTAAACAATGAATTACTATATTTTCTGCTAATTAACTTAAAATAATATTATATTGTGTTATCCTGTCAACAAAATTGAAAATAAATTTTCCTGATGGAGGCGTCTCAGTCAGACAAAAAGTAAATTTCATTTTCAAATAATGGATTTATTTTGTGTCACAGCTTATCAATAAAAACTCTCTCCCTCTCTCTCTCTCTCTCTCTCCTTCTCTCTACCTCTCTCTCTCTATACCTCTCTCTCTATATATATACCTCTCTCTCTCTCTCTACCTCTCTCCCTCGAATTGTCAATCTTTCATTTTACTGAATAACCATAGGACAGCTTATATCAGATAACACTTTATACATATATAGATATGCTGTAAAGCGCAAGCTATCAATACTCAATATATGAACCTGTTTCAAACAGATCAAATAATATTTCCACTACATTCAAACGTTTAGTGTCTCATAGCCGTGCTATTGTCGTATATCGCAACCTGTTTCACGCCTGTACGCTGTATGACACTGAATAAAGAATTTTCTTCTTTTTGAGTCTTTTTATTACATAAATGGTTTTCACAAATATCCTCCAATAAACATAACGAGTTAAGTTCGGCTTTGGGCATGAGTGGTATTACCATAAGAATTTAAACATATTTATTTAAAAATAAGAATTGTATTGGTAAACAAGCCTAAGCTGATGTTAAAACCGCTCCAAAAACAAGATAAAAAACATGTTATGTTTTATTTACAAAATATTTGTATTAAGCTATTACTTGTTTAGCCATTTCAAATTTGGAAAACATTTTTTCAATTAAGTTCAATATATACAACACTTCATTGTATCAACAAGTTGTGATGCAAATGTTTTTGAAAAGTTTGTTTAAAAGGTCAAATAGAAAAATAATTTCTGTCTAGTATAAAATATGAAGATAATCAATTATTACAACAACAAAAATCAATTACCATTCCGCTTCATTAGATAGTTTATACTAGGAAAGGACACTGGAGTTTTCTATTAAGCAACGTATACTATTTGCTACAAATGATTGGCGAAACCTGCGTCTATAAGGTTGTGAAGAGTGTGGGTTAAATCTTTTTTCATTTAATTTGGTTTCATCTAGCTGATGCTGTAGACAACTTCAAAATAAGGCATACCAATAACTTAACACTTGAAAACCTACATGTTGACATTTACAAATGTTTCTCTTAGTTTTTGAATTTTCACACCTTGTTGTGTTTGTGTTTAGATTTATTAATCGTGAATAAGAGCGAATACTCGAATAAGCGTTGTACAGCCCGTTCGCCAATTGTTTGTTTTATTGTTTGAAATATAACAATGTTTAAACTTATCATTTTCAAAAGAAATTGTTGATCATAATAACTGCCGAGACAACTAATAGGTAGGTTAGGGGTTTGGAAATTGAAGCATTATTCTCATCTTTTCATTTTGTTTGTGATTTTTTTAAAGGTTAAGTAACATCGTTTTAAATTTGTGAGATACAATGAACAGCCTGAAATAACACTTGATACATTTAAAAAAAAAATACCATAAAGACAACGGGGAACTGTCATTTGATGTTGTGTATTATATCGAGCCGGATGTAACAGATAACAGGTGTGAGACGTCAGTTTATTGACGTCCAGTGACTCTAGTCATGTGTCGTAACAGGTCATATAACTGACGGGTCACTGTTTGATGGCGCCATCGTGTCTGGTTGAGTGGACAATGGATACACATACAAGACATATCCAAGACATTGCCGCCAATCTAGCTTACAAAACCAAATGAAGCTGTAGAACATTATAGAGAGAGAGAGAGAGAGAAATTGTTTATTTTTGTCTATATCTGACTAATGAAAATCAGTATAGGTGAACGTTTCATCGTCCGCAACACATTTCCATTATTGAACACTTTTAATATGGTTCTTATTTACGATCTACAGAATACAAAATAACTAGAAAAAGTAACCCATCTTTACAAGATGTGCTATCGATAACGTATTGATGACAAATAACCAAGTCTTAATCGATGCTTTCTCAAATGCCGTCCCTCATTTAGATAATGATAATCTAAACTTCCGAAGGAGACGACGTCTACTTTGCGAGACTACCCTTAATTATCCTCACATTGTTAGGGAGCGGCATTAATATAAGCATCATTTGCTTGTTTGCCAATCCCGGTTTCTTTATGGAAATAAAAATATGTTTAAACCATCCTCACATTATCGTGAATATGATCATATTTTTGAGACTACGTATAACTGGTACAGCACACTGTTTAATAAATGAATTGGTAAATAATAGATTTAATTCATTTTTAAAAATAATATTGTTAATAATTAATTATATGTCAAATCAAAATGTTATTGTGGTTGCATGTCTATTGTTACAGGACATTTTCAAAGACCACACTTTTGTATTTTATTTGTTTTATATTTTAGTAATTGAAATTAATTAGAAATTTTCAATTAAAAACAGTCATCCAATACAAAACCAATGTGTTGTAATGATGATTTTGTAATAATGTTTTGTCATTTGCAAAAGCTATTCTATTCAGAATTTCTAGATGAATTGATTTGTTACCAAAACAACTCACTGTCACAGTGAGATAACTCAATCTATAATGATAAATTAATCCGCATTATAGCGGTTTAAACAATGTATTTGATTATGTAAACAACTCAATCAGAGAAACCGAAGAGTTTACATTAACCGGTTCACTGTCACAGTCAGGCTCCATACAGCGATGAATAATCAACACTGCTGCGGAGCTTAGGAGAGACTCGGCGCAGGGTAGCGAGCCACTATTAAATTAAAATGTGATGCATCTCTTTAACGGGGAGGGCTTGAAAGACTGTTTATGATTAATGCTATCGAATCGCGTTTCATAAGTTACCACCATAACATTATGTATTAACAACCAATGCACCCAATGTGTGTAAAAATAATAATTGACCAGCCTTGTATTATATTCAATTGGATATTATAAATTAAACATATTCAATAAGATACATGTATATTACTTGAGAAGTATAAATAGTATTATGGTACACCCGTATTTTAGTTTTGCATTTTATTAGTGCAAGGAACATAAGCATTTCTTACTTGAAATGATTATGTTGAATATTTTGTACATTGCTGCTATCCTTCACGACAAATCATGCAGATCAAAACATGATGACCGCAGATTAGCTGTTGATAAGGTTGATATAGAATCGAACTTAATTGTGCAAAAACCGGTAATGACAACAACAAATTTACGGCAGCGCTATCAGTGCTTTCAAGTTATTTTCATTCAGTATTGTTTCCTAACTGATTTCTTACAAAGGGCTAATGTTGTGTTTCGTGTAAATGCCGTAGACGAAAATCAAGGTAACGATAATGTGTATTGATTCGTATGATATGTGATACATTTGATAAACATTTTGACTATAAAATGTCAAATTACTTGGGTGTTGAAAATCAGTTTCATAGATCATATTCAAAAGTGGTTTAATTTTTCTCCTCAGTCATGTTTTTACATTTTACATGTATTCGTTCTCAACATTCATACCATACAGCCATACAGAAAGATATGTTTTGCCATTGTGTCACAATGATTGATTTAAACATATTTTTATTCATGAAATTGAAACATTTACATGAATATGGATTGGCACAACAAGCTTTAAGCTTATTTAAGTATATGATTTAGCCGACACGGGATTGATAAGTTAAAGAATTGGCGGTAGTTTACCTTTTACCTGGCTTGCTCTTAAGAATAAACAGATCTAGAATATATATATTTATACATTCAATTGAGACTGTATGTATATCAATTTTAAATTATGGCATGTCTAGTTGCGGAGTAATATGTATGTTATGTGTATATGCACACCACGTAATACATGTATACGTTATGATATTTTGAAAGTGCTTTCTTCATTTTTTTAAAACCAAAAGGAACTTATATATGAATGTATTTTAGATTTGAGTCATGGTATTTTACAACATGTAATAAATCTTATTAAATGAAATCATTAATCAATTAAAAGTGTAAAATATCGTGCCATGTTATTCAATGATTTTGAATGTTAAACATACATCCAATGACCCAGTTCAAAATGAAAGTCTGCCCAAATGTGGCATGAGCCTCTTGACGTTTGTAACAGACTATAGCCTCTAGAATCCCCATTGTTTCCAATTCGGTCATGGTCCTGTGAACTTAGCTCTGAACAGAAGATGTGAGTATCCCCTCCATCCTCCAGTTACTCCCCCCGCCGCTAAGTAAGTCCCCTTTCATGTCGGCCCTGCACAAAGAAATTAAGCGGGCTTATTAGACGGCATTAGGGTATTTGGTGATCGTCTCCAAAGATCATACCCGAACTCGGCTCAGACCGAGATCTCAAGCATGTTAGGTACCAACATTTTATGGTAGATGTATACAGAACAGAACAGAACAGAACTTTATTTACGCTCAGGCCGATATCCTCGGCATATGAGGTACATCATGACAGTAAATGCATCATACAAGCGGATAAGTGATTAGCGAGAAGATTTTATAATCTGCATTTTGATTTGCCAATTGGCAACGTGTTTTAGAAATGATACATTTTTACATATGATAAAAAAACCTCGAAAGTCAGGCAACATTCTATAATAATCTAATGTAAATATCTTGAGAATTATGTCAGATAACGCTACATGTACATCGTTTTATATTCAGTTATATACCAGGAAAATATGTTATATGTTATTTTCTAACCAAACACAACACGCAAATAAAACAGAATGAAACAAACACAGGTTTATATATGTTTATGTTGAACATATGACAGTAAAAGAGACGGGTTACTCTAATGTCAACTTAAATGAACATTTCTATAATATTTGACGAATTTAGTAAACAGGCACTCAATCTTATCAGTCTCAGATACCGCTAATTAACACAACGCGCTTATAGCGCTTACATACACCCAGTACGACATCCACTCAATCTTAATGGGGTAGTAAGATGAGTTCGATCTGTGGGTAAGGTATCGTCTCAAAAGACAGAAATCCCAAAAGACAGAAAGCTTAAAACAACACTTTTCACGGTTGACAAATGATATGTAACATGGGCTCTACCCTTTAAGATTAATGGAACGAGCCAGGTAAAAGAAGACAGAATTCCAAAAAGACATAAAAGACAATAATAAGATAAAATGCTATTAAATATTTTCATTTGATGCACCACTGAGAAAGAGGAACAGAGAAGAGTTGTCTCTTTTGGCACATATAAACATATATATGGGTCATTTTCCAAATCTGACAAACATGTTACCCGTTGGTCAAGGTGGAAATCCTTTGAAGTTCAATGTTGTTACAATATTGTTGTTTCAAGGGATTATGTCTCTGGTTTTTAACAAAATGTGGAATGGATGAAATGGGTTCACTCAGGAAGCGAATAAGAAATAAGCAGTGAGTTCACTCACGAAACACTTGATAGTTTTGATTAGTCATGATCACACATACGCACTATGATAATGTTAAAATGACAGTTAGCATCTTTATTCCCTTACATTCAGTTTTTGCCAACCAAACGTGGATGGAGATGCCTTTGCGTTAATGGATATAAGTTCATTGTCAATACGAGGAAAAGAGAAGAATGGATCTCATGGAAATCCGAAAAGAAGTCTGTATGTATCGAGATAAAGGTAAAAATTAAAATGTCAGTAACAAGTAACGATTATTTTAGTAAATGTGATACAATGAGAGAACCACTTTAATGTAATACGGGCTGAATGAAATTGTCTGCCTGTCTGTCAGTTAACTTCGAGAATGAAGCTGCCCGCCTTGTATTACAACGAAACCCAGACAAAATTCAAGTGTGTCACTGCATCTGTTACAATAACAATACTGATAATGTATATCATTTGTGTAGCGCAATTTTTTTAAAGCGATCATCTATATAAGATAAGAAAAATAATACAGTAATATTATTACTTGTGGTATATTTCGGTATAGTATATTTTTTCTTGTTTTGTTTAACGTGATGGCCTCATATTGTACTCTTTGTATCAGTTCTCGTTTGAGTGCTATTTGAATGTAAGTATGTATTTTACTTCTTTCAATAACAAATATATTCGCATCCTTGTTCTCTTCTGTACCGTTGAACAATTTAACGTTAACCACGCTCTTGTGAAAACATTACCGGTCCTTTGTCAAGAACTATTCGACCATAACGACGTACCCTTTGAAATCGACCTCTGTGTTGTTACACCCATCTTAGGGTCGGACTCGCGGACCCTGACCCATAATATTCCCCCAAAGGCGAATGTACTTAACCCAATCCAAACTCCCCTATGCATGCACATGCGTTTGCTTACCAAATCTGAACGCAGCCATGCTGCATATACCTATATTCATCCCCGAACATGCATATACACGGAAGATTAACAGTATCGATACTACCCTCGCTTATAAGAAGAGTAGTTAGTTTTGTTACCATAACACGACCCCCCCCCCCCCCCAGAAACCCACTGAACGTAACTCTATATCTGAAACTGTAAGTTCAAAGAGTCCAAAACAACATAGTCTCTTCCGGTACATACAAGTAATCAATGAACATCTAAATCAATTTATTTACCTTCTATAGTGGGTACTTATCAAGCAACTCAAACCAAAATAAATGTACAAGTCGAAATAATTAGAAATGAAAAAATTCTCAAAAACTCAATATTTCACAAAATCAAACTTTCTTTCAAAGTCGATTATTTTAATACAGAAATATTATTGATAGTCAATAATTAACAAAATCAAAATATCTTTCAAACTCAATATTTTCCACATCAAAATATCTTTCAAAGTCCATATTTTTATCACCCCAAATATGTCAATATACTATACAAATTAAAATGTCTTATAAAGTGAATAATTCACAATTGCCTTTAAAAAAAAAAGATATTTTATAAAAGAAAATGTCTTTCAAAGTGGATATCTCCAATATCATTTTCAATCATATTTCTTACAATCAATCTAACTATCAACAAAATCATGAAATGTCTTTGAAAATTATCATTTCACAAAAATAAAAAGGTATCTTCAAGTCAATATTTTCGAGATAAAAACATCCTCCAAAATCAATATTTCACAAAATGAAATATCATTAAAAGTCAATATTTCTAAAACATTATTATTCAAAGGCAATATTCCACAAAATCAAATTCCCTTTTGAAATAAATTTCACAAAATCAAACTAATTTCAAAATCAATTTATTCGGATCATAACATCTTTAAAGTCAACTTTTGAGGAAACTTTACATTGTTCAAAGTCAAGATTTCCTCAAACCAAATACTTTTCAAAGTCAAGATTTCCTCAAACCAAATACTTTTCAAAGTCTATATGTCAACCAATTAACCTTGCAAACTAAACATTTCACTAAATCAACAATAATTTTCGTTCCAGTTATTCTAAGTCAAAGGGAGATAATCTTGATCTAGAGACTCGTTTATCCGTTAAGCTTGTACACGCGTAAGCCACCCGTGAGCAACCCGTGAGCAACGCGTGAGTCACTGGTGGCCCACGGCTAGCCACGAGTGACCAACGCGTTGCTCACGCGTTGGCCACCCGTGAGGCAACGCGTTGCCCGACCACTTACTTTTGCACACTACTGTACTCAACAAATCAATCAGAGGAACAAATGATACGTTTAACTGATTGATTATTTTCCTCTAAAAATCGATTATATAGATTCACACTAACAAAGGGAGTACATGGGACAGCATATATAATTCAAAATCACTCGTTAGTTCTGACATGATTCGTGGGAAACATAGTAATTAACAGCAAGCAGATATCATGATCCATTGATATGAAAATGAATCTGGTTTAAGAACAAACATTTCCTTGGTTCAGCAAGTTGTCTAACTAAGTCGGTACTGTGTAGACAAGATGGCTGACTGGCAAATTGTTACTTGTGTCATTATGGCAACCCTTCAGCAGTGTGTTACTGGCCAGATGTCGAAAAAATGGTCTCGATTTGAGAAAGCTGACCATAGAATTGATATCGATAATCAGCATAGCTCCCTTCTTGAGACTTTGACTGATTTAAGTCTCAAAGAATGTGCCCGTCAGTCAGCATTCCATCCTTTTCTGCTGTGGTTCGGGTACAACTCTCAAAGGAGAGAGTGCTACACAAGCCCGTGTGTCGACATAATGACACAGGGAAAGGGCAACAGTAGCAGTGTCCTCTACAGAAAACATGGAGGTAAGTGAATAGAGTAAGCTTCCATATTGTATTGTAATTTACTAGTGAGCCAGAGATTTTAACATGTGTTTGTTCCTTAAAATAAGTGTAAAACTATCAAACTTATGATATTGCCTTTAAAATGGCAATGTTCAATTAACGAGAGATGTGAGAACTACGTCTGATTATCATCTATGTATCCTTAGCAACTAATTTATCGTTGTTTCTTCTATAAATACATTATGTTCTTTTAATTATCCAAGTTGATCGGCGGGGTTGTCATTGTTTTCACTTTACTGAACTGATGAGCACTAAAACATTTATAGAAATAATTACTATGTCTTGAATAAATAACCGCACTTACAACGTTTGACTTGTTTGAGTCCAACATACATACAATCTTTGTTACTTTAAGGTGTGATTTTGTAATCGGTCAGATTAGAACATACTGCTGAACAATACTAGAAAATTGCTGTACAAATAAACAGAAGCAATGTGCACTTCAGAACAAAATGAGCTCAGAAAATATGTTAAAATGTGTCAAATTAGCTATCTGAGGGTTTTCAATCTATTTGGCATATGGTGTTATGTTTATACGAATAGGCATTAAATTTGAATGTATCAACTGTCTTTGTCAAATTATTATAACCGTTTATGTTTAATTGATTATTCAAATGTGATTGAAATTAGTTTTAAATTCTAGGTAAACATAAATCGTAAGATTTAAGATGCATGTGATCACATATCCGCTATGTCTTCTGATGGTAGTACCTGCCCCTCGGTCCTGTTCTGATGTGAAGTCAGAGTCTCCTGATGCAGAAGACGGCGAATACTGGATCTACCCTGACGCCCCTACTTTCCTGGGGTGTCCTACACGGATCTTCTGTCAAAACATGACCACAGACACCCCTGCAGAATACGTCAGTCTGCCTGTACCTAACTCAGGGGAGTTTCCAAATAAGAAGAACTTTCATTGTGGGGGAGAAGAACCAAGGGACGATGGGCGACCTGGAATCACGATCTTCAACAAGATAGCAATTCAAATCAGTGTAAGTACACATGCACGTAAGCATCTGATGTTATGAGAAAATAACTGTCTTTGATTATCCCTTCACTATGTAAATGAAAAACTGTCTTTGATTACCCCTTCACAAAGCGCTTTTAACTAGTACTTCACTGGCATTGTTTACAAAGTATTAGTAACTCATAGGAAAACCTGCATGTAACCTTGCCATGACGTTGATGATGACAATGCCCCATGAACAACTCATCAACTCACAGTAACAAAAGTAAAACACTTGCTGTGTTCCAATATTTATCATGTCCCAATTGAGTACACATGTACAACTATAGAGAGTATATATGTGAATACATGTATATGAATGTTTCTTCAAAACTGTGCCATCCTTGCTGAACATTCTTCCATTTAACTTTTATTTGATGTTTTTCAGAGTATGATAGTAACTAGGGATGATTACACATTTGCAACGTGGACTGGTACCAAGTATCCATATGGACAGGCACAAGACTGTTATAATGTATATTATTCAGAGTGTGGTCCCGTAGGAACATTCAACATCAACATGGAGGGAACAGGAATGCTCATCAGCAAGCAAGTATGTTTTCTAAGGTTTAGTTTTAGAGTTGGTTCATGATTTCTTTGGTTCATAGTCGATTTCACCTCTCCTGTATTTTGGTCTGCAAACATACATTTATATGCTATAATTAGGCTTTATGTTAAAGAAGGTTTGGGTAGCGTTAAATAAAGAGCATTAAAAAATAAGCAAATACAATATAGAAAGTGTTTGTGGTGACCTCGTATTGGGATGGTTATTCTTTCATCAAATTTTTACCCTGGTCATTAGTGCTAAGTGCCCCAAAGGGCACCAAGCATTATGATTTGATTTTTCTAAAACTTTTCTGAATTATCTCTATATTACTCTTGATATTTTCAAAGGGAAGCCGCGCCGATCACATGTGTTGTATCCAAATCAAAAGACCAATGAACAGAGCTGTAGCAAAAAATGCATTACGTCACCATGTGGGTAATACAAAATATTTGGCCCATTAAACTGTGGAATATGATTTCGCTTTAAATGTTATATTAAAAGAGAAACAATGTTTTCTATTAAAGATTCTGATAAATGTTAACAGACTCAATCAAAAACATCTTCATTTGAAGAAGAGTCTGCATTTGTTCCAGATAAAGCATTAATTATTTGGCATTTAATAATCGCAGAATCCAATTTTTTATAACCCACTGGGCTCGCCTGGCGAATCAAAAGTAATGTTTGTGTAAGTACGATGGTGACATCTAAATAAGACTTATGATTACTAATAGGTAGATCACTTACGACCACGTGACAAGTCATACTAAACGATGTCACTAAATGTTTACGTTGAAAACATGTATTTATTATCAGAGTACTGAAATTGACTCATGCTATATTTAGAATATGACCTTCATCGCTGGTTCCAAACGTTAGCTCAGCGGACCTGGGTTGAAATCCTGTCAGATCATCAGAAAATATTTTCTTTATTATCTGTTATACTACTGTTAATAATTAACCAGCATGACAAGGATATATCGTTTTGGCAGTACGTTTTGCATAATTTCCTGTCATTGTCAACGATACATGGCAACACAGTGCTTTTACTTCAAGTAACTACATCACAATGCCACAACATCATAAACATAGTGACCTCACTATGCAATGACATCACTGTCTTGAAAATCTAGTGTTGTTGTGTTCAAAGATTTAAATTTTTTCTTTGAGATGTCAAAAAGAGTGAATTTGGATGATAAATAGATTGTCACCCTCGTGTATTTTGATATGAAATATACCAACAATCGTTGATGAATGTAAAATATATTCATAACTTTCAGCAATTCGTGTTGATAGAAATTAATTTTGTGAAGTTAACTTTGAGTAATACTTGTGTTTATATTAGTGCTGTTATCCAGTGTTGTATATTTCACTAATCCCCCGAATTGTTGGACAAATCACAATCTCCTTCATCTGCCTATGTGGCACCAAGCATGCCTTTTTGAAGGCTTTTCTTGTTAAAAAAAAAATTCCAGATTACTTGGAACGCCTCCGAGGCTTACCCATTTCCTCCCAATGTGACCAGATCCACAGATGGACGACAGATTGATCTCCTCTGTGGTGGGTGGTGTGGAGGATGCCTCCCTGATGGAGGATAACAACTTCACAGGGACCCACTTGCAGGTAAGTTTTAAACAAACCCTTCACTTATGACAAGCTTTTGAAGATATACTATCAATCATTAGAAACCCTGGGGGGATTTCATCGATTGTTTTGGAGGTCTCTTCTTTTTTCGTATTTACCTCCCAGGTGATGTGCATTGGGCAGTGAAATACAAACACTCGGTTGAACACACTACTTATTTCGACACTCATTTATCATCATCAATAGAAAGAATTCAGAGTTAAAGCAAAATTAAGAATTAATGAATCCCATAATAAAGATTAAAACAAAATCGACAAACATTAATCCTTGACATTTGTTTGTCTTCATTTGTTGCTGATCATCTATAGATATGATTACAAATCCTACAATACAAATGGTTGGGGTTTGTTAATCATATTTTAATACCGTATAACAGTTAGTTAAAACACAAAAGCAAGGTTATGCTTGGGATTTCAAAACCTTCAGAAATAAATCTTTGTGGGAAGTTGTCAAAAACCAAAACATAACCTCGCTCTCGTTATTTAACCGTCACAAGGACGGTGCATCTACGGGTGATTCAGTTTAGAAGTCATTCCCTCAGTATGACGTTATCTATGGTACAGCGTCAGCACATTGATATTAATGCAATTACAGCAAATGATCAGTACTTATTTGTATGATAACACTTTATTAGCTGGTAGGAGTACGTGTGATATACATCATATTACATCCGTTCTCTTTGGTTTAAATGTACATATGAAGGCGTCCAAACCAGGAAGAGGAATTAAACGATAGCGGTCGGGGTTGTACGTCATTGGACAAGGTGCATTTACGTTGAAGCTTGTCAACATTTATTTGAAATCCGCTTTCTAGAGTATTCACGGTTCATGGTTGCTGGTAATATAGTTTTCTATGTATTGTGGTGATACCTGCGAGCATCGGCTGGAACTATTTAGTGGTATATTTTGCCATAACGTGACTGTGACAATTTGAAGAAACATTACTACTCCTGCGAAAGTTTACGAGCCATGGACCTTATGATCAAAGCAGAACTTGCAGCCTCATCTCAGCGAGTCTTTTGCTTAATCAATGATATGCTTGCGTACGTGTATGTATGTATACTCCAAGATAATTCAAAATATCATACATTGTGTACTCGCAAAAGCTCGTTACTGCAAACATAATTTCAAAGCCGACATATTTCTTATATTCACCATTCGTATTCCAGATTTGATGCCTCAGGAGGAAAGCTTTGAAAGTGAAGATGACTAAAAGCCTTCTATTATCTTTTATGTTTGATCAAAAGACCAAATTGGTTTGTCTAGAACGATTCAATATAAACAAGGAGCTCTTGCAAGCAGTTGGTGATATGATGAGATGGATGTTTTAAATGTTTTTACTATGCTGCACTTGTACTTTTTGTAATATAAATTCCTTTTTTCATTGTAGATTTGTAACATGTTTAAACACCAAGACACATGTTTAGTTTTACAATGTTCTAGATCTACATGTACGTTTAGGGTATGATGTTATTTAATGTAATCCTTTTAATGTTTTCATATTTATTTTGTGTAAAGTGATTTAAAAATTGAATACGTTTCTACCAGAAACATAATACTCCAAGTGAAGTGAATCACATCTGCGATTATAATGCACCCGATGACTGCTGTAGGTAAATGCAATGTCGTAAACAAATAATTGTATATTCATGTATACAACTAGCTTACAAAAGAATGTCAATCAATTTTAAACGATTGTGTTGAATTTTTCATATGTGAACGATTTCTCGGAGAATGTAATGATCGGTTCTTCTTCTTTAACTTGTATTGTCATGACGTCAACCAATTAAAGGAATTCAATCCAACTACAGTTAAACTTTATTTTGGAAATGAATTAATGTTGTTGTAGTGTGTTCTATTGTACAAACATGTAGATATTTAGTCATTGTTATTTATCAAAAAAATATGCTGAAATGTCAACTGATCGTAGCACTATGTCTGTATGTTTTAAAGTTCTTTGCACTGTAATTGCTTGTAATAAAACTATAAAACTATCAGTATCTTTTAGTATTGATTTAGATGTGATGAATGTGTTGTGTTGAAGGAAGTTTTGAAATCAAGTTAATTATTTCATTTTACAGTCAGGTGCAATGCAACGGTCCATTGCATTGATCATTCAGCTGGATAAAGCCAACCATGTGAGGAACTCGGCTAGACAATTTGTTTATGTTTATGGATATAGCAACTTGATTAGAAACAGTTTTTTTAAATTTGTCTTTTTCTCCATATTTCCAAGTTACAGGTTAAGACGTATATTACAATGACATGATTTCAAGAAAGGTACAAAATGCTTTCAACACTGAAAAATAATTGAATACACTGATAATTGTTTAGAACCTAATGGGATTTAAATCCGAGTCCCTACTCTCCAAAAAAGAACGCACATATAATAGCATAATTCTTCTGGATTATCGTCATCCTCAGTTTCATTCTTTAAGATTGTCATTTATTTTCGAGAAAAAAAAATCAGCTTTAATCCTTTTTACAAACCATCTCTGCTATTGACAACATATAATTCCTTATTCTCGACACAATTACAATCAATTCTGTACATTCATCTTATGATCTAGTCCATAGTCAGTATTCATTTATACTTGTAAAACTTTAAAACGGTTTCCGCCTAGTCAAATCAATATGACTTGTGCGATGCCTTCTACTCCCCTGTCTATCGTAAAGTGATATATTTTGCTGGTAAATCGTTTCAATGAAATAAAGAATGCAAGCACTAGATTTGAGGAAACTGATAGGGGGAATAAAAGGTGATGTCAGGAAAATGAAATTTAATGGTTCCAAATGAAAGACAACGTATTAAAACTAAATGGAACAGTAATAATTCAAATATATAACGTAACGTTTAGCCATGCAATTCCTTTTTCTTAAACAAAATGAATTCAAGGTGTTCACACAAAATGGCCGCCAATGGATTTTAAGTGAATCATCATACTTTGTCCTCTGACTTTGGATGATTGACTTATGTAATGAGATTTTTACACTGTCAAAATAATACAGTTAACATCAACTTACAACTATCAGTGAAATTTTATAATATGAAATTATCAAAAAACGTCGTACTGCCCCTTTAATCCATTACGGACAACAATACATTCATGTGTATATCTTTATCAGTCGAATTTCACAGTGAAAATATACGATTGTTAGCGTCATTAGTCATGGTCTTGTTGCCATCCTTAACGAGCTTATTGCCATACTAAACATTTTAAACATTTTGAACAAACTGCTTTGACAACTCTTAAACATTAATTTTTACCTCAGTTCTTATCATGCACCAGAAAAGTTTTAAGTATAGGAACTTACACTATACAGTGAACTAGCCGTCAATGATACTAGGCACTTGAGGTAGCCGGGTACTACTAAAAGTAGATGAAGCGTGATCACCAAACAGGGTAAAATATATCCTGTTGTTTAAAAGGTAAGAGGCGAATCCGACAGCCTATGATGGATAATAGTAAAAGTTATGGTTAAAGTGACATAAGATAATTAAGACTTGATGATTTCTTGTTGTCATGACCACTGCAGGATGAAGGACTGTGTGCAAGGGAAATAACCCATTGCACTGTAAACTCTCATCTGCATCTGTTGTATAAAAAGTAAGAAGAGAATTCGACAACCTATGATGAATTATGGGTAATATCATGATTAAAGTGACAATTGATAATTTATGCATAATGTTATCAGTTTCACTGAAGGACTGGGTTAGGCCACGCAATTTGTGTAACATATGGAGATACTATAGACAGTTCTTCAGAAAATAGTTATAAGCTTTATGTTACCCTCATGCTAAACATCTCCATGGAAACTTGACATAATACAAACCCTGAATCATGTTAAATTCATTTCCAATTCGTATGTACAGATGCATGTAAGAACGTATTGGCGTTCTCTTCCGACTTCCATATTCCTGGGCCTGTTTTTAGCACAACTACATTGCTACATTACTGCATTCCGATTCAGTTTCACTTAGTGATGTTTTTCTTGCATATATCTGTAAGGAAAGGCACTAACTATATTCCTCATTGGCAATAAAGATCGCAGTTATCATATAATGTCTCGTTTTCTTATAAATACAATTTCATTTCTATCAACTCTTTAACATCCAGAAGGAATACATTGGGCTAAAAGATCTTGCAAATGTTGAACACTCTTAAGCTTAATTACAAAATCTTTTAATCTAATATTTCATTTGAAAATATTCAATTTCTTATGGTAGTCATTTCCTTTGCACACGTTTGCAGTTTATGAAAATTTAATCCAAACTGTTACACTAGGTCAAAGGAAAAATAAGAATTCAACCAGTCATACATGTGTTATAAAGTTATTGCTCGAACTCGTATGATTTTGGGAACTTTTCTATCACTGCTAGGGCTAATTCGTGTTGCCGAATGTGTACTATACAACGAGAAGTTTGGAATTCAGTGTTCATCTCCAGGGAATTGGAGTTGTGTGGTGACGTGGAATCGAATCCCGGACCGAAGTCCAAATCTGGAACTACAGCAGAGGGAAGACACCGCTCGACAAGACAGTCGAGACTGCAGTTCAGTGGGGATATTGACGGATACGACTCGGAGGCGAACGAAGAAAATCTTTCTCAGGTACTAAAACTTATTCAAATCGAACTGAACTCACTGAATAAGAAATTTGACCGGGTCTACCAAGAGCTTAAGGATGATTACGACACACTGAGGGATGAAAACAGAGACTTGAGAGATCGTCTGTCTAAAATGGAAACAATCTTGGAGAGCCAAGACGCCCAGAATCGACGAAACAACGTTGTTATCCACGGCATTCAGGGAGTAGCAAGTGAAAGCTGGGTCGAGACAGAACAGACTGTGTTAAAGTTTCTGCAGGAGAGTGTCAACCTCGAAAACCCGGAAGCGCTTCAGCTGGAACGTGTCCAGAGACTTAAATCTAGCGGACCGGTGAAACCAATAATGGTTAAATTCGCTTCTTATAGAGATAAGATGAGAGTTTTGGAAGCATCAAGGGCTACACTGAAAGGTAAAGACCAACGCGTTGTTAATGACTTCACCCGACAGGTACGTGACGTCAGAAGTGGTCTCATACCACACATGATCCAGGCGAGAGAGAGCGGAAAGGAGTCTTACTTGTCTTATGACAAGTTGATAATCGAGGACAAGGTGTTCACTCTCAAGGACAACTTGCTTACAGAGATCGGAAGAAACCGTAGACATTCACGGAAGAAGCCCTCGGATTCATCGCGTGCCCCTGCCATGGGGCCTGATGACAAGTCTACTAGCTAGGGGCGTGGCAGTGACTCACAACTTATCAGTCACACGGCGGACAATATTGGAATTAAGCACGGGTATGTAAACGTGTGCAGTTGGAACATTCACGGCATTCATTCATTATACGAGGACAATGATTTTCATCACTTTGTTAATTATTTTGACATTATTGGCTTATCAGAAACAATGCATAATGATAAATCGCTGATAAATAACCTTTTTCCTGGCTATTCTTGTTTCGATACTGTCGCTAGACGTCTAAAGAATGCAGGGCGTTTTTCAGGAGGAGTAGCTGTTTACATTCGTAATTCCATGTCCTGCTTTTTCAAAAGGATTCATGATGATTGGAAGAACGTTGTATTTTTCATTGTAAATCCTACTAGTAGTTGCTCTTTTATATTGGGTTTTGTTTACATTCTACCGGAGAATTCACCTATGTATGAAGTTTACGATGAAAATAGTATTTGTATTTTGGATCATTATATTGCAACACTTAAACATGAATATGGGAGTGATGTTGATCTTATGTTATTTGGCGATATGAATGCCAGAACTGGAACGAATGATGACTTTATTATTGATGATGAGTCGGATGTTGACATTTTACACCTTGGTGACATGTATGAAATCGACACGTTTCGTGTTCCTCGTGCAACGCAAGACACAGTGACGAACCGGTTTGGACTGGAACTGTTAGACATCTGTCGTGAATGGGGAATACACATCGTTAATGGACGTAAGCCAGGAGACATACGTGGTGCGTTTACGTGCATTACACATAATGGGACTAGTTTAGTCGACTATGCACTAGTATCCTCAAATCTTTTTGAGAAAATATTAGATCTAGTGATTGTGTCTAGGACTGAATCTGACCATCTCCCGGTCACTTGTAAACTTGATGTACAACTTGTAAACAGCATTAACTCTATCCGATTGCCCACGATGTTTGCTACGCCTGTCACTAAGTTTAGGTGGAAGGATGCTGAGGATCAACTGTACTTGGAACGATTACAGTCATCAGTAAGAGATATGATTGACGATTTCTTAGGCATAGTTCATATTGATGTTAATTCTGCAGTAGATGTTTTAACAAATATTTTGTATTTCGCTGGTGATCAGCTTAAAGTTGCATCACATGGTGTACACGGTAAAACTCGTAGTCAACCTGTATGGTTTGATCGAGATTGTATGAAAGTAAAACAAAAGAAATTTGAATTATTGAATTTATTTCGCAGATGTAAATCATTAAACAATTTAACTGCTTATTTGAATAGCAGAAAGGAATTTCGTAAATTATGTTGTTCTAAACAAAAGTTATACAAAGAATGTTTGGTTGATGATATTAAATCAGCTGCTGCTGAAAAGGATTGTTAACAGTTTTGGCAAAAACTGAAGTCTCTGTTGAGTGTTAAGGGTAAGGAATCACCTATTGCACTTGATGTTTGGTTTGATTATTTTAAGAAATTGTTAAATCCAGACACTATGGGTAGAAAAACTTTGTTTGATGAAACCATTGTTAATTTCGTTATCAACCACGATGCTTCGAGTTGTACTAGTTGTGATAACTCCTTTTTGTTGTCTGATTTAATTTCTGAATTTGAGATTAAGAAAGCATTAAGTTCCCTTCAGAATGGCAGATCTGCCGGAGTAGATGGTATCCCTCCTGAGTTTGTTAAGAAGGCAGTTATAATTGTTCCATATCTCCAATTATTGTTTAACTCGGTTCTTGACAGTGGTGTTTTTCCAGACAGTTGGAATACTGGTATGATTGTTACTTTATTAAAAAAAGGTGACTCTTCGGACCCTAATAACTATCGTGGCATATCACTTTTAAATATCCTAGGTAAAGTTTTCACTTCAATTGTGGAAGATAGAATTAGGAAGTGGGTTGAATTAAATGGTATTATTCATGAATCGCAAGCAGGCTTCAGGACAAATTACTCTACAATTGATAATATATTCGTTTTACAGTCATTGTGTCAAAAATATTTAAGGAAACCTAAGCATCGTTTTTATGTAGCCTTTATTGATTTTCGTAAAGCTTTTGATTTAGTTGATCGACAAATTAGTTGTTCTTCATAATAGGGGAATATGTGGTAAATTGTTTAATGTTCTCTGTGATATGTATTCAAAAGTTAAGGCTTGTGTCAAGGCAAAGGGAGGTAGAACAGATTTTTTCAATACTTCCTCTGGTGTTAGACAAGGATGTATGTTAAGCCCAATCTTGTTCATTATCTTCATTAATGAGATAGTATCTGAATTTGAACAGAGTGGTTTGAGGGGAATATTTGTTCATGAAAATATACAAGAAATTTTGTTACTACTATTTGCTGATGATCTTGCTTTGGTTGATGATACAGTTATAGGTTTGCAAAGAAAATTAGATTTCCTTGATAAGATTTGTATAAAATGGGGGTATGAGGTTAATCTGGATAAGTCTAATATAGTAGTGTTTAGGAGAGGTGGAGTTTTGAAAAGCACGGAACGGTGGACGTATGCAGGTACAGAAATGAAGTGTCTTTCGTATTATAAGTATTTGGGAATCGTATTTTCATCAAGATTAATTTGGTCTAGAGCTTGTGAAACTTTATCTATTCAGGCTAGGAAGGCGATGTTTCCTGTTAGTAGACTGTTGAAATCATTTCAGTCGATACCATTTCATACTATGATAGAAATATTTGATTCTAAAATTTCTCCTATCCTTTTGTACGGTTCAGAGATCTGGGGTCACACTTTTAGGCAGTCAATAGAAAAAGTTCAAACTGATTTTTTGAAGAGGTGCCTTGGAGTTTCAAGACGAATATCGAGTAATGCAATCCTTGGTGATACAGGTAGAAGTTATTTGTGTGTTAATTATTACAGTCGTTGCATAAATTATTGGTGTAGAATCATTCGTATGGAGAGGTCTAGATATCCAAGGTCGACTTATGAAATGATGAAACAGTTTGATGAACAGGGAAAAGACTGTTGGGTCTCACGTGTTCGAATGCTATTATTTCAGACCGGTTTTTCATACGTATGGATTGCCCAAGATTGTGGTAGTTTAAAAGTTTTTAAGAGTTTGTTTCTTCAAAGATGTAAGGACATACAATTTCAGAATTGGCAGAGTAAAGTTTCAGGATCACAATTTTTAGAGCACTACAGTGGTTTTAAATCTGCTTTAAATGTTGAGAAATATGTTCTTGAATTATTCTCTGATAAAGATTTGCTGAGGTTGTTTTGTAAATTCCGTTGTGGTTCTCACAAATTAAGGATACAGTTACTTCGATATAAAAGTTATAATAACCCCAATGTATTGTTATGTACGAAGTGCGTGCTTGGTTGTATTGAGGACGAATATCACTTTTTATTTATCTGTCCGTATTATGATGTAAGTAGAAAGCAGTTTTTACCTGTATACTACTATGAATATCCATCAAAGTTTAAAATGTATCAGTTGTTATCATCAACTAATATAGGGCTCATTAAGTCTTTATCTTTGTATTTGAAAAGAAATCTGCCTGTTTAAAATGATAATCATGCGCACTGTGTGCAGTCTTTTCTGTATTAGCAATATGGGTCACGTGGCCCCAAATGCAAATAAACTTGTCACTTGTCACTTGTCACTTGTCACTTGTCACTAAAGTTATTGCAAAAATATCAGGAAAAGCGGATATGTTGATAGAGTATTCAAAATATACAGATAGAAAGACCCTTCCTATATACCCATGCAATAATCGAAAGTCGTAAAACTGCCAAAGTTCTTATAACCTATTGCAGATAATCATTGCTTCAAATAGTATACTCTTATAGATGTTATGATTGACTGCCAATTATATACCAGTTTCTTAAAAAACGTTCAAAGTGTGATGTCGAATGAATTGTTTTTAACGTTTTAATTCCCCGAAGCATGTATACAAAAATGTATATAACAACAAGTTATACAGCAGTTGTTCAACAATTTACAACACCCTTGTCTCCGTAGTGAATTTGCTGTCAAAACATATCAATAAAAGGTTACCCCTTTACAATAAAAAGTACTTATTACTTATTACTTATTATTCCCGATGAATTCATTTAAACAGAGATTAGCTTAGATATTTTCTTCACCATTTTTCAAAAACTTGCTCTTGAGAGTTTTATCCTTGTGACCGTTTCATTTTATATTTAGCACGTTCACAATGTCGTACATTAGATCCATTTTATCATTAAATAAAATTCACGTGATTTTGATTCCATTAATGTCTCTTAAGAATTGAGATATTAGTATCTGAAAATGAAAGAATTCATATAAGCAACGTATTTTAACTGTGCAAAAGATTGACATTTTAAACATATAAATCGAATATCTATACCTTCAGAGGAATTTACGATTTAATTTCAACATGAAAGCGTCAAATTCAAAGAGAAATGGATTTTTTTGTAGTTACTGAGGCATTTGAAAGCACTTTACACATCAGAGCTTGGACCATTAATAAGATTCGCATAATAAACTCCTGTGTTTTGAAGTTTAATGTGATCTCGTCTTAAGCAGCCTTAACAATGTTGTAGATTTATAGGACTGGCAAGCTTTGCAAGTGATTTTTGATGAAAGACGCATGCAATTTGGTTGCTGAAACTTCTTTAAACGTCCATGTCCTCATAATTACCTCTACAAAAGCTTAATTTTCATACGAAAATTGTCTTATTGTGTCCTTGAATATTTGCATGTGTTATTAACTTCCTCGTCTGAAAACTCGATTTCTAAACTTCATGTAGTTTTACAACAATAAAAAAAAGAACACGTATCCATGCATATCATTTTAGTATATAATAAAGATAACCATGCAATTTGTATTTGTTAAAGTCACATTGTTTTGAATTCGACAATGTGACAATAAAAGACATGTCTGAGGATTCTAGCATGTTCCTCGTCACTTCGCTGATTTTCAGGAAGAGTTCTATCTTATGAATTTACAAATTGCAAATATCAAAAGGAGTGCTGCTATGTGTTTTCTGTTGAAGGAATATTTGTGAACACCTGCTTATCTTAAATTGTTCACTTTCTAGAGTACAAATATGGTTAAATTTGATTTTCGTTTGGACGTTATTAAAACAACTCAAGAAGCACTGACAAAGTATCACCATTTGCTTATGTGCAAAATAACCATTGTCAAACAATATTTTGGGATTGTATGGTCCTGGTGCAGAATTTCGAAATTTGCATGGTTAAATAGACAGTTTGGTCAAGTTTATAAAATTCAAATTTTCGATTGAAATATTCCACAAAGGCTCTCTGAGGTAAAAATCAGCACCATCACACCAATATGTGACTTAGACATAAAACTGGAAATTATTTATTAGGAAGAAAAAAGGAGAAAAATATAGAAAAAGTGTTTTGACCCCTGGTCACTTCAATGACCAATCGAAATAATTATGTTACAGGTGAGGTATGTCATACAAATAATGTTAACACAAAATGAATCTCAAGTAATGGTGTGAAATTTCAACATTTGAATTTCACAATGCTAGAATGCTTCAAAGACATTGGGGACATTGAGATAAGTGTCACTTTGAATTAAAGGTCAATTTCAAAAATCTCTTGGGACAGTTTTGAACACCAATGCGTGAAATATGAAGGCAAGCAAGTCAGCAGCTCCTAATGCGTTCAAATTGGTACGTATGTACTTGCCTACTTCTCAATAATTGTGAAAGCTGTTTCACCTAAAATCAATTAATGAACAGAGGAGCTAGTAACATGATCCCTTAATAATGTATCTTCGTACTTCGTACCTAATTAACGTCCGATTTCTTTAATTCACACGCATCATCCCTCTTCATTAAGCCTGTGAAGTATAATCTGTTTTCTTACGGATTATTTTCTCACGAAGCATGCTAAACCACGTTGATTAGACATTATCGTTTACACCTTTTTCCTTTATCCTTAACTTTGTTCACTGTTTTAGATGCCTTCCTCAAAGTCCATTGCAGATAATAACGCTAGGTTTTGATGGTAAGGACGGGTGAGCGTGAGAGACGTTCATGATTCATTGGATATTAGCTCAACATGTGGTGGCTAGCCCCTGTCTTATCGTATCTTCCAGGATCTAAGTTATATAAAGATCGCTGATTTTACTATTTAGTTCATCAGAAATATTTGCCATTATGGCATTTACACTTTGGGGTCCTTCTATCTGTAATAGTAAACACTACTTTGATTTTTGAGGTATGGTGGACAGGTTGTTGAGTTATGGGTACAGTCAATGCTTGCTATGTTGCCTTAAACTCAGGGTGTGTGTTCCTATACCGCAATGATTTGTCTGTTGCCGAATATATGATCCCAAACTCAACAATGTTATACAAATTATGTCCATATAATTTCTCAGTGAATATACTTTATTATAAACATATATTATACAACAAAATATTTTTTTTTTGGTGTCTTATTTTGATGATATATGTATGTACATGTACATAACATCATCCTAGAGAAACAAACGACGAATTGATAATTTTGGACTTTTTAAATTCATTACATTCTCCTTCAATAGCGTATATGTTTTGACCCAAGGGGTATCAGGGGATATTTGGAGCAAAATGCATCATCACGTTTGTATAGAGTAACACAAGTGACCTTTTCGTTATATTTTTATCATTTGATGATCATGAGACACATAAAATACATTCGGGCAAATAAGAAGGGGAAAATAGCTGCTGGACATCTGAGTTTGCTGAGGAAATTGGTTTCTGTGTAAACGACTCCTCTGGATGCCTCAGTGCGTCTGTAAATACTTACAGGCATGATAGACGTTATGAAAACCTGTCTTGACGTTATGTACATAACCGATAATCAACAATGAAGGGGCATGC
The DNA here is from genome assembly GCA_916613615.1 of Steromphala cineraria. Lineage (NCBI taxonomy): Eukaryota > Metazoa > Mollusca > Gastropoda > Trochida > Trochidae > Steromphala > Steromphala cineraria. The sequence goes on from OU744729.1 coordinate 14,436,476, forward strand.
AATATCTTTCCAATAAGATGACCTTAATGTAGATTTGAGAAGGACATAACGCTTTATACTTCATTCGAAAACAAAATGGTTGGATTAAACCCATTTACTTCAAGCACAGGGTTAGATCGGGGTTCTACTTACGCAGGGGTAGTAGCATGTTTTTTCATAATTTTATATTTCAAAATGTTCATTGATAATTGTATGTTATTGCTAAATATATTATTTTAATAGTGTTATGAATCATTACACAAGCCAATCAGCCATAGTCAGAGGACAAAGTATGAAGATTGACATAAAATCCATGGGCCATTTTTTGTGAACACCTTTAAATCATTTTCTGTAAGAAAAATGAATCGCATGGCTAAACTTTACATTATATATTTGAATCATTACTGCTCCATTTAGTTTAAATACATTGTCTTTCAATTGGAACCATTAATTTTCATTTTCCTGACATCACCTTATATTCCCCATCAAAACGTGCTACGACCCCTTTAAGAGGTACAGAAGCAGTGAGGTATATCAGATGGTACAACAATGGGCCTGCACAGGGGTCGATTGAATAGTCATCATTTAATTAATCACTCATTCTGTAATTGTGATCAAGAATAGTACCACAGGCAAAAGCCAAACACATCACTCATACTTTAACTACGACGATGATATATATTTGTGATGGCTTGAGTGGAACTTCAATATAGAAGCAACTCTCTTTTCTTTTTGGCAGGATGTTATAAAAGCATGGGCTGATTACTTACTGATATGTTACCAGGATGATGGAGACTGCCCTCTTATTTTAAATCAGTCGCTTTGGCACAACAGTAATATTCTAATTGGTGGAAAAACAATCTTCAATAAAAATATGGAAAAGGAGAGTATAACATATTTAAGAAATATTATGAATGAAACTGGTAATGTTATGTCCTTTGAAGAATTAGGTAGCAAATATGATGTTTCTGTTGATTTTCTCACATACCAGGGTATAAGGAGAGCAGTTCTCCAATACTTGAAAAAAAGAAATTTCAATTTCAGTCAAGAGATAAATATACAATACTATCCAATCCTTCCATTTAATATTTCCAAACTTGCCAATAGTAAACATTTGTATCAAAAATTATGTCAATTTAGTTTTAATAAAACTACTGGCCAGTTGAAATGGGAAGAACTATTTGTAAAGGACTTTCAACAGAATGAATGGGAAAACATAAATATGATGCCTAATCGGTGCACACAAAGTGTTAACTTGAAATGGTTTCAATATAGGATAACTCAAAATATTTTGGCAACAAACACTTTATTGTATAAGATTGGATACATTGATTCACCATTGTGCTCCTTCTGTAAACAGGTGCCTGAAAGCATTGTTCATTTATTATGTGACTGTAATCATGTTAAAAAAGTGTGGAAAGAACTGACGGAATGGCTAGATGACTTGGCTGAAGGATGTATTGAATTAACACCAGAAAATATTATTTTTGGTTTTAAGGGCAAAAATAACAACCCATTAAATGCCATTTGTTTGTTGGTAAAACAAAATATTTACAGCTCTAGTAGAACAGGAAAAAAACTAAACTTTGGCTTTATCCAAAAAGAACTATTAAGATACTATGAGGCATGTAGATATATTGCTTTTACAAATAACAATAAGCCAAAATTTTACTCATTTTGGTCCTCTTTTCACACTTTATTCCAGCGCATCAAGACTGATGGTACTTAATCTTTATAAGGATGATGTTAATTTTTGGAAAATAGAAAATGATGTTAATCTTGAAATGTACACTGTTGAACTGCAATATCTATCAGTGATAATACTGAAGCTTTATGATCCTTAAGAACACTTCTAGTGAATACTGAAGATTATATTACCTGCAATATCTAGTAATGTAAAATGTGAATATTATTTTTCTGCTGCTTTGTATACAAATACATAATGTCAATTGTCATTGACAATGAATAACTGTCTGTTTGTAACATGTAAACATCTTATGGGAAATAAACTTTAAAAAAAAAAAAAAAAAAAAAAAACTCTCTTTTCACGGTACTTTGCATTGAGCCCTTTAATTTTTTACATGAATAGGATGCATTCCTGTTTCCCTGTAAGTGTAATGGAACACATAAACGTCTTCAATTGAAATATATGCAACAAAGCAAAATTCAGGAAAAGATCAGAACTGACAGAGCAAAACATTTCTCGAATAAACAAAATCAGCCGTGAATAATGCTATGAAAGGGACACTCAGTTTGGTTCATTACCATTATGTGCATTTATACATCGATTTTGACCACAACGGGTTTAAGATCGATATTCGAAACTATCATAGCATCTTTTATCATGATTGGGACACAAAAAAGACTCCATAACATTATTCTATAACTTCCTGTAAAATAAGTAGTAGTAGTAGTAGTAGTAGTAGTAGTAGTAGTAGCAGTAGTAGTAGTAGTAGTGGTAGTAGTAGTAGTAGTAGTAGTAGTAGTAGTAGCAGTAGTAGTAGTAGTAGTAGTAGTGGTAGTAGTAGTAGTAGTAGTAGTGGTAGTAGTAGTAGTAGAAGTAGTAGTAGTATCAGTAGTAGTAGTAGTAGTAGGAGTAGTAGTAGTAGTAGTGGTAGTAGTAGTAGTAGTAGTAATAGAAGTAGTAGTAGTAGTAACAGTAGTGAACCACAGTTTGCCAATAAGAAAAAAAGCAAGTAAGAACAAAGCAAGCTAGTAAGAACAGCACAATCTTTTTGAATAACCGGAATAACAACTTCTCCTTTTAAGAAAATCACGACTTTAAATGCTTATTCATTCATCAGGCGGGATGGTGGGTATTACCATAAGGTGAGATACACTTTTCCTGCTTTTCAAAATAGTTTTATATACATAATAATTTAGAAAATGAAAACTTTCTTTATAATTTTGTGTTTGTATTGAGTTTTGTTCAGGACCTCGGGACAACTTTATTAAATCTTTGCTTTAAAATTATTTCCCCCCCACAGACGGGTGTTTTATTTCACTGCATGCCTGAATGCTTAAATACCCTCACTATCAAAAAAAATTTAACCTTCAGTATTGTATAAAACAAAATGTTAACCTTCAGCATTGTATGATAAGATACGACAATAGTGCACTGTCAATAACTGGTCGATATATGTATGTAAAATGCATGGAACCAGAGATCCATTGATGGTGACCAACAAGATATCGCTTCTGTACAATCAATTGAAATCAGAACATATTTAACAAGATATCCTCAGACAACATTACTCTTCATCAAGAACGTAAAACACATAAAATCATTCAAAAGCCAAAGAATTTATTTAGAATGTGTTAGACCCTTATAAGACAAAATTAATGGTTTATGGATGTTCAATTTGAGGTCAAGCCATCTATGTCAAGTTAAAGAGATTTTGGAATAAAGTAATTACATTTTCATGGAGAATCGTGCATTATTTATCATCTTGGTAACAGCATTCAGCTGCTGAGGAACGGTTATCATCTGGAATAATGCTGTGAACTCTGTCAGATCAACTTTGCCTTAAGCATCGCTATCTCTGTCATTGTGGGCTACTAAACTCATTAGTGCATCCATTAGATACCACTTTCTTCACGACTGATCACAAGAGGAAAGCAAACATCAGAATAGCCATATGACAGAAGCCTTTAGTAGTCTAATTACCCTTAATTAACCTTGGCTCCGTGTGTGTGATCAGCATTCAGATTTGTTGAAATCCTATTAAAGGAACATGCTGTTGTGTATAGTTGATCAATGGACACCAGTTTAGCTCTTGTCTTTTCACTTTAAAAAATCTTATTTCCCTTTGGACCAATTGTCCTTATGGTTTCGAGATATTATTGGATAGTGCATTTTACTTAAAGATGCTTTATTTCAAAACAGATGGCCCTATTATATAACCTTACAAAAAGGAGAGGTGCAGTGCAAAATTAGAAGCAATTACGTTCATTTCTATTTATTTTTGACGATTGTTCATGTTTTGTTCATCTCTAAGATCAGAAGTAGTTTGTCCTATTTTAAACAACTTTTTGTCTGATTCTTTCCAAATTGTGGACATGTATTGTCACTATTAGCAGAGGTGTATAGCTAAGCAACACGAGATTTCATGAACTTTGAAAAAATGAGATATTTGACCGTCTAAGTTATAGAAAAAAGCAGTTCTTCAGTACGTCAAAGCTGTCTGATTGGAGGAATTATTGATTTATTATACCGTCAAAATTAAATCGGATTTTAGTACATGAGCAATATTCTAGAATGTCCCAGGGATGTTTCTAAAAAAAACAGGGATAAGTGATGTGACATTCGAAAGTACCCGAGAAAAGAAACTCTAAAATGTCACAAATAAGACACATGAGGTTTATATGATGTTGTACAACCCATACTTGTATACTCTTTATCACTACTGTGGATCCAATTCCAATAACCCATGTCGAGATAACCAAAAACCTTAGAATACCAATGATTCTGTCCATTCGATTCTTCGTCCACAGCTAAGTCTGCCTGATTGTACAGCATATTCAAAGTGTATTTTCTGTCACATTTGCTTTAATGGCTCATTAAGGGACAAAGAAACAATTTATAGCTAACACGCCATAATCATCATGAAGAAAGTTTTCATGAAGGAAATATTCTGAATCAAGTCAGAAATGGTATCTCAAGTTTAAATTCAAACAGGTGAGTGTAAGAATATGGTTCATTTAGGATAAGATAGGTTTGGCCTATATACAATGATATGCTTCGAAATATTTCATTTACAAATGAAAAATGATGAAAATGCATTGCATCTACATTTAAGGCACTGAAGTGAACAACGTTGTTTTATTGTCGATGTTTATTGTTTATTTGTTCTGCATATTCAACTTTCAACATTTTTATTTCATTGACTCAACAAATGAATAGGCAAACAAATATGTCCGGTCACCTTTATCACGTTGACATAAATTCAAAAAGTAAGTTTTTTAAAGTTTTTCTCATTTGTTGCATTGAAATATTTCCTACTCTGACTTTTATCATGATATTCTATATGAGAAACAATATACAATTATATTATTTTGGTATATGTAGACCAAAAGATATTTCAAATTGTTGAATCTCCTAAACATACTTGAAAACATCAATGTTGAGCATTGACCTTGTCCAAATTCCCCTTGAATTTACAACCATGGAATATGCCAATCATTAAAACTCAATAGCCTCTCGCTTGTAAGAGTTGCAACATAAGTTTGAAACTGACGGGACCTGGTGGATGTACAAGACACTAATGTAGTAGGAACAGCCACTTTGATAAGTGTCAGATGGAACAGGGAAATTACTCTTTCGTTGGCTTCTCTACGGAAGAGGCAGTTGATTGACAGAAGTGGAAGTATACAATGTGTAAGTTTAGTATCACCCACCTGGGTCACTCCTGCTTATCATTGATATTTTGTATTCACGAGGAATGTCATCATGTTTCTGATTTTAAAAAAACGATTAGCAATTGTCGTAACGTGGTGTCAAGCGATTGTACAAGCCATTACACGCAGTTGATCGTATGTCGATCTTAGAAACTGTCGCTGTGGTCTCAGCAAGCTCACATGGGAATTTGTCAATTCAGTTGTGAACAAGTATACGACTGAGTTATGACCAACTTACGATCTATGCGAGCGATCACTTAGTCTCAACCTCATCTCAACGTGTTTGCCCTAAAAAATCTGGTTATTTTTTGGTTGCAAAAGAATCGTATAACCAGCTTGGTAGAAATACAAACCCTAAATGTTGTAAAATTGGTCGCTTAAAAGTCTGAGACTGCTGTGATTGATGTGATTGCCTCGATCGCGGACAGTCACATATAGGTTTCGGTTGAGTGGAAGGGGGGCATAACCGAATAGTGGATAGCAATTGTGAATAGTGGATGGTAATTGCCTGAAGATGATATGAACAGAAATCTTTTGAAATTAAATGCTTGCGCAAAAAATTGTCTTATCTAGTACAACCCTGAAACAAACAGCGATCCCAGCTGAAATTCACGTCAAAATGAAATGTTCTTGGTTTAGGTTCAATATTCTTTGCAAATATGTTAGTTCTTAAAGGTAATCAAGATCTATTAAATTTTGCAAAATGAACTCATATTTATGTAGTAAAAATGTATATATTTAAGAAGTAAAAAGATCTGAGTAGGCCTTTATCTACAATACAATTATAATTTCCCTTTTCAGCTGTAGTGTTTGTATTACATGGTTTCATTCTGGTTGTATACACAATGTAAACTTGAAATAAAAATAGTATAGAAAAGGGCTTAATAAGTTTGGAAACTTGTTTGCAATCACTTATCTTCTGTAAATAAAATATGCTTAAACCAATCAAATCCTTTCTATACTGATACCAAACAGTTTTGATAAATGATTTCAAAAGAAAGAACTTCTACCATTGCATCCAGCATAGTGTTTGAATAAAATTCTGACTGTGAGATACAAATGACCATTTAAAAGGAACTATATCCTTATATTTTTTAACTGAAGTATCTAAAAGTAAATTCCAATTCCAATTACACCAAACAAAACAAAACTCATGCATTGATTAGATATCTAAATCTTTTAAATGGAAGTTGAGTTGGCAATTTAATGCTTCTGTAATGAATATGATTTAAATACTCTTAAACAAACAGCAAAATGATAAAATCCCCTGAAAACATACAAAGTCGAAAAGGTGATTTAAAGTCGATGCTGGTCAGCCAGCCGGTGCTCTATTGCAAATTAAAATCTTCATTTATTTTATGGTGTCCACCATCATATGTTATCGGTTTATAAACAAATGATAAAATCCCAGAAAACGTAGAAAGTCGAAAACGATGTGATTGAAAGTGAATGCTTGTCAGCCAGCCGGAGATCCCTTGGAAATTGAAATTGAGAGGTAGAACTGCTGGCTTCTACTAACAGAAAACGGAAAGGGTTGGTAAAATCATCATTATATGGTGAACATTATAATGTAGGGTTTGTAAGATAATCATTATATGGTGAACATGATAATGTAGGGTTGGTAAAATCATCATTATATGGTGAACATGATAATGTAGGGTTTGTAAGATAATCATTATATGGTGAACATGATAATGTAGGGTTGGTAAAATCATCATTATATGGTGAACATGATAATGTAGGGTTGGTAAAATCATCATTATATGGTGAACATGATAATGATGCCCAGTTAAGTGGTGTTGCAAAAGAGTCTTGGCCGTGGACTGCTCCATTTTCTATCTCCAATCAAACATTTGGTCTCAGAGTTGCAATGAGTGATGTTGCAACTGACATATGTACAGACGAAGTACAACTACATGCATAGAAAGTCATTGAAACCAGAGTGTATAGATAAAACAAAACAAGGGGTTGTTTGTTGAGGAGAAAAGCCATTTTTGACAAAGAACAAAATTCGATGGTCATTGATGAAAATACCATACTGTATGGGTTAGAGACAGGAATGAAAAAGATCACATACTAGCACACATGTTCAGCCGAGACAAACACCAGTTAGGTCAAAAACTAAAAAACCTTGACATGTACCGAGTTTGTACACAAAAAACAAAGATTTACGTAATTGTGATAGTCAGTAAATACTTTGACAAAAAATTCTCATCACAAACAACTGAGTAAGGATCAGTATTTGCTTTGTAAATTCCCCAAGAAGAATCATTATACTAAATAAATACAAACACTTTCAACGATTTGGCATCATAACCCTACTTAACGTTTATGCTCCCAGTTTACTGCATCTTAGTTTAACATGATATGCAGTGACTGCTAAATCATTCGACCGTGAAAAATCTTTGTTTCGATATTACAGAATATCAAACACATGAACGATCATTTCTTGCAAAAAAATTAGGAAAAAACTCCTGCAGCAATCCCACGTTCACTTCATTGCTTTTTAATCAATTTCATTTTCAGTTTCTGCACCTAATATATGTTCTTATTACACGAAAGGCCTTACTCATTTGCTGTTACGCGTAAATATAAAATCTTAAGGGTTCAATGAAATGACTTACTTTGAAATCAGCATCTAAAGAAGAGTCAAGGATATACTTTATATTAATCAAGAATGAGTTCAAAATGTATTTAATGGAGGTATAAATGGAAAACCTGCTGTTGAAACTGTTAAGTCTGCTTAGAGGAATAAGATAAACTTTGCTCAGTGATGTTTTTTATCTACATGAAGAAGTTGTGAAATCAATTTTTACATATAAGTATACAAAAACTGAATTTAAAAAAAACTCTCCAAATAAACCAGTTAACAAGAAAAAGGGCTGCACCATTTACGTTAACGAATTCAAAGCTAAAACAACATGAAAGAGACAAATCAATCAAAAGATCAGTGACTCTACTTCATCTGAACATGAAATACTATATCTTGTTGAGTAACCAAGTTTGAAACTGTTGAAGAACTTAGTTGACTGATCCTCTTGTAACAGCCGTGGCTGCAATGCCTGCAATACGCATCTAAGAAACATGTTGGAAGATCAGTTTTAGTAAAATTTAAAAAATAGAGCCATCGGCTCTGTAGCTCAAAAAGATAGGCTTCCAAACAATTTTGCTTTAAGGTGTGGCAAATGTGGTTTCCACCTTTGTAGGGACCACAGGGTTACGAAATGTACAACTTTGAATTCTCATTACTTAACTAAGGAGTATGTATTCATAATACATGATTTTGGGGAAGATCAAAATAGGTTTTAAGGATGTGATCCCTGCGGCCCTTTTAGGGGCCACAGGTTCACTAAAGCTATCAATTATAATCCTTCTCTAGTCAAGGAATATGTACAACGCTTTCTAGTAATGTTTCTGGAGAAAAAAATGGAAATAGGTTGTAAGGCCTTTAATTCTTACTTGTGGCCCATGTAATCCTAAACAGTCACATTGTTTAAACTTTCTAGGCCTTATGATTCTGGAGAAGAGAATGAAAATAATAATAATAATAATAATAATAATAATGTAGTTTTATATTGCGCTAGATTCCATAAACATATCCTCAAAGCGCGACAAAAATATATACAAATATGTACAAATATGTACACTGCAATTCGACATGGTGCTGATGAATATACAGAACATTGAGGGCTGGATCATGGTGAGTGTTTCTTGTTTCAAGGATAGTGCATACGGAAAAAGTGTGTCTTTAGCTTTGATTTGAAAGTTTCCAATGACTCTATTGCTCTCAATTCTATGGGCAGGTCATTCCACAGCAATGGGGCAGCAGTCCTAAAAATAGGCTTTAAGGGATTTAGTTCTTAATAGTGGCGCCTGCGGCCCTTGTTAGATTCGATAACACTTCATTGTCTTATTAACAAGTGTCTGAAATATGAATAAACATAACCCGTAACAACTTCACAACACTTAAGGACATGCCCCAAGCACAGCAAGTTGTCTTTTTTTGACAACGTTTGATCACAGGCCCTCGGGTAATTAAAAGTCCCATTCTCCTCCTGGTACAATGTGATCACAAACAGCATGCAAAGAACAGCCGTCTTAGATTGGAATAATTTATTTAAGAGAGAACTAAACAATATGTTTCCCAAACTGATATCTACAACTCTGTGTTCAGCTTCAATCTCTCAAGGTAATCCTCTCTCGTTCAGTTGTACACCCAAGAAACAGAAAACAGTATATAGATACATATCGAAACGTCGCCCTTTCTGAAAGAAGCTGCAACAAAAGAAAAGCAGTGCGATGTGATTAAATAATTGTGGCGTAGTTAATCTAAAATGATGACGTCTTAGCATGTGTAATCCTCTTGATAATAAGGCGGTAGACTTAACATACAGTTAACTATCATGAATGTCTTAACATAATGTTATACATTAGATATATCTACATGAGTTGAAAAAAGCTTTGACGATTAAGATGTCTTTTGAATATCATTTCTGAAAGAAGCTTCAACCAAAGAAAAATCAGTGCGTTGTGATTGTAATTGTGGCGTAGTCAATCCAATGATGTCTTGGCATATATAATCCTCTTGATAATGAAAAAAGGAATCGAAGGGATATGTGGAAACAGTTTCATAATGACAACTCTAACATGTTAACATGTTAACGGAATCTCCTAAGTGACAGAAATTGCCTTGAAAGACAGGACATATCCTGTCAAACCAGGTTTGCTATAAGGAAGAGGTTAATGGATGCCAAATTTCTCTTCCTTCAATGTGTCGTTTTGACACAATTTCTGTATGTGTGTCGTTGTTCTTGTTTGACACCTAGCAGGTGTCGTACAAGTGGTGTGAACTTTTAATTCACGGTTAAATTTATTTTTATTATTCTTTAAGATTTTTTGGGACGTATTCTTATTTTCTCCTTATCAATCTTAATTAAAAAGAGGGGTTGTGTCAAGTACTTTCGGTTAACAAATACATAACCTGTTACAAATTAAACCATTGTTTAATTTTGTCTTCAATTAGCCTTTCTCTTTTTCATATTTTTTATTCATCATTTAATATACAATTACAATATTGTTATTGGAGAACATGAAAAATCTCACTCAGTAGTTGAACTGTCTGTTAACTTGAAAAAACGGGAACGCTCAATATTATTATGTTTCAATGGTCAAAGCAAGTGCAAAGAAGCAATGCAATTATCTGAAAACACAACTTTTTCTTAATCAAATTCCGAACTCAAACACTTCAAATTAATAGATCATTCTTATGCGTAAATTTTACATTTATCATTAAAAAAAGATTTTGAAAAACGTAAAGAAATTTGTGCAAATATTCATTTGATTTTAGATGACAAAATACCTGTTACAACATTATTGATATCTATAAACTGTTTTATAATGTTGAAATCTGACATCGGGAATACTTATGCCCTGGCAATGAAATCCAATTATCACAAATGTATTCCCAATGTGACACTTAATTTGATAAACATGTCAAATTCAATTTGGAAAACAACATTCAGCAATTTTAACTGATAAGATCAATATGAACATTGTACACTTATTTTGTTAGATGTTTTACAGAAATGTCAAAAGTGCAGAATTTTATTAGCAGAATAGATTGACTGACTAACAAAAAGGATGTTTACAGACTTGTTCTGGGAATAAAAAGCTTGTAAACTTATGACAAAGTCAGGGCCATAAATGTTTTAATTCCTTTGCAATTATTATATGATACGAAAACAAAATTTTAACAAAATGTTGGGTACGTACTTGTAGCCAAATAACTTCATTGACAATAGAATGATATCTAGCTCTTAAAAATCGTTTTCATGCAAAATTGTAGATACGTCGGATTTTAATCTGCACAAAGAATATCAGTAAGTGTGAAGATTGAGATAAATAAGATTGACAATTCTTATATATAATTTGCTTTGAACTAAATTTCAATTTCTTATTTTTATTTTTAAAACATACTTCAAATACTCACAGTAATGTCATGAAATTGTTAAAACCCGGAAAACGCGATTAAGCATTTTAAGATATGTGAAATGGATACACAGACGAGATGTTAAATTATCAAAAAGTAATTTTACAATTAAAACGTATTTGGAATTTACAGAAACACTTCATTGCATATAAATTTAAAAATAAATTTAAAAAAAAGTACCTATTCAATAATTGACTTGTTTCTATTAGATGTAAGACACGATGTACGGGCTACTCATTTCACAAAAATATCATTGTCAAAACGAGATAGATATTTTTTTCTTTTCATGTTGAATCATTTGAATAGGTGATGCTTTCATGCATTTACAATTTGATGAAATATTTTAATTAACATATTATTCTTGCCATTATACATGTTTAATCAACACAATTATTGAAAATTCCATTTTTTCTTTTCAAAAGGAATTTGGTATGTTTCTGTTCGTCAATTCAAATTTGAACATAAAATAAATCCGATTAAATTTGACATAGATGACATTCTTTCATATTGCTTTTTTGTTACTATGAAAAGAAACTGAAATGCATATAAAGCAAAGTTATGGATGTTGTTTGCTTTAGACAAATTGTACTACACATATTGTTGACAGTTCAATAATAGCTATATAAGGATATCAAAACTTTTTAAAAACGTTTTGATTTAAAAGCTTGTCCATCACATCGTTTTTAGACAAAAATAACACATGACAATGAAATTTTAAAGTAATCTAACCAAAATTTTCTTGTAAGGTAGATCTCATCTGAGATATGACTGCTTGTATCAAAACGTTTGTCCTACTCCAACAACTCAAATGTTAAATTGTCAAATGTGACAAGTTACAAGGTTTCATTGGAAAAAGGGTAACGTATCTAATCTAATCTATAGTTTACATTATTTTCAACTGGATAAATCTAGATAAATATAGAGGATTGTGCAATCATTTAGCCATAGAACTTTTCCTCATCTGTATGAAAATTAGGGTTAAGCTGTTTTGTTGAGAATTGTCTTGTTTAAAGTCCAAATATTACTTACGTACCATTTTCAAACACTAGCTGTTATTCCCTTTCACAATAGACTCCCAGGCTAACAGGCTCTGATAAAAGGCAATCGATCTACCTTCAAATTATAGAACATTTTCTAAAAAATTATAAAGGACCATATTGTACAAATGCAACGTTGCATCTGCATGAAGTACGATATCTGCAACTTTTACCCAAATGTTGAAGACACCGTCATTGTTATTACAGCATTGCTCACTCTGTTAATATTAATTTGGTGAAACTACAGGCAGCCTTAATAATAACTGTTTTCGATTAAGTGATTAATATGTATTTAAAAGTAACACACATTTTTACTCTTTAAAATTTTCCTTTGGAATATACTTTTATATTTGTAATTTCCAAACCTTGACTATTGTTTGCATTGTTAAGTTTTTATAAATCCGCTATTGTGAAGACCAAATAATTTTTAAATCTAATAAATTAATGAAAATAGGAACTTGTTTTCTTAAAAGTGTGAGTATATTTGTTGAAGAAGAAAATCGTTTCCAATGAGCAAAGGAACCAAACATATTTTAAAAGTTTAACAAAGGTCAGAGCAAACATTCAGTGTTAGGTGTTTGAAGACTCTCCAATTCAAATTCCAAGAAATTAGAAAACTGTGCACTGACACCGGTTTTTAATGTAAAAATAACTCCTTTCAATGATTTGTGAAATCTTTGAATTGTGTAAGTATGTTTTGCACATTACATATTGTTTTCATAACGTTAACGCTTCTGTGATGGTTTATCTCTACTTTCCTCCTTCTTCAATGAGTGGGAACGAATACCAAATTGACACTAAAAGGTTGCAATTTTTGATTGAAATGATTTAGGGAAAAATATCACGTTTTCTTTTTTTAAATACTGTTGCATGGAGGAAATTACTGCATATCTAAAAAGTTGATGTGAAATATTTTGTTTGTATGTATTTTTAGGGGGAAAATGATTTGTTTTTAATTATTGCTCTTTGAATGATGGTGGTTAACTAATGATACATTGCAGTCAATCTTTTTGATTTTATCACCGTAAGTATAAGCATGGAAACCAAAGCCCAACAATTGTAGGTTTTTAAAAGAGAATCCAAGACGTCAAATCACGACAAATCAAATCAAACGTCATCAACTCGCAAGAGACATTCTAACTGTTTTAGATAAGTTTCAAAAACTACGTTTGACTTATTCACAACCTCATTGTCCGGTTTTAATCTCTATCAATATCGCAACTTCACACATCCTGTTGTCACTTTTGGACATTGATTAGCTTTGAAATGATACTTTTCTGCAACAGTTGATACTTCTCGATCAAATGAAACTATTACTAAACTGTGTTATTTATGGCCCCTGACAACGCAGGCAGTGGGTCTTTTAGTAAGTTTCTCTAGGGAACAAAATCGTTAATGTCGAAAATATCTCAGAGAAAAAGTTACTCTATTGTACAGAAATCTTTTATGATTTCATTATAACAAACCCAATAGTTTGAACCAGAAAGCCCGACATATTTAGTGTTTAAGACCACACATATTCTGAAATTGTGTTTTAATGTAATAACATTGCTCCATAAACTGTTTTATATGATCATATTCTGACATCATGAGCACCTACGTGGTCTAATTTAATTTAGTTTTCAAATAATATCCCTTCTTGTGACATTTGCTTTTAACAAATTCGATAAAGTTGTCATATCCAATTTTTGATATCACATTAAGGCAGTTCCAAAGGAAAGATTTATGTAAACATTATTGCGTAATGAATCACATTCGTATACCAGTGTGCACTGATGTCATGACCTCATTATAACAACAATTTATATCATTAATCTTTTCCGCTTGATTACCTTTGAAAACTGTATGCATTCCATTGAGACAATAGATACATATTCGATCAAGCGTTCGAAAATATGACAGGAGATTCAGATTTAATCTGCAGTACAAGGCAACAGCAAAAATACCTATGTGCATTAGGTATTTTTTAAAATATAAAATATTATCATCACTTGGATGTTCTCATTGTAAAATCAGATTCTTCAGCTCTTCAATACTATACAGCAAATATCATAACATATGCTTTCCTGATGAAAATATCATTCCACGTTAGAATAACTATGTTAAATCGTGTGCCTGTAACCAAATCTATCTTCAAGAATCAACATCTTCATCATCTAAAGGTCATCACTAGTGTAAACAATTTTGTGTAATATAAAGGCTAATATCATTGTCAAAACATGGCAGCACGAGATAGCTTTCGTAGTTCTCCAATTTATATTGGTGTCAGAGACAAAATGAAAAGATAAATTATGTAAGTGTATGTCAGTCATCTTTCATTTTCATAACACCATGCAGAAGTACATGAAATATAGAACTGAGGCTTACATTTTCAAATAATCACAAGCAGACATTTTAATATTAAGAACAATTTCATGTGTAGCATACTTGTTGTAATTTTGATTGACACAATTGATTGTCCTTTTGTTAGTAATGAATGAGGACATGAGTGGGGATGATTGTTAAAGGTATTGTCTTCACAATAATGGAATAAAAGAAATCAATACATTGTAACAAAGTCCAAGGAAATCAAGAGGTCAGTGAAGAGTTTATCCAAATCAAACAGATCTGAATCACTATATACTAAAACAAGAACAGGAATATATCTATTAAAAAACAAATAAAACAGTTATTAAATGTTGTATTGCACTGGTATTTACAAAAGAGCTGAACATTAATCGTTAAGCACTGAGTTGATATATTAATGTTTTTGGGAATAACATCTCAACTCACTCAAATATTGTATAGGTGAAAATAAACAGTTAACCTATTATTACTATAGAATAAATACCAATCAAAGATATGACGTTTCTATGTTTTAATACATGTAGTATTAGTAAAAACCATCGCATTTGAAAATGTAAGCGTTAGAATGTTTATACATGTATGAGTATGCAAGTATTACACATATGATAAACTTAGCCAATGAACTTTACATCTAAACCCATTCATTAACAATAACCAATCGCTGTGATGCTAACCATGAAATAGAGTCACGGGGTGATTTGTTGGTCATCCAGACCAGGTCAATGCTTTAATTATTAGAATAGCAAACAAATTAAGTGTCTTCGATTATGTGACAGCTATTTTCCACGCATGGTTACTTCACTAGAAGAAGAAAAAAATCCTGTATAGATAATTAACTTGGTGAAATGATAATGGTATACTATGCCATTATTATCTAGAACTTGTGATTTTTGTTATGGAACAGCTTTTTGGTTCATGATAACTTATGAAAGTATTTCCTAAGTAATATAGAATTCATATTTCTTTCATTTGATTGTACATTGTGCAAATGGGTCATCCACTGAAAAGCAACATCACAGAATTGCAAATTATATCTTAGTTTTAGGAGATCATTGACAAGGTAAATTAGAAGGTAATAAAAATGAAAACATTGCTATACATATTAATATTATTTTGCATTCAGATGATCTGTAGTTTAATGACAATATTCGCAAAAAAGAATCAGTAATCATTTATCATGAGCAAAGAACGGACGAATAAGAAAACAAATATCGTTAAAGTATGCATAAAGAAAATTGTACAATATATAATCAGGACTGGAAGTTAGTGCTTTTAACATGTTTCAATAATTGATTGAATGAATCACTTTTAACATGAAAACAGTACATTTTTGGACTAATTTGCCTAACTATTCATGTTGACATTCTAACAAACTGTAATCAAATTATTAATGTGAAATCAGATGACAAACTTTAGATTTAAGAATTATGAAATCAAAAACATCCTTAATCAAGTGAAGTTTAAACATTTTATCAATTCAAATAAGTGAAAATAGATAATTAAGGCTTGGTAATATCTTGTCATAGCCACTGCAGAAGGAAGGACCCATGGTGGAGGAAATAACCCATTGCAATTTGACACTGTAAAATCTCACCTACGTGAGATTTTAAGTTCATCTTAAGTACATTTCCAATTCGTAAATGTATGTACAGATGTACGTAAGAAAGTATTGGCCTTCTCTACAGACTTCCATATTCCTGGCGTTGCATTCAGCATGATGCTGTAGATGGAGGATAGATGAAGTCATTCAACTTCTAACGTTGGACATCAAATCTTGGGCAAAACAACTACATTTCTACAAATTGTCGCTTTCCCGCTTCAGTTTCACTTACTGATGTATTTATTGCATATATCTGTTAGGAAAGGCACTATCTATATTCCTCATTGGCAATAAAGATCGCAGTTATCATATAATGTCTGGTTTTCTTATAAATACAATTTCATTTCTATCTACCCTTAACATTCAGAAGGCATACATTGAGCTAAAAGTGCTTGCAAATGTTGAACACTCTAAAGCTTAATTAAAAAATCTTTTAATCTAATATTTCATCTGACAATATTTAATTTCTTATGGTAGTCATTTCCTTTGCACACGTTTGCAGTTTATATGAAGATTTGATCCAATCTGTTAAACTAGGTCGAATGAAAAATATAAATTCAATACATGTGTTATAAAGTTTGCTTTTCCCCAAAATGAGTATATACTGTTACAACATAAAATCTTAAACATTGACAATGCTTTCTTGTATTTGGAATAAAAAATGTGTATTTCGGTATCATCAAAAGCAAATTAAACTTTTGAAATACTTGTAAAAATTAAGATTATACACATATTCTTCTTCACATGTTTCATATCTATCTACATAAATAAGTTCGTCGCTAATGGCTGCATACATTCAAATACAGATTTTATTACTCTCCTGTTGAAGATATGCTGTTTAATAAATCAACCATGTTATTACACTATGTGTCATAACATCGCGCGCTGACCGAATGACGTGACGTAATGATGACGTCACAATTGTTAAGTATAACGTCATAATGTCTGCGGGCCGGTTGCGACAGTCATGTTGCCGACTTTCTTTGTATTTTTACGATGTTATTAAGCAAGTAATAAATAAAATACTAAACTCGGTCCCGTTTCATAACATTTTTATGAAACTCGTGAATGGTATAGGTATTTAACTCGCTTTCGCTCGTTAAATACCAACCCATTCACTCGTTTCATAAATATGTTATGAAAAGGGACGTCGTTTAGTATTCTCTATATATCTTTAACTACCTAGAAGACAATTTATATTTCTAACAATATTTCAAAATTTAAATACCACTACTGAAACTCATGAAAATAGACAACGATGTTACCATCCCAAAGACAATGCAAAAATATCCGGAAAATCGGATATAGTGATAGAGTATTTCAAATATACAGATAGAAAGACCCTTCCTCAATACCAATGCAATATTCGAAAGTCGTCAAACTGCCAAAGTTCTAAAAACCGATTGTAGATAATATTCAAATAGTATACTCTTATAGATGTTGTGATTGACTGCCAATTATATACCAGTTTCTTAAAAGACGACTAAACATTCAAGGTGTCAAGTCGAATGAATTCTTTTTTAACGTTTTAATTTTCCGAAGCATGTATACAAAAATATATATATCAGCAAGTTATACAGCAGTTGTTCAACAATTTCAAACACCTTTATCTCCGTAGTGAATTTGCAGTTAAAACACATCAATAAAAGGTTACCCCTTTACAATAAAAAATACTTTAATTATTCCCGATGAATTCATTATACCAGAGGTTAGCTTAGATATTTTCTTCACCATTTTTCAAAAACTTGCTCTTGAGAGTTTTATCCTTGTGACAGTTTCATTTTATATTTAGACCTTTCACAAAGTCGTACATTAGATCCATTTTATCATTAAATAAAATTCACGTGATTTTGATTCCATTAATGTCTCCTGACAATTGAGATATTAGTATCTGAAAATGAAAGAATTCGTATAAGCAACGTATTTTAACTGTGCAAAAGATTGACATTTTAAACATATAAATCGAATATCTATACCTTCAGAGGAATTTACGATTTAATTTCAACATGAAAGCGTCAAATTCAAAGAGAAATGGATTTTTTTTGTAGTTACTGAGGCATTTGAAAGCACTTTACACATCAGAGCTTGGACCATTAATAAGGTTCGCATAATAAACTCCTGTGTTTTGAAGTTTAATGTGATCTCGTCTTTAGCAGCCTTAACAATGTTGTAGATTTATAGGACTAGCAAACTTTGCAAGTGATGTTTGATGAAAGACGCATGCAATTTGGTTGCTGAAACTTCTTTAAACGTCCATGTCCTCATAATTGCCTCGACAAAAGCTTCATTTTCATACCAAAATTATCATATTGTGTTCTTGTTTATTTACATGTGTGATATTAACCTTCTCGTCTGAAAACTCGATTTCTAAAATAGTTTTACAACAATAAAAAAAGAACACGTATCCATGCATATTACCTAAGTATATAATAAAGATAACCATGCAATTTGTATTTGTTAAAGTCACATTGTTTTGAATTCGACAATGTGACAACAAAGACATGTCTAAGGATTCTAGCGTGTTCCTCGTCACTTCGCTGATTTTCAGGAAGAGTTCTATCTTATGAATTTACAAACCTGCTTATCTTAAATTGTTTACTTTCTAGTGTACAAATATGGTAAAATTTGAGTTTTGTTTGGACGCTATTAAAAACAACTCAAGAAGCACTGACAAAGTATCACCATTTGCTTATGTGCAAAATAACCATTGTCAAACAATATTTTGGGATTGTATGGTCACTGGTGCAGAATTTCGAAATTTGCATGGTTAAAAAGACAGTTTGGTCAAGTTTATAAAATTCAAATTTGCGATTGAAATATTCCACAAAGACTCTCTGAGGTAAAAATCAGCACCATCACACCAATATTTGACTTATACATAAAACTGGAAATTAATTATGAGGAAGAAAAAGGAGAAAAATATCGAAAAAGTGGTCACTTCAATGAGCAATCGAAATAATTATGTTACAGGTGAGGTATGTCATACAAATAATGTTTACACAAAATGAATCTCAAGTAATGGTGTGAAATTTCAACCTTTGAATTTCACAATGCGAGGATGCTTCAAAGACATTGGGGACATTGAGATAAATGTCACATTGAATTATAAGTCAATTGCAAAAACCTCTTTGGACAGTTTTGAACACCATTGGCGAAATATGAGGGCAAGCAAGTCAGCAGCTCCTAATGTATTCAAATTGGTACGTATGTACTTGCCTACTTCTCAATAATTGAAAAAGCTGTTTCACCTAAAATCAATTAATGAACAGAGGAGCTAGTAACATGATCCATTAATAATGTATCTTCGTACTTCGTACCTAATTAACGTCCGATTTCTTTAATTCACACGCATCATCCTTCTTCATTAAGCCTGTGAAGTATAATCTGTTTTCTTACGGAATATTTTCTCACAAACCATGCTAAACCATGTTGATTTGCCTTTATCGTTTACACCTTTTTCCTTTATCCTTAACTAAGTTATATAAAGATCGCCGATTTTACTATATAGATCATCAGAAATACTTGCCATTGTGGTATTTACACTTTGGGGTCCTTCTATCTGTAATAGTAAACACTACTCTGATTTTTGAGGTATGGTGGACAGGTTGGTGAGTTGTGGGTACAGTCAATGCTTGCTATGTTGCCTTAAACTCAGGGTGTGTGTTCCTATACCGCAATAATTTGTCTGTTGCCGAACTCAACAATGTTATACAGATGATGTCAATAAAATTTCTCAGTGAATATTCTTTATTATAAACATACATTTATACAACAAAATATTACCTTTTTTGCTGCTTATTTTGATGATATATGTATGTATAACATCATCCTAGATAAAACAACAAATGACGAACTGATAATGTTTGACTTTATAAATTCATTACATCCTCCTACATCACCGTATATGTTGTGGCCCAAAGGATATGAGGGGATAAATTGGAGCATTACGCGAAGACCTTAAGCATCACGTTTGTATAGATTAACAGAAGTGACCTTTTCGTTATATTATTATCATTTGATGCTCATGAGACACATACAATTCATTCGGACAAATAAGGAGGGGAAAATAGCTGCTGGACATCTGAGTTTGCTGAGGAAATTGGTTTCTGTGTAAACGACTCCTCTGGATGCCTCAGTGCGTCTGTAATTACTTACAGGAATGATAGACGTTATGAAAAACTGTCTCGACCTTCTGTACATAAACGAAAATCAACAATCAAGGGGCATGCAATATCTTTCCAATAAAATGACCTTTATGTAGAAATTACACAATTCAGGTCAACCATAGCAAATTTGAGAAGGACATAACACGAGATACTTCATTAAACCCATTTACTTCAAGCACAGGGTTAGATCGGGGGTTCTCATTACGCAGGCATCTATTGTTAAAGGGGCAGTAGCACGTTTTTTCATAATTTTATATTTCAAAATTGTCACTGATAAGTGTATGTTATTGCTAAATATATTATTTTAATAGTGTTATGAATCTCATTACACAAGCATATCAGCCATAGTCAGAGGACAAAGTATGAAGATTGACATAAAAATCCATGGGCCATTTATTTTTGAACACCTTCAATTCATTTTGTGTAAGAAAAAGGAATCGCATGGCTAAACTTAACATTATATATTTGAATCATTACTGCTCCATTTAATTTAAATACATTGTCTTTCAATTGGAACCATTCATTTTCATTTTCCTGATATCACCTTATATTCCCCCTCAAAACGTGCTACTGTCCCTTTTAGAGGTACAGAAGCAGTGAGGCATATCAGATGGTACAACAATGGACCTGCACAGGGGTCGGTTAGATAGTCGTCATATAATTAATCACTCATTCTATAATTGTGATCAAGAATAGTACAGCAGGCAAGAGCCAAACACATCACTCAAACTTTAATGACGATGATGATATATATTTGTGATGACTTGAGTGGAACTTCAATATAGAAGCAACTCTCTTTTCACGGTACTTTGCATTGAGCCCTTTAATTTTGTACATGAATAGGATGCATTCCCGTTTCCCAGTAAGGGTAATGGAACACATAAACGTCTACAATTGAAATATATGCAACACAGCAAAATTCAGGAATAGATCAGAACTGACAGAGCAAAACATTTCTCGAATAAACAAAATCAGCCGTGAATAATGCTATGAAAGGGACACTCAGTTTGGTTTATTACCATTATGTGCATTTATACATTGATTTTGACCACAGCGAGTTTAGGGTTTAAGATCGATATACGAAACTATCATAGCATCTTTTATCATGATTGGGACCCAGAAAAGACTCCATAACATTATGCTATTACTTTCTGTAAAATAAGTAGTAGTTCTAGTAGTAGTAGTAGTAGTAGTAGTACTAACAGTAGTGAACCACAGTTTGCCAATAAGAAAAAAGTATATCAACTAAAAACAGCACGATTGTTTTGAATAACTGGAACTTCTTTTTTAAGAAAATCACGGATTTAAATGCTTATCCATTCATCAGTCGGGATGGTGGGAATAACCAGAAGATGGGATTAATTTTTCCTGTCTTTCAAAATATATGACATTTTAATATTCATAATAATTTACAAAATAAAGACTTTAAAAAAAATTGTGTTAATATTGAATTTTGTTCAGTACCTAGGAAAAGTATTATTAAATCCTTGATTTTATTTTTGTGTGTGCACTTTTGTTGTGGTTTTTGAACCGTCAAAAATATATACTACATAATCTAAAAAGCTGAAACGTTGATGTTGTTGGTATTCATATAAGCAGCCCATCCATGACTGCATTTGTTACATTCAGTAGAATGACGGATAATATGATAATATATGCTCCATATGATAATAATCCATTTATAGCTCTTTACATAAAAATGAAATATTCCGTTATCCAGAAACATAATTTATGGTAATGAATATAATCTGTAAGGATTCTATCTCAAAAGTGTTTAAGTTAAAAAATATCATACTTTTTAATCGCTGAAAAATTTCCTTTATTTTACAGTACCTTAAAACTATGATATGTACATGTTCTATGGAAACAAATTTCCAACAGATTAGTTTTTTATTTCACTGCATGCCTGAATGCTTAAAGACCCTGACTATCGAAAAATGTTTATACCTTCAGTATTGTATAATAAGATACAACAATAGTGCACTATCAATGACTGGTCGATATATGTATGTAAAATGCATGGAACCAGAAATCTGATGATGATGATGATCAACAAGACAGCGCTTCTGTACAATCAATTGAAATCAGAACATATTTAACATGAAATCCTCAGACAACTTTATTCTACATCAAGAACGTCAAACACATAAAATCATTCAAAAGCCAAACATTAATTTGGAATGTTTTAGCCCCTTATAAGACAAAATTAATGGTTAATTGATGTTGAATTTCAGGTCAAGCCATCTACATCAAGTTCTAGAGATTTTGGAATAAAGTAATTACATCTGCATGGAGAATCGTGCATTATTTATCATCTCGGTAACAGCATTCAGGTGCCGAGGAACGGTTATCATCTGGAATAATGCTGTGAACTCTGTCAGATCAACTTTGCCTTAAGCATTGCTATCTCTGTCATTGTGGGCTACTAACGTCATTAGTGCATCCATTAGATACCACTTTCTTCACGACTGATCACAAGAGGAGAGCAAACATCAGAAAAGCCATATGACAGAAGCCTTTAGTAGTCTAATTACCCTTAATTAACCTTGGCTCCGTGTGTGTGATCAGCATTCAGATTTGTTGAAAACCTATTAAAGGAACATGCTGTAGTGTATGGTTGATCAATGAACACCAGTTTAGCTCTTGTCTTTTCACTTTGATAAAAAATCTTATTTCCCTTTGGAAAATTTTTCCTTCGAGATATTAATTGATACTGCATTATACTTAAAGATGTTTATTTCAAAACAGATGGCCCTAATATGTCACCATAAAAAGGAGAGGTGCAGTGCAAAATTAGAAGCAATTACGCAAATTTCTAATTATTTTTGATGATTTTTCATGTTTTGTACTTAGTCATCTCTAAGATCAAAAGTAGTTTGACCTATTGAAAACAACTATTTGTCTGATTATTTCCAAATTGTGCACGTGTTTTTTTCATTATTAGCAGTGGTGTAGAGCTAAGTAGCACAAGATTTCATAATTTTTGAAAAAAATATCTACGCTGTGTTGAGATGTAATCAGACGTCTAAGTTATAGGAAAAGGCAGTTCTTCAGTACGTCAAGGGTGTCTGATTGGTAGTTTAAATCGTCGGTAAAAGGGCGAATCTCTCTCATAACGCTAAATCCAAATTTGTTAAAAGTTCCACATTTTAAAAATATATTTGTTTGTTTCATGATATCTACAAGTTATGAGTGTTGTATTTAATGTAAAATTCAAAAAGTAAAATATAAATATAAATTCTGATGAATCTTCCATGGATATTCTAAAATGTCTCTTGGATAAGTGATGTGACATTGAAAGTAGGTTTACCCGAGAACAATTCTCCAAACTTCAAAATGACACAAATATGACACCTTAGCTTTATATGCTATTGTACAATCCGTACCTCTATACTGTTTATAACTTCTGTTGATCCAATTCCAATAACACAGATAACCACAAACTTTTTATCATGGGTGTTGATATTCTATATGAGAAAGAAAATACAATAATGTTATTTTGGTATATGAAGACCAGAAGATATTTTAAATTGTTGTCAATGTGTTGCATACTTGGCTTTGACCTTATCGCAATTAGAACACCTTGATTTTAAAACCATCAGGAATATGTCAATCATTACAACTCAAAAGTCTCTCGATTGTAAGACTAGCAACATAACATTGAAGCTGAAGGGACCTGGCGGATGTACATGACACTACTGTAGCAGGAACAGCCACTTTGATAAGTGCTAGATGTTACAGGGAAATTACTCGTTCGTTGACTTCTCTATGGAAGAGATAGTTGATTGACAGAAGTGGAAGTATACAATGTGTAAGTTTAGTATCACCCACCTGGGTCACTCCTGCTTATCATTGATATTTTGTATTAACGACGAATGTCATCATGTTTCTCATTTTACAAAATCGAAAAATGTGTTATTGGAAATTTTACATTTGATAAATTCAACTGAATTGTGAACTTTCTTTTTCATAAGGTCGCATCCTTGTATGTTCATGACATATGTACACATAAGACTGAGAAGGACATTTTTGCTGCTGCTCGCAGTCATTTTTCACTTTGAACAAGTTGCGATAAGATAGCATATGTCTCAATGCTGCTGTGTGAATAGTCGTAATGGTCGTACTTCAGTCGTGCAAGACCAGCAATTGTCGTGACGTGGTGTCACACGATTGTACAAGCCATTCCAATGATCGCAGTTGATCGTATGTCGATCTTAGAAACTGTCGCTGTGGTCTCAGCAAGGTCCTTACTGCTCGCTTGGGAATTTGTCAATTCAGTCGTGAACAAGTATACGACAGTGTTATGACCGACTTACGATCTATGCGACTGATCACTTTAGTCTCAAACTTGTTTCAACCTGTTCGTTCTCAAAAGTGTGGTAATTGTTTTATTGCAATGGAATCGTATAACCAGCTTGGTAGAAACACAAACGCTAAATGGTGGAAAATTGGTTGCTAAAAAGTCTGAGACTGCTGTGAGCGATGTGATCGTGTCGATCACGGACAGTCCCATATAGGTGGCAGTTTGGTGGAAGAGGGCCATACAAAATAGTGGATAGCAAATGTGAATAGGTGAAGGTAATTGCCTGAAGCTAATATGAACAGAAATCTTTTGAAATCTTTTGACATTAAATGCTTGCTCAAAGAAATTGGCTTGTCTAGTACAACCCTGAAATAAACAGCGATCCAAGCTGATCCAAGCTGAAATTCACGTCAAAATGACTTTAAATGTTTTTGATTTTCCATTATTTTAAGTCCAGCGTTACAAGGTTTTCTGATAAGATAGTTAGTGTTACTTAGTAGATTCAGTGGTCTTTGAAAATAGTTAAGCTCTTAGAAGTAATCCAGATCTAATTTTGAAAATAAACTCATATTTATGTAAATATACATGTATATATTTAAGCAACAAAAAGATCTGAGTATGCCTTTTAACTACAATGTACAATAAAATTATTATTTCCCCTTTCTTCTGTGACATTTGTATTACATGACTTCATTCTGGCTGTAAACACGATGTAAACTTGAAATGTAAAAAGTATTGAAAGGGCTAAATAAGTTTGAAAACTTGTTTCCAATCTATTTTACTTCTGTAAATAAATTATGATTAAATCAATCAAAATTGTTTCTATGAAAACATCACCTGATACCCAACAGTTTTGTCAAAAGAAATAATATCTACCATTGCATCCAGCAAAGTGTTTGAATAAAATTCCGACTGTGAAATACAAATGACCACTCAAAATGAACTATCTTGATATTTTTTAACTGAAGTATCTAATAGTAAATTCCAATTCTAAATACACCACATGAAACAAAAATCATGCATTGATTTGATATTCAAATATTTTTACATGGAAGATCAGTTGGCATTTTAATCTGTAATGAATATGATTTAAATACTCTTAAGTAGACAGCAATTGGGACCTGGTGATATAGTGTTTGGTTTTTACTTTAGATCCTTGAGAATTTATTTCATTTAACCACATTACCTTATTTCATTTTACGGTCACATAAATGCATGAGAGAAAATTATTATCTTAGATAGAATGTTCAACTTCATATATGAAACTCAAATTTGAGAGGGGCTTCAACCATGGGTCTCTGCCTGCATGAATTATTATTTAATGTTCTTTTAAGGAACGACTTCTACTAACAGAAAACAGAAAGGGTTTGCAAAATCATCATTAAATGGTGAACATGATCATGTAGGGTTGGTAAAATCACCATTATATGGTGAACATGATAATGTTGCCCTGTTTAGTGGTTTTCAAAAAGAATCTTGGCCGTCGACTGCTCCCTTTTCCTCTTCAATCAATCGCCAAGTTGTAATGAGTGATGTTGCA
Source organism: Steromphala cineraria (assembly GCA_916613615.1). Lineage (NCBI taxonomy): Eukaryota > Metazoa > Mollusca > Gastropoda > Trochida > Trochidae > Steromphala > Steromphala cineraria. The sequence continues at coordinate 14,462,833 of OU744729.1, forward strand.
ATTCATATATGTATATACGAAGTACAACTTCATGTATACAAAAACATTGAAACCAGAGTGTATAGATAAAACAAAACCAGAGGTGGTTTGTTGAGGAGCAAACACAATTTCCAAGGTCAATGATGAGAATACAGATGCCGTACTGTTTGGGCCAGAGACAGGAGTAAAAAAGATCATATTCATATATGTTTATGCAAGGCAAATATCAGTTAGGTCAAAAACTTAAAAACCTTGACATCTACCGAGCTTGTACTAAATGTTACAAATTCATAAAACAAAAGAAATGAAATGCAATAGAGCGTTCCGCGTTGGGAGTGTTAACATTTGCATGTTTATAACTAGATTTGCATTATTATGTAATTGTGATAGTCAGTTAACACTTTGAAAAGGAAATTCCTTATTACATGGGCCAGAAGGAAATAACTATTTTTTAAAGATCTCAAAGTACAGGGGAATGACAATTTAACGGTTACTTAAGTTGTAAAGTGTAAAAATTGGTTGGTTCTTACCAAAATATGACCTATAATATGTATATAGGAATACATTTTTCTTTTGATTGCGTTTTCTGATAATTTGTGTATAACTGCAACATCAGTTTAATAATACTTCTAAATCTAAAGGAAATGAACAAGCAGTATTCTTCGAAACTTTTTTTTTGAAAAGCTGATTTGCATGCACTTGCACTTGCATGAAGCGTCGGTAGGGTAGGGTCACTTTTATCATTCAGTTGGAGGCAATTACTATAAGTTAATGTCAGGACATTTGCTATGCACTTTTGGTAAATACAGTGAAGGAATATTAACTTTATATAAAAAAAATTTACAACTTAGTAAAGATCATTCTGCCATAAATGTGCAAAATACTCGTTTCTGATTGGCTGCTCAGAGGGGGTATAATTTGGTTATACGATGCTCTGTTTACTTTGTCTAATGCGCAAGAATTCATTTGTTGCCTAGCAACAAGTAGTTCTGAAATATTGGTGTTTTGTCGAAAGTTTCACAAAATATGCAATTATTGCGTTGTATGTACATTATTTATAGAATTTATTCCAACTTTCCACAAGCTTAACGCTTGCAGTCTGTCAAAACCGGTACAATACACGACACTGACAACAGACGTTGAACAGTTCAGATTTCCCGTTCGCACGGTCCATCATTCTGTAGCGTTAGACCAAAACAGGCTCGACAAAGTTTAACCGGCCAGAATTTCATACGAATATGAATCGAAATGCGTCATACAGTTACCTTAAATTTATTTACAACACCAATGCAATTGTACTGACGTCAGGTTTGTGAATATATGCAGAACTTAATATAACGCTAACAACCGTCACGAAATAATAAAACATCTACTGAATAGAGTGAGCTCCCTTTGCATCATTCGGATATTTATCGGTAATCTCCGAGGCTCTCTATTTGTAACGTCATTCAAGATAACCAAATCTGTCAACACTGTGTGAATGTCGCTCCGTGGAAATCCTGCACGGGCATCATGACACAAAGATTACAAGATATTTATTTACAAAATTGGCTTGACCACCTATCTGTATCAAATAAATGTTTTTATTTTAGAATGTTTAAGCAATCTATACAAGATGAAAGCTATCTATCGCATTTGAATATCCGGAAATATAGAATCTCACTTGCAAAATTCCGTTGCTCATCGCATGGTTTACTAATAGAAACCGGCAGATATATTGGACTAAAAAGAGAAGATAGAATTTGTAAAATATGTAATTTAAATCTTATTGAAGATGAATATCATTTCCTTTGTGTTTCCCCTGCCTATCTCACTTTGAGAAATAAGTACATTAAGAAATATTACTTTACACATCATAATATTTATAAATTTATATCTCTATTAACTTACTCTAGCATATGTTTCTATACTATGCCTTTTTACTCAGAAAAAATGTACTCTATCCTGCCTGAACATATATTGTATGCACATTGTGCTACAGGCCTGTGGCCTATAAGTGCAAATAAGGATTGATCTTGACACAGCACACCTGAGTCAATGCGAAAGAATATAGTTCAATTTTAAATCGCTTTTATGGTAGAATGGAGACAAACATAATGTGTTTGGAAATCAGCGGCATATAACAGAATTATTATAGCTCTAAATTATCTATTTAAAGCCTCACGCTACGCGTTCGACTTTAAATTAAATTTAGAGCTATAATAATTCCATTATATGCCGCTGATTTCCAAACACAGTATGTTTATCTCCTAATTATTGTTTTTGTAAATTCCTCAAGAATAATGACAAACACCACTTTAAATCCAGTGTTAATGCCAAGAATATACTAAATAAATACAAAAACTTGAAACGATTTGGCATCATAACGCTACTGAACGTTTAATTTCCAAGTTTACTGCATCTTAGTTCAACATGATATGCAGTGACTTATAAATCAGTCGATATTAAGTCTTGATATTACAGAATATCAAACACATGAACGATCATTTCTTGCAAAGAAATGAGGAAAAAAACTCCTGAAGCAATCCCACGTTCACTTCATTGCTTTTTAATCAATTTCTTTTTCAGTTGCTGCACCTAATATAGTTTCTTATTACATGAAAAAACTTACTCATTTGCTGTTACGTGTAATATACAATCTGAAGGGTTCAATGATATGACTTACTTTGGAATCACTATCTAACGAGAGTCAAGGATCTACTTAATATTCATCAAGAATGACTTCAAAATTTACCTAATGGAGGTATAAATGTAAAACCTGCTGTTAAAACTGTTATGTCTGCTTAGCGGAATAACGCCCAATTTGCTCAGTGATGTTTCTTATCTCCATGAACAAGTCGTAAAATCAATTCTTATACACAAACATACAAAAACTGGATGTTTAAAAATATGTTTTTCTCCAAATAAACAAGTTTACAAGAAATAGAGCTGCACTATTTACGGGAACGAATTCAAAGCAAAAAACAACACGAAAGAGACAAATGTCAATCAAAAGGTCATCTGAACATGGAATACTATAAGAATAATCAATGTGTTGTGAGGAATTACAGATTATCTGTCCTGAGTTGTGATAAACTACGAGCTTCAGCGATGAGTTTGACACAATATTTCATGAGGGACAGATAATCCGTAGTTCAGAGCACCGAGTTGGTTATTCTTTCTCTTACCCAAGATCATTTTATGCGTAAAAACAGACTAACAAAAGAGTAACATTAAAAAACTACGCTCGGCCGGCAAAGTTCAAATTGTACTCATAAGGCATTCATAGTGTTGCTCACTACTTCAAGATGGGTGGTTATAAGTAGTTCGCAACTTATGCTCTAGTTTGAAATAGTTCATAATTTTGATGTCACATTCTTTCACAAAAATCTTTATATTGACCACGGACATCCAGAAAGAAAGAGTAGGACTTCGCTAGCTTTCGTTACGTTTGACAAGACTAGTGAGGAATGTTATGACGTCACTGTTTGACGTCATGGTTAATGACAGCAAAGAGCAATGACGTAACGACAGTTCGGCTGCGACTCTCCCACACAGCGCCGCCATGAATATTAAAAGTTGTATTTACGTCACAGATAACATCAGAAGGTCTTGATTTCCCATTAGAAATGTTGTAGTAATGTGTGATTTTCGCAATTTAGGTATAAGATTTTCATCTTTATCTCTCAACTGAAATAGAAGATCCAAGCGAAGCATGAATGGGTGGAAAAGAATTCCGTCAGCCAATCAATTTCCCAAGACCATTATGCAAACTTTATTACCCAGCATATCCTTGCCCGCTTGGGTAAGAATAGATCTTATTGGGTAATCAAGCTTGAAACTGTTGACAAACTTAGTTGACCGATCCTCTTGTAACAGCCGCGGCTGCAGTGTCTGGAATACACATCTAAGAAACATGTTGAAAGATCAGTTTTAGTAAGAAGTTAGTTATAAGGATGTGACCCCTGCGACCCTTTTTTAGGGACCACAGGGTCACCAAAGCTATCAATTATAATCCTCACTAGTCAAGGAATATGTACACCGCTTTCTAGTAATGCTTCTGAAGAAAAAGATGGAAATAAGTTGTAAGGGCTTTAACTAGTGTCCCATGTGGCCCTTATTAGGGACCACAGGTTCACCAAAGCGATAAAATGTAATCCTAAAAAGTCAGGGATATGTACAGATGAAAATAGGCTTTAAGGGCTTTAATTCTTACTCGTGGCCCCTGCAGCCCTTATCAGAATCGGTAACAAATAATTTTCTTATTGACAAGATGTCTGAAATATGAATAAACATACTGTGACAACTTCACAACACTTTTGGACATGCCCCCAACACAGCAAGTTGTCTCTTTTTGACACCGTTTGATCACAGGCCCTCGGGTAATTAAAAGTCCCTTATCGATCCCGCGCTAAAAAAGAAGGAAAGACAATAATCTAAACATATTGTTATACATTAGATATATCTACATGAGTTGAAGAAAGCTTTAACGATTCAGATGTCTTTTAAAGATCATTTCTGAAAGAAGCTGCAACAAAAGAAAAGGAGTGCGTTGTGATTATATAATTGTGGCGTAGTCAATCTAATGGCGTCTTAGCATGTGTTATCCTCTTGATAATGTAAGGCAACGCAAGGATATGTGGAAACAGTATCTTTATGACAACTCTTACATGTTAACGGAGACAGAGATTGTCTTCAAAGACAGGATACAAAGTTTGTTTTAAGGAAGAGCTTAATGTATGCCAAATTACTTTTCCTTTAATGTGTCGTTTTGACACAATTTATTGTATCTGTGTCATTGTCCTTGAAAAATGCTTAAAACTTTCAATTTACAGTTTATGTTCGCTTGATTCACAATAAATTCATTAAGATTTTTTCTGACATAAATCTGTTTTCCCTTATATTAATCTCAATAAAAAATTGTGTCAAGTGCTTTCGGTTAACAAATACTTAACCTGTTAGAAATTAAACCATTGATTGTTGTCAGAAGTCATGCTGACTTTTCTTTAAAAAGTTAATTAGCCTTTCTCTTTTTCATGTTTGTTTATTAATCCTTTGATATGCAATCTTGTTATTGGAGAACATGAATAATCTCACTCAGTAGGTGAAATGTCTGTTAAACTTAAAATAACGGGAGAGCTCAATACTGGTATGTTCCTATGGTCATAGCAATTGCAAAGAAGCAATGCAATTATCAGAAAAGACAACTTTTCGTAATCAAATTCAGAATTCAAACACTTCCATTTAATAGAAGTTCATTCTCGTGCGTGAATATTACATTTATCATAAAAAAACGATTTTGAAAAGCTTTAAGAATTTGGTTCAAATATTCATTTGATTTAAGATGACAAAATACCCTTTACAACATTATTAATCACTATAAACTGTTTTATAATGTTGAAATCTGACAACGGGAATACTTACACTCACGGGCAAAAGAAAGTATAGGTTCATCATCATCAACTTTATACAAGTATTTAGGCCCCTGGGCCCAAATACAGGTACATGTAAACAAATATTTCATATACAAATATATAAGTAATAATACGCAGAACTTACGAAAAGTAGATAATATGAAAATAATAATTAATCACAAGAAATTTCATTTAACCTTTTACATCGTTTTTCATAGGCATAATAAACAAAGTGGCTTAATTTTTCAACATGAAGTTATCGTTGGTAGTAAGAATTTGTTTAAATGCATACATGTTTGCATTTCTAATATTTGGTAGATATATTTTTCTGAAGTCATTATAATATGGACACACAGAAATGAAATGAAATTCGTCTTCTATTCCTTCCTTACAAATTGGACAAATTCTAGACAACCTATCAATTTTCTGTCATCTACCCTCATTAACCTTTAAACGTAACAGCCCCGATCGTAATTTAACAATGCTTTTACGAAATTTAAAATCCACTGTTTCAAATAAATATTTCTCCGGTGTAAGTAGACTTTTAATTTCTCTATATGTATCATATCTGGTACTGTTATTTAGTGAAGAGTTCCAATTTTGAAAAAACATATCTTTTGCCCGTATTTTACAAATATTGATAAATTGTACCCTGTCTCCTATAGGTAAACTTCCAATGCTCACAACATAAAAACAAAAGATAATATTTCAATGCCGCGAAGATGATTTTATAGCACAATCAAATGACAATAATCCACACAAACAGATATCATTTGATCACGACAGTTATTTCTGCAATCTCATTTAAATACGCAGGGGGTCAAATTTCATTGATTTCAAGTGTCTCAATTATCAACAGTGAGACCACAAACATTCTCTGTTGTTGTCAATAACATGTGTGACCTCCTGTCACTACAATACAGGCACGAAGTCTCCTCATCGACGTTGTAAAACCTCAGATGACGGGGTCAGGTAAACGTTGCTACTCTTTTCTAAGGGCGAAATGCTCACCCTGGCGCCTGTAAACCCTCTGTCTGCCATCGTTGTGACACAGACAGAAGCGACTTTCGTCCGTGGATAAGATTCGTCTCCAGTTCCGTGCTTGCCATCTGAAAACACATCGCACCCATTGAAGTCGACGGCTCTTATGTTAAGGGGTCAAGGCTACGCCCTGGAAGGGGCGATAAGCCTGAATCCCTGCTACATATAATCTCCTGGACACTGTACGTTAACTAGCACGATGACCAAGAGTCGTTGACGCTTTTTCTGTTGCTGTTACAAATCTGTTTCTCAGATCAATGGTCCGGATGTACATGTAGTGATCTTCTTGATGTGTTGTAACACGTGGTCTTCCACTTCAAGGTCTGTCCTGGGTCCGACCAGTCTGTCCTTTACGTTGCATAAGCCTGGACACTGGCAGTGGCGTGCAATGGAACGTTCAAGCAATATTGCCGTTTGTTGCTCCCAGTACAGCCATTTCAATAGCTCCTTCTCATTGTTCCTGAGTCTACCTTGCCATTCTTTTGTGTTTTTTCAGCTGCTTTGATATGACAGTATCAAGTAAATCGATTGATACATATTTTATGCACTTAATTTTCATGCAATTGGTTCTAAACAGAATTAACGATTTTTCTGGTTTCTACAAAATATAGCAACACAAGTTGCGTTTTGGCGATGTTTATTATGTGTTTTAAGGTATGCCGTTATGTTAAGTATAACTTACGTTTGGTATGATCAAAATTTTTAAATTGATATCAATTTGAAGGACCTATACTTTCTTTTGCCCGTGAGTGTATGCCCTGGCAATGAAATCCAATTATCAAAAATGTATTCCCAATGTGACACTTAATTTGATAAACCTGTCAAATTCAATTTGGAAAACAACATTAAGCAGATTAACTGATAAGATCAATGTGAACTTTGTACCTTATTGCTAAACGTTTTACAGAAATGTCAAAAGTGCGGAATTTTATTAGCAGAACAGATTGCGTGACTTAAAAAGGATTATTACAGAATTGTTCTGGCAATAAATGGGTAATCATAAATTAAAGACAAACTATCTTGGTCATACATTTATTTTAGTTCGTAAACAAATATTATTTGATACAAAACGAAGTTCTTTTACAAAAATGTGGTGTATGTACATGTTTTGTACTTGTGTTTAGCAAAATCTCTTTATTGACAATGGAATGATAATCATGTAGTATTGTTGATAACTCGGATTTTAATTCGCAGAAATAATGACACAAGATTGAGATACAATGTAGAGATATTGTGTAATACAATGCTTATATATCTATTGCTTTGAACTAATTTTCGATTTCATATTTTCATATCTTTAAAATACGTCAAAATGACATGTTTGTAAGGTGTAAACATGATACCATAATAAAATCTACATCAATCAAATGAAATTGTTTAACCAATAAAAAGAGATACAAATTTTAAGATATGTGAAATGAGTACACAGACGAGATGTAAAATTATCAAAAAGTAATTATACAATCAAAACGTATTCGGAATGTATTGATAAACCAAGTGCGATGAAGTCTCTTTATCATACCAATTTGTCAATCTTAAAATTGAAACGTATTCAAGAATATATAGTTAACCTTATTTCCAACGTAATACATTTACTTAGGACGCTATTGTAATATAGAGGATTCGAGTGAAACGTCAATCTGGTTTTTGCCTATAGAACGTTTTCCCGTTTGAATATAAATCAAGGTTTGGTTGTTTTGATGAAAATAGTCTTTGTTAAAGTCACAGTTATTGCTTTCGTATCATTTTCAAATGCTAGCTGTGACTCCCTTTAACAATAGACACGCAGGCTTAAAGGCACTGATAAAGACAATTGATCTCCTGAATTTTGGTGGTTGAATAATGATACATTACAGTCAATTTTATTGACTTTATCACAATAAGTATAAGCATGGAAACCAAAGCCAAACAATTGTAGGTTTTTGAAAAGAATAACCAAAACGTCAAGTCACGAAATTATGTGAGGAATCAGTTTGAGTCATGTCAATGAACGTAAAGGCACTGTGTGCCAGATAATAAGGTTGATCGAAAACAATTTGTCTCTGGAAACTTTGTTAATCATAAAACCGTTTTCCATAGGACACTTCTCTTGTATGGGTAAAGTCTGATTTTCTAGGGGATAAAATGACATCAGATACTTTCAAATCATTGATCAATGATATCACGTAAACTTCACAGTATTGAAAGTATAATTTCTATGGTGTAATGTAGTTTAAAACGGTGTTATCCTTGATGATTAAAACCAACATTCCTCTTCAATTATTTCAATAATATCAAGGTAAAGATAGCTCCTGATTTTCTTTTTTTTTGAAATATATTTAATTTAAGTTAATTGTTTTGGCAATAAAGGGGTAATCATCAATTTAAGACAAACTTAAGTCCATAAACAAATATTGTTTGATACAAAACGAAGTTCTTTTACAAAAATTTTGTGTATGTACTTGTGTTGAGCAAAATCACTTTATTGACAATGGAATGATATTCATGTAGTATTGTAATAACTCGGATTTTAATTCGCACAAATAATGACACTTAGAGTGAAAACATTGAGACACAATGTAGAGATATTGTGTAATACAATGCTTATACATCTAATGCTTTGAACTAAATTTCGATTTCATATTTTCATATCTTTAAAATATGTCAAAATGACATTTATACATGTAAGGTGTAAACATGGTACCAAAAATAAGTCTACATCAATTGAATGAAATTGTTTAACCTGTAAAAAGAGATGAAACGTTTTAAGATATGTGAAATGAGTACACAGATGAGATGTAAAATTATCAAAAAGTAAATTTATAATCAAAACGTATTTGGAATGTATTGATAAACCAAATGCTCTGATGTCACTTTATCATACCAATTTGTCGATCTTAAAATTGAAACGTATTTAAGAATATATAGTTAACCTTATTTAAACATAATAAATTTACTTCGGACGCCATTGTAATATGGAGGATTTGAGTAAAACGTTAATCTTGTTTTTCCCTATACAACGTTTTCCCATTTGAATGTAAATGTGGGTTTGGCTGTTTTGATGAAAATAGTCTTTGTTAAAGTCACAATTATTGCTTTCGTACCATTTAAAAAAATGCTAGCTGTGACTCCCTTTAACAATAGACACGCAGGCTTAAAGGCACTGATAAAGACAATTGATCTCTTGAATTTTGGTGGTTGAATAATGAGACATTACAGTCAATTTTATTGATTTTATCACCATAATTATAAGCATGGAAATCAAACCCGAACAATTGTAGGTTTTTGAAAGAAAAACCAAAACGTCAAGTCACGAACTTATGTCAGGAATCAGTTTGAGTCATGTAATTGAACTTAAAGGCACTGTGTGCCAGATAATAAGTTGATCGAAAACAATTTGTCTCTGGAAACTTTGTTAATCATAAAATCGTTTTCCATAGGACCCTTCTCTTGTACAGTCTGATTTTCTAGGGGATAAAATTACAACAGATGCTTTCAAATCATCGATCAAGGATATCACATTAACTGCAGAGTATTGAAAGTATAACGCTATGGTGTAATGTAGTTAAAAACGGTGTTATTCTGGTTGATTAACATTCCTCTTCAATTATTTCAATAATATCAAGGTAAGAATAGCTTCTGATTTTAATTTTTTTAAATACATTTAATTTAAATTAATTCCCTTTGACACTTAAAGAGCCACTCCGTGATATTAATCACATTGTTTATTGCTTTGCTACGAACGTAAATTGGCTGATTCATGATATGAATTCAAACTATTTCACATTTTCGAACCCCAAAAGACAATTTTATTACGGATACTTGTTTTCAATTAAAGTTTAAAACCTATCAAACGTCATCAACTCGCAAGAGACATTCTAACTGCTTTAGATAAGATTCAAAAGCTACGTTTGACATATTCACAACCTCTTTGTCTGGTTTCAATCTCTATCTATATCACAACTTCAAACATCCTGTTGTCACTATTGGACATTGATTAGCTTTGAAATGATACTTTTCTGCAAATTTGATACTTCTCGATCAAATGAAACTCTTACTAAACTTTGTTATTTATGGCCCCTGACAGCTCAGGGGGAGTGGCTCTTTAACTAAGTTTCTCTATAAGCAAACAAAATCGTAAATGCCGAAAATATCTCAGAGAAAGAGTTAATCTTTTATAATTTCATTATAACAAACCCAATAGTTTGAACCAGGAAGCCCGACATATTTAGTGTTTAAGACCACACATAGTCTGAAATTGTGTTTTAATGTAATAACATTGCCCCATAAACTGTTTTATATGATCATATTCTGACATCATGAGCACTTACGTGGTCTAATGAAATCTAGTTTTCAAATAATATCCCTTCTTGTGACATTTGCTTTTAAAAAATTCGATAAAGTTGTCATATCCAATTTTTGATATCACATTAAATCAGTTCCAAAGGAAAGATTTATGTAAACATTATTTGCGTAATGAATCACATTCATATACCAGTGTGCACTGATGTCATGACCTCATTATAACAACAATATATATCATTATCATTTATACCTTTTCCACTTGATTTTGAAAACTGTATGCATAACATTGAGACAATAGATAAAACATTGATCAAGCTTTCGAAAATCTGACAGAAGATTCAGATTTAGTATGCAGTACATGGCAACAGCAAAAATAACTATGTGCATGAGGTACTTTTAAAAATATAAAATGTTATCATCATATAAATGTTATCATTGTAAAATCAGATTCTTCAGATCTTCAATACTATATAGCAAATATCTTAACATATGCATACCTGATGAAAATATCATTCCACGTTAGCATAACTATGTTAAATCGTATGCCTGTAACCAAATCTTTCTTCAAGAATCAACATCTTCATCATCTAAAGGTCATCACTAGTGTAAACATTTTTGCGTAATATAAATACTAATATCATTGTTAAAACATGGCAGCACGAGATAGCTATCGTAATTTTCCAATTTATATTGGTGTCAGAGACAAGATGAAAAGATAAATTATGTAAGTGTATGTCAGTCATCTTTCATTTTCATAACACCACGAAGAAGTACATGAAATATAGAACAGAGGCTTACATTTTCAAATAATCACAAGGCAGACATTTTAATATTAAGAACAATTCCATGTGTAGCATACTTGTTGTAATTTTGATTGACACAATTGATTGTCCTTTTGTTAATAATGAATGAGGGGGGATGACTGTTAAAGGTATCGTCTTCACAATAATGGAATAAAAGAAATCCATACATTGTAACAAAGTCCAAGGAAATCAAGAGGTCAGTAAAGAGGTTATCCAAATCAAACAGATCTGAATCACTATATACTAAAAAACAAGAACAGGAATATATCTACAAAAAAACAAATAAAACAATTATTAAATGTTGTATTGCAGTGGTATTTACAAAAGAGCTGAACATTAATCGTTAAGCACTGAGTTGATATATCAATGTTATTGAGAATAAAATTTCAACTCACTCAATATTGTATAGGTGAAAGCTAACAGTTAACCTATTATTTCTATAGAATAAATATCAATCTGAGATATGACATGTCTATGTTTTAATGGTATAAGTGAAAAACATTCGCACTTGAAATGTTAGCGTTAGAATGTTTATACATGTACGAGTATTCAGGTATTGCACTCATGATAAAGTTAGCCATAGACTATTTTCAATAAACTTTTGCGTCTAAACGCATTCATTTACAATAACTAATCGCTGTGATGCTCACCATGAAATAGAGTCTCAGGGTGATTTGTTGGCGATCCAGACCAGATCATTGCTTCAATTATTAGAATAGCAAACAAATTGAGTGTCTTCGATTATGTGACAGCTTTTTCCCATGCATGGTTACTCCACTAGAAAAAATAAACAAATATCCTGTTCACATAATGAAAGTGAGTGAAATGTTCAAATGTAATATTACGCAATTTTGTTTCAGTTTTTACGAACTATTTTTATTGAAAAACTGTATTTGTTCATAAAAACTTAATTAAGTATTTCCAAATTGTGCAAATGGGTCTTCCACTGAGGGCAACATCACAGAATTGCGAACTACGACTTAGTTTTAGGAGTTCAGTGACAAGTTAAATTAGAAGGTAATTAAAATGAAAACATTGCACTACATATTAATATTATTTTGCATTCAGATGATCGGTAGTTTAAAAATAATATTCGCAACAAAGACACTAGTAATCATTTATCATGAGCAAAGAACGGGCGAATAAGAAAAAAAATATCAATAAAGTATGCATAAAGAAAATTTTACAATATATAATCAGGACTGGAAGTTAGTGCTTTTAGAATGTTTCAATAATTGATTGAAAGAATCACTTTTAACATGAAAACAGTACATTTTTGGACTAATTTGCCTAACTATTCATGTTGACATTCTAAAAAACTGTAATCAAATTATTAATGTAAAATCAGATGACAAACTTTAGATTTAAGAATTATGAAATGAAAAACATCCTTAATCAAGTGAAGTTTAAACATTTTATCAATTCAAATAGGTGACACTAGATAATTAAGGCTTGTTAATATCTTGTTGTCATGGCGACTGTCGAATGAAGGACTGTGTGCGGATGACATAACCAATTACAACTAGACACTGTTAAATCTCACCTGCATCTTCCATAAAAGGAACATCCCACAACCTATGATAAATTACGGTTAATATCATAGTTAAAGTGATAATTGATAATTTATGCATAATGATAATTTATTGCCAGTGTCACTGAAAGGCTTGGTAACGCGCCATACCTTGTGTGACATATCCAGTAAGTAAAGACAACAGTCTCTTCCAGTTCTAACCTTTATGTTTAGCTCAGGCAAAACAGCTCCATGGAAACTTGACAAAATATAAATCATAAATCATGTTAAGTTCATTTCCAATTCGTATGTGCAGATGTATGTAAGAACGAATTTGTGTTCTCTTCCGACTTCCATATTCCTGGCCTTGTATGCAGCATGATGCTATAGGTGGGGGATATATGAAGTCGGTTAAATTTCAAAAGTTAAGAAACTTTTAGAAAGTTTAGGACATCAAATCCAGGGTACAAATAACTTATATATTTCATCGAAATATTTAAGCTCAGTTGATACGGAGATTTAATTCAAACTCTTACACTAAGCTAAAGGAAAAATATAAATTAAACCAGTCATACATGTTTTTACCCCAAATGAGTATATCATGTTACAACTTTTTAATTTAAGTCTTTAAACACTGATAGTTTTTTCTTATATTTGGGGTAAATGGGTAATTCAGTATCAAAGAAAGCAACTAAATCTTTTTGTAATTGTAGGGAGATAATTATTATATTTGGGGTAAATGGGTAATTAAGTATCAAACAAAAGCAACTAAAACTTTTTGTAATTGTAGGGAGATAATTTGAATTTGATGGAAAGTCAAATCTATTCGCATTTGTAACCTAAAAACAATTACTATTTCTAAAAAATTCTATAAAAATTTAATATCACTACTGCAAATGGAAAACGATGTTGCAACCCCAAATACAATGCAAATATATCATTATTCTTATAAAAGCAACCAATTGTGGATTATATTTAAAGAAATATATAATCTGATAGATATAAAAATTGACCGGAGTTACAAAATTAGGTTTAATTCTTCATGTAAATGGCTAATGGTATTACTAAAGATTTTGATAAATATAGCTTCTTTTGCAATAAATCTCGTCAGTAGATCGCTTCTACCATCGCGAGAGCTTCAACTTTATATATATATATATATATATATATATATATATAGAAATATCACAAATAATGTTCAAACTCTATGGTAGTACATATTAAAAAGAAGAAGATGAAGTTGAATTAAGTTTGGCAAACGTTTTCAGCAGGTACATCCTGTACCTGCTTCATCAGGCCGTTTAATGCAGTAACTGACACACAGTACATAGTATTATGACGTCACACAGGAACCTATGACGTCACAATAAACTTGACAACAATTGATCATAATGTAAACAATATCATGTTTTGTTAACTAGTTCCAGGTTTGACTCAGTTGATGTTATTCCCAAAGTCTCAAAATGTGGAGATTAAAGATGTCACACTTGTGAAAATATTATTGAAGGGTGCTCAATTGACATTAAACCAAATGAAACATTTGTTGTGAAGCAAAACATGAATTGTGATACTAAAAATGTTATTTATGTAATCACATGTTCTGGATGTAATGAGAAGTATATCGGGAAAACGGAACAAAAATTAAAGAGAAGAATGAATCTCCATCGATCTCACAAGTTCAAAGTTTTCCCGATATATAAACTCAAATATCATAATGACAATGATTTACTTTTGAAGGAATCATATTTTATTCATAAATATGCGCCAAAATTTAATGGCAAAACATGATATTGTTTACATTATGATCAATTGTTGTCAAGTTTATTGTGACGTCATAGGTTCCTGTGTGACGTCATAATACTATGTACTGTGTGTCAGCTACTGCATTAAACGGCCTGATGGAGCAGGTACAGGATGTACCTGCTGAAAACGTTTGCCAAACTTAATTCAACTTCATCTTCTTCTTTTTAATATATATATTGTGACATCATAACGTCATAACTGTATTTTGTCAGACTCCCTGATGATACCATTGAAACATGTTGGAGTTTTGATTGGCTTCGTGTCATTTTTTATCTTTTCATTATGTAAAACTGTATACCAGTAAACTTTTCCAATTTTATCTATATATATATATATATATATATATATCTGCATTATTGATAAGAAGTCAAGTATTATCGTTACGTAAATTATTGAAACATATCAACAGCTTTTGATATAAAACAGTCCGCATTTAGGGGAAACGATAGAATTATATGTGATGCATTGTACAACTCATCATATCCATCGCTTATATGTTCAATGTCATGGGAAATATATGTTGAAATTGCAAATATCCATGTGAGAAAGAAACAATCTAACCTTACGTTGTTATTATATTTCCTGTTGTAAATGCCTTCATAACATTGCCTTTAGTCCAAGCATTCATTGACACAACTGATTCAAATGCATTTATCACATGTTAGCTATAACAAGAGCTAAATGTGGGTTTATTTGCTATAATGATTTATCCATTACTGAGTCAAATACATTATAGCAAGTTATACAGCAGTTGTTGAAAAATTTACAACATTGCTATCTCTGTAGTGAACATCAATAAAAGGTTCCCCTTTACAATAAGAAATACTATTATTATTCCTGATGAATTCATTGAGCAGAAAAAAGGAATTTACCATAGGTTAGCTTAGATATTTTCTATCACAATTTTTCAAAAACTTGCACTGGAGAGTTTAATCCTTGTGACCTTTTTATTTTATATTTAGCACAAGGTCGTAAATCAGATCCATTTTATTATTAAATTTAATTCATGTGATTTTTAATCCATTAATGTTTCTCAACTATTGAGATATTGGTATCTGACAATGGCAAGATTCGTATAATCAACGTATTTAAACTGTGCAAATGATTGACATTTTAAACATATAAATCGAATATCTATACCTTTACCAGAATTTACGGTTTAATTTCAACATGAAAGCTTCAAATTCAAAGAGAATGGATTTTCGTGTAGTCACTTAGGCATTTCAAAGCAATTTACTCATCAGAACTTGGACCATTAATAAGGTTCGCATAATAACCGCCTGTGTTTTGAAGTTTAATGTGATCTCAGCCTTAACAATGTTGTAGATTTATAGGACTAGCAAACTTTGCAAGTGATGTTTGATGAAAGACACATGCAATATGGTTGCTGAAACTTCTTTAAACGTCCATGTCCTCATAATTGCCTCTACAAAAGCTTCATTTTATATGAAAATTGTCTTATTGTGTCCTTGAATATTTGCATGTGTTGTTAACTTCCTCGTCTGAAAATGTAATTTCTAAAATAGTTTTACAGCAATTAACAAGCACACGTATTTAAGCATATCATCTTGAAAATAATAGTATTAAATTGCAACCATGCAATTTGCATGTTTCCATGTCGCATTGATTCTTATTTGACAATGTGACATAAAAGACCTGTTTAATCTATTCTAGTATGTCTGCGTCACAAGTGTTCTATCTTATGGAATTTATAAATTCAATTATTGTCCTACTCTTGGAAAATATAAGAAAGAAGTAATATTGGATTAAAAAGGCCAGGTGTGGAAGGCGAAGGCGGACGTAGGAACTAGCGAGGGGGAGGCCTGCTCTCCGTTGGACCCTGAACAGACGAGACAGGTAGCGGCGATGGTATGCTATTTTGACCACCCGAAGGTTGAAAGTAGCTTCTATTGGAAAATAGACAGCCTAGCAGCAGCAGCGATGAGCGAGGGATGGTCCTGAGTCCGCCCGAAACTTCCCACCTGACTTGATTTTATTACAATATTTACACACGAAATTTAGAGACAAAGGCTGTGGATAACAAATTGTTTAAATTAAGAAGGGCGAGAACTGAAAAGCAACGGAAAGATAAGCTGAAAAGAAATTTTGAAGTTGGGAATGAAATGAGTGTAATGTAAAACATTGTGTGAAAAAGTTTGCGTGGGCGAGAAAATGAAAACATTGTACAACAGAAGGGTTTGTTGGGGGTAAGATGCAAGGAGGTGTGTGTAATACATTGTGTGAAAGAAGTGCTTGTGGGCGGCTAAAGATGAAAAGCGGTGAATTACAATGTTAAGAGGGCGGGTGGGCGGGTAAACTTATTTTAAGAGAAACTTGCAGAGTGAATGAGCGTTATGCAAAATGGCGGAGGAATGAAAGAATGTGACGTCATATTATGACGTATCATATTATGTGATGACGTATGTGGGGGAAGTGACGAGTGCACAAGTTTGTGGTGTTTGTAAACAGGAGCACGTGTTTTGTAAATAGGTATTATGTTTGAGGTAAAGAGAAGGGAATTGAATGTTAATTGAAGTTGAATAATTGTGAAATGTGATAAATAAGGGTGCGTACAATAACGACATTTAGCTAGATAATGCTAAATGGAATTATTGTCCGACCCTTGGAAAATATAAGAAAGAAGTAATATTGGATTAAAAAGGCCAGGTGTGGAAGGCGAAGGCGGACGTAGGAACAAGCGAGGGGGAAGCCTGCTCTCCGTTGGACCCTGAACAGACGAGACAGGTAGCGGCGATGGTATGCTATTTTGACCACCCGAAGGTTGGAAGTAGCTTCTATTGGAAAATAGACAGCCTAGCAGCAGCAGCGATGAGCGAGGGATGGTCCTGCGTCCGCCCGAAACTTGCCACCGAGCACTAAAAGTGCTGCGCCATCCACACCGAACCAAAGTAGAATAAATATGAGTTTGTAAAATAATGAAAATTGAGGGACAAAGGAAGGGAAACCAGAAATTAATAAAGGAGAACACAGCGACGAATATCACTTATAAAAATGTCTGTTGCCACGGGAGTTGACGTAGTGGTCCGCTGTTGGGAGGATGAGGTCGTGGCGAACCACTTGCCCATTGATTCCAGCCATCAGGTTGCTGACCCTCCTATTTAATTATTTTCTGGCAAGTTCAATAGATTTTATATCTCTTGGGTACCGCCACGTACAACGTGGCAGCATGAAGGACCACAGGAGTCTGGTGCGGGGGAGCCTGAGCCGGGTGTAGAGGATATCCTCATTGATCTGGGCGAACAACTCTCGGCCGGTGATGACGCCGAGATCGTTTGAGCCCAGGTGCAGTAAAATCAACTTCGGGTGACTGGCTGAGGTCGCGATCAGGTCCTCTATCGCTGGCCTATAGTGGCGCCATGTCCAGCCCCCTCTGACGTGCCACTGCACCGGGCCCACACTGCCAAGGGTGTCCGCCAGCTCAGGTTTAGCCCGGGCCAGGTAGTTCTCCCCCACTACCCAGACACCTAGAACGGTAAAACATTTTTTGAATAAATGATGTTAAGAACTTACATCCTTATATATTGTAGGTAACAGTCGGATGACCATCGGCCAAATCGCCGAATTGTCTCTGCCTCCACACCGTTCATAGCTGCTGTAGTTGCCGCCCCGATTCTAAATGAATGAGAGGTGAATTTAATATGACCTATATTGAGATGATTAATGGCTTTCTGTAGGACTGCCTGAAATTGAAATCTTGTTAGTTGTTTGCCATCAAAGTGAAGGAAAGATATGGGGAAACAGCCGGGCAAGAAGATAAGTAGGTTAGCATATTAGCGACCGGACATATTGGGGAATGAGGAATAGCCTTAATTTGAATAGAAATACCTTTACCTGTTTGATAAGTCTTAGAGTATTGGAGCGTGACATGCATGGCCGCCGCATTACCTGTATTCTTTACATCATAAATTGTGAGGCACCTACTCGATGTGTCAGAAAGGGAGGCAGGTACCAGCTCGCTTATCCTGAAGAAACCAAAGAACGCCAGAGTATATGCTGCATTGAAAAGATTACATTCATATGCAGAAGAACATACAATATGAAGGACATTTGAAATTGACGACAGAATTTCTGCTGTGATTGGTCTTCGAGTGTCCTTGGTTCTATTTGCTTTGCTGAAACCTGTGAGCGTCTTCCGCACAAGAAAATGTTGCGTTGTATCTTGCATGTCATGCAACTTATGCCAGGTTCCCAGCGCAGCGATGTAAGCATGGGCCGTTCGTGCCGATTTTGCCTGCAAAGACAATGCTGACAAATAATACATGACATGATCAAGAAGAGCCGGCCATGCCAGTGTGAGAGAATGAGACTCTCTAAACTCGTTGAAAGACTGTAACGCTGTGTGATATGTCCTCCATGTGTTTATCGCTAGTGACAAGCCAAGGAGACGGTCCGTCTCCAGTCTTAGATGTCCCAGATGTCCGGGGGCAGTGGTGTCGCTGTTGCATCTGCTCGTGGCGCTGCTTTCCGGAAACGGTCCCACTGAAACCTCGAAATAGCATCAGCTATAACATTATCATGAGTAGAAATGTACCTTGAGTGAAAAAGAATATTATGATTGAGACATGATTTTACTAGGAATCGCACAAGCGACATGACTTTTGTATTCTTTGATATTTGTCGGTTGATAATGGAGACGACAGCTTGATTGTCACACACAAACATGACCTTGTTGTTCATAAACTTATAGGTTAGGAAAAATTCCAGGAATGTCATGTCTTTCAAGTAGCCCGCTTTCGCCCACTCGTTCGGCCATGCACCATACGCCCAACTCCCTTGGAAGTATACCCCAAAACCGCCCGAACCGGCAGCGTCTGTGAAAAGCTCTAGTTTGGTTGATGTTATCCACTCGAAATTCTGAAACACAGATGTACCATTATGATTAAGGAGAAATGTTTGCCAGACTTTAAGGTCTTGTTTAATTCCATTGGTGATTCTGACTCGATGATACGGTTTTACCTTACCCTTGGTTGCATCATACAAGCGTCTACAGAAGGCTCTACCCGCTGGGATAGCCCGTGTGATGAACTGAAGTCTACCAACCAATGATTGTATTTCCACCACACGGATTTTTCGTCTACTGGACGTGAAGATTGCTTCTATCTGCCTGGTGACCTCAGATATTTTCTCGGCCGGTATTGTCACCTCCATAGCTACTGTGTCAATCGTCAAGCCCAAAAACGTGATGGTAGTGGAGGGACCGACAGTCTTTTCATTTGCAATCGGTACACCAAAATGCTGAAACATGTCAATAGAAAGTTGAAGTAATTCCGAACATGTGTTTGAAAAGGGGTAGCCCCCCAACAAGAAATCATCAAGGTAATGAATTATGAAACGGGAGGTAGATTTGTTTATAATACACCATTGAAGAAATGTGCTAAATTTTTCAAACAATGCACAGGAAATTGAACAAACGAACGGTAAACATTTATCAAAGTAATATTTACCTTGAAAACACATTCCCAACAAATGGAAGTCCTGGGGGCGAACAGGAATCAACCTAAACGCAGATTTGATGTCAAATTTGGCTAACTCCGCGCCTTTACCAAGTCTCGGGACCATGTTGACTGCTTCGTCAAATTTTTTGTACGTAACAGACGAATGTTCCTGCGGAATGAAATCGTTAATAGACGTACCTTCTGGATGGGATAAGTGATGAATCAACCTGTTGTGATCATCTTTGGGCACCGATTCGCTGTTAACTTTTTTGTCTACCAAACCTATCGGTGAAACAATCAAATCCTGAAAAGGTGGCGATTTGTATGGTCCACTTATTCTCCCCAGTTTGATTTCCTTACTGAGTTTTACAGCTGTAACGTTCGGATGTTGATAGGCTGACCTGGGATTGTGTGCAAACCTTGGTCCCGTCGGCCCCGTGTACTGCAGATTGAAACCCTCAGAAAACCCCTGAAACAACAACTGTGCATCCAACGTATTTACAGTCGCATAGAGAGATAGCCAAGGGGAGACATTAGAAAAGTTTATTGGTACCTGAGCCAATTGTTTTACCTGTACCGGGGCCGGTTGCAGTTGAACTTGTACTCCTTGAGTGGAGATGTTGGGTCGTTCCTGGTGCTTGACGGGGACGAAAAAGCGATGACTGACAGGAACGGGCTCCATGATTGAAACTTTGACACTTTGAACACCTGTGTGGAAACTTACATACGGTCTGCGGTCTGCGTGCTTGCTAACATATATTCCCATGAAGATATGGAACGCAGTTGTCAACGCGCTGATGGTCAGTGGACGTGAAGCATGGTTTTCATATGGTTTGAACAAAACCTGCCCAGTACTGTCTGAAACAAGCCTAAGCGGAACATGGTCATCGAGTGGTTGATTATCATGTGGGAGCAAATTACGAAAATCAACGTACTCACCATTGAAAATCTTTTGACGAACAGGTTCCTTCACGTGTGAACCTATTGCTTCAAAGGAATATGCAAGTGGTACCTGACTTGGCTGCGCTTGAAAAGAAGCCATATTTGAGTGTGAAGAAGTGGGTGTGGGAGGTGGAAAATAAGCTTGAGATGTGAGCTGAGATAACCAGGCTAGTGCGCGGTGCATGTCACTATCCGGCTGAATCACAGACTGAGATTGATTAAGGTTTACATTTGGATTTATGATCAAACCGGGGTCAATTGTAATGATACCATTTTCTGAGACATTACCTGAATTCTCTTGTTGTTGTTGTTGACATTGTCGAGGATGTGTTGATTGTAGTATTCGTTCTTTTTGCCGAAGGCTTGGTCCTTACAAGTTTGTGATTCAAAGTCGCTTTCCTCTTTGGAGGCATTTTTAACACTTGAAATTACTAAAGCAATGAATTATAAACTTATTTTAAGAGAAACTTGCAGAGTGAATGAGCGTTATGCAAAATGGCGGAGGAATGAAAGAATGTGACGTCATATTATGACGTATGTGATGACGTATGTGGGGGAAGTGACGAGTGCACAAGTTTGTGGTGTTTGTAAACAGGAACACGTGTTTTGTAAGTAGGTATTATGTTTGAGGTAAAGAGAAGGGAATTGAATGTTAATGGAAGTTGAATAATTGTGAAATGTGATAAATAAGAGTGCGTACAATAACGACATTTAGCTAGATAATGCTAAATGGAAATATCGAAAGGAGTATTGCTATGCGTTGCCTCTAGAAGAGGTTCTGTGTGTACCTGCGTATCTTGAGTTTGTTCACTTGCTAGTGTATCTTAGTATAAATATGATGAAGTTTGTGTTCGTTTGGACGTCATTAAAACATGCAAGAAGCACCGACAAAGTATCATCAATGGCTTATGTATAAAAAATTGGTCAAATAATATTTTGGGATTGTCTGATCATTGGGGAAGAATTTCGAAATTTGGCATTGTTAAATAGACAGTTGGGGTCATATTCATTAAATTCCAATTTTCTTAAATTTCGATTGCAATATTCTACAAAGGCTCTTTGAGAAAAGTGGAAAGTAAAAACTATGACTTTGTCATAAAACTGTTTATCAATTATAAGGGATTTTGTGGAGAAAACAAAAGATGTGTTTTTGAAATTGTGACCCATGGCCACTTCAATAACCAACCAAGATAATTATGTTATAGGGTTAGGTGTGTCATACAAATAATGATAACATAAAATGAATCTTAAAGGGGCAGTAGCACGTTTTTTGATAATTTTATTTTTTAAATTTTTCACTGATGATTGTAGGTAATTTTTAAATGTATTCTTTTGGCAGTTTCAAAAATCTCATTACACAAACCAATCATCTATAGTCAGAGAACAAAGTATGAAGATTCACATAAAATCATGTCAATCAAACAAAATCAAACATTTTTTGTGAACACCTTTAATTCATTTTGTGTAAGAAAAAGGAATCGTATGGCTGAACTTTACCTTATATATTTGAATTATTACTTCTCCATTTAGTTTAAATACATTGTCTTTCAATTGGAACCATTCATTTTCATTTTCCTGACATCACCTTATATTCCCCCCAAAAACGTGCTACTGCCCCTTTAAGTAATGAAGTGTAATATCAACATTATCCGTTTCGTATTCACATTGCTAGGATCAAAAACATTCCGAATTACATTATGTTTGCACTAAAATACATAGGTAAGTGACCAAACTTTAATATGCAGCTGTCGAAAAAATGATTGGGATTTTCAGCAGATACACCTTGCAATATACCACTGACAACATAAGGTAGGCCTTTACGATAACCAGCTGACAGGATTTAGATGCATATTTCCTTCTGAATAAGTTGACAGCATATACATTAAGAAGTTCATAAGATCCATTGAACAGTCCTTGAGATATCGAATGGCAAGTGTAACCTGTCAAATGTTAAGGTGACATTGAAATAAATGTCACATTGAATAGAAGTTTAATGTCATTAACCTCTGGGAACAGTTTTGAAGACCAATGCGCGAAATATGAGGGAAAGCAAGTCAGCAGCTCAAATTCGTACGTAGTACTTCGTACTTCTCAATAATTTTGAAAGCCGTGCCAACTTAAATCAATTAATGAACCGAAGAGCTAATAAGGCGATCCATTAATAATGTATTTTCGTACTAATAACAAAGATAATGGCCTTATTAATGTCTAAATTTCATTATTTCTCACCCACATGCATCATGCCTCTTCATTATGTTTGTGAAGTATAATCTGTTTTCTTACAGATTATTTTCCCACGAAGCATGCTAAACCATATTCATTCCTTAACATAACATTGTTCTTTGTCTTAGATGCCTTCCTCTACATCCCTTGCAGATAATAACACTAGGATTTGATGTTAAGGACGGGTGAAAGTGGGAGACGTTCATGATTCATTGGGTATTAGCTCAACATGTGGTTGCTAGCCCCTGTCATATCTGCAGGCCTGTAAGTTATATCAAGATCAGTGATCTTACTTTGGAGTTCATCAGAAATATTTGCCATTATGGCATGAACACTTTTGGGTCCTTTATCTGCAAAAGTAAAACACTACTTTGCTTTTTGAGGTCTGGTGGAGGGGTTGGTGAGTTGTGGGTACAGTCAATGCCTGCTATGTTGCCTTAATCTCAAAATCATGTATGTTCGAATACCGCAGGAATATTGCAGAAAGTATGATCCCCAACTCAACAATGGGTGATGTCCATATAATTCCTCAATGAATGTACTTTGTTTTCAACATACACTTCTACAACAAAATATTTTCATTCTGGTGTCTCATTTTGATGATATATGTCTGTATAACATCATGCTAGAGAAACAAATATCGAATCCATAATGTTTGACTTTATAAATTCATAACATCCTCCTATATCTGCGTATATGTTTTGACCCAAGGGATATCAGGGGATAAATTGGAGCATAACCCGAAGACATATACGCTGATGTAGGAGGACGAATTCATTAAGGATCATCACATTTGTATAGAGTAACACAAGTGACCTTTTCGTTATATTATTATCATTTGATGCCCAAGAGACGCATAAAATTCCTTCGGACAAAAAGGAAGGGGAAAAATAGCTGCTGGACGTCTGAGTTTGCGGAGGAAATTGGTTTCTATGTAAACTTCTCCTCTGGATGCCTCAGTGCGTCTGTAAATACTTACAGGCATGATAGACGTTATGAAAACCCGTCTGGACGTTCTGTACATAAACGATAATCAACAATCAAGGGGCATGCAATATCTTTCCAATAAAATGACCTTTATGTAGAAATTACACAATTCAGGTCAACCATAGCAAATTTGAGAAGGACATAACGCTTTATACTTCATTCGAAAACAAAATGGTTGGATTAAAGCCGTTTACTTCAAGCACATGGTCAGATTGGGGGTTCTCATTACGCAGGCACCTGTTTTTAAAGGGGCAGTAGCACGTTTTTTCATAATTTTATATTTCAAAAGTTTCACTGATAATTGTATGTTCTTGCTGAATATATTTTTAAAATAATGTTATGAATCTCATTACACAAGCCAATCAGCCATAGTCAGAGGACAAAGTATGAAGATTGACATAAAATCCATGGGTCATGTCTTGTTTACACCTTTAATTCATTTTCTGTAAGAAAAATGAATTGCATGGCTAAACTTAACATTATATATTTGAATCATTACTGCTTCATTTAGTTTAAATACTTTGTTAATTTTCATATTCCTGACATCACCCCTCAAAACGTGCTACGACCCCTTTAAGAGGTACAGAAGCAGTTAGGCATATCAGATGGTGCAACAATGGGCCTGCACAGGAGTCGGTTAGATAGTCGTCATATAATTAATCACTCATTCTATAATTGTGATCAAGAATAGTACAGCAGACAAGAGCCAAACACATCACTCAAACTTTAACGACAATGATGATATATATTTGTGATGGCTTGAGTGGAACTTCAATATAGAAGCAACTCTCTTTTCACGGTACTTTGCATTGAGCCCTTTAATTTTGTACATGAATAGGATGCATTCACGTTTCCCTGCAAGTGTAATGGAACACATAAACGTCTACAATTGAAATGTATGCAACAAAGCGAAATTCCTGAATAGATCAGAATTGACAGAGCAAAACGTTTCTCGAATAAACAAAATCAGCCGTGAATAATGTTATGAAAGAGACACTCAATTTGGTTTATTACCATTATGTGCATTTATCCATTGATTTTGACCACAACGGGTTTAAGATCAATATTTGAAACCATCTTTTATCATGATTGGGACACAGAAAAGACTCCATAACATTATGCTATTACTATTAATAAGTAGTAGTAGTAGTGGTAGTGAACCACTGTTTGCCAATAAGAAAAAAAAGCAAATTAAGTAAGAACAGCACAATCTTTTTGAATAACAGGAACACCAACTTCTCTTTTTTAGAAAATCACGAATTTAAATGTTTATCCATTCATCAGGTGCGATGGTGGGAATAACCATAAGATGGGATAAATTTTTCCTGCTTTTCAAAGTATATGACATATTTATATTCATGATAATTTAGAAAATGAAAAGTTTCTTTATAATTTTGTGTTTGTATTGAATTTTGTTCAGTACCTCTGGACAACTTTATTAAATCCTTGCTTAAAAAAAATAATTTTTTTCTGCGCAGACGAGTGTTTTATTTCACTGCATGCCTTAACTTCAGCATTGTATATAGAGATTATTACCCGAGGAAGTGTTTCATATGAATTTTACGAAACGAGTGTGAATTTTTGCTCTACAACAATCGGTGCTAGGCAAAAGTGATATGTGCATTAGTGCTCATATTGAAAATATGTCTTTACTTATGTTCAACCATATAGGTAATAAAATAAGATACGACAATAGTGCACTGTCAGTAACTTGTCGATATATGTATCTAAAATGCATGGAACCAGAGATCCATTGCTGGTGATCAACAAGATATTGCTTCTGTACAATCAATTGAAATCAGAACATATTTAACAAGATATCCTCAGACAACATTACTCTTCATCAAGAACGTAAAACACATAAAATCATTCAAAAGCCAAAGAATTATTTTATAATGTTTTTAACCCTTATAAGACAAAATTAATGGTTTATGCATGTTGAATTTACATCTAGTAATTACATCTGCAAGGAGAATCGTGCATTATTTATCATCTTGGTAACATCATTCAGCTGCCGAGGAACGGTTTTAATCTGGAATAATGCTGTGAACTCTGTCAGATCAACTTTGCCTTAAGTATCGCTATCTCTGTCATTGTGGGCAACTAACGTCATTAGTGCATCCATTAGATACCACTTTCTTCACGACTGATCACAAGAGGAAAGCAAACATCAGAATAGCCATATGACAGAAGCCTTTAGTAGTCTAATTACCCTTAATTAACCTTGGCTCCGTGTGTGTGATCAGCATTCAGATTTGTTGAAATCCTATTATAGGAACATGCTGTAGTGTATGATTGATCAATGAACACCAGTTTAGCTCTTGTCTTTTAACTTTGAAAAAAAAAACATATTTCCCTTTGGACATTTTATTCTTCGAGATATTAATCAATAGTGCATTATACTTAAAGATGTTTATTTCAAAACAGATGGCCCAAATATGTAACCATAAAAAGGAGAGGTGCAGTGCAAAATTAGAAGCAATTACGCCAATTTCTAATTATTTTTGATGATTTTTCATGTTTTGTACTTAGTCATCTCTAAGATCAAAAGTAGTTTGACCTATTGAAAACAACTATTTGTCTGATTCTTTCCAAATTGTGCACATGTTTTTTTCATTATTAGCAGTGGTGTAGAGCTAAGTAGCACAAGATTTCATAATTTTTGAAAAAAATATCTACACTGTGTTGAGAGGTAATAAGACGTCTAAGTTATAGGAAAAAGCAGTTCTTCAGTACGTCAAGGGTGTCTGATTGGTAGTTTAAATCGTCGGTAAAAGGGCGAATCCCTCTCATAACGCTAAGTCCAAATTTGTTAAAAGTTCCAAATTTTAGAAATATATTTGTTTGTTTCATGATATCTACAAGTTATGAGTGTTGTATTTAATGTAAAATTCAAAAAGTAAAATATAAATATAAATTCTGATGAATCTTCCAGGGATATTCTAAAATGTCTCTTGGATAAGTGATGTGACATTGAAAGTAGGTTTACCCGAGAAAAATTCTCCAAACTCCAAAATGACACAAATATGACACCTTAGCTTTATATGCTGTTGTACAATCCGTTCCTCTATACTGTTTATAACTTCTGTTGATCCAATTCCAATAACACAGATAACCAAAAACTTTTTTATCATGGGTGTTGATATTCTATATGAGAAAGACAATACAATAATGTTATTTTGGTATATGAAGACAAAAAGATATTTTGAATTGTTGTCAATGTTGGCTTTGACCTTATCGCAATTAGAACACCTTGATTTTAAAACCATTAGGAATATGTCAATTATTAAACGCAAAAGCCTCTCAATTGTAAGACTAGCAACAACAGATTGAAGCTGAAGGGACCTGGCGGATGTACATGACACTAATGTAGCAGGAACAGCCACTTTGATAAGTGTCTGATGGTACAGGGAAATTACTCGTTCGTTGGCTTCTCTATGGAAGAGATACTTGATTGACAGAAGTGGAGGTATACAATGTGTAAGTTCAGTATCACCCACCTGGGTCATTCCTGCTTCTCATTGATATTTTGTATTCACGACGAATGTCATCATGTTTCACATTTAAAAACATCTAAATATGTGTTACTGGAAATTTTCCATTTGATAAATTCAACTGAAGTGAGAACTTTCTTTTTCATCAGGTCGCATCCCTGTGTGTTCATGATATATGTACACATAAGTCAGACTGAGAAGGACATTTTTGCTGCTGCTCGCAGTCAATTTTATCTTTGAACAAGACCAATCCTTCATAAAGTTGCGATAAGATCACATGTGTCTCAATGCTGCTGTGTGAAAAATCGTAATTCATGTACGTAAGTCGTGTAAGACCAGCAATTGTCGTAACGAGGTGTCACAAGATTGTACAAGCCATTCCACTGATCGCAGTTGATCATATGTCATTCCTAAATACTGTCGCTGTGGTCTCAGCAAGGTCCTTACCACTCGTATTGGAATTTGTCAATTCAGTCGTGAACAAGCATAGGACTGTGTTATGACCAACTTACGATCTATGCGAGCGGTCAGTTTAGTCTCAACCTTATCTCAACGTGTTCGGCCTCAAAAGTGTGTTAATTTTTTGGTTGCAATGGAATCGTATAACCAGCTTGGTAGAAACACAAACGCTTAATGTTGGAAAATTGGTCGCTAAAAAGTCTGAGACTGCTGTGATCGACGTGATCGTATTAGGTGGCAGTTTGGTGGAAGAGGGGCATAACGGAATAGTGGATAGCAATAATAAATAGTGGACGGTAAATACCTGAAGCTGATATGAGCAGAAATCTTTTGAAATGTTTTGAAATTAAATGCTTGCGAAAAAAATTGGCTTATCTAGTACAACCCTGAAATAAACAGCAATTTCAGCCGAAATTCACATCAAAATGACTTTAAGGTGTTTCATTTTCCATTATTTTAAGTCCAACGTTACAAGGTTTTCTGAAAAGAGAGTTAATGTTACCTAATAGGTTCAGTGGTCTTAGAAAAGATTTTAGTTCTTAAAGGTAAACCAGATCTATTAAAATTTTGAAAATGAACTTAGATTTATGTAAATAAAAATGTATATATTTAAGCAATAAAAAGAATTGAGTATGCCTTTTAACTACAATAAAATTATTATTTCCCCTTTCTTCTGTAACGTTTGTTTTACGTGCTTTCATTCTGGCTTATACACGATATAAGCTTAAAATGTAAATAGTATTGAAAGGACTTAATAAGTTTGAAAACTTGTTTCCAATCTATTTTACTTCTGTAAATAAAATATGATTAAATCAATCAAAATTGTTTCTATGAAAATATCAACTGATACCCAACAGTTTTGATTAATGAATTTCAAAGGAAATAATAGCTATCATTGCACCCAGCATAGTGTTTGAATAAAATTCCGACTGTGAGATACAAATGACCACTCAAAATGAACTATCCTGATATTTTTGAACTGAAGTATCTAATAGTAAATTCAAATTCAAATTACACCACATTAAACAAAAATCATGCATTGATTTGATATTCAAATATTTTTACATGGAAGATCAGTTGGCATTTTAATCTGTAATGAATATGATTTAAATACTCTTAAGTAGACAGCAATGCGGACCTGGTGATATTCTGTTTGGATTTTACTTTAGATCCTTGAGAATTTATTTTTGTTTGCTTAAACACATTACCTTATTTCATTTTACGGTCACATAAATGCATGAGGGAAAATTATTATCTTAGATAGAATTTTCAACTTCATATATGAAACTCAAATTTGAAAGAGGCTTCAACCATGGGTCTCTGCCTGCATGACTTATTGTTTAATGTTCTTTTAAGGAACGACTTCTACTAACAGAAAACAGAAAGGGTTTGCAAAATCATCATTAAATGGTGAACATGATCATGTAGGGTTGGTAAAATCATCATTATATGGTGAACATGATAATTTTGCCCTGTTTAGTGGTTTTCAAACAAAGTCTTGGCCGTCGACTGCTCTCTTTTCCTTTTCAATCAATCACCAAGTTGTAATGAGTGATGTTGCAACTCATATATGTATAGACGAAGTACATGTATACAAAAACATTGAAACCAGAGTGTATAGATAAAACAAAACCAGAGGTGGTTTGTTTAGGAGCAAACACAAATTCCATAGTCAATGATGAGAATACAGATGCCGTACTGTTTGGGCCAGAGACAGGAGTAAAAAAGATCATATTCATATATGTTTATGCAAGGCAAATATCAGTTAGGTCAAAAACTTAAAAACCTTGACATCTACCGAGTTTGTACCAAATGTTACAAATTCATAAAACAAAAGAAATGGAATGCAATAGAGCGTTCCGCCTTGGGAGTGTGAACATTTGCATGTTTATAACTAGATTTGCGTTATTATGTAATTGTGATAGTCAGTCAACACTTTGAAAAGGAAATTCCTTATTACATGGGCCAGAAGGAACTGAAGATTTTTTAAAGATCTCAAAGTACAGGGGAATGACAATTTAACGGTTACTTAAGTTGTAAAGTGTAAAAATTGGTTGGTTCTTACCAAAATATATATAGGAATACATTTTTTCTTTTGATTGCGTTTTCTGATAATATGTGTATAACTGCAACATCAGTTTAATAATACTTCTAAATCTAAAGGAAATGAACAAGCAGTATTCTTCGAAACTTTTTTTTTGAAAAGCTGATTTGCATGCACTTGCATGAAGCGTCGGTAGGGTAGGGTCACTTTTATCATTCAGTTGGAGGCAGTTACTTTTATAATCAATTTTAGTCATTTGTCACACTGACAATAATATTGGAAGCTGACAGATTGCAATTTCCTAAAGGATAGCAATTTCACCCTATTCCCCAAAAGAAATGACCTTCTTACAGAATGTTAACAGAACACAGTTTTTGTAATGGAGGATTTTTCTATCCCGCATTGACATAGATATTGATTTAACCACACTCAATTTATAAAGAAACAGTGAAATTTGTAGTACAACAGGACAAACGTTTAGAAGATCAAAAAGGACCTTTTGGTATTGTACAAAATCCTTTTAGCAAAAGGTATTTGACTTTATCTATCATCGCTTTCGAAAATCATTTTAGCAAATCTCAGGTACTGTGAGCAGGTAACAAAAGCTGACATTTATTTCGATTTGGAAGTTAATGTCAGGACATTTGCTATGCACTTTTGGTAAATACAGTGAAGGAATATTAACTTTATATAAAAATAATTTACAACTTAGTAAAGATCATTATTGTTTTTGTAAATTCCTCAAGAATAATGACCAACACCACTTTTAATCCAGTGTTAATGCCAAGAATATACTAAATAAATACAAAAACTTGAAACGATTTGGCATCATAACGCTAATGAACGTTAAATTTCCCAGTTTACTGCATCTTAGTTCAACATGATATGCAGTGACTTATAAATGATTCGACCGAGAAATATCTCTGTCTCGATATCACAGAATATCAAACACATGAACGATCATTTCTTGCCAAAAAATGAGGAAAAAACTCCTGAAGCAATCCAACGTTCACTTCATTGCTTTTTAATCAATTTCTTTTTCAGTTGCTGCACCTAATATATTTTCTTATTACACGAAAGGCCTTACTCATTTGCTGTTACGTGTAATATACAAGCTGACGGGTTCAATGATATGACTTACCTTGGAATCAGTATCTAACGAGAGTCAAGGATATACTTAATATTCATCAAGAATGATTTCAAAATAGATCTAATGGAGGTATAAATGTAAAACCTGCTGTTAAAACTGTTAAGTCTGCTAAGCGGAATAACGCCCAATTTGCTCAGCGATGTTTCTTATCTCCATGAACAAGTCCTAAAATCAATTCTTATACATAAATATACAAAAACTGGATGACGAACGACTTCAAAGCAAAAAACAACATGAAAGAGACAAATGTCAATCAAAAGGTCATCTGAACATGGAATACTATAAGAATAATCAATGTGTTGTGAGGAATTACAGATTATCTGTCCTGAGTTGTGATAAACTCCGAGCTTCAGCGATGAGTTTGACACAATATTTCACCAGGGACAGATAATCCGTAGTTCAGAGCACCGAGTTATTTTTTTTCTTACCAAAGATCATTTTATGCGTAAAAACAGACTAACAAAAGAGTAACATTCAAAAACTACACTCAGCCGGCAAAGTACAAATTGTATTCATAAGCCATTCATAGTGTTGCTCACTACTTCAAGATGGGCGGTTATAAGTATTTCGCAACTTATGCTCTTGATTGAAATAGTTAATAATTTTGATGTCACATTCTTTCACAAAAATCTTTATATTGACTGCGGACATCCAGAAAGAAAAAGTAAGACTTCGCTAGCTTTAGTTACGTTTGACAAGACTAGTGAGGAATGTTATGACGTCACTGTTTGACGTCATGGTTAATGACATCATAGAGCTATGACGTAACAACAGTTCTGCTGCGACTCTCCCACACAGCGCCGCCATGAATATTAAAAGTTGTATTTACATCACAGATAACATCAGAAGGTCTTGATTTCCCATTAGAAATGTTGTAGTAATGTGTGATTTTCGCAATTTAGGTATAAGATTTTCATCTTTATCTCTCAACTGAAATAGAAGATCCAAGCGAAGCATGAATGGGTGGAAAAGAATTCCGTCAGCCAATCAATTTCCCAAGACCATTATGCAAACTTTATTACCCAGCATATCCTTGCCCGCTTGGGTAAGAATAGATCTTATTGGGTAATCAAGCTTGAAACTGTTGACAAACTTAGTTGACCGATCCTCTTGTAACAGCCGCGGCTGCAGTGTCTGGAATAAACATCTAAGAAACATGTTGAAAGATCAGTTTTAGTAAGAAGTTAGTTATAAGGATGTGACCCCTGCGACCCTTTTTTAGGGACCACAGGGTCACCAAAGCTATCAATTATAATCCTCACTAGTCAAGGAATATGTACACCGCGTTCTAGTAATGCTTCTGAAGAAAAATATGGAAATAAGTTGTAAGGGCTTTAATTCTTTCTAGTGTCCCATGTGGCCCTTATTAGGGACCACAGGTTCACCAAAGCGATAAAAGGTAATCCTAAAAAGTCAGGGATATGTACAGATGAAAATAGGCTTTAAGGGCTTTAATTCTTACTCGTGGCCCCTGCAGCCCTTATCAGAATCGGTAACAATTCATTTTCTTATTGACAAGATGTCTGAAATATGAATAAACATACTGTAACAACTTCACAACACTTTTGGACATGCCCCCAACACAGCAAGTTGTCTCTTTTTGACACCGTTTGATCACAGGCCCTCGGGTAATTATAAGTCCCTTATCGATCCCGCGCTAAAAAAGAAGGAAAGACAATAATCTAAACATATTGTTATACATTAGATATATCTACATGAGTTGAAGAAAGCTTTAACGATTCAGATGTCTTTTAAAGATCATTTCTGAAAGAAGCTGCAACAAAAGAAAAGGAGTGCGTTGTGATTATATAGTTGTGGCGTCTTAGCATGTGTTATCCTCTTGATAATGTAAGGCAACGCAAGGATATGTGGAAACAGTATCTTTATGACAACTCTTACATGTTAACGGAGACAGAGATTGTCTTCAAAGACAGGATACAAAGTTTGTTTTAAGGAAGAGCTTAATGTATGCCAAATTACTTTTCCTTTAATGTGTCGTTTTGACACAATTTATTGTATCTGTGTCATTGTCCTTGAAAAATGCTTAAAACTTTCAATTTACAGTTTATGTTCGCTTGATTCACAATAAATTCATTAAGATTTTTTCTGACATAAATCTGTTTTCCCTTATATTAATCTTAATAAAAAATTGTGTCAAGTGCTTTCGGTTAACAAATTCTTAACCTGTTAGAAATTAAACCATTGATTGTTGTCAGAAGTCATGCTGACTTTTCTTTAAAAAGTTAATTAGCCTTTCTCTTTTTCATGTTTGTTTATTAATCCTTTGATATGCAATCTTGTTATTGGAGAACATGAATAATCTCACTCAGTAGGTGAAATGTCTGTTAAACTTATAGTCCAGCAGATAAGTGGGGAAATTGTGCTTTTTGTGATACAAGCATGAAACTTGGTATACTGATAGAGCATTATTTTATGAAGATTTTGAGATATAGGGACATTTGAATTTATTCCCAGAACAAAAATGGCGGCCATTTAAAAATGGCGGCTTTTTTGTTGTAAGATAACATTATCTAAATCAGAGTACTTGGAGAGGAACACCAAGGAATCTTATGTTTATGATGATAATTAAGTGAAAACTCTCAAAGAACATTATTTGGTCTTTATTTTTCACTAAATATCAAGATTTTTTATATTTCTGATTATCTCTCAACAAGATTACACAGATCAAAGCAGACGGGAGTTATCTGTCCCTGTGCTGGCTTTGGTCATGTAACCAAGCCTCAGAGAACGTTCACCAGAGCCAACCAACTCGCAGGAGGGGAGGCAAGGGTGGGAATGAAGGATTGGTCAGTTGTCAATGGAAATTTTAAATAATGACATTTACTAAAAAACGCACTATTATTGAACTTGCTATTACCATCTCTGACTCACTGTAGCGCAGAATACAATAGCAATAAAGGGCTGTGGGACCCAAGAAGGAAGTAAACAATCTCAACAGTCAAACCTATGGTAGGGTGGTCTGGGCCCCGTTAAAAGGGTGTTACAAACCTCGAACCAGAAAGACAACCAACACAATGGAAAAAGAAATGCAAACTTTTTTTTAAAACAACAACATGTGAAAGCGATCTAACGGTGAGCTGCAATCCCTCTGGGGTAGCAAGACCTGAAGTGCGTTGTTAAGCGAATACCCGAGTCACCATCCTTGCAATGTCCGTCTTCCATAGAAACGTCTCGAGGGTAGTGGTTGGCAAAGATCATGTATGACTTCCAAAACAAGCCCAACGGATGTTCGCCACAGCAATATGGACTGCTATGGTGGCAGAGACTGCACGGATCTCGTAAAAGGTTGAAAGAGCTGGTCGCGGTCAACCCATGGCTTTGTAAGCCTTTAGGATAGCAGACCACTGATAGACACTGAAGGCACTGTCTGTCGTCTTTGTACTCAAAGCAAATGGGGAAGGCCTCCTTCTTCCTTGCCAGAAGGAACGCATGCGTTCCAAGTAGATGCGAAGAGCTAGAACAGGACAGAGAAACTGAACTCTTCGTCCATGGGGAATGCTGATCATGCAAGGGATTGAATGTGAAACACCCTGCCTCAATCATCAGACCCTTGGATCTTACACACGAAGTCCGGTGCAAGTTCCTTTGTGACTCTTCCCTCATCCCTCACTTCAAAGCGAAGCAAATCAGTCTGCAAAGCATGCGGCTCTGAAATCTTGGCAGCCGAAAACCATCGCCATGAATAAACTGTCTTAACTTCAGGCATAGGATGATCATCTTTAATAAGGGCTTGCAGACATCCGAGCATAAGTGCTCAGGGACAAATTACCAGATCCCACTGAATCTTGAGACCAGACACCTACCGCTTCCCATCACCTTTAATTGGTGGAGCAGGACACCTGTGAAGACGTTCGCCTCCTCCCTGAGGTCATGGCGAAGCAGGAACACATGTCTGGACACCTTTTCCCTGACGTGCACGTTTAGGAAGACCTGAAATGATGTCAACTGCAGCCAACCCCTTCCAGTTAGGTCCTGCACTTAGGTGAGCAACCCCATGATCTATTCGACCTAGTGGAGCAAGAAGTCTATTCGCTGCATGCGTTAGCAGGGGACTGAGCAGTGTCCAGTGTCCACAATAGCGCCCAGGAAGGCCAGCGAGGTGGTTGGCTTAAGGTCTGACTTGGACAGATTAATCAACAACTCCAACTCCAGAGTAACCAGCGTTGGGTATCAAGCCTGTTGTCCACGAATGGAATGAACTGGACATTGTGAGTGAGAAGTAAGTTACTATTGTTGAGTTACTCTGGTGAAAATCCACGGAGAGAATGATATTCCAAATGTAAGCACATTCCACTGAGAATGGCGCTCTGCCAGAACGAAACTGAGGTACTTGCAGTGGTCTCGGAAATGGGAATATGCAAGTATGTGTTCTCCAATTCTAGGGCTCCAGCAACCGCATGACTAATGACAAAAACATGTGACAAAGATATGGCGGCAGTACGAGGAAGGAGTGGTTAACTTCAACATATGGTTAATCATCTACTATTTGCTCCTGTCTCTCTAGGGTGGAACGAACATAGGGGAGTAGAACCTCGACTTGAGGTTTGGGACCAGGATTTCCTCCACTGCCCCCTTGGATATCAGAATATCCATCTGTTCAAACGTAACGTTGAGCCTGTCTACCGCCCGCTGTGCTCCGTTGAGTCACAGGTGAGAGGCTAACCTACCGAATCTAAGGCATATCGCAGGTTCCTATCAATCAACACCAGGAGATCCGACTGTCCCCCCAAAAAAGTCCCAACATAACCTACGCAAGGCCTATCGCCACGGATCAGAACGCATGGTAGAGAGCTGGAGCCAATTTTGTATCTCCACCTATTGAGAACCCTTGACATCAGGGGGGAAAAACGCACTTCTTCCAATCAGTTAGAGTGGACAAGTAGCATTCTAGCCTGTTGATTCAAGAGCTTGTTTATTAGCCATAGTCCGTCAAGCAATATACAGCACCACTAATGCAGTGTCGGATGGAAAATATTTTGAAACTAATAATTGTAAAGAGAATTTTTTGAACAAATGTTTTATCAACAAGCAAAGACTGAAGTCCTGAAGAGTCAGATATCTAACCGACAGGCCGAACTCTGCAATAGCAATTGGGAATTTTTGTTTTACCCACTGCAGATGCTCTTTTTGAGCTCAGTATGAAATAATTGCAATGCATATCAGTCTGAGTAAACCTAGCTTCAATGATACTCGCTTCACTCCGATATTGAGTCTAGTAAGATGCAGTAGAAAGTCGCGTCAGCCAACCTTTCACCGACCTATGACCCTCCAACGTTATATGTGCGAATGCATACTATTGAGGCTTGGTAAGACGATCCCTTATTGGTCAATTCCAAAGATCGGCTGACGCAACCTTCTACTACATCTTGCTAGACTCAATAGTGGAGTGAAACGAGTATTATTGAAGCTTGGTTTACTAAGACTGATAGAATATGCACAACAATTAATTACATAATACCTAAATTGTGTTTTACACCAAACATTCGTGATAAGGATTTGAACTGGTTGGTATAATTCATTAATTAATTTCATTCATTAATTTGAAGCCGCCATTTAAATCTTAGAGGAAATCTGGAATGTCCTTATATCCAAATTTCACTCTAAGGGTACCCCCTTACTGTGTACCAAATTTCATGCTTGTATCATTAAAGGCACCATTCTATGTAAATTCTTCACATATCTGCTGGACTATTAAAATAACGGGAGAGCTCAATACTTGTATGTTCCTATGGTCATAGCAAGTGCAAAGAAGCAATGCAATTATCAGAAAAGACAACTTTTCGTAATCAAATTCAGAATTCAAACACTTCCATTTAATAGAAGTTCATTCTCGTGCGTGAATATTACATTTATCATAAAAAAACGATTTTGAAAAGCTTTAAGAATTTGGTTCAAATATTCATTTGATTTAAGATGACAAAATACCCTTTACAACATTATTAATCACTATAAACTGTTTTATAATGTTGAAATCTGACAACGGGAATACTTACACTCACGGGCAAAAGAAAGTATAGGTTCATCATCATCAACTTTATTCAAGTATTTAGGCCCCTGGGCCCAAATACAGGTACATGTAAACAAATATTTCATATACAAATATATAAGTAATAATACGCAGAACTTACGAGAAGTAGATAATATGAAAATAATAATTAATCACAAGAAATTTCATTTAACCTTTTACATCGTTTTTCATAGGCATAATAAACACAGTGGTTTAATTTTTCAACATGAAGTTATCGTTGGTAGTAAGAATTTGTTTAAATGCATACATGTTTGCATTTCTAATATTTGGTAGATATATTTTTCTTAAGTCATTATAATATGGACACACAGAAATGAAATGAAATTCGTCTTCTATTCCTTCCTTACAAATTGGACAAATTCTAGACAACCTATCAATTTTCTGTCATCTACCCTCATTAACCTTTAAACGTAACAGCCCCGATCGTAATTAGCAGCCCCGTCTAAGGACGGGGCTGCTATCAGTTTTTGTGAAGTTTCCATCGCCGCCGCCGCCGCCGCCGCACTCGTACTACTAGCTATAACTTTTTTCCCCTAAGCTTTCCAGAACTCTTATTCATACCTTACTCCTCATACCTCGGGGGAACGATTTTGACATGTTCACTTTCAAGGTCAAAGGTCAAGGTCACGAGCTATGTATTCACACTAAGAATTCCTTGTAAACGCGATAACTTGAAAAGTTTTTGTGCTATGAAGCTCTAACTTGGTATATATCATCCTTGGAAAAGTAAAAAAAATTGAAAAGGTTTTGGCTACAATCCGTCAAAGGTCAAGGTCACAGCAAGGTCATGACGTAAGCATGTTTTAGCGAAAATGCTTTATTATAACTATGAACACTTTTAATCAATACATGATTGTTATACTCAAAAAAAAGTGTTCAATGATTGTGTGACCTTGAAGGTCAAAGGTCAAGGTCATGAGATATGAGTTATTACAAAATGCACTAAATTGGGGTATAACTTTATCCCATTTAGCTTTTCAGAACTCATGAACATGTCTAAATGTTAATACTTCCAGGGAATCATTATGACATGTTCACTTTCAAGTTCAAAGATCAAGGTCACGAGTTATAAAATCACCACAAAATTCTTTGTAAACACGGTAACTTGAAAAGTTTTTGTGCTATGAAGCTCTAACTTGGTATATATCATCCTTGGAAAAGTAAAAATTTTTGAAAAGGTTTCGGCTACAATCTGTCAAAGGTCAAGGTCACATCAAGGTCATGACTTAAGCATGGTTTAGCGAAAATGCTTAATTTTAACTATGATCACTTTTAATCAATACATGATTGTTATACTCAATAAAAAGTGTTCAATTATTGTGTGACCTTGAAGGCCAAGGTCATGAGATATGAGTTATTGCAATTCCTTCTAAACACAATAACTTGAAAAGTTTTTGTGCTATGAAGTTTAGATTTTGTATATATTATCTCTTGAGAAGTTCAACATTTTCAAAAAGTTTTGGGTACTAACTGTCGAAGGTCAAGGTCACAGCAAGGTCAACATATATGGAGAAAATGGATTAATTGTATTTTTAACACTTTATTTCATTACAATAATGTTATACTCAATGAAATGTGTTCATTGATTGTGTGACCTTGAGTGTCAAAGGTCAAGGTCACGAGAAAATTCCCAATTTGGTGAGGCCTGTAAAAGGCGGAACAGGGTAAGGCGAAACCCAAAGTTCCAGGGCTGCTCTGCTTTTGCGGTATCCCGCAAACGCTAATCTAGTTTAACAATGCTTTTACGAAATTTGAAATCCACTGTTTCAAATAAATATTTCTCCGGTGTAAGTAGACTTTTAATTTCTCTATATATATCATATCTGGTACTGTTATTTAGTGAAGAGTTCCAATTTTGAAAAAACATATCTTTTGCCCGTATTTTACAAATATTGATAAATTGTACCCTGTCTCCTATAGGTAAACTTCCAATGCTCACAACATAAAAACAAAAGATAATATTTCAATGCCGCGAAGATGATTTTATAGCACAATCAAATGACAATAATCCACACAAACAGATATCATTTGATCACGACAGTTATTTCTGCAATCTCATTTAAATACGCAGGGGGTCAAATTTCATTAATTTCAAGTGTCTCAATTATCAACAGTGAGACCACAAACATTCTCTGTTGTTGTCAATAACATGTGTGACCTCCTGTCACTACAATACAGGCACGAAGTCTCCTCATCGACGTTGTAAAACCTCAGATGACAGGGTCAGGTATACGTTGCTACTCTTTTCTAAGGGCGAAATGCTCACCCTGGCGCCTGTAAACCCTCTGTCTGCCATCGTTGTGACACAGACAGAAGCGACTTTCGTCCGTGAATAAGATTCGTCTCCAGTTCCGTGCTTGCCATCTGAAAACACATCGCACCCATTGAAGTCGACGGCTTATGTTAAGGAGTCAAGGCTACGCCCTGGAAGGGACGATAAGCCTGAATCCCTGCTACATATAATCTCCTGGACACTGTACGTTAACTAGCACGATGACCAAGAGTCGTTGACGCTTTTTCTGTTGCTGTTACAAATCTGTTTCTCAGATCAATGGTCCGGATGTACATGTAGTGATCTTCTTGATGTGTTGTAACACGTGGTCTTCCACTTCAAGGTCTGTCCTGGGTCCGACCAGTCTGTCCTTTACGTTGCATAAGCCTGGACACTGGCAGTGGCTTGCAATGGAACGTTCAAGCAATATTGCCGTGTGTTGCTCCCAGTACAGCCATTTCAATAGCTCCTTCTCATTGTTCCTAAGTCCACCTTGCCATTCCTTTGTGTTTTTTCAGCTGCTATGATATGACAGTATCAAGTAAATCGATTGATACATATTTTATGCACTTAATTTTCATGCAATTGGTTCTAAACAGAATTAACGATTTTTCTGGTTTCTACAAAATATAGCAACACAAGTTGCGTTTTGGCGATGTTTATTATGTGTTTTAAGGTATGCCGTTATGTTAAGTATAACTTACGTTTGGTATGATCAAAATTTTTAAATTGATATCAATATGAAGGACCTATACTTTCTTTTGCCCGTGAGTGTATGCCCTGGCAATGAAATCCAATTATCAAAAATGTATTCCCAATGTGACACTTAATTTGATAAACCTGTCAAATTCAATTTGGAAAACAACATTAAGCAGATTAACTGATAAGATCAATGTGAACTTTGTACCTTATTGCTAAACGTTTTACAGAAATGTCAAAAGTGCGGAATTTTATTAGCAGAACAGATTGCGTGACTTAAAAAGGATTATTACAGAATTGTTCTGGCAATAAATGGGTAATCATAAATTAAAGACAAACTATCTTGGTCATACATTTATTTTAGTTCGTAAACAAATATTATTTGATACAAAACGAAGTTCTTTTACAAAAATGTGGTGTATGTACATGTTTTGTACTTGTGTTTAGCAAAATCACTTTATTGACAATGGAATGATAATCATGTAGTATTGTTGATAACTCGGATTTTAATTCGCAGAAATAATGACACAAGATTGAGATACAATGTAGAGATATTGTGTAATACAATGCTTATATATCTATTGCTTTGAACTAATTTTCGATTTCATATTTTCATATCTTTAAAATACGTCGAAATGACATGTTTGTAAGGTGTAAACATGATACCATAATAAAGTCTACATCAATCAAATGAAATTGTTTAACCAATAAAAAGAGATACAAATTTTAAGATATGTGAAATGAGTACACAGACGAGATGTCAAATTATCAAAAAGTAATTATACAATCAAAACGTATTCGGAATGTATTGATAAACCAAGTGCGATGAAGTCTCTTTATCATACCAATTTCTCAAT
This sequence comes from Steromphala cineraria, assembly GCA_916613615.1. Lineage (NCBI taxonomy): Eukaryota > Metazoa > Mollusca > Gastropoda > Trochida > Trochidae > Steromphala > Steromphala cineraria. The sequence continues at coordinate 14,504,278 of OU744729.1, forward strand.
CTTAAAATTGAAACGTATTCAAGAATATATAGTTAACCTTATTTCCAACGTAATACATTTACTTAGGACGCTATTGTAATATAGAGGATTCGAGTGAAACGTCAATCTGGTTTTTGCCTATAGAACGTTTTCCCGTTTGAATATAAATCAAGGTTTGGTTGTTTTGATGAAAATAGTCTTTGTTAAAGTCACAATTATTGCTTTCGTATCATTTTTAAATGCTAGCTGTGACTCCCTTTAACAATAGACACGCAGGCTTAAAGGCACGGATAAAGACAATTGATCTCCTGAATTTTGGTGGTTGAATAATGATACATTACAGTCAATTTTATTGACTTTATCACCATAAGTATAAGCATGGAAACCAAAGCCAAACAATTGTAGGTTTTTGAAAAGAATAACCAAAACGTCAAGTCACGAAATTATGTGAGGAATCAGTTTGAGTCATGTCAATGAACGTAAAGGCAATGTGTGCCAGATAATAACGTTGATCGAAAACAATTTGTCTCTGGAAACTTTGTTAATCATAAAACCGTTTTCCATAGGACACTTCTCTTGTATGGGTAAAGTCTGATTTTCTAGGGGATAAAATGACATCAGAAGCTTTCAAATCATCGATCAATGATATCACGCAAACTTCACAGTATTGAAAGTATAATTCTATGGTGTAATGTAGTTTAAAACGGTGTTATCTTGATGATTAAAACCAACATTCCTCTTCAATTATTTCAAAAATATCAAGGTAAAGATAGCTCCTGATTTTCTTTTTTTTTGAAATATATTTAATTTAAGTTAATTGTTTTGGCAATAAAGGGGTAATCATCAATTTAAGACAAACTTTAGTCCATAAACAAGTATTGTTTGATACAAAACGAAGTTCTTTTACAAAAATTTGGTGTATGTACTTGTGTTGAGCAAAATCACTTTATTGACAATGGAATGATATTCATGTAGTATTGTAATAACTCGGATTTTAATTCGCTCAAATAATGACACTTAGAGTGAAAACATTGAGACACAATGTAGAGATATTGTGTAATACAGTGCTTATACATCTAATGCTTTGAACTAAATTTCGATTTCATATTTTCATATCTTTAAAATATGTCAAAATGACATTTATACATGTAAGGTGTAAACATGGTACCAAAAATAAGTCTACATCAATTGAATGAAATTGTTTAACCCGTAAAAAGAGATGAAACGTTTTAAGATATGTGAAATGAGTACACAGATGAGATGTAAAATTATCAAAAAGTAAATTTATAATCAAAACGTATTCGGAATGTATTGATAAACCTAATGCTCTGATGTCACTTTATCATACCAATTTGTCGATCTTAAAATTGAAACGTATTTAAGAATATATAGTTAACCTTATTTAAACATGATAAATTTAATTCGGACGCCATTGTAATATGGAGGATTTGAGTGAAACGTTAATCTTGTTTTTCCCTATAGAACGTTTTCCCATTTGAATGTAAATGTGGGTTTGGCTGTTTTGATGAAAATAGTCTTTGTTAAAGTCACAATTATTGCTTTCGTACCATTTAAAAAAATGCTAGCTGTGACTCCCTTTAACAATAGACATGCAGGCTTAAAGGCACTGATAAAGACAATTGATCTCCTGAATTTTGGTGGTTGAATAATGATACATTACAGTCAATTTTATTGACTTTATCACCATAAGTATAAGCATGGAAATCAAACCCGAACAATTGTAGGTTTTTGAAAGAATAACCAAAACGTCAAGTCACGAACTTATGTCAGGAATCAGTTTGAGTCATGTCAATGAACGTAAAGGCACAGTGTGCCAGATAATAAGTTGATCGAAAACAATTTGTCTCTGGAAACTTTGTTAATCATAAAATCGTTTTCCATAGGACTCTTCTCTTGTATGGGTACAGTCTGATTTTCTAGGGGATAAAATTACAACAGATGCTTTCAAATCATCGATCAAGGATATCACATTAACTGCAGAGTATTGAAATTATAACGCTATGGTGTAATGTAGTTAAAACGGTGTTATTCTGGTTGATTAACATTCCTCTTCAATTATTTCAATAATATCAAGGTAAAGATAGCTTCTGATTTTAATTTTTTAAAATACATTTAATTTAAATTAATTCCCTTTGACACTTAAAGAGCCACTCCGTGATATTAATCACATTGTTTATTGCTTTGCTACGAACGTAAATTGGCTGATTCATGATATGAATTCAAACTATTTCACATTTTCGAACCCCAAAAGACAATTTTATTACGGATACTTGTTTTCAATAAAAGTTTAAAACCTATCAAACGTCATCAACTCGCAAGAGACATTCTAACTGCTTTAGATAAGATTCAAAAGCTACGTTTGACATATTCACAACCTCTTTGTCTGGTTTCAATCTCTATCTATATCACAACTTCAAGCATCCTGTTGTCACTATTGGACATTGATTAGCTTTGAAATGATACTTTTCTGCAAATTTGATACTTCTCGATCAAATGAAACTGTTACTAAACTTTGTTATTTATGGCCCCTGACAACTCAGGGGGAGTGGCTCTTTAACTAAGTTTCTCTATAAGCAAACAAAATCGTAAATGCTGAAAATATCTCAGAGAAAGAGTTAATCTTTTATAATTCCATTATAACAAACCCAATAGTTTGAACCAGGAAGCCCGACATATTTAGTGTTTAAGACCACACATAGTCTGAAATTGTGTTTTAATGTAATAACATTGCTCCATAAACTGTTTTATACGATCATATTCTGACATCACGAGCACTTATGTGGTCTAATGAAATCTAGTTTTCAAATAATATCCCTTCTTGTGACATTTGCTTTTCAAAAATTCGATAAAGTTGTTATATCCAATTTTTGATATCACATTAAATCAGTTCCAAAGGAAAGATTTATGTAAACATTATTTGCGTAATGAATCACATTCATATACCAGTGTGCACTAATGTCATGACCTCATTATAACAACAATTTATATCATTATCATTTATACCTTTTCCACTTAATTTTGAAAACTGTATGCATAACATTGAGACAATAGATAAAAAATTGATCAAGCTTTCGAAAAATCTGACAGAAGATTCAGATTTAGTATGCAGTACATGGCAACAGCAAAAATATCTATGTGCATGAGGTACTTTTAAAAATATAAAATGTTATCATCATATAAATGTTTACATTGTAAAATCAGATTCTTCAGATCTTCAATACTATATAGCAAATATCTTAACATATGCATACCTGATGAAAATATCATTCCACGTTAGCATAACTATGTTAAATCGTATGCCTGTAACCAAATCTATCTTCAAGAATCAACATCTTCATCATCTAAAGGTCATCACTAGTGTAAACATTTTTGTGTAATATAAATACTAATATCATTGTCAAAACATGGCAGCACGAGATAGCTATCGTTATTTTCCAATTTATATTGGTGTCAGAGACAAGATGAAAAGATAAATTATGTAAGTGTATGTCAGTCATCTTTCATTTTCATAACACCACGAAGATGTACATGAAATATAGAACAGAGGCTTACATTTTCAAATAATCACAAGGCAGACATTTTAATATTAAGAACAATTCCATGTGTAGCATACTTGTTGTAATTTTGATTGACACAATTGATTGTCCTTTTGTTAATAATGAATGAGGGGGGATGACTGTTAAAGGTATCGTCTTCACAATAATGGAATAAAAGAAATCCATACATTGTAACAAAGTCCAAGGAAATCAAGAGGTCAGTAAAGAGGTTATCCAAATCAAACAGATCTGAATCACTATATACTAAAAAACAAGAACAGGAATATATCTACAAAAAAACAAATAAAACAATTATTAAATGTTGTATTGCAGTGGTATTTACAAAAGAGCTGAACATTAATCGTTAAGCACTGAGTTGATATATCAATGTTATTGAGAATAAAATTTCAACTCACTCAATATTGTATAGGTGAAAGCTAACAGTTAACCTATTATTTCTATAGAATAAATATCAATCTGAGATATGACATGTCTATGTTTTAATGGTATAAGTGAAAAACATTCGCACTTGAAATGTAAGCGTTAGAATGTTTATACATGTACGAGTATTCAGGTATTGCACTCATGATAAAGTTAGCCATAGACTATTTTCAATAAACTTTTGCGTCTAAATGCATTCATTTACAATAACTAATCGCTGTGATGCTCACCATGAAATAGAGTCACAGGGTGATTTGTTGGCGATCCAGACCAGATCATTGCTTCAATTATTAGGATAGCAAACAAATTGAGTGTCTTCGATTATGTGACAGCTTTTTCCCACGCATGGTTACTCCACTAGAAGAAAATAAACAAATATCCTGTTCACATACATTCTCTCCCCACAGAGGCAGCTCAGTCATACCTGAATTAGCCTCTGTTCTATTACGGCTAATACACGGGACAGAAAAGTAGAAATCTGATTGGAGGCAATCGAAGTTAGTTGTGCAATCAGCGACGCCGTTTCAAAAACGGTCATTCGCAAATGCTCGGCTACTCCCGGCTATTCCCGGTGATTCGGCATTCAGGGGAGATAACTATTCCTTCTACAAAACATCGCTTTTTTACCTTCTCATTAGTTTTTATTTGGTAAATTATTAAAATAAAATTTATCATAAAACAAAGAACAATTTACACAATTATAAAACAGTATGTTTCTAATGAAAAACCCTATCCATATCTGATTTTTAAATATTTTCCCTCTCACACTATTAATGAAAAATAAACCTAAAGGCATGATGCTTTCGAAAGTCACTGTACGACCCTTGAGAATTCCCAAAGTCGTTGATATCCAAAAGGTGTTTTCATTGGCTGCAGATAAGGGAGCTATCTCAAGTTACAACTTTTTGCCGCTAGGGCAATCTGCCGGAACCCCAGGATCTAGGCGTAATAGAACAGAGGCTAATTCATGTACAACTGAGTTGCCTCTGTGGGGAGAGAATGGTTCACATAATGAAAGTGAGTGAAATGTTCAAATGTAATATTACGCAATTTTGTTTCAGTTTTTACGAACTATTTTTATTGAAAAACTGTATTTGTTCATAAAAACTTAATTAAGTATTTCCAAATTGTGCAAATGGGTCTTCCACTGAGGGCAACATCACAGAATTGCGAACTACGACTTAGTTTTAGGAGTTCAGTGACAAGTTAAATTAGAAGGTAATAAAAATGAAAACATTGCACTACATATTAATATTATTTTGCATTCAGATGATCTGTAGTTTAAAAATAATATTCGCAACAAAGACACTAGTAATCATTTATCATGAGCAAAGAACGGGCGAATAAGAAAAAAAATATCAATAAAGTATGCATAAAGAAGATTGTACAATATATAATCAGGACTGGAAGTTAGTGCTTTTAGCATGTTTCAATAATTGATTGAAAGAATCACTTTTAACATGAAAACAGTACATTTTTGGACTAATTTGCCTAACTATTCATGTTGACATTCTAAAAAACTGTAATCAAATTATTAATGTAAAATCAGATGACAAACTTTAGATTTAAGAATTATGAAATGAAAAACATCCTTAATCAAGTGAAGTTTAAACATTTTATCAATTCAAATAGGTGACAATAGATAATTAAGGCTTGTTAATATCTTGTTGTCATGGCGACTGTCGAATGAAGGACTGTGTGCGGATGACATAACCAATTACAACTAGACACTGTTAAATCTCACCTGCATCTTCCATAAAAGGAACATCCCACAACCTATGATAAATTACGGTTAATATCATAGTTAAAGTGATAATTGATAATTTATGCATAATGATAATTTATTGCCAGTGTCACTGAAAGGCTTGGTAACGCGCCATACCTTGTGTGACATATCCAGTAAGTAAAGACAACAGTCTCTTCCAGTTCTAACCTTTATGTTTAGCTCAGGCAAAACAGCTCCATGGAAACTTGACAAAATATAAATCATAAATCATGTTAAGTTCATTTCCAATTCGTATGTGCAGATGTATGTAAGAACGAATTTGTGTTCTCTTCCGACTTCCATATTCCTGGCCTTGTATGCAGCATGATGCTATAGGTGGGGGATATATGAAGTCGGTTAAATTTCAAAAGTTAAGAAACTTTTAGAAAGTTTAGGACATCAAATCCAGGGTACAAATAACTTAATTGCTACAAATTGCCGCATTCTGGCTTTAGTTTCACTTATTGATGTATTTATTGCATATATCTGCTAGGAAAAGAACTAACTATATTCCTCGTTGGCAATAAAGATCTCTCTTATCATTCAAAAGGTATACATTGGGCACTCTGAACACTCTAAGCTTTATTACAAAATCTTTAACTAATATTTCATCGAAATATTTAAGCTCAGTTGATACGGAGATTTTATTCAAACTCTTACACTAAGCTAAAGGAAAAATATAAATTAAACCAGTCATACATGTTTTTACCCCAAATGACTATATCATGTTACAACTTTTTAATTTAAGTCTTTAAACACTGATAGTTTTTTCTTATATTTGGGGTAAATGGGTAATTCAGTATCAAAGAAAGCAACTAAATCTTTTTGTAATTGTAGGGAGATAATTATTATATTTGGGGTAAATGGGTAATTCAGTATCAAACAAAAGCAACTAAAACTTTTTGTAATTTTAGGGAGATAATTTGAATTTGATGGAAAGTCAAATCTATTCGCATTTGTAACCTAAAAACAATTACTATTTCTAAAAAATTCTATAAAATTTTAATATCACTACTGCAAATGGAAAACGATGTTGCAACCCCAAATACAATGCAAATATATCATTATTCTTATAAAAGCAACCAATTGTGGATTATATTTAAAGAAATATATAATCTGATAGATGTAAAAATTGACCGGAGTTACAAAATTAGGTTTAATTCTTCATGTAAATGGCTAATGGTATTACTAAAGATTTTGATAAATATAGCTTCTTTTGCAATAAATCCCGTCAGTAGATAGCTTCTACCATCGCGAGAGCTTCAACTCTATATATATTGTTTACATTATGATCAATTGTTGTCAAGTTTATTGTGACGTCATAGGTTCCTGTGTGACGTCATAATACTATGTACTGTGTGTCAGTTACTGCATTAAACGGCCTGATGAAGCAGGTACAGGATGTACCTGCTGAAAACGTTTGCCAAACTTAATTCAACTTCATCTTCTTCTTTTTAATATATATATTGTGACATCATAACGTCATAACTGTATTTTGTCAGACTCCCTGATGATACCATTGAAACATGTTGGAGTTTTGATTGGCTTCGTGTCATTTTTTATCTTTTCATTATGTAAAACTGTATACCAGTAAACTTTTCCAATTTTATCTATATATATATATATATATATATCTGCATTATTGATAAGAAGTCAAGTATTATCGTTACGTAAATTATTGAAACATATCAACAGCTTTTGATATAAAACAGTCCGCATTTAGGGGAAACGATAGAATTATATGTGATGCATTGTACAACTCATCATATCCATCGCTTATATGTTCAATGTCATGGGAAATATATGTTGAAATTGCAAATATCCATGTGAGAAAGAAACAATCTAACCTTACGTTGTTATTATATTTCCTGTTGTAAATACCTTCATAACATTGCCTTTAGTCCAAGCATTCATTGACACAACTGATTCAAATGCATTTATCACATGTTAGCTATAACAAGAGCTAAATGTGGGTTTATTTGCTATAATGATTTATCCATTACTGAGTCAAATACATTATAGCAAGTTATACAGCAGTTGTTGAAAAATTTACAACATTGCTATCTCTGTAGTGAACATCAATAAAAGGTTCCCCTTTACAATAAGAAATACTATTATTATTCCTGATGAATTCATTGAGCAGAAAAAAGGAATTTACCATAGGTTAGCTTAGATATTTTCTATCACAATTTTTCAAAAACTTGCACTGGAGAGTTTAATCCTTGTGACCTTTTTATTTTATATTTAGCACAAGGTCGTAAATCAGATCCATTTTATTATAAAATTTAATTCATGTGATTTTTAATCCATTAATGTTTCTCAACTATTGAGATATTGGTATCTGACAATGGCAAGATTCGTATAATCAACGTATTTAAACTGTGCAAATGATTGACATTTTAAACATATAAATCGAATATCTATACCTTTACCAGAATTTACGGTTTAATTTCAACTCATCAGAGCTTGGACCATTAATGAGGTTCGCATAATAAACGCCTGTGTTTTGAAGTTTAATGTGATCTCAGCCTTAACAATGTTGTAGATTTATAGGACTAGCAAACTTTGCAAGTGATGTTTGATGAAAGACGCATGCAATTTGGTTGCTGAAACTTCTTTAAACGTCCATGTCCTCATAATTGCCTCTACAAAAGCTTCATTTTCATATGAAAATTGTCTTATTGTGTCCTTGAATATTTGCATGTGTTGTTAACTTCCTCGTCTGAAAATGTAATTTCTAAAATAGTTTTACAGCAATTAACAAGCACACGTATTTAAGCATATCATCTTGAAAATAATAGTATTAAATTGCAACCATGCAATTTGCATCTTTCCATGTCGCATTGATTCTTATTTGACAATGTGACATAAAAGACCTGTTTAATCTATTCTAGTATGTCTGCGTCACAAGTGTTCTATCTTATGGAATTTATATATTCAATTATTGTCCGACTCTTGGAAAATATAAGAAAGAAGTAATATTGGATTAAAAAGGCCAGGTGTGGAAGGCGAAGGCGGACGTAGGAACTAGCGAGGGGGAAGCCTGCTCTTCGTTGGACCCTGAACAGACGAGACAGGTAGCGGCGATGGTATGCTATTTTGACCACCCGAAGGTTGGAAGTAGCTTCTATTGGAAAATAGACAGCCTAGCAGCAGCAGCGATGAGCGAGGGATGGTCCTGCGTCCGCCCGAAACTTCCCACCTGACTTGATTTTATTACAATATTTACACACAAAATTTAGAGACAAAGGCTGTGGATAACAAATTGTTTAAATTAAGAAGGGCGAGAACTGAAAAGCAACGGAAAGATAAGCTGAAAAGAAATTTTGAAGTTGGGAATGAAATGAGTGTAATGTAAAACATTGTGTGAAAAAGTTTGCGTGGGCGAGAAAATGAAAACATTGTACAACAGAAGGGTTTGTTGGGGGTAAGATGCAAGGAGGTGTGTGTAATACATTGTGTGAAAGAAGTGCTTGTGGGCGGCTAAAGATGAAAAGTGGTGAATTACAATGTTAAGAGGGTGGGTGGGTAAACTTTAATAATTTTAAGAGAAACTTGCAGAGTGAATGAGCGTTATGCAAAATGGCGGAGGAATGAAAGAATGTGACGTCATATTATGACGTATCATATTATGTGATGACGTATGTGGGGGAAGTGACGAGTGCACAAGTTTGTGGTGTTTGTAAACAGGAGCACGTGTTTTGTAAATAGGTATTATGTTTGAGGTAAAGAGAAGGGAATTGAATGTTAATGGAAGTTGAATAATTGTGAAATGTGATAAATAAAGGTGCGTACAATAACGACATTTAGCTAGATAATGCTAAATGGAATTATTGTCCGACCCTTGGAAGGCGAAGGCGGACGTAGGAACAAGCGAGGGGGAAGCCTGCTCTCCGTTGGACCCTGAACAGACGAGACAGGTAGCGGCGATGGTATGCTATTTTGTCAGCAGCAGCGATGAGCGAGGGATGGTCCTGCGTCCGCCCGAAACTTGCCACCGAGCACTAAAAGTGCTGCGCCATCCACACCGAACCAAAGTAGAATAAATATGAGTGTGTAAAATAATGAAAATTGAGGAACAAAGGAAGGGAAACCAGAACTTAATAAAGGAGAACACAGCGACGAATATCAGTTATAAAAATGTCTGTTGCCACGGGAGTTGACGTAGTGGTCCTCTGTTGGGAGGATGAGGTCGTGGCGAACCACTTCCCCATTGATTCCAGCCATCAGGTTGCTGACCCTCCTATTTAATTTTTTTCTGGCAAGTTCAATAGATTTTATATCTCTTGGGTACCGCCACGTACAACGTGGCAGCATGAAGGACCACAGGAGTCTGGTGCGGGGGAGCCTGAGCCGGGTGTAGAGGATATCCTCATTGATCTGGGCGAACAACTCTCGGCCGGTGATGACGCCGAGATCGTTTGAGCCCAGGTGCAGTAAAATCAACTTCGGGTGACTGGCTGAGCTCGCGATAAGGTCCTCTATCGCTGGCCTATAGTGGTGCCATATCCAGCCCCCTCTGACGTGCCACTGCACCGGGCCCACACTGCCAAGGGTGTCCGCCAGCTCAGGTTTAGCCGGGGCCAGGTAGTTCTCCCCCACTACACAGACACCTAGAACGGTAAAACATTTTTTTTGTATAAATGATGTTAAGAACTTACATCCTTATATATTGTAGGTAACAGTCGGATGACCATCGGCCAAATCGCCGAATGGTCTCTGCCTCCACACTGTTCATAGCTGCTGTAGTTGCCGCCCCGATTCTAAATGAATGAGAGGTGAATTTAATATGACCTATATTGAGATGATTAATGGCTTTCTGTAGGACTGCCTGAAATTGAAATCTTGTTAGTTGTTTGCCATCAAAGTGAAGGAAAGATATGGGGAAACAGTCAGGCAAGAAGATAAGTAGGTTAGCATATTAGCGACCAGACATATTGGGGAATGAGGAATAGCCTTAATTTGAATAGAAATACCTTTACCTGTTTGATCAGTCTTAGAGTATTGGAGCGTGACATGCATGGCCGCCGCATTACCTGTATTCTTTACATCATCAATTGTGAGGCACCTACTCGATGTGTCAGAAAGGGAGGCAGGTACCAGCTCGCTTATCCTGAAGAAAGCAAAGAACGCCAGAGTATATGCTGCATTGAAAAGATTACATTCATATGCAGAAGAACATACAATATGAAGGACATTTGAAATTGACGACAGAATTTCTGCTGTGATTGGTCTTCGAGTGTCCTTGGTTCTATTTGCTTTGCTGAAACCTGTGAGCGTCTTCAGCACAAGAAAATGTTGCGTTGTATCTTGCATGTCATGCAACTTATGCCAGGTTCCCAGCGCAGCGATGTAAGCATGGGCCGTTCGTGCCGATTTTCCCTGCAAAGACAATGCTGACAAATAATACATGACATGATCAAGAGGAGCCGGCCATGCCAGTGTGAGAGAATGAGACTCTCTAAACTCGTTGAAAGACTGTAACGCTGTGTGATATGTCCTCCATGTGTTTTTCGCTAGTGACAAGCCAAGGAGACGGTCCGTCTCCAGTCTTAGATGTCCCAGATGTCCCAGATGTCCGGGGGCAGTGGTGTCGCTGTTGCATCTGCTCGTGGCGCTGCTTTTCGGAAACGGTCGCACTGAAACCTCGAAATAGCATCAGCTATAACATTATCATGAGTAGAAATGTACCTGGAGTGAAAAAGAATATTATGATTGAGACATGATTTTACTAGGAATCGCACAAGCGACATGACTTTTGTATTCTTTGATATTTGTCGGTTGATAATGGAGACGACAGCTTGATTGTCACACACAAACATGACCTTGTTGTTCATAAACTTATAGGATAGGAAAGAATTCCAGGAATGTCATGTCTTTCAAGTAGCCCGCTTTTGCCCATGCACCATACGCCCAACTCCCTTGGAAGTATACCCCAAAACCGCCCGAACCGGCAGCGTCTGTGAAAAGCTCTAGTTTGGTCGATGTTATCCACTCGAAATTCTGAAACACAGATGTACCATTATGATTAAGGAGAAATGTTTGCCAGACTTTAAGGTCTTTTTTAATTTCATTGGTGATTCTGACTCGATGATACGGTTTTACCTTACCCTTGGTTGCATCATACAAGCGTCTACAGAAGGCTCTACCCGCTGGGATAGCCCGTGTGATGAACTGAAGTCTACCAACCAATGATTGTATTTCCACCACACGGATTTTTCGTCTACTGGACGTGAGGATTGCTTCTATCTGCCTGATGACCTCAGATATTTTCTCGGCCGGTATTGTCACCTCCATAGCTACTGTGTCAATTGTCAAGCCCAAAAACGTGATGGTAGTGGAGGGACCGACAGTCTTTTCATTTGCAATCGGTACACCAAAATGCTGAAACATGTCAATAGAAAGTTGAAGTAATTCCGAACATGTGTTTGAAAAGGGGTAGCCCCCCAACAAGAAATCATCAAGGTAATGAATTATGAAACGGGAGGTAGATTTGTTTATAATACACCATTGAAGAAATGTACTAAATTTTTCAAACAATGCACAGGAAATTGAACAACCGAACGGTAAACATTTATCAAAGTAATATTTACCTTGAAAACACATTCCCAACAAATGGAAGTCCTGGGGGCGAACAGGAATCAACCTAAACGCAGATTTGATGTCAAATTTGGCTAACTCCGCGCCTTTACCAAGTTTCTGGACCATGTTGACTGCTTCGTAAAATTTTGTGAACGTAACAGACGAATGTTCCTGCGGAATGAAATCGTTAATAGACGTACCTTCTGGATGGGATAAGTGATGAATCAACCTGTAGTGATCATCTGTGGGCACCGATTCGCTGTTAACTTTTTTGTCTACCAAACCTATCAGTGAAACAATCAAATCCTGAAAAGGTGGCGATTTGTATGGTCCACTTATTCTCCCCAGTTTGATTTCCTTACTGAGTTTTGCAGCTGTAACGTTCGGATGTTGATAGGCTGACCTGGGATTGTGTGCAAACCTTGGTCCCGTCGGCCCCGTGTACTGCAGATTGAAACCCTCAGAAAACCCCTGAGACAACAACTGTGCATCCAACGTATTTACAGTCTCATAGAGAGATAGCCAAGGGGAGACATTAGAAAGGTTTATTGGTACCTGAGTCAATTGTTTTACCTGTACCGGGGCCGGTTGCAGTTGAACTTGTACTCCTAGAGTGGAGATGTTGGGTCGTTCCTGGTGCTTGACGGGGACGAAAAAGCGATGACTGACAGGAAGGGGCTCCATGATTGAAACTTTGACACTTTGAACACCTGTGTGGAAACTTACATACGAATCTAGTACACTGGGAACGGTTAAAATCCCAACATACATTACCATCAACATTTTGTGTTTTTGAGAAATGAGAAGGAATATTTGGTGACTGTGTTTTCTTACCTGGCAACATACACTTCAACCAAAGGTCACCGTCTATCTTACCCCAAGATCTTGCTGGGTCAAGTGCCATCTTATGACGAAAATGGTAGTCATATGTCGACCATGAGTCACCCCCATGCTTGAACGCTGCTCCCCTGATCGTTTCAGCATATGAGAGCAGTTCTTGTAAGCGGTCTGCGTGCTTGCTAACATATATTCCCATGAAGATATGGAACGCAGTTGTCCACGCGCTGATGGTCAGTGGACGTGAAGCATGGTTTTCATATGGTTTGAACAAAACCTGCCCAGTACTGTCTGAAACAAGCCTAAGCGGAACATGGTCATCGAGTGGTTGATTATCATGTGGGAGCAAATTACGAAAATCAACGTACTCACCATTGAAAATCTTTTGACGAACGGGTTCCTTCACGTGTGAACCTATTGCTTCAAAGGAATATGCAAGTGGTACCTGACTTGGCTGCACTTGAAAAGAAGCCATATTTGAGTGTGAAGAAGTGGGTGTGGGAGGTGGAAAATAAGCTTGAGATGTGAGCTGAGATAACCAGGCTAGTGCGCGGTGCATGTCACTATCCGGCGGAAACACAGACTGAGATTGATTAAGGTTTACATTTGGATTTATGATCAAACCGGGGTCAATTGTAATGATACCATTTTCTGAGACATTACCTGAATTTTCTTGTTGAGGCGGCGCTGTTGTTGTTGACATTGTCGAGGATGTGTTGATTGTAGTATTCGGTCTTTTTGCCGAAGGCTGGGTCCTTACAAGTTTGTGATTCAAAGTCGCTCTCCTCTTTGGAGGCATTTTTAACACTTGAAATTACTAAAGCAATGAATTATAAACTTATTTTAAGAGAAACTTGCAGAGTGAATGAGCGTTATGCAAAATGGCGGAGGAATGAAAGAATGTGACGTCATATTATGACGTATGTGATGACGTATGTGGGGGAAGTGACGAGTGCACAAGTTTGTGGTGTTTGTAAACAGGAACACGTGTTTTGTAAATAGGTATTATGTTTGAGGTAAAGAGAAGGGAATTGAATGTTAATGGAAGTTGAATAATTGTGAAATGTGAAAAATAAGGGTGCGTACAATAACGACATTTAGCTAGATAATGCTAAATGGAAATATCGAAAGGAGTATTGCTATGCGTTGCCTCTAGAAGAGGTTCTGTGTGTACCTGCGTATCTTGAGTTTGTTCACTTGCTAGTGTATCTTAGTATAAATATGATGAAGTTTGTGTTCGTTTGGACGTCATTAAAACATGCAAGAAGCACCGACAAAGTATCATCAATGGCTTATGTATAAAAAATTGGTCAAATAATATTTTGGGATTGTCTGATCATTGGGGAAGAATTTCGAAATTTGGCATTGTTAAATAGACAGTTGGGGTCATATTCATTAAATTCCAATTTTCTTAAATTTCGATTGCAATATTCTACAAAGGCTCTTTGAGAAAAGTGGAAAGTAAAAACTATGACTTTGTCATAAAACTGTTTATCAATTATAAGGGATTTTGTGGAGAAAACAAAAGATGTGTTTTTGAAATTGTGACCCATGGCCACTTCAATAACCAACCAAGATAATTATGTTATAGGGTTAGGTGTGTCATACAAATAATGATAACATAAAATGAATCTTAAAGGGGCAGTAGCACGTTTTTTGATAATTTTATTTTTTAAATTTTTCACTGATGATTGTAGGTAATTTTTAAATGTATTCTTTTGGCAGTTTCAAAAATCTCATTACACAAACCAATCATCTATAGTCAGAGAACAAAGTATGAAGATTCACATAAAATCATGTCAATCAAACAAAATCAAACATTTTTTGTGAACACCTTTAATTCATTTTGTGTAAGAAAAAGGAATCGTATGGCTGAACTTTACCTTATATATTTGAATTATTACTTCTCCATTTAGTTTAAATACATTGTCTTTCAATTGGAACCATTCATTTTCATTTTCCTGACATCACCTTATATTCCCCCCAAAAACGTGCTACTGCCCCTTTAAGTAATGAAGTGTAATATCAACATTATCCGTTTCGTATTCACATTGCTAGGATGCATCAAAAACATTCCGAATTACATTATGTTTGCACTAAAATACATAGGTAAGTGACCAAACTTTAATATGCAGCTGTCGAAAAAATGATTGGGATTTTCAGCAGATACACCTTGCAATATACCACTGACAACATAAGGTAGGCCTTTACCATAACCAGCTGACAGGATTTAGATGCATATTTCCTTCTGAATAAGTTGACCGCATATACATTAAGAAGTTCATAAGATCCATTGAACAGTCCTTGAGATATCGAATGACAAGTGCAACCTGTCAAATGTTAAGGTGACATTGAAATAAATGTCACATTGAATAGAAGTTTAATGTCATTAACCTGTGGGAACAGTTTTGAAGACCAATGCGCGAAATATGAGGGAAAGCAAGTCAGCAGCTCAAATTCGTACGTAGTACTTCGTACTTCTCAATAATTTTGAAAGCCGTGCCAACTTAAATCAATTAATGAACCGAAGAGCTAATAAGGCGATCCATTAATAATGTATTTTCGTACTAATTACAAAGATAATGGCCTTATTAATGTCTAAATTTCATTATTTCTCCCCCACATGCATCATGCCTCTTCATTATGTTTGTGAAGTATAATCTGTTTTCTTACAGATTATTTTCCCACGAAGCATGCTAAACCATATTCATTCCTTAACATAACATTGTCGTTTGTCTTAGATGCCTTCCTCTACATCCCTTGCAGATAATAACACTAGGATTTGATGTTAAGGACGGGTGAAAGTGGGAGACGTTCATGATTCATTGGGTATTAGCTCAACATGTGGTGGCTAGCCCCTGTCATATCTGCAGGCCTCTAAGTTATATCAAGATCAGTGATTGTACGTTAGAGTTCATCAGAAATATTTGCCATTATGGCATGAACACTTTTGGGTCCTTTATCTGCAAAAGTAAAACACTACTTTGCTTTTTGAGGTATGGTGGACGGGTTGGTGAGTTGTGGGTACAGTCAATGCCTGCTATGTTGCCTTAATCTCAAAATTATGTATGTTCGAATACCGCAAGAAAATTGCAGAAAGTATGATCCCCAACTCAACAATGGGTGATGTCCATATAATTCCTCAATGAATATACTGTTTTCAACATACACTTCTACAACAAAATATTTTCATTCTGGTGTCTCATTGGGATGATATATGTCTGTATAACATCATGCTAGAGAAACAAATATCGAATCAATAATGTTTGACTTTATAAATTCATAACATCCTCCTATATCTGCGTATATGTTTTGACCCAATGGATATCAGGGGATAAATTGGAGCATAACCCGAAGACATATACGCTGATGTAGGAGGACGAATTCATTAAGGATCATCACATTTGTATAGAGTAACACAAGTGACCTTTTCGTTATATTATTATCATTTGATGCCAAAGAGACGTATAAAATTCCTTCGGACAAATAAGAAGGGGAAAATAGCTGCTGGACGTCTGAGTTTGCGGAGGAAATTGGTTTCTATGTAAACTTCTCCTCTGGATGCCTCAGTAAATACTTACAGGCATGATAGACGTTATGAAAAAATGTCTCGACCTTCTGTACATAAACGATATTCATTGATCCAGGGGCATGCAATGTCTTTCCAATAAAATGACCTTTATGTAGAAATTACACAATTCAGGTCAACCATAGCAAATTTGAGGACATAATGTTATATACTTCATTCGAAAACAAAATGGTTGGATTAAACCCATTTACTTCAAGCACAGGGTTAGATCGGGGTTCTCATTACGCAGGGGCAGGACACGTTTTTTCATGATTTTATATTCCAAAATTTTCACTGATAATTGTATGTTATTGCTAAATATATTATTTTAAAAGTGTTATGAATCTCATTACACAAACCAATCAGCCAGAGTCAGAGGACACAGTTTGAAGATTAACATAAAATCCATGGGCCATTTTTTTGGAACACCTTTAATTCATTTTGTGTAAGAAAAAGGAATCGCATGGCTAAACTTTACATTATATATTTGAATCATTACTGCTCCATTTAATTTAAATATATTGTCTTTCAATTGGAACCATTCATTTTCATTTTCCTGACATCACCTTATATTCCCTCTCAAAACGTGCTACGACCCCTTCAAGAGGTACAGAAGCAGTGAGGTATATCAGATGGTACAACAATGGACCTACACAGGGGTCGGTTAGATAGTCGTCATATAATTAATCACTCATTCTATAATTGTGATCAAGAATAGTATAGCAAGCAAAAGCCAAACACATCACTCAAACTTTAACGACGATGATGATATATATTTGTGATGGCTTCAGTGGAACTTCAATATAGAAAGAACTCTCTTTTCACGGTGCTTTGCATTGAGCCCTTGAATTTTGAACAAGATTAGGATGCATTCCCGTCTCCCAGTAAGTGTAATGGAACACATAAACGTCTACAATTGAAATATATGAAACAAAGCGAAATTCATGAATAGATCAGAACTGACAGAGCAAAACATTTCTCAAATAAACAAAATCAGCCGTGAATAATGTTATGAAAGGGACACTCAATTTGGTTTATTACCATTATGTGCATTTATACATTGATTTTGACCACAACGAGTTTAGGGTTTAAGATCGATATTCAAAACTATTATAGCATCTTTTATCATGATTGGGACACAAAAAAGACTCCATAACATTATTCTATTACTTCCTGTAAAATAAGTAGTAGTAGTAGTGGTAGTGGTAGTAGTAGTAGTAGTAGTAGTAGAAGTAGTAGTAGTAGTAGTACTAGTAGTAGTAGTAGTAGTAGTTGTAGTGAACCACAATTTGCCAATAAGAAAAAAAAGCAAATTAAGTAAGAAGAGCACGATATTTTTGAATAACCGGAACTTCTCCTTTTAAGAAAATCACGACTCGACTTTAAATGCTTATCCATTCATCAGGCGGGATGGTGCGAATTACCATAAGATGATATACATTTTTTCCTGCTTTCAATTGAAATCAGAACATATTTAACAAGATATCCTCAGACAACATTACTCTTCAAACACATAAAATCATTCAAAAGCAAAAGAATTAATTTAGAATGTGTTTGACGCTTATAAGACAAAATTAATGGTTTATGGATGTTGAATTTGAGGTCAAGCCATCTACGTCAAGTTCTAGAGATTTTGGAATAAAGTAATTACATCTGTAAGGAGAATCGTGCATTATTTATCATCTTGGTAACAGCATTCAGCTGCCGGGGAACGGTTATCATCTGGAATAATGCTGTGAACTCTGTCAGATCAACTTTGCCTTAAGCATCGCTATCTCTGTCATTGTGGGCTACTAACGTCATTAGTGCATCCATTAGATACCACTTTCTTCACGACTGATCACAAGAGGAGAGCAAACATCAGAATAGCCATATGACAGAAGCCTTTAGTAGTCTAATTACCCTTAATTAACCTTGGCTCCGTGTGTGTGATCAGCATTCAGATTTGTTGAAATCCTATTAAAGGAACATGCTGTAGTGTATGGTTGATCAATGAACACCAGTTGAGCTCTTGTCTTTTCACTTTGAAAAATCTTATTTCCCTTTGGACAAATTGTCCTTATGGTTTCGAGATATTAATCGATAGTGTGTTATACTTAAATATGGTTCATATCAAAGACACCTTTATATCATATTTCCCACAATATTGTATTCAAATTTGCAAATTATTTTCTATGAAAACCTTTTAGAAAAATAAAACATGCTCAAATATATTTTATTTGAACATTTGTATGAATAACTTATGTTCGATTTAAAGGCTATTTTGCTATTGCCGCAAAAGGGAATTTGGCAAAAAATGAATAAAAGACAACATTGCCAACATAATTTGATGCATATGTAAACATTTGGTTGCTGTGAATTTGAACATTACCAAAACATTCATTATTCAAATTATTCCTTACTATGAACTTTCTGATCAATTAAAGTTTTAATCTCGAAACCAACTGAGACGAATGCCATTTTTACATTGTGTGTAAGGTTTAATTGGAGAAAAAAATGGTAAGGCTTACTATTACTAATGACCTTTCTCAAAAAACAAACTCAGAAGAATATATAAGGTAGTCATCGAACACTATAACACTACATCGGTTTGTAACTGTAAGGGCCGGGCAGCGTGGAGAAATCGGCCTCTTATTTGATGTATTTCTTTGCGTATTAGGAGTTTCGAAAGGGAGCTGGTATTTTGTTGAATTGCAACGTTAAATGTGTCTTAATAATAATGCAATTTGAGCAATTTCGAAACAACCTTCATTCAATTTATTGATTGGCAGCGTATATATCCTATTGATGACGTTGTAGAATGAAACTTGTTGTAGTGAACCCTCTGTTACCTCGTATCCTTTCATAGAATCGATTTGACCTGTTCTATGGATCTTCATATCCTGGTACAGAGATCTCGTTTACTGTTACATTACCTAGTATCTACTTCGTATCCTCTTCAATGCGTGCTCTTGACAGCATCGCCATCTTTCATTCTAAATCAAAAGCTAATGAAAATTATGTAACTTCTAAAGAAAGTTTTTTCGAAGTAAATTGATACAGTCTTCATACCAGGGCAATATATAACCGTTTTTCAAAGAACTAATCGATTCCGTTTTCTATCAACAGCAAAACATTAAATCGCTATTTCACTTCTAGCTATATTATTTCTTAAATTCGTTTTTTTTATACATAAAACACAATCATTATCAATGAATGAAACATTGCCCTGTCGGCATTGGGTAAAACATTTGTTGTTAGATATGTTACATATCCTAATCTTTCAGTGCTTAGCTTTGAAGAAGTCACCATGTGATTGAAGTTCCCTAAAATGTCTGCTGTCAGTCTGTGTTTGATAAAAAGACAAGTATATCTTTTTCTGTTTCACACTGTTTTCACGTCTTATTTAGAAAGTTGAATGTTTGCAAGGATATGTAATACCATTTATGTAAAAACGGCAAACTCACACATAATTCCTGCAGTATTTTACGTGTTAAGAGGACATTTATTGCAAAAACTCTCAGGATAAACATATACAGTGATAATTGCATAACGACATCCTTGAATATATGTATAAGGTAATGCATTTAATAAACAAAAAGTATCTTCATTCACGCATAGTTATATTTCTTATAGTGTCTGCAGTGTTTTGTAATGCATTTATAGATGTGAATAGAAGATAAAGGCAATATTACGGATATACAACTTCTTTATTCAAGTTTGCAAAAATATTCCCCCAAACTAGGGTATATTAATATAACTGTAATATAATCGTCTTATCAATTGTATGTAAACCTAAAGTTGTATAGCCATAATATTGCCTTTATCTTCTTCATCATTAAAACTTCTAGAAGAGATGTGAATAGGTTTAAATACAATTGATAAGACGAATTATATTACAGTAGTATTAACATTACCCTATTTTTGGGGAATATTTTCCATGTAGACTTGTTTTTATTCCTAAGGGTGGGATATGTCCACTATTTATGGTTGAAGCAAATAACCATTTCACAACACATGTGGAAAAATGTATCTAAGGATTTGGTAGTTTCATGTAACATTTGCCTATAGTTAAACAGATATCACACTTATGACAACAAATGATAACTTACCATAACAAATAAACGGAATAATAATTTACTGCGTATTACAAAACAAATCTTTCACATCGTGTTAAGTGTGTGTACTTTCAGAAGCCTGTATACTTCCTATCTTTGCAATCTTAGAAATATTGTATTTGGTTACACCAGCATTTACTGTTTATTTCGATATATAGGTGGTCATTCTAGTGTGCACGTAACAGACTTCCACCGCCACTTGAGAACCATTCCTTGAGTCTCATACCATCACTTGGTGTGAACCACACCGTTTCCCCTTTCTTCAGATAAGCCACCGTATTGGTGTTGACAGTGCCATAGCGTTCCCCGTGAGAGGCGTCTCCATAGCCCACACCAATCACGGATCTGCTGCTACTGATCTCGACGTCGACTTGTCTGTTGTTATTGTAGTAGACAACGTTGACCCAGAATAAATAGGTTCCGGAGACAGGCACAGTGAATACGCCAGTCGAAGGATCGTAGCCGTGGCCAGCGTTGTATGCAATGGTATTGAATCTAAGGGCCGCTCCACTAGGTATTGTTGTAGTACCAGAGCCAGTAGATACAGTGGCTTCAAATGCCACGTCTTGCTCAAGTAGCTCTGAAAAGTAGTTTTTGACACATTAAATTTTGGAACTAACTAGAATTCTAGTTAATTAACAAATAAATTTCCAGCTATTCAGCATTTGTTCTTTTTAAAAGATTCATTTTATACAGAACCTTTAAAATGCTTATGCTTTCTGCTTGTGTAAAAATTTCTTTTCGTTTTATGGTTGGTCCGGGACCAGTCTAAGTAAACCTAGCCTCAATATTATCCGTTTCACTCTCAGTATAGGAGGGAAACGGATAATTTTGAGGCTAGGGTTACTTAGACTGGTCCGGGACATGCCGGGTTTTTTTCTAATGATTCAGCAATGTTCTACAATCTTCATCATGTTTTAATTACGTTTTTTACTCATTAATTTTCATTATTGAAAAGTACTTTTTGGCTATCTTTTCAGATCCAATGGTTGATATTGTACTTGAATCCTAAATGTTTTAATAACAAATGCCCGCATAGAAGGTTCAGATGTTTGATATTATAGCTATGTAAGAACAAACAATTTAGCTGTTATAGTTACATGTTGGTTAAACAAAATCAAACAAATTTCTCATGTTTATTAGATTAAAAAATTGTATGAAAAATAGCCCAGTGACATGTTAATGTTTTGGAATCATGAAGAAAACATAATCATGTTCACAATGCCAATTTACAGCAATTTGTCTTTCGTTTGTATTATGGATTCGAACGTTTTCAATTTAATGAATTCGATTGAAAATTGCAGATATGAGGTTCTGGTTTACGTGCAGTGAAAAGGTTTGAATTAAAAAGGCAATACACAAGCACAATTATGCTTTTGGAATAAGGGATATCCCTGTTGTAGCTGTGAAAACAGAATCTCAGAATCATTAATCAAATTAATATTTGTGTCATTTAAGATTAGATAAGAGACTTATAATATTTCGAAGATGATGAAAAAATACATCCTTGTTTATAATCCCAATTTACATATTTTCTAGCTATATTTATCAAGTCTTAATGTAACCTACCTATGTGCGCTTTGAGTTCTTCCAGATTGTACGTGTCCACTGCAGAGAGGTGTAGGAGATGAGACATGTTGCTTTTAAGTACGCCTATGTCATGGGCTAGAGTTGCTGCTTTAACTTCATCATCACTCTGTTTGTATTGCAGTCTTGACAAACTTTTCTGATACATGTCTTCATTGAGTTGTAGGGCTTGTACAGATCCTGACATCCTCAGCAGGTCAGTTTGTGTAGAGGCAGAATCTGCCTTCAAAGAATTGATTTCATTCCATATCGATGTAGAATTTAGTGTTGAAGAATGTGTACCTGATTTTAGATTTTCTAGGTCTTGTTTTGATGAATCTGAAAGAAATCAGTTTGTTTTTCAATTATTCACATAAATATCTTTTTTATAGTAACTAAAGTCTGGACATGGATGAAATGACTGGTTTTACACTCTTGAATCATCATTATTGGGTGTTTATGACGTCACAGAATGAGGGGCGCATAACGAACGACAGTCGTCGCGTACCCACAGATTGACCTATTTTCTTTATCTATATAGTACTTGGACAATGAAGAAGTTGTTTGTAAACATGAAATCATTTGTTTTAGGTCCCAAATCTTGTAAATGAAGTACATGGAGAGAAATACCGTACATAGAAATTTACTTGCAATACAACCTGATCGATATTATTTACTAAATATAATATAAGAAGCAACGACGAGTACCTAGTATCAGGTTAATTATATTTACAATATTAAGATATGTAGCATATATCGGTGAATCTTTATAAAATGTATCATTTCAACCATTTTAGACAATTTGATTTTGGAAAATAAAACTATGAGATCATTTTTTGTTTTTTAACCATTTAAACAGCAATTGTATATGTAACTTCTAGGGTAAACATTAATTAAACATTATTACCAATGCTTTACTGTAAATATGTTGATTATACATACTCATTTGAGAAGCCAAGGAAGTAATAGCAGCTTGGTTGGACATCACAGTTGGGCTGATTGCTTCAACACTTAGATTTAAATTCTTTAAGTCATTTTGGACTTGCATCAGTTCACTTGAGGTCGTATTTTTAGTTGCTCCTAAAACAGTATTCTGAGCTTTAACTACATTCAACTCTGCAAGGGCTGTCTGTAGATCCTGCTTGAGTTTTGTTACCTCGGCCTCAGAAGCCCTGAGGTCATTCTCAGCCTGGGTGACCTGAGTCCTCAGCACTGCTATCTCAGCCGCGTACATCTGGGAGTCCGACTTGGCTTGAGACTGAAGGTCAGTCACAGCAGTTTCAAGTTTCTTCATGTTATCAAGAATGCCCTGAATATCAACAGGTCCAGCTGATGTCTGAGCTGATAGGTAACATGCCTGATTGAGAAATATCAGAAGAATTATAAATTTCATTTTTCTTAACAGTGATTTCACCTTTGTTGAGATAATATCCATTGTTTATGTCGTGAGAACTTACAGTGTGGTTATCGAGTGACCCACTAGGAACACATGTGATAAGATATAATCAAGTATTTAAAACTAAATTAAAAGTATGTAATCTGTATTTACTCGAAAGGGTAGTTTACAACGTACACAGGGACTGAACTTATTAATAATTCTTTTCTCTATACTTCTATTTTTCTTTTTACTGTAAATCGACTCTTAAATTAGTTATTATTATATATAAATACAGCAGTTGCCTTTGTAACGAATTTGGTTTGTAAGGTTAAAATCTATATCTTGAAATAGCCAAATCCCGTGCCCTGACTTTGTTAGCGTTAGTCATAGAACGTAACGTCTGTTGACGGGTGGAACGGTAGTAAAAGATAAGAAAACAAATGTTTCTTTGACCTTTTCATAATCTTGAGATCTTCAGAATGACCCTTTTTGTACATAGGACAATTGCAGAAATAATGTCTTCTAAAATAAAATCCTTACTTTTAGTTAAAAATAATGTGTCCCCAAAATTAGTCCAAATACTTTACTTACATACTTAACTCGGATAATTAAGAAGTTATATTTTCCTCTCTTTTCACGTGTAATAATGGAAAGTTATGACCAGCACCAGTCAATACTATTGGAAAAATGTCATCCTTTGTACTTTTAACTCTGAATGTGTAAGCCGAAAAGAAGATATTGAGTTATAAATTAGACCCAACACATTACAAGGAATTTATAACCCGTACCTCTCATCACTCATTCAAATTCTTCAATTATAGGATCAATACTGTAATGCCTTAGACATTGTACAACATTAAGCTGAGAATAAGGTTATTTTCCGAACAAATGACTCTTAAGATTCAACGTATTTAGGTTAAGTGGTGGAGTCGATTTTGTCATTGTACACGCTTAATACCTTTGATGTTTGATAAGATTGCTTAGAAAATAGTTCCCTTTAATGAAAATGTCACTGGAAGATGAACCATGTTTGACTTAATTTGGCGCTTTTATAACTATTTCGAGCAAAAATAATGCTTGGTTGGTTTAGATTTCAATTTTCTTATATTTGCCAAGCCAAATATTGTGCTCATTAGAAACTCTTATATATGTGGTTTTGTTTAACTTTCTTTATGACTCGCTCGTTGAGATATCACTGTTTAAGAAATCTACAATGCCATTAAACATTGTGTTAAAATATCGAGCGCTGACGGATTGACGTGACATCATAATAGTCAAGAAAGACGTCATAATCGTTATTTCATTGAATGGTATCGGTACATAGATCGCTTTCGTTCGTTAAATACTCATCATTCACGGAACGTCGTTAAGTATTCGTTATTTAATGTATAGTGGTAAATACAACCAATGGAGGAAATTGAATCTTCCTTATCGATACCTTTTGCCAAGTTGTAGTGTGTAGTGCAACACAAACTACGCACTTAAAAGATCCCACGAATTCATGTCAGTGGCTGAATGGTGGATACATGAACACGTGCATACGCCGAGCTGTCGGATTTCAGCTTTCAGCAGTGTTGGACAAACTGCTGTGACTATGTGTCTCAGTTCACCAAGCTGTAAATGGGGTACTATGTGAGGCATAGAATGGTCCCTAACCTGAGCGCCACATAAGGATGCCGGTTGAATACTCCCCAGGGAGTTGAATTAGAAAATTGATTGGACAGTGAAAGAATGCCAATGACCAGGGGAAACAATGTAAGCGCCTTGAGCAACCACTAGTGGATGGGTATGTGCGCTTTATAAATATTCATATAATAAAAGTTAATAGAAAACAAACCTTAAATGTTGAAGCTCCATAAAGACAATGTTAATAGCGCCACGTATTAGTAATATCAACATTGTGTATCATTTACTTGATAAAGGAGAATTAGCATCGAAGTCTTCAAAAATAACATGTTATTAAGATAGAGGAATGATTAAATTGTTTTGAAATTATATAAAAGATCAAGTTTTCTTACCAATTTCGTCAGTGGTCTACACTAACATGACAGCAATTGGTAACTGACATTTAACTTGCTATCGATTTCCTCAAGGATGTCTTTTTTTTAAGCACTATTTCCAAAAAATTTCCTTTCATTACTGAGACCACTGTTCCAGAACAAGAGAACAAGAACCGGAAGGCTATTCTGGGACTAATCATATGATTTCATTAACTATCTTAATTTTCATTTAATGCTCAGGGAAAGCAACTGACCCACGATTGAATTTAAGTTTTTCCATAACATTTTACATTAAATTGAAATTGACGCATTTTATGTTCGAAGACATCGGTATTTTAGAGAATTATCTTCAGTGTTTATGTAACAGTTAAACCATCAGACATGTTGTCTTATGGTATAAACGGTTACAAAACAAGTCCCGAATAGACAGTGACTACAAGTATAAGTCCATCATGTAAGCAAGATATTACAACGCAACTACTAAGACTTTAAAGGCAGTCAAATTTGACATTCACGAATCATTAACTTTGACATCATGCATCCATGTATTACACGGTAATATGTGGTTGGGTTTGGGGTAAAATATGGACAGTTTTAGTCATCTTCACTTTAGTATGATAACTGATAAGCTACAAAAACATAACATTAATGTTGGAAATATGAACTTTATGGTCATGAAACAAGAAAAGCCTTTAAAAAGGCATGCTTGGTGCCACATAGGCAGATGAAGAAGATTGTGATTTGTCGAACAATTCGGGGGATAAGTGAAATATACAACACTGGATAACAGCACTAATATTAACACAAGTATTACTCAAAGTTAACTTCACAAAATTAATTTCTATCAACACGAATTGCTGAAAGTTATAAATATTTTTTACATTCATCAACGATTGTTGGTATATTTCATATCAAAATACACGAGGGTGACAATCTATTTATCATCCAAATTCACTCTTTTCGACATCTCAGAGAAAAAATTTAAATCTCTGAACACAACAACACTAGATTTTCAAGACAGTGATGTCATTGCATAGTGAGGTCACTATGTTTATGATGTTGTGGCATTGTGATGTAGTTACTTGAAGTAAAAGCACTGTGTTGCCATGTAGCGTTGACAATGACAGGAAATTGTGCAAAACGTACTGCCAAAACGATATCTCCTTGTCATGCTGGTTTATTATTAACAGTAGTATAACAGATAATAAACAAAATACTTTCCGATGATCTGACGGGATTTCAACCCAGGTCCGCTGAGCTATCGTTTGGAACCAGCGATGTAGGTCATATTCTAAATATAGCATGAGTCAATTTCAGTACTCTGATAATAAATACATGTTTTCAACGTAAACATTTAGTGACATCGTTAAGTATGACTTGTCACGTGGTCGTAAGTGATCTAACTATTAGTAAACATAAGTCTTATTTCGATGTCACCATCGTACTTACACAAACATTACTTTTAATTCGCTAGGCGAGCCCAGCGTGAAATTAAATCGCGTGGGTCATAAAAAAGTGGATTCTGTGATTATTGAATGCGAAATAATTAATGCTTTATCTGGAACAAATGCAGACTCTTCTTCAAATGAAGATGTTTTTGATTGAGTCTGTTAACATTTATCAGCATCTTTAATAGAAAACATTGTTTCTCTTTTAATATAACATTTAAAGCGAAATCATATTCCACAGTTTAATGTGCCAAATATTTTGTATTACCCACATGGTGACGTAATGCATTTTTTGCTACAGCTCTGTTCATTGGTCTTTTGATTTGGATACAACACATGTGATTGGCGCGGCTTCCCTTTGAAAATATCAAGAGTAATATAGAGAGAATCAAATCATAATGCTTGGTGCCCTTTGGGGCACCAAGCAATAAGGCCCTAGGCCCCCCGCTTGCTACGGGCCTCCTATCTATCAGTTCTTGTGACGGTTATACCAGCACTGTTTTGCCGCTCTCTATTGGTGCTTTCTTGATCCTGTGATCACAGAGGAGCATTACAGTAGTCAAACCAAGATATGCTAACTCTGCATTGGAAATTAACTTGTTCAACACCCTAAAAATTGGGAATAACAAGACGTATTAACTGTCGTTTCAATTATGAGACAAAGCAATTATGTTTTATGCATGTTTCTAAAAGTACAATGTTATCAACCAACTTTAAAGGGTTGTGATTTTAGCCACTTTGTTGTGTTCACAGACTTGATTTCGTTTAATGAACAGGTTACGCAAGAAGTGTGGTTCTGTTTGTCAGTATATGAGTAAATGAGAAGCGATATCAATGCAACTAAATAAATATGATTTATTCAAAGTGACGTTGATGTGAGCTCACAACGAGACGTTTTATCGTTCTATCAAAACGAATCATTATCGGATTTGTTCATATATATTTTGTTTGAATTAAAGACATCTTCTTTCGTAGGATGACTTATTTTGCAACTATGATAATAAAATTTCTCATGATAAACGTATGAGTATAAATCAGCTGAAAATGAAATATACATTTTCTAACTTCAAACAGTATCAACTAAGTGATTTATGCCCCTAGCAAAAACTTCAAAGAAGAATCTTTCCTCATTTGTTGTAACTAATGTGGGTTGGGTCAAATAATCTAGTCGCTTACCAATATGGAAAAAGACACTCATGTTTTTAAAAGGAATGATAAATGGTACATTGAATGAACATTAATTGAAAATATTCATGTACCCTTGTTTGTGCTTGTCGCTCTGATATTACCTGAAGTACATTTTATGTGTGTGTGTTAAAGTACAGGGTAATCAGTTATCATTAGTCTACAGGCACATCAATAAATGTCAGAATTGTACAAACTTTCATCAATCTGATATATTTTTTCACGTTAATATTGCATATCAAAATTACTTGGATTTAAAAATAATTCACTTTTGTTTTCATTTTCGTCAACGTTTTGTTAGTGACTGCTTTTAAACATGACATTTTCTGTTGAGTTGTCACATCGCGTGTTTCCTATAAATTTTACAAAAATTCTAATTCACACATGAGAGTTTATTGTTGATTTGAGGCAGTAAGTTGATGAAGCTAGAACCTTAAAATTGAGAAAAAGTAGAGAGAAATCCATTAGAAGGACGCACAGACAGATGGATAGAGTACCTTCGGGAAGTGCAATCTATTTCCCATTCGTCTTAGCTTTCCTCTTCCCTGAAATTAGGGATCTGTTTGCATGTCCCTTTACATATACATACCAATGCCTTGCAAATGATACAGTGCTTCTGTTTCAATTAACAGCACGGCCATTTATATCATTCAGACTCTTAAGATCCTAGGGATTGTATACAATGAATAAAATGTACAATGCAATGGCAGACATTTATTATAGGATTGATGGTGAAATACCGAGATCTATAAATGAAAATATATAGAGGTTATCAGTCACTAGTGACAATAACATTTGAATATGTAATCAGTCACTAGTGTCTGATAACAACAATGATCTGGCGTCATCGAACAATGCAATGACGTCATGTTGTTGCTTAGGCTACGGGCTCTCTTCGGAGCCTACTCAACGAATATGCGCTAAAGTTATGAAAGAATTATTACGATTAAATCATAAAATGAATAAAAAATTTGTCTTTTCTTGACAAATACCATGTTTTTTTCAGAAAAGGTTCCTCACTCGATGAGAAAAGGCAAATATCCTCTTAAGGAAACATTCGTACTGGATTTTCACTTGGTCTGAAGACAAAATACGACAAAGTAACATTTGAGTGTTTTGCTATTTTCCGCATTTAACAGACTTCATGAAACCTAGATTGTAGCAATGGCTGGACAGACTTTGTTTCTTAATGTTGTTACACAAGTCATAATGAGTTATCATACATGCAGTGAATATGCATTCATAGTGAATTGTAAATGAAAGATAGAATAGAAAATTTCTGCCAAAACCTTTTGCACCGACAGAACACAATAGATAAAGGAATTAACAACCCTTTCAATTCTTTATTTTTATCATAGCTGCGATAACAATGAACGCCATTTGGAGGCAATAAAACTTGAATAATTGAAATATAAAATATTTACCGCCTATCACTCGAAATCATTGCTTTATACTTCATTCACACCAGGATATTTTTAAATTACTAAGCTCAAAGGAAATAGCATATTATAAACCATGTTTTTGACAACATTCTATCAACTCTGTCCGTATCTTTGTCATCTTTGGATTACAAATACGATTTTTACATTCATTCTATATATTTTCTCAAGAACTGATAACAAGTGGAGAACAAAAATTACAATGGTCATATATGGTAGAAGCCTTTGAAACCTCATTACAATGAATAAAGCTTTGCACCTTGAATGTGATCAGCATATACGGATATATAACTGTTATTACGTATGATTATCAATGCGTATTATCAACATAATAAATTCATAAGATCGAAGAAACCTGACTTAAAAATTCGGTTACAACCCCCTTGCATGGTATTTGTCCGTACGTGTTGTGTTGAGGAGGCCACAGCCACTATGTTGGCCGAACTTGAGTTAGCAGCATGCGAAAGATCACGTCTCTAACACG
Organism: Steromphala cineraria; assembly: GCA_916613615.1. NCBI lineage: Eukaryota > Metazoa > Mollusca > Gastropoda > Trochida > Trochidae > Steromphala > Steromphala cineraria. The sequence goes on from OU744729.1 coordinate 14,534,604, forward strand.
CTAGCGCAAGGTTAAGTGCGCCGCCTGGTCGTGTGTTGTTGCTTGTTCTGTGCGTTAAGCACGTGTTAAGTGAGTTGTACATATCGTGTGATCGTCATTTTATTGTGTGCAGGCCATACGTACACGTGCCTCTCACGTAAGGTGTTCTTACTGGCCTCTTTTCTTTGGTATCTTGAGGGGAAATGTTGGCATTCGACTGAGCTTTACATATCCTGCAGAAGTCAATGCTCAAAACGTGCGTTATTATAGCGAAACACATACATGCTACTTACGGTCCACATGAGTTAAGATTACTCATTTGATAGTTTAATTTGCGGTCTGCGTTTTAGTTTTAAATTGCTCAAACACGCAACTTGTGCCCACATATTTGCAAAGAAACAGCACGCACTGGCAAGAACTTGGTTGGGAGACAATGAACATATATAAAGTAACAGAGTTACTGTCCTAAGTTGTACATAAATATCACTTGCCATCTTCATGCAAGCAAGTTTGAAATTGTCAACAATAATTCATGTTCATGTACTTTGTTTTATCAATCAATCTTGACATTTGAAATTCCTTTAGCTGATTTATGTTGAGCGTCGATTCTAAATCTGTTTTAAGACGAATTGGAAATTTACGTAAAGACCGTATAAAAGATATGAAATGCCAACCTGATCGATCTATCCCATCGGAGGAGACTAAACTGTTAAGACAGTTAATGGCCACGTAATGTCATTTAAAAAATCTAATGGTACCATATCTAGTAATAGATGACGTTGAGTTCATGTAAATGGACAGATATGTGACTAACTGTTTGAGGGCATTGTATATGTTTTTGGGTAAATGAATTGGTTTTAAAATGAAACCTTTTTCAAAGTTTGATGATGTGATTTTCTTACTTTTTGCAATATCATACTTAGGTCCAAATTATCAAATGAATTTATTGTACAATGAGCAGTGTATGAGTCGTTGTTAACTCAATCAAATATCTGTCACCTGTAAACCTTGTTTTTCATGTACATCTCACATCGTTGACACTTATTGCGTAGACTACTTTTACAATTGATTAATTTATAAATATATGAATGTATATGGAAAGATGTGTTCTTGTTTTTGAAAGCATTTTTGTTTTATTTAGACATATTTTTCTAACATGGATTGTAATGTGGTTTGGTCCAATTTTACGTCAGGAAAGATTGCTGTTCTTATCTTTTTAATTTCCATCTTTTTTGTGCTTAAAGGGGCAGTAACACATTTTTAGGGGGATATAAGGTGATGTCAGGAAAATGAAAATTGATGGTTCCAATTGAAAGACAATGTATTTAAACTAAATGGAGCAGTAAGAAATCAAATATATAACGTAAAGTTTAGCAATGCGATTCCTTTTTCTTACACAAAATGAATTTGCATGAGAGCCAAACGGCCCATAGATATGTTAACATATAGACAATTGATGATGTTTTGTCGGATGTGTTAAAATTATTAAATTCACGTCTAAACTTAGCCGAAATAACATGATACAACGATACACTGGCAAGAGTGAACTAAAAAACCTAACGTTACGCAGCGGTAGAAGTCAAGTATAATCCAAAATAAATTAAATTTAAAGTTAAAAAGAACATATTAAAATTAAAACTCGCTATTTTGCTGGTACAGAATTTTGAAATGTTAAATATTTATGTCATACGTGTCATCATGTCAAAACGTAAATGACATTTGATGAAACAGAAGCAAACGCACTAGTGACCCGATTGTAATGTTTTGTGAACCTTTTCAAAATGTAATTTGTTCCGATGATGTGATCTCATTTTCAAATCGCTGTGGAGAATGGTTTATCCGTGATTAGGCTTCAGTTCCCACATTTTTAGATGTCAAGTGAAAGTTAGCTTCAGATAAAAGATATGCATAATCTTATTTGTTTCCTAAGACGGTGTCAGCAATTGATACGGAATGACGGTCGTCATTTTCTTTGTCATTTGTAATACTCAAAAGTGTCATTTATCATGTATGAATCCCCCAAAACAACATTTTAACTTCTATCGACAAAAGACATTAGCACAAAACCTAGTTTGTTTCCCTTGAGCTAGATAAAGGAATTATGTATTTTACCGTTGAATTTCTTTCTTCTTATTACAATTCTGGGCTTTTTTTAATCACATTTTGACATTGTTGTCTCGATAAAATGACAAATTAAAACAGAATTAATTATGTCAGTTACGTTGTAACAAGCTTATTGTAACTTGATCATAACACGATTTCGAGGATTTCTTGTTGGTTTAAAAATTGCATTCCGTTTTCTTCACTTTATTTGTTGATATATTTCTATTGTCTTCATATTCACTACACAAATGCATATATCATTGTTAAAAGTTTTGAGTTTTTTTAATGATCACAATATTAACACAATAATGAGTTCTTCGTTCGGTACAACTATAATTTTTTTTGGACTATTTGAACTTGAGATTTATACTCATAGGCGTGGCTGTTTCATCTATCTTATTAACGATTATATGTTTAAATAAGGTGGAATATCGCGTGAGAATGTCGTCCATGAAGCGATGATTTATCTACAACAACGAAATAGTCTGGCGCCATAGGGGCCCTGTTAAGATTGCACACATTGTTTCTTTAATCGTTACATATATGTTTGATAAATGTAAATCGTTTATCAACTACTATTGTCGTGAGAAGTCACCAAACATTAAAGGCAATGGATGAAGAATGGTGATGTATAAAATTCGCATTAGATATTATGAGTCGTCAGCCGTAGTTTATGAGGGATAAATGTCCTGTGTCAAATGACGATTAAATGAATTTGTCAATGTGATATCGACAATACAAGTCTGCTTTAATTGAATGAGTTAATTTTGGCAAAACAAGAAGAGTGCCTCAAAACGACCGATGTAAACGAACTCATAGTATTGTAAGACAAGAGTTAAAAAATGTAATGATTTAATCTAAACCATTGTATCCTTGTTAAGTATTCACTGTAAGTATTGAATTTAAGGAAACATATAATTTAAAAAAAAACCAATGTAATCATTTTGTAAAAATATATGCCAGGATTTGCCTTTAATTGAAAGCTATACAAGTTTTTAACAACTCCTATCCTTTTATTCTTCTTCATTTTTCGAAAATAAAAACGTTATAGAAAAATATTGTGTATTTGTCATATCAAACCAAAAACAGTCCTAGTCATCATCACATGACCGGGCCAGAAAGCCTCGCAAAAGTGAAGTTATTTGAATGAAACGAAATCTAAACGACTTTCGTTAAATTAACAAATCTTATCAATAAAATGGATCATGTTATAAACATGGCAATTCTGAGTGCGTCAAATAACAAAAGGTTGGTATCTTACGAATTTGACGATCAATATGCTAGCCATTCATTTACCAAGAAAAAAGAGTAATATTATTCAGTTTATATGTTAGAGAAAATTAGATGTTAAGAATGTGCACTTATGTCTATATATAAAGGCTACAATTCATTTAACATTTTAAAATTCAAAATTGTGTTATTACTATTTAACTAACCATCAACTTTAAATTATGAATATGTCTCTAAAAGACTCATTTTATCATCCCGTTATCATAGGCAATTGATCTTTTATTAACTGTAAATGTGTGCTTGTCTTGATTCATTCTCTCCCCACAAAGGCAGATCAAATCATGTTGATTTAGCCTCTGTTCTATTACGACGAGTTTGTTGGATAGAATGGGAGATGCCTGATTGGAGGCAATCAAAATTAGTTGTGCAATCAGCGAGCTGTTCTTAAAACATCATTTTGGCTATTGAAACAAGGCAAAGGCATTGTGATATAAACCACCCTTTCCATGCGATAAGCCTTGTCATTTGATAAAGAAATTCAAATGTATTGAGATCAGGAAGCCTCGGATTTCAGCGTAATAGAACAGAGGCTAAATCGACATGACTTGATCTGCCTCTGTGGGGAGAGAATGGTATTGATTTAAAAAAAAATTAATTTTATTTGTCAATCTAGACAAGAGACAAATCTGTAACGATGTATGTCATATCAGTGTCTAAGGTTAAAGATAACTTGCTCACTTGTCGAGCACTTAAAGGGGCAGTAGCACGTTTGTGAAAATTTCTTATTTTCAAATTTTCACTGATTATTGTACGTTAATGCTTAATATATTGTTTTGATAGTGTCAAAAATCTCATTACACAAACCAATCATCCATAGTAAACGAACAAATTATAAAGATTAACATAAAGTCCACAAGCGACCATTTTTGTGTGAACACCTTTAATTCATATTGTATAAGAAAAGGAATCACGTGGCAGAACTTAACATTATATATCTAATTAGTTATGATTCATTTAGTCTAAATACATTGTCTTTCAATTGGAACTATTTATTTTTATTTACCTGACACCACCTTATATTCCCCCAAAAAAACGTGCTACTGCCCCTTTAAAGCAAATACTGTTTGGCTGTTAGGATAATTCAAATTTAATAAACTTTCTGTAGTTTCTGTCATGCCCGATATCATCGACATTTTGTTTTAATAATATTGACACGCAATACCAGATAGTATATTTATCAAACTATTGTACTAGATTCGAGGTGAGAAATGATTTATCAACCTTCGTTGAAGCCGGTTTGAAAATGAACACTTCTGTAAAAACAACTACTCATACATCATATTAGCGTTTTTCTCTTCCTAATCTGCAACGTGCAGTAAACTAATATTTCCAGCAAGAAGTTATAATACCGTAGGTGATAGCGTCTAACGATAACCGATGACTTTATACTGAATGATTTATCAATGTTAGGAAAACTTTCTGTGGGTCAGTATAAACTTGTCAATAATTATGGAAACAATTTTCCTTTCTAATGTTTATCATTTATTGCATATTGAAACAATGATAAAACGAAAATAAGTTAAAGGTAATGATCGCTTTGAATATATCAGGGTGTTGTATCTCCAAAACTGATTCCTAGGGACAGAAAACGGCAATGCATATTGGCTCTGTAACTCATCAGGCTTCATATTCACAATTGCTTTGTGGTGTGGTCGATGTGTCATCCTAAGTTGGGACCACAGATTCACCAAATGTGCATTTTACAATCCCGAATATTTAAGGAATCTCGTCAACATATTTCAGCATTCTATGCCTTATGAAGAAGATGAGAACAGAGAAAAAAAAGTTTTAGTAAATTTAGTATGCAGACGATTTGATCTTGAAAACCTTGATCTTGTTCAAAAATTGAAAGTAAATTTACGGAGAATAATAATTGGTGTCTGTTTATTAGGGGTCAACGATGGACTTATCGCGATAGTTGCTGTGCCCATAATTCATTATAATTTCACACTCTGAAGTTTACACATATCCTCGAACGTTGATTGGTCTAGGGCAGGGTCATGTGATCGAAGATTCATCGATTCATTTCCCATGAACTCACAAAAACAGAGTTCATACTTGTGTGAACGTTGACCGGAACTACTTTGATTCTCCGTCCAACATCAAACCAAATGTTATTCAAGAATTTGTTAGTAAAAATTACCAATGGAATTGTAATTATATAGCTTTATTATCCAAGTAGATTATTTTGATTTGAAAACATTCACTTTTATCATTTGTTTTAGATCATTTGATAGGCTAATCATTTATTGCAAAATAGTAAATCTGATCGAACGGAACGAGATGAATATTTGCATTACGGTCATTATTGAATACTTTAAAGCGTAACAAAGACAGTCTTCATACTCACGATGTATACACAAGAGATGACAATTATCGATAGAGCAGTTACATGTCACTAATTACTGTTGTTTACATATTTTGACGAAGATACCCCTGCAAATGGCGGCCAGCATGACACGACGTCTAATGCATAAATGTAAGGCAGATAACTCTGATATCTTGTCCTTGCACGAAGGGATTTTATACAAGTTTGCGCTTCATTTAGAAATTCTTAGTGCATCATGTTATCTTATCTCATATATAACACAGACTTATTTTGATAAATATTCAGTTTCTTTTCAAATTGGGATTATTTCTGGTCGCATGTCGCAGTGTTACTCGTTCAAAGGAAAAAAACAGTATTCATATCACTCCGCCGTTCCATTCCATATATGGTGCGAAATTATAAGAATTGAATGTCAGTTTGTGTGTTTGCACTGGAAAATGAACGATGTAAAAGCTACATTCAAACTTTCATGTGAACCCGCTCGCAAGCTCGCTGGGTTCACACAAGTTTGAATGTAGCTTTTACATCGTTCATTTTCCAGTGCAAACACACAAACTGACATTCAATTCTTAAATCAACAGTCATTTTTAAACGATCAATAGTATCAACTCACTTGTTAAGTGTAATTTAAAAAGTAAAATGCACGCAAAAACAAAGTTTTCTACAATTGGAAAATACTGGAACACATTACACAGATTGCTCAGAGCTAAAAGTAGCAACCGTAAGATACAATAGATAACCTTCTTGTTGCCAGTTTAAAATAACGACTTCCATAATTGCGGCCGGGTTTTAGATCAACAAAAACGAAGAATATCAGCCTTTCCTTTATTGATAAACTATCGCAAAAGACTATCGCTATTGCAAAAATTACTCTCAATAGACAATCTCTATTGCAATAGTCCCTTCGGGGTCAATAGTCACCCTTACTGTTTAATGTATTGTATAAATATCTTTGTTTTATGTAGGCAGGACTAAGAAATAGAATTTACACTATCATGAATATGGTCCTCGTTGATGGACATTCGTGTTGTATCAAATTAATTTTGGAACAATTTATTAAAATGAAATTATTTTTTTTTAAAGACACTCAAAATATTCTTTAAACGATGACTTAACTATTGTTCTTATCAGTTCCAGAATACGACATCAAACCTCGAAATATTTGTAATTGAAAATCTTACATATGATAAATTCATCTAAAGTTTGTACTTTATTTTGCTTCTTAGTTTAGGCGTTTTCTTGTCAAGACCACAATGTCAAGTTGTTTAATTAAAATTTCCATTAAACCACGAGAATATGAATGCTTAATTCCATTTAGCTTTAACATGAACATGTGTAATTGTACAAGGCATGTTAATGTATAGTCAAACATGACAAAGTGTTATCGATTCCACAAAACCTTCATCATCATAAAGATCGTTTGAAATCTACAAACAGCATTATTGATTTTTCCAACAAAAAAACTACTCATTATTGTTAAGAAAGTTTTGAAATCTACAACTTTGAAACGTAAATTTTTATACTGTGCCTATGGTTTAAAAACAAGGAAAATGCGTGCTCTACTTCAATACAATGTCAGATTTACATTTACAAGGATGAAAATCCTCTACAGCGGGATTTTTTGTTTCCAACATGCCTTGGGGAACACATAATAAAAATCAGGAAAAAAGAGACGTTACAGATAACCACAAGCCTATACACTTTTCAATTCTCGTCCTGAACGATCGGCATTTATGTCAAACTGAATGCCCGCTATTTTCCAAAGCCAGAAATAGCAATCTAATCCCATAATTATTGATTGTTATACCTGAACAAAACTTTTCATCAACTAAAAGGATTCTCTTGAACACTCCTAGGTTGTAAGGTGATGCATAGAAATGTTCAAATGTTTCTTATAATCTACATTACAAAATTGTTTGTTGCAATATACTTTCCGCCCACACAATATCGTTAAACCCTTTAATCATATATTTTCTCGCACATAAAAGACCAAATTGATTTATTCTATTTATTCAGATAACCATTTTATCTGTAAACAATCTCATAAAGCAAGTAGGATATAATATCTGATACATAATTCAACAATTACAAATAGGTTTCATTGAATTTTAATAATTGATGGACGGGACAACACTGTATGATTTTAAGTCAATTATATTAGACTTTGCAAATGCTGTTATTTGATCAGGCAGTACTAATTATTGCTGAAAATCATTTTTCAAAGCTAACCAAGGGACACTAAACGGTGAGAGTCATGATCGAAAACCGGACTATAATTAGCGCTAATGAGTCAAACTAATTTTTGAAACATTCTGAAACGAGACAAAGTAGTTAACTCATATAGCTAGTGGCTATGTAATTGGAATGTAGAAAATTGGCTATACATGTACATCACATGAGTATTGACTCGATGTCATCAAAAAAGTTTTTGTCGTATTCTTGATTGAAAATGAAGGATAGTTATTGCTTTGTGCGGTGATCATCTAAGACATAAAAATGTATTACGTTTTGTTAACACGGCGAAGATTCCATTCGGCTCCTGCTTGTAAAATATACTTGAGGAGGCAAAAGGTGATTCATTACGTGTTCAGAGGTGTCAGAAGTCCCCCTTTGAAAAGTCTATATATGATATGATTAAAGAGTTCAGCACCCATAAAGACCTTTACTTACATGTATGAAATGAGTACCCATATATGGCTCACAAATGAAGAATAAGCATGTAGGAAGCTTCTATCATTATAAACAAGAATTATCTTTTCCTTAAACGAACACATGATCGATATTATCAGAAGAGAACAGATGGTATCAATGTTCATGCTGTAGTAATACTTTTTCTCCCAGAACATTCAATTGGAATGTTAGAAATGTTGTTTATGCAATAATATGTATAGATTATTGCAGTTTATCGAATGCAATTTTTCCCCACATTGAATAGACACATTTTGAACATCTTCAACAGGAATTCGTAGATTTGAAGTGAAGCTTATCTACTCCATGTTTCAACATGTTTCAGCTTGCACTTGGATACACAACTGTATTTCAGTACGTATAAAATCCACCTCGAACCTTTCATCATATTGAGCTTTGTAAAAGGAACAGCAGCATTAGGTTCTAATCAACAATAGGCCTATGTACATAAACACATTTTTCACAAACCAAGATTCGTTGTTGCGTAGATTCTTAAATATGCACATATCTCCAAAATCTTATTGGCTTCAATTCGCCAAAGAATGATTTTCAATATTGCTATTTTTCTAAATAAATGTGCCCTTCTATTTTTGACACTTTCAAATCTAAAGCAAATATCATTATTCACATGAGAATTAAGAGTTTGCATAAACAAAAAATGTCAAGTTGATTTCAATTCTAAAAGAATACCCCAAAAGGATTATTTAATAACACAATGTACAATGGTCTACTTTTTTATATTTTGCACTATCATTTCATTAGATAAATCTTTCATTTTCGGTAAACACTGAGTGGGGGAGCTGTTGTAGGCAATATTTCAGCTATTAGTAACGATCTACGAGAAACACTGAATTACAACAAATATCTAAACTTATGCGACCATTTAACAAACATCTTGTTTAACTTGTTCCATTTTTCAAAAGGTATTTTACTACATCTATTTAGTGGATCGTAAAGAATAGTTTTCTTCTTCATACCAGTTGGGATAAAAGGACGATTTTCGTTACACCGCCATAACATGCTTCGAAAATCGTACCGCTGAATACCAGCTTTTACGGCGAGAATACCAGTAACAAACACATCATCCATCGATATTTTTCGATTTGTTGTAGAAACTTCATACATTGCTAACCAGCTTTGTCGAGTTACAATGTATGCAAATCCTTGACAAAATTGCGGGAAAACCGGAAATGGATATTCCTCCATTGATGTCTGCCATTTTGATTTCTTGCGCTCTGGTTCTAAATAGTCTGAAAACTTGCACCACATTTCTTTTCCTGTAGGCCCCACATCAAGAACGAAATCAACAAGGTTATAGGGATTAATGAACGTATCATCATCGAGCTTTAAAACATAGTTTGCATTGCAATGTTCCTTATACCAATGCATCGCCATGATGTGTTTCCTTGCTAAGTGCTTATAAAGATCGAAGAAGTTTCCCTGCACGATATCCCCGTTGATTTTAGATTCGCCATTGAGTTTATTTTGATCGTCATTCCCCGTTACATCTCCGATTATGAAGACATAGATCATACGTTTCCCGCGGTGCTCACCAATTGTGCCAAATGTTGTCCTTATGCGTTCCGTCTGTCTGTATATCTCGGTGCTGAATGTATGATTACAGCAAGAAACGTGTTTTCGCCTTTGCACAAATCCGTATTCAGCTTAAAAGAGTAAGTATGAAGATTAACGAACTCATCTTTTTCCTCGTCTGATCTCAATTCAAAGAAGTTTAGGATTTGTGGTCCAATATCAGTTCCATTAACTACCACAGCGCCTGCGTTGATTTGATTCCACTTAGAAAACGTCATGTGGTTTGACCAACCTGATGTGTGGTTTGTCTTTGTCGGCTTAGGATGGTGTTTCACTTGTGACGTTATTGAATCGTTATGTTCCTGCATATTCCGATCATGTGCCTGGGTAAATAGAGTTGGGTTTGCATTTGATTGTACAAGCTGTTCTACGGCATGATCCTCCTTAGGATGATGCCCTTGAATGTGATTCTTCTTTAAGATACAAATTAATAACAAAATGCTCAAAAGAATTAAGCATTTGGTTTGGCGACGTAGCCGTGGAAATCGTATCGTAGAAACCATCGTTCATGTTAACCGTGCATCAAATCCCGAAAAACAGAGAGGTGTTTCAGAATACGTCAGTTGATTCTATATTCAAGCTGAAACCAAAACATTTACTCCTTAATACATGATTTTAATCTAATGATACTAGGATATTGAGACTGAAGTAATCAAGTACTGTTCATTTTAGAGTTTTAGAATGGTTTTGATGCAGCATGTTATTTTTTTAACAAGTGTAGACGCGAGCAGAGCTTTTCCGAATTAGTTCACAGATTTTCTTTTAAAAATTGAGAAACATTCGGTAAAGTTGAATGATAATGAAGAAACATTTTTAAAGATAAGTCACTGTATATGACATGTTTCCACTGAAACCACAAAACAAAATTAATTTATAGGTTTAAAAAGTAAAAAGGGCACATCCTAATTTTGGATAATGTGCTGAGGATAAAATAACTTTTGTTGAGTAACTGTCAAATTTAGTTTTCTATGGAAACCACAGAAAAGATATCCAAATCAAAAGGCATATCAAGGGATCATGATTGTTATGTAGAAACTTAGGTGAAGCTGAGATGTATATTTTAGGAGATATGTTCACGGAAAACGTAAGTCGTCACAGAGTCACTTTTGTAGTGATGTTTCCATTTAAACAGCAACAAATAAAATTCATTTTGGTCTTACCCTCAAAAGTCACTCTCGGCATCATGGTTGATACACTGTAAGTGTATGAAGTTTGGTGAAGCTACCGTGTATTGTTTAGGAGATATGCTCAGGACAAAAGACTTTGAGTTATTGAGTCACTGCTTCAGGCATGTTTCAATGGAAAACGCAAAGAAATAAACATCATTTTTGATTAAACCCTCAAAAGGCATAACTAGGGATCATAGTTGATAAGTGTATGAAGTTTTTCGAATCTTGTATATATAGGTTAGGACAAATATAAAGGACTTGGTCATAGAGTCATTGCTTCAGTCATGTGTCAATGGAAATCGCAAAATATAACATTTTAACCCTCAAAAGGTACATCTAGGGATTATGGTTGATAAATGTAAGAAGTTTGATGAAGCTAGCAGGAATAGTTTAAGAGATAAGCTCAGGAAAGGGCATAGAAATAGAGTCACTGCTTTAGGCATGTTTCCATGGAAACCCCAAAACAATCATGTTGGTCTAACCCTCAAAAGGCACATTTAGGGATTATAGTTGAGCTAGCATATATAGCCTAGGTGATATGCTCCGGACCATGTTTCGTTAAGGACGGACAGACAAAAATGGCATTTTACCCCGGATTGTTGCAAACTAAATCACATGTCAGTTACGTTACTTTGAATAATTTGAAGAGAGTATCTAAAGGGGGCGTTTGGTGCACTCAATTCACTGTTCTCTAGCGATGCTTCTCGTGAAATTTTAAAAGAGCGCTGCCTACGAGCTCAGCAGGAGCGTCCAGGGGAACGTAAGATATTGTTTCTGTAGCTCTCTCATTGGTTGATTTTAATCACATCGTTAATACTCGGAACGAAACCCGGGAAATAGTTTGCGGCTATCACTGCAATGGTATGATTTGATTGGATTACTATATATAGCGACAAAAGTGTTTAGATCCGATGGATATCAGGGTACAAGTTTGAGCATACGTGGAGATATATACGCTGATGTAGTCAGACGTTGTCATATGTGTCAAAAACGTGCAGATATAACTCTACGATACTATATGAAATGCTTGTAATTTACGCCATGTTTGATAATTACGACGGAATCAGGGTTACTTTGTTTCGTTAGCAGCCCTCTGAACTAAGTTATGATTAATACTTGACTTGGTTTCTTGAAATAAATAATAATGTTTTGATAAATCAAATCCTTCTCTCTGCCATAAAATATATAAATTTATGTAACATAAAAAATTTAATTCCAAAACTGAGTAATTACCAAAAAATTCTACAAGTAATATATTTGGTCGAAAAATACATTTCCAAAAGAAACAATGAAATGACTGCATTCAACAGCAAATGGAAATCACTAATCCCAATATTCAAGAAATGATATATGGCTTTAAAAAGAGAGCCTTTTCAGTTCGTATATGCTGTGTAACCCTTGGGAACCAATAATCAAAAACAAAAACAACAAAAAGGTTATGGCTTTGTTTAAAACAATATCTATACACGTTTTTGAACCCCTAGGGCGGAAACCCCCCCCCCCCCCCCCCCCCATTAATAATATGTAATTCAAATTATCTTGGGTTCTAGCGGTCTACGGTAAATTGTAATAAAACAAATAAAATTCCATCAAAGTAATTTATATTGATAATATCTTTCACCAGCGTAAAAAGTGAATTATTACAAGGATACATCAAATAAAGGTTATTGGTGGCTGTATTAGTCCAAGAACTCCGAATACATCAATCTTTCTTTCTAAGAACTGAAAATGCCTTCTCAATAGAAACAATATCAACAAGTTATGGATCAAATGTACAAATGACTGAACTGTTAAGTTGAGTGATGACGAATTGATAAAGCGAATTTAACAGCAAAGAAATACTTACCACGTCAAAACGCAGAAGTTCATGTGAAAACTCCTGCCAAGTTAATGTCGGTTGACGCGATCGCTCTCCTTACCGATGACCTGTTAATCCTCCACTATCGAGCATACATGTATGATATTGGTCTCTGTGCCGTTAAATTTTATTCAAATCCTTTTTAATGAACGCTTTATTTACTGTGACATTCAATGAAGTCGTTCAATAATAGCATGTGCTTTTACATGTATGAACGCTCATGCTTTATTGAGCTTAAAGGGGTGAATCACACACAACCATAACCATATTGTGTTGTCTATTATGATCAAACACTATCTTATACACATTCTCACGAGAGCTGGGAGTCAGTATTCAATAGTTTCGAAAGAAAGAGGAGTTTATAATTTAAGAATCCTTTAGGGATTCATAACAGGTGAGACTATTCATTTGTTTAAATGAAGAGGTTTTGAACATGGAATATTGAATTTGAATGAAGTAATAATTGTAATTGTATTTTCATTCCGAGACGGGGCTATTGACGCCGTTTCACCTTTCACCTTTTATTAAATTATGTTTTTTTAAAGTTTTAAGTTCAGATCAATCTTGGTTTCTTTCCTATTGTATCAATAGGTTTATTCATCGTTGGTATGAATATGTAAAGAACTTTTTGATATTTGATTTTTATATTAATATTTTTTTGTATTTGATACATTATGATAGTTATATTTTTAAAAATGTAGCTGTCAAATATGATTTCGTCTGTGAATAAGATATATGAATTGAAAGTATCTATAATGTGTCATAAGAATGAACAAATAAAGCTTATCATACACATGTAGGTAGGCGTTCTGGGGGTCAAGACTTATCATGCCTAATACTAATCAAACATATTGGTGAAATGTCTTCCTTTTTCAAACAATTATTGACGAAAAGGTTACGATCGTGTGATTTAAAAATATTTTTGGAGATTCCAGAAAGACAGACAGATTTATTCAGTACAGAGGCCATCGGCCCATAAAACAGGCAATTTTCAGAATGCATTTGAGTGCGCACAGTAATCCATTGCAGGTTATTTCCTGTTATTGACAAGTTTTTGAACATGATATAGGTATAAACCAACATAATCACATCATAGTTTGAATTTTCCAGACGGTTTACGACAGAGAAATGTATGTTGGACAATTTAGTGAAATTGTAGAATTATTGAGTTCTAAGTTTATCATAGGCTTTACAGACAAATAATATATTATACTCATTTTTTTTCGAAAATAAGATATTTGAAGGTTAATACTGTCGCTACATTTGTTGAAATGAAGTATGATCAATTTACCTGACAAAATTGTTTTTATCATTATATCTAACAGTATATTTTTCAGAACAAAAGAACAAGAATGCATAAATGCAACTACCCAAATGCAGAGAAACAATATTAGGGTGTTTCAATATAAGACATCAATTCTATCATTAAATACAATAATGTTTTCGGAAACATTACACTCAGAAGCAAAAGAAACGATACCAACTGTTTAAAAAGAATACAAAACAAAATCCTGTTGTAAATGAAATGCGACTACGAATCCTTGTGATATTGCAAATAAGTTGTAAAGAAGTGATTCAAATTTCAAACATCATAGTATGTAATAGCTACCGACTGAGACCGAGGTGTTCATGAATCACGTGCGCGAGGGTTCATCTAACTTGAACCCGAGGTCGAGGTCGAGGTCGGTAACTATTTTACACACTAGCTCAACGCTATATTAATCCATTTTCAACATAACATCAGTTTTGATAATACTGAAATGCACAACTTTATTATATATAACGAGAAGGTGAAACATTGACTCTAATTGGAGAAACAATGTCTATTTCAAGTAGCTGACATTGGCATGAGCCTCTCGTGCTGCACGTGCAATCCGTGCGGGACCGTACAAGCTACCACAATAGATTAATATAAAAACAAATAACAACAAACTTAATTTAATATGAATATAAATATTTGGTACCAATGAAATAAATTATCAAATATATAAACAATCATTCATGGTGATGTTTAATCTCAGGATAAATTTGACATTTAATCATGAGGTCATGAAAAACGTCCTGTATTTTCAACCGGCCTCCGTGGTCTAATGGATAAGTCACTGGGCTTGAAATCGAGAGGTCACACGTTCGAATTTATTCTTGGAGTGCAAAGTTTGTAAATGTCTTGTATTGGTAAATTGCAATTTTAGTGAGTGTCTTTGATTTGCAAAGCAAACTTTTAATTTGAATAAATTTTTCGGAAATCAAATTATCATAGATTCACATCAGGTGTTCATGGCAATACCGGGTATTCATCATGAACACCTCGGCACGTGCACTGCACAGACAATATGAGTAAGTATGAAAAATGAATACTCGAACAAAACAAGTAAAAAAGTGAGCGTGGCTCACTAATACCCCCGACCGTGCATCCCTGACTAACTGAATTATTTTTTACTTTCAATGAAGTCATCTCTTGCACAGCATTTGACCCCCAAAGAGGAATTGAGAAAACTGACTAATAAAAAAAATGGAACTTTGTAAAAAAAAAACATACAAAAAACCCGTATCAGTATATGAGAACTTATGGGGCGTATACATTAAAAATAGTTTTAACTAGATTGCAATAGCTGCCTACCTCCACCCTTGGTAACTCCGAGCCTACTTACCAACCTGAAAACAGCCCTTCCCTCCTAAAGAAGATTCCCCTGAAGGAGTACAAGAGCAGACCCGAGGAAACAATTGCTGCCTACCTCCACCTCATCAGAAATGGGGAACCTACTTACCAACCTGAAAACAACCCTTCCCTCCTAAAGAAGATTCCCCTGAAGGAGTACAAGAGTAGATCCGAGGAAGCCATAGCTTCCTACCTCCACCCTTGGTAACTCCGCCTCATCAGAAATGGGGAACCTACTAACCAACCTGAAAACAACCCTTCCCTCCTAAAGAAGATTCGCCTGTAGGAGTACAAGAGCTGACCCGAGAAGACTGTTGACGAGAGAAACACATATGTACTTGTACAAATAACTGATATTGATTGAACTAAAGAATAAACTTATTTATTCTGACAAAAAATTCTATTTGGATTTCAATGTTGGCTAGGGCTGCTACAAATTCTGAGTTGTTTTCTTTATTGATTTTAATTTCACTCATCACTGGCAAACACAGATCAAAGACAAATGCAATCATTGGATCTATGACATCTAAACCAATTGTGTATCGGTGTGTACAATGCTTTTAAGTCACATTTTATGGGCAGTCTGCTAAGTTTACAGCTTTCTGATGTAAACGTCTTTCATCCCAGGAAAGATTGATTATCTTATCAGTTTTGGGGATGAAGATGAGGAAATTTTACTTATATCCCAAGACGACAAAAACACTGACATTTTTGTCTTTCTACAAATTAAAATATTCACTTTCCGCTGGCTAGAGTGAACAAAGAATTGTTTTGTATTCGTAAGTTTTGTTTAAATAATAGTTCTTTAAATGACTTCATATTATAAACAAACATTCGGATATTTACCTATATCGACAGAACCTTTTCTCCCCATGAAGGCAGATCAAGTCATGATTTATTGATCGAGCCCCTGTTCATATCCGCCGAGTCTGTGAGGTAGAATGAGAGATGTCTGATTTGAGGCAATGAAAGTTCGTTTTGCAATCAGCGACGATATTCTAAAATCATCGTTTTGCCTACTGAATCATTGCAATGGCATCGTGATATAAACAACACTTTCCATGCGCTGTCATTTGCAAATGAATTGTGGTGCAATATATGAGCTTTTCATCCATAGCCAAGCTTCCATATGGCTGTTGGAAACGGCAACATAGAATTTCCCCAATAATATGTCTGATGCAAAATATGTGTAAATACATAACAAGTGTGAATTAATGTCGGAATGAGCTTTTTATTGACTCTGGGTAATGTGTTTAACTGGTGAACAAAATTAATAACAGGTAAAGTTGCGTCTCTCATGTGTAAACAGTTGATAATTTGAAATAGGAGTATATACAATGTATA
This sequence comes from Steromphala cineraria, assembly GCA_916613615.1. NCBI lineage: Eukaryota > Metazoa > Mollusca > Gastropoda > Trochida > Trochidae > Steromphala > Steromphala cineraria. The sequence continues at coordinate 14,551,616 of OU744729.1, forward strand.
CTACATTAATACATATAGACTTACAGGTATGACATAATGGTATTAAACAGTTTTTTTTATCTTGGTTGGTTTCGCATATTGTTCATATCAAATAAAACTTTATCTTCAAACCTTTTAAAATCCGATTGGGGATTAGGCCTAATGTTTTGAATGTATCTTGTTACCCGTAACCACTACAAGCCACCACAATGAGAAGGTAGGACATTGCATTCAAATGTAAATCCGTCTTATAAAAGTTATAATCAATTACATTTGCGCATGTCAAATGCGAGGCCTGAACCTCAAAATCGATAAGGTATGGCAATGTAGACGTTCTTCTTTCAAAATTGATTCGAGTCATGACAGAAAGCATGAACTTTGACAACTTTAATAAGGCAGACAGAAGATCAGGTTATGTCATATACGCACTATTTCCTTACGATTCAGATTCAAATAATTTCAGCATCTGTTAATCAACCAACACATTTATACATTTTAAATGCAAAAGCAATATATCATGGATTTATAAAATAATCAGCCGTCTTCTTTAAGAATAACAATACGATAACAACCATCGGACTTGTTATTCTAAAAACTGTAGAGTTCAATTAAGTCTTTGCACGAGCATAAAGTATCCATTTCAAATACATATACATTGAATAAATATTCTTGTCGAGTGCTATTTATATTTGTTAGCACTAAACTCAGTGTAAAAATAAAGTTGCGGTTGTTAGCCAATTGTTAATCACAGTAATCATCACATGTATTAGTGCCATTTGGGGTTTACTTACTAGATATTTTTGTTATTTTTCAGGTTTAGTCAGGGGGCAAACCTACTGTAATACTATGCTTCGAAATAAGACATGCAATGAAACTTGTGTCTGCATCTTACATTTTCAGTTCACTGAACATTTTCTAAGATGTGTCTCATTAACAAATGCAAATAAGTCTTGTGAAAACATACACTTACTCAAGACACCATTACTTAAGAATTAAATTGCCAACAACATCAAATATTTTGTATACACTGTTATATCCAAATTTGTGTTGCCTCATTGTTAAATTTGCTCACGAGAATACATTTGCCGAGCTGAATGTTAAAATCGCAGATGTGTCAGATCAATAGATATCACTGCATCGTAGCTCATTGGCTTTTTACTCTCTAAATGAGCTTATCTCTAATTTCAATGACCATAACATTCATGGTTTGAATATTTGTGATTTTTTATTTCCCTGTCATTTTCACGTATTCAGCAAGTGTCTTCACTGTATGGTAATGAATTTAGCCTATATGGTTCCCAATGATTTCCCTTTGTTTTATATAAATCTTAATGGCACAAATGGGACAGTAGCACGTTTTAGGGGCATTATAAAGTAATATCAGGAAAATGAAAATAAATGGTTGAAATTGAAAGACAATGTATTTAAACTAAATGAAGCAGTAATAAATCAAATATATAATGTAAAGTTTAGCCATGCGATTCCTTTTTCTTACACAAAATGAATTAAAGGTGTTCACACAAAAATGGCTGTCAATGGACTTTATGTGAATCTTTATACTTGTTCTCTGATAATGGATGATTGTGTAGTTAGATTATTGACATTATGAAAATAACACATTTAGCATTAATGTAAAATTATCAGTGACAATTTGAAAAAATAAACTTGTCAAAGACTGGTTCAACCAACACAATGCTAAATACCTAACCGTGTATTGATTCCTCTATCTGTAATGTTAAAGTTGTAAGATAAAATAACTATTATTACTTGGTACTCGATTGATATGAAATTAAGTTTTGTATTAGTAAATTATATATGATTTTGTACTGTGAGTTACAATAATTTTTCTTTAATTTTATGATTTGATTTTGGATATTCAATAATCAACAGATTTGAAGAATTAACCGACTTTTGGACAATTTTAATATTTTCTAACATTGAGATATACGGCCGGTTTCGGAAAAAACAGATTTTTTGACTGATAATTCAAATCAGTAACATAATAGAATTAGGTGTTCCTTTTGACATCCAATCTAAGCAGACGACTCAATACATTATCATTTTGACACAATGTGTTATCTTGTGCTATGCAAATAGACTATGCAATTACGCATTGTGCTGAGCAAAATCCAAAATTCGTTCGTCAAGCCAAATAAATAATAAACAGGGATTCAATGATAAAAATGAACTAATGTCCTTTAACAATGTATATGTTTTCCAAACATGTGAATACAGTTTTATATAGCAATTTCACAATTCTAAATACTCCAAAAGTAAAACGCACAAACAAATTATTTTATGAAATAGAATTTCCCATGTTGATACATGATAATACAACGGTAAGTACAGTAGAACACGGATATAGCGAACACGGATATAGCGAACACTCGGATATAGCGAACAAATTTTCAAGTCCCGTCCCTATTTAATATCATTAAAATTATATGCGTATAGCGAACACCGGATATAGCGAACTAAATTATTTGGTCCCTTGGAGTTCGTTATATCCGAGTTCTACTGTATATTATATATAAGCGTGTCACAAGTTAATTGAATCAAGTGTTGTATGTTTGTTTTGATAAAGACGTTGTGTACAAGTCAACAACATGTTATTGATATTGATTCTTATCACTTGAAACGGTTTACCGATGAAATTTCGTTTTAAACATTGTTTGAATATTAATAACAAATATAATCAAACATGTTACACAAAATGTATTTCAATATTCGAATTCAAGGTAATGCGTGTTATTTTTCTTGAAATAAAAAAGATGTGTTGTTTCGAGAGGAACTCACGTAGTTTGTTTACATCAATTATCAATAATTGATTAATTATAAAAAGTTGCATAACTTGCATAACTGTTATGCAAAGATTATAATATGGACGTGTTGTATCCACGAAGGAATTTAATTTGACACACTGAAAATATAACACAGAAAATATAAAATTTGCAATTACATTAAGATTTCAAAATCGCCTTAAGCCTTCAATAGATTATTTGCTTTGAAAATGACATTTGCACAACGGGGCTATTTCCAAGAAAATTACCTGAAACTTCCAACTTAAATTCAATTTTTCAAGTTGATTATTTTGATTTTACCAGATTCAACCAGGTTAATTACCGATTAAACTTTATGATTAAATTGTTATTTTACAATGTTTTTGGAATACATAAACACATTTTATAAAGATCTCCATTTAAAACAGAAATCTTTAGAAATTTGAAAATTCTAATTCATTTAAAAGTTGGCAACTAAGTTTTAAACATTTATACTTTTGAAAGTTAAGTTTGTGTTCCTTCTCCAAAAGTTTTTTAGCTTTCAAACCATTTAAAATGCATATTTCTGCCTCATAACGCCAGAAATTGTAATTGTATTGAAAGTTAGATGGACATAGGAAAATGTCAACTTGGTACCTTGCCTAGTCGTGAAGCATAGTTCATGTCTATAAATGTTGAAGTATATTTTGTACTTATTTAGCAAGCGATAGAATGTCAGCCAATACCTAAATAAATCGTACAATTGACAGGAATATCATTTCGTAAATGCTCTATCAAATTCATGTAAATGTTGTGTCGAAACATAATTCAAACAGTTTTTCTTGTAAACAGTAATATTCTGCCAATCACATTACATATTACTTGCTGTCTTTAAATAAACAGAAAGAATAACCAATTTACAACAACATAAATTTTTTGATTTTTTTTAACTTTTGATGCACCCAAATTGTACATAAAGAGAGAATTCCACGACCCTGGGAGAGGGCTTCAGTTTTAAGTAGGTTTTTGATGCAACATATGTATAAGTATGTTAATCTCAATACTGTCGCGGAAACTGTACACGATTTATCTATCATTTGTTCCCTAATAGTTATACATTTTGTGACATAAAACATACAACGATTTTAAAAAATCACGCTTATCATTCAGTCCTAAAATTAAGCGTCTGTTACAAAATACTGTTTCTTACGAGAACATCCGTGGAATTTGATGTCAATTTCAAAGTTGCTGTGACAACGCACGTGAATCCCGTGCAAATTGCTTTGCAGGTTTGTTTAATCTCGCTTTGACATGGGCTATATGCCTTGCCCCCATTTTAGCATATTAGTTGACAGAGTTTAAAATAAAGAAACACAACACCTCATAATTTTAAATCAAAACGTTCTATGACAAAAGGAGGCCTTATCGATAACTCTTCCTAATTTACTGCCTAAACCTTTTCCTTCACTCCGTAAACCTGAACGATTTGAGAGGCAGTGTTAGGCGATTAAAATGCTGAATTTAATATATTTCACGTGAATAAATGAATTTTCTGAGGTGTTGATTAAGAGAGTAAAGCATTTTGAAGACATATATGTCCTTATCAACATTTTTAAGAAATAAGTTTTGACAAGGTAAAAATATTTGATTCCAAGCGAGAGAAAGACATTGCCATCCTTTGCTCACTTCGTTCGCACATAGGGAAAACTGGTTACTGGTAACGGAGCGCAAACGCTAAACTTGTCCTTTGGATTAAGAGGAACTGAGAAGTCCTCTCCTTTCGTCAAGCCCTTGTGGCGCAGTGGTATAATTGCACAACTTACTTTGATTGCCTCCAATCAAGCATCTCCCATTCTATCCCAAATGTCGGCGTAATAGAACAGAGGCTGTATCAACATATCATGACTTGATCTGCCTCATTGGGGAGCGAATGGCATGAATTGGAACAGACAAACACTTGTGATGTTTTCCCCCGATACTTTCCGCCTCGAGATCACAATTCGTACGTGACCAGGAGTTCCAATTCAGGGAACTTGATCTGTGAGGTGTAATCTAATACAGTAAAAACAAACAGCAAACTCAGTGGCATGTGATCTATTTATGTTAAATTTACGTTTATATAATAAATACAATTCAGTTTTTAATTAATACAGATTTTAGATACTGTGACTTATGTCATGTCCTGATATGTACCTGATACATTCATTTAACGCTCCTCCGTGAGTTGTTGGGGTAACATGTGCCAAACTTTTTAAAAGTGTCATTTGATCGACTGTTGTTGGAAAGGACATGTATGTCTATCATACTTATTGACGTTGCGTAGGGTAGGAAGATTTGAAATCGCGATTTTGATCCAAAACCGGACAATAACGCGCGTAAATCAGCTAAACGTATTCTTGAACTTAGAGAAAGCATTTAGTTAAGAGGACTTACGTGTGAATTTTGCTTTCGCGAGTACAATGATAGTTTTAAGTCAGTTGTGTAAATACATATCATATAATCACCATATGGGGATGAATATGTGAGATTTCAAAAATACACATAATAAAAAATGTCATTTACGTTCGCATCAAGCATAATGCTATATGATGAAAGTGAAGTGACTCTTTAATGAAACTTTATGGAAAATTCGATATGCGACACACTTTAATACGAATCAACAGACATGATATACTATTTACTGTGATTTTTATTATACATGTAAATGACGTGTTGAAGCAACATGAGATTATTCATAATATTGATAAAGCATGTTCTCGTTGACCATATGTGTTATGTTACGAGTCGGATTTCTAGTGCAATCGTGCCCACAATTTGTAATGACTAAAGTAAACAGACGTTCGACAGTAAGTTTGTCTGTAATAAGATAAACTGTATAGATAACACAAACTGTCAAGTTATTTATTGACGGTGAAGTTCAGAAACATTATATACTTGGGATGAAAATCTTGTCAAATATAAAACAATAATGTTAGATATCATACTTCTTATATTGCCATTTTGAAAGAGGCTTACATTTTGAAACAGAACAGATTCGGTAAACATTAAAATGAATTTTGTGAAAACGTTTTTTAATTTAAACTTGTGAACATTTTGTCGGGACTGAATTGCAACTGTTTTTACGTTTCAAATCAAGGTTGAAGTAAAGCAACGCTCATGATCTTATGTAAATGATACAAGGGAGAAACGTGTCTTTTATAAAGGTAAAAAATAGAGCCATTGGCTCTGTAGCTCATCAGGCTGTATATTTGAATTTGCTTTAGGGTGTGGCCAATGTGTTTCCCCCCTTAGTAGGGGCTACAGGGTCACAAAATCTACAATTATTAATCGTCACTAGTCAAGGAGTCTGTACACTATGTTTAAGCTTTCTAGGCCTTATTGTTCTGGAGAAGAAGATGAAAATAGGTTTTTAGGGTGTAGCTTTGGTGGCCCTTATTAGGGGTCACAGGGCCACCAAAGCTACAATTTATAATCCTCACTAGTCAAGGAGTCTGTACACTAAGTCTAAGGTTTCTAGGCCTAATGCTTCTAGAGAAAAAGATGAAAATAGGTTTTTAGGGCGTGGCCCATGTGGCCCTTATAAGGGGTCACAGGGCCACCAAAGCTACAATTTATAATCCTCACTAGTCAAGGAGTCTGTACACAAAGTTTCAGCGTTCTAGGCCTTATGGTTCTGGAGAAGAAGATGAAAATAGGTTTAAGGGCTTGGCCCCTGTGGCCCTTATTAGGGGTCACAGGGCCACCAAAGCTACAATTTATAATCCTCGCTAGTCAAGGAGTCTGTACACAAAGTATCAGCTTTCTAGGCCTTATGGTTCTGGAGAAGAAGATGAAAAAAGCTTTTTAGGGCGTGGCCCAATAAGGGCCACAGGGCCACCAAAGCTACAATTTCTAATCCTCACTAGTCAAGGAGTCTGTACACCAAGTTTAAGCTTTCTAGGCCTTATGGTTCTGGAGAAGAAGATGAAAATAGGTTTTAAGGGCTTGGCCCCTGTGGAACTTATTAGGGGCCACAGGGCCACCAAAGCTACAATTTTTAATCCTCACTAGTCAAGGAGTCTGTACACCAAGTTTAAGCTTTCTAGGCCTTATGGTTCTGGAGAATAAGATGAAAGTAGGTTTGGCCCCTGTGGCCCTTCTTAGGGTCCTTTGGCCCCTAAAGTCCAGCAGATAAGTGGGGAAATTGTGCTTTTTGTGATACAAGCATGAAACTTGGTATACTGATTGAGCATTATTTTATGAAGATTTTGAGATATAGGGACATTTGAATTTATTCCCAGAACAAAAATGGCGGCTTTTTGGTAGTAAGATAACATGATATAAGTCATAGTACTTGGACAAGAACACCAAGGAATTTTGTGTTTATGATGATAATTAAATGAAAACTCTCAAAAAACATTATTTGGTCTTCATTTTTCACTAAATATCAAGATTTTTGAAATTTCTGATTTTTCTCAACAAGATTACACAGATCAAAGAAGACGGGAGTTATCTGTCCCTGTGCTGGCTTTGGTCATGTAACAAAGCCTCAGAGAACGTTGACCAGAGCCAACCTACTCCCAGGAGGAGAGGCAAGGGTGGGAATGAATGATTGGTCAGTTGTCAATGGAAATTTTAAATAATGAAGTTTACTAAAAAACGCACTATTATTTAACTTACTAATACCTTCTAAGACTCACTGTAGCACAGATTACAATAGTGGTAAAGGGCTGTGGTACCCAAGCAGGAAGGTAACCACCTCAACAGTCAAACTTATGGTAGGGTGGTCTGGGCCCCTGTTAAAAGGGTGTAACAAACCTCGAACCAGAAAGAAAGACAGTCAACACAATGGAAAAAGTGATGCAAAGTTTTTTTAAAACAACAACATGTGAAAGTGATCTAACGGTGAGCTGCAATCCCTCTTGGGTAGCAAGACCTGAAGTGCGTTGTTAAGTGAATACCTGAGTCACCATCCTTGCAATGTCCGTCTTCCATAGAAACGTCTCGAGGGTAGTGGTTGGCAAAGAGCATGTATGACAAAAACAGCCCAACGGATGTCCGCCACAGCAATATGGACCGCTATGGTGGCAGAGACTGCACGGATCTCGTAAAAGGTTGAAAGAACTGATCGCGGTCAACCCATGGCTTTGTAAGCTTCGAGGATAGCAGACCACTGATAGACACTGAAGGCACTGTCTGTCTTCTTTGTACTCAAAGCAAATGGTGAAGGCCTCCTACTCCCTTGCCATAAGGAACGCATGCGTTCCAAGTAGATGCGAAGAGCTAGAATAGGACAGAGAAACTGAACTCTTCGTCCGTGGGAAATGCTGATCATGCAAGGGAGTGAATGTGAAACACCCTGCCTCAATCATCAGACCCTTGGAACTTACACACGAAGTCCGGTGCAAGTTCCTTTGTGACTCATCTCTCACTTCAAAGCGAAGCAAATCAGCCTGCAAAGCATGCGGCTCCGAAATCTTGGCAGCCGAAAGCCATCGCCATGAATAAACTGTCTTAACTTTCAGGCATAGGATGATCATCTCTAATAAGGGCTTGCAGACATCCGAGCGTAAGACAAATTACCAGATCCCAATGAATCTTGAGACCAGACACCTACCGCTTCCCATCACCTTTAATTGGTGGAGCAGGACACCTCTGAAGACGTTTGCCTCCTCCCTGAGGTCATGGCGTAGCAGGAACACATGTCTGGACACCTTTTCCTTGACGTGCACGTTTAGGAAGACCTGAAATGATGTCAACTGGAGCCAACCCCTCCTAGTTAGATCCTGCACTGAGGTGAGCAACCCCATGATCTATTGGATCTAGTGGAGCAAGGAGTGGTTAACTTCAACATATGGTTAATCATCTGCTATTTTCTCCTGTCTCTCTTGGGTGAAACGAACATAGGGGAGTAGAACCCAGACTTGAGGTTTGGGACCAGGATTTTCTCCACTGTCCTCTTGGATATAAGAATATCCATCTGTTCAAACGCTGTGCTCCCTTGAGTCGCAGGTGAGAGGCTAACCTACTGAACCTAAGGCATATCGCCGGTTCCTATCGATCAACACCAGGAGATCCGATTGTCCCCTCAAAAAAGTCCCTGCCGAGGTTGGTGATCACTGTTGAGATCCATCCCGGACTCAACATAATCTGCGCAAGGCCTCTCGCCACGGATCCGAACGCATGGTAGAGAGCTGGAGCCAATTTTGTATCTCCGCCTATTTTGCTTGAAATCAGGGGGACAAAAATAACTTCTTCTGATTCTTCCTGAAAATAAAACGCACTTCTTCCAATCAGTCAGAGTAGACGAGTAGCATTCTAGCCTGTTGATTCAAAAGCTTGAATTGTTTATTAGCCATAGTCTGTCAAGCAATATACAGCACCACTAATGCAGTGTCGGATGGAAAATATTTTGAAACTAATAATTATAAAGAGATTTTTTGAACAAATGTTTTATCAACAAGCTAAGACTGAAGTCCTGTGGAGTCAGATATCTAATCGGCAGGCCGAATTCTGCAATAGCAATTGGGAAATCTTTTTTTTACCCACTGCAGATGCTCTTCAGCTCAGTATGAAATAATTGCAAAGCATATCAGTAATAAGTAACCTAGCTTCAATGATGCTCGCTTCACTCCGATATTGAGTCTAGCAAGATGCAGTAGAAGGTCGCGTCAGCCAACCTTTCACCGACCTATGACCCTCCAACGTTATATGTGCGAATGCATACTATTGCGGCTTGGTAAGACGATCCCTTATTGGTCAATTCCAAAGATCGGCTGACGCGACCTTCTAATATATCTTGCTAGACTCAATAGTGGAGTGAAACGAGTATTATTGAGGCTAGGTTTACCTAGACTGATAGAATATGAACAACAATTAATTACGTAATACCTAAATTGTGTTTTACACCAAACACACGTGATAAGGATTTGAACTGGTTGGTATAATTCATTAGCTAATTTCATTCATTAATTTGTAGCCGCCATTTAAATCTTAGAGGGAATCTGGAATGTCCTTATATCCAAATTTCACTCTAAGGGTACCCCCTAACTGTGTACCAAATTTCATGCTTGTATCATGAAAGGCACAATTCTATGTAAATTCTTCACATATCTGCTGGACTATTATGGTTCTGGAGAAGAAGTCGAAATTCCACAAAGTTTACGGACGGACGGACGGACGCCGGACACCATGCCATGCCTTAAGCCCATCGGGCCTTACAGGCCAGATGAGCTAAAAATGGTGTTTTACCCTGTGCAATTCATGTGTATCTGGTGATCTTTTCGACTTTGAAGTTCTTATGTTTATATATATCTTTCCAAATCGACTAAAATCCAGATCAAATGGAACAATGATATATTTCTTAGCATTTTCAGAAACCCGCCTTTACCTTGATGGTTATTTCGGTTTCATCTGCAAAATTCAAATCGTAAATATGTAGATCTTAACAAATATTCGTGTTAATTGCAAGAATTTTCCCAAAACTCAATTACCATAGCACTAGTATACGCTCTAGGTAACAGAAAAGGCGTTGGTATGTCATGTCGTGATTCACAAGATTCACATCTAAGAATTTGTGCTTTCTCGCAAAATTCTTAACCTTTTGAAGAACGTGTTTCTGACTGTGAACACATCGTAACGCACTACTGTGTCACCCGTTATGCAGACATTGTGGCAGTACAAATTGTCTGTAGAATAACATCAATGAAATGAAGACTATACCCTCGCAAGATTTGATATTATCCTAAAACATAATAGATTCTACTGAATCGTACATTACATGTACATTCATCTTACAATACTCTTAGGGCCATACAGGGCCATATTTTCTGAACCATGACACTGTCAATTTCATGAACACCTAAAACTGGAGGTGTTAATCGCTGATGGCCATTTACCCGATACTTATTCTGATTCTGAACATCTGCTGGACGAAGATTGACTCAATTTATACCTCAAACAATTCTGTCATTTTCAGTTTGCTGATGGCCTTGAGCATTGTTAACATGCGATTCAGGTTCATCATCAATTATTTAATACCATACGAAGATATTGAAGGTAGTGCATGTGTTTCCAACTATTTGAACATATAATGCGTCTGAGTTTAAGGAAGATGTTTTCAGCAATCCAACCCACTTTCAATAAGAATCATTTTGTTGTTTTCAACTTATTGCCATGTTAAAATGTGATTCAAGGTCATAATCAATTTTATATTACATTAAGAGGTGATTAAAGTGCATGTGTTGACAAACTTTTGGAAATATTGTGGTTCTTAGTTTAAGGATGTAAACCAACCCACTTCCATAAGAGATCATTTTTAATATTATATTATTGCCATGTCACCAACAGAGAAATTAAAGAAAAATTTACAATCGTGGTCTCTTTCAATAAAATTATTTCAAAGGACACTTTTCTAAATTTCGGCTTTTTATCCCTTGCTTAGAAAAACAACTCACAAATTTAAATGATCGACTTAAACAAATGATGACCGCCAGCCTCAAAGGCCCGGAGGAACAATTATATATGCATATTTTCAAACTGATAGACACATGGCATTGCTGACAAATTGAAAAAAAAGGAATAATTTCAGGTTGTACCAATTTTTCAAGTAAACTCTTCGACCTTTCCAACATCAATAGGATTATAAGGAATATTTGTCATTATATATATAAAGATATATCAAACATGAAACATTTAAAAATGTATTTTCAATAATGAGTATTGATTTTCTTTTACATAAACAATAAATTAAAATTATTTGAATTGTTTTGAATCCAATCTATTCAATGAGATATGTCCTTACAACTTTACTAACATTTCTTTTGTATTGCGCACTACACAAGTAAAAGGACTGCAGTCTTCCTAGGGGTTATACGAAAAGAAAGAATTTTCTGTAAAGAAACAATGTTATGATTGAAACAAAACAGGATTTTTTTGTCTTTCAATCCTGGTCAGGCTTTATCTTTTGAGGGTGTAACCTCTATCTGATAAATTGTTATTAGCATTAACAACAATCTCATTTAACCATTGAATATTGCATGAATGTTGTCAATAATAGTAAACCAACGAACCCTTACACGTTTCAAAACTCATTCAATCATTAGAATTTTAAAACTCTTATAGATTACTAAAATATTTTTAAATCATTGCTTTGCATCTAGCAACCATAGGGCAAATGAACTTTGTTCAATTGAAAAGAAATGTTAATTTGAAAATTGCCTAGTTGATCAATATTGTGTGTCACTGGTGATGATATAACCATGTCCCCCATTTATATTCAACGGAAATGAGTTCCATGTAAAATCTATCACAGGAAATATCTTTCAGTTTCTCATTTGTAATATTTTTGTCAGATTAACATAGATTAGTAACATTTTGAATTAACAAGCGTGTTCTTTTAATTTCTGATCACATGGTTGATATTGGTTCGACTTTTAGAATCTTTATAGTATCAAAAGGGCGAAGTGGTATTATTAATAAATAAACAGTGTATGTATGTGTGAGTTTCTCTACCACACACAGTTACATGTGTGTCATACTTTCGTTGTTTTGTAATATTTGACAATATTTATGTTAAAATGAATAGTGTCATCATCTTCTTGTTTGTTTTGTTAGTTAACACTTTCAAATATTATCATCGCTTAAAACGTTGCATATCTTAAAGATTCTTCAATATTTACGGATATACGGAATATTGGAAATCATAACGTAAATTGACAATCCTCACGGCAAGGCAAATGCAAGTATCAAAAAGTATGAGTCAGGACTTTAGCCTTCATAGAAAAATAATATTTTTTTTCTTATTCAATAGCCTTTTAAATAGACTTTCAAAAGCCCAAATTCTAAAGTACAATGCTTCAGCTATATTGAGTATGAACTTCAGCTCTCTAGTGCAAGTATCTTCAGAGAAGAAGATTTTTAAAGGTGGGTGGGGTCGGAAATGGTCGAAAATGCACTAAAAGCAAGATGGCGGCCAAACCACGTGACCTACGAATTTGTCATGATTTAGTTTTTTGCATTATTTTTTTATTGCACACATTTTAAGAAAAGTTTCAGGCCTCTAAGTGCATTTTGAAAAAAATATCAATGTTAAATTTTCGATTTGGGAATCGAACTGGACCTTTAATGACTGAGTCGATTTGGCCCAAAACCTTAGTGCCCCGATTCCATGGTAAGGGCTATCAGACTGTAAAGTTTGGTTGTATTGGCTTTAGTCGTTTTGGCTGTATCTTTGGTCAAACTTTGTTGGAATAATAAAAATAATAAACTAGGGTTGCCCAGGCAACTCTGACGGTCTTCAGACCGCTGTGCAATTTGTAAGGTTTCTTTTCAATGTATCATAATGCTGCAATGTCATTATGCATCGTCTTGAGCAATCTGCATGTCTCTGGAAACGACTGTTCGCGATAGATTTTATTGTTGAAAACTTAACCCATGTTTCGTCTAGACTCTACCCTTTGACCTATTCAGCTTGGTTTAACCTGCTAGGAAAATATCAAATCCTGCTGACGTAGCTCTCAGGGTTATAGAGACACACAAACCTCAACACCACGATAAGGTATTGGGTCTTATGGAGGAATTCAATATAAAACAGCATTGTATAAATGCAATCAAGGCAGGTTTAAAATAAATTTTCAGTACAGGAATCCAACATTGAAAAACATGAAATACTAAATAAATGTTGCAATTTAGGACAGGCATGTTGCCGAGTCATCCTCATTGCAGGAGTCCAACAACTAAATAAACAGAACATATCATATAAAAAATGCAATCAGGAAAACAGATTCCAACATGTTTATGTACAAAGGAAAGGCAATTGCAAAATCACATAATATTACATAGTATCTTTAAAGGATTTGTTTATAACTTCGACTATTTTGCAAAACATCATCAGCACGAATCGAGTTGAAGAATTCGAATAATTGTTTTGCATTGTTGATATTTGTTTCTGACCAGGATCAATATATACAGAGATTTTAAGAAACAAACAAAACATTCAAACTGCATTCAAGACAAGCGTGATGTATGTCATTTTGATTGCAGGAGTCCAACATTGAAAAACACAGGACACATACAATACAAACTGCAATCAGAACAGGCATGTGGCCAAGTCATCCTGATTGCAGGAGTCCAACATTGAAAAACACAGGACACATACAATACAAACTGCAATCAGAACAGGCATGTTTCCAAGTCATCCTGATTGCAGGAGTCCAACAATTAAATAAACAGAACATATCATATAAAACTGCAATCAGAACAGGCATGTTGCCAAGTCATCCTGATTGCAGGAGTCCAACATTGAAAAATACAGGACACATACAATACAAACTGCAATCAGAACAGGCATGTTGCCAAGTCATCCTGATTGCAGGAGTCCAACATTGAAAAATACAGGACACATACAATACAAACTGCAATCAGAACAGGCATGTTGCCCAGTCATCCTGATTGCAGGAGTCCAACAATTAAATAAACAGAACATATCATATAAAAACTGCAATCAGAACAGGTATGTTGCCAAGTCATCCTGATTGCAGGTGTCCAACATTGAAACCAATACAAATAAGATAACCAAAACGCTTCTTACAACATAACTTCTATTTCTGCAAAATCCAGGGACGAATGGCAAAATCGGGGGCCTAACAATTGTGACTTAACAGTCAGTCATATAGCTACAGGTATTATCTCTTGAGTTTTTAATTCTATCAATTCAACATCAGTTACGCTCGTACTAAGACAAATTGAGAATATTTCTTGAGTAAACATGGTCAATAATGGTATTGTCCTCAGTTGTGGCCTCTGTCACAGACTGAATGAAGCCATGGGTACCAAGAAATTGTGGTATGGAAGATGATGTTCGGATGTTGTCATTAAAATCACAAGGATGATTAAACCACATCTGTAGGTCTCATTCAGCTGCTGTATCAAATGTGCCAAACTGGTTTTGAAAATGGACATTTGGTAGGTAGGTGGTCTGTAAACTAAGACAAGAGCGATGTCATAGTCGTGTATGTACATAGACAGATGTTCGATGTTACATTTTATCATGTTCATTTCAACATGCAAATTGTCTTTCACAAACGCCCCTACACCACCATGACTTTGAGTTTTGAAGTTTGAAAACATCCTGCTTGAATGATCATATGAAGATGCCCTGTTCTGATGATGAAAAATAAAATTGTTTGGTTTTTTTTTAAAGTATCAACAAATTTGAACCTCACTTCGTCGCCCCGATTTCATTATATCTCAATCGGGATATAGCCATGTGTTTTCTGATCTTATATGGAAATGGTGTATTTCCACATAAGAGGAAAAACTAGAAAAGAATGTTCACATTGATACCAATTTAAAATGATGCTTTAAATTTTTTTTGCTAATGTGAAAAATGTTAGTTGCAAAATGTAACTAATTTAAAACTAAAAAAGTGTACATTAAGTTTAGTAATCCTTATTGAAAATGCACTATTTTAGCATTAGTTTCCATTAATTATTAGACAATTTAAAAAAATAGTCAAACTCTTAAAAGGTATGAAATTCTTGATACATTATAATTTTACATTTTGCTATAAAAATTCTTTTTGTCAAGCTGAACATAGGCACAAAATCTACCTCTTCATGTTTATATGAGACACTTTTTTTGCGGAAATTTATAGTTTATGAAATAATTTAACCCTTACGATGCGGGTATATATTTTTACTCTACAAGCCCACGTGGCGAAATTGTTTTGTCCGGTGCCAGCCACCGTTATATCCTGATTGGCCGCTTCTTTATTTTTGGATATACATATGATACATGGAAATAACGACAATTCTCTCCTCTATATGATGATGTAAAAATTATAAAATTATCTCTAATGGTTCGTGAGATATAAATGCCGCAAGGTGGGTACCCTCAATCATTTTGAGGTAAAAAATAAAATTTGCGACACTTGTCGCAACGCTTGCCGTTTCTGTGTTTTTGTGCGCGCATATACATATGATGCATGGAAATAAAGACAATTCTTTCTTCTACACGATGATGTTAACATTATAGAATTATCTCTAATGGTTCGTGAGATATGAATGCCGCAAGTAGGGTACCCTCAATCATTTTTGAGAAAAGGTTTGATATTTTATATCCGGGAGCAGCCAAGACTGCTTGCAGTCAATTATAGCCTTATCCTGAAAGTTACGGAGTTAGCCAAGAGGGCTTACGCGCCAGTTTATCTTTGTCACGAAAAATTACGCGACCCGCATCGTGATTTTTATGTGATAATTTGACACTTAAATTCATATATGTTTGTGAGATAAGCAATTTAGGCGTGAAATATTTGACAAAAAATATAGTGTATTGCTCTAAAAACAAAAACATAAGTATATCCCGATTGGGATATAATGAAATATCAGTAGTAGTAATATGCAGTACCTTTAAAACATGGAAACTTATACAATCAGTTATGCTTTCAACTGTATAAACTCAGGTTAACCTAAATAACAACCTAATAATTCAAATGTGTGCATACATTTCAAAAAAGATGTGGCAAAACATAATTATATGTTGAACAATCAAGCATTGTTCTTAGTTTCAAATTCATAAAGGATCTGGTTGATAACAGTGAAATAGTTTTGTCAAGCTTTAAATATCTGTTACATTGATTGAGTATATATATATAAAGATATAAAGAATGATATGTATTTCATATTTCTAATAGTAAAAATATGAAGAACTTTGACAAACATGCTAACTTTTAGGTTCAATACACAATTAACATCTTCGGAAGAGGTTGCGTCCCATAGTGCAAATAGACGTTGAAACATGTACATCTGAATAAAATATGAACAAAAGGTATCGTAAGTGTTTATAGTTGTTGCTGTTAATTCATTTTCCGGCATTTTGTAGATTTATTTCCCCCTCTCTCATTTCGTGGTTTGAATACATTGAAGGCATAAACAACTTTACCATCCAAAACTGTGTTCCGCAGGAGATATCGCTTGTGGAAGATCCTAGGAGATATCGATTTGACAGTAGATTTTGAACAATGCCCTGTCAACAGAAGGGGACATCACAAACGTTTTGCATCATCAGAAATGACGTCAAAATGCTATGACGTCATAAACACCATGACGTCACAGTGCTATGACATCACTCCCTTACCAATTTCCAATAATTTTAACATCTAATCTCAATTCTTGGCATATATCCATGATCGTTAGTGAATAATTGATAAAAAGTCGATATAAAAGTAAATATTTGAGTTTGTTCAATGAGCCTGACGGCAAATATCTAATCTTTCATCTGATCACTTTCATCATCCTTGATGAAAGTCTTTTCATTGGGTGGTTATATGAAAAGCTTATTTTCTTGATACCTATGAGTTTGAGTTTGAGAAGAAACAAATTAGCTACTGCAACAGTGCTCAACAGTGCTAAAAAAAGGGTTCTTAAGACTCTTGTTAAGAGGTTATTGCTAGATTGACAATACATTAAGTGTTATGTTTTTGTTACTTTCAGGGCAACATAACCGCCAAGGTTGTGAATACCTTTAACATACAAGAAGTGACCACAAGATTCGGACAGAGGAAAATGGAAAAAGTCCTGCTTGCTGACGAAACGGGAACAATTTCACTATCTCTTTGGGAAGAGAAAATCAACCAAGTCAAGGATGGATATTCCTATCAGTTTAGCCATCTGAACCTTCACCAGTATATGGGAACTCAGTACGCCAGCACCTCAATTGGAACAGCTATAACTGAAACTGAAATGCTTGACGTTGAAGCATCATCTTCCAGCAAGGAAACAACTTGCTCCATAAACTCAGTGGAGGTCACGAGAAAAAAGAGATGTCCAAGTTGTCATTACTCAATTGAGCCACCAACTGAACAAGCGACGGTAAAATGTTCGTCATGCAGAAAAAGGTGCATGGCGACAGCACTAACCACAGACATCAAATGTCAAGTGAAAATCCGCGTGAAAAACCAAGCCAAGGAAATCAATGTGCCGTCAGAAATGCTGAAGTGAGTGAGATGGTGTTTAACGTGTTTTGAACAATATTCCAGTTACTAAACACGTGGATGTTGCCATCCAAAAGAGAGTAGACAGATCAGAGAGAAAGGATGAGGGAAAAGACGGAAAGAAAGGTATAGAAATGCTTAACATGCTCCTTCAAGAATTGGATTGACCAAATGACAATGCAGACACTCTTCTCCTCAAAGGACCTTTCACATTCAAACTTGCCGGAGCAGATTTAATCAGCGTTACCCTTGCCACCGAAAGTGAATCGGATGATTGACTTTTGCAAAATATAACTGGTAACTTTCTTTGAGATAGTGCCAGGACATTTGGAGTAATGTCTTTTCTCCTAAATTACTGTCTGTTCATCTTTGTTTCTAGTTAAAGCCTGTTTCATGCATTTACTTGTTGCATATTTATAGTGTACTCCATGTTAAAAACACTCAAAAATTTTTGAAGCAGTCAAAAACACATTGAAATAACCAACCATTAATCCAATATATTAATATTGCGGTATCCTGCAAACGCTAATCTAGTTTTAACTATGAACACTTTTAATCAATACATGATTGTTATACTCAATAAAAAGTGTTCAATGATTGTGTGACCTTGAAGGTCAAAGATCAAGGTCATGAGATATGAGTTATTACAAAATGCACTAAATTTGGGTATAACTTTATCCCATTTAGCTTTTCAGAACTCATGAATGTTAATACTTCCAGGGAATCATTATGACATGTTCACTTTCAAGTTCAAAGGTCAAGGTCACGAGTTATAAAATCACCGCAAAATTCTTTGTATACACGGTAACTTGAAAAGTATTTGTGCTATGAAGCTCTAACTTGGTATATATCATCCTTGGGAAAGTAAAAAATTGTGAAAAGGTTTCGGCTACAATCCGTCAAAGGTCAAAGTCACAGCAAGGTCATGACTTAGAAGGTCATGAGATATGACTTATTGCAATTCCTTGTTAACACAATAACTTGAAAAGTTTTTGTGCTATGAAGTTTAGATTTTGTATATATTATCTCTTGAGAAGTACACAATTTAAAAAAAGTTTTGGGTACGAACTGTCGAAGGTCAAGGTCACAGCAAGGTGAACATATATGGAGAAAATGGATTAATTTAATTTTTAACACTTTATTTCATTACAATAATGTTATACTCAATGAAATGTGTTCATTGATTATGTGACCTTGAGTGTCAAAGGTCTAGGTCACGAGAAAATTCCCAATTTGGTGAGGTCTGTAAAAGGCAGAACAGGGTAAGGCAAAACCCCAAGTTCCGGGGCTGCTCTGCTTTTGCAGTATCCCGCAAACGCTAATCTAGTTCCAAACTAAATTTAGTGTATATTAACTTCAGATGGTTTTTTTTAATATTGCCATTTCTACTTAATTACTTTTTGCAAAATAGATTAAAGTTTGTTAATTTGCCAACATGCTTTCTTAACAATTTGTGGCTATTTCTATCAATCAAAGGTTTCCATACAATTTAAATGGCAATGAAACAAAGAAAACAATCCATACTTAGCGTTGAATAAAGCCAATTCAGTCTGTTCTATGTGACATTACATCTCCACTGCACATGGTTTGTTTGCATAGGAATGTTTGATTTGTTTTGCGTATGTGAGTATGAATATAGTCACTAGCAAGTTCTTGTTTGATTTCACACTGCAATAGAGATGTTTTGCGGTTTGTAGATGATACATCAGTATTTAGTATACTATATCAGCATTTCCGATTTGTTTTGCATAGCTCCCTTGCATAATTTGAAAGTTAAATATTTTTGTAATTGTCAACACAATGCATTCACTTTTCATTAAGAGAATAGAGTTAAAATGAAGCGGACAAAAACGCTTTTGTATGATAGTATCACAATGCAGAAAATATTTAATAGAAGTGAAGTGATACAGGTTTCTGATATCTAAATTATCAAAATAACCAATGAACCAGCAAAACTGTGAATGAAACAAATGTCAATTTTAGGCGTTCTGTAATAATTTTGAAAAATATGTGCAGTATAAAACAGTTGTGTTTTTATAGAATTATTTGAGTTTATTATACCAGGTAAAACATGAGAAGCAACTATTATCTCTCCTAAATATCCAGAGGTTTAAGAAAGATATTAAGCATTGATTTTTAAATAACTTCAGTCAGTTTGCTGTTGAACATGGTTTTATATGTGTTTACTTGAAGTTTAAGTGTAGTTTTAGATGAGCCTACAATCACATTCTCATTTTGCATTGTTATAAACTTTCAGATGTATT
Organism: Steromphala cineraria; assembly: GCA_916613615.1. NCBI lineage: Eukaryota > Metazoa > Mollusca > Gastropoda > Trochida > Trochidae > Steromphala > Steromphala cineraria. The sequence goes on from OU744729.1 coordinate 14,571,589, forward strand.
CTCATATTTGTTACTTTTTTATATAGTTTATTATGCCAAAGTCAAAACCCAATGTCAAACTTGGCACATATTTTCCTCTTCATAATAGTACGTTTTTGATTAAACGTCATTATTTTACTTACCTTAGACAAGTGACCTTAGCCTGTTAGCCATATAACATGTAATCGACTCATTCCCACAGAAGTAATGAAAACATCATAACAAAGATCAATCAGAGTTACCCGCCCGTCACTTGTCCACTGTGTGGCGTGACATTCACATTACCTAGGAGTCCCAATTAACGACGGATGCGTAAGAGGGGAGGCGGGACGGGTATGACGACGGTCACTTGTCTACGGTAAGTAAACATAATGACGTTTAATCAAAAACGTACTATTATTTAGTTACTAACCTCCAGGCGATCTGACCAGTGATCGATTGCCAGGCGTATGGCGTTCAACTCCAGGAAGTTGATGTGAAGTCCGGCTTGCGCCGGAGACCACACGCCCGCCGCCTGGTCGGTCCCCAGGTGCGCACCCCACCCCTGGGTAGAGGCGTCTACATACAACTTGCTCCCGGCGGCGGTTGCCGGAGGGGAACCCCCGCCAAGACGTTGCTTTCGTCCTGCCACCATCGAAGGTGGTGAAAGAGGTCCTGCGGCATCCTGATGTGATGGCCGCAAGATACCTCCCGCACGTGTCCGTTCAGTACTATCTGGAGGGCCAGGTTCCGTGCCACGGAACCGAACCCCCGATACAGAGCTCTCGCCCCTTTCTCCATCCCCGCCTCCTTGGAGAAGGCCTATCGCCAAGAAGACGGCAGGCGGCAGGCGGCAGCCGGCAAGCGCCCGTCCAAACCTCTCTGTGGAATATCTTGTAACAGTAATCAGACGTCTTATTCTTACAGTTCTAGTTCACGAAAGCTAACTCAGTAACCAGGTGGTTATAATCTCGTTAAATGCTGAACAGGATGTAAACATTTAATACGGAATGGCAGTCAATGCTTTTCATGTCATTTGTAATATTCATGAGCGTCATTTATAACATAATTATTTCCCCAAACACTCGTGCAATTACTTGTGAAAATAGACATCATCACAAAAACAAAGGATGCTTCCGCTTGAACTAGATACACGTACAATCCTTTATCATGGTTTTGGAGAAAATATTTAGAAAACAACGAACGTTCCTGTCATTATCAAGACTCTTGAACTCAACACGACTTTGAACAATTTCCGGTTTATTTGATAATTGTATTTTGCAGTCTTCTCTGAATTTGTTTCAACAAGGGTCCTTTACTCTCTTTCCAGGTTTAATTATCAACATTTCTGTCAAATGAATCCTCACAACACAATGCTAGTGGTTTTTGGGTTTAATTTCGAGATGATAAAACTGCCGTATCTGATGTAACTTATATAAAACAATAACACCCACAATCATAATCTTTTTAAACTGTTTTTCAATGTTCATTCAACATCATGTTATCAGTTTTCGTTTGCCTGAATAATACTAGAAAAGTACCTCAAATTCATTATCTTCGGCTAAAATATCAAGTTAGTCATAATTGTACAATTCCTAAAGAAATAAAGTAACCATAAAGTTTTGCCCTAAACTATTATAGTTGAAGAATGAGGCAGAAGGCCGAGTTGTTTGACGTTATGATAGTTTCTGGTAAATGATATGTAAAGGGGCAGTAGCACTTTTTAAAAAAATGTATTTGCAAATTTTCACTTATAATCGTACATTAATGCTAAATGTTGGTGTCAAAACTCTCATTACACAAACCAATCATCCATAGTGAGAGAACAAATTGTGAAGATTCACAAAAAGTCCATTGGCGGCAATTTTTGCGTGAACACTCTAATTCATTTTTTGTAAGAAAGGCTTCACATCAATTTTGCTTACTTGTGGCCACGGTGTCACCAAATGTACAATTTGGAGTCCTCCTTATTCATCTAAGGAGTCTGCACACAAAGTTTCAGCTTTCTAGGCCTGATGCTTCTTGAGAAAAGGATTAAATTAAGTTATAAGGGCATGGCCTTTGATAGGAGCAAAGGGGCCACCAACGCTATAAAAAACAAGTATTTGTCACAAAGGTGACAAGATCCCCCGCCGCAAATTGATGTTAACAACAAGAAGCATGACGGACAGAGCTGAATACTATGTCCCCCTTGAAGACTCAAGGTTAATGGGTTCATGAGATATGGCGCTAACAACATTTTCAAAACTGGTCAAAGTCTCGCCGTGACCTTGAAAAGAGGTTAAGGTCACCGAAAACTTATCAGGTCTGCGTATTCCCCGGATGAAGACTGGTACCAAGTTTCAAGATTCTAGGTTGAGCGGTTCATTAGATATCCCGCTAACAACATTTTCAAAACTGGTAAAAGTCTCGCTGTGACCTTGAAAATGAGGTCAAGGTCACCGATAACTTTTCAGGTCTGCGTTTTCCCCAGATGAAGACTGGTACCAAGTTTCAAGATTCTAGGTTGAGCGGTTCATTAGATATCTCGCTAACAACATTTTCAAAACTGGTCATTCTCGCTGTGACCTTGAAAATTAGGTCAAGGTCACCAAAAGCTATTCAGGTCTGCGTATTCCCCAGATGAAGACTGGTACCAAGTTTCAAGATTCTAGGTTGAGCGGTTCATTAGATATCGCGCTAACAATATTTTCAAAATTGGTCAAAGTCTCGCTGTGACCTTGAAAATGAGGTCAAGGCCACAAAAAACTTTTCAGGTCTGCGTATTTCCCAGATGAAGACTGGTACCAAGTTTGAAGATTCTAGGTTGAGCGGTTCATTAGATATCGCGCTAACAAGAAGCGGGACGGACGGACGGACGTACGGAGCTGAATACTATATCCCCCGCTTCGCGCTAAACGCGCGGCGGCGGATAATAACCCTCGTGTACTAGTCACGGATTATATACACAACGTTTCAACTTTCTGGGCCTTTTGCTTCTGGAGAAGAAGATGAAAATAGATTTCAAGGGTGTGGCCCCTGTGGACCTTATTAGGGACCACAGGGTCATCAAAGCTACAAATTATAATACTCACTAGTCAAGGAGTCTGTACACAAAGTGTCAGCTTTCTAGGTCTTGTGCTTCTGGAGAAGAAGATTAAAAGGGACAAAGTTTACAGACGGACGCCGGACTACAGACCATGCCAAGCAATAAGCCCATCGTCCTTTCAGGCCAGATGAGCTAACATGAAATCGCATAGTTGAACTTTACATTATATTTTTGATTTATTACTGCTTCATTTAGTTTAAATACATTGTCTTTCAATTTGAACCATTTATTTTACTTTTCCTGACATCACCTATCTATTCCCCCTAAAAACGTGCTACTGCCCCTTTAAGGTAATGTTTCTTTACGAATCATTTCTCCAACAGCAAAATGCATAAATATGACACACACTCGTTGACAGCTCGTTTTATACCGTGTAAACACTCTGTAACATACTTTAACATCTTCGTAGATAAACGCATAAATGAGACTGAACTGCAAATACACAAATATACTTATAGTTGCAACTCACCTTTACGACCTCATGAAAAGACCTTGAAACACGGACGTAAATTTGTTCAAAGCATAAGACAACTTCATTTTCCTCACCGCCTACAAACCATGTGCTGTCGATTTCGTGCAGCACGTGCGACATGACATTTATTTAAGATCCGTGCATCACAAGCTGAAATTGACAACGTCCGTGCACCCACATCGTCTGCTTCATAAAGAGAGATACATTTGAATGTCGGTTTAAACATATGATTAAACATCATTTGCCATTAACCACAATTTCAGTGACGTTTTTTACAAATTATGTTCAAACTACTTAATTTAAAAACAGTTGGTTACATGCTTCGATTTATCTGATTTACAACCTCTCTAGGACATTCTCAATCTGCACGTGAAGTTTGCTAGTTTCCAAATTAAATTGAAGCATTTTTTTAGAAGTGTAGTGTACTTAAGAGTTACATCTTTAGAAAACTATATTATTAATATGGTTGATATTCTACTTGTGTTAAAATGCAAAGCAGTACAAACTTCGTGAATATCTGTAAAAACAATCTTACTGATCGTTCGATGGTTATAACAAATATTCACTCACTCAGCGGTCACGATTTCAACCACATACAGTCTAATGTAAAGTTATATTTCAATGTATGTTGTTAAAGATACATCCAAAGGAGAATAGACATTAGAGAGCAGAGACGGGCTGACGGCCAGGCTTCATAAAATTCCCTTCAAATTGGCATATTCTTATATGGATCCCTACAAGTTAATTGTGTCTTGTCTTAACATGTGAGAAGGGACATTCGATATACATATCATATCTTCAGATATACGTAGAGATTGAATCTGTTTCTTTTTCCTAGAACAGATTAATTAACCTATCGCTTTTATTTGTTTACTGGTTACCAACAACACATTCCACGACCTCAGAGCAAGAAAGTATAGCTTCTGTATATGTAAGCGTGATAGGTATCTCGCGTGGAAAGGGTAGTTCACATCACAATGCCTTTGTCATGATTCAGTGGCCACAATGATGATATTTGAACAACGTCTCTGATTACACTACTAACTTTGATTACATCAATCAGGCATCTATTTATACTTGCCCACAAACTCGGCTGATTAGAACAGAGGTTCGATCAACATTTAATTTCTTTTGATCTAACTCTGTGCCATCCTCGATAACCCAGCGCTTTCGTTCCGATAAATCTACACTACAAGCCCTGGAAAACTTAACGGGGTTTTACCTCAAACCCAATTACCTCCCTTTGCAATGACTCAGCTAAACGCCTGTTTTTTAACAAACAATTGGATCACTTCTAAAACCAGTTTTCTATCTCTCACTATGCCTTTCTTTCCGTCTTTTCCCTCATTCTATTCGTTCCTTTTCTCCCTGATCTGTCTACTCTATTTTGGAATGCACCATCCACGTGTTAAATAGCTGAAAAATTGCTGACAACACGTTAAACCCCAACTCACTCACTTGATGTCGCGAACGGTTGAGTTGTTTACGCACTTGGTGTCTGCGTTTCGTTTCTGATTGGATAACATGTTCGTAAAGGAAGGTAATTGGGTTTGAGATAAACCCCGGTAAATTTTTTCAGGGCTTGTAGTGTAGATCAATCGGAACTAAAGCGCTGGATTATCGAGGATGCCTCTGTGCCTCATAATTATTGAAAAAAGTTTAAATAACAACCCTTGTTTAATTTAGAAAGTGATAACTTGATTTTGCCGATAAGTGTATGCCGATCGACTATACTTATTCTTATGTTCAATAAATCACCAAACATATTTTGTATGTCAAACAAATATAACCTATTTTCAAACACATATTAAAAATAAAATATATTTCTTCTCTACTCATTCGAAAAATGTTATTTTCAAAATAATAATATAATTTGGTTTCTAAATCTCTCGTTGATGCTTCCAAATCTACATAGAAGATCTAGAATGAAACAGTTTTGCTGAAAAATATATACACATATTCAAATTGGCGTCAATCTCTTTCATTCTTACGGGATTTTAGTATCATAATTTACAACGCATTTTCAATGTGTCATATTATATTAAGGGTTTTTATGGATAATCTTTAAACAGCCAATGGCAATATTTATTTCTTCATATCAATTCAGGAATTGTCTTGTTGGCATCATGTATATTAAACTTAACTGAAATTAAGCACATTGATTGGCTTGGCAAAGACATTCTAATTGGTGGGAGAGAGTCGCAACACGTTTTAAATATAAGATTGAGAGTAGACATTAAATGTAGAATACGAACTTGATTAATAGAGAATGTAATGACCATAACAAATAGGTGATCGTTGCAGAATCTTGGATCACGAGTACGAGATGATGTAAGCATGATAAACGCTTGATATATGCTTTTTTTTTATAAAGGGACAGTAGCACATTTTTTGACAATTTTATTTTCTAATATTTTCACTCATAATTGTAAGTTAATGCTAAATGCATTATTTTGACAGTGTCAGAAATAATATTACACAAGCCAATCCATAGTCAGAGGACAAAGTAAAAAGATTCACATAAAATCCTTTGGCGGCCATTTTCTGTGAACAATTTTAATTCATTTTTTGTAAGAAAAAGAATCGTATGGCTAAACTTCACGTTATATACTTGAATTATTACTGCTCCATTTAGCTGAAAGACATTGTCTTTCAATTGGAACCATTAATTTTCATTTTCTTGACATCACCTCATATTCCCCTAAAAACGTGCTACTGCCCCTTTAAAACATTCAATTACACCTACCCCCTTCTGCACGCCGCCGTTAATGGTTAATTATCCACTTGGAAATGCAAATATCAGAATAAAAAAGATGAAACTAAAGAAATGTCAGATATCAGTAGATATAAAATTTTCATTTTCCATAATGTAAATTATTCATAGAAGTTTAAAGACGTTAATAAGCATATTGCCTTTTCATTCAGTCACTAATAAATGATAATCCTAAAAAGTATAGGAGAATGTTTTCTTATTGGAAGTTTAGAACAGATTGCAGTGTTTAAAATTGTCTTTTTCTAAAGAAAACTAAGAACTATTTTAAAGAGGTTTGCATCTGCACCTACAAATTTTATTCACTGACACTACTTAGAGTAAGCATTGCGCATGATCGTGTCTTACGATAAAAGTAAATTATCTATCTACTCAAGGTTAACCATTCCTAATGCAAGTTTTACTGCGCTTTGGAATCCCTTGGACCTTGGTTTAAACCACTTGGATAATGTACTGTAATTAAGCTCCATCACAATATCATTCTCCGAAACATTATTTATATACAAATCTACATCGTAAGTGAAAAGTGATATGTGACTACCAGTCACGTTACATACATAGAAATATTTTCTCCTCACTTAAATAATAATGGTTGCCCTTTGTCCTGACGTTATGATGACCAGCATATCAGATTAAATGGGCGCACTTATTGTTTTTAAGAGTAAGAAGTATGAATTCTTGTCCTAAGACATGGGTTGAGGGACATACACTTCTTGCTCCCCCTTTAGGCAATAAAAGGAAACACACTGTAGAATCAATGAAAATTAACAATTCCGGCGTGATTGCCTGACAACTATCTTCTCGATATTTCATCAACTGAACATCTGCAGGATGAATATTGACCGATGTTTGACCTGAAAAGCACTCTATCATTTTGTCAATATTAATGACTGAATGAAAATTAAAACGTGTTCACTGTTCATTGCATTGGATACAATAATCTAAAAACTACATTTTCCACCGATTCTGTTAACTAATTGAAGGCTTATGTAAAATGTTAAATAAAATGTCGCGAGGTGCCTCTCGTATGTATACGTGTACCTATTACTTGGCTTTTATTAATGGTTACGAAATGGGGACTTTTTTCCAATGCCAGGAATTTGAATTTGATCAATATTGCATGTCAATATTGACGATAAAGCCATGTTTCTATATTTTATTCAACGGAAATGACTGCTTTCGGAATTCGAAATCAGGAAATAGGTTTCAGTTTCTTTCAAAGAGTATAATTTGAATCTACTTGAGATTCTGTTGAAATGAAACCAGGATTGCCAGTGATAACCTTCTCTAGGAAACAGCGTGTGTATTATAAAATATTGATCTAGAATTCTCTTTAAAACGATAGAAAGTACCAAAGAGCAATGGAGGGGGAACAGACGTGTTATCATTTGTTTATTTTCTGTAAAACAAGTAAGAAATACTGCTTTGAATTCGATCTTCTATACTTCTTATTTAATAATTTACTGTTTTTAGTATTTTAAAACGTACTGATCATTGCGAATTATGTAAGTGGTGAATTTTTGACAAAAAAGTATGAAGCTTCTTCAGTAAAGCAAAACGTCCTAAACCAGACGGAAAAAAACAAGAGTTAAAAATTTTAATATCCCGTTTTAATGCCCCCGAATCGGAGATTCCGGGGGTATATTGTTTTTCACCTGTCCGTCCGTCCGTCCGTCTGTCCGTCTGTCTGTCCGTTTGTCCACAAAATTTTTAACCTTGGTCATAACTTTTGATTGGTCAGAGCTAGGTCTTTGATACTTGACATGTGGATCCCTTGTGATGAGACCTTTCAGATGACACCATGACATTTGACCTTGTGACCTTGACCTTGACACAGCGAGCCTTTTCCGAAAACTATAACCTTGGCTATAGTTTCTATACTGTCAGTGCTAGGTCTTTGATACTTGACATGTGTATCCCTTGTGATGAGACCTTTCAGATGACACCATGATATTTGACCTTTTCCGTCCGTCCGTCCGTCCGTCTGTCTGTTTGTCCACAAAAACTTTAACCTTGGTCATAACTTTTGATTGGTCAGAGCTAGCTCTTTGATACTTGACATATTGATCCCTTGTGATGAGACCTTTCAGATGACACCATGACATTTGACCTTGTGACCTTGACCTCGACACAGCGAGCATTTTAAACTTTAACCTTGGTCATAACTTTTGATTGGTCAGAGCTAGCTCTTTGATACTAGACATATGGATCCCTTGTGATGAGACCTTTCAGATGACACCATGATATTTGACCTTTTCCGTCCGTCCGTCCGTCTGTCCGTTTGTCCACAAAAACGTTAATCTTGGTCATAACTTTTGATTGGTCAGAGCTAGCTCTTTGATACTTGACATATGGATCTCTTGTGATGAGACCTTTCAGATGACACCATGACATTTGACCTTGTGACCTTGACCTTGACACAGCGAGCAGGATGCATCCGGGGGCATTCGTGTTTCACAAACACATCTTGTTTCCTATTTCGATGTTGCATAAAACAGCTTTTTAACTATTTATATTTCGTAATAGTATTGCATGAGGATTGCAGTATTATTCACCTTGAAATATTATTTTCAGCATGCTATCCGAGGAAGAAGTTTTCGTTTCTTTAATTTGTCCCTTTCATTGAAATTGAGATGGGATATTCTTCCTAAATATTATCATTTATATCCATCAGAATTTAAACTAGCCCAATCATTTGCATCACAGAACACTTGTGTTATAAATTCATATTTTTGGTATTTTTGGTGTTACGTACCATTGTGATCATGTATGTTACCAATATGTGTACAATCTGATGTATAATTGGTCTGTGGCCCTTTTACTGAATGAAACTCTCTCTCTCGCTCATTGAAAGTGGTGAAATGCATTTATTGTCATCATCGCTTGTTATATTAGAAATTTATTTCAGGTTTATCTTAAAATAGAGAATGAAAGTGATGATTTATGAACTTTTCAAGAACCTCAATCATCTAATAATTGGTGATCACAAGTTAACAACACCTTAGTGTTTGTATTCCTGATCACCGAGAAGTCATAATTGGTGATCACAAGTTAACAACACCTTAGTGTTTGTATTCCTGATCACCGAGAAGTCATAATATAGCGATAAAATACAGAAATAGAAAGCAATGCAAAATCTTTGTGCTAACACTTGTCGGGCCGTTAAATCTGTTTTTAGTGTTACACATGGTTGGAAGACGTCTTATTTCCTTGAAGGCATTTTGACATGCTTTGCGAGAGGTTTAGCGATGTTCGTACGTCTTCGACCACGCTTCTTTTGATAATTAGTTCCTGTAAATATGATTCATTGGGTTCACCGTGCACTTTTAATAAAGAGTTTAAACCATTTTGCCCTGTGCCAAAGTCCTACCAGTTATCCAAATATGGGAGTGATATATATTATTTTAGGTGATAGGTGGGAATCTCCCGTTGGGAGCCTGGTGATGACCATGTTCTGTTTACAATTTTATATAACTTGTGAGTTTTCAAACCTTTTGATAATCAATTAAAATCCGACAATAATTGAATGTAAACGCAGTGCCAAGAAGAGAAGACAGATTATCACAAAGTTTTATATAAACACAACTTAATGTCATTGTGGACCAATATACTCTAATCCGACAATAACTGAATGTAAACTCAATGTCATAAAGCATATTCATTTTCATTAAATTTTGTACAAACATAATCTACCATGGTTATTGTTTCATAATTTGCTCGTTAAAGATTGAGCTTTGTTATAATCACTTATTTCCAAACTTTTCAATAATGAACCTGACCCAGGCTTAATCTACTCCATTGGACCATTCTATTATGTCTGTGGGGTTGAGTTTAATTGAGCCCTCATTAATTGTCGGCGAATTACTGCGTCGGCGAAATGAGTGTCTGGGTCTTGGGACACAACCGTTTCAAAGGAATTACAATAGGGAATATTTGAAACGGTATATTAATATAAAATGCTTAAAAATCACAATGTTTTTAAATATCTATAGGTTGCGTTATCTCATTGACGTTTTAACATGACATGACATGAATTGCATTTGTATTTCAATAGCGATTGTGGTTGGAATACATCTGTTATGCTTCAGCACACTTATTTTGAAACACAATTAAAATGAAATATCCAAATTTGTTTATGAGCAAAACTTTTCAAGATAACTATTTACATCGTGAAATACTCGTAAAGATACCTATCATAACCAGCCAAAAGATGAAGCGTACAGAAATTCTTAACCATCAGGTATAACTCACGAACTGACTCTTCAACAATCATTCACTCTCTATGTGCATAGATAATTAACTTTCCAAAATTCAAACCATCACAACAACAAAATTTATTCTTGTCATAAAATCCAATATTTCTCAAGAACTATTATATGTCAGTTTGCCTTGTGCTACGCCTTTCCATTCCAAGAACCACATCAAACATACAAAGTCGCCCAAACACTTGCTTCTAATACATGAAGTCTTCCTTGTCTAATAATAGCAATCTGCGTGCTGCGCAATTTAATCACTAGGTTACCTAACCCCTGTCCAAGTATTTATAGGACAAGTCGATTGATAGGTGTAAATTTATCCAAATTGAGGTAATTCAATTAACCGACATACAAAACATTCAATACAGAATGTATTTTGCATGTCTATTTATCTAATTTTCACCATGCGTACATTTGGGTTGATTTTGCGTAGATGAAAATTAAAACAATGCGTCTTGGTCATTACACTCGATATGACCATAACTACTTATATAGAACAAGTCTTCAAATTATTTCGTATATACTTTTATAGCATTTATATACATGTAGCTGGTAATATCACCAAACTGATCTTTTATTAAATTTATACTTAACATGTACCGAAAAACGATTAAACATATTGATATAACATTTGATCTTGTTATTAATTTTTTGTACATTTAGGTAGGTTACACCATGTCTGAATATTCAACAATCTTGCCAATACCTAATTAGATAATACTTATTCCCTGTGTGGCGCTGGCCCGTTCTTGAAAATTCACTGTTCTGCAAATACAGCGGAATTTCGGTTCTCTAGCAGACATTCGACTTCTAAACCTTCGTGGATTAACGTCTACTAAGTTTACGATTACAACAGCATGAACCTTAAATTGGTTTTCAAAACTCAGTTATTGGAAGTCATTGGAAATAATGAAGAATGGTGATCTACTTTATAAACCAATTGCATTTCGTCTGGTCAATCTAACTTCAAATAATATTGATAATCGAGTGCAGACCATGTTTGTTACTATTAAGTAACAATAATTTTCAAAATATAGAACGAATAATGCTTGGATGAAACAGTTTCATCACGTCATCAGATGATCGTCATTCAATTTATTTATCATGGTAAATATTTAAATGAATTTCAAATGGCTTGGTCTAGTTATACTTCCTGTTAAAGAAATTAGATAAGTGGCACTTGTGTCCTGCCACAAAAGTAACAAAGATATGCTAAGCTTTGCATTTTGTTGCATAGAATTTTTTTTGTGTCATCTGAGACATCTCATCAGTCTATGTCAAACATTAATTGATGACATAAATTCCTTCCATTTGAAATGAAACTAAATTTACTATTTTGTCACTTTATCTGCAGATATGTATTAGCCTTTGCTTAAGACCTGGACCCTAGTAGTGGTCTTTACAAAATAACACAATCTTAATTCCTTGAACAAACTATTGTTGTCAGGTAAACCTTGAATGATTGTATGTCATGTACGCTTCTATTCCTAACATTTTCCTAGATTGCAAATCATGAAAACGAAAAAATGTCAGGATAGTGGCAAAAGCAGTAACTTTATATGTTATGTTTATTCTGGGTTGAAGATTAATTATTTTCCTAATTTAATTACTTAAATATTAAATGGCAATGTGCTAATCAAATATATTTTTTTCTGTGCGAGAAATATCTTAAAATGACGTTGTAAAAAGTTAATAATTCCTTTTGTTAAAGAAAGCGGATGAATTCAAATTCAAGCTTTATTTCTGAAATAAGATATATTATTATTTTGTATTGAATAGAGATGATATGATCAGATGTTGAGAAAAGTATTTGGATATGGTCATTTTTTCATTATTTGTTTTCAGATTCCTAACTGTTTTGATAATAGCACTTTCATTTTTTAATTTTCTTCTCGTTCATACGCAACACAGTTTAAATAGCAGTCATTCTGAAAAATTGTTTTTTTCGTTCAACAGACTGCACACTTGGACCATTAGGCGGGTAAATGGTTATAAATTATCATTATAGCAAAGGAACATATCATATGAATATACACTTTAAAATTCAAGTGAATCTAAAATTTGCACACTTCATTTGTCCTAATGGAAATAAAAATAAATAAACCAATCTTTTTTTGGCTACATGTTGGTGTCAACTTTTGTTGATTTATTAACAGACGATTCTCTCCATGCATCGGAAGGTTGGATCTGTTATCACCATTGAGAATTGAAAACTTAAGCTTGTCGTCTATAATGCATTTACTGACAATAAATGTATTTACTACCGAATCCATGGCTCCAGTGATAAGCAAAGCTGGGTTTATCTTGCACATCTATAAACTTCAATTCTACTTAGTAACATCTGACCATGACACTTCTGACAGAAACAATAATGCTTATGTACGGTCGTGTCAAAAGGTTAATGTTTACTATGAATAAAGATGCCAGGCTCACTGGAGGGTTCTCGTACTTAAGGATGTCATTTTGCTTTCCTTTATGTTCCAATTGTTTCATACACTTGTATGTTTTTTAACACAATATTATTACTTAAGAATAACTTGTTATTTACCCACTACCTTTAGCAAAATTTAGTTTTTGAGTCATTGACATATTTACAACAAGCTGTAGTAATGATGGAAATAAGAGTCTACAGAAAACCAACTCATGAGTAATTTCACAAAACGTATAGGTTCAGATTGCAACGGCATGACATGATGATTTCCTTAAAACCGAACAAATGTCAGAGAAAATGAATAGCAAAATCGTAGTAACGTTAATTATGTGGAACGAAAAAAGTCTACCATTACTTTTAGGTGTTGACAGTTTCCCAAAGTTTTGAAGAAATGGATTTAAGCTTCACAGTTAAACAGAAACTGCCAAAACATAATTATTGTATTTATAGTATCAATCGCTTTATACCATTTGGAAACTGAACTATCAACGTATTAACCAAAGTAAGTTTGCTGTTTAAATTATACAAATTCTGTAAGAAAACAATTGCTGTATTGCTGAAGGGAATGGTGATTTTTTTGTAGGTGATCGTCAAAGTTCCTTCTGTATTTGTCATTTGCATGCTGAGCAATCTGATTGCTTAGATGTTGAGCTTAGGGCAGTCGAATTTAATTTGCCTAACTTTAGATCATGTTTGTATCTATCTATTTTTCATGAATTTTGGCAATGAACTGGCTCTTATCAGTTTGATTGTGTTTTTTAATGCTCAAATGTACAGTGTAACAAATTTATCATAATCTGTACTCTTTCTTGCTCAATCATCTTTGTCTTTGAAACATTTTGTAAGAATGTTGAACAGATTTATATAAACCGAGAATGACGTCCTGATTCAACGTGTCTGCTCAGATACATATAAAACGTATTTAACGTAATCTTTGTTCAGTTTCTGATTTTCTAAAATGTGATCTAAAGTTTTTGGCCAACAAAGCAAAGATTGTGTAATTTGAGATACTTAATCATCAGCTGACATCTGTTGTTGTGCAGTAGCATGTTCCAAACTTAAGTGTTCTTAAAGTACAGTGTCAACTAGGTTATTATGACCTGTTTACGCAACAAACCTGTATAAAAATTACAGTCCCGTCGTTTCCGTTATGACAGAGTAGATGATCAAGAATTAACAATAATCCATATAATTATTTTTGACAAAATATGCTAATGTAAAGTAAACATTTTAGCGTATGTAATTTTGCTATGTATAACATACGGTATTAATTCAATGATGCATTACACAAAGCAATATACATGTAGTTCAAAACGATAAAAATTGAATGTGAATAGATTCTGTTAGGACAAAAGTTCATACAGTACGCTTCAGATGTGCTTTATCTTATACTTTGCTTGACTGTTTCATCATTTTACATAACAGGCCAATTAAACTTCTTTCAATAATTATTCCTTTTGATGAAAATGACAAAGACGATTTATTCTATAAATGAAATAGTCTATATGTTTCTCCAAATAAATACCAGAAAGTGGCATTAAACAATTGCAACTCCTTCTTCAGTGTAAGTCTTTTTCCTTTATATTATGTATCAAATGAAAATGCAATGACGGACATGGCACAAACTGTGTAAAGCCTGATGGGAACTGGTTTAAATTAAACGAGCTAAAATAACCATTTGTCTGAATGATCTCAAATTAAATACACAAGTCAGGCTAATTTGATGACATGGTTGGTCAGTTATTTTGTAAAAGCAACCCAAGATTGTCGAATCAATTTGTCACACTCTATTGAAAAGCAATTCCAACACAAACACCATGTCTGTAAAAATGCTAAAATGAATACATTTTTTTGAGTGACATTCACACAAGCCATAGCGGAGAAATCTTTGACAAAAAAGGTTCAAAGGATGTCTATAGACAACAAACGGAATCAACTAGATCTTTTGAGCTCATTGGAACAATATCTGTATTTACTTCATTGTAGTAACCTTTAATGCACATATTAATCCTAACATCCTATGGCTTTCATGACAGACGGGCACAGTAAAGGGGAAGTAGCACGTTTTAGGGGGGTTATAGGGGGATGTCATAAAAATGAAAACAATTTCTATTAGAAAAACAACGTATTTAATAAATGAAGCAGGAATGAATCAAATACATAATGTTAACTTCAGTCATGCGATTCCTTTTTCATACACAACATGAATTAAAGGTATTCACACAAAAATTGCCGCTTATAGACTTTATATGAATCTTTATAGTTTGTTCTCTGACTATGGATGAATGGTTTGTGTAATGAGATTTTTGAAACTATCAAAATAATACATTTAGCATTAGCATACAATTTATCTATTAACAATTGGAAATATAAAAAATCAAAAACGTTCTACTGTCCCTTTAACTGGTGACCGAATCATGACATAGGTCTTGATGATAAAGGATGATAAGATATGAGTTTCAAACAGGTTATAACCGTGTGGACATCTAATGATTGTTTACAGTATAAGTCAAGGGAAAATAAATCTGATTTCTTAAATTTATGAGCATACTTAAGTGACAGCAAAACAATTAATGCAACAGTTACTTTAGCTCCGTCCACATTAGTGCCTAACACTCATGTAAGTTTACTGAAGTAATAAGGATCTTAAATAATCTAAAGATAGACATTTGCAAACCCCTTGATGAAATGGTAACAAAATTAATCCATATAAAATCTGATAAGGAAGCTTAAATTAAAATTAAATGAATCTATTTTGTCAACCGTAGTACCTATTATTGCAAATATTTCATAGTGTGACTGAAATCATCATAAAATCGTTTTAAACACTCACTCATCTGTTTGATGTAAAATCACACCATCCAGGTGCCATAACTTATTATGTTAAATTGTAAGTCTAATGTTTTGTTAGTGCTTCCGAATGTAAAAGTGTTTTGACTGAAAGATATAAATGCACATTATTGTTGAACACTGACTGTACGCCAAACGAACATCTCGATGAATATTCCAAGTGTTTTAAAGAAGATGCAATTTTATGCATATTATCAAAAAGAAAGAATATAGTTTGAATATAGTTGCAGAAGGCGCCTTTGGGCGTTCTATAACAGTTAGTGCGGATGCTCCACAGTTACACCTCTGATGTGAGTTAATACAATCTTCTATCTATTATTTTGTCCGTCTTTTTTGCATCTTCTTTGAAAGGTAACTTAGCATTTTATGCATAACAATGTTGTATAAGAAATTTCATAAGAAATTGAACTTCGTCTTTTTCAAATTAATATAAGCACTATAACACAATGACTAGTTTAATCACATGTACGTTTAAACAATGAAAAATGGCATTGTATGTCATCAACATTGGTTTGTCAATGTGAAGATTGTGGTCCTAATGCTATTGCAAAAAAGGTTAGCAACATTAAAAGTAACAAGTAAAGTTTGTTAATGGTTTAAAGTCATTCCATAAGGAATACAAAAGAAAGTTTCATGACGTAAGTATTCGTTTTCTAAATTTTGTTCTGCAAATGAATTCCCTTAAGAATGTCCGATTTACATAGAAAAGAGCTCTATGGCAGAGAAATGATAACGTGTATGAAGTATATCAATATACATACATTTATGCAATAACAAGTGCTTTAACTTTACAATTACAGTTAATTATAGTTTTTCATGGTGACAAATGGATTGTTTGACATTGTATTTGTAATCTATTTGTGTTAACAAATACAACGTTTGGACGTTGCAAGTGTCTGAAATGTTGTTTTCAAGGACTATTTCTACTAGTGAATTTGAATAATAATGATATACACAAAGAACTTAATTAAGCACCCCCTCTTGGACTATTTGGATTAATTTGATATATTGACCACTCCAGATATAACAATTGCTTTTTTATTGACTATTTAATTGAACTTAAGATCGCTAATGAGCAAAAATAACGAAAATATGAGAAAAACTGTGAGACTACTGAAATTTGGCCAAATATAACTATTGTCATAGGGGAACAACTACACATTAAACTTTGGATGTTATGAATCAAAAATAACAATTTTGGTCCCTAGTTGACATTCATACACAAAAACCCTTTTTATCATGCATGATAAGAGGCTAGCAAGACATTGAATTTTCAGTACTTTTTTCATCAAAAATTGATAAAATGCCTATAATCTTTACATTTGTAAATAAATTTTAGATTCCTTAAGTTGAAATTGTTGACCAAACAGTTCTGCTTCCTTCAGATAATCCATTTTCTTTGACAGTTGCCAATAAATGTCTTTGTGCAGTTTTCTTTAAATTCAGTTTTGATAATTTTGTGATTTTGAAGGTTCATACTGCTTTAACGATTGACTTTTGCTATGAGGTTATTTACCAACAAGTCACCAATTCACTCAAGAGAATGATAATAATCATAGTGCAGCCAAAAATATTGACTTTCATTTTCAATTTTAAAGTAACTTGGATTTTGACTAAAAAATACCAAGTTTTTGTAAAACCAGTTATTCAGCGACAGTGAATCATAAGCCGAATGAAGTTTTTGTTTCCACAATGCTAGATGATCGTTCTATTTAAAAATCCTTATTGTTTGATTGTACATTTGTTTTGTTTATTATCAGCTTTCTTTTTCTGTTTGAAAAAGTGGGGGGGGTGCTTAATTAAGTTCTTTGTGTATATAACATTTATATTAAAAATAAAGTGTCAGTTTTCATATTTTAGTAACCGCGAATGTCAGTTTTACGGATCAAAGATTGGTTTCAAAGCAAATGTCTTTACTTAATGTCACTGAAACAAAATAAAATAAGCAGGCCATTTCTTGATAAATAAAGAAATTGAGTACTGATGATAAGATGCAGGAATGACAGTTAATTGATTTGTGAAAAATGATGTGTTTGCCCTTAAATACTTCCAACATCGAGACTTACCTAAAACAGTTTGAACCAAAACTCAATAAACCTGAGACTGAAAGTTGTAATCAAGGTTAAATATATCTTTAATTATCATTAATCATACTTTCCCTTTGATCTATACATCCCCACTGTCTGGCACGGTACCACATTGACCAAATTATTCCGAAAAGTGTCCTTTAGATCAAATGTTTGCTCCGAATTGAAACCAAAGTTTCCTCTGCATGGCTGTCTTGCTTTCATGTTTGGTGCAACATGGCGTCAGACATTATATTGGTGTATTATTGCTGTGATTCAAAGTCAATTTAGGCTCCGTTTACTCATTATTGTCATTGATGGTTATATCATTTTGTTTATGCACTTCATAAATCTTGCAATATCTGTCAAACGAGTACATATGTTAATTCGTCGATGTAGTCCAGAAATCATTTACCTTCCTATTCATGCGACATAAATCTTACCATTTACATGGAACTATCGTTGAATGATCTTATTCTCCTTAGTGCAATTTTGGAAACAACAATTATTTGATTTATTAATACAAGCATGGTGCTTCACCTAACAAGTAGCATATCTATCAAAAGGAGATATTTATTCCTGTTTATATCAAAAGTTTACTTTAAGGTAACATATCATTTAAGGAATTGAGTGAACAATAGTTTAAAGGGGCAGTAGCACGTTTTTTGACAATTTTATATTTTCAATTTTTCACTTTCATGAGATTTATAATACTATCAAAGTAATACATTTAGCATTAACTTATAGTTATCAAGTTAATGCTAAATGTATTACTTTGATAGTATTATAAATCTCATAACACAAACCAATCATCCGTAGTCAGAGAACAAAGTATGAGGATTCACATAAAATCCATTGGCAGCCATTTTTGTGTGAACACCTTTAATTCATTTTGTGTAAGAAAAGGAATCGCATGGCTTAACTTTACATTGTATATTTGATTTATTACTGCTCCATTTAGTTTTTATACATTGTCTAAAGATTGGAACCATTTATTTTAATTTTCCTGACATCACCTTATATTCCCCCTAAAAACGTGCTACTGCCCCTTTAAAAGAAGAAATTGCTCGACTTAGTTTTAGTATTAAGCAAAAATCACAAGTCTAAATATGACTTATGCTTTTCTACAATCATGGGTTAAACATGAATACCCTGATAACAAGTAAAAGTTTATATCAATAGTAAATGAATAATTTCATTTCATCTAACTGTTATGAGGTATCATTTCAAAATTTTACATGAAAAATTACTTTAAATATGAAAAAATATGGATCCAAAAATGCTTTTAGTGGAAAAGATATATTTTGCAATATTCAAAACAATAAAAATAATTAAGACTTGAATCATAGCACCCTTACCTATAAACAATGTCCTCTTTTATTTCCCTCAAATAAAAACCTTGTAATTAAGTTATATAAATTATTCACAATGTGTCTAAGCGTACAATTCAACTAATTAAGTTTGGCAGGCCTTCTCAGATTTCAAATACTGACTCCTTTTGTATTGATTTGTTACATAAACCTCAATCTCACTGTCACAATTCCCGAACTAAGTATTGCCTGATCATGGCCTTTATAAATAATATCATAAACTCCAGATAAAATGCAATGCATAAACTTATCCATAACGAACTATTTGAGTGAACCCTTCCTAGTTTTGTCAAATGATTATGTCCTATTTAATAAAAAAAATTAAAGAATGACCGAAGAAACTATTTAAGAAGAAATCATTTTTCACATTGATAATGATAATATAACTGACATAGTCATAATTTATCTTAAACCTTTTTAAACAAATATGTTTTTAGTGTATTCAACTCCCAAACTATATCTGCTACCCTTCGGAACATATATTTTAATGATTATTTTAAGGAAATGTTAAATAACTTTCAACTTCATTTTGGAGCAAGACCGTCTACTGATTATCTTTACATAAAGATTTACATAAATGTCAAATATGAAACTAAAGAATGTTTGTATAAAACCAAAATATGAATGTCATGTATAATGTGAGAACTGACTTTTTTCAGTAACGTACCATGTGCCAAAATATCATTCCAAAATATTACATCAAAATCATTTGATCTGTTGTCATAAAATAATTCTTAAGACCATTACATCTGTAATGCCTCCCTTTCTAAGAACGAGACAACATGTCTACAATATAAAGTTAGACACGAATAGTCACTTATAATGCATTAGGTTTTCCCTTGATAATAGTTATGTACGTGCTAAGCAATTTAAACACCAAGTTAACTAATCCCTGGTCGAGTACTGAAAGAGCAAGTCCATAAATAGGTGTGCAGTGTTCGAATGACAGTGGAAATGATGTTAGTTTGAGTAACTGTGCAAAACATTCATTACAAACTGTACTTCGTCTGTCTTATATTATCGATTTAGATTTAAATTTTAAATTATTTACGTATATTGTTCTAATTATTTGCTGTCACAAAAATATACATAATTGTTTCATACTTTCAAAATTCTGTCTGAAAAAATACTATTATACAATTTGCGTCTGGGCATTTCGCTAAACAATGTTTTTTTAAAATAATTGTTCCACAGTGTACCTCAATATCTTTAAGTAACAATAGAGATTTTACATTTAGTCTAATCATATAGTCTCAATATCTTGATACCCCTATTTAGTACTTTTTCACTTATATTAAAGCTGATAGATTTAGCTAATCTTACAATCGTGGCAATAACTAGTGAAATATATTCATTCGGGTGTTTCGGAATGGCAATGTTTTAGCACATCCTCTTTTCTCTCTCTCTCTCTCTATATATATATATACATCAAAATTTCAGTTCTTCATCGAAGTACGTCTATAATGGAAAAGAGCCTGAACATCAAATTGGCTTCCCAACTCAGTTATTGAAAGTCATTCAAAATAATTAGCA
This sequence comes from Steromphala cineraria, assembly GCA_916613615.1. Classification (NCBI taxonomy): domain Eukaryota; kingdom Metazoa; phylum Mollusca; class Gastropoda; order Trochida; family Trochidae; genus Steromphala; species Steromphala cineraria. The sequence goes on from OU744729.1 coordinate 14,592,383, forward strand.
ATCAGGATCTAGCTTCATAAATCAATTGCATATCGTCTGGTGACTTCAACTAATAACGATGGTATTAGTTATATATTGCAGTCAATGTATAATCCTATAATGTAGTCATAATTGTCTGTCAAGGTGTAATTTATTATCGAAAGACTATGTTCTTTAAAATGTTTATTTCAAGTTTTAAAAATATCTATTATGTGACACTACTTTCGTATCAGATCTACATGAATAACAAATCAAAGCTTAGGTTAGTCTTCATTGCGGCATATAGAATGTCATCTTAAAGATCCCATCAAGCATTGGTTTGTCTCATGGCGATCCTAATGTGATATTGCCTGATCTTATTTCTCATGTCGGCCTTTTTTTTTTATTAATGCTTTATGTCCTTGATACTAGACTTTGATAGATTTTCTTTTGGCAATGATCTGAAATTTATTCGAAGTTTGTATCTTTGAATAGAACCACGAAGCTTGTCGTCTATATTTGATCTACTGACAATTATTCAAACTTGACACTTCTGACAGTAACAATATTGCTTATGTACGATTGTGTCAAAAGGTTAATGTTACTGTGAATGTAGACTGTACTAACAGTCCATGTCATGAACTCTCGCACTTGGGAAATGAGGTAGTCTACTTTAAAAACGTATTTTGCTGTAGGTTCCGGTATTATCTTGTCTTTTAAATGTTTTTTCTCCTTGATCAAAAATACTTACTGGTTCAATAAAATAGTCTTCCCTTACTTTTAGGTGTAAATAGTTTCCTCCATTTCTAGGCATAACTTTGAAATAAAGGAACTAAGCGTTTAAGTTCAAAATCACTTTCTAAATATATAGTAATTGCCACCTCTAATTCTGTTTCTTAATCACACCAATTATTCAATACAAAATTGGAATTGAAATAGTAGCTTTAGGCATTATTAATCGAAGTAAATTTGCTGTTCAAATTCGACACATTACAAAGGGAAAACAATTTCTGAATTGCTAAAGGGAATAGGGTTTTTATAGGTGATTTTCTTTCTGTATTTGTCATTTGCCTGCTGAGCAATCGTATTTCTTAGATGTAAAGCTTTGGGCTCAATCAATCACCTAGCATTCGATCATATATTTGCTAATGTATTCGCCATGTCAGTTAAAAGTTACCTTGCATTTGTGAGTATAAGTTTTGAAAAATTAATTTAGAAAAATTGTCTGAAAGATTCAAAACAATTGCCCTTAATCTTGCATTATCAGCCATATAAATGTTCAACAAGAGTGAGAGAAGAAATCACTTTGTATTATCGTTTCCAAACTCTCTCTTAAAATATTTGAAATTAAATTTTTATAGTAGTTTTATTATAATGAATATGACACTTTGTTTACCCTATTAGCAAATTAGTAAAACAGCCAGTGAACAATAAAACAATACCAGACCCATCACATCATGAAATTGAAATAGCAAATAATCATAAAGGTTTTACATTGGATGTTGTATACATTATAATTGAATATGTACTGACAAAAAATAACAATGCCCACAATTGACTGAAAATAGCTCTTTAAATTTATAGAATTTTAAGCAATAACACTGTAAGTAAACGAATGTAATTTTCATTACAAATATATGTCCTTTGCCGAGCGGTTCATTTCTCGTGCATGAAGAGGGTCGCATTATAAATGAGATAAATGATTTTGACATGACTTTCGTAGGATGAGATATAAAATAATATTTTGTAGGTATGATTTGCGCGAAAAATACACCGGGCGAATAGGTCACTTTTGATAAATGCGCGAAAATACTGCCCAGCGAAAATAAATAATTTTACAGTAATATCTTTTTCTTGTCAAGCATGTTTCTGTTTTTAATCCTTTATAAAATAATGATGCATTGTAAGAAAAAGCACAAACTGTGTAAAGCTTTGCCTCAAGGTAAGGTTGTTAAAGTTTAATTAAAAACGCAAAATTACACACAAAAATGCTCAAAATACATTTAACTTTGGCAAATTGGATTACATGGTTTATCAGTTATTAATTGAAAGCAACCTAGATTAGCGAATCAATTGGACACAGTCTATGGATTAGCAATTCCTTCATGTCTGTTAGACTGTTAAAGATAAATACGATTTTTTTACAAGTCCAAAATCTGTCTTTTAACATGTGCAATGACCAAGGCTGGTTGACATCACTTCTTCTATTCATAAAACGGAAATTAAGAGAGACATTGAAACAAACTATGGAAGAGAAACCTCTACCAAAACAAGGTTCAAGGGATGTCTTTAGTCTTTAATCAACTAGTTCTTTTGAGTCTTTGGGATATCTTGCCTCTTTATTCTACAGTTAACCTTTGCTGTCTGCTTTCGTTGTATAACCTTAGCACTTTGAGCTTTCTCGGTAAAAAACACGCTTTCCATGATCTACATAGTTTCACTGGCGAACATTTCTGAAGGGTAACAATACCCAGCTCGTTTGTTTTGGACCCTTGGTATGAATTATCAAATTGTTATTTTTACAACAGCCAAGGAATCAACCGGAACTACTTCCGTTGAACCCTTGTCACTACTGGTCTAGGTATCGCTTTCTATGCCAAAATCACGGCTTGGCAAATGCCTCCAATTTCAAATAACAACAAACAATGATTTGACAACGTTTTTTTAGGGTTTTACAATTTTGGTAGTGTGTTGATTGGTCGGAACTGTCTATAGAAGCTGGTCATTGTTCAATGTAGTCGTTGCAGCCGGAAGGCTTTGTGATGACCTGAGTCATAAAGCTGATTATTTCTTCGTCTTGGCGGAGGGTTGAGACCAAACTACACGTCTCTCCTTTCTTTAAACAGACGATACACCCATAAAACTATTCCATTAAAGGGGACATATACTTCTTAACAGGACTGGCCACATCATCAGCAAAACGACATCCAAAAAGTTATGGTTATGTTAAAATGAATTAAGTAGAAATCTATAGCACCTGTTAAAGTATAATAAACAAAAACGACATTTCATCTGAATGACAAGGTGTATAAGTTGTGCTGTTGAAGCTTATGTTTCCAAACGTGTCCCCTCCGTACTCTATTTCTGCGTTCAATCAGCCGATTTATCGGCGAGTCCACTCCTCTGCCATGTTGACTTGTTATTCTTGGCCCTTACTTTCTAACTAAGTTTCTGAACCAAATCAGTTTAAGATGCACAGAAGTCTTTATCACTACCATTCAAGCATAATGGCATAATGAAACTAGTTTTTTTAAAGTATGCTGTCCGCTTCGAAAACAAGAGCCATCAGGCCCGACCGAAGTTGAATGATCAGTTTTAGCATATATTTTGATAAACTGATTGTGTGAATAATGTTGTATGCATACATGCAGCTAATTTTGTTTGGCTTTTAAAAATCATCATAGGACTATTATAAACCACATCTAGGTGTTTTAATTAGTAAAAAAACTTAAAATTCAAATTGACTGATGAATTTCCTTATCAAGAAAAAGTTAACACGAGACCTGTTACACCTTGAAATAAGTTAAAAGTCAACATGTTTGCTTCTGATGCGAGCTACACTCTGTCACGTCGTCTTCAATATTCATACAGTCCTCAACAAGTGTACCAAATACTTTTCTTATAAGTTCATGAATAGCTTTGTTGTAACGTGCACATTTGCCGAGGCGAGGGACGTGCCACCTATATCTCAACGTGTAAAAAGCCTAACAGGTTTATCATTCATTGCTGATTGTGACGTCAGTTATGACATGTTTCAGTTTTAGCTGTCAAAAGACATATTAATAATCGTGATACAAAGGCCATATTAACTGACAAGAAAGTAACCATTTTAGTTAAGAAGTGAGCAAAGGTTGGCTAAACCTTTTAAAATTTAAATCTTCTCTTAGTTAACACCTCAGATATATCATTCATCATTCATGTAAAATATATTACATTGAGCATTTTAATCGCTGCCTCTGATATCGTTCTTTGGGTCCATTACCCCCACACGCTTCCGGGAGCGGAGTACAGGGAAACGGTTTGGGTAATAAATAAGGAAGGGTTATCGATAAGACCTCCTTTTGTCATAGAACGTTTTGATTAGAATTAAAGTTATGAGGTTGTTGTAATTCTTGATTTTTAAGCCGTAAACATAAGACAACTAATATGTTATAATCGAGGCAAGGTTGGTAACTCCTTAGTTACTTTTACGGTAAATTCAATACCATTGTAAGTCATAACATCAGTCAAATCGTTACCAAAAGGTACTAATGAATATAGAAATACATTGTTTTTGGCGCAATTTTATGTTACTCAACGAATAAGTGTAACTGCTACATGTGTTGAAGTAACTTGTTTTCACAACAAGGCCTAGTGCTACACAACATATATAAGAATTTTTAAAAATAGCACATTTGTCACACATTTAGAGACATAATATAGTCCATGTCAATGCGAGATGTTAAAACCCTGCAAAGCAATTTGCACGGGATGCACGTGCGTTGTCACGATCTCGTCAGAAACAGTATTTTGTAACAGGCGCTTAATTTTAGGGTTGAATGACAAAACGTGATTTTCAAAACTATTTGTATGTTTTTATTGTCACCAGAAGTACTATTAATTATTAGAAAACATATGATAAATGCCGACAGATTCCGCGTCAGTATTGAGATTAACATACTAATTAATATATTTTGCATTAGATTATATTTCAAATTATTACAAGGTTAACAAAAATGCGTTATACTCTCCTGTAATTCTTAACAGAAAAACTTACTGAACAAAATGCCTTTTTTGAATTAACATTTCAACTCTGTACCAAATTAAGAAGATTAATGTCAATGTACTGTAATAGACTTTATTGACATATATGAAGTACATATCAATAAATATACAACTAACAGGTTATTAATGATTTGGCAGAAGAGTTTAATTGAATTAGAATGACACCTTACATGTATGCCAGACAAAAGGTAATATCAGAAATTGTTATTTTTAGAAAATGTTTGATGAACCAATAAAAACCTTCACATTGCAAGTTCTCAAAATGTTAGATATTGTTTTCCGTGATTATTTCGATGCTTTATTGCATTTATTGGTATCATAAAATATCTTGCATTCATGGTTTTATATTTGCACTGACGCAGAAAAAATAGCAGGCGTTGTTGTTGGGTTGGAGTTTAACGTCTTCTTTCACCATTAGACGATGTCGCCGACGTTAAAAAATAGCAGGCCATTGGCAATGCGATTTAAAAGGAATTAGTTGGATTGATAAGACGACAACCTCAGCTAAAATCTCGTTAGAGTGTTCTTCACCCTGTACATTAAAGTGATTATCATAATTTCAACACCTACTTAAAACAGTTAGAACTCTGTGAACTCAACGAGACAGGCAGTTGTAATCAAGGTTAAATTCGACTTAAAGTATCATTAATCATACTTTCTGCTTTGATCTCTACATTATCATTGTCTGCCACGGTCGTCATAAACCCCATTATCTCTCATAGTGTCTGAAGGATCAAGCGTTTGCCTAGAAACACAAACCGAATATGCCCTTGGTAGCCGTGCTTCCATGATTTGGTACTACACGGCGCCATTTTCTCATTATTGTCAACGATAGATCGTTATCCTGTTTATGCACTGCTTTAATCTTGAAATCTCTGTTGAAATGACTACATATGTAAACATTTCTGTCTAGACAAGAAAACATTTAACCCCATAATTCTTGCGACAGATATCTTCTTATGTGGTGGTCATTACACCAAAGTGTGAAAATTAAAAATTTGTTACATCTGCATCTTTCAGAGGGTAATAATGAGATTTTTATTTTTTATCCGGAAAAATTTGGAAAAAATCATAATCAAATGGTTATTAATAGAGACTTGTTGCACGACTTGCATTATTTTGTAAGAGTGAGAGAACTATTCATGTTTATATCAAATGTTTGTTGATTTTCTATAAGAGTACCTAGTGAAGATCGATGATCTTGTTTGTAACTGTATAATGTATGTATGGTTTCGATTGTGTGGTCGATCAAGCCATTTAATTACAAAACACAATAGAACCATTAGTATGATGCAATTAGCATTAGCCCTCTTCGACATGTCCATCCGTACGTCTAACATCGTTCCCGGGACATATACTTGAAAACCATAAGATACATAATTTTCACATTTGGTATTGATGTTACCTATGTTCTGTTGTCGTTTTTTTAAATTACAAGACTCATTTTGTTAAGATGCAACCTATGTCTGGATTTTATTTTCCGTTTGGTGTAAACTACTGCTGTAAATGAAAATAAATGATTTATTGATGTTACTTGTGTTGCCGAATTTGGGTTTGTGCTAATGGCATGCCAGTTAATTGTATTTATCTGATATCATCAACATAACACGATTTCAATGTCACCAATATCATCAAGTCATGAAATACATATTACATACATACATACATACAAAAGCATTGTGATATGAACCACCCTTTCCATGCGATTAGTGTTGTCATTTGATAAAGAAATTCAAATGGATTGTGGTTCATTTTTTCCGCCAGGGAAAACTACCGGAACTCACGAATTAGGTCTTATTAGAACAGAGGTAGTATCGAAATTTTATGACTTCATCTACCTCAGTGTGGTGAGAATGGATATTATTGGCTTTACGATATTTAAGTATGACTAATGTAAAGTGAAAATCGGACAATGATGCTGGAGTATGTGAGCAGCGTTAAAGGTTGCATGTCTTGTTTCTATTAACAGCGCGAGATTGGACAAACTAAAAGTCATGTACAATATTGGTTCTCTTAATAGATGTCTGGGATTGATTTCTTTTTTGTATAATCAAATGAAATTAAATTACTGTATCTATTAAACTAGTCGTGAAGTTAGACATTCACTTTTTCACTTATACATAACTAGACAAACTTTCAGCTAATATGTCAAACTGAATATGAATTTTGAAAGATGGAAGGTTTCAGTTAATAATGTTGAATCTTTTATTACGACATTCAATTCATATCATCATTTTTCAGGAATTGATCGATGCACTTGGCGTCAAACTTTTCCCTTTGATTGAAACGTTTAATCTTACTTTTCAATTTGATATGATCTGTAATATAATCAACATGCGATAATGCTTTCAATCTCTCTCAATACAAGAAAACTCCATTTAACTCTTGTTTCTGCTCGGGGGTTCTCTACCAATTAACCAAACCGTGGAAAATCTTAGACAATTGTCGTGTTATATGCAGATTGAATATACCAACACGAGTTGATAAAAGTTACAAATATTACAGCCTTGTCTAATTTCTTTTTATCCCCTTCAATATTCCTTTCTTGTGAATCTATGAAAAATGTACAACTTCGAACACTGTTCATCCCTTAGAATGCCAACTCAAGGATGACATGAAATTATGATGTTGTCATTTATATGACGTCTTGGCATTGTGATGCGAATACTTGATGATGTAAACCAATTGTGAGGTCATGTACTAGACATTATACGATACAATATCTACTTGATACATCTCCTAGGACATATTGTTTGATCTTTCTAAAGCACAATTTTCACAGGTGTAAATGATAAATTTCTTTATGATAATTGTTAAAATGGAATATCAGTTGTGCCGGCGATAGGTATCTTGTGACTATTATTAATTGCAATAACATGGTTTCTTTCAGGCTTTCTTTCAAAAGGGTAGATGTGATGTTATCATTATAACTTTCACTTTTGATTTTCAGATTTGCTTTTATCATGGCTTTTGTCTATATTTTCGTAAACGTATTAAAAATTCTATAATCAGTCACAAATGTTCTGTCTGTATCATTGTTGTCAAAAGATAATACAAGACACCCAATTGTTAGAACATAATTTTCTTATTCTATCTGAATCGAACTGCAAATGATTCTGAAGTACATGTTATATATCATTACACATGACAATTTTGAAAATTTGTAAATGTTAATTTATTGTCAGATGTAAATTTGTTTTGTTAGTCAAAATATCTTATTTCCCCTACGATTATTAAATTAGTCGATTCTCTATGTGCTACGCTATAAGCTGCATTAGGTCCTAATTCACTACGAGTCACAGTTGATTAACAACAAAGATGAGATTTATCTTTTTAGGAAAGCTAGGGTTACAGTCATACTACGCTACTCACGTCTTGGTGCAGATTAACGATGTCCTTTGTCGTTATTTCACAGAAAGATAACGAGATAAAGATACAGAGAACAAGCCAAAGCGAACCTTGACCACTAATACACCTGTCAGTAGTCTGCAAGTGATATCAAATCCGACATTCATTTTATGAGACGTTAAGAAACCTCAAGGGAATATCTCAAACGATAGCCTCAAAGTAACTAAATAGTAAGCAACTTAACTTTTCTTTTGCTATTTGTCTATCACTAATTAAGCGTCGTTTCTCTCTGTGTCGAACGTTTGTCCCATACAATAAGTAATTTATTTGTCTCCCTAGCAGTGAAATAGAAAATTTGAGCTAAATGATAAGCATAACTCACTATTAACGCACTTTTCAACAATGATTTCAAATATATTTCAAGGAAATATAAAGCTGATAGTAGGCGGATTTTGCAATGTTTGATCATAATCCAATACAAATGATCTTGTTTGATGAACATGTATATTTTCACCAAAAGTAAAGAAAATTCAGCCAAATATTTTTACCAGTAGCCTCTACAATAGTCGCCAACCTACAACAAGCATCTTATTCAACTCATGTTTGATACCAGCAAAGAGACAAAATTGTGAAGAGTTTAAGGTTTTGACCGTATAGTAACATGCATATCATGTTTTTCAGGTAACACAGACTGTTATAAAGACTTGATTATTAATGTTAGAACATCATTAATTCAATAGTGTCACTTTTAGCAATTAAGCTTGGTATCCATTCTCTGATGAAGATGAAGTCATGTTGATCGAGCCTCTGTTGTAATTGCACTAAATCCGTGGGTTCCGACAGTTATCCCAGGTATCTCCCAATATTATACAATAAATTCGGCGAATTAGAACAGATGCTTAATCAACGTGACTTGATCTGCCTCTGTGGGGAGAGAATGGACCACAGTCTTGTTTGCAACGTCAATAGAGAACCGCCATGGTTTAGGTCATTCAACGTCATTATCGTTTTTAAATTGTTAAATTGACACTTCATGCCGTTGTTTCACATAAGAGACCGTCCACTATGATTCCGAGCATACGTTGTATGGTTATTTTTCATACTGCGTATTCACACAGTTTATGACAGATAAAAGTTTACAAACAAGCGAATAACATTCCAAAACGTTAATTGATACAAACGGCCTTTGATCCTGTCTAACCTTTTCAATGTAAAACCCATTGCTTGAGCCTAAGGCTTTAATTGTTTAAGAATAGTTTCTCAAATATCCAAAATCTTCCTTTCATTCATTCACTCATTCATTCGTTTGAACATGACGTAAATTTATATGTACTACTTGCTTTTGGAACTATTCTAATATACCCCCTGAAGCAATTGGATGTTGAATAGTTTGGCTTGCTTTTCGCTGAAAGCTTATTTGGCTATTATAGTATTCCCTAACATCTATAGCGAAAATGATAAGTGGCATTAAGGGGTGTTATTAAAGGTGACTGAGTTCAATGATCCAGACTACATGGTTTTGGCATTATCGTTTTAGGTTCCGCTTAAGTTCATGTAGTTATATCATAAGATTTGCATGCAATGAAATCCATGAACATTTTTTCATCATAAAAAGCTAGTCATAATGTTTGTCTTTAAGGTTTAGATTTTGATGTTGACTTTTCTCTACTTTCTTTATTTTGTGTTAAAGGACAAACTTTACTTTTCTTTTCAGAACCATTATCGTTTTTTTGTGATAGAATGTTTTACTATTTCAAATAACTTAATCACAATCACATCTTTTCATAGTAATATTGGTTTTTCATGTGCTCATAAGTCTCACATCATGTCCTATTTGATTGTCATTTTAACCACAAGAAACTTTATTAACACCATACACCTTTGCATGCACACATTTGCAACTTAATACATCACAAAATTTAAATAAAAATTGTGACTTACTATCAACATCAAAACGTCACCACAGATATATAATCTAGGTTGTCCAATTAATATTTGCACCCATTAACAATTCTTGAATGACAACGAAAATGCATCAATAAGGCATTGTCCGATAAGTAGTTGCTAATGGGTTAACATTAGTGAGTAGACATAATAATTGGATTTCAATGGTACATGATAGATGTACAAGACATTCAAGTGCAGAGATGAGAATTGAAAAGTTAGTAATGTATAGATGACATTTACCATCGTAGGTCTTGAGGAAGTGTGGAAGTGTTGAGCATCCGTTGAAGTTCGAAAATAGCCTTGAAGGTGCATAGAATAAAGTAAAGTATTTGCAGGTACTTGCTAACTAAGAAACACAATTTCGAGAGAGAAAAAACGGCTTGCCAAACCACTCAATCCAAACGAAAATTAAATCATCATCGTCTTGCCTTACAAAACAGATTATACATGGTTTTATTGCTATTGGATATATATTAAAGGATGTAATTGCGTTTAACTCATTCATTTTAAATCACATATTATTAATTATACTCTTTTTAATACTTGATCAAGGTTCTTATTTATATTGAGAAATCACTCTAGCCACTTTTAGATGTAGGATCAATAAATAAAATAAAACGAAAGCAAACTTAAACCCCTTCACTCAAAAAGAGTTGGTTCATACATGTATATTGTGTGTGGAAGCACCGCCTAGTTAAACAAAAACAGTAAACGCGTATGTAAGCACAAGTTACATTGATTAACTTGGATGATGAAAATACCATTGTTAAATACTTTATCATTCAAAACTGTGTTCTACAGGAGATCTCGCTTGTGGAAGATCAAGCGAGATCTCCTAACAGTAGATTTTGAATAATGCCCTGTAAACAGCAAATACATGACATCACAAACGTTTCGCATCATCAGTAATGGCGTCACAATGCTATGACGACATAAACAACGACGTCGAAATGCTGTGACGTCATTAACACGATGACGTCACAATGCTATGACATCACTGCTTTAGGACCCTTAGGGCTATGCAGTGTTCAAAGTTGTACATTAATATTGTCCTTGCTGAATGTGATTTTGGATGATACATAGAATCTCACCCTCGTGTCTTCTGATATCAAATATGTCAACACTCGTTGATAAAAGTAATATATCCTCGGATATTTGATATGTTGATATATTTGATATCAGAGGATATTTGGGTGAGATTCTCTTTTTATCTGCATTCTATAATGAAAGCTATAAAGGGGCGAAACTGCTAATGGACGAAAATATCGTGTGAGTATGTTGGTGAATAAGGGTACCAACGAAACTGTGCAACAATTAAGTTAATTTAAAAAATGATGACTCTTTTTTTTTTCATTTCACAAAATTCTTATACCAGTAAAATCATTGCTGTTGTAATAAACACGCCGGCTTCCTTCTGTGGTCATGCAAAATATGAAAACGCATGTAATTGATATTGAAGTTTGAGGACATAAATTACGGTAAGTTGAATATATACAATCCGGACTTAAAAATTCACTTTTTAACTTGAAAATGAACAAACTTAACACCCTTAATATGATTGCCTGAGTGCGCATCACTTAATCGAAGGAGATAAATGTAAATAGGAAATACTGTTGTGCGCCAGGGCCTTCAGAGCCTGACTGTTAAGACTAAAAATTAAAGTGTATATTTTTAAGACAAAGTTGTTATCAACATAAAAAAATACAAATTGATCAAATGAATTCAACAGCTTGATAGTGAACCCGAAAATTATAATGGGTGAAAATCCAGATGACATTTCCAGGAGATGCATTGAAGCTGGAGCGATCGAAAGAGATGCTTCATTTCACATTGCATCAAAAGATCATATTTCTCTACAAAAATCCAGATGACATTACCATTAGATGTATTGAAGTTGGAGCAATCGAAAGGGATGCTTCATTTCAGATTGCATCAAAAGGTCATATTTCTCTAGAAAAAAAGGTGTTTTCTTAGAAAATCTTACTTTTTTTTGTACTGTTGTTCTACTGTGTCTTTGTAAACACATTTTAAATGTTAGGTGAATAAGAAACTACATAAGAATTAAAACTGCATTTTAGTATATTATTGGTAACAATGTTTTTCATGAAATTGTTGTTATCTGCGACTCAAAGACCATGCGATCCTTAAATAATGTAGCTGAGTGATTACAGAAACGTAAAATAACGATGACACAGTGTTAATGTAAAAGATAAGGTGTTTCGTTACTCCTGCAGTTTAAAATCCTTAAGGTATTACAACCTGTTCAATAGCTGAAAAATAAGACCGAAACCATACGTTCTAACTGACTCATTACCAAAGTAATACATTTAAGGCATATACTTACAAAAGTAAGAATTTAATTAAATGAAAACCCCCCACCCTTGTTGTCTTTTTAATGGTTTCTATGTATAAATGACTCGTATGTCCAGTTTTGTTCTGATTCATTATCAGTTATCAGGGTTACTGTTCCAAAGTATGTTGTAAACACACCTTTAAATGACAGACAGCAAAGGCTTCAATACTAAGTAACAATGTCATTAACTTAAACATTTTTCGATCTGATTACATCTTTCCTAAGAGGATTAAATATCATGACCATTTCAAAAGAGTAAGGAACCTTTAAGAATTAATATTGACCCATTACGTAATATATATTTTAAGGGTGAACCTGCAACAGCTGATCAAACCAATTTGCTGATTTGTTTTTGAATGAAACGTTTCAGTAAATCATTCATAACTCATAACATCCATAACGGCAATATTAAACTAGTGTAATATCACAATGCAAGTATGACGTCACAGAAGTGAGCTGTTGTGATGTCACAATGTAAGCGCTTCGTCACAATGGGTGCCGAGTCGCGGAACTGTTAGTTTCAGCACATTTTCGGCAAGTTTGCGTGATTTTTAGGGCAAGTAATTAACAGAATACTAAACTTCCTTCCATTTAATTCAATTTTTATTAAGCTCGTTAATGATTTGGTATCAAACTCGCTTTCGATCGTTTTATACAAAATCATTAACTCGTTTAATAAAAATAGTATTAAATGGAAGGTCGTTTAGTATCCTCAATATACATTATGAACGTCCCTTCTTATGGTCAAGTCATGAAGATAGAGACGTTTCCACTCGCATCGTATTTTACGTGGATAATGTAATCATTCTCAGAAAATTAATGGTCTTCTAAGATATGCTCATGAATGGTTCGTTTAAGAGACGGACGGGAAATGAAATATTCGCTTGCATGCTATTCTTCAATGTTGTCAGAAATCGCTGGGTTTTTTTAATTTGCAATTTCATAAGGTTATCTTCTGAAAAGTTAGAATAATTCTGCTCGGATACTAAATGAACACTATTTGCAACATGTGCAAACGGATTGGATTTTGAAATCACTTCAAATTCTATTCAACCTTATTAAGAATTTAGAAGCTTGATAATCATTTCGACACGCAAGTTTGGATATTTCTAACTTATTTGACAATGGTTAAGATTAAATATTCAAAATTGATATTCCAATCTTGCTAGCAGCCTAGTATGGACATGGTTGTACCTTGGTTGTAAGTTTCACAAATGTAACTAAAGTGCTCATATTAAGTCATCTTTTTTCGTTATTTCCGAATCGCGATTTCTCATTTCATTATATTGATAAACATAAAAATACACCAAACTCAACCATTTCGTGCAATTCTTATGTAACAAGAGAAATCAAAGGGGAATATAACATTTGTTCAAATTTCACAATAAGATTGCATCAAGACTTTCTACCTATTAATTGTACCTTAAAATAATGAACATATACAACATGATCTTTCTGTCTTGAATCCGTCTGTATACTAATTGGCGGAAGGACGATTTCATTAAATATTACGATGCTGAGAATCTCTGAGATTAAATACTCTTTAAAAAATTCTACTATGCAAACAAATCCCAGAAAGAACAGTCCCTGTTCAAAGAGTTAGAACATAAAACATCCTAACTCGATGTGGAAGTGAACATGTTTAAGGTTTTGTAAGGGAAAATAGGGAATGAGATTCATGTATGATGTATTGATTGGCGTTAACCTTCTTTCAGGTGATGAACATAGTACAGTACACACTAAAAGAATTTGCCTTTAGCAATTGAAATGAGCTGTAATTTCAATTACTATACTTACTTGACTACCAGTATGTTTCGAGACGTGAAGTCGGCAAACAAGGAAAATGAAAATGATATTGAATATTTGACATTTAGTTTTCTTGATAATCAAACATCCACGATGAATAAATCAGATATTGCACGTTTGAAAAGACACATCCGATTTCAAAATGTTACAGAAACCTACATCAAAGAGAGGTTGCAAAATAATGTGGTTTCATGCCCTTTCGTTAAGATCAAGGGAGATGTACTATTATGAATTTCAAATTGATTTTCTGTATTCTGAAACTTTAATTTTGACTGTATTATTTGGAAGGAATTCTGAAATATCTACAAATTGCTGTCAACAGAATATGCAACACATGATGGTTAGGGATACTCTATTTTTTTTCTAGTATGTCGAATTTTACTCGTTTAAGGTATTTCTACTACAAATATAAACATATTTTGTAAATCACGTCCGGCCTCAAATTGAAAATCCTCGATCAGGGCCATACAATTGACGTCACAGCCAATTGTTATCGACGTCATGGGCCATTGTTTCATGACGTCACTCAAAAACTATACGCCTTTGATACTAGCAACGTGCATAGTGATGAAATCATATAATACAAATTCAACATCGCTAACTCATTCCTACATGGTTTCGAACAAGTTTGAGACATCCTAAATTGCCTCATCAATTCAGATAAAAGTCGCCTAAATCACTTTAGAAGTGCAGTGGTAGTTGCACCAATCACAAGAGACATTTTCGGTAATTAAAACATTTAGAAGGGAGAACACAGTAAATAAGCTGTTTGTTGCCGCTTGTAAGCAGAGTCATGTTTACAAACGATAATTATATACAGTACAAACTAATATTAAACTTACTTAAAGGAGATGATAGATACAGGATAACTTATGTCATTTGTTCATGTAATTTACGATTAATCTCGCTACGTTTTAAAACCGTCATAATTCCAATGGCTTTATGTTATAAGGTCAGTATTGTATTCATAATTGCTATTTTCCATTTATAGGTCACTAAATATAATGATAAACCGGATGCAATAAAAGGACAGATAATAAATACATTTTCTTAATGTAGACAGTAATTGATGTTGTAATATTATATTTTTTGGTCAGCAAAGACTCACTCTTTTTTTATGAAGGGCAAATACGTTTTGTGATTACAACTACATAAGATTGAATCCGCAGCATTCTCCAAAAGTAGCAGAAATGGTAGTGTATATAGTTGATATATTTCATCAATATCACCCTTCATTATATAAGGCCTCTCATGTGATCCAGTAGTTGACAGTAAGACACTGTTCTTGTTTTATTGTATGTTTTGGCTTGCATACGAGTTAAGATACAAATTGTGTTACAAATCAACTAAAATATACAAGTTTTACCCGAAGTGTTTGTCAATGAAAATAAAAAAACACCATTATGCGTGTGCAAAGTCAGATCAAGCCTGCGTTTAACCCAACAACTAGAAATAAAAGTAAACCTATCGGCTTCAGATAAATTTCGTGTGTTGTCAATTTACTGAACAGATTAGCATTGAAAGATACTTTTCAGTAACGATCGCTCCTTCTGGGTAAAATGACCCCATGGCTACTCAAGAGCTCTTTAACCTTATTTTTCTCTTTGATAAATAAACATCAGATAACCCATATCTCTTTGAAAAGACTGCAATCAGAGGATGTTTATTTAGTACATGTGTAAATACCAAAATGTATGGACCTGATCTTATGA
This sequence comes from Steromphala cineraria, assembly GCA_916613615.1. NCBI lineage: Eukaryota > Metazoa > Mollusca > Gastropoda > Trochida > Trochidae > Steromphala > Steromphala cineraria. Next base: position 14,608,271 of record OU744729.1, read on the forward strand.
ATCTTAGTTGATATGTTCTTTGAGAAGCAAAATATAGCATCTTATTAACAAAAAGCAACAAAACTAGAAAAATTTTGTATAGTTTCGATTATACTTTTGGCGATGAAATACCACATTCCATCAGTGAATAAACCTGCTATCATGTCAGTTACTACATGTTATTTACCGTCAAGTGAAAGTAACATCATATCACCGCTCAAGGGTTGTAATTCAAGTAATTGGCAAAACAACTTCAACTTTTTATTCTCAGTCAGATGGTTACCGACATTAATATGAATTGTGTCATGGTTGAGGGATGGTTCATTAAAACAGATATTGATAAAATTACGAGCATTTTGGATTTTCATAATTTTATATAAAGTATAAATGAAAAGTAGCTACCCTTCCTGTTGTGTTTACAAAATAAGATGACTACGATCTTGTCCATTTGAACGGGATGGAGTTATATCACGAAACACTTATCTCTGCTAAAAGCTACATGCAGTTACCATATTAGTTGATGTCAGAGTAACATTTTCAAAATATTATTTTCATTTAAAGCAAACACTTGGTACTCACGATAGGTTTTGAAAAATTACACCTGAAGCTTCTGAGTGGGACCACTAATTGACTGTTTCGTTCTGATGAATATTAGGAATTTTTGAGAGCTTCCCAGATACATACACAATGATATAGTATAGAAAGGTCTACAGGTTATAACCTGTTCAATTCCATCTTTTCGAAAATGTAACTAGTATGATGTTCACTGTACAAAGTACAACTTGTACATCATGTAAGACTGATATTCCTTGTACGACATAACTTTAAAAATAGCTTTCCATAATAGCGGCCAAATACGAAAACATTGATTTCAACCATTTACCGAAAGCACCAAAGGAAATATTTTTTACAACACCACTGAAAACTTATTGGGGCGATTAGAATTACGCATTACTTGACGTCTGTGTTTAACCTCTTATATACGATTTCGATTACAAATTATGTCCTTTTAAATGAAACACTTCTTAATAATACCAGGCAAGGATTAAATTAAAGAAGTCCATTCAATAACTATAGAAAATTGGCAGGAAAATCAAATATTTGCGTTTATGTTACACTTTCAAATCGATAGACACAGCTGATTTTATGTCCATTTGAACATTTCAAATCAGACCTGAAATAATACTGTGCATATAATGAGCAAAGACCATTTGCAACGTCGCAAATGTAAAAGCATTTGATTTCCAAATTCAAATCCTATTCCATCTAGCCAAAGAATGGAAAACCTCAATATTAATTTCGACACGAAAACTGAGGCTATTTCTAGCGTAAGTGACAATGGTGAAGACATTCCTAAATTGATATTTGATTATTGCTGATGAGGAGCTTATGTGAGATTGAATTGAAATTGATGAACTCTCACGAATAGTGAAGAAAATGTTTCTGCTGATGGATTTAGCAATGCATGCGAATATTTCCTGTTCATATGTGGCTTAAGAGCATGTCGAGATAAAATTCTCCATTTCTTCCTTTTTTGACTCGACTGAGAACAACTTAGCAATATCTAAACTATTTGCATAACTTAAAAATGTTGCTGAGCACGCCAAAATTGATAAAAAAAATTCTTAAAAAGATACCTTAAAACAAATTCGTTCCCGTTAAAAATGTCATGATATTTTTGTAATTCTGAGTTCCTTTATGGAGAACGCTGGCTTTATTAAAACTCGGTAAGCAAAAGTGTAATTGCTGATGTCAGTATTATCATGATGCTTATAACTCTTTCAAATGTTCGATGTCCCCTATATTATCTTGTATTTGAAAAAAAGATATTATGAATTTGCGATTGAATTACCCATTTTGGACATTATATTTCCAAGACCATTTTATGGAAATGACAAAAAATTCTACAATACTTTTCTTTTGCAAATATGTTTTGTTGCCTTTCTAATGCAAAGTGTTGTATTTCACTTGGAAGCAGTAAAACATGATTACCAAAGGAGACAATTACTATGGTGTCTCTTAGTCTGTGTGGTTATCTAGGTACAGGAAGTCTATCTAAACTAAGTCAGGGCAACGTCTTGTAGACGTAATCATAGTGTTTATAGCATCCATCTTACCTATCATTAGTGTTAAGCTATTATTGTCAAGCCTTGATTTTACTTTGAAGTGAACATCAAAATATTGTAGTCGATATGAAATGTTACTATTAAATTTGCTGATTTTGTGAATTGAGTATACTTTTATGATGGTTATCACTCTTGGTCTTTGTAAAACAGTGTAGAGAAATTAATAAAAGTTTTTTCTTATTATTTTAGATATTTCTTTAATCTCATATTTGAAATAACAATTTCAAGTTTAAGACATATTATGACCTTCTGAATAATGACCATCTGATATAATATTATTTCTCAAACATAAATATTCTGATCATGACAATAATGTCACCATCCTTTACAAACTTGTTTATTGCCACCACAACATAAATGCAACGCTGTAATGCTCATGTTTGAAATGGAATTTAAAAAAATAACAGTTGACAAATACAGTGTAAAGATATCAAAAAAAATGTTTTTCTTACTTTTGTAGATATTTTTCTGATCGCAAATTATGAATGTGCTGAAACTATTCAACAAGAACAAATGCAAGACACCTAATGATTATCTGAGGTAGGATTATAATCTCTTTCATACATAATTATATATTCTGATCCTTACAATACTGGCATCATTAAGGAAGCCATTGTTTGCAAGATCTTCGGCATCATGACAATGTGCATTTACTAGTTGATGGAGAATGTACTTACCAGCAGTATCTAAATACTTCAGTATGGATTCTGTCTGGAAGCTTTGATTATACCAGTTGAATGGCCCTATTCAAACTATTTGCGAGCTGCGATAACTGCCAGGAGGTTAAGCTTTATCTGTTTAGACCAACTGTCTTATACATCAGCCATTTCAAAACTGTCTGATGTTCAGGGGTGCCTTGTCCTTGTTCACAATTTTATCATCTAAAGAGCGGTCTGGAAAATCATAAAGCTGCTAATACTGGAATAAAAAAGGCACAATAAATATTGGATGAATCTACCCTTTTACTGCTGTCAATCTTGAAATTTGTAGAAATTATCTTCCAAACAGTCATCACTCGTTTACCATCTTTTCATATTGAAATAACCCTTTACCAATTCTGATAATGCAACACATTCTACCTAAAGGAACGTTTTCGTATGAATCATCTGTAATTGAACGTCCTTTATGAACAGCGGTCTCCTTATCGCGAACAAATATGGTTTTATTGAGATATTATGGCTTAAGGCCAGAGGCGCTTCAATGTTCGACTTGAAATTTCAACAGCGCAATATGCGCAGCTTGTTTCAAATGGGTCCTAGTGAAAACGGCCATTGTGGAAAACGGCCAATGGTCAAATAGAGAAAACGGCCATAATGTAAGAGAGAACGGCCATTGCTTCTAGAGATAACGGCCAATGCATTGAGAGAAAACGCCCAATCTCATTTCAAATTTTAAAAAAATAATCAAATTTATATTAAGTTGTTGTTTATTTCACATCTGTAGCCTTTGAAAGGAATATATAACAAGTTACGAACCACAATCTGCTGAATATTTGATTTATACAGTATTTTATGTCCATAAAACATTATACAACATACACAAGATTCAGAATAATATATATATACAATAGGGTAACGGATAACCAAACAGGCAGCAAATGCCTATACAAATGCTTCTCCTGAAAAACGTAAAACGATTAAGATATCCAATACATTGGTGGAAATACAAAATTATGTTATTATTCTACAAAACTCAAATTTATATTCAACTTTGTCTACATTTGCATTTTGTACAGATTTAAAGGAGATAATTTTAAAATCGGTTGGTATCATTTATGAAATATTTTGCAACATACTTCTCCTAAGCACTTTTGAACACCTATGCATTATGCGTTTAGTCATTTGAACTATTGAGTTCCATTTGGGGTCAAGGGCCCAATAGGACTTAAGAGTTCCTAAGTTATCATAATCATAAGATTATTGACAATGAATCTTATCGTTGATTTGTAATTCACAAAAATAGAAAGTTCACTCTTAGCTTGAAATCATTAGTTGTAAATGCTACGAAGCGTATGTATATCATTTTAATACACTACACACATATGGTGTTTTAAGAAACATGAGCATGAACAAGATAAATGTATAAATTTATATGTTATTTGTACAGAGAATAACGTCGTGTGGAACAGCACTTTTTGGCTAAACAAGAGGTTAAATCACAACAATAAATGATATGGGCACGTTGTTCTTAAACCGATAGAAAAATAAAAATTGACCATTTAGAAAGAAACAGGATATATAACACACATTCTAACTAGAAGAAGAAGATGAAGAAGAAGAAAAAGGGAAGAAGAAATTATCCAAGTGTCACACATGTCTCATGATAAATTAAATGCTACATTGTTGTTGTCTCGTAAGCAAAGTTATGGCTTGTTATGTTATGTTAACATGTACATTGAATTGTTTAATATGTTCATATGAATTGTATATTGGAACGAATACATGTATGTGTAAATGAATATATATTTAACGCAGATTAAATCCTTCTTGTATTTTTGTACCGGTAAAAGGAGAGAGAAAAAATGTTTATTTAAATGTTTTTTACGTACTTTGAAATATGATAGATAAAGATAGAAGGTATATTTAATGTGAAAAATTGTTATGTGCAACGACATAACGAACTGGTCACTCAAGCAAATGATCCAGATTATCCGGACCGGAACGGATTACCACCTGCAGCCACCAACAGAGGCAATCACACTTAAGGATTAATTGATCGTAGAGCACTCGTAATTAACTTCAGTTGAAACAATGTAGACATTATTTATCCGTATGTGATTACTGTAATATTGTACTATTGTCGCGATTGTAAATCCAAAAACTTTTTAACGTTCATTTAAACATACATAAGGATGGTTATATGAAGGTTCACGTTTGTACTTTTTTCAATTCCAGTCATAACTATCAATACGTACTATTTCCATTTAAGATAACTACCAGCGTTATCAATATTCAATTTCAAGTATCTCATTCTTTTAGTTTAGATATTTTTAGCCTTGCTTTTGTATCATAACTTGAAATTATCACACAGCGCACATGTATATACACATGGTATCGCTGTTAATGGTATTGTTCTTATGATATCTTCGTCAATCTGTAATGTATATGTGGTTTAAACATAATTAATTCATGAAAATGAATTTGGTTTGGTAAACAAGCAAGGCTTTGCTTTTCTGAATACCTCACCAATACAATGGAATACAAATAAATTCACACAGAACTAGACACAACATAATAATATCCAAATAGGGTAAAAACAAGGTGTGTTTAAATAATAAGCTGATTGTAGTTAAACTTCAAGGTGTTTATAAACGATATCTTACACATTTAATGCCGTTGAGACTCGATGATGTTCTTATTTACATTGCTGGAAGCTGGGGGAATTCCGTTTAGCACCGTTTCGTTATTTCCAATAGATGTATATTTAACCGAGACGTTAATGTATACCGAAATATCAGGTGCATGAACGATGTTCTATTAACGAAATTTATTTTTTATTCGAAAACCTATTAATGAATTAAGTATTGGGGTTTCAGAAGAAAGAAGATTTACACAATGACTTACTGTTTACTCAACTATCACACAACTTTAACCAATATTAATAAATTTTACTATTTGAATTCTTTAACAAAGTGAGTCTAAGCGGAGGTATGTGAGCTCTGCTCGCTTCTTCACTTGCTTTTCTACAGAAGTTGTTTGCGCCATGCAGACTGCAGACAATATGAGCTCAAGATATGCATCCCGATAGTAGCGATTAGTATCTTATTTGCTTATCAATTAGTGATATAATTAAAACTTCCAAACTTTTTAGCATAAAATATATTCAAATGACAAACTTAGTTGGTAGTAATAACATTAACTTCCAATACCAATGCTCAAACACAAACCCACATTGATATGTTGATACTATCAGTATGGTTAAAAGTCTTAAATTTATGAAATGTAATTTTAATCGGATCTCAAATAAGACTTTAGGAGAATTTTTGCAGCAATTTATTACATGGACGTTTTCTCCAAATACATTGGCCGTTTTCTCTAATTGATATGGCCGTTTTCTCTATAGCTATGGCCGTTTTCTCTCATTTGTCTTTGGCCGTTTTCCCGGTTGGCCGTTTTCTCCAGTTCCCGTTTCAAATATGCATTTATCCCATAAAGGACTGCTAATACAATGGGTAATATTTTGAAATAATCAATGAAGAATATGAGGTGATGTTGGGTTTATCGCCGCTTTCAAGAGTATTTGTCTTATATCGCGGCGGTGAAACCTGCGTAACTAGCAACCATGGGTGGTATTGCACTGAAATTCAGTGTAGCATTGCACCCAAACCTGACTGCGTGTAGAACAGTTCTCTACTGCAGACAAAGTTGCCGAGGCCCTGGCGGTATTCGAACCACGGACCTCCTGATCCGAAGGCGAACGCGCTAACCACTGCGCTATCCCGCCCCCGAACGATATGAACTTTCAATAATTCAGCTTGTATGTACTTATAGAGAACATTAGCACAGTTCAGTCAGTTGAACTAATGGAAACTATTTATGAATGAAACCTACACGGTATGATATATTAAGGTTTCAATTGTACTCTTCATTATATTCAGACGTATAATGCTAAGTAGTTTGTATACAAGACACAATCGTTCTACTATCTATCATCATTTAGTTTGACTAGAAGTCATCCAACACGCTAATTGTCAAATCTACCATGTCTACCTAGGACTATGAGAGTTCAAAATAACTTTTATACTCCACGATCATTTCAAAGTGTGTACTCTTTATAAAACGCTGATTGTATTGTATACATACAAAATATCAAAACATTCTGCTGTGACCAGTCCATCGTATGTAGTAATTTTCAATGTATGATTCCCATGTTCATGGCAAACGTTTTTGTGGAAGTGTTTTAAAAGAATTGAATTAAAGGATTATTAACAAGTTTATTGAACATAATGTTTATTTCACTGTCACAAATATATCAAATGTTATAAGGAACCGTATAATGTCATTTATTGTTGCAAATAATAGAATCAAAATCTACAAGCAATAGGCCATAAACGTTAAATCTGAAAAGATGGGGAAATAGCAAAATATGCTCACATCTACGTAATATACAATGGCAACTTGAAAAGTTAACCTGACCTAGAAACATTTCTAACCTTTTAAAAAATTTCATGTAGGTTAATCTGGAATAACTGTCAATGCAACGAGGTCATCAATAGGCTAGTAGAAACTATCTGAAGGGAGGATGTCCTTATACATATGTCTCTGCCTCGGGCTCCAACACGAAAAGTTACGCATCATTCAGGCTAATTTTAACTTCTTCATTTAAGGAATAAAGATTGACATATAAATGTTGCAATACATCCCAAAAGAATATAAACATTTAAGCACAACATGGTTTATTTTCACAAATAAAAGATATCTTTGATATATTTTAACTGTCTAACCAAATGATATTGCAAATATAGTTTTGGAGAATTATCCTTTGTATCAATATTTCAAACAACTCAAACATAGAAACACATAGCCGTAAACGGATTTCATCATCTAGTACAAGAGGTTGTGACCAGAATATAATATTTGAACATTTGTGACCAGGACATAATCTTTGAACATTTATTGTCAAATGAAAGTAGAAACCTGTCAAAAGGTGAAGGTCACTTAGGAATCAATACCTCGAACAACCTTAAATAGAGTTAACTTTACCTTGACATTCGCAGACAGACTGGACAAAATTAAGAATGTCTTTAAATATGGGCGTGGTCATGAAAGGTCTTCATTACCCAGGATAATTAAGTGTTTTCTTTTGGTGCTGAAGCCAATGACAAAACCTTCTTAATATACCCAAAAACGCATTGGATATTGTTAGATTCCGTGGCTGAACTAAGAGCTCTCGAACTGGTTCATGGCATTGTTCCGCTGAACTACAGTTTGTATAGGCATGACGTTACTTCAAAGAGCACAAATGCCCGTTTAAACCCAGGTCTTGGTTTAAAATGTTATAATTGTGTATGCAACAAAAATCTTACATTATCTTGACTTTATTTTAAAAAGCAGACTTTGTTGCATAATTGAAACACATTTCAATTGCAAAGGATTCACGCTCGGAAATGATTGACTGATCATTGTCTAATCATTGACTTATACAAATGTACATATAATAACGCGTTAAAATGAAGTAAAATATCGTTGAATTGCAAATGTTCTAGAGTATTTGTACCTAGGCATGAATTCACTTCATTCCAGAGGAAAAAACACACTGTCTGGCAAGATCGATTGGCGTCAAAATACCTAGACATAGCTTTAAAAACATTGAATATATTAAGTGTTGAGAAAATGTTGACAGTTTAAAAGGAAAAGTGACGTAGTCCTCTTCTTCCTCTTTACTGTTCAATAATGTCTAGGGCAGTCATACACTTGTCATTTTTATCTAGCGTGTTATCAATTTCAACACTTATGTATTTTAGAATTCAGGCATTTTCTCTAAGACAACTTCAGAGAAATTTAAGAGGAAAGGTTTGACGCTTAAAACATTTTTGGGCTGTTCTTAATGTTATCTCCTAATGAATTATAGGGCTTGTAATCATTCCTCATGAACAAATAGGACAAAATAGTTCTAGTGTCAAGAAAGGTTTCTTCGAAAGAAATACAATGTCCCGAAACGCCGATGATGTAAATAAAGACACAATAGTGCTTACAAAATGTCCTTTTAGAAAATGGTTGATTATTTCATTTCAATTCAGTGGAAAGGGAAATTCACGTTATACCACAATACTGATGTTCACGTTTGGCAGACAAAAGTCTTGATGTAACATGATCATGACAAAGCATTTGGTAATCTAATTTTGTATCAACTAATTTCTTCAGTCTTAAGTTATGTCAGTTTCTAGGTGATAGGAGGGTTGAAAACAACATTGGTACAGTAAATGTATCAAGAAATAGTATTGAACGTTTTACACAGAAGCTCTTTATAGATCAGCAACAATTTGAGTGAGTGAGTGTGTTATTGTTTAGCGCCGCTTGGGCAGTATTGCAGCCATTAGCGGCGAGAAAGTTAATGAAATCAGCAACAATTTGAGTAAAACTGATTTTTTGCAAACCAGTATCAAATAGAACATATATTTTTCTATTTGTGACAATCATATTGATGATTCAATTATAGTGATGTTGTTTTGTTCCTAATATGATTAAAAGTGAAATAAAGCTGTATTAAAACTTTACTTTATTTGTCTTGGAAATTTTAAGTATATTGTTACATTGCGATCAGTCAGACCTTTTTCCACCTTGCCAAAGATTGACTTAAGTATTAATCTAGACACGATAACTGATGCTATTTTTAGCGTTTGTTAAGACTTTCCTAATTTGATATTTGATTCTTGCTGAGGGGAGATTGAATTGGATTTGATGAACCATCAAAAAAAGTGAAGAGAATGTTACTTCTGATGGATTTGTAATGCATGCAAATATTTCCTGTTCATGCATTCATAAAGAGCACGTAGAGATGAACTAAACATCGACATTTTGAAGATTTGAAAAATTTCTGTGCTTCATGTTAGTAATTAGAACGTAGGAGTAACTAGTCAGCGTTGTGTGTAATTTGCAAGTTCTCTTCAGACATTCTCAAAACACTTGTTGAAAAACAAAAATTCAATGTTTATAAATAGAGTCTCAACAGTAGTATGGTCTAAAAGAAGATAAATTCAGAGAAAAAGATCTTGAACTCTCTCGAAAGAACAAAGTCGTACATTCAGAAATAAGAATCAGTGTATACTGACTTATTCCATCAAGTCTTACAAAATCTTAATATTCTCGGGCAAATAAATCGATGCATTTCAAAAACATTTGCTTCAGAGCACCAAAAGTTACTTCCGTATTTGCTAAAGAGCGGAACAGTTTGTTATTATCATTCGTAAGCTCTCATTCTGTCAAAGCACATCTTTCCGGAACCAATGTTAGCAGAGTCCAAAGTAGTGGTAATTGATATTTTCATCAAATATTAACATTGTAAGCTCTACATTTGATTGCAAGGTTATGATTTCAGAACATTCTTGACAAAATATGTACTTTGCATAAAATGAAAGCATGCTATTTAATGAAACATTTGCTTACAGACACAAATTCCTGAAGATAAAGGAGCCGGTTTACTTGGATAACTTGAGTTTTAATCGTAAATTTGAACAAAAAACCTTTATTTATTGATATCAACTTTGTTATCAAAGCGATAATTTCTACGAAAATGAAAAGAGAATGCTAAAATGTAATAGTTTATATGATATTAACAATTACATTCACAAAATCTATCATTGATGAACTGAACAAGAGATGAATTTTTATAGAAGAGCTAGTCACGGCTATTTCAATTAAAAACCTAAAAACAACTGAAATTGATTGAACTGTCTATAACAATTTATATATTTTGTTATCGTCTTAGAAATCTAATTATTGCATATTAAAATCCTCTAAAGACAATTATTATTCAATATGTGTAGATTTCAAACACAATGTTCAATTTGTTACAATAACCAAAATGCTAAAAGGTATATATTATATGTGAAAACAGATATAAATGTAATGACATAAACTACAGAACTTTGTTGTTTTTAACCAACAAGTAAACACATATAATTAGCATGCTGGGATGAATAACTGAGATGTTAAAATTTGCATAACCATATACATGTATCATACATTCAGGTCCCTCAACAGAGTACCAATAAAACTCACGAAGTAACTGGTTAAAATGACCTTGTTGCAAACATATATATGTCACGTGGTCCTGTGCAATGCTCAGTCAACCGCTCTCAGAATAGTTTAGCAACAACGGGCTCAGCTCGCTGGATGGGTGGGTAACCCGTTGCTGGATAATCTGAGAGTTTAAAGGGTTGATTCCCTGCCCCACACTGAGACATGAGTTGAGAAACTTGTGGTGTCACCCTGGATAAGTGATTTAGTTCGAAGCGTGCCTCTGTCCACCCAGCAGTAATTGGGTACCTTGTATGATACGAGTAGTAGATGAGATTTAGTCTGAACTTGAACCATGATCGCCTGCCAGGCGAACGGTTGTATTCTCCTTAGGCAGTGTTCTGTACTCGTTGACCAGGGGTAATATGTCACTCAGCGCTTTGAGCATGCAATGTGCGCGAATATATGCGCTATATAAATGGACTATTATTATTATTATTACATTCACAATAGCTAGAGGACCATGACGCTGAGTGTATGGCAATTTGTCAAGAGGTCTTACCAAAGCATCTTGTGTAACGCTATCCGTTTAGATAACACTATAAGCTTTTTCATCCTTCTGATTTCTCTAGCTGACAAGCAATCCTTTTACAAATTGTAACCAGGCGATAAGCTATTTATTTGTAGGGAAATGATTTTTATAATTACACGGTTTTCATAACTGCTAAACTTAATGTATTTTATACAGATTTGTATTTGAAGGATTTATTTGAAATGAATGGTCATTTGCAGAACCACTGAATATGTATGAACATGAACTTATAGGCAAAAACCAATGACCGTCTTAATTTACTTCTTAACAAGCTATGCACTGTCTTTTGACGTTTCCTACTTGGAAAAAAGTTTGTGAAAAATTCAAAAAGTTGAACATAACTTTTTTTGGCGAATATGTGTTATTTTCGTTCTAATGCAAATAGTTGGATTTCACTTGAAAGCAGTTAACATGATTACCAAAGGAGACAATTACTATGGTGTCTTCCAGTCTGTGTGATTATCTATGTACAGGAAGTCTATTTAAACTAAGTCAGGGCAACGTAAAAGTTGATAGCATCCATCTTTCTTGTAATTAGTGTTAAGTACTTACATGTATGCCAAACCTTAATTTTATTTTGTAGTGAAAATCAACATGTTATAGCCGATATAAACTGTCACTTTTAATTTGCTGATTTTGTGAATTAAATATACACTTGTGATTTGTAATTTCTTTGTAAGTTGACCAACACAGTTTTGCGATATAAATAAGCTTGTTTTTTTACTATGTCAGATAATTTTTTATCTCAAATTTTGAATCTACTGACACTTTTAAACAACAACAAATGCAAGACATCTTATGACCATCTGAGGTAGGATTATAATCTCTTTCATACATATATATTCTGATCCTTACAATACTGGCATCATTAAGGAACCCATTGTTGTCAAGATCTTCGACATCATGACAATGAGCATTTACTAGTTGATAGAGAATGTACTTACCAGCAGAATGTAAATACTTCAGTATTGATTCTGTCTGGAAGCTTTGATTATACCAATTGAATTGGCCAATTCAGACCATTCGCAAGCTGAGATTACTACCAGGAGATTATCTTTATCTGTTCAGGCAAACTGCAGTGTATATCAAGTATTTCAAAACAATTTGATGCTCTGGAGTGTCAAATTCATGTCATCTAAAGAGAGTCAGCGGAAAGCATAAAGCCCCTAATACTGAAAACTGTATCATAAAAAAGGCAGAACAAACACAGGATAAATCTAACTGCTGTCAATATTGACATTTATATAAGTTATCTCAAAAACAGTCACCAGTCGCACTACTTTCTTTGCATACACCACATATTGTGGTTATAAATGTAGGTATCTAGGTCGTTATCCTGGATAACCAACCCATGGTTATCAGTTATCAGGGATTAAACATGGGCGACAGCATGTAAACAGCTGCTTCGTCCGATACGACAGTCTTCGGCTTCGTCCCAGACCTTGCCGTATCGTCCCTCGGAAAAAAATCTTCACCTTGACATATGACATCCAAACACATCTTGAAAGGATTGTTCAAAGCAAACGCAAAAACGGTTATTTTATTATTGCCATTAGTATAACTCACTAAATTGTAAGGACCACTATTTAATAGAACAATTGATTGACTATACTTTACGATGCAACCAACCTTAATTTAATCCTGAGAATACGTTGAAACACAGATACTATAACAAAATATTGTTTGAAGCAGGACACAACTCCGATTTCCCCACCTCTTTGAAACCATGTGCTTTCGATGTTGTGCTGCATCGACGGTTTGCAACGTGAAATTCATGAATCCCGTGCATCTCAAGGTGAAATGAACAAGGTCGGCGTAGTCTCCGTAGATTTGCTTGTTACAGACTGATACATTTCATAGACTGAATATTTAGGAACATACGGAAACATTATTTGTATCAAATATATTTTCTGTGACCTTTTGACAAATTGTTTTTGACATATTTCTTCTCAGTTCAAGGTGGAAAATGTTAATCTTTTTAGAACTGACTCAACACAGTAAGTTGCTGATTAAGAATTGTCTGTCAACGAAGTCAAGACAATCTCACTATGTATGTGAAATGCCTGTTTTATGAGTATGCAGACGATAATGAAGTAATGTTAAGGAGGGGAGTTCACTTAACCCTTACACCATTACAACAACGTATTGAACCTTTATATTTCATTAACACTATTTAACACTCATTATGAAAGGTCAACCAATGCCATGTTGTGTATATGAAATAATGACCCCGACTTCGCAATTATATGTGTGAACCATTTCCCTGAGAGGGTGATGTTTTTCACAGATATTCACTCAAACCTAATTTCAAATTTATATCATCCTCTCTCAGGGATCTAATCTATACCCTGGGTTCAGAAGCTAGATTCGCTCGCGCGGCCCGACTGGGAATGTAGCCAATCAAATCATTTTCTCGTTGAAATTTTATCGAGAATGTGGCGAGAATTTGAACGTTTGTTCCCTGAGACAGAATGAATTTGTATCTGCAATTTCCCTGCTACATTAGGGTATTTGTCCGCTTTGACTTCAAACACAAAAAGTAAATCACCATTCAAGCTAATTGTAACTTCTTCATTTAATGAATAAAGGTTGTAATGTCAATGTTAAATCCATCCCAAAAAAATATGAACTTTATTATAACAAGATGAGATCAACATGGTCTTTTTTAAAGGAAAACAATATGCAGATATCGTTGAAATATTATCAATGTCAAACGAAATAGTATTGCGAATAAAGTTTTGCAAAATAATCCTCAACACGAGAGTTATTAATGGTCTCATTTTCTTATAGTTTAAAACAATAAGTTGGAAAATTGTCAAAATGTTATTTTTCATTCTTGATCATTATAACATATTTGGTAATTTTAGAATAAAGAAATAAACTTGGTGGTGCCTACAGCTGTATATATATGATCTGCACTATAAATGTTATTGATCGAAAATATTTTTCATAAGTGAAATTTGTTTGATAGTCTTCATTAAAGTTTATGTTCTTTCATTGATATCTGTAAACAACGTTCAATTCTTTTAGAAACTAGAAAACGTAAACCCTTAGGACAAATAATGAAGAGTTTTTTTTTACGTTTTTGAGGTTAAAAATAAGAAGTAATCTCTTATTAATATCATTCGTACTAGAGTACTAGAATACATGTACAGCTTTTTCAATTTTACATTCATTTCATCGACTGATACAAAGGTACATATCATAGCGCGTCAAATAAAGTAAAAAATTCTTGAGTTGCAAATGGTCTTGAGTATATGGTATTCTGGCACAAATTCATCTCATCCCAGTTGAAAAAAAACACACTGTCTGGCAGGATCGATTGACGTCAAAATACCTAGACCAGGCTTTTAAAACCAATAACACATTAAGGGTTAAAAAAGGCTTGACATTTTAAAAGGAAAAAGGATCTAGCCCTCTATTTCCTCTTTACTGTTCAATAATTTCTAGATCAATCATACATTTGTCAATTATATCTAGTGTGGTATCAATTTTAACATGTACATCGAAATCAGGTATGTATGAAAAAACAACTTCCAGAGGAAACGGTTGACGCTTACAAAGCACTGTTTTAGGATGCCTTTTTTAAAGGCTTATACCTACTTCACAAACATTCTTATAAATGAAAAAAGTCACAAAAGTTCTACAGTGTCATGGTTGCATTCTAATGTATTCATTACCCTGTGATAAAGAGCTTTCTTGTAAATAGAAACAGTGTCATACAATTCATTGTGTGTCTAAGTGAAGACCGTTATCCGCGTAAAGGGAAATTCATGTCATACACTGTACAACAATACTGATGTTAACTTTAACAGGCATAAGTCTAGACGTTACAATATGACAATGCTTTGGGTAATCTTATTTCTATCAACTCTTTTCTTAAGTTTACAAGGCGATTCTTCTTAAGCAGTTTATATGAGGGTTGAAAACAATATAGGTACAGTAAATGTATTAAGGACAACTATCGAACGTTTTATTAAAAAAAGGCTTTTATACAACATGGCAAACAATTTGAGGAAAAGGATTTTTGACAAACCCGTATCAAATGGAACATGCATATTTCTATTGCTGACAATGATATTGATTTACAATTAATGTTATGTTGTATTAGTCCTAAAGTGGTTCTTAGTGAAATAATGCTAAAATTACACTTTATATAATTTTTTTAAAGTAAACCACCAGACAAAAAGAAAATGCAGTTTGTAGGGATTTACTTGATATCTAGGAGACATCTGATACAGTTTAAGGCACGTGAACAATAACAGATACTTGCAGTAGTTTTAATAAGACAATTGGTGTTAGGTTAATGCTTTGTTAGAATATTTTTCTATCATGTAGATAGGAAATAGAAATATAATCTACACTGTAATGATCCCTACAATGTTTAAAATGCTGTAAATGTGTAAATGTTCCTTTTTCTTTGTTGATTTACGTTTGTATGATATCAAACTGAATCATGGAACAATAACAATGTATGGAAATAAAATTCGTTTCCTCAATAAAATATGCCTTTTTTTAATGATTAATGTTTACATTATATTAGAATTAGCTACAAGGTATGGACCAATTTATAAAGATAAAATTTCTATTTTGTTCTTATCAATTTGAGAATAAAAAATCATAGGCTCGAAATATTTTAATTTAAAATCATAGAAATGATAAATGCAACTTCAGTGTGTACTTTCCTTCACCTGTCAATTAATATTGTCACAATGCGACTCCAAATTGATTATCTAATACACCATATATCCCCGTCGGTTCAACAACACTATTATGAAGTTAACAATACTCTTGAAAGTTCGAATAATTGATGTTGTCCAGTAAATTTGTATGAGAAAAAGATTTTTATATAACATTAGTATGTCAATTAAATGTTACATTTTGTATTTTTTTTATAAAAAATATATATAAATGACATTAAAATTACAAAAGGGTCCTTATGACGCAAAAAGTGTTAAATAAAAGACAATATTTTTGGCAAAAGAACCATTTATTCAAAATCAGGATATACAATTCCTTGGTTAACTCCAACATCCCAAAGTAATAATACTAGCAACCGCGATATAAGTGAAATACTCTTGAAAGCGGCATTAAACCCAAGATCACCTCACCTCACCTCACCAAAGTAAACGAATAGGTTGTAAATATACAAATAGTTGCTTTGGAATGAATCTGTTAAATGTCAAATGTGATTTACTTGTATTTCCACATCCATATTATATCATTTTGATCAATGCGTTTTGCAACATCTTTGGATATCTGTAAAGATAACCTGATTTAATTATTCTTACATACTAGTGTTCTATGTTGAAAAGAAAAAGAATGAGTAAGTGAGTATTTTATCTCCTCCAGGATTTGACATTCGCAAATGGTTAAATGATACCAAATTACTTGAAATGTCTAATGAGTACTGAAAACCAAATTTAATTCTACCACACTATTGTTCTATGTTGAAAAGAAGACTCAGTGAGAGTTAATTTTGATCTGTATATATAATTACATCCTACCGATGAAAACATGTAGAAGTTATGTCAACTCGTTCTACACGCAGAGATATGAGGTTCCCTTTGTGGCTTAAAATTGTCAGCTTTTTGGAATAATAACTTTGAGGTCAGAATCACGTCTCTGAGGTTAGCGATAGCTGGTAAAAATGCCTCCCCAATGTCCGTAACTCCCTTAAATTTCTAAATAATCCATAAAATTGCATGTTCTTGTGATTTCAAGAGTTGTTACAACTCTTCAGCACATTGTTTAATTCATCTTTTTGGACTTATGACTGAACATATTAACAGTATTCCTGCATAAGGAGTGAGTCGTCGAAGAAAATTAATATCATTCCGGTTTGCTGTAAATTTTCAATGCTGTTGAAACAGTTTTGAAAGGTTTACTTATCGCTATCGTTTACAACTTTGATCATTTTATCAATACACATAGTTTATATCAACATCTTCCTTATTCAATAAACCTACATAGATCTGACGTGTTTCTATGTCAAAATTGTATTGAAAGAAGTCAAGGTGACTAAAAATGTCTTATATATTTTTTATCATTTGTATCTAACGTTCTACTATCTAACGTTATATATGATGACAAGAGGTTTCTTCTAAAATAGAAATATGATAGATTGACGAAGTTGCATTCAGTTTGTTAACAATTGCTATGTATTTACTTAGGAATCAACATTGCAAACTCATACTCTTTTGCGTGTTCTTCTTCTCTGATTACCTTCTTTAGATATTTTTTATGCAGAATAATTACTTTTTACCAATCCGATTTGGCATGAGCACTTTTGAATCATTCGATGTACAAATGTAGGCTAATGGATTCGTGTAGCTTAACTGAGATTGGAATTTATATTGATTATTTCTTTGAACTGTTATGTGTTTCCTATAAAAACCTTACTTTGTTTGTGCATTTTAAGGATATTGATTGCATGACAATGATAATTAAAATCATGATATGTTTAGATTTTTTATATACATTTTAAGTGATAATATATGGTAATGATAAAAGTAATTTTGATAAAGACATCTCATACTAATTGTCCATAGTCGGAGAACAAATTATGAAGATTCACATAAAGTCCATAGGCGGCAATTTCTGTGTGAACACCTTTAATCCATTTTGTGTAAGAAAAGGGAATGGCATGGCTGAACTCTACATTATATATTTGATTTATAACTGCTTCATTTAGTCGAAAAACATTGTCTTTCAACTGGAACAATTTATTTTCATTTTCCTGATATCACTTCATATTCCCCCTAACACTGTGCTATTGTCTCCTTAATGACAGCAACAACAGTAAAACGCATTATCTATAAAGGACCCCCTTTAATCTTCATAGTTTGTAATTCTGAGTTTCAGATATATCTTTGGGAATATTACACTGAATCAACATTTGAGTGTTTCTATTTATTAGATGACCTTTTCGAAAACATAGTTCTGTTTAGTCCCTAAATATATTATTACATCAGAAAAGTCAAAATACATTGTGGACACATAATTTTATACTAGTCACATCACAAACCATTTGAAAAAAATCAACCAAATCAAATCATGGAAGGCGGGAATCCGCCTTTGTCATGACTATGATTGCACCCAATCAGGCTTCCCCTTTCTAGCCCATAAAGCGAATTCGAACAGAGGCTAGATGAGCGTTGTATGACTTGAGCAACTATGTTGGAAAATTAAAAACATTCCGAATTGTGAAATCAATTCAATAGAGAGCATCAATTCCAAATTATCTTCCACACATTGAATTCACTATAGTAACCGTAAGTACATCCCAAAGAACATTTCCTGCCTTGATTTTGTTTAAGCAGAGGTTGAAAGATTTCAAGCAATTTGAATTGAACGTTTCCGTTTGAAGCCAAGCTTTAATCATGTATGCTGTGAATCTTAACACCAGTTCAGAGAAAATAGTTGCTTTGAAAAGTACTCTGAGAGGCCAAACTGTGCTCACATATATATTGAACTTCTCTATTGGCGTTTCCTCTTTGTTTATATGAGTGAGAGTAAAAGGTTTTCAAATAAATCTAAAAAATAGCTGAACACACATCACTTCAGACGACGAAATCTTCCAAAAAAATCCAAATCTTTGAAATTTACATTTAAAACGTGCCCACTAACAATGACAAATCGCAAGTCCACTACAGATTAACTTAGGGCTACGTGTTGTTAACACCAACAAGAGTGTAATTGATTTTTTTATCATTACCATGAACAGTGACAAGTATCGTCAGGAACAAAGACAAATATCGTCAAAGTAAAAAAACATTTCAACGATACGTAAAATAAGATGATGTGCTCTGATTGTTTCATTTTGTGATTGATGTTTTAAACACTTTGTTGTAATGGTCAAACGGATGTTGTAATTTGTTCATTCAGACTGTTTATATAAGGTTCAGTTTTTATCTTGAACCTTATAGGAATAAAGAATATAAAAAAATGTAACAAAGAAATATAAAAATAAGGAAAAGAAAGAATCTGAAACTATATGAAGACTTCGTTTTATATATTTTAGAAAGAAAGGTATTAATGAAGGCATTTTTCAGAACATATGTTCATTTAATTGTCATTTAGTGTGTTCTCTCTACCATAACAAGAACCAAGTAACCATCATATTTAAAGGAGACAATTACTATAGTGTCTCCTGGTCAGTGTGATTATTTTTGTAAAGGAAACCCATTTAAGATTAACCAGGGCGACGTCTTATTGGAGTAAATAAAGTGTTTATAGCATCCATCTTGCCTGTTATCATTGTTACGGTGGGATTTGGAATCCTTGATCTTACAAGGAAGTGACCATCAAAATGTATTTTTGAATGGCGGGTGGAATGGGATTGCTGATTTGACTATTTGAATATCATTTACTTTGCTTATGATCTTCGCGTGGATTATTCTTGTTTTGTTTATGTTAATCCTATAAGATTCAGTAAAGAAAACCTAATACATGCAGTGCTGATTATTTAGTTAATTTGTCATGAAACTTATATCAGTCCAATTTAAAGACATAAATGGTTTATCGATAATAGTGGGAAATGTGCATGCACACGTTTTAAAATGTGATTAATCCTATTAAACCGCTCAGTCTTACTGAAACATATATCCTTCCTATATATGTTAACTTTCGCATTTTCAAAACAAAAAGTGCTAATAGGTTTCGATTTTCAGTTGCCATGATGTCGATAGTGTATGACTGATTTATGAATTGGGAAATCAATTTAAAACTTGCATTAGATGACAATTGAAAAGTCAATAATGAAGAAATGTCACTTTAAGTAAGTTTTTTTTAATGATTGGGCTGCTTTCAGGATGTAGTTGGAAGGTGCATTGCCATTAGTGGAATATTCTTACTTATTTTACAGTACGCAAAACCCCATAGCTTACTCAACTGGTTGATTAAAATGGAAGCGCTAATATAATTCTCTCCTTCAATACGAGTCCGATTAGCAAACACGTCCCTGACATCTGCATTACTCTCTAATGATTACGAAAATATCAGAAAGAGACAACCTTTATACAGTTGGTTCAAACATCATTAATTAAACTACGTCATTGACATCGGTGATGTATTGTCTTGTTTTTGGAAACTATATGCATAGTTTCCTTAATTAAATCCGACTCAAATCTTAACCGGTACTTTCTCAACTGTCTAATCCTTGCTTATCTAGTTTATGTGAAAATAACTCCAAAAACATTATGGAGGAGAAAAGAGAAGATGCCATTAAAACTATTCAATAAATCTACTTAAGTTTAGCAAACGAAAATGGTTGTAATATCACGTTACATGGTTAATGTCACTAAATGGCATTGTTAATTGCGCCAGTAAGTGAATGTGTGTCACTGAGTGTATTCTGGATGGAACTGTCGATCAATGCAGGCACCATCAATAACATTTAAGATTTCACAAACAATGTGTGTATGATATTTTGAATAGACAAGTATGCAATATCAGTGGGCTAAAAAATCAAGGATTCAATGAATGCAATGGCTAGTTTAACCTCTTATCTTATACCCTTGGATAAGACAAAACTTTTCTTTTAGAATCTGTAATAAGATTGAATTGACATTTAGCAATGGATCATGTGTAATGAAATATGTTTACATATAAATTCATGGTGGGCATGAACTTCTTGTTTTTCCATTTTTATTCACTTAAAATGGAAGAGTCAAACAAAATCTTGCAGGTTTGTTAATAACTAGTTAATAACTAGTAATAAATAGTAATAATTTGTAGCTAAATATACTAAGCACTTTATTATAGACATATCGGTTTTAGAAATATGTTAGTGATTTGAAGATAATTAAAAACATCAAGAGTAAGAGAATAACAGCTGAGCAACATGCAAACATGTCCCAATAAGCGGCTTAATGCCACTCCACAAATGAGGAAAGGTACACTTTGTTGAATTGACATTGTTCCTACATTTCCTTTTCTTAGTGCACCAACCGGAAAACAATATAAAGAAATATATGACAAACTTAACCCTTTGTAGCGATGGAAATAAATCTGAAGTTCAAACAGAAATAGAATGACTGAAGTCATCATGAATAGTAGTATTTTAACCAGTGATGTTGAATATTAAATTCCTTTGATTGGGTGCCCCGACCCCAACTATTTGACTTAAATTTCTAAAAACAAAATATGTTGTTGACGAATTACTTGCATACATGTATGTATCCTATATATGTATACTATATATCCTTGAGTTGTTGGTGGGTCAGGCATGTCGATGATGATCGAAAACCAGAAACGTCAATCAATCAAAGTTATGTTTGAAACGCATCTTAAGCAGTCACAATGACAGTTATGAGATGAAAATGTTCGATTGGTCCAATAAGTATGCGTGTAAATTGGACGTGTGAATTTGAATTCAACAATTATATATGACTGATTTCATTAGATACATTGTCATATAATTTCATTTGGGGATGAATATGTGAGATGTTCTTAATTGATATCATTGATTATACCATCTACAGTCGTTTAGCAAAGCAATTTGTTTTGAAAATCGCGGAGAGGATCTTCAATTGTTTGTTACAAATTCAGATCAAGGTATATAAACCCTTGAAACATAAGCCAAGTGGTCATTCCTCTTCTTCTGATAAAGAGCAAACATAAGGTGCCTCATGGATGGGTTGAGATAGTTGACCAAAGAGAAAACAGAAACGTGTAAAGGTCATAAATATCATCTCATAAACAGATATATCCATATCTTTTGTACTGTGATACGTCGTTTCATACCTGATTATCTCAGTGTAACTACCAAAATTTCACCATAGAAAGGGGGAGGGGGCTTAAATGTGATGATTGAGGGTTCATTTCTTCTCCTTTTACAAAACTGTTGAACTAGCAAAATACAAAAAAACACATTTAAAGCATGATAAATGGAATGAACAATCAACAATTCAGCTGAGAGAAAGAACAATTCATCTTTGGAGTATTTTTCACGTGACAGTTACAGTGATGCATTACAGTTGGATCTTTAAAAAAATTATGGTTCACTTCACTTCAAAAGTGATATTGTTTAAATTGAATATTTCAAATTTATTTTTTCAGCTTTTAGATTTCTCTCCTTTTATAAACAATAAACAATAACAAGGACCCCACAAAATTAAATAAATTCTTACAACATGGTTTCAGAGTGTGTAAATGTAATTAGCGAGCACATGTAAGGTTCTCATTGTAGGAAACGTTATCCGTACTAATGTAGCTGACGTTTTTTATGATTGCTCAAATGTCTTGAATCAAAACAAAATTAAGTTTTTGAAGTTTTTTATGGGCATTCTTGAAGTTGAGTTAATAAAAATGAAAACAAGTTTATTGACATACAACTTCTTTACTCTCTGAAGGCGACGTTTCAATATAGAAACTTATGTTATTTTCAAACAAGTGATTCTTGAGAAGTAGTTAAGAGAATATACACTAATCGTGTATGAGTGTTTACATAAGAAATACGTTTGTGTAAGCAAATCATACCCAATTAGTGCATATACTCATATACAATTGGTGCTGGGGTAGCGGCTTCAATGGATTTCAAACTTCACAGAATTGTCACAGAAGACTCTTTGTTGTTACCAAAATTTAGTGTTTGTAATCTTGTTGCTTTTGACTTCATCTTTATTTAAAATATCATAAACTTAGACTTTGTCAGTATGTTTCAGTTTTATCCGTCAGCCTAATGAGATGAAAGATTATAAAAAAAGATAAAAAAAGACAAAAAGACAGAACATTAAAAACAGAATCGGAAATTACATAAAGACTTGGTTGTTATATATGTGTATGATAAAAGGAAGTCAAGAAGGCATTTTCTTTATATATGTTTTTTTGGTTGTATGTTAAGGAGTTCATTCTGTCATAACAAGCAGAATCAAATGACCACCATATTTAAAAGAGACAATTACTATGGTGTCTTCTAGTCTGTGTGATTATCTATGTACAGGAAACTTATTTAAGATTGAACCAGGGCAACGTCTCGTTGGAGTAAATATAGTGTTTATAGCATCAATCTTGCCTGTAATCAGTGTTAAGATGGGACTTGGAATCCTTTAATTTATTTTACAAGGAAGTGACCATCAAATAGCCTTAAAGTAAGGCATGTGTATACATTGCGGATTTGATTATTTGAATATCATTTACGTTGCTAGTGATCTTTGCATGGATTCTTCTTGCTGTGTCAATCTTATAAAAGTAAGTTGAGAATATCTAATACATGCATAACTGATCTAAGTTTTAATATCGCATGAAATGTGTCTCAGTTCGAATTGCTATTTATTCATAATTGATTGACAATGAAAATGAAAAACACAGCTAATCAGATCATTGTACATCTTCCTACGCAGAGCCTAAAAGGCCAGTTTCCAAACTGTCAATTTATGCCTTGCTGCATAGCCTTGAGTTTTCTGTGCTTGCTCTGTTCTCTGTAGGGGCACTATAGCAGCACAGAAAAGTAAAGTCTCTGCAGCAAGGCATAAAATGACAGTTTGGAAACTGGCCTTTTAGGCTCTGCGTAGGAAGATGATCATTGTATGTAACATTCACCACTGACTGATTAGGATTATTACCAATTTCAATAAAAATGGTGCTCTAACAATACTGACATCATTAGATAAGTCACTGTTTGTAAGATAATGCATCTTGACAATGAGCATTTACCAGTTGATGTACTTACCAGCAGTATCTTAATACTTCAGTATGGATTCTGTCTGGAAGCTTTGATTATACCAGTTAAATGATCTACTCTCTAAACATCTGCCTTGGAATTAAGAGGAGGTCTGCTTAGTCGTAGCGAAGTATAAATAAGTTTTCATGAACTGTTTTTTGTGTTCTGGGGTCCTTTATCATGAGTGCCAACTTGTTAGTATGCTGTATGTGCAAATAGTAGATAACAAACGTAGATAGAGACAATCAGCTGGTAGCATCAGTAAGTTATTTTATGGCTATTACAAGGCACTAAGTAGTTATTAAACCTTATCAAATACCTAATCATATTACTGTTCCGGTTTTTTATGGTATTGTTATTTTATGATAAATATCTTTACTTCAAGTGATTGTAAATTGAGGAATGAAATGTCCTCATTTAACACAAAAGAATAATTGATTCCATTTATTGTCTCCTTCAAGACTTTCTAAATTTCATGAGGAAACAGTCTGCCTGCCTAATTACTAACCGCCATACAATACGTGAAAGGAATTCGAGAGGTCATTCCTGTCTCCATAGAGGGTTGAAACATGTTTGCACGTTTGTGTTGATTTTGACTGACCTATGTTTGCATATGATTTCCACGTGAGGTACTACTCAATAGGAGGTCTTTGTATGACACAAGCATAAACAACAAGCACATAAATATTTACAAGTTTCAGAGTGTCACGTTGAAAATAAGTGATTAATCTTTAGAACCCACTCAATCAATATGTTATGTCACAACACAAACTATTTGAAAAACAATTTAACCAAATCAAATCATGACACGAGGGAAACGACCCTTGTCATGATTCATCTGTAAAATGATGACTTTTGGACAGAAAACTAACTATGATTGCACCCAATCAGGCTTCCCCCTTTCTAGCCCATAAAGCGAATTGAAACAGAGGATAGATCAGCGTTTTATGATTTAACATAAAACATTTTCAGTTGTAAATCAATTCAATAGTTGGGAGCTTTAATTCAATTATCCTCCAACCATGGAGTTCACTATAGTGACCATAAGTACATATATTAATATTAATATTTCCATTGCGGCTGCTTATAAGCACTGCCTTGATTTTGTTTAACCAGAGGTCGATAGATTTCAAGCAGTTTGTTTGAATTGGACGTTTTTGTTTGAAGCAAAGTTTTAATCATGTATGCTGTGAATCTAAAACCCAGTTCAGAGAAAATACTTGCTTTGAAGAAGTATTCTGAGAGGACAAACTGTGCTCACATACAAACTGAACAGTTCAATTATTGGCGTTTTTTCTTTGAATATGTCAGTGAGAGTAAATGGTGCTTTTAAAAAAATGTAACGAAAAGCTGTACACGCATGGCTTCAGACAAAGAAATGTTTGATATTTTTTCCCAAATCCTTGTAATCTACATTTAAAACAGATATGCTAAAAATGACAAATCGCAAGTTCACTATATATTAACATAATGCTACATGTTGTTAACACCAACAGGAGTGGAATTGATTTTTTTGTTATTACCATGAATAGTGACAAGTTACCCAGGAACAAAGGCAAATATGTTTAAATGAATAAGTAGAATTTGTTTGTTCTTTTTTTCATTTTGTCAACGATATCGTAAAATAAGACAATATGTTCAGATTGTTTCATTATCCTGCGGAATAGAAACTCTGGTAACCTCTACTCTCTGTAGAAGCCGTTATGCTCCCAAGAAAGTTTTTTTTCATTTTGTGCTTGATGTTTTAAACAGATTTGTTGTAATGGTCAAAATGATGTTTTAATTTGTTCGTTTGTTTTGTAAAATATCGAAAACTCACACTTCTTGTGTAGGGTTCATTTTTTATCTTGAACCTTATAGGAATAGAGAACTTGAGAAAGAAATGTAGCAAAGAAATATAAACAGAAGGAAAAGAAAGAACATAAAATAAAGAATCCTCAGCTATATAAAGACTTCGTTTTAAATATGTTTAGAATGAAAGGTATGAAAGAAGGCAATTTTCTGAACATATGTTCCTTTAATTGTTATTTAGTGTGTTACTTCTGTCATAACAACCAGATTACCACCATATTTAAAGGACAATCACTATGGTGTCTCCTGGTCTGTGTGATTCTCTTTGTACATGTAATCTTTTTAAGACTGAACAAGGGCGACGTCTTATTTGAGTTAATATAATATTTACAGTATCCATTTTGCCTGCAATCAGTGTTAAGGTGGGACTTAGAATCCTTGATTTTACAAGGATGTGACCATCAAATAGTCTGTGAGATGTATACATTGCTGATTTAAGAATTTGAGTATAATTTACTTTGCTTATGATGTTTCCATTGTTTTAACTGTGTTAGTCCTATAAAAGAACTTAAAATCTAATACATGCAATACTGATCTTTTGTTACTTCGGTATGAAATGTCTATCTTTCAATTGTAATGTATTCGAAATTTGAAATAGTTCAAAAAATGAAAAACACATTCATCATCATTGTAAGTAAAAAAATGACAGTTTTGGATGATAATTAATGAGATGGTGATTTAACAAATACTGTCATCATTAGAGAAGTCATTGTTTGCAAGATCTTCGGCAACATGACAACGAGCATTAACTAGTTGATGGAGAATGAACTTACTATCAGCATCTAAATACTTATGTATGGATTCTGTCTGGAAGCTTTGATTATACAAGTTTAATGGTCTAATCTCGAAATATTTGCAGCTGAGATAATTTAGTGGAGATCTGGGTGCTTATTCTCTAAAGTATGCTTGCCCTAGGATATCTTAACTTTGATCCTAAGGTTTAAGATAAAATCCTACCCTATTCTCAAAAACTATCCTAAGATATCCTAACTTAGGACAAATACTAGGATAGGTCTAAACCTGTCCCAGTTACATCCTAGTCGAAATCAACATTGCAAACACATATTCTTTTGATCTTCAGAAAGTATGTGTTCAATCCTTACCTAATTTTTTAGCAATTATAGGCCTTTCTATACACAAAAATACCCTCCTTTATCACTTTTTAGTGAAATGTCAATGTCAAGGCCAATTTGTAAAGGGAGGTAACTCCTGTTTCAAGTCCAAGGTGTATTTTCACTTTGCTTAGTGCAGGGTTATATTGAGTTCAAACATGTTTTTTTATTTTTCAAATTTTTTTTGGGCAGAATAACTTCTTTCTGTGATAAATGAACACTTTACATTGCAATGAATTATATAAAACTATAAAGAATTTTTTTTAAAGTTATCAAAATTATACTATTTTAAGGGAATAATTGTATTTTGACTTCTGAAAGTATAGTATCATAAAAATATACAAGAATTTAGCATCGTTAATGATGCAAAATTTGTCATAGAAAATAATACTGAAAAAATTATTATGATTTTTTATATAAACTAATAATAAAGAAGATCCATATTTTATATCCTCACATCTTTTCTTTGAGTTTCTCGCTTTTTTCCCCAATCAAATGCACCAAGGATGTGATAATTGTGTGTTGAATGCATTAAATCAAAATTAATATCTAGGGGATTTCCCTTATTATCAAACATTTTCCTATCTCCCTGACTGAAGAGTTCCGATCCTAACTAGGATTGGTATCCCAAGTTAGGACATGTTTAGGATCGTTTCGAGAATCGGTCTTATCCTAACCTGAGGATATCCTAACTTTTGTCCTAAACAGCTAGGATATATCCTAGCTAGGACACTTTCGAGAATAGGGGCCCTGCTCAGTCGTACTGAAGTATAAATAAGTTTTCATGAACTGTTTGATGACTATTATGAGTGGCAACTGGTTATTATGCTGATAATTGATGTTCAATAAGCAAGTTCATGAAAGCAACGTTTAGCTTTCAGCATCAGTACGTTATTTCACAATCAGTACAAGACATTATTGATGTATTAATGGAAGTGGGATATGTGCATAACATATGATGTGATCTGAAGGTGATGTACCCTACAACTAAAGGGAAAGTCCATTGTGGTATTTTTGGTGGAAACGAATGTCAAGGGTACTTATCTGTTTATATTTATATATGATTATTTCACACTTATATACATATTTTTTAGTTGCTCTAGATATAACAATTTGACATAGACATAGAATGCATGACAGTGTCCTCTTGAATTTCGTTTCTACAAAAAATATCCCGAGATAAGTAGCTTTAACCTCTTGTAATGAAATCATCTAAATTAGATTAAGTACATTTTTGGAATCCAAACCCAAGTGCAAGTCAAGTACTTTATCACAAACTCTAAAGTTTACAATGCAGATGTATGCTTATTGCACTACGTTATAAATCTTTTATCTTTCACTACTAGTTGAAACAGAATATGATTATTGCCAACTTTTTATGATACCATTGCATTAAATTTGCCGCCATTTTGAACTGTAAAGAAGACGCCATTCCCGGATCACTATCCCTACATAATGGAATATGCTCTCCTGTGCTTGAAACTTTTTTTGACATAAGACATGATAAGAAACTGTGATTACCAATAAGCGGCATTTATAAGGAAATAATTGCTAAAAATTATAAACTCAAGGTTAAGACGAAGACGAAGGTTAAATTCGATTTCAAATCAAATATTAATATAAATGGTATAGCCCATTAGTATTGACAACCTTATCATAATGGATTACTGTTCTGATTTATTTTATTTTATGATTAACATCTTCACTGCTTAGCATAACTGGTCCTATTTAGTGGGTCATTGAAGACTTTCTAATCCTCAACAGTTAACAGTCTGTCTGCCTCATTACTGACCGCCATACAATACGTGAAATGAATTCTTGAGGCTAGTCTTGTATCCACAGTAAAGTAAAACATGTTTGGAGTTTATGTTGATTTTGACTAACCCATGTTTTGCAGATGATTTTCACATCAACCGATAACTATTCAATGACACTTCTTTGTGTGACACAAGCGTATACAACATGTTCATAGATATTGACAATTTTCAGAATATCACATTTCAATATGTGATAAATCTTTATGACACACTCAGTCTTTAAATTGAAAGCTTTATATTTCTCTCAAAATATGTAACCTTTACCATTGTCAACCAAATAATAGGTTCCGATTTTCAGTAAGCATGAGTTAAATAGTATATACGGATGTATGAACTGGGATGTCAGTTAAAAACTCTAAGATAACAATTGAAAAGTAAATATTGAATAAATGTTAGTTTGTTTAATGTAGTTTTGAAAAATGATTGAATTGCTTTCGGGATGTATTTTGCCCTTAGTGGAATATGCTAAATTATCTTACAGCACACAAACACATAGCTAACTCAACTAGTCGAAACTGTAAGCGTTTATCCATCCTGCAACACAAGAAGATCGACAAAACTTCAAAGCAATTGATGATATGTATGATGTCTGATATGTATTAACAAACGCATCCCTGAAATCTGTGAATACTCTTGTTATAAGGACCAAACTTTTGACAGATGCCTCATTAACCAAAACATCATTAACCAAACGAAGTAAATAAACAGAAATCATGATTTCTTATATTGAGTAAGAAACTATGTCGCAGAATTTCTTTAATTCAATGTTTGCAAAATATAACTCAAATCTAAAACACTTCTTTTTCAACTCTTCAAATGAATCCTTGCCGATCTAGGTAATCTAAATATTACTTTAAAAATTATGGTGGAAAAAAAAGAAGATGCCATCAAAACTATTCAATAAATCTACTTAAGTTTATCAAACGAAACTAGGTGTTATATCACTTTACATGGCTAATGTCGCTAAATGTCATAGTTAATGGCTCCAGTGAGTGAATGTGCGTCACTGAAGTGTATTCTTGATGGAACGTTTCGATCAATGCAGGCACCATCAATAACACTTTAGATTTAAAAAAGCATATGTTTATGATATTTTGAATAGTCAAGTAAGCAATCAGTGGGCTAAAAAATGAATGAATGTAATGGCTAGTTTAACCTCTTAACTTATACCCTTGGATTAACAAAACTTTTCTTTTCGAATCTGAAATAAGATTGAATTGACATTTAGCCATGGATAATGTGTAATGAAATATGTTTACATATACATTAAGTATTTGTGGTGGACCTTAACTTCTTGATTTTTCCAATTTTTTTAAAATTCATAAAATGACTGAAAAGAGTCAAAGAAAATCTTGCTGGTTTGTTAATTACCTGCATTAATAGTAATCATTTTTAGCATTATCAATTTTGAGCGCTTTATTATAGACATATCAGTTTTATAAATATGTAAGTGATTTGAAGATAATAAAAACATCAAAAGTAAGAGAATAACAGCTAAGCAATATACTTAAATGTCCTAATAATCCTAATATTCAACAAATAAGGTAAAGTACACATAGTTGAATTGACATTGTTCCTACATTTCCTTTTCTTATTGTACCAACAGAAAAATAATTTAAAGAAATATATGAAAATTTAACCCTTTGTAGTCCAAACAGAAGTCATCCTTAACCGTATTATTTTTACCGTTGATGTTAAATGTTAAATTGCTTTAAGGACATACCCTACCCAGAAATAAAAATATTTAGATTTTTCTGAAAATAAGCATGTTTGTTCAACTGAATGTGCTGATTTCAAAAATCAAATAAAAAAAGGGGGTCACCGTGCTCGTTTTTGAGTAAAATCGATTTAAAAAATGACATTTTTGTGAAAAAAGCCAAAAAATATCAAATTTTGTATTTGACCACAATTTTTGTTTAAGCATGAAATATCAAAAAATAGTAATGCTTAAAGTGAGAAATGAAACAGTTGTACATGTTAAAAACAAAAATGTTTGATAAAAAAATCATTTTAATAAAAAAAATCGGTTTTTTGTCACACGAAATCATATTTTTCACCCCAAAAAATGAATAGATTTTCTTAATAAATAACTTTTCAAAATTTAGAATTTTTTTAAATTCTCAATATATGAACTTGACAATTTAAGAAACTGAAATTTGAAGAAAAAAATGGGGGTGACCGTCGAAAAATCGCGAACTTTTTCCTGTTGAAAATGAATATAGGGAGTGAAAAATTGCCTACTGCAGCCGGAGCGAGTCTAGAATGCCGTCGGCTTTCCTTTACAAGCAACAGTTTGTTGACGGCTTGTGCAATATCGTTCAAAATTATATATTTTAATCTAAAAGACACACAAGTTAACCTCTTAATCTTTTTAATTTTCCACAAATTTATAAAAAAAGACTAAAAAGAACAACAAAGTATCCGGGGTATCATGCGACATTTGAAGTCAATGAGCAACGAATCAAGTGTGAACATTTGCATCATGGATTGCAATTTGCATTAAACATCACCCACTGCAATGAGCATGCATGCCTTTCCGTGTTCTTCACAAATCTATGAATTACCCGTTATATTCAAGTAATTTTCACTATCCAAATCTACCAAAGAAGCATTATTTCATGAGCACTGCAGACAAATCTGCATACGGACGATCGACGACACATGTAAACTTCCGCTTAGACTGTATTTCGTCCTTGACTACATTTTCGTTACTCTCATGTTTAGATCAACTTTGCAAAAATTACGTAGGATGTCAGTTTCATTCGCTAATAAAATGTTATTATCTTCTGAAAACTTTTGTTTGGAAACTTGGAATAAAAACATATCTTTGTCTTGATAAGATTGGATCCCGC
This sequence comes from Steromphala cineraria, assembly GCA_916613615.1. NCBI lineage: Eukaryota > Metazoa > Mollusca > Gastropoda > Trochida > Trochidae > Steromphala > Steromphala cineraria. The sequence goes on from OU744729.1 coordinate 14,639,942, forward strand.
AGCAAGTCTAGTTGACATCAAACGTAGGTGGTCAACCACATCGTGGTTCAATCAGGTCACACACAAAATTCTACCTTCGAATAGACTATCGTCCAAAGAGTTTTTATGAGGCAAATATTCATAAAAATGGACTATATATATATATGTGATAATTTAATCTACAGGTTGCATACTTTGACATGTTGTAAACTTCATATAATATATTATTTAATCAATGGATATATGTTTCTATATTTTTCTTAGCTTACCGGTAGGTCTCAAGTTCCCAACAAAATAAATCAAAGAAGTCTATTTCAATTATATATTTTATTTCAGCAAAAACTTTGAATATTTATGTAGCCTTGTATAATTTAACTCAGTGCCATATGCCATAATACATATCTATTCCTGAATATCAGCATGTTTCACATACCTTTAATTTTTTCACATGTATCCTTGTCATTAACTTTATTCACATTTTTCCTTAAAATTTCTAAAATAAGACTACTTATAGGTCTTAGCCAAGTAGCCATGATAGGGATTCAATTCAAATTAACTGCTGGCACTGTGGCACAATTAAAAAGATCATGGACCATGTTGCAGATGGAAAGTCTGTTAGATTATGTGTTTCAAGTTCCAGGAAAGTGCACAATGGGCAGGAACAATCACACCACTGCTGCTGCATCATAATCTGCAATAATAAAAACATAGGATAAAAACATATCAATCACACCTTTTTTTATTCTTTTTTAAAATATTTGTAACACAATATATTAGTTTGATACACTTATGACAGTATGTAATAAGAAGAGATACTGCAGTTACAAATATGATTTTGAAACATTTGCTTTTCCAAAATAAAGGTAAAAGGAAATAGAAACAGAAAACATGTTCTGAATCATAAAGCAATGCCACTTCCAATCAAAGAGAAACATCTTTTCATGTGATTTGTAAATTCAGAACTTATATTCCTTGGGAGAAACTGAAAATGTCTTAACCTATTTATAACTATATCTGTAATCCTGAAAACTTAGATATAAACATTTGATCAGATCTAATTACATTTTGTTTCTTTCACACTGTGGGTTAATTTGGTGCACTAGGTTGTTTTTTTAAATGGGTAATTGATAGACATATTGTAATGATGATAATGTTCATTGATATTAATTATACATACAATAAAATATCATGATAATTTTGGTAATATTGAAAATAAATCAACTTTTATCTCAGTTCTCCAGTGGGGGATAATGTGTTTAATAATTATCTCAGTTCTCCAGTGGGGGATAATGTGTTTAATAATTAACTGCATAAACTTATTCTATCATTTTCATGTCACCCTTCCAACATAATTTGATTGTATTTCAATCTCTGAAGTTAATATTGACTTTAAATCATGAAATTGAAACATACTGAAAAAATATGAAATCAGAAAAAAATCAAAATGATAAATAGAAGATAATCACAACACACCATGCACATCAATTTTATAATTTATTTCTATAAACTGTAATATGAGAAATTTTGCTATCCCAAATCTGAAAATAAGACAGTTGAATTGGCATTAATCTGACATTGGCATCAATCTTAACTTTGGAGAAAAAAAAGGAGACTGAGTGTTCTTTATTTTCAACCTGAAATTGAGCTCTCAAGTCTTCTTATAGACTTGCATAAGCTTTTATGCTCAATCCTTTATCTTATTTTCAAGTAGGGTCTAGCTGACAGACTAAATTGGCATCTCACCTGCTTAGACATGAAGTCTTTGTCTTTCCACAGAGGTAATTCCCTTCTGAATCCAAAAATTCACTTGTTGAGTTGTACAATAACTCTCAACATCTCCAAAATATATGTTCAGGAATCAGGATATAATTCACCTAAACATCATTTCCTCTGACTGCAAATCTGAAAAAAAAACCAAAAAAAAAAGTTTTACTGAAGAATATTTAATATTAACCATCAATTTCATCTCCATGTTTTCAGATTTGTTTTGTTTTGGGTTTTTTGAAAAATTAAAACAATTGAGTAAATTTATTTTGAGTGAGTCAGATTAAAATATTTTCTTTAGAAATTATTGTTGAAGATAGTATACACAACTTGCTGCAGGCTTCACTAGTAGTTTAACACTGAGACTATAGGTTTTTTTTAATGCTTTAAAATTCTTGAAAATCAAGTCTAGATCTTAGCTGAAATCTCAATATATACCCTAGCTGAGGCTGAGGCTCTAGCTTTCTCACATTTGTTTAAATTATCAAAATAAACGTAAATGAGTAATAAGTTTGAATTATTTTTATATTCATGGCTGAATGTTAGTCTATTTTCACCTCAAAAGTTATTTAGCAAGCATAGGCCTATAATTTGAAAGTTGCCTACCTGAAAAGTGCTATGCTGCCATTATCGCTGCCACATAAGAAGTGTTGACTGTTGATCGAGGTAACATGCAGTCACAGGGGCGGATTTCCCAGTCTAAGTAAACCTAGCCTCACTATTATCCGTTACACTGCTATACTGAGTCTAGAAAGGCTTGGTTGAGAGTCGCGTCAGCCCACGTGACCAAGTTGACCAATCAGAACTGATCTTACCAAGCCACAATAGTGTGCCTTCGCACGTATAACGTTGGAGGGTCATAGGTCGCAGAAAGGTCGGCTGACGCGACCCTCAACCAGACCTTTCTAGACTCAGTATAGCAGTGTAACGGATAATAGTGAGGCTAGGTTTACTTACACTGGCGGATTTCCCTATTTCAAGTTGTTATAATTACCGCACCGCAGTAAGAAAAACAACATGGTCAGCTGACTGTCGTCGTCGCGCTGCCTTTGCATTCACGATGGTTGGCAAAATATTTCGTTGCATATTTTTGATTTTTCAATGAAACGAAGAAAACTTTGCTTTGATTTTTCAATGAAACGAAGAAAACTTCGCTGAAGTCTTTCATCCTTTTCAGATTTTCTTCTTTTTTGCTTCGACTTTGGCAACTTTAAGCGACAGATTTCGCATTTTACCGGCTGCTTGACTGATTGACACCGATCAGCTGATGACAGCATGGCTTGTTTTTCAACGCTACCGTACATCGGTTTCTTGTCGTTAATGTGAAGTAATCTTTTTATTTCAGACTTAAATAAACAAAGTGGACCTTTCAAAATCTAAATTATCTTACAACTTACATAAATAATAGTTTTCAGTATGCTTTTTATACGAGTTTGTAAATTTCAGCATTGTTGCAAATTTCTCATCGTATCGATGTGCGATGCGCACGGTTCTGCGCAGTAACAACGTTTTGATGCGTAGGGTATGTCCTTAAATGCGTGCACCAACACGGACACCAACTATTTGACTCAAATTTCTAAAAAATAAAACATGGTTTTGACGAGATACTTGCATATGTGCTAATCATCCTTGAGTTGTTGATGGGTCACGTATGTCGATGATGATCAAAAACCAGACGCGTCGATCAGTCAAAGTTATTTTTGAAACGCAATTTAAGCAGTCACAATGACAGTTATGAGGTGAAAATGTCCGATATGTCCCATAAGTATACATGTCAATTTGACCTGTAAATTTGACTTCCACAATTACATATGACTGATTTCAATACATAAATGGTCACATAACTGCCATTTGGGATGAAAATGTAAGATGTTCTTAATTGATGTCATTAATGATACCATCCATGGTCGTTTCACAGCAAAGCAATTTGTTTTGAAATTAGCGGAGAATATTCTTAATTGCTTGTTACCAATTCAGATCAAGGGATATAAACCCTTGAAACATAAGCCAAGCAGTCATTCCTCTTCTTCTGATAAAGAGCAAACATAAGGTGGTATCAATACAATTGTCAAAATAGGTGCCTCAAGGATGGGTTAAGAAAGTTGACCAAAGAGAAAACAGAAACGTGTAAACGTCAAACGTATTATCTCATTAACAGTTATATCCAGATCTTTTGTACTGTGATACGTCGTTTCATACCTGATTATCTCGGTGTAGCTACCATATTTTCACCATAGAACTGAAAATGATCGCTTCCAAAACAATTACTGAGAATGCAACATGATTATAATACAATACCTGTGGATATATTGTGCACTATCAAATATGAAGTCACAATAAAAACACCCCCAAGCAAATTGTTGTTTACTATATAACTCCCTTAAACTTCGGAAATCAGAGACGAACATGGAACAAGGGTCATTAGTCTTTATAAAGTAAAAAACAAACAATTGAAATTTCAGATTTGTTTAGTCCATTATTGTTTTGATGCGCCATATTTGCTTTATGAGAATCATCAATTTATCTTTAATTTGTGCTGATCAGTGCGTGGTTTATATACAAATGAATACGGCGCATAATTGTTTTGCATAACAAACTAAACAAAAATAACTAAATATTACCAAGCATTGAGGCTTCATTTAGTTCTCCCAGTATTGTATCAATCATGTTGTTTCGTTTTAGCATTATTGTTGCTATCGTTAACAACAACCCTCAGACTGTCTAAAGTTAAGACTTGTGAATATGATGAACATGAAATCGATAAAGTGCAGACTTGAGGCAGGTGGTTAATAGGGAAGTCTGAAGCTAAAACGACAGCTACAGTCATCGAGCAATAATTTAGAGTTTGTACACATAGTTATAATGGAAAGTTGTCTTTTACTTTATTAGAAAAATTATTGGAATAAAAATCATCATGAAAGGGGGGTGGGCTTAAATGTGAGGATTTGGGGTTCATTTCTTATGTTTTTACGAAACTGTTAAACTAAACAATACAAAAATATGCATTTAAAGCATGATACATGGAATGAACAATCAACAATTCAGCTGAGAGAGAAAGAAAAATTCATCTTAGGAGTATTTTTCAGGTGAGAGATAGAGTGATGTATTACAGATGGATCTTTCAAGAAGTGACGGTTCACTTCACTCCACTTAAGGAATTTTTGTTAATTAAATGTTTCAAATTTAAACATTTATTCAGCTGTTCGATTTCTCTCCTTTAATAAACAATAAAAAGGTCCCAACAAATTTTAATCAATTCTTACAACATGGTTATAAGAGTGTGTACGTGTAGATAATTGTAAGTAGCGAGTACATGTAAGGAAACATTATCCGTACTAATGTAGCTGACGTCTTCATATTTATTCAAATGTCCTGAATCAAAACAAACAAAGTTCAGTTTTTTTATGGGCTTTCTTGATGTTGACTTGATGAAAATGAAGACAAGTTTATTGACATACAGCTTCTTTACTCTCGGAGGGCATCGTTTCAATATAGATACTGATGTTGTTTCAAACAAGTGATGCATGAGAAGTATGTAAGAGAGTATACACTTATTGTGTATTTGTTGTTTACATAACAATTGCGGTTGCGTAAGAAACTCATACAAATCTAGTGCATATATACTCTTACACAATTGGTGCTGGGGTTGCGGTTGCATTGGCTTTGATGGAAATGCTTTTAAAAAGTTCCAGATAGTGTGACAGAATACCCTTTGTTGTTGCCAAACAAGAATAAAAAACACTTATCTGAGCAAATAAAACGATTGAAGCGAAACCGTTGATGAGGAAAGACAATCGCTATAATTGGACAGTGATGGAGGTCTTGTCAACAGGAAAAGTAAGTTCATTGCCATACATGTAGCTGAATCATTTGCAGATTTCCTGTTTTGTGTTCCTGACAGCATCAAGGTGACCGGTAAGAGTTATCCAATTCAATTTGTTGAATTTGAGGTCATGTTGTTACAAATCAGTTCAACGCATTATGTGAACAGTTGTACATTCCCAATTTGCTGATATTGCATTGTGTATATCATCATTCACCTGATGAACTTTGTTCTTGTTATCTTGTTCGCTTCGACTTCATTGTTTTATTGAACATATCATAATTAAGACTTTTTCAGTTGTGGTTCAGTTTTATCCGTAAGCCTTGTAAACGTAAAGAATATAACAAAGAAAATAAGAAAATAATGAAAAGAATGAACATAAAAGAAACAATCCGAAACTACATTAAGGCTTATTTATTTCAATTAAAATTCAATGTGTTCTCTCTGTCATTACATTGATAAGCAAATCATCATATTTAAAGGGCAAACTTACTATGGTGTCTCCTGGTCTATGTGATTATCTTTGTACAGGAAACCTATTTAAGACTGAACCAGGGCAACGTTTTGTGGGAGTAAATATAGTGTTTATAGGTTCCATCTTGCCTGTAATCAGTGTTAAACTTGTACTGTTAATCCATACTTTTACAAGGAAGTGACCATCTAATAGTCTTATGGTATGACATGTGAAAACATTGCTGACTTGATTATTTGAATATACTTTGCATTGCTGAACCAGGGTAACGTCTTGTTGGAGTAAATATATAATTTATTGCTTCCATCTTGCCTGTAATCAGTGTTAAGATGGGACTTTGAAACCTTTATTTCACAAGGAAGCGACCGTCAAATAGCCTCAGAGTAAGACATGTGTATACATTGCTGATTTGATTATTTGAATATACTTTACATTGCTTATGACCTTTGCATGGATTCCTCTTGTGTTTTTGTCAATCTCATTAAACTAAGTTGAGAAAATCTAACACAAGTAGAAATGATCTGTGTGTTAAGTTCGCTTGAATTTGTCTCCATTCCAATTGCAATATATCCGAAATTGATTGACAATGAAAAATTCAGCTCATCAGATCATTATATGTAATATTCACCACTGACAGATTAGGGTGATAAGCAAGCAATTTTAATTAAAAAATGGTACTGTGGCAATACTGTCATCTTTAGATAAGTAATTCTTTACAAGATAATGCATCATGACAATGTGCATTTACTAATTGATAGAGAATGTACAATGTACTTACCAGCAGTACCTAAATTCTTCAGTATGGATTCTGTCTGGAAGCTTTGATTATACCAGTTAAAATGTCTACTCTCGAAACATCTGCAACTAGGATAAGTGCCTGGAGATTTAGTGGAGGTCTGCTCAGGCGTACCGAGGTATAAATAAATTTTCATGAACTGTTTTTGGTGTTCTGGGGTCCTTTACCATGAGTGCCAACTTGTTAGTATGCTCTATGTGTAATTCTAAGATGCCTAGCGGTTAGAACAATCGAAATAAAAGTACTTTATCAGACAATAAAGGTAAGTTACACGACATAACAATTGAATGACGCTATCCGCTCTTCCCCGCTGCCCCCTCGTAAGTCACGCGTGTCCATGGTAACCTATGATCTCGGTTCTATCAATCAACATGGCGCATCCCAATCAACCAAACTTTCCGAAGCCGGGGTTGGGACCCTTGGTATCATATCCCTCACTGGTCACATAAATGAGCAGTCGTTGAAAAGCTACATAGCAAGTCCATCTTACAGGAGAACAACGCTGCGACAAATGCTCTGCCTCAGACATGCTTGTCGAGTGACCACGTTGACATTCCACGTCAGGTCACGGCGCCCCGTAGCATTTGTGACGTTGACACACGTCAACCGTCTCTGCCAAGCAACGTGCCATGTAGCTCAACCAATACAGTGTGTACTCCTTTTCATGGTGTACACAGTCAGTTAATTTTAGCGGTGGTACCATCAACTTCAACTTCAACTTGTATGACAACAGCAAGTAAAAGAATCTACCACGCTTCCTGACAAACAATACCCATAATTCTTTGTGGAATGTCAATCACGTGATAAGCCTTATATGGGCAGTATGGCCCGCACGGCATGATCGCACAACTTGATTGTTCAAAAGTAACGTTTTATTAAACATGAGTTGTCTGATATTTTTATTTTGTTTGAACAATGAAAAAATAACAATAGAATAAAATTTTAAACTTTATAAATGAGAAAATAAAACTGCTACATTAACATAATCAACTGTTTCACCAATAAACAATATTTTTGAATTAGGGGGTGAGTTCTTAACATGGAATAGCCAGCAATTAGCCCTGTTCATGGATATATAATCTAAGTTATTTTAACAATATTTTGATTTGAAATTATAAGAATGTTTATACTTCCCTGCAAATAAGTTTGGTATCTTAGAAAAGAAATAAAGTTCGCTCTACCCCAATGTGTTTTGTAATAAAGTATAGTTTTGCCCTGAACTATTACAACGTTAAAGCACTCGGACTACCGTCCTCGTCCTTTAACTATAATAGTTCAGGGCAAAACTATACTTTATTACAAAACACATTGGGGTAGAGCGAGCTTTATTTCTTAAATAGTAGATAACAAACGTTATTGATAGAGACAATCAGCTGGTACCATCAGTAAGTTATTTCATAGCCATTACAAGGCACCAATTACTTTTTTCAACCTTATCAAATACCTAATAATATTACTGTTCTGGTTTTTTTTTGTCGTATTGTTATTTTATGATAAATATCTTCACTTGAAGTGATTGTAAATTGAGGAATGAAATGTCCTCATTTAACACAAAAGAATAATTAATTCCATTTATTGTCTCCTTGAAGACTTTCTAAACCTCATGAGGAAACAGTCTGTCTGCCTCATTACTAACCAGCATACAATACGTGAAAGGAATTCTAAAGGCCATTCTTGTCTCCATAGAGGGTTGAAACATGTTTGCACGTTTGTGTTGATCTTGACTGACCTATGTATGCATATGATTTCCACGTGAGGTACTACTCAATGGAAGGTCTTTGTGTGACACAAGCATAAACAACAAGCACTTAAATATTTACAAGTTTCAGAGTATCATGTTGAAAATAAGTGATTAATCTTTATAACCAACTCAGTCTTTAAACAAAACATATATAATAATAATAATAATAATATACAAAATTTGTATAGCGCCCTATATGGCTTAACAAAAAGCCACTCTAAGGCGCTTCACAGTGAATAAGCCTTCTTGTACAGGTGAGTCTTGACGCCCTTTTTGAATGCAGCATATGATTCAGAGTCTCTGATTGTGGTTGGTAGATTGTTCCAAACAGATGAAGCTATTTTGTCAAAGCGCCTGTCGCCATATTTGACAGTTCTGGTTTTTGGTACGGTGATGAGCGAAGCTGTTTCGGAACGGAGGGTTCGTGATGGTTGGTACGGGGTGATGAGCTCCTGGAGGTAACTTGGACCTGTGCCGTGCAGTGCCTTGTATGTATGTGTCAGGATTTTGTGCTGACATCTCATGTGTACTGGCAACCAATGTAAGTCCATCATAATTGGTGTGATATGGTTTCTTTTCCTTGATCTTGTTATCAGCCGGGCAGCGCAGTTCTGCACTCTCTGGAGGCGAGATTGGAGCGACTGGGGCAGTCCACACAGGAGGGCATTTCCGTATTCCAGGCGTGAAATGACGAGGGATTGTACCAATATTTTGCAGCATTTCTCTGTGATGTAAGGCCTGATGGCTCCAATGTTCCTTATTTGATAGAAACAGGATTTTTCTGATGGCATTCACGTGTTTCTCCATTGAGAGTGTGCTGTCGAAATGGACTCCAAGATTCTTAACAGAATCGGTAGCTTGGATAGTGCTGGTTCCACCATTCAACTCAATGTCTTTCGTGATCTGGCTCTTTGGCTTGAAAACAATCACCTCTGTCTTGTCTTTGTTTATCTTCAACATGTTTGAGCTTGTCCAACTTGCAACCTCACTCAAACATGTTTCCAGGTTCTTGGTGGCTGAAATCCAATCAGTAGATGGGTGAATCACTTTGTACATCTGTTTGTCATCTGCGTAGACATAGTATGGAAGGTTGTGTTGCCGACATATTTCACTCATGGGTTTGGAGTACAGACAGTACAGGACTGGTCCAAGGACTGAGCCTTGTGGCACACCGTATTCAAGGAGCTTGTCCATTGACAGGGATGTTCCTATTGCCATTTGTTGGGTTCTACAGCGCATGTAGGATTTGAACCAGGAGAGTGCCTTGTCTGAGATTCCATAGGTGCAGTGAAGCCGCTGAAACAGTATGTCATGATCGATGAGGTCGAATGCAGCAGATTGGTCTATCATCACCAATATGATGGAACACTTGTCGTCAAGAGCCTTGGTAATGTCATGATGAACACGAAGAAGCGCTGTCTCAGTGGAATGTCCTGTTCGATAGGCAGATTGAAAGTTATCCTGCAGGTTATTAGATGTAAGATGATGTTGAAGACGAGATGAAACAACCTTTTCCAAGACTTTAGACAGGAATGGTAGGTTAGATACGGGACGGTAGTTCTTCATTGTCTCCTTGTCTAATCCCGATTTCTTGAGGAGAGGTCTGACAGGAGCTTTCTTGAAACTGGGTGGGAGTTGAGATTCAGAAAGTGACTTGTTTAAAATTGCTGTGATGAGAGGAAGAACATGCTCCAGGCATTGCTTCAGTAGCCATGTTGGGACTGGATCAAGCTCACAGGATTTCAGTGGTGCTTTCAGAATCACTTTCTGTACTTCTTCCTGGGAAACAGGTGTGAAATGTGTCAGACATTCTCCAGAAAACTCCTTGTCAACTGCCATCGACGTATTGTCTGGGACATCCAAACCAGAAGATGAGATATTGTCTCTTATTGTGGCAACTTTGGTGGTGAAGAAATCGCTGAACTTGTTGGCTAGAGTTTCATCAGAGGAACATGATGGTAAAGGAGTCTTTCCTGACTGTCCCATAAGGTTCTTTGTGAGTCCGAAAAGTTGTTTATGATCAGTCGTGCTTTCAGCAATTCGCTCAGAGTAATGATCTCTCTCGGTCTTGATTAGTAGTTTACCATATTCCTTGCACTTGTCCTTGAAGAGTTGTTTGTGCACTCAAAGTTGAGTTCTCCTCCACTGTCGCTCTGCTGCGCGACGAGAATGCTTTGTCTCTCTGAGCTCATCTGTGTACCATGGGGCATTTGGTCTCAGTGTGATGATCTTTGTTTGCAGAGGGGCATGTTTGTTAATCAGAGAATCAAATCCGCTGTGGTAGGCTTGAACAAGCTCTTCCAAGGAACCGTCAGTGCGCTGAAGGTCGGTTGACTTCTCCATATCCTCACAGAAAGCTGGGATGGAGATTGCTCTGTATCTGCGGAAAATACGTTGGTTTTGGTTTGGAACAGTTCAGGGATGCGTGTATTGCCAGATGATCGCCAGATGGGTTTCCCCTAGTGTCAGTGAAGCAGGGATCCACTATCGTTGGTGGTTCATCCAGGAGTTGGCTGTCCTCTCTGGTTATCAAGACGTCTAGGGTATGACCATGGGTGTGAGTAGCTCCTTCAACATGCTGAACCAGTCCATGAGATTCCAGTATTCCAAGGAAACGGTTTGCGTCCGCATTTAGCGGGTCTTCGAGATGGAAGTTCAGATCTCCGCAGACAACTATCTCCTGTGGTAGAACAACCAAACAGTCCAGATAAGTAGACCATTCCTTGAAGAAAACATCTTTGTTGAAACCATTCTGCTTATATGTAGGACTCAGATCTGTGGCGGCTCTCTAATCCATGGCGGATTTCCTAATCTATGGCGAGTTTGATTGTTTGATTGTTTATTGACGTCATGTTAAGTGACGTCATAATCGCTAACTGTTCTTGTCGCCAAACGAAACCGCTGTTCATTGGGAAGACAAGATATTTTCCAACAGAAAGAAAACAATTCAGCCGCTATTGCCGTCCGAGATAGTATAATACCAATTGCATTATGTTACATATTTCCGCCATACTGTCTATTTAAGCCTTCGATTTTTTTAGCTCTCCTTTGTAGCCCTTGGATTCATTGCAACTGTCTTCTTTAGTAATAAATTCGCTGAAACTATCTACTTTAGCTCTTGGATTCATATTACGGGATTTCTTAATGGTTAGGGTTAGTGTTAGCGTTATAGGTTCACTGCACAATATGTTCGCCACTTTATCTACAATATACGTTACCGACCCTTGCACTAGACAAGCTAACCCTAAAACATTGTCGATACGGATCCAATGGTTAAAAGAAATAGTCAACAAATATCTAAATGCTAAAATAGTCAGTCTAACGCGAATCCAAGGGCTAATTTCCAAAATATATTAATTAAGTGGCGAACATATTGTTGTACCGATTGCATTACTTATTGACCAATTGCAGATTATGGCCTATAATACAGTTAATTACATGTAGGAAAACACATAAATTGAATGAAGGTAACACAATTCTACCCAGCTGAAAATGTCTCATCACTATCGATACAAAATCCGCCACAGCTTTTGAAAATCCGCCATGGATTTGGATATCCAACACGGATTTGAGGCCTGCCATGGATTCGAGTCCTACATATATAATCCTTATACATATTCACTTAAGCTTATCAAACACAAATGCTCATAGATTTCGATTTTAAGTTGCCATTTTTTCGATAGTATATGATGGATGAATGAAGAGGGAAATCAATCAAAAACTCTAAGATAAGAATTCAATGGTCAATATTATGTCAGTAAGTTTAAGTACGTTTTGGAGAATGATTGAGTTGCTTTTAGGAAGTAGCTTTGAAGGTACATAGCCCTTAGTGGAATATGCTTACATATCTTAAAGCACACAAAACCAAATAGTTTACTGTTTTTAAAGTGCAAGCGCACTGATGGCAAAAATATTAAACCTAAAGAACTTTTCCAAAATAGCTAAATTTAATATCATTCACCAAACGTCGTCAATGGAATGAAATAGGCGAGTTTTTGTCTTCTAGAAAATATATTGCAGAATTTATTTAATAAATGACAGCAAATCAGTGTTCAATCCGACTCAAATTCTAAAATGGTACTTTCTCAACTCTTCAGTTAAATCCTTGCTGATCATTGTTTTCCCAAAAACTCTAAAAGTATTAAAGTAAGGAGAAAAGATCAAATGTCATCAAACATAAATCTATAAGTTTAAATCTACAAGTTTTCAAAACATAAAATAGGTGTAATATCTCGTTACTTTCAATTACCTTTCAATCAATAACTATCTGTGTTTGACCTGAATTTCTTTATGTTTTATTTTTGTATTCATAACAGTACATAACAAGTTCGACTTAAGGGCGACCACTACATAATTTCTTGCTGATTTGTCATTATCGTTTATTGATAACAATATTTTGCAAAACACACTTATTGGGTGTTTTATTATTGTAACATAAAAATATGAGTTAAGGAGAAATATGATTCTACTATTCAAAATGTTTGTTATCATATCATTTACATATTATATTGTAATTATGTTAATCATGCCTCATGCTAGTTATGTAATTGTCTTCCATCAAACATACATGATGGCTGATTCAACATATTTCTAATGTTGTCAGTAATAAAAAATATTGTTTATGTTGTTAGTAATACTTTACAATTTACAGGAAATAAGCATGATTTTTAAAACTACGAGGACCTCCATCCTATTTTTGACTACTCTGCATACCATTGGAGACACGTTGATAGGTTGTCCCGATACCAACTATTTTACTTAGATTTCTAGCTGTAGACAAGGTACTTGCGTAAATGCTAAGATGTTAATTTGTTGTAACCAGGGCAGGTCGAGGTATATAAACTATTGAAACATTTGGCAAAATGTTCTTCCCCTACTTTTGATGATGAAGCAGGCACTATCAACATAATTGTTTATTTTTTACCTTTAAAAAGGCAAGAGCTAAGTTAACTTTTTTACCTCACAAGAAGAGATGTTTGTTCTGTTGTTGTTATCATCATCAATATTAATTCATCTTTAATTTGTGGTGATCATACTTGTTTTGCAACTAAAACGTATGTGATTAAATAAGTATAACCACATAACAAAGTTAAAGAACTGAAAATTACCAAATAACAAGGCTATAATCTCCTGTGCAGTATCAATTATACTGTTTCATATTGTCATTGCTATTGCTGCTGTTAACAAAACAAAAGTTGAGACTACTGAACATGATAAACATGAAATCGATAATTTGCAGATTTGAGGCAGGTGGTTTTTAGGGAAACAATGTGACTCAATTCATTTAAGTCTGAAGCAAAAAAACAGCATCTGTCATCAAGCGTTAAACATAAAACGAACCCTACTTTAACTTTTCTCTTAATTTAATGGTACCTCAAATGGAGTATTTTTTTGTATAATGTATGTAAACATTAGCAAGTATAAATTGGTCCTAATGTAATTTTCCTTTGATATATTTTAATCGTATTTTTCGAAGATATTCAAAACTAATTCAAACCCTTAAGGACTGAGAGGAACTTACAACATATATATATATATATATGAATACTTATATAGCGCACATTACCATCCACTAGTGGTTGCTCAAGGCGCTTACATTGTTTCCCCTGGTCAATGGCATTCTTTCACCATCCAATCATTTTGCCATTTCAACTCCCTGGCGAGTATTCAACCGACATCCATATGTGGCGCTCAGGTTAGGGACCATTCTATGCCTCACAGGGTACCCATTCACAGCTGGGTGAACTGAGACACATAGTCACGTGCACAGCAGTTTGTCCAACTCTGCTGAACGCTGATAACCGACAGCTCGGCGTATGCACGTGTTCATGTATCCACCATTCAGCCACTGACATGAATTCGTGGGATCTTTTAAGTGCGCAGTTTTTGTTGCACTACACACTAAAACTCCAGGGTGACACTTATAGAGTTCTAACAGAGGTGAACTCTAGGTTTTTACACCTTGGCCTGAATGGGATTCGAACCCTAGCCTGGACTTCAGCAACGTGAGACCGGCGCTCTTGCCGACTGAGCTATCCCGTACCCCACATTAGGATTTAGTGATCAATTATTCTGTTTTTGACAAAACTTTTGAAAAACACACACACACTAAAACAAAACACATTAACAAAAATGCAAATGGAATGAGTAATCAATAATGCAACCTAGAGAAAAAGGAAATTCACCATTGGATTATTTTCAGATGACAGATCCAGTAGATGTACTACAGCTTGATCACTCAAAAGTGATGGTTAACTTCACTTCAAAAGTTTTTAAAAAATATTTTAGCTGCAAATTCAAACATTTTTCCTGCTCTCTGATTTTTATCCTTTTTCAAACACAAAAAAATGTCGAAAGTTCAAAAAAAAATCTTTCTATCAGATCGATGATTAAAATAAAACAGAAGTCTCTTATGATCAGCTAATGTAACGAGTGCATGTTTGGTCTCGTTGTAAACAGTCAGTCCTGATGTAGCTGAACAGTTTGATGTTGATCAAATGTCCCAAATCCAAAGAAACAAAGTTAAATTTCTTTGATGTGCATTCTAGAAATTAACTTGATAAGAAATGATAAGATGGCAAATGTATTGACAAACAGGTTACTTCCCTTGATGTAGAAGGCATTACATAAACAGGCTAGATTGCCAGATTACTGTCATTACGCATGTTTTCAATGCTTTATTAGATCATGGCCAAGCTACCAAGCCATAGCTTAGACACCCGATACGATTGTAGTCAAGGCATTTGAAGCACAAGTATGACAAAATAGTCAGCCTTCCGAGCCCTGAGTAAACGTCATACATGACACCTAGGTGACGCAGTCAGGCAACAATACCTTACTGTGTGACTGTATTAGAGAAGTGTGCTATAGTACAAGCAAGCCTTTACCAGCTGCCCTTGATTTTGAAACCTGGCTTCATTTTTATGCCTCCGAATCGGAGATTCCGGGGGTATATTGTTTTTTTACCTGTCCGTCTGTCCGTCCGTCCGTCTGTTCACAAAAACTTTAACCTTGGTCATAACTTTTGTTTGGTCAGAGCTAGGTCTTTGAGACTTGACATATGGATCCCTTGTGATGAGACCTTTCAGATGACACCATGACATTTGACCTTGTGACCTTGACCTTGACACAGCGAGCAGGATGCATCCGGGGGCATTCGTGTTTCACAAACACATCTTGTTTCGAATTAAATTAATAAAAACTAGGTAGATGAATTTCTAGTTTTTACCGAACTATTGCGTACACGCGTTGAAGTCTCTTTTTTTAATAGCTTAAGCCGGTGCTTGTCAATTATATAACTGGCTTAAAATAAAGGGGAAAAAAAATCCCAAACCCCATTTACTCCTGCACATTCCGTTCAAATATATACACAATATTTTTTAAAATGGTAGGTCTAGATGTTTTCTATTTATGTTCGAGTTTATGTTTTCTAACCTTTGTTTATTATTTTTCTCAAGGAAACGTGCGAGTTTGTACAACAGTCAACAGTCTATGTAGAATAACATAACATGTTTAAAGATAAGTGAACTATCGCTTCGTTCATGAATGTTGCTCGCATGTTATCTTCTTTCATTTCAAGTACCTGTTTCGTTTGTTAAAATCGAAACATTCGATCTGAACATAGAATTAAACGTAATCTAAAGTACCAAGTTGCCTTTCTACATTTATAAGATCAATAGGTTACTCAGTTACTTTAGCAGTCTAGACGTTCAACCAATAAAGGAAACCCACGTAGTGCCCAGAGGGAAAGCATGTTATGTATTGGATAATGTAGATAATAAACGACAGCATCTTTGTTAAGGATTGATTTTATTATAGATAAACATCATATTCATACATAAGCTTACAAGTGTTACAATTAACTGTTGAGTCGTTAACGCTTTCTCTAATGTCACTAGAGTAACTTCCCTTAGGTGATAAGTAGATTAGAGTTATTTCCCCCTGATCTTCAACGAAAGAAGAATTTTACGAATGCTTCAACTAAACTTTCATACACCTATTTTTATTTCAATAGAAGATTTTAAGATTCAATTATTTATAATTCCATATACTGTATTTTTGTTCATTAAAATACGTATCTCTAAATGAAAACGTTTTCATTATCACATTTTTATCAAAAAAATGTTAAATATTGTTTTATTGAGTTCAACTTTCGCCTCCTCCACAGCAATCACTCTGTCCATTTCAGTTTTGCTGCAGTTGCAGGAAGGTGCTGAAATATCAATATGAAAAAATACAACCACTATTTAATTAAAATCTGTATTATAAATGTGTCATCAAATAATAATGGATATTCAATTTGCAGGATAGATATATCATATCAGTCATTTATAAAGACTAAGCTCAGCTAAAGGAATGCCTGTGAATAAGTTGAAGAACTATCAAGAAATTGATTGACATAGTTTATTTAGGAAATGAGTATAATATATTATGAACTTAAAATATTTTACCTGATTGAACTTTTCTTTTCTTGGGTTGTGCATGTCTGTGTGGAGCAGACAGGGGGACAGCAGGCTCAATAAGGGCGTTGATTAGCTCTGTTGTGGAAATGTGTATAGTTGCCTATTCGGCAGTGTGAAGTTGGTTACTTATTCAGTTTTTCCAGTTACTTATTCAGAAAAGTCGACCTAGGGTACCAAGGAATACATGCACCACCTTCTAAGTATACTCAAATTAAAGGTAATTCAATTGCCCATCCAATGAGGTATCTGACGTTATATTACATAGAGGCGGTCATACCGTAATCTCCCAAAAACCAACACTATGTAACCCTTTATTGTAGTTCTTTCAAACAAAAAATTCTGAAGGTACCAAGGAATACGTGCACCACCTTCTAAGTATACTCAAATTAAAGGTAATTCAATTGCCCATCCAATGAGGTATCATACGTTATATTACATAGAGGCGGTCATACCGTAATCTCCCAAAAACCAACACTAAGTAACCCTTTTATTCAAACAAAAAATTCTGAAGGTACCAAGGAATACGTGCACCACCTTCTAAGTATACTCAAATTAAAGGTAATTCAATTGCCCATCCAATGAGGTATCTTACGTTATATTACATAGAGGCGGTCATACCGTAATCTCCCAAAAACCAACACTATGTAACCCTTTATTGTAGTTCTTTCAAAC
Source organism: Steromphala cineraria (assembly GCA_916613615.1). Lineage (NCBI taxonomy): Eukaryota > Metazoa > Mollusca > Gastropoda > Trochida > Trochidae > Steromphala > Steromphala cineraria. The sequence goes on from OU744729.1 coordinate 14,657,651, forward strand.
AACAAATTCTGAAGGTACCAAGGAATACGTGCACCACCTTCTAAGTATACTCAAATTAAAGGTAATTCAATTGCCCATCCAATGAGGTATCATACGTTATATTACATAGAGGCGGTCATACCGTAATCTCCCAAAAACAAACACTAAGTAACCCTTTTATTCAAACAAAAAATTCTGAAGGTACCAAGGAATACGTGCACCACCTTCTAAGTATACTCAAATAAAAGATAATTCAATTGCCCATCCAATGAGGTATCATACGTTATATTACATAGAGGCAGTCATACCGTAATCTCCCAAAAACCAACACTAAGTAACCCTTTTATTCAAACAAAAAATTCTGAAGGTACCAAGGAATACGTGCACCATCTTCTAAGTATACTCAAATTAAAGGTAATTCAATTGCCCATCCAATGAGGTATCTTACGTTATATTACATAGAGGCGGTCATACCGTAATCTCCCAAAAACCAACACTATGTAACCTTTTATTGTAGTTCTTTCAAACAACAAATTCTGAAGGTACCAAGGAATACGTGCACCACCTTCTAAGTATACTCAAATTAAAGATAATTCAATTGCCCATCCAATGAGGTATCTTACGTTATATTACATAGAGGCGGTACTACCGTAATCTCCCAAAAACAAACACTATGTAACCCTTTTATTCAAACAAAAAATTCTGAAGGTACCAAGGAATACGTGCACCACCTTCTAAGTATACTCACATTAAAGGTAATTCAATTGCCCATCCAATGAGGTATCAAACGTTATATTATATAGAGGCGGTCATACCGTAATCTCCCAAAAACCAACACTATGTAACCCTTTATTGTAGTTCTTTCAAACAACAAATTCTGAAGGTACCAAGGAATACGTGCACCACCTTCTAAGTATACTCAAATTAAAGGTAATTCAATTGCCCATCCAATGAGGTATCATACGTTATATTACATAGAGGCAGTCATACCGTAATCTCCCAAAAACCAACACTAAGTAACCCTTTTATTCAAACAAAAAATTCTGAAGGTACCAAGGAATACGTGCACCACCTTCTAAGTATACTCAAATTAAAGGTAATTCAATTGCCCATCCAATGAGGTATCTTACGTTATATTACATAGAGGCGGTCATACCGTAATCTCCCAAGAACCAACACTATGTAACCTTTTTATTCAAACAAAAAATTCTGAAGGTACCAAGGAATACGTGCACCACCTTCTAAGTATACTCACATTAAAGGTAATTCAATTGCCCATCCAATGAGGTATCAAACGTTATATTATATAGAGGCGGTCATACCGTAATCTCCCAAAAACCAACACTATGTAACCCTTTATTGTAGTTCTTTCAAACAACAAATTCTGAAGGTACCAAGGAATACGTGCACCACCTTCTAAGTATACTCAAATTAAAGGTAATTCAATTGCCCATCCAATGAGGTATCTGACGTTATATTACATAGAGGCGGTCATACCGTAATCTCCCAAAAACCAACACTATGTAACCCTTTATTGTAGTTCTTTCAAACAACAAATTCTGAAGGTACCAAGGAATACGTGCACCACCTTCTAAGTATACTCAAATTAAAGGTAATTCAATTGCCCATCCAATGAGGTATCATACGTTATATTACATAGAGGCGGTCATACCGTAATCTCCCAAAAACCAACACTAAGTTACCATTTTATTCAAACAATAAATTCTGAAGGTTCCAAGGAATACGTGCACCACCTTCTAACTATACTCAAATTAAAGGTAATTCAATTGCCCATCTAATGAGGTATAATACGTTATATTACATAGAGGCGGTACTACCGTAATCTCCCAAAAACCAACACTAAGTAACCCTTTTATTCAAACAAAAAATTCTGAAGGTACCAAGGAATACGTGCACCACCTTCTAAGTATACTCAAATTAAAGGTAATTCAATTGCCCATCCAATGAGGTATCTAACGTTATATTACATAGAGGCGGTACTACCGTATTCTCCCAAAAACAAACACTATGTAACCCTTTTATTCAAACAAAAAATTCTGAAGGTACCAAGGAATACGTGCACCACCTTCCAAGTATACTCAAATTAAAGGTAATTCAATTGCCCATCCAATGAGGTATCTAACGTTATATTACATAGAGGCGGTCATACCGTAATCTCCCAAAAACCAACACTATGTAACCCTTTTATTCAAACAAAAAATTCTGAAGGTACCAAGGAATACGTGCACCACCTTTTAAGTATACTCAAATTAAAGGTAATTCAATTGCCCATCCAATAAGGTATTATATTACATAGAGGCGGTCATACCGTAATCTCCCAAAAACCAACACTAAGTAACCCTTTTATTCAAACAAAAAATTCTGAAGGTACCAAGGAATACGTGCACCACCTTTTAAGTATACTCAAATTAAAGGTAATTCAATTGCCCATCCAATGAGGTATTATATTACATAGAGGCGGTCATACCGTAATCTCCCAAAAACCAACACTATGTAACCCTTTATTGTAGTTCTTTCAAACAACAAATTCTGAAGGTACCAAGGAATACGTGCACCACCTTCTAAGTATACTCAAATTAAAGGTAATTCAATTGCCCATCCAATGAGGTATCATACGTTATATTACATAGAGGCAGTCATACCGTAATCTCCCAAAAACAAACACTAAGTAACCCTTTTATTCAAACAAAAAATTCTGAAGGTACCAAGGAATACGTGCACCACCTTCTAAGTATACTCAAATTAAAGGTAATTCAATTGCCCATCCAATGAGGTATCTTACGTTATATTACATAGAGGCGGTCATACCGTAATCTCCCAAAAACCAACACTATGTAACCTTTTATTGTAGTTCTTTCAAACAACAAATTCTGAAGGTACCAAGGAATACGTGCACCAACTTCTAAGTATACTCAAATTAAAGGTAATTCAATTGCCCATCCAATGAGGTATCATACGTTATATTACATAGAGGCGGTCATACCGTAATCTCCCAAAAACCAACACTAAGTTACCATTTTATTCAAACAATAAATTCTGAAGGTACCAAGGAATACGTGCACCACCTTCTAACTATACTCAAATTAAAGGTAATTCAATTGCCCATCTAATGAGGTATAATACGTTATATTACATAGAGGCGGTACTACCGTAATCTCCCAAAAAACAACACTAAGTAACCCTTTTATTCAAACAAAAAATTCTGAAGGTACCAAGGAATACGTGCACCACCTTCTAAGTATACTCAAATTAAAGGTAATTCAATTGCCCATCCAATGATGTATCTAACGTTATATTACATAGAGGCGGTACTACCGTATTCTCCCAAAAACAAACACTATGTAACCCTTTTATTCAAACAAAAAATTCTGAAGGTACCAAGGAATACGTGCACCACCTTCCAAGTATACTCAAATTAAAGGTAATTCAATTGCCCATCCAATGAGGTATCTAACGTTATATTACATAGAGGCGGTCATACCGTAATCTCCCAAAAACCAACACTATGTAACCCTTTTATTCAAACAAAAAATTCTGAAGGTACCAAGGAATACGTGCACCACCTTTTAAGTATACTCAAATTAAAGGTAATTCAATTGCCCATCCAATGAGGTATTATATTACATAGAGGCGGTCATACCGTAATCTCCCAAAAACCAACACTAAGTAACCCTTTTATTCAAACAAAAAATTCTGAAGGTACCAAGGAATACGTGCACCACCTTTTAAGTATACTCAAATTAAAGGTTATTCAATTGCCCATCCAATGAGGTATTATATTACATAGAGGCGGTCATACCGTAATCTCCCAAAAACCAACACTATGTAACCCTTTATTGTAGTTCTTTCAAACAACAAATTCTGAAGGTACCAAGGAATACGTGCACCACCTTCTAAGTATACTCAAATTAAAGGTAATTCAATTGCCCATCCAATGAGGTATCATACGTTATATTACATAGAGGCAGTCATACCGTAATCTCCCAAAAACAAACACTAAGTAACCCTTTTATTCAAACAAAAAATTCTGAAGGTACCAAGGAATACGTGCACCACCTTCTAAGTATACTCAAATTAAAGGTAATTCAATTGCCCATCCAATGAGGTATCTTACGTTATATTACATAGAGGCGGTCATACCGTAATCTCCCAAAAACAAACACTATGTAACCTTTTATTGTAGTTCTTTCAAACAACAAATTCTGAAGGTACCAAGGAATACGTGCACCACCTTCTAAGTATACTCAAATTAAAGATAATTCAATTGCCCATCCAATGAGGTATCTTACGTTATATTACATAGAGGCGGTACTACCGTAATCTCCCAAAAACAAACACTATGTAACCCTTTTATTCAAACAACAAATTCTGAAGGTACCAAGGAATACGTGCACCAACTTCTAAGTATACTCAAATTAAAGGTAATTCAATTGCCCATCCAATGAGGTATCATACGTTATATTACATAGAGGCGGTCATACCGTAATCTCCCAAAAACCAACACTAAGTTACCATTTTATTCAAACAATAAATTCTGAAGGTACCAAGGAATACGTGCACCACCTTCTAACTATACTCAAATTAAAGGTAATTCAATTGCCCATCTAATGAGGTATAATACGTTATATTACATAGAGGCGGTACTACCGTAATCTCCCAAAAACCAACACTAAGTAACCCTTTTATTCAAACAAAAAATTCTGAAGGTACCAAGGAATACGTGCACCACCTTCTAAGTATACTCAAATTAAAGGTAATTCAATTGCCCATCCAATGATGTATCTAACGTTATATTACATAGAGGCGGTACTACCGTATTCTCCCAAAAACAAACACTATGTAACCCTTTTATTCAAACAAAAAATTCTGAAGGTACCAAGGAATACGTGCACCACCTTCCAAGTATACTCAAATTAAAGGTAATTCAATTGCCCATCCAATGAGGTATCTAACGTTATATTACATAGAGGCGGTCATACCGTAATCTCCCAAAAACCAACACTATGTAACCCTTTTATTCAAACAAAAAATTCTGAAGGTACCAAGGAATACGTGCACCACCTTTTAAGTATACTCAAATTAAAGGTAATTCAATTGCCCATCCAATGAGGTATTATATTACATAGAGGCGGTCATACCGTAATCTCCCAAAAACCAACACTAAGTAACCCTTTTATTCAAACAAAAAATTCTGAAGGTACCAAGGAATACGTGCACCACCTTTTAAGTATACTCAAATTAAAGGTTATTCAATTGCCCATCCAATGAGGTATTATATTACATAGAGGCGGTCATACCGTAATCTCCCAAAAACCAACACTATGTAACCCTTTATTGTAGTTCTTTCAAACAACAAATTCTGAAGGTACCAAGGAATACGTGCACCACCTTCTAAGTATACTCAAATTAAAGGTAATTCAATTGCCCATCCAATGAGGTATCATACGTTATATTACATAGAGGCAGTCATACCGTAATCTCCCAAAAACAAACACTAAGTAACCCTTTTATTCAAACAAAAAATTCTGAAGGTACCAAGGAATACGTGCACCACCTTCTAAGTATACTCAAATTAAAGGTAATTCAATTGCCCATCCAATGAGGTATCTTACGTTATATTACATAGAGGCGGTCATACCGTAATCTCCCAAAAACCAACACTATGTAACCTTTTATTGTAGTTCTTTCAAACAACAAATTCTGAAGGTACCAAGGAATACGTGCACCACCTTCTAAGTATACTCAAATTAAAGATAATTCAATTGCCCATCCAATGAGGTATCTTACGTTATATTACATAGAGGCGGTACTACCGTAATCTCCCAAAAACAAACACTATGTAACCCTTTTATTCAAACAACAAATTCTGAAGGTACCAAGGAATACGTGCACCACCTTCTAAGTATACTCAAATTAAAGGTAATTCAATTGCCCATCCAATGAGGTATCATACGTTATATTACATAGAGGCAGTCATACCGTAATCTCCCAAAAACAAACACTAAGTAACCCTTTTATTCAAACAAAAAATTCTGAAGGTACCAAGGAATACGTGCACCACCTTCTAAGTATACTCAAATTAAAGGTAATTCAATTGCCCATCCAATGAGGTATCTTACGTTATATTACATAGAGGCGGTCATACCGTAATCTCCCAAAAACCAACACTATGTAACCTTTTATTGTAGTTCTTTCAAACAACAAATTCTGAAGGTACCAAGGAATACGTGCACCACCTTCTAAGTATACTCAAATTAAAGATAATTCAATTGCCCATCCAATGAGGTATCTTACGTTATATTACATAGAGGCGGTACTACCGTAATCTCCCAAAAACAAACACTATGTAACCCTTTTATTCAAACAACAAATTCTAAAGGTACCAAGGAATACGTGCACCACCTTCTAACTATACTCAAATTAAAGGTAATTCAATTGCCCATCTAATGAGGTATAATACGTTATATTACATAGAGGCGGTCATACCGTAATCTCCCAAAAACCAACACTAAGTAACCCTTTTATTCAAACAAAAAATTCTGAAGGTACCAAGGAATACGTGCACCACCTTCTAAGTATACTCAAATTAAAGGTAATTCAATTGCCCATCCAATGAGGTATCTAACGTTATATTACATAGAGGCGGTACTACCGTATTCTCCCAAAAACAAACACTATGTAACCCTTTTATTCAAACAAAAAATTCTGAAGGTACCAAGGAATACGTGCACCACCTTCCAAGTATACTCAAATTAAAGGTAATTCAATTGCCCATCCAATGAGGTATCTAACGTTATATTACATAGAGGCGGTCATACCGTAATCTCCCAAAAACCAACACTAAGTAACCCTTTTATTCAAACAAAAAATTCTGAAGGTACCAAGGAATACGTGCACCACCTTTTAAGTATACTCAAATTAAAGGTAATTCAATTGCCCATCCAATGAGGTATTATATTACATAGAGGCGGTCATACCGTAATCTCCCAAAAACCAACACTATGTAACCCAATAAGGAATTAGCTCACCTTTTCGAAGTATATTCAAATTAAAGGTAAATATCATATAACATTCAGTATGCACACCACATTTCAGATTCATGTTTAGTTAATAAGGAACATTTGTAGAGCTTGTTTTGTGAATTTTAAAGATATACAATGTATGCTTTAACCAACATCATTCTTGGTGGGTTTTTTTTATCTGCTTTGGTCAGTTTGTAGTTGGTATACCAACTCAAATCAAAGGGCTTTGTAAAACTTTAATTGCATCATGTATGAACATGAGTTGGATTCGAACCCGGGACCTCTACATTATATATTCAAAGTGATTCGGTTATGCCATACCAGTATTGCGTGTTTATTTGTATATAACTATATATTTACAGCAAAATTAAATACTCTATGACTATTTAAGGAATCAAGTCAATACTTTTGAAAGCTAACTCAGATTTGTAATATAAATATATATTTTGTCCTTCAGTCAAGACATATTAGACCCGCAAAGAATGTCAGAGCAATGAGTATGCATAGGGAATAATGTTTATATGTAACTTGTGAGTGTAAACCAAATAAATACCCAGATCACCTAGAAAAATATGGATACGAACACTATTCGGGCTACGCCTTTGTGTATATTTGCCATAGCCTCTCGTCATCGGCCTGTTTTGTACTAAATAACCTCCTCTGTGCCATAAACTCTACTCTTTTCTCGTTTCAATACCGTACTTTTAATTTTAATTCCCGACTTAACCCTCTAAGTAACCCTTGTTTCTCTTACCTCACCTAATGCTATACCGAGTAAATGATAACACGCTACAGAGAGGTAATAGAAAATAGACTCGTATAGGCGTCACCCGAGCTAAGTTATTGCCATAACCCGAGACAATCAGGTTATGTATTGGGCTACACTCACGAGGAACACTCCGGCAAAGGTGGACATGAGATAACGATGCAAACTTTAACCCTTGCCTTGCCATACCCCTCTTGGTATTATTTGATTTGATAACCCTCATTTTACCGTATACCTTACTCTGACCCTCTTGTTGTCCTATCCCTCTACGTTACCGTTGTTTCCATAATTCTCACATTACTGTCTACCTAACTGTAGGGGGTACCCCCTGGGGTTGCCTCCAGGAGGCAAATTTTGTCATGTATACAGTACACACAGGGGGTAAAATTTTGCCTCCTGGGGGGCAAAATTTGCCCCAGCTAAATAGGTAGGGCAAATCTGGTTACCCCCAGGGGTAGTTATACCCCTGGGGGTAAACGTGTCATGTAAACGGTTTTTGGGGGTTTTGAGGGAAGCAAACCAGAGAATGATTAGCAATCCATATAAGATAATCACATTTTTTTCAATGGGTATCTATCTTTTATCATTTTATGTATTGTAATATTTCTCATCAACATAATAACTATGCAATGATAGCACAAACTTTCCTCAATTTGATATTATTTAAACTGAAATGACTACGAAGTGAAGGTGGCGCAGAGCTTACACAAGGTTGATATGTCAAATGATGACATGACAAAAGACCTTTTTTTAAAACTAGAAACCAAGCAGGAAGAACAACAAAGTAGATTTCAATCTTGCTATGAAATTTGATTGAGGGTCTAGGACAAAAACCACCTGGACAAAAACCACCTGACAAAGTCAAATAATGACAAAAGCAACCTAGGACAAAACCAACACGGACGAAACACACCTGGACAAAAACCACCTGGGGAAAAAACAGGGCAAAAGTCATCCACTTATTATTGTATTATATGCTTTTAAACTGAATATGATAATACTTAATTATGATATCATAGGATATTATTTGGTCATATTATTCATTTACCAACAATTTTCATATATTTGCCATTTTTGGGTACGCTTTGTAAACTATCTGTACAAGGCTGTATTCCAGTGACAATTTGTTTTCCAGCCATGATGTTATACTAGCTCAAAGATGTCCTAAGATAACTATTTGACATTGTATTTATGCCCATGTTCTTGTACTCTTCAGATTGGAGGAATAAAAGATTATATATGTGTACATTGATAAGGCAGTGCGCTGTTTTGTTCGTGCTTGTTTCTTGGCTTGCAATATCATTGAGTAGGATGATTAATTATTTAATCTAGTTCACTCAAACTGACTATACAAATCAAGTATGTTTTGCAGGTTTTGATATAAACAATGCACATTTCCGTTTTACATCAAACTTCAACAATCCTTTCAATGTTACGTGGTCTTCCCTGAAATTCTTGCCATACATATGATCAATTATCTATAGTTAGATTACCGGTATGATTAAATATTGTGTTTTAGCCTTGATGAAATATCGTTATGTTTATATCTTACTAAAATATTATGCTTAGCCTTAAATTGCTATATTGTATGTTACCAAACGCCATTGTTTCAATATTGCCCCTGTCATTTTTTAGATATGGGTGGGTTTTGTCCTAGTTGAATTTGGTTTTGTTCGGATGGCTTTTGTCATGGATCCTTGGCATTCGATTAAGAAAATTCTTGTGTACGCCAAATAACAGCTACATAATATTGAACTTATGAAAAAAGGAAAACATGAACTGGAATTAAAATCAATTATCGGTAGTCTTTAGAAACGAGAGAAAAATGTAAATGAGGGGACACAGAATAGCAGACTTGCTAAAAGGAAAACAAGGAAATGTTAAATAAAAGCTTTTTTGAATTATGTCTCATGACAACTTTAATGTTGATTGAATGAAGATTGCTAACTATGCAGTACTGAGGGGCTTGTCGAAACACTGACCATTGCCTGGATTTTGACGACGACATGCTTTTAGCCAACGTCCGGAAAGTAAATACATACTATTTCTTATATCCACAAATCGATATTTCTGCATGCTGGTAAAATAAAACCAGCAATTTAACCTTGCATCATTTTTCTCTTCTGTATCATCGAGAAATGTATTAACCTGTTCATGGTCAGATAGATGACAATGATGATGAATACCCCCTTTGCTTAAAACCCATGTATTTTACCCCCGTGGGCAAACAGGTGCCATGTAAACGCAGCTGCCTCGCTTCACCATTTACCTTACTGTAACCCTCATTCTGCCTTATCTGTCTATATTTTACTCATTTTCGTAGCCCTAACACTACCATATACTTAACTGTTACCCGCACTTTGACCTTACCCTCTTTAACCCTCTTCTCCATATCCCTGGCTTTACAGTATACCTCACTAACCCTACTGTAACCCTTGCTTTTCCCAATCCTCCTATGTAACCCTCGTTTCTATAACCCTTCCATTGCGAATACATAACTGCGAGTATTTATTTCTGTAACCATCCCTCTAACCCTCTGCGCAAGCCCCGCTTCACCATTTACCTTACTGTAACCCTCATTCTGCCTTATCGGTCTAAGTTTTACTCATTTTCGTAGCCCATACACTACCGTTTACTTAACTGTTACCCTCACATTGACCTTACCCTATATAACCCTCTTGTCCATATCCCTGGCTTTACAGTATACCTCACTAACCCTACTGTTACCCTCGCTTTGCCCTCACTCCCACATAACCCTCCTTTTTGTAATAAATGAACTAGCCAGTGTCTTAAAATCAATTTTTCATTTTGCTATATGCATATCACAAGAAGTATTCTTATCAAAACAAGCAGTTTACAATCTGCCACTGTTACGTTAATTATACAAAATTATTGGTGATGTAGTTATAAAGTTGTAATGCGAGGGTTATGGACACGAGGGTTACGTAAAGGGTTAGGGCAAAGTGACGGATTCAGCTAGGTATACGGTAAAGCAAGGGAAATGGAACCAGGTTTAAGTAGAGGATAAGGGCAAAGCGATGTTTACCCAGAAGATAATAACCAGGTACCGAGAGATTAAGCACAACAACTGCGATCTAAGTGTATTGTAATAACCCGAGGCAATTTGTTGTTCTTCATTTGGCTTAAAAACTAGTGGATCACTCTTGACTACACAGAGATGCCCGGTTCGAATCCCACTTTCAATGTTAAAAAATCTTAACTTCCCTGTTTGATTAAAAAATTAAATTCTTAGTCAAATTGTTTGGTTGTGTTAATCATTTCAAAATCAACCTACGCGGATGCTCCTTTAAATAAAACAAAGGCAATAATTTCATGAGGGTGTGACAAGTGAACACCTGAGGAAGGTAGTTAGGAGTTAAAACATATTGAAAATAGATATATCCACCCAAGGGGTGTAATAAACTCTCTCAAAAAAGAAAGGCAACCCCTCTCTCATTTTCTGACAACAACAAAAATGGTGAATGTGAATTGGATTTTTGTTGTCATGTATACTTTATATGTTCTTGTTTGATTAGTAATAGCTCCATAACACGGTCTTATTAACGCACGCTGACATTTTATCCGAGAATGAGCGAAACAGTCATGTGTATAATGCTAAAAATTAACTGCATTTACAAATCACGAAAATTACAATTTAAGCCAAGGTATATAAAAGGAAACGTAGTTTGGCAATATATTCAATTCGTTTACTCAGAAAATCAAGGTCGAAAATGCCCCAAATGAATATTGCAGATCGAAATATTGTGATTGGTCGGAATCAGGCCAGGGAAAGTTTTGGAACAGTTGACCGCCATCTGAAAGTCCATGAAACTACGACCTCCCGACTTTGGAATCGCTACAGACAGTTCCATGCAACCGAAGACCGTCCACGGAGTGGTAGACAAAGGATCACCACAACGGATCAGGATCGTTTCATCCTGGTCATCCACCTACGTAATCGGCAAGCCACACCAACCGTCACTGCAACACAAGTGCCTGGTTTGAGGAGATTTTCGGCCCAAACCATCAGGAACCGTTAACGTGAGGCTAATACATGTATTCATTACTATGAACATTTTTCGGACCTGTTCTGAGACACCAACATCGACGTCATCGTCTCAGATGGTGCACAAACCGGATACGTTTCGAGTCCCGTTTCCTACTTCACAGACGTGACGGCAACAAACGTGTATCCAGACGAGGAAATGAACGTTTCACACCGAAATTGCGTTCGACAGGTCGACAGATTTGGAGGAGGGAGCGTCATGGTGTGGGGAACCATGTCTTACAACGGACAATCACACCTGGTCATCATTTCCGCAATTTGACGGCCAAATGCTACATCAATGATGTTTGACAGCCACACCATCTTTCGATAATCGACCAAAAGAGGGAGCTGTTTCAACGGGACAGTGCCCGCCCTCGCACAGCTCGTGCAACAGTGGATTTTTCTACGGAATTCAATTATCGACTCCTTGCCATGGCCCTCCTGGTCTCCCGACATCAACCCCATCGAAAATCTTTGGGACTATCTTAAACGTCGTATCCGTGTACGTACACTACAACTGTCGACATTAGATGCACTGACCACAGCACTACAGGATGAGTGCTGAGCAATACCACAGGAAAGGATTTCTCGTCTGATCCGTTCTGCTCCGAGGAGGTGCAATATATTATTTACAGCTCGTGGCCCTAAAAATAGATACTGAAGTAAGCGCCCCCTAATCTCCGTCCAATGCATAATAAATATAATGAAATTGAGACTTTATACTACAAATAGATTTGTTTCACCATGTAAAATTTCAATGTGTTATCTTTGATAATCTATGTGTTATAAAAAGTTAAAGACTGCTATCAACACTACATAAAATCAGGGGTTGCGTTTCTTAGGCAAACAATAAAAGTTACCGTTATGGAAACGAGTGTTACGTAGAGGTTTAGAGCAAAGCGAGGGTCGCAGTTATGTATTCGCAATGGAAGGGTTATAGAAGCGAGGGTTAAGTAGAATGATTGGGAAAAGCAAGGGTTACAGTTAGGTAAACAGAATAGCAATGGTTATAAAAAAGTGGGTTACGTGGGTGTGAGGGCAAAGCGAGGGTCACAGTAGCGTTAGTGAGGTATACTGTAAAGCCAGGGATATAGACAAGAGGGTTATATTATAAGTTATAACATTGCATAGCGGGTTGCATAGGTATTTATTATTCCCGTGAAAGGTTAATAAATACCTAAGATTCCCACTATGCAATGTTATAACGAATTCATCTTACCGAATGTTCAAACACAACGCATATTTAAAAAGGTTAAAAACTGCTGAGGCACATGACAAAGATCAGGTACACAAACTGGAAGTGTTGTTTTGAAAACTAAATCAGCAATCGTGTCAGTGCTTTGCTTAGTCAGAGGAATGTTTTTTTATGAACACAGTTCTTGAAGCATAATTTCGATGTTAAACAACTTCCCTTGCAAGACATACAAGGAAACATTGAATGGATACTGATATTTCAAATAAATGTGAACCTATTCTCATATGCAATCATCAAGAAAGCCTCGACACAATATTGAAATTTTTTTCCACGAGAAACATTTTAAACACCAAATCTTAGATTAATAAGGTAATTATGGCAATATACATGTATGGTTTTTTTTGCCTTTATATAGCTTTCAATTACTTTGACTTTAGTTTGTATAAAGGTACATGTTATTTGAGCAAAGGTTACATCAATGTATTCCATGAAACATACTTTTCAAGGAGCTCAATCTGCACGCTTTTTTCATGGCGGGGTATAAATTAGTTCAATTTGCACGCTTTTTTCGTGATTGGTTCATGGCGGGGTATAAATAATGTATCCTCCTTCTCAAGAGGGTGACATCGGTAGTTATCCAGGGTCACGTGAACCAATCAGAGATCGAGATTCTTACATGAGGTAGGATAAAGGGTTAGGTCAAAGGGAGGGTAACAGTTAAGTATATGGTAGTATTAGGGCTACGCAAATGAGTAAAACATAGACAGATAAGGCAGAATGAATGTTACAGTAAGGTAAATGGTGAAGCGAGGCTAACGTAGAGGGTTAGAGCGATGGTTACAGAAATAAATACTCGCAGTTATGTATTCGCAATGAAAGGGTTATAGAAACGAGGGTTACGCAGGAGGATTGGGAAAAGCAAGGGTTACAGAATAACAATGGCTATAAAAAGGAGGGTTACGTGGGAGTAAAGGCAAAGCGAGGGTAACAGTTGGATTAGTGAGGTATACTGTAAAGCCAGGGATATGGAGAAGAGGGTTAAAGAGGGTAAGGTCAAAGTGCGGGTAACAGTTAAGTACACGGTTGTGTTAGGCCTACGAAAATGAGTAAAACACAGACAGATAAGTCAGAATGAGGGTTACAGTAAGGTAAATTGTGAAGCAAGGCTTACGTAGAGGGTAAGAGCGATGGTTACAGAAATAAATACTCTGAGTGAGAGTTATGAAAATAAACTATTACGTAAGTGTTATTGCAAAGCAAGGTTATGAAAAAAAGTAAAGCGTAAAACGATAGGGAAGAGTGAGGGTCATAACAAAGTTAATGGTTTAACGCGGGTTACAGGAACGAGGGTAACGTAGAAGATTAGACAGGGATTTTTATCAACAGTCAAGTGTAGGCCACAAAAAAGGGTTATGCACGGAAATAGGTTACCACACGAGTTAAAGTTAGGTAGACGGTAATGTGAGAATTATAGATAGGATTATAGGATAACAAGAGGGTCAGAGTAAGGTATACGGTAAAATGAGGGTTATCAAATCAAATAATACCAAGAGGGTATGGCAAGGCAAGGGTTAAAGTTTTTTTTATACTAAGTGAGGGTATGTTAAACTAGTTTAAAAAAAAGGTAAGGGAAAGTGAAGTTTACAATTGGTTACACCCCTTGGGTGGTTCTAACTCTTCTTTTTTCAATAAATTTAAAGTCATACATTGTGAAGTTATACCTTTGTTTAAACTTTTAAAAGTTTTATATGCAGTGACCACGTTTTGCATCGTTATCTCATGTCCACCTTTGCCGGAGTGTTCCTTATGAGTGTAGGCTAACACAGTCTCGGGTTATGGCAATGGTTACGCCTATACGAGTCTATTCTCTATTACCTCTCTGTAGCGTGTTATCATTAAGTCGGTATAGCATTAGGTGAGGTAAGAGAAACAAGGGTTACTTAGAGGGTTAGATTGGGAATTAAAATTAAAAGTACGGTATTGAAACGAGAAAAGAGTAGAGTTTGTGGCACAGAGAAGGTTATTTAGTACAAAACAGGCCGATGACGAGAGGTTATGGCAAATATACACAAAGGCGTAGCCCGAATAGAGTTCGTATCCATAATTTCTAGGAGATCTTGGTATTTATTTGGTTAACACTCCCACCGATAATCCTGTTTTCTAACTAAGTTACATATGAAAATTATTTCTTATGCATACTCATTGATCTGACACTCTTTGCGGGTCTAATATGTATTGACTGAAGGACAAAATATATATTTATATTACAAATCTGAGTTAGCTTTCAAAAGTATTAACTTGATTCCTTAAATAGTCATAGAGTATTTAATTTTGCTGAAGATATATGGTTACATACAAATAAACATGCAACACTGGCATGGCATAACCGAATCACTTTGAATAAATACAATGTAGCTCCCGGGTTCGAATCCAACTCATGTTCATACATGATACAATTAAAGTTTCACAAAGCCCTTAGTTTTGAGTTGGTATACCATCTACAAACTGACCAAAGCATATAAAAAAAACTCACCAAGAATGACGTCGGTTAAAGCATACATTGTATATCTTTAAATTTCCCTATACAAGCTCTACAAATGTTCCTTAACAACTTAACATGAATCTGAAATGTGGTGTGCATACTGAATGTTATATGATATTAACCTTTAATTTGAATATACTTAGAAAAGGTGAGCATATTCCTTATTGGGTTACTTAGTGTTGTTTTTTGGGACATTACGGTATGACCGCCCCTATTTAATAAATAGGTGTAGATACCTCATTGGATGGGCAATTGAATTACCTTTAATTTGAGTATACTTAGAAGGTGGTGCACGTATTCCTTGGTACCTTCAGAATTTGTTGTTTGAATAAAATGGTAACTTAGTGTTGGTTTTTGGGAGATTACGGTATGACCGCCTCTATGTAATATAACGTATGATACCTCATTGGATGGGCAATTGAATTACCTTTAATTTGAGTATACTTAGAAGGTGGTGCACGTATTCCTGTACCTTCAGAATTTGTTGTTTGAAAGAACTACAATAAAGGGTTACATAGTGTTGGTTTTTGGGAGATTACGGTATGACCGCCTCTATGTAATATAACGTAAGATACCTCATTGGATGGGCAATTGAATTACCTTTAATTTGAGTATACTTAGAAGGTGGTGCACGTATTCCTTGGTACCTTCAGAATTTTTTGTTTGAATAAAAGGGTTACATAGTGTTGGTTTTTGGGAGATTACGGTATGACCGCCTCTATGTAATATAACGTAAGATACCTCATTGGATGGGCAATTGAATTACCTTTAATTTGAGTATACTTAGAAGGTGGTGCACGTATTCCTTGGTACCTTCAGAATTTTTTGTTTGAATAAAAGGGTTACATAGTGTTGGTTTTTGGGAGATTACGGTATGACCGCCTCTATGTAATATAACGTAAGATACCTCATTGGATGGGCAATTGAATTACCTTTAATTTGAGTATACTTAGAAGGTGGTGCACGTATTCCTTGGTACCTTCAGAATTTTTTGTTTGAATAAAAGGGTTACATAGTGTTGGTTTTTGGGAGATTACGGTATGACCGCCTCTATGTAATATAACGTAAGATACCTCATTGGATGGGCAATTGAATTACCTTTAATTTGAGTATACTTAGAAGGTGGTGCACGTATTCCTTGGTACCTTCAGAATTTTTTGTTTGAATAAAAGGGTAACATAGTGTTGGTTTTTGGGAGATTACGGTATGACCGCCTCTATGTAATATAACGTAAAATACCTCATTGGATGGGCAATTGAATTACCTTTAATTTGAGTATACTTAGAAGGTGGTGCACGTATTTCTTTGCACCTTCAGAATTTTTTGTTTGAATAAAAGGGTTACATAGTGTTGGTTTTTGGGAGATTACGGTATGACCGCCTCTATGTAATATAACGTAAGATACCTCATTGGATGGGCAATTGAATTACCTTTAATTTGAGTATACTTAGAAGGTGGTGCACGTATTCCTTGGTACCTTCAGAATTTTTTGTTTGAATAAAAGGGTTACATAGTGTTGGTTTTTGGGAGATTACGGTATGACCGCCTCTATGTAATATAACGTAAGATACCTCATTGGATGGGCAATTGAATTACCTTTAATTTGAGTATACTTAGAAGGTGGTGCACGTATTCCTTGGTACCTTCAGAATTTTTTGTTTGAATAAAAGGGTAACATAGTGTTGGTTTTTGGGAGATTACGGTATGACCGCCTCTATGTAATATAACGTAAAATACCTCATTGGATGGGCAATTGAATTACCTTTAATTTGAGTATACTTAGAAGGTGGTGCACGTATTCCTTGGTACCTTCAGAATTTGTTGTTTGAAAGAACTACAATAAAGGGTTACATAGTGTTGGTTTTTGGGACATTACGGTATGACCGCCTCTATGTAATATAACGTAAGATACCTCATTGGATGGGCAATTGAATTACCTTTAATTTGAGTATACTTAGAAGGTGGTGCACGTATTCCTTGGTACCTTCAGAATTTGTTGTTTGAAAGAACTACAATAAAGGGTTACATAGTGTTTGGTTTTTGGGAGATTACGGTATGACCGCCTCTATGTAATATAACGTAAGATACCTCATTGGATGGGCAATTGAATTACCTTTAATTTGAGTATACTTAGAAGGTGGTGCACGTATTCCTTGGTACCTTCAGAATTTTTTGTTTGAATAAAAGGGTTACATAGTGTTGGTTTTTGGGAGATTACGGTATGACCGCCTCTATGTAATATAACGTAAGATACCTCATTAGATGGGCAATTGAATTACCTTTAATTTGAGTATACTTAGAAGGTGGTGCACGTATTCCTTGGTACCTTCAGAATTTTTTGTTTGAAAGAACTACAATAAAGGGTTACATAGTGTTGGTTTTTGGGAGATTACGGTATGACCGCCTCTATGTAATATAACGTAAGATACCTCATTGGATGGGCAATTGAATTACCTTTAATTTGAGTATACTTAGAAGGTGGTGTACGTATTCCTTGGTACCTTCAGAATTTGTTGTTTGAATAAAATGGTAACTTAGTGTTGGTTTTTGGGAGATTACGGTATGACCGCCTCTATGTAATATAACGTATGATACCTCATTGGATGGGCAATTGAATTACCTTTAATTTGAGTATACTTAGAAGGTGGTGCACGTATTCCTTGGTACCTTCAGAATTTGTTGTTTGAATAAAAGGGTAACATAGTGTTGGTTTTTGGGAGATTACGGTATGACCGCCTCTATGTAATATAACGTAAAATACCTCATTGGATGGGCAATTGAATTACCTTTAATTTGAGTATACTTAGAAGGTGGTGCACGTATTCCTTGGTACCTTCAGAATTTGTTGTTTGAAAGAACTACAATAAAGGGTTACATAGTGTTGGTTTTTGGGACATTACGGTATGACCGCCTCTATGTAATATAACGTAAGATACCTCATGGGATGGGCAATTGAATTACCTTTAATTTGAGTATACTTAGAAGGTGGTGCACGTATTCCTTGGTACCTTCAGAATTTTTTGTTTGAATAAAAGGGTTACATAGTGTTTGGTTTTTGGGAGATTACGGTATGACCGCCTCTATGTAATATAACGTAAGATACCTCATTGGATGGGCAATTGAATTACCTTTAATTTGAGTATACTTAGAAGGTGGTGCACGTATTCCTTGGTACCTTCAGAATTTTTTGTTTGAATAAAAGGGTTACATAGTGTTGGTTTTTGGGAGATTACGGTATGACCGCCTCTATGTAATATAACGTAAGATACCTCATTGGATGGGCAATTGAATTACCTTTAATTTGAGTATACTTAGAAGGTGGTGCACGTATTCCTTGGTACCTTCAGAATTTTTTGTTTGAATAAAAGGGTTACATAGTGTTGGTTTTTGGGAGATTACGGTATGACCGCCTCTATGTAATATAACGTAAGATACCTCATTGGATGGGCAATTGAATTACCTTTAATTTGAGTATACTTAGAAGGTGGTGCACGTATTCCTTGGTACCTTCAGAATTTTTTGTTTGAAAGAACTACAATAAAGGGTTACATAGTGTTGGTTTTTGGGAGATTACGGTATGACCGCCTCTATGTAATATAACGTAAGATACCTCATTGGATGGGCAATTGAATTACCTTTAATTTGAGTATACTTAGAAGGTGGTGCACGTATTCCTTGGTACCTTCAGAATTTGTTGTTTGAATAAAATGGTAACTTAGTGTTGGTTTTTGGGAGATTACGGTATGACCGCCTCTATGTAATATAACGTATGATACCTCATTGGATGGGCAATTGAATTACCTTTAATTTGAGTATACTTAGAAGGTGGTGCACGTATTCCTTGGTACCTTCAGAATTTGTTGTTTGAAAGAACTACAATAAAGGGTTACATAGTGTTGGTTTTTGGGACATTACGGTATGACCGCCTCTATGTAATATAACGTAAGATACCTCATTGGATGGGCAATTGAATTACCTTTAATTTGAGTATACTTAGAAGGTGGTGCACGTATTCCTTGGTACCTTCAGAATTTGTTGTTTGAAAGAACTACAATAAAGGGTTACATAGTGTTTGGTTTTTGGGAGATTACGGTATGACCGCCTCTATGTAATATAACGTAAGATACCTCATTGGATGGGCAATTGAATTACCTTTAATTTGAGTATACTTAGAAGGTGGTGCACGTATTCCTTGGTACCTTCAGAATTTTTTGTTTGAATAAAAGGGTTACATAGTGTTGGTTTTTGGGAGATTACGGTATGACCGCCTCTATGTAATATAACGTAAGATACCTCATTGGATGGGCAATTGAATTACCTTTAATTTGAGTATACTTAGAAGGTGGTGCACGTATTCCTTGGTACCTTCAGAATTTTTTGTTTGAATAAAAGGGTTACATAGTGTTGGTTTTTGGGAGATTACGGTATGACCGCCTCTATGTAATATAACGTAAGATACCTCATTGGATGGGCAATTGAATTACCTTTAATTTGAGTATACTTAGAAGGTGGTGCACGTATTCCTTGGTACCTTCAGAATTTGTTGTTTGAAAGAACTACAATAAAGGGTTACATAGTGTTGGTTTTTGGGAGATTACGGTATGACCGCCTCTATGTAATATAACGTAAGATACCTCATTGGATGGGCAATTGAATTACCTTTAATTTGAGTATACTTAGAAGGTGGTGCACGTATTCCTTGGTACCTTCAGAATTTGTTGTTTGAATAAAATGGTAACTTAGTGTTGGTTTTTGGGAGATTACGGTATGACCGCCTCTATGTAATATAACGTATGATACCTCATTGGATGGGCAATTGAATTACCTTTAATTTGAGTATACTTAGAAGGTGGTGCACGTATTCCTTGGTACCTCCAGAATTTGTTGTTTGAAAGAACTACAATAAAGGGTTACATAGTGTTTTTTTTTGGGAGATTACGGTATGACCGCCTCTATGTAATATAACGTAAGATACCTCATTGGATGGGCAATTGAATTACCTTTAATGTGAGTATACTTAGAAGGTGGTGCACGTATTCCTTGGTACCTTCAGAATTTTTTGTTTGAATAAAAGGGTTACATAGTGTTGTTTTTTGGGAGATTACGGTATGACCGCCTCTATGTAATATAACGTAAGATACCTCATTGGATGGGCAATTGAATTACCTTTAATGTGAGTATATTAGAAGGTGGTGCACGTATTCCTTGGTACCTTCAGAATTTTTTGTTTGAATAAAAGGGTTACATAGTGTTGGTTTTTGGGAGATTACGGTATGACCGCCTCTATGTAATATAACGTAAGATACCTCATTGGATGGGCAATTGAATTACCTTTAATTTGAGTATACTTAGAAGGTGGTGCACGTATTCCTTGGTACCTTCAGAATTTGTTGTTTGAAAGAACTACAATAAAGGGTTACATAGTGTTGGTTTTTGGGAGATTACGGTATGACCGCCTCTATGTAATATAACGTAAGATACCTCATTGGATGGGCAATTGAATTACCTTTAATTTGAGTATACTTAGAAGGTGGTGCACGTATTCCTTGGTACCTTCAGAATTTGTTGTTTGAATAAAATGGTAACTTAGTGTTGGTTTTTGGGAGATTACGGTATGACCGCCTCTATGTAATATAACGTATGATACCTCATTGGATGGGCAATTGAATTACCTTTAATTTGAGTATACTTAGAAGGTGGTGCACGTATTCCTTGGTACCTCCAGAATTTGTTGTTTGAAAGAACTACAATAAAGGGTTACATAGTGTTGTTTTTTGGGAGATTACGGTATGACCGCCTCTATGTAATATAACGTAAGATACCTCATTGGATGGGCAATTGAATTACCTTTAATTTGAGTATACTTAGAAGGTGGTGCACGTATTCCTTGGTACCTTCAGAATTTGTTGTTTGAATAAAATGGTAACTTAGTGTTGGATTTTGGGAGATTACGGTATGACCGCCTCTATGTAATATAACGTATGATACCTCATTGGATGGGCAATTGAATTATCTTTAATTTGAGTATACTTAGAAGGTAGTGCACATATTCCTTGGTACCCTAGGTCGACTTTTCTGAATAAGTAACTGGAAAAACTGAATATCGAATAAGGAATAAGGAATAAGTAACCAACTTCACACTGCCTAGTTATTCATTAATTATTTATAAATAAAGATTTCCCAATATAAATGGTTGAAACTGTAATTTGATGTTACTGTATTGTTATAATTAGTATTGTAACTATCACAAACAATTCAAGCAAGGGGTCTTTGCCACTTCAGAAAAACAATTTGAATGGATTGACAAAACATTATTTATTCATTTATCTATTTATTTTGAATTTACCTTCATGGTCAGCTGCTTCAATAGGAAGCTCTGCTGCTTCAAGAGTCTCAGCCTCAGGGAGATATTCAGGTTCCCCCACATGGACTTGTACAGCTGGAATAAATTTGAAAATATCAATTGTACATTTCAAATAAATGCAATATATTGTACATTTCTACATATATCTTTATAAAATATTAATTATGTAATAGAGTAACAGAGTTTATTATATAATTAGCAATGAAATATAGGGTTATACAGTGAAAATATAATCCATATCTTAAGAAAAGCAGTAGAAAGTCATATTTTCACTGCAGTGAAAATATAATCCATATTTTCACTGCGGTGAGAAAAGTAGGACCGAACCTATTACCTCCCTTTGAAACACGATTATCTCCCTTTGAGGAAATCGAACGCTTGCCTCGCGTCACGGCGTTGGTTAGGATCGAAGAAAAACGACTCTTTAGGATGTTTTCGGTATGTAACTGTTTTCAGTTTACAGTGCCAATGTATCCTTCGATATCCAAAAGCCACCCGAAGTTCATATCTTGTTGCTGTAGTTAATAATTGTTCATTTTATTGCAAAATAAATTTACGAAGCGAGTGATCTGTCACACCGACATAGCGCTTCACTCATTGTATCCGTTCGCGTCAAAACTGACTTTCCAAAATAGATAAGGAGCCTTTGTTTCACCTAGTAATAACCAAACACATGTTGTGGATCTGATATCATTTAACATTCCCTTATCATATATTTTTCATAAAATTATTTCCGATTAAATATCGAGTTATTTCTATCGAACTTTTTTTTTACCGAGAAAGGATAAATTGAGTTGCTAGACTGTCATTCATCATAGAGCAAAACTTTGCCTTCCGATGTCTGACAACTCTGTTTTATGATCTAAAAATTATATAATAAATACACTAATTCATTGTTTTTGCCGAATATCATTTCTATCTCATCTCGTGAAGTGAGAAAGTGTCATTTTCACTCGTGGCTGCGCCACTCGTGAAAATATCACTTTCTCACTCCACTCGATGAGATAGAAATGATATTCGGCAAAAACAATGAAATAGTCTCTATATATCTTTTGTTTGAAGTGTGACATCACTTGTTTCTTTGAGTGATGGGGTAGGGGTAGAGCCAGTATTTTCAGTTTCATTGTAAATGACTTGGGGATTTTTGACATATTTATACTTACATGCTTGAATGATCCAAACCTCCATCAATGCCCTCCAACTGGCAATCTGGTATAATGCTGGTTATCTGTGTAAATAATTTTTTGGAAATGTTACCACTGCTTTGTAATATTTTTCCTTTTTAATTAATTTATATATTTCAAGAATAAACAATTAAATACCATCAGTAAGAAATCCATAAACTTGCATTTGTAATCTTGCTTGTGGCCAAAAAAAATATAACACAGTCTACTCTAAATGATTTACTACTCAAAAGCTTATATGAACATATTAGCTTAAGTGAAAATTACCTGTTTCAAAAACACTGTGCAAAATTGGTGATGATGTCTTCAATTTGTCCCACATATCCTCCACTGAATACAGTCTGTTTTCTGTTGTGCCATTCTTAGGAATGATTCATTCCGCTGACACAGTTGGCATATCTCCTGTCTTAGTTTATGGCATATGACATGTAACATTGCTTTCACATGTTGTTTACCTTTCAGACAGTTGATAAGTGTTTGGGGTCCTTTCTTGTGAAAGACAGCTTTACAGACATTCTGACAGACTTCATCAGTTACTACAGTGCTTTTCACCTTGCCAGAATGGGAAACCATCAACTGCAAATTATTGAAATATATTTAATAAATAAACTATAGCATAAAATCAAAAATGAAATTACATTTGAATGTAATTTTATCTAATCACTTAATGTTTTGCATATATACTTACACAATTGTTTAATTTCAAACAAATTTAAATTTGTTTAATTTTTTTAAACAAATGCTTATTTAACATTGAATTAGAATTTAAATATCACATACTAAATGATAATGTGGCTATGAAAAAATAAGTTTAAATATATACTTTAGAGAAAATATTACGATGTTGATTGTCAATGCTAACCTTGACTTCAAATTCGTCTCTTTTCGTTATTTCCAGGCGTGTCTGCGTACCCTTCTCGGCAGTTGTTTTTAACAGTGGATACGCAAGATCTTTCGGATCGGCTGTACTATCAGTTGCACTTGGCTAAAAAAGGCAGTCTAATACGTAGGCCTAAACCTTTCGCATATGGTTCTAATTCTTTCTCGCCTCTCGATTTCTTCTTTAGAGCTTTCGGCGTTAGGGTCAGCCTTTTCAATAATCGTTTACCCCCTTTCACGGGTGTCCGATGTTTACAAGCATTGTGTAGTGCCGATATCAATTCTGAACGTGATGACTCGAGTATTTCAACTTTCGTTTTCAAATCATAGTCGATCTTTTCCAAACGATTGAATTTAGTCACACAGAGATTGCACAAGCATCCAGAAGGGGGCTTAAAGAGTTCCCTCATATATTTCTGGTATATCTCACACTTGTCAATGCTTCTGTATGTCTTTTTACCGATGTTACTTTCGCAGAGGGAGCAAACTTTAGTTTTCTCGGCCGTGGCCATCTTTGTTGCTATACAAGAAGAGTTACGCCCCTTACACAACTTCCGTTCACGGCATCAAGTGATCTCATTGGTTGTTAGAAAGCAAGCGTTTCGCCGAGTCATTGCGAAGGGAGGTAATTCGGTTAGGGACAAATACCCTCACTATTGTCCAGGGCTTGTGTAGATTTATCGGATCGGAAAAAAAACCGCTGGATTACCGAGGATGTATATATATATGTATATATTAAAAAGAAGAAGATAAAGTTGAATTAAGTTTGGCAAACGTTTTCAGCAGGTACATCCTGTACCTGCTTCATCAGGCCGTTTAATGCAGTAACTGACACACAGTACATAGTATTATGACGTCACACAGGAACCTATGACGTCACAATAAGCTTGACAACAAGTGATCATAATGTTAACAATATCACGTATATATATGTTACAATTAATATGTCAAATCAGTGACAGTTATTCCATCAAATGCCTAAATGTATCAGGCAATTTATCAAATGTCTAGTCAGTCAGTCATTTGATGAATTGCCTTATCAAAATATTCCTAGGCATTTAGCTAATAATTGAAATTGTACTCAGAGTTTTTGACAATTTGACTGTTAATCGCTGACTGAAGTGTGGTAAGATAGTAAGCGTGTGTCTCAATAGATTTGGTCTAATTTGCTATACCGGTATGGCCATTGTATACTGATCAACACAAAGGATAACATGAATGGATAAAGAAGTGTGTGTAAGTTTCAGTTGTATGACCTACCCTCTGTTCCACATCTGTCAGGGAGGGTGGGCAGGGTCCCCCTCCTGTCTTCTTCATTTGCCTCCTCCTGCCCATTTCCTTCTTTTCACTTGGGACCTGCAAAATGTTATTGAAATTCAACAACTGTTTCATTATGCTTGCCCAAATTTTAATATACAAATATAGCATGGAATAGGAAATAGATAAAATTCCAAGTTTATAAGTTTATGTGAGAGATAATTTTTAACAAATTACTTTACCTGAGATCTGTCCATTTGTTTTGTATCTCGTCAGGGTCCCGCCGGGTCGCAGAGTTTGCACTCAGTCTAAGGGAAAAAAACATGAATTTAGTAATTCTCAATGTGACAAAATGCACTTTACATAGGACATTTAATGTTATTCGTTTGATTAATTGGTAAGTGTTCAAGCTCATTGATGGTTAATTGAAACGTGTATCTTCTTGTGCATTTAATGATTGTAATCGATTATGCAATACAATAATAGTAACATTTGCTTACTTGTTGGCGATGTCTTACCACATCTTTTTCTTACCAGCTGCGGTCACCGTAGCACTCAGCTTACCGAAAAGATATTCGTGGCTACGGCATACCTCACTAATATAGTCGTCAGAAGGATTGCAAGTGGGATAGCTCTAGCACAGCGCGTGCGACAAAAGAACACATTCACATGGGATAAACTCTTTGCATGACATAATTTGCTGTAAGGAGCTAAGCTGTAGCTGGGACTACTTCCTACATGACCTTGTTTACAAACACCGCAGCATGCCGATGCGGAACGCTGTGTGTTTCATTTGTAAAACACATAAAAGATACGTCTTCGACATAAAGAATAGGAGGTGTATTGACTCTGGCACATATAGAATAGTTTCGTCTTTGATCGAAGCCAAATCGCAAGTACTTGCATCACAATTCAAGAAAATAAACACTCTCCGTATCTGTACTTGTTGTATGCATCTGGCAGAAAAAGTTAAAACCTTCCAAACCAGTATAATTTCCAGGTGTGAAGAAATAAATCAAGATCAAAGAAGAACGGATACGCTTCCATCAGAAGGTAGGTACATGTATTTGGCCTATAGTAAATATTTAATAATGAAATACGTAATTTTGTGTTCAAATTATGACGTCTAGTGTTCTGACACTGACATTTAAAAAAATAAAAATCTTAATTTTTGAGTAGATGGGCTAATCCGAGGTTAAATGTTTTTGCATTGTATCCATAATTTTTTACATTTTTATTCTTATTTGGATATCCTTATAATCTATGTATTTTGAAGAAAATAATTTATGAATCCATTTTAGATTATGGACAAGCGAAGAATTGTGACTTTTCTGAGGATTCAGTAGCAGTGAATAGAAATGAAATATATGATGAAATACAAGGAATTTTTTTTATGAATGATGAAATAGTGATGTAATATGATTATTATTGATATATATATATTTATATCTATAATAATTAAATTATATATTTAAAAATCATTGTAGTTATAAAACCAAGGTACTTGCACACAAAATATCAGCTCTCTAGAGTCATTGGTTCTGGAGAAGAAGACAAACATAGGTTTTAAGGGCGTAGCCCCTGTGGCCCTTAATTGGGGTCACAGGGTCACAAAAGTTACAAATTAGAATTCCAATATGCCAAGATGCCTGTACATAAAATTTCAGCTCTCTTGGGCTTCTGCTTCTTGAGAAGAAGATTAAAATAAGTTTGAAGGGCGTGGCCCCTGTGGCCCTAAATTGAGGTCACAGGGTCACCAAAGTTACAAATCAGAATCCCCACATGCCAAGGTACCTGTACATACAAGTTCAGCTCTTTAGTGTATATGGTTTATGAGGAGAAGTCGAAAGTGTCAAAAGTTTACGGACGACAGATAACAGACGACGGACGCCGGACGACGGGCCATGCCATAAGCCCATCTGGCCTTTCAGGCCTGGTGAGCTAAAAAAAAAGGGGAATTTGTACAGGCAGCCAGAAAGGAGGAGGTGATATTCAAATTAAGGTAGGGATTATTCTGACGATGTATTAATGTTAGGTCCCTTCTGCCAAAAACCCTCATGGATGCTTTAAAGTAAAGACACATTGTAGTATTGATAAATAATAAAACTTGAAGTTAAGAATAAACATCACTTTATATCAAATTTTAGATACACATACATACTTCTCTATTTGAGTATTTGTTACAATATTAACAATTAAACCAGGCAAAATTAGATAATATGATAAAATAATGACTCTTGTGGGATTTGTTTTTTTAAATCAAGATGAAAAGAAGCAAATTTAAACAATTGCAGGCCAATATAACAAATGACACTTTTGAAAATTACTGCTGAAACTTTGGCTGAACATCAAAGAGAAATGTGCAGTGTTTTCTTTTCATGATGGTTCTTGTCGCCTCACTTCCAAAGATGGTCAGATCTTGGTTAGATTTATTAAAGCTTACCCCCCCCCCCCCCTGTCGTGAGTGAGTGAGTTGGTTGATTACGTGTTTTGAACAATATTTCAGTTATTAAACACGTGGATGTTGCCACCCAAAAGAGAGTAGACAGATCAGAGAGAAAGGGATCGAAAGGATGAGAGAAAAGACGGAAAGAAAGGTGTCAAAATACCCAACTCCTCCAGCTGTTTGCACTAAAAACAGATTTGAACAGGATTAGGGATATCAAATCAATATGTTTCCAGTTTGAGTTATGGTGTTGTGTATATAGCAACTATTATTTTTTCTGTTATAATATCAGCTATATATATATATATAATACATATGAGGTGAAAAAGGATATGCTACTCAATGATTAATTGATAAAAAATTTTTTTTTCTTAATAATGAATTAAAATTAAAAAAAGAATATTATAATAAAATGATGTACAACTACTTAAAGCAATGGTAGCTAAAAGTAAATGGATAAAGATTAACTAACAGTGTTGTTCAACTTCTTTACTAGTTGATATTCCCTTCGCTTCTTGTTGATCATTTTGGGTTCCTGACTGGCTCGTAACTTAAAAAAGCCTCTTTCCACATCAGTCAGGGCCTTCCATTTTTCAGCCCATGCTTTAGATTGCATTACAACAGGTTGACCCTGGCCTGTAATCAAAGATTTAAACCTTTGACTTGGAAACATTTTATTCTGAATATACAGTGGCAGTGCTAGGATGATGTTTGTTCAGGACAAAATGTACAAACTTTAAAAAAAAGAGTGATGCCAGGTCCGTCCCTGGTGAAAATCAAGCTTTGAGTGTTAGGAAGTTCTTTGGATAATGAAAACTAGACACCACTTTATCAGCATTATAAACTCAAACTCGTGTTTGAAATATGATTTAAGATACAATCAAAAGAATGCATATATGGCAATGATAAGGGTCAATCAAATGAATCAGTAGATATTCAATACAATGTGGAATACTCACAAGTGTTTCTCTACAAAAGAGATTAAAACCAGAAGCCTTTCTTTTTTCTGCTTTATAAACAGTTTTTCTTTGTTTCCTCTGCTGGTTATTAATCCATTGCTGAAACACAATTTCTTAAAAACTAGACAACATTAATAAGATGCTGACAAATAAATTTTTAACTTACTGAGTGAAATTATAATATTTTTGTTTAGCAACTGATAAAATATTTACTTACTAGTTAAAGGAGAGGAAAGTGCAATTGAGTAATGAAATTTGATATATGATACACATTATATGACTCTAAAAGGATCCCCAGGTCAGCTGTGAGCTTAAAAGCAAATACCTTTATTTTGTTCGTGGAAATTCCATGCTTCTCAGCAACAGAATTAACTTCTGGGTCCTGGCCATGCCTCAAGGTGCCAGCATTCCACCTGTCTTGAAGTATTACCTTCTCTTGAAAGGTCAGAGGATTCTGTATGGAAAGCTGATTTTGTACTAATACATAAAAATCATAACTGAAAATTCATTCAGTTACACAGTTGTTCTAAAGAAAATGCAGTTGATGCATAGATAGAAAGGTAAATTACATTTAGCAGGATGATTTTTTTTGTCTATTTAAAAGTAGATAGCAACAACCTTAAGCTATGACAACAGTTGGAATGATTGAAGTGTCACATATAAAATAAACGGCTTAATAGTTAAACTTGTAATGAATCATGTCGACACCCTATTTATACAACCTCTTATTCCATGTCTTGAGATGATTTAACTGGGGAAAAAAGCAATATTTAATTTGCATCGAGATAAAGTATTTCTCTTTTATCTTGTCTATTAAAGTTTTTTTAACAATTATTACTTTACAAAACCTTTAAGATATATTTGACAAATAACAGACAGTGTTAAAAAAACACATATTACGTAGGTAATTAAGATATGTATTCAATCAGAATTTATCTTGTGAAAACATGACATGTTTATGAATGTCAGAATAGCATATTAACTTGTAATACAAACAACAACAATATTAAGATGTTATAAAAAGCCAACAAAAGTGCAAACAACACTACATGTATTTCTGTGTCCCCAGGGATGTTTTTGACCCAAAGCTGACACCTGTGGAAAAGCTGTGATCAGTTTTATGAAACGATGACCAGAAACTCATCCCACAGGCACCCTCAAGGATCACTCAAAGTCAGGAAACTTCACATAGGTCTTCCAGGATTGCCAGTTCATATTTTCTTAAAACTGTAAAACAAATAAGGAAGATGAAATCAATGAAAAATGAATCAAAATTATATGATCCTGCTTCTTTGTAGCATAATTTAAGAAAAATGGTAACAAATATTCTTAACATGTTTGGTATCGATAATATGATTTAATATAAGGGCTATAGAAGCTTTGCATTTCTATTATGTTTCTGTAAATTAATCAAAAGAATGTTAGAAGACTTTTTTATTTATTTTGAATTTTCATTCAATTTTTAAAATAAGTACAAAAATGTGAGATTTAAGCCATTTTTTATGGACGCAGTAATTTTGTATGAAATTGCTAATTAACATGTAAGTCTATGAGAAATTACTTTTTGGGAACTTAATTCTGTCCTCTATATCAGGAAGCTGTGCTACAGACTAGCTCACCACTTCTTAGAGCAATGATGATATGAGATTGTTTTATAAAAATATATATACAATAAATTTAATTATTTGCATTTTCTAATTTGGGAAGACATAGATAATCTCACCCAAGTGTCTTCTGATATCAAATATATCACACAAGTTGATAAAAATAACAAATATTTTACATTTATCAACGTGTATTGATATATTTGACATCAGAAGAGACGAGGGTGAGATTCTATTTATCATCAAAACTCATCACATTTTCATGAAAAATGTACATCTCTGAACAGTGCATAGCCCTAACACCTAAAACCAGTGATGTCATAGCATTTTGAATTCGTCTTGTTTATGATGTCAATGCATTGTGACAGCATTGTTTCTATGATGTCATAGCAATGTGCAAAACGTTTGTGATGTATTTTCCCTGCTGATGACAGGGCATTGTTCAAAATCTACTTAGTGACAAAACGATATCTACTAGGAGATAACGCTTGATCTTCCACAAGCAATATCTCCTGTGGAATACAGTTTTGGATGATAAAATACAGTGCTTATAGGTAAAGATACCAGACCAAGAAAGTAATGATACTAGCAAAATAAAAGATATCAAAAAGAAAAAACTGTCATTGTGAAAGTTCGGGGTTTTATTGACAATTCTTATGTATCTTTTTATACTTCTCTTGCCAAAGGCACTCAAAGTTTTCATATGACCAACCCGTATTTCCAAAGGTTGGGCAGAGTAGGCTAAAGATATGCAGGTGGCTTAAAGAAAAAATGGCAGCGGTGTATTATGGTTTGAACAAACTGTTTCTACAATAACCTGACTGTCAAGATTTTCAAAAGAAATAAAAGCAGCTGATTAAAACTAATTTATTATAAGTATTTATAATCTGAGCGTCTGAACTGTAGCTTGATCATATTTTCACTAACAAAAATAATAAATTGTCTATTATTTTTACAATGTATAAATGGTGTTGATTTCGCCTGCTGCCGTTATTGGCTGAACCCATACAGACAGGTTTTGAATACAATTAACAATTCAAATTTTGTAATATTTTTTATTTAAAACTGTTTTCAGAAGTTCATGGAAAGAAAATTTTTTTGTAGGATCCGTGTCAAAATCAAATAATTGATGAAGATTGTTTTGCTGGGAATTTTGTCTGTTTGTACTTTATGTTTTGTGCCACTATTGAATATTTTATTCCTTTAATGCACTTTAAAAACTTTTTCAAATTTCAAATTTCAAAAGATATAAATCATAACATATATTACAATTTAACACACATGCAGTTACTTAGAATTGTGCATATCTTGAAACATCAAATAACCTCGACTTTACTACTTCTCGATTTTCGTTCAAAGATTTTTCAAAAAAATAAAAGCTGGACTTAATTTTTGTTAATTTTTCCAATAGACACCTTTAATTAGCCTTACATTTAGACAGCATAATTATCGGCTGTGAAAACCCCACCTGGGTTAGGGGCCATGAAACTCGCGCAGGTGTGACGTAATAAACAGACCATACAGAGTAGCGCATCATTATTTCAACTGAAATGCCGCCTTGTTTAATTACCATTGATGTGGATATCTTTTTAACATCAAATGTTTAGTTGTGTTACGTCGTCAAATGATTTATCTAACTGAGTGGAAACATTTTATTGTTACGATAGATATATAGATAACGAGGCTGATTCTGTTTATGATGTCACAAAATGGGGGCATGACCTGTCATGCATTCACATGTTTGTTGTCAGATAGGTCTAAGCAGCTGATCAAAAGTGGCTTTCGAAAACGGATTTCATTACTAAAAATAAACATATTTGAGTAGCGACCTTTAACGCACTATACACTATTGTAATCAGACTTTCTATATTCCAAAGAAAATAGTGAAATATGTTTGTGGTTATGTGAATTTTAAAGGGACCATTCGAGCGGGGTATTTTGTGGAAACAAATTTTGGAAGGACTTTCTCTGTTAGCAACTAAGATGATTTTTACGTGATTATTTCACACTTAATTTCAAATATGTTCATAAGGTTAATATTTCAGATGTTCAAGATTTAACAATTTGACAAA
Source organism: Steromphala cineraria (assembly GCA_916613615.1). NCBI lineage: Eukaryota > Metazoa > Mollusca > Gastropoda > Trochida > Trochidae > Steromphala > Steromphala cineraria. The sequence goes on from OU744729.1 coordinate 14,689,989, forward strand.
GAATAATGTGTATAGCTTGAAAAAGAAAAACATCGTGAAATGAAGCCAATCACCAGAGCTACAAGCGTCGAATGCATTACGTAGATAAAACGTTGTCGTAACTGAAAACTTTTATCATGAATTATTGCTGAATATGCCCCTTTTTCTATCAATCAATTAGTTATTTCTTAATTGTATTAATGAATTAGCATAATACAGAACATTTGTTTTCTCGAAATGCTAATATTTCAAGATAGCGGATGAAAGCTGCTCGAATGGTTACTTTAAAGAGCCACTCATTGACTTTTTATATATTTGTTTCCTTTGTTACGAATGTGCATGCATTATTCTTTATATAACTACTAAAAATATCACACTTTCAAAGCAAAATGGCAAATATTCAATAAAAGATTATGTACAAAAATCTCAAATCAATTTGCAATAGTCAAATGTATTCGTCCAATTTACATTGATACTAGGTAATATAACCTATCAAACGGTATAAACTTGTAAATTTAATGTTGAATGCTTTGGATCAGTTTTCAAAATAAACGTTTGACTCAATGTCCAAATTTTGATCATAATTGCAACTTCAAACAGAAGGTTAATTGACAATTCTAGTTTGTGAGCCAGTGAGCTGGGGTTTAATGTGTTTTCAGCAATTTTTCAGCTATTTACCACAATTGACAGTTCTAATGTAGCAAAATTGTTTGGTAATTCTTTTGTGAGAGGCAGTCCAAGTTTTCAAATGACTACCCCCTATTTGGCGTGTGTCAGGAAGTGTAAGCTAAAGATATACAGGCAGGTTTAACAGGCATACCATTCTCAATTTCATAATACTTAAAACTTCATAAGATACCTTAAAACTGTTTCAGTTGAGAGAAATTGATAAATTGATTGTAGAATCAAGGTTTTGGTTCCCATTGACATTGGGAATGTGAGAAGAGAAAATATTTTATTAGGATAGTTTGTTAGGAAATTTGTCAACAGCTGTTCAACATCAGTTTACCCATTTACAAGTATTTTAATACGTCACAATGTATTTTAATTATCAAAAGATGTAAAGTCTAACTCTAAGATAACTAAATATTACAAGCTACACACTAAATTAGCCATTACTACGTTTATTTCTGTGTGAGTGTGTATCTTTAGACTTTACCAGATACGACTGTTACTTTTGTAAAGTGTTATGGTATCTAACCTTAAACACAAGAGGACGTCCAGCATTTTTCCCCGGAAAGGACACTTAATTTTGTTTCACACCGATAAGAGCATATAAAAAGGGACATAACTCTGACTCATATCTATCACTAAAAACGTTTATTAAGAAACTTAATGATGATTTATAGATTTAAAAAAGATATTTTTATAGTTTTGATAATTAAACCTTTCAAAAACAACAATGGCAGATAGGGTATTTATAAGCTAAGTGCTATATCAGGATTATCTTTGATTTTACGCCGCTTCTATGAGAGTACCGGTACTTCGAAATAATGTTCCTCGTCATCTTCATTACTGTTTACAAAGGTTATAAATTTTTACTTTAAAAGCGAATTTCATTAAGATTTAAAGGGTTAGAAGAAATCGTTAAATGTTTAGGTTTAGATTCAATTAATGGATACAAAAGCTAATTAGGACCACGTGGTTTGAAACAAGGTCATCGACATTTGACTATTGTTTTCATTCTCCGATACAACGATCGTGATTTGCCTTTATCAGCCTTTAGGGCATCAATGTGATTTCTTGCTATATAGAAGAATTATAAAAAATAAAGTAGTAAAACTAACACATTGCTTAATGAAGCCTGATCATGCGGTCAATTATATAAATTTAACTAGCTAAAATGAGGTTCAATGCCGATATAGGGCTTTGGGTTGTTAATGGTAGTAGCAATGAACTGGAAGAATTATTCAACATAGTAAACGCAATAGCAAAACCTGTGAACAGAAAATCGAAGGGCTCAAGGTAGAGAATTTAAAATTTACCTTGATAAGGAGCTGCCATTTACTTCGGAAGGGTTTTACAGAAAGTTAAACGAAATAATATGAATTAGGGTCTAAATTAATGGGGATGCGGATTTGACTAAATTTCTTTAATATTCACGAAAATTACACACGGCGCCTTCAAAATAAAAAACCCATCTATAACACACAAAAAGAAACGCAAAGAACAAACGATACAATGTTTTTGTAATTTAATTCGAAAAATTAAGCCAGGTTACAAAATCAAGGGCAGCTGGTAAAGGCTTGCTTGTACTATACAGTACTAATACAGTCACACAGTAAGGTATCGTTGCCTGACCGCGTCACCTGGGTGCCATGTATGACGTTTACTCAGGGTTCGGAAGGCTGACTATTTTGTCATACTTGTGATTAAAATGCCTTGACTACAATCGTATCGGGTGGCTTAGAAGTGCGCTATATCTATATCCAACTCGGAGCAGGGGATATCTCTCGACAAACACGACTGATTGATACGTCTTCGAGCAGCTGCTCACTGCTAGATACCATGTTGTAAATAGTACTGCTTTGGATGTGAGGGTCTTGAGAATAAACTGAGGCAACTTTGACTTGAAGCCAAGAGGCAACCATTGGCAGAAGAGATCGAAGTCTTGAAACAACATATTGGCAGTGTTCGGCAAGATGGCGGCGGCAGTCACGGTCAGCAAAACAGTCGGAGAGAATGTATATGAACTTTCTACAAAAAACGAAATATTTAGGACTATATATGGCTAGAATTCAAAGAAACAGACCTAGGAGATGTCATTGAATTGGACTATCGAAATAGTAACTCGAAGTTCGAAAAACAAGGCAATATCACTCAGGAAATGTTGATGTATGCATGAATAGACATTTAAAGGGATATTGTCGCACCGTCAGTTTACCTAGTATATGTACAGGATGTTTGTTGATCGTCTTCTAAGTGCACTTGGGGAAGTGTTCTGCTGTTAGACCAGGAAAATATTAACAAAATCGCTAAAGAAAACTTCAAATGGGCTACACAAGTGGCGTACGAAATTAGTTGTTGTATGGTCCCATTTGCTGAATATTTCTTTTTGTATATCATTATCATTCATCGTAAAGAAGATGCATGAATTAGCCATGAAACGTTACAATCCATAGACTTTTATTTTTATTTTTTTTAAACAGTTATTAAGATAAAAATAAATCCATCATCTTTCTTGTGTTGTCACGTTAGTCAATTATTGTGTGAGAGGTAAGGGCCTGTTAAATAGACAGTGTTTGTCTTCTTCGGTCTTATGATTTTTTTAAGGAACTTCTCAAACCCTGCAAGAAGTGTGCAATATCTTTTTCAACTAGATTAGCGTTTGCAGGACATCGCAAAATCAGAGCAGCCCCGAAACTGGAGGTTTCGCCTTCCCCTATTCCGCCTTCTTCAGGCCCCAGCTTAGCACATTGAGCATTTGCTCGTGACCTTGACCTTTGACCTTCAAGGTCACACAATCAATGAACACTTTTCATTGAGTAAAACAAAAATGTAATGAATGAAAGTGTCAATAGTTAAAATAAAACAATTTTGTTACACCATGCTTAAGTCGTGACCCAGCTGTGACCATAACCTTTGACGGATAGAAGGTGAAACCTAATGGTACGAAATAGTGTACTCCTCCAAAGATGATATATACCAAATTAAATCTTCATAGCAACATTTTTTTTCAAGCTATCGCGTTTACAAGAAATTCTTAGTGATTCTATAGCTCGTGAGCTTGACCTTTGACCTTGATTGTGAACTTGTCATCGTAATTCCCAAGAGGTGTAAACACTTATACATGTTCAGGAGTTCTGAAAAGCTTAATGGGATTAAGTTATACCCAAATTAGTTGCACATTGCAATAACTCAAATCTCATAACCTTGACATTTGACCTGCAAGGTCACACAAACAATGAACACTTTTAATTGAATATAACAATCATCTACTGATTAAAAGTGTTCATAGTAAAAATATAGCATTTTTGCTAAACCATGCTAAAGTCGTGACCTTGACCTTTGACAGATTGTAGCGAAAACCTTTTCAAATTTTACACTTCCAAGTATGATATATACCAAGTTAGAGCTTCATAAACTTCAAAAACTTGTCAAGTTATCGTGTTTACAAGGAAGTTTTTGGTGATTTTATAGCTCCTGACCTTGACCTTTGACCTTGAAAGTGAACATGTCAAAATCGTTCTCCCGAGCTATAAGCAGTAAGTTATGAATAAAAGTTCTGTAAAGCCTACTGGCAAAGGTTATAGTCAGTAATATGAGTGCGGCGGCGGAAACTGCACAAGTACTGAATGCTAAATGCTAAATATCAATAAATGAGTTATGAAATACGGCTTACATTCTCATGAATAAACATCTGTGTGAATAAGGCCGTTGTAGGGGTCAGAAAGCCTCATTGGACGTAATCTAAGTTAGTTTTCCAATCGGTGGAACTGTTCGAAAATAAATATTTTGGCTCCTGAATAATAATAAGGTCCTCTTTGACAACAACTACCCTTTCCATTCAAGAAGTATTATTATTGCGTTAAATAGTTTATGGTGCACACTTGTGCTGCTCGGTATATCTGGGAACTGGTCTTAAAAGAACAGATGATGTATCAGTATTTGATGACAAAATAGTCCTCTGTTGAGAGAGAATGTACGCCATGCGCAATGAAATAAACTATATTTGAGTCCTTGTCTTTGTACTTGTTTTTATTAATAACATTAGCTTAGTCTCTCCCCACAGAGGCGGATCAAGTCATGAAATGTTGATACTTGACTTGATTTGCCTCTGAGGGGAGAGACAGTGGCTCTGATCACATCCTCTTGCTCTCAAATGATTACTATCAGTTCATTTCATACATTTTTTTAGTTCATTCTGTTTCAGAACAATTGCATAAGCTACTGTAGAATATGTGTAGGATTTTTAAAGATGAAGATTTACTACATACTATTACGAATTGACGAGTAAACTCTTTTCAACTGAACTCGTTGACTTAACTAATTTTCAGAATTAAATATAATATTTGTAAAATTAAAAAATATAATAACTTGTTTGTAGCAGGTGTGATTCATTAACATATTTAAATCATTTTAATTGTAATTTCAGAAGCATGGATTCTGAAAAGTTCAAACTGTTATGTTGATTTTAACATTCAACATTCCTGTTATTGTTAAGGCTAATTATAAAGGAAAATAAGAAATATTGTAATGTGTAAACTGTACCACATCCTTCCCTTCCAATTCGAAATTCAGAACCAAATAATTCCCCAAACAAAGATAAGTGACTACCTCTGTGGTTTAACACGTCAGCTTTTTGGAATAATAACATGAACGTCAGAACCCTGTCTCTTCTGTTAGCGATTATTGTTCAAAATAGGTGTAAATTGTCTCCTCGGTTCATGTCGGTTAAGTTGTTCTTTTAATTAAGATCCTCCATCGACTTAAATGCTTTTATAATTTCTTTGGTGTTTTAAAAGTCTCGACTGCATTATCATTATTGTATTATCATTGTTTGAGTGAATGGAAACGAACGTGCTGCGTAAAGGAGAGGTGTTGAAAAAGATAAATAATTTGAGGTCTGGTAATACTTCTTCAGCATTATAATAACAAGAATAACATTATGTATCTGTAAATCCTGCTTATTTGATATATTACACATGTGTTATACAGTCAGTTTTTGGTTACACAGAAATATTAGCTAGTACACCCATGCTATTAGGATAACGGTGTACTTACAAAATATACTTACCTCAAGCATATGACTCAGAAGCATTCTATAGCAATGACTAATCAATTTTGTGACAGAAATTCCACATCAGGACAAATTCAGTTAAATTGAAGGGTCGTCAAAAGCATCACACAAAAAAATAACACGCTTACGTTTTGTGAGATGTACTCAAGGCAATAAAACCGTACACCTTTTGATGATTATGTGTTTATTTTCGACAGTATGAGCATATATTCAGCAGATAATACAGAAAGTCATAGTATACACATAGTATCTGCCAAGGTCTAGTCACTTTAAAATATGTCCTTCATAAAAATCTTGTGTATGTTATGTTTTAATTACTACAACGCTGATTGCAGAATGAACTCTTGGTTGTATCCTTTAAAGCTTGTCTATTTCCAGCCTTTGAAGCTCTCCTTTTAGAACAGAAATTTGCATAGGTTTCAGTGAACTTATGTTGTCATATTCACCACTTTATATGATAGAGTAATGATCTTGTTAATCACAAACATTTGCATAAATCTTTAGTATTGAAAACAGTTTTCATAAAATTTATTCGTAATAATTCATAGAATTGATAACTTAATGACAAGGTGTCTACATTAATACAAGAAATAATTATGTTGTTATCCAGGGAACGTCTGACTCCCTAATTGCTAACCGCCATAAAATACGTGAATGGAATAGTGGAGGCTGCTCTCCTCTCCAACTAGAGAGGATGAGGAGGATGTTCAGACCACAAACATAAATATTGGTTGACACATGATTTTGCTTGAGCAAGGTTGAATAAATATGAAAAAAACTTCAGAATGTCATTCTCTGATTGTATTAGTATACGTGTTTGCTATCTTTATTTAAGAAACAGGGGGAACGATCATCAACCAATTAACTTAAACCTAAAAACAAATAGTCATTTTATGTCACATCATAGTGAAAGTTTCCTATACTTGTTATTAAGAAGTTTGCTTGTAAGTGAGTTGTTGATACCGTCATTTGTTGATACCTGAAGTTTCATTCAATGATGTTAGTAAAATGCTGTTAGATCACAGCATTAACATTGCCTTGATGGAAAATAATAGCCAGCTTTTCTGCTGTCATTACCTTTGACATCATCAGAGGTACAATCTCTTTCTGACTGACCTCAACCCCTTCATTCGTTTATTCTCAGTTTATGATTCAGAAAAAAACACAGATACATACGTGTACATGTGATAACCCTTTTGTCTTTTGTTTAAATTACATGATAGCTGCTTTTGATTTCAGAAATAGATTAAGATTACTATATCATGAGCTAAATGAAATTCCTGCTGTCATAAGAAGTGGTACATTGGTGGAAATCATTCATTTCAAAAACAGGTATACATGAAAAAGCTGTTAGTTCAGTAAAGACTGATATGATAATCTTTGCCAATTCAAAACATCTATGTTATAAGTTATATTGTCAGATGATAACAGTTATTAAATATTTACATGGAAGGTAATGCTATCAATTTCCATTGCATTAACTAATTTAATGTATATAAGTTGCAATGGCATGACATCTGATTTAAAGATTCCTTTCAAAACAAAACCTTCTCCAATAGGATTGGAAGATCATTTATTGGAGACATAAATGACAGTTGAATAGAGTGCTATCTTAAAGTGAAGTAATTCTCTGTGGTAGAATGACGGCCTAAATCAAAAATGATAACTAAGCTCAACCATTTCTCACTTCTATGTCATTGAATAACCTCTAAGTAACAAAATATGTCAAAGATCCAATTACGACTGGTGCTAAATATGCAAGTGTGTTTCCAGTTCTGCATGATCGATATGCTTGGCCATCTTTTTGGTTGCTAGTTAATCCTCTTCTTTCATCGTGTTTTGTAACACAACACAAACAGGCTTTAGGACCTCTTTGAGAATGTCCTCAAAAGACTCTTCTCATCTCTGTACAGACTGAGTCACTGAAGGCCATGTATACGTAGATCCAGGGATTCGTACAGCTGTTCAGGCTCGCCAAGAGCAAGATAATTGTATACATTGGACCTGCAATGACAAAGCATATAATTTATTTAAAAAGGCAACATATATTACGTTAGGTAAATAAATATTGGAAGATACACTAACCATACAATTTGTAAATCGTGTATGAATTAACATACATATCATCATAATGTAAAATTATATGTTTAAAAGGATTTGGAGGATACAGATGAAACAGTAACTTGATCGATACACAAGAAGGCTCGTTTCTGACTCTAATTTCTGGTCTAATCTAATAATAATGCAAGGTTAAATATGATAATAACACTATTATTTAATCATTTTATATGTATCATTAATAGATCATTTAAAAAATCCTTTATGCATCTATCGGTTGATATTTGCAGCAGTGAAAGCGACCATTTGAAAATGTATTAGAAATGATTTTGTTTTCACAATATGAGATCATAACTTTACTTTTATTAAATCTGAAATGAAATGTTAGGACGATTTAACACATATTTTCTTGTTACATAATATTAGAATTTTCCTCTCCCTCTTATCTTTCTCTATATTATAACTTTTGCAATCGCAAAACAGGCCTATGGAATATTACAAAACAAGCTTATTACCCTTACTGCTGACTTAACCATTCAGACTACTTTGATCTCGACGCCGGTTCTAACTTACTGTCTTGATTGTCAATGTCTCTCATAAGGACAAGGGAAGGAAATGACATTTCGGTAATGTCTCTGGTAAATCATGTTTCAAGATCATTTCGTTTCGAGGTATTATCATTATCTGCCTTCTGCACAGTCTGCCATTTACAGTTACTCTAACCAATCCCGTTTAGGAAAGGGTAACATAGTTTGCTGTGTATGAAAGACACATTTTACATGATATTGCAAAACGGTATATTATATTTGAGTAACAATTTGTATGTAGCGTATGTTAATAGAGTATCAACATTATCAATTCTTTATTATTCAGAGGGTAACAATTTTGAATTTTTTTATATTTCTTGTAACATTCACGGTCCTCGTGTCGCAAATATTTTCCTTCTCCATGGTAATACTACTCTTTGATTTATTATATTCCTTAAGGATTTACTATTGGACATATCTATTAAGTAGTAATGATGAAAGAATGTTTTCAATAGTTGAATAGTTGAAAGAGATAGATGAGTATATGTAGTAATCGTTAAACATTTTGTCATATTTAGATAATGTTAATTTAATTATCAATGTTGTTGTTTAGAATAATTACTTTAACATGTACATGTACTTTTAAGTAAACTATTTCACGAAAGTTTAATACATACAAGGTGATATTACAAAAATATTACACATCAAAAGTGCAGTTTGTATTTTTCTATCACATTTTACTTTGATCTATGTTAACATTTTTAGTTGCATGATATTACGTGTTAAGACTCAGCAGATAGCATACTGTTGTCTGATTGGTGAATAATAATGTAGTTTTGTCACGAATAACTCTCAACCGCGCTATTTTTCAGGAGATTGACTGATGATCGAAAACCAGACGCGTCAATCAGTCAAAGTTATTTTTGAAACATATCTTAAGCAGTCACAATGACAGTTATGAGATGAAAATGTTTGTTAGGTCCAATATGTAAACAAATAAATTGGACGTGTGAATTTGAGTTCCACAATTATATATAACTGATTTCAATAAATTGTCATATAACTTCCATTTGGGGATGAATATTTGAGATGTTTGTTTCGGTCTACGGTCGTTTCATAGCAAAGCAATTAGTGTTGAAAATCGCGGAGAGGATCTTTAATTGTTTGATACAAATTCAGATCAAGGGATATACACACTTGAAACATAAGCCAAGCGGTCATTCCTCTTCTTCTGATAAAGAGCAAACATAAGATAGTGTCAATACAATTGTCAAAATAGGTGCCTCAAGGTTGGGTTAAGAGAGTTGACCAAAGAGAAAATAGAAACGTGTAAACGTCAAAGATATCATCTCATCAACAGTTATATTCATATCTTTTGTACTGTGATATGTCGTTTCATACCTGATTATCTCGGTGTAGCTACCATACTTTCACCATAGAAGTGAAAATGATAGCTTTCAAATTAAGAACTGAGCATGCACCATGATTATAATAAAATACATGTGGATATATAATGCACTATTAAATATGAAGTCATAGCAAAAAAACATCCCCTAGAAATGAATTTTTTCACAATATAGTTCCCTATAATTTCGGAAATCAGAGTCGAACACGGATCAAGGGCCTTTACTCTTTATAATATAAACAAAATTGAAATCTTCTGATTTTCTAAGTCCATTAATGTTTTGATGCCTCATATTTGGTTTCTGAGTATCATCAATTTATCTTTAATCTGAGCTGATTAGGGTGTGGTTTATACACAAATGAAAATGGCGCATGATTGTTTGCTACTAAAAAGTATGTGATAAAATTGGTATAGCCAAATAACAAAGTTAAAAAATAAAGAACTAAAAAATACCAAGTAATACAGCTACATTTAGAGCCCCTTGTATTGTATCAATCATGCTGTTTTGTTTTAGAATTATTGTTGCTTTCGTTATGAAAAAAACAGTCAGACTTTCTGAAGTTAAGACTGGTGAATATAATGAACATGAAATCGATAAAGTGCAGACTTGAAGCAGGTGGTTAATAGGGAATCAATGCGTCTCAGAACGCATGTCTGAAGCAAAACTGACAACAACACGAGCATTAACATAGAGTTTGTAAACATAGTTATAAGGGTAAGTTGTCTTTTAATTATAATTGAAATATATTGGTAAAAATTATCATCATGAAAGGGTGGCTTAAATGTGAGGATTTGGTATTCATTTCTTATGTTTTTACGAAACTGTCAAACTAAAAAATACAAAAAATACATTTAAAGCATGATAAATGGAATGAACAATCAACAATTCAGTCGAGAAAGAAAGGAAAATTCATCGTTGGAGTATTTTGCAGGTGACAGATACAGTGATGTATTACCCGCTTGATCTTTCAAAAAGTGACGGTTCACTTCACTTCACTTTTTATAATTAAATGTTTCTAATTTAAACATTTATTCAGCTTTATGATTTCTCTCCTTTTATGAACAAAAAAGGACCCCAAACAAATTTAATCAATTCTTACAACGTGGTTACAGAGTGTGTACTTGTTGATAACTGTAAGTAGCGAGTACATGTAAGGTTCTCATTGTAGGAAACATTATCAGTCCTTATGTAGCTGAAGTTTTTATGTGATGTTCGTTCAAATGTCCTGAATCAAAACAAAGTTGTTTGTTTATGGGCATTCTTGATGTTGACTTGATGAAAATAAAGACAAGTTTATTGACATACAGCTTCTTTACTCTCAGAGGGCGTCGTTTCCATATTAATACTAATGTTGTTTCAAACAAGTGATGCATGAGAAGTAGGTAAGAGAATATGCACTAATTGTGTATGTGTTGTTTACATAACAAATACGGTGGTGTAAGCAACTCATACCCAATTAGTGCATATACTCATACACAAATGGTGCTTGGGTTGCGGTTGCATTGGCTTTGGCTTTGGCTTTGAAGAAGTTCCAGATAGTGTGACAGAAGACACTGAGCAAATACAACGATTGAAGCGAAACGGTTGATGAGGAAAGACAATCGCTATAATTGGACATTGATGGAGGTCTTGTCAACAGGAAAAGTTAGTTCATTGCCATATATTAACTGAATCATTTGCGGATTTCCTGTTTTGTGTTCCTGACAGCATCAAGGTGACCGGTAAGAGTTATCCAATTCGATCTGTTGAATTTGAGGTCATATTGTTACGAATCAGTACATTTCTCAATTTGCTGATATTGCATTGTGTATATCATCAGTCACCTGATGAAGGTTGGTGCTTGTTATCTTGTTCGCTTCGACTTCATTGTTTTATTGAACATATCATAATTAAGACTTTTTTAAAGTTTTATGCGTCAGCCTTGAAAGTATATAAGAAAGAAATAACAGAAAAGACAGAACATTAAATAAAGAATCGGAAATTACATAAAGACTTGGTTGTTATAAATATGTGAAATAAAAAGTAGTCAAGAAGGCATTTTTCTGTATATACAATGTATGTTTTTTGTTTGATATTTCATTCTGTCATAACAAGCAGAACCAAATGACCATCATATTTAAAGGAGACTTTAGAGAATTACTATGGTGTCTTCTAGTCTGTGTGATTATCTATGTACAGGAAACCTATTTCAAATTGAATTAGGGCAACTTCTCGTTGGAGTAAATATAGTGTTTATAGCATCAATCTTGCCTGTAATCAGTGTTAAGATGGGACTTGGAATCCTTTTTTTTACAAGGAAGTGACCATCAAATAGCCTCAGACTATGACATGTGTATAGATTGCTGATTTGATTATTTGAATATCATTTACATTGGATTCTTCTTGTTAAGTTTGCGTCAGTCTTATAAAACTAAGTTGAGAACATCTAATACATGCTGAAAACTGATCTAAGTTTTAATATTGCATGAAATGTGTCTCCGTTTGAATTGCAATTTATTCATAATTGATTGACAATGAAAAACCCATCAGATCATTATATGTAACATTCACCACTGACTGAATAGGACTATTAGCAATTTTAATAAAAATGATGCTGTAACAATACTGTCATCTTTAGATAAGTCATTCTTTGCAAGATAATGCATCATGACGTTGAGCATTTACCAGTTAATAGAGCTTGTACTTACCAGCAGCATACGTCAGTATGGATTCTGTCTGGAAGCTTTGATTATACCAGTTTAATTGTCTACTCTCGATAAATCTGCAGCTTGGATAAGTGCCTTGGGATTTAGTGGAGCTGTTTTTGGTGTTATGGGGTCCTTTATCATGAGTGCCAACTTGTTGTGTGTACTACTAGTATGCTTTATGTGTAAATAGTAGTTAACAAACGTTATTGATAGAGACAATCAGCTGGTAGCATCAGTAAATTATTTTATAGTCATTACAAGGCATTAAATAGTTTATTCAAAGTTTTTCTTAGCAAATACCTGAATGAATAATGAATTACTGTTCTGATTGATGTAGTATTTCTATTTTATGAATAATATCTTCACTTAAAAGACTATAAATTGAGGAAAGAAATGACCTCGTTACTACAAAGAATAATTGATTCCATTTATTGTCTCCTTGAAGACTTTCTAAATCTCACGAGGAAACAGTCTGCCTGTCTCATTACTAACCCTCATACAATACGTGAAAGGAATTCTAGAGGCTATTCTTGTCTCCATAGAGGGTTGAAACATGATTGCACGTTTCTGTTGATATTAATTGACCAATGTTTCGCATATTATTTCCAACTGAGGGGCTACTCAATGAGAGTCCTTTGTTTGACACTAGCATAAACAACATGTTTCAAATAATTAAATAAGTTTCAGACTATCAGGTTCAAATAAGTGATAAATCTTTAGAACTTACTCAGTCAATTAAATGAAATATTTATCCTCCTCATACCTGTTACCTTTAGCATTATCAAACGAGACGTTGCTTATAGGCTTCAATTTTCAGTTGCTATGATTTCGATGGTATATGATAGATGTATGAAGGGGAAAATCAATCAAAAACTCTTAGATATGAATTCAAAAGTCAGTATTGAATAGACGGCAGTAAGTTTAAGTACGTTTCGGAGAATGATTGAGTTGCTTTCAGGATGTAGCTTGGAAGGTACATAGCCCTTAGAGAAATATGCTAACTTACAGCACACAAAACCACATGGCTTACTCAACTTGTCGATTAAAGTGCAAGCTTGAATTAATCCTGCAGCAAAAGTACATAGAAATATCTTTGCATTTATCAATATACTCCCTTTGATCTAAAATAACATGCATTGGTATACTGATGTTTATATGAAGATACATAATTATCTGATTTGCAAACACGTTCCCGAAATCTGCATATACATGTATCCCCTAATGATGAAGGAAATATCAAACCAAATGACTCAATTTAACATCATGAACCAAACAACGTCAATGAAAAAAATCTGAGATCTATTGTCTTGTTTTTCTAACTATATCGTAGAATTTCTTAAATAAAATGCCAGAAAATCAGTGTTTAATCCCACTCCAAATCTAAAACGGTACTTTCTCAACCCTTCAAACCTTGCCGATCTTAGTTTTCCAAAAACCTCTTAAAGTATTTAAAGAGAAGATAACATGCAGTCAAACATAAACCTACTTAAGTTTACTAAACATAAAATACTAAAAATAGGTTTAATGTCACATTACATTGTAAATGTCACTTTCTGACATGGATAATGGCTCCAGTAAGCGAATGTGAGTCACTGAAGTGTATTCTGGATGGAATGTTTTGATCAGTGCAGTCACCATCAATAACACTTAAGATTTAAAAAACTTGCACATATGATTTCTTGAATAGGCAAGTAAGCAGTTTCAGTGAGCTGATGCTTTATGACATCTAAACATTTCAAGAAGTCAATGATTTTTTAAGATAACTTATTCCCTGGGACCACTATGCAATTTCTTGCTGATTTGTCATTATCGTTCATTAAAGTAATAGTTGGCCAAATGTACACTTAATTTTAGGTGTGTTTTTTATTGTAACATGATTTAAAATACTTATAATGTAGTAAGTATTACAACTTATTTATAATGTTGTTAGCAATACTTTACAGGACATTAGCATGAATTTTAAAACATGGTGAAACTCCGTTCTATTATTGTCCCAACACCAACGTTTTGGCTTACATTTCTAGTTGTTGACAAATTAATATGCTATCATTCTTATTCGTTGTAAACAAGTCAGGTCGAGGTATATAAAACCTTGAAATATAAGACATGAAGCTCTTCTTCTTTTGTTATGAGCAAACATAAGGCAGTATCAACATAATTGTCGAAATCTGTGCTTGAAAGATGACTCGAGGCACTGACATAATTGACCAAAGAAAAAAATAGAAACGTGTAAATGTCAAACATATATCATTAACAGTTTTATTCATATATTTTGTACTGGAATGATAGCGTTCCAAAATAAGTACTGAGAATGCACCATTATTATAATACAATACCTGTGGATATAGTGTGCACTATCAAATATGAAGTCATAGTAAAAACATCCCCAAGAAAATTGATTTCTATATAGCTCGCTACAATTTCAGAAATCAGAGTCGAACATTCTGTTGATTGCTGGCCATTACTCTTTATCCCGATGCTTCTGATTTGTTAAGTCCATTAATGTTTTAATGCCCCATATTTGGTTTCTGGTTATTATCAATTTTTCTTTAATCTGTGCTGATCAATGCATGTTTTATACACAAAAGTAAATGGCGCATAGTTGTTATGTTACTAAAACTATATAATAACATTGGTATAACCAAATATCAAGATAAAGAATTAAAAACTAAACATTACCAAATAATCAACCAGGTTGTTTTGTATTGACATTATTGTCACCATCGTTAACAAACCTTTAGGCGGTCTAAAGTTAAAACTATAGAATATGATATACGTAAAATCAATATTTTGCAGATTTGAGGCAGGTGGTTAATGGGGAAACAATGTGACTCAGAGCGCTGTAGTCTGAAGCAAAACGACAGCATCGGTCATCGAGCATTAAACATTAAAAATAACCCTACTTTTTTCTTTTACTTTACTAGGTACCTCACAAGAGTGTTTTTGGGCTAATGTATGTAAGAATCACCAAATTATAAACTGGTTATAAGGTTATTTGTATGTTTCAAAAATATTCCAGAATAATCGAAACCCTTATGGACTGAGAGGAGCTTACAACATTAGATTTTTAGATCGAGCCTTACAGGCCAGATGAGCTTATGGCATGGCATGGTGTCCGGCGTCCGTCCATCCGTCCGTAAACTTTGTGGAATTTCGACTTCTCCTCTAGAACCATAAAGCCTAGAAAGCTGAAACTTTGCGTACAGACTCCTTGACTTGTGAGGATTATTTATATAAATTGTACCTTTGGTGTCCCTGTGGCCCCTAATAAGGGCCACAGGGGCCACACCCTAAAAACCTCTTCTTCTCCAGAAGGATAAGCCCTAGAAAACTGAAACTTTGTGTACAGACTCCTTGACTAGTGAGGATAATAATTTGTAGCTTTGGTGGCCCTGTGATCCCTAATAAGGGCCACAGGGACCACATCCTAAAAACAAATTTTCATCTTCTTTAGAAGCATAAGGCCTAAAAAGCTGAAGCTTTGTTTACAGACTCCTTGACTAGTGAGGATTATAATTATAGTGTAGCTTTGATGGCCCTGTTGCTCCTAAAAAGGGCCACAGGGGCCACACCCTAAAAACATATTGTATCTTCTTCTCTAGAACCATAAGGCCTAGAAAGCTGACACTTTGTGTATAGACTAGTTAACTTTGGTGGCCAATTGACCCCTATCAAGGGCCAGAGGGGCCAAGCCCTTAAAACCTATTTTCATTTTCTTCTCCAGGGGCAAAAGGCCCAGAAAGTTAAAACCTTGTGAATATATTCTTTGATTATGATATCCATATTGAGAGTCAAATGAGAGTTATTACATTTTTTATTAAACTTTTAAGAATGCCAGAGTATAGACTACCTATCAATATTATCAAATGTTACTAGCTTTAGATAATCGTGGAAAGCATTCATGGGCTGCTGGTGTAATAAATATGTTGTTTGTCAGTGGATTGTCCTATGTCTGGATTAATCAGGATGTTGGTGATAAACATCTATTTCTGGCAATGTTTAATGATATTTTTATAAAAAGGTGATATGAATCACTTGACGCATCTACTTTTTTAACTCATTATTCCCATTGCAAATCAATATTCGGGCCAGAAAAATATATTAGTGCCATCAATAATAAATCTCTTTTAAGTAGTTTATGTTAATTTAAAATTTCTCTTCATTCCCTTAAGATTCAATCCTTTAGAAAGGATCATCATACTTTAAACGATTTAACATGTTCATACTGCCCCTCTGGCGAAACGGAGGATGAAGCCCATATTTTTTTGGTTTGTAAAGCCTTCTCTGAATGTAGAAATAACTTTTTGAAATATGTGAATGCCAATCTACAAAGGATGTACAATCTGCTAAATTCAACTAATCCTGAAGTTATTTATAATGTTGCAACTTGTGTGAAACAAATAATGAACAATATGAAATCTTATGTCAAAGTCACGTGACCAACAACGATAACTGTAAATTCAACTGTACTTTGGGTTACCGAGCCTTTTATACTGAATAAACATGTCTGTCTGATTATGATTGATAGCTTTTGTGGCCATGTGGCCTCTAATAAGGGCCCCAGGGGCCACACCCTTTAACTTAATTCACATTTGCTACACCCTAAAGTAAAATTCATATGAAGCCTGATGAGCTACAGAGCCACTGGCTCGATTCTTTCTTTTAAAATCAGAACTAACCAGAAACTTAATCATACATAGATTTTAGAGGACTGAAACTACATATTGTTTTCTAAGGATTTCATTAAATGCACCATGTAGGCGGCCAGCCTTAGCTTCTCCTTGGAGTTAAATAGAATGGTCGAAGAAAATTGACTTCCTGATAATGGATTATAAACCTGTGTGAAAGTGAAGAGCTGTCACATTGGTTATTAGACGCACTACTGATTCATAATCTCCTGCATAGACTTTTAATACTCTAACACTGCAAGGGAAGTAGAGTAAACATGTATGGCTCCCTTACCAAATATAAATATTACTTTTTGTTCGTTAATCATTCATTTTGTTAATTCGGTTATCAGATACTTTGATGAAAATGATATTTATTACGGGGCAGTCATAAACATGATAAACAAAATATTATATTTGTGCCAATGACATGCTATGTTTACAACACTCGTGCCTAAATGTCAGTACATAACATCGCTTTCGCTCGGGAAATGCTAACATTTAGGCACTCGTGTCATTAACATAGAATGTCATGGACACTCATACAATATCCTCTATATCTTGAACTCCTCTTGTGTACTTTTACACTTCTATACTATTTCTATCTAGAAGGACAACGCTCATTATTTTGTTATTTACAAGTGAGTAATACCTTTACTAGATACAAAAGTTACAAACTTTTCATAGATAAATTATAACAAACATCAGGAATGCATTAGAAAAAACATATTTATAAACATAAAAATTGGCATTTCTCGTAAACATCAAACAATGTAACATATATCCCAAAACTTATAGACAAATAAAAGTCAACGCTCAAATTTCAATGTAGATGACGGGTTTTGTATAGTAAAAAACATGCGAAAAATTCAAAATAATCCTATTTGAATTTTTTTTATTTGATTATTGAATTGGATATCAAAAACATATTTAACAAATTAGAATGCCAAGGAAAAGAAACAAAATAAAAGTTTAAAAAGTTAAAAACGCTTATAATTTAAAAGTTAATAGTTAATAGCTTAATAGTCAAAGTAAGGCGATAGTTTACAAATCTGTTACAAAAACCTGATAATATATATAATTACTTGATATATTCATATGATATGAAATAAACCAACCTGTCAAACATCTTATCTTCTTCTTACTTGTATATTGCAGGACATATATCATCAAGCAGGCTAGTCAACGAAAAAGGGTATATTTCTATTGACTGATGTACATTGTATGTCTTGATTATGCCCATAAATGTGCCTCGCTAAACATTGAATTAAAGACCAAAGATTCACTTTGATGATCAGTAGAGGATCTCTTGTTTGACATGTTTTTAATATATATGCATATCAAAACATAATCTTACGGATAAATCGTTTAGCAGGAAATTATATACTGGAGTTAAAGGATCATAAATTTATGTGTAACAATAATATTAATACAAATGAGGTGATAAGGTCTTGAGTGTTCTCAAAAGGAGTAAAGAAGTAAATTTCGACATTTTCGACAGAAACAAACTTTTTTGAAAACTGAAAAAGAATTCATTGAAAAAGGATTTATCATTATGCTAATGCCACTTAGTACATGTACATGTACGGTCTCAATTTTGCCATAATCAATGTTTGCATATATCCAGGTATCTGAAAATAGAGCGGCCACCCTTATGTCCTCCCGATCGATTTTACGTTAAATTTTAACTGTGTAGAGCGGTCACCAGCCTATAGCGGCCAGCGGCCACCCTAATTATGTCCCGAGCGAAGATACAACTTGTCTGTAGCGGCCATTTTCAATCATGTGACTGTCACGTGACCGGGAAATACGCTTGATCGCTCACGGCCTAACAGCCTTGTCAGTGTCAATAAGCGGGCGTGTGGTTGTAATTAACCTCTCTAGAAAGGCCACCTCCATATTAAGGCCACATTTGGTCGTTCCCCTGGGTGGCCTTAATAGACAAGTTCGACTTTGTATTTGCAAAAAAATGAAAATTATATTAATTATACAGCTGCTATCGGGTCTTATCAGGTAATTTTGGTGGAAAAGATTAAAGAGGACACAGTTGAAGCATTATTTTCTTTGTCGAAGTGTTAAATTTATAGCAATAAAATATTAACCTCACGGACACATACTCAAAAGAAGTGTGAAATAATCATATAAGAGACACATATACATGTAATTAGTAGTCCACAACAAAACAATAGGACTATCCCTTTTAGTTTGCTAGTGTATCTTCCTGTAAATATCTTGTAATTTTGGTTTCGTTTGGAAATCCGTCAAATAGCGTCCGTAGCGTTGGCAATGAATCCCTTATCATCAATGTGTAAAATTGATATTTCCAAATTTTAGAATTTTGCATTGTTAAAATTATATTTTCGAAATTTCGATTAAAATATTCTATATAATTGCATTGACTAAATGCAAAGGAACAAATATGACTTAAGCGTTTGATCAATTACAAAGGTGTTTGTTTAGAAAGATAGAAAATAGAAAAAAAATCATAATCATAATCCCTAGTCACTTTAATGACCTGCAAAAAATAATGCGGGTATCTTTTTGTATGAAATACGAATATTTAATGCAAAATGTATCTTAAGTTTCGTTTTCAGGATGCTAGTGTGTCCCAAACACACTATACATGTATTTATATATACACATTATATGATAAATAATACGTGAAAATATTACTAAAATACGTAGATAAATAAACAAACTTTCTGTTACAGTACTTTAAACTTTGAATCTAATTTCGCGACACTATCCTTTACATATACTTTTGTGTTGATAAGAGCATCCTTTATGATTAGGAAAAGAACATTCTTGAATTGACTTTTTGGTGACGAGTGCTACATGCCTCAGATTAACAGCACTTTTGTGGAGTTAACAATACACTTGAAATTTCAAATACGTGATCATTATCAAATAAATATATTTAAAAAAAGATGATATTTTCATATAACATTATTACTGCATTTAAAGGGGAAGGAGCACGTTTTTTGATAATTTTATATTTCGAAATTTTCACTGATAATTGTACGTTAGAGCTGGATGTATTATTTTGATAGTGTAAAAAATCTCATAACACAAATCAATCATCCATAGTCAGAGGACAAAGTATTAAGATTCACATAAAATCCATTGGCGACCATTTTGTGTGAACACCTTTAATTCAGTTTATGTTAGAAAACAAACTTTACATTATATATTTGAATTATTACTGCTCCATTTAGCTTAAATACATCGTCTTTCAATTTAAACAATTAATTTTCATTTTCCTGACATAACCTTTTACTCCCTCTAAAAACGTGCTACTGCCCCTCGAATAGATAAGTTTGATATTCGTTTACAAAAGACAAGAAATTAAATTACATTAAAAACATTGAATTAAAAAGCATGTTTCTGAAACATCAAATGTTTACTGGAAGAATTGAGGACAATTTATTCAAAACAAGGGTATGAGAATTAATATAAGTAATTGGTTAACATCACCAATTGGTCCTAAATATGAAAATATTTTCATTGAAATGAATATTTATTAAATGTCAAAACTGATTAAATCACAATTCCACATCTATATGATATAATTTTGATATTAGCCTATTGCAACATCTTTTGACATCTGTAAAGATAACATGATTTAACTCTTCATTACTATTGTTCTATGTTGAATAGAAATGAGTGAGTGAATATCTTAGCTCCCCGAGGATTGGAGATTTTCAAAAGGTCATAATGATATCAAATGCCTTAAAATATCTAATCGGCGTTGAAAACCCGATTAAATTCTTCCACACTATTGTTCTATGTTGAAAAGATGAAGACTCAGTTAGAGTTAATTTTGATCTGTATACATAATTACATTCTACCGATGAAAACATGTAGAAGTTATGTCAACTCGTTCTACAAACAGAGATATGAGACTCCCTTTGTGGCTTATAATTGTCAGATTTTTGGAATAATAATGTTGAGGTCAGAATCGTGTCTCTTAGGTTAGCGACAGCAGGTAAAAAGGGTGTTGAGTGCCTCCCCAATGTCAGTAATTCTTTTAAATTTCGAAATATTCCATAAAAGTGTATGTTCTTGTGAATTCAAGAGTGGTTACAACTCTTTAGCACAATGTTTAAATCATCTTTTTGGACTTATTGTTGAACATATTAAAATTTTTCCTGCATAAGGAGTGAGTCGTCAAAGAAGGTTAATATCATTCCGGTTTGCTGTATATTTGTAATGCTGTTGAAACAGTTTTGAAAGGTTTACTTGTCGCTATCGTTTACAACTTTGATCATTTTATCAATACACATAGTTTATATCAACATCTTCCTACTTGAATAAGCCTACATAGATCTGACATGTTTCTTTGTCAAAACTTTATCAAAAGAAGCTGAGGTGACTAAAATGTCGTTTGATGTTTAACAAATATTTTATTATTTGTATGTAACGTTGTATATGATGACAATAGGTTTCTTCTTAAAATACAAATCTGATAGATTGACGAATTTGCATTCAGTTTGTAAACAATTGCTATCTATTGACTTAGGAATCAATACCAATGCTTGTATTCCAAACTCATACTCTTTTGCGTGTTCATCTCCTTTAATCACCTTCATTAGGTTTTTTTTATGCAGAATAATAATTTTTTACCCAATCCGATTTGGCGTGAGCACTTTTGAATCATTCGATATAGGTTAATGGATTCGTGTAGCTTAACTGAGATTGGGATTTATAGTGATTATATCTTTGAACTGATAATGTTTCCTTTAAAAACCTTACATTGTTTGTGCATTTTAAGTATATTGATTGTATGACAATGATAATTAAAATAATGATATGTTTAGATTTTTTATATACTTTTTAACTGATAATCTATGTTAATGCTGAAAGTAATTTTGATACAAAAAAACCTCACACTAATCGTCCATAGTCAGAGAAAAAATTCACGTAAAGTTCATAGGCAGCCATTTCTGTGTGGACACCTTTAATCCATTTTGTGTAAGAAAAGGGAATACATGGCTGAACTTTACATTATATATTTGATTTATAACTGCTTCATTTAGTCGAAATACATTGTCTTTCAACTGGAACAATTTATTTTCATTTTCCTGATATCACTTCATATTCCCCTAACAATGTGCTTCTGTCTCTTTAAACTCAGCAACTACAACAGTAAAACGCATTCTCTATAAAGGACCCCCTTCTATCCTCATACCTTGTAATTCTGAGTTTCAGATATATCTCGGGGAATATTACACTGAATCAACATCTGAGTGTTCCTATTTATTAGATGACCTTTGCATTTTTCGAAAACATAGTTCTGATTAGCCCCTGAATATATTGTTACATCAGAAAAGTCAATATACATTGTACATACATGATTCAATACAAGTCACATCACAAACCATTTGAACAAAATCAACCAAATCAAATCATGGACGGAGGGCCTTTGTCATGATTCAGTAAAATAATGTCTTTTGGACAGAAAACTAACTATGATTGCACCTCATCAGGCTTTCCCTTTCTAGCCCATAAAGCTGATTCGAACAGTGGCTAGATCAGCGTTGTATGACTTGAGCAACATTGTGGGAAAAGTAAAAACATTCCGAGTAACATCAATTCAATAGTTGGGAGCTTTAATTTAATTATCCTCCAAACATGGAATTCACTATATTGACCATAAGTACATCCTGACAAATATTTCCAGCACTGCCCTGATTTTGTTTAACCAGAGGTTTATAGATTTCAAGCAGTTCATTTGAAGTTTTAATCATGTACGCTGTGAATCTAAAACCCAGTTCAGAGAATAAACTTGCTTTGAAGAAGTATTCTGAGAGGCCAAACTGTGCTCAGTTCAAACAGTTCAATTGTTGGCGTTTCTTCTCTGATTATGTCAGTGAGAGTAAAAGGTGCTTTTCAAAATATCTAACGAAAAGCTGAACATGCAGGACTTCATAAAAAGAAATCTAAAAAAAATTCCAAATCTTTGAAATCTACATTTAAAAGGTGCCCACTAACAATGACAAATCGCAAGTCCACTACAGTTTAACTCAATGCTACGTGTTGTTAACACCAACAGGAGTGTAATTGATTTTTTTTGTTCAGATTGTTTCATCATCATGCGGAATAGAAACTCTGGTAACCTCTACTCTCTGTAGAAGCCGCTATGCTCCCAAGAAAGTTTCTTTTTCATTTTGTGCTTGATGTTTTAAACAGATTTGTTGTAATGGTCAAAATGATGTTTTAAATGTGTTCGTTTGTTTGTAAAATATTGAAAACTCACACTTTTTATGTAGAGTTCATTTTTTATCTTGAACATTATAGGAAAAGAGATGTTGAGAAATAAATGAAGCAAAGAAATATAAAAAGAAATAAAATAAAATAAAGAATCCCAAACTATATAAAGTCTTCGCCTTAAATATGTTTAGAATGAAAGGTATGAAAGAAGGCATTTTTCTGAACATATGAACCTTATAGGAATAGAGAATATGAGAAAAAAAATTAGCAAAGAAATTTTAAAGAAGGAAACGAAAGAACATAAAATAAAGAATCCCAAACTATAAAGACTTCGCTTTAAATGTGTTTTAGAATGAAAGGTATGAAAGAAGGCATTTTCTGAACATATGTTCGCTTAATTGTTATTTAGTGTGTTACTTCTGCCATAACAACCAAAATAGCACCATATTTAAAGGACAATCACTATGGTGTCTCCTGGTCTGTGTGATTCTCTATATACATGAAGTCTTTTTAAGGCTGAACCAGTCGACGTCTTATTTGAGTTAATAAAGTATTTACAGTATCCATTTTGCCTGCAATCATTGTTAAGGTGGGACTTAGAATCCTTGATTTTACAAGGAAGTGACCATAAAATAGTCTTATTGAATGGCAGGTGTATACATTGCTGATTTAAGAATTTGAGTATAATGTACTTTGCTTATAATCTTTCTACTGTTTTAATTGTCCTATAAAAGAACAGTAAAACTAATACATGCAATACTGATCTTTTGTTACTTCGGTATGAAATGTCTTTGTTCCAATTGTAATGTATTCGAAATTCGAAATAATTCAAAAAATGAAAAACACATTCATCATCATTGTACATGTAACAACAAAATTACAGTTTTGGATGCTAATTAATGTGATGGTGATTTAACAAATACTGTCACCATTAGAGAAGTCATTGTTTGCAAGATCTTCGGCATCATGACAACGAACATTAACTAGTTGATGGAGAATGTACTTACTATCAGCATTATACAAGTTTAATGGTCTAATCTCGAAATATTTGCAGCTGGGATAAGTGCCTGGAGATTTAGTGGAAATCTGCTCAGTCGTACTGAAGTATAAATAAGGTTTCTGACTGTTTGATGACTATTATGAGTGGCAACTGGTTATGATGCTGAGTATTGATGTTTAATAAGCATATACACAAAGTTCATGAAAGCAACGTTTAGCTTTCAGCATCAGTACGTTATTTCATAATCAGTACAAGACATTATTGATGTATCAATGGAAGTGGGATATGTGCATAATCATATGATGTGATCTGAAGGTGATGTACCCTACAAGTAAAGGGAAAGTCCATTGCGGTATTTTTGGTGGAAACGAATGTCAAGGGTACTTACCTGCTTATATTTATATATGATTATTTCACACTTATATACACATTTGTTAGTTGCTCTAGATATAACATTTTGACAGAGAATAGAATGCATCACAGCGTCTTCTTGAATTTCGTTTCAACAAAAAAGACCCCGAGATAAGTAGCTTTAACCTCTTGGAATGAAATCATCTAAATTAGATTAAGTACATTTTTGTAATCCAAACTCAAGTGCAAGTCAAGTCCTTTATTACAAACTCTAAAGTTTACAATGCAGATGTATGCTTACTGCATTACGTTAACAGTTTTATAAATCTTTATATCTTTCACATACTGGTTGGAACAGAATATGATTATTGCTAACTTTTTATGATACCAATGCATTAAATTTGCCGCCATTTTGAACTGTAAAGAAGACGCCATTCCCGGATCACTATCCCTACATAATGGAATATGCTCTCCTGTGCTTTAAACTTTTTTTGACATTAGACATGATAAGAAACTGTGATTACCAATAAGCGGCATTTATAAGGAGATAATTGCTCAAAATTATAAACTCAAGGTTAAGACGAAGACGAAGGTTAAATTCGATTTCAAATCAAATATTAATATAAATGGTATAGCCCATTTGTATTGACAACCTTATCATAATGGATTACTGTTCTGATTTAATTTATTTTATGATTAACATCTTCACTGCTAAGCATAACTGGTCCTATTTAGTGGGTCATTGAAGACTTTCTAATCCTCAACAGTTAACAGTCTGTCTGCCTCATTACTGACCCCCATACAATACGTGAAATGAATTCTTGAGGCTAGTCTTGTATTCACAGTAAAGTAAAACATGTTTGGAGTTTATGTTGATTTTGACTAACCCATGTTTTGCAGATGATTTTCACATCAACCGATAACTATTCAATGACACTTCTTTGTGTGACACAAGCGTATACAACATGTTCATAGATATTGACAATTTTCAGACTATCGCATTTCAATATGTGATAAATCTTCATGACACACTCAGTCTTTAAATTGAAACCTTTATACTTCTCTCAAAATCTGTAACCTTTACCATTGTCAACCAAAAAGTTGCTAAAAGGTTCCGATTTTCAGTAAGCATGAGTTAAAAAGTATATACGGATGTACGAACTGGGATGTCAGTCAAAAACTCTAAAATAACAATTGAAAAGTAAATATTGAATAAATGTTAGTTTGTTTAATGTAGTTTTAAAAAATGATTGAATAGCTTTCGGGATGTATTTTGCCCTTGCGTTTTTCGCAATATTATTTATTTTATAAACGTATTTTTGTACATCTTTTAGGATCATGTTATGTGTGTGAGTGTGTGTTATGTTCCATATGTGTGTGTGTGTCTTTTTAATATGCTGTAATTCACTGTTGTCAAATGTTCATCATGTAAAACAAATTCCCTCATGGGTAATAAAGTATTATTATTATTATTATTATTATTATTATTATTAGTGGAATATGCTTAATTGTCTTACAGCACACAAACACATAGCTAACTCAACTAGTCGAAACTGTAAGCGCTTATCCATCCTGCAACACAAGAAGATCGACAAAACTTGAAAGCAATTGATGATATGTATGATGTCTGATATGTATTAACAAACGCATCCCTGAAATCTGTGAATACTCTCTCATAAGGACGAAACTTTTGACAGATGCCTCATTAACCTTAAACATCATTAACCAAACAAAGTAAATAAACAGAAATCATTATTTATTGTATTGAGTTTAGAAACTATGTCGCAGAATTTCTTTAATTCAATGCACGCAAAATATAACTCAAATCTAAAATGTTTCTTTTTCAACTTTTCAAATGAATCCTTGCCAATCTAGGTAATCTAAATATCACTTTAATAAATTATGGAGGAAAAAAAGAAGAAGCCATCAAAACTATTGAATAAATCTACTTAAGTTTATCAAACGAAAATAGGTGTTATATCACGTTACATGGTTAATGTCACTAAATGTCATAGTTAATGGCTCCAGTAAGTGAATGTGTATCACTGAGTGTATTCTGGATGGAACCTTTCGATCAATGCAGGCAACATCAATAACACTTTAGATTTCAAAAAGCATGTGTTTATGATATTTTGAATAGACAAGTAAGCAACACCAGTGGGCTAAAAAATCAGTGGGTTAAGTCATCCTTAACCATAGTATTTTTACCGTTGATGTTAAATGTAAAATTGCTTTGAATGAGTGCACCGCCACCAACTATTTGACTTAAATTTCTAAAAAATAAAAAATGTTTTTGACGAGTTACTTGCATATGTGCTAATCGTCCTTGACTTGTTGATGGGTCACGTATGTCGATGATGATCAAAAACCAGACGCGTCAATCAGTCAAAGTTGTTTTTGAAACGCATCTAAGCAGTCACAATGACAGTTATGAGGTGAAAATGTCCGATATGTCCCATAAGTATACATGTAAATTTGATGTGTAAATTTGACTTCCACAATTACATATGACTGACTTCAATATATAAATGGTCACATAACTGCCATTGGGGATGAATATGTAAGATGTTCTTAATTGATATCATTAATTATACCATACATGGTCGTTCATAGCAAAGCACTTTCGTTTGAAAATCGCAGGGAGGATATTTAATTGTTTGTTAACAATTCAGATCAAGAAATATAAACCCTTGAAACATAAGCCAAGCAGTCATTCCTCTTCTTCTGATAAAGAGCAAACATAAGGTGGTATCAATACAATTGTCAAAATAGGTGCCTCAAGGTTGGGTTAAGAGAGTTGACCAAAGAGAAAACAGAAACGTGTAAACGTCAAACGTATTATCTCATTAACAGTTATATTCAGATCTTTTGTACTGTGATATGTCGTTTCATACCTGATTATCTCAGTGTAGCTTCCATAGTTTCACCATAGACCTGAAAATGATCGCTTCCAAAAAATTACTGAGAATGCACCATGATTATAATACAATACCTGTGGATATATTGTGCACTATTAAGTATGAAGTCATAGTAAAAAACATCCCCAATAAATTAATTTTTTCACAATATAGCTCCCTATAATTTCGGAAATCAGAGTCGAACACGGATCAAGGGACTTTACTCTTTATAATATAAACAAAATTGAAATCTTCTGATTTTCTAAGTCCATTAATGTTTTAATGCCTCATATTTGGTTTCTGAGTATCATCAATTTTTCTTTAATCTGAGCTGATAAGGGTGTGGTTTATACACAAATGAAAATGGCGCATGATTGTTTGCTACTAAAAAGTATGTGATACAATTGGTATAGCCAAATAACAAAGTTAAAAAATAAAGAACTAAAATTTACCAAGTAATACAGCTACATTTAGAGCCCCTTGTATTGTATCAATCATGCTGTTTTGTTTTAGAATTATTGTTGCTTTCGTTATGAAAAAAACAGTCAGACTTTCTGAAGTTAAGACTGGTGAATATGATGAACATGAAATCGATGAAATGCAGACTTGAAGCAGGTGGTTAATAGGGAATCAATGCGTCTCAGAACGCATGTCTGAAGCAAAACTGACAACACGAGCATTAACATAGAGTTTGTAAACATAGTTATAAGGGTAAGTTGTCTTTTACTTATTAATTGAAATATATTGGTAAAAATTATCATCATGAAAGGGTGGCTTAAATGTGAGGATTTGGTATTCATTTCTTATGTTTTACCGAAACTGTCAAACTAAAAAATACAAAAAATACATTTAAAGCATGATAAATGGAATGAACAATCAACAATTTAGCCGAGAGAGAAAGGAAAATTCATCTTTGGAATATTTTGCAGGTGACAGATACAGTGATGTATTACAGCTTGATCTTTCAAAAAGTGACGGTTCACTTCACTTCAATTTTTATAATTAAATGTTTCTAATTTAAACATTCAGCTTTATGATTTCTCTCCTTTTATGAACAAAAAAGGACCCAAAAAAATTTAATCAATTCTTACAACGTGGTTACAGAGTGTGTACGTGTTGATAACTGTAAGTAGCGAGTACATGTAAGGTTCTCATTGTAGGAAACATTATCCGTCCTAATGTAGTTGACGTTTTTATGTGATGTTCGTTCAAATGTCCTGAATCAAAACAAAGTTGTTTGTTTATGGGCATTCTTGATGTTGACTTGATGAAAATAAAGACAAGTTTATTGACATACAGCTTCTTTACTCTCAGAGGGAGTCGTTTCAATATTAATACTAATGTTGTTTCAAACAAGTGATGCATGAGAAGTAGGTAAGAGAATATGCACTAATTGTGTATGTGTTGTTTACATAACAAATACGGTTGTGTAAGCAACTCATACCCAATTAGTGCATATACTCATACACAAATGGTGCTTGGGTTGCGGTTGCATTGGCTTTGATGGAAATGCTTTTAAGAAGTTCCAGATAGTGTGACAGAAGACCCTTTTTTGTTTCTGAGCAAATAAAACGATTGAAGCGAAACGGTTGATGAGGAAAGACAATCGCTATAATTGGACAGTGATTGAGGTCTTGTCAACAGGAAAAGTAAGTTCATTGCCATACATTAACTGAATCATTTGCGGATTTCCTGTTTTGTGTTTCTGACAGCATCAAGGTGACCGGTAAGAGTTATCCAATTCAATCTGTTGAATTTGAGGTCATATTGTTACGAATCAGTACATTTCTCAATTTGCTGATATTGCATTGTGTATATCATCAGTCACCTGATGAATTTTGTGCTTGTTATCTTGTTCGCTTCGACTTCATTGTTTTATTGAACATATCATAATTAAGACTTTTTCAGTTGTGTCTCAGTTTTATCCGTCAGCCTTGAAAGTATATAAGAAAGAAATAACAAAAAAGACAGAACATTAAATAAAGCATCGGAAAGACTTGGTTGTTTTAAATGTGTGAAATAAAAAGTAGTCAAGAAGGCATTTTTCTGTATATACAATGTATGTTTTTTGGTTGTATTTTTCTTTCTGTCATAACAAGCAGAACCAATTGACCGCAATATTTAAGAGAGAGACAATTACTATGGTGTCTTCTGGTCTGTGTGATTATCTATGTACAGGAAACCTATTTCAGATTGAACCAGGGCAACTTCTTGTTGGAGTAAATATAGTCTTTATAGCATCAATCTTGCCTGTAATCAGTGTTAAGATGGGACTTGGAATCCTTTTTTTGACAAGGAAGTGACCATCAAATAGCCTCAGACTATGACATGTCTATAGATTGCTGATTTGATTATTTGAATATCATTTACATTGGATTCTTTTTGTTAAGTTTGCTTCAGTCTTATAAAACTAAGTTGAGAACATCTCATACATGCTGAACTGATCTAAGTTTTAATATTGCATGAAATGTGTCTCCGTTCGAATTGCAATTTATTCATAATTGATTGACAATGAAAAACCCATCAGATCATTGTATGCAACATTCATCACTGACTGAAAAGGATTATTAGCAATTTTAATAAAAATGATGCTGTTACAATACTGTCATCTTTAGATAAGTCATTCTTTGCAAGATAATGCATCATGACATTGAGCATTTACCAGTTGATAGAGCTTGTACTTACCAGCAGCATACGTCAGTATGGATTCTGTCTGGAAGCTTTGATTATAACAGTTAAAAGTCTACTCTAGAAACATCAGCAGCCTGGATAAGTGCCTGGAGATTTAGTGGAGGTCTGCTCAGTCGTACCGAAGTATAAATAAGTTTTCATGAACTGTTTTTGGTGTTCGGGTTTCCAACTGGTTAGTATGCCGTATGTGTAAATAGTATTTAACAAACGTTATTGAAAGCGACAATCATCTGGTAGCATGAGTAAGTTATTTTATATTTAGTACAAAGCACTTAGAAGTTTATTCAAATCTTTTCTTAGCAAATACCTTATGAATTACTGTTTTGATTTATGTGGTATTTCTATTTTATGATAAACATCTTCACTTCAAGTGATTGTAAATTGAGGAATGACATGTCCTCATTTAACACAAAAGAATAATTGATTCCATTTATTGTCTCCTTGAAGACTTTCTAAAATCTCATGAGAAAACAGTCTGCCTGCCTCATTACTGACCGTCATACAATACGTGAAAGGAATTCTAGAGGCCATTCTTGTCTCCATAGAGGGTTGAAACATGATTGCACGTTTGTGTTGATTTTGACTGACCTATGTTTGCATATGATTTCCACGTGTGGTACTACTCAATGTCTCTTTGTGTGACACAAGCATAAACAACAATATTTACAAGTTTCAGAGCGTCACGTTGAAAATACAGTAGAACACGGATATAGCGAATTCGGATATAGCGAACAATCGGATATAGCGAACCAATTTTCAAGTCCTGTCCGTATATAATATCATTTAAATTATATGTGTATAGCGAACATCGGATATAGCGAACTAAATTCTTTGGTCCACTGGAGTTCGTTATATCCGAGTTCTACTGTAAGTGATTAATCTTTAGAACCCACTCAGTCGTTAAACGAAACATACATGTATATACTGCTTATACGTGTTCACTTTACCTTATCAAACAAAACTTTGCTGATAGGTTTCGATTTTCAGTTGCCATTTTTTCGATAGTATATGAAGGATGTATGAAGAGGGAAATCAATCAAAAACTTTTAGATAAGAATTTAACAGTCAATATTAAATAGATGTCAGTAAGTTTATGTACGTTTTGGAGAATGATTGAGTTGCTTTTAGGATGTAGCTTTGAAGGTTCATAGCCCTTAGTGGAATATGCTTACATATCTTAAAGAACACAAAACCAAATAGCTAACTGTTTTTAAAGTGCAAGCGCACTGATGACGAAAATATTAAACCAAAGCAACTTTTCATAAATAGCTAAATTTAATATCATTCACCAAACGACGTCAAAGGAATGAAATAGGTGATATTTTTCTTCTAAAAAATATATTGCAGAATTTCTTAAATAAATGACAGCAAATCAGTGTTCAATCCAACTCAAAAATTAAAAGAGAACTTTCTCAACTCTTCAATTAAATCCTTGCCGATCATGTTTTCCCCCAAAACTCTAACAGTATTAAAGTAAGGAGAAAAGGTCAAATGTCATCAAACATAAATCTACAAGTTTAAATCTACAAGTTTTCAAAACATAAAATAGGTCTAATATCTCGTTAAATGGTAAATGTCACTATATGATATGGTTAATGGCTCGAGTAATTGAGTGTGCGTCACTGAAGTGTATTCTGGATGTAACGGTTTGATCAGTGGCTCCTGACTCCATTCACCGACCCCCAGTCTCGGCCAGAGGAGAAGTACAACTCTGCCCACTGCAGGACAAGGAACACGATTGAGCGGGCGTTTGGTGTCCTCAAGTCACGTTTCAGGTATGACTTCACTTTTATTTAAAATTTAGGTTTTATTTTTCGTTATGTTACTTTGACAAGATGTATTTCTGTGAATATGCTTCGACCTTTATAAATGAGGAGCTAAACTGTATTTAGATAACAAGCCAGGAAGACAAGTGTCTGAATGTAATGTAGATTTCTTAATTCATAAAATTGAAAACTGAATTGTGATCCCTAAAAGTGATTAACCCTTTCAACACTTCATATAATTTCAGATGTCTCCACAAGAGCACGGGCTGTCTTCCATTCTCTCCAGAAAAGTGCACAAAACTAATCATGTGTTGTTTTAAATTGCATAATTTCTGCATCAATAAAAACTTGCCAAGTGTAGTTGAATGTGATGGTGATGGTGATGGTGATGACAATGCTGTTGTCAGACCTTGTAATGATGGTCAAGGTGGTCGAGGTGTGAGAACACAAATAGTAAGGGAAAGATTCTCATGAGATGTTTGTCAATTGTGTCTAATTTTCTTCAGATTCAGTCTGTTCGTCAAAATTATGTAAAACTTATGTACCGGTAACCATCAGATATGTATGTACTAGTTCACTTCAGATCTAGTCTTCCTTTTCAAGAAATTATATTACAGACAACATGTTATTGGGTACATTCTGTTTCAAAAGCCATTATTTTCAATTTTAAAGACAACAGACTCAGATTTTGACAACAACGATATTGTATTTAGATTTAAAATTCAATAACAGGGTTAATTTCAGGACACATGTTCAAACCAAGGTTAATCTTCTACAATTCTATTTTTTTCTTTTTCAATTTGATTACTTTCCTTGATAGCCTGAACTAAACCTTTTAAGAGTTCAACTTTCGCCTCCTCAACAGCAATCACTCTGTCCATGTCAGTTTTGCTGCAGTTGGAGGAAGGTGCTGAAATATCAATATGAAAAAATACAACCACTATTTAATTAAAATCTGTATTATAAATGTGTCATCAAATAATAATGGATATTCAATTTGCAGGATAGAAATATCATATCAGTTATTTATAAAGGCTAAGCTCAGCTAAAGGAATGCCTGTGAATAATTTGAAGAACTATCAAGAAATTGATTGATATAGTTTATTTAGGAAATGAGTATAATATGTTATAAACTAAAAAATATATTACCTGATTGAACTTTTCTTTTCTTGGGTTGTGCATGTCTGTGTGGAACAGACAGGGGGACAGCAGGTTCAATAAGGGCGTTGATTAGCGCTGTTGTGGAAATGTGTATAGTTATTCATTAATTATTTATAAATAAAGATTTCCCAATATAAATGGTTGAAACTGTAATTGATATTACTGTATTGTTATAATTAGTATTGTTACTATCACAAAAAATTCAAGCAAGGGGTCTTTGCCACTTCAGAAAAACAATTTGAATGGATTGACAAAGCATTATTTATTCATTTATCTATTTATTTTGAATTTACCTTCATGGTCAGCTGCTTCAATAGGAAGCTCTGCTGCTGCAAGGGCCTCAGCCTCAGGGAGACATTCAGGTTCCCCCACATGGACTTGTAAAGCTGGAATAGATTTGAAAATATCAATTGTGCATTTCAAATAAATGCTATATATTGTACATTTCTACATATATCTTTATAAATTATTAATTATGTAATAGAGTAACAGAGTATATCTTTTGTTTGAAGTGTGACATCACTTGTCTCTTTGAGTGATGGGGTAGGGGTAGAGCCAGTATTTTCAGTTTCATTGTAAATGACTTGGGGATTTTTGACATATTTATACTAACATGCTTGAATGATTGGGGTCTCCGAACCTCCATCAATGCCCTCCAACTGGCAATCTGGTATAATGCTGGTTATCTGTGTAAATACATTTTTGGAAATGTTACCACTGATTTGTGATATTTTTCCTTTTTAATTAATTTATATATTTCAAGAATAAACAATTAAATACCATCAGTAAGAAATCCATAAACTTGCATTTGTAATCTTTTATTTCATTTCAAAAGTGAATAAAACCAAGTATGAGCTGAGTCATATATATATATATATATGTTACAATTAATATGTCAAATCAGTGACAGTTATTCCATCAAATGCCTAAATGTATCAGGCAATTTATCAAATGTCTAGTCAGTCAGTCATTTGATGAATTGCCTTATCAAAATATTCCTAGGCATTTAGCTAATAATTGAAATTGTACTCAGTGTTTTTGACAATTTGACTGTTAATCGCTGACTGAAGTGTGGTAAGATAGTAAGCGTGTGTCTCAATAGATTTGGTCTAATTTGCTATACCGGTATGGCCATTGTATACTTATCAACACAAAGGATAACATGAATGGATAAAGAAGTGTGTGTAAGTTTCAGTTGTATGACCTACCCTCTGTTCCACATCTGTCAGGGAGGGTGGGCAGGGTCCCCCTCCTGTCTTCTTCATTTGCCTCCTCCTGCCCATTTCCTTCTTTTTCACTTGGGACCTGCAA
Organism: Steromphala cineraria; assembly: GCA_916613615.1. Lineage (NCBI taxonomy): Eukaryota > Metazoa > Mollusca > Gastropoda > Trochida > Trochidae > Steromphala > Steromphala cineraria. The sequence continues at coordinate 14,724,440 of OU744729.1, forward strand.
AATGTTATTGAAATTCAACAACTGTTTCATTATGCTTGCCCAAATCTTAATATCCAAATATAGCAATTAATTGCAATAGGAAATAGATAAAATTCAAAGTTTATAAGTTTATGTGAGAGATAATTTTTAACAAATTACTTTACCTGAGATATGTCCATTTTTTTCGTATCTCGTCAGGGTCCCGCCTGGTCGCAGAGTTTGCACTCAGTCTAAGGGAAAACAACATTTATTTAGTAATTCTCAATGTGACAAAATGCACTTTACATAGGACATTTAATGTTATTCGTTTGATTAATTGGTAAGTTTTCAAGTTCATTGATGGTAAATTGAAACGTGTATCTTCTTGTGCATTTAATGATTGTAATTGATTATGCAATACAATAACAGTAACATTTGCTTACTTGTTGGCGATGTCTTGCCACATCTTTTTCTTACCAGCTGCGGTCACCGTAGCAATCAGCTTACCGAAAAGATATTCGTGGCTACGGCATACCTCGCTGGTAAGGATCTCTCCAGCTCAAGGGATGAGAAATTGGTCCGTCTCACCCTTGAGCTGGCCTTCGACTGTTGATCTTGCTGTTCGCTTGACATTGTTTTCAATGGGCGTGTCGTCTGCTAATTGTTCGGAAGGCAGGTAACTCTGATGAACTTTAATCATTTTCTTGACTTCACGCCCGCAAGAATTAATACTACGAGAGTAGAAGCTATTGTAAAATCTATCTTAGCTAAGATAGTCGTAAGAGAGTTTTGTGAAACGGTCATAGACAAGTATTGTAAGAGGTATCGTAGGAGTTAAGATATCGTAGCAGTAAGAGATTTTCATGAAACGGGCCCCTGATCATCAAAACGATGTTATTTTCTATCTATCGATGTTATCTTTCTAGGTCAACTGTTTTTGTGTGTGAGAAAGTCATATAAGGACCTTACAGGTTTTTGATATTGTGGTATGTATAAAAAAGGCACATACATATTTGATTACTGATTCATATATCAGGCCAAGATAAACACATTTGCAAAAAGATGCCTTCATTTTGTTGTTATTTAAAAGCCAAAGACATGTAGAATATCGTCGGGAATATTCTCCTTTGGCTCCCATGTCGTTTTCTTGTAGCCTTTCCACTTAACTTTGTACAAATTTTTCTTTTTGTCTTTGATGTCTTCCACGATGAAGGTTTTTTCTGTAAAAAAAAACCCAAAGTTATTTCAACATTGTAAAATGTATAAATACATATACCGGTACTCCACACAAAAATATAAGCATCAGGAATATTTGTTAAAGTAATTATGTAAAATGCAAATGTTCCAAAATTGTTGCTTTAGTGGTAGCTTAGAAAGTCAATTACAACATTTGCGTCTGATAACATTTCTTTGATTATTCGACAATTTAATAAACATTAATATGCAGAAACTTTCACTAAGTAAAAATTGGTTTTCAAAACTTAGTGCAATCATAATTATTTTATGTTGGTAATAGTCATATGTTGGCCCAGTAGTTATGCCTATAAAACACTGTAATACCTTCTTGTTTTCCATTTTTCCTTTTCTTTTTAGGGGTTTTCAAATCTGCTGAAAAAATCAAATGAAGTTATTAATGCTATGACTTCTGTATCAGAGGGACAATTGCTTGTCGGCAACATCAGAATCTAGGCCAAAAAGTTGCTTACACAGAATAAAGAAGTTGTTCATCCATAAGAACTGTTCTTTTTGTTCATCACAACATCTTTTAGAATGCCTATCAAGAAGCTTCTGCAATATTGATCATATTTGATTATCTTTACTAAGAAGCAAAAGGGATAAGAACATGCATAAACAAGACAATACCCAATAAGACACAAAGATGGAGCTTATTCTTTATTTTTGGCTTCCCTTGTTGATTCCAAATATAGGTTATTTCAACTTGTAAGATACTGTTAGCAAATATGATCATAAGAAATTTAAGAGATAAAAAGATCATCCTTATCATTCTTACAGGATTTATTGTCTTGATTTTCAGGAAATTCACTTTTAAGATCTTGAGATGCTGTTGAAACAAGAAATCACTCAATCACAAAAATGTAAATAGCATTATCATTTATAACATTAGATACTGAAATATTCTTACTGAGGTTATGTAAATGGAGTTAACAACTGCAGGTTCATTTTGTCAAATTATTGATAATTACTCCAAAAAATGTTATTAGAAAGCAAATAATAGTAGTATAATCATCAAAACCATAAAAAAGAAATACTTATAAAGAGTCCAATAACACATATTGATAAGATATTTCCTATGTGAAAAGACAAAAATATTTTGCTTTCGCAATAACTCATGGTTGTAAACAAATGTAATCGTAAAAAATATATTGCTAAAGGAAATAACCATACTTGACTGTTGAACTTCTTCATTTGTTGTTGATTTCTTGATTGCTAAAAAAATTGTAAAAATGAATTAACAGTAAATTAAAAAGAATCTTTAAAAAAAAAGTTAATCTTGTTATAATTTTTTATAAATGAAAACATGTTCTTGAGATAATTTACGAGCTGGAAATTGAAGGACAAACATTCTTTTTATTTTCAAGCAAGCATTATTCATTTACAAATTTAAAAGTAGAGAGACCCTTTGTGTTTCACATGACTTTAGTTATCATCAGGTCTATATTTTTACATGAACTGAAATAAGATGTAAGATTTTAATCAATACTTGTGATAATAATTTACTTCTGTGAGAATATTGATTGGTATTTGTCATACAAGGGCTGCAAAACATTTGCGAGCTTGATCAAATCAGATTCAAAATATTGAACAGCACACAGAATATCCTTTTATAAAAATAAATACCACTCACCATACTGACTGTTTTCCTCTGTTTCCTCAAGGATGACATTCCCTTCTAGAATGTCTATCATTACTATGAAAAAATGAATGAAAGTCAAGGACAATAAGCTTAAATTTAATAAACTCTATTCAAAAGAAGTTAAGGAACACTCTAGTAGTACTGGTAATATCATATAATTGTCAGCAGCTGAAATAGAAGTTCTTTGGTTGAGTTGTGTTAATACCCACATACATACTCGGAATCTGACATTGGGCTACTGATTTTAAAATTTCTTATCACATTTTTTCATCAAGCTTTTCAAGACCCGCGATTTCAAAGATATAAAGTTACCCAAGACAATGTAATCATGTGACTTTCATTTTTGACCCCTGTCTTGTTTCCGAAATTAAAGCACAATGCAAAAACCAAGTCACTCGCTCTATTTAATTCCAATATGTCACTTAGATAGTGTTTATTTAACAAAATACATAATTTTAACCATGCGCTGAGGTATTAAGTATAACGGGGACAATGTACAAATGTTCCTTAGATTTTTGGGAGTAGTATTTGTTTTAATTACTATAAAAAGTTCTGTGCTTACAAAAATTACAAATGAATATGAGATAATTAAACAAACTCATTATCTAAAGTTCAAAAGTCTTCAAAATGATCAAACAGATTAATGTCAAACCTGATGATGTTTTCCTCGTTTGAGGAATGAATTAGAGGAAAATTAATTTCTCCTACCTGTGAGCAAGTATCAAAGGGCACATAATTGTAGGGGCGCTAGTGGTCCTAGCGGGGTATATAAGGGTGAGAGGTTAAGTGGATCGATTCTCTCGGCTGTAAGTGCAGTACCAGTTACAGATATTTTTCATGTGTGTATATAGTTTATGTTGTTTCAAGCATCTAACTCTGTTTTACATTTGCTTCAGATGATTTGCTGACGTCTAATCCAGCAGAGCTTGACGCCGCATATGGTTGGAGTTGTATATCCGTTTATGGATGAGGTTAGCCGTTATGGCTGGAGCCGTTTATGGCGATGTATATCGAAACCGTTTATGGTTCCTACGATATGATGCACGTAATTATTCATACCGTTTATGGATTATGCAGTGTATGGTGATCTCTGTTGATACCGTATATGGTTAATTTTTGTCCATACCGTTTATGGAGATTGGTATTTATACCACGTATGGAATATACCACATATGGATTTGTCAGTGGTCTGTGCTTAGCGCTGTTTAAGGCAATCATTAACCTATTTGTATTTTTGTACATCCTATATCAATAGCTGAAAACTGTTTTATGTGAATTTATTCTGTGTGTTGTACAAATATTGTTTTACTGTAAACTCCCCAGTAAGGGGCTGATGCATACGTAGGGAGAACACGGTTCCAGAGTTTTTCTCAACAAGAGTTGTTATCTCTGGTTTTTCGTGTCGGGCACAGCTCCGTCGATACACTATTTGATAATGATGGATGTTGAATGATGAACGATGTAATGGTACAAGCCTACGCAAATACAGTCAGTCCAAGGTTAAATGTTGTTGTGTTGTTTGTATACGTGTGAGAAGGGGGTGTAGGAGAAATATGTTGACATTTACCTGTTTCAATAAAAAAGATTACAGCCATTGTTCCCAGATCTCATCAGTCTTTCATGATGTTTATGTTATAAAATTAGATGTTTATTTTCCAGAAATAATTTAACTTTGGCAGTTCTGGAGAAAAAAGCATGCAGGCAGCACCTACTGTAAATAGGGTGACTGACAATGGGATAAGCCCTTCTGGCCTTGTAGATCTGATTATCTAACAAGCATAAACTGTGATGCCAGCTTACATTTTTCTGCGTCTTGAACAAGAGAGCTTTGGAAAGGTTCATCTGTAAAGATCATAACAGAAATGAAACAAATTTCAGACTGAGCATATTTGATATGTTGATTTTTTTATACAGCTACAATGTGTATCACATTGTTTGAATTTTATAAGATAAAATATTGTTCGTTTATCACATTGATATTTCTATGAAAGGATAAATATGTAGCAAATTAAGTGATGAGAAAGAGGAACATGAAATGTTTGAATTGAGTTAAAAAATCAGAAGGTATCCGTTTAGTGTTACCTTGGTCTTGATTTTAACAATCCTCCAAGTCTAACAAAAGTTAACCAATTTAATACCAACTATAATATTTTTGGAAAAGCATTTTAAATCTTAAAGTTAAAGAAACACTTGAATAAATAGCTAAACAGTATTTATGGTAAGATAATGAAATCAAATTGATAATTCCATTTTATGTTCTTCCTTTTCTTTTGGCAGAGTATGGAAACAATGTGCAGTCTGACCTGGTCAACCAATCATAAAGCCGCCGGCAGAAGCTTTCAGTATTGACAAAAGGGCAAGTAACTTCTGTCGGACAATGCTTTAAACATTATCATCGCTCGCTGTCTTGTAAGCTAGACGATGTGATTGGTCCGCTAAAGACAGGGGTTCATATACAGGGGTGCGGTCAGACCTAGTGTAGAGGATTTCGAAGCTCCATAAAGTAAATATTTTGAACATTTTATTCATTGAAATTTGGCGGATTTTAATCAAATTTTAATTGTTTTCATATGAATTGTTTTGAAAATTATGTAATTAGTTGTCATCACATTTCTGGAGAATTGTAATTATACAAAACAAATTTCCCTTTTGGGACAATAAAGATTATCTTATTATATCTTACAATGTGTATCATACTGTTTGAATTCTGAATTATTTTAGTTCTATGAAATTATAAAAATAGAGCCATTGGCTCTGTAGCTCATCAGGCTTCATCATCAATTATGCTGTAGAGTGTGGCAAATGTGATTCCCCCTTTGTAGAGGCCACATGGGCACCAATCATAAAATTAAGTATATAGGCCTCATGGTTCTGGAGAAGAAGATGAAAATAAGTTTTTAGGGTGTGGCCCCTGTGGCCCTTATTAGGGGTCATAGGGCCACCAATGCTACAATTTATAATCCTCACTAGCCAAGGAGTCTGTACACAAAGTTTCAGCTTTCTAGGCCTTATGCTTCTGGAGAAGAAGATGAAAATAGGTTTTTAGGGCATGACCCCTGTGGCCCTTATTTGGGGTCACAGGGCTACCAAAGCAACAATCTATAATCCTCACTAGCCACGGAGTCTGTACACAAAGTTTCAGCTTTCTAGGCCTTATGGTTCTGGAGAAGAAGATGAAAATAGGTTTTTAGGGCGTGGCCCCTGTGGCCCTTATTAGGGGTCACAGGGCTACCAAAGCTACAATTTATAATCCTCACTAGCCAAGGAGTCTGTACACAAAGTTTCAGCTTTCTAGGCCTTATGCTTCTGGAGAAGAAGATGAAAATAGGTTTTTAGGGCATGACCCCTGTGGCCCTTATTTGGGGTCACAGGGCTACCAAAGCAACAATCTATAATCCTCACTAGCCACGGAGTCTGTACACAAAGTTTCAGCTTTCTAGGCCTTATGGTTCTGGAGAAGAAGATGAAAATAGGTTTTTAGGGCGTGGCCCCTGTGGCCCTTATTAGGGGTCACAGGGCTACCAAAGCTACAATTTATAATCCTCACTAGCCAAGGAGTCTGTACACAAAGTGTCAGCTTTCTAGGCCTTATGGTTCTGGAGAAGAAGATGAAAATAGGTTTTTAGGGTGTGGCCCCTGTGGCCCTTATTAGGGGTCACAGGGCCACCAAAGCTACAATTTATAATCCTCACTAGCCAAGGAGTCTGTACACAAAGTTTCAGCTTTCTAGGCCTTACGCTTCTGGAGAAGAAGATGAAAATAGGATTTTAGGGCGTGGCCCTTGTGGCCCTTATAAGGGGTCACAGGGCTACCAAAGCTACAATTTATAATCCTCACTAGCCAAGGAGTCTGTACACAAAGTGTCAGCTTTCTAGGCCTTATGGTTCTGGAGAAGAAGATGAAAATAGGTTTTTAGGGTGTGGCCCCTGTGGCCCTTATTAGGGGTCACAGGGCCACCAAAGCTACAATTTATAATCCTCACTAGCCAAGGAGTCTGTACACAAAGTTTCAGCTTTCTAGGCCTTACGCTTCTGGAGAAGAAGATGAAAATAGGTTTTTAGGGCGTGGCCCCTGTGGCCCTTATAAGGGGTCACAGGGCTACCAAAGCTACAATTTATAATCCTCACTAGCCAAGGAGTCTGTACACAAAGTTTCAGCTTTCTATGCCTAATGGTTCTGGAGAAGAAGATGAAAATAGGTTTTTAGGGTGTGGCCCCTGTGGCCCTTATTAGGGGTCACAGGGCCACCAAAGCTACAATTTATAATCCTCACTAGCCAAGGAGTCTGTACACAAAGTTTCAGCTTTCTAGGCCTTACGCTTCTGGAGAAGAAGATGAAAATAGGTTTTTAGGGCGTGGCCCCTGTGGCCCTTATAATGGGTCACAGGGCTACCAAAGCTACAATTTATAATCCTCACTAGCCAAGGAGTCTGTACACAAAGTTTCAGCTTTCTAGGCCTTATGGTTCTGGAGAAGAAGATGAAAATAGGTTTTTAGGGTGTGGCCCCTGTGGCCCTTAATAGGGGTCACAGGGCCACCAAAGCTACAATTTATAATCCTCACTAGCCAAGGAGTCTGTACACAAAGTTTCAGCTTTCTAGGCCTAATGGTTCTGGAGAAGAAGATGAAAATAGGTTTTTAGGGTGTGACTCCTGTGGCCCTTATTAGGGGTCACAGGGCCACCAAAGCTACGATTTATAATCCTCACTAGCCAAGGAGTCTGTACACAAAGTTTCAGCTTTCTAGGTCTTATGGTTCTGGAGAAGAAGTCGAAATTCCACAAAGTTTACGGATGGACGGACGGACGGACGGACGGACGCCGGACACCATGCCATGCCATAAGCCCATCGGGCCTTACAGGCCAGATGAGCTAAAAATGTAGTATAATAGATATTTGAATTAGGTTAAACAGAAAGTATTCTACTTATGATGAAGTAACAATTAACCGATGAAAAGAGCAACATGAAACGTTTTATTTGAGTTAAAATCGGAAGGTATTTGTATTATGTTACCTTGGTCTTGATTTGAAGTTTGAATTGCAGGCAAATCCTTGTCTTGAAAGATAATACAATATCGCAAATTTATACAATACAGAATTTTAAATATCAGACAAATCTATGAGTCTAACAAAATAAATCTAAATGAATTTCAGCAATAATATCTTTGAAAAGTTAAATAAACATTTCAATAAACAGCATAACATTCTTTAAGATAAAAAAGATGGTATCATATTGAACATTCCTTTTACCTTTTTAATTTTCTGTTGGAATGGCCCGGAAACTTTAAAAGTAATGAAATTATGTTGAAAATACATACGATACAGACAATACATTTTCATATTAAAAGATAGAAGAATCCTCAAAAGAATAAAAAAGATTTCGTAGAAATCTGTCATAATTTTAAAATGGCTGTTAATTTTGACTTCAACAAAGTTGTCAAAAAATGGTGGAAATATAGATAAGGTTAATTTTCATTTCACAACATACAAATAATATTCCACTTTTGCTAAGATAAAGACAGAGATAGCATGACAAGATATGGTTATCTTAGGTTAATTTTTATACTATAAGGAAGAAGGAAGATTACAGATATTAATTTGGAAAAAAAAAGCCATGGGCTCTGTAGCTCATCAGACTTTTGATGGAACAAGGTTTTGACCCCTGTGACCCCATTTAGGGTCATTGGGTCACAAAATCTACAAGTTTGAATCCCCATTGGCCAAAGGAGTCTACACACAACTTTTAAGCTCTCTAGACCATTTGGAACTGGAGGAGAAGATGAAAATAGGTTTTGAAGGTTGTGACCACTGTGACCCCATTTGGGGTCATGGGGTCACCAAACCAAAAATTTAGAATTCCCATTTGCCCAGGAGTCTACACACAACTTTTCAGCTCTCTAGACCTTTTGAAACTGGAGAAGAAGGAGTAAAATATGTTTTTAAGGCTTTGATCCCTGTGACCCCATTTGGGGTCAAGGGGTAACCAAACCTAAAATTTAGAATCCTCATTGGCCAAGGAATCTACATACAACTTTTTAGCTCTCTCGACCTTTTGGATCTGGAGAAGAAGATGAAAATAGCTTTTTAAGGTTTTGACCCCTGTGACCCCATTTGGGGTCATGAGGTCATAAAATCTACAATTTCGAATCCTCATTGGCCAAGGAGTCTACACACAACTTTTCAGCTCTCTAGACCTTTTGGAACTGGAGAAGAAGATGAAAATAGGTTTTTAAGGTTTTGACCCCTGTGACCCCATTTGGGGTCATGAGGTCATGAAATCTACACTTTAGAATCCCCATTGGCCAAGGAGTCTACACACAACGTTTTAGCTCTCTAGACCTTTTGGAACTGGAGAAGAAGATGAAAATAGGTTTTTAAGGTTTTGACCCCTGTGACCCCAATTGGGGTCATGAGGTCATGAAATCTACAATTTAAAATCCCCATTGGCCAAGGAGTCTACACACAACTTTTCAGCTCTCTAGACCTTATGGAACTGGAGAGGAAGATGAAAATAGGATTTTAAAGTTTTAACCCTTGTGACCCCATTTGGGGTCCTGGGGTCACGAAATATACAATTTAGAATCCCTATTGGCCAAAGAGTCTACACACAACTTTTCAGCTCTCTAGACCTTTTGGAACTGGAGAAGAAGATGAAAATAGGTTTTTAAGGTTTTGACCCCTGTGACCCCATTTGGGGTCATGAGGTCATGAAATCTACACTTTAGAATCCCCATTGGCCAAGGAGTCTACACACAACGTTTTAGCTCTCTAGACCTTTTGGAACTGGAGAAGAAGATGAAAATAGGTTTTTGAGGTTTTGACCCCTGTGACCCCATTTGGGGTCATGAGGTCATGAAATCTACAATTTTAAATCCTCATTCGCCAATGAGTCTACACACAACTTTTCAGCTCTCTAGACCATTTGGAACTGGAGAAGAAGATGAAAATAGGTTTTTAAGGTTTTGACCCCTGTGACCCCATTTGGGGTCATGAGGTCATGAAATCTACAATTTAGAATCCTCATTGGCTAAGGAGTCTACATACAACTTTTTAGCTCTCTAGACCTTTTGGAACTGGAGAAGAAGATGAAAATAGGTTTTTAAGGTTTTGACCCCTGTGACCCCAATTGGGGTCATGAGGTCATGAAATCTACAATTTAAAATCCCCATTGGCCAAGGAGTCTACACACAACTTTTCAGCTCTCTAGACCTTTTGGAACTGGAGAAGAAGATGAAAATAGGTTTTTAAGGTTTTGACCTCTGTGACCCCATTTGGGGTCATGAGGTCATGAAATCTACAAATTAGAATCCCCAATTGCCAAGGAGTCTCCACATAAAATTTGAGCTCTCTAGAGTCATTGGTTCTGGAGAAGAAGTCGAAAATGTGAAAAGTTTACGGACGGACGGATGGACGGACGGACGGACGCCGGACGCCATGCCATGCCATAAGCCCATCGGGTCTTTCAGACCTGATGAGCTAAAAAGTATTACAACACCGACATTTTGTACAAGGCAAAGGAATCTGTAAGAAGTTTTATTACACGTTGTGTATAACTCTGAACATACCGTGCAAATCCCTATGCATTTTGATTCATTGCAGGACATGGACAAAACAATAAAATAGTGATTCAATACTCTTCCAGAATCTACCATTATAGGAAATCAAAATGTCTTGTATAAATAGCAAAACCCTTTTAAAATACAGAATTGTATTCTCACAATTTTATCTTTTCACGGTTTGCAATGATTGCCTTCAAAGTGTCTTTCACGTGAGAGGAAGGTTTTTTGAACTGGACTCCCACGGGAAGGCTTTCGACCTTGATTTTTCCCATGGTAGATGCCATGTAAGAAATTTTCACCCCAAATTCTGCATCTAATGAAACAGAAATCACAAGTTTAAACAACTGCTAAGAATTGAAATGACTTCAATTAAAAAAGTCATTGGCAATTATTCATTAATCTTATATTTAATAAACAAATGTTTAAAAGTTTGTAATTTTTAAAAACACAAAATCTAACCACTAAGACAATGCCTTTTTTGAAAAAATGTAACTTAAATGCTTTATGGGTGAATCCCAAAAATGAATCAAATGTACAAAATAAGGTCTCAAAGGGGCAGTAGCACGTTGTTAGGGGGAATATAAGGTGAAATACAATGCATTTAAACTAAATTGAGCAGTACTAATTCAGATATATAACATTAAGTTTATCCATGCGATTCCTTTTTCTTATACAATGGATTTTCTGTGAATCTTCATACTTTGTCCTCTAAAATGGATGATTGGCGTGTGTAATGCAATTTTTGACATTGTCCAAATAATACAAAAAGCATTAACTTACAATTATCAGTACAATAAACAATTTAAAATATAAAAATTATTAAAAAAACGTGCTTCTGCCCCTTTAATAATAAAGAGATAATGAGAAGAGATGGTATTCTGAAAAATTTAGCACCCTATGAGTCCTTTTGATGAAGATGCCATTAAAGTTTTTGAAATAAGTTGAAAATGTTAAAAGATTATTGACAGTCAACAAAATTGTTTACAATATAAGAAAAAAGGCCTGTGCCATAACCTCACCAGGCCTTAGTGTGTTAAGTTGAAGATTTAAATTAGTGCAATTTTCATTTAAGCGTCTCTCTGATTTAGATAATGCTCAATTCCATTCCAATCCTTTCAGTTGTTTGTAAATAACACTGGTGGAGGATTCAACTCCAGGTATTATTCCTTGATTCAAAACAATAAAAACAGCCATTGAAAATAGTTCCTTGGATATTCCGAAAACAATCCTTTTCACTTATTGACTTATACTTTTGCATTAGACAAACAGGCTCTGACAGGTTTAAATAAGTAAAATAAAATTCAGATTTAATCTTTTTCTGATAAATGCATGTTAATTACTCACTGTATGTATTTCTGAATATAGCCTGTACCTCAGATTTCAGTTCTTCCTTGTTGAATGTAGACTCCTGTTTTGAAATAGCTAAACCATTTTTTAAAACATAAAATTAAATTATCAATGGTGATGAAAAAAAAGCTTTAAAACTTTTAGAGTCTCACATATACAAATTTTCAATGGCATTAAAAAACTCAAAAATATTTGAGAATCATTTAATGTACTTTTGAACTTTTGTGTTGTCAAAGATTAATTTGTACTGAAATTGAAGAAACATATTTGTTTCAGCAAAGAATGAGAGTTGTAATACTTGTGGCACAGCTTTTAATTTTTGATAATTGCTTTTGTGTGAGCATGTTAGCAACAGCTTTTTGGTTTTATATCATTGATGGATGGATGGGTATGTGATAACCATAGCCCATAGTTTATACACAGGAACCCGATATCGTAAATAAAATGTAGGTAAAACGTGAGTAAGAAAGATCCGTCCCCTATATGTATATAGAGTAAAGGAATAAAGGCAGCCATGTTGCCGATCTCGACTCGCTTCCGAGTTAAGTCAAATTTATTGCTTCAAATCGGTGACATCTCATTCACATACACAAGAATCTCTTAGTTATACATTTCTCAGCAAAACTTAGCTTGTTTCAAACACATGTCACCCTTCAAATAACTTTCATATCTATTTACATTCGCAAATCGACTGCAGAAACCTCTGGGGTGAACGTTACTCCGCACCATATGCCTCTCGAGCGATCTAATTGGTCCGTTAGGCGAATTCATTTAAAGCATCGCCTTACAAACAAAACGGCGTGGTTTGGACAGTGCAATGTTTCGGAAATGATTTCGCTATCAATTTCTGATCAGAAGATTGCTTTGTCTTTAGTAGAAAATGAACATTCTGTTGTTTTCATTGGCCAGACAGGCACCTGTAATACTGTCTTGGTTGTTTACTTAAAAATTGAAAGAAAGTGTATATGAACATGTCAAAACTCTTCACGACTGAGCTTGGCTCAGTGATGTACGTTTGACCGAAGTTGAATTGCCAAACTTTCTGTCCAGTGATGAGGTAAAACATAAGAGTGATTCTCTACAGTTATTTATCTAAATATCAACGTCAAATACCTAATTATTAATTTCTGATATTTCATTCTGATATTTGTGTTTTTCAGTTTTTAGTGTCATGTACAACATCCTCAATTATCAGGGTGTAGGTTTATTCGTAGATAAACAAACCCTGACTACCAGTGCTATAATTTAACATTGTTTGTATTATGCAAACAAAGGATGTACTATGAATATTTATAATACATTATATATATGAAAGATAAGTTTTGAAGGTCTCTTCAAACTGTTATCTACGAACCTGGTGTCTCTACGAAAAATCGGTCTCTACGAACCTGTTTATCTACGAAACCACTGGTTCCGAATTATCAAAATCTCTTGTGAATACTTTAATAAATAGGCTGTTAATTCTGAAATAACGTAAAATTAACATTTACAAAAAAAAGTTTGTCTGAAAATTATTTATGATTGCCAGCATTTTATTCATTAGGTGTACAAGTTAACAAAAATATACGTTTACAGTTTGGGTATAAAAGATTCCAAACTGACATTAATAAAACATAATAATTCTTAACCATCAAATCAAAATTTCTAGAAAAAAATATAAACTTATCATTCCACAGATTGTGTTAATAATGTTGATACACTTTGGTATAATACAATGTTGTGGTCGTGTTTCACTTTACTTGAATTAAATTGTTTTACTTATAATAATTCAATGATTATAATACCGGGGTACATCAATTTAAATTTACTGATATGTAAAAGTATAGTATTATGATTTTTTTAAAATATTTATTATTTTCTTGTAATTATACACAAGAGACAAACAAATCTTGAACCTCTCTTTTTTAAATAATGAAATGGAAATTTCCATTTATTAATTCTACAGTGTGTGAAGACAAGCGACTGGGCCGTCACAATCCCCTAGTGCAAAAAATGATTCTACATACAATGTACCAAAACAAATAATCATTTGACTCCATTGTCACAACCTGGTTTGAAAATGGTGGTACATCAATAAAAATCGCTTTTTAAATTTTTCACGATGTTTAGAAATTATCTAGAGAAATTCGCCCTTACGATTAACGGACCTATCAGATCGCATGAGAGGCATTTGGTGCGGAGTAACGTTCACCCCAGAGGTTTCTGCGGTCGATTTGCGAATATAAATAGATATAAAAGTTATTTGAAGGGTGACATGTGTTTGAAACAAGCTAAGTTTTGCTGAGAAATGTATAACTAAGAGATTCTTGTGTATGTGAATGAGATGTCACCGATTTGAAGCGATAATTTTGACTTATAACTCGGAAGCGAGTCGAGATCGGCAACATGGCTGCCTTTATTCCTTTACTCTATATACATATAGGGGACGGATCTTTCTTACCCACGTTTTACCTACATTTTATTTACGATATCGGGTTCCTGTGATTAGATACCGATGGAAAAATGCAGATGTACAAAATTTAAGTTTTCAAAAAATAGAGCCATGGGCTCTGTAGCTCATCAGGCTTTACATTTGATTTCGCTAAAGAGTGTGGCCAATGTTGCCATTGGGGTCACAGGGTCACCAAAGTTACAAATCAGAATCCCCACATGCCAAGGTACCTGTACACACAAGTTCAGCTCTCAAGTGTATATGGTTTATGAGGAGAGGTCGAAAGAGTCAAAAGACGACAGACGACGGACGGACGGACGGATGCCGGACGACGGGCCATGCCATAAGCCCATCTGCCTTTTCAGGCCTGATGAGCTAAAAAAAGGGGAATTTGTACAGGCAGCCAGAAAGGAGGAAATGATATTTAAATTAAGGTAGGGATTATTCTGATGATGTGTTAATGTTAGGTCCCTTCTGCCAAAAACCCTCATGGATGCTTTAAAGTAAAGACACATTGTAGTATTGATAAATGATAAAACTTGAAGTTAAGAATAAATAAACATCACTTTATATCAAATTTCAGATACACATACATACTTCTCTATTTGAGTATTTGTTACAATATGAACAATTAAACCAGGCAAAATTAGATAATATGATGAAATAATGACTCTTGTGGGATTTGTATTTTAAATCAAGATGAAAAGAGGCAAATTTTAGTAATCAATTGCAGGCCAATATAACAAATGACACTTTTGAAAATTACTGCTGACACTTTGGCTGAACATCAAAGAGAAATGTGCAGTGTTTCTTTTCATGATGGTTCTTGTCGCGTCACTTCCAAAGATGGTCAGCTCTTGGTTAGATTTATTAAAGCTTACCCCCCCCTGTCAAAATACCCAACTCCTCCAGCTGTTTGCACTAAAAACAGATTTGAGCAGGATTAGGGATATCAAATCAATATGTTTCCAGTTTGAGTTATGGTGTTTTGTATATAGCAACCATTATTTTTTCTGTTATGATATTAGCTATATATATATATATAAAACATATGAGGTGAACAAGGATATGCTACTCAATGATTAATTGATAACAATTTTTTTCTTATTTATTAATTAAAATTAAAAAAAAGAATATTATAATAAAATGATGTACAACTACTTAAAGCAACGGTAGCTAAAAGTAAATGGATAAAGATTAACTAACAGTGTTGTTCAACTTCTTTACTAGTTGATATTCCCTTCGCTTCTTGTTGATCATTTTAGGTTCCTGACTGGATCGTAACTTAAAAAAGCCTCTTTCCACATCAGTCAGGGCCTTCCATTTTTCAGCCCATGTTTTAGATTGCATTACAACAGGTTGACCCTGGCCTGTAATCAAAGATTTAAACCTTTGACTTGCAAACATTTTATTCTGAATATACAGTGGCAGTGCTAGGATGATGTTTGTTCAGGACAAAATGTACAAAAGAGTGATGCCAGGTCCGTCCCTGGTGAAAAACAAGCTTTGAGTGTGAGTTAGGAAGTTCTTTGGATATTGAAAACTAGACACCACTTTATCAGCATTATAATCTCAAACTCGTGTGTGAAATATGATTTAAGATAAAATCAAAAGAATGCATATATGGCAATGATAAGGGTCAATCAAATGAATCAGTAGATATACAATAAAATGTGTATTACTCACAAGTGTTTTCTCTACAAAAGTGATTAAAACCAGAAGCCTTTCTTTTTTCTGCTTTATAAACAGTTTTTCTTTGTTTCCTCTGCTGGTTATTAATCCATTGCTGAAACACAATTTCTTAAAAACTAGACAACATTAATAATGATGCTGACAAATAAATTGTTAACTTACTGAGTGAAATTATAATATTTTTGTATAGCAACTGATAAAATATTTACTTACTAGTTAAAGGAGAGGAAAGTGCAATTGAGAAATGAAATTTGATATATGATACACATTATATGACCCTAAAAGGATCCACAGGTCCGCTGTGAGCTTGACAGCAAATACCTTTATTTTGTGTGTGGAAATTCCATGCTTCTCAGCAACAGAATTGTCTTGAAGTATTATCTTCTCTTGAAAGGTCAGAGGATTCTGTATGGAAAGCTGATTTTGTACTAATACATAAAAATCATTTATTTGTATCAGATGTCATCCATCTGATCATTCATTCAGTTACACAGTTGTTCTAAAGAAAATGCAGTTGATGCATAGATAGAAAGGTAAATAACATTTAGCAGGATGATTTTTCTATTTAAAAGTAGATAGCAACAACCTTAAGGAATGATTAAGTGTCACATATAAAATAAACGGCTTAATAGTTAAACTTTTAATGAATCATGTCGACACCCTATTTATACAACCTCTAATTCCATGTCTTGAGATGATTTAACTGGAGAAAAAAAGCAATATTTAATGTGCCTCGAGATAAAGTATTTCTCTTATATCTTGTCTATTAAAGTTTTTTTAACAATTATTACTTTACAAAACCTTTAAGATATATTTGACAAATAACAGACTTTGTTAAAATAACACATATTAGGTAATTAAGATATGTATTCCATCAGAATTTATCTTGTGAAAACATGACATGTTTATGAATGTCAGAATAGCATATTAACTTGTAATACAAACAACAACAATATTAAGATGTTATAAAAAGCCAACAAAAGTGCAAACAACACTATTTCTGTGTCCCCAGGGATGTTTTTGACCCAAAGCTGACACCTGTGGAAAAGCTGTGATCAGTTTTATGAAACGATGACCAGAAACTCATCCCACGGGCACCCTCAAGGATCACTCAAAGTCAGGAAACTTCACATAGGTCTTCCAGGATTGCCAGTTCATATTTTCTTAAAACTGTAAAACAAATAAGGAAGATGAAATCAATGAAAAATGAATCAAAACTACATGATCCTGCTTCTTTGTAGCATAATTAAAGAAAAATGGTAATAAATATTCTTAACATGTTTGGTATCGATAATATGATTTAATATAAGGGCTATAGAAGCTTTGCATTTCTATTATTAACCCATTTCCATAATACTAAGATTATAAAAGAAGCCTGTAAAACATGTCAGAGTCCTAAGTTAAAATGTTTCTGTAAATTAATCAAAAGAAGGTTAGAAGACTTTTATATTTATTTTGAACTTTCACTCAATTTTTCAATTAAGTACAAAAATGTGAGATTTAAGCCATTTTTTAAGGACGCAGTAATTTTGTATGAAATTGCTAATTAACATGTAAGTCTATGAGAAATTACTTTAAAGGAACTTAATTCTGTCCTCTTTATCAGGAAGCTGTGCTACAGACTAGCTCACCACTTCTTAGAGCAATGATGATATGAGATTGTTTAATATAAATATATCTACAATAAATTTAATTATTTGCATTTTGTAATTTGGGAAGACATAGATAATCTCACCCAAGTGTCTTCTGATATCAAATATATCACACAAGTTGATAAAAATAACAAATATTTTACATTTATCAACGTATGTTGATATATTTGACATCAGAAGAGACGAGGGTGAGATTCTATTTATCATCAAAATTCATCACATTTGCATGAAAAATGTACATCTCTGAACAGTGCATAGCCCTAACACTCCTAAAACCAGTGATGTCATAGCATTTTGAATTCGTCTTGTTTATGATGTCAAAGCATGATGACAGCATTGTTTCTATGATGTCATAGCAATGTGCAAAACGTTTGTGATGTCTTTTCCCTGCTGATGACAGGGCATTGTTCAAAATCTACTTAGTGACAAAACGATATCTACTAGGAGATAACGCTTGATCTTCCACAAGCAATATCTCCTGTGGAATACAGTTTTGGATGATAAAATACAGTCCTTATAGGTAAAGATACCAGACCAAGAAAATAAATGTGTAATAATAAAAGATATCAAAAAGAAAAAACTGTCATTGTGAAAGTTCGGGGTTTTATTGACAATTCTTATGTATCTTTTTAAACTTCTCTTGCCAAAGGCACTCAAAGTTATATATGACTAACCCTTATTTCCAAAGGTTGGGCAGAGTAGGCTAAATATATGCAGGTGGCTTATAGAAAAAATGGCAGCGGTGTATTATTAGTCAGGGAGCCAAAAGACATATTTTCAGAAAAAAGTGATCGCTCTGCTATATTTTGTTTGACCTCATATATGCTTTAAGGACACATAGAAGTGTCAGGAAAATGATGTTGGCAAGCCGATCGCTCTTGCAAGAATTTTTCAGAGAGCCGTTTCCATGGCAGCCATCCAAAATACTGAAAAGTCCATGTAAATCACTTAAACTGCCATATCTCTGTAAGTTTTGAACATAAATGGTTACTTTGTGATTCAAATTAAAGGCTTATATTTTATCCATTTGTTTAATTATCTAGTTTGCATCATACATCATTTGCACATTTATGAATACTAATAGGCTGTGATTTAGTTGGATTTTCTTGGTTTACGAATAGATGTTAGTTCTTTTCAAATAACACACATCTTATGAATGACATAGATCTAACTTTATACAATTGTGCAAACATCAATGATGATCTATTGTAAATAGATAATATCAAAGCTTCAGCTTATCTTTTTCTTACTATCAAAAGTTGTTTCAGAAACCTCATAACGATTGCTTTTCAACCTTTACGGTAAAGTTTTTTCTTATTCTGATTGGATTTACATTCCTAGCAATGAAGCTTCCTTTATGTTTATGAGTTTATATACATTTTTTAAGAATAATAACCTGGTTAGCAGTGCAATCTTTTAAGTTCATAATGATAAAAAAGATGGCAATAATCTAATAATTTGTAAACAAATTAAGTGAGTTTGAAATGCAATCTTTTAAGTTCATTATGATAAAAAAGATGGCAATAATCTAATAATTTGTAAACCAATTAAGTGAGTTTGAAAAACAAAATGAATATTTGGACGATCAACATCATTGTTGAAAACAGTAAAGAGGTCTTGGTTATAGATTCTTGTGACATTTTAAAGCAATTTATACACAAAACTAGATTAGCGTTTGCGGGATACCGCAAAAGCAGAGCAGCCCCGGAACTTGGGGTTTCGCCTTACCCTGTTCCGCCTTTTACAGGCCTCACCAAATTGGGAATTTTCATGTGACCTTGACCTTTGACACTGAAGGTCACACAATCAATGAACACATTTCATTGAGTATAACATCTATTACTAAGATCACATAGTTTGAGTAGGAAAATGAAAAGTTATTAAGCAGTATCTATGAGAATGTCAAAGTTTGTGTAAAGAATAATAATGACATATCTGACACTTTTAATAGTTATTTAGGAGTTAGACAGGGGTGCGTTTTGAGCCCATTTTTATTTACAATCTTCATAAATGAGTTGGCCATTCAAATAAGGAAGAACTGTACCCATGGTATACAGCTCCACCCAGATATAATGGAATTGTTTTTATTATTATTCGCATATGATATTATCCTGTTTTCGTCAACTGTACTGGGTCTACAGAGACAAATATATGAATTAGAAAAATATTCCGATGAATGGAAACTTGCAGTGAATAGATCCAAATCTAAAGTTATGGTATTCAAAAATGGGGGGAAATTATCCAAAACTGAAACATGGCAATTTAAAGGGCAGCGACTGGAGACGATTTCTTTTTATAAATATTTGGGTGTATATTTCAGCAAAAACCTTTCCTGGGACAAACATTTTAACCAGGCTGCAACCCAAGCTAAAAAGATATTTATCGGAATTTGTAAACAAACAAGTATCTTTGGCGGTCTCTCATACCAAACCTTCTTCAAAATTTTCGATGTTAAAATCAAACCAATATTATTGTATGGGTCAGAAGTATGGGGTTTACAAAATACGGACGTTATTGAAAAGATTCACTTGTTTGCATGCAAGAAATTTTTAGGAGTGAAACTAAATACACCTAGTGTTATGGTTTATGGCGAACTGGGGAGGTTTCCGCTACATATTTACTCGTCTATAAATGCTGTCAATGTCTTCTGATAGAATACCAAAAAAATGTTATAACATGATGTTACTGTATGATAAGAATGGACAAAGAAATTGGGCATCTAACGTTAAGAGTTTTCTTTTTTCTATTGGCTTTGGAAACATTTGGATTGAACAGTTTGTAGAATCTGAACCATTATTTATTAGGTCACTTACTGTTAGACTGAAAGACATATTTATGCAAACATGGTGTGAAAAAACATATCTGTCAAGTAAATGCTTTTATTATTCACAGTTTAAAAATGATTTATTCAATGAAGCTTATTTATCATGTGTTGATATACAAAAGTATAAAATATCACTAGCAAGATTCAGATGCTCATCACACGATTTATTAATTGAAAACGGAAGATATAGAAATATTAAAAAAGAAGACCGGATATGTACACTTTGTAATTTACATGTAGTTGAAGATGAATACCATTTTCTCTTTGTATGTCCATTATATGATTCATTACGATGCAAATATATTAAACGGTACTATTATGTCCATCCAAATCTAATTAAATTTTACAGTCTTATGAGCTGTAAAAATCAACATACATTACAAAATCTTGCCATGTATATCCATAATGCAATGATTTATAGAAAACATGTCATTTCACTTTAATAACTAAATACTTATTCATGTATATCCCAACTATCAATGTAAATGTACTATAGGCCTGAGGCCTCTTCAGTGCGGAAATAAAGATTGATTGATTATAACATCATTGTAATGAAATATAGTGTTAAAAATTAAATTAATCCATTTTCTCCATATATGTTGACCTTGCTGTGACCTTGACCTTCGACATTTCGTACCCAAAACTTTTTGAAAATTTTGTACTTCTCAAGAGATAATACATACAAAATCTAAACTTCATAGCACAAAACCTTTTCAAGTTATTGTGTTTACATGGAATTGCAATAACTCATATCTCATGACCTTGACCTTTGACCTTCAAGGTCACACAATAATTGAACACTTTTTATGGAGTATAACAATCATGTATTGATTAAAAGTGATCATAGTTTAAATTAAGCATTTTCGCTAAACCATGCTTAAGTCATGACCTTGCTGTGACCTTGACCTTTGACGGATTGTAGCCGAAACCTTTTCAATTTTTTTTACTTTTCCAAGGATGATATATACCAAGTTAGAGCTTCATAGCACAAAAACTTTTCAAGTTACCGTGTTTACAAAGAATTTTGCTGTGATTTTATAACTCGTGACCTTGACCTTTGAACTTGAAAGTGAACATGTCATAATGATTCCCTGGAAGTATTAACATTTAGACATGTTCATGAGTTCTGAAAAGCTAAATGGGATAAAGTTATACTCAAATCTTCTCGATGTCACCTAACACAGCTATGGCCTCCTTTCTAAATCTCAGCAAGACACCTAATAGTCTATTAGCAATGTCTGGGCCCTTCATGAGTACACTGTTCAGTGAAATTCCTCCAAATGAGGCAGACGAGTCAAACACACCTCTGATCTGTTGCGGTTTCTTCGGATGATGAACTCCGAACAATGGTAAATACCAAACTTCTTTATCACTCGCTAATGGCGGAGCTTGTTCGGCATGATTCGCTGTTAGGATTTTATCCATAAAGTCAATCATCTGTTGACGCTTCACTTGATCCCTATTAAGGCTTCTTTTCAAAGACTCGGCTCTTCGGGCTGCTTGCTCCTTGTTGTTTGACAGAGTTGGTCTTGAATCCTTAAAGGGTTATGGTGCTACCCAGTTTCCTTCAGGTCCCCTTATCATTTCCTGATCCATGATACTGAGAAATTGCCTATCCTCCTGTGACAGACCTGGCTTGTCATCATCCTTTGTCGCGATGAATAGTGGGTTTGAGGTTATGTCGTCAAGACAGTCCTTGATCAAGAAGTCATTTGGGCATGGCTTGAGAACTGTTGGTCTGCCGTTAGACAAGCAATAAGTCTTCTTAACAGTCACCGAGTCTACCTGGTCCGGGGCATGCACCCTTCCAAGACAGGTTTCGCCTATTATTACCCAGCCCATGGGTAACCTCTGAGCGTATGGAGACCTTCCAGGTCCAACACGCTGATCCAGGACATGATGAGCTTCTGCCATGTCCCTGCCTATGAGAAGAAGAATCTTTGCCGAGTTGTCTACAGGTGGTATCGCCTCTGTCAAATCTGTTAGGTGGGGATAGTGCCTTGCTACAGCGGGTGTAGCTATTTCTTCTCGTGTGTCTGGTATCTCACTACATTCTGTGAGTGCTGGGAGACTGAGTCTACAGTTTCCATCCAATGATTCAATGTCGAATCCACTAGCCCTGCGCCCTGAGGCTTGTACAGTGCCTGAACAAGATGAAAGAGTATAGTCAACTCTTGGTCCTTCAATGTCCATGAGATCAAAGAACTCTGCCTTCGCAAGTGAAGAGTTACTCTGGTCGTCCAAAACTGCGTACAGTTTTACAAAGTTCTGAGGTTGGCCACTGGGGTATACCTTCAACAGTACTATTTTGGCGCACGACTTCCCATTAAATCCTTCACCACAGATCTGTGTACAGCTTGATTTAGCTGAAGTCTTTGGCGTGAATCCTGTTCCATTCCGGTTGTCCACATTAGCTCTAGGAGGAACTGGGCCTGAACCTGGTGGTCTCTGATAGTTCTCGTTGTGCAAAGCAGTAGCATGTCTGTTACTGTCACAAATCTCACAGTGAGGTTTTTCATTACAATAGATTGCCAAATGTCGTGATGCGCAACACTTGTAGCAAAATCCTTTCTGTCTCAAATAGTCCTTGCGTTCGTCAAACGGTTTGGTCCTAAAAGACTTACACTCATTCAGTGTGTGGTTGGTATGGTGAATTGGGCACTTATCTATCTGTCTACTCACGTCCTCTGCCCTTTGTCCGACTTCAGTTTTCTTGGCTTGAATGCTGTAGCTGAATGGCTTGCTTGATCTCTCCTTCCTGGCTTGAGTATGCTGTGCTTGTTGTGGAGGTCCACTGTCATAAGAGAAACTTGGGTCGTTCCGTAGTTTGCTTACTTCGCGCAGAAATGCAACAAACTCAGTGAAGGGTGGGAATGGTACTCCTTTGTCTTGCTTGTACCTGAAAGCACGGGAAGTCCATCTTTCTTGAATCCCGAATGGCAGCTTCTGTACAATGGGAATTACTCCTGAGGATGAGTCATAATATGAGAGCAAGGCAGAATACTTTGGATTTTGCTTGAATGAGTCAATTTCTGCGACCAGATCTGCTAAGTCATACAATTTCACAGAGTCTTTGTTTGCAAGTTTTGGAAAGCTTGACAATCTAGCTTCAAGAGAAGCCTTAACCATTTCTGGACAGCCGTACCTTTCATCTAAACGGTCCCACAATCTCAACAAACCCCTCTCTGGGTTATCAACAGTGGCTGCTCTAATGCTAACTGCATTCTTATTGGACTCTGGTCCCAACCATTTAATTAACAAGTCAAATTCCTCAACTGCACTAACATTTACCTCAATGACAACACTTTTGAAATTTGATTTCCAAATGGCATAGGACTCTGATTTATCATTAAACCTGCCAAGACGTGACAATGACAAGTCTTTCTTCATGAGAAAGTGAGCAATATCATAACCCTGAAATGAAGAGACATTTGGACTACAATGGTTACCATGGTTACCTGAAACTAAGTTTGCTACATGGGAATTTTGTCCTCTAAAATCACCATTATTATCATGGTTAACATGCTCAATCAAAATGTCAGTATTTTGGTTAACAGGAATGTTCTGATCTTTATTGTCCTTGTGACCTGTGGCGTCATTAGGGTTAACACCTGGGATATTGTTCACATCTGGAAGATTGTTCACATAGTCTTGAGTTCGCTGAGTTGGATCCTCCATAGAACTGGAAATGCCATCTGAAGATTCTTCCAGTGATTCATTCACAGCTTGCAGAACTTTTACCTCCGCTTCGATGACTGCAGTCTTCTTTTCGTGAGCTAGGAGAGCCTTCTCAGCTTCCATCTCGGCCTGTCTCTTGATAAGTTCTGCTTCTTTCTTCGCATATTCCAGTGCGACTTTACTGGATTCAGCTTCTGCCTGTTTCCGAGCCAGTATTACAGATAGTCTGGAAGATGTCTGTGAAACTGTGCGACGTCTTGAACTTGTTTTCTGGGTCTACTTACTTTGGTGAGAATGCACAGACTGCTTGTCTGTTACACCCTGAATCCTTGACTCAATGTCCTGAGTGATAGAGTTCATAGTTGATATCACTGCCTGATCATTCTTCATGTGTATCTGCAATTGTTCTTCACTTTCAGGAACACCATATCTTTTCAGGAATGCAGAATAATCAGATGAAATTGTTCTGTATCTGTTAATTATCTTTGTAAAGTTATTTTTACAAATTCTGATCTGTTCTAGATCTGTGGAACACCTTTGCAGTTCATCAGGGACAGAATGAATTTCCTTAACGGTCTTTTCTAATCTGTCCTTAAATTCTTGATTTTGAGAATCAAAATAGCCCTTTCCCTTTTCAGATAATCTTCTGAACCTCTCTTGCCCTTCTTCAAAGGTGCTGAAAACTTCAAATTCTATTTTAGAATCAGCCATTATTCACATCTATTCTGATAAGAATTATAAGCCTTGTAGACACCAGATGGAGTCTTCCTTATTACTTGACGTCTGTCACAGATTGTTTACTGTACTGTATTGTCTTCGTGAAAGATAACAGCAGCTAACCCATCAGAATTATTGAGTTTATTCTTCTCTTCAGTATAGTGCTGATAATGGGTAAAAAACTGGAATATAATAAGAACCTCATTAAAGCTTATACTCGTGTTACATTGATTTTGTTATTTTACACCTTTACAATGATTGACATGCATCCATGAATGAATGATAATCATATTTAACCTCCTATAAAACTTTACATGAAAGTGGGGCAAACTGCCAAAACTAGGTCATGAATAGATCTACATAATGCCCCTATTTCACTACGAGAGGAATTCTCACGAATCGCCACGAATAGGTGATTGTAAAAATTCATGAATATTCGGCAACATTCGTGAACTGCAATTTCACTTGTACGAAACGTTTTCGAAAATTCGTAGCTTTTCATGCTAAAACACTACGAAACCAATACGAATTGCTTACGAATTATGTACGAATTGTACGATATAACTACGAAACAACTACGAATATACTACGAATTTTCACGAATATGATACGATATCACAAATGATGTAGGAATAGATTACGATAATTCGTGACTGTTTCGTAGATGATTCGTAAATAATTCGGGGAGAGACCATCAAAAATATCAACCACGAAACTCGTTACGAATTTGTTACGAATGACCCGAATTAATTACGAAAAGTTTACGAGACAACTACGATAACAAAATTCGTAGTTGATTCGGGAAAATCTTTTGACAAACAAATTTTTTTTCACGAATGCCACGAATTGTAAGAATATTGCCGAATCAATCACGAATTCATTACGAATCACAAGAATAAATCACGAATTGTCTACGAATGTTCACGAATGTGAAATATTTCTCTATCGTGGGGATTCGTGAGAATTCCTCTCGTAGTGAAATAGGGGCATAAAACAGATATTCTGATAGAAAGATTACAAATAATTTGTTTATACATTGTGAAATGCTGTTACAGATGTTGTTATACAATACTCACTCTATGGTGGGCGTAAGTTTCGCCTTGTGCCGGTATCATATTAGGGGAATTGTTCCCAACCTATAACATCATGACCATGCGGTCGGCTAGCCTGAAGTATCAGACTCTCTAACAGAAGAGTTCTAAAGATAGTAATTCAATTGAAGCATTCGTAAAAGGTGTGCTTAAGTGCAATAAAGGCCATAAACAAATGTGCAACAGAACAATTATTGCTGTTATCCAGTGTTGTATATATTATCACCCAAATTGTTCAACAAATCACAATCTCCTTCATCTGCCTATGTGGCACCAAGCATGCCTTTTTAAAGGCTTTTCTTGTCTGGTCCCAACTCTTTGTTAATAAACAGAAATGCTATAGATTTGAAGTTGCCAGTGTTGCGCCACTCGAGCCACAGTGTCCGGTTTTCGATCAAAATCCCGACTTTGAATGGCCGCATTTTCGCTCTGATGTACTGATTGACCTTTAACTTGTTATTTTCAGTAACAGTTAGTGATTCCCGATGTAATAACATCGATTTCAAAATTTGACATATGTGATCCTATCAACATTCTCTGTGTCTCTTTAAGAATCACTGATGTTCAAATTGAAGTCTGTTGCAGTATGTGCATTTGTATTGTGAAGCAGGAAAGTGTGAAATACAGGGACAGGAAAAGAATTTCAGATTAACATGTAAAATGCGTAAGTGCAAAAATTTTAATACAGAAACTAATGTATAATGGAATTGACTGCATATGAATGAAAAGTAACTATAAATGTTTTATTGCAGATATTTGTAAAGGAAGTAGTTTGGATAATTTTGTAATGGTGGACAAACAAAGGTTTGTTGGCGACATTGTATTCATTAGAAAACATGCTGAATACTTTACTCATGCGAGGAAATATGGGTATAAGTGAAATTTTGCGTAAGGTTCGTAAACACGAAATGTAGCGCCTACACATAATAGAATGTCTATTGTCATGACTGTGCTCATTAAAGTCAAAGATCTTCACGTACATGTAAAACAGAAAAATGCTTATGGACTGTCATATTCCTTCGGTCAATGAAATGTTAAAAAGTCTTCCTCTAGGTTAGACGAGCATCACACGCAAACATAACCATGCACGTGACACTAAAGAAGCATGTGGATGGAGACAGGGCTTTTGCACCAATGTCATTCTTCAGTATGTCAGTGGCAAAATGCAATAGGCTTAACAGTTAGGGAATGCAACAATCGTAATCGTCATTGCAAAGACAAATCGAGAACAATTATGTGCTGCAGGGATCCATAACAGGCGTCATATCAGTGTTACGCCAACGTCACAGAACTGCACGTGAAGCATGGTGCGGGGCTCATTGGAGATGGAATCGTCACCAGGGCAGTCGTCAAGATAACTTTCTTCTGACGAGTGTCGCTTCACATTGCAGTTCAATGATGGACATTCAAGGATCCTTATAAGGCCCGGGAAAACCTTTCTTGGCGTTACTGTCTGTAAACATGACAGGTTTGCGGGAGGCTCCGTTATGGTGTGGGGTGCCTCCAGTCTTCATCACAGGACCCCTTTTTATACCATTCGGAATAATCTTAATGGTTTGAAGTACAGGGGCAAGATCCTTGGACCCCTGGTTGTTCCAACAATTTACACCCTTGCTCCTAAAGCGGTATATCAATATTAAAAACATTGAAATTTTGTCATTTTTATGGTAGCCATGGAAACAGCTCCATAAAATATTCTTGCAAGAGCGAGCAGCTTGCCAACATCACTTTTCTGACACTTAAATATATACTGAATATAAATATATAGTCAAACCAAATATAGCAGAGGGTGTCAGGTCAAACCTCTTTTTTCGATCGTACAGACTTTGGCTCCCTGACTATATGGTTTGAACAAACTGTTTCTACAATAACCTGACTGTCAAGATTTTCAAAAGAAATACAAGCAGCTGATTAAAACTTATTTATTATAAGCATTTATAATCTGAGCGTCTGAACTGTAGCTTGATCATATTTTCACTAACAAAAATACTAAATTGTCTATTATTTTTACAATGTATAAATGGTGTTGATTTCGCCTTGTGTCGTTATTGGCTGAACCCATACAGACAGATTTTGAATACACTTAACAATTCAAATTTTGTAATATTTTTATTTAAAACTGTTTTCCGAAGGTCATGGAACGGAAAATTTATTGTAGGATCCGTGTTTTTGTTTTCATTGACACTTAGAATGTGAGAAGTCAAAATCAAATAATTAATGAACATTGTTTTGCTGGGAATTTTGTCTGTTTGTACTTAATGTTTTATTTTATATTTTATTCCTTTAATGCACTTTAAAACCTTTTTCAAATTTCAAATTTCAAAAGATATAAATCATAAGATATATTACAATTTAACACACATGCAGTTACCTAGAATTGTGCATATCTTGAAACATCAAATAACCTCGACCTTACTACTTCTCGATTTTCGTTCAAAGATTTTTCAAAAAAATAAAAGCTGGACTTAATTTTTGTTAATTTGTCCAATAGACACCTTTAATTAGCCTTACATTTAGACAGCATAATTATCGGCTGTGAAAAACCCACCTGGGTTAGGGGCCATGAAACTCGCGCAGGTGTGACGTAATAAACAGACTATACAGAGTAGCGCATCATTATTTCAACTGAAATACCGCCTTGTTTAATTACCATTGATGTGGATATCTTTTTAACACCAACTGTTTAGTAGTGTTACGTCGTCAAATGATTTATCTAACTGAGTGGAAAACATTTTCTGAAAATCGGTAATTATTAGGGTTTTTTTCCTATGGTATTGTTACGATAGTTAGTGGTGGCACGTGGTCCTGTGCGAAGCTCAGTTGACCGCTATCAGTGTAGTTCAGCAACATCTGGCGTGGCTCGCCGGATGGGTGGGTTACCCGATTCATTGCTGAATGAACTGAGAGTTTGTGGTGTCGCCTTAGGCAAGAGACTTTATTCAAAATGTGCCTCTGTTCACCCAGAAGGAAATGGGTACCTGGTGAAAGAAGTGTTGGAGGTGACCCATCAAGCGCTTAATCGGCAGCTTGGGTTACACCAGGGTAATAATTCAGGGAGCGCCTTGAGCATGCATTCGGTGTGGATATGTGCGCTATATAAATACCCTAATTATTATTATTATTATATATAGATAACGAGGCTGATTCTGTTTATGATGTCACAAAATGGGGGCATGACCAATCATGCATTCACATGTTTGTTGTCAGATAGGTCTAAGCAGCTGATCAAAAGTGGCTTTCGAAAACGGATTTCATTACTAAAAATAAACATACTTGAGTAGCGACCTTTAACGCACTATACAATATTGTAATCAGACTTTCTATATTTCAAAGAAAATAGTGAAATATGTTTGTGGTTATGTGAACTTAAAAGGACCATTCGAGCGGGGTATTTTGTGGAAACAAAATTTGGGAGGACTTTCTCTGTTAGCAACTTAGATGATTTTTAAGTAATTATTTCACACTTAATTTCAAATATGTTCATAACGTTAATATTTCAGATGTTCAAGATTTAACAATTTGACAAAGAATAATGTGTATAGCTTGAAAAAGAAAAACATCGTGAAATGAAGCCAATCATCAGAGCTACAATTGTCGAATGCATTACGTAGATAAAACGTTGTCGTAACCGAAAACTTTTATCATGAATTATTGGTGAATATACCCCTTTTTCTATCAATCAATTGGTTATTTCTTAATTGTATTAATGAATTAGCATAATACAGAACATTTGTTTTCTCGAAATGCTAATATTTCAAGATGGCGCATGAAAGCTGCTCGAATGGTTACTTTAAAGAGCCACTCATTGACTTTGTATATATATTTTTTTCCTTTGATACGAATGTGCTTGCATTATTCTTTATATAACTACTAAAAATATCACACTTTCAAAGCAAAATGGCAAATATTCAATAAATGATTATGTACAAAAATCTCAAATCAATTTGCAATAGTCAAATGTATTCGTCCAATTTACATTGATACTAGGTAATATAACCTATCAAACAATATAAACTTGTAACTGTAATGTTGAATGCTTTGGATCAGTTTTCAAAATAAACGTTTGACTCAATGTCCAAATTTTGATCATAATTGCAACTTCAAACAGAAGGTTAATTGACAATTCTAGTTTGTGAGCCAGTGAGCTGGGGTTTAATGTGTTTTCAGCAATTTTTCAGCTATTTACCACAATTGACAATTCTAATGTAGCAAAATTGTTTGGTACTTCTTTTGTGAAAGGCAGTCCAAGTTTTCAAATGACTTCCCCCTATTTGGCGTGTGTCAGGAAGTGAAAGCTAGAGATATACAGGCAGGTTTAACAGGCATAACATTCTCAATTTCATTATACTTAAAACTTCATGAGATACCTTAAAACTGTTTCAGTTCAGAGAAATTGATAACTTGATTGTAGAATCAAGGTTTTGGTTCCCATTGACATTGGGAATGTGAGAAGAGAAAATATTTTATGAGGATAGTTTGTTAGGAAATTTGTCAACAGCTGTTCAACATCAGTTTACTCATTAACAAGTGTTTTAATACGTCACAATGTATTTTAATTATCAAAAGACGTAAAGTCTAACTCTAAGATAACAAAATATTACAAGCTACACACCAAATTAGCCATTACTACGTTTATTTCTGTGTGAGTGTGAAAATATTACAAGCTACACACCAAATTAGCCATTACTACGTTTATTTCTGTGTAAGTGTGTCTCTTTAGACTTTACCAGATACGACTGTTACTTTTGTAAAGTGTTATGGTATCTAACCTTAAACGGAAAGGACACTTAATTTTGTTTCACACCGATAAGAGCATATAAAAAGGGACATAACTATGACTCATATCTACCACTAAAAACGTTTAATAAAGAAACTTTATTATGATTTATAGATTTAAACAATATATTTTTATAGTTTTAATAAGTTAACCTTTCAAAAACAACAATTGCAGGTAAGGTATTTATAAGCTAAGTGCTAGTTTAGGATTATCTTTGATTTTACGTCGCTTCAATGAGAGTACCGGTACTTCGAAAGGATTTTCCCCGTCATCTTCATTACTGTTTACAAAGGTTATAAATTTTAACTTTAAAAGCGAATTTCATTAAGATTTAAAGGGTAAGAAGAAATCGTTAAATGCTTAGGTTTAGATTCAATTAACGGGTACAAAAGCTAATCAGGACCACGTGGTTTGAAACAAGGTCATCGACATTTGACTATTGGTTTCATTCTCCGGTACAACGATCGTGATTTGCCTTTATCAGCCTTTAGGGCATCAATGTGATTTCTTGCTATATAGAAGAATTATAAAACATAAAGTAGTAAAACTAACACATTGCTTAATGAAGCCTGATCATGCGGTCAATAATATAAATTTTACTAGCTAAAGTGAGGTTCAATGCCGATATAGGGCTTTGGGTTGTTAATGGTAGTAGTGGTTAATGGTTTCCGGTGACGTCACGATGATCGGTCGTGCTTTGACGAGCTCTCGAGAGACCGTTTGAATTTTCTAACTTTAGTGGAAATACGATGTACTAAAACAACCGCAAGTGAATGGTATGTTTGCCAATAAACTTTCATGATACATTAATTGCAAATTTATGAATGGATGGACAATCTATTTTGAGATAACAAGTAGATTGAACTCTGAAAATTCCTACCGCGGAGTTAATTACATGTGACTGTGGTGAATGGTGCTATCCTCGCGAGTTAATTCAAACTCAAACACTTCATTGTATCTTCTAAAGTGGCCCTAAGCATTTTGAAGTAAAACTACTCTATGAATAAAACACCCGCGAACAAACGTATACGGTCAGAAGTCTCAACTCCAGACTCAGAAGACGCTAAACGCCAGTGTAACATAAGCTTTGGTAGCTCAAACGAATCTTTCACAATGGACGATAATGGAGGTGATAAGGTTTACCATGGTGAAGAAACTTTTCACGAGAAACTACTAAAGGTCCTACAGACTAAGGAAGTAATTGCTGTCCTAACCAGTACTATTGCCGAGATAATGAGGCCTATGATCCGACAGGAATTGGAAGTGTTTGTTGCCAAACAACAGGCCCTGGAAACTACTATCGCTGAATTGCGAACATCCCTGGACGAGAAGGACGCGGAGATCAGGACCCTCTACGAGAAACATGATCGTACTGAACTGTATTCCCGCTGCAACAATGTCCGGATATCGGGCATATCAGAGGTAGAAGGTGAGGATACCGACGCTATAGTTCTTAAAGTTGCCAAATCTATCGATGTCTATATTTCTGCCAACGACATAGATATTAGCCACAGAGTCCCTCGTCGCCCGGCGACACCACAGGACAATCCAAGGCCTATCTTAGTACGCTTCCTTAGCAATAAAACACAGCGAGCCATCTTGAAGAACAGATCTAAATTGAATTTTGTGAAGTCGGACAAGGGTCTTCGCACCTTCATCAATGAAGATCTAACCAAGCCGCGAGCAGATCTTGCCAAGCAGGCCAGACTTCTGGTGTCTAAGGGGACGTTTGACTCTTCCTGGGTCACGGGTGGAGTTGTCTTGATCAAACTGAAAGACGGCACAGTAAGAAAGGCTGCCAACGCCACTCAATTTCAGGATATACTGATGCTACAGGACTCTAAGTGATCATCAATCTTACCCATGAGTAAGTAAAGTGTCTCGAACCTCCAGTATAATTTAAATTGATGCCAATCATATACGAACTGACATTTGATAAATGTGAAACAAACTTTTCTCTTCTGTGTTATTCTTAGAAAACAACATTTATCTTGGAGGAGTATTAATGATCTAGACCTCGCGATAACTACTTATGTTTACTGATGTCTGTTTTAAACATCATAACTGACTCAGTAAACTAGCAGACAGTTTGTTGTGATTATCCTCCGTTTTCGAAGTTAATTACAATGTTAGAGTTTTGAGTTTTGCATTTATAGGTTTGACACTTTACAGCATTTTCTATTATATTAGGGACTCTATGTCAATTGTTCCTAGCTTAGGTAATTGAAACATCGATCTCTTGTATTGAAAAGGATTGTTCAATCTATTGACTTGACATTTTATGGTACTTACTGCCTAATAGGTAACGTGTTTGTTTGGTTTTGCTTTTGTATTTTGTTTGTTTGTTTTTTTGGGGTTTTTTTTTTTCATATTATATCCCATCAAAGGTCTTACATCCACTTCAAGGTGTTAAATGGTTTTATCTTTACAAATGCAACAACTTAAAAGCTTAATGGTTTTGCTTACTATTTCCTTAGCAATGCCCTTTCGGGGCCTTTATTTTTCAGTTTTGCACCATGGAAAGTAACCGTGGTAAATTTTGAATATCCTCCAACGTTAAGTTTATTGTTTTATTAGTTTTACACCTGTTAAACGGAATATTTGTTTTCCGACCAAGAAGACTGCTCATTACTGTTTATTATTTCCCCCCTAGTTGTAGTATTTTTGTCATATGAAAATATTTCTTTTCGAATGTCCCTTTTTCTTTTATACTCACTCTACAATATCATAACACGGTTTACTATAATATCTACCCCAACAAGAAGTATAAACACAACAAATAAGGTCTCTACTCATCGATTATTCTACCCGTCCATTAAAAAGCTAAACAATATATCAAACAAATCATAAATGACATATACATCTAGTTATATCGATAAACGACTATATTATCATATTCAATTTAATACTTACATATTTCACATTTTCCTTTTACAGTAAATTTCCCACAGTATAATCCAGTAAGGCAAATATACAGTCACAACACGTTGCTTCACTTAGCCCACATGTACACACATGCACGTGCATCTCGTTATCCATGATCGAGTCAACACCCGTTGCGGTCGCTTACTCTCACATATTCAGATTTCTATTTTCCACTGAAGCATTTACTTCTCGCAGATTATGATCATAATCTGTTGTTTTATTTTTCTTCTACTTTGTTTTTCAACCAAATACTTTTGGGTGATTCGTTACAAATCTTTTTTCCAGTGCTTTGTTTACTTAGTATACCTTTTGATTGTTCATGTATCACATTACATCGATGCAAGTTGTTGGCTAAAATATGAATTACAATTAAATTTTAATTTCCAAATTGCTCCAATCCAACCACCGCCTTGTTTTATATTTTTGATACTATTCGATGCCGGTTGATATAGTCCAGTACAGGTGGGCGGTTGGATTATTCAATCTAAAGACATTTAATACGGCAAATCGCAGTTTTTTATTTGCATCAATTCTGCTCTCCTATGCATGTCTCTATAAGCTGAAAACACCAATTTACATCTTTATTCTGTTGCTATGCTGTGGGGATATTCACCCAAATCCTGGCCCTATTAAAATAGGTAATCTTAAAGTTGTCCATTTAAACGTTAGAAGCTTAAAAGATAAAGTTGACCAACTCGCACTTGAATTCCACTTGTACGATGTAATCTGTCTGACCGAAACGTGGCTGCACAGCGGCATTTCCCAAAATGATATTTCCCTTCCCAATTTCCATTTGCCATTTCGTAACGATCGACCAAGCCGAGGTGGAGGCGTGGCCATATACGTAAAAAATAAAATTTATGTCAGTAGTATGGACAATCTCTCTATACCAGGACTAGAAGCACAATGGATCAAATTAAAGTGCAAAAACAATAACTATCTTATTGGCAATATCTACCGGGCAGATAGAAGTGATGCATATTGGAACTTAATAGACCAGTCAATTTCCAATGCGATGGCGTTAAATATGAAAACTATAATTACAGGCGATTTCAACATTGATATTCTAAACGGAAATAATCATAAAATTGAAACTCTTAAGGCCATGTACGGCTTAACTCAACTTATTGACGATGCAACTAGGATCACACCCACTTCCAGAACTTTGATTGATTTATTGTTTGTATCAAATGTTAATAGTGTGCTCAGTTCAGGTGTGTCTGATCCAATTTGTAGCGATCATTGCCCTATAAGTGTAACAATTAAGGATGAAATTCCCAAGAATTGTCATTTCAAAAGGAAAATATACCATTATGATATGATTGACAAAGAAAACCTAACTGAAAATATTCACTCAGTCGAATGGAAAGAAATCTTGTCATTTGATAATATTGATGAAGCAGCTGCAGCCTTTTCAAAGTGTCTTATAGATATATGCGATAAACACGTCCCAAACAAAACTGTTACTGTTAGACCAAAGGACCCATTATGGATTACTGGCGAAGTTCGCAGCTTGATAAGAAAACGAAATTGTCTACATAAAAT
Organism: Steromphala cineraria; assembly: GCA_916613615.1. NCBI lineage: Eukaryota > Metazoa > Mollusca > Gastropoda > Trochida > Trochidae > Steromphala > Steromphala cineraria. The sequence continues at coordinate 14,759,508 of OU744729.1, forward strand.
GGCTAAAAAACACAACCGCCCTTCAGACTGGACACATTTTCGCAAACATTGTAATAAAGTTATATCGGCTGTTCGTGCTGCGAAGAAAAAATATATATCTAAAATAGACAGAAAGATTAACGACTCCTGCGGTAGCAAACTTTGGTGGCGTTTAGTAAAGAATTATATGAAATCAACTGGTAATACTACAATATTCCCACCAATCACGTATCAAGGTTCAGTTTATGACGACCTAAACGATATTGTTACAGTTATAAATAAGTATTTCTGTGAACAGGCTTCTGTTAAAAATCCTGACAGGAGTTTGCCAGATATAACATTAAAAACAGACCAGACTTTATTCTCTATTCAGTTAACTGCCAAGGAAGTTAACGATATATTACTTTCAGTTGACATTACCAAAGCGACCGTGCCCGATGGTATCGGAAACCGCATATTGAAACTGTGTGCTTCCGCGATAGCAGATCCATTAGCTAAACTTTTCAACGCCTCCTTGGAAAAATCAGTATTTCCAAATATTTGGAAAATAGCGTCAGTAATTCCGATTTATAAGAAAGGCAATATCGATGAATGTAACAATTACAGACCTGTAGCTTTGACAAGCTGTTTAGCCAAAATCTTCGAAAAATTTGTTTTTAAATATGTTTTTAATTATTTTAGAGATAACAAACTATTAACCAATCTTCAGTCCGGTTTTATTCCCGGCGATTCACCTTCTAATCAATTGACCTTTCTTTATGACTTTATCGCTAGAGAACTTGATAAAGGTAAAGAAATAAGAGCTGTTTTTTGCGACATAAGTAAAGCCTTTGATAAAGTATGGCACAGGGGCATAATTCATAAGCTTCGATCTTACGGTATATGTGGGGAACTTCTTTTATGGTTTGAAAGCTACCTCGAAGATCGATCGCAACGTGTCGTTATAAATGGTTATAGTTCAGATCTTGAACCCGTCCCTGCCGGTGTCTCTCACGGTTCTGTACTAGGGCCATTATTGTTCTTAATTTACATCAATGACATCGTCGATGACATTGACAGCAATATACGGCTTTTTGCCGATGATACATCGCTATATGTGATTGTTAATGACCCTCTTACAGCTGCGCATAGCCTTAATGAAGATTTATCTGTTATTAGTACCTGGGCAAATAAATGGCAAGTCGACTTTAATCCAAGTAAAACTGTCTCTATTCAATTCTCCCGTAAGCATACCCAACCTATAAAACCTCCTTTATATATGAATAACACCATCATAAATGAGGTACCATTACATAAACATTTAGGAATAACTCTACAAGATAATTGCATGTGGCATAGCCAAGTTGATAGTATTGTTAAAAAAGTTAGTCCAATGATAAACTGTCTAAGAAGTTTTAAGTACCGCCTCAACAGAAAAACTCTTCAGACAATGTACAAATCGTTTATTTTACCAATTTTCGACTCATGTCACATTTGGGACAATTGCTCCCAAAAACAATCTCTTCTTCTTGAAAAACTTAACTTAGACGCACTTAGAACTATTTGCGGTGCAGTCCGCGGCACAAGCCATTCAAAATTGTACGCAGAGACAAACATTACCTCTTTAGAAGAAAGGAGACGTCGTCAAAAACTATACATATTCTACAAAATGGTAAATAAACTTGTTCCGGACTACTTATCTTAATTAGTTCCCGAACATGTCTCGGATGCAAGTCGATATAATTTGAGAAACAGCTCCGATTTACAAAGTATCAAATGTAATACTAATACTTATTCCAAATCGTTTCTACCGGACACTGTAAAAATTTGGAATTCACTCCCGTTAGACACTGTAAATGCAACCACTTTTGGAGAATTTAAAAACAAACTAAAAGAGATAAATGTTATCCCTAACCATTTTAATCTTTATCTTGGATCAAGATTTTGTCAGGTAATCCACTCTCGACTTCGGCTTGGATGTAGCGATCTAAACGGAGACAAGTTCGCTCGATTTATATCCAACACATCTGCATGTGGATGCGGACACCACTTGGAGGATGCACTCCACTTCTTTCTTGTTTGCCCCAATTACAGTCATTTAAGAATTAACGAATATTTTTTTACTAAGGGTTTTAATTTACAATCAATTCTTCATGGAAATGCTGAGGCAACTCAGCAAGTAAATGATAAACTATTAAAGTCTATTCATAACTTCATTAAGAAATCTCGTAGATTCTTGGAATTCTACTAATTATAGTTAACCACTGCCTTGCCATTTCACTAAACAATTACCGATTAAATATCATATTTATGACTTCAACTGCATCTGTGTACCTTTCATTAATATCTGCCATATTATTTGTTCTTTCTAGAAATGCTTGCACGACATGTATTTTTGTTTGTGAACGTCACACATTTTATATGGTCATGATTTGTAGGGAGCGGCATTAACATAAGCGCTGATGTGCTTGTTTGCCAATCCCATCACACTCAGTGAATAAAATATGTTTAAACCATGGTAGTAGCAATGAACTGGAAGAATTATTCAACATAGTAAACGCAATAGCAAAACCTGTGAACAGAAAATCGAAGGGCTCGAGACAGAGAATTTAAAATTTACCTTGATAAGGGGCTGCCATTTACTTCGGAAGGGTTTTACAGAAAGTTAAACGAAATAATATGAATTAGGGTCTAAATTAATGGGGATGCGGATTTGACTAAATTTCTTTAATGTTCACGAAAATTACACACGGCGCCTTCAAAATAAAAAAATCCATCTATAACACACAAAAAGAAACGCAAAGAACAATCGATACAATGTTTTTGTAATTTAATTCGAAAAAATGAAGCCAGGTTACAAAATCAAGGGCAGCTGGTAAAGGCTTGCTTGTACTATAGCACACTTCTCTAATACAGTAAGGTATCGTTGCCTGACCGCGTCACCTGGGTGCCATGTATGACGTTTACTCAGGGTTCGGAAGGCTGACTATTTTGTCATACTTGTGCTTCAAATGCCTTGACTACAATCGTATCGGGTGGCTTAGAAGTGCGCTATATCTATATCCAACTCGGAGCAGGGGATATCTCTCGACACACACGACTGATTGATACGTCTTCGAGCAGCTGCTCACTGCTAGATACCATGTTGTAAATAGAACTGCTTTGGGTGTGGTCTGGAGAATAAACTGAGGCAACTTTAACTTGAAGCCGAGAGGCAACCATTGGCAGAAGGGATCGAAGTCTTGAAACAACATATTGGCAGTGTCCGGCAAGATGGCGGCGGCAGTAACGGTCAGCAAAACAGTCGGAGAGAATGTATATGAACTTTCTACAAAAAACGAAATATTTAGGACTATATATGGCTAGAAATCAAAGAAACAGACCTAGGAGATGTCATTGAATTGGACTATCGAAATAGTAACTCGAAGTTCGAAAAACAAGGCCATATCACTCAGGAAATGTGGATGTATGCCTGAATAGACATTTAAGGGATATTGTCGCACCGTCAGTTTACCTAGTATATGTACAGGATGTTTGTTGATCGTCTTCTAAGTGCACTTGGGGAAGTGTTCTGCTGTTAGACCAGGAGAATATTAACAAAATCTCTAAAGAAAACTTCAAATGGGCTACACAACTGGCGTACGAAATTAGTTGTTGTATGGTCCCATTTGCTGAATATTTCTTTTTGTATATCATTATCATTCATCTTAAAGAAGATGCATGAATTAGCCATGAAACGTTACAATACATAGACTTTTATTTTTATTTTTTTTAAACAGTTTATTAAGATAAAAAAAATCCATCATCTTTCTTGTGTTGTCACGTTAGTCAATTATTGTGTGACAGGTAAGGGACTGTTACATAGACAGAGTGTGTCTTCTTCGGTCTTATGATTTTATTTTACGAACTTCTCAAACCCTGCAAGAACTATGCAATATCCTTTTCAACTAGATTAGTGTTTGCGGGACATCGCAAAATCAGAGCAGCCCCGAAACTGGAGGTTTCGCCTTCCCCTGTTCCGCCTTCTTCAGGCCCCAGCTGCGCACATTGAGCATTTGCTCGTGACCTTGACCTTTGACCTTCAAGGTCACACAATCAATGAACACTTTTCATTGAGTAAAACAAAAATGTAATGAATGAAAGTGTCAATAGTTAAAATAAAGCAATTTTGTAAAACCATGCTTAAGTCGTGACCCAGCTGTGACCATAACCTTTGACAGATAGTAGGTGAAACCTAATGGTACGAAATAGTGTACTCCTCCAAAGATGATATACAACAAATTAAATCTCCATAGCAACATTTTTTTTCAAGTTATCGCGTTTACAAGAAATTCTTAGTGATTCTATAGCTCGTGAGCTTGACCTTTGACCTTGATTGTGAACTTGTCATAGTAATTCCCAAGAGGTGTAAACACTTATACATGTTCATGAGTTCTGAAAAGCTTAATTGGATTAAGTTATACCCAAATTAGTTGCACATTGCAATAACTCAAATCTCATAACCTTGACCTTTGACCTTCAAGGTCACACAATCAATGAACACTTTTCATTGAGTAAAACAAAAATGTAATGAATGAAAGTGTCAATAGTTAAAATAAAGCAATTTTGTAAAACCATGCTTAAGTCGTGACCCAGCTGTGACCATAACCTTTGACAGATAGTAGGTGAAACCTAATGGTACGAAATAGTGTACTCCTCCAAAGATGATATACAACAAATTAAATCTTCATAGCAACATTTTTTTTCAAGTTATCGCGTTTACAAGAAATTCTTAGTGATTCTTTAGCTCTTGAGCTTGACCTTTGACCTTGATTGAGAACTTGTCATAGTAATTCCCAAGAGGTGTAAACACTCATACATGTTCATGAGTTCTGAAAAGCTTAATGGGATTAAGTTATACCCAAATTAGTTGCACATTGCAATAACTCAAATCTCATAACCTTGACGTTTGACCTTCAAGGTCACACAAACAATGAACACTTTTAATTGAGTATAACAATCATCTACTGATTAAAAGTGATCATAGTAAAAATATAGCATTTTTGCTAAACCATGCTTAAGTTGTGACCTTGACCTTTGACAGATTGTAGCGAAAACCTTTTCAAATTTTACACTTCCAAGTATGATATATACCAAGTTAGAGCTTCATAAACTTCAAAAACTTGTCAAGTTATTGTGTTTACAAGGAAGTTTTTAGTGATTTTATAGCTCCTGACCTTGACCTTTGACCTTGAAAGTGAACATGTCAAAATCGTTCTCCCGAGCTATAAGCAGTAAGTTATGAATAAAAGTTCTGTAAAGCCTACTGAAAAAGGTTATAGTCAGTAATATGAGTGCGGCGGCGGCGGCGGTGGAAATTGCACAAGTACTGAATGCTAAATGCTAAATATCAACAAATTAGTTATGAAATACGGCTTACATTCTCATGAATAAACATCTGTTTGAATAAGGCCGTTGTAGGGGTCAGAAAGCCTCATTGGACGTAATCTAAGTTAGTTGTCCAATCGGTGGAACTGTTCGAAAATAAATATTTTGGCTCCTGAATAATAATAAGGTCCTCTTTGACAACAACTACCATTTCCATCCAAGAAGTTTTATCATTGCCTTAAATAGTTTATGGTGCACTTGTGCTGCTCGGTATAAAAGAACAGATGATGGATCAGTATTTGATGACAAAATAGTCCTCTGTTGAGAGAGAATGTACGCCATGCGCAATGAAATTAAACTATATTTTAGTCCTTGTCTTTGTACTTGCTTTTATTAATAACATTAGCTCATTCTCTCCCCACAGAGGCGGATCAAGTCATGAAATGTTGATACTTGACTTGATTTGCCTCTGAGGGGAGAGACAGTGGCTCTGATCACATCCTCTTGCTCTCATATGATTACTATCAGTTCATTTCATACATTTTTTAGTTCATTCTGTTTCAGAACAATTGCATAAGCTACTGTAGAATATGTGTAGGATTTTTAAAGATGAAGATTTACTATATACTATTACGAATTGATGATACCGTCATTTGTTGATACCTGAAGTTTCATTCAATGATGTTAGTAAAACGCTGTTAGATCACAGCATTAACATTGCCTTGCTGGAAAATAATAGCCACCTTTTCTGCTGTCATTACCTTTGACATCATCAGAGGTACAATCTCTTTCTGACTGACCTCAACCCCTTCATTCGTTTATTCTCAGTTAATGATTCAGAAAAAAACACAGATACATACATGTCATAACCTTTTTGTCTTCAATAACGTTTGAATTACATGATAGCTGCTTTTGATTTCAGAAATATAATAAGATTACTATATCATGAGCTAAATGAAATTCCTTCTGTCATAAGAAGTGGTACATTGGTGGACATCATTCATTTCAAAAACAGGTATACATGAAAAAGCTGTTAGTTCAGTAAAGACTGATATGATGATATTTGCCAATTCAAAACATATATGTTATAAGTTATATTGTCAGATGATAACAGTTATTAAATATTTACATGGTAGGTAATGCTATCAATTTCCATTGCATTAACTAATTTAATGTATATAAGTTGCAATGGCATGACAACTGATTTAAAGATTCCTTTCAAAACAAAATCTGTGTTGAGACGCGTTAGTTCAATAACCTTCTCCAATAGGATGGGAAGATCATTTATTGGAGACATAAATGACAGTTGAATAGAGTGCTATCTTAAAGTGAAGTAATTCTCTGTGGTAGAATGACGGCATAAATCAAAAATGATAACTAAGCTCAACCATTTCTCACTTCTATGTCATTGAATAACCTCTAAGTAACAGAAATATGTCAAAGATCAAATAACGACTGGTGCTAACTATGCAAGTGTGTTTCCAGTTCTGCATGATCGATATGCTTGGCCATCTTTTTGGTTGCTAGTTAATCCTCTTCTTACATCGCGTTTTGTAACACAACACAAACAGGCTTTAGGACCTCTTTGAGAATGTCCTCAAAAGACTCTTCTCATCTCTGTACAGACAGAGTCACTGAAAGCCATGTAGATCCAGGGATTCGTACAGCTGTTCAGGCTCGCCAAGAGCAAGATAATTGTATACATTAGACCTGCAATGACAAAGCATATAATTTATTTAAAAAGGCAACATATAATACGTTAGGTAAATAAATATTGGAAGATACACTAACCATACAATTTGTTAATCGTGTATGAATTAACATACATATCATCATAATGTAAAATTATATGTTTAAAAGGATTTGGAGGATACAGGTGAAACAGTAACTTGATCGATACACAAGAAGGCTCGTTTCTGACTCTAATTTCTGGTCTAATCTAATAATAATGCAAGATTAAATATGATAATAACACTATTATTTAATCATTTTATATGTATCATTAATAGATTATTAAAAAAAATCCTTTATGCATCTATCGGCTGATATTTGCAGCAGTGAAAGAGACAATTTGAAAATGTATTAGAAATGATTTAGTTTTCACAATATGAGATCATAACTTTACTTTTATTAAATCTGAAATGAAATGTTAGGACGATTTAACACATATTTTCTTGTTACATAATATTAGAATTTTCCTCTCCCTCTTATCTTACTCTATATTATAACTTTTGCAATCGCAAGACAGGCCTACGGAATATTACAAAACAAGCTTATTACCCTTACTGCTGACTTAACCATTCAGACTATTTCGATCCCGACGCCGGTTCTAACTTACTGTCTTGATTGTCAATGTCTCTCACAAGGACAAGGGAAGGAAATGACATTTCGGTAATGTCTCTGGTAAATCATGTTTCAAGATCATTTCGTTTCGAGGTATTATCATTATCTGCCTTCTGCACAGTCTGCCATTTACAGTTACTCTAACCAATCCCGTTTAGGAAATGGTAACATAGTTTGTTGTGTATGAAAGACACATTTTACATGATATTGCAAAAAGGTATATTATATTTGAGTAACAATTTGTATGTAGCTTATGTTAATAGAGTATCAATATTATCAATTCTTTATCATTCAGAGGATAACAATTTTGAAATTTTTTATATTTCTTGTAACATTCACGGTTCTCGTGTCACAAATATTTTCCTTCTCCATGGTAATACTACTCTTTGATTTATTATATTCCTTAAGGATTTACTATTGGACATATCTATTAAGTAGTAATGTTGAAAGAATGTTTTCAATAGTTGAATAGTTGAAAGAGATAGATGAGTATATGTAGTAATCGTAAAACATTTTGTCATATTTAGATAATGTTAATTTAATTATCGATATTGTTGTTTAGAATAATTACTTTAACATGTACATGTACTTTTAAGTAATCTATTTCACGAAAGTTTAATACATACAAGGTGATATTACAAAAATATTACACATCAAAAGTGCAGTTTGTATTTTTCTATCACATTTTACTTTGATCTATGTTAACATTTTTCGTTGCGTAAAATTACGTGTTAAGACTCAGCAGATAGCATGCTGTTGTCTGATTGGTGAATAATAATGTACTTTTGTCACGAATAACTGTCAACCGCGCTATTTTTCAGGAGATTGACTGATGATCGAAAACCAGACTCGTTAATCAGTCAAAGTTATTTTGAAACATATCTTAAGCAGTCACAATGACAGTTATGAGATGATCATGTTTGTTAGGTCCAATAAGTATACAAATAAATTGGACGTGTGAATTTGAGTTCCACAATTATATATAACTGATTTCATTAAATAAATTGTCATATAATTGCCATTTGGGGATGAATATGTGAGATGTTTGTTTCGGTCTACGGTCGTTTCATAGCAAAGCAATTAGTGTTGAAAATCGCGGAGAGAATCTTTAATTGTTTGTTACAAATTCAGATCAAGAGATATAAACCCTTAAAACATAAGCCAAGAGGTCATTCCTCTTCTTTTGATAAAGAGCAAACATAAGGTAGTATCAAAACCATTGTCAAAATAGGTGCTTGAAGGTTTGGTTTCAAAGAGAAAACCAACACGTGTAAACGGCAAAAATAATTATCTCATTAACAATTGTATTTAGATGCGTGTTCCGTTCTTAATTATCATTAATGTCCGCTGATCTCTTTGTGTTTTATATAAAAAAGTAGTTGTGGTCATTGGTGCATAAATGTTATGAAATTAAGTATGTGATAAAATTGGTATAGCCTAATAACAAGGTAAAAATTAAAGAACTAAAATTACCAAGAATTAATGCTACATTTAGTTCCCCCTTGAATTGTATCAATCGTGCAGTTTTGTTTTAACATTATTGTTGCTATCGTAAGCAAAAACCCTCAGACTGTCTTAAGACTGGTGAATATGATGAACATGAAATCGATAAAGTGCAGACTTGAGGCAGGTGGTAAATGGGGAATCAATGCGTCCAGAACGCAAGTCTGAAGAAAAAACGACAGCAACAGTCATCAGGCATTAATATAGTGTTTGTATACTTAGTAATAAGAGTAGGTTGTCTTTTACTTGTATTAGAAAATTATTGGAACAAAATATTATCATGAAAGGGGGGCTTAAATGTGAGTATTCGGGGTTCATTCTTATGTTTTAACAAATCTGTCGAAATAAACAATACAAAAAATACATTCAAAGCATGATAAATGGAATGAACAATTAACAATTCAGCCGAGAGAGAAAGGAAAATTCATCTTTGGAATATTTTTCAGGTGTCATATCCAGGAGATGTATTACAGCTGGATCTTTCAATAAGTGACGGTTCACTTCACTTCACTTAAGGATTTGTTTAACTAACCCCAAAAAAATCAATTCTTACAACATGGTTACAGAGTGTGTACGTGTCGATAATTGTAAGTAGCGAGTACATGTAAGGTTCTCATTGTAGGGAACATTATCTGTCCTAATGAAGCTGACGTTTTTATGTCTGTTCAAATGTCCTGAATCAAAACAAAGTTGATTTTATGGGCATTCTTGATGTTGACTTGATGAAAATGACATACAGCTTCTTTACTCTCAGAGGGCGTCGTTTCAATATTAATACTAATGTTGTTTCAAACAAGTGATGCATGAGAAGTAGGTAAGAGAATATTCACTAATTGTGTATGTGTTGTTTACATAACAAATACGGTGGTGTAAGCAACTCATACCCAATTAGTGCATATACTCATACACAAACGGTGCTTGGGTTGCGGTTGCATTGGCCTTGATGGAAATGCTTTTAAGAAGTTCCAGATAGTGTGACAGAAGACCCTTTTTTGTTTCTGAGCAAATAAAACGATTGAAGCGAAACGGTTGATGAGGAAAGACAATCGGTTGATGAGGAAAGACAATCGCTATAATTGGACAGTGATTGAGGTCTTGTCAACAGGAAAAGTAAGTTCATTGCCATACATTAACTGAATCATTTGCGGATTTCCTGTTTTGTGTTCCTGACAGCATCAAGGTGCCCTGTAAAAGTTATCCAATTTGATCTGTTGAATTTGAGGTCATATTGTTACGAATCAGTACATTTCTCAATTTGCTGATATTGCATTGTGTATATCATCAGTCACCTGATGAAGGTTGGTGCTTGTTATCTTGTTCGCTTCGACTTCATTGTTTTGTTGAACATATCATAATTAAGACTTTTTCAGTTGTGTTTCAGGTTTATCCGTCAGCCTTGAAAGTATATAAGAAAGAAATAACAAAAAAGACAGAACATTAAATAAAGGAATCGGAAATTACATAAAGACTTGGTTGTTATAAATGTGTAAAATAAAAAGTAGTCAAGAAGGCATTTTTCTGTATATACAATGTATGTTTTTTGGTTGTATTTTTCATTCTATCATAACAAGCAGAACCAATTGACCGCATTATTTAAGAGAGAGAAAATAACTATGGTGTCTTCTAGTCTGTGTGATTATCTATGTACAGGAAACCTATTTCAGATTGAACCATGGCAACTTCTCGTTGGAGTAAATATAGTGTTTATATCTTGCCTGTAATCAGTGTTAAGATGGGACTTGGAATCCTTTTTTTACAAGGAAGTGACCATCAAATAGCCTCAGACTATGACATGTGTACAGATTGCTGATTTGATTATTTGAATATCATTTACATTGGATTCTTCTTGTTAAGTTTGCGTCAGTCTTATAAAACTAAGTTGCGAACATCTAATACATGCTGAACTGATCTAAGTTTTAATATTGCATGTGTCAACGTTCGAATTGCAATTTATTCATAATTGATTGACAATGAAAAACACAGCTCATCAGATCATTATATGTAATATTCACCACTGACAGATTAGGATGATAAGCAATTTCATAAAAAAAGGTGCTGTGGCAATACTGTCATCATTAGAAAAGTCATTGTTTGCAAGAAAATGCATCATGACAATGAGCATTTAATAGTTGATGGAGAATATACTTACCAGCAGTATCCAAATACTTCAGTATGGATTCTGTCTGGAAGCTTTGATTATACCAGTTAAAAGTCTACTCTCGAAACATCTGCAGCTTGGGTAAGTGCCTTGGGATTTAGTGGCGGTTTGCTCAGTCGTATAAATAAGTTTTCATGAACTGTTTTTGGTGTTCTTGGGTCCTTTACAATGAGTGCCAACTTGTTAGTATGCTCTATGTGTAAATAGTAGTTAAGAAACGTTATGAAAAGTAAGTTATTTCATAGCCATTACAAGGCACCAATTACTTTTTTCAACCTTATCAAATACCTAATAATATTACTGTTCTGTTTTTTTTGTCGTATTGTTATTTTATGATAAATATCGTCACTTCAAGTGATTGTAAATTGAGGAATGAAATGTCCTCATTTAACACAAAAGAATAATTAATTCCATTTGTTGTCTCCTTGAAGACTTTCTAAAATCTCATGAGGAAACAGTCTGACTGCCTCATTACTAAAGGTCATACGATACGTGAAAGGATTTCTAGAGGCCATTCTTGTCTCCATAGAGGGTTGAAACATGATTGCACGTTTCTGTTGATTTTGACTGACCTATGTTTGCATATGATTTCCACGTGTGGTACTACACAATGGGAGGTCATTGTGTGACACAAGCATAAACAACAAGCACATAACTATTTACAAGTTTCAGAATATCACATTTCAAATAAGTGATAAATGTTTGGAACCCACTCGGTTTTTCAAATGAAACATGTTTCCTCCTAATACCTGTTACATTTAGCATTATCAAACAAAAATTTCTATTAGGTTTCGATTTTCAGTTGCCATGATTTCGATAGTATATGATGGATGTCTGAAGTGGGAAATCAATTAAAACTCTTAGATAGTCAATATTGAATAGATGTCAGTAAGTTTAAGTACATTTTGGAGAATGATTGAGTTGCTTTCGGAGTGTAGCTTGGAAGGTACAATGGTACTTAGTGGAATATGCTTACTTATATTTCAGCACACAAAACCACATAGCTGACTCAACTAGTTGATAAAAGTGCAAGCGTTCATGTATAACTTTGCATGTATATCTGTATATTCCATTTGATCTAATATAACATAAACATTGGTATAAGGATTTTTATATAAAGATATATATCTATCTGATTTGCTAACACGTCCCCGATCTCTGCATATACTCCCCCATAATGAAAAAAATATGAAACCAAAACTACTTTATTTTTAAATGACTCACTTTAACATCATTAACCAAACCAGGTCAATGGAAGAAAATCAGAGATATATTGTCTTGCTTTTCCAACTATATATCGCAGAATTTCTTTAATTATATGCAAGAAAATCAGTGTTTAATCCCACTCAAAATCTAAAACAATACTTTTTTAACTTTTCAATGTCGATCTTGGGTTTAAAAAAACCTCTTAAAGTATTTAAAGAAATAAGAAAAGATAAGATGCAATCAAACAGAAACCTACTTAAGTTTACTAAACATAAAATAGGTGTAATATCTCGTTACATGGTAAATAACACTATATGATATGGTTAATGGCTCGAGTAATTGAGTGTACGTCACTGAAGTGTATTCTGGAAGTAACTGTTTGATCAGTGCAGTCACTATCAATAACACTTAAGATTTCAAAAACTTGTGTATATGATTTCTTGAATAGACAAGTAAGCAGTAGCAGTCGGCTGATGCTTTTTGATATCTAAACAGTTCAAAGAGTCAATGATTTTTTTAAATGAGTTTTCATCACATGTCAACTTTTTCCCTCGGATGAATACAAAACTTTTCTATTGGAGTCTGATATAAGAAGTTAGAAGTTTCATTTAACAACCGGAAATATGTGACCAAAATAGTTTACTTTCAATCAATAACTATCTGTGTTGACCTGAATTTCTTTATGTTTTATTTTTGTATTCATAACATGACATAACAAGTTCGGCTTAAGGGCGACCACTTTGCAATTTCTTGCTGATTTGCCGTTATCGTTTATTAATAACAATATTTGGCAATACACACTTATTGGGTGTTTTATTATTGTAATATAAAAAAATGAGTTGAGTAGAAATATGATTCTACTATTCAAAATGGTTGTTATCATATCATTTACATATTCTATTGTAATTATGCCTCATGTTAGTTATGTACTTGTCCTCCATCAAACATACATGATGGCTGATTCAACATATTTCTAATGTTGTCAGTAATACAAAATATTTTTTATGTTGTTAGTAATACTTTACAGGAAATAAGCATTATTTTTAAAACTACGAGGACCTCCGCCCTATTTTTGACTACTCTGCATACCATTGGCGATAATTTGATAGGTTTTCCCGATACCAACTATTTTACTGACATTTCTAGTTGTAGTCAAGGTACTTGCGTTTGTGCTAACATGTTAATTCGTTGTAACCATGGCAGGTCGAGGTATATTAACTATTGAAACATGAGGCAAGAAGTTCTTCCTCTACTTTTGATGATGAAGAAACAAGGAGCTATCAACATAATTGTCAAAATATGTGCGTGAATGATCACCTTTATTTTTTTCCATTAAAAAGGCAAGAGCTAAGTTAACTTTTTTACTTCACAAGAAGAGATATTTGTTCCGTTGTTATTATCATCAATTCATCTTTAATTTGTGGTGATCATTTCGTGTTTTATACAAACATGTAAATGGTGCATATTTATTTTGCAGTTAACACGTATCTGATTAAATTGGTTTAACCAAATAACAAGTTAAAGAACTGAAAATTACCAGATATCAAGGCTATATTCTCCTGTGCAGTAGCAATCATACTGTTTCACTATTGCGGTTGTTAACAACACCCCTGTTTCACATTGTCATTACCATTGTTGTTGTTAACAAAACCCCTTAAGCTCTCTTAAGTTGAGACTCGTGAACATGATCAACATGAAATCGATAATTTGCAGATTTAAGGCAGGTGTTTTTTGGGAAACAATGTGACTCAAATCACTTAAATCTGAAGCAAAAAGACAGCATCGGCCATCAAGCATTAAACATAAATAGAACCCTACTTTAATTTGTCTCTTAATTTAATGGTACCTCAAAAGAGTGTTTTTTTTATAATAAATGACATTAGCCAGTATAAACTGGTCCTAATGTAATATTCCTTTGATATCTTTGAATTGTATTTTTCGAAGATATTCAAGACTTATTCTAACCCTTAAGGACTGAAAAGGAACTTACAACATTAGGATTTAGAGTTCAGTTATTCTGTTTTTGAACAAAACTGTTGAAATACACACCAACACTAAAACAAAACACATTAACAGCAAGACAAATGGAATGAATAATCAATAATGCAGCCCAGAGAAAAAGGAAAATTCATCATTGGAGTATTTTCAGATGACAGATCCAGGAGATGTTTTACAGCTGGATCTCTCAAATGTGACGGTTCACTTCACTTCAAAAGTTTTTAAAAATCAAATACTGCAAATTCAAACTCTTTTCCTGCTCTCTGATTTCTCTCCTTTTTCAAACACAAACAATGTCGAAAAATTATTTTTTTAAATTTTTTATCAGGTCGAATATTAAAAGAATTCAGAAGTCTCTCATGAATAGCTAAAGTAACGAGTGCATGTTAGGTCTCGTTGTAAACACTCAGTCCTGATGTAGCTGAACTGTATATTTGATGTTGATCAAATGTCCTAAATCCAAAGAAACAAAGTTAAATTTCTTTGATGTGCATTCTAGAAATTGACTTGATAAGGAACGATGAAGAAGGCAAATCTATTGACAAACGAGTTACTTCCCTTGGTGTAGAAGGCGTAACATAACTACGATTTAATTGCCACTGCTGTCATTACTCATGTATTCCATGCTTTATTAGAAAAGTTGTACTGATAACATGGAATATCATGGCCAAGCCACAGCTTAGAAATGCGGCGTCGAAAATGCCGACAATAATTGAGGCCATATCCAAATCAGAGCAAGGGATATCTCTCGACACACACGACTGACCGATACGTCTACGAGCAGCTGCTCCCGGCTAGATACCATGTTGTAAATAGTACTGCTTTTGGTGTGAGGGTCTGGAGAATAAACTGAGGCAACTTTTACTTGAAGCAGAGGGGCAATCATGGGCAGAAGAGATCGAAGTTTTGAAACAACATATTGGCAGTGTCCGGCAAGATGGCGGCGGCAGTCACGGTCAGCAAAACAGTCGGAGAAAAGGTATATGAACTTCTTACAAAAAACGAAATAATTGAGCTTTATCTGGCTAGATATCAAAGAAACAGAGCTAGGAGATCTCATTGCATTGGACTATCGAAATAGTAACTCGAAGTTCGAAAAACGAGGCAATATCACTCAGGAAATGTGGATGTATGCCTGAATAGACATTTTAAGGGATATTGTCGCACCGTCAGTTTACTTACATTTTCGTTACACTATGCTTAGGTCGTGACCCAGCTGTTACCATAACCTTTGACAGATTGTCGGTGAAACCTTATGGTACGAAATTGTGTACTCCTTCAAAGATGATATATAACAAATTAGATATGCATAGCACAATTTTATTTCAAGTTATCTATAGCTCGTGACCTTTGACCTTGTCATAGTAATTCCCAAGAGGTGTCAACACTTATACATGTTCATGAGCACAAATACTGAAAGCAGCCCCGTCCTTAGGCGGGGCTGCTAAATATCAACAAATTAGTTATGAAATACGGCATACATTCTCACCAAACAAGTTCAAGTTATGAACAAACATCTGTTTGAATAAGGCTGTTGTAGGGGTCAGAAAGCATCATTGGACGTAATCTAAGTTAGTTGTGCAATCCACGGAACTGTTCGAAAATAAATAGTTTGACCAGTTAAGATCCTCTTTGACAACAACTACCCTTTCCATTCAAGAAGTGTTATCATTGCCTTAAATAGTTTATGGTGCACACTTGTGCTGCTCGGTATATCTGGGAACTGGTCTTAAAAGACAAAATAGTCCTCTGTTGAGAGAGAATGTCCGTCGTGCGCAATGGAATTAAACTATATTTTCGTCCTAGTCTTTGTACTTTCTTACATTAATAACATTGGCTCGAGCTCATTCTCTCCCAACATGGGCGGATCAAGTCATGAAATGTTTATATTTGCCTTTTTTTGCCTCTGAGGGGAGAGAATAACAGTGGCTCTGATCACATCCTCTTGCTCTAATATGATTACTATCAGTTCATCTCATACATTATTTCAGTTCATTCTGTTTCAGAACAATTACAATAGCTACTGTAGTATATGTGCAGGATATTTAAAGACTTACTCAAACTATTCCGAATGGATGAGCAACCGAACTCCTTGACTTAATTAATTTTCAGAACTAAACATACATATAATAACTTGTTTTGTAGCAGGTGTGTTTCATTAACATACTTAAATCATCATTATTGTAATGTCAAAAGCATGGTTTATGAAATGCTCCAATTTTTATGTTGATTTTAACATTCAACTTCCCTGTTAATGTTAAGGCTAATTATAAAAGAAACATAAGAAATATTGTAATGTGTAAACTGTATTATATCCTTCCCTTCCAAGTCGATATTCAGAACCAAATCATTCCACAAACAAAGATATGTGACAACCTCTGAGGTTTAACACGTCAGTTTTTTGGAATAATAACATGAACGTCAGAACCCTGTCTCTTCTGTTAGCGATTATTGTTCAAAATAGGTGTAAATTGTCTCCTCAAGGTGGGTTAAGTTGTTCTTTTAATTACGATCCTCTATCGACTTAAATGCTTTTATAATTTCTTTAGTGTTTTATAAGTCTCAACTGCATTATCACTATTGTATTATCATTGTTTGAGTGAATGGAAATTACCATGCTGCATAAAGGAGAGGTGTTGAAGAAAATAAATATATAAATTGAGGTCTGATAATACTTCTTTAGCATTAAAATAACTGTAGAATAACATTCAGTATCTGTAAATCCTGCTTATTTGACATCTTCGTTTCACATGAGTTATACAATCCGGGTTACACAGAAATATTAGCTAGTACTCAGTGCTATTACGATAACGGTCTGTCTACAAAATAAACTTACCTGAAGCATATAAGTCAGAAGCATTTTATAGCAATGTATAATCAATTTTCGAAAATTGCCTCACATAAAAGAAATTCAACAACAAGACAAATTTCTTGACAGGATTCAGATAAATTGAAGGGGAAGAATCAAAATCAAAAATGACATGCTTACGTTTTGTAAAATGTACTTAAGGCAATGAAATCATACAACTGTTGAAGATTATGTGTTTATTCTCTACAATATTAGCATATATGCAGTAGATACTACATAAAGTCATAGTAAACACATAGTTTCGCCCAAGGTCTAGCCACTTTAAAACATTTCGCTACATAAAAAGCTTGTTTAACTAATGTTTTAGTTACTACAACGCTGATTGCAGAATTAAATCTTGATTGTATCCTTTAAAGCTTGTCTATTTCCAGCCTTTGAAGCTCTCGTTTTAGAACAGAAATTTGCATAGGTTTCAGTGAACTTATGCTGTCATATTCACCACTTTATATGATAGAGAAATGATCCTGTTAATCACAAACATTTGCATAAATCTTAAGTATTTAAAACAGTTGTTCATAAAATGTATTTTTTATAATTCATAGAACTGATAACTTAAGTTCAAGTTGTCTACATTAATACAAGCAATAAAGATTGTTGTTATCCTGGCAACGTTGTTCTCTCTAATTGCTGATTGCCATACAATACGTGAATTGAATTGTGGAGGCTGCTCTTCTCTCCAACTGGAGAGGATGAGGAGGATGTTCAGACCACAAACATTAATATTGGTTGACACATGATATTAACTCGAATTCGATTTTGTTTGAGGCGGAATGAATAATGAAAAGCTTCAGAATGTCAGTTTCAAAAGTGTTGTTGTTCCTTTTGACCAATTTTGCCATTCGTGTGTTGATCATGGATCTGCATAACCTTATAATAATCCTATTGTTTACCCTGATAGGTAAATATGTCATTACCATTCGATTTTGTTTGAGCAAGGTTGAATAAATATGAAAAAGCTTCATCAATCACTTAACTTAAACCTGAAAACAGAGTCATTTTATGTCACAACATAATGAAAGTTTCTTTTCTAGGTTTGCTATAGTACATATCATTGTTATTAAAGGTTTGCTTGTAAGTGAGTTGTTGTTGATCATGGATCTGCATAATCTTATAATAATCCTATTGTTTACCCTAATGGGTAAAGATGTCGGTCAAGTTAAAACAATTTGACAACTTGTTAACAACGTTCTTGTAGGTTGCTGATATGCTGGGATGTTACCTTGGAACAATTCATTCTCTGATTGTATAACTATACAACCTTCTATAAAAACGAGGAACTATCTTCAACCAATAAACGAAAACATTTTATTACTCTCCGGTTAAAGATATTGCTGTTTAATAAATCTGCCATGTTATCACACATAAGTCTCATAACATCCATGCTGACTGAATGATGTGACGTCACAATGTCAGGGGGCCGGCTGAGACAGTTATGTCAGCGACTTTCTTTGTATTTGAGTATTCGTGTTTGCTATCTTTATTTAAGAAACAGGAGGAACGATCATAAACAAATTAACTTAAACCTAAAAACAAATAGTCATTTATGTCACATCATAGTGAAAGTTTCTTTTCTAGGTTTGCTATGGTACATATCCCTGCTTTTAAAAGGTTTGCTTGTAAGTGAGTTGTCGATAAGTCATGTGTTGATGTATGAAGTTTCAATCTATGGTGTTGGTAAAATGCTGTTAGATCACATCATAAACATTGCCTTTATGGAACATGACAGCAGTAGTTTTTCTGCAATCAAAGTGGGGTTTTACCTTTGACATCATCACATGTACAATCCCTATCTGAATTTTCTCTTTAGTCGTTTATCCTCAGTTATTGATTCAGAAAAAAACACAGATACATACATGTCATAACCTTTTTGTATTCAATACCGTTTCAATTACATGATAGCTGCTTTTGATTTCAGAAATAGATTAAGATTAAGATGAACTAAATGAAATTCCTTCTAGTATTAGATGTGGTACATTGGTGGAAATCATTCATTTAAAAAACAAGTATATATGAAAACACTGTTAGTTACATAAAAACTGATATGATAATCCATGCCCATTCAAAACATCTATGTTATAAGTTTCATTGTCAGATAATAACAGTTATCACTCGAATCAGAGTGCAAGGTAATGTTAATAATTGTTATTAAATAGAAAGATGTCCATTTCATTAACTCATTTTATGTATATAAGTCATTGGCATGATATCTGATTGTATGATTCCTTTCAGAAAAAAATCAATGTTGAGACGCGTAAGTTCAATAACCTTCTCAAATAGGATTGGAAGATCATTTATTTTAGAAATCAATGACAGTTGTATAGAGTGCTATCTTAAAGTGAAGTAATTCTCTGTGGTAGAATGACGGCATAAATCAAAAATGATAACTAAGCTCAACCATTTCTCACTTCTATGTCATTGAATAACCTCTAAGTAACAAAATATGTCAAAGATCCTATAACGACTGGTGCTAACTATGCAAGTGTGTTTCCAGTTCTGCATGATCGATATGCTTGGCCATCGTTTTGGTTGCTGGTTAATCCTCTTCTTACATCGCGTTTGGTAACACAACACAAACAGGCTTTAGGACCTCCTTGTGAATGTCCTGAAAAGACTCTTCTCATCTCTGTACAGACAGAGTCACTGAAGGCCATGTAGATCCAGGGATTCGTACAGCTGTTCAGGCTCGCCAAGAGCAAGATAATTGTATACGTTGGACCTGCAATGACAAATCATATAATTTATTTCAAAACGCAACATATGATCCGTTAGGTAACTAAATATTGGAGGATATGCTAACCATACAGTTTGTATATCTTGTCTGAATTAACATCAATAGAAGATCCTTTTCAAAATCGTTATGTATTTATCAGCTGATGTTTTGCAGCAGTGAACGCGACTAATTGAAAATATGTAAGAAATGATTTAGTTTTCACACTAGGAGATTATCATAACTTGAGTTTTTTTAGATCTGAAATAAAAAGTAAGGAAGAGTTTATCACATATTTCTTGTTTAGCAGGAAAAGAATTGATAAGTATAATCCATACAGGCCAAACTGTATTATCCCAAAGAGGTAATATTCAGCTATTGACAAGCACTGTCTTGCTCAGAAGCTGTAACTTATTTATTAGCTACTGTAAATTACTGATAATTAAAGGTTTGTACAAGGCAATTGTTACACGTTACATGACATTAGAAATTTCCCCTCCCTCTTATCTTATTCAATATTATAGAATTCTTCCAATCGCCAGACAGGCATATGGAATATTACAAGACAAGCTTATTACCCTTACTGCTGACTTAACGATTCAGACTATTTCGATCCCGACGCCGGTTCTCACTTACTGTCTTGATTGTCAATGTCTCTCATAAGGACAAGGGAAGGAAATGACATTTCGGTAATGTCTCTTGTAAATCATGTTTCAAGATCATTTCGTTTCGTGGCGTTATCATTGTCTGCCTTCTGCACAGTCTGCCATTACCAGTTACTGTAACCGAATCATCCGCAATTCAAAATCTATGTTTCTATCATATTTTTATTTTAAACTATGTTAACATGTTTCATGGCGTGACTATTGCGTGTTAGATTACATACTGTTGTCTGTTTTGTGTAAGATAATGTACTTTTGGCTATGCCTCAAGAGATAAAATTTGTGCAGAGAAAAATTTGATTTTTCACAATTGACAATATGTCCTCACTGAGCTTCGAAGTACTGCTTATCATTTCAAGTGTACACAGGTCAACACATGTTTATTAAAATTACCAAAAGCGATGTGTTTACCACGTGTTGGGTATAATATCAGTAAAGCTTGAACACAATGAAACACTCCTTATTAACAATGGAAAGCCAGTGATCATACACTAAATAAGTTAGTTGACATTTGAACATGTACATGTGTTCTGTATTTCATGCTATTTGAATGTATCATTACTCTTATAAAGAAATGTCATCTTATAAAAAACGATAAAACCATTGTCTTTGAAGTGATTGCAGACAAAATGACAATGAGAGCTAATAGATATATTGAATCATTCATCTAAAGGCTAATATGATTGGGACATTCTGTTAAGCGTAATCGGAGATGATATTCTGATTCTGCATCCATACATATAATGTTAAAGAATTAAAATGTTAATTCATCACAATATGCTGAAAGCATGGACAAAAGTAAAAGTGCACAAAAAGGGTTCCCCATCACATGTAGAGTTGCTCATTGCTTATACCATGGTTCATTTAAAACCGGTAGGCGGGCATATCAAGGTGAATTGAAGCAGAACCAACCTACAACTTAATCATACACCCGGCTACGATACTAGAAGACGAAGGAAAATATATAGATCTCCAAGAGTTTGATAGAAGCACAATGACAATTACAGACACTCATTTGAGAATCAGAACTAACCAGAAACTTAATCATACATATATATTAGAGGACTGAAACTACATATTGTTTCCAAAGATTTTTTTTAAAGGGGAAGTAGCACGTTTTAAGGGGAATGTATGGTGATGTCAGGAAAGTGAAAATAAATTGAAAGACAAGGTATTAAACAAAATGAAGCAGTAATAAATCAAATATATAATATTACGTTCAGCCATGCCATTCCTTTTTGTTACACAAAATGAATTAAAGGTGTTCACACAAATATGGCAGCCAATGGACTGTATTTGAAACCTAATAATTTGTTTTCTGACTATGGATGACTGGATTGTGTAAAGAGATTTTTTAACACTATCGAAATAATATATTTAGCATTAACATTTGATAATCAGTAAAAAAATAAAACATAAAATTTTAAATAAAACACCATTAACAATACAGACTCTAACATTAGAGTCAGTTCAAAACAACTACCTTGGTTTCGTGATATCACGATTAGGACAATGGACTAAGAAAATGGACTTCCTGATAACGGATGTGAAACCTGTGTGAAACTGAATTGCTGTCATATTGGGTATTAGACGCACTACTGATTCATAATTTTCTGCATAAGCTTTTAATACTCCAACGCAGCAAGGGGAGTATAGTATGTCCGTGCATGCCTCCCATAAACTTGAGTTAACAAGAACTTTTCGCACGTATATCATTCATTTTGTTAATTGGGAAATCAGATACTTTGATGAAAAGGATATCTTGTATACGTATTTCTATCTAGACGAACAACATCTCATTATGGAAAATAAGTAATACCTTAACAAGACAAAAAGTTTCAAACTTTTCAGAAATTTTCAGGAATGCATTAGAAAATAAACATTTATAAACCTAACAAGTTGGTATTTCTCGTGAATCATCGAACTAAATCGATTTAAACAGAGATATCGCAGAACTTCTTAACATTTTTCTTTCCAACTTTCAAAATAATATATTACAATAATGATGCAGTGATAGAAACATGTGGGGGAAAATCCCATTGAATTAATTTATTATTAATAAACATTTGGATATCAAAAAGATATGTAAATATATAGAATGCCATTAAACAAGAAATAAAAAACTTTCGGAATGTTCAATAGTTTAATAGACAAAGTAAGATAATTGTTTATAAATGTGTTCACAAAGCTTGATCATTAAGCTGATATATTCCAAGAGTAACAAAACCAGCACGACATGAAACATATTAATATGCAAAATAGCTCGTGGTCTTCTTACTTGTATACTGCATTACGCATTTTTTACATGCAACGTACATGTATTGCTATTGACTGATGTATATCTTAATTATGCCTATAAATGTGCCCAGCTATCAATAGATGTGAGTAAAAGACCAAAAACTCACCCTTTAACACCTTAACTTAACGATGTCGTTAAAGCCATGTATATGTATATTTCATGTATAGTTCAATGTTGTTCCTTACCATAAGTTTGCTTAAAGCAGTAATAGCAGCTTCTCTGGGTATTGTTCTTTTAATTGAGTAAGTAGCTTCTTTTAGGTTTTATATTTCAAAGTCAGTTGTTGTTTCTTCTCAGCCTGAACCAGGTCGGTGTTTGTGAAACCATGTCGGTGAATTTTGTTTATATAGCCCTATACTTTGTTAGTCTGCCAGTTTATCTTGTATCGTGTACCTATATATTATATCCACTTGAATTTATTTCTTTATGTATTAAGCTGATATCACTTCATATTAAATCAAAATTGTTGTGTGATATCTTTAAATACTTGTTATGTGGTAGATTGGGTTTTTGCCCATTAAACTTTCCATCTAACACATAACATTAAGGAAACATTTAATTGTTATACTTCCATTGATGTTATTCGATCTTATAACAATGTTCTAATTTTGCTATGATATATTATGTCCTCCAAAACTTACACTAGTGGAACGAAAACCTCCATGAGAAATAATTAAGCAGGACCTTACATACTTGAGTTATAGGATCATACATGTACATTGTATGTGTAACAGTTATACTAATATATGGGGTGATAATGGCTTCAGTTTTCTCACCAGGTATTTACAGAAGTAATATTCAACAGCTTGATTTGATAAAGAAAACGTTCTGGAAATTGTATAACATTTGTGAAAGAATTGATAGAAAAAACTTCAACAAGCAGTACGTTTACATTCGATTACTCCAAATATATATACGATCTGATTGCAGGCACAGCTGGACGAATACGCCAATATGAATAAATTATCATAACAAGACAATGGTTACGTTTTCCTTATGATAGAGAAGCAATGTATCTTCCATTTTAGTGACTGCAAGCTTTTTCCATATGATTATGTACAACAGATGTTTGCAATTTGCCAGAGGTCCTGTGAAACATCACAAAACCCGCTTATTATCCATTTCACTTAACGACCAAGACTATTCCGATCCTCACAACGGAGTATCTAATTATCTTTCTTGTGAATGTCTTTCTCAAGGACAAAAGAAGAAAATGACATTTCGGTAATGTCTCCAACATACTATGTACAGGTCATTTTGTTTCATTATTATCGTCACTTTCCTGCAAGTATTTTATTTAAATCAACTCTTATCAAAGTTTAAGGTTTAAAAAGGCAAACGTGTATTTGATAAATAAATTGTACACACTGATGCGCATATCTATATGTACTCTAAAGGTCTTTTGGTCAGTGACATTCTTCCGAATAATATTTTCTATTTTGGATAAATACGATTTGAAAGTTATGAAAACACACTGTCAATATGTCATATACAAACAATTTTCATATCATTTTATCAGATGAGCACATCGTTTATGGGTTTAATAGTGATAACAAGCTTTTTGTAAAAAAATTAAAAGCTTATTCAATGTGTATGTCTCTTTCTGAAAAGGAATATTGCATTTATATATTTTAATCTTTTCAATAAATTAAAACACTGAGAAATAAATAAACTTGAATACTTGAATTACTTCCTGGCGATATCAAATCTCTCAATACTTGCTTTTAATTTATGAGAAAACTGCCTTTACGCAAGACCATACTCATTAATCCAATTAAGAATTTCTTTTCAAAGTTCTTGATATATTGTGCATACTTCTTTAAAGACAACCACAATACATACCTCAGAAACCTAAATCAGTCTCAAAGCGGATTATCTCAACAGACAAAGATCTTTTGGTTGTTCAACCGATTTAATATGATCATTGTTGCGCTTTGAAGTTCGCAATACTTATTGTATTTTGAATTGGGAGAAACGTTAATATTCAGTGACATAAATATCCGTCAATATTAGAAAAAAATTAAAAGAAATCAAATATTCAAGTATGAATGAATGCGAAGGGGCTTGAAGCATTTTTCCTTTTTGTGTATGTGTGTCATTCTTCATCTTGGTTGTAAAGTATGTTTGAACACGCAATTCTTTCAAAATGAATCGAGCCATCTTAAATTAATATGCGTTATCACAAAGTACTGCGGTTTTGACTGATTGTGTTTTACTGTCCATAACATTAGTGCACCCATTCAAAATCCCTGTATAACAATAACCGTTTGTTTATCACCAATGCAGAATCAATGACAATATGTTTCCTACAAACCAGCTATCTTCTTGACATTCATTATCATCATCATTTATGATTTGTAACTGACATTATATCATGTAATTGAAAATGCCCAGTATAATAATATCACTCATCTAAAAAAGTTTTGTATGATTTATTATGTGGTCCATAACAAGTGAGAGAACCACCAGTAAATTACCATCTCTCGCATAAGAATCTACAATATAGATTATAATATAGATATATACTATCATATGATAGCCAAAATGTTTTAGGTACAGATATTGTTAACATGTTGTTAACATGAATAGCTTGTAATGTTTATGTATATTTGTTAATATTTGTATTTGTTTAACGAGCAAACTAGTTTTATATTGAGTCTCGTATAGCCAATTTGCTGAGTTTGAGTATTTCGTTTAAAATGGGATAGATCAAAAACAGTTCATATGTCATCAAAATTGCAGATGAATGTCCTCATATATGTACAATTAATATTGCCATTGCTTGTCGTGTGCGTGCTTACACTTAGCAATCCGATAAACAGACACCATACGGCTATCTGACAGATGAGAATAATAAACTTCAGTCTTGAGTTGCTTACATCTGGAAACAATGTGTGTCTCAAGAGATTGAATGCGAAACGGAGGATAATAAGATACCTTCTTAGTTGACACACTGTCGTAATTCAAACCTGTTCCATTAAGTATTGTTGATCATTCTTAGTATAAACAAGTCAACCTAGGACGTTATTGTCACGCTCGTTCTTGAGAATTACCCTACAAATTATTGTTAATCTGAATACCAGTTTTGTGAAATTGTATGCATTCAACTTTGCCCAATTTTATTCACATGTTATTTCTTACATCTCCCATAATGCAATATGACACACGCAGGAACTTTCCTTTCATCCGTGTATGTATCACACATTCAAAGGTCAATTCTGAAGCCTATTTCGAAAGGTTTCAACAACTACAAACATTGGCAGTAACACTTGTTTGGTGAGCATATTATAAGTTATCTATAATTCATGATACACTTGCACCCTGTCAAATAATAATTGTTTCCTGTGAGTGATGTGTTCAAAACATGTAAATAGCTTCTACATGTTTTGCAGCTGCGCTTCAATAGTGTTTGTATACTAGCAGCCATTTAAACTAAGTTATAAATAAGAAGAACAATATTTGTTTCATGCGCTTTAAATATTGTTTTTTTTACAATCTCCTTCACTAGACGACATAGGATTGAATTGTTTGCATGTTTTCACCCGTCCTACAGTATACGTAAACAATCAATTTCTTTAAAGGTTGTTCATTTTGGAAATCCCTTGTATAAATAAACTTCTACATATATTTTTTTAATTTCATTTCTAGACATTCTGTTAACATTAAACACTGAAAAGGCTACTTCTGGACCATAAAGATGAAAATATTATACTATGATATTGTGAGCACTCTTTCACAACCAATGTTTCTATCGCAGACATTCGCTGAATTTCACTAACCATATGATTTGGTTTCCTCTTGACAAGTTGGTATACTTTATTTTGCGCCTGAGTGTACAACAATATTTCATTTACATTAATAAACACATTACGTTTGTATTTGGAAGTTGGCCGGCAATATATTGAGCACTTGTTGATTAAAACTCTTACTGGGTAGTGTACAAAATTTTGATTGAAACGATCAAGATCAAGTCAAGACGACAAACTTGCCTTGATTACGTTCCTAATTGCATCATTTATATTGTGTGAACTGATCAGTGTTTATTGAAGATGAAAACCCTCATTTCATATTTCTTAGATATTCATTCATATAGGATATGATATTTAATCAAATCTGAAAGTATCAATGCTTTTGTAAACTGGCACACTGTTCACCTCTATTCTTTGATTTGTAGCCAAGTTACATGATTATCCAGACCAATTACACTTCTTTACATATAAATAATATCACCCGAGTAAGTTTCCTTTTTAAGAAATTAGAATTATCGTTTCAGTGTGTATTTCTTAAAGCGAAAGCAAACTTAGTATAAAGTTTGCGAAAGTGTATTGATCCAGCCAAACGTGAACTGAGCACTCTCACCTTATCTTAGACACTGTTTCGAGATTTGGTGAGTGAAAGTTTTTTCAAAGAAAACATAAACGTCCCAATAAACATACACATGTACATGTCAAGGTGATATATTGTGTCCGAGCAAATTAGTAAGACATTTCATGCTTTCTGCGTTTATAATAAACAAAGACCTCACTTTAATCGCTAAAATAAACTAGGTAAGACAAGCGTAACACGGAGTACAAGCATAGTTGGTATTCTCATACAGTTCGTTTATAAAACGTGATTATTCTTAAAACGTTCTGATTTGGTAAATTTCAGAAACCCAACAAAGTATGTACGATTTAACGCTATTTGCTGCATGAGACGACAAAGTAAAGCTGAACAACTTTACGTAGCGATGCACATATCACTTTTGTATATTACGGTTTGCGGTTTACTTTCGATGGCATTGCATTCGAATCATGCCAACGTGGTTTGTTAAAGATAATTGTTAACATGTTCACGCTTCTTAAATAATGCATATGAGTAAACAATCATGCTTTCCTACATTGAGTCCCAACAATGTTCAATCCTTAAGCCTTCGGACGTAACTGCAATAATACGCATTAGCTTTTGGGAAATCGTCAGTGACGTATTTCAAAACATACAGTTTGTATTAGATCAAAGTGTTCAAATCAGATTTAACAAATTTAATTTTCGCAAACGAACTCAACCATAATTCAAAATAAAAAGCTTCTGTAGCTGTTTATTTTGAAAGTGACAAAAATTACTTTGTAGAGTTGGAATTTTTATTTTTTAATTTTTTAATTAATTTAATTTATTTTTAATTTGGACAATTACACATAATTGATTTACTTAATTCATTCATTTTATACTGTATTTATACTGATATGATACAAGTATAGTCAATCTTTTTTTCATATTGTCAAGTGTCAAAAACGAATTTCAAATCGGGTATGTTTTTACCTAACGCAAAACATTCATGAAAAACAAACACTAGCCAAACAAATATGAGTCAACTTTGGAACAAGTACCTTCATCAAAGTGCTGTACCACGTAAAGAGTCTCAATGGGAAGATGAGTTTGCACCTTTGTAAAGTTCAGAAACCTTGCACTTATTTACAATTATAATGTGACACAACGGAAATATTTCAAAGGAATAGATGACTTACGGCATTGCAGAGTTGAATGTTTTAATGCTTGAGTAATACCTTAAATCACCACTGCCACATTTTGTACTATTTGATGGTCGCAATGAGACCCTCGTTTCGTATTATGGCCCCCATAAGAGTTGGTCTACTAAGTCATGCCCTACAACTATTCATTGTGGTGACCAATGCCCGTTATTGAAGCATGCATAGACCCTAAAACCTGTTAATCACTATGCTCGTGGGTAAGTAAGGGATGTGTGAGAAGTTTCTGAAGAGAGACTTATTCCTAATGATCTGTTGCAGTTTTCAAGACATTGATAAATAATGACCAAGGAGACTGTGAGCTTATGGTGGAATCCTCAATGTGTACATGTTGGTGAGAATGGGACAACAGAAGCTTTGTCAACAGAAGTGTATTTGATATTACATGCATTATTGGATTCTTATTAAACGTTAATTCGAAGTAGTCACCAAATAAGAATGTAAAGTCATCGTATCTCTGTATAATATATATTTGAGAACAGAAGTTTGGTTTTATTCTACGAAGTAAACAAAAACAATGTTCGGTTTGTCGTATCTGTTTGTTGTGTCTATCTGTTTTAAAAAAAATGGTTTACATATAAGATATTGCATTTTCACATATTTAAAGTCGAATTAACAAGGAAGACAACACAGATAATCATTCATTATAAGTAAATATTGAATGGAACAACATGAAAATGTAATCTCAAGATAATAACGATAATTCTTTATTTAATGCTTTCTATCAAATTTGAATAGGATCAAATTCCAATTATTTGTTGATCGAGCATCTTAAACAGCCACTTACGTTGCGAGTTAATAACGGTACGGTAAAATCTATGGTGGATCGGGGATCAAGTAATGTTGTCAGAGAAAATCCATTTAGTACTTTATCAATTCTCCATACTCGGTTGGCTAAATGGCTGACTTAACTGCCTAACCATACAAGATTGTGGGCGTGAGTCCCTTCCATATGGATGCCTTACAGGGCGAGACATACTCTCCCATCTGGTGTAGGTTATGAAATGCTGGTTAAACCTCTGTTCGAATGTGCTCAGTATGAGGGCTAGAAAAGCAAAGACCTGAGTGAATACAATCAATATCAGTTGTGCAATCAGCGACGCTATTCAAAAGTCATCGTGTTGATTCGTGAATCATGACAAAGGCTTTGTTGTTAGAACCACCTTGTGCATGTTGGAATGGGGTTTCGTTTGACAAACTTTTTGCCATTTGAGGAGACTGCCGCGAACAAAGCATCAGGTGAAAATGGATCAGAGGTTGGATCAATATATGACTTGATCTACCTCTCTTTACTTTTAAATTGTGCCTTAAATTGGTTGCGCCAGTCGTTCAAAATCAATTAAAATGGATTTTACAGTTACTTTTAACGATTATGGTCGCTCGCTTGTGTACGCATCACATGATGGGAATTCCATTTATTACGTCACTTTTGCCAATAGACGTATGTGAAGCAAGTCGTATGAGAATAATAGGGGTACTGTCAATTGAAATTGGATATTGAGGGCCAAATCCCGAGAAAGGAATTCTATCATTGCAATTCATTATATCGGTCCTCACTGTAGAGGACCGATATTTATATATATGATGAACAATTTGCCTAACTTGTAACAATATTTGCCTTGTGAAAATGAGTTATGACTTTAACAGAACATGGGGTAAAGTAACCGTAGTGCCATGCTGCATACGAGATCTGAACGCGAGCAAAGCTCACCGAAATTCACAATACAAAGCATACAACTCGTAACTTATAGTACTCTCTTCAGAATAATAAGAACTATAACAATAGTAATTTCAATTACATGGAATTAAAAAGAAAAGGCCCATTATTGCTTATTGGTCCAGTCCTGATTACATTTAGTAATTATCGCCTTGTTAAGAGAAACTAAATACTAATATGTAATATCAATTCCCACGTGAAGAAACTAAGTCCTACGTATGCGAAACTTTGTTCTACGTATGCGACAGTTGTACAGATTACATATTCTTTCATTAGTACGCTTCCGTAGTTATCTAATATACATGTATTAGGTTGCTTCAGTGTCGTGAATTCTTGTTGTAACTAAGGTTATTGAAGTTATATGAGTGAAGTTTGCAATATTTGTCGTTAAAGTTACAGCTTTTGAGTTCTGCTCCGGAATGGCAATGATTACGGAGGGACGAGAAGACAGGACGATGACTTCCCACAGCATTACAAACCGATGTGATTAAAATGGTATAAAAGTAAATAACTTACCGTAGAATGGAGCATTTGGATCAAAGGCTGCCCACATCTGAGCCACAAAGAAAGGCGACCAGCAGATCAAGTAGCAAATAATGACAGTCATTGTCAGTTTGATGGTCTTGATCTTCGCCCTCGATATTCCATGGTCTGGATGCTTGTGATGAGAATCCGTCTTCAGCAAGGCCCCACCCTCCCCTGATGCCAGTTGCGACACTTTTGCTTTTTGAAGAGAGAACCCAGGAGCTAGTCTCTCTGCAACTTTGCCACTTTTCCATACGGAGTAGCAAATGCAGCCATAGGCTATCGCTAGTATAATTGTAGGAATGATGTAAACCGAAACTGTTATCCATGTAATGTACAGCTTCAATGACCAATCAGAAAACAAATCCCAGCAGTCGTATATTCCTGAATCTACCATTATTTCCCTGTATGAAAATAATCCTATTTGCGGAAGTCCAAAAACAAGGGAGATAACCCATGCAGCTAGAACAAGTCGATGAACTACACCGGAAGTCCAAGTCGCACTAGTGAGAGGCCTACAAATGGCGTAAAAGCGATCGATGGCTGTAGTAAGTAGAACATAAGACGATGCGTACATGGCTACAATCTGGAAGTATTTTACGAGTCTGCACAAAATGTCACCCCCATGAAATCTGTAAGTTATGTCCCATGCTAATTGAGGCAGTGCATTAAAGAAAGCCACAAACAGATCAGCAATGCTCAGATGGACAATCATTAAGTGCATTCGAGACAGTTTCTTCTTTCTTAGTTTGAGAGTCAATATGACCACGGAATTGCCAACAACGGTTAGTATAATGATTGCAAGTTGGACCCCTATTTCAATCACGGCCAAATTTTCATCTCGAGGGTCGGCCTTTGTACTATTGACATTGCTTATGTTCACAAACGGAGCGTCTGTTGAATTAATGACATCGTTTATACGGGACGTTGAAGCACTCATTTTGACTGACCATTTACTCCCCTTATCAGCAGGACAAGAGCACAATCGGACTAATTTATAGGCGTGAAATGCACAGTGTCCGAACGCTATGGACTGATTAGCTTTTGTCCCGGCGGTGCCAGTTGGATTGTTGACGTGCCTTATCCTGGGTGAATGTACTCCTTGAGAGTGGAATCTGTACAATCAGGGCCGAGTAGATGAGGCATCTTGATGGGGGCACAACATGGGTCACTGCAAGAAATGAGGGAAAATATTTATTGAGACACTTTCAATTATATAGACCTTTTTATCCCAATATGTCACTCAAACGTCACGCAACATTCAACATAAGGAGAGTTAAATATAAAAAACATAAACCAATTTATCATGGAGATGATGCAGCTGTCAGTTTTGTACATTGTATCGCTATTAAACGAATCCTAAAAAGTGTATCCACTTATCTTTAGATAAACCACTTCGTAAATTCCGATTAAGCCAATCATATCAATAAAGATCACTTTGTTTCTTTTTCCTCATTACAATGAGTACATACAATGATTCAAAGAGTCAAGAGGGGTTGACCTCTCTAGACCTCTTTTCGACATTTTCTAGATGTAATCAGGGCTTACAGCGACAGTTTTGAAAGTATTTTCTGTGATTGATGAAGTAGTCAATTGCTCCGCACAGCGTTTAGTGTAAGACTGTTGTCCCCTGTGGACCCGTATATCTAGCAGTCCCAAAACATCACTTCATTGCCTTCTTACTACCTATCGTAAAAGGTTACTTCATAACAGTTCAAATCGAAATAATTGTTTAATGTCAGGAATATGAAGATATCATTTACGGACATTTTCTCAAAACCTCAGATTTAACCATAAAAATGGTGGTGAACTGTCTACAAAGGCGATTTCATAAAAGGTACACCAGTAGTTGATTGTTATTCAGTTGGTAACCATTTATTGACTAACCACATGAATTAAAGTAGATTAAGTGACATTTTATTGATTCTCTGAAAAAGTATTCAGGATTTGGGGTTTGCGTGGGTTTGGCAATTTACAACTCTTACGTTAACAAAGTTCACGAACCAGACAGTCTGTCACTTTACCCAACTATCAAGGCGAGAAGGTGTCTTTTATGATAATAATATACGATGCATTCTCAGATTTATTCATGACATGTCAAATGCAATAAACATCTATATTAACTTTGGCAAATAGCGACATGAAATTTGTATCTGATTGGTATTTATGTTAAATTATTGATATTCAGAACTGTTAAAACCTTTATATTGTAATATAAAAGAGACGTGGCAATAAGGAAAAACAATAATCGATTTTTTATTTTCATGATGAATGAATAAATGACGTCTTAAAATGTTTTATTTTGGATCATTTATAAACACATAAAGGGGAACATTTACGAAACGCCCAAAACAAAAAAAGAGCTTTATGATTGACAATTAGAAGAGGTGTTCTTCCCAGTTGTACAACTTACACTGGAGATTAGGAGGTTTTCAACACGACATGTCAGTTTATGAGAAGTATTGTGCTAAATCCTTTCTGCTCACGTTGACAAATTACAAGTTAAAGGTTTGTCAATTGTATTCAAACGTTGATCAAGTTAGTTGAAGTGTTCACGCTCTATGTTCTTTAGCACAGTTTTTTATTACGTTCTGTGAAACCTTGATTGACTTCTGTAAGCGATTACATTGCACAGAATGAGTTACTTTGTGTTTACTGCATTGTATAAAGGAAAATGGAAAACAAAAGCCTGTGACACAAACACGTAAATCAGACATTTGATGCAAATACTGTACAAAGAAACAAGGTTATGGACACGGTTGAAAATTGAATATGAATACAGTCTCGAATACTTCACTCGATTTAGATGTAACGAGTTAAAAATAATACTTTGGTTCTCCTGGAAGAAAATAAATGCATTTGTTATTAGATTGTGAAGACATTATACCGACCAAATATGGCACCGATCTTGACTGTTCTATTTCGGACAAATGGACGCATGAGTGTGTATTGATTCCCATGTTTGTCTTATCAGTCGTCCCTTTCTTTGACGTAAGACGCTAATGTTACTGAAACATTGAAGCATCTAAACATTGTTAGCTCCTTAGTGAAATGTCTATTCCAGACCAATGACTCCTCATAAGCCAACCTTTCTTTCACTCTATTAAATACCGTAATAAATCTAAATTAGTACCAAAGCTTGCAAATTTAAATATAGGCTATACTGGCATGGGTATTGATGACCTTTAATTTGAGTCTAGGGATCTATTTACAAATTAAGCAAACGCGATATCGTTTAAAACTCCTGCATAATGGCAGTAAAGAACGATAAGGGATGTCTTGGTCGATGAACTATCATTTTCACGAAAAACAAAGTGGCCTGTTGTTGCTGTTTGGTAATGTATTTACAGATAAGCTCTTAATCACAGGCTCTCTATGGAAAATCATTGTGGCAAATACCAACGGTTTCATTATAGTTTTCAAATCGTTTAGAAAAATGGATTATTGACAACTGTGAAGTGTTATCTCTATGATATACACATGATTTTACGACTTTTGTCTACTTAGAATTGATAAATTTGTTTGCATGTGATGATTTATTTTGTTACTTTTTTATATAGCGTTCGGCAGCAAACCTATATAT
Source organism: Steromphala cineraria (assembly GCA_916613615.1). Classification (NCBI taxonomy): domain Eukaryota; kingdom Metazoa; phylum Mollusca; class Gastropoda; order Trochida; family Trochidae; genus Steromphala; species Steromphala cineraria. The sequence goes on from OU744729.1 coordinate 14,793,928, forward strand.
TTGTTAATGACATTGAAATTTGCATCGATCAGTAGACGTACGAATGGTAATATTTTACTGGGCGATATGTAAATAAAAAGGTATTTGCACGGGGAAAATGAAAGAAGACATGAGAAACAGAGTACTGCCTCAGGTTTCTGATGTTGAAATACACGGACGAGAAATGACGGACCTAAATCACATTGTGAAATGTGATTACTTTCATAACAACAAACATCAAAACTTACATAAGATCATCTTACATATCACCAAATAATAACTAATTGATTATGAACAGAAACGTGCAGACTCATTGGAATAATGTCTTCTCTACCATCAAGTTAATTGTAAGGGAACACCATATAGGATGATGAGATCAATTATCTTGTTATAAAGATCATAACAATTTTCAATACTATTAAAGGGGCAGTATTTATCAAATTTTTCACTGATAATTGTAAGTTAATGCTAAATGTATTATTTTGACAGTGTCAAAAATCTCATTACACAAACAAATTATTCACAGTCAGAGGACAAAGTATGAAGATTCACATAAAATCCAATGGCGGCCATTTTTTGTGAACACCTTTATTTTATTTTGTGTAAGAAAAAGGAATCGCATGGCTATACTTTACATTATATATTTGAATTATTACTGCTCCTTTGGGTTTAAACACATTGTCTATTAATTGGAACCATTAATTTTCATTTTCCTGATATCACCTTAAATTCCCCCTAAAAAAGTGCTACTGCCCCTTTAAGAGTGGTAAAAAAATTGATTGCTTAAACATATAGAAACTCTGACAGCTAATAAAAGCGTCTAAACGGAGTTGATATAGTTGGACTTCAGACCATGATCTGGATGAGCCATTGTGCGACACATAGAACCTGACCGATAATGATAATGACACTAATTTGCCAAACTAACCGCCTATAAGGATGACGCAATTAAGAGTCATCTATTGCCGCTATAATTCACAACTTAAGCAGTCTTCTCTTTATTATCATTCAACTCTATTGTTCTCTTGCGGTCAGTTGCCAACCTTTTGTATTATTGACAAAAAAACGAGTTGTGAAACCATGAAATAGCGTGCTGTATATATTTGAAAACAAAATGGCGTTTCTTTGAGGTCGTACAACAAACTGGCAAACGGGATTTGGTGACACTGAAAAGGTCATGTGTCATCGATGTGACCTGTCACCAAGCCACACGTTCAACACTTCATGCGAAATTGCGTAGAGAAATGTTTAAACAAAAATCAGCGATTGATTGTGACATTGACATTGACTGAGTAAGCTCCCAACGTTGGTATTCACACATTTGGAGACGACAGTTCATGAGATGCCATTTAACAATAAATCATTTTCTTATGGTGATCCTGATACATGATGAAGTCGACTGGTGCAAGCGTTATTCGTATTTGTAGACCCTCAACAACAATCTTTTTTTAATTCTTGCGTAACAATGAGTTAACGGTCACAGTGGAGAATAAAAGGGTAATATTAGACTAACAGAGGTATGGATGTATGTACAGGTGGTCGAATTTCTGATACCAAAAAGTAATAAAAACAAAATCCTCGATCTTTTGCATTCATTTTTCACTGTTACATGTATTTTGTTATCAACATATATTCATAATTTGCAAAAAAGTTTTTAAAATGATCTATACCTATATAATTAAATAAAAAAGACCAGAGAGGACACTTCTGTTGCCATAACCTTCTCTTTAAAAAATAGACTCGTTTAGCTTTATAGGTTCGATGAGATTTCAATTTATCCACACAAAATAAATTTGGAATCAAAGATCCTTCTTTTTAATTAGTGGAACTCCTTTCCGTGTTTGTTGACATCCTCTCACTTTGACCATTTTCTCTTGCAATAAAATCACATCTCTTTTAATGCCTGGCTGCTGCACCTCACGCCATTAAAGGTTTATAAAGTAAAAACTAAACAAATTCAAAAACATAGTTGGTTAAATCGGAGATTCGAACCTCTGTGAATGTAGGATGGACGGATCTCATGCGTTGCATATTATATGTTATGCCATTAATGAATAAGGGATACCACAGTGTTTATGGTCAATCGAGAGTAAACATAGTAAATTAAGCAAAGTAAATTAAGAGTAAGTTAGGACCTACAATTACCATTGATGCACGAAAGGTGTGTACATCATATGCACATTTATGTCAGTATTAAGGAACAAGAGAACAAACAAACTCATTTTAACAAGACTACCAAGAGAAGATAAAAGACTCCCTTTAGAGAAAATACTCGAACATTACTTTCGTATGCTCTCGACTCCTAAGATTCCCAAGACAACTCGAAAGGCAGACCAGCGAGTAGAAGCCGAGACCTTTAGTTTGTTAAGGCGATTAAAAGTTTTAAGAAGAAAGTACAGAAATTTTATGGGACAACGAGAACACAGCAACCATTAAGTCGGAGATTAACCATTGTTCTACTGAAAGATAAAGAAATATTCTAAAAAAGCTGCAACCACAGTTCAAAACATTTCTAAATTCATTTCATTGATGTTGCTTTATTTTTGTGACAATGAAAACCACATGAAAGATAAAACGTGTGATTGTGAAAGATTTACTGTTGTTTTAAATGCCCAAATCAGCGATTTTTATTTATGTACCCTAATCAATCTTGAATCATTTTATTGAAAGCACATTTTATCACTGTTCAACAGATAGTTGATCAATTCCATTGAAGTTCAAAAGTAAATGATAAAAAACGACAATTGACAGCCAATCCTCCCAGCAAATAAGAAATAAATAACCGTCTTAAATTGCAATCAGATAAAGTTTTCTATCAAGGCTATGATCTTGCAAGGAGAATGAACTTTAAGAATCAATATTCTTTCGCTGTTTGGGAGATAAATGTAGTTAAAGTGGTCGTATACACACTTTGAAGACAGGGTGTTTATAGCAAACCTCGTCAATTCATGACTTACACAGTGTCAACTTCTAAATTGCTACCCTCAGCTTTGTGAAATAACACATTCAACTATTCCTATTACGCATCATAAGATGGATTTTAGAACTTGCTTTATCTGGGAAACAATTTCAATTCAGAGGTCGAGCGATTTCGTGTCTCTTTCAGAATAAATCATCCAATTTCATCTGGAAAAAAGCGATGGTACATTAAAATGGGAAATGAAAAATGTCCTGAAATACAGGAAATCAATCATCTGGAAATTGAATTTTAAAATTCTTCTTGTAACATGACTGCTTTTTTACGTTTGTGTTGGTAATTATTTAATAGAAAATGTCAACCATTCTCGTTGTTTTTCCTTAAAAACACGAATAGGTTTCAAAGAGCGGAAATGTTTTTCAAACTCTTTGGGTTTTTTGTTTTGTTTTATCAAACTCCTTTAAAATTATTTTCTAAAACTATACTTTTGGGCAGTGAAATTTCAACTTTAAAAACTCCTTCATAGATGTGAATACGAATATGACCATCACAAAAATATCATATGCTTTAAACAATATTGGCAAAATAAACGTAACGACAGACGTCTCTATTGACGTTTGTGATACCTAATTAAACTATCAGAGTCAGTCGAGAACAATAAAGCCACTCCATAATCGAATATTTTATGAGAAACTTCGACTATCGACCAGAGAACAGATATTCGAAATGCATAGCAACGAACGCTATTGTCTTCAATATTGAAGCAAATGTAATAGATGAAAGCGTGTTTGTCACTGGCGGCATATCAGACAACAGATTGAGAAAGCCTTTCTGCCATTTCTTAATGACATTCTTAATCCTAAGAAGCAATGGAACCCTTCCAGACACGTTCATTGAAATATCACTTTCTTCTTGCTCGCTTGTTTCCCAGCACTACAGCATATCGATCTCCGGCATATGTTCAGATAATTTATATATTTTATGGGTTTTTTATAAATAAGATAATAGACTAGATTTTTATGTTGACGTAATTGTGGGATGGATATAACGTCTTCGAAATTGAGAAAACCGATCTTATCATATGAAATGAGAAAAAAAACACCTAGACGTAAATTTACGGAATTTAGTGAAACTGTGGTCCAGTTCGTATTTGATTTTAGTTGCATCATTTAGGTAAAGAACTAGTTAATTACCAACCCTAAATAATAGAAAATGGTGTAAAAAAATCTAAAACGAAATAATTCAAGACATCGATTAAAGCAGTTTTACAGTGGCTATGACAAAATGAGGAAAGGTAAAAGGTTTACATTTCAAGAATTGATTATTTGATAACGAATATGGTTTATGCTTGTGATGTGACGTTACGTAATAAAAGAAAAGTTTTCAAACGTTCTCTTAATTCATAACAGTTTTTACTGTTTTTAGAATAAATATATTTTGAATAATATATTAAACATACCTATTAAACATGTTAATCATTATAATATCAATATTTTTTTAATTAGCTAAGTGAAAACGACGACAAGAAAGTTTGATATCATATCATTTTGGTCACATTATGATTTTTTTTGTTAAAGCTGTCCAACTGAGTCAGGCGATATAACCAAAAATAATTCATCAAATTGAGAACATAACCTCCGTTATCTGAAATTCTTCCTTAAATGCGATAATTGATAAGAATGATAACTGACGAAATAGCTATAACTATTATACAAGGATCAATACACAAATCTAGCCGTGTCAGAAGAAAATATATCCTCATGAATAATGGAATCAGTAAAACAAGTTTAGAGAGTTTAGATATAAATTAAAATTTTAAAAATAAATCATTCACCGGGGATTTACTTGTAAAAACTGATCAAGGACGTCAACCTATCGAGTCTTAAATATACACCTTTAAATTTGTTTGTCACATCATGAGTAAGCCATCCAAATTACGGAGTTATTTCATTTATTCATTTAGCACTCATTGTTGGAATTGAAAAAGGTTTAAAACTAAGCTATAATTTCCGTTTTACCACCAAAGTAAATAACAATTTAACCGAAGCATTAGAACATGCTCTTACCTTTAAGTCCACAAGGCGAGATTTATCCTGAATAGTCCCAGCGGTACTGCTTGCATTTTCGACATGAGCAACTTCATTCAAGAGGTTTCAGCTTTCCATTTATTCATCAATATTTTCCCAACAATGTCCATTTGGCGCTGTTTGATGTAGGCACTGACACGAGAGGCTCTAGACTCGTAACTAGGCCTAGCCTCACAGACTCCCCTTGAACCAGTAGCGCTTACAGTAGCTGGTCCTCACACATACAGGCTGGGTTTGATTGGTAGCTTTAAGAGATAAAGTCTGCGATAGGGCTTACACAGCATTGTAATGATGGACCTATAAAGTTCGACTTAATGCATATGTGTATGAAACATGTAACAAATAATTCAATAGAAGAAGCTATTTCCGTTCAGGGTAATGCTTGAGTGAATGTATCCGATTTCTATTTATCTCATTTCATTTCGGTCCATGTTGAACAGTTTACATTTCACGCCTTTTGGATGTTTAATCATTTTGAAAGCAATCGCCGCTGAGTGATGGTTGAATTTGATCGAATCGTGATACGAGGAATGACACGAGTGTGATCACATATTATTTCATCTTTTCCGATTTATATATACAAATACGTGTATGAATTTTATCTGAAAACTTTGTTTAATGTCAATAGGTTTGATGTAATTACATGTTTGATAAGGAGAAACATGACTCACTTTTTGCGATTTCGATTTTATAAGTTTAGAACTTTTTAATGGATGTATTTTATCAAAAGCTCAAAGGAATACTTTTCAAATAATCTTGTTTTCAACAATGTTTATCTGTCGTTTACCGCTTAAGCCTTCAAGCCCTTTACTTGACGTGCTATCATACACGAGTGTTGGAGTTATTGACGTTGTTCTTGTTCATACTTCGCCCTTCAGTGTATCAAACCATTTCTAAATGCTATGATACTTTTTTAGGTTAATCAGCAGTAGTTTTCGAACGGGTACTTCGAGGACAATTCGATTCAATGCCCAAGGGGTATTATGTGTAGGATTTTATAACATAAATTCCTAGATAGAGAATTTTAGGGAGTTAGTTGAAGAGTTAGAAAGGAAAACTACATTAGTTTTTACGGAGTGACAAATACAAAACTTATTATGTAAATGTAACCAAAGAAGAAACATGATATTACTTCCTAATTTAGGAAAGGTACTTGGCCATGTCTGAAGGCGGGGACAGGGAAATGTAGACTAAATTTTAGTCTCTGAAATGAAAATACATGTTAAATGCAGCTTCCTACTATTAAAATTGAAAGGAGCCCACTGAAGCTGTTCATTTTCAGAAATGCAGTGAGCTAGACTTGCTACAATAATATAGACTTGTGTGGGTCTTTAAGGATATTTTGTTTCAGGGGCTGTTAGACAGACTAAGGGAAATGAAAAGTTGTATTGTTTAAAGGTAAGTATAAACCTCAGGTGTCATATTTGTGTCGTTTTGGAGGTTATTCTTTTCTCGGGTAACCTACTTTTAATATCACATCGCTTATCCAAGGGACATTCTAGAATATCCCTGGGACATTCTATAAAATATTTTTTTTTTTTGCTTTACATTTCAAACAACACTCATAACTTGTAGATATTACGATACCAAGCAAATGGATTTGTAAAATTTTGAATATTTAACAAAATAGGATTTAGCGTTTCCCCTAACCCTCATGTTTACATTTTAAACCAAATTTTAGGGAGAGGTTAAGATCCTTTACATATCAAATGATCATTAGCTTTGGAGAAAGGGCACCAAACAGGTTATTGAAGCATAAAACAGAATGCTGGCGATAATTTGGAAGTCTAATATCGCTTTTCATATCCATAAAAAAATAGTGTAGCCAGTTGGACATAACCAACGATAAACTTTATATCGGGAAATATGTAATTGACTCTAATTGGTTCTGTTCAGCTGACAGCTGCGTACCTTAAGTTTGTTCACCTGCTGCTATATCTTCGCTTAGGCGTCAATTTAATTGCTTCAGCAGATCTGACAAAGGGTCTCCCATTCTCCATGTGCATTTCACTTTCGAAAGATTTAATAGAGTAACATAAAAAGTACTGTTTTCCAAATTCACTCGAATGACCTCCCGAAACTGTTATAGGTAACGTTTGAATATGAAATGCAAATATGTTAACATAGAATGAATCTAAACATACGTAGTAAAATTTGAACTTGATCTATTTTGTTTTTGCAAAGCTAAGATGCCTCAAAGACATCCTTTGCAAAAAGAATAAGAAGGAAGGTGAACAAAGTTAAGGTACGTGGCTGTATGCATATAGAACACTATGGGTACGTAATGTATATACCCACCCTTCCTAAGTGTATCGCTCAATATACCTACTGTTTGAATCGTGAGTCTCCGAGGCGTAGCGTAGCGTCGCAACATTATGGCCCCTGGTTCGATTCCCTCTTTGGTCAGTAATATTTCTAACAAATTCAAAATTTTACAACTGCGTTGGTTTGCCAAATTGGAAAATCTTTACACCTGACTTGATGTGGGTGTGCAAAAAAAGAATAGCTGTATTAGAACAGTTGTGGTGTATCGGTCAATATACCTACAGTTAGAACAAAGGAAACCATAGCAACGAGAGCGGAAGTGGGGTATAAAGTCTCTTATTCTTTACTGAATCCTCATATGTGTAAATGCATTATAGATGGCACAAAGAGTTTACAAAAATGGTAAGCACGCCCCACGCTTAAGCTGAACGTTATAGCAGAACCCAAGGGAAACGGAAACAAACAGAGCAAATTATATCTTCTAGGCACCCTTCTGTTAGCAAGCTGATACAAGCTGTCACACAGGGAACCGCTTCTGACAGGCCTCTTACAAGGTGTTGGTTAACGTTTTCACAGCTGTCTGTTTGCTTCATTAAAATGTCAAATAGGAACTAGCCTTGTCGACCAGGGATGTACTGATCAAACTCAATAACTGAACACGAAAGTCCAAAGTTAGACATTAGATTCGTATAGTCTTGATGTTTGGTTAGGGTCTGTAGGATCACGAGTGTGTACTAATTAAAAATCTTGCAGGACAACGTATTAAAAGTGAAATAAACGAATTAACACAGGAATCACCGACCCTACCATTAAATTACTATCTACTATTAAATCCTTACAGACAACTGAATCTATAAAACACAGTTAAAATGTTACGATAATCATAGACTTTAATTCGTACTTTACCTCTAACCAATAACAGATTTATCTTGGGTATATATAAGGAAATTTTGTATGCCAATATTGCAGTGCCATGATTTTGGTATCAATAAACATCGTTATTATTTAAAAGCGCTTACCTTTATAGAAATCACACTTAGAATTTAAGTGTTTGATCTTCCTATCTGATTTAGCCTAGTCAAGTTTGAGAATATGATAATGATGTTTTTCGATATCCATAAATACGATTTTAAAACTTAGATCTTCGGGTTTTTTTCAACAACAATCATTGAACAATGCAAATGTCTCATGTCTATAAGATTATCTAAAGTTCTAAACATACCCTTTTGGTAATTTTGAAAGTTTAGTGAGTGAACGTTCGTTCGATGTCTCATGTGGAAAATTGCGTAGGGAGCTTATAAATGGCATTTTGGAAGATCTAGTGCTTGCCACCAGACGCGACAGAGTAAATTATAGCTAGAAAGTCGACGAACAATTTCAAGGTAAAATAGGATAAATTAAGAAAGAACACTGCTTTGATCCAAATAGTATCAGCCATCATTCGATGTGTAAATATGGTTGTAATTTGGGATCCAGGACACATTGTTGCAATAGGTAAAACATTTAAGATCAAATGAGTTTTATTTATAAGAAATGATATTTTCTCTCTTGCAAATATCAGAAACAAGCATTTCGATTCCTTATTTAGTATCAAGGTGTTAGGCTTATGTTCATATAACCCGAGTGACAGATCGACAGTTACCCATCTTCTGGAGTAACTGCAATATTTTATAAAATAATTGTCAAATACCATTTTAAAGATACTTTATCATACTTGCATGCGGTTCGGGATGAAATTTAGCTATTGAGAATATAAATACGTTACTCTGTAGAAAAAATTTTCGTCGAAATTTTGATATCACATTTACATTTTTTATCAACAATAACATACTTATTTCGACGGCAAGAGCACAGTGTGTCCATATAAAAAGGGCATAGGATTTAACGAACCCGCTTTTGGTTACGTATTAGGTAATCATTATGCGTGTAGGATTTACACCGTGTCTCAACTACCGTAATAGTGTTCAATGGGTATACACTATGGCAGCAACAAATACTTAATTCGGGGAAAAAGCAAATAAAAAACCCAAACGTGCGCGACAAAGAGTTTCTAAGCGTATATTTAGAAACCGGAAGGTGTGAGATGGCCACACTTGACTTGATGTCGACTGCCGTTTCGGTAATATGGGTAAATTATCTCCTATCTAGTAACTAATGAACTTTTGTCCGATTTGCCCTAGGTTGGTCGCAAACTTTTGCAAAAAATACAAGAAAAAAAGTAAAATCATTTTTAGAAATATTTAACTCTGATAATTTATCTTTAATAGCGTCAAACTTATTCATTTTAGCTGAAACACAATGGCGGCATTTAAATCCAAGTGGCAAGTTTCATTGACAGTTTTTGCATTGATTGTCATTTATAAGTTTAAAGGGATTTTGCAAATTTGAATAAGTTGTTCATGTAAGTGATTTGACATTGCAAAATCTAGTGCGACAAGTAATATTCTCACTGATTAAATAACACATGGAAGGTTCAACTTAAAGGATGACCTCTCACGTAATGTCCTTTTAGCCAGTGCACAATCAATGAAACTGCAAACATTATGGTCTTATTTACGACATTTTCCCTTTCAATTAGCCCAAAGCAGTTGCATAACATCTCAACATTTGCTGTTTGATTTTATTAACTGAAACTTGTCTACTCCAGATTTGAATTGACTTATTGCTTGATGCAGTAATCTTGGGAATATGCAATCTGCGAAGCAACAATCAGGCTTAAGCTGTCACTATCAATGTGTTGATATAACACTCCTGAGCGTTATCGTGCATGATTAAAATTGAGGGTTTATTCACCAGAAAACAAGGACACAAATACTTAGCACTTTTTGTTAGCATTTTAAGATAACTTTTCAGATTCCAAAATAATTCATTATTTTTTCGGTTCAAAGTTTATGGATAACACATATATTTTGGAAACTGGATAAACAACATGATCATACCCTTATATGTAAGTGAATGAAAAACCTCTAACAGAGCAAATTATGGTATCAAGATCTGAGTATAAAACTAAGTCCAAACGATCTACTGCGAAAATCTGATCTTTTGTATACATGATGTATATGTTACAGTCAATATGTCAAATCAGTCATTTCCTCAAATGCCTAAATGTATCAGGCATTTTATCAAATGACTGCGACGATCAGTCATTTGATGAAATGACTAATTTTTCTAGGCATTAAGCTAAATGACTGAAATTGTACCTTGTGTTTTTGACAATTTGACTGTTACTGTTTAGGCAATATGTCAAAATAGTTTCGTGTCACTGAAGTGTTGTTAATTAGTAATTTTTAATTAAATATAAAAGCTTTTTCTCAAAAGCTTTTTAATATGCACTAATTTTTTTATAATTATGTTGAGAAAGAAAAGATGATCTACTCTTTATGCAACCATTAGCATTTTTTTATATATATATTTTTTGTTTCCGGTTCAATTTTTATACTTCTTAAAGTATAATAAGCTACATATAAACTAAATGTGAGGAATCAGACACATCTGTTGTAGTAACTTCCTCCAATGCAAATGATCAAGCTGAATTAATCACTTTTTTAGATAAGGACATAGATATTACTATCAAGACATGACACGTTTAACTTTCAAACAAGGATATGCTTTCTTGTTTAGACATTTTAGATGTTATAAGCTTTATATAAAGCAGAATGATTATAAAATCATGACCAAGAATTACACATTTTCCAACTAGACAAAACAAAGTAGACACTAAATATACGCCAAATATGAACCAGCTTATTATCAACGGTATCCCTGGAAAAGATGATTTATTAATAAGTTCTATCATACTATTTCAACAAAATACGCTCTGTCGCTTCACCTATAATCTATCCAAATATAATTATTTCACTTTAGGAAAAATGCATCAAGGTCATATAATTTATTTTGAAAGATAATCAACTTTTCAATAACGTTCCATCTATCAAATGGAAATAATTCCACTTTTACAATTATCACCACAGTAATTAATCAAACATGATAATGTAAAACAAAATAATAGCTTAGTATTACTATTAACCCTTTACCTTGAAATTACACCCATTTCGCAGATATGATAACCTACTCTTTCTCCATTATATTAATGTAGTTCATTAGCATGAGCATGTTCGTTTGTTCAGCCTGATTATCTATCTTTCCGTTAATGGTAGGATTTTTTAATTGCTATCAAGTGATAATTTATTTACGATCTGCTTTACATTAGTTTCCAAAATTACGGCTCAAGTTTGATTTATCTTATTCTCTTAGACTCCTTACTTTATAATTTGTAAATCGATTAGTCTTGAAATGTTTCTTTTTAGATTTTCTTTTTCATGAAATTTTCCGTATGTGATTAAACAATAAACGTCGTGTTTTAAGTGTCAAATGAACTTTATCTGCCTAGACGTTACTATACAGGTTAAGCACAATGAACCTAGCAACGCTTACTTAGCACTAATTGCATAATTTCAAACCTAGAACTATTTGACAAGGCTCATTGAAAACACTAACCCATAAAATGAAAACACGTAGCAAGCCAGCTAATGCAAATTTCATTTGTGACATAGTTGGAACTGTGCATGCATAGAATACATCTGAAGCTGAATTTTCATCGCTTACCTAATCGTAACTAACTATGTTAGGCCCTCCATATCTGAGTTGCTTAAAACATTATACAGAACACTTTGCTTCCACTCTAAAAATGGTTAACGCCCACTCTCTTGCCTCGCCTATTACAGTCCCAAGAATAAACCTCTTAAGCGGTGTCGCGTTTGTAGCGTTTACATACATAGTAATGAATATTATCTATGCCAAGTAGACATTGTATAGACTTCTCAGACATCTATTACGCAAATTTTGCATAGGGTGATAATATTCGAACTTTTTTGCATGGAAAGATGTATTGCAGTCACGATGTCTTGCAGTCACGATGCTAATGTTGATGAATACATATAATATCGTGAGATAATGTCATTCTGTCTTAAATCAATTGAGTTAGAATGATACTCAAAATACTCAAATCATCTTGATATCTTTTGTCGAAAATACTTTCTTTCAGAAGTTTTTTACTTACTCTATTATTGTCGTAGTCTAATTTAACCAATATGCTTATGAATTACACATTCGTTAATAAATCATAACGACAATTCAATTTGATCCTGGTCCTCGTTTGAATACATTTGAAGGATATTCCGTCATTGTTTTCATATGTTGTCGATTTCATACAATTACCTTATACTTAATAATGATGCTGCTTACCTTATAGACACAGGTTACTGCCACAACATGAGGTTTGATAAATGAAATTTATATTTTTGACCTATCACTAAGAAGATGTAATTTGCAGGTCTGTTAACAAAATGTTCCAAATTTACTTAGTTCGAAAGAACGTCTGCAAACTCTTTTTGGAATGTTCCGATAAGAAATGTCAAGATAGTACTGGATTTAACAAATAGTTTCGCCATTCTGTAATTGCCTGAAACAAAGACTCATTCTAACGTGCTTTCTAAAACATTTTCAACATAAACACAAAAGGTAGAGACATAAACAAGAGATTATTACCGTTATATATGAAATAATATCAATGATCTCGTTACGATATATATATATACACTGTATATATATCTTACAATATTCACTGTGGAGTTGTAGAATGTTACAATATATGACGTAGTGGTTTGCATATTTGCTTCTCATGCCAACGTCCCGGATTCGGACATAACAAAATTGTGACCTGGACCATATGCTGTGTTGTGTCCTTTGGCAAGGCACTTCATTCACATTGCACTCAGTTAACTTAGTTGTGCTAATGGGTAGCTGAACAATGGGAAATTACGAACCTATCCGGTCTCGCGGAGAGCTTGTTAATCGGCGGCACCGAACATACTATCCTTCCAGGGTTAAATACTAATGTTCTATTATTAAGTATGCTTACAGTGAAGATTGTGATGATTAATATCAGTAGCATTGATTCAAGGATTATGAGCTTTTGACGTCCCACGCGTACTAAAACGTTTCGTAAAATGAACTGAATTTAATGTCTCGTTGTACAATATACATTAAATGATTATTTAAACAGTTGGCCATAAACTCCCTGTCTGTATCATTCCATACTATCTCAAAAATGAGTAAGGTTTGAAAGATCTAGGCGTGTTCAATCCGCTCAATTACTATTATTCATGCGAATTATAAATCTCCATTACTTAGATACGTTTTTCTTTTCAAATTTTCTTATACTGCATAAGTGCAGCTTTACTCCATGGGTAACTTAAGTCACATTGCACAAAGGTGAAACTATGCTTATTCATGTAAATAAGAACAAACATATCGTTGGGGAATTGACATTTCAGCAGAATTCCATTGACAATAAATAGAAATAGTGTAACTCGATCAAATTGTATCCCTGCACTATACCTGATCATCAAGTAAAGTTGACTAAATGTCAATGAAGAAATAATTGTATTGATATTATCACATTATCATTTAAATTGCTGTTTAAGTGCTTTCGAATGTATGTATTCCATCATTGAAAGCAAGACAATCCACCTTTTAAATAGGTCCATTTAGAGCTTATCAAACAACACGATAAACAATATAGATTACTTAGAAGTGGGGAAAAAAACATTGTTATATATTATTTATCATTTTATGTTGTACATATTATCATTAACAGATTTGCTGTATATATTTGGTTTTAAAACGATTATTTTTTCTAAATTATCAAGTTAGTTCTACAAAAGCTCATAGATTCCTTATTTTCAAAAACCTATAGTTCTATTAAATATAGCTTAAATACAGTCTAATAGAAGTATAGGAACAATGGACATATAACTATGATTGGAGTTCTTTGTTTCTACAACTGGTCGACTTGCTACGCCCATTCGGTTAGTGTCAATCTATCACACACTACTGACTGAGACCTGGTCCTCTCATTCCTGCCTCTATCATTACCATTATCAAGGGGGGAGAATGTGAGGAAGATTTAGACTCAATCTGACCTAATCTGACAAGACTTGACAATAACATGGCAATTTCTCCTACTGTACATCGTATATGAACTGATATCTATCTGGTTTAGGCATCTCATCAAACAAAGACTATCATCGTAACAATTTATAATTCAGAAGTCATAATTGCCCTTAGGAACCTGGATTATTATTTATGGAGATATCTAATCTCAAAGTCGACCTTTTCACCACGCTTGGCATGTTCTTTTTTTCATTGTGCATTTACACATTTCATATGGATAATGGATTGAATTATCGTATAATTATGTTTACATGAAAATGTCATCTACGCTGTAGCTTTAAAGATTATTAGAGAGAAATAAATTTAATACACAAAAATATATGTGAAAATCATCCTCTTTGTGAAACATGCTGTAGCGTTGTTTCACATAACATAACTAGTTATGAAGACTCTTATGCCCTTTACTGTAGGGTCACCATCTCTGAAAAATGTTACGTAGTTTATTGATAACAGTATGTGATAGAACATTCCATAACTTTTTTATGTTACAAGTTACATCTAGATAATAAAAAACAATAGCAACGTTAGTTTTGAACCATATAACATAAATTTCTTAACAGGATGATATTAATACCAATATTTGTGACGGAACTACTTCTATTCTTTGTACAAAGACACATCCTTTTTATAATAAATTGATCACAATACAAGGATATAATAGAAAATTCAAATATAAAGGCAGTTGTCGAATAAAGGATCAATGTGAAATATATTACTTCTTCACACTTGGTGCTTTGAGTATGTTTTGTCATGAAGATATGCGTGGTATAAGAAAGTTATTATTATTCTTTATTCTATGTATCAAGAAACATCCTACTTGATAATGAATTGATCACAATGCAAGGATACAATACAAAATTCAAATATAAAGACACTGTAAGAATTAAGGTTCAATGTGAAATATATTACTTCTCTACAGTTGGTGGATAAGTACACAGTCTGTTTGAAGTGAAGTGCCTGGTGGGTAATGAGCAGAAAGATTGAGTCGAGATGTGTGATCAAATACACAACATGATAAAACTTAGCAGATCTTTGTCATGGGGTGAGTATACAGTATTTTTATACATTATACGATAGCATATATGCTAATTAGGAATATGATATCACTATACACATGTTAAATATATGATCATTCATACAGTTGCACAGCTGTTGGTCATGAGCAATTGAATTTACTTGCTCGATCTAATTAATAAATGAAATACGAATTTTTAACACGAGTATGACTTGAATAAAAGAGTTGAATCTGTAATAAAAGGACAAAAACTATATTGAAAAGCCGTTGATTGCTTTTCGTGTCTCACAGTTAAGTTATCAGTTATCAGATTTGACTCCTAGTTAAATACAAACGACAATACCAACTTCAATATTATCAGGTTGAATTCAGGGAGTAACCTGACCTCCGTTTCCACAGCAGCACAATGTGGGCAGCCATTTGCCATGTGTAATGCCCTTTTTTAGATCTTCAGTCATTAGACAGTTGTGACGGACTTACAGTTCTTTCTCACATCAGTGCCTAGACTTTAGATCAAAAGGTTTAAATGTTCAGGTTTTTATTGACATTGCTTTAACCCAAACATTGTGGTTATTGGTATGAGTTAGAATACTTCTTATTAAAAAGTATGAGATATTCATTTAGTAGTCATGAATCTACTTGTCTAAGCAATACAAAAATAATACAATTATTTCATTATGCCCAATGGTCATGAATACCAGGTTTTAGAACTGAATGATTTAACAATTCTTGACCTGCTCTTACCTGTTTTAACTCAAACAGTGGCATCAGTTTCCAGGATACATACATAACATTATCTCTTTTTAAAAATAATAAGATAATAAGACTATTTAATCAATGCAGTCAATTCATTTTGTTTGTTGCAAAACACGCTCTATTTGTGCGTGTCACAATATCTAAATGTATAAATCAGTCAAAAATTATATGCGATTTGAAAATGAAAGTAATTTTATGATCAGAAATGGTTGGTACATTTTGATTGTATGACAGAGAGTTCATTATTCAAATTCTACTAATCTATGGTTCCAAACTAATAAAGTCAATATATGTAACCGACATAGCCTTCCTTGTATTAATGATGTTAGCTTTCCCTGATGCCGATGCAGTTCTCCAAAATATACACATAAATCTATCAAACATAGCGCCGCTTAAGACCACAGTCAACAATCCAGGGAGAGATTTGTTTCTTTATCTAGTTGACTGGATAACCTCCTCTTTAATCTTGATAGAACCCCAATATGTCAGATGACGACTCTCTTTCCTGTGGGTAACAATGTGGACAGATGATTATAGATTAATGAAAATCTTGTTTTGTCGAATCTCAGGCTTCGGTACAATGTTAAGCCAAGATAAGGCTTGCATCAAGTTACAGCTTCGCACTGTAGCTCCAATATTTAGAATAATTACACCACTGTTGACGCAGACAACGATAATCCAATAATTTGGTTTCGTTGATTGCGGATTTAAGGAAGTGAGTGAGTTAGTTAGGCACTATTTCATCTGTTATCGGCGCCAGTTCATTTGAGCAAGCATTTCTTAATAATACATCAAATCAAGAGTAGATTAACCTTTAAAATAATGAAATTGAAAGGTAAAATATATTCATTGTTTGGTTGTAGCATTTAAATACGTCATACAAGTTTATTTCATAACACTTTTATCAGCATGATAGAGCAATGAAAATCATATCTTTGGTCTAAGTAATACAATATTCTAATTTTTTTAAGGAATAATATTAATTCATTTCCTTTTAATGACGCCATTTCAATATTAGAGAAATGACGAATTTGAAATTGGACAACAGCAAATATGTACTTGAAAGTTGAATGAAGTCCATGCCAAGCTATTTCGTAAGGTAGCTGTTAAAAAGTGTTTTCAATCATGAACATCTCTTTTGAAAAATATGAAATACTACTATTTCATTTGATTAATTTTTCAGTGCAAAAAGGTTGAATTCAATGTACAATCAATTGAATCAGAATTATTTCAAATTTAAATGCACAACGTCGTTCAATAGTGTTATACAAACCCTTCAATCGTGACAACAAAAGCTGAAGAGTGATCTTCTGTTTGCGTATTACACACAATCATAGTAATGTGCAGCTGGTCATTGTATGCCGTAAGATAGTGAAGGAGGAATGATCTGGTTAGAGAAGACATTTAAAAGTAGTTGAGCTGTGAGATTGTTCCCGGTACATGTAGTTTTCACTTAGTGTTGTAAGAAATCAGGCACAGATTTGTGGGTATGGATATGTTTAAGATGTTAATTAACCTAACTTGTTTATATATCTGGTACTAATTTCATTTGTCATTTTCTGCCGTTGAATGTTCTGACACCAAACTTTCATATAAAAATAAGAGCTTTTGAAGTTATCATTGCAATTGTTTACTTTAATATCTCAGTCATATCTCGTATCACAGTTCCAGAATGAAGTCAATTAAATCCGGCAATTAAATAACCATAAAAATGTGAATGCACGGTTGAGAATGTGAGGACAAACATGCTATCAGATACATATAACCCTAAACCAACCAACAGTTGCTTTGCATCTTTTGAACGTATAAATAATACATGTAGTTGTTATAAAGTTGTAACAGAATCCTGAGATGCCTCATGATATTTGAACATCAACTTTTAAGCTACTGGATAGTTGAGAATGTGTAAACAAACATGCTGTCAAATGCAAGGCATGTCAGATACAAACACTGAACGAACCAACTATTTCCCATTGAGGCATGTTGGGAATTATGTTTTAATGGATCTGTCAAGTTCTGCCAAGTTTCTGTAAGCTTCAAAGGAAACCGCTTTTAAATTTGAGTTGGACATCCGACCTTAAGTTGGATACGTTTTTTTGCTTGTATAACTAACATGAACATTATGGATTTATGTACTGTTTAAATTTACACATTCATATAACATTAAAGTATATTTGCTTTTCAGGTATAACATAGACATGCATTATGAATAAAAATAATAGCAACTTCACAGTTAAATGTGTTTATCAACTCGTCAATGCCTAGCAGGTTATAGACCCCTGTTAAACTTCGTTGAAGGGATAAATTGACTCTGTGTCAAATAGAAGAAGTCATCCTGGCTTGTTAATATCAACTTAATTGAATGAAATCTATATCTATTGTAACATGCTTCAATCACTACGTATTCCGTTTAGATTTATATTTGTCCCATTCCCCCCACTACAATAAGTGATTTAAACAAGTGTATAATTACAATAGTTGATAAACAAATAGTGACTCTTCCCCTTTTGCACTCACCAACATGTTATCAGGTTTTTGTAGGGCACACGCAAATTGCAATATGTCAGTAAGGGAACTTTTACTCATCAATATCTTTCAGACGTGTTTGTATGTTTAACTTACTTTACAGAGATGGAGATGGTTATGGTATGATTCTATCTTATTGGTAACGGAATAAGTATTCATTTCCAGAATTATTAAGCACCCTTAAGGACCCTTTTATCAAAAGAAATTTGTAGAAAATGTTGAAAATATATCTGAAAAGGAGAATGACAATGAAGAACGTTTAAATGATTTGTAGATTCTAACAAAATTACTAATTAAAGAGGTTCCAACCAATAATAAAAATAAATGACAAAATGCTGTAAATTGACATGATGAAAGCTGATAATGTATTATATCAGGTTCTAGATTAAAAAAGGCATGTCATGGCATATAACAACACCAAACACGTAAAAACATTTAAAGCACATACAATGTCATTCGTTTGTGTAGTAGAGTTTGATGTTATTCAAAGATAAAATGGAATGTGGTTACTTACATCTATTGTGCATGCTTTGACAGCATCCTAGTTTAAATAGCTTGTGTATTCCTAAACAAAAACTGTATATCTTGCATTATTACATACATGTTCTGAATATCTTCAGGAGATAATTTTGGTTATTTGAAACAAGTGTTGTGTAACCAGTTGAAAGTTATTCAACGATAGTAACGTCATAATGCTGTACTACTTTTGCAATCAGCTGATCGGGTGCTTTCGCTCGTGAATAAATCAAAACATTTGAAAATATCTTGTTAAAATATTTTCGATATTCAACACTCACTCGTTTTGTAATCTCTATTTAAACATTCAAAATGGCATGTGCATAACTTAACCATTGCAAACTTACCTTTAAATTATGTACACTTACATGTAGAGTAAAATAACATATAGGTAAACTCACAACTCACAATGTTTTACATAACCATGCCATTATCCCAATGACAAGCTGTAAAATCTAAAAGTGACGCTGATCAATTAAAAGTTGAAATCTCAAAGGATTGTTCATACACGACTTTGCATTCACAACATCATACCAACACACCTCTGTACATGTGACATGTGTGACATACATTGTTTATTCCTATGGTCAGTTGTGAAAAGGTATAACACCAAGCTGTCAGTGACCTGTCAGTGTTTTATACTCTGTGAGATGAAAGCATTCACCACTGAGGAATAAAGACGAAAGGCACTATAACGGTGTTTGCAATGTTTTTTAAAACAGTTGTGCATACTCTGGAAACAATTTAATTACTTGTTCTCTTTAATCCCTTTACACATTATGTTGAACATCAATATTTCTGGGATGAATGGATAAAGCCATGAATCTTTTCACTGGCCTCGGACACTGTTATGTATAAAATGACTATGAAGAATACTTTGTATCCATGCTCCCTCTACGTCCATGATAAACATCAGAACATGGGGTCTACACATGCCTACATTAATAGACGAGCTGACATATGGGGAATCTATTATGATGAATGTGAGGGTTAAACAGTCTAAACAAATCATTCCTTGCATTATTCGTCTGATGTCTAAACAGGAGCCATGTTTGGCAGATTTATATGCTTTTGTTTGAGAAGAACATTCAAGGTTGAGTTAAACATTTCATGATCAAATCAAAGGGACCTCAAGGTCAGACGTGACTGATGATTTATGTAGCTTGATTTGTTTGGAATGGTAAAATGATTGTTAATCAGGGATGAAACGTGTCATACATGTATGTGTATATGCAGAAGACATATTGCAGTAATGATTTCAGCAATGGCATGAGTACATTTCAACTTATATATGTACTTTCAATGGCATGAGTTTAACTTAGAACTTTCTTATTGCTTACTTTAAGTAATCCAAGCATTCTGAGCTAACTTGTTAAGGTCCAGTCAAATTGATGTATCTAGAATGATAATGTAGAGATTAAATAATAATTAAAGATTTGAGAAAAACAATATATAAATATACATTTGTTTCAAATGTTCATAGAACTTAATGAGGGACACATTTTATGATGATATTCGTTCAAGAAAGTTCCCGTATTGATTCAAAAATGCCAAATAAATTACAATTATGACAATGAAAATTAAAAACATCCTCCTTGATCCATAACTCACACCTTACACACACAAGAAATATAACCTTCCAAACACTATCAACAATTTCTTGAACTATTACATACTTTTGTTTGACTAAATGATTCAGGTCAATATTATATTCTTTATCAGAATCTTTGCATTTAAATATAGTCATCCTACTGAACCAAAAACCAACAAATTGACTTTTTTAGTTAACAAAAAAGATTTCCCAATAGAATGACACCTTTCTTGAAGTTTGGCATATCTCAATCTAATAGTTTGTTTTATCTTTCCAATATAAGTTGGTCATATTTTACACTTTCATTGAATAAATGTGATGTGTTTTACACATTGATACATGTACATACCTTCATAGTCACAACAGGGAACATCCTATCCTGATTGCTGATGAGGTATTATGCACTGAGTGATTCTTCATGTTTGTTTGATATGAGAGTGATTTGTCTTTTGACATCTCTATCTGCTACAGATCAAAGATCTAAGTCCAAGGAGATGAGAAATCATTAGATGAATTCCGTGATCTGAAGAAGGAAGTAGTTGGTTGAAGAGGAATACCAGACCGTGATGTCTCCGGAGTTCATGGTATACAGACATTTTTTTTAGCTCATGCTTTGTCTCTTTATCTTTAATCTAGTCGTACAGAAACAACTCAACACATTCAACCACGTAGATGGTATGTAATCTTTTTATTGAAATGTAGTGGAGAGTGGGTCATTCTCTCCCTACGTTGGTTAATCAAGTCTTGTCTTCTTACGTAAATATTTTGTCTTATCTTAGCGGAAGTTGTTTGTAAGCTCTGTTTTCTTCCAATATGACTTAGTCTGAGCCAAAAATAGTATAAATGTTTTAATTAAGTTTGACTTTTCTTTTTGACATCTTTGTCAACTAATTAAAAGTAAGGGTTTCGATGGATGACATTGCAAGATCCTTGATCTTAACAACTTGATTTAATTTGTTGTGTATTAACAAATATTGAAAGTGAGCCTCGCCCTTAATCTTGACAGGATGGACAGATGAGTGAAAGGTAAAATGTGATGTTTTAAGTGTTTCGTTGATTTGAATATAAATTATGGCCAGTTTGTCCTGTTGTCCTACGTGTTACTGATTAAAGGTTTCAAATAGGGCAAAATGAAGAACTCAATATTTTGATAACAAATGGCTTCTTTTTATGTCTGAAATAACTTAAAGTCGAGTCCTTGAAATAACAGGGAAAGATCTTTGTTCCCAATAAAGATGATTTGTTAATAATGATTTGACTTCACCTATTGACTTTTTTCTCCCTGACACATCAAGCGGATCTCTTAAGACAAGTGAAAAGGATCTTGTATGACATGTCTGACGTTTGTATGTTACATTATTGGCTGGACAGACATTTTACACAAATGTTGATTTGTTAATGAGCCCTTGTTCAAGAAATAAAGATCTACACCGTATCAAGCATTGTCAGTGTTTACTTAGTGCTAAAATAGAAACTTAGAAACCCTTAAGGTGGTTTCAACCATCAGTATGTACAGGGGCAAGATACAATCTTGGGAGAGAACAGGATCATTAGGATATACGAAACTGAATACGCAGTTGTCCAATGTAAATCTTGTAAACATAAATTTGGAAAAACATATTGCTCCATTGATGACATTAATTTATATATCAAAACAAGGCAAATGAAAATATCTTTACATTTTGATGATTTATTTATCAGCAAATGAAAATTCTTATCGGATTCAGTTAATCATTTGGCATTAAGTAGACAGTCTCATTTGCAACCAGAATGTCATGAGTTGTTCATTTGCAAATCTTGTTTAAGTAACCGATGCGATTATGAGCTTTAGATGAACCATGCGTGCCAGAAAGTTTCAGAAGATTAATTGGAAACACACGTCTCACTGTACATAAACGTTTTGACATTTGACAAACAGCTGGTCATAATTTAATCACCTTTTGTATCATTCTATACTATCTCTGAAATGATGAGTGTTTGAAAGCTGTAGGAGTGTCCAATTGGCTCAAACACTATACTTCATTAACACACATAATAAGCATAAGCATAAGTGTAAGCATGAAAATAAGAACAAACATATCATGAGGGAATTGACATTTCAGCAGAATTCTATTTACAAGGAATAGAAAAATTGTAATTCAATATCACTATTTTATTGTACTTAAACTGATCATGAAGTAAATTTGACTAAATGTCAACAAAGAAAATATTGTGTAAATATTATCAAATTATCATCTAAATTTCTGCTTAAGTGCTTTCAAATGAATACAATCCATCATCAAAAGCAGGATAATCCACCTTAAAATAGGTCAATATAGAGCTTAGTCATCAACAGGATAATCTATATAGAATACATATACCTTGGTCACACAAAAGATAAAACTATGATAATTTGTAATTACTAAAAGTTTTAAATATTGATAACCATGAACAGTTTTGTCCAACATTTATGTTTTTAAACTGATGAAACAATTTAAAACGCTTATTCTTTATCATGTACGATCTACTAAAGGACCTCATATATTCCTTTTTTAAAACAAGTATATAGTTCTATTAAACATGGCTTACATACAGTCAACAATGGAACAATGATAGGAGTTGTTTGTTTCTACAACTGCTAGACTAGTTACGCCCATTCGATTAGTGTCAATCTATCACACCTTATAGACTGAACCATGGATTACTTAAGTGAAAAAAAAACCATTGTTAAATAGTATCTATAATTTGTTGTTGTACATATTAACATTAACAGATTTGCTTTACATATATGGTTTTAAATTGTATAAACAATTTAAAATGATTATCTTTTCTGAATTATCATGTTACATGTAGTTCTACAAAAGCTCATATATTCCTTATTTTCAAAAACCTATAGTTCTATAAAATATAGCTTAAATACAGTTTAATAGAAGTATAGGAACAATGTAACTATGATTGGAGTTCTTTGTTTCTACAACTGGTCTACTTGCTACGCCCATTCGATTAGTGTCAATTTACCACACACTATTTACTGAAACCAGCGTCCTCTCATTCCTGCCTCTATCATTACCATTATCAAGGGGGAGAGTGGGAGAAAGAATTACAATCAGTCTGACCTCATCTGAAAAGGCTTGAAAAAAGCATAGCAATTTCTCCTAATGTACATCGTATATGAACTGATATTTATCTGGTTTAGGCATCTCATTACATGAAGACTATAATTGTAACAATTTATAATTCATAAGTCTTAAAATTGCCCTTTAGAAACAGGATAATAATTATTATTTATGGAGATATCTATTCTCAAAGTCGACCTTTTCAACGCACATGGCGTGTTTTTATTTTTCATTCTGCATATACACATTTCATATGGATTAAATGTTTATGGATTGAATTATTTTATATTTATCATCATCTACACTGTAGCTCTAAAGATTGTTAGCGAGAAAACATCTTATTTAACACAAATATATGTGAAAATCATCCTCTTTGTGGTAGATGCATAGCGTTATTTCACATAACATTATATGTATTAAACTGAAGACTTTTATGCCCTTTCGAATTATCAACTCTACCGTAGGGTCACCATCTCTGAATTATACAAGAATGTTATGTAATTAATTGATAACAATATGTGATATATCATTCCATAACCTTTTCTAAAATTATAACGTTAAATCTAGATAATAAAACAAAAGCAATGTAAGTTTTAAGCCACATATATTTCACAACAGGATGGTATTTATTAAAAAGTTTGTGACGAAACCACTTCTATTCTATGTAGCAAGAAATATCCTTTTTGTTAATAAATTTATCACAATGCAACTATATAATTCAAATTCAAATACATAGATACTTTAAGAATAATTAGATATTATAAATTTAAATCTAGATAATAAAACATCAACAACGTAAGTTTTGAACCACATGTATTTCACAACAGTATTACATGAATGCAAAAACATTCTGACAAAACTACTTCTATTCTTTGTACATGTAACAAGAAACATGTTTTAATGCTTAATTGATTACAATGCAAAGACCAAATTCAAATATAAAGACACTTTTAGAATAAATGATCCCTGTGAAATATATTACTTCTTCACAGTTGGTGGGTAAGTACACAGTCTGTTTGAAGTGAAGTGCCTGGTGGGTAATGAGCAGCAAGATCGATACGAAATGTGTGATCAAAGACACCAGATGATTAAACTTAGCAGATCTTTGTCATAGGGTGAATATACAAACCGTAGTATTTTTACACATTATACGATAACATGTAAGTTAATTAGGAATATGATATCACTAAACACATGCTAAATAGATGGTCATTTATACAGATGCACAGCTGTTGTCGATCACAAACATTTGAATTTACTCACCCGATCTAATCAATAAGATATTAAATGAGTTTGGTCTAGTTGGAAATAAAAGAAATACATATTTTCAACACGAGCATGACTTAAATGTACATGTAATCGTAGGACACAGACTACAATGTTGTGTCATATTTATATCATATTTGATATTATTCCCATAGACTTACACATTATTTCCATGAATTGTAATACTTGTTATGAAGTGAGTTCAGCTTGAATCATTTTCAAACTTTACACATTTTAATCCTCATTTGTACATTGTTTTCTGACATTCAAGATGGTGGCTGAAGATGATGATAAATTGGATGTCATTTGATGAATAATTGTGGAAATATTTATTTAAAAGAATGTACTTCAAACTGAGATAATCTTTACCTGCAAAGTTTGACAAAGACATTCATCTCATGAATATTATTTTTGCTACAATGAAATAACATGTAGGTATTTGGGAATAACTTGAAACATGACATGACATGTACATTTATAAGCCGTTAAGAACTACTAGATTTCTCCCAGTTAAGGAGGCAAATGTTGAATGTTCCTAACTCATAGGTTAATCAAAACTGTTGACAGTGTCTCACATTCAACATCCACTATTGTGTCTGTAAATGAAGCAGTTGGAAAACTGTTTGTGCCCAAGATCACTTATGATGTTCTTTGTAGCGAAGAAACACGCTTTCAGCAGAACATGTAATGACTACTAAAACAATCCTATAATTTATTTCACAATGGAAATTTAAACCAAAAAAGTTATTTGAATCCGGAATCCGTGTCTGCTGTACTGCTAACAATGTAATCAAACCTTAATACCAGAGTCACCCTTTTGCAAAGTTCAGTCGAGATAATGGATGTTGATTCATATCATGGGCTGTAGATTATATTGTGCTGGTCATTGTTCTTGTACCTCTTGTTGATAACTATGGGATTGTCATTTCACTGACTTAATTCATTTTGTACTTTTCGAACTCCTTAGAGATTTATTTTTATGTACTCAATGAGGATTTCTATGAATAATGAATGTTATATCCTACCAAACTTGTCATCATTTTATCTTTACAATTTGCAATATGGTTACGAACAAATTCTTGGTACATGTATACTCCTCGTTTTATTTGGCTTCATCTCACTATACCTCATGTAATACAATTCAGAAATTCAAAGTCTGAATATATTAGATCTTATGTGTAAACATATGAAAATATTTAACTGAATCATAAAGCATTTATGTTTCTGTTACTGTCAATAATGTGCAATTAATTATATTATTTCATGAATGTAGGAATGAAAACCTTCATTAACAATAATATACTTTCAAATGCATTCCTGTTTCATATTCAAAAATATAAAAAAACGATTATAACATACGTAACACCGTTCGAATACTTCAATTTTAGAAGATATTCACATATTTAATATTACCCTCAGTCTATATATTCGAATACATTATACAGTCTGGTTATCTCCTTTTCCTGAAAAGTTTATGTGTTCTTCTCCACAAACCTAGAAGTACATCACACTTGACTTGTCTTCCGACCACAGTCAAGCAATCCAAAAATGATTTGTAACTATCTCTAGTCAAGTATGTAACCCTCTCATTTATCTTGATAGATTTTCCATATGCCAGTAATTCCAAATATTGATGGGGACGCGGACCCTCTCTTTGCTGTGTATATCACCATAGATTGGGGATAATGAGCATGATATGGCTAAATTGCATTCATCTGCCTAGGCTTAATTACCTGCAAGTTGAAATGCTTTCCATAAAATGTTGTCGGACAATAGTATTCATTTATACAATATTATCTTACTGTGGTGTTTTTGAATCTTTACTCAATTTCTTGAAAGAAGATTTTGTGTAAGATTGTCTATTGTAATACTCTCTTGGGAAAGAACATATTTTAAGACCATAACAAACATGTTATTGTTCAAATTAAATTGACTATGGATTGTCTATTGTGATACTCTCTTTGGAAAGAAGAAATTGCAGACAATAACAAACATGTTATTGTTCAAATTAAGTCGACTATGGATTGAATCAAAGTAAGATTATTTGTATATGGGTTTTTGTTTCCAAATGATAAAAACACTGTTAAAGCTACATTGATTTACTGATGTGTCACATAAGACATTATTCACTGTATTTTGAATCAGTTTTGGTTAAGTTAAACAAGTATTGCACATTCTTATTAAAGAATCAGAACAAAAATACACTCTGACATGAAATAGCAGACATGTAATGATACTATATTTAGCAACAATCAGGAACTAGGAAGGTATGCACTGTACAAGCTGACAATGGCTTCCTCAAAAGCTCTTTTTATCATTGTTTGGTCTGCTGTGAATGTAAATCAGTGGTGAAACTATTTGAACAAAAATAGAAAATAAATTAGTAGAAAAACAATCATATTTTATTCATCGAAGGAAGCATCAAACAAGCCCAGACTAAAGGGCCAAACCTTAGCTGATGTCATCGCAACCCACACTTTGACAAAACTCAATCAGTGTCTGGTTCAAAAATATATATTTATTCGTGTTTTCTATAATCATTGAATTTGTCTGGAAATATCATAAGGAAGGTCATAATGAAATCAACGTTTCTGGGCAAACAATAATTAAATTAGATCTATAGACATGAATATGATATGATATCGAATGTTTAGTCCTCATCTTTAGCAAGTGATCAGAATCTTGTGTTTCATAGCAGATCATCTCATTGGCAAGAGAAAACATTTTAACTTTTCCATGACAATCACATAATTATGATACTCATTTGTACGTTTTTCTTTCTATGAAAAAATGCAAGTTATAAATCTTCTTACTAAAAAAATGACAATCTCATTTTTCAGCATGTTAATTTTATCTAACATAACTTAGCTCGTCAATCCAACTGATTTGATTGACATCAAATCCTATATCTATTATAACACTCTTTAATCCCTATGCATTCCAATTAGATTGTTTACCATATCCCACACGACATTAAGTGATTTCAACAAATTTATAATTACAAAAGTTGAAAGATATTATTTGAGTCTCCCCCTCACTGGTACTCATCAACTTGAGATTATTGGGCACATGCACGTGGTATGAGCTAAACTTGTAATCCTTTACATGTTATCTATTTCATGCAGTGACGCAATCTATCCAGAGTGCCATAAAAAAGATTTGAGCATAAACATTCACAATCAAAAATTGAAGTTTTCTTAGATTGATAACCTCAAGCAGAATGGTTTAACTATGCAAACTACCATTCAGAGGAAAAAAGTTTCTATGACAAAAATGCACTTCTATAAATACAAATGGCTCATAGATTTTTTGTAAGAAGTATAACAATTAGATAAAATGGCGGCGGAAAGCAGAATGGCTTAATATTATTCTGTCTTTACTTTCACTTCACATTAAACTCGTCATATTTTATACCTGAATGTTAAGGACTGGAATGTTGGGTTTTTTTTACAAATAAATTTTATCATTTCATGGAATTTATCCAATGTATTTCATCTTTCCTCGAAATGTCTACAAGTCTTCTACTTTTACAAATTGGTAATTTTCGACAATATTACTGGTTAAATAACAAAAAATTAGAACTCACTAAAGGGTACAACAGTTTGAGTGAAACATCAACATATTGATTGCATGAAAGATTTTCGATTTTCGAACATTCACCATTCCGACCAATTATCTGAACATACTTCAGTTTTACTTTGGTATCTCCAAACTTATTAAGACAACAACTTTACCTTAAGCTTGGACGCTGTTCTCTTATACCAATATATAAATCTGTCTAACCTGAGTTCATTTCAGAAGCGAGCTGAACATTCAGGGCCATGATTTGCTACCAGATCTTGTCGAGTGCAAATCCCTCTCCTTAAATGTCAGTGATTAAAAATATTGAGGGGACATGAACCCTCTCATTTCTGCGGACATCACATATGAAGGCCATGCTGGTAAAGATAAAGGGTCAGTCTGGCTGATTTCGGTATACGTTATATTAAACATTTCACTACCTGTTGCCTTTCTCGATCCTCATGTTATCTCTATAGCTGTAAAAGCTAAACTGAAAGTTTTTCAGAAATTTTGAATCATTAATAAAACAACAATAGAGAAGAGTATAAATTTAAGGCTTGTTTAATCTGATCAGAAACTTATCTTTGCACAACTCGGGATTCCAAACATTATGAACGTCTGAGTATGACTGTACAGCAGAAAAATATTAATTTTTTTTTTAAATCATTGCCTTTCGTCTGACAAAACACCTTGATAATGACATCATGCACCTTTGAAAACTAGCTTGGTGTTATCAAAAGTTAGACTCACTGCTTGAAAAACACTTAATATAACTGTAATTCCTTGTATGCTACCATCCCGGAACCTTGAGACTAGAATGACCTAAACATGTACATGTATAATTGAGCGTCCTGATTAACCCTCATGGTCGAAATGGTTAAAACAAAGAAAGAAAATTTGAAACAATGGAGTATTACTTTTACAATTACTAATATTATTACTTATATATTGGAAGCATAACAGAATAACATTTTTCCAAGGAGTGTTTTACCAAGAACGTATTTGAAAAAATAACCTCATCAAAAGTGAAAATAGATGACATGAAGTCAAGAAGGAGAATGTTTATTTACGATAGATGATTTTTAAAAAGAATCTAGAAAAAGACAATAATTTAAAACATTTCTGCTCATTGAGATCCTATCTTTCTCTACCACATTTGTCTCTAGCAAATTCACATATTTTTTATTCCAGAGCTTATTCTTCACAAATATTTGTGACTAAAACTTAGATAATACATCAGTTATCTGACGGCATTAGGTATAGTTGCTTTAAGACTCATTATAGATTGTAATCAGCTGTGCATCACTAACCACAATAATGCTTGCAATTAGCCCTCTTTATTCTATGTAACGAAGTTACTACTGTTAACAGTCTTCTCTTACCAGTTCAGTTCTTCCAATTTTACTTTAAGCAACTATTTATTAAGTAATAATTGTGTATTAAAATGCAATCAGCCTTTACAGTCACATTATGAAGGTTCATTAATTTCGTCTGAGCGTTTAATTGCATAAATTGTTACATTCGGGTTTACATATGATGTAGTATATTTGGAACACAAATTGTTGGATTTGAAAAGCTAGATATAATACGACATAAGTAAAAAGGGAATAGAGTAAAAAGAAACTGGAACGAAGATTTCTAAATAACAATTATTAGATTTACTCTTAGTTAAATACAAACGACAATACCAACTTCAATAATATCAGGCTGAATTCAGGAAGTTATCCTACCTCCTTACCTATCCGGTTTCCACAGCAGCACAATGTGGGAAATCATCTGCCATGCTTAATGCCTTTTTATTAGATCTTCAGTCAGTAACCAGAGAGGGACCGACAGTTCCTTATCACATCAGATTTAGATTTCAGATTTATGTTGACATTGCATTTACCACACATGCAATTCAAATATTGTGTTGTGCTGTGTTGTGATATAATACTTTTTAAAAGTATGAGATATTCTTTTTATAATCATGAATTAATTTGTCTTAAAAATACCAAAAACATTGAATTATGCCCAATGGTCGTATATACCAGGTTTTAGAAGTGAATAATTTAACAACAAGTCTTGACCTTTTTTACCCTTTAAGACAAAGGTTGGAATCTGTTTCCCTAGGTTTTTACATAACCTTATCATATTTAAAAATGATAAGATGTTCAGAACATCTTACCCATGTACTCAATTCATTTGTTTCTCGCAAAACCCGCTCTGTTTGTGCATGTCAAAATATCTACATGTCAAGTTTCTACAAGTCGGAAATCTTATGTGATTTGACACTGAAAGTAAATTGGTGATCAGACATGATTGGTAAATTTTATTGTATGTCAGAGTGTTCATCTTTCAAATCCTACTAATCTATGGTTCCAAACTAATAAAGTCAACATATGTAACCGGTATAGCTTTCCCTGATTTAATGATGCTAGCTTTCCCTGAAAAGCAGATGCAGTTCTCCAAAATATACAAATAAATCTGTCAAACATGGCTCCACTTCAGACCACAGTCAACAACCCAGGGAGAGATTTGTGTCTGTATCAAGTCGACTGGGTAACCTCCTCTTTAATCTTGATAGAATCACAATATGTCAGTCGGGGAAAATAGCAATTGGGTCGACAACGACTCTCTTTCCTGTGTCCATCAATGTAGACAGATGATTTGAGATAAATGATAATTTTGTTTTGTCAAATTTCAAGCTTACCATTTGATAACATCTTCACCAGTTCCAGTTCGAGCTGCTCAGTTTTAACATCTTTTAAATGGTGACATTGTTGCAATACAATTCCGAAAGGTAATTTTACTGACAGTTTTAGTTTCTACCAGATGGTAACGTTAGGAAAGCTTCAATCGTCATAATAAGAAGCGGTCAATGAGCAAGAGAAAATTAACATGTTTCCTTTATTGAAGTTATTAATGCCCCATCTTATCTTTAGAAAATTAGTTTTTATAAGCCTCACTTACATGTACTTAGAAATGTTCACAAACACAAAATGTTATGGTTCATGGTTACAATTTGAAATATACAAGGGTGTTTTAGTTAGTTAACTTCTAAATTCCCTTTTTTACTCTAATGATATGTAAGAACTGATAAGTACGTTATTTACTTGACATTTTGTTTTTGTATTGCGATAAGTAATATCACAAAGATAACATCATCAATTTGTACATCATTGAGTACTTATGTTACTATCTTAAAACATCTGGGAACAATTTACTTCCCCTGTAAATTTTGAAACTTTTCATTTATAATTATTAAGTGGCGCCTATGATCCTAATTATCTTAATTACAATTGTTGATTTTCTCATACCTTCCTTTTGGTTAAAAAAGGAAAACTAAACGTCTTAAAAAACAACACCCTGTGACATCGTGATCATGTTCCTGACATACAGAATTCATTGATAAGAATCATAGTTCATTCGAATATAAAACAAAGTGCATTCAACTTTTTAAAATAGAAGTTAATATTACATTAAAGTAACTTATTAGCATGTGAACAAAGAATCTCTCTTTTGTAAAACATGAAATACAACTATCAAGTTCATTTCATTTCATTCATTCTTCAGTGTAAAAAGGTTGAATTCTGCGATAATCAATTGAACAAAAAGATTTAAATTTTAAATGCAAAACACATTCTATAGTGCTATACAAACCCTTCAATCGTGGCACCTAACAGCTGAAGAGTGCTCTTCTGTTTGCTTATTAGGCACAATCATTGTGGAATGTGCAGCTGGTCATTGTATGCTGTAAGCTACTGAAGGAGCTACTGAAGGAGGTCTGATCTGGTTAAAGAAGGCTGTTGAGCAATGAGATTATTAGAGGTAGTTAGCACTGAATATTGTGGCACAGACACAGATTTGCGGGTTTGGATAGGTTTAAGATGTCAATTTACCTAATTTGTTTATATATCTGATTACAAATTTCATTTTGTGATTACCTGCGTTTGAATATTTTGACACTGAAATTTCGTATAAATCGTATTTCGTATTTCTCTTCCTATTAAGGTATCACAGTTCGCATAAAGAGAAAATAAAAATCCGGATATGTCTCGCGCCTTTAGTACATAATTTTCACCTAAACATGTGAATGTACGGTTGAGAATGTGTAGACAAACATGCTATCATATACTTTTCACCCGAAACCCTAAATCAATCAACAGTTGCTTTGCATCTATTGAAAATATGTATCCTACTTGAAATAAGGCTGTAAAGGAATTCCTAACATGTCTAACGCTGTATTAACATGACCTGAGAAGCTTCTAGAGAGAGTCGAGTATGTGTAAAGAAATGTGCCGTCAGTTACAAGTCATGTCAGATACATACCCCAGGATCACCCAAAAGTTGCAGCTTAAGTCGCGTGGGGAATGATGAGGTTTCAATTAAAGTGACACAGAGTATCTTTCTTAAAATTTTATTTGGTTTTGATAAGCTACAAACTATATAATATGCTGATTGAAGTTCATATCTCATCACTGGACTTGCAAATATATCCAATTTATGCAAAATATCTTTAAAATGCTTGATATTATGGAAAAATCAAGAAAACATCTCAAATACGTTTAATATTCGGAACTATGCATCCAATTAATCAACCTATAAGTTAAAATACCTAATAAACACTATCGAATCGAATATATCTTCCTGTCAGCTTATGACAAGGTTTCAAAATTACGTTAGGCGAATTTGCACGCGCCACATTGTCCGGTTTTCGATCAAAATTCCGACTTTGAATGGCCGTATTTTCGCTCTTATGTACTGATTGACCTTTAACTTGTTATTTTCAGTAACAGATAGTGGTTCCCGATGTAATAACATCGATTTCAAAATTTGACATATGTGATCCTATCAACATACTCTGTGTCTCTCTAATGTTTCAAGTGTCTGTTAGCTGCAAAGGAAATTTGAATTGGGCATCAGACCAGACAAATTGAATAAGGTTTTTTAGTGCTTGTTATTCAGACATGGATATTATGGATTGATATGTACTGTTCAAATTAGCATTTCTTATAACATTTGCTTTTCAGGTAGTACATACACATGTAATGTGAATCAAAAGTATAGCAACTTACTCGTTACAATGTAAGTCAAAGCCAAGCAGGTCATAAACCTCTGCTAAATTTCATCAACATGATAAATTGACTTTGTGTCAAATAGAAGAAGTCTGTTAAAATCAACTGGATTGAATGAAATCTATATCTATTATTCTAACATGCTTCAAGTATTCCATTTAGATTTTATGATGTACCATGCCCCACAGGACAGTAAGTGGTTTTCACAAGTGTATAATTACAATAGTTTATACATGTTAATTGACCCTTCCCCTTTTGCACTCATCAACATGTCATCAGGTTTCGTAGGGCACACGCAAACTGCAATATGGCGGTCTGAGGACCATTTACTGTCATCTTAACCTATATCAATATCTTGCTGACGTGTTTGTATGTTTAACTTAATTCGCAAAGAGGAAGATGGTTAATAAAGTATGATTTTGTCTATCAAGTAACATAATAAGAAATAATTCCTTTGCAGAATTACAAAGCACCTTTATGATCCTTTTATCAAATGAAATTTGTAGAAAATGTCGAAAATATATCAGAAAAGGAGAATGTTAGTGAAGAACATTGAACATGGCTGTTGTAAATTCTAACAAACTTACTGATTGAAAGGAAATGAAAGGTCGATTAGATTTATAGTTAAATGTCTAAAATATATCTGAAAAGGATAATGATTATGACGACGTTAAATCTAACACATTACTGATAAAGGAAATGAAAGGTCGATATGATTTTTATTTTTGTATGTTTACTGACTTTGAAGAAGAAACAAATCATATGCATTACAACATCAAAAACGTAAATCCTTTTAAAGCTCACAATGTCATTTGTTTGTGTAGTAGACTTTTGATGTTCCGGTCAGGAATAACCGAATTTCAACTTGAATTCATTGCACACACTTGACATTTTGAGCTTGTGCTCATCTATATCATGAATAAAGGAAACGTTTATTGTAATAAAAGGAGTATTCAAATAAGCTAAACTTAATGGGTATATGCCAATGAGCTTATTGTATTTACATTGTATGAAGTAATCACAAAGTGATTGTAAATGGAAGTTTTCACTCCTTAG
Organism: Steromphala cineraria; assembly: GCA_916613615.1. Classification (NCBI taxonomy): domain Eukaryota; kingdom Metazoa; phylum Mollusca; class Gastropoda; order Trochida; family Trochidae; genus Steromphala; species Steromphala cineraria. Next base: position 14,828,629 of record OU744729.1, read on the forward strand.
CATCATAGATGAACATGACTATACGCTAATGATTATTGAAGATGCAATCAGAAAATATATTCCATTGCAATAAACTCGTTTCTTAAATAAAGTTTTTGCAAAAATACATTGTATCCATCCTCCATTTTCTTCCGTGATAAACATCAGAACATGGGATGCACACATGCCTACATTAATAGACGAGCTGACATATGGGGAATCTATTATGCGAGGGTTAAACAAATCATTCCTTGGATCATAAAGCGGAGCCATGTTTGGCAGATGCTTTTGTTTGAGAAGAACATGCAAGTTTGGGGTAAACATTTCACAATTAAATCAAGGGGACCTCAAGGTCAGACTTGAGTGATGAAATATGTAGCTTCATTTGTTTGGAATGATAAAATGACTGTTAATCAGGGATGGACTGTGAAATATGTGCGTAAGTTTGTTTTTATCTTACAATTATCTTAGACGTTTTTTTTAAGTAATGATATCATTCTTAGCTAACTTTTTAGGTTTCAGTCATATTATTAGATCTAAATTGACATTTTGAACAATAGAATATATAAGTTTTGAAACATTTGCTGTGAATGTCACCGGAAGTTGTTTTGAGAACTTGAAAATATATTTGTCTTCCATGGTAGTTTATATCTGCTTACATGCATTTTCTGATTTCATGACGATATTCATTCAATACATTTCCCATATTCATCCACATAACTGACAATTATGACAAAGAAAATAAAACAACATACATCCAACAAATCACAGGTTTTAATAAATCAGTTATATAACCTTCCAACACTATCAACACAATGTTAATCTTTGCATTCTTTTGATGAGTATTCAAACTTATTTAACATTTAACCAAATGATGCACGTCAATAACTTTCTAATTAAAATCTCTAGACCTCTAAAGTGTCATCCCATTGAACAAACAAAAACACTCTCCAATTTAAGTTGGTCATTATCTGCACATCTATTTCAGAAATGTGATGGTAAAGCTTATCATTCAGATTCTTACATACCTGAAAAGCCCCCAGCAAGAAACTTCCTATCCTTATTGCTTTAACTGACATGGTATTATGCACAGAGTGATTCTTCATGTTTGTTTGATATGAGAGTGATTTGTCTTTTGATATCTCTATCTGCTACAGATCAAAGATCTAAGTCCAAGGAGATGAGAAATCATAAGAAGAATCTCATGATATATTTGCTCTCCATGACCTGATGAAGGAGGCGGTTGGTTGAAGAGGAATACCAAACTGTGTTGTCTGCTGAGTTCATGGAATACAGAGTTTAATAAAGATTATGCTTTGTCTATGTATCTGTAATCTAATTGTACCACAACAAGTAATGAACAACACATACAACCACGCACGTCATATGTAATCATTCTATTGCAATTTACAGGAATTTAATCATTCCCAACCCTACGTTTGTTAATAAAGACTTGTCTTCTAACATATATATTTCTGTCTCTTGTCTTTTGTGGTCATCAAAATTAGCCAAAGATGTATGTAAATTAGCTCTGTTCCGTTGCTATATGGCTTAGTCTGACCCAAAAATAGCATAGCTTTTTTAATTGAGTTTCCCAAGATTTGACTTGTCTAGACAACTGTTGCCAACTTATTTAACGTAAGGGTTTCAATTGATCACATTGCAAGATGCTTCATCTTTAAAACTTGATTTAATTTGTATTGTATTGAGACTCACCCTACATCTTGACAGGGAAGACAGATGCATGAACGATTAAACGGGTTGTTTTAAATGTTTCGTTTGTTTAAATAGGAATTTTGACCAAATTGTCCTGGATGATATTGATAAAAGAAACATTTCAAATAAAGCCAAATGAACAACTCAATATTTGAAGAATGGCTTTTTTTTCTGTCTGAGTGAAATAACAGGCAAAAGATATGTTCTTCTACACATACTGATTTGTTTGTCCCTGTCACATTAATGGATCTCTTAAGACAGATGAAAGGATCTTGTATGACACGTCTGACATTTATATCTTACATAATTGGCTGGACAGACATTTTACACAAATGCTGATTTGCTGATGAGCGGGGTTTGTTCAACAAATCATACGTTGTCAGTGTTTACATAGTGCTAACATAGAAACTTTAATCTTGAAGGTGGTTTCAGCCATCCGCATTTACAGGGGCAAGACACAATGTTAGGAGAGAACAGTACCATAATCAAATACAAATCTGCAGTTGTCTCATTGTCTCATGTAAATCTTGTAAATATAGTAAAGCATCGTAAGAATAGCTTCCCATTCAATTTATGACATTCATTTAGATATTTAAAAATGCAAAGAAAAAGATTAATACATATAGATGTTTTATTTCTCTGCAAATGAAAGTTCAGTTTCGTATTGTGTTGATCATTTGGCATTTAGTAGAAGAGAGTTGTCTTACAGTTGTGTTTATACATGTATGAACAATTAAAAACGATTATCTTTTCTGAATTATCATGTCAGCTATACCAAAAGGACTCATATGTTTGTTGTTAAAAACAAGCGTATAGTTCTATTAAACAAGTCTTAAATAAGTCAATAACGGAACTATGATAGGAGTTCTACAACAGGTCGACTTGTTACGCCCATTCGATTAGTGTCAATCTATCACACACTACTGACTGAGACCTGGTCCTCTCATTCCTGCCTCTATCATTACCATTATCAAGGGGGAGAGTGGAAGGAAAATTTAAAATCAATCTGACCTCATCTAACAAGGCTTGACAATAACATAGCAATTTTTCCTACTATACATTGTTCATGATTTGATATTTATCTGGTTTAGCCATTTCATCAAATGATGACTATAATAGTAACAATTTATAACTCATAAGTCTTAAAATTGTCCTTTAGAAACGAGACAATTATTGATGGAGATATCTAATCTCAAAGTCGACATTTTCACTACGCTTGACGTGTTTTTATTTTTCATCGTCCATATACACATTTCATACGGATTTAATGTTTATGGATTGATTTATTTTAAAGATTATTAGCGAGAAATAGTTTTATTTAACAAAAATATATGTGAAAATCACCCTCTTTGTCATACTTGCTGTAGGATTATTTCACGAGTTATGTAGAATATGTATGCAACTGAAGACTTTTATGCCCTTTCCAAATATTATTGCCCCTCTACCATATGATCAACATTTATGAAATATACAAGAATGTTTAGAAGTTGATGGATAACAATATGTGATAGGACATTCCATAACGTGTTTTAATATTATAAATTTAAATCTAGATAAAATAATAGCGAAGTAAGTTTTTAAACCACATATATTTCACAACAGGATGAAATAAATCATAAAATGTGTGAAGAAGCTTCTTATTCTGTGTCACAAGAAACATCCTATTTGATAATAAATTGATCACAATGCAAGGATAAAATCAAAATTCAAAAATAAAGACACTTTTATAATAAAGGATCCATGTGAAATATAAAAATTCTACAAACTTGGTGAATGAGTACACAGTCTGTTTGAAGTAAAGTGCCTGTTGGGTAATGAGCAGCAAGATCAATTCGAGATGCGTGATCAGAAAACAACAGATGATTAACTTAACTTACCTCTAACATTGGTGAATACACAAGCCGATTTTTCTAGAAACATTATTCGATGGTGTATATATCTTAATATGATATCACTAAACACACGCTAAATAGATAATCATTTATACAGATGCACAGCTGTTGTCGATCACAAGCATTTGAATTTACTTGCTCGATCTAATCAATTAAATATTAAATGAAATGGGTCTAGTTTGCAATAGGAGACAGAAAAACATAATGTTACCACGAGTATGACTTGAATGAAAGTGATGAATCTGTAAGGACATGTCTCACAGTTAAGGAGGCAACTGTTGACTGTTTCTAATGCAAAGGGTAAACATGTTGACTGTGTCTCAGATTCAACATCCATCACAACACTATGGGGTCTTTAAATTAAGCAGTTTGTGCCAAAGATCACTAATGATCATCTTTGTAATAAAAAACTTGCTTTCAACAGAACATGTAATAGCTACTTAAATCAATCCTATTATTGACTTCACACTTTATAGGGCAATATAAATTGAAATATAAAGACACTGTTCAAACTGTGTATCAGATTAACCCTTAGGTTGACTGACCATTTAGTTTATACCTCAATAGACTAAATAACTTAGGAACACTCTAAGAACGAGATATTATCATGAAAAGAAATCAAAACCTGATGTGGTTCCCTTTACAATTCCCTTACCCCCCTCACACCAAACCCGTTCTTACGTTGTTCTCAAAAAAACGAGCTCGAACTGTTTGAAAACGCAATTGACTTTGTGGCAACTGTTTATAACCGACTTAGACATACATTTATTTGAAGGTTGCTCATACAGACTGAGACATGTGAAACTGAGACATATATATAATGGAAGGTTGATTTAAACAAACGTACCTTAAACAGGATTATCAAACTATGAACTGAGTTGCCGTATTGGAGCCTAGTACTCTAAACGTATTCTATGGCTTCTCATTTGCTCACAATCGTTACATTGTCTAAAGAGCCATTGATATGGCTTCCAGGGAATTTATGTCACATTTTTTTAATATGAGAATCAAAGCTATTTGAAAGAAAGCCATCTGAAACTGGAGTCCGGGTCTGATGTACTGTTTGTTAATGATGTAATCAAACCTTAACACCAGAGTCGTCCTTTTGCAAAGCACAGTCGTGGTAATGGATGTTGATTCATAGAATAGTCTGTAGACTTAGATTATTATGAGCTGGTCATTGTTGTTGTACTTCTCGTTGATAGCTAAGGGATTGTCATTTCACTGACATAATTCATTTAGTACTTTTCGAACTCCTTAGAGATTTATAGAAGAACTCAATAAGTATTTCTATGAATACTGAATGATATATCCTACAAAACTGGTATTTTTTTACTCTTGCAATATGCAATATAGTTACCAACAAAATCTTGGTACATGTAAATGTATACTCTTTGCTTCGTTTGGTTTATCTCACTATAGATAATGTTTTCATAAATTCAAAGCCTTGTTCTGTTAGATTTTTTTCTTATGTGTTAACATGTTAAAATGTGAAACTGAATCCTAAACCGTTTACACTACTGTTTCTGTCATTATTTTTAATAAATGAACAGCTGCATTGAGTGCTATACATTCAACTGCATTATAATCATTTCAAATACACCCCTTTTTCATATTGAAAATTATTATAAACATTAAGTATATTAAAAACATTAGAAAACAGTCATCACATAGATAACAGGGTTAAAAAACTTTAATTTAAGGAAATATTCACAATTTGCATATTCCTCTTGACCTGCATTATGGAAAAGATAATATCTACATGTCCTGTTAACAAAGTCTGCTTCGTGTCTCATTTTCTAACAATCATACTTGACCCACTTCTGACCGCAGTCAAGAAATCAAAAATGATTTGTAACTATATCTAGTCAAGTATGTAATCCTCTCGTTTATCTTGATAGATTTTCCATACGCCAGTAATTCAAAATATTGATGGGGACGGGAACGCTCTCTTTCCTGTGTATATCACCATAGATGGGGGATAATTAGCTATGTTAAGGCTGAATTTGGATTCATCTGCCTAGGCTTGGTAACGTACAAGGAAGTAAAAGCGTTTTCTCTAAATTTATATCATAAAATCCTGTCAGAGTATGGCATTCATTTATACAAACTATCATCTTACTACGGTGGTTTTGTATCTTAAAATATTTTGACAGGAATTTCAGGTTTTTGTGTAAGAGCATGTATTGTAAAATTGTCTTTGGTAGGAAGATATTTTAAAAACCGCAACAAAGATGATATTGTTCAAATTCAATAGATTATGAATTTTAAGTTATTGTACATTTTTATCAAATCATGTGTCTCTTCATTTAACAAATCGGAACAAAACTACATACTGAAATTACATGTTCAGACAATGGCAGACATGTAATTATACTATATTTAGCAACGACTACACACATCATATACTTTCTTTTTTTGCCGGTAATATGTTTCAAGTTTGCAGAAGCTAGCAAATAATTGCACCATACTTAAAAACGTATGCACTGAAAATGTGACAGGTGAGATATAAGCATTCCTACTGGCCTTAGTTAGAGGACAATGAATTCTGTAAGCGCTCTTTTTTCATTGTGTGGTCTGCTGTGTTCATAAATCGGTAGTGAAACCGTTTGAACATATTAATAAAATATTTTACCCTCATTCATATTATCAATTAAAAATTTAAGTCCTCGTAGATACCTTTAAATATGTTCGTCCCATGCTTATATTTGATTTTATCATATCATTTTTAAAACGCATCAAATCCTGTTTTCACTGTCTAATTTCTATTTTTTTATTTGATAACCAATTTGTTGTGCAGGCATCGAGTTGTTGGGATAAGAAGTTCAAAATTATGGAAAGCTTGTTCTCCAGTCCATCAATTACTTTGATCAAAATAAGAAGAAAAACAATCAATGGAGGTTTATTCACAGAAGACACATCAAACAAGTTCCAGGTCAAGAGTTCAAACTTAAGGTAAGGTAATCAAAACTAATACTTTGACATAACTCAATCAAGTTTCAGGTACAAAAATATACATTTATTCTTGTTTTCTGGGAATATAACATTGCTTAACCCCTACGCATTCCATTTGAAGTTCAAAGTGTACCATATCCCACACGACAGTTAGTGATTCTAACAAGAGTATACTTACAAAAGATGATCGATATATATTGACTCTTCCCCCTTTTGAATTCATCAACTTTAAATAATTGTAGGGCACACATGCATGCCATGAGCTAAACTGGTAACTCATCACATGTTACCTATTTCATGCAGTGAAGCAGTCGATCAGAAAAGAAATAATTAGGTTCGAAGGGATTTAATGAGCAAAGCAAGATTTATATCATATATATTACTTCAAATATTGAACTCATTAGTACCACGTAAGAATCATTAATACTATAGAAAGATTTGTCTTCTCAACACATACATGTATATGTCGTTCTCAGTTCTAGCTAAATAAATATTCAAAGGCAAAATTAAAGCGCCTTGAAACAATAAATATGAGGGAGTTTGGAATTTTAATATGTCAATTTGTCGATTAAGGCTATCAAAAGTGCCATGACAAAGAATTGCATGAACTGGCTAGTTGAGCATAAAGATTCACAATCGGACAAATTTAGTAAGTTTAGCTAAGATTGATAACCTCAAGCAGAATGGTTTACCTATTCAAAAAGCAATCCAGAGGTACTTCGAATAATAGTTAATGGCTCATAAAAAATTGGAAGGAAGTGTAATAATTAAAGGAGTTTGGCTCAAAATCAAATGGTAAATGGTAAACTATTTTAAAGACAAACTTTATTCAGTTTTATATTAAACTTGCCGTATTTGATACCTAAATGTTTCCGGCTGGAATGAATGATTTTCGAATTCGAAACATTCACCTTTCCAAACAGTTAAGTGAACATACTTTAGTTTTACTTTGGTATCTCCAAACTAATTAAGACAACTTTACCGTAGGATTGGACGCTGTTCTCTAATACAAACATATAAATCTTTCTAACCTGACTTCGTTTCAGAAGCTAGCTGAACATTCAAGACATGATTTGCTTCAAGTTCTTGCCGAGTACAAATCCATGTGCTTACTCTTGATCAATTTGTCATATGTCAGATTTCAAAAAACTGAGGGGGACATGAACCATGTCGGGGTGACTTTTGATCTACACCCCACTAATGTTATTACCAGACCATTTATTAAAATTATATGAATTAGGTCAGTACTTATCGTTTATCAATTATCGTTTCCCATTTGTTCATGTCATCATCATTGTCTTTTAGGCAACACTGCGAGCTGCTTTAGCACAAGCCGAAAAAGAAAAGGGCCTAAAGATTGACCGTAACGTTCCGTGAGTACTTAACTTTCGTCAATACTCGAAGAACAACAATTAAATGTTAACACATGGTTTATACGATTACAGAACAGTTATACCAGATTTAGAAAAGTGTTTTAAGGCTGTCATCTCTGGCATTACACCATTGAGGTTAATGATATCTCAAGAATATATGTTATAGATCCAATATTTAATACTCATACTATTTTGAAACTATTTTAAAAGAATGTAAATGAATAACAACACGGATTACATTGTTAATGTTTTAATACTTGAGTGGGGTTGTATTCTCTAAAAAAATACATGTACTGTAAGTCGCTAATATTTTGCAGAGTTGACGCTCTCCAAAATACTGTGGTGTCCAAATACATGTGAAATTATTCTAAGACAGTACATCCACAACTCAAGTTGGAGGAATTCAAAGGTATTATTTTGAATTATTACCCCTGAACTTTTACAAATGCGACAAAGATATACATAATTTATAGCAATTATGCTTTGCATTTACATTTGGACTTTCAAAGAGTTGTTACTATTGTAAAGCAAGTACAGTCTTATGCAAGTCAATTTGAACATTTGATTTTCACAAATAAATTCTGCCGACAGTTGCAGCAGCACGGATCCACAAATCTGTGAAGAAGAGAGTCACGACAAACGCATGGAACAACGGACCGACACCGAGTGAACGCACGGAAACAGTCAAGGAAGTCACAAGTATGTAAATTACTGTAAAGTATCATCGATGTCATACATCTTCCATAAATGATATATTTATATATACGCGTCCAAGCAACAAGTCTATTTAAACTTCATGTGTAAGATAATTTAGTCTACGAAATGAATGAATAATAATTGGCTCACCTATCTTGTAAAATCGTAATCAAAGTGATGTTCCATTTCTCAAACAAATTTCAATCAATTGTGTTGGGTTACATTAATGGGTCCTTTCTATCACTAAACATGACCCTTTATGTACAGTGTTAATGTCTTCATGTCTTAACTAGAAAGCATTGTTTATTTAAGAAAAATAAAAAAAAGATGGGCGAACAAGCTACAATATTTGATTTGAATGCCGCTCTTATACATGATAAATAAAACTGGACACAAACATAAAAAAATATTAAACTTTGAAAGCTAAGAAAAACATTTTGTAAATGTTAACATGTAGGTACTTAATAAGATTTCTAATGTTACCAGTAAATGTTGATTTGATAATATACGGACTGAATAAAACGACTGGGGCTGCATAGTGAATGCATTTTAAATGATATAATACTGTTTATACCGTTGTAAATATATATGATACAATTGATAATAGACTTTATACGTGTTCTTGTATTATTATACATCTTTTCATTGTTCATTGTATCAGGGACCGTATATACTATATAGAGTCCCTGATTGTATCAAAAGTACTGTTTCGCGCAATAACAAATTATTGCCTGTAATTGCCCAAATGTCTTGTTTGCGTATGCACGGTTTGAACTTATTTTACCTGTATTGTAGAAAAGCAAGTCGAGACTCAAGGGGTTGGAATTCCTTAATCTTCCTGACATCAAGCGAGCGAGATATGAAAGGGCGATGGGATCGAATAATTTGATGTCGCCAGAGGACAGCACGGAAGACGAAGAAGGAAGAAAGGCATTCAAGACGTGACGACGTGCTTGGGAGTCCAGTGAGCTAAGGGAACTCAAGCGTTAAGCCGACCAAGCTTATGAGATTCTCAAAGGTGAAGAGATGTCACAGAAGACGATGCGAGTGTTTGGGCCTGAATCGACTGCCACGCCGCCGACACTGCATCTCAGACAGACAGATGGATTGCCCAAGGCTACATCTACCCTGGTATTTTGTAAAGAGTCATAAATTCAATCTTCCCATAGATGTCCGCAAGAACAATTTGCATTGTTTGAAACATGCCTGTTAAATTTATCCGTGTTAAGTCACTACAACCAAATCTGAGCCAGGCATGGATAATCTGGTTCGGAAATTCTTGTCAAAAAAAACATTATTTTGTTTGGTCTGTAATTGATTTTGGAATGACTTTATTGTTTTATATAATTTCTCATGGCTCGAGGCGCGTACAGCACCTCATATTGTGCATCTATGTGTATTTATTTCATGCAACAAACTTTCTTTGATCTTTGCTGGAGTTATGCCAGATAGGAGTACAAAAGTCAAAGAGGGGAAGAAAATATTGTTTTTAGAATAGTTTCTACTTATTTCTTGTTAATCTATGCATATTTCAGGGACCTTAAACAATTAATCATAGGGGATATTTCTTATCTATTTCACTTATGTGTTTATATAAAGCGTATAAATTCTTTTTTGTGTGTTGAAAGATTGATTTTGTATATATGGTTTAAACATACTTTGTTTTAAAAGCAACGGGATTGGCAAACAAGCAAATAATGCTTATAGTAATGCCGCTCCGATCTTGTATATATGTAGAATGTTGTTTTAAAAAGGTAGACGAGAAATATTATGTTGTATGTGAGTTTGTACACTTGTTAGAAACGGATTTTAATGTACAAATGTAAATATATTTTATTTATGTATGTATGAACGTGAGACGCAAATATAACAACTGCTCTCAGTCTTTTGGTATGTCATATTTGAAAAGAGATCCCCTTAATCTTCAGGCTTTTTCATTCAAAGAAAACTTGACTTTTACCCTCTTTTTTTGTGCCTCATGCGCCATTTAAAAATACACCTTTCTCATCTGTACTTGTACATATATGGGCTATTTATTTAACATATGAATCATCATTTATGCATTGGAGTCATTAAACTTGTGTTGGTTATACAAAGCAAAAGGATAGAATAAACAAGTCTTTGTAGAAACAATTAATACATCGTTTGTTTTTAATAACAAAAATATGTCCTTATATATCCTATATATGTGTCGGGCTCTCTGAATCGGTGTTGTTTTGATTGCCTTAAAGTTGTTGTGTTGGTGTTTGCTTTCATCTCTGGTTGATGTCGCCTCTGTCCCATGTTTGAGTGTAGCTTAGATAGGGGCTTAAAATAATGTCACGGACACCATAAACATAAGATCACATAGAAGTTCTAACACTTAAAAATGGACTATTTTCAACAAGGTAGGTTTTAATTCTAAAGAGTAAATTAGACTTGTTCATTGAACTGGAAATGTTGTTATTTTAGAAAATATTTCCACACTAGAAGATTAACATTGAAAAAAAGAAGAAAAACAAAATTGTCTTAAACCAAGTTACAAAATGATATGCATTTTATACTGATGAGTTTTGTTTTTGGAACATAGTTTTTTTAGAAAGAGATATCCACTATATATAATAAAACGTGGTGTAAGATATGTATTATATTACATGATATTTTAAACAGGCCTACCTGATACAATTTCGTGATGCGTCAATGATGCCTGAATTATCCCCATTTACATTTAATAGAGAATTATTTACATACTTTTTTTACTTTTTACTTTTAATGACAAATGAAGAGATCATCTTATCAATATTTGTTAGACAAATTATTTGACATACTATATCTATTATCAAAGTCAAACTGTAAATCATTGTGTCATTGGTTTACCAACAAAATATTGTTAAATCTTTCTCTTTCTCTTTCAAATATTGTTATGAATAACGAAATCAAAGTTAACAACAAAGTTTTAGTGGAGGATTCATTCTTTTAAACCAAAACACTCTTTGAATATCTTCATTAATAATCAAATATATTTTAGTATTTAGTATTTAAAATTTCTATCACAGATAATTGAAATCAAACCATGCATATTCCTTGTGATATCCATCACCATTTGCTCTTGATAGACGAGAAAAACGGACATAACTCATGGCGAGAAATGTAACGAGCTCATTAAATTGAAGGCTGTGGATAAGTCACCTTTCCACCGGTCCTTTCCAAAGCCCTTTGGAAAGGTCGATCTTTAATTCTTTGGAAAGATTGGAAAGGTGCCCTCTTTCCTTGGCTGAAAGATTGGAAAGGTGCACTCTTTCCTTTTGGAAAGGACGCCTTTAATGATTTGGATAGAACGATCGTTGTTCCTGTGTCTCTAATACAAACATATAAATCTTTCTAACCTGACTTCGTTTCAGAAGCTAGCTGAACAATCAAGACACGATTTGCTTCAAGTTCTTGCCGAGTGCAAATCCATGTGCTTACTCTTGATAAATTTGCCATATGTCAGTTTTCATAATATTGAGGGGGACATGAACCTTCTCGGTCCTTCGGACATCACAGATGAAGGGCATGATAATAAAGATAAAGGCTCAGTCTGACTGATTTTGATATACCAACTATACCAAACATTTTTTAATTGCTGTTCCTACCGATATTTATGTATTCTTCATATATGTGAAACTGCAAGTTTTTCAGAAATCTTCAATTGTTGTCAAATAAAATAACTGATCAAAAGAGTTAATACCAGTTTAAGAGCTGTTTATTCTCCTTAAAAACTTATCTTTTCCAAACTTTTGATATCAAATGCTATAAACAACTTATGATGACTCTACAGCTGTGTACTAGTAAATGTTTCTGAAAATATTTTCTTAATATTAGAACCTTGAGACTCCCATACCCTAAACAGATATGTAGTGTTTAAAATAAGTGTAGACACCGACAGTTATTCACAAGGGCCCACACTTTTCATTATCTACAGGTCTTTACAGGCTCACAGTGTTTTATAGTATACTGTTCCTTTCTAACAATACTTGCTTTAAGACATATTTCCCAGCCAAACTCTCATAACTATCACTCTAAACTGATAACAATTTTGAGTATTTATAACATACTGAAACCAATATTATTACTATTTTAGAATAAGTCAAATCAGTACTGATAATGAATGCCGACAGTTTCTGAGTTTGGCCCGCAGTTTTTCTTATCTGCGGATCCTTATTGACCGGCAGTTTTTGGATGCTTATTTTCAACACTGAGGATATGGTACTTTAAAGCTTGTTTGATCTCTATATACCAACAGATTTTTTAAGACTGCACTTACAAGATAACAAATGCCTACTGGCAACTACTGCTCCACAAATGTAGTTGAGCTCCTTGTTTAACTTGATCATGATAATAGTTTTACAATAAACAATGAAATCTGTGAAAAATGGTGTATTACGATCTTAAGGCATCACCGACTATACGTCTAACTGCGAAATTTTAACCACGTAAGTAAATGACAAAAAAACCTTCACAAAATGGAAAAATACAGCTGAATTACATGAAGAAGAGTAGATTGTTTCTTTATTAGTTTTTTAACCAATGGTCTATATTCAGTTAATAGTGGCTATGGCGTAGGTAACATTATTCATTTATCAAAATGCACTTATCAATTTGTCCATCTATCCCATTGTTTAGCAACATATGCTTCATCCAACTCCAAATATTATTTGTCAAAGTTCATACTTTACCATAATTTGTTGTGCATAACATAACTAAGATCTCCCCCCCCCCCCCCCCCCACCCCGAAATAAACATGAGATCATACACCAGTTCTCTGAGAGAAATAGGTTTAGGACTAACAACTCATTATATATTGTTATCAGCTATGCATCGCTTACCACAATATTTCTTGCAATTAGCCCTCTTAACCTATGTAACGACATTACTGCTATTAACATTCTTCTCTTGCGAATTCATTTCTACCAATTTACTTTAAGCATCTATTTACTAAGTAATAAGTGTGAACGTATAATGCAATCAGCCTTTTACTGTTACATTATGAAGGTTCATTAAACTTGTCTGAGTGTTTGATTGCATAAATTGTTATATGTACATGTACGTTTACATATGATGTCATTTGGAACACAAATGGCTGGCATTGAAGAGCTAGATATAATACGACATAAAAAGGGAAATAGAGAAAAAAGAACCTGGAACGAAGATTTCTAAATAACATTTATCAGATTTAACTCTTAGTTAGATAGAAACGACAATACCAACTTCAAGGGTATCAGGCTGATTTCAAGAAATTACCTGACCTCAGTTTCCACAGCAGCACTATGTGGGAAGTCATCTGACATGCTTAATGCCTTTTTATTAGCTCATCTGGCCTGTAACGCCCGATGGGCTTATGGCATGGCATGTTGTCCGGCGTCCGTCCGTCCGTCCGTAAACTTTGTGGAATTTCGACTTCTTCTCCAGAACCATAAGGCCTGGAAAGCTGAAACTTTGTGTACAGACTCCCTGACTAGTGAGGATTATAAATTGTAGCTTAGGTGGCCCTGTGACCCCTAATAAGGGCCACAGGGTCCACACCCTAAAAACCTTTTTCATCTTCTTCTCCAGAACCATAAGGCCTGGAAAGCTGAAACTTTGTGTACAGACTCCCTGACTAGTGAGGATTATAAATTGTAGCTTTGGTGGCCCTGTGACCCCTAATAAGGGCCACAGGGTCCACACCCTAAAAACCTTTTTTCATCTTCTTCTCCAGAACCATAAGGCCTAGAAAGCTGAAACTTTGTGTACAGACTCCTTGACTAGTGAGGATTATAAATTGTAGCTTAGGTGGCCCTGTGACCCCTAATAAAGGCAACTGCAGGGGCCTCGCCCTAAAAACCTTTTTTCATCATCTTCTCCAGAAGCATAAGGCCTAGAAAGCTGAAACTTTGTGTACAGACTCCTTGACTAGTGAGGATTATAAATTGTAGCTTTATTGGCCCTGTGACCCTAATAAGGGCCACAGGGACCACGCCCTAAAAACCTCTTTTCATCTTCTTCTCCAGAAGCATAAGGCCTAGAAAGCTGAAACTTTGTGTACAGACTCCTAGACTAGTGAGGATTATAAATTGTAGCTTTGGTGGCCCCGTGCCCCCATATAAGGGCAACAGGGACCACGCCCTAAAAACCTATTTTCATCTTCTTCTCCAGAACCATAAGGCCTGGAAAACTGAAACTTGTCGCTTATATACTTAATTTATGATTTGTGACCCTGTGGCCCCTACAAAGGGGGAATCACATTGGCCACACTCTACAGCATAATTGATTATGAAGCCTGATGAGCTACAGAGCCAATGGCTCTATTTTTAGATCTTCCGTCAGAAGCCAGTTGTGATAAAGAGGGACCGGCAGTTCTTAATCACATCAGTGCCTTGACTTTTTATCAAATTATTTAGATTTTCAGACTTATGTTGAAATTCCATTCACCAAATATGCAATTTAAATGTTCATTATTGTGAAAATTATATTCAAAAGTATGGGATATTCTTATTATAATCATGAATTAATTTGTCTTAAAAATACCAAAAATAGAACAATGAATTATGCCCAATGGTCGTATATACCAGGTTTTAGAAGTGAATAATTTAACAACAAGTCTTGACCTGTTCTAACCTTTTAAGAC
This sequence comes from Steromphala cineraria, assembly GCA_916613615.1. Taxonomy (NCBI): domain Eukaryota; kingdom Metazoa; phylum Mollusca; class Gastropoda; order Trochida; family Trochidae; genus Steromphala; species Steromphala cineraria. Next base: position 14,843,868 of record OU744729.1, read on the forward strand.
AAAGGTTGGCATCTGTTTCCCTGGGTCTTTACATAACCTTATCATATTTAAAAATGATAAGATGTTTAGAATATCTTACCCATGTACTCAATTCATTTGTGTCTCGGAAAAACCACTCTGTTTGTGCATGTCAAAATATCTTCATGTATAAATCAGTTGGAAATAGTGTGTGATTTGACACTGAAAGTAATTTTGTGATCAGAAATGATAAATTTTATATTGTATGACAGAGTGTTCCTCTTTCAAATCCTACTAATCTATGGTTTCAAACTAATGAAGTCAACATATGTAACCGATATAGCCTTCCCTGTGTTAATGATGTTAGTTTTTCCTGAAAAACCGATGCAGTTCTCCAAAATATACAAATAAATCTATCAAACATGGCTCCACTCCAGACCACAGTCAACAATCCAAGGAGGGATTTGTGTCTGTATCTACTGGACTGGATATCCTACTCCTTAATCTTGATAGAATCACAATATGTCAGTCAGGGAAAATAGCAATTGGGTCGACAACGACTCTCTTTCCTGTGTCCATCAATGTAGACAGATGATTTGAGATAAATGATAATCTTGTTTTGTCAAATCTCAAGCTTACCTTTTGTTAAAATCTTCACTAGTTGCAGTTTGTACTGCTCAGTTTTTTTAATCTTTTGAATGATGATATTGTTTCAATACATCTATGAAAGAAACCGTGGATATTTTACTGACTGTTTATATTCAACCACATGGTACAATGTAAAGTAAGGAAAACATCAATCGTGATAAGAAGAATGAGCAAGAGAAAAGTAACTTGTTTCCCTTATTGAAGTCTCATCTTTACAAAATTAAAAGGCTTACCTATTTGAACATAGAAATGTTCACAATCATGAAGTTCTAAGGTTCATGGTTACAATTTGAAATTTACTAGCGCGTTTCAATTAATTAACTTCTATGTTCTTGTTTTCACACAAATGATATGTTAGAACTGACAAGTACTTTATTTACTTGACATTTTGTTTTTATACTGCGGTAAGGAACATCACAAAGATAAGATCCCCTCTTCATCAATTTTTATATCTTTGATCACTAACTTCACTATCTTAAACTTTTGGGAACGATTAACTTCCCCTGTAAATCGTGAATCTTTCCATTATAATTATTAGTGGCGCCTATGATCTTAATTACAATTATTACAAAAACTTCCTTCCTCAGCCCGATTATTTTTTGGGAATAAAGGAAAGTAAATGTCTTAAAAAACAACTACATAGTGATCATGTTCCTGACATAAAGATTTCATTGATAAGAATTATAGTTCATTAGAATCTAAAACGAAGTGCTTTCAACGCTTTCAGATTGAACTTAAGATTTCATCAAGTAATTGTTTAGCATGTGAATATAGAATGTCTGATTCACAATTTAGAGAATCAGCTATTTTGTGAGCACTATAAATACTCTGTTGGCTATCATAAACATACCATCTTAATTCTGTACAATTTTAAGCCTAGGTAAGGTTTGCGTCGAGTTACAGTTTTGTGCTACAGCCCCAACATTTACAATAATTGCAATGCTGTTGTCATACAAGCAGACGACGGTAATCCAATAATTTGGTTTGGTTGATGAGTTACTTAGGCACTATTTCAGCTGTTATCGGCGCCGGTTCATTTGAGTAGACATTGTTGATTATACATCACTTCAAGATGAAATCATGAAATCGCGTAGGTAACGTAGGTAAAACATATTCGTTGTATGGTTTTTGCTCTTCGTCATACCAGTTTTATTTAATAACCACCTTTTCTATTATGATAGAGCACATGAATGACAGTTCTAAAGATATAAGTAATACATTAGACTCATTTGTTATGGAACTTACTGAGAAAACACTTCTTTTCATTTTAAAGAGGTAATGACAAAATCAATCAATCATTAGGACAACAGCAAACATTTACTTGAACGTTTAAAGACGTGTACACGTCAAGCTATCAAGCGAAGAGGATGTTGTAAAAGTTTGTCACTTACGAACATATCATTTGTTACATATGAAATACTACCATCACATGTATTTCACTATTTTTTGTTGCAAACAGGTTGAATTCAGTGTAAAATCAATTGAACAAAATTATTTCAATTTGAAAAAAAAACGTTCCATAGTGTAATACAAAACCTTTAATCGTGACAACTAACAGCTCAAGAGTGCATTCTGTTAACTATATAGGCACAATCATTGGAATGTGCAGCTGGTCGTTGTATGCTGTAAGGAGTATGAACTTGTTAGAGAAGGCTGTTGAGCTGTGAGATTATTAGAGGCAGTTTGCACTGAATATTGTGGCACAGACACAGATTAGTGGGTTTAGATAGGTTTAAGATGTCAATTTGTCTAACTAAGTTATATATCTGGTTACAAATTTCAGTTTGTGATTACCTGCGGTTGAATATTTTGACACTGAAATTTCGTATAAATCATATTTCGTATTTCTCTTCCTATTCAGGTATCACAGTTCGCATAAAGTGAAAAGGAATGTCCCCCACCATTAAGTACACAATTTTCACCTAAAAATATGAATGTACGGTTGAAACATGCCATCATATACCTTTCACCCAAAATCCTAAATCAATCAACATTGTTTTGCATCTATTGATAATTTGTATCCTACCTGAAATAACGCTGTAAGGGAATTCCTAACATGTCACACACTATTTTAACATTAACTGTGAAGCTTCTAGAGAGAGCTTCTAACCCATGGAATTATTTTTAAATGATTGAATATCCATAAAACCATCAAGATTGAAAGTGCGACGGGCGTTAACCCTGTGTAATAATCTTGCCTGGTGAGTTTCACACATCATCGAGAGAATGTTATCATATCATTGACAACTGTGGCATAAATGATTTCATGATATTTAATGACTAATGATGACTAATAATATATACACATTGTCTGTGAAATGAAAAAAATATATTTTAATATTTTACAAATTGAATACATTATACACCCATGAAATGATCAGCTTGCCCATCTATATTATGAATTAAGAAACTGTTTATCGTAATAAACATAGTATTAAAATAAACTTAACTTAATTAGTGTATTCAGATGAGGTTATTGAATTTAAAGAGTATTACATAAAATGAAAATCCTAAGCTTAGCGTCATATATTCATGTGAAGACTATCATTGCATTAAATTAAGTTTTTACAAAGGCATGAATGACAAAATAATGTACTATATTTACAGACGAGAACATTAATGGAGAAACGGGGTATTCACTTAAAGGTGATTGATAAAAAAAATATTTACACAAAAGAAATATGTATAAACATGATACCTTCAGAAGTCAAAGGTAACTTTTAAACTTCAGAACATCATGTTTCTTTCGGCTTTAACAAATATCACCTTATGTTTACAACTTTGAACACAATATTATAATTGTGTGCCATTTAAACACAATCGTGTGAATACGTTCTCCTTTGATATCGAACAACAATCATGTATGCGACTTAATATACGCAGGAAATAGTTAACAATGGGCTATTCCTTTTACATTTACTTAAACGCAGATAAGGAGGATAAAACCTCTACTTGCTAAGAATATCTCAAGTCAGCGTGATAACACTAATGGTTCTCTTTGATCAATAGAAAATGAAATATGGTTACTTATATCTGCAATCAAACTGCGAATGTATTGTACTGCCTGCTTTGGTAGTATACTAGTTTAAATAGCTTGTCCCAAATAGTGTATCTTGCATTTAAGATCCACAACAGCATGTGCATAACTACACCATTGCAAACTATCAAATTATGTACACTCAAAGTAAATAATATATAAGCACACTCACGATTTACATCATCATGCCATTATCCCAATGACAAGCTGTAAAATCTAAAAGTGACGCTGATCAATTAACAGTTGAATTCTCAAAAGGATTGTTCATACATGACTTCGATTCACAACATCATATCAACACAGCTCTGTACATGTATCTGTTTGTGACATACATTGTTTGTTCTTATGGTCAGTTGTAAAAAGGTATAACACCAAGCTGTCAGGGAACTGTGAGTGTTTTTACTCTGTGAGATGAAAGTATTCACCACTGAGGAATAAAGATGAAATGCACTATAAATCGGTGTTTGCAATGTTTTTGAAAACAATTATGCATACTCTGATAAAAAAAGTATTAACTTGTCCTCTTGAATCCCTTTACACATTGTGTTGAAGATCAATATTTCTGGGATGATTGAATAAAGCCATGAATCTTTTCACTGGCCTCGGACACTGTGATGTATAAAATGACTATGAAGAATACTTTATATCCATGCTCCCTTTACGTCCATAATAAACATCAGAACATGGGGTCCACACATGCCTACATTAATAGACGAGCTGACATATGGGGAATCTATTATGATGAATGCAAGGGTTAAACAGTCTGAACAAATCAATCCTTGAATCATCAGCCTGATGTCTAAAGTAGGGCCATGTTTGGCAGATTTATATGCTTTTGTTTGAGAAGAACATTCAAGGTTGAGTTAAACATTTCATGATCAAATCAAAGGGACCTCAAGGTCAAACGTGACTGATGAAATATGTAGCTTGATTTGATTGGAATGATAAGATGATTGATAATCAGGGATGAAACGTGAAATATATTGTTTATTTCAGCAATCGCATGAATTCATTTTAACTTACATACATACTTCATACGGATTAAGTTTGTTGTTATCTTATAATATCTAAGATATTTGTTTTAAGTAATGATATCATTCTTATCTAACTTTTTAGTTTTCAGTCATATTAATAGATCTAAATTGACATTTTGAACAGTAAAATATATATGTTTTGACACACTTGTTGGGAATGTCACTGAAAGTTCTTTTGAGAGCTTAAAAATATATTTGTCTTCCATGGTAGTTTATTTTTGCTTACATGCATTTTCTGATTTTATGATTATATTCATTCAATACATTTCCCATATTCATCCACATAACTGACAATTATGACAAAGAAAATAAAACAACAAACATTCTACAAATCTTAGGTTGGAAAAATAACAAGTTAAATAACCTTCCAACACTATCATCAATATGTTAATCTTTGCAGGCTTTTGATGAGTATTCAAACTTATATTTAACCAAATGATGCACGTCCATAACTTTTTAATTAGAATCTCTAGACCTCTACAGTGTCATCCTATTGAACAAACAAAAAACTTTTCAATTTAAGTTGGTCATTATCTACACATCTATTTCAGAAAAATGATGGTAAAGCTTATCATACAGATTCTTACATACCTGAAAAAGCCCCAACAGGAAACTTTCTATTCTTATTGGTTTAACTGACATGGTATTATGGACTGAGTGATTCTTCATGTTTGTTTGATATGAGAGTGATTTGTCTTTTGATATTTCTATCTGCTAATGATCAAAGCTCCAACTCCAAGGAGATGGGAAATCATAAGAAGAATTCTGTGATAATTTACTCTCGAAAACCCTATGAAGGAGGCAATCTGTTGAAGAGGAATACCAGACTGTGTTGTCTCCTGCGTTCATTGTATACAGACTTTTATCGAGATCATGCTTTGTCTGTTTATCTCTAATCTTATTGTACCACAACAACTCAACACATACAACAACGTAAATTATATGTAATCAATATATTGAAAGGTCGAGGAGTTCGATCATTCTCTCCATATGTTGGTTAATCAAGTCTTGCTTTCTTATTTAAATAATTTAGTTTCTTGTCTCATCTTCTATTTGTGGTCAGCAAACTTAGCTAAAGTTGTTTGTAAATTAGCTCTGTTCCGTTGCAATAGGACTTAGTCTCACCCAAAAATAGCATAGCTTTCTTAATTGAGTTTGAAATGAGTTGTTCTTCCAAGATTTGACTTCTCTCGTCAACTTTTGCCAACTTATTAAATGTAAGGGTTTCGGTGACATTGCTAGATCCTATATCTTTAAAACTTGATTTAATTTGTATTGTATAGGCAAATATTGAAATTGAGCCTCACCCTACATCTTGACAGGGAAGACAGTTGAATGAAGGGTTAAACGTGTTGTTTTAAATGTTCCGTTTGTTTAAATAGGAATTTTGACCAGATTGTCATGGATGATAATGATTAAAGGAACATTTCAAATAGGGCCAAATGAACAACTCAATATTTGAAGAATGACTTCTTTTGATATCTGAGTGAAATAACAAGCAAAAGATCTTACATGTATTGACTTTTTTTACCCTGTCACATTAATGGATCTCTTAAGACAAATGAAAGGATCTTGTATGACATGTCTGACATTTATATCTTACATAATTGGCTGGACAGACATTTTACACAAATGCTGATTTGCTGATGAGCGGGGTTTGTTCAACAAATCAAGGTCTGCACCGTATCAAGCGTTGTCACTGTTTACATAGTGCTAACATAGAAACTTTAATCTTCAAGGTGGTTTCAGTCATCTGCATTTACAGGGGCAAGACACAATCTTACATTATCAAATACAAAACTGCAGTCTCATTGTCTCATGTAAATCTTGTAAATATAGTAAAGCATCGTAAGAATCGCTTCCAATTCAATTTATGACATTCATTTAGATATTAAAAAATGCAAAGAAAAAGATTTATACATATAGATGTTTTATTTCTCTGCAAATGAAAGTTCAGTTTCGTATTGTGTTGATCATTTGGCATTTAGTACATAATGTAGAAGAGGGTCCCTACATTTGTGTTTTTACCTGTATGAACAATTGAAAACGATTATCTTTTCTGAATTATCATGTCAGCTATACAAAAGGACTCATATGTTCGTTCTTAAAACAAGCGTATAGTTCTATTAAACAAGTCTTAAATAAGTCAATAAAGGAACTATGATAGGAGTTCTTTGTTTCTACAACAGGTCGGCTTGTTACGCCCATTCGGTTAGCGTCAATCTATCACACATTACACAAGGCGGGAGATTATTTCCTTTGTCTTTACAGGTTGCTATTTGACATAACGACCTAGGTGCGTTATGTGGATTACTTCAGCCTGAAAAATACTGTTTTTTCCTAATTATTTTAAAATCTTTTTTAACAAAATAGAAAAATAAGTTCTAAAAAGATGTTCCATGTTGTGTAAGACGGTTATATACTCCTTTTCGGTTGATATGGGCTGTATATCCCATATCAACCTCAAAGGAGTATATAACCTATACCTACTGACTGAGACCTGGTTGGCTTGTTACGCCTATTGTATTAGTGTCAATCTATCACACAATATTGACTGAGAACTGGGTCCTTTCATTCCTGCCTCTATCATTACCATTATCAAGGGGGAGAGTGGAAGAAAATTTAAAATCAATCTTACCTCATCTAACAAGGCTTGACAATAACATAGCAATTTTTTCCTACTATACATTGTTCATGATTTGATATTTATCTGGTTTAGCCATTTCATCAAATGATGACTATAATAGTAACAATTTATAATTCATAAGTCTTAAAATTGTCCTTTAGAAACAAGACAATTATTGATGGAGATATCTAATCTCAAAGTCGACATTTTCATTACGCTTGACGTGTTTTTATTTTTCATCGTCCATATACACATTTCATACGGAGTAAATGTTTATGGATTTAATTATTTTAAAGATTATTAGCGAGAAATAGTTTTATTTAACAAAAATATATGTGAAAATCACCCTCTTTGTCATACTTGCTGTAGGATTATTTCACGAGTTATGTAGAATATGTATGCAACTGAAGACTTTTATGCCCTTTCCAAATATTATTGCCCCTCTACCGTATGATCAACATTTATGAAATATACAAGAATGGTTAGTAGTTGATGGATAACAATATGTGAAAGGACATTCCATAACTTTTTTTAATATTATAAATTTAAATCTAGATAAAAAAATAGCGAAAGTAAGTTTTTAAACCACATATATTTCACAACAGGATGAAATAAATCCTAAAATGTGTGAAGAAGCTTCTTATTCTGTGTAACAAGAAACATCCTATTTGATAATAAATTGATCACAATGCAAGGATAAAAACAAAATTCAAAAATAAAGACACTTTATAATAAAGGATCCATGTGAAATATAAAAATTCTACAAACTTGGTGAATGAGTACACAGTCTGTTTGAAGTAGAGTGCCTGTTGGGTTATGAGCAACAAGATCAATTCGAGATGCGTGATCAAAAGACATCAGGTGATTAACTTAACTTAACTCTAACATTGGTGAATACACAAACCGATTTTTCTAGAAACATTATTGATGGTATATATGCGAATATGATATCACTAAACACACGTTAAATAGATAATTATTTATAAAGATGCACAGCTGTTGTCGATCACAAGCATTTGAATTTACTTGCTCGATTTAATCAATTAAATATTAAATGACTTGAATGAAAGTGTTGAATCTGTAAGGACATGTCTCACAGTTAAGGAGGCAACTGTTGACTGTTTCTAACGCAAAGGGTAAACATGTTGACTGTGTCTCAGATTCAACATCCATCACAACACTATGGGGTCTTTAAATTAAGCAGTTGGAACAATGTTTGTGCCAAAGATCACTAATGATAATCTTTGTAATAAAACATTTGCTTTCAACAGAACATGTAATAGCTACTTAAATCAATCATAGTATTGACTTCACACTTTATAGGGCAATAGAAATTGAAATATAAAGACACTGTTCAAACTGTGTATCAGATTAACCCTTAGTTTGACTGACCATTTAGTTTATACCTCAATAGACTAAATAACTTAGGAACACTTTAAGAACGAGATATTATCATGAAAAGAAATCAAAACGCCACATATACCTGATGTGGTTCCCTTTACCAATTCCCCACCAGAGTCGTCCTTTTGCACAGTCGTGGTAATGGATGTTGATTCATAGAATAGTCTGTAGACTTAGATTATAATGAGCTGGTCATTGTTGTTGTACTTCTGGTTGATTGAGCTGGGATTGTCATTTCACTGACATGATTCATTTTGTACTTTTCGAACTCCTTAGAGATTTATAGAAGAAATCAATAAGTATTTCTATGAATACCGAATGATATATCCTACCAAACTGGTCATGTTTTACTCTTGCAATATGCAAATAGTTACCAACAAAATATTGGTACATGTACATGTATACTCTTTGCTTCGTTTGGTTTATCTCACTATAGATAATGTTTTTATAATTTCATAGTCTTGTTCTATTAGATATTTTTTCTTATGTGTTAACATGTTGAAATGTGAAACTGAATCATAAACCGTTTATGCTACTGTTTCTGTTATTATTTTTAATAAATAAACAGCTGCATTGAGCGCTATACATTCAACTGCATTATAATCATTTCAAATAAACCCATTTTCATATTGAAAATTATTATAAACATTAAGAATCTTAAAAACATTAGAAAACAGTCATCACATAGATAACAGGGTTAAAAAAAACTTTAATTTAAGGAAATATTAACAATTTGCATATTCCCCTTGGCCTTTATAATGGAATAAATAATATCTACATGTCCTGTTGACAAAGTCTGCTTCGTGTCTCATATTCTAACAATCATACTTGACCCACTTCTGACCAAAGTCAAGAAATCTAAAAATGATTTGTAACTATATCTAGTCAAGTATGTAATCCTCTCGTTTATCTTGATAGATTTTCCATACGCTGGTAATTCAAAATATTGATGGGGACGCGGACCCTCTCCTCTGTGTATATCACTTTAGATGGGGGATAATTAGCATTGTTAAGGCTAAATTCTGATTCATCTGCCTAGGCTTGGTAACGTACAAGGAGGTAAAAGCGATTTCTCTAAATTTATATCATAAAATCCTGTCAGAGTATGGTATTTATTTATACAAACTATCATCTTACAACAGTGGTTTTGTATCTTTAAACATTTTTAACAGGAATTTCAGGTTTTTGTATGTATGTAGAGCATGTATTGTAAAACTGTCTTTGGTAGGAAGATATTTTAAAAACCGCAACAAATATGATATTGTTCAAATTCAATCGATTATGAATTTAAAGTTATTGTACATTCTTATCAAATCATGTGTCTCTTCATTCAACTAATCGGAACAAAACTACATACTGAAATTACATGTTCAGATAATGGCAGACATGTAATTATACTATATTTGGCAACGACCACACACATAAATTTTTTTCAGGTAATATGTTTCAAGTTTGCAGGAACTAGCAAATGCATTGCACCATACTTAAAAAGGTATGCAATGAAAATGTGACAGGTAAGATATAAGCATTCCCACTGGCCTTAGCTAGAGGTCAATGATTTCTGTAACTGCTCTTTTTATCATTATGTGGTCGGCTGTGATCATTAATCGGTGGTGAAACCGTTTGAACATGTTAATATAATGTTAACGTTTTATCCTCATTCATATTATCAATTAAAAATTTATACCCTCGTAGATACCTTTAAATATGTTTGTCCCATGCTTTTATTTGATTTTATCATATCATTTTTAAAACGCATCAAATCTTGTTTTCACTGTCTAATTTCTAATTTATTAATTTATAACCAAATTGTTGTGCAGGCATCGAGTTTTTGGGATAAGTTCAAAATTATAGAAAGCTTGTTCTCCAGTCCATCAAAATAAGAAGAAAAACAAACAATGGAGGTTTATTCACAGAAGGACACATAAAACAACTTCCAGTTCAAGAGTTAAAAGTTAAGGTAAGGTCATCAAAACTAATACTTTGACATACCTCAATCAAGTTTCAGATACAAAATATACATTTATTCTTGTTTTCTTGGAATATAAGGAACTTCATGATAAAGTGAACGTTTCTGAGCATATATTCATTTTATTCAGATCTATGGACATGATTACAACAGACGCTTATCTTACCATCTCATTAGCAAGAGAAAACCTATTAACTTACCATTTCCATGACAATCACAAATGATATCCATTTGTACATTATTCTTTTTGGAAAATAAAATTATAGACCTGCTTTATTTCATGTTTTCAATGTTCAGCATGTTCAATTTATCTACCATTACTTGGCTCTTCAAATTATCAAATCCTATATATATTCTCACATGGTATGACCCCTACGCATTCCATTTGAATTTCAATGTGTACCATATCCTACACGAAAGTGATTCTAACAAGTGTACACTTACAAAAGTTGATCGAACTCATCAACGTTAAATTATTGTAGGGCACACACGCATGGTATGAGCTAAACTGGTAACTCATCACATGTTACCTATTTCATGCAGTGAAGCAGTAAATCAGAAAAGAAATAAATAGTTTCGAAGGGATTTAATGAGTAAAGCAAGATTTGTATCATATATATTATTTCAAATATTGAATCCATTAGTACCACGTAAGAATCATTAAACTATAGAAAGATTTGTCTTCTCAACACATATGTCGTTCTCAGTTCTCGCTAAATAAATATTCAAAGGCAAAATTAAAGCGCCTTGGAACAATAAATATGAGGGATTTTGGGATTTTATTGTCAATTTGTAAATTAAGGCTATCAAAAGTGCCATGACAAAGAATTGCATGGACTGGCTATTTGAGCATAAACATTCACAATCGGACAAATAAAGTAAGTTTAGCTAAGATTGATAACCTCAAGAAGAATGGTTTACCGATTCAAAAAGCAATCCAGAGGTACTTTGAATAATAGTTAATGGCTCATAAAAAATTGGAAGGAAGTGTAATTAAAAAGATGGCGGCTGTAAAGCAGTTTGGCTCAAAATCAAATGGTAAATGGTAAACTATTTAAAGACAAACTTCATTCAGTTTTATATTTAACTTGCCGTATTTGATACCTAAATGTTTCCGGCTGGAATGAATGATTTTCGAATTCGAAACATTCACCTTTCCAAACAGTTAAGTGAACATACTTTAGTTTTACTTTGGTATCTCCAAACTAATTAAGACAACTTTACCGTAGGTTTGGACGCTGTTCTCTAATACAAACATATAAATCTTTCTAACCTGACTTCGTTTCAGAAGCTAGCTGAACATTCAAGACATGATTTGCTTTAAGTTCTTGCCAAGTGCAAATCCATGTGCTTACTCTTGATCAATTGCCATATGTCAGTTTTCAAAAAACTGAGGGGGACATGAACCAGGTCGGGGTGACTTTTGATCTACATCCCACTTATGTTATTCCCAGACCATTTATTAAAAATACATGAATTAGGTCAGTACTTATCGTTTATCAATTATCGTTTCCCATTTGTTCATGTCATCATCATTGTCTTTTAGGCAACACTGCGAGCTGCTTTAGCACAAGCCGAAAAAGAAAACGGCCTAAAGATTGACCTTAACGTTCCGTGAGTACTTAACTTTCGTCAATACTCGAAGAACAACAATTAAATGTTAACACATGGTTTATACGATTACAGAACAGTTATACCAGATTTAGAAAAGTGTTTTAAGGCTGTCATCTCTGGTATTACACCATTGAGGTTAATGATATTTCAAGAATATAGGTTATAGATCCAATCTTTAATACTCATACTATTTTGATACTATTTTAAAAGAATGTAAATGAATAACAACACGGATTACATTGTTAATGTTTTAATACTTGAGTGGGGTTGTATTCTCTAAAAAAATACATGTACTGTAAGTCGCTAATATTTTGCAGAATTGACGCTCTCCAAAATACTGTGGTGTCCAAATACATGTGAAATTATTCTAAGACAGTACATCCACAACTCAAGTCGGAGGAATTCAAAGGTATTATTTTGAATTATTACACCTGAACTTTTACAAATGCGACAAAAAAATATACATAATTAATAGCAATTATGCTTTGCATTTACATTTGGACTTTCAAAGAGTTGTTACTATTGTAAAGCAAGTACAGTCGTCTGCAAGTCAATTTGAACATTTGATTTTCACAAATAAATTCTGCCGACAGTTGCAGCAGCACGGATCCACAAATCTGTGAAGAAGAGACAGTCACGACAAACGCATGGAACAGCGGACCAACACCGAGTGAACACACGGAAACAGTCAAGGAAGTCACAAGTATGTAAACTTACTGTAAAGTATCATCGATGTCATACATCTTCCATAAATGATATATTTATATATACGCGTCCAAGCAACAAGTCTATTTAAACTTCATGTGTAAGATAATTTAGTCTACGAAATGAATGAATAATAATTGGCTCACCTATCTTGTAAAATCGTAATCAAAGTGATGTTCCATTTCTCAAACAAATTTCCATCAATTGTGTTGATTTACAATTAATGAGTCCTTTCTATCACTAAACATGACCCTTTATGTACAGTGTTAATGTCTTCATGTCTTAACTAGAAAGCATTGTTTATTTAAGAAAAATGAAAAAAAGATGGGCGAACAAGCTACAATATTGTATTTGAATGCCGCTCTTATACATGATACATAAACCTGGACACAAACATAAAAAAATATTAAACTTTAAAAGCTAAGAAAAACATTTTGTAAATGTGAACATGTAGGTACTTAATAAGATTTCTAATGTTACCAGTAAATGTTGATTTGATAATATACGGACTGAATAAAACGACTGGGGCTGCATAGTGATTCCATTTTAAATGATATAATACTGTTTATACCGTTGTAAATATATATGAAACAATTGATAATAGACTTTATACGTATTCTTGTATTATGATACATCTTTTCATTGTTCATTGTATCAGGGGCCGTATATAGAGTCCCTGGTTGTATCAAAAGTACTGTTTCGCGCAATAACAAATTATTGCCTGTAATTGCCCAAAAGTCTTGTTTGCGTATGCATGGTTTGAACTTATTTTACCTGTATTGTAGAAAAGCAAGTCGAGACTCAAGGGGTTGGAATCCCTTAATCTTCCTGACATCAAGCGAGCGAGATATGAAAGGGCAATGGGATCGAAGAATTTGATGTCGCCAGAAGACAGCACGGAAGACGAAGAAAGCAGAAAGGCATTCAAGACGCGACGACGTGCTTGGGAGTCCAGTGAGCTCAGGGAACTCAAGCGTCAAGCCGACCAGGTGAAGAGATGTCACAGAAGACGAGGCGAGTGTTTGGGCCTGAATCGACTGCCACGCCGCCTACACTGCATCTCAGACAGACAGATGGATTGCCCAAGGCTACATCTACAATGGTGTTTTGTAAAGAGTCATAAATTCACAAGTAGCGAGATTAAATATTATGCCAGCAAGTTGTGAAATGTTTCAAAGTACAAAGATAAAATAGATAACATTTCTTTAATATAAATACTAAAACTTATGGTGTCATAAGAAACTATTTTGGAAAAGGTATATGATTTACTTTGTAGGAACATAAAATTGATAATGACTTCAAATAGAAGAATGACTAATGTCCTATTATTAAGATAATGAATGTAAATCAAATCCATGTTGATAATGAATGGAAATCAAATCCATGTTGATAAAAGAATACTGAATTACGTAATTCGTCCTACAACGGACATGTAAAAATATGATGAACATTTTATTTTATAAATTTATCCGAAGGCATGCCTTGTCTGCAGATATTTGTCTATCTATTCAAACAGCTACACCCGAGTCTGAGCCTAGCATGTACTATTTGACATTCTCTTACGCCAAAATTGGTGTAAACGAATACAAATAATGGCAAAGTATTCCAATGTCCATTTTCAGGGTACAAACGATCTAGCATATAGTGTCGTTTGCATATTCCGTACATGTTAAGAATTTGTGCCGAATTTCTATGAGTAAAATAACCCTGTTGTGCATTGTGAGGGCGTAATTCATACTTTCATAATTAAGTAGTAATTCCACATAGGCCGACAAAACGCACAATAATAAGTGGTTGATAATCATCAAGATATATAAAATATAGGAGTTCTATAAAATTTAAATTCTAAATAAGTCGTTTACAATAACTTAAACCGTTGTGAATCTTGTATAAATTTATGGACAGATTTAAGAATATTCTGATTTCTTATTTCGCTTAAATATTGATCACCATATAGTATAAACATCAAAACCACTGTTGTAGAAATATGTATCTGATCTAATAGATTGAAATTAGGGCAGAAAAGGAAATAGTGGAGAGAATCTTCCCATAGATGTCCGCAAGAACAATTTGAATTGTTTGAAATATGCCTGTTAAATTTATCAGTGTTAAGTCACTACAACCAAATCTGAGCCAGGCATGGATAATCTGGTTCCGAAATTTTTGTCAAAGAAAACATTATTTTGTTTGGTCTGTAATTGATTTTGGAATGAATTTATTGTTTTATATAATTTCTCATGGCTCGAGGCGTGTACAGCACCTCATATTGTGCATCTATGTGTATTTATTTCATGCAACAAACTTTCTTTGATCTTTGCTGCAGTTATGCCAGATAGGAGTACAAAAGTCAAAGAGGGGAAGAATATATTGTTTTTAGAATAGTTTCTACTAATTACTTGTTAATCTATGCATATTTCAGGGACCTTAAAATTAATCATAGGGGATATTTCTTATCTATATCACTTATGTGTTTATATAAAGCGTATAAATTCTTTTTTTGTGTGTTGAAAGATTGATTTTGTATATATGGTTTAAACATATTTTGTTTTAAAAGCAACGGGATTGGCAAACAAGCAAATAATGCTAATAGTAATGCCGCTCCGATCTTGTATATATGTAGAATGTAGTTTTAAAAAGGTAGAAGAGAAATGTTTTGTTGTATGTGAGTTTGTACACTTGTTAGAAACGGATTTTAATGTACAAATGTTAATATATTTTATTTATGTATGTATGAACGTGAGACGCAAATATAACAACTGCTCTCAGCCTTTTGGTATGTCATATGTGAAAAGAGACCTCCTAAATCTTCAGGCTTTTTCATTCAAAGTAAACTTGACTTTTACCCTCTTTCTTTGTACCTTTTGTGCCTCATGCGCCATTTAAAAATACACCTTTCTCATCTGTACTTTTAAACATATGGGCTATTTATACAACACATGAATCATCATTTATGCATTGGAGTCATCAAACTTGTGTTGGTTATACAAAGCAAAAGGATAAAATAAACAAGTCTTTGTAGAAACAATTAATACATCGTTTGTTTTTAGTAACAAAAATATGTCCTTCAAAGGGCGGGTGTCGGGCTCTCTGAATCGGTGTTGTTTTGATTGCCTTAAAGTTGTTGTGTTGGTGTTTGCTTTCATCTCTGGTTGATGTCGCCTCTGTCCCATGTTTGAGTGTAGCTTAGACAGGGGCTTTAAATAATGTCACGGACACCATAAACATAAGATCACATAGAAGTTCTAACATTTAAAAATGGACTATTTTCAACAAGGTAGGTTTTAATTCTAAAGAGTAAATTAGACTTGTTCATTGAACTGGAAATGTTGTTATTTTAGAAAATATTTCCACATTAGAAGATTAACATTGAAAAAAAGAAGAAAAACAAAATTGTCTTAAACCAAGTTACAAAATGATATGCATTTTATACTGATGAGTTTTGTTTTTGGAACATAGTTTTTTTAGAAAGAGATATCCACTATATATAATAAAACGTGGTGTAAGATATGTATTATATTACATGATATTTTAAACAGGCCTACCTGATACAATTTCGTGATGCGTCAATGATGCCTGAATTATCCCCATTTACATTTAATAGAGAATTATTTACATACTTTTTTTACTTTTTACTTTTAATGACAAATGAAGAGATCATCTTATCAATATTTGTTAGACAAATTATTTGACATACTATATCTATTATCAAAGTCAAACTGTAAATCATTGTGTCATTGGTTTACCAACAAAATATTGTTAAATCTTTCTCTTTCTCTTTCAAATATTGTTATGAATAACGAAATCAAAGTTAACAACAAAGTTTTAGTGGAGGATTCATTCTTTTAAACCAAAACACTCTTTGAATATCTTCATTAATAATCAAATATATTTTAGTATTTAGTATTTAAAATTTCTATCACAGATAATTCAAATCAAACCATGCATATTCCTTGTGATATCCATCACCATTTGCTCTTGATAGACGAGAAAAACGGACATAACTCATGGCGAGAAATGTAACGAGCTCATTAAATTGAAGGCTGTGGATAAGTCCCCTTTCCACCGGTCCTTTCCAAAGCCCTTTGGAAAGGTCGATCTTTAATTCTTTGGAAAGATTGGAAAGGTGCCCTCTTTCCTTGGCTGAAAGATTGGAAAGGTGCACTCTTTCCTTTTGGAAAGGACGCCTTTAATGATTTGGATAGAACGATCGTTGTTCCTGTGTCTCTAATACAAACATATAAATCTTTCTAACCTGACTTCGTTTCAGAAGCTAGCTGAACAATCAAGACACGATTTGCTTCAAGTTCTTGCCGAGTGCAAATCCATGTGCTTACTCTTGATCAATTTGCCATATGTCAGTTTTCATAATATTGAGGGGGACATGAACCTTCTCGGTCCTTCGGACATCACAGATGAAGGGCATGATAATAAAGATAAAGGCTCAGTCTGACTGATTTTGATATACCAACTATACCAAACATTTTTTAATTGCTGTTCCTACCGATATTTATGTATTCTTCATATATGTGAAACTGCAAGTTTTTCAGAAATCTTCAATTGTTGTCAAATAAAATAACTGATCAAAAGAGTTAATACCAGTTTACGAGCTGTTTATTCTCATTAAAAACTTATCTTTTCCAAACTCTTGATATCAAATGCTATAAACAACTTATTATGACTCTACAGCTGTGTAATAGTAAATGTTTGTGAAAATATTTTCTTAATACTAGAACCTTAAGACTCCCATACCCTAAATAGATATGCAGTGTTTAAAATAAGTGTAGGCCCGTAGGCCAGACATCGACAGTTATTCACAAGGGCCCACACTTTTCATTATCTTCAGGTCCTTACAGGCTCACAGTGTTTTATAGTTTACTGTTCCTTTCTAACAATACTTGCTTTAAGACATATTTCCCAGCCAAACTCTCATAACTATCACTCTAAACTGATAACAATATTGAGTATCATAACATACTGAAACCAATATTATTATTATTTTAGAGTAAGTCAAATCAGTACTGATAATGAATGCCGACAGTTTCAGAGTTTGGCCCGCAGTTTTTCTTATCTGCGGATCCTTATTGACCGGCAGTTTTTGGATGCTTATTTCCAACACTGAGGATATGGTACTTTAAAGCTTGTTTGATCTCTATATACCAACAGAGTTTTTAAGACTGCACTTACAAGATAACAAATGTCTACTGGCAACTACTGCTCCACAAATGTAGTTGAGTTCCTTGTTTAACTTGATCATGATAATAGTTTTACAATAAACAATGAAATCTGTGAAAAATGGTGTATTACGATCTTAAGGCATCACTGACTATACGTCTAACTGCCAAATTTTAACCACGTAAGTAAATGACAAAAAAACCTTCACAAAATGGAAAAATACAGTTGAATTACATGAAGAAGAGTAGATTGTTTTGTTTATTAGTTTTTTAACCAATGGTTTATATTCAGTTAATAGTGGCTGTGGCGTAGGCAACATTATTCATTTATCAAAATGCACTTATCAATTTGTCCATCGATCCCATTGTTTGGCAACATATGCTTCATTCATTGTGCATAACATTACTTAGATCCCCCCCCCCCCCCCCCCGAAATAAACATGAGATCATACACCAGTTCTCTGACAGAAATAGGTTTAGGACTAACAACTCATTATATATTGTTATCAGCTATGCCTCGCTTACCACAATATTTCTTGCAATTAGCCCTCTTAACCTATGTAACGACATTACTGCTATTAACATTCTTCTCTTACCAGTTCAGTTCATCCAATTTTACTTTTAACAACTATTTATTAAATAATAATTGTGTACATGAAATGCAATCAGCCTTTTACTGTCACATTATAAAGGTTCATTAAATTTGTCTGAGCGTTTAATTGCATAAATTGTTATATTCAAGTATTCATATGATGGCAGACAGACATACAGACATTTTTATTCAGTAACAGGCCTCCGGCCCAAAATACATTTACATCTATATTTGCATAATATATATGCGCATTTTAATATACTTTTTATATAGACATGATATAAAAATAGATACACATCCTTAATGATATTTACATTTTACTCTGTAAAATTGAGACAAAGTTAATAACAGTCGGGCAATTGCTGAGATATTTTGTTATATGCTTATTTCTTATTTCTGAGTATGCATCACAGACATACAATACATGCCATTCGTCTTCAACTACACAAAACCCATTGGATTTACAAAATAAACAATGCCTTTCATCATAAGGAACATTATTGTATCTACCAGTTTCTACTGCAAGTCTAAATCTACAACATCGAAATCTTGCAAATATTATCTTTAAAGATTGAGTTATATCTTTATTTACTAGATAGCTCTCTATATTTAATAAAGATTTAAATTGCTTATAGTAAAAACATTTGTTATTGCTATCCATTGATGATTGCCAGGATTGGAATAAGTTATCATGTAATCTTTGCCTAAATAATCTAATAAATACTTGACAGTCACCAATTTCCTGGCTTATCCAAGCAAATCCGAAACCAAATTGGAAAAGAATGTATTTAATCTTAGATACCCAAGAATTTCTACCTACATTGTCTAGAGATACCAACATAAAGTAACATTGTTTTGGTAATCTATAGTTAAGCATGGTTAGAAATCTACACCAGTATTTAACAGTTTTTGTTGTATATGTTAATTGTAAAGGCACTCTTCCACATTCACCCAAGGCCATATTGTTACAATTAGATTTTCATATAATGTAGTCATTTGGAACACACATTGTTGGCATTAAAGAACTAGATAATTACGACATAAGAAAAAGGGAATTGAGTAAAAAGAAACTGGTACAAAGATTGCTAAAACACTTTTATGAGTCTTTACTCATAGTTAAACAAAAACAACAAACTAATTTCAATGATATCAGGCTGAACCCCTAGGTATCACAGCATTACAATCTGTGCAGCCATCTACCCTGCTTATTGCCTTTTACTAGATCTTCATTGATGAGCCAGTTGTGATTTACAGGGACCAGCTGCAGTTCATTATTATTATTTTGAATATGAATTCTTATTCAAAAGTATGAGATATTTTTCTTGTAGTCATGAATCAACTTGTCAAAGTTATACAAAAATAGGACACTTATTTAAAAATCAAAATGGTCGTTAATACTAGGTTTTAGAATTGGATAATTCAACATCGATTCTTGACCCGCTTTAACTTGTTTTAACTTGAAGTGTCATCTGTATATTGGGTAATCCCATAACATTATAATATTTTAAAAAGATAAGATAATTAGAATATTTAGATCATGAAGTTGATTTATTTTGTTGTTGCAAACCATGCTCGTTTTGTGTATGTCAAAATATCTACAGCAGTTGGAAATGTTCTGTGACTTGAAACTGAAAGTAATTTTGTGATCAGAATTGATTGGTAAATTTTGATTGCATTTCAAAGTGTTTATTATTAAGTCCTACTGATCTATGGTTACAAACTAGTTTAGTCAACATAAGTAACCGGTATAGCCTTTCCTGAGTTAATTATATTCAAACGATGCAGTTCTCCAAAATATACAAATAAATCTGTCAAACATGGCTCCACTTCAGACGATCATCAAACAATCCAGGGAGAGATTTGCGTCTGTATCTACTCGACTGGGTAACCTCCTCCTTAATCTTGATAGAATCACAATATGTCAGTCAAAGAAAATATCAATATGGTCGACAACAACTCTCTTTCCTGTGTCCATCAATGTGCACAGATGATGAGATTAATGATAATATTGTTTTGTCAAATCTCAAGCTTAACTTTTGATAAAATCTTCACTAGTTGCAATTTGTACCGCTCAGTTTTTAAAATCTTTTGAATGATGATATTGTTTCAATACATTTCTGAAAGAAACCGTGGTAATTTTACTGACTGTTTTCATTCAACCAGATGGTACAAAATATAGTTAGGAAAACTTCAATCGTGATAAGAAGAATAAGGTCAAAGAGCAAGAGAAAAGTAAATTGTTTCCTTTATTGAAGTCTCATCTTCACAAAATTAAAAGGCTTACCTATTTGAACATAGAAATGTTCACAAACACGAAGTTCTAAGGTTCATGGTTACAATTTGAAATGTACTAGCGCATCAATTAATTAACTTCTAAGTTCTTGTTTTCACACTAATGGTATGTAAGAATCTTCACTTCATAATTGAGAGAATCAGCTACAATGTTAGCGCTATCAAGAGTATGATGTCATTCATAAAAATACTTATCCCCTGATATCCTCGTATGCTATCATCTTATTTCTGCACAATTTTAAGCCAAGATAATGTTTGCGTCGAGTTACAGCTTTGTGCTATAGCCCCAATATTTACAATAATTGCAATGCTGTTGACATGAACACAGACGACGATAATCCGATAATGTGGTTTTGGTTGATGGCTCACTTGTGTCAGTCAGTGACTGAGTTACTAAGGCACTATTTCAGCTGTAATCAGCGTCGGTTCATGTGAGTAGGCATTCTTGATTATACATCACTTCAAGTGTAGATGAAATCATGAAATCACTTTCACGTAGGTAAAACAAATTTGCTGCATGGTTTTTGCATCTGGATATGTGATACAAGTTTATCTCATGACACCTTTTAAATTTTTATTTGAGCAATGAATAAGATGTATTGGGATATAAGTAATACATTAGTCTCATTTGCTTCTTATATTTTTAAGTGAGAAAATCAGATAAATGACGAATTTGCAACGGAAATTCAGCAAACATTTACTTAAAAAAAGTTAAAGACATGTCCAGTTATCAATTGAACAAACTTATGTAAAGGTTTGTCAATTATGAATATCTCTTTTGTAAAACATGAAATACAACTATCAAGTTCATTTCATTCATTCTTCAGTTTAAAAAGGTTGAATTCTGCGATAATCAGTTGAACAAAATGATTTAAATTTTAAATGCAAAACACGTTCAATAGTGTTTTACAAACCCTTCGATCGTGACAACTAAAGCTGATGAGTGCTCTTCTGTTTGCTTATTAGGCACAATCATTGGAATGTGCAGCTGGTCATTGAATGCAGTAAACTAGTGAAGGAGGTATGATCTGGTTAAAGACGGCAATTAAAAGTGGTTGAGTTGTGAGATTATAAGAGGTAGTTTGCACTGAATATTGTAATAATTCAGGAGCAGATTTGTGGTTTTCTGATGTCAATTTACCTAACTTTGTGATTATCGTCATTGAATATTTTGACATTGATATTTCGTATGAAAATGAGAGTTTTTGAGTTTGTCATGGCATTAGATTTTCAGTTGTTTTCTCTTCCTATTAAGGTACGTATCACATTTCACATTAAGTGAAAATGAATTCCACACATGTCTCGCGCCAGTAAGTACACCATTTTCACATGTGATTGTACTGTTGAGAATGTGTAGACAAACATGATATCATATACTTTTCACCCAAAACCGTAAATCAACCTACAGATGCTTTGCATCTATTGAAAATATGAAAATA
This sequence comes from Steromphala cineraria, assembly GCA_916613615.1. NCBI lineage: Eukaryota > Metazoa > Mollusca > Gastropoda > Trochida > Trochidae > Steromphala > Steromphala cineraria. The sequence goes on from OU744729.1 coordinate 14,866,354, forward strand.
TATCCTACTTGAAATAACGCCGTAAATGAATTCCTAACATGTCTCACGCTATTTTAAAATTAACTGTGAAGCTTCTACAGAGAGTCGAGTATGTGTAAACAAACATGCTTTCTGATACAAGTCATGTCAGATACAAACCTGGAACCAACCAAAAGTTTTTATGGTGCATTACTGACATGGACATTATGGATTTATGTTCTTTTCCAATTTACATATTTATATAACATTGAAATATATATGCTTTTCAGGTATAACATACACATGCATTGTGAATCCAAATTATAGCAACGTCACATTTAAATGTGTATATCAACAAGATCAAGAGCATGGACTCGTTATAATGTAAGTCAAAGACAAGCAGGTTATAAACATCTGTTAAATTTCATTGAAGGGATAAATTGACTTCGTGTCAAATAGAAGAAGTCATCCTGACTTGTTAAAATCAACTGAATTGAAGGAAATCTATATTTATTGTAACATGCTTCAATCACTACGCATTCCATTAAGATTTCAATGTTTACCATACCCTACACGACAGTAAGTGATTTTAACCAGTGTATAATTACAATAGTGATAGATATTAATTGACTCCCCTTCTGCATTCATTAACATGTTAACAGGTTTGCGTAGTTTGCACTGAATATTGTAATAAATCAGGCACAGATTTGTGGGTTTGGATAGATTTATGATGTCAAATTACCCAACTATGTAATTATCGTCGTTGACTATTTTGACACTGAAATTTCGTATGAAAATAAGAGCTTTAGTGGTTGTCATGGCAATTTTTAAATCAAATTTTCAGTTGTTTCCTCCTATTAAGGTACTTATCACTGTTCACATAAAGTGAAATGAATTCCAGACATGTCTCGCACCATTAAATATATAATTTTCACATAAAAATTTGAATTTACGGTTTAGAATGTGTAGACAAACATGCTATCATATACCTGTACATATACTGTTGATTTGCACCTATTGAAAATATATATCTAACTTGAAATAACGATGTAAATGAATTCCTATCATGTCCTAGCTATTTTAACATTAACTGAGAAGCTTCTAGAGAGAGTCGAGTATGTGTAAACAAAAATGATGTCAGATACACGTCATGTCAGATATAAACCCCAGGATCACCCAAAAGTTGCAGCTTAAGTCGAGTGGGGAATGATGAGGTTTCAATTAAAGTGACACAAAGTATCTTTCTTAAAATTTTATTTTGTTTTGATAAGCTACAAAATATCTAAAATATGCTGATTGAAGTTCATATTTCATCACTGGACTTGCAAATATATCCATTTATGCAAAATATCTCTAAAATGCTTGATTTAATGGAAAAATCAAGAAAGCATCTCGAATATGTTTAATATTCAAAATTATGCATCCAATTAATCTACCTATAAAATACAATACCTAATAAACACTATCAAATCGAATATCAAGAAAATATCGAATCGAATATATCTTCCTGTCAGCTTATGGCAAGGTTTCAAAACGTCGTTTGGCGAATTTGTGCTCGCCACTCGAGCCACATCGTCCTGTTTTCGATCGATATCCCGACTTTGATTGGCCGTATTTTCGCTCTAATGTACTGATTGACCTTTAACTTGTTATTTTCAGTAACAGTTAGTGGTTCCCGATGTAATAACATCGATTTCAAAATTTGACATACGTGATCCTATCAACATACTCTGTGTCTCTAATCTTTCAAGTGTCTGTTAGCTGCAAAGGAAATTTGAATTGGGCATCAGACCAGACAAGTTGAATAAGTTTCGTTTGTGGTTGTTATTCAGACATGGATATTATGGATTCATATATACTGTTCAAATTAACATTTTTATATAACATTTGCTTTTCAGGTATTACATACACATGTTACAATTATAGATACTTACTCGTTACAATGTAAGTCAAAGCCAAGCAGGTTATAAACATAAAATTTCATTTTCATATTTGTGTCAAATAGAAGAAGTCATCCTGGCTTGTTAAAATCAACTGGATTGAATGAAATCAATATCTGTTGTAACATGCTTCAATCACCACGTATTCCATTTAGATTTTATGGTGTACAATACCCCAAACGACAGTAAGTGATTTTAACAAATGTATAATTACAATAGTTGATACATATTAATTGACCCTTCCCCTTTTGCACTCATCAACATGTCATCAGGTTTCGTAGGGCACACGCAAATTGCAATATGGCAGTCTGAGGACCATTTACTTTCATCTTAAACTATATCAATATCTCTCTGACTTGTTTGTATGTTTAACTTAATTCACAAAAAGGGAGATGGGTTATAAGGTATGATTTTGTCTATCAAGTAACATAATAAGTAATAATTCCTTTGCAGAATTACAAAGCACCTTTATTGATCCTTTTATGAAATAAATTTGTAGAAAATGATGAAAATATATATGATAACAGACAGTAAGATCTCTTGACATTGAGTTACATACCATAGTTTACATCAACATTTTTATATAATCCTCGACTTCCCTAAAATAGCAAACCCGTTTCTCTAAGATAGGAAATTATATTGACAGGTGCAGAGGGAGTTTCATTATTTTTCTAGACTATGTTATTAAATCCTTGACTGCATATTTACTTATTGTCTTTATATGTGTCTCAATGTTGATAACGTATGATAACCCATGGACGTATTTTTAAATGATTGAATATCCATAAAACCATCAAGATTGAAAGTTCATTATTCAATTTTAAATGTTTTTCTTGATTTATTATTAAGAAAGGGTAGTATGCACTCTCAAGAAACATATTGCCAGATATATCAAGACTTTTTTTGAGAATGAAAGAAAGAAAACTTTTTTCTGTGTAAACATTTCAGTTTGTTTTACAAAGCATTTCGGTTTAAATTTAAAGTCATTCTGCAATATTCTTTAAAAACACATGTGTGATGTGAAATTTCTTTATGTAAGTGTAAATCAAAATTCATGCTTCAGGAATCATGGATATCATTTGATATAGGCAATCATATTATCTTAATGTATCTTAACTGAAAACTTCATCTACATATATTATATATATATACTATATATCTATAGCTTGTAATAGGTTTAAACAAAATCAAAATTATATATTTGAAACATTTAAAACAGCAATGACAGAAATTGAAGTCAGGGGGGTTAACCCTGTGTGTGTAATAATGTTGCCTGAGTGTGTTTCTCACATCATTGAGAGAATGTTATTATATCATTGCCAACTGTGGCATAAATAATTTCATGATATTTAATGACTAATGATAACTAATCATATACACACATTGTCTGTGATATGAAAAAAATTTATTTTTCAAATTGAAAACATTATGCATACATGAAATGGTCAGCTTGCCATCTATATTATGAATTAAGAAACTGTTTATCGTTATAAACATAGTATTAAAATAAACTTAACTTAATTTGTATATGCAGATGAGGTTATTGAATTTAAGGAGTATTACATAAAATGAAAATCCTAAGCTAAGCGTCATATATTCATATGGGTACTATCATTGCATTAAATTAAGTTTTCACAAAGGCATGAATGACAAAATAATGTATTACATTTACAGATGGGAACGTTAATGGAGAATAAGTGTGAAAAACAGTTGAAATCTCAAAAGGATTGTTCATACACGACTTTGCATTCACAACATCATATCAACACAGCTCTGTATATCTATCTGTGTGTGCCATACATTGTTTGTTGTTATGGTCAGTTGTGTAAAGGTATAACACCAAGTTGTCAGGGACCTGTGAGTGCTTCATACTCTGTGAGATGGAAGCATTCACCACTGAGGACTAAACAAGAAATGTACTATAACAGTGTTTGCAATGTTTTTTAATACAATTGCGCTTGCTCTGGTAAAAAGTTGATTAACTTGCTCTGTTTAATCCCTTTACACATTGTGTTGAACATCAATATTTCTGGGATGAATCCTTTCACTTGCCTCGGACACTGTGATGAATAAAATGACTATTCACCAGTGATTATTGAAAATGCAATCAGCAAAAGTTTTCTATTGCTAATAATTGTCTCTCTAAAATAAAAATTTAGCAGAGAGATCCAATTAAGAATAAATAGTTTCCATGCTCCCTCTTCTTAACAATAAACATCAGAACAAGGGGTCCACACATGTCTACATATGTAGAAGAGCTGACATATGGGGAATCTATGATGATTAATGCGAGGGTTAAACTGTCGAAACAAATCATACCTTGGATAATAAAGCGGAGCCATGTTTGACAGATTTATATGCTTTTGTTTGAGAAGAACATTCAAGGTTGGGGTAAACATTTAATGATCAAATCAAGGAAACCTCAAGGTCAGACGTGACTGATGAAATATGTACCTTGATTTGTTTGGAATGATAACATGATTGTAAATCAGGGATGAAACGTGAAATATGTGTATATGCAGTAGACATATTGCAGTATTGATTTCAGCAATGGCATAAGTAAATTACGAGTCACATACTTTTAATGGAATGACTTTAACTGAGAAGTTTCCTAAATGCTGCTTTTAAGTTAGTTAACCATTCTGAGCTAAATGTTTTAAATTGCAGTCAAATAAAAGATCTAGAATAAGAACACTAAATGCTAATTACAAATTTGGGAACACAATAGAAAATACATTTGTGCTAAATGTTCTGAGAACTTACAGAGGCACTTGTTGCCTGAAAATTCATATTTGCTTTCACAATTTATGACGTTATTCATTCAATGAGTTTCCAATTTTCATAAAAAAATGAATGACAATTATGACAATAATAATTGAAAACCAAAGCCAAACTCACACATGTATATTACATTGAACAAGTGATATAACCCTCCAAACAATATCAACACATTTTGTTTATCTCATGCATACGTTTTTCAACTTAATATGTTTGGCTAAATGATGCAAATCCATATTTTTTTAATCATAAACGATAAACCTTAAAGGTGTCATCCCACTGAGCAAAAAAGCATCAAAATGATTCTAAGAAGCAACATCCAATACTTGTGTCTCATAACGTTGTCATTTAAGTTGGTCATAATTTACAATTTTAACATGTGACATGCTTTAATAGATTCTTACACAGCTGCAAAGTCACTACAGAAAACTTCCTATCCTTATTGCTTTAACCGTTAAATAATTATTCTTCCTGTTTGATTGACATGAGAGTGATTTGTCTTTTGATATTTCTATCTGCTACAGATCAATGATCTAACTCCAAGGAGATGAGAAATTATAAGAAGAATCTCATGATATATTTACTCTCCATGACCTGATGAAGGAGGCGGTTGGTTGAAGAGGAATACCAGACTGTGTTGTCTGCTGAGTTCATGGTATACAGACTTATATCGAGATGATGCTTTGTCTATTTATCTGTAATCTAATTGTACCACTACAACTCAACAAATGCTACCATGCACGTGATATGTAATCATTACATGAAATGTAGAGGAGTTTGATCATTCTCTCGACAAGATGTTCAATCAAGTCTTGCGTTCTTAAAAAAATAATTCTGTCTTTTGTCTTATAATCTATTTGTGCAAAATTAGCCAAAGTTGTTAAGTTTCATATATGACCTAGTCTAGTTTTATCCAGGATTTGGCTTTTTTAGACATCTTTTCCCAACTAATCAAAAGTCAGGCTTTCGATCAAACTTTAAATTTGTTTGGTATTGCAAATATACTCACCCTACATATTTACAGTAAAGACAAATGAATGTTTGTTTAAATAGGCATTGTGGCCAGTTTGTCCTGTTGGACTGCATGTTAGTGATTAAAGAAACATTTCAATTAGAGCCAAATGAACAACTCAATATTTTGAAAAATATGCTTTCAACCGAACATGAAATAGTTACTCAAATCAATCCTAAAATTGATTTCAAATTCAAAAGGTTCATAGAAATTTAAACATTAAAAACACTGTTCAAACAGTGTATCGGGATGAACACTTAGTTTGACAGTGGATTATAGGTTCTTACCTTAATTAAATAAATAAATTAAGAACACTAATTTGATATTACCATAATCAAAGAAAATCAAAAAGGCATAAGTATGTAATGTGCTTCCCTATACCCCAATCTCACCAAACCCATTCTTACTACGTTCTCAGAAACCTCAACACTAGAGTCGCCCTGTTAAAAACTGTTTAAAAACTTGAATTTAAGGAGATACTTAAACTGCAAATTTCCCTCAGTATATATTTCCAAATGAATAATATCTAAATGTCCTGTTACCAATTTCTGGTTCTTGTCGCCTTTTCCTGAAAGATTTTAGATTTCTTCACCACAAAGATAGAAATACATCAAACTTGACTTGGCTTCCGACCACAGCCAAGCATTCCACAATGATTTGTAACTATATCTAGTCGAGTATGCAATCCTCTCATTTATCTTGATAGATTTTCCATACGTTAGTAATTCAAATTATTGATGGGGACGCGGACCCTCTCTTTCCTGTGTACATCATCATAGACGGGGGATAATGAGCATTATTAACGCTTAATTTGGTTTCATCTGCTAGGTTTGATAACCAACAAGGAAGTTATAATGCATTTTCTCTAAATGTACATCATAAAAACAACATCATATTATGTTTTTGTTATGGATTATGTTGAAATTGGCTTCAAATGTATGAACATGTTAAAGCTAAGAACAATGAACTATATGGCACCAAAGACGTTATCCATCGTACGCTGAAACCCCTTTGGTTAAGTTAAACAAATATTGCACAGTCTTTTCAAATCATGCGTCTCTTGTTTAGCTAATAAGATAAAAATACACAAGAACTTTATGCCCTTTCCAAATATCACTGCCCTGTAATGATACAGTGTCTGTGCCTGTGACAACAGAGGTTCACTATATATAATAATACAACAACAGTTGTCCTTTAATAGTATATCCTTAAACTAGGTTAGGAGTCAAGAGTGCTCTCCCTTTGTTTTTGTATAAAACATGGCTACCATGCTAAACACATGGCCATAATAAAGGACCTCTTAAAACGAAGTTCTTGTTATCTATGAAGATCACAAATCACTACATGCCCCTCTACCGTAGGGTCACAATCTATGAATTATACAAGAATGTTATGTAGTAAATGGATAACAGTATGTGTTAGAACTTTCCACAACTTTTTAAAAATATTATGAAGTTAATAAAACAAAAGCAACATAAGTTTTGAACCACATATATTTCACAACAGGATTACTTGAATCCCCCAAGTTTCTGACAAAACTACCTCTATTCCGTGTAACAAGAATATTTTTTATTGATTTATTGATTACAATGCAAAGGAAATAAAACAAAATTCAAATGTAAAGTAACTAGAATTAAGTATTCATGTGAAAGATATTACTTCATCACAGTTGGTTGATAAGTACACAGTCTGTTTGAAGTGAAGTGCCTGGTGGGTAATAAGCAACAAGATCGATTCGAGATGTGTGATCAAAGACACCATATGATTAAACTTAACAGATCTTTGTCATAGGGTGAATAAACAAACCGTAGTATTTTTACACATTATATGATAACATGTAAGCTAATTAGGAATATAATATCACGTAACACACGTCAAATAGATGATCATTTATACAGATGCACAGCTGCTATCGACCACAGACATTTAAATTTACTTGCTCGGTCTCATCATTAAAATATCAACTGAAATGGGTTTAGTTTGCAGTACGAGACAGAAACACGAAATGTTAACTTGAGTATGACTTGAATGAAAGAGTTGAATCCGTAATAAAAGGACACAAACTATATTTAAAAGCTGTTAATAGCTTCTTTATTTATCTTAGTTAAGGAGCTACTTTGACTGTTTCTAGCACAATGGAACAAACAAACATATAATGGAAGGTTGATTTGGAATTCGAATGGAGTTGCTGTATTTGGAGCCTTCCAAGGTCGTTTTGAAACACATTTTATGTCTTCTCATTCGTTCACAATCGTTGCATTGTTTAAAGGGTTATTGTCGTGTTATTTTTCAAAGATGTTAGTTGGTGCGAACCCAAAAAACTTACTGATAGATGTCACCTATTTTGAATGTGAGAATAGAAGCTATTTGAACCCAAGACATCCGAGACCGGAGTTCGTGTCTGCTGTACTACTTACAATGTTATCAAGACTTAACACAAAAGTCTCCCTTCTGCCAAGCACAATCGTGATAATTGATGTTGAATCATAGCATGTGCATAAGATTATAATGAACTGGTCATTGTTGTTGTACTTCTGGTTGATTGCAGTGGGATTGATATTTCACTGATCAAGTTCAACTTGTACTTTTAGAACGCCTTAGAGATTTGTCTCTATGTTCTCAATAAGTATTTCTATGAACATTGAATAATTCATCTAACCAAACTTCTCATCATGAACTATCACAGCTTGTAATATGGTAAAGATCGACATTTTGGCCCTGGTACATGTATACTCTTTGCTTCATTTGGCTTATCTACATCTTCATCACATATATTATAGATAACACAGTTAAAAACTTTAATTTCAGGAAATATTTCCAATTTGCATATTCCCCTCGGTCTATATTAACCTGGTTCTTGTCACCTTTTCCAACGTAAAATTCAAAATGCATAACACTTGACACACTTCTGACCATAGTCAAGCAATCCAAACATGGTTTATGTAACCTTCAAATTTATATTGATAGATTTTCCATAAGCCAGTAATTCAAAATAATGATGGGTATACAGACTCGCTCTTTCCTGTAGACGTCTACATAGATGGGGGATAATAAGCACAATATGGCTACATTTGGATTCCTCAGCCTAGGCTTAATAACGTACAAGAAACTTCCAGCTTTTGAGTAAGAGCGTGTATTGTAAAATACACACTGACATGGAATGTTCAGATAATAGCAGACATGTATTGATACCATATTAACAACAATCACACACATAGTTAACTTTTTATTCTTAAAAGGAAATACATTCTCCAGTTTGCAGGAACTAGTAAATTATTTGCACGATACGTAAAAAAAGCGGACAATGATTTCTTCAATTGCTCTTTTTATCATTGTTTGGTCTGTGAAACCATTTGAACAAAGATAGAAGGAAAATGTTTTACCCACATTACTATTATGAATTACAAATGAAGGCCCTCTCAGATACACATAACTATCTATGCACCATGCTTGTAATTTATTTTTTATTTGATATATAATTTTATACACATCAAATCTTGTTCTCACTGTCAACTTTCTAATTGGTTTTTGACCATCAACTGTTTTGATCAAATTAAGTAGACAAACAATCAATGGAGCTTCATTCAGGGAAAGAACCATCACACAAGCCCGAACCATATCTTAGCTCATCACAACCCCCACTTTGATCATATGAAAGTGTATGGTTACAAAAATACATTATTGTTGTTTCCGTATCAAATGATGGTGCCTGGAAATATCACAAGTTCATTATAAAACAAGAAGACATAGTCATCAACATCCCCCGCCAGATTTGTTCTTTGATTTGATGTGGTTCTGGTTTTCGAACTCCATCAAGGTATTGATGCCCTGAAGGTACATACCAAATTTGGTTATCCTATCTTTAATGGTTTCTGAGAAATTGGCTCTTTTGAAGACACCTTTGACAGAGTCCCAAAAATGTACCAAGGGCAATAACTCCGGAAAGAAAACGTTTGCGGTTCTGATTTTCGAACTCCATTACGGTATTGATACCCTGGAGGCACACACAAAATTTGATGATCCTATCTGTAACAGTTTCTGAGAAAAATTGGCTCCTTTGAAGACACCTCGAACGGAGTCCAAAAAAACGTAACAAGGGCAATAACTCCGGAAAAAATATTTGCGCGGTTCTGATTTTCGTACTCCATCAAGGTATTGATACCCTGGAGGCACACACAAAATTTGATAATCCTATCTTTAACGGTTTCTGAGAAAAATTGGCTCCTTTAACTCGGACGGACGGACGCCAATAACGTCTGAAATAGTGACTAAATAGCAAACTCACTGACTCAAATGAACCATCATCCAAAACAAGTTATTGGATTATTTTCGTCTGTATTTATGTCAACAGCAGTTGATTATTGTTACCATCGGGGCCACAACCAAAAACTGCAACCCGACGAAAACCTTATCAATAAGATGTCGACCATATTGATATTATCGATACATATTGTGATTCTATCGAGATAAGGGAGGAGGTTATTTAGTCGACTAGATATAGAAACAAATCTCTCCCTAGTTTGTTGACTGTGCTCTGAAGTTGAGCCATGATTGATAGATTTATATGTATATTTTGAACACGGCATCTGCTTTTTAGGGAAAAATAACATCATTAATACAGGGAAGGCAATGTCGGTTACATATGTTGACTTTATTAGTTTGGAACCGTAGATAAGAAGGATTTAAAAGATGAACACTCTTTGATACAATCAAAATTTACCAATCATTTCTGATCACAAAATTACTGTCATTGTCAAATCACCTTACATTTCCGTTTGATTCATACATGTAGAGAGGATTTTGCAAGAAACAAAAGGACACATGAGTTAGATATTTTTAATTTATTACACTCTCATTGAAGATACTACAGTTGTGAAACTATGACATGTTATTCAACACTGTTGTGAAACATTGCACATTGAACTACTTTCCTACCATCGCATGACAAGTTATCGATTGATGATGTCAATCAAAATTACGACTTAAGAATATTGTTTTCAGTCCAAACGAAAAATATACGAGATAAAGGTAAAATTCTTTTTAAAAAAGTGTTTATTTGTTATGATTAAACTGTCCGAGAAACAAAACAAAGAATCAGAGATACGTCCACAACATTCATCTTCAAATGTAAACAGGACTTCGGAATCGGGGTCAAGTCGACATTCGAAAGTAGATCTGGCAAGATCTCCCTTCAGATTACGATGGATTCCTGAAATGTCAGCAACAGTACTTCTGAATTTCGATAAAGCAGCCAAATGTTTGGTGATGCCATAAGCATTAGCAACGTTATCTTTATCGCCAACAAGTTCAAGTTCGTCAAAACGCTAAAAAGTTTTTGGAGTTATCTCCCTTGCAGCCCTAAGCTCCTAGTAGCTTTTTGCAACTCAACGACAAGCTCGTTGTTCAAAGCAGCGGTCCTTTTTGTTTTAGGATTTAGATGAAATTTAATTTGAAAAGGGTATTCCCCAATCTATCCTCATCACAGATCGCAAACAAGGACAGTGTTCCTCCCACTGACAGTAGCTCAAACCTACTGAATCGCGCTTGAAAACGCACATTCCGATGACGTCACAATCACTTGACATTCGTTAACATAATCTAACGTTCATTCGCACAATTATTCAGCGACCGATGGTTTTGTTAACTCGACAATTTGCGTTTGTATGAACTATTACACAAAAATATTTGAATGAGAGTTTTCAATGTGTATTGTTCAAACTTAAAGCTGTTATTAACGGACCTATTTGTTTGTTGTTCAAAGTCATATCACGCTATGCGTCCATTGTAAGAATTGTATTCCTACGCGCAACTACGAGAATAGAAAGCAAACATAATTTTCTTTTGATATCATTAATTTAAAGAGTGTTATAAAAAAATACTAAACTCCGTCTAGTTTAATAACATATTTATGAAACTCGTGGATAGTATTGGTATTTAACTCGCTTTCGCTCGTTAAATATGAATACCATCCACTCGTTTCATAGATATGTTATTAAACTGAACGTCGTTTAGTATTCTCTATATCTTATCATATTTTTTGTTAATGATAATGTTATGTGAAAACCCCATGAAACAGATGCCTATCTTAGAGTTAAAACAGGATAAAGCAGGTTAGGAATCGTTGCTACATATTCAGTTCTAAAACCTGGTATTTACGACCCTTGGGCATAATTTGTTCTAGTTTTAGCATGGCTTAGACAAATTGATTCATTACCACAAAAGAATATCTCACACCTTTGAAAAGGAAATGTTCAATATCACACCAATGATGATAAACCTGTCCTCTATACAATTTCCTTTTTTTATTGTTGTAGCATGATCATGCTCTTCCAACCATGTGTGTTCCAAATGAATAACATCATACAGACGGTTGCAGATATCTTTACCGGTACCTACCGCGATCAAACTGCAATCTGATTGCAGTTGACCGCGATCAAACTGCAGTCGGACCGCGGTTGACCGCGATCAGATTGCAGTCAGACCGCGGTTGACCGCGATCAAACTGCAATCTGATTGCAGTTGACCGCGATCAGAATGCAATCGGACCGCGGTTGACCGCGATCGGATTGCATTCTGATCGCGTTTGACCGTGGTCAATTCAGAATCATTGAAAGAAGGAAAATTTGATCTATAAAGCCCATCAGTTGATATAAAGAGGACAGTCAATTTGTACAGATATGTTTGTCGCCAGTTATAATTTGAAAACGCATAAACAATGTTATGGTTGATTTACATATGTATGGAAAAGGCACATGTTTTATGACCAAATAAAACATGTTAATTGTTAACACTATACACATGTACAGTAGTTATATGCAACATCGGTATCACCGATTCACTTGTTACGGCCAGAAGTGATTATCAGTAATCAATACAAATAATTTTCTTTTACTCAATTCGAATTGAATAAGACTAGGTTGTGTGTTGTGAGGCGTGATTTTAATAAACATTATAGTATTTAAAAAATTGCGTAAAGTTTGACACATCGTATTCTGGAATTAACATATAAAGGATATTTTAAAGGGACAGTAGTACGTTTTTTGGAGGAATATAAGCTGATGTCAGGAAAATGAAAATAAATGGTTCCAATTGAAAGACAAATATTTTAACTGAATGAAGCAGTAATGAATTAAATATATTTTGTAAAGTTCAGCCATTGGATTCTTGTTTTCTTACACAAAATGAGTTAAAGTTGTTCATACAAAAATGACCGCCAATGGTCTTTATGTGAAACTTTATAATTTATTTTCTTACAATGGATGATTGTGTAATAAGATTTTTGACATTATCAACATAGTACATTAATCATTAACATTCAATTATCAGTGACAAATTTATATTGTTTTTCTTCAAGAAAGAACGTGCTACTGCCACTTTAATATAAAGAATAATTCGTCTACAATTTCATCTGTACACATTGGTTATTTGAGATGAGCAATATTTATTTCATTATATTTTCAGTTTCTACCGATAATAACAACTGTTGAGTAGACAAAGTGTAGGTTTTTCTATACATATTTCATGTAATGATATGTAATAGATTTGCGTGAATAATATTACAGTGAACATTAAACAAAAGTATTATTACGCAATGAGCAAGATATTTAACTGGGTGATATGGTAATAATCATTTGGTTTTTCAGAGACCCCATATTTAACTGTTTATAAGAAAGCCTATTGTTTTAACAATGATGAATAATCTATTCTATCTATAATCATACTTACATGAAATTAATGACAATAACAGTATATGTTTAACCTGAAACGTGGGAATCTGAACAGGTTAAATTTTCAACTTCTTTTACACAAACTCATAACAATTACGTAAAATATCATAGTCACACACGAAAAGCTTACACCAATATTTAGTCATACTATACTGGTTTTCAGATAACAATCGACAATGAACTAATTTTTCAATTACATTCAGTTCACGTGTATACACCTTTGAGTTGGTATCCAATTCCCTCAAGTTATTACAAATATTTCGGTCGATTATATGTAGGTGCTGATCCTGGTACTAATCATTACAATATTACAATCGATACTTGGTTTGAACCACTGCAAAAACGTATATTCGACAAAAAATTAATTTAGAGCTGCAGCCCTCTTCCTCATTTGGCATACCCAACAACATGACACTTTTCATAATGTATTCACTGATTTGATGTTTTAAACACATTATATTGTTCTTTTCATTTTTGATTTCATTGATTTGGTTTAAACATATTCATTTCATTAAAGATAAATGAATCGTTTTGGCCAACAAGTTATGCTAAGGCGGTTCCAAGATATATTTGCAAAAATAATAATGGGTGACGTTCACTAACAGAACAACAGAAAGTTTCATACGCTACATAAAATATATGGCAGACAATTATACAATATATTCATTGAGTTTGATATTTGTTTTTCATCAAGATTTGAGAAATATGAATTGAAGCGGTGTTGAAATAAATACTAAACTGTAGGAATGAGATACGCTAGCAATCCTTCTTGTCTCACACTCATGACACTATCATAACACATAATACATATACATAATACAATATGTGCACTGGAATATTTGTGTGTGTCGATCATTTTTATTGTCAAAATGGTGCCTCATTCAAAGGTGTCTAAACGGTTTGATGAATTAGTGACCCAGTAGTTATACCATATTCGAAATTAACCTGCTTGTTGGATGTTTATAACACACTGTGTTTCGTCATATCAGTCAGATCCCTTGAACTTGAACATTCGAGCGGCCATTTTAATGTGTGAACATTATGGAATACAATGTGGCCGCTCGAAGGGAAATCGGCTCACATGACGTAACCGAACATTGTGCATTCGTTTTAGAATGGAATAGAATCGGTAATAAAGAAATTATTACCCTCGGAAGTGTGTCATATGACTTTTACGAAACTCGTGCAAATTTGTGTATTACCTCGCTCTCGCTCGGGTAATACAAAATTTCACACACGTTTCGTAAAAGTCATATGACACACTTCCTCGGGTAATAATCTCTATTTATTTAGCCATTGTTAACACGTATTTATCTTTTTGTAAGATCCCTTTATTTCAGTAAGAAAATCGTGCTTTGAATTGCCATGTGAGCATATTAATTACCGTAAATGAACTTTACGGCCCGTAAGTTCGAAGCTAGATTTAAAGAGCCGCTGTATAACCTTTTTTTGATTTATTTTTCAAAAGATTTTGGTCAAATAACTATATAACATAAATATTAGGCCAAAACAGCAACGATACACAGTTTCTCAATGAAGCTACAGCTAAGTAAACATTGCGTAACAAGGCGTCTGCTTGTCGCCGTCCAGCGACAAACCAAAACAAGGCTGAGAGGCCACGGGCAAGGGATACCGGAAGTGACGTGGCAGTAGGCGAAGCGTTCGTCTGCTTATATGGAAAATGATAGGCGAAATCCGCAGTTCTGCCTTTTCAAAGCGATTAACAGTATGCTATATCATTGTGTTGCTGTCAACTGTCCTAGAATATCTCCTGATGAAGTCTCCGTAGACAAATTCCCATCATATTGATGGTTTCACGCCAAATTGACCCGCTGTGTTAGGTCAAACAGAGCAATGTGACAATCTACATCGAACTCACGTGTTCCGATCACTACACCGATTTTCTGCTTCGAGCTCGCATTTTCACTGAGTGAACAGTTTGACATGCAGAGAAAAGGGAGATTAGTAAAATGTAAAACATAGCACAAAGTATTGGGCTGATTTATTGTAATAATCCGATTATACAATGCTCACATTTAGATTTGAACGTTGTGTAAAAAGGTTGAATAAACAATGACATTGGTCTGCAGGTGTTACTTACTTTCTTTAGATCAGATACTCACTTATTACACAATTACTTTACTGTCTATCGTATTTCCTGTCTGTTTCCTAATTAGATGATATCAAATGATGACTATAGCAGGTAGGTTATATAATGCACAATCATCAACACCTGGCTATTTTATGACATCAGCTAATTAGATAACATCAAATAGCAATTGTATTCCTTAACATCCCTTTTTCTCCGATTGGTAAATTATAACCTATTAACCTGAAATTAGGAATACCGTTTTTGCTCTATCTGATAATTATTTTGGATAAGGTTCATTCAATAAATCTTCATTCTGTTTGGCCATGTATCGGGTATTGTTGTAGAAAATATCACCTCTATGTACAAGAGTGAAAACATTAAGATTTTCAGTGAAATGCCCTATTAAAATAATGTTTTAAACAAGACATCAGTGATCATCCAATACATGTCTTTCATTGAGAATTGTAACTTGTCCATCACTAAATGAAATAACTAAGAAAAACGTATATATTTTTTATCCTTTTTTACAAAATGAAGTTAAAGGCAATTCTAAAAAAATGGTTTAAATGTAAAAATAAAATAGTATTGTATAATTACATCCTTTCTGCTGTGCTACTAAAGTAATATTCAATAACAACCACCAACTGTGCACGAAGATAAAACAATTCACACGGGAGCAATTGTTTACATATACATCCGGGTTCTCACGTGCAGTCTTATGACAACATTGCGCAAAGCGAGACCATCTAGGCCTACATGCTGTAGCATTATGCGCACAACTTCGTTTTTAATCAGGGTCTTACGTTTACATCAATACAAATTTCCAGTTAAATAAATAAACTACCGATTTATTGAAGGTGTGAGATGTTGGGATGTTGTTTAGGGTGTTTAATCAACGGTTAAACATTGAGCTGTACTGTTAGCTTGTGTTGTTTTACATAACGAGGGCACACAACGGGGTATCACATCGCCTACTAACACGTCACGAGGTAGTCACGCTTCAGTGCGTTTTATTCTGTTCGCCGGCCTAATTAGGCAGTGTTATGTATACAGTCGTAATTAAGCCGTTTCTAGGTCGATTTCAGTAATTTAAAGTTTAGTCAATGTCAAATTGTAATCACTATTTCACGAATCCTGAAAGTTGCCATATAGCATTTCAGTCCATCTTTAAGGTGGTTTAAGCTAGTCCGGGTTTAATTTTAGAGTTAAACCACGATCGGTAAGTCCAAAGCTGGTTTGCTCTGAACCTGGTCTAAAATAACCTAAACCACCCTGATTTCAGAGCAAAATTTAAACTAGCTAGGGGGCTAGTTTAGTATGACTTTTCCCCCTTTTTGATGATGTGTGAAAAAATTTATTTTGAATAGAATACGGATTATGCAAATTTATGTCTACATGAAAATATCTGCGTCATTCCACAACGTCTTCCCCTTAAATTCAAATATTTTGGAATTCTATCTGTGTTTCAAGAGCCATCAAAAGATCAGAATATTTATCTGTATATAACCCATGAAAAGACTGACAAAAAAACAGTTGTAAACAAGCAATAAGGTGAGCGTTGCTCACTAATACCCCCGACCATGCATCCCAGACCAACTACATTACTGCTTACTTCCCAAAAGTTAGACATCCCATTATCCAAACCATTAATAGACATCTTACACAGAATTTGACACCCACTAACAAAGAATTGAAAAATATTTTATGAATTCTGCAATTGGTCAGAAATATTCTGATCTTGGAAAATGACTGAGTACAAAATATAGAAATAGGTTAAAAAAATTAAAAAGTCACAAAATCGCTCGCTATATGGCACTGCACCCTACACGGTAGGGAAGAAGACATGTGCTAATTTTGAAAACAACCGGATGAATAGTTTTCAGCAATTGGTCAGACAAATTCTGATTTAAAATGACCAAGTACATAAAAATAAAAATTCTAAAAAAAAATAAAAAAATAAACAGAATCACTTGTATATTGGCACTGCCCCCCTACTATGTTAGAAGATAAGATTCGAAATGAATTGGATAAATAGTTTTTCTGCAATTGGTCAGACAAATTCTGATATTGGAAAAAGTCTAAGTACAGAACACAGAAATTTGTAAAAAATATATCTAAATTAAACGAATTTGTTTGTAATGTGGCACTACACCCCTATAAGTCGAGTAGAAGACTTGTGGAAAACAAACAATTCCCTCGGACGGGCGGGAGGACGGACGGACGGAATCGTTGGTATGACTATATACCCTCGACCGTCGGGGTATAATAACTATGCCAAAGATGAAAATTGGAATCAATCTTTCAACAAGTATACTGCATCTATATGCGGTGACGTCTAGAACATATCACAAGTTATAAAGTAGCAAAAGATTAATGCCCTCACGTGGTTTGCACATTAGCAAATCAACCACTCCTCACAATTCCCTTATATGGCGATTGTTACCCGGTAAGACTTGATCTACATACGTAGTTCCTGATATATGTATTTTGTGGGGATTTGTGTATTCCTGAAATCCACCGCCTCCTCGAGAATACGCAGGGAGATCATTGGACCTATTCAGCATAGATGAATTACCTGTTATTCAACCCTCACAAGCATGATGCTGCAATATTAGTTTTGGTGAGAAATCGTAATTATTTATCAGGATATGTATTAGATATTTGAAACAAACTTAACATGAAATTTGTAAAAAGAAATATCTCGTGAACGCTTTGCTACTTCAACGTGGCAAGTTGGTCTGGTTAGAATAATGCCCAATCATGTCAGTATAAAATACTATTACTTTTCCGGAATGAATTTGCAGGTTGCACTTTCATAGTACCAAATCAATCAGAAAAAAAGTATGGTTTCGTAATGTACAATCAAAAACATTCATACGTTCGAATGAGAACATGTATTTTGTTAATTTATTGCAAAAATAATATCTATATAAAAGTACAAAGTCATTCTTTATTCATTTATGAAAACGTTTTCTTGACGGGTACATTAATATTTCAAAGTGATACATGACACAAAATCGGAAGATTAAATCACGCGGTGTAAACGTTACCAAATTGGTGGTTACTTCTCGGAAATAGCCGATTCATTTCTGAAGACTCAAGTTGTATTCCCGAGGAACCAATGCATTGTTCAAGCTTTCAATAACGTATGACTTGTTCAGAATAATTTCTTTGGAGTTTTTGTATCTGCTATTCAGCTCCGCTCATCCGCGCAACGTTACATCCTTGAAGAACAAGAATGTGATATATGAGTTCAAGTTACGCTCTCATAATCTCATGATATCCATGAACTAGCGTTTTACTTTAATATGACAAAGAGTAGGATGGATTACAACGACTTTATTGTATTTGCATACGACGTTTCAAGGCAACTCCGTGCCCCTTCATACTTACCCGATGAAGGGACACGGAGTTGCCTTGATGAAGGGGCACGGAGTTGGCTTGATGGAGGGACAGGGAGTTGCCTTGAACCGTCGTATGCAAATACAATAAAGAAGTTGTAATCCATCCTACTCTGTCATATGAACTACCAACTTCTATATGCCTCTCAAGAATTTGTTTTACTTTAAGCTATGTTTTGGGTAATGTAAATGTAAATTTTAAGTATTGACGAAGCCCTAGTCTCACGTTCTTCTTCGTCTGCAACGGAAATTTAATTCCAGGCCTCTCATTGTCACAGTCATTGTCATTTCCATTGTCATAATGTGATACATTTAAACCTGGTCTGAATGCTAGTTTAACTAAACTACCTTTCAAAATTACGGTTTAAGTTAGACCGATGGTCTTGGTTTAACTAAACCACGACTAGCACTAAACCTGGTCTAGAAAAAACTAGCTTCGAACTTACGGGCCTACATGTCAATCGTTAAGTTAAACATCCACTAACCTCGACTTTACCACTTTTCGATTTTTCAAAAAATAAAAAAGGAACTTTTTTTTTGTTAATTTGTCAAATAAACACCTTTAATTGGCCTTTCATTAAGACAGCGTAATTATCGGCTGTGAAAAACCCACCTTGGTTAGGGGCCATAAAACTTGCGTGGTTGTGTCACAATAAACATAGAAAGTAACACATCATTAATTCAACTGATATACCGCCTAAATAATTGTTTAATAACCATTGATATCCCTTTTACACCAAATGCTTAGTAGTGTTACATCGTCAAATGATTTATCTAACTGAGTGGAATCATTTTCTGAAAATCGTTATTTATTGGGGTTTTTTCTGTGGTATTGTTACGATAGATGTATAGATAACGAGGCTAATTCTGTAAATGACGCCCGGTCACAAAAAGGGGGCGTGTGTAGTCATGCATTCACTGGTTTGTGGCCAGACAAGTCTAAGCGACCCATCAAAAGTGGCTTCCATTACCAAACTGAACAATTACAGCCTGATCCGTCGAATTTTCAAAACTGATTCTGTACCTATCCGTCGAATAACGCTTGGGTGATTTTGTGACGATCATTCGAAGTTTGACGAGCAAGAGACACTGGGAGAATCTAAGTTAATAACCTATTTCATCATGTCTTATCTTCTTAATCACCCTCTTTTTCTTGCGCTTTGAGCATGTTTTAACATGGAAAACAGCGCATTATAAGCATCCTATTATTATTATTATAATAAATGAAGGAGGCTACAGTACCGATCCGTCGAATGGATTTTTCTATCCTAAAACTATAAATTCGACGAAACGGTATGCGACTAACTGAACATATTTGAGTAGCGAACTTTGACGCACTATACAATATTGTAATCAGACTTTCATATATTCCAAAGAAATAGAAAAAAATATGTTTGTGGTTATTAGAACTTTCAAAAGAGTTTCCTTTCATTTTCGAGATGAAGACTTAGTGTTTCCGGGAGATTGGGGTGTTGGCACAATAATATAACAATCTAAAAAACGACTGCAGGTGGTAATTATTCGTGCTGATAGATTGGTTGTGTAAACAAGTGAGACACAAGTATTCTGTCTGTCTGTTTGTCTGACATCGTGTACATACAACAGGTGTACATGTGTATGTCTCGGTGATTAGCTAGCTCCCTCGGTGAATCAGGATTTACTTAGAAGGGACAGACCGACGAGCTTATTCATGTGTCACTCGTCTCGTAGTTACATAACATCGGGATTGGTTGGAATTATAGTGAACATTTCGGGAAAACATAAGAAATGATTGAATGTAAATATGTCATGAATTAACATTTGGCTGTATTAATTTCCTGTAAATGCTGCTATTGAACAATTGACACTGTTTCAATAACTGAATTTTAATATACCACTGTTTGTGTCGCTATGCTACAATACGGGTTCATGTTATTCAGAAACATCATTATCATCAAATTTAAGAATTATTAGATATCAGACTCTTGCTTTTTTATATCAAAAATCATTATTACATATTTATATCTTTTTTTCAGTGGATAGTTTGTAATTTAATGCAAAAAAATAGAATAATAGATAAGTCGTTAATGTCATATTCTTACTATCATATATGTCTAACGTATTATGATAATCTCTTTCAACATCATAGATGACATTCTTGATTTAGGTTTTATCAAATATGAGAAGTGTTCAGTAAAACCTTTTTGCCCAGTACCAGGAACCGTCGTCGTTTAGTGTTTGCACAATTAATCCTGACACTAACTCATCCTTTTTAAAAAGTATATCAATGAATGATCGCCTGAGGTCAAAAGACATTATTTTTTATTGAAGCAGTCTAAATATATGACACAACATACAAGACACAGTGATGACGCCATTGTCACTCAATACATACCGACAAACTGGTCACCGGCGGTAACATAAAATGATCATGTGATATACCACTTTCATCAGTGATTAGGAATGTGTATCCATTATCAGTTCTTATCGTTAAGGAGGACTAAAATGGTCTATAGCCACTTTCGGGATTCATGAAAAGGGGCTTGCAATTTGAATTATATTCAACTTTGAATTTTCGAAAGAACAACGGTAACCTGCCTAAATACAGCTTTTTAAATACACTGCCTAATTAGCCGCGGCGAACAGAATCTGTGGTCACTGAAGCGTGTCACGAGCGTATCTACCTTCTATGACGTAGGAGAAGGGGAGTAGTTTTAACGTGTAATGACACCCTTTTCATCGTTCATTTTACATACAAATAGTTACAAAATACATTCAAGTTTTATTTATTCCGAAAGCATAGATATCCGACGGCTCAATAATAGTTTATTCAAGCTAATGTTTAATTGTATAAACATGTCGCATTGTATATTTCAAAACCCTATAAATGACGCAACAAGGCTTCATCTTGATAAAATTTCCTTGTTATATTGGCACCGTTGTGGCTAGACTTGTCTGTTTAAAGTGATAATCTGATGGTCTGTTGTTTGCTGAATCTTACATAACATACACTGACTGTTTTTTCTGACGGTGACAAATAACAAATTGTTTATATTTTTAGTGACCAAACCGAATATTTTCTAAAAAAGAATACCTAAATAATGTTACATTTTTGTGAGTTTACTGCAAAATAAAGATTTATTCTAAAGAGCCATTAGACGGTTGATAATTGTACCATGGTGATATGAATGGAAAGGAAAAGTGTGGACGGTTAAATGTTATTTATTATGATATCTTTATTTTTATGAAAAATATAGACGCCACAGTGAATAATCTATAGTAAGTTATGATCAATATCCGTATTTTTACAACACATGTCAAGAAAAGAATAATTAAACATACATTATTGTTACCAGTGATTGATATATTTATGATATATAAGGTTTCGATTCGTATTGAAAATGCACCAATGTTATATTTGGGATCATCACATTCCGCATAATGGTACAGCAACATCCATCAAAGCGAATCCGCAAACAAAATTGACTCACCGTTTTATAAAGTTCGAGTTTAGCGTATTTCTTAGATGTTAATGTACCTGCTTCTGTCATTTTTATAAATCAGAATTTAACACATAAATGGTTTAGGTTTTAAGGGGGTTTATCTCCGGACATTATGGTAGATACGCAAGTGGCGACAGGCCTGGTCACGCTCTAATGAGTTTTCAAAGTGTTCGCCTGGTAATTTCGGCTGCGCTCTAAAACCGCTCATTCCCATAGATAACGGTACCGGCAAAAACGATCTATCATGCCTGGAAAAAATACATTACATAACCTCTTTAGCAATATCAGACAATAAATACCACCAATCCGGTCACCGGCGTTGATATGAAATGGGTATGTGATATACCACTTTGATCGCTGAATAGGACTTTGATGTTTCCGACTTTGAATCTACAGATGTATGTGCGTTCAGATTGTACAGCCGAGCTGTAGGCGACACTGAATAATTGATGTTTAACAGTGTTCTCCTCTCCCTCCCCCAATTAAATCAGTGCAGCAAAATGACACATCACACGTTAAAACATACTATACTTCGATTCCTTTTTAATCTTCGTGAAACAATCGGGACTTTATGGCCCTTTACATAACCGGAAGTCCTTTCTTGTGGTAATTTGTCTCCTAGAGCGAGACGGTAGGACAGCGAGATGTTTGGGTAGTACATCGGGTCAAGGGTTAATTAACGAAGTAATGGCGGCGGCCTTTGTATCAGGTATGTAGGCAAAGCAATACACAATAAAGAGGAAAATAGGGGCAATCTCCCACCCTAAAGTAAACGAGATGAAGCTGCTGAGTTCTCCAAATCAAGTTCAAATGTCCTTGAATGAAACGAACAGGGCCGATCAACAGAGAGATAGAGAGAAAATAAGTCACGTGCTGGGTTACATAGAACATTTACAAATAGATAAAACAAATTAAAACAGTATTAGCATCTTATGAATTACATACATATATATTTTGCTAAAACAAAAACATATGAGCCAACCGTTGATATGAGGGTTATGAGAGACTACGACATATGAAATATAAATACAACAAAATTGACAATGAAATATATTTAACCTAACAATAAAAAATATTTTCCTTTTTCTGAAATAAATCTGCAGCTTTTGGCAACAATACATAAAAACTCTGGACTGAACATTATAAAACTAGATTAAAAGGCACAAAATCTTGACAAATGTCCACATTAATAGATAAAATCTCTTGTCTATGGTATGTATACTGTGGACAATAGAACATGGTACTCAACTTAAACAGCGTAAAAACAAATATAAGACATATACTCTTTCAGCTAATGGTAAATTAGTAAAACGTCTCGTTTTAACTCGTAACTCAAGATACTGTCGACAATTGTATTCATGAGGATCGGGATTATCCATGCGTTAATCCTTCTAAGCCAATCGACTGTTCTCGATCAACTTCTTTGAGAGGCATGATATAAGTTGGAATGACAGTAATGCAGAGGAATATATGGATGACAACTTCTTTGTTCATTGCATGCGGCTTTTCAACACAGATTCTTGTAAACTTTGCATTCAATGACCAAAGAAGTTGTCATCCATATATTCCTCTGCATTATTCTCGATAAGTGGAAGTGACATTCACGCGGGATCGACAAGATTTTTGCCGATTTTTAATCCGCGTACTTAAATGGTTGATCCCACTTAAATTGTTGATCCCACGTGTATGAACCTGAACCATTTTAAAGTACAAGACTTTTGACATACTGATAACTGGTAATTTGGCAACAACACTGAATGATTCGACCAATAAACTACTTGTTAAACCTGTAAAAGATGAACGTTTTTGAAAAATCAATGCGGTATATGACACCATCGGTCAGAAGTCGCTGTTGTACATAAAAATTAATTCATAAACTTTTCTCTGACTGTTTCTATCGGGTGTTATCATAATTATAAATTTACCCGTGAAAACATAAACACTGTAATATTTACATTCATGACAGAATTACAAAATCTACATAGAGGTTGTCTCTTCTCATTAGAAGGTGAAATTCTCAAAATTCTCAATTCGCATATAAATTAATGCACATATATCGGCAAAACTGATCACAGATAATCAATATTACATATGTGTTCTTGTTCTATTTCAGTTATACCTTGAAAATAGACCATTAGACTTGATTTGATGGAAACATTTTATATTACTACTGCTACTGGTTGTACCGTTTCAGTTATGCCTTACCATACTGGCATGTGAGATTGTCACGATGATTGATAAGCCATCTTTATTTCCTCCAAATGTATTAAAAAAAGGTCGTGCACACAAAGAATTAAAATGTACAGTTTGGAAAAAATATTTGAAAATGACAGTCATATACCAATAATACCACTTTCTCCCATTGTGTCCTGTCTAAATTACCCAGTGTTGTCCAAAAACCGAGAATATCATGATCAGTAATTATTCCTTCTTCCTATTGCCTCCAAAATTCAACAAAATCAAATATGATATCACGAATTCTTTAACAATTTACATCTGTCATTAAAACTTGTGTATAACGTTATGACGTGTATAGGCATGGAGATTTTCACGATTTCATTCGGCCGTCTTAAAATTTAAACACCCACAAACTACAGAGAAGTCAAAGGGCTTTCATAACACCATAAAGTGATATATCTCTCCTGTATGAATGAGGAATATAAGTAATGATGAGTTAACGATGTTCATAACTTCACACATACGCTACAAAAAGTCGTAGCAAGGTACATTCAAATTACACTTTATGCAACAGGATATTATTTCATTTTTTAACCAGTGCAAAAAATCGCTATACGTTTTACGACAGTGTAGATGGTAGACATGAAGTATCTGAACAAAGGAATAGTATGAGTTGTTAAAGTTTGAATAACAAATAACAAATCAGGTAGTAAAATCAATTTGGACCGAATACGGCAGATTTGAGTTTCTCAATCTATTATGATTAAACTGCCGACAGTACATGCATGCAGACATGCAGACAATGTCTATAATCACTCTCAAC
Source organism: Steromphala cineraria (assembly GCA_916613615.1). Lineage (NCBI taxonomy): Eukaryota > Metazoa > Mollusca > Gastropoda > Trochida > Trochidae > Steromphala > Steromphala cineraria. The sequence goes on from OU744729.1 coordinate 14,891,745, forward strand.
CCCTGATCGGATCGACCGCAGTTTGACTGAAATCTGATCACGGTTGATCGCGATCAGATTGCATTCAGACCGCGGTTGACCGCGATCAAACTGCAATCTGATTGCAGTTGACCGCGATCAGATTGCAGTCAGACCGCGGTTGACCGCGATCAAACTGCAATCTGAATGCAGTTGATCGCGATCAGACTGCAATCAGACCGCGGTTTTCAGGTAACTAATTCTGCAAGGGTCTGTATGTAAACTTGAATATAACAAGTTATGCAATTAAACGCTCAGACGAATTTAATGAACCTTCATCATGTGACGGTAAAAGGCTGATTGCATTTTTGATACACAATTATTACTTAATAAATAGTTGCTTAAAGTAAAATTGGAAGAACTGAACTGGTAAGAGAAGACTGTTAACAGTTGCAATGTCGTTACATAGAATAAAGAGGGCTAATTGCAAGGATTATTGTGGTTAGTGATGCACAGCTGATTACAATCTATAATGAGTTGTCAGCCCTAAAGCAACTATACCTAATTCCCTCAGATAACTGATGTATTATCTAAGTTTTTGTCACAAATCTTTGTGAAGAATAAGCTCTGGACCCAAAAAATATGTGAATTTACAAGAGACAAATGTGGTAGAGAAAGATAGGATCTCAATGAGCAGAAATGTTTTCAATTATTGTCTTTTTTCTAGGTGCTTTCTCAAATTCATCTATTGTAAATAAACATTGTCCTTCTTGGCTTCATGTCATCTATTTTCAATTTTTAAGGTTATTTCTCAACTTTGTTCTTGGTAAATCACTCCTCGTTAAAATGTTATTCTGTGATGCTTCAAATATATTAGTAATAATATTAGTAGTTGTAAAAGTAATACTCCATTGTTTCAAATTTTCTTTCTTTGTTTGAACAATTTCGACCATGAAGGTTAATCAAAGAGCTCAATTATATATGTACATGATGCAAAACATCTTCGTTTTCTGGTAAATGCGGACACGAGAAAAACGTTGCCATATGTTTAGGTTATTCAAGTCTCAATGTTCGGGGATCATGGTATACAAGGAATTACAGTTAAATATTATATTTTCAAGCAGTGAGTCTAATTTTTGATAACGCCAAGCTAGTTTTCAAAGGTACATGATGTCATTATCAAGGTGTTTTTTCAGACGAAAGGCAATGACATTTTTTTTTTAAATTAATATTTCCTGCTGTACAGTCATACTCAGACGTTCGTTATCTTTGGAATCCTAAAGTTTGCAAAGATAAGTTTCTGATTAGATTAAACAAGCAATAAATTGATACTCTTTTCTATTGTTGTTTTATTAATGATTCAAAATTTCGAAGAAACTTTCAGTTTAGTTTTAACAGATATAGAGATAACATGAGGATCGAGAAAGGCAGCAAGTAGAGAAAGGTTTGGTATATAGTATACCAAAATTAGTCAGACTGAGCCTTTATCTTTACCATCACGGCCTTCATCTGTGATGTCCGCAGGACGAGAGATTTCATGTCTCCCTCATATTTTGAATCACTGACATATGGCGAATTGATCATGATTAAGGAGAGGGATTTGCATTTCACATGATCTGGTAGCAAATCATGTCTTGATTGTTCAGCTCGCTTCTGAAACGAAGTCAGGTTAGAAAGATTTATAAATTTGTATTAGAGAACAGAGTCCAAGCTTTTGGTAAAGTTGTCTTTATTAGTTTGGAGGTACCAAAGTAAAACTGAAGTATGTTCAGATAAGTGGTTGGAATGGTGAATGATTTTAAATCGAAAATCGAAACTCTTTCATGCAATCGATATGTTGATATTTCTGAACACGAACATAATCCAATAACTTGACTTGAGTCCGTGATTTGGCTATTTGGTCACTTTTTCAGATGTTATTGACGCCGATTTCATTTGGGAAGATATTAAGTAGTAATACATCAAATGAAGTGTAGATGTACCTTTAAATAATGAAATCACTTTCACTTAAGTAAAACATATTCATTGTAAGGTTTTATCATTTGGTTACGTCATACAAGTTAATCTCATAACACTTTTCCCATTATAAATAGAGCAATGAACAACATGTCTTTGGATATATAAGCAATACATTAGTTTCATTAGTTAAGGAAACTTACTTGGGGAACACTTAAATACAAAAGGTGATATATATTAATTGATTCTTCCCCCTTTTGCACTCATCAATCAGTTGTTCGAAGGGCACACGCACATTGCAATATGGCAGTCGGAGAACTTATTTTCGTCTGAAACTGTATCAATATTTTTATGATGTGCTTGTATGTTTTACATAATTTACAGAGGGAGATGAGTTAATATAATTTGAATTGATTTATTAGGCAACGGAATAAGTAATAATTCGTTTGCAGAATTATCAGGAATCTTTATTCACCCTTTGTATTTAATGAAATTTGAAGAAAATGTCGAAAATATGTCTGAAAAGGAGAATGATTATGAAGAAAGTTGTAAATTTAATAAAATTACTGATTGAGAGGAAACGAAAGGTGGATTAGATTATTATCAATATGTTTAGACTTTAAAGAAGGAACAAATCATATGTATTACAACATTTTAAAAACTTTAAAAAAATTGAATTACAAACAATGTCATTCGCTTGTGTAGTAGAGTTTTGATGTTCCATGGCATATGTTTCTTACATCTACTCTACATTAAAATGTTAATGTATTGTACTGCATGGTTTGGTAGTTTCCAAGTTTAAATAGCTTGTGTATTACTAAACAAAAACTGTGTATCTTGCATTTGAAATTCACAGCGTGTTTATAATTTAAACATTGCAGACTTACTATCAAGATATGCACACTAATAAAAGTAAAAATATATATATAATAACTTAAGTATAAAGTAATTAAATAAAGCATACATACAATTAACATACTTTTATATTACCATGACATTATCCCAATGACCAGCTGTAAAATCTAAAAGTGATGCTAATCGATTGATGGTTGAAACCTCAACAGGGTTGCTTATACACGATTTCACATTCACAATATCATATCAACACTGCTCTGTATATGCTTGTGACATACATTGATTGTTCTTTTGGTCAGTTGTGAATAGGTATAAAAACAAAGCTGCCAGAGACCTTTCAGTGTTTAATACTCTGTGAGATAGAACCATTCGATACGGAGGAAGAAATAGGAAATGCACTATAACTGTGTGTAATGTATTATTGATACAGTTGGTGGTGCTTGGGAAAATTTGGAATAACTTGAGTCACTTTTAACAGTATTTTGTTAATCAATATTGTTGAGATGAATGGAAATACAATCACTGTGTATAACCGTACATTGGAACTAGCGAGGTGTACGGCGGGGAAATGTTGCTAGCGAGGAGCGTGATCGCAAACTGAATCACTCAAAAAGCAATCATCGCCGTTTCATCAACTTTTTCTATGTTATTATCATGTCAATAGCTTTCCGAGACATAACTATTTAATGTTATATCCTGTTCATAGTCAGAGATAGCAAATATGTTACGAACAACAGCATTAATTACTAGCAACTGTCATTGTTACTGTCCCTTGGGTACAGAATGACAAGCACATACATTTTACTAAGTATGTGTGCTAAAATTACCACATGATGTTGATTATTTGAAAGTTATGAAGTAAAATATTACCTAACTTTCGATTTCGGCTCCTCGCTAGCAACATTTGTCCGTCGTACACCTCGCTAGTTCCGGTGTACGGTTATACACAGTGACAATGTCAATTAATCTTTTCAATGACAAAGGTTTTCCATTGCATTGTCGTTTCTTAAATAAAGACTTTGCAAAAGTAATCCAATTTAGAATTGTTGGTTTCCATACTCCCTCTTCTACCATGATAAGCATCAGAACATGGGGTCCACAAATGTCTACATACATATATAGACGAACTGACATATGGGGAATCTATCAAGATGAATGCGATAGTTAAAGATTCTAAACATATCATTCCTTGGACCATTCACAATCCGGAGCAATCTTGATAGATTTATGTGCTTTTGTTTGAGAAGAACATTCAGGTTTGGGGTAAACATTTCATAATCAAATCAAGGGGACCTCAAGGTCAGACGTGACTGATGAAATATGTAGCTTGATTTGTTGGAATGATAAAATAATTGTTAATCAGGGATGAAACGTGAAATATGTGTGTAGACATATTTCAGTTATTGTTCGTTTCAGCAATAGCATGAATTCATTTTAACTTACATATTTCATATGGATTAAGATTGTTTTTATCTTATGATTATCTTATTTTAATTAATGATATCATTCTTAGCTAACTTTTTAAGTTTAAGTTATATAAATAGATCTAAATTGACATTTTCAATAATAAGTTTTTAAACATTAAAGGGATTTTTTTCAAAGGGCATTTAAAATGCGAATTAACAACTGGGAAACACAATTGAAAATTCATTTGTAGCAAATGTTTTAGAATTTAAAGAGAGACTTGTCTTCCATGAAAGTTATTTTCCTTTCATGCATTTCACAAGTTATGATGATATTCCTTCAATACATTTGCCATATTCATCCACATAACTGTCAATTATGACCAAAAAAAACATCCTACAAATCACAGGTATATCAAAACAACACATGTGGTTTAAATATTAACAAGTTAAATATATCCCAACACTATCAACAAAATGTTAATGTGTGCATGCTTTTGATGAGTATTCAAACTTATGTTTAACCAAATGATGCACGTCCATAACTGTTTTTTTTTATTAGAATCTCTAGGCCTTTATAGTGTAATCTTAATGAGCAAACAAAACAATTTCCAATTAAAGTTGGTGATTATCTACACTTCTATTTCAGAAATGTGATAGTAAAACATCATACAGATTCTTACATACCTAAAAAGCCCCTAGCAGGAAACTTCCTATCCTTATTGCTTTAACTGACATGGTATTATGCACAGAGTGATTCTTCATGTTTGTTTGATATGAGAGTGATTTGTCTTTTGATATTTCTATCTGCTACCGATCAAAGATCTAAGTCCAAGGAGATGAGAAATCATAAGAAGAATTCCATGATATATTTACTCTCCATGACCTGATGAAGGAGGCGGTTGGTTGAAGTGGAATACCAGACTGTGTTGTCTGCTGATTTCATGGAATACAGACTTTAATCGGGATCATGCTTTGTCTATGTATCTGTAATCTAATTGTACCACAACAACTCAACCCATACAACCACGCACGTCATATGTAATCATTATATTGCAATTCACAGGAATTTAATCATTCCCAACCCTACGTTTGTTAATCAAGTCTTGTCTTCTAACATATATATTTCTGTCTCTTGTCTTTTGTGTTCAGCAAAATTGGCCAAAGTTGTATGTAAATTAGCTCTGTTCCGTTTCAATATGACTTAGTCTGACCGAACAATAGCATAGCTTTTTTAATTGGGTTTGAAATGAGTTGTTTTCCCAAGATTTGACTTGTCTAGACAACTTTTGCAAACTTATTAAACGTAAGGGTTTCGATCGATCACATTGCAAGATCCTTCATCTCTAAAACTTGATTCAATTTGTATTGTATAGGCAAATATTGAAATTGAGCCTCACCCTACATCTTGACAAGATGATTGAAAGGTTAAAAGTGTTCTTTTGGGTGTTCCGTTTGCTTAAAAAGGAATTTGGACCAGAACGTCCGGGATGATAGTGATTAAAGGAAAATTTCAAATAGGGCTAAATGAACAATTCAATATTTTGATAAGAATGGCTTCTTTTTATGTCTGAAGTGAAATAACAGGAAAAATATCTTGTCTTCTACACCTATTGGCTTTATTCTCAATGTCACATTCAGACAAGTGAAAGGATCTTGTATGACATGTCTGACGTTAATATCTTACATTATTGGCTGTACAGACATTTTACACAAATGCTGATTTGCTGGTGAGCGGGTTTTGTTCAACAAATAAAGGTCTGCACCGTATCAAGCATTGTCAGTGTTTACATAGTGCTAACATAGAAACTTCAAGGTGGTTTCAGCCATCAGCATTTACAGGGGCAAGACACAATCTTACGGAGAGAACAGTACCAGTATCTAATACAAAACTGCAGACGCAGTTGTCTCATTGTCTCATGTAAATCTTTTAACTATAGTAAAGCATCGTAAGAATAGCTTCCCATTCAATTTATGACATTCATTTAGATATTAAAAAATGCAAAGGAAAAGATTAATACATATAGATGTTATATTTCTCTGAAAATGAAAGTTCAGTTTCGTATTGTGTTGATCATTTGACATTTAGCTGAAAGACTGATTTGCAATCAGAATGTTATAAGTTGTTCATCTGCAAATCATGTTTAAGTAACCTTTGAATATGTTATTTTTAACTGTAAACTCAGAAATGTTTCAGTCAAGCATAACAACTTCTACTCATTGATATTTAAACCAAACCATATAACCAAATACTTTATCAGAATACCTATAGAACCCATTTTGCAGTGTATCAAAATATTTTTATTTTGAATTAATATTGTATCTAGCATTTTACTCTTCTAATTACAAGAGTGTTTACTTTAGTTATATATAATTTCTCAATACTGATAATAGTTGTGAAAGACTCACACTTGTGACAAGAGGAATTTGTGACCTGGGCCATAATCTGTGTTCGGTCCTTGGGCAAGGCACTTTATTCAAATTGCACTAGGTTACCATAGTTGTACAAATTGGTACTTGAACAAGGGGAAAGTACGTACATATACAGTCGTGTGGGGGCACCGAACATACTATCCCTCCAAGTTGATAATACTCATGGCGCTTTGAGTATGTTTTGTCATGAAGATATGCGTGGTATAAGAAAGTTATTATTATTCTTTATTCTATGTATCAAGAAACATCCTACTTGATAATGAATTGATCACAATCCAAGAATACAATACAAAAGTCAAATATAAAGACACTGTAAGAATTAAGGATCAATGTGAAATATATTACTTCTTCACAGTTGGTGGATAAGTACACAGTCTGTTTGAAGTGAAGTGCCTGGTGGGTAATGAGCAGCGAGATCGATTCGAGATGTGTGATCAAAGACACCAGATGATTTAACTTAGCAGATCTTTGTCATGGGGTGAACATACAAACCGTAGTATTTCTAAACAATATTCGATAGCATATACGCTAATTAGGAATGTGATATCACTAAACACATGTTAAATAGATGATTATTTATACAGATGCACAGCTGTTGTATATCACAAACATTAGAATTCAGTCACCCGATCTAATCAATAAGATATTAAATTAGTTTGGTCTGGTTTGCACTAAAAGAAATACATTTTTCCAACACGAGCATGACTTAAATGTATATTTTTAATCTGTAATTGTAGGACACAGACTACAATGTTGTGTCATATTTATATCATATTTGGTATTATTCCCAAAGACTTACACATAATTTCCATGAATCGTAATAATGTTTATGAAGTGAGTTCAGCTTGAATCATGTTCATACTTTACACATTTTAAATCATCATTTGTACATTGCTTTATGACATTCAAGATGGTGGCAAAAGATTATGATAAATTGGATGTCATTTGATGAATAATTGTGGACATACTCCTTTGAAATTATGTACTTCAAACTGTGATAAACTCAAATTTACTTGCAAAGTTTAACAAAGACATTCATCTTATGAATATTTTTTTTCCTACAGTGAAATAACATGTAAGTCTTTGGGAATAACTTGAAATATGACATGACATGTACATTTATAAGCCGTTTAGAGCTACTAAATTTCTCCGAGTTAAGGAGACAACTGTTGAATGTTCCTAACTCATATACGGTAAACAAAACTGTTGACAGTGTCTCACATTCAACATCCACTATTGTGGATATATATCCAAATTGAAATATGGCTACAAACGAAATCTTACATGTATACTCTTTGATTCATTCACTTTAGGTCATGTAATAAAATTCAGAAATTCAAAGTCTGGATCTTTTATGTTTCATCTTATGTTCAAACATGTTAAAATATATTTTAACGGAATCATAAAGCGTTTATGTATTTTGTTTCTGTCAATAATTTGCAATTAATGAACAGCTAAATTGATATTATTACATTAATGTAGGAATGAATACATTCACTTGTAATAATATTATTTCAAATACATTCCTGTTTCATATTCAAAAATATCAAAAACATAAGATTATCTTAAAAGGATAAGATAACGATTATGACATACATAACACTGTTCACATATTTCATATTTCCCTCAGTTTATATATCCGAATACATAATTTCTAAATGTCCTGTTCCCAAAGTCTGGTTATTGTCCCCTTTTCCTGATAGGTTTATGTGTCTTCTCCACAAACCTAGAATTCATCACACTTGACTTGGCTTCCGACCACAGTCAAACAATCCAAAAATGATTTGTAACTATATCTAGTCAAGTATGTAACCCTCTCATTTATCTTGATAGATTTTCCATATGCTGGTAATTCAAAATATTGATGGGGACATGGACCCTCTCTTTGCTGTGTATATCACCATAGGTGGCGGATAATGAGCATGATATGGCTTAATGGATTCATCTGCCTAGGCTTAATTACCTACAAGTTAAAATGCTTTCCATAAAATGTTGTCAGATTATGGTATTCATTTATACAAAATATTATCTTACTGTGGTGTTTTGTAAATTTTTGTTATTTTTATTCAATTTCTTGAAAGAATTACAAGATTTTGAGTAAGAATGTCTATTGTAATACTCTCTTTGGAAAGATGATATTTAGACAATGACAAAAATGTTATTGTTCAAATTAAATCGACTAGAAAGCAGATTAATTTTGTTTATGGTTTTTAATGGTTTAAGATAAAAACACTGTTAACGCTACATAGATTGACTGATGTGTCAACAAAGACATTATTCACTGTTTCTTTTTATCAGTTTTGATTAAGTTAAACAAATATTGCACATTCATTTCAAAGCATGTCTCTCTTCGTTTAGCTAATCAGAACAAAAATACACACTGACATGAAATAGCAGACATGTAATGATACTATATTCAGCAACAATCAGGAACTAGGAAGGTATGCACTGTACAAGCTGACCATGACTTCCTCAATAGCTCTTTTTATCATCGTTTGGTCTGCTGTGAATGTAAATCAGTGGTGAAACTATTTGAACAGAAATAGTAAAGAATTAGTAGAAAAACAATCATATTTTATTTATCGAAGGAAGCATCAAACAAGCCCAGACTAAAGGGCCAAAACCTTAGCTAATGTCATCGCAACCCACACTTTGACAAAACTTAATCAGTGTCTGGTTCAAAAATATATATTTATTCTTGCTTTTTATATTCATTGAATTTGTCTGGAAATATCATAAGGAAGGTCATAATTAAATATACGTTTCTGAGCAAACAATAATCTAATTAGATCTATAGACATGAATATAATATCGAATGTTTAGTCGTCATCTTTAGCAAGTGATCAGAATCTTGTGTTTTATAATAGACACTTTTCTTATCATTCGTGATAATCACATACCATATCCATTTGTATGTTATTCTTTTTTTGAAAATAAATGATAAACTTACTTTATTTTTATTATTTGCAATTTTTTTTTTTCAACATTTTATCCTGACTTGGTTCGTCAAATAAACTGATTTGATTGATATCAAATCCTATATATATTCTAACACTCTTTTATTTCATTTAGATTTCAATGTTTAACATAACCCATACGACATTAGGTGATTTCAACAAGTATATAATTACAAAAGTTTATTTGAATCCCCCCTTTTGCACTCATCAACTAGAAATCAGCTTTTCGTAGGGCACACGCATGTGACATGAGCTAAACTGGTAATCCTTCACATATTACCTATATCATGCAGTGACGCAATCTATCCACAGTGCCATAAAAGAGAATTGGATGAATATGTTATTTGAGCATAAACATTCACAATCTGACAAAAATTTAAGTTTTTCTTAGATTGATAACATAAAGCAGAATGGTTCACCTATGCAAACTACAATCCAGAGGAAAAAAGTTTCTGTGACAAAAAAGTACTTCAATCAATACAAATGGCCCATGGATTTGTGTAAGAAGTGTAATAATTAGATTAAATGGCAGCGAAAAGCAGAATGGCTTTAAATATTCTAATGATAAACTATCTTAAAAAGAAAAGTTATTCTGTTTATATTTTCCCTTCACATTAACCTTGTCATATTTGATACCTGAATGTTAAAGAATGGAATGTTGGGGGGTTTCACAAATAAGTTTTATTATTTTAATTAATTGTATCCAATATATTTATTTTTTCTCAAAATGTCTACTAGTCTTCTACTTATACAAATTGGTAATTTTTTGACAATATTACTGGTGAAATAACAAGAATCGAGAACTATGATGCACAAGCACTTGATGCTTGGGAAGTCCTCATATACCATATATAACAAGGCTTTCCAACCGGCATTTTGATCCCGAAACATAAACATATTAACATCATTACAATGTATTCTGTTGGTGACATCAGTTGCATATCACTTATAACGTGTTTCCAAATGCCTTATCTTTCATTCGACATTGATCTTATACATATGTCACCTTCATAGTTTAATTATTTCAGGCGATTCTTACAGCGTCATTGCAAGACGGAAGTGTTCAAAATATTGTCAAAAGGTCGCGACCTCCTCTCTCATTGGCCCAAAAGCAGGAACAAACAAATGGTGACCAAATGAAACAGGAGGTCACGACCTTTTGCTTCTATACATGGGCACTTCCGTCTTGTGATAACGCCGTATCAAACGTTTATGAGTTCTAATTAAGAGGGTGACATATGTCTAAGTTCAATTGGGGAACAAGTTACAGGTGATATGTATCCGATGTCACCAAAAGAATACGTTGTTATCATGTTTATATTTCGGGATCAAAATGCCGGTTGGAAAGCCTTGTTATATATAGTATATGAGCAATATCCATGCCCCAAGTGCTTGTGCTATGATGGTGGTATTTTATATGTTACAAACGAGATGTTCTTAAACGACAAACCTGTGCAACAGCCCCTTCGCTTGATATCTTGACTTGTACACTTCTTTAAACTTTCAAGTAATTGATTGCTGTTGTCCTATTGAAAATTCGTCATTTGTGTAGTGTTGTCATTACGTCATTGAAATGAAATGAAGTGTTTCCGAAGTAAGTTTCCTTAACGAATGAAACTAATGTATTCCTTATATCCAAAGACACCTTGTGCATTGCTATGTCATAATATAAAAGGTGTTGTGAAATTAACTTGTATGATGTAACCAAATGATAAAACCTTACAATGAATATGTTTTACTTAAGTGAAAGTGAATTCATGATTTAAAGGTACATCTACACTTCAAGTGATGTATAACTACTAAATGTCTTCCCAAATGAAACCGGCGCCAATAACGTCTGAAATAGTGACCAAATAGCAAACTCACTGACTCAAAAGAACCATCATCCAAAACAAGTTATTGGCTTATTTTCGTCTGCATTTACGTCAACAGCAGTTGATTATTGTAAATATCGGGGCCACAACCCAAAGCTGTAACCCGACGAAAAGCTTATCAATAAGATGTCAAAAACTGGGCAGCACAAACTGCATCTAGTGAAGATTTTATCAAATGGTAATTTTGGGATTCAACAAAACAAGTTAATTATTAATCTAAAATCATCTGTCCACATTGGTGGACACAGGAAAGAGAGTTGTCGTCGACCATATTGATATTATCGATGACTGACATATTGTGATTCTATCGAGATTAGGGAGGAGGTTATTTGGTCGACTAGATATAAAAACAAATCTCTCCCTAGATTGTTGACTGTGCTCTGAAATGGAGCCATGCTTGACAGATATATATGTAATTTTGGAACACAGCATCTGCTTTTCAGGAAAAACTAACATCATTAATACAGGGAAGGCATTGTCGGTTACATATGTTGACTTTATTAGTTTGGAACCGTAGATAAGAAGGATTTGAAAGAAGAACACTCTTTGATACAATCAAAATTTACCAATCATTTCTGATCACTAAAATTACTGTCATTGTCAAATCACCTAACATTTCCGTTTGATTCATACATGTAGAGAGGATTTTGCAAGAAACAAAAGGACACATGAGTTAGATATTTTAATTTTATTACACTCTCGTTGAAGATACTACAGTTGTGAAACAATGACATGTTATTCAACACTGTTGTGAAACATTGCACATTGAACTACTTTCCTACCATCGCATGACAAGTTATCGGTTGATGATGTTAATCAAAATTACGACTTAAGAATATTGTTTTCAGTCCAAACGATAAATATACGAGATAAAGGTAAAATTCTTTTTTAAAAAGTGTTTATTTGTTATGATTAAGCTGTCCGAGAAACAAAACAAAGAATAAGAGATACCTCCACAACATTCATCTTCAAATGTAAACAGGACTTCGGAATCGGGGTCAAGTAGACATTCGATAGTAGATCTGGCAAGATCTCCCTTTCGATTAGATGGATTCCTGAAATGTAAGCAATAGAACTTCAGAATTTCGATAAAGCAGCCCAATGTTTGGTGATGCCGTAAGCATTAGCAATGTTATCTTTATTGGCAACAAGTTCAAATTCGTCAAAACGCTAAAAAGTTTTTGGAGTTATCTCCCTTGCAGCCCTAAGCTCCTAGCAGCAGTTTGCAACTTAACGACAAGCTCGTTGTTCAAAGCAGCAGTCCTTTTTGTTTTAGGATTTAGATGAAATTTTAATTTGAAAAGGGTATTCCCTAATCTATCCTCATCACGGATCGCAAACAAGGACAGTGTTCCTCCCAATGACACTAGCTCAAACTTACTGAATTCCGATGACGTCACAATCACTTGACATTCGTTAACATAATCTAACGTTCATTCGCACAATTATTCAGCGACCGATGGTTTTGTTAACTCGACAATTTGCGTTTGTATGAACTATTACACAAAAATAATTGAATGAGAGTTTTCAATTTGTATTGTTAAACCTTATACTGTTATTAACGGACCTATTTGTTTGGTCTTCAGAGTCTAATCACGCTATGTGTCTATTGTAAGAATTGTATTCCTACGCGCAACTGCGAGAATAGAGAACAAACATAATTTTCATTTTATATCATTAATTGAAACTCGCTTTCGCTCGTTAAATATGAATACCATCCACTCGTTTCATAAATATGTTATTAAACTGAACGTCGTTTAGTATTCTCTATATCTTATCATTTTTAAAATTATGATAATGTTATGTGAAAACCCCATGAAACAGATGCCGCTCTATGAGTTAAAACAGGATAAAGCAGGTACGGAATTGTTGATACATATTCAGTTCTAAAACCTGGTATTTACGACCCTTGGGCATAATTTGTTTTAGTTTTGGTATGGCTTAGACAAATTGATTCATTACCACAAAAAGAATGTCTCACACTTTTGAAAAGGAAATGTTCAATATCACACCAATAATAATAATCCTGTCCTCTATACAATTTCCTTTTTTTATTGTTGTAGCATGATCATGCTCTTCCAACAATGTGTGTTCCAAATGAACTACATCATATGTTAACTTGAATATAACAAGTTATGCAATTAAACGCTCAGACGAATTTAATGAACCTTCAACATGTGGCGGTAAAGGGCTGATTGCATTTTACATACACAATTATTACTTAATAAATAGTTGCTTAAAGTAAAATTGGAAGAACTGAACTGGTAAGAGAAGACTGTTAACAGTAGTAATGTCGTTACATAGGATAAAGAGGGCTAATTGTAAGGATTATTTTTGTAAGCCAGGCATAGCTGAATACAATCTATAATGAGTTTTCAGCCCTAAAGCAACTATACCTAATGCTGTCAGATAACTGATGTATTATCTAAGTTTAGTCCAGGGAGGGACCTTGGTTATGCACAACAAATCTTTGTGAAGAATTAGCTCTGGACAAAAAATATGTGAATTTGCTAGAGACAAATGTGGTAAAGAAAGATAGGATCTCAATGAGCAGAATTTTTTTCAATTATTGTCTTTATCTAGGTGCTTTTTAAAAATCATCTATTGTAAATAAACATTCTCCTTCTTGACTTCCTGTCATCTATTTTCACTTTTGATGAGGTTATTTTTTCAACTACGTTCTTGGTAAAATACTCCTCGTAAAAATGTTATTCTGTGATGCTTCAAATATATTATTAATAATATTAGTAGTTGTAAAAGTAATACTCCATTGTTTCAAATTTTCTTTCTTTGTTTGAACAATTTCGACCATGAAGGTTAATCAAGGAGCTCAATTATATATGTACATGGTGCAAAACATCTTTGTTTTCTGGTAAATGCGGACTAAACGTTGCCATATGTTTAGGTTATTCAAATCTCAATGTTCGGGAATCATGGTATGCAAGGAATTACAGTTATATTAAGGGTTCGAACGATTTTCAAGCAGTGAGTCTAACTTTTGATAACTCCAAGCTAGTTTTCAAAGGTGCATGATGTCATTATTAAGGTGGTTTATTTTAGACGAAAGGCAATGACATTTTTTTTTTAAATTTATATTTCCTGCTGTACAGTCATACTCAGACGTTCATTATCTTTGGAATCCTGAGGTTTGCAAAGATAAGTTTCTGATTAGATTAAACAAGCAATAAATTGATACTCTTTTCTATTGTTGTTTTATTAATGATTCAAAATTTCGAAGAAACTTTCAGTTTAGTTTTAACAGATATAAAGATAACATGAGGATCGAGAAAGGCAGCAGGTAGAGACATGTTTGGTATATAGTATACCAAAATTAGTCAGACTGAGCCTTTATCTTTACCATCATGACCTTCATCTGTGATGTCCACAGGAAGGAGAGGGTTCATGTCCCCCTTAATATTTTGAATCACTGACATATGGCAAATTGATCAAGAGTAAGGAGAGGGATTTGCACTTCACTTGATCTGGTAGCAAATCATGTCTTGATTGTTCAGCTCGCTTCTGAAACGAAGTCAGGTTAGAAAGATTTATATATTTGTATTAGAGAACAGCGTCCAAGCTTATGGTAAAGTTGTCTTAATTAGTTTGGAGGTACCAAAGTAAAACTGAAGTATGTTCAGATAAGTGGTTGGAATGGTGAATGATTTGAAATCGAAAATCGAAACTCTTTCATGCATTGGATATTTTGATATTTCTGCAGACGAAAATAATCCTATAACTTGTTTTGGATGATGATTATTCGAGTCAGTGATTTGGCTATTTGGTTACTATTTCAGACGTTATTGACGCCGGTTTCATTTGGGAAGACATTTAGTAGTTATACATCACTTGAAGTGTAGATGTACCTTTAAATCATGAAATCGCTTTCACCCAAGTAAAACATATTTATTGTAAGGTTTTATGATTTGGTTACGTCATACAAGTAAATTTCATAACACCTTTCCCATTATAAATAGAGCAATGAACAACATGTCTTTGGATATAAACAATACATTAGTTTCATTAGTTAAGGAAACTTACTTGGGGAACACTTCATTTTATTTCAATGACGTAATGACAATACAACACAAATGACGAATTTTCAATAGGACAACAGCATGCATTTACTTGAAAATTTAAAGAAGTGTACAGCTATCAAGCGAAGAACAGGTTTGTCATTTAAGAACATCTTGTTTGTAACATAAACAATACCACCATCACATTAATTCCAAACATTTGTAAGTGCAAAAAGGTTCAGTTCAGTGTTCAATCAATTGAACAAAATGATTTCAATTCTAATTGCATAACAACGTTCAATAGCGTTATACAAACCATTTAATCATGACAACTAAAGCTTTTGTTTGCTTATTAGGCACAATCATTGGAATGTGCAGCTGGTCATTGTATGCCATAAGTTAGTGAAGGAGGTATGATCTGGTTAAAGGAGGTAATTAAAGGTTGTTGAGCTGTGAGATTATAAGCGGTAGTTGCACCGAGTATTGTAATAAAGCAGGCAAAGATTTTTGGGTTTTTATCAAATTAAGTTGTCAATTAACATAAATTGCTTATCTCCTGGTTAGAAATTTCAATTTTTGATTATCTGCCTTTGAATGTTTTTATACTTACATTTCGTTTCCAAAGAAGAAGTTTTAAAATTGTCATTGCTATTTTCAATACAATGCAAAAATCAATCGCTGAATATAACGTAATTGTTCTCTCTTTTTAAGGTACATGTACGCATCATAGTTCACTTAAAAAGAAATGGATTCCAGACGTGTCTTATGCCATTTTAACATAAAAATGTGAATGTACATTAGAATCATGAGAATCATTAGACAAACATGCAATCAGAAACCTATCCCAAATAAACCCTAAACCAACTAACAGTTGCTTTGCATCTATTTAAGGTATGGATCATAGTTGAACTAACACTGTAAAAGAATTCCTGACATGTCTCATGCTATTTGAACATCAACTGTGGAGCTACTAGATAGTTGATAATGTGTAAACAAATATGCTTTCAGATAAAAGTCATGTCAGATACACTAAAAATACTTTCCCATTGAGGGATGTTGAGAATCAGGTTTTAATGGATCTGCCAAGTTTCTGATGACTTCAGACACGTTCAAATAAACATATTTTTACAACTTTGTAATATATTTGATTTCCAGGCATTACATATACATGCATTGCAAATCATATCAAAGCTCCTCAGTTTAATGTGTTTAAAAACAGGAATTGAGGGAGCAGGGACTCGTTATAACATAATTCAAAGCCTTGGAGGTTTTAAAAGTATGTGTAGTTTCATTCACAGGATGTAATAACTTAATACGAAATAGAAGAAGTCTTCCTACCTTGTTAAATCAACTGATTTGATTGATTTCAAATCCTATATCTAGTCTAACATTCCCTGCTCCCCACGCATTCCATTTAGATCTCCATGTGTACCATACCCTACACGACAGTCAGTGATTTTAACAAGTGTATAAATAGAAAAGCTGATATATATTAATTGATTCTTCCCCCTTTTGCACGCATCAATCAGGTGTTCGTAGGGCACACGCACATTGCAATATGGCAGTCGGAGAACTTTTTATTTTCGTCTGAAACTGTATCAATATCTGTATGATGTGTTTGTATGTCTAACATAATTTACAGAGGGAGATGATTAATTAATAAAATTTGATTTGATTTATTAGGCAACGGAATAAGTAATAATTCGTTTGCAGAATTATCAAGAATCTTTATTTACCCTTTGTATTTAATGAAATTTGAAGAAAATGTCGAAAATATGACTGAAAAGGAGAATGATTATGAAGAACATTGTAAATGATTGTTGTAAAATTTAAGAAAATTACTGATTGAGAGGAAACGAAAGGTGGATTAGATTTGTTACCAATATGTTTAGACTTTAAAGAAGGAACAAATCAGATGTATAACAACATTTTAAAAACTTTTAAAAAAATTAATTACAAACAATGTCATTCGTTTGTGTAGTAGAGTTTTGATGTTCCATGGCACATGGTTACTTACATCTACTCTACATCAAACTGTTAATGTATTGTACTGCATGGTTTGGTAGTTTCCTAGTTTAAATAGCTTGTGTATTTCTAAACAAAAACTGTGTATCTTGCATTTGAAACTCAAAACAGCGTGTCTATAATTTAACCATTGCAGACTTACTATCAAGATATGCACACTAATAAAAGTAAAAATATATATATAATAACTTTAGTATAAAGTAAATAGATATAAGCATACTCACAATTAACATACGTTTATATTACCATGACATATATAAATGACCAGCTGTAAAATTATGCTAATCGATTGATGGTTGAAACCGCAACAGGATTGCTTATACACGATTTCGCATTCACAATATCATACCAACAATGCTCTGTATATGCTTGTGATATACATTGATTTTTCTTTTGGTCAGTTGTGAATAAGTATAAAACAAAGCTGTCAGGGACCTTTCCGATTGTAATACTCTGTGATATAGAACCATTCGATACTGAGGAATAGCAGGAAATGCAATATAACAGTGTTTGTAATGTATTGTGGATACAGTTGGTGCGGCTTGGGAAAGTTTGGAATAACTTGAGTCACTTTTAACAGTATTTTGTTCATCATTATTGTTGAGATGAATGAAAATACAATGTCAGTTAATCTTTTCACTGGCCTTCAAAATGACTATTTGCTAGTGAATATTGATGACACGATGACAAAGGTTTTCCATTGCATTGTCATTCCTTAAATAATTACTTTGAAAAAGTAATTCAATTTAGAGTTGTTGGTTTCCATACTCCCTCTTCTACCATGATAAACATCAGAATATGGGATCCACAAATGTCTATATACATATATAGACAAGCTGACATATGGGGAATCTATTAAAACGAATGCGAGGGTTAAAGATTCTAAACATATCATTCCTTGGACCATTTGCAATCCGGAGCCATCTTGATAGATTTATATGCTTTTGTTTGAGAAGGACATTCAGGTTTGGGGTAAACATTTCATAATGAAATCAAGGGGACCTCAAGGTCAGGCGTGACTGATGAAATATGTAGCTTGATGTGTTGGAATGATAAAATAATTGTTAATCAGGTATGAAACGTGAAATATGTGTGTAGACATATTTCAGTTATTGTTTGTTTCAGCAATGGCATATATTCATTTTAACTTACATACATATTTCATATGGAATAAGTTTGTTATTATCTAATAATTATCTTAGATGTTTATTTTAAGTAGTGATATCATTCTTAGCTAACTTTTTAAGTATCATTCATATGAATAGGTCTAAAATGACATTTTAGAGAATAGAACATATATGTTTTGAAAAATTTAAAGGGAATGTTAAAGTTTTAAATATGAAGTAACAGTTAGGACACACAATTGAAAATTCATTTGTAACAAATGTTTTGAGAACTTAAGAGAGACTTGTCTTCCACGATAGTTCTTTTTGGCTTTCATGCATTTCACAATTTATGATGATATTCATTTAAAACATTTCCCGTATTCATCCAAAAACGCCACATAACTGACAATTATGACCATTTAAATAAAACAACATACATCTTAACAATCACAACTGTGCCGAAATTACATATATGGTTTAAATAATTACAAGTTACATAACGTTCCAATACCATTAACAAAATCTGTGCATGCTTTCCATGCATATTCAAAATTATGTTTAACCAAATGATCCACGGCAATAACTGTTTCCTTTGAGAATATCTAGATCTTTATAGTGTCATCCTATTGAACCAAAAAGCCCAAAATTGATTCTTTGAAGCAACAACCAATACTTCCCGATAAAATGACACATTTCATCAAATGTTTCATTTCTCAGTCACTCATGGAGTGTATCTACACTTTCCAATTAAGTTATTTTATTTGCTACGCTCCTATTTCAGAAATGTGATGTAAAGCTTATCAAACAGATTCTTACACACCTGGCAAAACTGGCAGGAAACTTCCTATCCTTCTTGCTTAAACTGACATGGTATTATGCACTGAGTGATTCTTCATGTTGTTTGAAATGAGAGTGATTTGTCGTTTGATATCTCTATCTGCCAATGATCAAAGATCTAACTCCAAGGAGATGGGAAATAATAATTACAGTCCGTGACCTGAAGAAGGAGAAAATTGGTTGAAGAGGAATACCAGACTGTGTTCTTCATGGTATACAGACTTTTATCGAGATCATGCTTTGTCTGCTTATCGTTAATCTAGTCGTACCACCTCAACTCAACAAATACAGCCACGTACATGATATGTGATCATAATATGGAAATGTAGAGGAGTTTGATAGTTCTCTTTTAATGTTTAATCAAAACTTGCGTTCTTATATAGATCATTTTGTCTCTTGTGTTATCTTTTATTTGTGGTCAAAGCCAAAGTTGTTTTATATTAGCTTTGTTTTGTTGCAATATGACTTAGTCCTGGCCAAAAAATGTTTTTTTCATGATTTGAGGTATTAGACATCTTTTGCCAACTAATTAAAAGTAGGGGTTTTGATCGATGACATTGCAAGATCATTAATCTTGATTTAATTTGTTTTGTATCACCAAAAATTGAAAGTGAGTCTCACCCTAAATCTTGAAAGAATGGACAGATGAATAAAAGGTTAAACGTGATGTTTTAAATCTTCCGTTGGTTTAAATAAGAATGTTGGCCAGTTTGTCCTGATGCACTGCATGTTAATGATCAAAGGAACATTTCAAATAGGGCCAAATGAATAAACATTTTATAAAGACTGGCTTCTTTCTATGTCTAAATTAACTCAAAGTCAAGTCCATACAAACAACAGGAAAAAGATCTTCATTCTCAATAACGATAATTTATCATTAATGATCTGTCTAAACATATCAATTTTTTCTCCCTGACACATCCAGCGGATCTCATCAGACAAGTGAAAATTATCTTGTTTGACACATCTGACGTTTGTTTCTTACATAATTGGCTGAACAGACATTTTACACAAATGTTGATTTGTTGATTAGCCCTTGTTCAATACATAAAGATCTGCACCGTATCAAACATTGTCAGTGTTTACATAGAAACTTCTATCTTCAAGATGGTTTCAACCATCAGTATGTACAGGGGCAAGACACAATCTTTGGGAGAGAACGGGAGCATTAGGAAATACGAAACTGTAGACGATGTTGTCTCATGTAAATCTTGTAAATATAGTAAAACATCTAAAGACTAGCTTCGCATTCAATTCAAGACATTCATTTAAATATTTTAAAAATTCAAACGAAAAGATCAATACATATGGATGTTTTATTTCTCAGCAAATGAAAGTTCAGTTTCATATTGTGTTGATCATTTGGCATTAAGAAGACAGTCTGACTTGCAATATAAATGTTATGAGTTGTTCATCTGCAAATCTTGTTTATGTAACCTTTAAAATGCTTCATTTTTAATTGTAAACTCAGAAATGTTTTAGTTAAGATTCAACCAAGTATAACCAGTTCTTCTGATTGATGTGTAAGCCAAACCATATAACCTTAACTTCTATAGATGTATTTCACATTAGTGCATCAAAATATTTTGAAATCAGTAACAATATATTTCGCATTGCCTTTCCTAATGACTACCTGAGTCTATTTTATACTTTAGTAGTATAAATGGTTTCAAAACTGATAACAGAGTGTCAAAGGTTGCTTGATGAACACAATGATTACAAGAACCTGTTGCGGTTGACCCCCAAAAAAATATTATTTTTAAACCTTCAGTAATATGATTCAATATTATTCAATGAATTGTTCTGATTGGTCCTTCGCTAGTTTTGTAACTCTATTGATGTTTAGTCAAGACATGCTTGATGAATACAATTTTGACAAGAACCTGTTGCGGTTGATTCCTAAAAAAATATTATTTTTGAACCGTCAGTAAAATGATTCAATATTCTTTGATGAATTGTTCTGATCGATTTTTCGCTATTTTAGTAATTCTATTGATGTTTAGTCAAGACATGTCCCCCAATACTTCATTAGAGGACCAAAATATGTACATGTTGTGAAACAAGTGCCAGTTCTTGTTTGTAAATAGTTACATAGGGATAGACATCCAGACAGGAATTACTTCAGGTTCATTCTTGGACGCCAGAAATTGATAATCTTTTGTTTCATTACTTTGATTTATTATGCTTACACATTGTTTTTGTTCAATTTCATTACTCTTAATATATGTCATGTTGTACCTGGATATATGTATCATGTAGGAATATAAAACAGCTTAATTAGTACATATTAGAATCAGATCCTTAGTCGCTTACATGAATTCACATATCATTATTATGTTGGACTTGAATTTTGTTTTATCTAAGTAACGAACTGAAGAATTTGTTATCTGTTTCTTCCTAAAGAAATTTAGATTCTCGTTATAATTATCTGCATGTGCCCTCATTTGAAAAAAATCAAGATTCTGTGTATTTGATATGAGAATGTGTAATATTACCAATGCAGCAGAGGATTCACATGTTCAATCTAGGGATTCTCAACATTGATGCACTGACTGTTCTTGTTCTGCCAACTCAGATAAAGATGCCCGAACAAATTGAGGGATATCAGAGGAAACCTTTCAATAAAGAATGTTATTCCCATAACGCCTTTGAAAATGAACAATACTGCCGACTGCTTCTATTTCAAGTCAAAAAGATAAGTTTGATAGAAAAAGCCTTTTTGATGAATTAATAAATGAATTTAGTAATTGCAAATGACAATGTATATGTGGAATTCATCATCATGGAATTGATTATATAGCATGCTTTGATTGTGGTTTTTAAATTTGGATTGTAACTGATTCTTTCAGTTAATATTCGTAAGGTGTTTTTATGACTATTTTTTCTGAAAAAAACATACGAAGGACAAAGCAATCAAACGTTTAACTTATTCAAGACTTGTAATGTACATATTTTGAATAACAACATCATCACCGTTAATGCTAATATAAAATGATGTTTTGATATGTTACAGATATGATGTTGGTGCACAAAAAAGTTAATTCAACCATTTTCTGCTATTGTAACATCAAAATCTCCCTCATTGAAACCCAATTTCTCATCACACCTTGTCTCTCTTTATCTCATATGGATAAGACATGATTAATTGATGCTGAACAGAATTCCTATGGTCCTAAATCAGGCCTTATTGATAGTTGAATACATGTGGGGAAAATGAAAGCATATATTAAAAAAAATTGACTGTTATATATTATTTTGTTACTATGTTAAAATTCTCGTTCTCGACCATGCATGTTCAACAACAAAGGTTAAACTTCATCTTGATATTTCACCATTTTGAAAGTAATAAGTAAAAGTAAACTATGTTGTCACAAAAGGAACAAAGATAACAAAAACGTGATTCATCACATTTGGTTGATCAAAATTCTTTTTTCATTTCAAAAAGGTAATAGTATTTTCGACCCTTAATGAGTTTTCTCTTTTGAACTCCTTGATCACTCTCCAAATTGTTATTTTAACAGTAGTTGATATTTGCCTTGATTTACCCTTGATATTTATTATACCCCCGACCAAAGGGGGTAGACAACTTCTTTTTAATGATACTACTTAAAACATGATACCACTTAAAACATAATGCATATAAACAACATCAAATATTAATCCGAAAAATTCATTGTGTAGGTAACACAGTTAAAATCCCTATTTTTAGCTGCGTTGGAAACTTTCATATATTCAAATCCTCTGTCAAAAATAACTAACGAATAAGACCAACCCATGCTATTGGGAACGTCTGGTCCCTGTCTCCGTTCCTTGTTAGTTTTATGTGTTCTCCAACACAGACATATAAATACTTCAAACATGACTCGACCTCCCACCACAGTAGAAGAATCTAAATGTGATTTGTAACTATATCTAGTCGAGTATGAAACCCTCTCATTTATCTTGATAGATTTTCCATACGCCGGTAATTCAAAATATTGATGGGGACTTATCCCTCTCTTTCCTATGTACATCACCATAGATGGGGGATAATGAGCACGATAAGGCTAAATTTGGCTTCTCCTGCCAAAGCATGATCATACATAAGGCAGTTTCTCTTAATGTACTTCATAAAATTCTAGCTGAATATGGAATTTACTTTTATGGAATATTTCATTTGTATGATGGTTATCTTTATGATTTTGTGGAAGAGAATTGTTACTTCCAACTTGATAGCATGTACTGTATGGTATTTTCTAAAAGGATTTTAATCCTTACGTTATGAACATTTACTTCTCACATATCAAAGAATGCATTTTTTCACAATTCTGAAGAAAATGGCTACTTTTGGACTGTATTAAAGTCGTCAGATTTTCAAATCCTTAAATAATTCACCATTATAAAATAAAGCTACATATGTCAGGAGGTCAGTGTTACTTTAACAACCATAAATTACTTTTATACCAAAACCTTGAACATTGTTTCAAATAAAAAAAAACAATGGATATTTTTTTAGGATTTCAGAAAAATAATTTATTCAACGAACAACAACTTTCTTACCCAATGATGTCCAATGATTTTTATTCATTATGCAACTAAAATAAATATGTCTAGAGATATTAGTTCCTTTAGGGCTAAGAACTCATTATCATAGATTGAAATCAGTCTGTGCTTCACTTGTCACAATTAGCCTTCTATAACCTTTGTCACGACATAACTACTGTTAAGTGTCTTCTCCAATTAATTAGTTTCTCGCAATTCTAATTTATCTTATTACTAAGTGCCAATAATAGTGAACTAAAAATGCAATCAGCCCTTAGCTGTTCAACTTTTAAGGTTCATTGGACGTATCTGGGTGTACCAGGGCATGGATTTTTGTCATTTATGTTGTTATATGGTTTATGCAGTAGGCAAATTACTATAAAATGAATACTATGTGTCTTCAGGACAATTAGTTTATTAACTAAATACAAACAAGGTTCCAGCTTACACTACTTTCATAACGTATTATAAAAAATAAAACATTTACTGCATATGGAACCCTAATGAGGTTGACTCAGTCAGCATCGAAACGGGTATTTTATCTATGTTAAGATAACATCAGAAAACAATATTCACTATGCTGATTTCTGTAAACTGATGTCTCCTGATTAATACCTCAGACATTTGAGTATGTTGAATTATTTTTGTGGTCATCAATCAAAGTGTATTGAATACAAATTAGAAAACAATAATCAAATAATGCCACTAGGTATGTCAGACACACTGAGTGTTAGTATTCGAATAACTCTAAGAACAAAAATTTCTTACATGATATTATTAAACAGCAAGATCAACATGATCAATGTTTTAGAATATAAAGTACAAACATACCTCTATCAATCTGAAAACAAGAGTCACTTCATGCGAACCAATACGTTATTTCATTTTGTTCCCATAATATGTAATTTAGTATGTATTAGACCAGAGAAGTCAACGCTGTGCTTAGAAGGTGTAAATAAAATCTATCACTTTTTAAATTAAATGTTTAAATGTATAAATCTATCAAGTACTATCGTATACTGTTACTTTATAGAGGGTGTAATTTGGGATAAGTAACGTTTGAATGATTTTAAGAGCATCAAAATCCTACTATTCCATCATTCAAAACTAATTAAGTCAACATATGTTATCAACTCAACTAGTTCTGAATTTATGATATAGCTCGAGCTCATATGGGGAGACTGATCTCCAACACAAACACATAAATCTATCAAACATGGCTCCGCTTCAGACCACAGGGAGAGAGATGTGTGTCCGTATCTGGTCGAATGGGATATCGGCTCTCCTTCATCGTAAAATGTCAGTCATAGAAAATATCAACTGGGACGTTGACTTGAAGCTGTATATGAGATCAACTTAAATTGTAATCGGTACTTTCTTTTCTTTTCAGTCAATGCAGTTTTTATAGTTAAAAAACATCATTTACATTCATTATTCTTTCACCTGAATGTTATCTTCATTATTTCTTCATCAAGCTTCCTTTCTATCTATAAAGTTTATTTCATATCATCAAACCTTATGTGCCATTATTGAAGCTCAGGACATGAACTTTATCATGTGAAAAATGTGACTTTTTAAACTGCCATTTAAAGGAAAATTCCAGTAAGATTTCAATTTAATTCTAGCAAAAGTTTGAGTTATAAAAGACATTCTCACAAATGATTAAATATTTCTGTCAACGAGTTAAGTATTAAGTTAATCTTTGTGCAGTGGAGTTTTCATGATTTGACTAGAATCGCTGAATGTGTGCGCTGCGCACTTTGTTAACGTCAAACATTGTTGTGCCTACAAAACGACCCAGTCTTCGGACTGATTATTCAACAAGCAACTACGACTAATATGCGGCTTGTCTACTATTATTAACGATTTAATTATCTACCGGTATATAAAAACACAGAAAACACAATAAATGTTTTTCAAAAATAGCAAGAGTGTAACATCTTTTCGTGTGCGTTGCATTTTTTCTGATTAAAACATGGTACTTACAGTAATGTTTACCTGAAATATGTTGCCGTACTGTGAAAATACTCCTTTTTTATAAAGTAGAAAACGTTACTTTGAAATTTGATAAATTAACGTACATGTCAATGATTTACCTGTTATATACGTACTATCTATCACTAAGACTTTTGCATATCATTTTTATATCTTTCCAAAAACAAGAAATTTGTTTTTAATGACATTGTATTTTCTCAGTGTTACTACGATAGGGTTTTTTAATCTGGTACTCTTTCACTTTCAATCTGTGAATTGTTAAAAAGCCTCTTGTCAGTCTGAAAAGGGAAAAATAATTGTTGTCGTGAACGTGTTAGAATCATTGTATTATTTTCAAAATATATAAAAGGAGATATTCAATGTAAAACATGCATAAATTATGTACATCAAGTACTTTGCAAAGTTTTTTTGAAGGGTTAATTAAGGAGGTTGGATACCTTTGTTTCTGCACATCCGCAACAGTCAGATAATCAGATTGAGCTATTTTAAAGTTTATGCTATTTTGTTTATTTTTCACTGCAAGTGTGAGATTAAAAAACTAAAAAATTAAATAATGATTTAGTTTAACAAAAAACAATGACTATGTTATATTTGTGAACATAAGTATTTGTTTTATGATAAAATTTATTTCACTAATTAACCTTAAAAACTAATGAAAAATTCTAAAAAGGGTAATGTTGACAATGAAGAGTTATCTCCCCTGGATGTTGATTTTCATTGATGTGGCTTAATTGAATGTGAATATCTCTGTTATCCACTGGTGACATATCTTTTTTTCTTTTTAATCTTATTCTAGTGTGTATTAACTATAAAATATATAATTTTCAAAAAAATCTTAATACGAGAAATTGATTTTTTTTTCATAAAAGAATAATATTTTACAAAAATAATCATACAAAGAAAAAGGATATTTGCATGTCTTAACTTCATATTAGTTTCAAGTTCCCTTTTTCCGACTTAGTTTACTTACATACTGCAATGGCTTAATAGAAAAACATTTAAATAACAATTATATTCCAAAGTTATCTTGAAAAGGAGTTTTTAAATTATTGTATTTTCATCATTAGGTGCCCTAACGGATGGGCCCTTTTTCGAACAATAACTGTGGTGACATGGTATTTTTATGACACAATTTGATTCAAGACATATTTTTCAACAAAATAAGACCAAATTTAGCTATTTCTTAATACCTCGATATTTTGTATCCAACCTCCTTAAGAGACATACGTTGTGATAATTTGTGAATTGTTATCATTAAAATCATACTCTTCTGTTCAATCGAATTAAAAAAAATCATAGTTAAAATAGTTGAATAATTCTATTTTTATAAAAATAATAAGAAGAAAACTCCAAACAAATATTGATTATTAAGCTACATCATCGCAACTTAGATAAAAAAAAACACTTGATGATATAAATAAATTTTGTGAGTATAATATTACTTTGTATTCCTTGCTGATGAGTTGATAGATCTTTAATATTATTCAAAACACCATTCTTTTCAGATCGTTTTAGTATACTAATGATATATCAGAATTCCATTTTAATTTATTTACGTATGATATATCATAATTCCATTTTAATTTTATTTACGTATTGTTTAGCAGAAATACCTTGGAAAATAATCAACATTGTATGGGATCTGAACATAACAACAATCGTTAACAATTTCATTCCGATAATATTTCATACAGCATGTACGCCTGAGTGATTCGTAATCAAAATTCGTCACCGTGGGAAGTCAAATCCAGATCCAGTTCATTCTTCTTTTGTAATGAGTTGATGTTATCTCACATATGTAATCTTGTTTTGTACTTTTTTCCAAAAATGTTTGAAGTTTCAGAAAGTTTCCTGGTTAGTCCAATAACCTCAAATCAACAAAGTGAAAGATCAATACAAAACAAGACAAAAAGTTGTTACATTTTATTGAAAGAAAAAAACTAAATACAAAATATGTGGGATCAAGGTTTCCAGTTTCGCGACCCTTAAAAGACACACTGCCAACAAGCATGCCGCTACCATCGCTACCTACTTCTGTCCCAATTGCAACAACGGCTATTCCAGATTGATGTATATAGAAGACATTACCGCAACAAACATGAAGATTCAACCATACTCGACCCGATCGTGGGCCGCAAGGCTTCTTCTACAGCTGTTGCGAATCCATCAAAACAGAAGGATACTGCAGAGACCACACGCAGAAATACTACAGTCTCCGACAAGCATCCCCCTACTTTCAGGATCATCTCCAAGTCATATCTCAAAACCACAACCCGAAAAACTACGATTTTTGATCCTAATCTCCTCTTTGAATCAACACGTTAACAACTGCTCAAAGACCTGTAGGTCTCCTCTTCAGACGAAAATACTGATGATGAATCCAACTACCAAATCCAACCGAGAAAGTCCACTCATCCACTCATTCCCGTCAGCCCCAGAGAAGCCTTAGACACCGCCAACGCAACTGCAACTCCAAAAGAATATGACCCCGTCACCAACTTCAAACTGCCACCCAAGAAGACCCCTCGCAAGACCGCCCGTGCTAAACCTCAACCCAGGAAACCTATCCCCTACGTCAAACCCTTCGAAGCCCGCCCACTCAGCCCTACAGTGAACCGCAGCAAGCCTTACACAGCCTCCCCCTCGAAGAGAACAACATGGAGACTACCCTCACGCATCGTTGTGCCACAAAGAAAACCAAACTTCATGCGGCACCAAAACGAACTTTTTATCTTTATCATAATAGATCAGTGGCCCTAAGCTCTCCATTGGTCCCCATAAATAACCGCAACAGTGGCCCCGAGTCTACCACTTCTTTTCAATAATAATTTTCACAGTGGCCCCTAGTTTTCCACTGCCTTAATTTCATTGATTAATATATTCTTTGTTGTATATATCGTGTATATGTGAATTAAGTATATTTATCATTTTCCATCATTTTTTGTGTTCATTCAAACACATACAGTGTTTGTTAAGGCTTTATCATACAGCCGCAATTACAATAATCTCCTTTTCCGTTGTGTATATATTTCATAATTTTTTATAAATATTTAACACAATTACCTTCAATAACTGCTCTCTGCATAACCACCATCACCTGTTAAAAATAACTCAACACTTGTTTTTTGCATAAATCATAAAACCTTTAATGTATATATGCACTTTCAAATTTTTTTCTCAAATTTTTTCTAAGCCCGGTTTTAAGCCGCAAAACTGTACTTCATATACCATTTTGCTACTGTATATTTGTCTGAAGAAGCCGCCCTTACGGGCGGCGAAACGTCACGTTATTAAACAGTTTGCACCTGATTCTCTGAGTTGTCAAATTCGTTGGATGGTTACCCCCCTTTTATTAGGCATAATCAGTCATTTTTTAATAATCAACCAAAATTGACCAAACTTGGTGTGTGTATAGAACAAAGTTTCAATAATAACATGCAATTTCAATTTTCACATTAAAAATTTTCGTTAAAAAGATATTTGATTTCAAAGACACCCACCCTCGAAAAAAAAAAAAAAATATTTTTCATCGATTCTTTTTTGGTTAGGGTCTTTAAAAAATATTTCTACTCATCCTAAAGATACTGTTGAGTGTTTAATGTCTTCGTTGTTCTCTTGTCTATCAATTATGACTATTCAAAAAAATCAAGTGCTACATTTGGTACAATATTTTGACCCTCCAAGGGGAGTACCCTGATCACGTTTTTTTAACATGTCTTATTGTTTTCTTGAATATTGTCAATAATTATTTAAATATTCCACAAACTGTGTTGTCTTGGTCACTGTCATTGTCATCAGAGTCTGTCTAGCCCAAAATGTGAAACTAAAGTTAACACAGAATATTTTACAACCGATTTAAGATGAGACTCAACTTTGCAGTTTAAAGGTCTCGAGATAAATGTACATATCGAGCGATACCTCAAATTTGATAAGCTAAAACATAACAGGAGTATCATGTATTGCCAAATGTATGTATAAAGTATCGAAATACCTTCTTACAACTTTAAAATTACATATATATGTATAAAATATTGAAGGGTTAAATAATAAATTTCAGATATATAAAATGCCTAGAAAACATTTTTTTTCAAAGAATTTAATTAACTTAATTTAATGTATGTGATTTATGAAGCAGAGCAAGTTAAAATTCGCATTTGAACACTTAAAAAAACAAATACTGTTGGGGAAAAAAGTTCAAAAACAGTTTGTTATTGTGTCATATCTTGGTTACATAAATCTTTACTAATCCTTTATTATATCTGAGTAGTTGTAAATTATAAGTTAAAACTATTAAAGCTTTATTTTAAGTTTTGATCCGTCTATCTACCTAAGAAACAACACATTAGATTCGAGAAAGATGTTCCTTAGCATATATTTAGTCCTAAAAACGATGATTACAAACACAATCTTAGCTCACGCTTTTATCGTGACAGCCAATGAAAGCGGGCGATTGCATGTGGGAGTTACTCTGATTGAGACGGTATGGTCGTTCTTTTATTAGCTCATCTGGCCTGTAAGGCCCGATGGGCTTATGGCATGGCATGGTGTCCGGCGTCCGTCCGTCCATCCGTCCGTCCATCCGTCCGTCCGTCCATCCGTCCGTCCGTAAACTTTGTGGAATTTCGACTTCTTCTCCAGAACCATAAGTCCTAGAAACCTAAAACTTTGTGTACATACTCCTTGGCTAGTAAGGATTAAAAATTGTAGCTTTGGTGGCCCTGTGACCCCTAATAAGGGCCACAGGGGCCACGCCCTAAAAACCTATTTTCATCTTCTTCTCCAGAACCATAAGGCCTAGAAAGCTTAAACTTGGTGTACAGACTCCTTGGCTAGTGAGGATTAAAAATTGTAGCTTTGGTGGCCCTGTGACCCCTAATAAGGGCCACAGGGGCCACGCCCTAAAAACCTATTTTCATCTTCTTCTCCAGAACCATGAGGCCTAGAAACCTAAAACTTGTGTGTACAGACTCCTTGACTAGTGAGGATTAAAAATTGTAGCTTTGGTGGCCCTGTGACCCCTAATAAGGGCCACAGGGGCCACGCCCTAAAAACCTATTTTCATCTTCTTCTCCAGAACCATGAGGCCTAGAAACCTAAAACTTGTGTGTACTGACTCCTTGACTAGTGAGGATTAAAAATTGTAGCTTTGGTGGCCCTGTGACCCCTAATAAGGGCCACAGGGGCCACGCCCTAAACACCTATTTTCATCTTCTTCTCCAGAACCATGAGGCCTAGAAACCTAAAACTTTGTGTACAGACCCCTTGACTAGTGAGGATTAAAAATTGTAGCTTTGGTGGCCCTGTGACCCCTAATAAGGACTACAGGGGCCACGCCCTAAAAACCTATTTTCATCTTCTTCTCCAGAACCATGAGGCCTAGAAAGCTTAAACTTTGTGTACAGACTCCTTGACTAGTGAGGATTATAAATTGTAGCATTGGTGGCCCTGTGACCCCTAATAAGGGCCACAGGGGCCACTCCCTAAAAACCTATTTTCATCTTCTTCTCCAGAACCATAAGGCCTAGAAAGCTTAAACTTGGTGTACAGACTCCTTGGCTAGTGAGGATTAAAAATTGTAGCTTTGGTGGCCCTGTGACCCCTAATAAGGGCCACAGGGGCCACGCCCTAAAAACCTATTTTCATCTTCTTCTCCAGAACCATGAGGCCTAGAAAGCTTAAACTTTGTGTACAGACTCCTTGACTAGTGAGGATTATAAATTGTAGCTTTGGTGGTCCTGTGTCCCCTAATAAGGGTCATAGGGGCCACACCCTAAAAACCTATTTTCATCTTCTTCTCTAGAACCATAAGGCCTAGAAAGCTGAAACTTTGTGTACAGACTCCTTGACTGATGAGGATTAAAAATTGTAGCTTTGGTGGCCCTGTGACCCCTAATAAGGGCCACAGGGGCCACGCCCTAAACACCTATTTTCATCTTCTTCTCCAGAACCATGAGGCCTAGAAACCTAAAACTTTGTGTACAGACCCTTTGACTAGTGAGGATTAAAAATTGTAGCTTTGGTGGCCCTGTGACCCCTAATAAGGACTACAGGGGCCACGCCCTAAAAACCTATTTTCATCTTCTTCTCCAGAACCATGAGGCCTAGAAAGCTTAAACTTTGTGTACAGACTCCTTGACTAGTGAGGATTATAAATTGTAGCATTGGTGGCCCTGTGACCCCTAATAAGGGCCACAGGGGCCACTCCCTAAAAACCTATTTTCATCTTCTTCTCCAGAACCATAAGGCCTAGAAAGCTTAAACTTGGTGTACAGACTCCTTGGCTAGTGAGGATTAAAAATTGTAGCTTTGGTGGCCCTGTGACCCCTAATAAGGGCCACAGGGGCCACGCCCTAAAAACCTATTTTCATCTTCTTCTCCAGAACCATGAGGCCTAGAAAGCTTAAACTTTGTGTACAGACTCCTTGACTAGTGAGGATTATAAATTGTAGCTTTGGTGGTCCTGTGTCCCCTAATAAGGGTCATAGGGGCCACACCCTAAAAACCTATTTTCATCTTCTTCTCTAGAACCATAAGGCCTAGAAAGCTGAAACTTTGTGTACAGACTCCTTGACTGATGAGGATTATGAATTGTAGCTTTGGTGGCCCTGTTGCCCCTAATATATATAAAGCATAATTGATAATGAAGCCTGATGAGCTACAGAGCCAATGGCTCTATTTTTTAATTTGATGTGAGTACGTTGTGATAAAAATCCGATAGATAGTGCAAATTGTAGCTGAATAATTATTCTACATCATGAATTCTTTGTAGACATGTGCGCTTTGCGAAAATACGTTTTTTACATTTCTGAAGTTTTCCTCCTTACAAAGTCAACATTTGACGTCACATAAATGAAAATCTAAAAATAAGTGTCTCTAGATTTGCTATCCTATTTTCTTTTCTAGTATTTCGATTTTTTGTGCACTAAGAGGCAACGGTACGAAAAAACGTAAAACCACCCCCCTGTTTTGACCCCGATTTCTAACCAACTTTTTACGCCTGCGAAAGAGTTGTCCTGGTTATCTCCCCTATCTGGTTATCGCTACTTTTATACAAATAATATTTAACAAAAGAGTAGGGCATAATGTTAGAGTAAACAGAGAGATGACCATAGTGAACTGAGCAAGTGTCAAGAAATGATTGTATTTATGAATTATTCATTAATAAACTATGAATTACGCATCAAGTTATGATCGAAATCATGAAGTATGTTTTATTAAATATTATATTTTTATATGAATTAATAGATAAATGCAATTGTTATGGAGGCAGTAAGAGATCTTTAGGCCAGTTATGAATCAATACCTTTTAGCTTCATCAAGGGGTAGTTCTCATTGTAAAGCATCCACCAAGAATGATTGTTGTAATAATGTTTATGTTATTCTCATAATTTTAAATGTAATGTTCACGTGAAGATTATGTTTTTACAATTGACTGCAACGTTGCTTTTGAATAAACCCTAAATTAACACTTCTGCACGTATTACGGTGACCAAGAAAATATACTGATACTGATTTCAATGTTTGTACTAGTTTTAAGGGGCAGTATCACGTTGTTAGGGTGAATTTAAGGTGATGTCAGGAAAATAAAAATAAACTAGATTAGCGTTTGCAGGACACCGCAAAAGCAGAGCAGCCCCGAAACTTGGGGTTTTGCCTTACCTGTTCCGCCTTCTACAAGCCTCAGCATATTAGGCATTTTCTTGTGACCTTGACTTTTGACACTCAAACTTGTGACCTTGACTTTTGACACTCAAGGTCACGCAATCAATGAATATATTTTATTGAATATAACATTAATGTAACGAATTAAAGTGTTAAAAGTTAAAATAATCTATTTTCTAAATATATGTTGACCTTGACCTTTGACCTTGAAAGTGAACATGTCATTGTAATTCCCCAGAGGTGTAAACACTTATACATGTTCATGAGTTCTGAAAAGTTTAATGGGATTAAGTTATATCCAAATTTGTTGCACATTGCAATAACACAAATTTCATGACCTTGACCTTTGACCTTCAAGGTTACACAATCAATGAACACATTTCATTGAGTACAACACTCATCTATTGATTAAAAGTGTTCATTGTTAAAATAAAACATTTTCGCAAAACCATGCTAACGTAGTGACCTTGACCTTGGACAGATTGTAAGCGAAAACCTTTTCAAAACTGTTCCAAGGATGATATATACCAAGTTAGAGCTTCATAGCATAACAACTTTTCATGTTATCGAGTTTACAAGGAATTTTTAGTGATTTTATAGCTCGTCACCTTGACCTTTGAGCTTAAAAGTAAACATGTAAAAATCGTTTCCCCGAGGTATAAGCAGTAAGTTATGAATACTAGTTCTGGAAAGCTTATTAGTAGAAAAAAGTTGTATGAGCGCGGCGGCGGCGGCGGCGGCGGAAACTGCACAAATACTGAAAGCTTAGACGGGGCTGCTAAATATACGAGTGCGGCGTCGTTAACAGCGGCAGTTGTACAAAGGCTGTCAATGACCAGTTAAGTCAAGTTTGGTTTCATATACCTTTGATGTTCCAAAGACTAGATTTTTTCCCCAATGACATGTTGGATTCTTTATCTGAAGTTGGGAATGTGTGGAATGGGAAGTGATTTCTGTGGTGATGAGGGAAACTCATTGGCACAGCCAAGATTTGATGCTCCTTACCCTGTGAGTCAAGTATTTGGTTTGTTTGATGTTAGACAGTAAGTATATTGCTTTCACAATTCGTTATTGATCAAAGTCTTATCAATTCTACTCCAATAGATTGAAAATCATAAAATAGACATCTCTAATGAAAACGCAATCAATGACTTTCTGAAGACGGAAATTGAAGTCAAGGGGAGGTAACCCCATGTGATTCCGGCCATATAAATATCCTTAATCATTTAAATGTTTAACAAAAATACTAGCTCAAGCCATTTCAAAACCTTTATTTCATGTAATACCCATTTTGATAACAGTTTCATATTCGAGGGGCATGGGGCGAGGGGCAGATGTGACTGATGAATCTTAATTTGTTTGGAATGATTGAATGACTTTAGTCAAGGATGAAACGAGCATTATGAGTGTATGAGGCATACATATTGCAGTAATGATTGTTAATGTAAACTTTCATAAGTACTTCGAATGTTGCCATTTTGTATCCTATAACTACTTTATTGTGTATTTGTAGTAATGAAGTATTTAAAGTATACACTGATCAGTCAAATTAGTAAAATTAGAGAAAGGAAATATACACAATGTTTTCTAAACTTAGTAAAAAGATAAATAAATGTGGTTATTTAACACTATTTGAAAATCAAGGTAACAAAATACATTAACAATATCTCAGATAGTTTCAAGTTGATGATAATGGAAGGTTAATGTGTCTGCCAAGTCAGAAGGGGAAATAATTGTCTTGATTGCTTTAACTGATAAAGTATTATGCACGGAGTTATGCTTCGGGATTGTTTGATATGCGAGAGGGATTTGTCTTTTGATATCTCTATCAGCTACAGATCAAAGACCTAAGATCTTTAAGCTAGTGTTACCCTAACAACTCAACACATACTACAATGTATGAAAGACAGAATTTGCCTTGTATGCACTATAACACGGTAGAAGATGAGATGTCCTGCTACACTGCTCACTGTACAAAGAAATCAGACATGATCTTTATGTATTTTAAAACGACCTACCCAGCAGGCATTTTGACGTTGAACCAACGTTGAAACAACGTCGTTTATCAACGTTGAATTGACGTCGAATTTTGATTGGATTTGAAATTTGCCGCGACGTCGAAACCTGACGTTGTTTCGACGTAGAAATGACGTTAATAGATACGACGTCTCGACAACGTTGGTATAACGTTGTCTCGACGTATATACGATATTGTATCAACGTTGAAACAACGTTTTATTGACGTATTTTTAACGCGACATCAACGTCGATACAACATGGCTTTAACATTGATACAACGTTGATACGATGTTGCTGCAACGTTGGTAAAAAGTTAATCCCATTTCTAATGCTGCTGAATAGGTATGATGAGAGACGTTTTTCAATGTATATAACACTGCAGAGAATCATAGAGACCGGAATCGTATCATAAAAAAAATATGGTATATCGTCGGGAATAGCTGTATCAATTAGCTGGTATCAATTCAACCAACAAATTAACAAGTCAAAAACAAACCGAGATAATGTTTACATAAATGTTTATTAATATCTTATACATTTCTATGAAAAGCCGTCTTATCATGTATTCTTGTATATGTTTCTTCACAGCGTCGGCCATCAGCAAAGTTCTGTACAAAAGAAAGATAAAAGTAAATGAAGTGAAAAATCAATCACATCATGATATATCGATCCCTTATCAAATATGTGCTAATAACTTGTTCTGTTCTTTTGAATCCTGCCTTGAATGACTTTTGTGTGCATTGTAACTGATTTATTGTTTAATTGTTAACTTATTTAACATTTGAAACTGGTAAAATAAAAATGAAATGAATGTCGATTGGCATTTACAACAGTATACACTATACATACCTAAGGGTAGTTTGACAGATCATGCACGTGCATGCATGTATCTTCTGTGCTTCGCCAGTTTCCATTCTCCAGCTCTCTCCTCCCTCTCAATCGGCAGACTCTGAGAAAAGTTTATAATATATTCATGTATTATATTCAAATATAAACAATACTGTAATATCCTAACACATTTCTTTAAAAAACTTCTTGATTCGTGGATTCCTTCAAACATAACTGTAATGGAAGTGAAGGGTGTCAGTGAGGAATTTGCCTTAAAATTAATTTGTATATATACACATTATAATTATACAATGAATCGTACATGTAGGACTAAGGTCCAAGCTTAAGTGAGTTGATAACTTGATATCAATCTTAGTCATATAGATATAATGCTAAACTGTCATGCAAAATGCAAAAAAATGCAAAATGCAAAAAAGTATGTGGTATGCCATCATTCCGTCATACTTGAACATAATTATATGATTAGTCTGATACAAAATTAATAAAGTTAACAATGAAAATAAAATCAATTTAATATAGCTGGAGCCCTTCTTGTTCTTAAATACGGGCGTATAATTTCTACTTTTGGCAAATGATATTTCAGTTACGGTATTATTATAAAATACCAATTACATATATACTGTAGGCCTACATGTACATGTATAAATGTGCAAATAGTATGACGCAATGCGGAACAACATCATTACAACAACCCTAACTTATTAAACGTATATAAGTAGCCATATCTTTCTATGACGTGATCATAGTTCAAGTGACGGAGTCATTCAAATAATTGATCAATATTATATAGTTTTAAACTGAGATGATTGCCAATCTACCCGGTTTGAACACAACCCTTTTCGTGATCTTTTTCCTACAAAAATAATACGGGACAACGCTGATTATGATGCACTCATTGCCACTCTATGATAACAATTCAACTGCTGTTTCATTTAAGCTGATGCTCAGAGTACACAATTATTAAATAATAATAAAAAACAACAACGAAACTGTACAGTGAACGCTCTGAACCAAATGAACTCCTAAACAGCTGATCGAATACTTTACGAGCTCCGTGCAACACCGGTTACGATATCAAGCACTTTATGCTATGCCACAACACTGTATGGAGTTCAACAATGTTGCGGACACAAGTTGAATGACAGCAGAAGTTTTGAACCTATGACTTTCTTTTATCATTGTGACTCACTTAACTAATTAAACAAATGCTATTTTTCAAATAATAGTTTAATATTAGTGTTATAATAATATATAATCGTACTAGATCTACAGTTGCCTTGGCACTAGGCCTAGGCCAACAGAAGTCAACGAGATGCGTTCAAATTTTGACGTGTCTAGTGTAATTTCAAGTTCAATGAAACTCAATGATGAAAAGTTTAGATCAAGGGAAATACTTACCATTTCAAAATAGTAGAGCGATGTCAGTGCGCCCGAATTGTGATGATCCGATATAACATCTAACAGGACGTTGATTTCCCCTTACATCGACCGACAAACATGGCGACGAAAGTACTAAGATTGTGACGTAATAGTTGAAACTATGATGTCATCAGCATTTGTGCTGGCGCGAAAATGTGGTATGCTTGTTGGCGAACAAAGTAATGTCGGGAATATAAGAAAAATGACTTTTTTCAATTCATACGCCGTTTAGGGAAACAAATTACCGGCAAATATTGTTTATCAATAAAGTGATCACGAATTTGTTCCTGAATTTTCAAGTGCTAGTCTATTCATGAAACAATTCTTTTAAAACGATATATTTATTCATTTATTCATTGATAGATTAATGACTGTTTTACATAAATTTATGTATATTTGAAAATGACTTTTAAAGTGTACTTTTCTTACTGATTTCATATCTATACATTTTATTGGTAATTCGCAAAAGCTGTATTATAAAAGGAATGGAAAAGGTTAAACTTTATAAAGGAAAACAACTCTAGAATATACGTAAAGAATAATTATTTTCTATACGATATCCTAGAAAAAATGCCTTTCTTGTCGCGCAATCTGTTTGTTGTTACTACCAGTAATTTAGTTAGTCCTTTCATAACGGGGCGCTCTTGACAAGTTTAAAGGCGAATATCACACAATCTTAACAGACAATTATTCGCGTTTTTAATGAATGATCAACTAACAAACGAAAATCTTTAGTTTCACAAGAGACAGACGTGCTTTCATCTGATATAATTCGTAGGTTGTAAAATCGGAACAACGTAATGTCATTTATCAACATAAATCTCAAATACATAGACGTCGGAAATAGAAACGTTGAAACGACGTTGTGTATCTTGATTTTCTCGACGTCGAAATAACGCCACCTTAACCGAAATAACCGACGTTGAAACAACGTTGTTCAGTCAACGTCGAAATTACCGACGTCGGGGCAACGTCGTTGTAATCGACGTCGAAATTACCGACGTTGTAACAACGTCGTTAAATCAACGTCGAAATTAACAACGTCGAAGCAACGTTGTCTTCATCGACGTCGAAATTACTGACGTTGAAACAACGTCTATTTTAAGTTGAACGACGTCGCGACCACATCTAAACTATAATCCAACGTCGATTCGACGTTGTGTGCCTGCTGGGTAGATTGTTGGATTATAGTGATTTAAGGAGACTAAATTTTATTCTCTTCTCACCTGAAGTGTATTGTATCAGTGCAAAGGCCTGCAAATCTATTTTAACCATCCGTAAAGACTTTTCATATCTTCAGGAAATAATTTGTCACCTTTTTAGCTCATCTGGCCTGTAAGGCTCGATGGGCTTATGGCATGGCATGGTGTCCGGCGTCCGTCCGTAAACTTTGTGGAATTTCGACTTCTTCTCCAGAACCATAAGGCCTAGAAAGCTGAAACTTTGTGTACAGACTCCTTGGCTAGTGAGGATTATAAATTGTAGCTTTGGTAGCCCTGTGACCCCTAATAAGGGCCACAGGGGCCACGCCCTAAAAACCTATTTTCATCTTCTTCTCCAGAACCATAAGGCCTAGAAAGCTGAAACTTTGTGTACAGACTCCTTGGCTAGTGAGGATTATAAATTGTAGCTTTGGTTGCCCTGTGACCCCTAATAAAGGCATCAGGAACGTCCTTCAAATCTATTTTCATCTTCTTCTCCTGAAGTATAAGGCCTAGAAAACTGAAACTTGTCGCCTATATATACTTAATTTTATGATTGGTGCCCCTGTTGCCTCTACAAAGGGGGTATCATTGGCCACACTCTACAGCATAATTGATGATGAAGCCTGATGAGCTACAGAGCCAATGGCTCTATTTTTTTACTTTTCCAAGGATGATATATACCAAGTTAGAGCTTCATAGCACAAAACCTTTCCAAGTTACCGTGTTTACAAAGAATTTTGTGGTGACTTTATAACTCGTGACCTTGACCTTTGAACTTGAAAGTGAACATGTCATAATGATTCCCTGGAAGTATTAACATTTAGACATGTTCATGAGTTCTGCAAAGCTAAATGGGATATAGTTATACCCAAATTTAGTGCATTTTGCAATAACTCATATTTCATGACCTTGACCTTCAAGGTCACACACTCATTGAACACTTTTTATTGAGCATAACAATCATGTATTGATTAAAAGTGTTCATGTCCGAAATAATCAGATTAATTATGCACTAGTTAGCATAGGTTACTGAAAAAATAAAATTAAAAACAAAACAAAACAACATTTTATTCGATACGAATAGAGGTGGGTTTTTTTTTTTAAATATATTAAGCATACCAATATTATTATTAAATTAATTTATTTAAAAAATTTAAAGTGTTCAGAGCTGGGAAAGTTCTGTAAGTTACCTGTAGGTTAAGTAAACTACAAATTTGTTACATTATTTTCTTCGAATGACATTCTTTTCATATGTTAACTCTTCGTTTCTTATGTATTTGCGTGAGGTTTCATAAAAATACTGTATCTGTTTTGTAGAAGCGTTCTGGCGGGTGTGGCGCAACCAAAAGGACGACAGGAAAAGAGATGCTAACGGGAGCAAAGCCAGCCACCGATCCTCGGCTAAAACACTGAGAAGAAAGAAAGCTGTATGCTTAATTTTTTATCACTTTCTTTAAATTGTTTATATCTTAGTCATATCTGTTGAGCCAATCGAAATAACGTACAGGTACCCGATTTCGTAATTAAAACTTTAATAAAATAATGTTAAGATATTTTTTACTCGAATATATTATAATGCACACTGAAATGTAGGTGAAAAACTCCACACAAATTAGAAAATCGTATTTCCTTAATAGACGCCAGGCTTCTAATTTTCACAAACTGTCAACACAGTCCTGGTCGAGGAAGGCTTTCATTTCGTAATAAAGATAAATTAGTTACAGGCGAATACTGCGGGGCTCCAGATAGTTATTTTGACCAATGATTAATTCACTCATCTAAATAAATAATGAGTAGCAATGTTTGCTCACTGTCCTGTATTTATTTATCTGTGTTAAACACAGGTCACGCTCGTTCCGATTAACTTTTATGTACTTATAACTTAGTAACCCAGTTCTGCTAAGAATTACCTCCTTCTTCATACAGCTCAGATAACACGCCAAATGTATGCAATGCTGATTCACACTAACGGAATGTATATTATATTGTTTCCGAAATTACATCGTCGGGTAAAGCAACTGGAAAAACATCGATTGGCCAGAAAGGGGAAAGACTCGGGTTGCAACCGTTTTGAACCTCGGCTGCACATCCCCAGCAGAAAGTGACGAGGAGGATCACAACCTCCTAAAGAACATCCCTTTCTGCTAGGAATCTGACAAGTTGAGGGACCATAAAAGATCCCTCGACGCGGCCCAGCTGTCGACGGCTACAGCCAGAGCCTTGACAAAGTCGAAATCCCTATCACGCCATCCCACAAAAATGACGGAGGGACCTGTACCGTCAGGCACGCCTCTGTGGGCAAAATCTGAAAAAGTTTAATCTTTACCATCACAGTTTTATATATTTGTACATATATAATTGTTTATTGGCCTCAGGTCGAAGGACTAGTGTTAATCCTA
This sequence comes from Steromphala cineraria, assembly GCA_916613615.1. Classification (NCBI taxonomy): domain Eukaryota; kingdom Metazoa; phylum Mollusca; class Gastropoda; order Trochida; family Trochidae; genus Steromphala; species Steromphala cineraria. Next base: position 14,933,231 of record OU744729.1, read on the forward strand.
GTCCCAGATAAAAATATCACACTGTGAAACATTAATAACATTATTCAAAATGTTATGACTAAAATGATTTACATAATGAAACTAGATTGAACAACTTCCATGTCACAAAAATTGCCGGAATAGGGGCTGAAAGTCTCGTTCCGTACGACCTTCACCTTTGACTTCCGGGGAATGACTAAACAGCTCCGTGCTTGACGCGCGGCTGCGCAAAGCTACGCTTTATTGCACCATAACGCGACACGGTTCCCAGTCTCTGGTAGCTGCGCTATGTTTTATCGTAGACTTATGATAATAGTTCTATCTTTATTCATCAATAAACAATGGTTTATTGTTTTTCTCTTATTTGTAATCACTTTAGCAGTGAACACTTATGCAATTTTAATTGATTTTCTGCAAGTTTTGTTTACAGTCACTTTGCACTTTCGTCAAAATTCCGATGTTACTAACGTGTTTTCTAAAACTATTTTACACATTCTAAATAACGCTTAGCCTACTTTTTCGATTTACACACTCAAACGGAATAAGTACAGTCCGAATTGGCTTACAAATGTATTTATCTCATGTATAAGAATATTTTTTTATTTTTTAAATTGTTTTATGTATAAGAATTGATTAATTTGAATAAAGTTTTAATTACTTGTTTTATAAGATATATCAATCTATTTTTTTAATTCATCCATCAATTTTTTTTTCTATACGATGTTCTTTCAATCATTTTTCATCAGGGCCCAGAAATCAATCACCCAGTTCCATTGAGACATTTGTTTTTGTTTATGAAAAGAAATTAAAGGTAGAAACTACCCCCTGATAGTCAAATATATATTTGTATTTATTGTAACATGCACATATTATAACTTTATTATCTATAACTGTTTAGTATCAAACATAACAACATTACAGCTTTTAAATTTCAAAACAATTGAATGATTAAATAAAATAATTAAAATTAAATATAATTTTTTTTCAGTGTTGATGTCATTATTTAACATCATAATGAAAATGACAAATTCTCCGCGGATGAACACCGCCCGAAGCCTCCATAACTTGGTTATAATCTGAGATCTTCACATACAAAATACAGAAAATTGAAGGTATAAATGGGTATAACAACCTGGTATAACAACCTGGGTCAATTTTTTGAAAACTTTCTTAGTCTATCTAGAAAAACTGAATTTTAGAAAAGATAGTTTTTACAAAACAATGTTAATACTTGGTCGGACCATTTTACACATGTATGCCAAATTTGTGTGAAATCAAATTATGCAATTAAAATGATAAAATCATTTCAACCCTCGAATTTTGTAACCTGTGAATCTTTAACTACATTTTGAACAAGGTGGTTCTCATTCATTCAACTCTTTAACGGTACATAGTTTTTATTTCGTAAATTGAAAGAGTTTCCATTCGCTCTCTTTCTGAACTCATTGCGATAGTCGTATTCCGGTTAAATATATCAAAATAATGCCATATACTTATTATGTTTCTAATCGTCACTCTAATAATTTCCGAGTACAAGCCCATATATTGCCGAATAAAAGCCCGGGCTTCTATATAATCCAAAAATTCAGTTGTCAAAACCACATTTTCCGTATAGAATTTAGCCCTCAGCTTGCTTTCCGAAAACCCCGGTAGTATCCAAAGTCAAAACTGTCCACATCTCGGGGTAAGTCGTTATTCAAAACAAAACCCCGTCTTTTTCAAGTTAATATATATAGTGAACACATTTTCAAGTCCCTTCCCTGTATAATATCATTAAAATTATATGCGTTTAGCGAACACCAGATATAGCGAACTAAATTATTTGGTCCCTTGGTGTTCGTTATATCCGTGTTCTACTGCATATTAAAATCTGAATAATTAGATCGAAATAAGATAAATATCTTATTACCTGTAGTGGTTTGGTAAAAAAATGTTTCTCAATTAATAATTCATTACATATATCTTTTTCATTTATAATCGAAACACGTATACGTACGGACTACCCTTGGTTAATTTCCATATATGTTTTGAAACTAACTGTTTCACATGCAGTAAAATACTCACAGCACAAACAATTCTTCAGTCATTTTTCATTATTCCACTTATCTATCCCAGTATTTAAACCATTTAAAATACTTTATCTATATATTAATCATAAATTGTGTAATTTATTCATTAATAATCTAAGTCTTTATTTGAGACTTTTTAGTCAGGTCTTCTTTGGTAATTAATTCTTTTTTTCGTTGCATGTTTTTTTATTCTTGCAATGTTGTGGGCTTATTTGCGTTAATTTAATTGGTGCTATAAAATCAAAGAATTTTTCTTGACAAGACCTGTATTTATATCACAAGATTGATTATCCTAATTTATTTAATAAGAAAATAATCAATAATTTTGAAACGATATTTTTTTCTAATATTATGCAGATAAATAATTGCAAAAGTCTTCTGCATAATCAATGATTTGTCTTTTCGGGAGGTGTAGTAAAATCATCACGAATAATGATTATGGCTGTTTGTAAAACATAAACGTAAACGAACATTTGTACAATGGACTAAAAAATAACCATTTTCTTAGGATATGTTTTCCATAAAAAAATTAAAATGTTTAACACTCTGATGATATCTAAAAATATGTCCAGATTCCAGTCTCAGATGTCACTGGACCGATTGCAAACTCGTCTGTCTGTGTCTTTTGAATTAACCGCGGATGTAACTATCTTATACTAGAAAATGTTTCTACTAAGTTTTTAAATATCCTTAATTTTGTATATTATTGCAAAACAAAAAGTTCTTAAATCTTATTTAGTCGGAATTAATATCTAAAAAATAATCCTACAACGACTGAGTCGCGTAATCGACTCACGCAGCCATCTACAGAAACCAGGAAGTATGAATGATAAGGCAGTTTTAGTCTTGTTTTGTAGTTTTATGAAGGTCATCGGTCGTTTCAAAGACTGATAATTATTATAAAGATATTAATTCCTTGTCGTTTGCAGGCATAATTAATTAGAAATCATGGTTTATATGTCATGAGCACTACGCAGACGCGTAAATACCAAAAACTAGTTGGTTGAATTCCCCGGAAGTAAGGAATCTCGTAAGATCTCGTGACCTACTTACAGGCCCTATTGGTGTCTGTGCAAGAAGAGAAGAAAACTATTTGATATTCAATATATTTTTTCTCAATAAATTAATTATACTTTGTCATGAGAATGTTTGGCTGTTAACTTTCTTGCGAACGTAACAATGACTCTAATCGTGAGGGAATGTTATATTTAAGTAAATATATATGTAAGTGAATGTGATGGTGATGACATTTTATCTTTGAACATCGAAAGTCAATATTTCATTTTCCTACATTCACATCGATCACAATATTATGTTAGCGTTTTTGGTTTTGTAATAAATTTTATTGTAAGGTGATTTGTGATTTAAATATAAATATTTAAAAACTATCCCTAATGGTTGAGACGTTATATTGTACATACATACCATTGTGTTGGAATTGTAACTATTCTCATTTTAATCAATATTTTCATTGGAGTGTTGCCAGTTTTTTTGTTGTTTTTTTTTAATTTGGATCATGAATCCGGTGGGTATATAGTAATTTTGTTTTTAAATAATCTTGTCAGATCCTTAAATGTGCAGGTGCAACACTTGTGTTAAGACCTACATTATATATATAGTACATATTGTCTGTCAGCAGTTGTAATGTCATATATTTGCAATATGAATTTTGCAAAGCATGATTGTACTTTCAAATGTTAAATTTAAAGATTTTGGGTAATGAAATAAGGTTTTTGACCTATTTTTTTCTATATTCTTTTTCAATACATGTCGCAATTAATAATGTTTCACTTACATTTTGTCTTAACTATTTTTTAAATTTAAATATGGAACACAAACGATATACAAACATTTTAATCAAAGTTTAACCCTCGTACGACTAAATTGGGTCCATCACATACAGCTTGGCATAGTTTTGTGTTTTTTTCTAATGAGCCATATTTACACAATAAAATGGTTAAATTCTTACACTCCAAACCCCATTAATACTTCCTGTTTCCATATTGAATGTTCTTTTTGTTTTGTATCACATTAACATGTTTTGATTAAATAAAAATTGTTTAAATCAATAATTCTTAACATATATATAACTAATATTAATTTTATACATTAAATTTGTTTAGTCGGGATCATTGACTTTTCAAACAAATTCCCAAAAGTTGTGATTGTAGCAATTTTGTGGGCGGGGGCATATGGTGATTAAATCAAAGATATCAAAATTTGCAGAAATGCAAAGGAAATTTTCAGGATATATTAAAGTTTCTGGAAATGCAATGGAAATGTGTAGGTTTTCATAATTGCGGAAATGCAGTGGAAATAAATTGGATATTGTATTTGCGGAAATGCAGTGGAAATATATTGGACTTATTTATTTTTGCGGAAGTGCAAAGGAAATCTTAAAGATATGTTATTGCGGATATGCAATGGAAATGTGTAGGTTTTCATAAATGCGGAAATGCAGTGGAAATGTTCAGGATTTTATGGTTCCGGAAATGCAGTGAAAATCGTCTGGATTTTCAACATTGCATTTCTGTTTGCGGAAATCTTCCGGAAAGTGGGTAACTGAAACCTGGTGGAAACTGTTCGGATATGATGTCATTTTTGCAATCCGGATATGCGGAAATGAACAAGAAAGTCGAATTTCTGTAATATTTCTGCAAAATTTTCGCGATCCGGAAACGAACAAATTTTTGCTGTGCCTCCAATCAGGCATCTCCCATTCTATCCCACAAAGTCGGCGTAATATAACAGAGGACAAATTAACATGACTTGATCTGCCTCTGTGGGGAGAGAATGGTAACTCATTGAAATAACTACTCACAGTGACCGCCAGGTGGCCGATTTTAAGCAAGCGCGTTCATTTCCGGCCTGGAACTTTGCAGATGAGAGAAAATAACAGTAAACAGCCACAACAAAACAAAACATCCTTGCTATTGACCAGTTCTGCTCTTCAGTCAAGGTAAAGAATGCTTTTAGGAAATCTGCCCTGTACCCAGTTGACAAGGAAGCTATTGATGCAACACAAGTGGCTCCAAGCCAGTTGTGTTGCATCAACACATTCATCATCTGCGCCATCTGCCACCTGGGCCTCGTATGGGACTTTCAACGGAAATCCCTAGTTTTCGAAAGTCCTGTGCCGTCAGACCTAGCCAAAATATTTCCACCAGTGCCATCCAAGCCTCAAGCTGCTCGAAGAAAAATAGTCACCAGCGACAACTTCTTTCAGCAGCTTAAAGACAAGATCCATGACGATGAAAAGAAGGCTGAGATCATAAAAATAAGAATAGCAAGAGAGAAAAGAAAGCGACAAGAAATAAGGTAAAGAAAACAAAGGAATAGAACAAGAGAAGCCGGGTCCGAGAGATGTACTATGTGTGACAGAGCTGAACCACAATCTTGTCAAAGTGACAATGTGCTGTGGATCAGTTGCGATCAGTTTGCTGAATGGTATCACCAGGAGTGTGTCGGATTGATCGGGAAGGGTGTTGAGGATGTGTATATTGTATGGGGCAATTGCTGTGAAGACGTTCCATCATAAAAATCTTAAAAAGTCTATTAACAATTTAGGATTTAATTGTTATTCGAAGTTAAGTTTGTTGGATATTTGGCATGAGCAAACACTTTGTCATGTGAATTTCAAACATTGAATAATTGTGACTGAAACTTGATAAATGACAATGAGTGTTGTTTAATGATTTTTTATTACATACCCTAATTTGAAAATAAGAAAAAAATGGCGAAACAGTATAACTTGCTAACATGCCAATAAATATTTTAAATTCATTATTGCACATTTTAATTTGGAAATAAACTGATGACTATTCTCATCTAAAAAAAAGTGAACAATTGCAATTATATCAATTTTGATCAATACAAGAAGCTATGTTAACCTATTTCCCAAAACTTGCTTGATCAAAATGTTTTTCATGATACATATCATTACATCCTATGAATTGTGATATACTTGTCTTTGTACACACCTGACAAACTGTTGTAATTCCTCCCACTACCCCTGGACTGCCATCCACCGTCCACACTAGCGGTCAGCTCTACCTCGTTCACATCCTGGGTTAACCTAGTCAAAGACATTGAAAAATCTGAGTATTTAGCAAGCAACTTATGGACAGTAAAACGACAAATCAATCATAATGATTATCTGTTTCAGCCTTATTTCAGTGTAAACCGGTACTTTGGTTTTTATGAGATAAGAAATCAATATAAATCTTATTAGCTGTTACCATTATCATATATTAATATAAATACCTGTTTGCAGTAGCCTGTTTTTCCTCTTCAATGGCCTCATCGATCGAAGTACCTGCTACCTGCTCTATAGCTAAACCTGACTCCAGTTCTCTGTCCTTCAAGGTCTGCTTTGAAACGGGCGGAATGTTCATTGCCGTAATGAGGTTGTTTACTTGAGTCAAGTTGAGTCTCCCCAAGTTCATTGCCCTCATGAGGTTGTCCACTGTGAATCATTCCTTAACTAACTATAGACTTTGAAAATGTAACTGATATTGTTTTTAAAAATTTACTTAGTTCTACATGTTTTAGTGCATAATTAAATGTTTTCGGTCATATATGTGTAACGTTTCTTGAATATGACTTGAACTGGTTGTACAGTGCTGTAAGTTATACATGTACAGCAAGTAGTTAGCATTTGAAACTAGATTAGCGTTTGCGGGATACCGCAAAAGCAGAGCAGCCCCGGAACTTTGGGTTTCGCCTTACCCTGTTCCGCCTTTTACAGGCCTCACCAAATTGGGAATTTTCTCGTGACCTTGACCTTTGACACTCAAGGTCACACAATCAATGAACACATTTCATACATTATTGTAATGAAATAAAGTGTTAAAAATACAATTAATCCATTTTCTCCATATATGTTGACCTTGCTGTGACCTTGACCTTCGACAGTTAGTACCCAAAACTTTTTGAAAATGTTGAACTTCTCAAGAGATAATATATACAAAATCTAAACTTCATAGCACAAAAACTTTTCAAGTTATTGTGTTTAGAAGGAATTGCAATAACTCATATCTCATGACCTTGACCTTTGACCTTCAAGGTCACACAATAATTGAACATTTTTTATTGAGTATAACAATCATGTATTGATTAAAAGTGATCATAGTTAAAATTAAGCATTTTCGCTAAACCATGCTTAAGTCATGACCTTGCTGTGACCTTGACCTTTGACAGATTGTAGCCGAAACCTTTTCAAATTTTTTTACTTTTCCAAGGATGATATATACCAAGTTAGAGCTTCATAGCACAAAAACTTTTCAAGTTACCGTGTTTACAAAGAATTTTGTGGTGATTTTATAACTCGTGACCTTGACCTTTGAACTTGAAAGTGAACATGTCATAATGATTCCCTGGAAGTATTAACATTTAGACATGTTCATGAGTTCTGAAAAGCTAAATGGGATAAAGTTATACCCCAATTTAGTGCATTTTGTAATAACTCATATCTCATGACCTTGACCTTTGACCTTCAAGGTCACACAATCATTGAACACTTTTTTTTTAGTATAACAATCATGTATTGATTAAAAGTGTTCATAGTTAAAATAAAGCATTTTCGCTAAAACATGCTTACGTCATGACCTTGCTGTGACCTTGACCTTTGACGGATTGTAGCCAAAACCTTTTCAAATTTTTTTACTTTTCCAAGGATGATATATACCAAGTAAGAGCTTCATAGCACAAAAACTTTTCAAGTTATCGCGTTTACAAGGAATTCTTAGTGTGAATACATAGCTCGTGACCTTGACCTTTGACCTTGAAAGTGAACATGTCAAAATCGTTCCCCCGAGGTATGAGGAGTAAGGTATGAATAAGAGTTCTGGAAAGCTTAGGAGAAAAAAGTTATAGCTAGTAGTACGAGTGCGGCGGCGGCGGCGGCGGCGATGGAAACTTCACAAAAACTGATAGCAGCCCCGTCTAAGGACTTTTATTCAGAAATTTATGAATATTAGTTTCATTTTAATGAGAACAATTGATCTGGAAAATATTGAAGGAAAAGTGGTTAAAAAACAATAGGTTGAAACAATTAGAAATATGTGTTCTACACTTACCCATTGCCTATTTAGTGTTTACATCCCATATGTTTTTGTTTGGTCCATGGCGCTGACCGAGGGCTATTTTGTTCAAGAGACCGCAGACTGGATTTCCACATGGGATGTGCAGCCATCCACCTTAACCCATCCTTGTCTCGCAAAAACAGTGTGATAACCTGAAGAAAATGATATATATATTTTTATCAATCTAAACAAATAAACAAGCGATTACCGATTATATGCAATTCTACATACCAATAACTTTTTATTCTATAATTTTAATTATATTTTATTTGAAATGAAATTGAGCTGTCAAAACAAATATTATGCCCAATTAATTAGATATTACCTTATACTGTTAAATTTAAATCTTATCTTAATAAGAACAAAATGATCAAGATTTAGGACTTGTGAATATATAATGATGATGTTATTCTTCTGTGTCTTGGTCTGATTTATTATAGAGGCATTTTTTTGTTACTGATATCTAATTACCATGGGAAAGGAAAACTCTTTTTCTTTTTAAGTACTGTATTTGGTAAAATTTATCACTTTTATCAATGAATTTACCTAAGCAGGCTGTATGATTTTACATTGATTTACTTACCTCAGTGGCAAACTGCACTGATTGCAGTTCTCCGGTTGTTTAGCGAGAAAGTTGAGGTGCGCCACTCGTCTCACCTCTCTCCAGTCATGGAGATCGCTTGACCTAACGGTCTCTTCGGCCCACGAGTCCGGAGTCCAAAAAAGCGTAGCAGTGATCGCGAATCACGGAATCATTTCTCTTTTTCTTACTCAAACATGACTTCCGGATTTAGCAGACCTCTCAGCATGCCATATAATGGTTACACGATCACCATGAATCAGCTGATCGGCGTTAGTAAACAAATGCCACAAGTCGTTTGGTTGTCCTAAAACAATTAATTATTATGTTTTATATTCTATTTCCCAGTTACTGGGCGTTTATTATATTTCTTTTGATACAAAAGTAATAATTTCATGGTTTTAGTTTGTCCCATTTTTGTTTAATCATGGTACGTTACGTCATTTCAAACATGCGCAGACGGTCATAACGGTGGCTAGACTAGACCCTTAAGAATCTTCAACTATGACCTGGAGATTGGCAAAGGCCTTGTTCTCATCTGTCAGAAAAGGGCATGTTCTTAAGCCTTGGGTCCAAAGAAGTTGCAACTTCCAACAATTCGGTGATGTCAGTGTACCTGTAAAAAGGTTGAATACTTTATGATATGAATTTCAAAACAAATGTGAAATATATTTGTATGCTGGTCACTGATCATGTCATTAAACTCAAAAGTTTATGTTATTTACATGTAATGTCACTGGCCTTGACAGATTAAAAAATCACAATTTGAAAATTAACCTTTAAATTCATGTTTAAATTTGGCAAGCACACAAAATTCCATCATTCTTATGTACCTGTTCAAAAGGTCAGAAGATATCACTTCTTTTATGTTCTTTATGAGGCCCGGGGTCCTGATCTGTCATCTTGATCTTATACTGAATTTATGAAGAAGTTGGATAATGAGGGGTAGAGTTGGGCGAAGAGAGTGTTGCCTGATGGTCAGGACTATGTATTCATCGTTTTCAATATCATTGTCACTGAGTGCAGTGGTGTCCCTCCCCCTTTTTCGCAGTTCCTTCGTGTGGAGAAGTGCAACATACAGAGCTGCCTGCTGCTCTAGGAACCGTTATCCATGTCATAAGCCGATTTCCATCTGGTGCAGACATCGTTCAACTTGTGGGGTGGATTGCCAAGCAGCTAGTGCTGTTCTTTTATTGTTGTTGCTGCGACAGTGCTCTTTTTCAAATGTGTGTAAAACACCTCACATAGGGATTTGAGTTACTCTTCCTTGCTTCTGCAACCATATTTGCGGCATTGTGAGACACAAGTGCAGGAAGAATTCTTTTTAGACCCCATTCTTCGGTACAAGTAATCAAAACTGTTGATAATTTGGCTGCAGATGTAGGTTGTCAACAGATGTAGAACTTATGATTAAGAAAAAACAATTCACTTGGAGCTATACCAATAATAAACATCAAATCATCAACTTTTTACTAGTGCTAGTAAATTCTTTCATAAATATTATCTCTCTGTCTATAGGACTTGCACATCAGTTGTGATAGCAATGAATACAGCTTCTTGTAGTTCAGTCATTACGAGACATTATTTGTGTATAGGTATCTTTACACAGGGTAAAGTAAGGTTTGAAAGGTTTTAAGAGCATCCACTTACTACTATTCCTTCGTTCAAAACTAATGAAGCCAGCATATTGTATAAACCTAACTTCGTCTGAATTTACCATATTAGCTTGAGCTCATATGGGGAGACTGATCTCCAACACAAACACATCAATCTATCAAACATGGCTCCGCTTCAGACCACAGTCAAACAATCCAGGGAGAAATATTTTTTTTATCTAGTCGATGTGTTATCTTAACCTTCCCGACAGATTCGCAATGTGTCAGTCATAGAAAATATCAATTGGGATGCCGACTCTCTTTCCTGTGTCCCTCACTTTGGAAAGATGATATGAGATTAAAGATAAATCTGGCTTATTTTGTCAAGTCTCAGTAAACCATGTGAGTGTATTGCAGTTTGTGTCGTTCGTTCATAATCACATATCCAATGAGGATTTGTCCCAGTGCATTAACGAAATTGGCAGTGGTCATTTAACTGACTAAATTTCTATCAAAATAAAAAAGTTAAAAAAGATGCAATCATTATTTGTAGAATTTATTTAATGTGGAGGAAAAAGCATAATCGAATAAACATGTTACTTTAATGGTACTTGATATTTTCTTTTCTTCAGTCAATGCATTTTTAAAAGTTAAAATAACTTATTTTATATTTAGAATTCTATAATAGCTTTTCCCATATTACCTTCATTCCTACATATGTTTTCATTAAACCATTAACTTCCTTCACTTATTAAATCTTATGTATCATTTTAAAGCTTAGCGCATAAACGTTTTCATATGAAAGATTTAACTTCTTTAGCTTCCATTTAGGCCTAAGCCTAATGAATATTCAAGGAATAGAACTACTACTATTGACAAAAGCACAAAAACATACAGCATGCCTGTTGATAATCACGACTATGTGTGTTGACTAACATAGAATACTTATCTCCTCATTGCTTCAGATAATATCCCATAACTTTATATTGTTATCAAATTGCAATATATTAAAAGTTTTGTCCGTATCAACAATAACAACAATTCCAATCATGTCAACATTCCCTCAAACGTCATAAATCAAATAATTTGATAGCTTAGAGTTGAATAAGAATCATGCAGATCTCTCTGCATTTAATAGTGTAAATTCACATAAATTGTATTTTGTTGTCATGCCAAATTCTTATGTGCAATTGAAAGAACAAGAACATTAATTTAAAAAGCACAAACAGGTTCTGAAGTGTCAGTCAAACCCTTTTATCATGACAAATATAGCTGAAAGTTACTCCTCTGGTTGCTTATTAGGAACAATCAATGATAAGCGCAGCCGGTGACTGACTGCCTAAGCTAAGGGAGGAGGTACGATCTTGTTAAAGAAGACACTTAAATATTTTTGAGCTGTTGCTTGCCGGAGTCTATTTGCAAGGATTATGGTAATAAATCAAATATTTATTAATAATGAGACTGATTTGCCTTGAAGGGAGGACACATCATATGCACTATTCATTTGAAAACGTTCATGTACTCATAGCAAATGATTATATTGTGTAGTACTTAACAATGTCGAAGGATGATGTTCTTTATGGAATACTATCTTGTTCCCTCAAATGAAATTATTCCTTGAACTCTTTTTCAAACTAGAGCATCATCATCCTCAAAAAGACAATATTAGCAATTGGAAGTAATAAGACCCGATTTATATATTTTATGTAGCTTAAATTCATAATCTCCTGTGTTTGGTGATCAGTGAACATAAAATCTAAAGGTAATTTTCTGTCCAGTCTCAACATCAGAAACTTTTCCACTGCTGGATCTGATTGAGTGAATTATTGGGGTTGTCTAAAGTGAGACAGAATGGTCTCTTGACTACACATTAAGAAACAGATCAAGGTCTACATCAAACTGTGAAATAACTTGGACTTTCTTAATGAAATAGCAACCGATGACTCACTCAAGTAGGAAATGAGATTCAATGACACACTTTTGTATATTTCATACTGCTTTAGAGAGTTTCATTATCCATTTAGACAATGCTTTTAAATGCCTGAATACAGATCAACTTCAGTCAATTCAAATCTCTTTATACATATCTAAAGTTTGATATGACTATTATGATCTATGAGAGATGGAGGAATACCATTGTATAGTCAACAAAACTACATGTATAGGAATGTTGATTTTCCTCAATAAAAAATACAACTTGTTTTTACAAATTATGTTCAAGTTATTGTGCAAGGTTGTTTAAATATTTGTCTATTGGACCATTCAGTCATGGAGCTGTCATATGTTTGCTAATATTATATTAAATTCAATACTTTTTTAATCTTGGGTTATTCTTTACGGGAAAAAATATTGTTCCTTTTAAATTCTATCTAGACTAAGTATTCACTGATACATATATTGGAATAATATCGATATGAAATGATTATGTAATACAAGCATACCTTAGTGGGGTCTTTAATCCAGATGACTTCATTCTTGTTTCGTGATTAGGTGATGTTATCTCAGATATGTAATGTTATTTTGTGCTTTTTCCAAAACTGATTTAAAGTTTTAGAAAGTTTTCATGGTCAGTCCAATAACCTCAAATCAAGAATGTGAAAGATCAAAGCAAAAGGTTGGTACAGTTTATTGTAAATAACTACATACCAAACAATATTTAAGAGAAGGATATTGTGTCATTGTGCAAAGTCAACTATGTAATTGTCAAGAAATGATTGTAGTTATCAATTATTCATTAAGAAACAATGGTGTATTTTTTAAAAGAAGATTGAAATCATGCAGTTTGTTTTATATACATATATGAATAAATATAAATGCCATTGTGTTAAGAGATCGCTGTTATGGGAAGAGATAGATCTCAAAGTCAAGCATTCACCAAGAATGATTGTTGTAAATAGAGGATACTAAACGACCTTCCATTTAATACTATTTTTATTAAACGAGTTATTGATTGTGTATAAAACGAGCGAAAGCGAGTTTGATACCAAATCATTCACGAGTATTAAGAATATTATTAAATGGAAGGGAGTTAAGTATTCTGTTTATTACTTGCCCTCAAATTCAAGAAATCCCGGCGACATTTTGCTGAAACGAACATTTCTGCAACTTGCAACCATTGTGACAGCACGTTTCCACAATGACGTCGCAACCACACATTGACGTCACAACTACTGTGACGTCATACCTGCACTGTGGTATTACACTAGTTTAATATTGCCGTATAAATATTACACTGCGGTATCTTACACGGGAGAGTAATAATGATGATTATGTTATACTCATATTTGTAAGTGTTATGATCATGTAAAGATTAGATTTTGATATTTGTGAATGGATGAGACTGCAACTAAGCTTTGGTACACAAACCAAAGAAACAAGTATGCACGTATTACAGTGACCAAGAAAATATATTGATTTCAAGTATCTATCCAATGTGTCCAATACTAAATTGAATGTAGTCAATAAGATTAAGTGACAATTTATTTTGAGCGTACTGAGTCAGCCTTTAGTAATGAACAAGTTTGTTTACACTGTTTGATTTAAAAAGCAGTTTTGACACTAGAAATAATTATGAGTAAAATAGACATGTAAGAGATTTTATTTTTAAAACATTCTGATAAAAACGTTGATTTACAGTTTTCTTGGAATTTTGTGAAAGTTGACTCTAATGGACGGTTGAGAAACGCAACATTTGTATATGCAATTGATCCATCACAATTTTCTAAGCAACGATTTTCTTTGCACATAAAATACGAGAGATAGACTGTGCAGAATCTGTCTTTTCATTGTCTAGGTCTGTTCTGTCTATTTTGAATCAATACTCCCACATTATCCCGTTCCGTGGTGATATACGGGGCAATGATATGTCCGTGTCCCTCTCCAGTCAAGAACGTCTGACATCTGGAGAGTCTAGCATAGATGAAGGAGAACATTACACAGTCGCACAAATCAGAAACAAATCATTCTTTGGACTGTTTAACTAGCGGAAGTAGGCCAGATAGACTATATATAGATAAGATAAGAGAGATAGTACTTTATTACCCGAAAGGGAATTCTTTTTACTATCAGAGTCTTAAAATTAACACGTATACAACATTTAAGAACAATACGCACATAAAATACATGTATGGCATAAACAAGAACAATAATTGGAGTTTTAAAATATAAATTTGAGCACTGAAAAATGATGTATGTAAAGTACATGATAACTATTTATCACATTTGCTATTAAGGAATTTAATGCTGGTGGGAATAAACGATTTCATGGCATGGTTGCCTTTAAGTTTAGGCATTAAAAAGCGGCCGTCAGAAGAAAGGTGGGAATAGCGTGTATTTAATAGGTGGGTTTCATCAGCGATAATTTTGTTGGCAAGGGTAAGGACACGACTTTCATATGTGCTAGATATATTTACAGGAGGGGTGTTTGCAATTTTAGTAATTTTGATCAATTTGTTTTTGTGTTTTAGAGAAAGGGAATCAAACCAGCATTGAATACCAAAAGATAAAACAGAATAAACAAAACAAGAATAAAAGAGTGATAACAGTTTAACATCGACATTAAAAGATCTAAGTTTCCTCATAAAATACAACCGCTGTTGACACTTCTTGTAGATAGAGTCCGTATTCCTGTTCCAGTTTAATTTGTCAAATGTCAATGTAAAAGGTTAGAATTAAACTAGCATCATCGATACAGGGGAAATTTGCTCATCAAATTTGTTTAATTCTTTTGAAATGTTGGATAATCTTGGATCAGTATAAATCTATTCGAACATTATTTAGTGTCATCTAGTTTTAATTATTCCAATCAATTTATATGGTTACACACAAGTAGTTACTTCAGTAATGACGCCTTAATTTGATTTTAAAGCTATCATATCAAACATAAAAGTAGTGTGCAAAAGTAAGTGGTCGAAAAACGCGTTTCTCACGCGTAGCTCACGCGTTAGTCACGAGTGAGCAACGCGTGAGCAACGGGCAGCCACGCGTCGGCCACCCGTTGCTCACGCGTTGCTGACGGGTGGCCAACGCGTGTCATACATGGCTGGATAATCGAGGTTGCAGAAGTGCCAAAAGCGTTCATAAAATCATGTTTACCGATTTTGTACTTTATGTCATAGGACAAAAGTTGAAAATGAATTTTAAACTTAGTTTTTTCTTTGTAAATTATACTTATTGAGGATTACATATTCCACATGGTTGCAACTTAATCCCGATTGTATTCATATCCTCAAGACAATCTATAATGGAAATGCTAGCATAAAGGGGTTTGAAGTTTATTTACGTTATATATATTTTATTACGTTTTTTATATACGTTTATATATTACGAAATTAAATGAATTTGACTTCAACCCAACACTTTAATCTTTCATTGGCCAACAAGCTCCAAGCTGCTCATTGATTAGTCGCTGCAATATAACTATTAGTAATATGCATGAGTAGATATATACAAAAGAGTGATTGCATCAAATCTCTGCTTCGTAAGCATCAGAGTTTATACTTTCTGGTATATTTGACAGTCATTTATGTAGCTATTGATGAAATGTAAAATATTTATAAATGTTAAGATATTTTTACGGGAATAACTGCAGCAATTTCATTCATTCCTCTTCTATGCATAACATTTATTATGCATGACACGTACGGTAAAGGCACACTCTGTGCGTTGTTTGGAGTCACATACACCAAAACATTATCAATAGTGTTTCTCTATCGGGAAGTATAGACTGATTTATAAAAGAATCATTTAGAGCTAAAGTATAGTAACAGTAAGAAGGCTCAAAGTCGTGACTATGATCGAAAACCGGACAATGGCGCGCTTCAACCAGCCAAACCTTACTTAAGTGACTTATCTAAAGCAGTCAGCATGGCAGATATGAGTTTAAAATATTGCTAGTCTAAAGTACTATTATTCGTGTCAATTTCACATGTGTTACAAGAGTTTCATGACAACGGGATTATAATATATTCAGCATTTCAGGATGAGATGAGTATGTGAGATGTTTTAAATTCCTATCATTGTTTATGCAATCATTTTCTTTTAAAAACAAAACAACATTTCCTGAAACCACAAGGCTTTGTAAACAGCTAATGTTTTAAAGATTAAGTATATAACATAATTCACATTTTTCGTTGAAGAGGAAACTTATGGTCAAGCATGTTATTTCCTACGTTTCAAGTCACCAAGTGAGAAGATTATTGAGTAGTGCATAAAATGCATCAATGTGTTCTTGTTCAACGTATTAACCCTGGAGGATTAACATAAAGTTCTTATTGCTGTAGAGTTTCATGGAGATCAAACAGTTATTCATATTTGCTGTCTAAAGAGGTTATTTGTGCCGAGATTTATTTGAGTTGTATAGATATTAAGATATTCCGTATTGCTCTTGCACAGAAAGCTGCAGCTCACATCAATTGAAATTTGAAACTGATATATATGTATTTTTTTAATAAGCAAATACATCTTATGTTTTGTACATCTGTACAGATGATTTTATTAAAGTTGAGTATGTTTTTCTTCTAATATATTCTGCATATGAACACTCGTATATCATGTAATCCTATTACACATATCCTTCGTTGTATAATTAGAATATATTGAGGTCTGTCGAGCTTGTCATATATTTGATATAATCAAAATTATGTTGATACAAATTGGCTCCTCTGTAAAGTTGAACAAATCTTAACTGATCAATTTATAACACAATGGCAATATGAAAAGACGTTATCATCTAAAGGAAAAATATATGATTGACCAGTGTTTGGTCCTGAAGATCATATTTTTCTACCAACAAAGGTTTCACAACCTATTTTGAAATTTAGAACAAGTAATACTAAACTTCCTGTTGAAGTTTGTCGTTGCCATCATGTTTCTTATTGTGATAGAAAGTGATTGATGTGTAAGTCGGCTGCGGTGGGTGATGAATATCATTATATTTTTGAATGTACTTCTTTATTATTAGAAAATAGAAACAAACTATTACTAAAATATTATTATACGAGACTTAATTATTTTAAACTTCACAGCCTCTTTACAGCAATACATTGTACAACTGTTGACAAGCTAAGTAAGTTTATAAAATGTATCTTTGAGCAACTACAAAAATGTCAATAATAATTCTGCGTCGTTGTTACATTATATTGTATTATTATCTATGTAATAATGTACTATGTACCACAATGAGTAGTTTTAGTGAATAAAGAACTTGAACTTGAACTTGAACTTGACAACTGGACTGTATTAACTAAGTACCGCCGATTAGGGCGACTCTCCTTGCGAGAGTCACATAAGCGTCAGTCAATTAGCAGCTTCTCACAGCGAGAGCCACATATATGCGTCGCTTCTATTTGTATTGAAATAAAGTCCTTTTTATACATACTTTGGCAACTATCAACATGAATGTAAATATTCTATGTATGATATGTCATAACAGACAGTAATCAAAGTGCTTTGATAGAAATGAATGGTTGATTTTGGAGCATGATACTCCGTTTGGTGAATAAACAAATCTTTTAAATAATGGGTTGTTAGAAATTTACACATGTCTGGTATAACATACACCTAGCTCATATTTAACAAGGTGCTCATGCCGTCACTTAACAGTAATGTCCTGTTACTTTCGAATCAGTGATGTAATTATCACATCATCATCAAATGAATTCTGTCTCTTTTGACCAATCACCAAGATAAGCCGAATCTAGATTTAACAGTGTGAATCCAAATGTGAATAAACATTCAATCAGACTCTAGAAATCATTATCAAATAGATTGACCTTGACATAACACTCTCTCGGGATGCAGACTGACAGACAGACAGACAGATAGTTTATTTATGTCTCACCTCAACATAATACAAATATAGAGAAGAAGAAGAAAATTAGTTTATTCATGTGTCACACTTTGCATTTGTACATAAAATGGCACAACAATATCACAAAACAGTTAAAAAAGCAAAGTCCAGCCTATATAGGCTTATGAGACACAGTATATCATAAAATATTCATTGTAAAATATATATAAATATGGAGATTCACTCTTTCACATATACACGCATGCACACACACACACACACACAGATATTATAATACATAGATACATACATATAAATATATATTGCATTGATGAAGTAAGTATAGTGAAGCATAGAATATTGTATTGACGAAGTAAGTATAGTGAAGCATAGAATATATATATACATTCATTAGAATACAAAATCAATGTATTATGCACATGTACATATGCTTTCGATTGAAGCGTAGCAATTGTAGAACAAACGTGTGCAAATGCTTTCATTGGACAATATTCTTCATGTACAGAACAGAACAGAATTTTATTCTCATGAATTATACAAAATGATATAGAGAATATGCAACTTGTAGCTACACCCTTCTTCAATACCTATTGAAACACCGGCTATTCCATGCCCCTTGCTTGCGTTTTTTAATAGTATTTGCATTTTTTGCACAATATCCTCTTTGCATGTGTTAATGTCAGGTGAAGTTTGAATGCTTTTGAAAATTTTGCATTCTAAAATCATTATTCAAAGTAGAGATTATGTAAGTACGTAAAACATTATAATCATGGTTAATGTTTAAGTTGCGTATGTAATAACGTCTACATAAATAACATATTCACTGTTCAGTTCTAAATACGATTGATTTACTTGTTAAGACAATGTATGTGTGTTCAATCCCATAACATTTCAACTGGTCAAAGAGAGTTACATTTTGTTTTTACGTTTTGTTTAATGCCTCATACCGTTTGGGAACTGACAGTACTAATACAAAATACATATTTTACATCATATTCAGAATTAATACAGGGCTATAATGATATAGATTTAACTACAATAAGTCAATCTTAATTAAGCTGTGAAGTTACGGGATTTCCTCACCAGAAATGTAGACCACGCCCATCACGTGTGCACAGATTTAAGTTATATTTACTAATGAATCTTTATTCAGACGTCAATATACTATAGATGAACAAGTCACCTTTAATTAACAACATCAATGGTGCAAGTTACTCGATGATGTCTCTGTTCTCTGTTTAATATCCTTATTCACACCTGTCTGTTTCCCGACTGATCTTCATGAAACAATAAAACAATCAGAATGTATGGTATAGACTAGACAGCTTCCTTTCATCCCGTCTCGGGAGATGAGGGGTACTGTGAGCTAATTAGAGTCGCTAGAGCGGGCAGTTACGTTGACAAGGGGCGTTGAGCCGTGAAGCATGTCGAGGGGTTAATGAGTTAGAAACTTGGCTACGTATGTGTATCATGCTAATAAGCTCAGAAGTAGCCTCTTGATTACTGTATAATCAATTGTATCATAGGCCTAAATACACCTGAATATAGTAAATTAGATTGAGATTGTACCATAAATTGTTATTTCAAGTCCGACCGATTCTTGACATACCCTTATTAAATGTGTATTAGCAAATTCATCAGAAACGTAACAGATTACGGTTCAATCTTGCTACGCCAACATTTGGTAAAAAATGGCGGATTTTGGCAAAATATTTTGTTGGCGTACCAAGACAGATATACTAGAAATAATCAGAAATAACAACATTCTTATCAACATAAGGATGTCCATAATCCCTCTTGTAACAACAAAAACAAAGTCTGTGAGCATATTTTCTGTACAACTAGTTTTATTCACATGTTTTATGTCACATGTCATACACTGTTAAAATGTCCTGTTTTTTACAAGGTAAAATAACTTTATGTAAATTTTAAAAAAATCTTAACATTTGAAAAGCAATTTCAAATCAAGCTAACAATTTAAATGATGTGAAAAGCTAACAGTTGATTTACATATAACATACATTCTTAAAAATATAAAATATAAAAATTTGAACATTAACATTTTAAAAGACATTTTAAATCCAGTTAACAAAAGCATATAACATGCATTCTAAAATGATAGAAAATATGAATATAAACGTTAACAACTGAAGAAAATTTTCAATCCAGTTCAAACGGGCATTCCTCAAAATTTGAAACAAAAGTTAAAAGTTAAAATACTATTTTAACAGTATATTAAAAGACAAATTTGGACAATAATGGTCTTGGTTAAAATTAAATACATGATTAATCAAGGTTGTGGGTTTCAAGTCTTCACCACAACGCTTCTTCAGAACCTGCATAACTCTACTCTACTCTGAGTTGAATCGAGTCGGAAACGTGGTTATGGTTATCGATGACTTTGATAGGTCGGTTATCCAGTGTGTTGATTCTGGCAGGACAATCCCTCACAATACAATTCCAGTAAGTTCTACTGCCACGATTTAACTTAACTTTGAATCTAAAACCATTATGAACAAGACTTGGATTTCCGAGACGATTAGCAACAAAAGACACGTTTAAGGTACCAAGTCAAAAGGTGCGCTTGTTCAAACTAAGAAATACTTAGCTTGCCAGCTGAATGCATTAAGAAATCAGAAACCAAGCATTGTGAAAAGTGTTCACAAATTATCAGTCAATGTGTTGGTGGTTAAATGTGTTCACCAATTATCTATGCATTACATTCGGTGGTCAGGTGAGTAGCATGGTCACAGTCACTCAAGGGCGAAGCTTGAGCTCCGCTTAATTGGTTAAATTGGATTAGCAAATTCTTTTGTTTAAATTTTGTTGGCGTTCCAAGATACGTTTTTTTCCAAATGTTGGCGTAGCAAGATGCCACCCAGATTACATATCCTGCCTTTATCCGTAATTGATCCTGAAACTTTTCGCCGATACACAGACAACTTACACTGGAAAGGGAGGGTATTACAACATGTGAAAAAATAATCGACATTTATTGTTTATGTCATTCTTCAAAGAACGACCACACAATGCGTTAAGATAACTATAATCATTTTTGCATGTACCTATAGTAATCAATCATAATACGACTTTAAAAAAATCAAACTTGCTTTGACTTTTTCAATTTAACAACAACCCTATCACATTGCACATCAACGTCGCAGTTGTACTCTACAAATCCTAGGGGATGGGTACACAGATAATATATTTTCGACGAATTTATTATATAAATCCTAACTATAGTAAGAAACTATTGTTACTAGGAACCCCTTCAAAACGAGATATTCCGAAAAAAGAAATGAACAATTCAATTATATCTTATACTTTCAAAACATGACTATCAATATATCTATTATGTATACTTGTATACTATACACAGCTAATATGTCATGAATGTTATGTGTAATTTTCCATGTACCACGGTAAGTGGTTGTTATTAAATAAAGTAGATTGGTTGTATAACTGTCTTGCTATCTCCCCCCCCCCCCCCCCCCCCCGATGCCATACTCTAATGCATATACTCTAATAACAATTCAATCACCATTGTTTAAACATTCTCTCAATTTATGTTCAGCTCCACTGGCACTTACAGCAACTGGATCGTCTTGCCGCCATATTTGGCATGGTGAAATAGACAGATGGGGTAATATCTGTATAATTCAGATTTTCTTAAATTTTGATTTAAATAATCCCTATAAACTTTGTAAGCAAAGCATCAGCACAATGACATTGCTTTAGTGCAAAGGATTAAATACCACCTAGATCTTAAACTGACGACAACGTATGAAGGATGTTTGTAGAGAAAAATTTAAGAAAAAGTGTTTTCGAAATGTTGACCTCTGGTCACTTCAATACCCTTCCAATTTTGTTACGGTTATCTGTCAGGCATGGCATACGAATATGTTAACGCAAACTGCATATCCCATGTAGTAAAATTTCAATATTCCGTTTCGCTTTTGCAATGCTAGGATGCATCAAAGACATTCAAAATTACAAATCAATCAATAGTTTATTTCCGTCTCACTTGTGAACATGCTTATATTATATTCAAAAGAGTATAAACAATATCGATAATTTAAAATGTACACAACCAATCGTCCAGCGATTTATGAGAGATACGCGATATTTGCTCTAGAATAGGAATGTAAATGAGCAAACGTAAAGTACGCAGCTGTATTTATAATCACCTACAAATCACGCCTTGTATCAGGCTTGATAACCGTCTAAAACATCGCATTCCCTACAAACATCCAATAGAACTCTCTCTTATTCATGTAAACAATATCTGGATGCACATTAAAGAAGTCAATCCAAATGGGTTACGGATATACATTTATACTACACACCACTTGCATCTCGGTATGAGCATAACCTGTTAGTTAGACCTGTGATGTTTGGAGACAGATAGGCAGACGGCGGCGACTTTGATCAACTCGTCGCCACGCTCCGGCGAGCAATGGTGACTGAGCAGGTATACAACAAATATACTCCCTTGTTCACTAATTTGGATAAATAATGATGAGGTATTTAGGGTCGTATGGTCATTTGAGCTTTCTTATTTGCTCTAAAAAGGACGACGATTGCGCTAAAGATTGAAAGCTAGTTGCATTTATGCACTCATGCATCCATGTAGTTTCGCTAAATAAACATATCATTCAGATTAACCTCATCCGATGGCCACAAAAAAGGAAAAGTGTATGGAGAGAGAGAGAGAGAGAGAGAGAGAGAGAGAGAGAGAGAGAGAGAGAGAGAGAGAGAGAGAGAGAGAGAGAGAGGGAGGGAGGGAGGGAGGGAGGGATGGATGGGATGGATGGGATGGATGGATGGATGGATGGATGGATGGATTACACACTACATTCTTGACGTAACTGTGCAAAGTGTACATTTGACAGTTTAGGTTTTGAAGTATTAAAAAGGACGATGTGCCTTTTGCGTAGTTTCAGAACAACGTTCATAAATATCTTTTAACATATAAAGGGGCAGAAGCACGTTTTAAGGGTAATATAAGGTGATGTCTGGAAAATAAAAATAAATGGTTCCAATTGAAAGACAAAGTAGAAAACCTAAATGAAGCAGTAATAAATCCAATATTTAATCTAATGTTCAGCCATGCGATTCCTTTTTCTTATAACAATGAATTAAAGGTGTTCACATAAAAATGGTCGCCAATGGACTTTATGTGAATCTTTATAATTTGTTCTCTGACTATGAATCATTGGTTTGTGTAATGCGATTTTTTACACTATCAAAATAATACATTAAGCATTAAGGTACAATTATCAATGACAAATTGAAGATATAAAATTTTCCAAACACGTGCTACTGCCCCTTTAAAATTAAATAATACATAATAGCAACACCTCCGCCTATCAATAGGAAAAAACTGTAGGTGTGTGGAAATTTCCAGCACACGCTTGTGAATGAATGAATGAACGAACACATAAATTAGAAGCTTGTCCCTCAAGCAGTGCCTCTTGCACTCAAGGATTCGAGTGATAATCACTCAAGCGTGGCGTTTGGATATTTCGCCGGATTAGGCCGTTATCTGGACAATCAACATAATCTTCTGATCAGTTAATTAGATCCCTCATTGATGTATTCTTAGAAATTAACAGACAGTTCGGTTACCGTGCGGTGGTATCTTTTTGCCGAAAAGACAGTCACAAATACCTTTTCTTTTCGTTTTCACTGGATAAGATGATTTAGTTATAGTATTAAAAATACAAAACTTAAAATATAAGACTTATATTCAATATTTAAGGTGCATAGTTAGTGTTAGAATGAGCATGTCGTAGTAGGTATCAAGCAGGATAGCAGGTTTTGGCTTATAAAAGATTACTTGTCGATTACTTTATGAATGAAAGTAGTGTGTGATAGTACATTATAAACGCAATTTGGACATTTTTCCCGTTTTGCGTCTATAATGTACTACGGGGGTTTCTGGCTAATTGGCCACCACACCTGTTTCCACTCAAGTCACGGTCGAACGCCTCGAGTGTACACACCACGACAAACGCAAACAAACCGCAACGCTATATAATGAGATATGAACAAAGTTAAAAATAATCATTAGGAAAATGAAAGATTGCATGGAAGTGAGGAAACAGTTGTGTAAGATTATATATTATCATAAAAAGATGTCCAGCGGAACAACACGTCGTTCATCACCAGTTCTCTCCACTAAAAACAAGGAATATAAATGGGTGGCCTTAGCATTTCCCTCGCGAAATGCGAGGAAACATTTCGGATTAGAAGTGATTGTTTCAACATCGAAAGAATGGAATTCCTCGAAGTCGACGTGTTTGAACGAGCTGCAAACTAAGAGAAGAGATATAAACAGTTACGATATTCCGGACTCGTGGGGAAGTGTTCAATATTTCATGTATTCCAGAACTCGTGTTGAATAGGAACGATAAATGGAACAAGTTTTAAATTTTCATGTTATACATGGATGATATGATAATAATCGACGAAGTAGAACATCAGGATATTAGTGGCGATTTGGAAGAACTTTTATTCCAAGCATATAAGAAAACTATTTTACATATTGTGGACACACGACCTATTCCCAGCACGGTAGAAACATCTGTATACATACAGAGAATATTGTTGAAATGGGTAGACGAACACGAAGTTACTAGACGTTGGAAAGAGAGCATAGAACTGACACCGGGCTTGTCATCAATATCACCGCTGTACCTGTTGAAATACGAATGTCTTGATTATCGGAACACACAATTGAAAAACGATAATTGGATGAGAAGAATTGTGAAGTCTTGTGTTAACCATATCAAGGAAAATGGTGAGCGAAGATATATTGAGAAAGAACTATTACAACCCTCGTAACCCGGGCGGATTTGGAGGAGCTCAAAAGTTTATTAAAACCCTACAAGCGACGCAACCTGATTTAAAACCACACAGAGTTTTGAACTGGCTTCAGAAACAGGATGCATATTCTCTACATAAGAATCCGAATAAAACGTTCAAAAGAAATAGAGTTATAGTTGGTGGAAACAGGATTCAAATCGACGCGGATCTATGCGACACGAGCAACATTTCGGAATATAACGACAATGCAAGATATATTCTCATTCTCATAGATTGTTTTTCGAGATACGTTTGGTGTAAAACTATCCAGGACAAGACCGCTGCATCAGTAGCATCTGCCATGAATACGGTATTTACCGGTATGGATAAGACCCCGTTTCTCATCAGAACTGATAAAGGTAGTGAATTTAGAAATAAGGTAATTCAGAAGGTTTATAGGAAATTTCATGTCAAACACTTTTCAACGCAAAACTCTGATATCAAAGCAGGATATGCAGAACGGTTTATTCGTACCTTAAGAACAATGATGCACAGATACTTCACGCATAAAAATACTTATAGATACGTAGACGTGTTGCAAGACCTGGTTTATAACTACAACCATCGTCCTCATAGAGGGTTGAACGGGAGGACTCCTGCGGATATCAACCTCAAAAACGAAGCTCAGGTGTGGTTGGAAACTCACCCCCTCAAGTTGAATAATACAAACGGCAAGTCGGACAGGAATAAATCATCATCATCAAGCAAACTACGTTATGAGAAGAAAACGAAATACAAATTTAAGATTGGAGATTACGTACGCATATCATTGATCAAAAGAACATTCGAGAAGGAATACGAACAGAAGTGGTCGGAAGAAATTTTCAGAATTATCAAACGCAAGCTCAGAGATGGTATACCTATCTATTGGATTGAAGATTTACAATCAGATCCGATAGAAGGTAGGTTTTACCAACAAGAATTACATAAATACCACAAGAACCCTGACGAGGTCGAATGGCGTATCGAAAAGTGATTAAAAAGAGAACTCTCAAGAAACGTGGTAACGAGAAAAACATCAAGCAAATATACATTAAATGGTTGAATTATCCTCGCAAATTTAATTCTTGGATAGACGCGAATCAGGTCGGCAATTTATAAACGAACATGGAATGGGTTGTGGCCACAAGTACGGACAATACGGACTTCTTTCCAGAAAATGCGGCTCATAGATTTTCAATTTATTTAGATCAACCTCTTCAGTTGAACGGAAGATGGATGATATCATTGAGAGAATTCTACGCAAAAGGTTCTATTCGGAATCGAGCTCTGACTAGAGCGAAGAAAAGGAAACAGAAAGTCACTGACGACCTGTTGTACGTATATTGTTCCTTGTGCGAACCTATAACAGTTGCAGGTAAGCGGAAACCTTTGCTTAGACGACTATCCTCTACAGAGGATTCAACATGGAAAGTGTTAATATCGGATCCGTATGAAATAGGTGTCAGAGTAATCAACGACACTGTTCAACAGTTCGATGTGTATATAACTGACAGTGACGGAAAACCCGCCACATTTTTAACGAACGAGTCCTCGGTTACACTTCAATTAAGACGATATCCTTTTATAGTGTAAGACTCTGCAACATGTTTGAAGAGGAATACCGACAAGGAGACGACGGAGGCAGCAACACACTATATATACCAAACCCAGACACGTGGCGGAAATATTATGCAAACTTAGCACGAGGGAAAGACCAAGTCATAAGCTCTCTGGGAAGAAGAGGAAATACGTTCTCAATGCGTAATATATCTGAAGGGTCTAACAAGAAAATTGACATTCCGTTATCATCCGCATCACTGAAATCACCGACGACAGGGTATAAGGAAAACGCTATAAATTTAGTAGCACCCAGTGAACAGGCGTTAGATCAAGCTAAATCTGAAATAGAGAGGAATCCCGACAACGTATCGAGGCTAGCTATAGAAAAGGGAATGCGTGTTAAAAAGCTGAAACACATCCAGAAAGGAGGCAGTGGAAGATCAACCTCGCGCAAGAGAGGTAATAAGAAGACGATTAGGAGGAAGAAGAAGACCGCCTTCGCAGTGAAGAAGAAGAAGAAGAACAACAACAAGAGGAAGACGACGCCTCGTAGACGACAGAATAATAATAATAATATAGGTAAGAGAAGGAGGAGCTCAATCAAATCAAGCAAATCTTTGTTCAGAGACATATTTAACTAGGAATACTCAACTATCAACGAAAATGGCCGCAATAATACCAGACTCCAAATATTTTACGGAAATTCAACCACAGGAGCTTGATCTATTTAGTCTCCCAGGAACGCAAACAGCTGTAGAAAGAACATATTTACAAGACTGCCGACCCATATCGGCTATATCCGGAGACAATCCGATTGAGTTCAACGTGAGCACACAGGAGGGATTAGAGTATATTGATCTACGTAGATCTATGGTATACATGCGCTGCAGGATTACAAAAGAAGACGGGACACATTTAACTGTTGCAGACGAGTGTGGTCCTGTAAATTTGTTTATGCATTCGATGTTTAGTCAAGTAGACGTGAGACTACAAGGAAGACTTATAACCTCGACCAACAACCATTACCCGTACAAGGCTATCATACAAACTATACTCAACACTAACGAGGTAAACGCTAAGTCCAAGATGACCTCACAGCTGTTCTATAAGGACACAGAATCGAAGATGGAAGATACAGATCCAAATGGAGACAACCAAGGACTCCTTGAAAGGTGGAAGATAGCGGGTAACAGTAAAGTGTTTGACATGGCGGGAGTTCTAATGCACGACCTGTTTAACATAGATAGATACATTTTGAATCAGGTGGACGTACAGGTTAAGCTCTACCGAACAAACCCGAAATTTGCTTTAATGGCTACCAACTCGAACGAAAGTTATGCTATAAATATCGAGGATATCGTTCTGAAGGTTATGAAGGTTAAAGTGAATCCTGGGGTCATATGGGGTCACAACACGGCTCTATCCACCACGACTGCGAAATATCCTTTCAAACGAACAGAGGTTAAAATGATGTCAATACCGACTGGTCAAGCGTCTCTCACCTACGATAATATATTTCAAGGAGCTCGCCCAAACAAAGTGGTGGTTGGATTTGTATCATCAAAAGCAGTGGCAGGTGATCTTAACAAAAACCCGTATAATTTCGCCAACTATGACGTCACCTCGATTGGTCTGTACTGCGATGGCGAAAGCGTCAGCGAAACGAGTCCTATGAAGATCAGTTTCGATGAATCGCATGGAGAGTGCATCATCCCTCCATACGTCAACCTATTTAGATACAACGACACCTGGTTTGCTAATGACAGTGACCCGCAAGCCACGAGCAGTGTATATCTAAATCGTAAAGAGTTCGCATCCGGATATGCTCTATACGTATTCCCGATAGAACCAACTTTCGGACCTGCGAACGATCGATCCTACCTGACCTTAAAGAAGAAGGGTTCTATAAGACTAGAGGCTCAGTTTGGAAAAGCTTTGACTGAAACTGTTACCTGTATTGTTTACGCAGAATTTGGAGACGGATTTCAAATCGAGAAATCCAGGAACATTATCGTGTAGGATGAACACAATACAGATGGAATGCATAATAGGCTGTGACCCCGTCTTAAGAAATGGTGTGCTTGGAATGTTTTCTAAGGACGAGCTTACAACACAACTAGCTCTGGAGATAGGTAGAGCAAGTAGCAAATCGCCTTGCGCTATTATTGTAAATACCGACAACAGATCTGGACCCGGTAAACATTGGTTTGCTCTATTCATTTCTGATATTGCGATAGAACTATTTGACAGTCTAGACGGCGATTCGATCAGCTATAAACTTACGGAAATCAAAAGTCTAATTGGTTGTATTCTTGCGAGTAGAACAAGATCATTAATAGCAAATAAAATCAGATTGCAAATGTCTAACAACGATTCGTGTGGATGTTATGTTATGTATTACCTATTACATAGACTGAGGGATATTTCGATGGAAGATATACTAAAACCGTTTGTACACAGTGCTAACGAACAGAACGATGCTTATGTGTGGAGATATATAACGAAAAGATATCCGTTCTGTCTCGCAATGTAACAGAACGCGTACTCTCGTTCGAGGTTTGACGATTTGTGTCATCTTAAATGAACTTAGTATGTTTTGTTTTTTATAGAGAACTGTATTTTTAATTAAAAACTGTCTTGTAAGTGCTGACTCGTTTCTTCTTTTTTCATCTTCAGGGAGAATGATACATTACAAAGTCTATGACGTCATCGTTTATATTATGACGTCACAGTAGGAACAATGTACATTTTGATTCAACAACATAGACAAATGTTAATATTTATCAATATTGAGTTTGAAGAGGAATTTGTTGATAAAAATAGTTCTTTTAATTCTATCAGAGTTATTCATGTGGTAAAACAGGAAATTGACTCTCCATTCTCATATTCTATTTCAGGGTATATTTTAAATGTTGTTCACACACGATCTATCACGTGACTGTATCACCCGCCTTACAGGTGCGGTATATGAAATTTCATCTACTACTATCCTATACCACAGTTGATCCGGACAACCATTAGACTCGCTTAGAAATTACAGGGTTGACGGAAAAAAAAACAGACTGATAACTATTATCACGGAAAGCACATTTCATGACATAATGACATGATTTACACTGAAATTCTTAAGTTTTAGATATCCATCAATTACGAATATCCTTCAGGTGTATAGATATAGCTACATAATAATCATGATTAGAAATCATGTATTTACTTTGAAAACCTAGAGGTAGAGCAGCGTACTTGTGATTTCTTAAAATGAAGCCTTAAAGTAACGTTCTAACGGGGCAGATAGCCGATTCCCTGCATACACGAAGCTGTCTTTATCCTATCATTTGGCGATGAAACATTGAGATAGTTTGAATTTATATCATGAGTTACGTCTCATGCAATGTTCATTACTACAATAAAATAATACAACTTATTAGTTTTAAAAGGCCTAAGATTGTTATCAATGTTTATAAACATATTATCGATGTAATGGTTAAGGGAAAACCGATGAAATTCAACTATTCAAGTGAGAAAACTCGTGGAGTCTTATGTATTGGGTGGAGGGGTGGCGTTGGTGAGTGTGTGCGACCACGTGGTTGCATATAATGAAAAACATATCCGCTGTCGTCTCACTATGTAGCCGAACCTACGTTGCGTCAGGATGGATGGGGAAGATCAAGATGCAATTGGAAGTGAACAACAAGATGATCAAGAACCTGTTCTTAAGATCTTGTGCCCAGCGACCGTTTATATATCTGGCGCAACGCAGTCGGGGAAATCTTGCTTCGCCCGAAAGTTGATTGACTACTCTCAGACGATATTCGATCAAAAAGTGTCAAAGATTTTGATATGTTATTCAATGTGGCAGGGGATCTACGATGAGATAATGCGAAACACAGCATGTCCCTTAGAATTCCATAAAGGAGTACCCAGTGATGAATTCATTTCTGAGTGGGGGGAAGAAGCGGATGATACTAAGCATCAACCTCGCGACCACAAGCTAATGGTGATCGATGATTTGATAGACGAAGTCTCGCGAGACCCTACGATGTGTAAACTATTCACTATGACGAGTCATCATTTAAATATATCTGTCTGCCTACTGAGTCAATCATTGTTCCCTTCTGCAGCGTTCGGACGGTACGCGAGGACTATTTCCTTGAACTCTCATTATATTATATTGATGAAGAATAAGAGAGACGTGTCTCAGATAGCAAACTTCGGGCGACAGGTGGTTCCCGGGAAGTCCAAATTTTTTATGGATGCATACACCAAAGCTGTTAACAAAAGTCGTTTTGGATATCTACTTATCGATCTATCTCCTAAAAGTGATCCGCGATACCAGTTCAGAACGGATATATTTCCCTGTGAAACGCTTATCGTGTATTCGACAGAATGAAGCTCATCGTGAACAGTTCAGATATGTTAGGAGAACAAGTAGCTTTACTGAGGTTTCTTAAGGATAACCCGACTGAGAGACAGACAAAAGCCGTTCTATATTCGTTAACCAATCAGCAAACAGATCTTTTGGCGGAAATTTGTCTGAATATCTTAAAAGGCAACATACCTATATCCTCGAGACAGAAGACGCAGCTAGCGACTAAGAAGGGTGTGTTGAGGAAGATCGCGGATAGATCAGTCAATAGAACGGACACTAAACGTTTGATTGTGCAAATCAGACATTTACTGCCACTGATTATCGGACTAGTGCTGTCACCCCGTGAAGAACAAGAACAAGAAGAAGAAGAAGAAGAAGAAGAAGAGGGAGAAGAAGAAGAAGGAGAAGACAGAAATCATTATGACATATAGAGCAGTCTCGGGTTCGCAACAAGCTAAAGAATTGGTTTTGATTCCTCGCTCAAAGTATGAGAGACTCATAACAGGAAATAAGGACGATATGAAGACCGCTGATTGTGCTCGTGAAATAAATAATAATGATATTGGTAATAGCAGTGAATATAACCGCGAATCTCATCATCATGATAGCGATGAAAAGAACAATCGTGTCTCCATCGAGGGAAGTTCTGGAGAGGGAGTAAAGTGTACTAGAAAAAGGAAAAGGAATTATATCGACGCCAGACGTGAACGGTGGTTGCGTTACTGACGGTTATGGAACGATGCTTTAGCAGGGAAATGACAATGAATATATGTAGGCTGGTGATGGGTGATAATATTGGTTTAGAATAAATAATTAAAAAAGACATCGTTGTTGTGTTTTATTTGGTTTATTAATGCTAATGACATTCTGATTAGTATAAATCATATAACACACAAACACACACACAGAGAGAGAGAGGCTAGGGCAATGTTGGTATATCATCGGTGAGAAGCAGGTTTCAATGTCATGCGCAGGGGACGAGTGGTAATTCCGTCAGACCTAACCCTTCGTTTGATGTAAAAATATGATAAACAAGCCCTCCTCTGCCGATATGTGAAGATGGTATTGTTTCTTGCTCTGAAACCCACATTAACACTCGACCCAGCTCTTTGTTTCCTAAGAACGTTGCGATAAGCCCTAACAGGATTTGAAATGTTTTTCGAGCTTAATCCCTTTGAGCTTATTTTAACCTCGTTACTGACAGTATCTTTGCGCAGAATGTAGGTTTTCGAAGCAAGAGAAATCATTTCAATGCCTTCCGCTTCTAATTTGAACAAGCCAAGAGTTCTTTTATCGTGTTTGATGTGTTCAGAGCAGCAAGTTCTAGGTAGGAAGTGATTGCCCGTCGATTCAATGTTGTCCGAATGACAAAAACCATTCAACATGGTATCGTACTCTTCGATCATATCAGGTTTTATCACCTCGCGTAAACTGTCTTCAGACAAGGCAAAATACAAGGAATCTGTATCCGTTTGCAGAAGCTCGAAATCACATCTTGATATGAAACGGTCAAGAAACCCGAAATAGAAGGAAATCATCTGCAACTTCGCGTACTGCAGCACAAAATATGCCAAGACTATAGGAAGATCTAAAACCATGGTTTGTTTGCTACTTATGAGTTCATAATCTCCGTCGTCGAGTTCGCAGAGAGATTGAAACCTTGGTTGATTCACTGCACAGAGAGCCTTATTCTCGCCATTGATGTAATTACAGTTTGTGTGTCGAGTTTTATCCATCAGAACCGAACCGTACGCGCTATTCCCAATCAGTTTAAAGACCTCACCCATAATAGCAAAATCAGGGTCTGAGTCCCCCAATCTCCTACATTCGGTCACCTTTTCAGTAAACTGTTTAAAACAGTTTTCTCCGCGATATTCAACAGCCTGATATATTTTGCTGACAACCAATCCGTTTTTCAGATACCATTGCAGTAAAGGAGTCGCTAATAACACTTGTCGCGCTCTCATCCCACCGACTAGAAGGGTTCTTGGTTTCCTACTCAATTTATTTTTTCGAACGTGTTTTTGCATGCGCTTCCCGAAACGTTCAAAAGGAACCTTGCAAGTAACGAATATAGGAGACATTTCTGCAAAATACTCGTATCTATCTTCGGGCACCTCGATGTCTACTTCAACCATCCCGAAAAACTCCCCTTCCTGCACAGCTCGAAGCAGAGTCTCGGCATTCACGCGTCCAGCGCGATGAACGGAATCAAAAGGAAGCTGGCGATGCTTCACAAACTCCCGCAGTCCGGGGTCTGATTTACACAAATCATTAAACTGACACTCCCATATAGACACTAGTTCGTAACCCTGATTCCTAATGTATGCAGCTCTTTCCATAGTTCTTGCGTAGCGACCCCGGCTGTCCTCGCTGTCTCCGTTTACACAGTCTCTGTGACTATGCCAATAACACCCCAGGTACTCTAGACAGGTGCGTGTTACAGGATCGTAACCGTCTACGAAGTACGGACCGATTTGTTTTTCATACCCTGATGAAGCTTTATGAATTATCTTTCTCCCGGTTTTAAACGACATCCAATCTAGCCAGTCATAAGCACGGGTATACGTTTCGGATTTCTTACGATGAAATTCGTTAAAGTCATCGTCTTTCACAGGTAACCAACGCACGAAATGTCCTACAGGCATGTCCATAGATAAGCAATACAGATATAAACCGTTGCAGTCGAAACCAAAGCATTTCTTACACGGTTTTTGCTGGTTACCCCTAATGAATGTCTGGTCCCTGCAATGATGCCTATTGAATACTATCGAAGGACCCCCGCATATTCCTTCCTTCACCGTTTCATAAAGATCGTTATCCTTTTCCCCGAACAGAGCAAAGTTGCATTGATTCTCGATTGCTGTACGGAATAATAATTTTCTCGCTATCCCGGGAACGGACACAGCTTCTTTTAGAATATCGATGTTCGTTTCAGACCAGTAAAATTGTTTTAACCTGTTAATTGCCTCGACTCCGGGTTGGACATCTAGATTGTTGTACCAAATTAATAAATCTTTAACCGTGTTCATATTATTTTCTTTCCATACCGTCTGTAAGTAATTATAGTTTTCTTCAACACTAGAGGGTACGCGAGTCAGAGAGAGTTTATTCAATATCTCGTTTTGGCTCAAATCGGGGTGGTCTCGGACATAAGCTAAATATCTCTGTCTGTTCGGATCTTCGAGAGTGTTGATGTTCTTAAGACTAGACCAAAATGCGTTCGCAGGAGGGAGTTCAGCTTCCTCTAACTTAGACTCGTCATCTAAGTATTCGTAACATAAGAATCCCTTTGATTGTTCAATTTTAAAAGTTTTCAAAAATTGCTCATAACTTGCTGTTGGAGGAAGGTATTGGAAAATGTCTAAAATTCTTAAATTTGGAGTAGAGATACAAATGTACTGATTGTTTCGTTTAACCACAAAATAGTTTGAGTCGGCAGTGTCAACGATGTTTAAGGCTCTAGCCAGACCCGATTTCCACAGATTCAGATCGTACCTAGAACTGTTGAAACCTAGGACTGGTAACTGCGCACAATACTGATTCAATTTCGTTTGCAGGTAAACACATTTCTTGTAGTATAATTCATCGCTATCTGTCCAGGTCATATCTAGCTCCCCGTCCGCCTGCTCTGAACACATCACATCGTTCTCAGATATGTCCTCCCAATCATTATACACGGGGTTTATCTCTTCACCTGTCTCTACACGCCTCAGGAAGTCGCGATAGACGTTAGGTCTAGACAATCGATCACGCATCGCTGGTGAGACTGATTCATCAGCGCTCTCTCGCTGTGGCGATGACTGTGTCTTTCTATGATATAACGCGTTGATATGTTTATCAACTTCTTTAAGCACGGACTCAAGTTTAGCCTCGATCAATCTTTTGGCCTCACTGGAAATATCATTGAGATAAGCAATTGTTTGGTTCAATAGACTTTTTGAGTCGCATGAAATGAAACATTTAGCGTCCTCAAACTTGGGTACATTAGAACAAACAGAGATGGATATAGGGTGATGACGAGCGGTCCAACTCGTCGAGGAAGTTGAGACTGTTTCTCCTTTCGTTTGTCTCAACAATAAAGATTCTCCATCAAACATTGCATGATATTCGTATATTCTATTTTCTGTCGGTACACAAATATCAAAACATTCTTCTATTTCATCGAAAATGTTTTTGATTGGTGTGAAATATCCGCCTCGGTATATAGTTTTAGTCTTTTCTAAACAAACGCTTTTTAAATGCTGTCTCCAACCTCGTGCTGTGCTGAACATCATCTCACAAAGTTCGCATTTGTACCTTCTCGTATACGCGTTTAAGTTAGCGATGTAAGACAGGTGGTTCTCAAAACAATCCATGTTTAAAGTCGAAATACGATTTTTGATTTTCCTTGTAGATAGATAAACCGGAACGCAGCTCCGTCCCTCTTCACACAAACGAAATATGTTCACACGCACGTTGAACGTTTTTTCAAACAGTGGAACATCGTCTGGTACATTAAGTCCTTTAAAGTTATCAAATGTCATGTCTTCGCTACCCTTAACTCTCTCCCAGACATTGAACAAGTAACGAATCTTCGATTTACTCGGCGGGCGCGAGTTCGATTTGACGGAATCAGCTCCCAATTTTTGCTGGTGGTGAGCCAAACATCGGAAAGCACACATCGAATCTAACTGCGTGGTAAAAAGTAGACTTTTCTTATCTTTAAACCACTGAGGGAGTGAGGAGGGGGGAGTACCTAACACGTAGTTAGTTCGATACACCCAGTAAGTCACGTTGGTTACAAACACCGGTTGCCATTTAGTGTTTGGACGTTGTTGAAGCACGTGATCGCTGATACTTTTCTTACGGATTTTTTTGATTACTCTACGCATGGATTCGACATCGGAAATTCTAGGTGGTGAATCAAATACATTCACATTCCGATGAGGAATGAAATAACGGTATTCGCCCGTTTCAAGATGCCTCAGGATAAGTCCGAAAGCAAGGTTAACCTTAAAGGCATTACTCTCGTTTTGAAATATATGTGACAACTGGCTACGGAAGTCTATAGATTGAGGGTCTTCCTCTATCCCCGACAGAGGGAAATTGTAAGTATGAACCACTGCGCCACTTGTGGTATCGCTAGCGCGTAATATAATACCACTGTGGGTTTCATAAACATCGAGTAAGGCTTCGTCTGTTAAAGCACCATCCTCGTCGGTCCAGGGTCTTTTATCGTCTCCAACGGACCAAGGTTCGGGTTGAAGGTTAACCCCTTCTCCCCTACCCATATGATTACGTCGTTTGTGACGCCATAATAACCGACGATTTTTGAATACTTCATAACAGGTTCGACATTTGTATGTCGGAGAGTCAAGAGGGAGATGACTTTTACCGCGACAGCGGTGAGCATTTCTGGTTGTATTTACCAACTCTCCGCACAGTTCACATAGCCAATCATCTCTTGAACA
This sequence comes from Steromphala cineraria, assembly GCA_916613615.1. Lineage (NCBI taxonomy): Eukaryota > Metazoa > Mollusca > Gastropoda > Trochida > Trochidae > Steromphala > Steromphala cineraria. Next base: position 14,969,578 of record OU744729.1, read on the forward strand.
GTTTCTCAGATGTCTGTTAAATCGAGTTCTATTTGGAAAACATTCGCTACACCTAATACATGTGTAGGAAATAGGTTTCATTTGTTTGTAATTCTGTACAGCCTTTCTCCCGAGACTAGGTTTCATACAACAGTTTTTATGAAGTATAAATAAGCTTTTTTTCAAGAATTTCCGATTACATAAAATACATTGATAATAACGGTTTATTACACAACTACAATCTAGGAAGTGATTATATCCCTTACTACCCCTCTTCTTTACTCTTTTACTACATATCCTACATTTAATTAACTTCTCAGCAGCCGCTTTAGAGAATTTCCCATCACCTCGTTGTTTCCTTCTCCTACTCGGATATACATGTTCCATACATCTGTTAATATGACGTGTAAATAGATGTTTACCGCTAAACTTTCTGTTACATGCTACACATTGGAAAAAACGTCTTTCTACACAAAAACAATTTAAGAAATGTTTTTCCGATCTCCTACGTCCCTTGACAATGTTCTTACAAATATCACATTTGTATGCATCAGTAGCCTCCATGCTTCTTGTTCTTGATCTTGTTCTGCTTCTTGTTCTTGTTTTTGTTCTTCAAGTAGGTATCAGCGGCTTGTAACGTTGTGAAGTAGTCCTTAACGGGAAAAAAGACTCCGTTTTCTTTATCGTAAGACCCCTCCTTCTTCTTTCTTCCGTAACCCCTCACGTCCATGTACCAGTAGTTTGAGAGTTTGACAAATCTAGCCTTGTACCAAGGTCTTTTGTTGATAACGACGGCTTTGAGTTTCTTTACGTCATGCTTCTTCTTATATCTTTTCTTAAGTTTCTGATGCTCCCTCTTCAATTTTCCTATCCCAGCAATGAACTGTAAACCCAATCAAATATCTCGTGAATAATGTTCGTTAAATAATTAAAATATAATGTATGATCAAATCAATTCAAGCACAGCTATTCGCATACTTTTTTCTTTTCTTTTTTGTTTACTAATTAGTTAGATAAGAGATGTTACTCTTTATCACACTGATTACAGCTATTCGCAGTCCGCTATCGATTAAGATGATTGATCGCGACAACAGAACACGTGACTAACGACATAATGATCATACTTGATTTGTTTATTGAGAGAGAGATCACGTGACTAACGATATAACGACGTGTAAATTGTTTATAAATTAACCTTAATAGTTCCTTTCAGATTACGACAAACATATGGGATGTGCAAGTTATTTTATCACGAGAGATTTAATATGACTTACCTTTGACAAGAGAATGATCGGAAATCTCAGCCGAGTTTCCAAACCTTGAGCGTTCTTTTTCCTGATGTAGAGAGTATTCGACGCCACCTTTGTTTTAATGGCATTAGAAACAGAATTCTTCACACTGATCCAACCCAATCCTTTATCGTGCCGAGCGTCTCTGTTTTCGTCGTCGCTATCACTGCTCGAGGTCGAGTTCGAATCCTCTGACTCGGATGAAGAAGAAGAAGAAGAAGAATTGTCTTCCGACGAATCGCTAGAACTTTCACTTTTCCCGCTATCACTCAAGGATAGCGTGTCGTCAGATTCGATAGCTACGTCATCATAACGATCTTGGTTAAATGTCACCTTTTTCTTACTCGTTCCATTCCTAACTTTCTTTGTCGATACAGTATCAGAGTCGTCACAATCAGAACGCTTTTTTCGTTTACCACGTGTCTCACTGTTTGCAATGTTCGGGTGTTCAGCGTCGATTTCTTTATCGTCTTCCATGCTGTATGATATTCGGAGAGATGGAAATTATCTTTTACAGAGTCTTATATATATACACGTTTCGTTTGTTTGTCCCGCTCCTAATTATGTCTATGCGAGGCTTTAATCAGTATATTAAAAACTAGTGTGGACTGAATATTGTTAAATATAGGCGTTGAATAGTTTCATCAAGTCTTTTCACTACACCGATAATTGGGTAAATACAGGTGTTGAACAGCTTTGAGACCAATTCTCTTTCTCCATAGCGTGTGAATATGTGGTTAAGAAAACCTCGCCTTAAACCTAAATATCTATTGTTGAGCCGGGCTCCGATCGTGTGATATGAATAATAGGATACATGAAGCGTTAAACTGTGTTTCATCTAAAACTTATATATATCTATGGTATTGTAAAATCGTATCTAATTTTACATTCCATTAAAATTAAATTAATTAATAAAACAAATAAATTTAACTATTTCTCCGATCGTATGATATGAATATACGGATGAATGTTAATTTCTTTTAAAACCGTGTTGTTTTATTTTCTCTCTGAACTTACATATCTATACATTTGTTTAACAAACGAGCGATAATCGACTTAATCTACTTATTAGTTGTAATATATTTATAATGGTAAGCGAAACAAATGAACACATCCATGCAATGCGAAGGGAGATATCTCGTCTAGCCCTATGTAGTGTGTGTTACCGTAGTTCCTACATTCTAATATATACATATACATAAGCGTCTGTGGTCTCCTTACCAAACCGTCTGTTGGGTGGTGATTGAACGTTTTATTAGTGAAACTACGATTTTTACCCCGCTCTCTGCGATATAACAGGTGTACTGAAAGTGGTGATAGCTGTACTAACTTTTAGGACCCTCTCCTTTTTAGGAGAGAGTAAGAGAGAGAGAGAGAGAGAGAGAGAGAGAGAGAGAGAGAGAGAGTGTGTGTGTGGTATTGCGGTGTTTGACGTTATACTGTGTGGAAGATAAGATGCATGTTTTACTTCAATGTCCAATTTATAATGTGCGTGAAGATCTTTTAGGTAAATGTAATGATGTGTGGTCTGAATTTTACTAACATAGAGATGATGTTAAATTATGTTTTATCCTTGCCAGCCCAAGTATTGTACATGCAAGTGCCAAAACCTGCAAGGCAATTCTAAATTTACGTAAGGATATTTTATTTACGCATTAGACTTATTTACCAGCATACTTTTTATCAAATATTTGTAATGCTGAGTACTTTTTAATATATATTTGTAATAGTTATTGTACCTTTTAATACATATTTCTAATATTTACTGTACTTTTTAATACATATTTCTAATAGTTACTGTACTGTTATGTATATATATATATATAAGTTATATTTACTGTACATTTTTTAAATATTGTTCCTCTCTCGTAACTCCAAAAGGAGTGGCTCTTTTAATGTTGTATATTTTGTATGTAACATTTTGAGGTGAGACGTTAATAAACAGTCTGTCTATCTGTCTGAATTAACAAAGCTGAAATAGTTTCGACTACGTGCGATTCTAGTACAGACCCTCGATCACGCTCCGGCACTGACAGCGATTCAAATGTAAATTAGAATAATCATTTTCATATTTTCCCAGTTTCGATTATCACCATAACTACAATCAATTTCTGTTTTCTTAATTACACAATTAGCAATATAAAATAAAAGTTGAAAAATAAAAGTACCGATCATATTGTTTTGCAATTTGCACCTTACAAATTTCATATTACCCTTGCAAACAATCACATCACATATAACCTAATCATGCCTTTGTTATACAATACTTGATTCAGAAAAATAACCAAAGAAATCTTCATACCATTTCAAAAGAGTATTGACTGTCATGTAACGCGTCTAAACTATTATCAAAGCACTCTGGTATATGTGTATCAACAGCGATTCTGCAATCAACAATTTGTTTATTTTATATTTATTTATGAAAAATGATCTGACGGGGGAATAGATGTTGAAAAGCTTTGATGTGATGAGGAACTAATCTGTATATGATATTAAAGGGGGGAGACTAATATGTCTCCTGTAAAACAGACAGACAGACAGACAGACAATAGTTTATTAACGTCTCATTTCTGTACAAAGCTAGAATACATTTACATTTATACACACAATTCCTTTATAAAACATGTACAGAACCATTCAAAGCAGAATTATGAGAGACATAAAACAATATTTAACCATATAACAATTCTTTCCTACGTTGTAGTATTAAAAAGCAGATTTTGGCTGTATAAAATCAGATACCATGATTTGTGAAAATAAAATACATTTTTTCAAGATCCGATTTATCTAAAAAGTCTGGAGATAAAATAACACATTGATTAAACAGAGAATCTCTTAGATCATCATATAATACACAGTGAAACAAAACATGTAATTCATCTTCAACGTCATTAATACAATTAAAACATTTTCTATTTTCTAAAAAGAAAAATTTCATAACGGCCGGTTTACACTCTTATGGGAGCAACGCCACATCGAAATTTAGACATAGCCGACCTGTAATGTCTTGGCATGTGATGGACAATATAATTTTCAGAGTTAAAATTATACTTAAAATGTTTATAAAGTCGAAGTTTATTCGAACCAGTTCTCCCATCTTCTCTATTTAACAATGAATGCCATAAAATAACAAATTCATTCATAACCCTATCCTCAACAGTTGTACATAAAACAGATTCCTTAATCTTAACAGGTGCGTCTAAATAATAGTGTAAATCAAGGGACATAAATTATGGGGCTTCGTTGATGGGACCATTGCGTTTGTTTTTAGGTTAGATAGATGGATGGATGGATGGATATATATAGATATAGAGATAGATATAGAGATAGATATAGAGATAGATATAGAGATAGATATAGAGATAGATATAGATATAGAGATAGATAGATGTTTATTTGAGTCTCACCTCACAATATATACACAATAAAATTCATCAAACATACAGTACATTAAAATAGTGAGAGAGACTATAAAACAAAGATAGAATCAACATATACAAATGGACATAACAAATGAAAGTAAATATAAAAGTATAAACAAACATACTAAGGGGAAAAAGTCATATATGACCTATATAAAACACTTCTACGTTTCGTAGTATAACATTGCAGGTTTTTGGCACTTTCAAATATCACAGATGGGCTGGATAGAATAAAACACACTTTCTGAGTATCACTGAAATTGATGAAATTACCACAGGTCGCTACACAAAATTAGGACTATACATATGAATATATAGATAGTTGGTAACTAGAACTTAGTCTCGGCAAATAAATCATCGGTGGGAAGTGAGATTTCCGACTACCGGAGGCTTATTTACGCCTGGCTTATTACTCTTTTCCAATAAATAATTTGATATAATGTTTTAAAACTGTCTATGGCTTCCTTGCAGAAACTTATTACCTTAATGATAATTTGATAAAAAACATTCACTAAATGTATAAATAAGATAATATCTTATAAATGCAATTGATTTCCTTAAAACTTTATATATTTTGTTAATGAAACATATCAACTTGCAGTGAAATGCATATAAACTATATATGTGTCGTGTATTTTCAACAAAATGTGAAATTTAATGATTCGTTATGTAGCATGTTTAGAGCGACTTCATATGATGTGTGATGTTCTTCATGATTTTATTTTGATAGTTAGCTTGAATTATATTTTTATTTGGAAAATACTCAATATTCTAATAAAATCAATGATTTATTCAGTTGATACTCGTTTTAGTTTGTTTTTTTCCATTTCGACATATTATGTTTTGATTTGGAAACTCACCTTCTTTTGTTTTTTGGTTTTTCTTAACCTTGAACCACGTATTGGATGTTTCACTATTACTTCTCCCTCCTTGAGCTATACAGAGAAAGAGATTATCTTTACGATCTACTCGGAGGCAGTTTGAATGAATACTCTCACACCCCTTCAGTCAAGGGCTCTCTAGTCAAGACTCGCATAGCTGTACACAATAACCAGCATGCTTAAACATATATATATATATATACCGTCGTCGGGACCCTCTATTAGGCTTGAACGGAGCCGAGAATTACAGCCTGTCACCCCCCTGCATGTGTATGGAGTTCCCGCTGATAGCCCGACATGAAATCTCCCGAGTTTAACTAGGAAGATTAGATGGTCCTATCAAAATCTCCCGTAAATCGCTGGGCGATTGGTTGTGTACTCTTATCTTTATTATTCACTTTTATGAATGTACTTTTAATATTTATGTACACAAGTGAGACGTAAATAAACCATTGATTGATCAAATTGTCATTGAACATCTCTCACATCCAATATTACCGCATGTATAAGCAAACATCTAAAACATTACGATTATGTACAATTTAATATCTCCAGTTCATTCAGATCAATTAGAGTTCGGTTGGGGGTAATCTCTTGGGTTAATCTCAAAGCAACAAAACAAAACAAAACATATTACATGAAACTCACTGTTGACTGGCTCTTTAAGGCATTCAGGTATTTAATCAGTAAGCTCAGAATAGGCGTCATAATATAGGAATTAATCCTCACAACTGTATTCGTTGACACCTCATGTTGTAGATGATAAAGATGATCTCTTAGTTTGCATAGGTTGAATTATTTTAAATAATATGACTTACTCAATTCTCCTAACTCTTCAAAATTTTGGAATATCGTGATTAAACGATTACACCTTGTAATTTGGAGAGTAAAACAACAGAACGGATGAGTGAACACTCAGTCGGGTGAAATATGACAGTGGTAATTACTTTCCCGTCGCGGTTTGTTTGCATTTGTCGTGGTGTGTAAACTCGATGCGTTCGACCGTGACTTGAGTGGAGACAGGTGTGGTGGCCAATTAGCCAGAAACCCCCGTAGTACATTATAGACGCAAAACGGGAAAAATGTCCAAATTGCGTTTATAATGTACTATCGACTACTACTAATGAAATATAACGAAATCCATTTTGCCTTTTAGTTTACATTAGTTGTTAACCATTGCAGTATGTACATGTCTCTAAATTTGTGCTTCGGTTTCAATTTCACATTCATTGTAACTGATTTGTTGGAAAACACACATGGCTTACATTAAAACTCATTACCTCCGAGAGACGCATATATGTGGCAAATATGCATCGCTTCTACTTGTATTACATCGAGGTCGTGTAAAACATAACTCTGCAACTATCCACAATAATATATATATCCTATGCAAGATAAGTCATTTAGTGTTCATAACAGAAACTAATTAATGTTCTTTGATAGGAATTACATGGTCGGTTTTAGAGAATGATTCACCGTTTGGTGAATAAACAAATCTTACAGACAATCTGTTGTTAAAGATTTACACAGAAATAAGCTTATGTATAACATACATCTCGCTCTTATTTTACAAGGTACTCATGTCACAGTAATATCATGTTAATTCGATTCAGTGATTTAGTTGGATGTAATTATCGCATCGTCATCAAATGAATTTAGTCTCCTTGACCAATCATCAATAAAAGCTGAATCTAGATTTAACTACGGGTTTGATCCTGACGTGAATAAACATCCAATCAGACTCTAGAAATTAAATCAATATCAAAACAGATTGACATTGAAATAACACACTCTCAAGATGCACATGTACCGAACACACGCTACCCATTGAAGCGTACCAATTGTAGAACAACCACGTGCACATGCTTTCATTGGACAATATTCGTCATGTAGCCACAACCTGTTTGTTACCTAATGAAACCCGGCTATCCCATACCCCTCGCTTGCGGTTTTTAATGATATTTGCATTTTGTGCAACATATCTTCTTTGTGTGTGTTATTCATGTCATGTGCAGTTTGGAGGCTGTTAAAACTTATGCATTCTAAAAATATTTTTAAAAATAGAGATTTAAGTACGCAAATTTTTTAATAAAGGTTGATGTTAAAGTTGCATATGTAATAATGTGACATTCTATAAATATGAAATATTCATTCTGTTTAGTTAATAAATAGGGTTGATTAAAACGATGTTTGTGTGTTCCATAAAGTTTCAACTGGTCAAATAGAGTAACATTTTGTTTGTACGTGTCGTTGAATTCTCACACCGTTTGGGAACTGTGAGTACTAATACAAAATACATATTATACAACATATTCAGAATTCAAAAGGACCATATGCATATGTTTTGTAACTATGTTTATGTTCGGGAGAGGCTTGTGCTTGTTTGCCAATCCCTTTCTTGTGTATAAAAATATGTTAAAATCAAATCAAAAGATACCAAAATGATAGGGATATAACTACAATAAGTCAATCTGATTAAGCTGTGAAGTTACAGGACTTGCTCACCAGATATGTAGATTACGTGTGAACAAATTTAACTAGATCTATTTACTAGTGCATGTTTATTCATATGTCAATATACTATAGATAAACAAGTCACCTTAAATTAACAAAAATGGTGCAAATTACCAGAAAACGTCTCTGTATTCCCTGTTTAATATCCTTATTCACACCTTTCTGTTTCAAGACTGACTCCACGAAACAATAAAACAATCATCCAAACTTTATTGTAGACGAGACGACTTCCATTCATCCAGTCTCGGTAAATGAGGGGTATTGTGAGGTAATTAGCGTCGGAAGAGCGGGCAGTTTCGCTCACAAGGGCCCTGGCGTTGAGCCGTGGAGCATGTCCAGGGCTTAATGAGTTAATACCCTTTCAATGTGATACTTAATAATGTTTTCACGAATTACAAATGTAAGTTATTGAACGTAAAAATCTTTTATGAAATATAATATACACGTGTCTCGTGATATATTTAACATTCGATGTAATTATCACATCACCTTCAAATGAATTCAGTCTCTTTCGACACCTCATCAATAAAAGCAGAAGCTACAATTAACTCAGGTATTAATCCTCATACAAATAAACATTCAATCTGACTCTATAAATGTGATCAATAAGCAATAACACTGACCTTGAAATAACACTCTCGCCATGGTGCACATATTCCTACCAGCCGAATCCTAACAATTGTAGAACAAACATCTGTAAATGATCTCATTGGACAATATTCATCATGGAGCCGCGCCCCTGTTTGTATTTTGTGTAAATGCATGGGTGTATGTAAGTTAGTATGTACATCATGATAACAATACTCATACTTTAAATCAAACCCAGAATTGATAAAGGGGAAGACATTAAATCAATTGAATTTCAATAATTATATCTACCAAAGGTTTGTAGTGACAGAGCTTGGTTGCCAAGAATGGAGACAACGCCCATCACTTGGCACTGCCTCCTTTCAAACTGTTTGCATGGATACATTGTTAAAAAAACTATGTAAACTTATGCTACACTAGTAATTTTTGGTATTTGATATATGTAGAAATTAAAATGCATGTGTTTATTATTGAAATGATGTTAAAAACTTAAAAAGCATTTCTTCCTTAGCACACCTGCCTGTTGCATGCCTTCACGAAATAATACAACGTTCAGAACTTTATGTTTCTTATCAAGACTAGACAGCTCCCCTCCCCTCCGTCCCTTCCCCTTTGGAGATGATCGGTGCTTAGTTATGATTGGTCTTGCTAGGGCGGGCAGTTAGGCTGACAAGTGGTCAAGGCCTCGAGCCGTTAAGCATGTCCAAGTTAATGAGTTAACATTACACAATTACCAGGCGCGCGATTCAATAACCTCTTAATTACAGCATACATTTCACGCCTAGCCAGAGAGATTACAGAGATACTTATGTCTCTCTGCTTTTACCAGTGTTGGAAACACAGATCATGTGATACACAGTAGATTCGATTGGCCAGTTGTCCCTACTGGGTTGATATATTACGAAGTCATTATCATTTGAATAACGTTTGTCATATTGTAATAACACTGTAGTTTCTTAAAATGATCAAAAGCTTTAAATCCCGCCAGTTATTTGTTTAAAGGTTTTCCAACTGTGTAACTATGGTCTTAACTAACACTCTCTTCGAATCAACTCAATATTTCATAAAATCCAAATACCTTTCAAAGTCAACGTTTAGAAAATTAATAACGTAAATATTTCACAAAATCAAAATATCTTTCAAAGTAATTTTTCACAAAAACAAAATAACCTTCAAAGTGAATTTTCTTGGCATCTCCCCTAATAACAATCCCCCAAAGCCAGTATTTCATCTCATTAAAATATCTTAAAATGCATTATCTTTCAACGTCAATATCTCACATATTGTTTTGCAGTGAAATCATTTTAAAAATCACATTATCTTTCAAAGTCAATATTTTACCAAAACAAAAGATCTTTCAATGTCATTATTTCTAAAAATGAGATATCCTTTGATGTCGTTATGTCACATAATCAAAATACCATACAAAGTCTTATTCTTGAAATAAAAAAATACTTTTAAAGTCAATATGTAACTAAATCAAAATATTGTTATAAAGTAACATTTCTGAAATCTCAAAATCTTTCAAAGTCAATATATCACAAAACAAAAACCATCTTTCAAAATCGGTATTTTACTAAATCAAAATATCTTTCATAATCAATATTTTACTAAATCAAAATACCTTTCAAAGTCAATATTTTATAAAATCAAAATATATTTCAAAGTCCATATTTTTTTTTTAAATCTCTCAAATTCAATATTTCACATAATAAAATTACATTTTAAAAGTATTATTTCTGAAATCATTTATCTTTCAAAGTAAATTTTTTATAAAATCAAAATATATTTCAAAGTCCATATTTCTAAAAAGAATCTCTCAAATTCAATATTTCACATACTGAAATTACATTTTAAAAGTATTATTTCTGAAATCATTTATCTTTCAAATTAAATATGGCACAATATAAAAAATACCTTTCAAAGTCAATATTTCTAAAATATTTATATACTCTTTATATATAAGCATCTAAATCATTTTTCTTGCAGAAAAAATATTTCTCACTTAATTATGTTCACATGAGTTTATGTTGCACACTTAACATTCTCATGTTTAAACTATCGTAAACGCATTCGTTTCAGCAACTGTCAAGCTAAAGGGAGATAATTAAGGTCAAGAGACTCGTTTATCCGTTAAGCTTGTACACGCGTTAACCACCCGTGAGCAACCCGTGAGCAACGCGTGAGTCACTGGTGGGCCACGGCTAGCCACGAGTGACCAACGCGTTGCTCACGCGTTAGCCACCCGTGAGGCAACGCGTTGCCCGACCACTTACTTTTGCACACTACTGTACCAAGTAAGAGCTTCATAGCACAAAAACTTTTCAAGTTATCGCGTTTACAAGGAATTCTTAGTGTGAATACATAGCTCGTGACCTTGACCTTTGACCTTGAAAGTGAACATGTCAAAATCGTTCCCCCGAGGTATGAGGAGTAAGGTATGAATAAGAGTTCTGGAAAGCTTAGGAGAAAAAAGTTATAGCTAGTAGTACGAGTGCGGCGGCGGCGGCGGCGGCGATGGAAACTTCACAAAAACTGATAGCAGCCCCGTCTAAGGACTTTTATTCAGAAATTTATGAATATTAGTTTCATTTTAATGAGAACAATTGATCTGGAAAATATTGAAGGAAAAGTGGTTAAAAAACAATAGGTTGAAACAATTAGAAATATGTGTTCTACACTTACCCATTGCCTATTTAGTGTTTACATCCCATATGTTTTTGTTTGGTCCATGGCGCTGACCGAGGGCTATTTTGTTCAAGAGACCGCAGACTGGATTTCCACATGGGATGTGCAGCCATCCACCTTAACCCATCCTTGTCTCGCAAAAACAGTGTGATAACCTGAAGAAAATGATATATATATTTTTATCAATCTAAACAAATAAACAAGCGATTACCGATTATATGCAATTCTACATACCAATAACTTTTTATTCTATAATTTTAATTATATTTTATTTGAAATGAAATTGAGCTGTCAAAACAAATATTATGCCCAATTAATTAGATATTACCTTATACTGTTAAATTTAAATCTTATCTTAATAAGAACAAAATGATCAAGATTTAGGACTTGTGAATATATAATGATGATGTTATTCTTCTGTGTCTTGGTCTGATTTATTATAGAGGCATTTTTTTGTTACTGATATCTAATTACCATGGGAAAGGAAAACTCTTTTTCTTTTTAAGTACTGTATTTGGTAAAATTTATCACTTTTATCAATGAATTTACCTAAGCAGGCTGTATGATTTTACATTGATTTACTTACCTCAGTGGCAAACTGCACTGATTGCAGTTCTCCGGTTGTTTAGCGAGAAAGTTGAGGTGCGCCACTCGTCTCACCTCTCTCCAGTCATGGAGATCGCTTGACCTAACGGTCTCTTCGGCCCACGAGTCCGGAGTCCAAAAAAGCGTAGCAGTGATCGCGAATCACGGAATCATTTCTCTTTTTCTTACTCAAACATGACTTCCGGATTTAGCAGACCTCTCAGCATGCCATATAATGGTTACACGATCACCATGAATCAGCTGATCGGCGTTAGTAAACAAATGCCACAAGTCGTTTGGTTGTCCTAAAACAATTAATTATTATGTTTTATATTCTATTTCCCAGTTACTGGGCGTTTATTATATTTCTTTTGATACAAAAGTAATAATTTCATGGTTTTAGTTTGTCCCATTTTTGTTTAATCATGGTACGTTACGTCATTTCAAACATGCGCAGACGGTCATAACGGTGGCTAGACTAGACCCTTAAGAATCTTCAACTATGACCTGGAGATTGGCAAAGGCCTTGTTCTCATCTGTCAGAAAAGGGCATGTTCTTAAGCCTTGGGTCCAAAGAAGTTGCAACTTCCAACAATTCGGTGATGTCAGTGTACCTGTAAAAAGGTTGAATACTTTATGATATGAATTTCAAAACAAATGTGAAATATATTTGTATGCTGGTCACTGATCATGTCATTAAACTCAAAAGTTTATGTTATTTACATGTAATGTCACTGGCCTTGACAGATTAAAAAATCACAATTTGAAAATTAACCTTTAAATTCATGTTTAAATTTGGCAAGCACACAAAATTCCATCATTCTTATGTACCTGTTCAAAAGGTCAGAAGATATCACTTCTTTTATGTTCTTTATGAGGCCCGGGGTCCTGATCTGTCATCTTGATCTTATACTGAATTTATGAAGAAGTTGGATAATGAGGGGTAGAGTTGGGCGAAGAGAGTGTTGCCTGATGGTCAGGACTATGTATTCATCGTTTTCAATATCATTGTCACTGAGTGCAGTGGTGTCCCTCCCCCTTTTTCGCAGTTCCTTCGTGTGGAGAAGTGCAACATACAGAGCTGCCTGCTGCTCTAGGAACCGTTATCCATGTCATAAGCCGATTTCCATCTGGTGCAGACATCGTTCAACTTGTGGGGTGGATTGCCAAGCAGCTAGTGCTGTTCTTTTATTGTTGTTGCTGCGACAGTGCTCTTTTTCAAATGTGTGTAAAACACCTCACATAGGGATTTGAGTTACTCTTCCTTGCTTCTGCAACCATATTTGCGGCATTGTGAGACACAAGTGCAGGAAGAATTCTTTTTAGACCCCATTCTTCGGTACAAGTAATCAAAACTGTTGATAATTTGGCTGCAGATGTAGGTTGTCAACAGATGTAGAACTTATGATTAAGAAAAAACAATTCACTTGGAGCTATACCAATAATAAACATCAAATCATCAACTTTTTACTAGTGCTAGTAAATTCTTTCATAAATATTATCTCTCTGTCTATAGGACTTGCACATCAGTTGTGATAGCAATGAATACAGCTTCTTGTAGTTCAGTCATTACGAGACATTATTTGTGTATAGGTATCTTTACACAGGGTAAAGTAAGGTTTGAAAGGTTTTAAGAGCATCCACTTACTACTATTCCTTCGTTCAAAACTAATGAAGCCAGCATATTGTATAAACCTAACTTCGTCTGAATTTACCATATTAGCTTGAGCTCATATGGGGAGACTGATCTCCAACACAAACACATCAATCTATCAAACATGGCTCCGCTTCAGACCACAGTCAAACAATCCAGGGAGAAATATTTTTTTTATCTAGTCGATGTGTTATCTTAACCTTCCCGACAGATTCGCAATGTGTCAGTCATAGAAAATATCAATTGGGATGCCGACTCTCTTTCCTGTGTCCCTCACTTTGGAAAGATGATATGAGATTAAAGATAAATCTGGCTTATTTTGTCAAGTCTCAGTAAACCATGTGAGTGTATTGCAGTTTGTGTCGTTCGTTCATAATCACATATCCAATGAGGATTTGTCCCAGTGCATTAACGAAATTGGCAGTGGTCATTTAACTGACTAAATTTCTATCAAAATAAAAAAGTTAAAAAAGATGCAATCATTATTTGTAGAATTTATTTAATGTGGAGGAAAAAGCATAATCGAATAAACATGTTACTTTAATGGTACTTGATATTTTCTTTTCTTCAGTCAATGCATTTTTAAAAGTTAAAATAACTTATTTTATATTTAGAATTCTATAATAGCTTTTCCCATATTACCTTCATTCCTACATATGTTTTCATTAAACCATTAACTTCCTTCACTTATTAAATCTTATGTATCATTTTAAAGCTTAGCGCATAAACGTTTTCATATGAAAGATTTAACTTCTTTAGCTTCCATTTAGGCCTAAGCCTAATGAATATTCAAGGAATAGAACTACTACTATTGACAAAAGCACAAAAACATACAGCATGCCTGTTGATAATCACGACTATGTGTGTTGACTAACATAGAATACTTATCTCCTCATTGCTTCAGATAATATCCCATAACTTTATATTGTTATCAAATTGCAATATATTAAAAGTTTTGTCCGTATCAACAATAACAACAATTCCAATCATGTCAACATTCCCTCAAACGTCATAAATCAAATAATTTGATAGCTTAGAGTTGAATAAGAATCATGCAGATCTCTCTGCATTTAATAGTGTAAATTCACATAAATTGTATTTTGTTGTCATGCCAAATTCTTATGTGCAATTGAAAGAACAAGAACATTAATTTAAAAAGCACAAACAGGTTCTGAAGTGTCAGTCAAACCCTTTTATCATGACAAATATAGCTGAAAGTTACTCCTCTGGTTGCTTATTAGGAACAATCAATGATAAGCGCAGCCGGTGACTGACTGCCTAAGCTAAGGGAGGAGGTACGATCTTGTTAAAGAAGACACTTAAATATTTTTGAGCTGTTGCTTGCCGGAGTCTATTTGCAAGGATTATGGTAATAAATCAAATATTTATTAATAATGAGACTGATTTGCCTTGAAGGGAGGACACATCATATGCACTATTCATTTGAAAACGTTCATGTACTCATAGCAAATGATTATATTGTGTAGTACTTAACAATGTCGAAGGATGATGTTCTTTATGGAATACTATCTTGTTCCCTCAAATGAAATTATTCCTTGAACTCTTTTTCAAACTAGAGCATCATCATCCTCAAAAAGACAATATTAGCAATTGGAAGTAATAAGACCCGATTTATATATTTTATGTAGCTTAAATTCATAATCTCCTGTGTTTGGTGATCAGTGAACATAAAATCTAAAGGTAATTTTCTGTCCAGTCTCAACATCAGAAACTTTTCCACTGCTGGATCTGATTGAGTGAATTATTGGGGTTGTCTAAAGTGAGACAGAATGGTCTCTTGACTACACATTAAGAAACAGATCAAGGTCTACATCAAACTGTGAAATAACTTGGACTTTCTTAATGAAATAGCAACCGATGACTCACTCAAGTAGGAAATGAGATTCAATGACACACTTTTGTATATTTCATACTGCTTTAGAGAGTTTCATTATCCATTTAGACAATGCTTTTAAATGCCTGAATACAGATCAACTTCAGTCAATTCAAATCTCTTTATACATATCTAAAGTTTGATATGACTATTATGATCTATGAGAGATGGAGGAATACCATTGTATAGTCAACAAAACTACATGTATAGGAATGTTGATTTTCCTCAATAAAAAATACAACTTGTTTTTACAAATTATGTTCAAGTTATTGTGCAAGGTTGTTTAAATATTTGTCTATTGGACCATTCAGTCATGGAGCTGTCATATGTTTGCTAATATTATATTAAATTCAATACTTTTTTAATCTTGGGTTATTCTTTACGGGAAAAAATATTGTTCCTTTTAAATTCTATCTAGACTAAGTATTCACTGATACATATATTGGAATAATATCGATATGAAATGATTATGTAATACAAGCATACCTTAGTGGGGTCTTTAATCCAGATGACTTCATTCTTGTTTCGTGATTAGGTGATGTTATCTCAGATATGTAATGTTATTTTGTGCTTTTTCCAAAACTGATTTAAAGTTTTAGAAAGTTTTCATGGTCAGTCCAATAACCTCAAATCAAGAATGTGAAAGATCAAAGCAAAAGGTTGGTACAGTTTATTGTAAATAACTACATACCAAACAATATTTAAGAGAAGGATATTGTGTCATTGTGCAAAGTCAACTATGTAATTGTCAAGAAATGATTGTAGTTATCAATTATTCATTAAGAAACAATGGTGTATTTTTTAAAAGAAGATTGAAATCATGCAGTTTGTTTTATATACATATATGAATAAATATAAATGCCATTGTGTTAAGAGATCGCTGTTATGGGAAGAGATAGATCTCAAAGTCAAGCATTCACCAAGAATGATTGTTGTAAATAGAGGATACTAAACGACCTTCCATTTAATACTATTTTTATTAAACGAGTTATTGATTGTGTATAAAACGAGCGAAAGCGAGTTTGATACCAAATCATTCACGAGTATTAAGAATATTATTAAATGGAAGGGAGTTAAGTATTCTGTTTATTACTTGCCCTCAAATTCAAGAAACCCCGGCGACATTTTGCTGAAACGAACATTTCTGCAACTTGCAACCATTGTGACAGCACGTTTCCACAATGACGTCGCAACCACACATTGACGTCACAACTACTGTGACGTCATACCTGCACTGTGGTATTACACTAGTTTAATATTGCCGTATAAATATTACACTGCGGTATCTTACACGGGAGAGTAATAATGATGATTATGTTATACTCATATTTGTAAGTGTTATGATCATGTAAAGATTAGATTTTGATATTTGTGAATGGATGAGACTGCAACTAAGCTTTGGTACACAAACCAAAGAAACAAGTATGCACGTATTACAGTGACCAAGAAAATATATTGATTTCAAGTATCTATCCAATGTGTCCAATACTAAATTGAATGTAGTCAATAAGATTAAGTGACAATTTATTTTGAGCGTACTGAGTCAGCCTTTAGTAATGAACAAGTTTGTATACACTGTTTGATTTAAAAAGCAGTTTTGACACTAGAAATAAGTATGATTGAAATAGACATGTAAGAGATTTTCTTTGAATTTTGTGAAAGTTGACTCTAATGGGCGGTTGAGAAACGCATTTTTAAATGCAATTGAGCCATCACAATTTTCATAAGCAACGATTTTCTTTGCACATAAAATACGAGAGATAGACTGTGCAGAATCTGTCTTTTCATTGTCTAGGTCTGTTCTGTCTATTTTGAATCAATACTCCCACATTATCCCGTTCTGTGGTGATATACGGGGCAATGATATGTCCGTGTCCCTCTCCTGTCTAGAACGTCTGACATCTGGAGAGTCTAGCATAGATGAAGGAGAACATTACACAGTCGCACAAATCAGAAACAAATCATTCTTTGGACTGTTTAACTAGCGGAAGTAGGCCAGATAGACTATATATAGATAAGATAAGAGAGATAGTACTTTATTACCCGAAAGGGAATTCTTTTTACTATCAGAGTCTTAAAATTAACACGTATACAACATTTAAGAACAATACGCACATAAAATACATGTATGGCATAAACAAGAACAATAATTGGAGTTTTAAAATATAAATTTGAGCACTGAAAAATGATGTATGTAAAGTACATGATAACTATTTATCACACTTGCTATTAAGGAATTTAATGCTGGTGGGAATGTACGATTTCATGGCATGGTTAGTTTTAAGTTTAGGCATTAAAAAGCCTCGGTCAGAAGAAAGGAGGGAATAGCGTGTATTTAATAGGTGGGTTTCATCAGCGAAATTTTTGTTGGCAAGGGTAAGGACACGACTTTCATATGTGCTAGATATATTTACAAGAGGGGTGTTTGCAATTTTGGAGGCAATATTAGTAATTTTGATCAATTTGTTTTTGTTTTTTAGAGAAAGGGAATCAAACCAGCATTGAATACCAAAAGATAAAACAGAATAAACAAAACAAGAATAAAAGAGTGATAACATAACAGTTTAACATCGACATTAAAAGATCTAAGTTTCCTCATAAAATACAACCGCTGTTGACACTTCTTGTAGATAGAGTCCGTATTCCTGTTCCAGTTTAATTTGTTGTCAATTATTGTCCCTAGTCACTTGTATTCTGATACACTGCCTCTGATATGAAAGCGTTTCACAAAGCAATGTCAAAGGTTAGAATTAAACTAGCATCATCGATACAGGGGAAATTTGCACATCAAATTTGTTTAATTCTTTTGAAATGTTGGATAATCTTGGATCAGTATAAATCTATTTGAACATTATTTAGTGTTATCTAGTTTTAATTATTCCAATCAATTTATATGGTTACACACAAGTAGTTACTTCAGTAATGACGCCTTAATTTGATTTTAAAGCTATCATATGAAACATAAAAAAAGTAAAATTTAGTTTTCTGGTACATATGACTTAAATATTTAGAGATAAGCCTTTTAACAAAGAAATGTATATGTGTATTATTTTAGTAGTTTCATTGTGAGTCATGTCATTAAGTCCATTCTACTAATAGATTAATATCTAAATTATGTTTAATGTGTGAAATGGCTCGTTCTTTTGATGTGCTTTATAACTATTAAGTTGTTGTGTCGTTACTCTACGACTTGAAACTGGAAGATATAATTTAATTCCTCTAGTGGAAAGAAAGTGTTTTTATATTAAGATTTTATTAAAGGTGAGTGAGGTTTCATTACACTGTTGTTTGTATTCATGTCAAAAATAGGACTTTTTAAATAAAAGCGGGCAGTTTAATAATAATTTCATGATTTTTAATTATGTTGATACTATAAAATGGTAATCCCAAATCAATAAGTGTTTTACTTTATAGTCAAAAACTGCTTTCTTATTCACAAACAAACTCTTTGGTACTCTTAACTTTGTAGTGTAAATATTTGTATCATATATCCCTTTTATGTATCTTTACACATTTATAGTCTGTTAAGATTGGATCAACGTCTTATATTTGTAAATATACTGTACATATACTAATGATGATGAGTTGTGACTTAAATAAACTGTTTGTCTGTCTGTTTGTCAAGTTAACCTCAAGGCAAAAACACATACATAAGGGCCATAGCTAACAATCCTTTGAAACATTTTAACTATTTGATTAACAATTCTTTGCCATTATTTATCAAGTTTGTTCCGCTTAACCTGCATTTTGCAATAGTGTGTGTTTGTTTAAATATTTGTTACTTACACCACGAAATGATTGAAATTCATATTTCAGTCCTGAACCATGTTTACTAAGAATTGCGTTAACTTTGTGAAAAAATCACTTAATAACACATGTTGCCAAAAAGTTTAAGTCAAAGTCATATGATATTGGCGTACAAGCAAGAGAATTAAATAACAATTTCTGACAATGTTTAGTGGATATAGTTATTAAACATTATATTGTAGCTCGTTGTGAGTCATGTTTTGGTATTTTCCCATTCAATATCATATCATCACATATAATTGGCTATGTTGGTTTAACTTTTTAAGAAGATAGTAACGCATTTGATACTGAATTAATCTCGACATGATGAAGCTTATTTCATGAAATATAAATGAATATATCTTGTAAGCATCACCATCTCAGAGAACATATCATATCATAAATTATTTGATACATACATATGTCTTCATCATCTACAGAAACAGACTTATATCTGATATATAGAGGATATTATATGAGTGTCCATGACATACTATGTTTACGACACGAGGGCCTAAATATTAGTATTTCCCGAGCGAGAGCGAGGGATATACTGATATTTAGGCACGAGTGTCGTAAACATAGTATGTCATGGGCACGAATATAATATTCTGTTTATTACCGTAGTCCCAAAATTGAAGAAAATGCTCAAAACCTACTTCTCAGCATAGGCAGACTAACGGGCAGCGGCCCGTATAGATTGTGACGTCATAGGTGAACCATGACGTCAAATCATTGTTTATTACGTGACGTCACAATGAAAAAGTGATATTTTGCCCTAGGGCAACATATGAAAAATATTAACCTCGGTATGACTGCCCTCGTAGGTAATAAAAATTGTTCTATAACCACCACTACTTATTCACATTATCATACAAAAGAATATGTGTAAAGTTCAACAATAGATCCTAAAACATGAAATTGTTCATTTTGAATGAAAGTCCTGTCAATTACCTTAGCTCTTTTACAAATATTTTGCCATTTACTAGCCAGGCACACATATGTCTTCATTACACACTCACATCTTCTCATCAAAGAGACAGGGATGAATAGGTCATGTAAACCATTGTAAAGCATTGTTTAAGCATGATCAAAACCTTCCATCATTCATTTCAAATTGATTGATCCAGATTTGTTTATTGGGAATATGTCTTCCTCTTCAGTATGCAATGAAATTGGTTTCAATTATGTTATGCAAAGTACCTTTATACCCATACTCAAAAACCCATTCACTTATGATCCAGTTTTTTTAGACCTGAGTATCATGGTACATTACAGGTAATGTGCATCAACTGTAGCACTATAAATCTTGGCAGCCAACATAATTCTGATACCTCACAACGATACCTCTACGAGCTACACATTACAATCACTTTTGAACTTTTCATGGATTTTGGGATCCTATAATCCGTGACCTTGTACTTTGACCCTAGATGTAAACTTGTCAAATGTAGTTCCTGAAGGTTTTAAGAGTAAGCTATAGATAAGAACTCCGAGAAGCTTGGTGAAATTAACATTATCCAAATTAGGAGTGCGGCACAATGATATTAGAAACTGCACAAAAGCTGTCAATGATCAGTTAAGTCATGTTTGGTTTTGTGTACCTTAAATTTGTCAAAGACTACAGATTATTTTCTCCAATTTGTTTTTCTTTACCGAATGTTAGATAGTTGGTTTTGCAGAATTCATCAAGTGATTTTTGTGGTGATCAGGGAAACTCATTGCAGCAACGATTTGATGCTCCTCACCCTGTGAGTCAAGTATTTGATTTGTTTGATGTTAGACATTAAGTATATTGCTTTCACAATTCGTTATAGATCAAAGTCTTATCAATTCTACTACGATAGATGGAAAATCATAAAATGGACATATCTAATGAAGACGCAGACAGTGACTTTCTGAAGACAGAAATTGAAGTCAAGGGGAGGTAGCCCCTTGTGCGTATTTATTTTGCCCGAGTGAGTTTCATACATTACCAAATCCTTGATTGCAGATCAACTGGGTTCAATACAAATTACTTTGATGCTTACTTTACAAGGATGAATATTGACGCTTTTTTATAAACATTGAAAGATTCAAAGATATTATTCAAAACTCAAGATAATGAATGGATGATTGCAATAAGCCTTTTTGGAGTAATTGATAAAAGCAAACGGTGCAATGGCATAATAAAAAGTAGATAATTATTTACCTTATAACTGTTACCTTTCTCATTGACTTTCTTGAATTGTAGTTTCAAATCAGAAATGACATCCTAACAAACAGATCTGTGTCTTTCCTAACATGATGATGAAAACGCTTAAAATCCTTAATTTGGATTGACTGGATGTTTAATGATCATCAAATGTATATCATAACATCGTACATTTGTTGTTTGTTCTTTTATTGTCAGTTGTGAAAATGTTAACGATCAAGCTGTCAGAGACCTGTCAGTGCTTTATACTCTGAGAGACAGAACCATTTACCATACATCGTCAAGGGTATCTCAGGAACGGAGAAGAAAGGCACTGAAATGGCTTTGCAATGTACTCTGGTTGTAAAGCTCATGACTTGGGGAGCACACTGACTTCTTCTAAGTCTGTTTGGTTGTGATATGAGATTATTTTCTTACTTTTACTAAGATAATTAGATAATTAATGTATTTATGTACATGAGCATCCTTAATCATTTCCATATTCCAAAAAAATACTAACGCCAGGCATTTAAAAACCTTTATTTCATGTATTGCCAATTTTGATAGCAGTTTCGTATTTAAGGTAGTACTGTATTCACAATATCTATCAATATTATCCCAATTTACATATTTGTATTACACTTTCATACATGTAAAGATGTTCTGTCTCTATGTGCTTCTTATAATACATGTAATTCAAACTTGCACAAACGCAGTTGATCATGTTGAGAAAAAACTTTAAATTAACTTGTTCTGGTCAAAATATTAAAAATATTTTGTTCATAAACAAAATGTCTGAAGTAATTTATATTAGATGTTATTGAATCACTTGCCTCAGGCACTGGGGTGCATGAGGTGAATATAAGCTAGTGAAAAGTGAATGAAGATGCAGTGAGTTTGCTCAGTTCATTGCCATAGCTCTCATGCCTAAAATCTAAGACTTGACAGTTGAATTCAGATTGAGAATCAATGATGTCCACGTTCCCTCTTTTCCTTGATATACGGGGAAACAAGGGGTCCACGTACGTCTTAATATAGAGAGTGGCTGACATATGGGGAATCTATCGAGATGAATGCAGGGTTAAACAGTCTACAAGACCCGGAAACAAATCACTCCTTGGATTATTCGGCCCTTGGCTGAGGCACAGCCATGTTTGATAGATTTATATGCTTGTGTTTGAGTAGAACATTCATGTTTGGGTAAACATAACATGATTAACTCAGGATCGAGGGGTCAGTTGGTGGGGAGAGGGACATGGGGCAAGGGACAGAGGTGACTAATGAAGGTCGATTTGTTTGGAATGATTGAATGATTGTAGTCAAGGATGAAACGAGCAATATGCGTGTTCTAGGCATACATATTGCAGTAATGCTTTAGCAATGGTTTGAATTCATGTAAACTTTCATACTTACTTCGAATGTAGCCATTTTTTATGAGGACTACTTTTATTGTGTATTTGTAGAAGAAACATTGTTCAAGTAAATGTCAGTCAAATTAATAGAACTATGTACAGAGTATATATAGAGTTTAATTAACCATATGGAAATATATCAAATGTTTTCTGAAATGAATTCAGTAAAAGGAGAAATGTGAATGTTCAACACCAATAAATCAAATAGAGAAACACAAACATAAAAATATGGGTGCATAATGTTTTCAGATAATGTTCAGTTCACCGCAATGATAAAGGAAGGTAAATGTGTCTGCCAAGACACACGTAGTAAATAATGACCCGGTACCGAGGGGTTATGGAAAATAACCTCGCGAGGGCGTAGCCCGAGCAGAGGTTTTTTCCATAACTCGAGGCAAACGGGTCATTATTTTACTTACACTCCCGCGGAGGACTCCTGCAATAGTTTCAACTTAATTTGTTTATAAACAATTAATTTAAAAACGTTTTACTGATATCATTCGCGGGTTTATCATTTCTTGATAAGAAAAAAAAATTACCCCCGTATTAGGGTTTTAGAAATAAACGCTCGATTTCTTACAATAAAAACTATTTTATTACGGTGTTTCAACTAAATTGGTTTACATACAAAAAATTGAAAAACGTTTTAGTGATCCATTTTGCGGGTTTGATATGTCTTGATAAGAATACTATGTTAGACTACTTACAATACCCCCTGCTAAGGGTTTTAGAACTAAAAACTTGATTCCTTACATTAAAAACTATTTTATTGCAATATTGATATATATTTATAGGGGAAAATAAAAAACCAAACATGACACACACAAATTTACATCAATGGGCAGGGATCCACGGTAGCTCAACAGGTTCGAGCGCTGCTTGACAACGTAGAGGTCCCTGGTTCGAATCCCATTTTCGTTGTTCGTAAATCTTAACTTTCTTGTTTGCTTAAAAATCCAAATTTTACAAGTCCAATTGATTGCAATTGTTTACAATCTTATAACCGACCAAGGTGGTTATGAGATAACCAACCTACGCGGATGGAGCTCACGGCATATAACATTCAACTAAAATAAAGGCAATAACTTCCCAAGGGGTGTAAGGGGTAAACACCTATAAGAAGGTAGTTATGAGTTAAAACCAATACAAAAAAGAAGGGATATAACCGCCCAAGGGGTGTAATGGCAAATAACTATCTTGATTGCTTTAACTGATGAAGTATTATGCACCGAGTTATGCTTGGGGATTGTTTGATGTGGGAGAGGGGTTTATATTACCCATATGGGAGGACTGACACAGGGTAGTATTTTTCCTGTAAGTCCCTAGGGAGTTACACCTTTTGCTGTCTTTTGATTGGTTGTTGTTAACCAATCAAATCAAACGTTGTGCTGGAACTATTTCATTCATCTTTTAAACTTATATTCGACTGACAAGTTGTTTTCCCTGATTCTAAATTAAAACATGTTCGATTCATTCCATGTTGTTGCTATCTGTCAATTTTCACAGTGTCGATGCAGTTCATGTTTGATGAGTCGGTCAAATTGTCCGAAAGTATAACAATTATCGATCAACAAATAACTTTGTCGTCGCGTAAAGTCTTCGGCCGCGTAGAAAGCGTTCTATTGTAATGACGTCATAGACACGAGCGGCTATTACGTCACAGTGCTTACGGCGACGTCATAGGAATTTCAGTTCGGCCAATTTGTATTTTCTTAACGTAGGACGTCGCCAGTCACTTCAAATCAAAACGCAACTTGAATAGATGGCTAGATAAAAAGGAAAAAGGAAACTTTAGACACCAACGACATTAAAGATTACTTTGCATAACACTAGGCAAGGAATATTTAGTCGTGCGTAGGCATATCGGGAGTAAAACAACGGCAAACGCGTATGAATTTGGAGATTGACACCTTGTGAAATCCTTTATAGACAAAACTGTTTAGTTAAATTATACGTTTTACTTTTAAAATATTGTATGGATAATATAAACAATAACCAACTCGTGACGGGGAATGACAGA
The DNA here is from genome assembly GCA_916613615.1 of Steromphala cineraria. NCBI lineage: Eukaryota > Metazoa > Mollusca > Gastropoda > Trochida > Trochidae > Steromphala > Steromphala cineraria. The sequence continues at coordinate 14,994,463 of OU744729.1, forward strand.
ATATCTTTCCTTCGTTATATTAATTGTGTAATTCTCTCGCCAAGGCTCGAGAATTACGAAATTAATATAACGAGGGAAAGATATTCTGTCATTCCCCGTCACTCGTAAGTTATTGTCTAAGTCTTTTGATATCTCTATCAACTACAGATCAAAGACCCAACTCAAATGAGATGGAAAATCATAAAATGAATTCCGTGATGAAATGACAATCCCTGACTCGCTGAAGGAGGCAGTGATTGAAGAGGAATACCAGACTGTGTTGCCCCTTAGAACCATGGTATACAGAGATCATTTCTTGTCTGATTATCTTAAATATGGTGTTACCCTAACAACTCAACAAATATAAACACGTATGAGAATTGTAATCATGATATTGATAATAAAAAGGGTGGAATCTCCTTACAATGGTAACTCAAGACTTATATTTCTACAGACTAAGTTTTTCTTCTGTTTTCAGACAGGTGATGATTATTTTTATTTGTTTTGCAATTAGTAACGTTGTTTTAAAAAGGATGACATTGTTTGAATATTTATCAACCTTGTTGCAATTTAACATGTAGACTAACCTTATTTATGTCATATATTTGTTTGAAAATAGACCACTTCCTAGACTTAATTCCTCTAGACTTGCTTTCAAAACTAATTAAAAGTAAGTGTTGCTACAATTTCGCAATAGGATACCTTTCTCTTCAAAATTTGATTCCATTTGATTTGCAACCATATTAATATAATCTTAGCCTCGTTTTAAATCTAAAACAAGATGGGCAGACAGATTGGTGCAAAGAATGAAGTCAATAGTATACATTACAGTACCGAACATCAGATGGAAAATTAGGATATTATAGTTTTCTTATCATTTGACTTCGGAAATATCGGAACATCGGTCACTTTGTTATGTACCATTTCTTACGCTATAACATGTACACATGTAAAAATATTTTCGATAAGAACGTCTTGTAAATAGGGCAAAAATTAGCCAAATCGTATTTCAAATAAGTATCCAACTTTGTGACATCTTGCTATAATCAAATTTATTAAAACGCAAACCGTCTCCTTTCTCAATCACGAGGTTTTGTTTGTTTAAAAAATCCGTCCCTAAATATTGACAATAGCCCTGACACATCCAGCGGATCACTTAAGACTAGTGAAAAGGATTGTGTATGACAGATGTGACGCTTGTGTCTTATGTTATTGGCTGGATAAACTTGTTATACAAATGCTGATTAAAAGAAGCGGGTGTTTGTTCAATAAATCACAGCCCACGCTGTATCAAGCACTGTCTGTGTTTACATAGTGTTTACATAAAAGCTTCAAAGTCTCAGTGGTTTCCCCAATCAATATATACAGGTATCGAGGGGTATACAGGTACACAACACTCTGAGAAGAAAATCGCAAATGCGAAACTATAGACACAGTTCTCTCATGACAATTTGGTAAATATAGTAAAACCTCTTGTTTGTACTTTTTCTTTAATCAGAGCAGTAGGCAATAGTCAGCAGATTTTTTGTCAAATTCCTCTTTCTATAACTATTAACAAATAAGGCCAACTCATCCTATGGGGAACCATCGATATATACAGGGGCACTAAACACCCTTGAAGAGAGAACCGGGCAAAAGCAAATGCGAAACTATAGACACAGCCGTCTCATGACAATTTGGTAAATATAGTGTCCCTGTCTCCTTTTCCTGTTAGTTTTATGTGTTCTCAAACACAAACATATAAATACTTCAAACATGACTCGACCTCCCACCACAGACTAGAATCTAAATCTGATTTGTAACTTTATCTAGTCGAGTATGTAACCCTCTCATTTATCTTGTTAGATTTTCCATAAGCCAGTAATTCAAAATATTGATGGGGACGCATCCCTCTTTTTCCTATGTATATCACCATAGATGGGGGATAATGAGCACGATAAGGCTAAATTTGGCTTCTCCTGCCCAAGTATGATCATACATAAGGCAGTTTCTCTAAATGTACTTCATAAAATTCTAGCTGAATATGGAATTAAACTTTTATGGAATGTTATATTTGTATGATGGTATGATCATACATAAGGCAGTTTCTCTAAATGTACTTCATAAAATTCTAGCTGAATATGGAATCAAACTTTTATGGAATATTTTATTTGTATGATGGTTATCTTTATGATTTTGTGGAAGACAATTGTTACTTCCAGCTTGAAACAGGTTACCTCAAAAGTAGCTGATTCTAGAGACATTTTAGGAAAACACTACTAATTAAAAAAATCATTTTGATTCATATTTCACATGATTTATGTTATGTTTGATACCAGTTCTTATGACACTGAAATTCCTATGCATAGATCTCCCTATGCAAATAACACTATATAAATCATGAATAAATAGAATATTATCTTAATGGCATTTATCACTAACATGAATAAATATCTGATGTGTTTACTATTTTCTAAAAAAAAATTATATCAAAAAACATTTACTTCTCACATACCAAAGGATGCATTTTGTTACTATTCTGAAGACAATGGCTACATTTGAAATGTATTAAATTCTTCTAATTAACCTTTTCAAATTAAAGCTATATATCACATGAGGTTAGTGTTACTTTTTGACCCATAAATTACTTTTATACCAAAATCTTGTTCTTGTTTTCAAATATATAAAAACAGTTTATATTTTTTAGGATTTCATAAAGATAATTTATTCAACAAACAACAACTTTCTTACCCATTGATGTCCATTGATTAACATTCATTATGCACATAACTAAAAAATAGGCCTAGAGCTAGTTATGTCCTGCATGAGAAAATTAGGTAAAATTTGAGGTTTAGTTGCTTTAGGGCTAAAAACTCATTATCATAGATTGAAATAATCTGTGCTTCACTTGTCACAATAATCCTTGAAATTAGCCCTATGTAACCTTTGTCACGACATAACTACTGTAAGGTGTCTTCTCCAATTACTTCATTTCTACTTTATCTCATTACTAAGTGACAATAATAGTGAACTCTAAATGCAATCAGCCTTTAGCTGTTCAATTTTTAAGGTTCATTAATTTTGTCTGAGTGTAACAGGGCATGGACTTTTGTTATTTATGTTATTATATGGTTGATGCAGAAAGCAAATTATTACTTTGAAATAAATAAATGTCATTTGCTATCCGTGTATCTGATTCGCTGAACACTGTAACAGAAATTCAGTTCATACCTGCATAAACTTAATTTCGTGACGTCACATCACATTTAGCCACGCCCATTCACACCTAGCCACGCCCCAAATGACGGTAACGTTTTTTATACGCGGATTTACACAGTTTGCGCAGCGGTTTTTAAGTTTATACCTCCATGAACTTAATAAATTTGTAAGTCAATTCTTAATTGAATAGTATGTTACTTCAGGCCAATTAGCTTGTAAACTAAATACAAAAAAGTTCCTAGCTTAAACTACTTTCATAACGTATTAGAAATAAGAAAGCCTTTACTGAATTTAGAACACTACTTGAGTACTCAGTCAGCTTTGTTTGGTTATGGTCATGAATATGTTGAATTCAGGAAATAACCTGATAGTACAGCATTTTTATATGACTCGTGTGAATATTTATACCTCTGACATTAGAGAATGTATGTTAAATTGTATCTTGTCATCAATCAAGTGTCTGGAATACAAATTAGAAAACAATAAATTATGTAACTGTAGGTATGTAAGATTCAGTTAATTATTTCATTATGTTCCTGCAATATGTAATTTTGCCACATGTATACGTCTGTACATTTCCAGTCTGTATTTGATAAGGTGTGACTAAAATCTATATCTTATTACATCAAATGTCTTTTTAAAGCAAGTTTATATATCACTAAACACAGGGTGTGATTTTAGAAGAAGTACTGTTTGATTAGTTTTGAATGCATCTAAATCCTACTAATCCATCGTTCAAACCAATTACGTCAACATATGTTATCAAAATAGCCTTCCCTGAATTAACGATATCACCTCTAGCTCAAATGGGAATACTGTTCTCTAACACAAACACATAAATCTATCAAACATGGCTCCACTTCAGACCACAGCCAAACAATCCTGGGAGAGAGTTGTGTCTATATCTAGTTGAATAAGATGTCTTATCTAACTGCTTGGTAGATTCGAAATATGTCAGTCATAGAAAATATCAAAAGAAACGACAACTCTCTTTCCTGAGTCAATCAATTTGGAGGGATGATATGAGATTAAAGATAAATCTGGCTTATTTTGTCAAGTCACAGTAATTCATGAGAGTGTATTGCAGTTTGTATTGTTCGTTTCATAATCACATGTTCAATGAAGATTGTGTGCAAGTACACTAACGAAATAGGCAGCGGTCATTTCACTAAGTTTCTATCAAAGTGAAAAAAAGTTTTAAAAGATACAATAATTTTTTGTAGAATTAATTCAATGTGGAGGAAAATGCATAATCGAATAAACATGTTACTTTATGTTGCTTCAGTCAATGCAGTTTTTAGAAAATATTTATTTATATATTTTATATTTAGCATTCTATATTTATTTTTCCCATTTTACATTCATTCTGACATATGTCTTCATCAACCATCAACTTCATTTTTATTGATAATATTTATCATTTGGAGCTAACATGAACATTAACTTCTTTAACTTCAATTTAGGCCAAAGCCTAAGAAATATTCAAGTAATAGAACTACTCCTATTGACAAAATCACAAAACATAGAGCATACTGTGTCTTGATGGGAAAATGTTTATGCATTTTCTTGTCTTGTTAGCATTGGATCTTCTCTGAGAAACCGGCCTATACCTGTTGATAATCAAGAATGTGTTGAATTACATAAAATACTTATCTCCTCATTGCCTCAAATAATATCCCATGACTTTTTCATCACGTCTCAACTCTAAATATTACTTGTAAATGCATTTAAATTATACTTGTTGCCATGCCAAATCTTAAATGCCACTGAGGGAACAATAACATTAATTTCAAAAGCCCAATAACGTTGGCAAGTGTCATTCAAACCCTTTTATCTTGACAAATATAAGCTGAAAATGTCTCCTCTGAGGGCTTATTAGGAACAATCAATAGTATACCAGCTGGCGAGTGAATGCCTGAACTAAAGAAGGAGATACGATCTTGTTGGAGAAGACACTTGAACATATGTGAGCTGTTGCTTGTCAGAGTCTAGGATTATTGTGATAAATTAAGCAAACATTTATGAATAATAAGACTGATTTGTCTTGACACATCACATGCACCATTCATTCCAAAACGTTCATCTACCTAAAGCAAATATATATATTTAATAGTACGTTCTTTTAAGCAAAGGATGGTGTTCTTTGCAGGATATATTGTTCCCTTCAGGTAAAATGAAAATATTCCCTGAACTCGTTTAGTACTTTTCAGACTAGAGCATCATCATCCCCAACATGACAATATTAACCATTGGAAGTAATAGGGCCTGAATAATATATATTTGATGTAGATTAAAGTAATAGTCTCCTGTGCTTGGTGATCAGTGAACATTAAAGTTAAAGGTAATTTTTTGTCCAGTCTCAACACCAGAGACACCTATTTCCACTGCTGGATCTGATGATACATTATCTATTGAATGAAGTATCGGGGTTGTCTGAAGTGAGACAGAAATGTCCCTTGACTACATACACACTGAGATACAGATCAAGGTCTACACCCAAACTTTGAAATATCTTGGACTTCCTTAATGAAATAGCAACCGATGACTCTCTTAAGTAGGAAATTAGATTCAATTACACACTTATATAATTATGTGTATATTTCATACTGACTGAGAGAGTTTATTATCCATTTAGACAATGCTTTTAAATGCCTGGGTACAGATCTACTTCAGTCAATTCAAATCTCTTTATACATATCTAAAGGTTGATATGACTATTATGATCTATGAGAGATGGAGGAATACCATTGTATAGTCAACGAAACTCTACATGTATGTATAGGAATGTTGATTTTCTTCAATAAAAAATACAACTTGTTTTTACAAATCATTTTCAAGTTATTGTGCAAGGTTGTTTAGATATGTGTCTATTGGACCATTCAGTCATGGAGCTCTCATATGTTTACTGCTATTCTATTAAATTCAATACTTTTGGAATCTTGGGTGATTCTTTACGGGAAAAAATATAGTTCCTTTTAAATTCTATCTAGACTAAGTATTCACTGATACATATATTGGAATAATTAATATCGATATGAAATGATTATGTAATACAAGCATACCTTAGTGGGGACTCTAATCCAGATGACTTCATTCTTGTTTCGTGATGAGATGATGTTATCTCAGATATGTAATATTATTTTGTGTTTTTTCCAAAACTGATTTAAAGTTTCAGAAAGTTTTATTGGTTCGTCCAATAACCTCAAATCTAGCAAGTGTAATATTTAAGAGAAGGATATTGTGTCATTGTGCAAAGTCAACTATGTAATTGTCAAGAAATGATTGTAGTTATCAATTATTCATTAAGAAACAATGGTGTATGCTTTAAAAGAAGATTGAAATCATGCAGTTTGTTTTATATACATATATGAATGAATATAAATGCCATTGTGTTAAGAGATCGCTGTTATGGGAAGAGATAGATCTCATAGTTTATTACTTGCCCTCAAAATCAAGAAACCCCAGCGACATTTTGCTGAAACGAACATTTCTGCAACTCTGCAACTCGCAGCCATTGTGACGGCAGGTTTCCACAATGACGTCGCAACCACACATTGTGCACTGTGGTATTACACTAGTTTAATATTGCCGTATAAATATTACAATGCGGTATCTTACACGGGCGAGTAATAATGATGTTTATGTTATACTCATATTTGTATGTGTTATGATCATGTAAAGATTAGATTCTGATATTTGTGAATGGATGAGACTGCAACTAAGCTTTGGTACACAAACCAAAGAAACAATTATGCACGAATTACAGTGACCAAGAAAATATATTGATTTCAAGTATCTATCCAATGTGTCCAATACTAAATTGAATGTAGTCAATAAGATTAAGTGACAATTTATTTTGAGCGTACTGAGTCAGCCTTTAGTAATGAACAAGTTTGTATACACTGTTTGATTTAAAAAGCAGTTTTGACACTAGAAATAAGTATGAGTAAAATAGACATGTAAGAGATTTTATTTTTAAAACATTCTGATAAAAACGTTGATTTACAGTTTTCTTGGAATTTTGTGAAAGTTGACTCTAATGGACGGTTGAGAAACGCAACATTTTTATATGCAATTGATCCATTTTCATAAGCAACGGTTTTCTTTGCACATAAAATACGAGAGATAGACTGTGCAGAATCTGTCTTTTCATTGTCTATGTCTGTTCTGTCTATTTTGAATCAATACTCCCACATTATCCCATTCTGTAGTGATATACGTGGCAATAAGATGTTCGTGTCCCTCTCCAGTCTAGAACGTCTGACATCTGGAGAGTCTAGCATAGATGAAGGAGAACATTACACAGTCGCACAAATCAGAAACAAATCATTCTTTAGACTGTTTAACTAGCGGAAGTAGGCCAGATAGACTATATATTGATAAGATAAGATAAGAGAGATAGTACTTTATTACCCGAAAGGGAATTCTTTTTACTATCAGAGTCTTAAAATTAACACGTATACAACATTTAAGAACAATACGCACATAAAATACATGTATGGCATAAACAAGAACAATAATTGGAGTTTTAAAATATAAATTTGAGCACTAAAAAATGATGTATGTAAAGTACATGATAACTATTTATCACACTTGCTATTAAGGAATTTAATGCTGGTGGGAATAAACGATTTCATGGCATGGTTGTTTTTAAGTGTAGGCATTAAAAAGCGGCGGTCAGAAGAAAGGAGGGAATAGCGTGTATTTAATAGGTGGGTTTCATCAGCGATAATTTTGTTGGCAAGGGTAAGGACACGACTTTCATATGTGCTAGATATATTTACAAGAGGGGTGTTTGCAATTTTGGAGGCAATATTAGTAATTTTGATCAATTCGTTTTTGTTTTTTAGAGAAAGGGAATCAAACCAGCATTGAATACCAAAAGATAAAACAGAATAAACAAAACAAGAATAAAAGAGTGATAACAGTTTAACATCGACATTAAAAGATCTAAGTTTCCTCATAAAATACAACCGCTGTTGACACTTCTTGTAGATAGATTCCGTATTCCTGTTCCAGTTTAATTTGTCAAATGTCAATGTCAAAGGTGAGAATTAAACTAGCATCATCGATACAGGGGAAATTTGCTCATCAAATTTGTTTAATTCTTTTGAAATGTTGGATAATCTTGGATCAGTATAAATCTATTTGAACATTATTTAGTGTTATCTAGTTTTAATTATTCCAATCAATTTATATGGTTACACACAAGTAGTTACTTCAGTAATGACGCCTTAATTTGATTTTAAAGCTATCATATCAAACATAAAAAAAGTAAAATTTAGTTTTCTGGAACATATGACTTAAATATTTAGAGATAAGCCTTTTAACGAAGAAATGTATTATATAAATGAGAGTATAAGATATAACTTTGATATAATTCATGCGTTTTAGTAGTTTCATTGTGATTCATGTCATTAAGTCCATTCTACTAATAGATAAATATCTAAATTATGTTTAATGTGGGAAATGCCTCGTTCTTTTGATGTGCTTTATAACTATTTAGTTGTTGTGTCGTTCCTCTGCGACTTGAAACTATAAGATATAATTTAACTCCTCTAGTGGAAAGAAAGTGTTTTTATATTAAGATTTTATTAAAGGTGAGTGACGTTTCATTACACTGTTGTTTGTATTCATGTCAAAAATAGGACTTTTTAACTAAAAGTGGGCAGTTTAATAATAATTTCATGATTTTTAATTATGTTGATACTATAAAATGGTAATCCAAAATCAATAAGTGTTTTACTTTATAGTCAAAAACTGCTTTCTTATTCACAAACAAACACTTTGGTACTCTTAACTTTGTGGTGTAAATATTAGTATTATATATCCTTGTTTGTATCTTTACACATTTGTAGTCTACAAAGATTGTATCAAGGTCTTATATGTGTAAATATACTGTACAAATACTAATGATGATGAGTTGAGACTAAAATAAACTGTTTGTCTGTCTGTCTGTCTGTCTGTTTGACAAGTTTGCCTCACGACAAAAACACATACATAAGGGCCATAACTAACAATCGTTGAAACATTTTCACTATTTGATTAACAATTCTTTGCCATTATTTATCAAGTTTGTACTTTTCAATAATGTTCGGCTTAACCTGTATTTTGCAATAGTGTGTGTTTGTTTATATATTTGTTACTTACACCACATAATGATCGAAATTCATTTTTCAGTACTGAACCATATTTACTAAGAATTGCTTTAACTTTGTGAAAAAATCACTTAAAAACACGTGTTGCCATTAAGTTTAAGTCAAATGATATTGGCTTACAAGCGAGAGAATTACATGTAAATTTCTGACAATGTTTAGTGGATATAGTTAAAGAAAACATTAGTTTGTAGCTCGTTGTGAGTCATGTTTTGGTATTTTCACATTCAATATCATATCCTCACATAAAAAAGGCTATGTTGGTTTAAATTTTATTCAGAATATAGTAACGCATTTGATACTGAATTAATCTCGACATGATGAAACTTATTTCATGAAATATAGTAAGCAAACTGGTTTGCAAAATTACTTCACAAAACATATCAGGTATATATCACGAAAAACAAATTTGTATCTTTATTTGAGGAACAATGACGGGTAGTTATAATTGATCACAAAATATCGAAATTATTATCATTAAATATTGTAGGTAATACTTTCATACAACAGGTTATGTTCAAATGAATATATCTTGTACGGATCACCATCTCAGAGAACATATCATATCATAAAGTATTTGATACATACATATGTCTTCATCATCTACAGAAACGGACTTATATCTGATATAAATTGTTCTATAACCACCACTACTTATTCACATTATCATACAAAAGAATATGTGTAAAGTTCAACAATAGGTCCTAAAACATGAAATTGTTCATTTTGAATGAAAGTCGTGTCAATTACCTAACCTTCTTTTACAAATATGTTGCCATTTACTAGCCAAGCACACATATGTCTTCATTATACACGGACATCTTCTCATCAAAGAGGCAGGACTGAATAGGTCATGTAAATCATTGAATGTCTCTTTAAGCATTGTGTAAGCATGATTAAAACATTCAATCATTTATTCATTCATTCATTTCCAATTGAATTGATCCAGATTTGTTTATCGGGAATATGTCTTTCTTTTAAGTTTGCAATGAAATGGGTATACTAATCAGCTTCCATAATGTTATGCGTAGTTCCTTCATATTCATACTCAAAAACACATTCACTTATGATCGTCATTTTTTAGACCTGAGTATCATAATACATAACAGATCATGAGCATAATTTGTAGCAGTGAAAATCTTGGCAGACAACATTCTGGTAACTTTTTGCCTTTGAACTTTTCATGAATTTGGGAATTTTATCATTCGTGACCTTGGACTTTTACCTCAAATGTGAACTTGTTAAACTAAGTTTCCGAAGGTTTGAGGAATAAGCAATGCACAAGAACTCTGAGAAGCTTAGTGAAAAATACTATACCTACTTTACGAGTGTGGCGACGTTAATGGTAGAAGTTGCACAAAAACTGCCAATGATCAGTTAGGTCATTGTACCTTTAATGTTCCAAAACACATTTCTCCAATGATATCTAGATTCTTTAAAGTTGGAAATGTTTGTTGCGGTTAGAATTTATCAAGTGATTCTGTGGTGATCAGGGAAACTCATTGCAGCACAGAGTTGATGCTCCTCACCCTGTGAGTCAAGTATTTGGTTGTTTGATGTTAGACATTAAGTATATTGCTTTCACAATTCGTTATAGATCAAAGTCATATCAATTCTACTACAATAGATTGAAAATCATAAAATGGACATCTCCTATGAAAACACAATCAGTGACTTTCTGAAGACGGAAATTGAAGTTACCCCATGTAAGTATTTATGTTGCCTGAGTGAGTTTCATACATTGCCAGGACAGTGCTATTATAACCTTGATGGTAGATCAACTAGGTTCAATACAAATTACTTAGATGAACATTGACGCTTTCTGGAAAGCATTGAAAGATTCAAGGATATTGTTTAAAAGTCAAGATGATAAATTGACGATTGAAGACAAGCCTTTGTGAAACATGTGTTCATATCACACTGAACAAGCGCATGGTAATTTATGAAAGCAAACGTTGCGATGGTGTGATAAAAAATAGAGCCATGGGCTCTGTAGCTCATCAGACTTTTGATGGAAAAAGGTTTTGACCCCTGTGACCCCATTTAGGGTCATTGGGTCACAAAATCTACAAGTTTGAATCCCCATTGGCCAAGAAGTCTACACACAACTTTTTAGCACTCTAGACCATTTGGAACTGGAGAAGAAGACGAAAATAGGTGTTGAAGGTTGTGACCCCTGTGACCCCATTTGGGGTCATGGGGTCACCAAACCTAAAATTTAGAATTCCCATTGGCCCAGGAGTCTACACACAACTTTTCAGCTCTCTAGACCTTTTGAAACTGGAGAAGAAGGAGTAAAATATGTTTTTAAGGCTTTGACCCCTTTGACCCCAATTGGGGTCAAGGGGTAACCAAACTTAAAATTTAGAATCCTCATTGGCCAAGGAGTCTGTACACAACTTTTTAGCTCTCTCGAACTTTTGGAACTAGAGAAGATGGAGTAAAATAGGTTTTTAAGGTTTTGACCCCTGTGACCCCAATTGGGGTCAAGGGGTAACCAAACCTAAAATTTAGAATCCTCATTGGCCAAGGAGTCTACATACAACTTTTTAGCTCTCTCGACCTTTTGGATCTGGAGAAGAAGATGAAAATAGGTTTTTAAGGTTTTGACCCCTGTGACCCCAATTGGGGTCATGAGGTCATGAAATCTACAATTTAGAATTCCCATTTGCTAAGGAGTCTACACACAACTTTTTAGCTCTCTAGACCTTTTGGAACTGGAGAAAAAGATGAAAATAGGTTTTTAAGGTTTTGACCCCTGTGACCCCAATTGGGGTCATGAGGTCATGAAATCTACAATAGAGAATCCCCATTGGCCAAGGAGTCTACACACAACTTTTTAGCTCTCTAGACCTTTTGGAACTGGAGAAGAAGATGAAAATAGGTTTTTAAGGTTTTGACCCCTGTGACCCCAATTGGGGTCATGAGGTCATGAAACCTAAAATTTAGAATCCTCATTGGCCAAGGAGTCTACATACAACTTTTTAGCTCTCTCGACCTTTTGGATCTGGAGAAGAAGATGAAAATAGGTTTTTAAGGTTTTGACCCCTGTGACCCCAATTGGGGTCATGAGGTCATGAAATCTTCAATTTAGAATTCCCATTGGCCAAGGAGTCTACACACAACTTTTTAGCTCTCTAGACCTTTTGGAACTGGAGAAGAAGATGAAAATAGGTTTTTAAGGTTTTGACCCCTGTGACCCGATTTGGGGTCATGAGGTCATGAAATCTACAATTTAGAATCCTCATTGGCCAAGGAGTCTACACACAACTTTTTAGCTCTCTAGACCTTTTGGAACTGGAGAAGAAGATGAAAATAGGTTTTTAAGGTTTTGACCCCTGTGACCCCAATTGGGGTCATGAGGTCATGAAATCTACAATTTAGAATCCTCATTGGCCAAGGAGTCTACACACAACTTTTGAGCTCTCTAGACCTTTGGGAACTGGAGAAGAAGATGAAAATAGGTTTTTAAGGTTTTGACCCCTGTGACCCCAATTGGGGTCATGAGGTCATGAAATCTACAATTTAGAATCCCCATTGGCCAAGGAGTCTCCACATCAAATTTGAGCTCTCTAGAGTTATTGGTTCTGGAGAAGAAGTCGAAAATGTGAAAAGTTTACGGATGGACGGACGGACGGACGGACGGACGGACGCCGGACGCCATGCCATGCCATAAGCCCATCGGGTCTTTCAGACCTGATGAGCTAAAAATACACACTTATTTACTTGATCAGTCCCTCCTGGATTCCGCGATTCAGCGGTCGCGGAATATATCGCAGAAATTACCTTTCCATGCAGAAATTGGTCTGGTTCGTGGAAAACGCATATTATTGCAGAATTTACCACTTTTCTGCCGCGAAATTTACTTGTTTAATAAATATTGACTGCAACATTTATTGATTTTCTTTACAAAACTGTTTAATACTTTTGAAAATATACATTAAGAAAAACAATTGACTGTGAAACAAACGACTGGAACATGAAGGTAAATCTCAAAAGTATCACCGGCTACACAAGTCGAATTCAGCTGTTGTAATTATCAATATATTCTAAATATTCACGAAAAAAGACGATCTTTTCATTTAATATACTGTTTAAATTTCATCTCTCATTGTTATGTTAATAGATATTTGTAACTATTGTCCGCAAAATCAAAATTAAATCAATAATCATGAATAAGGATTCCGTTTTAATACAAATTTGACTTTTACATGAAACCGGAAGTTGTTTGTTTACGCTAACTACAAAGATTTGCCACCTGTCATGGTGTGTTATTGATTGACTAATACATTTTTTGTTTTTATCAGGTAATTGGTGGTAATTTTTAGCTTTTTTAACTGCAGATTTTTTGGCAGAATTCTTAAAAATGGCATGCAGAATTAATTTAAATTCACCGCAGAATTCTAAAAAAGTCGCCGCGGAATCCAGGAGGGATACCTATCTCGTTGACTTAGGGAATTGGAGTTTCAAATCAGATATGACTTCCTGTGTCATTCCTTACATGATGATGAACACGTTTTAAAAATCAACGATTTTAATTGACTGTATGTTCAATTATCAAAGATAGGGTCATATGTACACTACAAAAAGACAGAATATTTTCAACAATATAAAAAGTATCATAACATCGTACATATGTTGTTTTATTGTCCGTTTTAAAAAATGTTGTGAAAACCATCAAGCTGTCAGAGATCTGTCAGTCCTTTATACTCTGAGAGACAGAACCATTCACCACTCATCGTCAGAAGTTTCTCAGGAACGGAGTAGAAAGGCACTGAAATGGCTTTGCAATGTACTCTGGTTGTGAGGGCACATCACTGACGCATTCTGAAATCTGTCTTGCTATGATATGAGATGATTTTCTTAAATGTTAAGATAATTAGAGAATTCATGTTAATAAAATGTTGCTGACCTAGATATTCACGGCCACATAAATATCCTTTATCGATTCTATACAAAATATCAATGCCAGGCATTTCAAAACCATTATTTCATGTCGAGGTACATTTTCATAGCTCTGATACCCAAAATCTAGGACTTGACAGTAGAATTCAGATTGAGAATCAATTATGTCTATGTCCTCTCTTTTTCCTTGATATACAGGGAAACAAGGGGTCCATGTACGCCTCAATATTTAGAGTGGTTGACATATGGGGAATCTATCAAGATGAATGCAGGGTTAAACAGTCTACAAGACCCGGAAACAAATCATTCCTTGGATTATTCAGCCCTTAGCTGAAGCTCAGCCATGTTTGATAGATTTATATGCGTGTGTTTGAGTAGAACATTCAGGTTGGGCTAAACATAACATAATTTATTCAAGATCGAAGGCTGTTGGTTGGAGGGGAGAGGGACATGGGGCAAGGGACAGAGGTGACTGATGAAGCTTGATTTGTTTGGAATGATTGAATGATTGTAGTCAAGGATGAAACGAGCAATATGTGTGTTCTAGGCATACATATTGCAGTAATATTTTGCTTTAGCAATGGTTTGAATTAATGTTCACTTTCATACTTACCATTTTCTATATGAGGACTATTTTTATTGTGTATTTGAAGTAAAGAATGCTTTCAAGTAGATTAATAGAATTATGTATTGAGTATATATAGAGTTGAATTAAAAATAGAGTATGGAAATATATCAAATGTTTTCTGAACTAAATTCAGTAAAGTGACAGGACAAATGTGAATGTTCAACACTAAAAAACCAATTAGAAAAACACAAACATAAAATCAACATATGGATGCATTATGATATCAGATAATGTTCAGTTCACCGTGATAATATTGGAAGGTAAATGTGTCTGCCAAGACACACTGGCAAATACTTATCTTGATTGCTTTAACTGAAAAAGTATTATGCACCGAGTTATGCTTCGGGATTGTTTGATATGCGAAAGGGATTTGTCTTTTGATATCTCTATCAACTACAGATCAAAGACCCAACTCCAATGAGATGGAAAATCATAAAATGAATTCCGTGATAAAATGACAATCCCTGACTCGCTGAAGGAGGCAATGATTGAAGAGGAATACCAGACTGTGTTGCCCCTTAGAACCATGGCATACAGAGATCATTTCTTGTCTGATTATCTTTAAGCTAGTGTTACCCTATCAACTCAACAAATATAAACACGTATGAAATATGTAATCATGATATTGATAATGAAAAGGGTGGAATCTCCTTACAATGGTACCTCAAGATTTATATTTCTACAGACTAAGTTTTATTTCTTCTGTTTTCAGACAGGTGATGATTATTTGTATTTGTTTTGCAATTAGTTACGTTGTTTTAAAAAGGATGACATTGTTTGAAATTTTATCTTCCTGGTTGCAATTTGAAATGTAGACTAACCTTATTTATTTCATATATTTGTTTGAAAATAGACCACTTAATTCCTCTAAACTTGCTTTCAAAACTAATTAAAAGTAAGTGTTGCTACAATTTCGCAATAGGATACCTTGCTCTTTAAAACTTGATTTCATTTGTTTTGCAACCATATATATATAATCTTAGCCTCGTTTTAAATCTAAAACAAGATGGGCAGACAGATTGGCGCAGTGAATGAAGTCAATAGTATGCATTACAGTACCGAACATCAGATGGAAAATTAGGATATTATAGTTTTCTAAATATTGGACTGTTATGTACCATTTCTTACGCTACAACATGTACGCATGTAAAAATATTTTGGATAAGAACGTCTTGTAAATAGGGCAAAAATTAGCCAAATCGTATTTCAAATAAGAAGTCAACTTTGTGACATCTTGCTATAATCAAATTTATTAAAACGCAAACCGTCTCCTTTCTCATTTACGAGGTTTTGTTTGCTAAAATTACCGTCCCTAAATATTGACAATACTTTCACTGACACATCCAGCGTTTCACTTGAGATAAGTGAAAAGGATCGTGTATGACAGATGTGACGCTTGTGTCTTATGTAATTGGCTGGATAAACTTGTTATACAAATGCTGATTAAAGGAAGCTGGTGTTTGTACAACCAATCACAGCCCACGCTGTATCAAGCACTGTCTGTGTTTACATAGTGTTTACATAGAAGCTTCGATCTCTCAGTGGTTTCAACCATAGATATAGACAGTGGTATAAAACACTCTTGAGGAGAGAACCGGGCAAAAGCAAATGTGAATCTATAGACACAGCCGTCTCATGAAAATTTGGTAAATATTGTATAACCATTTGTTAGTACTTTTTGTCTTTAATCAGAGCGGGAGGCAGTGCAAACTGTCACGTTAAGATTTATTCATATATGTGAAATTACTCAACAAATGAAAGTTTTAATTCGTATGGTTAAGATCATCTTGCATGAAGTAGATTGTCTCATTTTCACCAGCATGTTATGAAACACTTTACTATAAAACTTATTTACTTAGAGAGGCACTTCGCGATTTTCATTATTTATCATTTTGATTTACTAACGTAAATGGCATAATCATTTGTAATAATCTATAACATCTCACGCATTCATCTCAAAATGGTCAATATACGATAAATACTTGTATGGTGAATGTGGCAGATTCCCAATTCACATATTCGCAAAAGTGAAAATAATAAAATTTTGGATACGTCTTTTGAATATGCCCTCATATAGATACCCTAGACAATGCTATGACATGATGTTGATGTATGATAAGAATGGAAAGACAAATTGGGTATCCAACATTCGTAAATTATTAAATAATGTTGGTTTTGGTGACATATGGCTGAGCCAAAAAGTTGATTTTAATTCCAATTTTGTAAATATTTTTATGCAAAGACTGAAAGATATATTTACACAAGAATGATGTATGTCACTATCACTTTCAAACAAATGTTTTTACTACAGGATGTTTAAGCCACATATATACAGAGAAAATTATCTGAGTTCATTAAATATAAGAAAATTTCGAAATGCATTATCTCGCTTTAGATGCTCATCCCACGACCTAGCAATTGAATCAGGTAGATATAATAATATACCGCCAGAAACTAGAATTTGTAAATTATGTAATCTTAATTGTGTAGAAGACGAATATCATTTTGTTTTAATTTGCCCATTATATGCTGACCTCAGAACAACTAACATTCCTAGATACTATTATGAACATCCAAATAAAATCAAATTCTCATTACTTTTAGGAACTGACAATAATAATCTAATTCGAAAGCTATCAACTTTCATTTATCAAGGAATGTCATTAAGAAAGAATAAATTATAAGTATGATGTGATATTGTATTAAATTTTAGATAATATGTGTTTTGTCTGATATGATGTGGTATATGCTAGAATATAATATGTTGTAATTGTAATAATTAATTGTGTGTAAATTGATGTTATAATTCGTTCATGTTTTGTACTATAGGCCTGTGGCCTCTTAGTATTGAATAAAGAACTTAACTTAATGATAAATACTTGTTTTCAATCAAAAATCTGAAAACAGTCATTAATGTTAGCGGAAAGCAAATTTATACGTTAAATTAACATGGAATTTACATATCGTACCTTTCATTCTAAATGCTTTCGAGAAGTTTCCAAAATTACGTTTGACGGATTGACGTGCGTCATTGTCCGGTTTTCGATCACAACTTCAAGCCTTTCTTTTGTCACTATCCAACCTCGATAAGCTTTTAAAATGACAATTTATTGCAACAGTTGATATTTCTCGATAATATGAAACTATTTATAAAGTTTGCAATATGTGACCCTAACAACTTACGGAATTGCTCTTTAACTTATTCATATATCTTATTCCGTCCCATTGCCTATCTACTGACTTTCGTCACCAACTTATATTTAGCATTACCAGTACAAATGTGTGCTTTTTCATGCTTATTCGTCAACAAAGTTAAGAAATAGCTAAGTGGTTGATAAAATATGAGCATAATAACAAATAATTCAGATTGAAAGTTTTCTGTGATAACATTGTAATGCCGTAGTGATAAATTTCACGCTCGTAGATTGTCTTCATTTCACTGTCATTTTTTCAATGATTCACTCTATTCTTTGTCAAATTGTTAAGTATTTAACAACTTGAATGTTAACTTCGCTAACATATATGAAGTGGAAACAATCATTTATTAATGAAATATATACTGGAAAATCCTACTGAATCCATTAAATGCCCCGATAGGACTGTCCCTTTAATTTCACATGGCACATGTCCAGCCTTTATGCAAAAAAGGGGCAGTGGCACGTGTGTTTTTTATTTCTATGGAAGGTGATTCGTATAGCGTTATAGAACATAGTCAGTTAGTGTTAGAAGTTTTACCTCTAATTAAGAAATATGGTCTTACAAATGTTAACAAGTATTTGTATATTCATGTTATTATACCTTAAAAACGTTTTATCGTCCCCACGGCTTGTGCGTTTGTCTTCTACATCATTATACCAAACAGTATAACCCGAAACCCTATCAGAACAATAAGGGAAATTTATCGCGTTATATGTTCTGTAAGTGAATTTTTTCTTTTTACAAATCTGCGTTTTTTTAATCTGCTTGAATTTGCTTTATTCTTCTCCAATACATCATTTTGCTCAATACGTCATCAGGACGCCAGAAGTTGCTTGATGAATTCGCTTTTGACGTTTCCCTATTACGATTGACCTGTACGTTTCCTTCATATTTCAACCGTCAAAAACATGATTCAGTTTTCTTCAATGAGCACATTTCCCCCCTAAATTGTTTTGATCGATCCCTCGCTTTTTGTGAAGTTTTATTGATATTCAGTCAAACCACGTTACCCAATACTTCATCACAAGACCACAATATGTACATGCCATGGAAGCAAATGTCAGAGCTTGTTTGTATAGGGTGATATAGTGATAGACATCCAGACAGGATTTCCTCTGGATTAAAAACATTCATATTTTCCGAAAAATCGATCCTTTTTTATTTCAAACATTGATTTATGACTTACATATCATCTTAGTTTGTGTTCAATCTTTTTACTGGCTAACTATACTTCATGTTGATTTTGTATACACATGTCAATTTTATATAACATATGGGATTCTTTTGTTATGTGGTAAACGTTTATCATCTGTAGATATCCTTAATTGTAGTTAACTTTTGACCATAAACAATAATTCGCACATCATTAAGTTCAGTAAAATGAAATGCTTTATCGTTATAAAACGTTTTTTGTGGTTGATTGCCATTTTTGTTTTGGTTTTGGGCAGCCAACAATGGATCGATTAAGTCAAAGTAATGAACTCATTCGAGCGACATAGTTGAACCCTTGTTGACGGCGGCCTACAATATATAGACGGAACAGCGTTATTTTACGAGCGCTTTGCTATTTATTTCAATTTGTTCCTTGTATTTCAGTTCTTTCTTAAGCAGATTTCCGCTTTTTCTAATTATGTCACATAATTATTCCAACATGCCTATTATATGATAAAAAAAACTTGTTTCCAATGAAATTACTTAAACAGTCATATATATATATGCAAAAGCCAAATTAACACGTCCAACTTACGTGAACACTAGTTATAAAACATATCAAACATGATCAACTCAACTTTCTTTCTGTTTGCTTTAGATATGTTTTCAAAATTTCGTTTGACTGATTGACACGCGTCAATGTCCGGTTTTCGATCAAACTCGTGGATTTAAACCTTCCTGTTGTCGCCATACGACGACAATTATCTTTAAAATGATACTTTCCTTCAACAATCGATACTTCTCGATAAGATTATACTTTTGTTAAAGTTTGGATATAGGAAAATAGGATATGTATTGAAACGGAGTATTCTAAGAATATAGAAATTGTCATCCATTAAATGTTTTAAGTTATCGTTGTACTTATATCATTATGTGGTTTGATTACTGAATAACAATGACAAAACAAGCCTTTCAACGCTGAGATTAAAACAAGTTTACGTATATGTTAGGCAAACAGTTTCGCTTAGCATTAGTGTCATTAAGTATCATGAAATTGTTGCTGGAGTGAATTCTAGAGTCTCTGAATTTTGAATCAAATATCGATTGTCAAAACATAGCATATCAAAGTCCTCTACCACATCATGTCATTATTTTCCAGAATCAATCATGGCGCAGCCCCGCAGCAAGAAACACGGTTCGACAGGACAGACGGAGAGTTCCGTGGTTCGAATCCTGCACCATGTAGAGAGACTGACGGCCTTCCACTCCCTCGACTGGATTCTCCAAGAGAAGAACGACGAGGCCGTCCTCAAACTGGAGTTCACCCAGGACCAGACCTTCACCCATTCCATCAACCCGGAAACGCAAAAGATCCTGCCTAGGATAAAGGATCACATTGATAGGTTGTCCAAATCTCACTCACTGCGAGAGTGGGACCTTCGTGAGACTGACGTGATGGCAACCATTATAGTCACTTTCACCTACGAAGATGCTCAGTCTCCAGAAGACGTGTTCTTTATGACGTCATCGAATTTGAAATCCACAGAAGATCCTGAGGAGACGAGGGTTGTTGACTCACGTTCAATTCATTCTTCTAACATTTGTGATGGTAGAAAATACATTGGGAGTTCTGTTTTGAAAGATGTGCAAAATGAAAATCAAGATCAAACTCCTTTGAAGATCAACATGAAATGCCGATCTGTTTCGCCAGTAGCACTATTTTCAAGCAAGCGCAGTACAGAAAGTAGCAAAGACGCCACTCCAAAAGTTTTCGAAAAACAAGCAATAAAATCTGCGGTAAGCACTTCGAAGAAAAATGTAAATGAAAGTACAAAAGTCTCACAAAGCATGAAATTGCCTGTTAAAAGTAAAATCAAATCCCTTTTATCAGAAAGAGGAAGCTCAACCGAAAGGGATAAACATAGTATATCACAAAACCCCTTTTCTGTTAAGAATATGGTAGGGGACAGCTCCATGATTGGCAGACTGCGAAAACCTTTGTCGCAAAAGACGACAGGTAAATCTGGCATATTTCAACGGTCTAAGTCCACTTCATTCCTGCAAAAGAGTGTTGTTGTTTCATCAACAACTACTTCAAAAGATAGATGTGACACTAAGGACTCTTCCAAGGCAAAGCCTCCTTTCGAAAGTAAACGATTCACTTTCAGAAAGATGTACAATAAAGGCAGATCAAGCCTAAAGGAGAAGCGTGAAAGTTGTAATTCATCTCTGAAACGTAAAACAGAGTATTTGGACAATGAACCCGATAACTTACAACGAATAGACGAAAGAGCATCAGCGCCAAAAGGACAAAGACACAATCACAAGGACTCTGTGCATTCTAGCAGGACACCTATCAGAGGACCGAGGCATTCTGTGAGTGTTGATATAAATATTCCATGTCCTGATACGAAGTCTCCAATCGGTGATATGTACCGACTTTACTTTGCTGACAACACAGATACAAGTTTGTGCAGTGTTGGTCAGCATCAGGAACCAAGTCAGAGCTCAGAGTCTCCTCAACCAAAGAATCCAGTCCAGCAGTACAGCAGCACACCAGCCAACAAAGAGTCTGATACTATGACCTTAGCTGCTTTCAGTGACCTGTTTAAGAAATACTTCCCAGACTCAGCAAAGAGATGCGACATTTCAAAGATCGTCAGGGAGTCAACTGTCTCTGGACAAGAGGTGCGTCCAGATCGAGCTGATTCTAATGCTGGATCTGTCTCGTCAGGGTTCTGTGGGTCCCAGCAGAGCGACACGGAGTCCAATGCAGATGACAAGGAAGATACACACGAGGCAACTTTAACAGAAGCCTCAAATACTTCAGCTAGCTCCGAGGCCTTTTCTTGCTGTACAGAGCCTTGTCTGAATGAAACGGCCAAGTCGGAGATACAAGACTACTACCTAGAGATCTACAAGCAGATCCAGAGGGAAGCCAAGGTGGAGACAGACCAACTCGTGTGGGAGATCAACGACACTGGACGCATCTCACTCTACCATAAGGCACTTAAACAGACCAAGGTATTAGTCTTAACTACTTCAGCGAGATAACTATATCCCACATCTACTATTATGTTGTGAATAATTAATTCCTATTTGCTTAAATGATATGATCTGTTAGCACGAGATAAAGAACCATACGGCTTTTAGCTAACCAATTAATTAATCATGAATCTGAGTTTTTTTTGTAATTAACCATCATTTAGAAGACAAATCGTTCCAACATTTTCACCTAAATCGCAATCTAAATAAATTTAGATCAACAGATTTTTTATTTTGTCATACTGTTGATCTAAGATTGACCAGTGTGAGAGGTCGTCCCGGTGACCTTTCGTATGCAAATAAGGAATTCGCGATTTGATCAATCAAATTCGACGTCACAAACAGTTTATAGTCGATCATTCAAGGTGTGAACGGAAGAAACATATAATAGCTTATGGCTGTTCTCAATAATAGTGTGCCTTGAGAAAAATAAATCTCATTTTTGATACTGATAAGAAAAATATCGGTAGGTTGATATTATTTTAGTTGTATGAAATATATATATAGTTTTATGATTGACCAAAAAATCAATATTTTTTAATTATTTGGATGGAAATGAAAGAAATTAGTACAAACGAGTTTGATCAAAAGGAGTTACCTCCCCTTGCATGAGGATTTTCGTAAATATTGACATTTATCATGCTCTAACTTTATGATTATTATTCGCCACGTTAGTATCTGTGCGATGTGCAATCATCATTTGTCATTGACAACTAGCAAATACGCTAAATCATTTTAAAAAGAAAAAATATAATCTATTAATACATCCAAGCAATCGGATAATTCATCGCTCTACTCCGCTCCAAATGACAGAGCTCCGAACATCATCCATTTCAAAAGATGTGCTGCTGAGTTGTTTTAACTTCCAGCGAGCTAGGGCATCTTTTCTGATTGGCCGAGCGGCTGATTTCAGAGGTCACCGGGATGACCCGCCTTACGGGCCAATCTTAGATCAACATGTATGACCAAATATAAAACCTGTTGATCTAAATTTATTTAGATTGCCTAAATCGTTATCGATCGTCGTCACTAGGTGCATTAGTTTAGGGTAAGTAATCAAATTGTTTAGATATGCATACAGTTGCAAGTGCTATTTCTAGACTTCGTGCATTAGCCCCTTAGGCTAATGACTGTCATAAATGATTCATCTGATTGTAACGACCCTTGGGTAGTTCCTTCTAAACGTTGCTTGAAACGTTGCAGGTGCATGACCTCATTACTCCGGAGGAACTTCTCAAGATGGACCACAAAGATGGCGTCATCCCAAGGTACATCCTGAAGCAGTATATCTTCCGTCGTCTGCTCGAGGAGTTGGACCAAGTGACCTTCGACAACCGTGCCCTCACCAGCAAGGAGAAGCAACGATTGGATAGATTCATGGAAAAGAGCGGGAAATGGGCATAGCTATAGGAAGTGTTGGACATATGCATTGATATTGAGAAAAGGGGTTTTTCAATTTCACGAATTGTGATTATGTACAAAAGGAATTATTATTTGATTATTTTTATCTAAACAAAGAAAATTGTAAAAAATATTACTTCGTGTAAATACATGTACATATTTTCGATGATCTTTTCAGGATCAACGCTCTGATTTCATTCGATTTAGCTTGTATTTGTATTACATGTATATGCTTGTTCAATTGTTCATTTGAGGCTTACTTACTTTCTAAGAGTTATGAAATATTTATTGAAGGCGCTTTCGCATTTCATCTTATTTATAATAATCGAAATTTGAATAATATATTTATTATTTATTTAACATAACGCCATTTTTCATTCAAGCCTTCCAGGTGCATGTCCGTTAAAAAAATCCTCCGTTTTTTAATAAGTGTAATATCTATCTAATCAAAATGACATAACCTGATCTTAAAACATTTTCACACAATATGGAATAACAGATTGCATGAGCACATTACGAAATGATGACCTTGGTTAAGTCTGTCCACCAACAGTGATATTTTTTCTTATAATCTGTTGTAGAAAAGTTAATTTTGAGAAAAAGAAAAAAACTAAATTGTTCACAGTTGTCAAGGAACATTGGTAAATATTTGCATCTTTAAATCTGTACACGTTCCTTAATTCAGGAAATGTCTAATAACGTGACGTGAGATGGCACATTGATTGCCTCAGCTTGTAATATCAGCACCATCCAACATTGTCGTCAACCTTTAAGTCAAATAAAACAATTAAACTGTCAATTTGTTTCTTTTTGTTGACGTATCTCAATATAAGCTGGCACTATGATATTGGAAATATCAATATGACTTATGAAGAAATTAAAATGATTCTCATAAGGCAAATAGTTAAATAGCTTCGTGTCTTGTCATTATATCATTTCCATGTTTGAACACTTGAATAAGTTCCATAGGGAAAAATCGATATTGCTGAACATGTGAATCAAATCTAATAGAAACTCTGCAGGTAATTTTCACCTCAATATGCCTTAGAAAACAATGCTTCAAGAATTAAAGTGAAAAATGAGAGTGTGCGATTCGGAAATCAAGTTTTAACTGATATATAGCTGTATACTTATGCAGGTCGACGGAAACGAATACACTATTTGCCGCTAATGCCTGAAATGTTGCAAAGGCGGCGCTACTCATTACAATACAGTACTGAAGTTTAATAACAAAAGATTTGAAAATAATTAGCAACATATGTTCAATATTTGCACATCTTTTGCCTAGCAACGATTGGTGTAGCCCGATTTTTTTTATCGCCTGTGACGTCACATACCATTGTTTTGCAAGGGAAGCGGTCCATTATATTGCTTTTTCAAATGGTATTAAAGAGATATTATTACCCTTGGAGGTGTGTTATAGGACTTTGAAGAAATTCATGAATTTTTTTGTAAAACTCTCGCTCTCGCTCAGGAAATACAAAATTGACACTCGTTTCGTAAAATGCATGTGAGGTATTTTGGGGTATAACTCCGCTTTTAACTTATATCACGGCTGCTGGTATCATTGCAGGGAGAAAGTCCACAACAATATAGGGGCTATGCATTGCGGTGAACCTGCGATCATCGGCTGGAACTAGTACCGCGCTGAAAATAAATGTGTACATAGTTATGACCCGTGAAAGATACTGCAGGTTTGTTTTGACAGCAACTATAGCGTACGTCTGCTTTACATATCACAATTGTTTTGTTTAAGGTAAAAATGTCATGTATGTCCAGTTTTCGACCATACTGACGACTTTCTCCATATATTTGTAACTGAACCGATAGGAACTCGATCAAATGACGATGGTTACATTTTACATGTTATTTAGACAACACATTACCTCTTAACATGATAAGTGTCCCTGGACTATACAACTTGAATGTATCCAGTGACAAAAGCGTAGCTAATGTTACATCGTGTTGCTCGTTTTGACCTCTAGAAACTAATCCAAGCTGTTAGTACACGGCCTTGTTTTGACATTGAAGAAGGAAAAAGGAATGGTGAGTGTTATCGCCATTAATTAATTTATGGAATACTATTTTGGTATAAATTGCCGTGTGATAATATGCATAGAAATTTGTTCGAAATGACATGAGTCCTAAATGGTTCAAATACCGTTTGTTATGTGCTTGACATTTCATGTGAATTACTTAAACAAATTAATCCCTAAACGGTTTTTTTCAAGTTGAGAGTCTTTGTTCAATCTTTTGTTTTCTAGATGCATTGTATTTGAAATGTTTTACAACATTGATAACAAGGTTTGACGAATTCTAATTTACATTTCTTAATTACCCATTTTCAATTACACCTATTCTTTTCATATCTTCAAAATAACAATTGGTCGGAACATAACGTTCTCAGAGAAATCGCAAGCCTATAAATGTTTTACGATAAAAAAGATAAGAAATCTTTAAAGGAACACACTTTTCATCTATGAAAAGATAAATCCTATGAACATTATCTAAAATTATAGTTACAATACAAAAACTTAAATCTGAAAGCTTCATAATGATACTGCAATTGATTGCATTTTAAACCTATTTCAGAAGATGGAGAGCTCCAAACTGAACACCCTCTTAATTCTGACGTTGGCGCTATCGGCTCAGCTTGGATCTGGTCACAAGACACAATTCCGGGTTCTTGGGTTGCAGTACGGGACGCTGAACCAGAGATTCGAACTCGAAAACAAACTCCTTCGAGGAGACCTGGATACTGCCATGTCGGACATCCGGGACCTGAAAGCTGACAATGCGAGAATAATACAGCTGTTCGAGGTGTTTACCGAAGAAGTAAGAGACCTAAAGGCAACATTACTTCAAGAAACTATGAAACTAAAGAGCCTGGAAGCCGACTTCAAAATACTTCAAAATTTGTATGAGGATCTAAAAGACTCAAGCTTGTCAAGGAATCTGAATTCCGAAAATAGAAAGGAAGCTGTTAATGTATGTAGTGATTGTGAAAATAATAACAAACCCGATGAGGATAGCTCTGACAGTGAAATATATGACAGTAATGATAACAAGAGGTCAGAGGGAGAAACACCTGAAGAAGGAGTTGTTACCTCTCCGGGGGTTGAACTATTTGCAGCAAGATATGGCGAGAAAGACGCATGTTATATAAATCTACTGGACTTGTCTGTGACCCGCTGTGTTCAACATCTTGGACAGGGTGTGCGAGTTCTTGCAGCAGACACAGAGAGACTATACTGGTCTGACGACATCCGGAAAACGGTAATGTCGTCTGCAGTGACCGGAAGTGACGTGAGAGTCATCAACTCTAACTTGACAACGTTAGGTCTTGCGGTTGATAAAGTACACCAGGTTCTCTTCTATGCCAATGTTTCTGGTGGTGTATTCAGGAAAACTCTTACGGATGAAAACGACAGGGGAATTCTGTGGACTAATATCGGCGAAAAGCCCAGAAGGATCTTTGTCGATGAAAACAACAAGCTCATCTACGCTATTACCAACATGTGGACTGGCATTGTAAGAATAAACTATTTCACAAATAAGCGAGAGCTCCTGGTTCAAACTCAGGGAAGAATAAAGTCCCTGACTGTTGACATAAGGAATCAGATTCTATATTTCGGTGTTAATTCCTCCATCTACGTTAAGGATTTGCTAGACAAAGCAGCGTTCCCTATTTTCGAGGGTTCTTCCCAGCCTTCAGACCTTCTTCTCTATGGGAATCTAATGTACGTGGCTTATTACCACTCAAGTAAGATTGACGTCATTGATTTGAAAACAAGGGAGATAACAAACACAATGGATCTTCCTTGGAAAGGCGTTGGTAACACTGTGTCCATTTGCCTTGTTCAGAAAAACATTGACGCCTGAAGTGGTTTGAGGAAAGAGCTAAGATAAAACCACTGGCCGGAATGGTATAACATAGACAAACATAGTGTCTACTAGTTATGAGGAAATATTGACAAAGACGGTAACTTTGTATGTCTTCAAAATATTGGATTTAGTCCCAATGTTTTGTTTTGAGTTTTTTAAATCTTTAAATCTATATTTTTAAAAAGAATGTATAAGGAGGTGCTGAACTAAGTTTCTTGTTTACAATGTATATGACAGAAGCTTGAACTCGTATCGTTATTGTTTTATGCACCGAATATTTGTCAATCGACAACATGTAATTGCAATGACTATCTTTATTGTCTGGGACGGTCTTTTGTCGTGTGATTGAATATACATATAAAGTATAAGCCTTTACAATTACATGCCAAATGTAATGTGATAAGACAATGTGTAAATTCCTGGGTTCAGTATTCAATCTAAAAACTATCCGTGGCCCGGATAAGATTAAATTTGTCTTTGTTTTTGCCTCATAGTATCAAAATGAGAATAAAATATTTAAAAATACGAATGCTTATTCACTTTTTATCTGCGCCAGATTTTACGACTCTTTCGGTGCCTCAATAATAAACTCTGGAAGTTAAAAATTCGGGTTGTTGTTTCCCTTTAAATAACAATGGATACATGTATTTACATTTATGTGCAAGATTTGTATTTAAGTATCTTAACATGATATACATGAATTATTGTTTTGAAAATACCGCGTACAGTTTGAAGTAAAGAAGAAAATGATGGAAAACTCCATGTGTTTACCCTTTAAAGTTATCTGACAACAACAAAAGAAAAGTAGTGTATGGCATAATAACTGCATAATCGTTTTAAATGGGAAATTATATTCAAATATAATGTCACTCATATTTGCGTTTTAAGTTGTACTTGGTTATGGTTGGTTATACTCAAACAGTACGAATGTTTGAAAGTGTAATTTGGGTTTCTTTGAAGAGACAAGAGACGATTTTTAAGACTGACTTTTAATAGTTATACTTACTGAAAGCTACTTTCAAACAAACAGAATTGTAAA
Organism: Steromphala cineraria; assembly: GCA_916613615.1. Classification (NCBI taxonomy): domain Eukaryota; kingdom Metazoa; phylum Mollusca; class Gastropoda; order Trochida; family Trochidae; genus Steromphala; species Steromphala cineraria. The sequence goes on from OU744729.1 coordinate 15,023,048, forward strand.
AAATTAATTTTTTTTATAAAGTTATCTTCAAACAGAATTTTAGTTTGACTTATATTGAGCCTAATTCATTTGGCAAACGAAATGGTTGTAAAACAATTGTTGGGTTTTCATCATGGCCTGTTATCATTATCCTGGTACAGATCGAGCAAAACCATAATTTTGAAGTTTTTTTCAAAGCAAGAAAAAAAGTTATTTTCGGAATTGTTTTAATGATTAATCAATATAGAGAATACTAAACGACGTTCAGTTTAATCACATATTTATATAACGAGTGGGTGGTATTCTTATTTAAAGAGAGAATGTGTTGAATAACATGTCATTGTTTCACAACTGCAGTATCTTCAACGAGAGTGTAATAAATAAAAATATCACATATTGTAAACATGAATTTTAAGGCACCGTTCACTAAAAAGGTTTTTCATTTTGAATGTATTTAAGCTTTAATATTTAACTATGTGTTAATATTTGAAAGTATCCCTTTCTACGGAAGCTCTAGACACACCCCATACCATAGCTATACACTTACATGCTGTGTGAAAACGAGTGTTTCTGAAGGATAGCTCCAACACCTGTTATTACGTAAATAATATTTCATGCTTTATTAATAGATTTCTGCACGCCAGGTTACTTTGGAATTATGTTTACCTCATTTTGTATTTTAAACAATCTAAAACATGTATTGAACTTTTTTGCTTAGAAACATACTTTCTCTGCCACTGATATTGTTAAAACTCACCGTTGCTTTTAAACATTTCCAAACAATACCCACACCAGGTCATCTAAACGTTGTATCCATTAATATTTCTTTTATTTAACACCGTAACAAAACTTATGCATGATAAGATTTCAATGCGATACCGTTTACGCCGTTTTACCTGCACGCCGATCTTATCGGTTGAGCCAATCAAATCCGCCAGTAGGCAGTAAAGCCGTGTGTTGTTTTTCCACCTGACAGACAGGTAGTGGGGACTGCCACATGTTGACGTAGGTATCGACCTGACACAACGTGCGTCTAGTGTTCAACCCTAGCCACGTCACGAGACCAGACAAGACATGGATGTACAACTTGTGAGTCTGCGGTAATATGGACTCCAAGAAATCTGGTGAGTTGAACAACGGGTAGTCTATTCATTAGTTAACATGTCGCCTTCACCTTAGACGACCTGCTTGATTGGGTAACCTAAAGCTAAGGGCCTACGGGCTGATCGGCTATTGTGGGCATATACATATAACGAACGTATCGAGTATCTCTCTGCTATATTGATTGATTGTATCACGTATCGTTTTGTTCACTGATATTTACTGTTCGTCACCCTTATGTTACATGTTCGTGACGAATCTTACCACAGAAACGAGAAATTGAATGTCGAGGTGACCTAGAAATACACAAAGATATAGTTTTCTAAAGGGAGTTCAGGTTCAGTAAATCACAAACGTTTAACGCTCCTAGCTTGTCCTATAGTCACAAATAACTGCGTGTAATTGTCATAACAGCTAGTATTCCCTTTTGAGCTATTGAGTCTTGAACAATTCACGAATTACTGCACTCATTTTTCTGAACATAATTTTGATAGTTTAAAATGATTCACTGTTGTTAGGTTATGAAATAATGTTTTCATTTATTGGCGATACTACCTTATATTGTGTTTTGATGGTGATTTGATCACCGCGACGTAGCACAGTAAGACAGGTATTCATATAATGTACATATAGGTTAAATTGTCTTTTGTTTGTTTGTTTGTTTTTTGTTATAATTATGTTGTGGTAAGATACAAGTAAGTGAACAGTCTACCCAAGAAAAGTATACCATTCGTGCATCACAAGAAAAATGTACAGGTTTTATTGTAAGCATCATGTGTATGTAATATATGGATATATATCATCTGATATATGATTTACATGAACTGATATTTAATTTACATGAGTTATGATCATACTCTAGCAGTAAACTTCACAAGATCGAGTGACTGTTGACGTCACGAGTAATTTAACCATTAGTAATGATTTACAATCACCGTGACCAAAACTAATTCCAGGAACAGCTGTTGTTTCATCTTCCTACGCAGAGCCTAAAAGGCCAGTTTCCAAACTGTCATTTTATGCCTTGCTGCAGAGACTTTACTTTTCTGTGCTGCTATAGTGCCCCTACAGAGTAGACAGCAAGCACAGAAAACTCAAGGCTATGCAGCAAGGCATAAAATGACAGTTTGGAAACTGGCCTTTTAGGCTCTGCGTAGGAAGATGCTGTTGTTTAAGATATTATGATTGATAAAAGATGCTTTTAACGCGATATTGATTAAAATAATGCGGTTGTATTGTTACTTTACACACACACAAACGGGTTAAATGAAACTGAATGTAACATTTTTTTAAGTAACTGGTGTCGTCTATATCAATCAATCCATATTTATTTGCAGTGGAGGCCATAGGCCCAGTCTACATTTCAGATTCTTGATATAAATTGATAGGTCTTACCAATTACCACCGCGGTTAAATAATGTCTATGGTTGATCGATTTAACGCAAAATAATCATAGTGAATAATTTCAAAACATCAACCAATGAACTTTATTCAACACTAACAATTTTTGAACTTACTGATATCGTCAAATATCTACAACCCCGTAAACATAATGTCTATGGTTGATCGATTTAACGCAAAATAATGATAGTGAATAATTTCAAAACATCAACCAATATATTATTAAACACTAACAATGTTTGAAGTAACTGATGTCATCTATATCTAGCACCTCGGTAAAATTAATGTCTATAGGGATAATCGATTTAACGCAATATAATCATAATTAATAATTCAAAAATATCAACCAATAGATTGTTTCAACACTAACAATGTTTGAAATTACTGATATCGTCTTATATCTACAACCCCGTAAACATAATGTCTATAGGGTTAATCGATTTAACGCAAAATAATCATAGTGACTTATTTCAAAACATCAACCAATAGATTTTTTCCAACACTATCAATGTTTGAACTAACTGATGTCATCTATATCTAGCACCTCGGTAAAAATAATGTTTAGGGTTGACGGATTTAACGCGAAGTAACAATTTCCAAAATCAACCAAAGGATTTTTTTACACTTGATGTCATGTTGACAATGAGATTATGTAAATATTGTAAATTTCCTGTTCAGAATACCTTTGAGTGATCTGATAAAGGACATAAACTATACACGGTATGAATAAGTAATCAAAGGTTTACAATTTCGTTTCCGGTTAACACGCTTCTAAAACATCCCGAGACAATTTCATTGTTATCCAAAGCCATAATTCATTACTCTTGAAATATATATGATTCTAAAATACAAATTTAGTCTTGTCTGTTATCCAGACCCTAAAACAAACAATATTTAAAGGAGACGCCTTCAGTCTAGAAAATGTTGGCAAGTCTAGATACCTTAGCCTGAAATTAAGTATTGTTCAGGGTTCCTTTTTACCTTATTTTTATTTCAACTATAAGAATTAACTTTAGTCAAAAAACTTTTTCAGGGACTTGCTTAGTTTAAAGTCACACAGAGTATCTTTCTTAAAATCTTATTTGGTTTTGATAAGCTACAAAATATCTAATATGCTGATTGAAGTTCTTATCTGATCACTGGACTTGCAAATATATCCATTTATGCATAATATCTCTAAAATGCTTGATTTATGGAAAAATCAAGAAAACATCTCATATACGTTTAATATTCGAAATTATGCATCCAATTAATCGACCTATTAGTTACAATACCTAATAAACACTATGGAATCGAATATATCTTCCTGTCAGCTTATGACAAGGTTTCAAAATTACGTTTGGCAAATTTGCGCGCGCAACTCGAGCCACATTGTCCGGTTTTCGATCAAAATCCCGACTTTGAATGGCCGTATTTTCGCTCTAATGTACCGATTGGCCTTTAACTTATTATTTTCAGTAACAGTTAGTGGTTCCCGATGTAATAACATCGATTTCATGATTTGACATATGTGATCCTATCAACTTACGCTGTGTCTCTTTAGATGACGATTGAGTTAATCAACTATAGATGAGATGAACATCTTAAAATCAATAACTGATATTCATTATTTACTTAGGTCATAATAACACAGCCATAAGACATAATAGGACTGTCAATGAGCAAAAGAATTTTGAAATTAATCCCCAGTGGCTATATAAACAATAGCGTGACGTCATCGCAACGGATAACGTATCCTTCATTGAACACAGCTCGCTATCAATATTTATTAATCGGATCACGTACTCCATTAAATCGTGAATTATTTGTCTTGAATATGATTGAGATATATTATTTCCAAGGTACACATCCTTCTCAACAGTTACCACTACATTACATATATGTGTTTGAGTAAGGGTGATTCGAATGTTTTCTTCTTTTCTTTGTCTTAAAAATGAAACCGCATAGTTTAAAGGTTCGATTCTTATTTTGACCAACGGGGAAATGTTACTGTTGGTTGATGCTCGATGGCATTGACTAAATCATTATGTAATTCATCAGAAATTCTGTTTACTTACACGATAGATCGAGTTAGCATGTGACAAATGAAATTCTCGCAATGACTATTGCGTGTTTGGTTGATCAGTTCTTGTCGAATACCACATTGGAGCTGTGTGTACTACTACTATATCTTTGCTTTCAAAAATGACTGTTACCGTTGACGTTACCATTCGCGTCTGTTTATTATCTTTATGTGTATATTTCTATTCTCTTGTACAACGGTTGGTGGGGTTTGTTTTTTTTCGAAAAATATTTTTTTGATTAATTGATTGTTTCTCGTGTTTAGGATCACTTTGGTTAGCGATTGTTACATCTAGATCTTCATTTCAAATGATATTTTTTCTAAAATGTATTCATCTTACTCGATTTGAAATATAGTTTTTTTATAAAATAATTGTGTATTATTAACGGGGCTATTTTCCTCATTTTATTTAGTAATTTCCGTCTGTATTGAAAACACTGTTCCCAAAATCAACACATGAATATGCATATGTTGACTAGTATCAGTGTCACTATCGAAAAATTATGACATATGCTTCCTGAGGCACATGCGATGAATAATAAATGACGTAAATCTAAGTTTGTATGAATATTCGTGTTTGATTTATCTGACAACTTTTTTTGTGAATCTGTTGAAGGTATAGCCCCTTATCATTTGCTGAGACGCATTCTTCTCGTCATGGCGGACATGTAAGTAACAAGATGATTTATTCTCCTATTTCACTCCTATTTTCACATGACGTTCTCTCTTGCCCGTATTAACGTCATGCTTTTTTATGCCCCCGAATCGGAGATTCCGGGGGTATATTGTTTTTCACCTGTCCGTCTGTCCGTCTGTCTGTCCGTCCGTCTGTCTGTCCGTTTGTCCACAAAAACTTTAACCTTGTTCATAACTTTTGATTGGTCAGAGCTAGGTCTTTGATACTTGACATATGCATCCGGGGGCATTCGTGTTTCACAAACACATCTTGTTTAAATATGTAGGACACATTTAATCTAATATTTATATATTTTACCTAAACGAAATTCGAGGGGATCAAATAAGTGCTTATCATGCTATGGTTCGTGGTTAAAGACTGTCGATATAAAGTATACTTCTCAGAAGAATCTAATTGTACAGTGTCCCCCTTACATTTGATATCTCAGCGTATGGTTAAAGTTATTAATTTCATTAAATAAACACTATCTTACTGTCATATTGGAATCAATGTTCCTTTACTTCTTTTAAATAGTGTATGTGTACATTACATCAAAAACGTCCCCTGCAAGCGATAACTTGTCATAATAATATTGAGGACCTTCTGCCTGTTTCACAATTCCTTTGTCAGCTCTTACGCGAACTACATCTGATCTTGTCCAATGAAAGACCAGTTACTACGCTACTGTTTTGCATGATCATGGCACGTTCTTTTAAAAGGTTTCTAAATGTGCATTTCTATGAATGCAAATCATAATTATGTGTTACCAAACACTGTTCATTTTTTCATTCATTTTTCAGGGACTTTGAGAAAAGACCATTGGGTGCTGTTGCGATTGTCGGTACGTGGTTGACCTTGACATTATTCCACGACGCATGCGCAATCCAAGCGGAAGGTATGATAGACGTGTTGATCGAAATGAAGAAAAATACGATGATCCCTCTTGTGATGTCATTGGTCGAGGTTACATTGTGTGCAAGTTTAATCACGGTGGCAAGTGGCAAGTTTGCATCTTACATGGAATCTGTCTGCATAGCGATGTTTGCCCATTTATTCGGAACGTTTCTGACCTATACCGTTGCACAAGACACGGACCCTGCACACGGGCTCATGGGAACGCTGGTAGAACCACTGGTGTGTCTGCTGTTGTTGTACATCTGTAAGGGGTACCTCACGAACATAACCCGTACTGTCAGCTTGGTGCTTATCTCATGTGGTCTTGTGTTCGCCTCGTTGAATTTTAGGACAATCCGAGAAACGGACAGACGATTCGTGGTTAGAATGCTATGCGGGGTGTTTTATGTATTGAGAAACATCGTCATTTCCCATTGGCACGAAGAAAGTGTTCCAGTTGACAGAAGAAATAGTAAAGTTTTCATGGTAATTGGTTCAGTGATGTTATGTGCATTGGCCATGCTATCGTTCAGCCTTCCAGTGCAGTTTCTTGTTCCTGTTGGATTTGCGCTGTTTACATGTTGTATCCATGTTTACCTGACATTCATTACAAGTGCTGTTCTTCTGACTAAACTCAGTGTCCCTACCCTGTGTCTCATGACTGTCTGTGTTCAGTGCCTGGAGAGTCAGATCCTGATGACGTCATCACACCGGCCAGGAGTTCTGGTTGCAGCAGTAGCGTGTGTGTTTCTGGTGATGGGTGTGTACTTGTATGCTGTTGATGCTGTGGAAACAGGACATACGTTCCATACATGGAAAGGTAAGCTGGTGTCCAGAAATATATATATATTTTTTTTAAATATATAATTGATGACTTCTCGGATTGGCATTCTTGAAGTTGATGTGATGATCAATAAGGAAGATTACTTTAAGATGATTATCCATAAACTAATCTTCCTTATTGATCATCAATACGGATGTTTTTCTATTTTGATATCGGTTGTGAACATGAATAGAGTGACCGCTTTGAAGGATTTTTATTTTGTCACTATTTTGAAACTTCCTCCAGATAATGATTTCCTTTGATATTCTTTCATGTAGGATTAGTTATACTTTTTACTATTGATATCACATAATTTGATGGTACTCTTTCATTACCATTCCATTGCCTTAATTTTATGATAATTTTGATGTATTTTGATGTATTTCATACAGAAAATTGAATCAACATTGCATATTGTTTACAGTATCGACAAATGAGATGCTAACCCGGATACAGTTCCTCATCTTCGCCTCGTGCATTATGGGAGTTCTCTTCTACGTGCTACAGCCCCGCGTGAGTTCACGAGATCTCGATAACCTGAGCATGGTGGGTCTGGACAAGGTCATCCGACGTCTGCTGAGCATTGAACAACCAGAGGGCCACGAACACTAGCTATGAACTGAAGGACATCTTGGGAAAATCTTACCTTAGCTTTCCTTTTTGTAAGAATAAAGTAAACAGATTCGTGAGATGGGTCCCTCTATGTGATGGCATGAACTGCATGGTCGCGAAGTAATTTTTTGCCAATTTGGAAGGGATTATTTTCCTATTTATTTGGCAGCTTCCTACTCAAAGCCTAAAACGCCAGTTTCCGAACTGTCATTTTCGGCCTGGCTACAGACCCTTTACTTTTCTGGGCTGCTATAGTGCCCCTAAAGGAAAGAGTGCAAACACAAAAAACTCATGGGAACGCAACAAGGCATAAAACAGTAAGACAGTACGGACTGGCGTTTTAGTGTTTGCGTAGGAAGATGGTTATTTGGTCGTCAAAATATTCTGTGTACTGAAGAGTTGAGCTGAGGAGCTAAGATTTATTATTGACAGCATTTAAGTCAAACCGCCCTTTCAAATCCTGATAATATGCACGAAAATATATATCAGTAAAAAACACACATGAACAACATCTGTTGAAAGCATTATAGTGTAACCTTTAACCCTTGGATGTCCCTTTTACCCGAATAAGACCCTAAGCTATCTGTGCGGTCGTTGCTTCATTTGACAAAATGCATTGGAATGCAGTAGTCAAAAGAGCTCTGAATAAATTGGGAAACCCTCATGTCTTCAGATTATTTTGTCCATTATTCTTGATACGTAAAACTCAAACTCTTACTTTCCCTTATCTCGGGTAGCCAAAAAAAATGGTTAATGTCTGGAATATAAGACAATCCTGCTCTCTACAATGACATGTGTTCATGAATTGTTGACCATGCGTTAGATGCTTTTTTGAGAGTTATGTTTTGTGATCTATGTAACATTGTAACATATGGTACTATATGGTATATCCAATTATATTTAACTTAGTTTTGTACTTATGATGCTCAAATATCAATTTCCATAAATTCATGAATCTCGTATTCATCAACGCTACATTAGATGTTCATAACGTATGGATTTATGAGGTGTGAACAACGAATCTCGTTATATACCAAAAAAAATTTTTTGTTCGAACATTTAGTGAATGTTTTGTCCATTATTGCAGCCATGTGAACAGAGAAACGTTCAAGAACTGTTTTGAGATGCAGTAAAAACTGTAAACCGAATATGTGGAAGCAGAGGTGTACTCGCAAGTTTGTTATTTGTAACTCAAAGGATTTATGACGAACCGGGCCTAAGATGTATTTATATTCTGTATTACTCATATGGGAAGATGGTCAGATGGACATGGCGAAGAAATTTACCTTTAAGTCCCACCTTTTCCTTTATTTGAGCTATTTAGTCGTGCACATGTTCGTAGGGAGTAATGTGACGGTCAGCGGGAGTAATGTGACGGTCAGCGCGTATGTATTTATGAAATCCTTTATAGAGAAACTTTTATTTTTAAATACCTTATCAAACCATATGGTTATAATATACAATTAGAATCTCGTGACCGGGAAAGCCAGATTATCTCTACCTCGTTATATTAATTGTGTTGTTCCCTCGTCAAGGCTCGAGAATTGTTAAATTAATATAACTCGGGAAAGATAATCTGGCATTCCCCGCCACCTGTAAGTTATTGTCAAAGTATGCATTTGTTTACAAGGATGAACTGCATCGATAAGAATCTGTTTGTCTGAATATTTGTTTGAAATGCCCTGTTATTTCTATTTATTTTGTACTCATGGGGAAACCATTTATATTGACAAGATTGACAATCATTTGATTGCTTGTTGACGACCATTCTCTCTTTGCAATTTGTGTAAATGACTAGTGGGAAATATATATATCATTCTGGTTATTGTTGGAATAATACTACCTCAGTATTTTATATTTTGATCTAGAGGTTGTTATAATCAGTAGACCTATTTGAATTGTGTCAAGGAGTCCTTGTGAACAGGCCAAACCTTTTTCAAAACTGTTCAATATAGGTTCCTTTAAATTAAGCCTCTTTCGCATGGACACAATTTACTTACAGACGTAATTTACTTAAAAGAGTACTCGCATAAGTCAGTATAAATTTACATCAGGTCACATGTTGTTTTCGCCAGGTATCAGTAAACTGAAAACTGTGATGAGAATAAAAATTTATGGACAGTGATGCAATAGTGTTACTAAATTTAGCACTCGACGATCTCTTATTATGTCATAACTATTTCTTGAAATACTCACCTAAGCAATCATGAAATTCTGTTCAAATGACCACAAATACTCCAGGAGTAAATTTACTTTTACTAGACTTCTGGGGGTCTAGTATATATACTTTTATTCAGGTGTATTTACTCCAGGACTATATGTACTCACGTAAGCAAATGCGTTCACATGCCACCTAAGTAAATTTACTTACATGGGCATGTTTACTCACATAAGCAAATGTGTCCATGTGAAAGAGGCTTATGTGTAAGTATGTGTAAATATGCCTTATTTGATTTAGGAACAAAAGGAAAATGTTGTTGTACATTAGTCTTTCAACTAATTAAGATGTGATTTAACTGTTATTGTGAAGCAAATTTGACTTCAAATTTCTCTTGTGCGATCGTTAGAATCTATATTTGCTTACATTCCAAAATATTTGATTAATTCTCTCCTGAAGGGTTGTGAAATACTAGTATGTTGGTTAATTCATGAGTTCCCGTCGTTCAGTCCCTGATTGACCAATTGTCACCAAATTTGGTACACTGACTTTCCATATCATGAAGATGTCCCTTTTTGGGTTTGACCTTTTTGCAATTGCATTATTTCCATGGCAACAATTTGGACTTTAAAGGAGAGATTTTCATGCGGAAACATTCAATCATTTAATCGTACTACAAAGTAGATATTTAGAATTTAGAAAAGGGTGAGACATTTTTTCACGAGTTAAACAACCTCTGGTGACAATCAAGGTAAACTTTTACCCCGAGAAGTGGTTTATGAAAACCAGGGGTCTGTAAATTGAGGGGTTCCACTGGATAGATATGTCGCTGTTTTTGTTTGGAGACAATGATAAAGGCCTTGACAGTTCAAATAGTGAGGTATATATATTATCTACTTTATATTGTTGTTCAATTTGTTCATGAGGGAATATTTCAGTATATATTTGTTAAAACCGCGGGCGTCTAATACTTAATAAAATGAGTTCTGTTTTTTTGTGTTTTGTTTATTTATGGTACATTACGCTGCAATAAAAGGAATAGAAATACATAATTGTAAGTTTACTTTTCAATAATCACATAATGCTTAGCCAGCAAAAAGTCGATTAAAATGCTGATGACATTTAGGGATATATTAGCGCTAGGAGAGCTTACAGATACAGAACCTTTTAACGTAATAACAAGCTCGTTTTACTTTTAGTGAAAAGCGAAAATCACAGTATCATTTTTTTTGACGAGTAACAATTAAGCTAAGGTAGAAATTAAAGTTCCATCTGGACGTAGCTCTTTCAAAGTGTCATTCCAAAAGTCATGTTCAGGCGTAAGCAGTCTTTCATCCAGACCCCAAAATAAATGAAAAAAGTTAAACATTCCCACGTTTTTTTCAGCAGCAAAAAATGCCTGATATTATAGCTAAAATGGATGGAATTATCATGAAAACGCCCTCATGTTATCAGAAATGAGCGGGCCGCTGCAAATGATAATGGCCCGCTAAACCTTGACGACGGGCCAATATCACTTCGTAGCCAAGTGACGTCACATTAGAATTGAGTTTTGAACTCTTGAACAAATATGGCGACCGTATAGCCTAAGCGTATCGACTCGAATATTTGAACAAATTTAATTACTTTCTTTTACCTTAGGACGCGAACTTTCGGCATATATCATCCTAAATATCATGTGACAATAGAACGGCATTAACTTATCGAGGATTTAAACAAATTTAAAAGGATTATCATTCTTAGTTGTAACCACTAGGTTTTAATGGTAAATTTGCGTAGCCTAAATTAGTTTTATCTTACATTTGTCAAAGACGATTTTTTCATAAAAATTCAAAGTTCTTATATTCAGTTTAATTATTAAACATATATTTGCATCAATTAGAGAGTTTCATGATACAGATTGAGAATGCTTCAGTTTTCTCATTCAACGGCTACACTCCGAATGGGTTCGAATCAGCCAGATGACGATCGCGATTATGACGTCATCCTTCACTTGTGACGTCATAGTGTGTGTCGGCTGTGACCCAATGCTTATTTTGTCGTTTTTGTTCATGTACAAGTGTAACTAAGAGTAAAAGAGTAAAATGCGTACATAAGAACAAATTCCATCCATTTTAGCTATAATAACGGTAACGCAGTTTTTCAGGGCATTATCATTTGCCCAAGCCCGCGGTCTTTTCAACTGCCCTCCTTCGTCGGGCAGTTAATTGAAGACCTTGGGCTTCTGCAAATGATAATGCCCTGGAAAACAGCGTTAGCCTTATATTGATATAAATAGTCATAATTATGATGTTATAGAACCACGATTAAACATTTAAGGAAACAAAATTTATTCGTTTAAAGTTTCAAATCTTTTGGAAATTCACATTGATAAAATTGTGATTATTTTATGTCTAAAAAGGTTACATTATCCTGAGAAGTAAAAGTGAATATTGCCACTTGTCACGTGAAACATTTCATTCTTGCACACCAATAAGAAATGTTTGATTAACGGATTGAACTCAAAATAATATCAAAAAAGAAATCACGAATCGTATGATTATAGCCCTTTTGTCAATTATTGACGAAAATAAGGGTTCATTGTCAACAACCAGTGACATCCATATCGTGTATGTTAAATGATGATTTGACGTTTAAGTCAAGTTGGTATCACAGATGTTATTTTTGATACCTGAAACCCAAACCTTATTACTTAGTTACGGCACTAGAATCATAGTTATTTTGGTAATAACATCAGTACCTTTACCATTCCAGTCGCATTTTCTTAAAATGTCAAACTGAATTATCTTTCTTCCCAGAAAAAAAAAAATACGAAAAAATCTCACCGATCCATTCAGAACATAAGTTAGTTACGATCAGTTTTTTTTAAATGCCCTTGTCGACCTCGAATTCAAAGATACACATCATGATCTCTGTTGTTTTATATAGCTTCCGTATGTATAAAAGCACCAAATATGAAAATATATTCATTTAAGACATCTCACAGATCCATACAATAATGTTATTTATGATCACATTGACATTTAACCCCTAAGGCCTATTAAATGTTTAATACCGCCAGCCAAATGAGTTGCATTCAAAAACATTTCTGTTACCGCCAGCCAAATGAGTGGAGTTCCATTCAAAAACATTTCTGTTACCGCCAGCCAAATGAGTGGAGTTCCATTCAAAAATATTTCTGTTACCGCCAGCCAAATGAGTGGAGTTCCATTCAAAAACATTTCTGTTATCTATGAGCGCCAGCTTGTAAAGAAATAAATTAGAACCGATATATAGCACCCATGTACTTTAACATCATGTCGAACTTCTTCCTTCTGGACGCCGCTTTCGGCTACATTCGTTAAAACGAACAAAGTCCGTCAATCCTTCAAAAGCTTTGCGGGAGACATAATGTTTTCAGTTCCGTCCGTAATTCCGTGGTTCCGTGGTTCCGTGGTTCCGTAATTCCGTAACGCTTTCGTTTCCGGACCATATCTCCAAAACCGTTCAATATTTTTTAACAAAACTTGGTATGTGGTTAGATCTATTACTGGAGTGGTGCCTTTTGCTATTTTGGTTATCCTGAATTTTTTTTTTTTTTTGGTTTCCATGGAAATAATTTGAACTTAGTGCATATTTGGGGATGCTTTCGTTTCCGGACCATATCTCCAAAGCGGTTCAATATTTTTTAACGAAACTTGGTATGTGGTTAAATCTAGTACTGGAGTGGTGCCTTTTGCTATTTTGGTTATTCTGAATTTTTATTTTTTCTGGTTTCCATGGAAACAGTTTGTACTTAGTGCATTTTGGGGGATGCTTTCGTTTCCGGACCATATCTCCAAAACTTTTCAATATTTTTAACGAAACTTGGTATGTGGTTAGATCTAGTAATGGAGTGGTGCCTTTTGCTATTTTGGTTATTCTGAATTTTGTATTTTTTTCTGGTTTCCATGGAAACAGTTTGTACTTAGTGCATATTGGGGTAGGGACTGTTTCCGGGCCATATCTCAAAAAATATGTTTTTACGAAACTTGGTATGTGGTTAGATCTAGTGTTGGAGTGGTGCCTTTTGCTATTTTGGTCATTCTGAATTATGTCATATTCCTGGTTTCCATGGCAACAGTTTGAACTTAGAACATATGGAGGGAGAGGACCATTTTCCATAATGGGGGTAGGGTCACTTTCGGATTAAATGTTAGCGGGGGACATCACAGTACTAGTGCATCACATGCAATTATTTCTAGTTTAAGACAACCATAGCACAGTTTCACTTCAGTAGTCTTTATTTTTCGATCGTCATTCACACAACTATAATAAGCGTCCACCCAAGTCAATGATACAAGCATTCAAAACATTAGGTCCAATACGGTAGGTGCAGAAAAATCGAAAGCTTTTCAACTAGTTTTTCGCGAATATTGAACAATGTTATCACTAGTATATAGCTTTTGATCGACTTTGCAATACTTAAAATATATTGTCGCATAATCGTTAAGTGATTAAAAACAAAATGTTTTTATATCAGCTGTTACGCGACTCAGCACAATGCTTCTTACTGACAAAGGTAACTTGATAAAATAGTCAATGACTCAATTCTTTGAACGAGTAAATATAGTCATAAATAAAACGACAGCTGCAAATTTAAACACTGTTATTTAGAGTATAAATTATGTCCGATTTTCGAATAGTTCATGATTATCAGATTAGGTTAGCTCCAGGTGACACTTATCTTTTTGTCATTACCTGATTTTAATGCACGATGAAATCCCTGTTTTCCTGTAGATACACAATAGGGACTATCCACTCAATTGTACCGTTGATCATATTTATGTTTAATCACTCAGTGTATTAAAGGCATAACGAATATGTTCAATCACATTTGTTTCTCGTCCAATATTCTTTTCATTAACTGTTTACAAGCGTATATATACTAAGAAGTATATTTGCATACCGAGTCATTTATTTAAAGAAGTAAATAATTACCTTTCATTTGCGTTTTATTACAAGGTAGTATTTCACATTTCCTTAGCTTTGTCGCTGTTTGTGTATCTTTAAAATGTGCAAGGTGTCATGTGATGCATAAATGAACTGTTATTATTCACAAAAAGGAATTTGACTCATGTAAATAAACGGTAAACCCGTTTACATTGCACAGTTGTCATATGAAAGAAGAGAAAAATAAGCAAAAATACTTTGCATTCCTTTCTTGGATCATGCAATTCAACTCCACATGGAAATTTACTTATTTACGCAAGTGCATTTACATGACCACTTTACTTACCTCTAATACGTTTGCACATGTGAGCAAATTTACTAAGGAATGAATGAATGAATGTATATTTTATTTAACTTATGGTGTACATTTGTAGTGTAATGTTACAGCTATGAATATTTTAAATAATCAATTAGACAAAGGCTCAACATTTACAATCGCAAAGTACAAATCACGCTGTTGATGATAATGATGATGACATCACAAATAAAAGATAAAAATGATATGATAGAAAGTCTCTCCATACAGTAAAATGTTGAAAATTCCTTTTCACATATTCGTCCAAAAGGAAATGATATACATTCATAGACATTATTTTTACAAGTTTCCCCACAGATTTAATTGACTGGTCAACATTCTGTAATTATCCATGTTACCTGTCATGCTCTTATCATTCTTTTTATTTCATCCTCAGTATTCGTATATATATATCATATATCATTACATGTCATTCGATCATGCCTAAACGGTTGCGCCGCGAGAATGCACCTTGTGTATGGAAATAACGCTTTACAAATATTCATTATCATTAGTAGCAGTAGTTCAATATTTAAATGTTTTGCATATCGTGTTGTGTGATTTGATTACATTGGACCGGTAGTTTTCAATAAAGAGGTTCAGATAAAATAATAAATATCCACTATTCACCATTATGAAATCCTTTATTGATAACAAGACTTTTTTTATTATAGTTCTGTCAACGCTGAAAGAACCAGATGATAAATATATCAATAAGGAAGATTACTGTATGGATATTCAACTTCTTTATTCTGTGATAGCGACGTTTCTGGACACGTAGATCCTGATTAAATGTCGTTGCCAAGCAAGTGATACAGTTGTGTCTGGTGTGTGAGATGTCAAAGCATATATATATTTACAAGCAATGATATTTTACAATACACAGGGTTGATGTATCTTTGATATGAGATTGAGCAATGTTGATATTTTTATCTTCCTTATTGATCATGCACCACAACTTTTATACAATGCCAATCAAAGAAGAAAAATATATCGCACACCAACTAAGCTGAGCTCAAATTATTAATGCATATGATTTTTGGGGGAAACGTGATCGCATCACTTTCATATTCAAACAGGATTGTTTTCCATTCAAAATAACAAAAATCAATTTGATAAAGATTTTCATGAAAAAATAAAATATTTAAAGAAAAACACCGCACTGATCTTTAACTTGTTCACATTTAATGGTCGGGTTGCGGGAGATATTCCTGGCAAATATACTTACATATCACAGCAGGGATGCAGTACGTGCCATATAGATTATATTATTTCATCTGTCAACTTATTTTCATAGTATGACAATCTAAAAGTATGTGATAGAGCTGACAGTAAGCATATGCCACTTGTACTTACATTTAATTGTAAATATATGAGTGAACTTCCCCAGAACGAAAATTGTAGTAATCAAAAGTATAAGTGGAACACAAAGTATGAACATGCGTTTCTAGATAAGCTTAAAAGTTATAAGGGAATCCTTGATGAATTCATAGACACAGTCACATCAAACGCTGAAATTGCTCTCTCGTCATTTGTTGATTATATTTTACAAGCAGCCGATTGTATGAAAAGAAAATCTCGTCCTAGTTACTTAAATCGGAAATTTTACGGTTATGATTGTCGAAAAGCTAAGGTAGAAGCTACAAAGAGTCTTAGATACTTTAGGAAAGTTAGAACTGTGATCAATAAAAATCGATACTGTCACTTAAGAAACCAATATAGAAGCAAATGTAGACAGTGGAGGAAAACAACGCAACAATTTAAAGCTAGGAAGCTGTATGAATATAGAACAAATTCTAAATTATTTTGGAAGGAATTACGAAGTATTGCCACTAAAAGAACTCCCAGTGCAGATATATCTGGTGAAACCTGGCATAATCGATATCACTTTAAGACTATTTTTGATAGACCTGAAGTTGAAATTGACGATAATACAGAGTTTCAAACATGTTCGAGTGTCGAGATGAATGATATTGAAAAACAGATATTAGAATCTCCAATTACTGAGGTCGAAATAAGAAAAGCTATTAATGGAATGAAAAATGATAAATCTCCAGGTGTTGATGGTATCATAACGGAAATGATCAAATGTTCGGAAAATATTGTTATGCCATTTCTGTTATCTCTTTTTAATAAACTTTTTAGTGACGGATCATTCCCTGACTCGTGGACTAAGGCAGTCATTATCCCTTTACATAAAAAAAGGAAGTACAAAAAAACCCAGATAACTATAGAGGTATATTATCTCTTCTGAGTATTTTAAGCAAAGTCTACACCAGCAGATTAAATGAACGTCTTACGCAATGGGCAAATATAATGAACAAAGTATCTGAAAACCAAGCTGGGTTTAGAAGAGGGTATTCCACTGTAGACCATATTTTTACATTATATTCTATTATTGAAAGTCATTTAGTAAGAAAAGAAGAAAAGTATATGTCGCATTTATAGACTTTCAAAAAGCTTTTGACTCTGTTGATAGATCAAGATTGTGGACTCTATTATCAAACTACGGACTTGGTGGTAAAATGTTAAATGCTTTAAAGGGTATTTATGAGTCAGTTAAATCATGTGTAAGATTTAATTCAAAGACAACTGAATACTTCGAGTGTCCATTTGGTTTAAGACAAGGATGTATGCTTAGTCCAATGCTCTTTCATTATTCATCAATGAATTGTCTATAGAGGTATTACAAAATGGTAAACACGGTATTCAGATGTTCCCTGATATGATTCAAATTCATTGATGTTACTTTTTGCTGATGATGTCATATTAATTTCAGACACACAATGTGGCGTTCAGTGCCAATTACATATTTTAGCTTCTTATACTAAGAAATGGGGATTAACTGTGAATATGGAAAAATCAAACATTGTTATCTTTAGGAAGGGTGGAAGGTTATCGAAGAACGATGTGTGGTTTTTAAATGATGTACAAATGAAAATTGTTAATAGCTATAAATATTTGGGATTCTTATTCACTTGTAATTTCAGTATGACAAAAGCACTTGATGATCTTTCCTTACGAGCCAAGAAAGCCCTTACAGAAATAAGTGTTAACCTGAGAAAACTTGGAATTCTTTCGCCTGATGTATTCTTTGAAATACTTGATAGTCAAATACAACAAATGCTTTTGTATGCTTCAGAAGTTTGGGGGGTCAAAAGATATGAAAATATTGAAAAAAATCACTTATCTGCCTGTAAGATTTTTTTAAATGTCGGTCCACAAACACATAATGCGATTGTGTATGGTGAAAGTGGTAGATACCCATTATATATTAATTCTGCTGTGCGCACTTTAAATTATTAGATGAAGATTTTATATATGCATGAAGATCGTTTACCTAAGAAATCTTATAATACGTCACTTCATTTGGATGATATCGGTTATAAAACTTGGGCCTCAGAAATAAGAAACATGCTTTTTTCTCATGGATTTGGTTTCGTGTAGTAGGCCTATAGGAGACAGGGTACAATTTATCAATATTTTTAAAATACGGGCAAAAGATATGTTTTTTCAAAATTTGAACTCTACATTAAATAACAGTACCAGATATGATACATATAGAGAAATTAAAAGTCTTCTTACACCGGAGAAATATTTATTTGAAATAGTGGATTTTAAATTTCGTATAAGCATTGTTAAATTACGATCGGGGCTGTTACGTTAAAGGTTAATGAGGGTAGATGGCAGAAAATTGATAGGTTGTCTAGAATTTGTCCAATTTGTAAGGAAGGAATAGAAGACGAATTTCATTTCATTTCTGTGTGTCCATATTATAATGACTTACGAAAAATATATCTACCAAATATTAGAAATGCAAACATGTATGCATTTAAACAAATTCTTACTACCAACGATAACTACATGTTGAAAAAATTAAGCCACTATGTTTATTATGCCTATGAAAACGATGTAAAAGGTTAAATGAAATTTCTTGTGATAAATTATTATTTTCATGTTATCTACTTCTCGTAAGTTCTGCGTATTATTACTTATTATTTTTGTATATGAAATACATGTATGTGTTAACATGTACCTGTATTTGGGCCCAGGGGCCTATATACTTGAATAAAGTTGATGATATGATTCAGGGAAAGATGCCTCAGCAAAAGACGGAGAGTAGGCCTATACATATACATGTATCTGTATATATATAGACTTGCTTTTCAAGATATAAACAATTTAGATATATGATGAAATATACAGTCTATCTAGTCAGACTATATGAAATATACAATCTATGTATATATTAAGCCTATAGTATCCATAACATTCTTATGATATTGTCATAATAATTTATTCAAAACACGACAATTTCCTAGGAAATTTAATTACACTAACTTGATTTCATCTTAAATAACATCCGTTAATATTTTAAACACTAACGGCATATGGAAAGTCTAGACCAACATAAGACTCCTACGGTTAATTTGTTTGAAGCGATTGAGCAACGAAGCGCTAATACACATGCAGCCAAGCTTCCACACTGCAACACCTTTCATGGGGTAGAAAATTCCTAAGCAAACATTTATATTTTTTTGGAGTTGGTGATGGTTCAGCCCGGAAACATTTGGCAAAAGTCTGAGTTGTGTTGTTTTCAAATATACTGTCTTACATTTGAAGTGTATTTAAAAGTAAAAGAATTTTAAGAAATCAAGAATTTAAAAAAAAATTGAATGGGTATTTTTTGTTGTTGCAAATTTTACAAGTTCTGATTTTAATGAACGGGAATTATTTCTTTATTGTTGTTATAGTTGCAAGACCATGAGCGTTAGAAATTTCTTGGGGCATATGGGCCTATAAATGTTTTATTTCAAATAAGTTTAATGGATTTTTGATAATGTTTAAATTATTTTTTTCAAATTTAAAAAAATCATGAACCGATTTTTAGAGCTTCAGTTTAATTGCTTTGTATTCATTCTAAATAGACATAACTATTGTGATGATTGTGTCATTATATTGTAAATTATTGACATGCCTCTATTTAGGCTTACTGCATGTACATGTGAGTTAAAAATAGATCAACTTCCGTGTACATCCGTAGATGATTCGATGTGCTATTTGCCTCAACACGGCCTTTCTTCGTAGTAAACCAGGTTAGGCGTCTGTCGACATCAAAATAGATACACGCTATCAATGTATGCATAAATTTAATTCACGACTAATGAAGTTAAACATTACGAAAGACCATTGGTACCACATTTGAAATTTGTTTTTTGTCTTTTAAAACTCGTTATTACGAGAAAAATCTCGTAATTACGAGATTATGAGACCATATCTGTAATTTGTATATTGTATTTAAAAACTTGTAATTACGAGAAAAATACTCGTTATTACGAGAAAAAACTCGTAATTACGAGTTTTGTAAGACTACATTTGTAACTTGTATTCTATCTTATATAAACTCGTAATTACGAGATTATTAGACATCATTTGAAACTTGTATTTTGTCTTTTAAAACTCGTAATTACGAGTTTATATAAGATAGAATACAAGTTACAAATGTAGTCTTTCAAAACTCGTAATAACGAGTTTATTCTCGTAATTACGAGAATATTCTCGTAATAACGAGTATTTTTCTCGTAATTACGAGTTTTTAAATACAATATACAAATTACAGATATGGTCTTATAATCTCGTAATTACGAGATTTTTCTCTTCATAACGAGTTTTAAAAGACAAAAAACAAATTTCAAATGTGGTACCAATGGTCTTTCGTAATGTTTAACTTCATTAGTCGTGAATTAAATTAATGCTTACATTTATAGCGTGTAAACAAATTTCAAATGTGGTACCAATGGTCTTTCGTAAAACATCAAGAGTATTGTGTTGACTTTTATATTTGAATCGGGATTAGGGATTAACAACAATAACGATTGCTTTAATTATTATTAAGTTTTCTTTCATTATAAGAAGTGCAGAGTGTTGTCAATTATTTCTATAATCGTTTTTAATTTTCTACTAATTTTGTGACATGTAATTTATAGAATATTGCAGATGAAATATGCTTGATTAGGCGAAAAGGGCAAACCCCTGACGTCGTGCACTTCTGCAGCTAACGGAAAGTATGAAGCCAAGGCGTTCTTATTTTATTTGCAATGTTATTATTTTTTGTAATTTGCATTATGAAATTTCCTCGACATCAGTTGGTAACATTAAATGATTTATATCTACATTGACTGTCGTTCTCATATATTTTGAGAAACTTGAAGTTATGAATAAAAAAATTTAATCAGCCTTGAAATCAGTAACCAGAATTTTTCACGGGGTGATCACGAAAACCTAAAATTAAAAGAAGAATATTCGCGCGAATAAAAACTGGTTGACGCTAAATGACGTAAGGTTACAATTTCTTACAATATAAGTTGTCATTCTAGTAGTATGTGGCACCAATATGGCCGCTGAGGTGTGAATTCTGTTTTGGGTAATTAAGTAATCTGCAAGTTAGTTATCCATGGTTTGCGGCATCAAATTTATTTGATGATCGCAGACATGGACGAATTAAATGCAAAAGAAAATTTGTTTCAATTATGGATGATATACACCTCCAAGGTAAGAGTTTAGCGTACTTGTTTTGATTCGTTTCGTGTCCAGTTTTCTTAGCGGTATGTAGTCTTGGGGCCCAGCCCAGCTGAAGACGTCAGAACATTTATAACAAATATATCCGGTATTTCACAATCTGACAGTTCGTTATCATGAAATAAATATGATAATTTGATATTGTCCTGTTTAGTTAGTTAGTTTTAAGTGCAGATAAATGATTGAAATACATATAATTGTACTGCTATTAATCAATTAGCCTTCTATTCTAATTAACTCTCTGAAAATCACAGAAAATGGACAGTCCCAATATATTTCCTCAGAACTTTATATACATATATAAATAGAATATTTGATATACACGTAAAAATTATGTGGTTGTAAAAATTTTCTAAAATGCACATAAAAATATCATACATTGACAAATTATGATGGTACTGCATATACCTAATTATTTTATTTTGCTAATTTGTAAGGAAACATTAATATGATGTTCATAATCAAATTTCAAAGATCAAAATGTCTCATATAGTAGAGCTTGAACAGGTGATAGGTGTCCCAGTTGACTGGATACGACTCGCACATTTACATGAATCCAGTTTGATCCTGTGATAAATATTGAAATAAAACAATTCATTGAAAGTGTGTTACAATTTGGTAAATTTTATTATCAGCAGAAATCTCAAACTAATAAAATGTTCCAACAGAAGGATACTTTGCAATTCAATTTTGACATGCTGTAAAAAAATTATGAAAAATATATCAATATTAATAGAACTGTCCTTTTATCACTTACTGAGGAGCATGTGAAAGATATACAAATTCGAATGTTGTTCCTAGTTATCAGCTAAGGGGGTCATTTTGGCAATATTTTAGCAGTTGGGTCCCTTTGTAATGGTAAAAGTATCCTATATCTAATAATTTCAAGGGACACAATGCCGATAGGGTGGGCAAATGTCCCCAGGACCCCCTCTAGGAACAACACTGAAATTTTGTACCAAAGGAAACATTCAAGGTCTGATTTAGGGCTATCTATGTTTGAATAACTTAACAAAGGTTTAATAACTTGTTATTTCAAGTCATAACAGTTATCCAATAATTTATTTAAAATTTTTTGGTTGTATTTTTAGGATTTAAAATTGTGAAGTACAATAAAAAAAAATCAGAAATTAAATTTTTAGAAAGTGCCAGATGTTATTAAATGACTGAGAGAATGATGTGACTGTGTTGTGTTTGCTAAATGTATTGATTTACTGCTCACAATGAGAATAAGTACATTGACGTTTTGACATTGATCTATTTTTAGAAATGAAGTCATTGAATGCATTGTAATGTTTATTTTGCTATTAATTACTTGTCTCATTGATCTATACAGTGAAAATACTTACACTTAAATTCATTCCATATTCATTGTCATTTAACAAATATATAATAATTTGCTTTTGAACAAGAAAATTGTGTTTCCTTTATGATTTTTCTATGCAATATCATAAAAATGATATGCCAATATATTATTGAGAATTTACATGATGATTGATACTTGCGTTTGACTCGGAAGTTTTCTAATGTAGAAACAATATTTATAAAATTGTGAATAAGTTTGTTAATATCATATGAGTAGAAATAAAAAGTAAATTGTAATGCAGATGCTCTTTACATATTCAGCTCATCAATAAAAACTTGTTAAGTCCAATTTCTTGAGAATCATATTTTCTTGGTTATGGTAATTGGTAAAATTGGTAAATGGTAATTTTTTGTGACTATTTTCCCTTCCAGAATGACATCAAACATCTTCAGGAATTCATAAACTTCTTTCTGGAGACACATCAAGAGTTGGTGGATATCGAATTTAACCATTTAAATGATGGGTAGGTTTGTTGCTTTGATCATAAGTATCAGAATGTAGTCTGATTTCTCTGGAGGTATTTAGTACAATGCATATACTAATAGGCAAAAGTTTTGCATTTATCTTCTTACACAACTTTTCAATAAAATGATATAAGCTTTAAAGTTTTCAATTACATGTAAGTCATGTAATATGTTTTGTTAATTTCAGTAAAGTGGCAGAAAGAATGCCAAATAAGTGATAAAAATGTCCATTTGATACAAACGAGAAGCATAGTTTTGCTTTTGAAAAATGTTGGACAATGCTTAATTTGCACAATATATTGATAATTGCTGGTATCTATCCTTAAAGCACCATTGTCATACTAGCATGTGGTTCATGAATAAAATTTTAGCTAATGAGAAAAAAATTACTTCACCCGGTAGAAACATTTTCGTCGAAAGTTTTATATCATATTTACATGTTTTAATCAACAAATAAAATACAGTACCCTCTGCAAAAGTGCCATAGCTTTAAGGAATCCGCTTTCTGTGACGTCATCCTTATGTGTTTACGATTTACACTGCGTCTCATTTACTGTAATTGCGACCAATGGGTATAAACTTCAGCGGCAACGAGTAGCTGATTCAGAGAAAAATAAAATAAAATAAAAAATATAAAAAATAAAAAATTACAATGTACAGTCAAAATACTTTATAGAATATTGAACTTCAGTAAACTTTGAATATGGGGCTTTAAGTTGGTCTGGTTCTGTGAGAGGAAGTGAATGCTCAGATAATTAGCTCTCTAGGAATGGAAGACTGCCAGGAGACTGGGAAATTTTGCACCAGCAGGCTTCACACCCTCTTGTGGTGTGTGTTACGCAACATCTGTCTTCAATCACTAGGTCATGACCTTATAGGCTTCTTTCAAATTGTATTATGTTTGGATTGAAGATATGTGTTCTTGTGTTCCATATTAACTTTTTTGTATGTAATTATAAAGAGAATAGTCTGAATTGGTCTGAATGTGTTAAGCAGAGCACAAATATTTTTATGTAATCTGTCAAACCAGTAAATTTACTTATCTCACTGTACAGCACTTACAAGAAACCTTTGCCCAAAATAAAAACTATTTTTATAGGTATTGATTCAGGTTACCGTAATGACTTTTTGGTTACTGAGAGTTTTTATCATGCAAATTACGGAATTCAACAATGACCTGTTCGTGACCTGAAACAAAATATTTAACTGTTTTTGCCTTAAAGGATCGAAGTTAGGAGCTATATAGCAATGTAATACCAGTATCATGCCATGTGATTTACTGGAGTTGGAGCTCTGTTTATATCAATAAAACATCTTTCAGATTCTCGGAAGAAGGCCCCCACCTCACCCGTCTGCCGGACGGCATCCTGGAGGTTCTGGGCAACCATCTGTCCCGATGTAGCGACCAGTTCCTGGGAGGATTCAACCCTCAAGCCCTTGCCTTCGCAGAGAGCATTCTCAAGTGTCTCATTGTTATGTGCAGGTTAGTTCACTGAAAGAATCCAGTGTTGTTCCTAAGCGGTCAGTTAGGCATTAGGCCTTTCCTGAGCTGATTGGACCACTTGCAATGATAAAGGAATCCTACTTATCCAAATTTTATGGGAAACCAAGCAAAAAGTGTTGGCAAATTTCCCCAGGACCCTCTCAAGGAACAACACTGGATTCTCTTTGGTTAAGCTATTTCACATTATGTATCTACTGACAGATGAATAAGTTAACCGCTAATGGCTGCATACTGCTCAAGTGGCGCTGAATTATAACTCACTCGCTCACTCACTCACAGATGAATAAGAGATATAGGACATATCATTATTAAATGTGCCATTTCTTTAGTGTGTTATGACTTTCACTGATGTTCATTTTCCACTTATAGACAGAAAAATGTGACAAGAACCACAGGCTTTTTTGTGTAATGAAAATAATTATAGTTGTTTTTAGGAATATCAGGGTTCTAGGATTCTCTAACAATATATGTCACAGTGTGGGTGTATTTTTTTCTCAACCGAAAAATATGTTTCAGTCAATAATTATGATGCTATTTTAACAATTAAAACTTTTTTCCCAGAAGTATACCCTAGTCGGTTAACGAAAGATCAAGCTATTGCAATAGTTGCTATGTCGATAGTACTTTATCGACAGTCATTTTTGAAACAATCAATAGTAACGATATCACGTCTAACTATCGAGAGCGACGACATTTTAGTAAATGCAGTTGTTTAGTTCAATTCAAAAGTAAAATTTACACACAAACACCTCATTTTAGATTTGGAAAATACTTAAAAAAGATAGCTGAGATCTAAAAGTAGCAACTGGAAATAACAACAGATAACCTTCTCGTTGCTAATTCAAAATTACGAATGAGTTTGAAATCATCAAAAACAAAGCATCAAAATCTCATCAAAATATCTCATGCTATCGCAATAGTACCCCGCAATAGACTTTTGCTATTGCAATAGTTACTCACAATAGACTATCGCTATCACAATAGTCCCTTGGGGTCAATAGTCACCCCTTATAATATAAATATACACTAACTCATACAGTCTAGCCTTCCAGAGAATGAAGAATAAAACTTTAACCTCTATTGACAATAATGTATATGTTTTAAAGGGGCAGTAGCACGTTTTGAGGGGGAATATAAGGTGATGTCAGGAAAATGAAAATTAATGGTTCCAACTGAAAGATAATGTATTTAAACCCAATGGAGCAGCAATAATTCAAATATATAACGGAAAGTTTAGCCATGCATTTCTTTTTTCTTACACAAAATGAATTAAAGGTGTTCACACAAAATGGCCGCCAATGGATTTTATGTGAATCCTCATACTTTGTCCTCTGATTATGAATGATTGGTTTGTGTAATGAGATTTTTGACACTGTCAAAGTAATACATTTAGCATTAACTTACAATTATCAGTGAAAAATTTTAAATATAAAATTATCAAAAAACGTGCTACTGCCCCTTTAAAATAGGCAGTCTATCATTCTTTCCAGAAATTATGACAACGTGCCTCTTGTTGCCTCCTGTGAATTTGTCAGCAAAACAGTTGTCATAGCAACCTCTGTGATTGATCAGGTAGGTAAATTGGTATATTATTTCAAGTGACCATATATAATTCATTTTGATACATGTCAATCAATATTGAGCTCGTTATGAGTAGTTACCAGGTCAGTCACTGCTAATTAAGTCATTTTCCAGTCTTTAGAAGCTGTCTCAGTGGAAAAAAATACATTGAGCAATGTAATGAAATGGTGTTAATAATATGTAAGAACTGAATGCTTGCAGTTTTCCTTTAACTTTATTTGATGAAAATATTGTGAATTTTTTTATTCATGATTGTTATCATGTTAGAAAATAACTTTATTACACTTTTCAAATTAGAAAAAAATTCATGAAATAGTATTTAGTTGTTTCCTTGTATGTAAAAATCTTTCTTGATGAAATGTAGACTTCGTAGAATGTGAAGTAAAGATATCACATTAGAAAATTTTAATTACACCTTTCAAATTTAATGTTTTTTATTCAAATGTATTTAATTGTTCCCTGGTATGTAAACATCTAAGTCATCTTTACGTCATGTTGTTTCATATTCAAGTTCTTGTTCTTTTTCCAGCTATGTCGTGAAAACGATGACATACAAGCTTCCAAAGAAAACCTTGTATCGTTTGTGAACCACACCCTGCATCTGTTTGAGTGTCTGTACGACCCTTACTTTATATGGAGGAAGAAACTTAGATGGTAGGTATAGAATGACTAACATTGTGTTTCGACAATGAACCAGTTTGTTATAGAAATATTGACTTGATGGCAGTCTTTTAGAGAAGTATAGACTTGATGGCCGTCTGTTATAGAAATATTGACTTGATGGCCGTCTGTTAGAGAAACATTGACTTGATATGATATGCTTTATTCAGGTAAAGGGGCCACAGACCCATTATACATGTACAAGGCATGAAAACATACAACGTTAATTTGAGCGCTGGATTATACATTTCTAATACATTGAAAAGAGAACATTATTATGTAACAGGTATCCCTTCGAAAAAGGAATTTCATCATTAACTTGATGGCTGTCTGTTATAGAAATATTGACTTGATGGCCGTCTGTTATAGAAATATTGACTTGTTAACCATCTGTTAGAGAAATATAGACTTGATCACAGTCTGTTTCGAGAAATATTGACTTGATGGTCATCTGTGAGAGAAATAGTGACTTGATGGCCGTCTGTTATAGAAATTTTTACTTGATGGCCGTCTGTTAGAGAAATATAGACTTTGTGATAGTCTGTGAGAGAAATATTGACTTAATGACCTATGTTAGAGAAATATAGACTTGATGGCCGTCTGTTTAAAGAGATATTGATTTGATGACCGTCTGTTAGAGAAATTTGACTTGGTGACCGTCTGTTAGAGAAATATAGACTTGATGGCCGTCTGTTAGAGAGATATTGACTTGATGGCCATCTGTTAGAGAAATATAGACTTGATGACAGTCTGTTAGAGAAATATAAACTTGGTGACCGTCTGTTAGAGAGATATTGACTTGATGGCCATCTGTTAGAGACATATAGACCTTATGACCGTTTGTTTGAGAAATGTTGATTTGATGGCTGTCTGTTAAAAAAAATAAAGGCTTTGTGATCGCCTGCTGGAAAAATATAGACTCTGTGACAGTCTGGTAGGAAAACTGGCATTAATGACATTATGTTAGAGAGGTCAATCCTTAGTGACAGGCTGCTATGAAAATGGAGACTTTATTACAATCAAAATTTTGCGACATGCTGTTAGAGAAATTGACTTGTTTACGTCTGTTAGAGTAATGCAGATATGATCGCAGTATATGATAAAGAAGTTTAACCTTGGTAACAGTCTGTTAGGGAAAAATCAATTTGATAACTGTCTCATAGAGAAACATTAACTTTGTGACTGTTAATTATAAAAAATATTGACTTAGTGACAGTCTGTTAGAGAAATCAATGCAAACTATGGGTTGTCTTCTTGAGAAGTCTAGACTTGGTGACAGTCTGCTAGAGAGTTTGTGTTTGGCAACAGCTAGTCGAATAGAGAAGTAGTGCCTTGAAGACCGTCTGCTGGAGAATGTAGACTTGGTTACAGTTTGTTTGAGAAATGCAGACTTGGTTACATTCTGTAAATGAAATGCAGACTTCGTAAAAATCTGATATAATAAAATAGATTCTATTCTTGGTGTAATCATTTGATAAAGATACACAATGTGCCCAATATCCTAATTTATATGTTTTGTTTATTTCTATTTCAGTTGGAAGATTGACAAAACAAGACTCAAGTTTCGGCCAGCTCTACTGCATAATGAAGTTGTTCCTTTCTTTCATGGTATGTTGAATTGTATGAGACAAAGTGAATAATAACTTATGGCTTTCAAATATATTCTTGAATAAGCATCTTTGAAGTTATTGAAGCAATGAATGATAATTCACTGAACTAAACACACTTTTATCTCTCGCAAAATCAAATATGTTTCATTTATTTTTCAGATTGTTTTCAAAGGGATAAGCTGTCTACAGATATACAACTGCGACTTTTACACATGTTTGGTGCCATAATGTCGGGAGCTCAGGTTGGTTTGGGAAATGTATAACAAATATACTCTATAATTGCCTAATATCAAATGACATAAGAGAGATTGTACATATTTGAGAGAATGTAAAGCAATGTTTACAAGTAAATTTGAGATTTCATGAAGTTTGTCATGAGTTTGTAATGATAACCACATAATTGAATCTGTTTTGTTTAAAGCTTAAAGTACTACTCTGGTAATAAAAAAAAACCAGTCATGCACTTATTGTCTCTCTAACACTGAAGAAGCTAGTACTTTTACGGTATGTGGTCTCTTGTGTAAAAAGTGAAAAGAAAATTAAATTTTTGGTTTTAGCATAATGCACTCAAAGCCATAACACCGGCCACTCTAGACGTACTACTCAAAATCCTCTCAGGGAGTCACCGAGAAGGTCCAACCAACGAACAACGGCAGGAACACTCACGTCTCAAGGATCTGGTTCTCAAGAACATTGTACGCATGGTCCACACCATACACTGCTGCAGTCCTGATCAGGTAAGTGAGGATACCAATAGATTTGAGGGACCAGGTTGGTTGTGACTTGAGGGATATAGTTAAAAGAACAGTATGTCTATTTCTGTATTCAGAATAAGTCAAGACAGTTCTTTACAAATTCAAATTTGTTTTCGCAATCTCTTCCTAGTCTTGTGTAAGACCTCTTAATCAAGAAATTATTACCATCCTATTTAATTCAGAAAACCTTGAGCCACTAGTTATCTTGCCTGTTGAGTGCCAGTAATACGATCACTGCATTTCCTTCACCCAAACTTTGCGCTTTGTTTTATTTGGATGAGGGAAGGCAAGATGACATAAATATCTTAAAACCATAAAATGTTGATCCAGAATAATGCCTAATGCCAAATTAAGGTTTGTGAAGGTATTGAATTATTATTGTCAATATGTGCTCATGTGCATTGTTTCAGCAAGAAAGCATTATAGCAGCACGGTGCCTACATATTTTCATTTGTTCATAATGAAAGAGACTATTTTGTCAATTTGTCCCTATGATTGAAAAAGCATTCTCTAAAACTGTTGCATATATAGGCGTAATTCTTGCTCAGGTTAAACAAGCATTTTGTTTAAGGTAATAGGACCCTCTACCTCAAGTTATAATATCAAAATAGTGTTAAAGTAAGCTAACCCTCTGAGTGTCGCATGTTACAGAGACAAGTGGAGGTGATCGAGGTGATGCAGGGCTACATGCAGGTGCTGCTCGCTGTGCAGAAAGACGCCATGGACGACCCCGAGAGTGAAAACAACATGCAGCTCACAATGATCAGTAAGTTCATTTTGTTAAAGTGTTTGAAAGCAATACAGTAAATCCATTCTAGAAAAAACATGGCATTACTTCCATTTGGGCATTATAACAAAGGGTTTCTGTACTTGATAGTATATTGTTGAACAAATATGGTTGATCAAGGATTATAAAAGGGTTTGTCATTAAAACGTTAGCTTTGTGTCAATTGTTTTACTTTATTTGGATATATGTAAAAGGTGTTATTGAATAGTAACTTTTGATAAAAATCATGTGTTTTATCAAAGACACAGTTAAAACCCACCTTTTCTGGTATACCTGTCATGGTATTGTTTGCAAAACATTCCAAAGGCAGGGTGACAAAATTCTTGTTAAGGCTGGGAGCCAGAAATAAGCATACCAAAAATGTTTATGCATCCGCAGATAAGGGGCTATTTAAGTGACTTTAAGTCTGCTTGAAATTGGATGATACAAGATTTGATAGACTTCCTTTTTGCAAAGTAGTATCATTTCAGTATGGATTCTTATACTGATTCAGCAAGAGATTAGATTATTCTTCAGTTACAGTTGTTTCCTTTCCTTTTGTCATGTCCATGTCATGGTTAAAATACAGTAGAACACAGATATAACAAACTTGGATATAGCGAACAATCGGATATAGCATACAAAGTCCCATCAAAAGCCCTATGCATGGCGGCCAAACCTGAGTAGCGAACCCCGGAAATAGCAACTAAATTCTTTGGTCCCTTGGAGTTAATTATATCTGTGTTCTACTGTCTCCTCCTTTTGTTTCCCCTTCGTCATGTGCAAGTATTTCATGAAAGTCTACCACTGTTTTCTCAGACACAATCAGTGAGATGATGGTATGCAATGACAAGGCAGCTCTACAGATTCTCATGGTGTCCGGCGGGACCTTCTCCTCCTTCGTCTCTCTCCTTCAGCAAACATCCGTGAGTCTTACGCCATTATGATATTGATTGATTTCTATCTTCGAGAAAAATCCTAATCACAATACTTGATAACTTTCATCATTGATTATGTTCTTCCAGATTGACCTAGCCTCAAGCTCGGCTTATAAAATTTTGAGATATAAAGATATGTTTGATGTTTATGTTACCATGAAGTTACATCAAGGGGAAGTCTAAGTTATTTCAGCATTTCATCGCTTGAATTTCTTTGCTTCCTTATTTCAACATTTCAGATTTTCCGGAAATACTATGAAAGTTGAGAATAGTTATGATTGTAACTTTTGTGTGTTTTGTTTAGTTGACTGGAGCCAAGGCCCAACAATTAGCAATATCTGTCATCCGTGTGATGCAGGGAATCCTCTCCGGGTCATCAAGTGCAAAGGTAGATAACTCTAAGTTGACACTTTCAAATGCACACCAAAAAAATTAATGCTTTTGGGATAGAGCATCATTTCAAACATTTAATTACTGTAGAATTAATTTAAATGAATAGATTAAATATACCTATCAAGTGTTATATTTAAGGGCTCGAAATAAAATATTTTATGTATGTTTTAATGATTTTACACATTTTATATCATTGGATGTTTTTCTGCGTTACAGCTACTCTTCAAGAACAAAGTTGGCTACATAAAGTTTGTGGAAGTTCTTAAAAGTCTTGGACAACCATCTGTTGAACTCTTGAAGTCTGTTCTGAATTTGGTAAGTAAAAGTCTTCTTATCTTAGATATGATCCCTTTGTGTTAAATTGATTGTGATAAAAACTTAAAATTTTGATTTGTTTTACCGGTTATCTGGACAAAGAAAACACTAGTAAATACCCCAAGAAGACCCTCTTCAACAAATTAATAACATTTGCTGTAATTGAAGCAATATTTCTCTGACCACCATACACTTCATAATATGTACATCATCAAACTAAAGATTGTCGTTTGGGAGTAAAAATGTTGGATAAGTAATGACTTCTAATGGTCAGAGGAAATTTAAATTGATAGGTTTCAACTGCATTTGCATGATCACACTACAGGTGGTTGATGGCGAGTTCAACGAGAAGGACAAGCAGGTTGTCCACAACACTCAAGCCTCGCTGATGCTCCTCCAATGGTTGCCGGACATCCAGTCACATGACCTCCAGGTCTGGTTGTCTGAGCGGCTGCGTCAACTCTGTGGTGTGGGACACCGGAACAGAATGAACTGCTGTAACGAGGGAATGATCAGCACAATACTCATGGTCCTGGACAGGGAGAAACAGATCAACCAGAAAGCTGTAGGTGAGTACAAGTATTAAGGTGAAGTGAATACTTGGTGAAATAACTTACCTACACAGTGGTGAAATGGGTAGCTCGCCCAAAGGCCTCGGGTTCAAATCCTGGTGGAGACGCCAAAATATTTTGACCTGACCCTCATTCTGTGTTGTGTCCCTGGGTATGGTACTTTATCCACATTGCACTCAGTCCACCCAGTTGTATAAAGTGGTACCTGAAATAATGGGTGTACAAAGATTTGTCTGCTCCTCAGTCAGCAAGGATAGTTCAATTGCATCAGGGTAATAATATGTGGCGCTTTGAGCAACTGCTCAGCAGATGAATATTGTGCATTGTAATTGTACTATTATTATTATTAACTCATATTTCCTATGTGTTTATATGGTTATCATTAAACTATTGTATTTTGTCTGTTGAAGTTTCAAGTTTCGTTTGCTTTTTTTTTCGAGACTTCCACTAAAATTGTTGATCTAGTCTTTCATGCAGAAAAATGATCTACTAACTATCCAAGTTGCCCTATGCTCTTAGGTTAAGTTTGCCTGAAAACTCCAGTTTGTAAACTTTTCAAGAATTATATTGCTGAAATGACAGTGCCAAGTATCAAAGTGGCAAATTCTTAGAAATATCAATTCATTATCAATGGAAATAATGTTTTCTTGACAACTGGCTTTGGGCTATTTGGCAATATTCAGGGACAAGCAGGTAATGATATATGTTTTGATATTCAAGCTTTAAAACATCATTCCTCCATGTTTCAGGGCATTTAATTGGTTTGTTGGAATCACTCGGTACTTACTCAGTGACAGCGTCAGAACTCAAACAATTGATTGGTCATCTGCGTCTGGATGAGGAAGGGAAACAGGTTGGTGTTTTATATCTTTGAATCTTTTTTATAAATTCAGGAACTCTTTGATAAATTAAAAATTTCCTCAGATCATAAGTATTATTTGATATCAATTTTTCTGTTTTTATTGATATATTAATGTCAAATTGATTTGAAAAGACCTGATAGAAATTTTGACCTTTCTTGATTTTGTCTGTTTTCATCTTCAGAGGCCCTACTGTACAAGATTCATGCGGGCAGTGTCGACGATGGCTCGGAGAGAGGGGAAGGAGGGAGCTCTTCACTTCTTTGATATACAGGAACCATCTGATGTAAGTTCTTCAAACTACTCCCATATAGATTCACTTGACTAGGAGAACTTTAAGTTTTACTCAATGTTTCATAGAGCCATTGTAAATTTTCGGAGTTTTTGCTATGATTATAACTGATACAGCCTTGTTATCACAGAGCTCTTGTGAAGTTTTTGGTTTGTTTTGACTTTGTTGTATCTTTTCTTCTGTAAGTAAATGTCTGACAGCCAACTCTTGTTTGTTCTCTCTGTGTCTTTTCCCTAAATGATATTAAAAAAGAGATCTCTTTACAATAACCAATCCAAACAATGAAATGACAAGTTTCATATATTTTAATAATTGATTAGTCATTTATGTCTTGCGGAGAATAATCAATGAATGCAACATTATTGAGACATCAAATAAAGCCCTCTGTATGATATTCCAGGGGATTGCTCTGCCAGGGTTAAGGAAGTGGCCAGGATCTGGATATGCAGTTCATGTTTGGCTCTGTCTTGACACAGATATCAATATCAGCCAGCACAACCTACAGGATCAACATCTCTACCGCAGACAGCTCTACAAGTAAGTCTCTTTGACTTCTCATTTACTCTAAAAGTATTGCTTTCATTCTCTTACCAGTAAGAAAACTTTTCTCTTCCCAAAGTTTTACTAATGAAAGACTTCCAAATAACTGTTAAGTGTCTTTGAGCACTTTTGAGATGGATATTAGACTCTATATAAATTTATTATTATTATGTTAAATTGTCTTTTCATCAAAACAGGAAATCCAAGTAAAATTAGGATAAGAACAGGATAATGTATTATTTGATTTGTCCATAGCTTTCCCAGTACTGGTGGGCACGGGTTTGAAGCGTTCTTCACCCCGGACTGTCTGCTGGTGGTAGCAGTGTACAGCAAGAAGGAGTACTGTACTGTGCTCGTACCCGACTCCCCGCTCAAGGATGGACAGTGGGTAGGTCATAATTATCAAGATTTTACTTTTTGTTCAAGCAAATCTCTTAGGATGTAACATCTTAGACCTCACTGTGTTAGCTGGAGGTCAATAATAAAGTACATCAAATAAAGATGGTTGTTGCCCTGTACAGGATTAACCTCTCAATGGTTGACAGTAAATAGGTCATCAAAATGTTTGTTTCAAGAGAAATTGTCATATCAATCTTTTGATAAAGGTTTGGACAAAGTCAGTTCCTTTATTTATTTTAAGTTCATGCATTATCCCTGCTCTATGTGTTCCAGCACTGTATAGACATCATCCACACGAGCTCACGCCGCCCCTTCACCCATAGCCAGCTGTCGGTCTACATTGACGGGAAACAGAAGCTCAACACCCAGCTCAAGTTTCCCAGCATGACCGAGGTGAGAATATGATGTATATCAATGGGTTTGCTGATAACTTGTTGGATGTCTTTCTGTTGATATGCTGTATTGTTATAAACCCTTGTTAGGTCAACTGTTATGATGAACCTTTAACACTCAAAAAGGAGATAATCAGTAAAAACTCAGATATAATTATCATGAAATCATGAAACAGTCGTTCAACAAGCAACAACAGCTTTGAATTGAAGAAAGATGAAAAATACAAAGAGATACCATTGATTGTTTAGAAATTCTCATTAAATGAAAGTGCTTTTTTAGAGGTCTCCCTTTCTTACATTCAGATGATTATATTTTCGTGAAAATAAAGGTCAAATGTATCCATAGCGTTCTTGAAAAACGAGGAAATCAATGTAGTATGAGAGTTGACACTAATTTCACCCCATCTAAATTACACAATACTCTTTCAAACCAACAGTCTTTCACAAACTGCCGAATCGGTTCCCCGGGTCTGCGCACGGCCATGGATATCCTGATGGATCGACCCCACTTCAGCATACAGGGTGTAGACCCTAAGAAACAGTCAATGCTGAAGTCCTTCCTCAAGACCGCAACACGGTCTTCCAGTCACCAGCCTGGTATTGACAGCATCCCGGCCGGTACCCAGGACGAGGTTCTCGGTCCACCCATATCTGTCCACGGCCAGCTCAGCTCCATCTGTGTCTTCCATGAAGCCCTGCAGCCAGGCCAGGTCCGCGCTCTCTTCACACAGGGTGAGTCTTGTGGTGGTGATGTCAATCTGATTCTAATGGTTTATTAGGAAATGATGTGTCATGTTGAAGATAGATTATCTACCTTTTGGCAACTTTCACTTTGAGAGTAGGAGATTTAAACTCAATGATATGTATGTAACATTTGAACATCATTTAAAATTATCAACAGTATTTGGTGAAAAAAATTAATTGGATCTCATATGTTAAAAAGATGAATAAAAGTTAGTAACCTTTGTTTGTGTGACTTTGGTTATATTGCCTATCTTAGGAAATGACAGCTAACATGTTGCACACTGGTAAATACAGTTCTGCCTCTGTATTTAAGACTATTGACCTTGAACTAAGTGTAATTTGTGGGTTCGACTCTGATTATCAACGTGTCATTAGTAATATGATATGTTATGTCTACCATCATGAACATTATGGATTCTGTATTAGACTTGTCAATTATTCAGGCCATAGTCATTCTTGTGCCTCAAAATCAAAATGGATTGGTCTTATTCTTCAGGTCCTAACCACATGAACATGTTCAGTGACGACCCGGAGGTGTCCGATCTGCTGGCTAAACTTGTGGTCCACTACAATGCAAAGGTGTGTGTTTTTACAGATATGATATTCCCTACATATGAAGTCAAGAGTTGATGAAAATATGCAGTAGTTTACATCTAAATTATGCTTTTTCGTAAATGTGGCTCGCCGCTAATGGCTGCAATACCCCCCAAGCGGCGCTAAACAATAACTCACTCACTCAATGTCATTAATGTAAGAAATGACATAACCAGCCTATGCATTGTTTATTACAAATTGATAGTTTGTTCTAGGTCATTGTGTAAGGAAATAACATATGAATGTTTATTTAGGTAAAGAAAATAATTTTCCATGTTTCTTATGATCTTGTACTTTCTACAGGCCTGCAAGGAAAATGTGTGTGTTGATCTGTCCCCCTATCAGAATCACGGACAGCTGCATGGACAGAAGTGCATCACTTGGGACATCAAGGTAAGCACACATACAACATGTCAACATGGGCTCACATAGCAAAAAGTCAAAAACGAATCTCTTGTAGTTAAAAAATCCTACGGTTTTGGTTTTGTGTAATAAGGTATGGCAATGAGAATAATCTTCCTCGATCTTGACTCAGTTCTCCCAAACCTTGGGGAGGGAAAGCGGAATGGTTAGCCCTTTTGGCTTCTGATCAAAGGGTCTATGGTTCATATCCCACCAGGGAATTGACAACTTTGTCTGTGGTAGAGAACTGTTCTTCAAGCAGTAAAGTTTGTGTGCAATGCTATGCTGAATTTCATCGCAGTACCACTCATGGAACACTAGTTCCAACCGATGCTCACAGATTTCACCGCAAGCATAGCAACAATTCTCCCTGCAACAATACTAGCAGCCCAGATATTAGTGAAATACTCCTGGTCTTTAAATCACCTCACCTCACCCCCTTCCATAGCTCCTAATGAAATTTACTCCAGTTAATGTTAATTTATGAAAGCTATCATAGTGATGAGAGTTTTGAGAGACTTTAACTGTCATGAGCTCTGTATCTATTTCTTCAGGATGTGATCAACTGTATCGGAGGGATGCAAGTGCTGTTCCTACTCCTGGAGCAGGTAGACAGGTGTTGCCCGTCCCGTCAGGGGAGTCCCGATACCCTCTCCCCAGGCAGCTCCACATCAGAGGACCCTGAGGACTGGGTCATTGTCCCCAGCAGCTCCTATGCAGGTTGGTGTACTGAAATGTATATATGGATGTGTTCTTGTTGCTTGTAAAGCCACTCGTAACTCCTGAAAATTTCTTGAAAGAGGTAAAGTTATGAGAATAATTCGTTAATTAATTGAAACTGTAGAAAATGAGTAGGTATCTTTTATCATTGAGAATGAAAATTGATGTAGAAAGGATGAATATTTTTCTTTTTGAAGAGATGTAATAAATGCATGTCATTAGCATTCATTTGTTGTTACATATACCAATGTAATATCAATCAATATGAGAAAAAAAGTTTACATAGCCAGACTTTTTCATGAGAAACTTTGTATTGCAAGATTAGCTTCTGTGTTAAACTATTCAAGTCACAGTCTCCAGTTAATTAAGAAGATGTAACCCAGTGAATCTTGACCGCAACATCAATAACTATAGCATGACGATGACACAATGTTTCAGACACAAAGCTAGAACAGAACCAGGTGGCAGCCTTCCTGAACCTGCTGCGCAACATGCTGCAGACCAAGGTGATGAACCAGGACATGTTCATCAGAACCCAGGGTGCTGCAACTGTGGGGGCGCTACTGCAAAAGGTGGGTGGTACATCTCGATTGTTTTTAGACTTGACAGTGGCTAAGGATTGGGAAGTGGTAAAGATGGGTTAAATACCTGTCGAATGAGATGGGTATCTTGAGCTTCGCCAATCTTCTTGTTCGTTTTCCCCATACTGATTTCTTTGGATATTGCTGTGATATGTAAATCACAGCCTTTATCATAATTTGACAGGCCTGCAATGTGAAAAATCTTAGTTCATTAAAAATGATCCACATATTTATGTATAAAGATCATCACCCATGATATCACCGTAATTAAAACTATGAAAGAAAGTGTACCATTTCTCAAACCTCTTGTTCAAAAAGATTGACATAGTATTTCATGATGGTTGAGACTCACTAGGAGGCTGTCTGCAGTTGAACCAGAGTCTGTTAGATATGATAATAAAGGGAAGTGAACTGTTTTAACAACTCTCTCACAAAGATTGACATAGTATTTCATGATGATTGAGACTAAGAAGGAGGCTATCTGCAGGTGAACCAGAAGTTGATAGACATGATAATAAAGGAAGTGTACCGTTTTTGTCAAAGCCTTTTTTCAAAAAGTTCAACATAGTATTTGATAAAACAAATGATTGAGACTAACAAGTTGGCTGTCTGCAGATGAACCAGAAGTTGATAGATGTAATAAAAAAGGAAGGTGTACTGTTCTTCCCATAACCTTGATAATTGAGACTAACAAGAATGCTGTGTGCAGGTGAACCAGAAGCTGATAGACGTGAACGTGCTGATGGCGGTGCAACTGCTGGTGGAGTCGTGTGTCACGTGTAACAAGGTCCTCATGCAGCATCTCTACCAGTTTGTACTCTTCGACTTCAGGGTCTGGAGCAAGAGCGACTTCCCCGTCAGGATAGGTGGGTGTCTGTTTACATATGTCATCCAGAACTTAATGACATCACTCTAGATACAAATAGATCAGTGTCAATAGCAATTGTGACTTCCCCGTCAGGATAGATGAGTACCTGTATGCATGATGTTGTCAATATAGAACTTATTCTGCAATTGAAGTAGCTCCAGATACAGATGGATCAGGCTCCTTAGCGTCTTCCCTGTTAGGATAGGTGATTGCATGATTACATTTCTCATTTAGAATGTATTGACATCGCTCTAGCAACAAATAGTTAAGGGTCTGTTTCAAGAGTGAATCAATGGTCAGGATAGATGAGTGCTTGTATACATAATGTGATAAAGAACTTATTGACGTAGCCTCAGATATAAATGGATTAGGCTGTTAAGCAAGAGTGACTTCTTTGTAAGGAAAGGCTTCTGTACATAACTTTGTCAATCAGAGGGACCGCTGTAAGAGTCAACATCCATAGTACTTTTTCTTCAATGAATGCAGCTCCAGATAAAAAAGGTTCAGTGTCTAGAGCAAGAGTGAGTGCTTGTACAATGTCAGTCTCGTTATACAGTTTTTTCATTGTGAACGGGGGCCAAAGAGTTCCCAGTTCAGATAGCAAATAGAGGTCTGACAGTGTTTTACCCCTAAAAGAAAAGTTATTTGAGGTATTAGAGTAAGTCTTTCTTTTAGAAATAGCCTATATACTTGACTGTCAGCCTGCAACACTCATATATTTCTACGCCAATTGCGGAAGGTCAAGTGACCCACTCAAAGGAAGCTGTTCGGTCGCTTCCGGGTCCAAAATCACATGGATTTCCTTGCATGGTTTTCTGTGGATGTATATTTAATTGGCTGTAGCTCATTACCTGCAAGGGGAAGGTATACTTTTTCATTGATTTTTTTATCAGAAATTTGCTCATCTTACTGCCGGTATTGGTCGAGAGTGGTCTTATTCAGTCGTATGGGACTGACATGCCAATGACGGGTGGCAATTTAACATGAGAGTCTATGGGGGAAAAAACTGTATAACGAGACCATAGGAGGGGAAATCAAGACACTTTCACACCAATTGCAATGGCTATCTTTACTAAGACTCCTTCAATGTGACAATATTCATGATTTGAGTGAAATTCCATCATTAGAAATGAGGAGTGACCATATAAGGTTTCAGGTCAGGTATTATAAAAATGAAATGCAGGCATAGATAGTGAGAAGAAGATATTGGAACGACTCAAGTGATCTTGACATCCTCCATTTTCAGGTCACATACAGTATCTTTCAACAATCATCAAGGACGAGAGAAAGTACTTCCGGAAGAAGTATGGAGTGCAGTATATCCTGGATGTCGTCAGGACTTACTACTGGTATATCTCTTTACATAAAAAATTTATGTTAATGTCAGTCAAATGTTAAGTATTGCTACAACATCAAATGCAAATCCTGTAACTTTTACATAATGATTTGTTGAAGTTCACAAAATCCAGGAAAAAACCCAAGTTATTCTCAACCGAAGCCAAAGACTGATGATTTTCATATCTTAAATGTTTCAGCTCAACTACATCCAAATTCAGATAATCTTCGTACCATATATTTCAGCTCAACTACATGTATCCAATTGAGTTAATCTTTGTACCATATGTTTCAGCTCAACTACAGCCAGTGGACTGTCTGATAACCTTCATACCATATTTTTCAGCTCAACTACGGCTAGTGGACTGTCTGAGGAGGACAGCAGGACTATCCGCGTGTCTCTGTTTAACCTGATCAAGTTCTACATAGTGAGAGACATCAGTGTGGAGGAGCTCTCCAGTATGATCAACTTCCTCACTGTCGTCAAGGAGGAGAGTCTGGTTAGTCAGTCACATAAACTGCATGGCTTTCTTTGATATTATCTAATGACTGGAGATTTTGGGACACAATGTTTCAGATCATATTAACAAAGTGTCAAATCTGTGAGAGAAATTTTCAGATTTGTGAGACAATGTTTTCAGATTTGTGATGTAATGTGTCATATTCATAGACAATGATCTATTTACGATTACAGTTTTTCATATCTGACAAAATCTATCCGATATGTGAGACAATATTTCAGATCTTTGAAACAGTGTTTTAGATCTGTGAACGAATATTTCTGATCTGTTTTAGCACTGTTAGGCTGTAATGAGAACTGTAAGAGTATGGTTCAGATTTGTGAGAGTATGTTTCAGATATGTGGAACTATATCACAGATCTGTGAGACAATGTTTCAGTAATGTAAGACATAGTTTAAGTTATGTGAAACTATGTTTCAGATCTTTGAGATAATTTTTCAGCATTGTGAAACTATATTTCAGAAATGTGAAACATAGTTCCAGAAATGTGAGATACTGTTTCAGATCTGTGAGACAGTGTTATAGAAATGTGAGACAATGTTTTAGATATGTTCAACTATGTTTTCAGATCTGTGAGACAATGTTTCAGATTAGTGAGACAATGTTTCAGATCTGTGAGACAATGTTTTAGATATGTTCAACTATGTTTTCAGATCTGTGAGACAATGTTTCAGATTAGTGAGACAATGTTTCAGATCTGTGAGACAATGTTTTAGATATGTTCAACTATGTTTTCAGATCTGTGAGACAATGTTTCAGATTTGTGAGACAATGTTTCAGATCTGTGAGACAATGTTTGAGATATGTGGAACTATGTTTCAGATCTGTGAGTGTCTGGACGTACTGCTGTCCCTACTGGAGAGCAGGAAGAAACACGACCAACTGTGTCTGCTGATGTTTGAACCTGAAATGGCTGAGATGCTGTATGTGCTGCTCACCTACAAGAACTACTCTGTTATATACTACGAGAAAATTGTCAAGGTGAGGCCTGGATAGGCATACATACAAACATACATACATTTATTTAGCGCTTACTGCTCTAATGCGTTTGAGAGCTCTACAGCAAACAATGAAATTCAGAAAGCTTGATGAAACAGAGAAGCCTTTAGTTTTGCTTTAGAAGCTGAGAGTTCTTCTGTGGTACTTAGATTAAGTGGCAGAAGTTCCATAAGATTGTTATTGCTGATGCAAATGAAGCTAAGAGTCGATTGTTTTGGATTAATCAATTGCATTAATAATTGTTTCTGTCAATTATGTCTTCTTCGGACAAATGAATAGCCTGTCAAATTGGTTACCACTGAATTGATTAATCAATAGCTTTTCCTTTGTATTTCTCTTCGTTTTGTTTGCAAAGAAACTTTGTGTTTGTTGTAGGTTCTGCACATGTTGCTGAGATCTGAGCGAGTTTACGACAAGTCAAAGTTGCGTCTGCGTCTGACAGAGTGTGGCCATCTTGGGCTCATATCTCTGATGCAGGGTTATGACCTCTCCGTACCGATGATCAAACGTTTCATAGAACAGGTGTCATTTATTGGTGAGATATTGAATATTTTAATGAATTATCTGCCAGGAATCACAGTATTCAGGGAAAATGTTCTGAGAAAATTTGCTTCTTGCTAAATATCATTTTGGAAGAATACACCCTCAGTTAAGTTTGGTGTCTTTTTATGCACAATTTCAGGTTAAGTGTCTTTGTATTCATAGTTTTATACATTATGTCTTGTATGCTGGATTGATGGTTTATGTCTTTTTATGTTATGTTTACAGAAACTCAGCAGACGTACAATGCAATCCTGGCTATACTGACTCTGATACACAACAGTGGGCTGGACATCAAGCTGGAGGCTAGTAGACAGGTGTGGATCTAGACATTATACCTAATTGAGGTTACCAGAATATTCTGATGCTATGTCAGAAGAGGTTCCTTATGATAACTTCTGTTTGCTATTCAAATTTTAAGAAAACAGATATTTCAGATTTTACCCCTGCAATCACTTGAAGCTAATGTTTAGAAAATGCTGTACGGAGTGTATGTATGTCTTATGAAAATGTCTTTTTCACATGAATTTTATAGGAAAATATTTGCTATCTTGTTCTACTACTCTTGTTTTGAGAAAGGTGTTTTGTAAACTAAAGAAGTTGCCATCTTGCTTCAGCTGCTGTCCATTCTGGTAACGAAGCCAGGAGCTGCTAAAGGGTTTGCTAAGCAGCTGTGTTGGCAGGACACAGTGACCAGACTCCTGATCCAGGAACCTCTGACCGGCAACAGCAACAACTCGGCCCAACTGATGAACCCAGTGCTACAGGTGGGGAGTCCAGAGGATGGGAGTGGGGCGGCTAACAGCACGTTCATGAATGGAGATGTCAATGGGAGGAGGTTGTCTAGCCAACTACGTGACAGTGCTCTGCGGCCTGACCACCTGGATATCTCTGGTAACAGCGGGAGTCAGCTGGATCTGGCTAAGACACCTTCAACACCACTCTTCATCCAGTCTCAGAGGTTTGATGACTTGAACATGTCTGAAGAGGAGAGACAGAGGTAAATAAATAACAGTTTTGTGTTGTTTATAACGTGCCTCGATCTACAAAATATCTAGATATTATTAAATACTCATTAACAAAAGTAAGTTTAGTCCATCTGTTTTTACGATTCACCTGTGGATCCTT
This sequence comes from Steromphala cineraria, assembly GCA_916613615.1. Lineage (NCBI taxonomy): Eukaryota > Metazoa > Mollusca > Gastropoda > Trochida > Trochidae > Steromphala > Steromphala cineraria. The sequence continues at coordinate 15,066,438 of OU744729.1, forward strand.
GAATATTATGTGATTGTTTTTCTTTTGCTAAAAGTCATTTATTGAAGTTTCTTTTTGTTTTTGAGTTGTGATTCTTGTTTTTTAAGATGTATTGAATGGTTTGGCACTAATTGAGATAGCAGAAATCTATGATATTGTTTTGAGATACAGGATACAAATTTTGACATTGTGTCATGAAAGCACTATTCATGAACTTACCATGGACCATCTTATTATTAGACTGACACTAACATATCTTTGCAAACAGAACTCGCAAATCATCAAGGCTGTGATTAATTCACACCCCATCATCTCATCTTTTCAACCAGGTCGATGAGCCGCAGCTCGAGTGCAAGTACAGAGGACCTGAGTGGACTGGGACAGAGAGCGGAACACAGGGACTCCCTGTCTCAGAGTCACAGCAGTCTTTCCCTCAGTGAGAGCACGTCAGACCTGGCCGAAGCTTCTGGTGAGTCGCGTCGTGAGTCTGTAGCACCTGCAGACAACCTGCAGCGAGCCCTGGACAACCTGGGACTACAGAAGACTTATGTGCAGGATGCTGTGGAACAGACGGAGGAGCTGTGTCAGAACGTCCTCATCACCCTCCTCACCATCATGTGGAAGGGCATGGAAGGATCAGACAAGAACGTCTGGAGGGTGGGTAGCTTACTGTCCTGTGATTCTTCTTTGCGAGTATAATCTCCTATGTTCTATGCTGATTTTTGCTTTCACATATTTGAAAAAAAAATTATGTTCCAGAACATCAACAAAACATCAAGCAAAATAAGGTTTTGTTTAATTGAATTTCGTTTCCAATTAGGTCATCTACATTTCTCTGTATTTGGAAGTATGGAGAAGTTGTACTGATTTTATCGTCTTCATGACAAGTTCTTGTTCAACCATTGTATTAAATGTGTTTAACAGATCATGACAGTTGGTTTGATTGATTGATGCTTCCTCTATTCCACAAAGTGCTTTTGCTTATGAAACTTTAGACTTGTTCTGTATCTCTGTTACCAAACACCCTTTCTATCGCGGGTTTGATGTTAGATGTTTCTTGTGTTGCAGGATCGAGGGGAGGTGTTTGCGTGTATTGACCACATCTGTGATACTCATAGTCTAGTCCGTCCAAAACACGAACTGAAGCGTCGTCTGCTGGAAATGATGCTCCATTCATGTACTGCAGACATCAAAGAAGCAGGTAAACATGTACCTCTCATTCTCCTTCTTAGATACTTGTAGAAGATGATGCACTCATTTTGGCCTGGAATGATAACATACAAAAAACAGTTAAGAGTTTATTCTGATGAGAATCATTCTTATTAGACTCACTTTAAAGGTATATGAAAGAAAACTCAAACATTGCTTATCACTTTCATTGGAAAATATATTTTAGACATTCCCGAGCACAAACTTGTTTAGATATGTCTAGTTTTCCATTGTAGACATCCCCCTTCATCAAGTTAAAGAATGTTGAAAATTGTATTTGCAGGTCAAGCAATATCCGTCCACACAGAGAATGCAATAGAGTTGGTGCGGATTGTCCGCAACTTTGTGACTGATGACAGCTGTGATAATGAAGTCAAATACAGTGAGAGGGTATGTTGAGTAACAGGCATTGAGCAAAATCAAAGTCCCAATGTCATGAAAGTAGTATCTCCAATTGACTTCTGTCATGTAAGAAATATGTGTATATCTCACAGAAGAAGGAACTCCAATCTAAAACAGTTCAAATGCTCAGTTTGAAATATGGTTGGTTGTTGCACAACTCACCTGATTGCAACTACAGTAGAACACGGATATAACGAACTCCAAGGGACTAAAGAATTTAGTTCGCTATATACGCATATAATTTTAATTTTAATAATGTTATATAGGGACGGGACCTGAAAATTTGTTCACTATATCCGATTGTTCGCTATATCTGAGTTCGCTATATCCGTGGACTACTGTAATTAGGATTGGGTGTTTCTAGTCAAGAAATTAATTGCTATTCTTGTAACTACGATATCTATGGGAAATTGACTGCTGCAACTGTGTGTACCAACTAGGTATTTGGAGGTAAAAAGAGATATTACTGCATAAGAAGGTGATGTTTTTATTGACTCCTCCTGCATTCCCTACCTCGGACACACTAATCAAGTCTTGATGTGTTGCAGCTGCTGGAGGACCTGATGGCGTTGATGGATACCCTGGGGGTATGGGACGTGGAGACTGGTCTCGGCTGGAAGGAGATGGTCCATCTCGCGCTGAGTGTACTTCTTGCCTTCGCTAAACTACCCAATCTAGACGTAAGTTGTGTTTCTGTCTGTAATTAGATCCTCTACTTGCTAGAGACAAAGAAACTGAACAGAATTAAATTATATAGAACATTATTGACACAAAATTGCCTATAATGCTGAGGAATATATGGATGACAACTTCTTTTTTCTTAGTCTGCTAAGAACGACACAAGAATCTTGTGTCAAAACGTCGCATACTATGAACAAAGAAGTTGTCATCCATTTATTCCTCAGCATTATTATCATTCCAACTTCTAAAGAAGTTACGAAATTGCCTGTTCATATTTCTAATATTACAGTATTACCATAATTAAACTTAAGTGCAAATTCACCTAACTATTAATCAAATACTGTGGTGAAACTAATGGTGTGAATCGTTTCATCCTTACCAAATTATTCACAATTCTTCTGCTTCCAGATGTGTGCTGTTGCTACGGCTAAACTCCATGCACTGGTGCAGACCAAACTCATCAGCAGCTCTGCAGAAGCGTCCTACATCATCGGCACGCTCAACTCGATCATCATCAGGGCAGTTGATGGTAAGTTATACTCATTATAACTTTTACCCATTTGTTAATCAAATCGAAGATCCATTGATACTCAGATTGTTTAGTTCTTAAAAGGACCTGCTACTATTTAAATAAATCTAACATGGGCCCTTTTGTTCTTTTGGAGTATTTGTTTGGATATATATGTCTTTCAACCTGACCAAATGTCCCCTTATGACTGGCTACTATTCTTATATGTATTTTTCACACTGGATAATTTGTCTTTCTACTAGCAATCTATTTGGTTTACCATCTCTTCTGATTTCAATTGATCTATTTAATGATAATTGTGACCAAAGAACGGAAGATTGGTGGATGAATATTGAGAATTTAGGATAAAACATACTTAGCAGACAGTCCTTAAAAATTCTAAATAGAATATAAAAAGGAAATATTCAGTAATCAACTTTCTTTATTGTAAAACCACTATGGGCATAAACAATATCTAAATAGAATATAAAAAGGAAATATTCAGTAATCAACTTTCTTTATTGTAAAACCACTATGGGCATAAACAATATAAAGAGTAAATGGATCTATGCCTCTTTCTGGTTTTGACAATAGCGAATGGTTGAAAGGACACTTTGTAATAAATAACTAACCGTTCTTGTCGTCTACATTGACACTCACAGAGAACACAGTCAACTACTCCTTCCTTTTCACAAGAATTTCTGAATAAAACATAAGAGCAAAATAAACAGCTATCAATTTTACTGCAATGACAGTTAATGTGGCAATGTTGATACATTACTAAGAAATGATTTCTAACTGTTCTTGTCATCTACATTACCACCCACAGAGAACACAGACAACTACTCCTTCCTGGTGCCAGTCCTGAAAGCCCTGGTGGACAAGTCTCACACCCTTCTCAATATTGACGTCAACCTTCCCAATCTACCCAAAACTAGCATGAGTCCAACCTTCTTTGATGACTTCCGGAGCTACTGTCACACCGAAGAGTGGAAGAACTTTGTCACAAATTATGTAAGTTTCAATATATATTTACTTTATTGTGTGAGACTACATGGTCCTACATTTTTAGCTCACCTTTACAAAGTAAATGTGAGCTTATGTCATGGCGCTTCGTCCGTCGTCCGTCTGTCTGTCCGTCTGTCCGTAAACTTTCATGAAAAAGACTACTCCTCCTAAACGAATTCAGATATCATTCTGAAATTGTAGTATGTTATACCCATGGTGATTCCCCACAGAAAGGTAGACGTTTCAGTTTTGAGAATCCAAGATGGCCGCCATGACAGCCATATTGAATTTTCAATTAGATTTCATGAAAAAGACTACTCCTTCTAAACGAATACAGATATCATTCTGAAATTGTAGTATGTTATACCCATGGTGATTCCTCACAGAAAGGTAGACGTTTCAGTTTTGAGAATCCAAGATGGCCGCCATGACAGCCATATTGAATTTTCAATTAGATTTCATGAAAAAGACTATTTCTCCTAAACCAATCTAGATATCATTTTTAGCTCACCTTTACAAAGTAAATGTGAGCTTATGTCATGGCGCTTCGTCCGTCGTCCGTCTGTCTGTCCGTCCGTCCGTCCGTCCGTCTGTCCGTCCGTAAACTTTCAGGAAAAAGACTACTCCTCCTTAACGAATCCAGATATCATTCTGAAATTGTAGTATGTTATACCCATGGTGATTCCTCACAGAAAGGTAGACGTTTCAGTTTTGAGAATCCAAGATGGCCGCCATGGCAGCCATATTGAATTTTCAATTAGATTTCACGAAAAAGACTACTCCTCCTAAACGAATGCAGATATCATTCTGAAATTGTAGTATGTTATACCCATGGTGATTCCTCACAGAAAGGTAGACGTTAAAGTTTTGAGAATCCAAGATGGCCGCCATGGCAGCCATATTGAATTTTCAATTAGATTTCAGGAAAAAGACTACTCCTCCTAAACGAATCCAGATATCATTCTGAAATTGTAGTATGTTATACCCATGGTGATTCCTCACAGAAAGGTAGACATTTCAGTTTTGAGAATCCAAGATGGCCGCCATGACAGCCATATTGAATTTTCAATTAGATTTCAGGAAAAAGACTACTCCTCCTAAACGAATCCAGATATCATTCTGAAATTGTAGTATGTTATACCCATGGTGATTCCTCACAGAAAGGTAGATGTTTCAGTTTTGAGAATCCAAGATGGCCGCTATGGCAGCCATATTGAATTTTCAATTAGATTTCATGAAAAGACTACTCTTTCTAAACGAATACAGATATCATTCTGAAATTGTAATATGTTATACCCATGGTGATTCCTCACAGAAAGGTAGACGTTTCAGTTTTGAGAATCCAAGATGGCCGCCATGACAGCCATATTGAATTTTCAATTAGATTTCATGAAAAAGACTACTCCTTCTAAACGAATACAGATATCATTCTGAAATTGTATTATGTTATACCCATGGTGATTCCTCACAGAAAGGTAGACGTTTCAGTTTTGAGAATCCAAGATGGCCGCCATGACAGCCATATTGAATTTTCAATTAGATTTCATGAAAAAGACTACTCCTTCTAAACGAATACAGATATCATTCTGAAATTGTAGTATGTTATACCTATAGTGATTCCGCACAGAAAGGTAGACGTTAAAGTTTTTAGAATCCAATATGGCCGCCATGGCAGCCATATTGAATTTTCAATTAGATTTCATTAAAATGACTCCTTCTCCTAAACCAATCTAGATATCATTTTCATATTGTAGTATGTTATACCTATAGTGATTCCTCCCACAAAGGTAGACGTTTCAGTTCTGAGAATCCAAGATGGCCACGATAGCAGCCATATTGACTTTTCAGCTGCAGATGACACATCATTATTACTAAATTTTAAGCTTTCATCAAGTGATCACTCGCACCATATAAATTCTCTAATTTGAACTTACTAATCATAATATTATCTTGAATATGGAATATTTAAGATTGTCATGCAAGTTGTTCTATATTTTTAAGTGTTTTTAAAACATTAAGATGAAAGACAAACATAATTAATTTGTTTAAAATAGTTATGGCAACTAGCTGCAAAAACCCAATGACATTAAACATCATGTTGAATTTTAAACAATGGTATCTCCCTTATATTCCTTTAAATACCACACAAAAGGGGTCAACCAGAGTTCAGATATTCCTGCTGAGTCCACTATGCATTTCTAATACACATCCCAATACAGGCTGCATCACAGTCTCAGCTGCTAGTCTGTTGCATAATCAACCTGACCCAATTGATATGGTAGAGCATTATGCTATATGGCCATGTGTATGCAATAAGAGTTACGGAAATTAGACTTGTATTCTCATGACAGTGAAATGTTCTTTCTAAGAAAAACAACTTACACAAAATTTGTCAACAATAAGCTTTGTGTTTAGCAATCTACATAAGTTGATGTGGAAAGAGTTATTTTGCATCAGGTTCCAGTTCCTGTGTTTTACTCATATTTGTACCATTTCTATATCTAACAGAAGTTCTTCTTGACACAAAATCAATTTAGGACATAAGCTAACTATATTTTGTGAAATTATATATATTTTTCACAACAATTCATGTTCTCTCCCGTCAAGTCTTTTAATACCACACATAAGGGCTTAGCCAGAGTTCAGGTTTACATGCTCAGCACACTAGGGTGCTTTTCCAAATATACTTACACAAAGCCAAATACACAAATTGCTACACTCTCCTTAAGGATCTGGGGCTAGCAGCCCTGCCTGCTTGTATATTGCATAGTAATCCTGACCTAATTGATAAATAGAACATAATGGACTTTATGGAAAGTATATAAATTGTCTTTATGAATAGTATACTTGTATTCTAATAATAGTAATACTTTTTACAAATAACAATTTAAACAAGTCAAGAATCAGCTTTTGTGTACAACAATCTGCACGATGAGTTAATATTAACAAGTCAAGAATGTGCTTTTATGTACAGTAATCTACATGATAAGTTAATAATAGAGGTATTTTGTATCAGGTTCCAGTTCCAATACCATGTGTTTTATAAATACCTGTAAAACTAAATGATAATTGTATCATGCTGAAGGGGTTCTGGGAACAACATGTCATCATAGAAGTCATTATTTTTCAATTAGATTTCAGGCCAAGTACTACTCCTACTAAATCAATTAAGATATCATTCTGAAAAGTGAGTATTTTTTTATATAGTGATTCCTGACAAAGACGCATTTATTTTATTATCAAGAATCCAAGATGGTCAATATGTCAATTATATTGAATTTTCAATTAGATTTCATGAAATTCATTGAAAAGAATACATTTCCTGATCAATCAAATCAATGTCATTATATTTGTATTGATACGCTTGTTGTAATATTTATCAACACTATAAATACAGTTACAAAAAAATGTATGAATCATCTTTATCTGCAAACAGCCTGAAGCATGACTGTTTTAATAAATCTTTTTTAATAAAACATAAAATGATAAAAGTTGTTCACTCCATCAGTGGGTTACATAATTCCTGACACTTCATATATGGCAAATAACATAGCCAGTGAGGGATAAATATACATTTTTTAATCATCTATATCTGATTACGGTCTGAACAATGATTATCTAGATAATTATAATGATCATTCAATTCAAACAAATCCTTTTCAAAAGCATTTAAATTTGTTCACTCCCAACACTAACTGTAAGGTTTTTTACTCCTTTGTTCCCATGCAATTAATTTATTCCAAATTGAAAATTTTGGTTAATGAATAACTAATTATCTTTTATTTTGTTTGTCATGCTAATAAAAGATATAATATTCATCTTCAAAACAGCATTCATTGAACAGCTGTCTGAACAATTCTTTTTTTACAAAGTCTTTCTCACCAATTCTCTCTGTTAGTTAAGATACTTCAATAAACATATTACTGAGTTGACCTCCAGATTATTTCCATTGCAAACCTCTCTTTTACCCCCACCCCTTCTATCCCCCCTCCCCCCCTATCCTTCCAGTCCCTCTCCTGCAACTCTCCTCTAAAGGGTATCTGTTGCATATTGCATATTGAAATGAGGGGAGGACACTCACTATATGGAATAACAGTAACTTACATAAGAGGATAAGTTACATAAGCTACATGCAGGTGCAAGAGGTCATAATAGGTCATCATTTCTAGTAATTAGCATAAACCCCCATGTTGCTAGCCTATTCTGACCAATCAGATTGCACTAACATATGTCAAGATTTAAGATATTCAGAAATCTTCAGTTAGAATTACATGAGACATTGACCTGGACAGTTTACTTTGGTAATTGGACTTATCACTAGCTGAATTTGTGATTTGTGTCAGAGGAATATATTCCAAATGTTTATGTGCATCATCTTTTTAGTTCTTTGGAAGTTGAGAGTGTGACTAAATGAATACTCGTAAACCAATCAAGATATCATAATGAAATTAATACAGATGCCCACATAAAAGTACCATTTTGAAGATTAAAAAGTCCAAGATGGTCACCAATTCAGCCATAGATATACAAAGAAGTTATACAAAAACCTACTGCTTGTTAACAAATCATGATTATATCATTCTTGTATTAATGTTTGTTCAAGCTCTAGTGGTTTCCAACAGAAGAATAGCATTTTAAAAGATAAAAAAATCATGATGGCAGCCATAATCAATTATCATATAAAAGATGGTTACCCAATTAAACCATATTACCACATCATTAATTTTAAGGTGAGCTTCTGTACCCTCGGTACTTTTATTATATTGTAGTATGTTATACCTATAGTGATTCCACACAGAAAGGTAGAGGTTTCAGTTTTGAGAATCCAAGATGGCCGCAATAGCAGCCATATTGACTTTTCAGCTGCAGATGACACATCATTATTATTAAATTTTAAGCTTTCATCAAGTGATCACTGGCACCATATAAATTCTCTAATTTGAACTTACTAATCATAATATTATCTTAAATATGGAATATTTAAGATTGTCGTGCAAGTTGTTCTATATTTTTAAGTGTTTCTAAAAAAAATTAAGATGAAAGACAAACATAATTGATTAATTTGTTTAAAATCTTTATGGCAACTAGCTGCAAAAACCAAATCACATTAAACATGTTAAATTTTAAACAATGGTATCTCCCTTATATTCCTTTAAATACCACACATAAGGAGTCAACCAGAGTTCAGATATTCCACTATGCTAATACACATCCCAAGGCAGGCTTCTAGCATCACAGTGTCAGCTGCTAGTCTGTTGCATAATCAACCTGACCCAATTGATATGGTAGAGAATTATGCTATATGGCCATGGCCCATGTGTATGCAATAAAAGTTATGGACTTGTATTCTCATGACAGTGATATGTTCTTTCTAAGAATAACAACTTACACAAAACTTGTCTGCAATAAGCTTTGTGTTTAGCAATCTACATGATAAGTTGATGTGGAATAAATATGCAGAAGAAAATCGAAAAGGGTTTAGTAAGAAAAGTAAGGAAATTTGATTTGTCATATCTCTCTGTTGATTTGACAATGCAAAAATGATGTAAATTTATAAATTTTAGTTTGTGCAACAACAGATTACATGCTATATATATTTATTATGTTTTTAATACCATTGTCATGTATTAATTCCACCCATGGGTTTATACTTCATTACCCTTTTGCTCGTTTTAACTTTTCTCTATCATGTTTTCTATTTTTTATGTAACCGGAAGTACGTCACAGTATTAGTTCCTATTTAAGTAACGATCACGTGACCTCTGCCTCTCTCTATTGTTTTACCCATTGTCTCTAACCGCATTGTTGTATCGCTGCCCACCCTCCATCCCCTCCTTCACCTTTAGGGGCTGACTCTCTATTGTTTTACCCATTGTCTCTAACCGCATTGTTGTATCGCTGCCCACCCTCCATCCCCTCCTTCACCTTTAGGGGCTGACTCTCTATTACCATATCATCCACAAGGTCCAGCTTGCAACCACTTTCTCTTCTCCCTCTCTGTTCCAACACAGCTGCCTTTCATACTGTCCCCAATTCCCACGTCAGCTGCCATTCGCGCTGTCACCCTACCACCACATCCCATCACAGCTGCCATTCGCGCTGTCACACCCCTCCCCACCACAGCTGCCATTCGCGCTGTCACCCTCTCACATCAGCTGCCATTCGCGCTGTTACCGTCCTACCACAGCTGCCATTCGCGCTGTTACCCTCCCATCACGGCTGCCATTCGCGCTGTTACCCTCCCAACACAGCTGCCATTCGCGCTGTCACTCTCCTACCACAGCTGCCATTCGCGCTGTAACACTCCTACCACAGCTGCCATTCGCGCTGTAACCCTCCCACCACAGCTGCCATTCGCGCTGTTACCCTCCCACTGCAGCTGCCATTCGCGCTGTCACCTTTTGCTAGGGCATTCAGCTATTACCCAGTCAAATAGCTGTTTCCCCCAAGGCATATTCTTTTCTTTTTACTTTAAGGTCATCACGGCCACTTACATTTATATTTTTCATCCGAGTCAGCCCCCATAAATATGTTCTCACATGTTTTGCTCCTGCTCCTGTTAAATAAATTGATACTTTAATGAAAGACATCTCATGGTCACTTGACATGTAAATATTATGTGAACAAAATAAACATGTCTTATGCATTGCTGTGTTTATGACTTTCCTCTCAATCAGTCATTCATTTTCCTTGAAAAATCTGTACTTTTGGGATTCTCAATATCCCATGCAGCATAACCATCAGTGAAATAATCTTGAAATCATATTAATGATTCACTACAAAACAAATGTAAGTGCCCACCATCATGTAAGTAATGAATGACATTTAAATGGATACACCTAAACCAATCAAGATATCATAATGAAATTAATACGGATGCCCACATAAAAGTAGCATTTTGAAGATTAAAAAGTACAAGATGGTCACCAATTCAGCCATAGATATACAAAAAAGTTATACAAAAACCTACTGCTTGTTAACTTATCATGATTATATCATTTGTGTATTAATGTTTGTTCAAGCTCTAGTCGTTTCCAAAAGAAGACTAGTATTTTAAAAGATAAAAAAATCATGATGGCAGCCATAATCAATTATATAAAAGATGGTTACATGTATAATTAAACCATTTTACCACATCTTTCATTTTAAGGTGAGCTTCTGTACCCTCGGTACTTTTATTGGAGTTTGTCATGCTTCATGAAAAAAGTCATTGTTACAAACTTTGATAAATATGTTGAAATTAGCCAATTGCCAAATTTGGTATGTGATTATCATTTTATATACGGCTGAAATACTGTCCAGGCAAAACTAAAACATAACTCACTCTCTATTCATTCTATGTTTTGTCTGCTACATGATTATCATATCCTAATTTCAGATTTACCCACAAAGACTACATTTTGTGGACTCAAGTTTTGGCGAGTCCCATACAGCAACGAATGGGTTTTGGAGAGAGTGTCACGAGAATATGATGCTTAACATGCACAAACGTAACAGGGACATTGGAGACAGCAAACTCAAGTTACAGGTGATTATAAGACTTACATTATCTTTATCTTTTACTTAATTTGTTTGAGTCCTTCTGTTACCGTTTTGTTTGGAAGTGAATTGCTGTTGTATTTGGTAACTGCACTATGACAGATAAACCCATTTTGGCAAAGTTGCAAAGATTGGGCTATTTACCTTTACTTTATTGCAAAACACATGATGGTAAGGACTACTCTATTTCTTTTCTAGTATATCAATTTCAACAATTTTAAGTTATTTCTATTCCAATATAAACATATGTTTTATGTTAATCACTTTCAAGTGTGAATTAAAAATCTTTGATCGGGGCCACAGCTTGTGACGTTATAGCCGATTGTTTTCGATGTGATGGGCCATTGTTTTGTGACGTCACTCAAAAACTATACTTTATTGCCTAATAGAGGGTTGGAGGTGTCTTTGATCTATACAGGAACAATACTAGAAGTATCCATAGGGCTTATTTTAAAAAGGCACGCAAGTAAGATACAAGGACACATTGCACCAATACAGAAGATGTAAAGATAAATTTAACCTCATAAAGGCTCCTTTGTGAAGCTAATGGATTAATTATTGTCATCTCTTGACAGGCACAAATATTTGACCCCTTTAAGTCAAAGGCATCACAAGAGTATCGTAGGTTCCAAAATGTGACGACTCAACATCGAAATCAGCACTTATCAACCATGAGACACTGGAGAGCTAACAAAAGGTTCTTCACCGGAGGAAGAGGTGCATGGCATGTTGGGTAAGTCGGGGAGGGAGTAGAAACCACTCTTAGGATATTTGTTTGATTTATCTTGCTGAACTATTATACACTTAATTACTCTTGATGAGGTCATTATGTGAGGTGGTCTGACTTGACCAAGGCCACAGGGAGTCAGGTTCAAGAGTCCTTGTATTTCACATAATGACCTTACCATGAGTAATTATTTTATCGAAATTCTTACCTCTAGATACTCTTCGAACCTCAGGTAAAAAGATAGTATTTCAGGGACTCCTTTCACAAAGGGTAAAGATTGGGTTCCTCTGGATGTTCTTGGAACCTCTGTCAAAACGAGGATATTTTAGAGTCTCCTTTCACAAAGCAACCGTAACTAAGGTTAACTGTAACTCCCATTCTCCAATGTTACACTAAGGCTACCTTAGTGATTTACGCTCACCTTAGAGCTTTGTGAAAGGAGGCCCTGGTACATATGAAAGTCATTACTTTTCCCGTATTCACTTGTCAGGTTTCTGAACATGTGAAACACTTTCAATAATTGTCTAGTCTGTAGCAATCTGCGAGATTATGTATCATCTATTGGTTTTATTTTCTTAATCTTATCACATGCTTGCAAAGAGAATTGCACTATGCAATGTTGCATTATTTTACTGAGTAAGAGACTATTTGTATTCAAGCCCCAGCAGTTACTATTAGATGTTGCATTATCTACTACAGCTCTGAGCAGGGATCACAACACTGGAAGCTGTCTAACCAGGAGAACTTCATGAGGATGAAGGTCAAGCTGACCCAGAACTACAACTTCGACCAGCACACAGAGCCCAGCAGACTGAGGGACAATCTTGGTACGCAGCATGGCTTTATTATTTAGAGAGTATGATAGAATATTGATCATACAATCATGAAGAGGAATATATGGATGACAACTACTTTATTCATGGCAGTTCGCGTTTCGACACAGGTTCTTGTGTTATTCTCAAGCAGGAGAGAACCTGTGTCAAAACGTTGCATACCAGGAATAAAGAAGTTGTCATCCATATATTCCTCTTCATTATTGTCATTCTAACTTTTAAATGGCTCTCAAAGAAGTTGATCATACAAGTTCATAAATAATTGTCTTCTTTATGTAGTGATAGGCCCACTTTTTATCCCACTCCTTGTAATAAAAAGAGCCATAGTGTAGATGTTAATTGATGTAAATTTAAATATTTCATCGACATTTCTCTTCTTCATTGAATTTTATTCTCCCTTGTGCTGGCGCTGATTGACCACTGAAACTTCTTATTTTGGATAAAATACTCTATCTACTTCAAATTATTAGGTCATCCCCCCTAAACACACGGACATAGAACATATTAAATAACTTTTTAGAAGTTTTAATCTCAGTAAACAGCAGAATACCAGCTCTGAAATTGCCAGTCGGCTGTATCAATGCGCGGTGAAGCGGCCTCAAAATCAGAGGACGTTCAATCCAAAATTGATCACGCCTGATTTTCCAAGAAAACCAATCAGAATCTAGCATTCATCACATTCATGGTAGAATACATGTTTATACATTTTGATGGAAAAATATATCAAAGTGAAGAGCTATTACTAGAAGCTGTGCAAAGCAAAGTTGATTGTAGTGGGTTGTGATTACATCAAGCAAGATGTTCTATAGTATGAGGGTAGATGATGAAACTCTACAAAGCCACATTGACTGTTACTGTCAACATAGCATGAAGAAAAGATATATACATACATTTTTATGGAAAATTAATTCAAAGTGAAGAGCTATTCCTAGAAGCTGAGCAAAGCAAAGATGATTGTAGCGAGTTGTGATTACATTAAGCAAGATGTGCAACTGTATTACGGTAGATATAAAACTCTATGTGGCCCATTTACAGGTGTCAGTGACTACGACAGTGAGGAGGAAGTGAAGAATATAAAAGTTGCCAAAGAGGCCCTGGTGTCTAAAGAGAACATGGCTGACGACGCTCTGGGTGACGAAGATTGGAATGTTATAAGTGCTTCCAGGTAACCGAACTGCTTTGATCTTACACATCATAATGATTCTTCTTCTGTCAAATCAGTTACTGATGTTCTAAACCACAATAGTTAAAGTGGTTAATGTGATTAGCATGTTTGATTTACATGAAGTTTTTTTTCAGAATATTTGTATATAAATGATAAGAAATTACTGCAGTTCTGTAGCTACTTTCAGTCAACTTTTCAGATTTTATTCAAATTCTAGGCTATTTCATGCACACTAGTTAATAACCATCAAAGAAGATTTATATGCTTTTAAAAATTGCAATTTCTCGAATTACCCCTTTGATTTTTAACCATATTCTTGCTAACTGGGCTATAAAAGAAAATGACGAACTGTTAGAAACGCTAGTGCAGTTAGCAATTTACCGTGCTGCATGTTTGATAATTCTTATTTCCGTGTCACAGTGCGGCTAGTGAGGAGTACGTGGGCAGAGAGAAGCTGGTATTCTCAGAGGATTGCGAGCTCATTACGTTAGTCGAGGTCATCAGGGGGCGCCTCGAGATCACAACCACCCACGTCTACTTCTTTGACTGCAGTTCCAACAAGGAAGATGGTGAGTTGGTTTATGGCAGATGTCTGTTAAGTAGATTTAAACTTTAAACAATTCTAAGCCAGGGAGGAGACAGCTCTCAGCAAGGGCTTTGACCTGATAGTGTATTAGAGTTTTTACTCATGTAGACAGTGTTACACAAAATAAAACAATGTTACAGTTGCTCTTACCTTTTTAATTAGTAATTCTTTGACTTCAACCGTAAGTTATTCACATAATATTGAAAGAATATTAGTTGACATTGTATGCCTCGTATCTACCCTCAGAGCAAAAATGGTCAAATGCTATCTTTAACAAGAAAACTATGAAATTGTGCACTTGTGTGGTTGAGTGTAAGCACAATAAACAATATGGACAATTCTTATGGATGAATAACTTCTTTTTTCTGTGTAAGTGCTGTTTGGACACAGATTGTAATGTCGTCATCACTTGCTTGACAAGGACACTACAATCTGTGTCAAAACGTCACTTACACAGAATAAAGAAATTGTTCATCCATAATAAGAATTGTCCTTATATTGTTCATCACACCAACTTCCAGAATGCCACTCAATGAGTGCAAGCAGTCAGTTAAATTGAATGTCAACATAAATGTGACACTATCGTTTAGGACAATATCATCTTCATGTTCCATAGGTGGTGAAGATTTCAAATGGGCACTGTCTCAGTTGAGGGAGATCCACTTCCGCCGATACAATCTACGCAGATCTGCTCTAGAGGTGTTTCTTGTGGACCAAACAAACTACTTCATCAACTTTCCTAAAAAGGTATTACACATAGTTTCAAGGATATCAAATTTTTACATATCTGTAGGAAATAGTAAATATTCGACAATTAAGATTCTTTTATTTGTAAGAATTTTGATTTCAAAGAGTTATTCATTTTGAACCACCTAAGCATTCTATTGTAAATTGAACTACCTGTATTGAAAGTAAAATATCCAAGAGTGAGTATAACAAATGTTGATTATGCAAATTCTCTGCAATACCCCTGATATTTCTAAAACAGCATGTGAGAAACAAGATCTACAGCAGAATCCTGAGTCTTCGTCCCTCCAATCTTAGTTACTACGGTACTAGGTCACCGGCAGAGCTACTCAAGGCGTCCGGTCTCACACAGGTAACACTGTCCACTTGTTGGTGAATTCTCTGTTAATTCTTTACTTGCTGAATTGTCTTTCAGTCACTTTGGAACAGATTGTCTGTGATAAAAAAAATCATAATTGTATATGTAATTATTAGGGGTAATGTGACAGTGTCTTTATGTTTAGGTGGAAATCTGAATTGCAGAAAAGATATTAAAGGCAAAATATGAAGTATTTGTTAATGGTATAATTTGCATTTTGTTGTTGACAGAAATGGGTCCAAAGAGAGATATCCAACTTTGAGTACTTGATGCAGCTGAACACCATAGCAGGTCGGACATACAACGATCTTAGTCAGTACCCTGTGGTAGGTAGTTTCCTCTAGTTTTTCAATCTCAGTAGATAAATCAGTCACAAATGTGGTGTTTACCATCAGATTTGAAGTTCTTGTCAAGTAAGAGCGTTTTGAAGATTCTTGGCCTAAATTTCTTCTTAGGCACTTGTTGCCATTGTTGACTATCAGATACTATGGACAGAAATTTACTGACCATTATGTTGAGGGATATTTCCATGGTCAGCTTTTGGGATATTTTGACTACAATTCCAAATGCAAAATACAAGAGTGTACAGCTGAAAACTATTGTCTTTTGATGAGCCTTGAACGCTTTATAATCAGAAATTTGAATTTGACCATTTTAGTCAAAATGTCCAATTTGTTAAATTCTGGCCTTATACTGAGCCTGTACCCCGCTCACCCTAACGTAACAGTCCTAATAAGATTCAAAGATTACAAGATGAAATTGTCTGACATTTGTTTGAATTGTACACCTTCCATTTCAATTTGAATGCCTATGTTGTGATGCAGTTCCCGTGGGTGTTGAGTGACTACACCTCGCCGTCTCTAGACCTGGAGGATCATCGAGTGTACAGAGACCTCAGCAAACCCATGGGAGTCCTCAACCCTAAAGCTGAAGCTGAAGTTCGGGACAAGTAGGTTTTGAAATAACATTTAGCTAAAGGGTTAATAACTTCTACTGGTACTTAAAGTTGATAGTTCAATAAGTTTATTGAGATCTCAGTCAACTCATTTAAGTCCTTAACCCGAAAATGGAGGCTGAAGTCAGGGACAATTGAGTTTCGTCTTTGTATTCTACTGTTAGGTGCAGAATGCTTGTACACAAATGACTTCTTACTGATTTGTTTTTGGCTGAAATTCTAGGTTTAAGTACACTTAGATTCAAACAAAATGAATTATGATCTGTCAATGACAGCTTATATCATGTTGGAATGAGAATGACTAAGAACAAGCATTGTGATAGATATTTCCGTACCCCTGTATCCCTCAAGAGCTCCCTGTCTATTTTTAGCCTCTTTTAAGATTTAAAGAATAGGCCTAATGACAGAATACTTCACTGGTGTTGAAAGCATATTGGCTAGGTTTACCTGTGATCAAACAAGGAGCACAACAGGATTATCATCGATGATACCTTACCCTTCAGATACGACACATTTGAGGACCCGACAGGCACGATAGAGAAGTTCCACTACGGGACGCACTACTCGAACGCAGCCAGCGTGATGCACTACATGGTGCGCATGGAGCCCTTCACTACACTCCACATACAACTCCAGAGTGGCAAGTCAGTAGCTTACACTATTCTTTCATATTTGATATCCTTACTTTCATATATATATAGAGATTATTAATTTACCCGAGGAAGTGTGTCATATGACTTTAACAAAACGAGTGTGAAGTTTCGTAAAAGTCATATGGCAGACTTCTGAGTGTAATAATTTCTTTATTACTGATTTTATTCCATTTTACCATCTAAGACATATCCAAGAATTGGGCCGCTTCCTTTGCGGCGGCTGGCTACAGTGATGTCACAAACAATGGTGTTATGACGTCACAGGCAAAAAAATATGTGAACTCGCGCTACAACAATGCTAGCCAAAAGTTATATGTGCACTAGTGCTCATGTTGAAAATATGTCATTATTTATTTTCGACCATATGGCTGATAAATATGATTATTTTGTTATAACATAAACTAATGTAATAACTAGTGTTGTATAGCCTTTTTTAGAACCAATGTGAAAATATCCAGGATGAATAAGAAATTACTATTCAAACAAATTGATTTCTAAAAGCCAGCAAGCTGTGTGAAAGGGGTTCAAAAAGAATTTAAGCTCATTAATTTATCAAATGTACACCTCTGTTTTTAACTGTTGGAGCATGTTTTCCTTGTACCAGGTTTGATGTGGCTGACCGACAGTTCCACTCGATACCCGGCAGTTGGCAGTCCCTGTATGACAACCCTAACGATGTGAAGGAACTGATTCCTGAGTTTTACTATCTGCCAGAGTTCCTGGTTAATGCTGACGGTGAGTCTAATCAGAAGCGTTCAGTTTGATTTAGAAAAGATATCTGGGTACACCTGTAGTTTCTGCAAGTGACATCCTTTTTGCTGATATCTGGCCAAGTTATAAAACATATGGACATTTTTCACCAACTTTTGTTTTATACTGACAAAAAGGAAAGAAAGAAAGTCTTTTTATGTATTGTCATATAAGATTAAAACACAAGTTAACAGAAACAACATATTACCATTGCGAAGGATCTGACCACTGGCTAAAGACAAATTTCCTTGAACAAGCATTTAGGGTTTTAACAAAACCAAACCTGTAACCTAAAATTAAAAATAAATGCTAGACAAATGCAATACCAAGGACAAACAACAACAAAATGTTTTATATGAACTTCAAGTATCTCAGCAATTGTTATGCTAGATTCTAAGGACTTCCTATCATTTTATAGAGTTTGATCTTGGAAGCCTGCAAGGCAAGAAGGAGAAGATTGGGAACGTTCTTCTTCCTCCCTGGGCTTCTACTCCGGAGGAGTTCATCTACAAGCACAGAGAAGCCCTGGTAATGCTTTTATCTTGGGTTTCATTAATCTGCCATGTTCATTCTAGATCATGAATCCACCACTGATCTTGTGTTATTTAAAATATATTCATCAAATTTGCAATTGATCAAATAAATGCATGTTATAATGCAATGTAAATTTAACAGACTCAAGAGTTATGTTTATATTTAGTGTACTTTCAATCATCTTTGGACCTAAAATAATTCAAGTTGATGCATATGAAATAAAAGTATCAGTGGCTCATTCTTCGGCTAGAATCATTAATAGCACAATTAAAGTGATGACAGTTAAACATCACAGTAGTCTACATGATGGTCCTTCTCTTCTCTAGGAGTCAGAGTTTGTGTCTCGGTACCTCCATCACTGGATTGATCTAATCTTCGGCTACAAACAGAAGGGTCTCGCTGCTGTGGATGCTCTCAACGTCTTCTACTACTGCACATATGAGGGTAGGTGATGGTTGCATGTTTGGAGACTGTTAACTTGCTTCACGGTTTCTACTTGTCTTGATATTATATTGCTTTTGAGGAAGTATGCCAAATATCAATACAATTATCTGTGTAGTGAAAGATCCTCTGGATTTAGCTAGTTGTTATTGACACTTCTAATCGATGCTATTAACATGGTAAACACGTTGTGACTGTGATACATATATTATAAACATACCTTCTGTGCTAACCAAGAACGGCACAAGAAACCTCGCACACCATGAACAAAGAAGTTGTTATTCATATATTCCTTTGCATTATTGTCATTATTGTCATTCTAACTTCTAAAATGCCTCTCAAAGAAGAAGTGACCAGTGTTGGAAATATATGTTATTCCTACAAGCAGGGCTTTGGGATTTGTTATTGTCGTTTCCGTTACATTTAACAAGCCCTGCAATGTGAAGACAATAAGCATTTCTAAAATCACACAAGCCAGCGGGCTCGCTGATCTCTTCTTCAACAAGCCAAATCTAAGAAACCAGCAATTGGCAGGCTCTATTGCAAACACTTGATGTGACCCCTGACTCTGCCCTTGCCATTCAAGTTGAGTTACAGTATCAATGAAAGCACATGAGCGTTATTTGAGAAAAAGTGCTTACAAACCTGTTTTTACCATAGTGCAAATTATGAACTTATGTTAATCTATGATGTCTCCTTATACAGGAGCTGTGGATCTTGATGCTATTGAGAATGAGAAGGAGAGGAAAGCTCTTGAAGGAATGATCAACAACTTTGGTCAGACTCCCACACAGTTGCTAAAGGTACATAATAATGTAAACGATACAGTCTCCTAATGTCAAAGGTCTGCATGCCCCTGAATATAATTGAGTAAGATGAAAAATGATTAAGAGACAATCTATACTTAACTGCATAACATGATTGTTACATTGGCAAAGGCTGTTATATTTCATCCCTTTCATATTGTATAACCATTTCCACCATGAATCAAAATCAGCCATGAATAGAGAATCCTTGAACTGCAAGTGAAGTCAAACCGCAATTCATGATGGCATCATGGAACATTGTTCGTGACATCACTGATCGCAGTAGAAAGTGGTGGCTGCACCAATGACTTGCCATAATTCGTAGTCAAACTTTTGTTTTTTGATTTGTACGTGTGTTTAAAGCTCACCATCACTCCACAGTAGATGATAAAATCATTATAATTTTTCTGTGCAGGAACCCCATCCTAGGAGACTTGCATTTGATGATGCTGTGGCTAAAGCAGCCAAGTTAGGAAAACCTCTGAGTATCTTCAACTTCCATAGACAGCTGAAACCATTCTTTGTGGAGGTGAGTCTTATAAGAAATAACCTAAATAATAATTGAAAAGAGAAGTTTTTTCTTTTGAATTTTTTTATGTCTGAATATAACTGGAAGCTTTTTCAAACTCTTGTGAGAAATAATGACTCGGTCAGGAGTCAGTTGCAAAGTTCTCTATCCCTGTTCCAGGTTTCCAATGACCAGGATCCGCTGGTGTTCGTGAACGTTCCCCGTAGTCAAGCTCGCTCCATCATACAGCACGGCATGCCAGACAGTATGGTGAGCTGAAATAACACTACCAGATCATTCACCTAGAAATTGTCAACATATGAAAATGATAAATGATGCAGTCAACAATTAATAGTTAATAATTCAGTTATGAGTTGTTATGTTGCTGAGTTCAGGCATGTTTTGAAAATATTTTGGTTTTGAGTGACTAAAATTTATACCTTTAATATATATATACCGGTATATGTATGTGAATTGACATTTACAATCGATATACAAAGAAATGAACTCCTTGTGGTTTCTAAATATTCCCTATCTTTTTAGCTCACCTTTACAAAGTAAATGTGAGCTTATGTCATGGCGCTTCGTCCGTCTGTCCGTCCGTCCGTCCGTCCGTCTGTCCGTCCGTAAACTTTCACGAAAAAGACTACTCCTCCTAAACGAATTCAGATATCATTCTGAAATTGTAGTATGTTATACCCATGGTGATTCCCCACAGAAAGGTAGACGTTTCAGTTTTGAGAATCCAAGATGGCCGCCATGACAGCCATATTGAATTTTCAATTAGATTTCATGAAAAAGACTACTCCTTCTAAACGAATACAGATATCATTCTGAAATTGTAGTATGTTATACCCATGGTGATTCCTCACAGAAAGGTAGACGTTTCAGTTATGAGAATCCAAGATGGCCGCCATGACAGCCATATTGAATTTTCAATTAGATTTCATGACAAAGACTATTTCTCCTAAACCAATCTAGATATCATATTTATATTGTAGTATGTTATACCTATAGTGATTCCGCACAGAAAGGTAGACGTTTCAGTTTTAAGAATCCAAGATGGCCGCAATAGCAGCCATATTGACTTTTCAGCTGCAGATGACACATCATTATTATTAAAGTTTAAGCTTTCATTAAGTGATCACTGGCACCATATAAATTCTCTAATTTGAACTTACTAATCATAATATTATCTTAAATATGGAATATTTAAGATTGTCGTGCAAGTTGTTCTTTATTTTTAAGTGTTTCTAAAACAAATTAAGATGAAAGACAAACATAATTGATTAATTTGTTTAAAATCTTTATGGCAACTAGCTGCAAAAACCAAATCACATTAAACATGTTAAATTTTAAACAATGGTATCTGCCTTATATTCCTTTAAATACCACACATAAGGGGTCAACCAGAGTTCAGATATTCCACTATGCTGTCTAATACACATCCCAAGCCAGGCTGCTAGTCTGTTGCATAATCAACCTGACCCAATTGATATGGTAGAGCATTATGCTATATGGCCATGGCCCATGTGTATGCAATAAAAGTTATGGACTTGTATTCTTATAAAGTGATATGTTCTTTCTAAGAATAACAACTTACACAAAACTTGTCTACAATAAGCTTTGTGTTTAGCAATCTACATGATAAGTTGATGTGGAATAAATATGCAGATGAAAATCGAAAAGGGTTTAGTAAGAAAAGTAAGGAAATTTGATTTGTCATATCTCTCTGTTGATTTGACAATGCAAAAATGTTTACCATTATAGTACTGTATGAGTGTTAAATAAATTGATACTTTAATGAAAGACATCTCATGGTCACTTGACATGTAAATATTATGTGAACAAAATAAACATGTCTTATGCATTGCTGTGTTTATGACTTTCCTCTCAATCAGTCATTCATTTTCCTTGAAAAATCTGTACTTTTGGGATTCTCAATATCCCATGCAGCATAACCATCAGTGAAATAATCTTGAAATCATATTAATGATTCACTACAAAACAAATGTAAGTGGCCACCATCCTGTAAGTAATGAATGACATTTAAATGGATACACCTAAACCAATCAAGATATCATAATAAAATTAATACGGATGCCCACATAAAAGTAGCATTTTGAAGATTAAAAAAGTACAAGATGGTCACCAATTCAGCCATAGATATATAGAGGATACTAAACAACCTGCCATTTAATACTTTTTTTATTAAACGAGTTAATGATTTTTGTATAAACGAGCGAAAGCGAGTTTGATACCAAATCATTCACGAGTTTAATAAAAATAGTATTAAATGGAAGGGAGTTTAGTATTCTGTTTATTACTTGCCCTAAAAATCAAACATATTTGCCGATGAGTTGCCGAAACTAACATTTTCGCGACTCAGCAACCATTGTGACGGCGCGCTTACACTGTGACGTCACAACGACACACTTCTATGACGTCATCCTTGCATTGTGTTATTACACTAGTTTAATATTGTCGTATAAATATTACACTGTGGTATCTTACCAAGCGTGTAATAAAAAAAAAGTTATACAAAAACCTACTGCTTGTTAACTTATCATGATTATATCATTAATGTATTAATGTAAGCTCTAGTCGTTTCCAAAAGAAGACTAGTATTTTAAAAGATGAAAAAATCATGATGGCAGCCATAATCAATTATATAAAAGATGGTTACATATATAATTAAACCATTTTACCACATCATTCATTTTAAGGTGAGCTTCTGTACCCTCGGTACTTTTATTCTTTTTAGAAGAGGCTCTATAGCAAATGACTGTTTGTATGTCTTTTGATAATTTCAGATTACTGTAACTGAAAATGGAATAATTGGGATGCATGGCTGGCTGCCCTTCGACAAGTCCATCTCCAACTACTACACCTTCGAGAAGGATCCTTCCATGCATAATGCCAAGTATGTCCTTCACTCTCCGTCTGTCACAGCAGTTTGTAACATTTGTAACAATCATGGGCAGTAACCAGATGTTCCAACACTAGCTTTTATTTCACTAAGTATTTTTAGTGCCAAAAGTCATCCGTACCCTATAGTCGAGTAAAGATTGCTTAAATGTAAAAACATCTCTGTGCATACAGACACAAACAAAAGTATTTAGAGTGTTTTTTGTTTTTTTCATTTTTCACATCATCGCTCTTATATTCCCACTAGTTACTTCATTGTCATGTGAATTATATGGTGATGAATGGATCTTGGTTACAGAACCAAGAAGAGAGTTGGAGGTCCGTTTGCGCCCGGTATCCGTGTTGATCCCAAGTTGTTCGCAGTATCCCATGATGCCAAGCTCCTGTTCAGTGTGGGTTACTGGGACAACAGTCTACAAGTCTACAACCTCAGCAAAGCTAAGCGAGTCAACCATATTGTCCGCCATATTGGTGAGTTTCAATTGTCTTGTTTTAAGGTTCAATATCTGCATGCAAGTTTTTTTGTTTTTTTTTAGGAATAATGTCAACCATGTTATCCACCATATTTGGGGTTTCAATATCTGCAGGATGCAAGTTTGGTTTCTTGTTATTAGGAATAGTGAAATATGTATGGCTATTAAGGGTTCTCTTTCAATAAAGATCCCCTCCTTATTGAAAAGTGATTGACAATCTACGTCAATGTTTCATAATACAAGGTGCAGTTCAATCACAGATCTCCTCACTTCACTGAGTTTGATTTGACCCTGAGTAAATTTTCTTCATTTGGTCTCTTCCTGCAACTTTAAACCTAATGAAGTTTCATGAAGTTCACCCCGCTGTAAATGGGAACCTTGAAGGACTGAGGGTGACATCAACTCTGTGTGTTACATGACTACACATGTTGTTTGCTCCCCAGGGAGTCAAGATGGTATGAAAAGGTGTCAAGAAGTCATATATCCAATGATTGAGGGAAAATTAAGGGTTCATTGAGCAGCACTATCTGAGCAGGATATTGGCGCTGTGCAAATAATAATTAGTATATAGTATAGTATAGTATATATATAATTGTCAAACTTACTGATGAGGATCCGGAGTATGCAGGGCTCCAATTGCATACACTCATAGAGTAGTTCTAGGTTACATGTCAAGTGACTATATGTTTCAGACATTGTGACGTGTCTAGCTCTAGACCACTGTGGCAGCCACCTCATCACGGGGTCGAGGGACACTACCTGTATGATCTGGGAGGTCCAACAACAGGTGGGTGCTGTACCTGCTGTACATTGATAAGAGGCTATCAATTGATTATACCAAGAGTGGACAATCATAATTTTTAATAAATTTCATAAAGTTGTTTAGTCAAGATACGCTCATTTTCGAACAATACATCGCATGTAACAGACTTTAGAGGAATATTGTTTTAGCATAAATTCCCGTGTTTTGTTTTGTGACTTCAAAAATCATTGTTCCTGTCCTCACCAAGAAACAGACAGCTTCCTGGCTATTTCTATGATATTTGAAAAAGATGATAATAAGCATTTAAAAAAATGGTTAATTAAGAAATTGTTTCTGTTGAAAGTATGATATATGCAGTGTTTAAAATATAGCCCGTCCTCCAGTCCTTGACTGGCTACTTTTTGCTAGGACTGGTTACTTTTTGGTCAGGACTGGTAACTTTTCAAAAATTTCCTTTATTTTCCCCTAAGGAATTGATCAATTAATTTTCAGGACAGGCTAGGTTTCCAATCTATTTTATACACTGATATATGACATATTAGGAATTTCATGCAAATTTGTGTATACATGTAGATCTGGCTCTCGCTCTGATTATACTAAAATACACACATATTTCCCTGAATGCCATATGACTTCCTCAAGTAATTATGCTTGTATGAGTGAAGGAATAAATAGTAAAGTTATGACTATTTGTGTGTACAGAGTGGGTTCTCCAGCAACGTGTTCAACAAACCAGTGCAGACCCTGTACGGACATGACGGTGAGGTGTCTGCTGTACATATCTCTGTGGAGCTCGACCTGGCCGTCTCAGCCTCAAAGGTATGGGCCAATAATCATTTGTTAAACACAGTTAGAAATTGGTACCACGAAGAAACAATAATTCTATGGATTAACACATTCAGATACTATTAAAGTAACGCAAGATGAAATGACTAATAAATCAAAGATCTATTGAAGTGACACCAGTACAATCACTTATCATGAACCGGTTCATAGCACATAATCAAACTATTTCTATTGCCTTGGTATAGAGCTATTTGTTTATTTTATATCAAACGAACTTTATAAAATGAACCGTTTCATGGCACTTATATCCAAATCAAATTGTATTTCTATTGACCTGGTATAGGGTTATTTGTCTATTTTATTAACTTTATCAAATATTGACATGTCATCTTCTCAAATATAGCCATAAACATGCTTGCTCTGATGTATTTTCAAACATCACTTCGTAGAATATGGCATCACCTTATTCAAAACAGTGCTTTCTTAAAGTCAATCTTGTACTCATAGATAATTTGATTATTCCAAGATATACCGTTGCAATTCACCATAGATCATGCAACAATTATGCTGATGATATTTGACAAGTTTAAATCCCTTACCTCTTCCCCCAGGACGGGACGGTGATCATCCACACAGTGCGGAAGGGACACTACATGAGGACCCTGCTCCCCCCGTGTGACCCCGAGTCTTCTCTATCCATCCCCCTCATGTGTGTCTCCGAGGTGGGCCAGATACTCCTCTACTGTCAGGAGTTCACCAAGGACTGTCTGGTGAGTACTCTGTCATGGCATAGAATAGTACCTAGCTTCTCATGTCTGCAAGCATATTTAGGGAAGAAAATGCAAAATGACAAAAACAACTTTGCTGCACCTTATCAGCTGACTCCTAAGTAGCTGACCAATTGTAAAATAACTTGTTTTGTGCAACAACATAACAAATGAAATGTGTAGATACAAACAATTTTATTGAATCAAATATTTGCAAACATATTTATGGGGGCTGACTCTGATGAAAATATAAAGATTTATGTGGCCATGGTGACCTTAAGGTAAAATGAAAATAATATGCCTTTGGGGAGAAGGCTATTTGAAAACTTTGTTAAACCTGATCAGCTGACTCCAAAAGTAGCTGACTGCAGAATAACTTGTTTTGGTTAAAACTTCCATCTGGCAAAGCAACCCTTTTTTGAAGAAATTCAGAACACCAATGCAAAAATCTCTTTCTTTTTAAAGTTTGCCTTTATGACAACTTAAACTTTTGTCAGATATTATTGTTTTTTATTATTCCTAAAACTATTAATCAATCTTGAGAGATTTTCAGTCATCAAATATCTTACCTACAGGAGCAGTACTCGCTTCAAGTGTACTCAGTGAACGGCAAGCACCTGTTCTCGGAGGAAGTGAAGCACCCCCTCGGTCACCTGGTGGTTGCTGGGAAGAATCTGGTGGCGGGCGATAGTCAGGGTCACCTGCTCATCAAGGAGCTTTTTGGGTAACTAGATACCTTCTTGCAAAGCTGATAAATATTGATGTATAAGTAGAGTACATATTGTTCACTGTAAGAGGATTTTTTTGATTGGCAATTGTCAGAATTGGCATCACTTGCTTGTTATGATGCTATGTTCTTGAAAGTGGTGATGAACCCGATATCACCTCACCTTGATGCTAGTATTTGCAGTAAAGGTCAATTAAATTGTAATAAAGAAGTTGACTATCCATCAAACTTGTTCTCCTTTATATCAGGATACATGCAAGGATTGGAGGTGGAAAGTGGACAGATGGAGTAAGAGGTCACCACATTTTCAAAACTAAAGAGAATAATTATTGTTGAAAAGCAAAGAAAAATACTTGCGGTTACTTTGGTTCTAAATTGACATGAAGTCTTTGGTTCCAAATTGTCATGAAGTCCTTTGTTTTAAAATGACATGGAATCTGTCGTCCTAAATTGAGATGGAGTCTTTTTGTTTTATATTGGCATGGAGTCTTTATTTTTAAATTGGCATGGAATCTGTTCATCTAATGTGTATCTATGTATTCCAGACTACAGAACCTGACGACGATGCAGCTGCTGGTTCCTATCCAGTGTCTTACAGTGACCAGCGGCAGCAGCCATATCCTGGCCGGTCTCCGCGACGGAAAACTCATCATCGTGGGAACCAAGGGACGTCCAGAGATCAGATAACTTGTCATAATCTAGAGTCACATGACCTGAACTAAGGTCACATGACATAAACTTATATGAGCCATAACCAAGGAACCAATGGACGACCAGAGATTAGATAACTTGTCTTATGAACTAGGGCCACATGACCTGAACTAGGGTCACATGACATGAACTTATATATGAGTCATCATAGTTGGAACCAGGAGACGACCAGAGATTAGATAACTTGTCTTATAAACTAGGGTCACATGACATAAACTTCAATGAGCCATCATAGTTGGAACCAAGGGGCGACCAGAGGTTAACTCACTAATGTGAGTTATCATCATAATTGAACCAAGGGACGACCAGAGATTAGATAACTTGTCTTATAAACTAGAGTCACATGACCTGAACTAGGGTCACATGACATTGACTTCTATGAGCCATCATAGTTGGAACCAAAGGACAACCAGAGATAAACTCACTAATGTGAGTTATCATCATAATTGAACGAAAGGATGACCAGAGATTAGATATCTTGTCTTATAAACTAGGGTCACATGACATAAACTAATGCGAGTCATCATAGTTGGAACCAACCAGAAATCAGATAACTTTTGATATAAGCAAGAATCAAAGGCAATATACAAGTATTTGTCATCACTGTTGAAACCTAGGAGAATATGGAGATCAGATAACTATTGTTATAAACAAGGCCCCAAAAAATTAGAATTGTGTTAGTCATCATTGTTGGAACCTTGGGACAAGCTAGATAAGTCCCCTATATGCTAGAGTCACAGGTGATAAAAAGTGCTAACCATCATTGTTGGAACGATGGGTTGACCAGAGATTAAATAACTTCTTATACTATTTATGGTCACAAAAGATTTTCAAGTTTTTCTCTAAATTAAACCAGATGAAAATGAAAAATTTCATTATTTCTGGTATGATACAACTAGGTGATAAAATTGTTGAAACCAAAGGAGAACTAAAAGAACTTACCCGCAAAGACAAGAAATATATCTTCGGCACGTGGAGAGACAATAGTTTATAGATTTGTCAGCCAGCTAGGCCTTACTAACCAATGTGCTGTCTAGGCCCAGCCTCATCAAGCCAAAGAAGGGGCACATTTAATCCCTTCAGTATCATCGTGTGTTTTTAAGTCTGTTAGATGTGTTTCTGAGCTGCAAGCTTGTCAATGTTTACTCATATACTTTCAAAAGAAACTTATATCAGATTTCTATGAATTTTCCAAAAATTTTTCCAAAAGAACAATTTTATTTGACTTTACATTCAACGTTTCATGTATATATTTGCTAGAACACATTGCGATATATATGTAATTTCCATTATGTGGATGAATTTGAAATGAAGTTGAAAAGTGTGAATTCAGTCATGCATATAGTTTACACTTGTTAAATGATTGAACACTATGTAGTCATAGATTTAATTTAATAAAAGTTTTCTAATCATCTGAGAAATAAAACAAAGAGGGACCACCTTCATTGTAACAAATGATGTGAGAGTTTAGTAACACTGTGTACCAAGCAATGTATTGTGATATTTATGCTAGTGGCATGTAAGTGCTGATTAAGTCCTCTGCTTGACAATGACACAAGAATCTGTGTCGAAACGTTGCATACAATGAACAAAGAAGTTGTCATCCATATATTCCTCAGCATTACTGATTAAATCATAGTTAGGTTAACGATAAAATTTCTGAATGTATGTAACAAATATGTAAATGATGAAAGTGTTCTTATTTTGTGTACAGACATTGCCTGAACTTAATGTGAAAGAACGGAAGTTCTTCAAATATTCTTGAACACAAGGAAAATGCGAGTGGATTGAATGGAAGTAAATGTCTTGTTCATTCCAGAAGAGACATGAACCTTTATCTAAGGGAACCTAGATTTCTTTGACACTATGATAAACCTATGCCTTCAAAGTAAGAAGGCTTTTAACAGACAAGAATGAAACAGTGATATTTAACCACCAGCCTTATTGTTTGTAGTGTTTGAAATGGTCAAGATGTCAATTTGAAAAATAATCAAAAACGTAATTCTGTAAAAAAAAATACCAGAATTTGTGTTCTAAGACTACGAAAGAAATAATTGTCTCAGTATGTAAAGTATGTTCGGTTGACCATGTCATTTTTCATTGAGTACTAGATACGAAAGACAAGAATGTTCTGTTACATATGACTGAAACATATAAGATAGAAAGATATGAAAGAGTCCGTTTATGTATCATATGACAATACGCACACGAGGAAGCAATACTTTAAAGTTTCAGTTACACATTCAGGTGTTATGAATATATTTGTAGAATGTCTCATAATGTTTTTCTTTTTTGATTGTTAAGGTTGTTTTATCAATCTCTAAAGCCACTGGCATGTGTTGCCTATGTTGAATTCTTGCAATTGATAAGTTTTAGCTCATCTGGCTTGACATGGCATGGTGTCCTTCCGTCTGTAAACTTTGTGTTATTTCAACTTCTTCTCCAGAACCATAAGGCCTAGAAAGCTGAAACTTTGTGTACAGACTTCTTGACTAGTGAGGATTATAAATTGTAGCTTTGGTGGCCCTCTGGCCCCTACTAAGTGACGAACCACATTGGCCACACCCTAAAGCAAAATCGAATGTAAAGCCTGATGAGGTCCAGAGCCAATGGCTCTATTTTTTTCTTTAAGAAATGCCCTATACTATATTTCACATGCAATAAAAGCACAAACAGTAACACAACTGGACCACATCCACAAATATTCACAAGTTTTTGGAATTATTTAGCTGATGTGAGGTTTCAATGCTATGATTTATTAATGCGATATGTTGAATAATTTCATAAAGGTTCATTTATGAAAAATCATATTCTCATGGATTTTGAATGTCATATGCACATTTTAATGGTTCAATTAAAATGTTCACTTTATATCATTAACAAACACTGTAAAAATGTTTGATTATACATATATGTTGATACATCTAGTAGTAGTGATCAGCGGATGAATGGTAATAAATACATGAAAGTTTAATTTGTACACCCTAGAACACCTGTTGAATAATTTTAACAATGTACGTCCATTAAAGATGAGAGTAATAATCATCATTGAAATTGTCTTTTTCTCTGAAAGGAGTTGAGTTAATATTACCATTACCAAACTTAAGCAATAAATCACAATTCCGAGGGAGTTTTGTTTTGTATGATAGTATAATTTATGTAGATTACCTGTAAATTATGATTTTAACATGTAACTAAATTGTTTTAAGTCATTAATATACAGTTAGGCCATTAACCACATTGTGCTTGAGAAATCTTTGTGTGTTGTGTTACAATTCAGCAAATTAGATGTCCATGTGTTTCCACAGAGTTGTTTTCGACTAGGAGCTGGTGTTTTCAACCAATGGGCTCTTGCCAAATGAACAATTGTTGTTGCCAAGTTTTATTTTATTGTATCATAATTTGATTACTTGAAGCTTTCTGTGATCATGAGCTTAGGAAATATCATTTTCTACACAGGGCTTGTTTCTGGTAAGGTACTGTGTCTCATTGCCCAAGGGTCCTTCATCATATTTTCTTTATGAGGAATTTTTCAATCCATGGAAAGTTGTCATTCTCTTGGATTGCATGCAACATACCGCAATCATCCATAGGCGGAAAATAATTTCTGTTTTATACTGATCGTCATTTACCCCAAGACCTTGTACCATAGCTAGAGTGGTGTTAGTCTTCCTACTGCACTATCTTGTCAGTTCAAAGATGATTGATGAATAACTCATCTTCCCACATTGTAGCCTCATCACTATGAATAGTGAGGGAACACATCATTATAGGATCAGGTGTCTTCAGCTCTCATATAGACAAAGTCTAGTATCCCGCTAGGGGCTTGCCAGCTATTTCTCCAGCAGAGAACTGTTCTACACGCAGCAATGCTACACAGAATTTCAGCGAAATACCATCCATGGTTTGCTAGTTCCATCTGGTGCTTGTAGGTGTAACTGCAATTCAGACAGAACAGAAGTATTGCGGACTTTCTTCCTGCAATAAATAAATGGTACACAATATCCTTACTAGAGGTCGGCCCTGCTTGTGAAAATTTAAGATTGATATGTGCATGTTGTTAATGTTATTCTCAATTGGAAAATGTCTTATTTGTTTTTGAAATTTTGTTGTTGTGCCTGTTGTTGCAAATCTTTATTTCAGGCCTGCAAGTGGTGCATGATTTGATCTGTCCATTTTCTCATTGTTTGAAGTAGATTTTTTTGTTGATTTAAGAGTAACATATCAAAGAAATTATGACGTTTTCAGACATTAAATATCTTGTTTCTCATCACTGAATAAAGGTCAAGGTTACAGTTTTATTTTAATAAAGTACTGGTGTCAAATCAGTCAGAAATCATTTGAGCTGTGTTTTGTAAATGGTATGTGATGAGAAACAAGCAACAATGTTATGTGGTATTTATTCTTTATTGACAATCTTAAAATGAATCAAAACAATATATGAATAATAAATTATACTGTTATTATTTTTGTTCTTGTACAGATAAACATATTTATTTAAATGAAGTTAAAATGCTTTTTTTAAAGGGGCAGTAGCACGTTTTAAAGACGAATACAAGGTGATGTCAGGATGTCCTCTGACTATTGATGATTGGTTGGTATAATGGATATTTGACACTATAAAAATAGTACTTTTAATATTAACGTACAATTATCAGTGAAAAATTAGAAATATAAAATTTTCAAAAAATGTGCTCCTGCCCCGTTAAGTCTTTAAAATAATGAGTTTTTAGGGTATTTAGTGGCATTAAATGAGGAGGCGATGCCTTCCAATACATGAAAATACTTGTGGCTATGGTATAGATGTTTTGAGCTTTATCCTCACCTTTCATTCCATTGCTGTTCAAGATTTTTATTTACTTTTGCAATCATCTCATTTATCTGCTCTC
The DNA here is from genome assembly GCA_916613615.1 of Steromphala cineraria. Classification (NCBI taxonomy): domain Eukaryota; kingdom Metazoa; phylum Mollusca; class Gastropoda; order Trochida; family Trochidae; genus Steromphala; species Steromphala cineraria. The sequence continues at coordinate 15,098,871 of OU744729.1, forward strand.
ACTGCATAAAACTCTGCCATGTTAACCATTATTCTTCTGGCTCTTACATTGTTCAGCTTTGTGTTCAGTAAAAAAAAAATTGTTTGCTCTTTCAAGTACAAAAGTTTATTTATGATAAATGCATGATTGAATAATGGTGAAAAGCTAATTATATGAGATCCATATTCATTTCTTGCCCATAATCTGCTTATAAAGTTATTTATCCATTGCCAATCCTTGATGCCAGGAATTATTCCAAAAGAACAGCTTGAAACATTACTTCCATTACATGATGAACAAATTTCTGCCATTATCATTAATTATTTAAAATCAGTGGTTATCCTTGAATAGAGCAGAGCTATGGTCATTATGTCAATGTAGCAATATCAAAGGATAGCGAAACTTTGACAGCTTGCCAATCCAGGAATTGCCACTTTTGTTAACTATCAAGTAATAGTAAACGTCATTTTAGCACAGCAATTAATGAAAACTTGTCCTGTAGCTTCGCAAAAAAAATCGGAAATGTGTGATCTAATTCAGTAACTTAGTTCAATGGTGAAATGCTGATGTCACTCAATATTTACACATCCTGCATTATCAGCATATTTAAATCTGTCAAGCTCTTTCATTACCAATGCCCTGATCAATCAAGCTCTTTCATTACCAATGCCCTGATCCGTCAAGCTTTCATTACCAATGCTCTGATCTGTCAAGCTCTTTCATTACCAATGCCCTGATCAATCAAGCTCTTTCATTATCAATGCCCTGATATGTCAAGCTCTTTCATTACCAATGCTCTGATCTGTCAAGATCTTTCATTACCAATGCCCTGATATGTCAAGCTCTTTTTTATTACCAATGCCCTGATCTGTCAAGCTCTTTCATTACCAATGCCCTGTTCTGTCAAGCTCTTTCATTACCAATGCCCTGATCTGTCAAGCTCTTTCATTACCAATGCCCTGATCTGTCAAGCTCTTTCATTACCAATGCCCTGATCTGTCAAGCTCTTTCATTACAAATGCCCTGATCTGTGAAGCTCTTTCATTACCAATGCCCTGATCTATCAATCTCTTTCATTACCAATGCCCTGATCTGTGAAGCTCTTTCATTACCAATGCCCTGATCTATCAAGCTCTTTCATTACCAATGCCCTGATCTGTCAATCTCTTTCATTACCAATGCCCTGATCTGTCAAGCTCTTTCATTACCAATGCCCTGATCTGTCAAGCTCTTTCATTACCAATGCCCTGATCTGTCAAGCTCTTTCATTACCAATGCCCTGATCTGTCAAGCTCTTTCATTACCAATGCCCTGTTCTGTCAAGCTCTTTCATTACCAATGCCCTGATCTGTCAAGCTCTTTCATTACCAATGCCCTGATCTGTCAAGCTCTTTCATTACCAATGCCCTGATCTGTCAAGCTTTCTCATTACCAATGCCCTGATCTTTCAAGCTCTTTCATTACCAATGCCCTGATCTGTCAAGCTCTTTCATTACCAATGCCCTGATCTGTCAAGCTCTTTCATTACCAATGCCCTGATCTGTCAAGCTCTTTCATTACCAATGCCCTGATAAACCCATTTAAATTACTACATTCAGCAAAAGCAGGCCTACCAAGATAACTGTTTAGTTCCATTCATTTTCTTGAAGCGCCTGTTTTTACATTTCATGGACAATCAATTGGCATATCAGACATTCGTCCTTGATAGTTTTAGGTTTAAAGTAGGTTCTCTGATCAAATACGCTGATAATGCAGGATGGAAATTATGTACATGTATTTGTAAATAGACAAGTAATATATATATATACATATGAATGAATAGACAAAGACATAGTTACCTTGTTAGATGGAATGGGTTCTGTTAAAGTGTTTTAAATCTTATATATCTCGGCAATTATTAAAAATGCCCTATTATCAGGATTTGATTGTGTGTATCGTATTCCGCAGCTAGCTTATATTACCTCTATTGGTTCTCAGCCAAAACCAAAAATGAGCATATTATTCTAATACTCATTTGTAAAGTGCAATAGATATGTATTAGCTATGTAAAGTCAGTTTAATTGTATTAAGCAATTCTGCATGGGTTTAGACTGGTCTTTGAAAAAAGAAAATGTCATAACGGTATATTGTGTCATGAGTTTGAATTTCAGATGAAAACAATGTCATGTTTTATAAGTTCAGATCATAATAACCGATGGCTATTCTTTTAATTATTTGGTAAAAGATTTATTTTTTTTTCCTTTTACAAAATGGCATGGCTAACAGATTATGATCATCTTTCAAACTATTTTTCTTTTTTACCATAAATATTTGTCAATAAATCTTTCATTTTGTGTTCACAAATAAGGTTTTGTTGCAGTTTTTCATGCAATTTTGTCATCTTTCTTATCTGCCAAGCTTTTCACTGATAGGCTGGTCATATATCCCGACATTTTCTCTTTCATTATTGATAACATAAGATAACTTTCTAGATACCAACTTCAATTAAACTATTGTCCAACAGAAATGCTACCATGTTTTCAATATCATAAAAAAAACTAGATTTCTTTACCTGATACTTGTTTATCTACATAATGTTTCCAAATTTTACATCCAAGTACTTGGCTTTGGAGTTGGCTTCTTGAAAAATTAGGTAACCATGTTTCTGTCATTTCAATCACCCGTGGATTGAGTTATCTTGATGAAATAATAAATAAATTTCTTTTTGACACTAGTTAACATGTCATTCCCCTTTTTGTTTGATGCTTTTTTCATCATTAATTTTCTTCATTAATATTTTTGCAGTCAGAAAAAATGTGACGCTAGAAAATAAATCATTTGTATTTTCTTTGTGACAGGAATTATATCAATTTGATGTCTTTACTATAACTTTTTGTTCATTGTTAAAGTTAGATTCGAAAAAGGTTTTCAAATTCGTCTTTTGGACATGTTTTGTTCAGATATGGAGATACAACGCTCAATGCTAGTGCCTATTTAGACTTCCGGGAGTGAAATATGCAACCTTAATCTTTCTGATCATGTTTTCATAATCGTATGCTGTCTTCATTTCGTACTTTGCATACGTTGATGAAGTATGCTATATGTTCAATTAAAACGGTACTTGTGGTAAGATATTTTAGACTTTGAAAGAAAATCATGATCATAGCATTCTGAATAAGTGTACAATGTCTACCAATGGATCAATAAATCATCAATCATTCATTTGTATTTTGTCTTTTCTGCTGTAAAGATTAAATATAAAAATGGAAGCAATACTGTATGTGTTTTTGATACTATGTTGATGTCATCAGAATGACAGTGGTTATATGGTTCTTGGTTCTGTATTGGAGAAATCAACAGCAAGTTGCAGGCTACACAACATTAGGCTTTACCTTTTAAACAGAATATCCAAATCCATAGTCCTAATTATTTTGAATGGCATCGATTTGCTTCCTCAGATCATTGACTTCTCACTCATCTTTTATCTGAGAGAATAGAGATGCACGTCCATTTGAACTTTGAGCAGGAAATGAGCCAAACTTGTAAGGCGAACCATTATCCAACCAATCCGAATGATTATTCGGGGCGGGATAGCGCAGTGGTTAGCGCGTTCGGCTTCTGATCAGGAGGTCCGTGGTTCGAATCCCGCCAGGGGCTCGGCAACTTTGTCTGCAGTAGAGAACTGTTCTGCACGCAGTCAGGTTTGGGTGCAATGCTACACTGAATTTCAGTGCAGTACCACCCATGGTTGCTAGTTCCAGCCGTTGCTCACAGGTTTCACCGCAATGCATAACCACAAAAGTGTTGCAGGCTTTCTCCCTGCAGTAATACTAGCAGCCGCGATATAAGTGAAATACTCTTGAAAGCGGCGATAAACCCTACATCACCTTACCGAATGATTATTGCACAACCTCTCCTCATGGGCTGGACAGGATGATGAAGCTGTCTGGGAGACCATTGGTTCCTCTCTGTGATAGGTAATGCATTGGTCTTTGGAGTTCTAGATAAACCTTGAATGCCATGATGTACTTAATTATTCTTGGGAGTTCCAGATAAACCTGGAATGCCATTTGGTACGTGATTATTCCTTGGGAGTGTTTTATAAACCTGGAATACCATTTGATAAGTAATTATTCTTATGGAGTTCTTGATAAAGCTGGAATACCATTTGGTATGTAATTATTCTTTGGAGTTCTTGATAAACTTGGAATACCATTGTGTACTCACATTTCAAGCCCATAGCAGAATTTTATAAAAAGTCGGTGTTGCAATATGTTCTTCTAGGTGTAATGTTCATACCATGCACAATAAGAAAAGGTTTGTTTCAACAACAACAAAACTAATAACTTTCAAATGCATTTAATAAATATTCATAAATTTTATAAAATACAAATAAACATATGAGTAAAACATCACAGATAGCACATATGTACAAATCATATCCAGCAAGTGTGACACTGAAAGATTTTACAATAATGTATGGCCACATAAAAATGTTGATGAAGATAAACAAATTGTTCTTCAGAAATAACTAACAGAATGATGTCAATACTGGAAATAATTAATTTTAGAGAATAACATGGTGTGGAAAAGTCTCCTAAACAAAATTATCACAGATATGAAAATACAAGATGTGAGATTTCAGTAGTGACTGGTATGCTTCCGTCATTATGACAAATTAAACAAAGAGATTTGGCAATGAAGCTTCTTGGTATTATTTCAAAAGGAAGTATTGTTCATGCAGCAGTGATGATGCAAATACTGGTTTACTTTAAAGACTTCTTTGTAACAGGTAACAATTCTTGGATCTGCTATAGATGAGGTTATGATCTGAAAAAGAAAGACATCATTTACACTTGTGTAAGAAAAATGAAATCATCACAAGAAGATATCTCTCAAAAATCATAATGTCTTGAAAATTAAAAGATGTATTGCAATGATTTTACTTTTTCCAATACAATACAAGAAAAAAACATCTTTGTTGGGGATAATGGATGTTAATTGAAGGTCAAATGTAAAATGATCAATTTCACTCAATAATTGGATGAAGTGTTATAAATAAAACAGTTTTCTTTATTTCTTTGATCATTTTCTTATCATAGATTAAATCTTTGAAATCTCAGGATTTGTTAAGTGAACTGACAGACACAGAAAGGTTTTGGATAAGATCCATACCTTATGTTTTGGCCTCTTCTGTCTTATCATCATCCTTCTTTGTATCCGCCTCTTCTTTATTCTCTCCTTCCTCTGTCTTAGCGGCTTCTTCTCCCTTGTCTTCTTCTTTCTTATCGTCGTCACCCTTGACATCATCAGCCTTGGCGTCATCAGTCTTCTTGTCATCTTCCTTAGCATCATCACCCTTAGCGTCATCCCCCTTAGCGTCATCACCTTTAGCGTCATCACCTTTAGCGTCATCACTCTTAGCATCATCACCCTTAGCATCATCACCCTTAGCATCATCACCTTTGACATCATCGCCTTTAGCGTCATCACCTTTAGTGTCATCGGTCTTACTCTCTGTTCCTTTGGCCTCCTCTCCTTTACTTTCTTCCTCTTTGCTATCTTCACCCTTACTGTCATCACCCTTGGCCTCCTCTGATTTGTCTTCTCCTTTACTTTCCTCAGCCTTATCTTCTCCTTTTGTCTCATCCTTTGTTTCTTCGCTGGACTCCTTCTGTTCTGAAGAACCTTCTGCAAGAAAGAGGACAGCTACAGAGATAGGAGCAGGTTGGAATTAATGGAAAGTGTATATTGAGAAACTAAAGTTTTGATGTAGTCAAATTGAATGCAAACAATGCAAAATGTCCACTGGATGTTTCAGAAAAAATTTAAATTATCATTTATGACTCAAAATGTTGATACTCAGTCATTGTTTGTGTTCTTCCTTGGGTCACAACAGTTTCAATCATTGTCATAACCGTAAATGGTGAAAACTGGAGAGCTGACAGAGAGATATACCAATGGTATTCAACCAGTCAGAGTCAATTGAGGCTAGCTCAAGCATGTTCTGGTCAACTCTCAATGATACTTTCTTGGTGAGACAGTTCTGCCAGAACCTTTAAACTCTCCAAAGCATTAACAAAGGAAACATTTACAATAAACTTGATAAGTAAATTTCTCAAAAATGTTATCCTGTCTATCATAGCTCAAGCATCTTCTGGTCAACTCTCAACGGTGAGACAGTTCTGCCAGAACCTTAAAACTCTCCAAAGCATCAACATAGGAAATATTTACAAAAAAATTGAAAAGTAAACTTATAAAAAATGTTGCCTATCATAGCACAAGCATCTTCTGGTCAACTCTCTCAACGGTGAGATAGTTCTGCCAGAACCTTTAAAATCTCCAACGCATTAACATAGGAAATATTTACAATAAACTTTATAAGCAAACTTCTGAAAAATATTATCCTGTCGATTATAACAATACAAAAGAAGGTATTGCTAGTTAGGACCAAAGGTCCCCATCTCTAGTGAGGAGTTGGAGAACAAACCTTCCTGCTTGGTCTCAGCCTGTTCCTCCCCACTACCCCCCTTAGCCTCCTGCTCCTCCCCCTCGGCTTTTGTCTCGGACTCCTCTCCCCCTTCCTTCTTGTCCCCCTCCTCCCCCTTCTGTGCTGTGTCGTCTGACTGTGCTGTGCCTTCTGACTGAGCTGTGAGGTGAGACACAACAGTGCAGTGCATGTGATCAACAAGTGATAAGTGAACAATGTTATGTGAACTCGATGCATCAGGGTCTTGGAGAAAGTAATGTCAGATGTACATCCTTCTTTATTATCTGTTTTCTTCATCAATTGTCAGCAGTATGGTGACTTACAACTTAATCTTAAGTCTTAACTACTATAATTTCTCTATTAATTCGATTTTCAAAATATTTTCAGAAAATTTCTATGGTTGAACAATTTCTGATTGCTCATTCAGCATTTTGGTTGAAATATTAGATAAATTTAAAATGTTATTTAAAATTGATAGTTTTTAGATGACCACATAATAATGGAAAAGTTGTAATTATGAAGATATTTTAAGAAATAATTACTCTAGTTATTTTATTTTTGCAATATAAACTTTTTGCACTCAGTTGAAATTTTAGAGAATATTTGAATTTGTGACCACAGTAATATATTATGTGGTCAAATTGATAGAGTATTTGTAATGATATCTTTAGGATTATATCTTACAATCAAATGTCTGGTAAATCAAACTGACTGTTCATACTTTCTTCAAACCCTGACATAACAAGTGATGCAATGAACATGTGAATATCAGTGACTTTGGTTTTACAAGTGAATTAATACGTCATTCAGATTCATCAAATCAAGTTGGCTTCTTCTTTACTTAAAATGAAATACCGTATTCGACGTATTAAGCGCCCAGGGCGCTTAAAAAATTGACTTGGGTGGGCGCTTATTCAAGTGACGTGAAGGACGACCGAAAAATAAAAACTACTCAAATGGAACTGGGTTTTGATTGTCTCTGATAACTGATACAGACGTTCAAAACATACTGAGTGGAAAATAACACATATTATCGCTATTGTATCCATTAATTTCTCTTGAAACAAAGTGAATACGTTGAATTTATCATTTTAGTACGGCTGGTACATGGGCGGTTATTAGACATATAATCAGAAAATCCTTTGGGGGGCGCTTATTGGAGTAGGGCGCTTAATAGGTCGAATACGGTAAATGAACAACAAAATATTCCGAAACATTTTAAACCTTATTTCCTTGTAAAACCAAATAATGATAAAAAAACATGTGAAATACTTTATTATTCGTGAATATGTGCAACAATTTTTACTGAGATATCTGACACTAACCAGTCACAATACAAACAATATGACAAGAGACACATGAAGACGTTGACACCACAAATGACGAATTTCTTCAATAGCTGTTAAATTTTTTTGCAAGATCCATTCTCTTGCATAATAATGATACTTGTTCCTACTTTGCGCAAGATATTTGATTTTTAATAATACATTGTTTGTGACGATGTTTAGCGGCTCATGGGTAATATTTCAACCATTAGTGGCATGTAAACTTTAAAACGAGACCTTAGCTTCATAGAGCTTAAACAATAAGATTATCTTATGGGTTTCTTTCAATTCTGTAAGTCTGGGCCCAGGTGTCATTAACCTACAACAGCTTAGAATTATTGATACGAGATGCCGACCACTTATATGTATACCTTGTTGGGTGTCGTCACTAGTTTCCTGTTGTTTGCTTTCCTGAGTGTCTCCTTCTGTAAGAGCTTACACATTTTATCTACTCTAATATCATTCATTTCCCTAGTTTTCCTCAATTTGGTACTGTTACAAATAAAAAACAATTTTTGTCAATAGCATTAGGTTCATTTATAGTTAAGATAAAATGTACCAAGTGTTTGTGAAATAATAATTGTTTATTTTTGTATTTCGTTTTGTTTAATTCTGAAAACATATTACAATTAGTTATTCACACTTCAAAACATTTTTAAAAAGCAGTTTACATTTGTGGGCAGGGGAAAGCTTTTTATCATACATCTATTATTGCCAATTATATTATTTATTTAGTTCTAAGATGAGAGATTTAAAGAGACACAACATGTTTATAGAGGACTAGGGAACTTCAACAACAATCACACTGTTAGCATTGACTATATTGAAACCAATACATGCAGTTTAATATTATTGGATGGGTCATATATTAATGAATGTTTTGCGTGTTATGCTGAATCTTGTTCTACAATTATTTCTTAGAAACAGGGGCTCGAGTATGAAGCTTTACAAATTAAGAATATGAAATATAGAAAAAGATGTAGATAAGCAACTAACTGTTCTTCTAAGGTATGTTATTCAGGAGAGACAGTTATCCATCTAATTCAGTGAGATAATAGGTAAGGTAGACAGGGAATGACTAATAGATTACTGAAAGACCTCTGATTATTGACTATCAACTGTATGCAACTACTTACAACCTAGACCATATCTCATGCTCAGTATAATGATGTTGTTATCCATGAATACACTGCTTTATAAGATTTTACAATTCAGCAACAAAATGCAGGAAAACTGGGCCAATATTAGGGAAACACTAAGAATATTAGACATTTAAAATTGGGCCAAGACAAATTTGTCTCATGCCAATACAATGGACTTCAGACTGATCTGGGTAAATTCTGAGATACTATATGATTAAATTTAATGAAACAAGTCCTGGCTTTCCACAATGAAAGTAAGACAACAAACTGCCATATTTCCATTGTCAAGTTCATATATGAAACAATAACGCTAACAGAATGCTCTGTGGAGAACATTTGCAGATCAAACTATTCTACACGAATATAGCTAAGGATCTTTGGGCCTAGTATAACGAGAAGGTCAATACATCAGAGGTAACAGAGGAAAGTTTAATAGTGTGCAATAAGAATAGAGTGAAATGTGCTGCATCATCATAAAACCCTTTACCTTCTGCATAGAGAATACTAAACAACGTCTCGTTTAATAACATATTTATGAAACAAGTGAGTGGTTTGGTATTTAACGAACAAAAGTGAGTTAAATACTGATACCATTCACAAGTTTCAACTCGATGAATTACATCCGCAGATAGTTAAGGAAATTCGCCGACATGACTAATGCCGTGCTAACATTGTGACATCATGCTTTACGATTATGACGTCATCACATCATTCGGTCAGCAAGGGATGTTATTGAACAGTGTGTAAACTTTTGAAGATTTATCAAACAGTAATATCTTCAATGGGCGAGTAACACATCAATTTATGAAATCATAGATAATTCATTTTTAGATCAAGATCAAATGAGGTGCGAACCTGGCATTTTACTGCATCAGGAGGTAAAGGGTTAAGATATAACAGCAGTGTTGTGCAAACAGGAGACTACAGGTAAGTGCAAGAGATCACTCTGTTAGGGTTGAAGGGTGGGAGTGACTATAGTGACCGCTCTGACCTGTCTCCTCATTCCTGAACTCTGGAGCAACGTCTGCAACCTCCTCACCCGCCCCTGTGTCCACTACAGCTGGTAGTGGCCAGAAATATACCAGGGGTTAAATATCTATTGCTTTAATATTTGAGTATACCAGGGGTAAATGATCTATCTTATAAATTTGAGGTAGCATATGTACCATTTGTCAAGTCTTAGTAACTTCTATATTCTTATGGCAATGATATAATGTGATAGGTGAGTTGTATTCCCTGTCACAAATTCTCCTAGGGGCGATATGGGGTTATAATTTTGTTGCATTAACTTTTGAAATAGAGTAGCCACAACCATCATGTCTTTGGCAATAAGGCACAGAAAACTAAGGAAAATGAACAATGATACTCTAAGTGCATTCAAGAAATATTAGAGTTCCCTCAACCAAAATTTTCTTTGCAACAAAGAAGAGTTTGTATTGAATTATCATTACAGCACAAGGCTGAAGATGCTTTCTGTCTTATCTATTGCTTGTGATGTCTCAAAAACTGAACTCTATTGCATAACAAGAGTGGATGGCAGCTTTGATTCTTGAAAATACAATGCTAAAAACAAGGATCAACTGTACCTATGCTTTGCCAAAAGCATCCTTGAAATTGATTTTGAACTTAAAGTAACAATAAACAAATTTACAGCAAAACCTAATGTTACACACACAAAATCATGAGAATAGAGTATGCACTGAGAAAATTATATCTTTTATCAACTTGACACAGATTTATCTTGTGTAGAATCAATACATTGTTCAAATCAATACACACAAAAATCAAAATGTGCTGCAGTGAACGAAGTGAATAACAATTCAAGTGACCCAACCCCAACATTTCAAACAATGTTCTGACAAAATATGGATTTGTACCAATTGTAAACTCACAGTAAAATATGGATACACCAATTGACATTGTCACCATATATTGATATTATCATGATATCTTACCTTGTTGTTCTTGTTCCTTGGCTGGATGTTCCTCTGGAAACATCAGATAAATCATGAGAAGTTACAAAAACTGATCAAATCTTCATTTATCCTTTCCTGGTGCAATCAGGTATTAGTTCTAGAGTTCAGATAATGGAGATATAATGTCTACAACTACACTTAAAAAACTATGGAGAACTCTGATAGTCAACTTCTTTTGCAAAGCACCCTTGCAACACTTGAAGGAAATTTCGAAATTCTTAAAGCACCACAAAACAAGTTAGAATTCCATCTATTGCCATTTTGTCGAAATTCTTTGAACTTGTGCTTTTAAATATGGGTCTAAGTAAAATTGAAAGTTATGACCGACTGTATCAAAGCTTATGAAACAAATCTTAAACAGATATTTGATATATGAAATATTTTTGCCTTCAGATGTTTCAGGGGTATGCATGTATTGATGGAAATTATGGTATATATAGATCTACAATATCTACAAGTATATATATTTGCAGGCAGATAGGCTCTGCAACTGTGCAAAGGAAAGACAACTTTTACATGCTTTTAGAACAGGATAGATATGTAGACATAACTAATATATAACTACACATCAAACTAAAATCAAGAACAACTAACAACATGGAAAGTAAAAGAAGATAAACAATATATATCAAGGTAAAAGGTAAAAACAGGGCAATAAAGATCCAAGCTGGAGGATGACATGTGGTTCAGGGAGACAACATCAAACTAATTGGTAATCTAGTTCTACAAAATCCCTTTTACAGTAGGGACTTCCTACCATGCAAGTATGGACAGCTCTTTGACAGCTAATCTTCAGGAAAAATGCTTCTTAGACCTGTTTTTCTATCTTTGTAGATAGATATTTATTCAATTATTGATGAAAGGACTTACAAAGAATGTTATGAATCATTGCAAGCTGAAACCTGACATAAACTTCATGCTCATCTACAAATATTTTAGTGTAGCATTGATGTTAACTCCAAATAACATTGTAATGGCAGTGATCAATCATCAGATATGACCTGCTGAGTCCAGGGACTAACTGCCACAAAGTCTTGTCTTGATTTAAATAAGTCCTTCAATGAGTAAGCAAATAGTATCATTAAAAAATAGGCATACATTTTTTCGAATCTTTTTTGGAATTTAAAAGCTAATGGTTCAATGAGACTCGTGGGGTAAAATTATCACTGTTATGGTATATTGGCGTATTGTGGCGTATTGTGGACTATCTCCCAAGGTGTTTCGTTTATTCATCATGCCCTCTTTAGATTGAAAAATTTGGGATCTTCACAGTGATGATAAAGGCCCTTTTGCTTTATATACACTTTGACAATGTGGTAAAAGCTTACCTCTGGCTTGCTTCAAAAGCAGTGTTTCTTCATACAATGGGAATATTGGAAGCAAGGGGGAATCGTGCAAATGCTGAAGCAATGTGTGCTTGTAGGCCAAAACAGTGAATGAATAAAGCAACTGCTGACCTAAGTTGTTTGCTTGTGGCAATTTACAATTGGAATTCTGACAGTTTGTGAGACCAGGAGAAAACAAAGGGGTTTGGATTTGGGTGAATGATCAGGACAAAATTAATTTGTAATATGGGTTGGGACTTATCTATATGTGATGACAAATGTGAATGGGATTTTTTAATATACCTATTCATGACTATTGCAAACAAAAGAAGAAGAAAAATTTCATTGACACCTTCAAGGATATTCTGCTATCTTGCCGCTAGTCTAATATATTATTACAACAATTCAATATGTACATATACTGCATTCAAGACCATTCAAGACCTATAAATTATGAATTATTATCTTTCATTTTCTGAAGCCTCTGTGAGAGCCCACTTCAGAGTCACAGATTCACAGATTCAGAAATTCACAGATGAAGACCGAGCAGAGACTGACTGACACACAACTTACGTATGACGTCTTCATTCTCTTCTCCTGAAAACAGGCCGGCAACGCACGCAATGTGTTTAGTATGGAATACTAGTTAGAAATATTAAAACAAAGTTAAACATCTATGGTATAAAATCAAGGGAAAGAAATACTGTTAGGCTGCCTGATTACTGTGAAACATGTAAAGCAAGAAATAAACATCTACATGTAGCATATTTATTGTTAAACATAATAAGGAACATCTACACTATCATTTAAAACATTTACTTCAGTGAGGATAGATAAAATTTGAAATATCTAAAAACTAAGTCTTGTTAATAATAATCTAAAAAGTTCAAAACCTAAATTAGAACTTTGTTTGAGGATCTATATTTGTATTTTTTCCATTTGAAAACATAAAAAATACCTCATAAAAAAACAGCTGTTTAATTAAAATATTTGAAATAAATCAAAATGTTACCCTACACTGACTGTTTCAGATAGATGAGAGAGAAAACTTCTTCCAATCAACGTAACAAATAGGTTCATAATAAGGAAAAGGTTTTGAAAGGACTGACATGTTTCCTGACATTGACTATTTCATATTGAACCTACGGTCACTGAGAATTTTTTTTTCAATTAATGCAATTCATAGGTTCATAATTAGGAAAAGGTTTTGGAAGGATTTGTTATTTACAACACAAATTAAGAGAGAGGAGGGTTTTACTTGGGACAATAAACATCTAGTCGCACAATGCCACCACTCCAAGCTGGAACTAAATCTACCTTTAACAGTACCGTCAGGATTAAACTCCAGATGGCCGAACACTTTCTCTATACTCTGCTTAGCGTGGTCTTGGTTGGAGCTGCCGTGGATTGCATTGTGCAGGATGTCTTTACCGAACTGGGCTCTCAATCTAGACGTAAAAACAATATGGGAAATTAGTTACACATGTACAATGATGATCAATATGAAAGAATGTGAAAATAATTTATGTGAAATAAACCCTGTTTACAATGCAAGGGTTGTTTGATATTTTGCAAATATATACTATCATTTGAAATATTTTAATAAAACTAACCAGAATAACATCTAACATTTTCTTCAAATATCAAGGAGTTTTGATTCATATAATAAGTGGTAAGAACTGTCATTTTTTAACATGATTAGTGACCAAACATTCTGTAATTATACACAACATACATGATTTGTCTCTTTAAAGGGGCAGTAGCACATTTTTTGATAATTTTATGTTTCAAATATTTCAGTGATAAAGGTTTACAAGTTAATGCTAAATGTATGAAATTAACAGTGTCAAAAATCACATTACACTTTGTCAGAGGACAAAGTATGAAGATTCACATAAAATCCATTGGAGGCCATTTTTTTGTGAACACCTTTAATTCATTTTGTGTAAGAAAAGGGAATCGCATGGCTAAACTTTACGTTTTATCGTTGAATTAGTACTGGGTCATTTGGTTTAAATACATTGTCTTTCAATTGGAACCATTAATTTTCATTTTCTGACATCACCTTATATTTCCCATAAAACGTGCTACTGCCCCTTTAAAGTAACAAAAGTGCTAGCAAGATCATGAATTAGGACAAAGAAGGAGAGCTAGCACTTACGAATCTGGTGCATCAGATTTTGCTTTTTCTGGATCCGTGGGTCCAATAACATCTCTCCACCCTGTGACTGCATCTCCCCGGGACAAAACCATGAACATCGTAGGACCACTGCACGGGGGGAAACAAAACATTCATCATAACATATTGTAAAGTCATTGTCCGAAAATTGTATAAAAAGTTCCTTTTCAGCATTGGTGCAAGCCAATCAGTACTATACTTATAGGCAAATCGCATGTAGTTGCAAAATATTTTTATCAACATGTTTGTAAAAAGTACATGTGTTTACTTTGAATGGCTGTTATCTAACAAAACAGTTAAAACGAAATTTCCACAAATCTTTGGTAACTGTTTTGTGGATTAAATCTTAAAATTGGTTGTCATGAGCATAGCTTGTTCTAAACATTCCCTTCAAATAAATGTCATTTTAAATTGGAGAAACATCAATGGAGCATTCAACAATCAGAAATTGTTTTGTCCCTTGGAACAAACAAAACAAATGTGAGTAATTCTTCTACATAGTAATGAAATGAGGTAAAATAAAAGAAATAGACACAAAGTTATTTACCTTGTCATATGATTAACAAGATCATCAAAATATTCTTTGCCTTTGTGGTCCCCATAAAACTCTTCTGCAATATCTTTAGTGATTGTTGTTTCTTTCCTGGCTGCTATCCTGAAACCAGCTTCATGGATTTTCTCTATGATTTCATCTGAAACAAATCAAAATGATCAGTCATAAAATAGCTTATCAAAACATTTTTCCATTTCGAAATTCCTCGATAAAGCTCTGTGAAACTTTAAAGAACATTTTCTCTATGATGTCATCTGAAACAAATGGATATGATCAGTCATGAAATAGTTTATCAAAACATTCTTCCAGTCTACTATTTCATGATAAATTCCTGTGTCACTTTTACAGATTTCTTGCAGTGGTTGTTCCTTATATTTTTGTTTTGATTCTCAACCTTTTTATATTAGGAATATTTCAGGAATCATATCTCCTAACCAGGGAAATTGTGGCAAAAGAAGTATATGGAATATTAAGCTGAGGTGAAATTTTTTTGGTGAACATTTTGTTCAGATTTCTTTAATTTAAAAATCATTTCAGAAACATGCAATTTGACTTTTGCTACTTCAATTGCGTAAACGATTCTTATTGCCATTACCAAAATAAATGACTATTTCATTAAATACCAACCTTTAGTTCCGTAAGCGTCTGGCTTGATTGCAGCAATTGTCTGCTGCATAGGGAAGAAATATTCAAGTTCTTTTTCTGCTGCTTCAGGTGCATCTGAACCATGCAGCATGTTTATTTTGGCGTCATCTACTGCGAACTGACCTCGTAAACTGTGGGACAAATAAATAGATCCATTAGCTCTGTTGCTTCAGATACAGTTTCAAACAAGGTGGAACAACTACAGTTAACAGAGAGATAACACATGTAATCACAATTGTCTCAAGAGTTTGCACTCTTCATTCAGTGATTTTTTGCAGTGCTTTAGTTCTCGAAAGGTTTAAAATGAGCTTTCAACGCTTCTTATGCCTTTTGTCCCTGATAAGGGTCAGAAAGTAAAAATTTATATTCGAACATATCTAACCTCTCTGGCGCCTCTTCCTTTGCATTGACCGTTGGTCCGAGTTGGTCCCTCCACGCTTGCACAGCATCCTCTCTGGCCAGACCTAGAGCCAGCAGTGGACCACTGACAACAGGAATATAATAATCATAATCATGATATACTTATTACAACATTCTTTTAATATAATTCTTTTACATAAAGATTAACCAAATATAAACAATTTAAATAATACATCCTGTTATTACATGAATTTAAGTTATGAATCAACCATTACCATGACTTTACAAGTTACGGCAATTTAAGCTGACTATTAGATGACACTTGTTTCCAGATTGAACTTTTTGTTTTTTTAAATGACTATTTTCTCAAAGCCAGTCCTGGTGCATCATAAGCCGATGAGTATGCCAATAAGTCAGGATGAGCATATCCTAAGAGAACTCTACGCAAGTGGACTCATGGTGTGTGACCTACCTTGACATCCTATTGGTGAGTTCATCAAAGTAGTCCTTGTCCCTGTGCTCCTTGTAGAACTCCTCAGCCTGTTCCTTCGTCAGCGTCATCTCCTTCTGCAGAGCAACCTTGAAGCCAGCCTCCTTGATCTTAGCCAGGATGGCCTCTGTACATACAGGTTACAATGATAAGTCACTCAGGGACACAATGGATTGATCTTAGCAAAGTTTGTCTCTGGTGCCTACATTGACATATGGACAAGACAGAAGCTTTAAATTGTTGTTGCAAGAAAATATGAATTTATTGTCCCATACTCTTGTAATCTAGTACTTGCTAGAGCAATATCAGTATCAATGTTGAATTGTCCATCAGATAGGTTCTTCTTTTTCTCCAATGAAAATGAATGATAATAAAGTTTTCAAGTTTTGTTTCTTGTTGATTTAACTTAGCTCTGGGTAAAGTTAGAATGTGAAACTACATATAAAAAAAATGTACCTGAAACATCAATTACCTTTGTTTTTTAAGGATCTGAATAACTTCAGCTTAATTTAAGGCTTGGAAAATTGGTTTTAGGTTATAACAACAAAGGGCTGTACTATCAGAATGCACGGATATCACATTGAAATGTCAACAGCCCATGTCACTTAAACACATAGCTCCACAAGAGTACATTATTGAAATTATATGATGAATAGATGGATAATATAGTAATTAATCACATAATGTGAAAACATACCTTTGTTGTTCATCAAAGCATCTGGTCTAATCAACGCTAGTGTTCTCTGCAACCTTGGTTTAGATCCTGCTCTTGGTACAGTAGGCTGAGACATGTCAGGGAAGAAAAATGCCATTTCTCTGTGGAAAGAAAAATAATAATGAAAGTTGATTTTATACAAATTGATTATCTGTCTTGTTTATATGTTAAAAGAACAAAAGTGCTAAGAGCTTATGTCCAGCCTTGATGTCTTGACATCTGGACAAACCAAATTACACATTTATTCAAATAGTTAGTGATGTCCACAAAGGTTTCAGTTCTTTTTATCCAAAAACAATTTGAAATCATCAAACAATGGTGTAGAAAATGACAGAAGCTTACCTTGCAGCTGTTTCAGGAGAGTCACTACCGTGAAGAGCATTTGTGTATTTGTCTGATCCGTATTTGGCTCTCAAACTGGAATAAAATTGAAACGTGTCTGTTATGCAAGTCCAAATCACAAGTCCAAATCTCTAGTAAATCATAATCAGAATTTACTGATGAATAAGCAATATAGTACTTATACAGTTTTTTATATCCATTGCCATTAAGATTAACAAGGAAAGTATTTGAATGACTAGCAAAAACATTAGTTATGTGTCATTCCTGCAAACAGAAATTCTGCAATTATTCATGAAAATACTACCCAGACCACCAAAGATTTCAAAGTTTACCAGGGCCTAATTTTAGAAGATCTCTCAGTGCTAAGATCTTTCGTACCATACATTATCATTGGCCTACTATTATCTTAGCTTCAATAGACCAAGGATTACTTAATAATCAGCAGAAACCTGTTAAACAAGTTAATAATGTCAGTGAAGATATCTATATAAGAAGTTGAAGCATATAGACTTTATTTGCCCCACCCAAACCCTGACCCATATAGACTCCATTTAGTAACAACACAGTAATTCTAAGTAAAGTGATTCACCCACCTGTCTGGGGCCTGTTCCTTTGCTTCCTCCACCGAGGTTGGTCCGATCATGTCCCTCCAACTCTGGATGATGTCATCCCCTTCTTGACCCTTGGTCAGTACCAGTGCAAAGCTTGGACCACTGCTCATGAACTTGATGTAATCCTCAAAGTAATCCTGGAATCAATCAAGTTAATGTGAACATCTTGTACACACTGATGGACATTTAAAATTTTTGGTACAACAAACCATGCCCACAAAGCATAACTTTGCATTATTTACCAATATAACCTTAGCATTTTTAATTAGAATATCAAGACCATGTGCAGAAGGCAGAAGAGCTGGCACAAGAAAGATTACAGAATGTAGCAAGGCTTTAATCAGCCAGTACATACAACATGATGATGAATCATTCTGCAGACAGACAGATATTTTATCTAAGTCTGCATGATCAATTACTCTATATTAGTGCTCACCCGTTGAAGATATTGCTCATTAACAAATCTACCATGTTATAACACGTTGGTTGATAACATCGAGCGTTGATCATATGACGTGACGCCATAATGACTCGTTCACTCGTTTCAAAATTTTGTATTAAATGCAACGTTATTAGTATTCCCTATTTATGATATAGGTTTTGGTGTAGCCTTCAACAATAATTTTTGATATTAAGGGAGTTTAATCAGACAATCAATGTTGACATCATGATGAGGGAAGAATAACCACAATGTCAGCTTACCTCATCCTGCAGATGTGAATAGAACTCTCTGGCTTCGTCTTCTGTCAGCTGTCGTTCTTCCTTCGCTAGGATCTCTATACCACTTTCTTCCATCTGGGTTAACAAATATCAAATCTTAGCATTTCACACATCTATAGGGTGCATTCATACAAATATCAATCCTGACCAGAAGCTGTTGATTTTGTTTTTTAAATGATGAACAAAAAGGATGAAAGTCATCTCTCTTGTCTGATTTCTTTTGATGATAAATGGATTTGTTCTCAGAAAAACAAATCTCAAAGGGCATTTTTCATCATTTCTCTTAGAAGTTAAGGAAGTTCTGTTAGTAAAATGTCTGATGTATCTAATCTGCATTGGCCAAACCAAGAAGACTCAAAAGATGAGTCATATCAAAATTTTATATAATACTTTCTATGTTAGTGTTTGAAGAAATTGTTCTTGGGTACTTTGTGACTTTCTGTGAAGCCTGAAGTAATAACTAAATATTATCTTTCAGCATAACACTCTATCATGGAATGAAGAGATAACAATATGATTAAACTTTGATGATATAGAGATCAGAAAGGGAACTGACCTGTTGGATGATTTCTTCCACTTTGCCATTACGAACAGCATCAGGTTTGATAAGAGCCACTGTGAAACCTTTCTTCTCTGGAAAATCAATACAACAATAAGTAAAACTGTAAATGTATTGACTTCATGGAACTATATCATGATATATGTAAATTTTCAAATATGGATCTTGGATGAGTGATGAATTGCTATGAATAAAGAAAGGTGATCACAATGTAAATACTTGATTATTTGTATTCTATTTCCTTTCTTATGCACTTATTCAGGTATTGTCATTACATGAGATGTAGCACACAGAATCTTAAGTTCAGCAAGATTTTGAGAATTTATTGAAAGAATAATTAGTAAAAGCTTGAAGATAATAATGGAACCTTGTTAAGTTGCAGTGCAAGGAAGAAACAAATTATTTGTAGAAGCAGTTGAACCTAGCAGTGTGGGGTGTCATGCTTTGGTTAGTACAATTCTCACAATTCTCTGCACAAAATATTATGGTCATGTTGAAGGCAACAATATCATTTGTGTTTATATGTTCCATAAACATCTGAAAAATATTTTAATTTCAAATGTAGTAATGATATATCATATCATAATATTCTTATCTGACCAGTTTTACAACAACAAACTATCTGTTTACAGTAGATAAAATGAGGAATGAAAAATTAAGGGGTTTTTAGACACTGAAAACCCTTTTTCAAGACAATACAAATTAAAATGATGACAAAATCCTTTAACAAAATATACCACTTGACTAAAGTTAAAACTCAGTGCTTGATGGAATATCATATTTTCTAGTTATTTTTCAGAATAACTAGTGACTCTAATCTACATGTTTGAGCATAAATGCAGTAACTAACACATGAAAAAACCTTAACCTTTTCATTCGACCAAAATAATGAAACACTGTCCCCGAAACAAAGGGGTCAAAATATTGTAAAAAAACATGCATTTTCAACAATGACCATGAACTTCTCCTAAGCATTTGACATCAAAATTTCAAGATGCACTTGTTTATCAATAATCTTTAATGTCAAATACATGGCACTTGAGAATCTGGATAAGTCCTGTGTTCGGTTTTACCATGTCTGCAAATGCTACAATTCCATAGTCTGATTTGATAGTGAGTCTATACTTTTGTTGTGTAGTAAAAAACTGTTACTAAATTATGAGTGTCTCTTGGTTTGTCATGCTATAAGCATTGTGCTGAATTAAAAAAGATGAAGCATGAAAATGATAAAACAATATATCTCTGCATAAATAGGGCATGGACATGCTATTTATGATTGCCGATTTCATCAGCAGAATCTGTGACTAAAACAAAATATCTCTGGATGAAACTATCAAGGGTGGCCATGCTAATTGTTGCAACTACATCTATAACTTTAAGCATTGACTTCATTAAACAGTGAGATAATGAAAAAAATAATATCCTTGTAATCAGTGTACTATAAAGAGTGACAAATAATGGAAAAAACATTATGTATCTTTTATCAGCATTGAACATAATAATATTCTATATATCATATAGCATCTTCTTTTAATCAGAGAATGAAAAGAAGTGAGTGACATTAAATATAAAAATGATATATCTGTATTTTGGATTTTTTTTTTAATATCCCGGCCTGCAACTGACATTATATAGGAGTTGACAACATTTTTAGTGAACAATAAATATTAGAATATCAGCACAGCAATAAAAGTACAACCAACTTTACAAAAAAATTAAAACCCTGATGTAAATGTACTTGAACTAATAAAAAAAAAAAATTTAAAAATCATTTATCAGCACCTTTTTGGAATTTTTTTTAATTAAGAAAAATATCCCTGAATCATGAACTAGGGAGAGGAAAATAAAAAAAAATATCCCTATAATAAGTGAACTATAAGGGTGGAAAATAAAGGAAAAAATAAACCCTGTATACAGGGTCTTCATAAGGGTAGGCATGCTACTACTGGTGTAGGTAGCTAATATATAGATCTAACAATGATAACCTTCTGACTGGGGAGAAGATGACACAGTCAATGTGTCGCCATAGTTTACTCTCTCTCCTTGATAGTCTAACACATTACCATCTGAAAGCATATTTATATAGTTCTTATAAGACTTGCACATCTTAGCTTGTAAAGTAAAGATGAAATGAAAATGATATGAAATGTGTCAATTTTTCATGTCAAGTGTAAATTAATGTATCCAAAAATATGTAAAAAAAAAATTAAAAATATTAACCAAACAAACTTGTTTTAATGTAATATCATGGCAAACTATCAACTTTTTAATTTGAGTAGAGAACAGCACAAACAAAAATTCACATAATTGCAAACAAAAATTCAGTAAAAAAGTTCAATTTTACTGAATAATTTTGTTTCATTCTTGGTAAACAAAACACATGTAATAAAACATCACAAATTAATATTAGGTTCATAACGTCATCAAATATGGTTTTAATCAACTGTGTTTCAACCATGTGAACATCATTAGTAAACTGCACATTGTGCACAACGGGTCATGCATATCACTCAAGTTAATTACTCATCAAACTTCAAAACTATACCTGCAACTTGGCTCCCAACTAAGATAAAAAGTTCAGTACAATATGAAATACAGAATCTAATAGATGATGCAAAAAGCTTGATGTAGTTCACATTTACAGGTGCAAATATAGAGTAAGTGAAACAGAAGGCTTCTAGAAGACATAGAATAGAAAGAGTTAACAACAAGAAGTTCTAGTTTACTATTTGAGCAATAGCAACAGCATAGCTACTTAAAAGTCATCATGGAAAGAAATGATGTAATTTATTCTTCTAGCAAAGAGAAGGCCTTTATGAAAGCTAAACGTTATGTTTGATAGAAAATAACATAAGAGTCACATCTATTTCTAGCAGAAATTCAGTATAAAGAAAGTTTACAATTGTCAAAGAGATACAGAGATTTGATAGGCATTTATTAATAATATGATGAAGAAGAACAAGTTCAATGTAAAGCAGCCTAATCTAAATCAACTGTTCTGAGTAAGAAATGTTAAAGATATTGCCTCGAGCAGGATACAATGATTCATAGGTTTCTCTTCACATAACAGGGAAAAAAGTTCACCTATTCCATCTGAAGCCAGCTGGGCCCCTAAAATATTTTTTTCAGGAGCCCAGAATAAAATCCAGGAGCCCAATCAATTCTCGGCTTTAAGTAAATAGAAACATAAATCAAATAATTTTTCAATTGTTTAATTTAAACTTTTTAAATAAGGCCAACCAAAGTGACATAACATGAAAAAACCTAAGATTATTCTCAATAAATATTGACCAAATTGACAAGATTATTGGAAGGGAGCCGAGGTCACTCTTTCTGTTGTACTTTCGTTTTCAAGTGGCAGTCGTGTTTACGATGGTATTATTTTGATTTTTGAAATGACGACGTAGATTGTTGAATCTCTAAGAATATTGTACTCTCTTAAAATAAATCTTATAATATCATTCGCCACCTGGGCTACTGGAATTTGGATGTTAGGGGCCCAACTGGATTTTTAGTGGCCATGGACGACTGGGCCCCTGTAAACTTTTTTCCCTGCATAACCTCAGAATAGTAATTACCATACCATCATCAAAGCATTTAAAAAGCAGGGGCCAGAATTTGTAAAGCTCTCGTGGTGCTAGAATGTCGTAACTATCATTCAATAACATTGACATACGACTATCTTAGCACTAAGAAAGCTTAAAAAATATAGGCCCTGAAGAGGGAAATCATGTAAAATTAATGTTTTTTCCCCTAGCTTATATCAATGGCCTTGGGGTTCCCTTAGACCAGTCAGTACATTGGACTGTTTCAAGATTGCTGTGCAGAGGAAACTACCTGATTGATCAAGTTTGTATCCCAGTAGAGACAATACTTTGAATTTCTAATTCTCCGGGCCTCCTTTCATAAAGCACTAAGGTGATTTTAAGTCCTTAATGTAGCTTTTCTGAGTGCAAAATGGGATATAAGGTCAACTTTTTCAAGGTTGCTTTGTGAAAGGAGGCCCAGAACAAGAACCTCTCAAACAAGTTATCAATGCAGACTATAGCGAGAGAGAGAGAGAGACAAGTGTTATGAAGCAATGATGAGACGTACCCTCCTCCTCCTTCTCATTCTCCTCCTCATCAAATGCTGCCTTCTCTCGGTCATCCAGACCCGCCAACAGTGGGTCTTTTATCTGCAGACAAGATTAACAATTCGTTATTTGATTTAAATAAAATATTTCAATTTCTTGCTTATGCTGCAAAAAGCATAACACTAAAAAAATATTGTTTCTTTGTCAAACATTTTTCTGTATTTTAGTATGATTATAGTAAATATGAGTTTGCCAAAGAATTATGATAAACAAGTATTTACCATCATGTTGTTTATAATTGCAGATGGTGTTGATATTGTATGATGATGCATGAAAGTGGTGGCACAATATAATGCCTTTGTCTATTTCAGGAGTAATGTGATTGATTATGCAAAGATTGGCGGTAATACAATACAATTCTCGATAATAAAAAAACTTGAAATAATCCCAGGGTAACAGGGTTTCTGAAATAAAAAGTTCATTAAAAAATTTTTTAAAAAATGATCAAGTGACATCTGTGATAATGAGGCAACTCAGTTTTATTGAACACTTTAGTACTTTTTATAATGATAGCTTAGTTACAATAATTTCAAATTTAGTTAACACATAACCTTGAAATAAAAATAGGAAAAAACAAAATGAACTTTGCACAAAAGAATACATGGAGGCATTTCAAATTCACTTTTTTATGTTGCTGAGAAAAATATGTTTTCATGATTTTTAGATCTGTATACAAAACTACATCCTTTTATCATTACTTTTGAAAGCTAAATATATTGTGTCAAAGACACAAATCTAGAAGCACCAACCTCCTTCCTCTCTGAGGACCCGTCCATGACCTTGTGTTCAGCTGCCAGCTGTTCTGTGATAGTACGAAGAATCACTGGAGAGTTGGCGCCATGGACCACTCCAACCAACACACCTCCCTGCAATAACATGTATGGTACTTCAATACCTGTGCTTCTGATTGGCCAGTTGGATAGTGGCAAAACAATGTCAAGGGTAACTCTTAAAATTTATTAGATATAATAATTTATAGTTTGTTTTTCATTGTTGCATAAATTAAGGACACTTAATGACCTTCCAATTAACACTATTTTATAAAATGAGTTTATGATCTTCTAACAAATGAATGAAAGCAACTTGGATATCAAAATCCTTCACAGTTTTAAAACAAAAATTATTAAAGGGAAGGAAGTTTAGTAATCTGTTTATTACATGCCCTTTAAATTAAGCAAAATTGTCAACGTAGTGCTCAAACTTAAATTTACCAACTCTACAACCATTGTGACATCACAACAACATTCTTCTGTGACATCATACTTGCATTGTACTATTCCACTAGTTTAATATTGCAGTATAGATATTACACTGTGGTATCTTACACAGGCGAGTAATGATAGGTTCTTATTATTCAATATATTCATCCATTCAGATATTTCTAATACAACTTAACGGCGTGGCAGAAGGCCAATATTGTCAAGTTTTCATCTAGGGATACTTACAGCAAAGAAAAGGAAGCAAGGCTCACAGCGCCCTCTGTACTTGTCCAGGGCATCCACAGTGTCAGCCTTAGCCTGCAGACAAAACAAGTTTGATAAATCAAAGGAATTAATACTCAATCCAGACAAAAATATAATATCATTAGTAGATACAAGCAACAATATTCAGATAAAAATTATGATTTTCATGTCATAGTAAGATTGTATGTTTCATTCATTGGCCGTTAAGTAGTGCTGTAATGTTTGTTTGTTTAACACTTATGGGTGATTATGTCACTTATATCGTGGCTGCCAGTATCATTGCAGGGAGAAAGCCTGCAATACCATTGTGGCTATGTATTGCGGTGAAACCTGCAAGAATCGACTGGAACTAGCGAATCATGGGTGGTACTGCGCTGAAATTCAGTGTATCATTGCACCCAAACCTTTCTCCGTGAAAAACAGTTCTCTACTGCAGACAAAGTTGCCAAGCCCCTAGAAGAATCCAATTTAGGGTCCTCTTGATCCGAAGCTAACGCGTCATAACCACGGCGCTATCCCGCCCCCTTAACACTTATGTCAATCTTCACTGTTTAACCTTCTGAACTCCTTAGTAACCGCATTACTCTTGCTGCAACTAGTTGCATTTGTATGATGAGATTAACACTCTTGACATAGAGTATCAAATGATCCTGATCTATATCTTACAGTTACTATTATCCTACTTACAGCTGCAAAGTGGAGAAGATCATCTCCGAGCTCATTCTTGAGACGTCTGAAGTTACCAATCATAGCAGCACATGGTCCGCACCACTCCTGATAGATGTCAACCACTGAAATAGAAAATTAAATTAATTATCTATTTTTTTTTAACAATGGTCCATACAAGATGAGAAGGCTTGCTAAAGTTAAACCTTCATATTTCAGAAAGATACTCTCATATCAAACCTATACATTATTACTATTGTGAAAAATATCAAACTTTAATTTATGATTGGCTGTGAAATACCGAGATCTATCAATGAAAATAAACTGTGATGCAGAATAGTTGAATATTTTCACTTGTGGCTGTGCCACTCGTGAATATATAAACTTTTTTCCTCACTCGATGAAATAAACAGGATTTTGGTCAAGAAAAAAATATATCCTCTAATATCTGAATTGGAAATCAAAAATGTCTGAATTGCCTTTTAGTTGGCTGGTGAATCAAAAACTAAGTTTACAAAAATCTTTGTCCTTTTTACAAAAAGGCACCTTGCATTCAATTGTTAAATACAAGAATGTGTGAGGTAAAAATCTTTTAATAATAATTTTTTTTAAAAATAATTTATACCTGAGCTTTGTTCCTAAGTCTACTGATAATTCCTTTCTTTGATCTTGTATGGAAATATTGATTAAAAAATAATCTTCTACAAATCAAAACCCGAACTTATTCACAAACACTATAAATGTTTTATCAATGTAAAGTATGTACCCCAGAGCCCCTCCTTAGCTATCATCTCCTCCCACTCCTCGGTGGTCTCAATCTCCCGTTGGAGCTGCACTTCCTGTTTACGTCGGGCCATCTTGGATGCCTTCTTCTTCTTGTCTTCTTCCGCTCCCTGTATACAGGATATTGAGGTGTTGTAGATTCATGTACATAACAGATAGATTCAGGTACTTAACAGAATGATTCCAAAATTTTAGGGAAATTTGATACACATTTTTTGTTCAATGTACAGAATGTTATATCCTCAATTCATACTCAATGCCACCAAATTGTCATATTTTGATACGTAATATCGTCAAATCGATACAAATGATAATGATACATCTGGATATAATTGTTTACTACAACGTGTAATTTTAGATGATTTTTCAAAAGTTATGATCAAATGACAAATTTCCTTGTATTGTGCCGACAAATTATTTTTACTACTTGCGCCAGTCTCCTCCATTTAAACACTTAAAGTAACATTCACTGTCAAGCATTTGCAGAATGTCTCTTAAAAAACAAGAGACATTTTTCAGATAATTAAATCTGACTGTATGACTATGGAAACCATTTACAAACACAATTTATACATGATTTAGAAAACAATAAGTGCATAAAAGGGTATCACACATTCGAATTGTAACAACATTTCAGGACAGGGAAAACAACAATTTCTAATTGCGTTTCATAATTAAAAACAACAAACCAAAGCAGTGATTGGGAAAGGTAGGGGCCATGGGCCATTTTGCACATTGGATGAAAAAATGGCCCATTAAAATTTTGAAGTTTACTATTGATATAATGGGCAATGTCCCATTTTAAATTCAGAATAGTGCTAAAAACCCTGAAAATGGCCCATTGTCAAAGATGTCTTTCCAAATCCCTGCAAAGGCATCAAAGTATGCGAAAAAGAACATTATAAATAAGAAATTTCAAATTGTTTTAAACAATCTTCAAACAACAATCAAATGCAATATGCAACAGAAAAACATTTTGAATAACACTCCAATGAATGACTTTCAAAAGAATAACTTCATGCACCAAATTAAAAACAACTGTCATGCAAACACGTGATGGATTTTCTTATTTTACCATTCTGCTAGGTTGAGCTAAGATCTAGGTCAATGATTGGCTTGCTAAAGGGAAAGGAAGCAAGAGATGAAAGAAAGGGGTTACACATTGTTTACATCATATTATACAACAAATATTATACATAATAGATATAGATAATACAGATGGTTAATTTGTTTAATTCAAATCTTTACTAAACATTGAATAGTTAGAAAGTAGACATAGAGAAGGTATGAAAGGTAGATGAGAGAAAAAATATCTGTGTTAATAGTTAAGATTTCTTGAAAGGAATTTGTCACCCATGTCAGTGATCTTATGGATATAGGAATGGGCCATGCTTCCATCAACATGCTACAGGGATTTTGATTGCTCTAGGCCATAGGCCATTGGCCTATTACATTTTCAAATGACCTATTAACTTCTATTGACTTAGGACATTGAGGCTGATCTATAATTGTAATATTAATTCTACATTTTGGCTTATGAATAATGAATATTGATGTTCACTTGTTAAATGTTATTAATCTTTAAAAATGGAAAGGTTAACCAAACCATGAATTCAAGTTGCACCATGAAATATAACAAACAATTTTAGTTGAATAATTCCAAAAGTTATTAATACTTGTTTTAAAGCGCTCTAAGAGCTTCAGGTCAATGGCCTATTACTAGACATACACTTAGGACATTTGTCCTATTCACATTTCTAGGCTTCAGAATCACTGTGCTATATGTATTTTTAAATACATAATGTTACTTTCAACAAACCTCTAAATCAATTTTGCCATGAAAACTGATTTTGTTTTCACACATAAACATTTAACCAATAGCCCTTTGATAGTCCTTGAAATTCTTATGATGATGATGACTAAATGTTACAGTGCATTTCAATAAAATAGGTAGGTAAATTTTAGAATTCATCGGTGATTTAATTCAACAATGTGATTTTATATATATATATACTTTTAACAGACTTGAATTAATCTATGTTTATTCATAAGAGAATGGGAATGTGATTTTAAAAAATATATGAATTGTTGAACATGGCGATTGTCCATGTCAATCATTTGTCATTATTTTTATTTTTAAAAAATCATAACAATTTCAAAAGCCAAGATGGACTGTTTTTCAAGGACCTAAGTAACATGAATTAATTAAATGAAAATTATTTTAATCAGCTTAATTAATACGCAGTTAGATGGATATAAGTAAAGATTTAACTGACACGACAGTCGACAGGACAGAATGCAGATGTAAGAAATAACATTCGGATTTCTGAAGTAGCAACTTTGATCAAAATAGAGTTACCAAAAACATTTTTGTAATGTTGCATTGTTATATTATATATATTTAATATGCAAAAGCATATGCATTGAAATAAGTCAACCCACCTGGTTCTCTCAGCGATGAAGAATGGATCCGAACGATGACAATCTGGCAGAATGTTTTATTTCTTGCCGAAGCTTGTTTACTCGCGTCTCCAACCAAGTAACGGTAACTTCCGGTAAAAAGTAAAACTTGTGTTCATTACGGAATAAGCATGGAGCACATTTTCAACATATTGCTATTAATTATGCAATACATATGATTTTCAAAAACAGTATTAACACAAGTCAAATCCATAAAAATTAATTTAGATCTATATTTTGGATTTCGTTGACATATTTTGTCACATATTCGGAATTCGTTTCAGCTTTGCAAGGTCAGGGGCAGATAACTCTAATTGTAGGAAGTAATGTATGAAAATGGCAGAGGAAAGTAAAGCTACAAATGAACATTCGAGTTTAATTGATTTTGACGTTGACGAGGTAAATCTTGATTTGTGTGCACAATTATTATCTTCCATACATCCATATGCATTGAAAGATGTTCGATAGACATTCGATTATTAATGATTTCTTGAAAGAAAATTACGATGAAAAAGGGGAGGAGTCATCTTGGTATGACATTTAGAGAACTGTTCCAAGCATAACATCTGCACAATCTTTTCATTTGTTTTCACTTTATTTATCTACCAAATTTTGTTACTTCTATGGAGAGGTACTGATCTTTTTCATTCCTGTATAACTGACAAATGCAGATATCTTAATAACTATATATGCCATACAATAAGCCCATTGCAACTGCATGTTTTATTGTTTTAACAGATATATCACTAAGTTTTAATTTGCAAAAAGAGTAGATAATCAAGCATGCTTGCACTTCTGTCAACTTCTCATGTTGATAATGCATGTTTCATTTTGGATTTCAAAGAAAAGAAAGCATTACAAGAAAAGTTATTCGAATAACGAATCAATGAACATAGTCATAAAAAAGTTATAGGGAAATGACTTTTCACCAAGGAACATTCTGTGATAAACATGTTATCTAAAAACAGTGCCTCAGCTTCTTATCACCATTTGCAACATTATGTTTTCAATTGACTTTAGTTTTCTAATTTATTTCAATTCATTTTCACAAAGATAGTTTCCTTGTATGTTCCAGTTGGATGATTCAGAGTTGGATTTACCTCCAGTAGAAAGTACTCCAACACTAGAGAGCATCCTCAATGAGGTTTGAGTTTCATTTTCATGTCAACGTTTTATTTATTTATTTATTTTAAAGCACATTTTCCAGTGTTGATCCTAGAGGGGGTCTTGGGGACATTTGCCCACCCTTTTTGCTTTGTGTCCGTTAGAATTTGGAGTAGTAGTATTCTTTTACCATTGCAAGGGATCCCATCCACTGAAAAAGGCCAAAATGACCCCCTTACCTGACCACAAAGGAACAACACTGCTTATCTTTACAAAATTGATTGCAAGTCTCCTAATAATAAGTTTAATTGATTATGCTTTCATTTTGCATTGCACCTTTCTAGCCTTAAAGGTGAACCCATTCTTAAACAAAACTGTCTCACATAATAACATGTAAATTTAATATCTATCTGTCCAATATATGTACTTATTTATGAATTTATTAAGATGAACTTTTCGCTTATATTGTTTAGTAATATGGTATTCTTTAAAGTGTTTTGGTTTGTTTTGATCTACAGCCCGAAGATGGATGTTCAGTTCTTGATGAGGAAGAAATCCCCCCTAGCGCACTTCAGCTGTTTAAGGGGGATTCAGGGGAAACGTCATCGGTCAGTTCACAGGACAGTTACCTCAACGACAGACCAAAAAGAAGAGACAAGTAAAAATATTATTTCTATTATTATGATTTAAGAACATTAAATGTATCTATCATAAGTTCCGTGGATGATGTGCATGGATAGAAATCAAGACAAGAATAAGAACCAATAATGCATCCATAGCTTGTTCAGTTTGTTTTATTATCTCCTTAGTTGGCACTGCTTTTTTTGCAGTAGCAAATCAGATAAGCCTTTAAAGGGGCAGTAGCACGTTTTAGGGAAATATAAGGTGATGCCAGGAAAATAAAAATTAATGGTTCCAATTGAAAGACAATGTCTTTAAACTAAATGGAGCAATAATAATTCAAATATATAACGTAATGTTTAGCCATGCAATTCCCTTTTCTTTCACAAAATGAATTAAAGGTGTTCACAAAAAAATGGCCGCCAATGGATTTTATGCGAAACTTCATACTTTCTCCTCTGACTGTGGATGATTGGTTTGTGTAATGAGATTTTTGACACTGTCAAATTAATACATTCAACATTAACTTGTAATTATCAGTGAAAATTTTGAAATATAAAATTATCAAAAAACGTGCTACTGCCCCTTTAAGACAGAGCATGTCATGATAAACAAATGAAGTTGTTTTTGAGGTTTGATTTGAGTGTGAATCAGATTTGCGAAAAAATATGAGACATATTGACATCTCAGAAATATGAAAAAAATTATAAAGTCTGTTTACAGTAGAACACGGATATAGCAAACTCGGATAGAACGAACTATCGGATATAGTGAACAGGTTTTTAAGTCCCGTCGATAGCCTTGTGCATAGCGACCAAATGTGAGTAGCAAACACCGGATATAGCGAACTAAATTATTTGGTCGCTTGGAATTGGTTATATCCGTGTTCTACTATATCTACTATCAGATTGCAGCTATAGCTATTAGAAAGGGGTTTTTGATAAGAACATTTAATTGGATAGTTATATTTTATTGCAGAGCGAAGAGGATACCGAAGGCTGTCCATGGATCTGTTTTGAAGCCGAGCAAGCTAAAGAACATCTCTGCACAGATTCTATCAGCTGCAGTAAGTATTTATTAGTTTTCAATGAGACAATTTATCCTCTTTTTTTTTATCCAAAAAGTAGAATTTCATATATTGTGTTTTGTTTGTTATTGTAAATTTTTGTTTGTAATTTATAAGTATTTTATTACAGGATCGCGTTGATGCTGGAATGCCAACTGCTATTGTAAGTATTTCCATTCCATAAGTATTCTCAAATATATAGTTCATTGACCCCTGTAGAAAAATACAGAGGACAAATAGTCATTGGGGTTTTAATTTTAATTATTTCGAAAAAGTAATAGAATCATGCAAAAATCATTTGTTTCTTTCAATATAAGTGTATAAATTTGAATAATATAATAAGCTTTTAAAAAGATTTAATTATCAATTCATTTGAAAATTGTCAGACTTTTGCAATGTTTTATTATTATTTGAAATGTTTATTGCAGACTGTTTCTTCTCTGATAGCAGTGGGAACATCTCATGGTTTAGTTCTAGTGTTTGGTAAGAGACATAACATTTTATCTTTCAACACAATACAATTTTCACTTATTTGGCGTAAGATTTTCCCAACTTGAAAAAATTATCACGTGTGTAAGATGGTTTGACAGTTATTTGAATATAGTTGAATAAGTAAATGCATACTGAAGATTTGTAAATTCTTTCATAAAATGAACTCATGTCTGTATGAGCTTTTCTGCTTTTAACCTATTTGTATATCTGCATTTCTCCTTCCCTCAGTTTTCTATCTCTATTTCCTTTCATCCCTCTGTAATGTCTTTATATTTCTCATTTATTTACCCTACATTTCTCTGTGATTTGAACTCTACATTTCTCTGCTTTTCTTCCTACATTTGTGTGTGTCGGAGCCTTGTCTGTGTACTCTCTGAAAGTTATTATACTATCTCTGTGTATCCTCGGTACATATCTTCATTTCTCTGTGTACTTCATCCTTCCCTCAGTTTACTATCTTCATTTCTGTGCTTCCTAATTTTGTCTGTGTGAGTAGTTGTCTGGTTACTAACTATCTGAAAGTTATCATACTATCTCTGTGTATCCTCTATGTATCCTCTGTCTACGAGGGGCGTTCAATAAGTGTTGCAAGCGGGGCATTGGTGTTTACATAAACAGTGTCAGCTTATAGCAGGTGTTACTATAGTCAAAACATAACATTGACACATGTCAAAATAATTTCTAGACATAACAATTATTTAGATATAATAGCTGCGCTGACCTAGGGGTCTCCATAATCATGGATTCTCTCAAACATGAACAACGCGCTGTGATCAAGTTCCTTACTAAAGAGGGATGCAAAGCTACAGAAATACATAATCGTATGTGTAATGTGATGGGTAAGGATGCTCCTAACTTTTCAACAGTTTGTCGCTGGTCTCTTCAGTTCAAGCGGGGCAGGGAGTCATTAGACGATGACCCACGGTCAGGCAGGCCATCTGAAGTCACCCGACCGGAAGTTATTGCCGCTATCGAAAGACGAATTTTAGCTGACCGCCGTGTTAAAGTTTCTAAACTGTCTTTGTAATTCCAGATATCAGTTGGAAGTGTTGAAAAAATATTTCATGACCATCTTGGTATGTCCAAGGTATCTGCAAGATGGGTACCCAGAAACCTCACAGCACAAGATCGCCAGAAAAGAACCGAAAGTTGCATGGAGCTCCTGGATCGGTTTAATGCGAATGAAGCCAGGTTTTTGTCTCGTCTGGTGACAGGTGACGAAACCTGGATCCACCACTGGGACCCGGAAACTAAACTGGAATCCAAGCAATGGAAGCACCCGAGTTCACCCCCTCCCCTGAAGTTTCGCACTCAACCATCAGCTGGCAAGGTTATGGCGACAATCTTTTGGGATGCAAAAGGCATATTATTAATTGATTACTTGCCAACCAAAACTACAATGAATGGTCAATATTATGCCAACCTAATGCAAGAATTGCGAAAGACAATTCGACAGAAACGCCGTGGAATGTTGACACGTGGTGTTCTGATTTTGCATGACAACGCTCCAGTCCACAAGTCAAGAGTTGCACAAGCCGCTATACGTGATTGTGGATTCGAACAGCTTAACCACCCACCCTACAGCCCAGACCTAGCTCCCAGTGACTACTTCCTGTTCAGAAACCTGAAATCCGCCCTACGTGGAAGGCACTTCCGGGATGACGAAGACGTCAAAGCTGGCACAGAGGCGTGGTTAGGGGGCAAACGGAAGACTTCTACAAAAGCGGCATCAAAAGTCTTAAAGAGAAATGGAATAAGTGTATTGAGGTGAAGGGTAACTATATTGAAAAATAAAAGTAAAAAATTGACTACGCGAGTTGGTTTTATATTGAAGTTGCAACACTTATTGAACGCCCCTCGTATGTATCTGTGTATCTTCTGCAATATATATACCGGTAATATTATGCCTGAGTGCGCATATCCCCAGATCCCAAGCAAGTGCTCAAGTGGTGTCTAGGCAGTACAGCGGTCGGTGCACAGTATGGTGCAGTCTCCGCTCTCGGTTTCAACAAGGACTGCAGTAGACTCCTGTCTGGGTTTGCCAAAGGACAGGTAACTTCATAAAAAACAGTTGAAGTTCCAATGTACAACAATTTGAACTTTCCTTTATGAAACAAGGATATATTCATGTTTCTAAGCAAGGAATAGGTAACTTCATGAAAAGAGTTGAAGTTTCAATATTGAACAATTTAAATATTCTTTTTTGAAATAACGATAAATTTATATTTATTTAGGTATATAACTCTTTACATGTCCACATATGTGTTAGTCTTAACATCTTTCTCTACCGTGTTCTTTCATTGAAAAGAAAAATTTATTATCTCTTTAGATCTTTTCAAATCCGTATGTTTGATTTTGATTTGAATTCATATGATGGAGTTATGTCCCTTCACCTAAAGTTC
Organism: Steromphala cineraria; assembly: GCA_916613615.1. Lineage (NCBI taxonomy): Eukaryota > Metazoa > Mollusca > Gastropoda > Trochida > Trochidae > Steromphala > Steromphala cineraria. The sequence goes on from OU744729.1 coordinate 15,133,453, forward strand.
ATCCTGTTTGTCTCCATATTACAGTGTTAAAAATATAGCCCGTCCGCCAGTCGTTAATCTGGCTACATTTTGCAAGGACTGGCAACTTTTCAACATTTTTCTTTAATTTCCCTATGGACCAATTAAGTTTCAGGACAGGCTTGGTTTCAGATATATTTCATACACTGCATATTAACAATGATTTTAATAGATAGTCCTTGAGCAATATTCCCAACTAAATAATTCTGCAACACTGTCAGATCACGATGTGGGACCTAACGACAGGGAAGCTACTCCGCACCATCACAGACGCTCATCCACAGGGAACTGCTGTGCTTCATGTCAAGGTAACTTCTATACTTCCTCACTTGATGCCACAATGAACTCAGTTCTGTACTCTATATCTTATTAGAATTCATAATCATGAAATCGTACCTTGTTGTTTCAGTTTACGGACAGTTTTGTTCTAGCTGCCTGCAGTGACAGTGGAGGCTCCGTGTTTGAACTTGAATTCAAGTAAGTATATTTATTCCTTGAAATGACATTCAATGTAGATTTAGTTCATGCTGATCAGCTAGTTTTGATGTATATGTATTTGATGGATGCTGATTAGCTAGTTTTTATGTATATGTATTTGATGTGTATATATATATTTATTAATTTTTTTCCCCTCATAGCTGAAGTACTGCCCAAGCAGCTGTTAATCATAACCAACTAACTCATTTATTGTAAACAGAAAGAGAAGTTATCAAATGCGAAATAATTAGGTTAGATATGATTATCATGTAAACTGATGTATAAAACTTTTATTAATTGGATCATAAATGTACACTTTAAATTGTTCATAATTTATTTATTATTTTTTATGTTAGTTACAATATTCTGTATTGTCTTGCAGGAGACTGATTGGTGTGAGGACCTGTGAGTCCCAGTGTCTCTTCTCCGGCAGGCAAGTAGATCATCATTGAAAATAGGACTTGATTGATTTATCATTTACAATTTCCTTCATTTTGATTGATCCTTTGTGGTGGCACATTGTCATTATTGATGTGGATGTAGCTATCATTAGGAGTTATCTCCCATGGACCATGCATGTCATTCAAGCTACTGGAAAAAGATTTTTATTATATGCTAAGCGGTGAGAGACTGAGTTTTCTCAGTTCTGGAAAAGTGATCTCGCCACTGAGTGTGATATCACTTTTTCAAGTCAGTGAAAATATCACAAAGGGGATGACGTCATGTGTACAATGGTTTGACGTCACTTTTACAATCAACGCGACGTCATCGCCGTCGCTAAGTTACGATCAACAATGGTATGACGCCGCCAGAAAACTCTTGAGTCAAGACCTTTTGGACATAAATAACCACATTTTCGACCACAAGGGCATATAATAAACAGAATATCTTTTGTATTGAGTGTGATATCACTTATCTCTCATCTCGTGACGGGGTACAGCCTATATTTTCACTCGTGGCTGCGCCACTCGTGAAAATACTGGCTCTACCCCGTCACTCGATGAGAGAAAAGTGATATCACACTCAAAACAAAAGATATCCTCTATGTCTTGTACCTGCTACGCTAGTGTTTTGATATATTCTTTTTGTTATCTCAGTAAATTAGTCTATAAGGTGTTGAACCTAGCCCCAGTACACTTAAATTAGAGTACAGAATTTCTTCTGACAAATTTTGATAGCACATTTGTTCTGAGCAAGCCCAAAGATATACAGAGATGCTATAGGTTGAGTTTTGATCACTGTTAAGGATGAAACGATTGCTGATGACTGATTCTAAAAAAATATTAAAGAATAATTTCCAGACTTGTATCCATGAAGGCCCCTTCTCCTCTCTGCCCCCTCCCCTTTCTCTGCCACAGTCTTGAGTCTTTTATCTCCGATATTACCAGGGATGTTTCAGTGTTATTCTCTGACTTAATCTTTTATTCCCCCTTTCTCTGACATGGTCTATTGTCTTTTATATGTGATTTTACCAGAGATATTTCAGTGTTATTCTCTGACTTAACCATTTATGCCCCCTTTCTCTGCATTGGTCTATTGTCTTTTTTTTCTGTGATTTACCAGAGATATTTCAGTGTTATTTTCTGACTTTACCTTTTATTCAGTCACTGTATGTCTAGTAAAGTGATAGAGAGTTGAGTTTGCCTGTGTTTCAGTCGAGGGGAGGTGTGTGTGATAGAGCCTCTACGAATGAATCTGACAATCAAGGACCACCCTATGCAGGACGTCATGGTTCTAGCAATGGCTTCCCTTTCTAAGGTGAGTTCCATGCTTGATCATAACTAATGTTAACTACTGAACTAAGGGAAAATAAATAATGGCACGTTAACAATAACTCATATTTGCAGTACTTTGAATAAAAAAGTTGGTGTTTGGTTACAAAAAAATGAATTTTAACTCCTTTGAAATGTGTCTATGAGAGGTGGGATGTTTTAATAATGGTGATTGTGGTATATCACTTATTATAATCAATTGATATATTTTTATTTGATAATTTTGTGTGATTAGGTATATTGTCTAAAACATATTCTAAGACGATGAATATCAGGAATTGTTCATGTTATAGGCATTATGCAAAGCTTTTAATGATAAGTAATTATCATTTCATTTGCAGTATCATTTGCTAAAAGATGTTCATTTATTTCAGGTTTTGCTTGTCACTTTAAGACCGACACTCAAAGTCATGTTTACCCATGCTCTGAAGGTAATCTCTTTAAAAACAGAGTTCATTTTTGTCGTTTTGTTTATGCAAATTATATTGAAAATGTCTTTCATAGGAGTAAATGTCCCTTCAAAATCTTGCAGTTCAGTTTCCCCTTTGTTATGTAAAATGTTAAGTTGCTACTATGGCCATGTTAAATAAATCTATTTCACGTAGTTGAATACTTAACCATAATATGAATTGTTTTGTTTCCATGGTTACAGGGAGATCCGAGCACACTCCCTCTGTTAGCGTGGCAGTTTGTCATCATCCAGGTGTCAGAGAAGGATCGTGTCATCGACCCTGTTCTCGTCTTTGCTCGAGATCATACCATCAACTTTTACCAGGTATGGTAATAGATTGAAATATCCTAAATTTATCTTTAGGTTTTCCTATGTAACTCTGCCAAAGAAAGAACACTTTGTTGTTAAGTTCATGACTTAATACCATAAGGGAAATTAATTTAAATTTAATTATGAACAATTTTACTTTGTCAATGATACACCTTGGCAAACTGCCATAAAGCTTAGTGCTTAATTGGAGCATGTGTGTTTATCAAAGAAAGCCTTTAGACATATGACAACATCTTATTGAATTGTCAATGAAACTCTTTTAAGCATGTTCCGTTCCATTATATTTTGAAATTCAGTGGATTTTCTTATCATATCTGAAGAATAATGCTGAGGAGTATATGGATGACAACTACTTTGTTCATTGTATGCGACGTTTCGACACAGATTCTTGTGTCGTTTATGTTGCATACAATGAACAAAGAAATTGTCATCCATATACTCCTCAGCTTTATTGTCATTCCAACTTCTGTCAATGTCTCTCAAAGAAGATATCTGAAGAAGTTTTGATGCATATTTTCTGGTCCACAGGTGATATGTCATGGAGCCCAGGACATCAGATGTTCAGGTCTGCAGAAGATGGAGGTCAACTATCAGATGCTTAGTGTGCAGGTGAGTGCTGGTCATCTTCATCATCTTGGATTGAAGTATTATCCATATGATACATGGATTGAAGTGTTATCATGGATTGAAGTGTTATCCATATGATACATGGATTGAAGTGTTATCATGGATTGAAGTGTTATCCATATGATACATGGATTGAAGTATTATCCATATGATACATGGATTGAAGTGTTATCATGGATTGAAGTGTTATCCATATGATACATGGATTGAAGCATTATCCATATGATACATGGATTGAAGTGTTATCATGGATTGAAGTGTTATCCATATGATACATGGATTGAAGTGTTATCATGGATTGAAGTGTTATCCATATGATACATGGATTGAAGTATTATCCATATGATACATGGATTGAAGTGTTATCATGGATTGAAGTGTTATCCATATGATACATGGATTGAAGTATTATCCATATGATACATAGACAGGGTTAAAGCTTATCAGAGTCTTTTGCCCAGCATGCTTTGAGACGATATGAGGATCTAGCAGCTCGTTAACATTTAATAGTGAACAGGGTAGGATGATGAGTCAGTTGACTGAGGACTGACTCCAAAACATGTCACAACATTTTTCTGGGTATATTGCAAATAACTTCCTGGTTGATGGAGTTTCAGTCAACAGACACTGCAACATGTAATAACAGTTTTCTGGCTGTTTTGTGGATAACTTCCTGGGTTAATGGCAGATATTACCCATACGAGTGATTATTTTTTTGATATCCGCACATGTGCTTTTTAGTGATTCTCAACGTTGATTGGTCGGTTCCTAAGAGAATGAAAGACGATTGGTCGACGGAACTATTTTCAAGGTTCATTGATAAATTGAACGTGTCGAACGTATGTTAATTAGGTTAAAAATAAGATCGTAGAACGATGAATATTACTGTACATCATATAACTTACAGGTTGATATTTAAACGCAGTATTATTTGAAACTATTCATCTACGTGTTAAATTTCATTGTGATCTCAAGATTGTGCTTTTTCCAAAGGTACAATAAGCGCTGTCTGTTTGTAAACAAACATGGCTGCCATCGAAAATTCATGAAATCTATCCAAGCACAAGAATTTCACTGATCCATTAGTAATTAATACACCACGTGGTGCGGTTATCGGGTCAATATCAGAGGTAGTTATTTTTAGATAACTGACCTCAGATCAACCTGGAGGTTGGTTATCACGAGGTTGGTTATCTGATAACCAACCTCTTGATAACTGACCTCTCGGTTCGATACGGTGAACATGTCTCGGCTACGCCTCGCCATCTTCACCGTATCGCACCTCGAAAAAAACTTAGCCTCGGCTTACGGGTCTAAATGACCCTTCGCCTCTAATTGTGACTTTTGATATTCTTTAGAATTTGTTGTGATTTTCACCTGTGCATTCAGATATATTATGTCTTTATTTCAGTATGCCATTCTAAAGAATATCAAAGGTCGCAAGAACGATAATAAAAGAAAACAAAAGACAGAAAAAATACTCTTTATTACAGTGAACTTTTGAAGTCATTTTCATATTTCATGTTCATACTGCTTTCTATTCTTTCTATTTGGTTTCCTTGAAACATGCAAACATTTACATTTATCAAACACTCCCACACACAATCCCGTTGGGCCTCAGTATCTATGCTAGTGTTCTCTTCAATTAATGTTCCAATGTTCAGTTGTCGGGAGGTCACAAGCATTTGAAATGGTCCTTTTGAAACAATGCACAAGGAAGCCGACTTCAGTATCAGCAAACATTTAACTGTCCAGCTATCATCCATGCGTAGTTCCTGAAACATTCAAAGGTTTAACGCTACTAACAGTCTGATTTCAAGTGCTGACAAAAACACATTTCCATTTACATACATGCATATTTCATATCATCACCCTTTCCCCGAAATAGTAACTTAAGTTTGGAACTGTCATTTCTAACATCGACTTTTGAATAATTTAGTATCTTATTGTTTAATGGACGATTGATAGTTTCAACGTTCACACGAAATTTATTGAAGATAATATCATACCACACTGATCTCAAAGTCAGAAATCTAGCTAATACCCATATGTGTCTGCATTTTATATATATATTACAATACTAAAAAGCATTTCTAAAGCAGAAAATGCGTACACGCTTCTTTTCATTCCTTGTAATGCTTTAAACATATTTCCGAGTATATTACATGAAACAACAAATAAAGTATACTTTGCGATCAATCTCACCTTAATTGCCTCCGGGAAAGACCTCGAAACACCGGCAAATATATCTGTTTGACACCAGCGGCGGAGAGCACTCCATTGTACCAACCTTCTTGAAACCATGTGCTTTAGGTTGTGTGCTGCACGTGAATTTTGAGGAGTTGCTTAGCAACTTGGCGTACAAGAAGTCCGTGCATCACAAGATGAAATAGACGACGTCCGTGCAGCCACACAGTTTTTGACTAGTGACAGATTATTACATTTTTCATCATTTGCCACCAAACAAAATTTCATTGACGTCCGTTTAAAATTTGCATCAAAATAATTAAATAATAGTTCAGTTCAGTGTGACATTTTAAGGTTAATAGCTCGGTAAAAGAATGAAAATGCACAGTTGGTAAACGGCTTAGAATTGTTTTACCGACAATTTCGACAGTATTATCTCCAACTGCACGTGAAATAAGCGCAGTGTTAAAATGAAATTGATCCATTCCTCAGGAGTGGAAGTTAACCATGCTAGACACCATTGTCACTTTTGAACGCATTATCAACAAACTTATATTTGGCTAATATTGATATTTGTATTAAAAATGGAAAACAGTTTTAACAATAACCATGTAGTGTATGTGAAATAATAACCTCGACCTCGTGAATATCTGTGATAACCATCTCGCTGATCGCTCGATGGTTATCACAGATATTCACTCAGTCAGCGGTCATTATTTCAACCTTAACACATAAAAACCATAGGGACTCAAATTCAATTCATACATCCATGAAAGCAGTAACTTTGACAAATCAACATACTCATAGTTGATCAGCCCTGGGAACAATCCTACCGTGATCACAGGCCGATCAGAGTTATTGTTCTTGACACTTGCTACTTGAATGAAGGTAACGTCGAAAGAGACAAATGTTGTTCAAACTTCAGATTATTTGATTATCCTGACATACAGACTTGTTTTGATGCATTCTTTGTAGGTTTCTCTTAAAGACATTGCCACTTTTATCAATTATAGTTTTAAAAAATTGACAGGTTATTGACGTTTTCGTTACAACATTGTGCCGTCAACAACACCACATCGCAATGGTAGTACGGCGTGACGACCGGCTGATTCAAATACTTATTATCTTTGTCAAATAATGTTGTTTGTTAAGAGTTTTATGTGTTTTAATTTGTTCAAGGTTGAAAGGTGTATTATATCATTCAGGGACAATATTTTCGTCATGTTCGTATTGTTTTGAAACTGAACTAGATTCCGATGCGTTGTTGACTAATTCACTCTGGAGATGTTCGGTTGGACACGCATATGAATACTGATCAGCTGATTGGTATCACTTACTACAGCATTACTACGATTTCTCAATCGCATGATTTCAGTCGTTTTTTAATTATATTTCATTACAAATGGATAATATATAGAATAACCAACTCGGTACGAGTGATTACGGGATATCTGCCCTCGTCAAAATAATGTTCAGTCGCTCGCCAAGGCTCGCGACTGTGAACATTATTTCGACTCGGGCAGATATCCCGTAATCACTCGTACCTTGTTGGTTATTCTCTAATTCTTTCCTCCTCTCTTAAATTTTACCCAACTTCTCTTGGTCCTTTCTCAGTATCCTTCAGTGGATCCCCATGCTGCTATCCATACACACCTTAATTCAGACAGGTTGTCAAGCTCCGCCTTTTCAATACTATTTGTTTGCAGTGGATGAACTGGCACACTATTGTGCCCTATACATATTTTAGACAGGTCGTTAAGCTCCACCTTTTCAATACTGTTTGTTTTGCAGTGGATGAACCCACGCACTATCGTCACCCTGGACAAATCTGAGAAGCTTCACGTGATTGATGTCAGATCAGAGGAGGAGTTGGAGGTGGGTTATCAACCTTTGTCAGTTATTGTCAGATTATTCCCTCAATTTCTCTTGAAAATAGCAAAGTTGTACTGCTTGCATTTAACTTTTTTGAGAGGCTTTTTAGAAGTTGGAATGAATATAAAAAAGAGAATATATGGATATCAACTCCTTTTCATAATATGTGACATTTCGACACATGTTCTTGTCTTGATTCTTGAAATGTCGCATACCATGAATACAGAAGTTGTTCCATTTATTCCTCTTCATTATTGCTAACGTTTAATTCTGTTTTATATGCTGCAGGTGATAGATGTGTCGATGGTCCAACTTGTGTATGGTACAAGCTACTTCAAGTCTCTCGCTACGGGAGGAAACGTCAGTCAAGCTTTGGTGAGTGCTTTGCTTTGATATATCTGTGTTTTGTTAAAGGGTTAAAAAGAGCTGTAGAGATTGAGGCAATAAATGCTGAACAGCCTTAGCTACTTTTCTGTACCTTTAGATGTTTTTTTCAAACAGCCTTGCATTCAGTAACATGTTTTTTGTGGTGGGTATCCTTCTTTTAACATTGACTGGTCTCAAGCACCTTAGAACATACCGGGAAATTTTGTGTTACTGAATTCAATCCAGGTGACTTTTCTAAGCCATGCATCTATTACTACTTTCTTCCACAGCTTCCAAAATAAGTTGTCCCATTGTAAACTAGCGTAAATCATTAACTATTTTTCTTTGATATTAGTTAATTGTTTTCTATTTTGTATGTTTTGTATCACTTGTTTTTTTTCTGTTATTCAATTTTATCAATACAACAAGAATTTGTATTGAAAGGTTGTTATCCTTAGATACTTATCCCTATATGCCACTCCTAAAGGTTTTCCCCCTCTGTTATGTAGGCATATGCAGGAGAGCAGGCCTGTTACCAGTCTATCGCCAGTCATGGAGGACAGCTCTTTCTACAGGGAACCAAGAACGTGCATGTCTTCACCATCAGGACTTGGAGTGAGGTATGGAGAATTGTTTACACTATGAAATGGTTCGACTTTCCACATTCCATTTGTTATGGACCTTTCTAAATCATGACTGACCATCTAAGGTGTCAACTCAAAATATCCCGAAATGAGAGAGAGAGTGGATGTTATACCCTAATATACCCTGTTGATACCCTATTTTCCCCAGAGAGTGGATGTTAAGATCAATTTTATCAGGTACCATGTGTGATACCCTATTTTCCCCAGAGAGTGGATGTTAAGATCAATTTGATCAGGTACCATGTGTAACACTCTATATCCCCAGAGAGTGGATGTTATGATAAATCAGGTAATGTGTAACACTGTATATTCCCCAGAGAGTGGATGCTAAGATAATTCAGATACCATGTGTTACTCTCTACTCCCCAGAGGGAATGTTAAGACCAATAATATCAGGTACCATGTGTTTTACCCCCCAGAGAGTGGATGTTAAGACCAATTTTATCAGTTACCATGTGTTTTACCCCCCAGAGAGTGGATGTTAAGACCAATTTTATCAGTTACCATGTGTTACTCTCTACCCCCAAGAGAGTGGATGTTAAGACCAATTTTATCAGTTACCATGTGTTTTACCCACCAGAGAGTGGATGTTAAGACCAATTTTATCAGTTACCATGTGTTACTCTCTACCCCCCAGAGAGTGAATGTTAAGACCAATTTTATCAGTTACCATGTGTTTTACCCCCCAGAGAGTGGATGTTAAGACCAATTTTATCAGTTACCATGTGTTACTCTCTACCCCTCCCCAGAGAGTGGATGTTAAGACCAAATTTATCAGTTACCATGTGTTACTCTCTACTCCCCAGAGGGGATGTTAAGACCAATAATATCAGGTACCATGTGTTTTACCCCCCAGAGAGTGGATGTTAAGACCAATTTTATCAGTTACCATGTGTATTCTCTACCCCCCAGAGAGTGGATGTTAAGACCAATTTTATCAGGTACCATGTGTTTTACCCCCAAGAGAGTGGATGTTAAGACCAATTTTATCAGTTACCATGTGTTTTACCCCCCAGAGAGTGGATGTTAAGACCAATATTATCAGTTACCATGTGTTTTACCCCCCAGAGAGTGGATGTTAAGACCAATATTATCAGTTACCATGTGTTTTACCCCCCAGAGAGTGGATGTTAAGACCAATAATATCAGGTACCATGTGTTTTACCCCCCAGAGAGTGGATGTTAAGACCAATTTTATCAGTTACCATGTGTTACTCTCTACCCCCCAGAGAGTGGATGTTAAGACCAATTTTATCAGTTACCATGTGTTTTACCCCCCAGAGAGTGGATGTTAAGACCAATATTATCAGTTACCATGTGTTTTACCCCCCAGAGAGTGGATGTTAAAACCAATAATATCAGGTACCATGTGTTTTACCCCCAGAGAGTGGATGTTAAGATCATTCAGGTACCATGTGTTTTACCCCCAGAGAGTGGATGTTAAGACCAATTTTATCAGTTACCATGTGTTTTACCCTCCAGAGAGTGGATGTTAAGACCAATATATCAGTTACCATGTGTTTTACCCCCCAGAGAGTGGATGTTAAGACCAATTTTATCAGTTACCATGTGTTTTACCCCCCAGAGAGTGGATGTTAAGACCAATTTTATCAGTTACCATGTGTTTTACCCCCCAGAGAGTTGACGTGCTGGTGAAGCTGAACAAGTACCAGGAAGCTCTAGCCCTGGCTCTCTCCTTCTACGAGGGCAAGGCCAAGGCTGTGGTCGGACTCACCGGACCTATGAGGCAGCGGAAGGAGACAGTGACACAGCTGGTCGGTGTAAATTAGATACATTTGTTAACAGAAATGAGTTTGTTTTTAGTATCAAAAGTTGTTTTTTAATGGCTTTTTGGTGCAACATGTTCTATGTATGTCAGATGGACTTCTATCTTGATAAGAATTAAATCATTTCTTAAATATTGAATGTGAATGTATTATTCTATGTATTCAGAAACTCGATGAATAATAAACATAGGAATAAGGTTGGTTGTGAGTGAAATACAGCTGACCTGGCAAAGATTTATATTGCAACACAAGGATCTAATATAATCATGTTTCTTGTGATTTAGTGTTACTGTTTTTGTATGGAAATTAAGATTTAAGTATGTTTTACCCCTACTAATTATCCCCCGCAACAACGAAGTTGCGGGGGGTATTAAAATGGGTACCGTCCGTCCGTCCGTCCGTCCATCCGTCCGTCCGTCCGTCCGTTACACTTTGTGTCCGGCTGATAACTTTCTAACTAATCAACCATTTCAATTCAAATTGGTCATGGACATGAAGAAACATGTAATAATGTGTCATGAGAAACAATTTTCTGAAAATCTACATAAAATATTAGGATTTTTGAGAAAAAGTGGTAAATTTTGTAAGAAATCTGTTACAAGTCCCGTCCGGTTCACAACTTCTAAACTAATCATCACATATTGATAAAATTTGATATGAAGATACATAATCATTTGAAGGTGTGTCATGAAGAACAATTTTGAAAATATTTTTGTAAAATTTTGCCTTTTTTGGCAAAAAATGAGGACTCTGTTGGAAAACTGTTACAAGTCCTGTCCGGCTCATTACTTCTTAACTAATCATCACATAGTGATCAAATTTGATATGGAGATACATAATCATCGGAAGGTGTGTCATGAAGAACAATTTTGAAAATATTTTTATAAAATTTTGCCTCATTTGGCCAAAAATGAGGACTCTGTTGGAAAACTGTTACAAGTCCTGTCCGGCTCATAACTTCTAAACTAATCATCACATATTGATAAATTTTGATATGGAGATACATAATCATCGGAAGATGTGTCATGAAGAACAATTTTGAAAATATTTTAATAAAATTTTGCCTTATTGGCAGAAAATGAGGACTCTGTGGAAAAACTGTTACAAGTCCTGTCCGGCTCATAACTTCTAAACTAATCATCACATATTGATAAAATTTGATATGGAGATACATAATCATATGAAGGTGTGTCATGAAGAACAATTTTGAAAATATTTTTTTTAAATTTTGCCTTATTGGCAAACAATGAGGATTCTGTTGGAAATCTGTTGCAAGTCGTCTATCTCACAACTAAACTAATCATCACATTTTGATCAAATTTGTTATGGAGATACAAAATCATATGTTGGTGTGTCATGAAGAACAATTTTGAAAATATGTTTGTTTAAATATGATCAAATTGATCTTGGAGATCCAAATACATAATACATAATTTCATTTGTTTGATTTTAATTTTGTCAGTTAAGTCGAATTATGTCCAACAGTGAACATAAAGTTGGTATGATTCAGTTTTTTTATTAGAACAGTTTCTTTCTCTGTACTGGATTTTTTTTTTAATTTGTGCGACAAAAAATAATCGGCAATATCATAAGGAAAACCTATACATATTGTGCAATTTGCGGGGGATATAGCTCGACCATGTCAGCTGCTTGTTTCTACTTATTTCCTGTCAGATGCTGGACCTGTTGTTTGACTATGTGGATCTGTCTATGACGCGACTGTGCCCTGAGAAAGGACGCATAGAGGAGCTAGAAGAGTATTATCAGGTACAACTTGTTTTTAAACTTTAACTAGAATTAGATTTAAATACTTTTAGGATGTTGTATGATATGATCTTCCTCTCTGTAGGCTGAGTACATACACATAGAGGACCTAGAAGAGTATTATCAGGTACAACCTGTTACTAACATATTTTCTTATCAGAACCATATTTACTATTTTGGATGCCATTTGATGTAATATTCCTCTCCATAGTCAGAGTACTGCTCTGTGTCCTATGATGTTTCCTCTTGGCGTCAGCTGTCTCCTTTGGAAAAAAATTAATACTTTGTTCTTTTCCTTGAAATTGTCAACATAATCATGGTTTTAATTTGTTTTCAGGAAATAGTTCCAGTATGTGTGGACTACTCACTACATCTCGAGAGAACGTAAGTATTGACTAGCTTTTGTGAATAAATAACCTTAGGTATGTTGGGAGTGGATGAAAGTCATAAAACTAATCTTTTATGAAACAGTGGTTTTCTGAAATAAACTTAGCTACTTAGGATCTACAACATTACCTAGCCTCTTAAAGGGGCAGTAGCAGGAGGAAGGGGGGAGTATAGGGTGATGTCAGAAAAATTAAAATAAATGGTTCCAATTGAAAGACAATGTAATTAAAGTTAATGAAGCAGACGTAAATCAAATATATGATGGAAAGTTCAGCCATGCCATTCCTCTTTCTTACACAAATGAGTTAAAGGTGTTCACACAAAAATGGCCGCCAATGGAGTTTATATGAATCTTTATAGTTTGTTCTCTGACTTAGGATGCTTGATTATGTAATGAGATTTTAACACTATCAAAATATATGTTTAGCATTAACATACAACTATCAGTGAAAATTTTAAAATAACGTGCTATACTGCCCCTTTAAACTCTCACTTAGTATCCAAATTTCGAGATATTTTCAATCTCGACTTTCATGATTAACATGAGATATCATTTCTTTCAGAGACATTTTGTTTGGTCGTATCTATGACCGGTTTGGAGAGGATGTGATAGCCAAGGGCACTTTCCTGGAGTGTCTAGAGCCCTACATCCTGACTGATAAACTGACGTCCATCCCGCCGTCTGTCATGAAGGATTTTGTTGACCACTACGAGACTCGAGAGATGTTGGATAATGTGGAGGCGTGTATTGTTCATCTGGACATCACAAGTCTCGACATACACCAGGTATATACGACATACAACAGGTATCTACATTTCTACTGCCATGAGCCAGTACTGTATATTTGTGTGGTAAATGGTTTACCACACAAATTTAGTGTTTAGATATGTCCTTGCTAGCTGTCATGTAGGTTGGCAAGTACTATCATCCTGTGCTCTCCAGCTCCAAAGTGGGATGAAATTAGCCATATAACATCTGTTCAATCTTTTTCTATCAATTATGCAAGTATTCTATGATTGTGAGCAAATCTGTTTCATTGTAAGAGGAAAGTCTCCAATCTTCACAACATTTACAAAACAGACTGAATTCTCAGCTATTAAAACAACATCACATTGTTCAACTTCCCAATGCAAAGGAATTGTAGGAAGAAACAACCTGAAAATGATAATCAAAAGTTTAGAAAGGTTGATCTATTTGAACTTAAGCCAGCTATTTGTTAACTGGGATGCCCCTACAGCCCTGAAATCAGTGTAAGCCTGGGCATCACTCTGGATCCACCTCTTGAGGAATGGTTAAATGACTTATGTTGTGTCCCCAGGTGGTGCACCTATGCTGGGACCATGGCCTGTACGATGCTATCATCTACGTGTACAACAAGGGCATGTTTGACTACACCACACCTCTAGAGGAGCTTCTGCTGCTGCTCAGGTCCGCCCTGAAAACTGGCAAACAGCTTACAGGTCAGTGAACTGCTTTCTACTTTTCACTTGTGTCAGTGGCTCATTTTCTTTGATCATCATTCAATTCCAAGTTACCACATACCTCTGCGACCTCCTTCACCCATATGTACCTTACTGAGCTTTTCGTTCATAATAAGAAAATCTCCTGTCAGTGTAAAGAATCAAAACCTCCTCTTTCAGTGCTGAGTCTATTTCTGTCTGTGAGTTGAGACTTGACCCAACTTTGCAATCTTTCAAGACAAGCTTGAAGAGATAACAGACAAGAGTTCCCTATGAGAAAAGTCTCTTAAGCTTTGTACTTTGTAGTGCACTTTTACCATGTTTCCTGTGTGAAATAAGTCCCATATAAATTGACTATTTATGCTGTTATCATTTCCAAACCTGTTTGCCCCAATTCAAATAAAAAGCATCAATTTGTATCCTTGAAACTCATGTGAAAACTGTCAAGATTTTATTGAGACGTTTGATAAAAAAAATTCAAAATATTTTTGTTTTTATTTCAGATAGTCAAATAAAACTTGGAAACAAACTGCTGGTCTATATCAGGTAAATATGTTTCACTATCATTCTTTTTAGTTTAGACATGATACTGTCATCTGTACTTTTTTGATTGACATTCTCATAATTCTTGTATTTAATTAAAATTTCAATTGCTATGAAGACACATGAATACTACCGCAACATGTATTTATGAATAGGCACTATTAAGATCATGTTTTTTCATGTTCATCATTAATGTAATTAAACTCTTAGCTGGTAAATATCTAAGTATTAAACTGTTCTTTGTTGCAAATTTACAGGCATCTCAATGTGTTAGCATTGAGAATGGTTGTGGACTTGCCACGAGCAAAAAATTCTGCAAATAACCGAGACTTTGAAATAAATACTAAAGTCAAATAATCGTAAAGGGTTTTTAGTTCTGTGTGTATGTTGTTTATTCATGTATTTTGTTACTGAATTTCAGTTTTACACTTGATAATGATTAATTAAGTTATCTGATGTAGAGATTATAATAAGAGATTGTAGCATATTTGCTGAGTTCACTGCTTAAATGTTTACAAAATGGATTCCAGTTGCTGTTTAGCTGGCCGTGCCTATCCTCTAGGTGATATACCAGAAGACAGAGTTGAAGATGTCAAAGATAAGGTATTGTCTTACATTCCAAATAATACAAGGTCACTTGGAATTTTTCAACAGGATGTTAGTTATTTGTTTCATTTCTTGCCCTAATTCTTCTTTCATTTAAACTTGTGTTATGTTCTGTAATATTCATGTCTCCCCCCGAAGGGTCGGGAGACATATTGGTTTTAGCTGAGTTCCCGTCGGCGTCAGCGTTGGCGTCGGCGTTGGCGTCGGCGTTCCCATTTCGTTTCCGGAGCATATCTCTAAAACTATGTGACCGATCATCACCAAACTTGGTATACTGTCTCTCCATATCATGTAGATGTGCCTTTTGGAGGTTATAGATTTTTTTTTAATTTTTTTTTTTTATTTCCATGGCAACAATTTGGACTTCTGGGTTTCAGCATCAGATCATTTAGAATTTTGAATATTTTGTTTGCTACAATTGTGGAGTTGATAGGTTATTTATTCAAGTTGAATTATACAGAGAACATTAATGGTGCTTTATGATAGTATTGTTCAGAGGTTTGGAGCATTTGAGGAAGGGGGAGACATTTTACGGGTAAAAACACTTTCTAGTTCTTTCTGAAATTATTCTCCCTGTTGTTGCTTATAGTTGATAAAATATTTGTGCAATAATCTTTATAAATTTTTGACAATGTTCCATATCAATTTACCTTCTTGTTTAATTACAGGTGTTCCAGACAATCACCTGTCTACATACAAGCAAACCTACAGAAGGTATGACTGTATTTCTGTTTCATTTAAATTCAATATCTGAAAACATTTCTATACAATGATCTGATCAGTCAAATGCAATTGTCTTTGATAATTTTGATGTGTGCAAATGATCTGTATGCAGCATGTCTAAAATATCAACAACTTTATTCCCAATGTTCATTTAAAGCAAAATGCTCTTTGATTTCGTCAATATTGACAGAGAGAAGCCTCTCAATCTAAGTTTCTACATATAGACAGGACTGGTAAAAAGTATTCGTAAGAATTGCCAACATGGCTCCCAGTTAAAGGAAGTAGAAGGGGGAGTACCGTCAAAACACAGATAAAACACTTGGGTCAGTTTTCATTGTGACGTTTCAACGTCGATCATTTTATTTGACTTTCTTGTACCATTGTATCATTCATTTGATCCACAGCTATGACATTCAATTCATTACCATCACTATAGAATAGGTTAGCGCCGTCCCTTCCCAGTTAAAGGTCTATGAACTTTGTTTGTTTACAGACGAGCCAGCCTACCCTAACCTGAGGACCCTACTGCAGTTTGACACCAGGGAGTTCCTCAACGTCCTAGCACTGGTTCGTCAACTATTTAACAGTCTTCTCTAATAATTGCAGGTTTTTATGGAAAAAGGTGACTGTGAAAATATGAACAAGTTATGTAGTGCATTTATTATTATGCAGATGATAGATTAGCTGATGATAAATACCTCTTTACCTTAATTTTTAAAGCTTTTTTAAAACAAAGCCAATGATAACGTGAAAACTTCCATCTTGCAAGATATTTTTTTTGACAACTATTTGAAATTGTACAGTACTTAGTAATGATTTCTCAACATTATGTTATCTTATGTAATATGGACATTGTTTTTCAACATTCTCTAATATTGATGATTATCAGTTTCTGTTTTTGTCTATAGTTACCTCAGATTATTGATATACAAAACCTGTTTGTGGAATAACAATTTAGAGTTACAACCACAAAGGTTAATTCGACTCAGTTATTGTCTTATACATGTGAGACATTTTTTGCAGGCTTTTGAAGAGGAGGAATTTAACACAGAAACTGGGTAAAAAAGAAATTTTTATCCTTGAAGAAATGTAGTCAATCTCTTTTAAATTCATTGGCACTTTTTAAAAAGATTTGTGGGTAATTTAACATCAGATGAACTGTTTAATGGTTTATTCACCTTTTCCTTTTGTCACACTTTACATTTGATATTTTTGGGGATAATGATATTGATTCGAATGAAGATATTTTTTGATGACTAAAGCTTTTAGTAGTCATAAACCTATGTATTGGAAAGATATTATTTGGAAAACTTATCAACATAACACAGTAATAATGGGAGCAAACGTGTCCTTATCTTGTCACAAGTTGTGTAGAGATAAGATAGCTCAACTTCCATATGGATTATTATGCTAAGGCTATCATTGACATAAACATTGAAACTTTTGAATTGAAAATTTTGTCTTCATATAATTTACTTGCCTACAATTTTTCACACAAAATGTTATATCAATTTTCAGGATTCAAAAAAGACAACGAGTTGTTGATATCTTATTACAAATCATGGTTGAAAGTATTGGTTTCACGGTGAGTTGAACACATTTTTTTAATACCAGTTTCTTTGTTGAAGTGTTCTTTTTACTAGACTTTTGACTAGAACTTAACGTAAATCCAATTGAGGGATAAATCTCAATATGTCATCAACAAATATTAACTTCTGTTCTTTTTGATTTGTCACAAATTCTAGTCTCATGTCAAAAGTGAATATGCTAGGCCTAGCCGCCGTTGTAACTAATTGGTTTTTAATTAGTTCAACCTGCCATTTTAATCAAACAGTAAGTAATTATGGTAAGATAATACATAGAATTTTTCATGAAATTAGTTTATCATTTGTCCTCTATTTCAGCCGACCCAAGTAGGTATTCTGTTCACCTTCCTGGCTCGACAGATGGCGCGTCATGAGAACACTATTGTCGTCAACAGGGTCCTCTTCGAACAGGTCAGTACGGAAATTCATCCAGACTGTTATATAGACTTGATATGGTATAGAGAGCTTTGATAAATTGTACAGCAACATGCACTAGATTTTGACAAAATACTCTTTGTCCCATTCTACCAAACTGTATATTGGTCAAAAAGATGTATCATGAAGACTGATATTCTTTGATGGAGGGAAAACAACACCTTCATATTGGTGCTATACAAAAAGGAATTTATTATTTATTAATAGATTTTCATTCAATTCTATTTGGATAAGCGTTCATTTATAACATTTTCTGTTGAAGGCAGCAAGTAAACAGATGAGTAATGATTAGTCAGTCAGTCATAGATTTTCATTGATTGAGAGAAAACCAAAGCTCCTTAGAGCTTGAAATGATACAATGCAAAAAATAGAAAGGAATCTCCATCTATGAATGAAACATTGTTAAATTTTGTTCTGATAGGTTCATTTATATTGTTTTTGTTGAGGGTATGAAGTAAACAAATAAGTAATAAGCACATGTCTCCACAGGTGCTGGAGTTCCTGTCCAACCCCGAGGACGAGTCCCGACACGAGGAGCGCCAGCAGGCTCTAATGGAGCTGATTCACGCGGGAGGACTGCAGCAGTTTGATGAGGGGAGGCTACTCCGTCTCGCAGAAAACGCTAAGTTGTAAGTGGACCGGTTGTCATAGTTACACACTCCCTTGTCAAAGAGTGATTTGTGCTTCATATCTTTAATGAGGGGGGACTACTCCGTCTTTAAGAAAATGTTATGGTGTAAGTGCCTGGGTCTTCGTAGTTTTGTTTTTAAAAACAATATTTTTATTCATTATCATGACTGCAGCAGTTTGATTTGGGGAGGCTATTCCGTCTTGCAGAGAATGCTAAGTTGTAAGTGCCTGGGTCTTTTTTTTTTTGGTTTTTTAAAAAATATTTCGTTCATATCATTTCAGCAGGTATACTTTTGAGAACAGTCAACTATTACAGCAAAGTTATATAACATAAACAGTTTACATGACGAAGCGCCCATAAAATATTAGCTACATGGGTGAAATGGATATAATCATAATATTGGTTGTCGTAGTTACACCCTTGTAGAATGATCAGTGCTTCATGCTTGATGCTATGGCAAGTCTTTGCAGAGGTTGATTACATATAGCAGCAAGAGGTTCTGGATATCAACTTCTTTATTGTGAAAATCACAACATGATGAAGTACCGACAACACTTTCATATAGTTGTTAATATTTAAATGTTTGTATTTGGTATTTCCTTACACTGCATCCAATAATTAGATAAGAATGTTTTTGTGTACATTGCACAAGTTATTATCAAAAACTTCTAGTCTGTCTACATGCAATTTATTTTGGTTTCAGCTACCGAGTATGTGAATTCCTTTATGAAAAGAGACGTGAATATGACCGTATTCTTGGCTGTTATCTGCAAGATCCTTCTAGAAAAGTGAGATATGTTTGGATTTTTTTTTTCATAAATTTTTTACTTCAGAATCCTTGTCTTTGATGAATATGGTTTCTTTACTATACTTCTATGGTTACTAAACAACAAGTGTTAATCAACTATTGTATATCATAAAAGATATCAAAATCATACAGAAAACAGTTTACGAAAGTCTCTTTTTACAAATGTTGTCTATTGTCAGTCACTGCCGTATTAAGGCACACAAGAAAATAGTCTGACACCCTCTTTTTTTCTGTTTTTCAGTACCATGCATTCAGTTACATTGAGAGCATCATCCAAAGTGACCGCTACTCATTGGAGGAAAAGGGACTGGTCAGAACAGAAGCTCTCAAACAGCTGCAGGTCAGTGGTCAAGATTCTTGACTTTTGATCTATTTAGTAAGAACAACTGTAAATCACACAAAGATCTTGTAAGACTGAAAATGAAACTTTTAGCTTAAATTTGATATTACAGTACAGATAATGCCCTTATTTCAAGCTACTGTAAATCACACAAGGATCTTCTATAACTAAAACTGTATACTTTAGCTTCAGTTTGATATTTCTAACAGTACTTTTTCAGTGTTTATAGAATCAAAATGCAAATGATAATAATCAACCATGGCCATTTAAACTGAAGAACTGTAAATCTACACAAAGTCATGTTGATGACAATCTCATATTCCTTTCATCCAAACTTACCCTTGAAAGCAGTTGCACCATACCAAAAATCTATTAGAACTACTGTAGGTATGAACTGTTTTACCCCTAGGAATTGTGCAGCATTCACTTTACTCTGTATGTACAGGAGTGGTTGTCTACAGACTGTGAGCAAGCACTATCAACCAAAATTACGCTTTATATTTTGTGCACATGACCAAAACCAAACTACCAATTTGAACTACAGTAGTTGAGAAAATTTAATGTTTACTCTTGACATTGTGCAGCATCCAATTCCTTCTAATCTTACTCTCAACTCTATGTAGGAGCTGGTATCTACAGACTGTAAGCAAGCAGCCCAGACCATCATCACCTGTCTGGCGGACAACCTGAACGACGTGGTACAGAAACTCAACAGTAAACCAAAAGTGCTGTTTGAGTTCCTTCATGGGGTCGTGTCATACAGGTGAGGAATGTGTGCATCTTCCTGTGCAAAGATTAAAATGCCAGTCACAGACCTGGTTTATCAAATCCTTGCTGTTGACCCTTGGTTTTCTAACAGTGACCTCTCCGGTGATAATTTGTTGCCTCTAGTTATCTCCCTTGCTACAGCCAATCACTGATGCTCTTTTTTTTGGGACAGTGTTGGTTGACCTTCATTAATCAAGTTTGTCTACTTTGTTCAAATAATTATTTTCTCCATGTTTTTCGGTGATATAATACTTGCACTGATTGATTAAACTTGACATTAAGTAAAATATATTGATCTGCACTCTCAGCAGTTAGTCAGTCTTTCTGATGGATAACTCTTTAGATTATTGAGATAATACACCCAACATTAGTCCTGTGGTTATTATCATAATGTAATGATGTTTTCTCAGGGCATCATCATTTATAGAAGGTCTTAAAGTAACTCTTCATTTCTGATTACAAAACATGTTTGCATGAATCATCAATTCTAGCTTCAATATGATATTCAATAATTGCTATACTAAGATTTTGAAGTCAAGTTCACAAACAAGAATCTAGCTTTCATGAATGCTTCGTGTTGACTGCAGAGATTCGCAGAGTACGAGTGCCATCCACACAGAGAAGCAGATCAACATCGACCCGTGGATTGTGGAGATGTACATTGACCTGATGTGTGAACACCGCACCCACGACGTCTGCAACTTTATCAAGATGAACGAGGGCTATCGACTGGAACAAACACTGGAGGTGAGGAGACCATTTCTTCTAAACTTAGTCAATATTAATGAGTTGAGTTGTTGGAGTTACTTTTATGAAATCTTTGAAGATCATTACCATCCTTGTGTATACAAGAGCAGTTCATACCATTCTGCTGAGGTTAAAGTTTTGTACATTGGACAAGAGCAGTTGTTTTTATTGACTGACAGAGACAGAGAATCAATTATACTAATTTTAATCTTTCTATCTTATATTGTCAAGTATCAGGGACCTTAAATGCAGCCCAGTTGACAACAGTATGAATACAAACTTTGATGTGGGCAGCTTTTATATGACCATCATCACTATTGCATGATTAGTACAGTGGTGTCTAGCTTACCCATTTAGATCACTTTTGATATCACACTGGCATTTGATCTTGCTAGTACCCTGATGATGATTTTGTCTCTCTTCTAATTACTTACCTTAAATTAACACCAGTTCCCTAGAAGACTCTCGAATTAAATGCTCACATAATTTCTTCCTTTCATTCACATGGGAGGTATAAAGTTTATTCTGAATGGTATTGTTGACAATCAAATTCATAAGGCTGGGAAAATGTGTGCTATGCTAATAATCAACTGACCTGATATATTCCAGATCTGCAGAAAGCACAAGGTGTCTGAAGCTACAGCCTATCTTCTGGAGAAGGCAGGGGACATACAGGGAGCTTTCAGCATCGTCCTCGAGGTAATGTGCCTCTAAATGTAGTTAGAATACAGTCTACTGCACATGTAATCTTGATCGGTGATACTTTAGGAAGGGTAGACTTTGGTTCCAATAATATATACTTCAATAATAAATGAATTCCTTTCATGATCTTTGCATTTGAAGTGAGAACGTTCAACAAATACTATGCAATTTCTAATTGCAAAAAAATTCAAGCAAATATTTCATTAGGTACAAAAAAAATTCAATTACCTTTTATGTTACTTGCAACTTAACACCTTGATTAAAAGTCTGTAAAAGTTGTGTCTATGATGCAATATTTGGTACGGAGGTAAAAGTTTGGTAATACTCCCTCTTGGTACCGGTATCCTACATTTTAGAATCATATGACTCCTTCAAGTATAATGCTTTTGAATTATGCTTAGCCCCAATTGACCACACAGCATCATTCAAATTCAAACTCCCTAGAAAGGGAAAACCACACAATCATTACTTGAATCTTATAGAAAATATGTTTCCTTTTGAAGACCTAGTAACCAAGCCTAGTAACTTTTGGAAAGTGTACATATATAATATTGTCCTCTACATATTTAATCCTCAATTCCACAGAATCTGCAGGGAAAGCTAAGGCTTCTAACAGAAGTTATTCAGAAAGGAGACAAGTCTCCGAAGGGTAAGTGTGTTCAGATTTTAAAGAAATATTACAAGCATTTTGCCTATGTAGAGATATTTGGATGTTCCCTCTTGTACATGTTTTAGTGTGCCATTTGTATCAGCAATTTAATTTATTTTAAATTGATAAAAATAAAGGGTGTTGATATGTTATCCTATAAGTTATCTTTGTTTTTTGCAAAACTTTAAAGTGACACAGAGTATCTTTCTTAAAATTTTATTTGGTTTTGATAAGCTACAAAATATCTAATATGCTTTTTGAAGTTCATATCTCATCACTCGTCTTGCAAATATATCGATTTATGCATAATATCTCTAAAATGCTTGATTTTATGGAAAAAAATGGAAGAAAACATCTCAAATACGTTTACTATTCGAAATTATGCATCCAATTAATCTACCTATTAGTTACAATACCTAACAAACACTATCGAATCGAATATATCTTTCTGTCAGCTTATGACAAGGTTTCAAAATTACGTTTGGCAAATTTGTGCGCGCCACTCGAGCCACATTGTCCGGTTTTCGATCAAAATCCTGACTTTGAATGGCTGTATTTTCGCTCTAATGTACTGATTGACCTTTAACTTGTTGTTTTCAGTAACAGTTAGTGGTTCCCGATGTAATAACATCGATTTCAAAATTTGACATATGTGATCCTATCAACATACTCTGTGTCTCTTTAAGCCAGTCAAGGCCAAGTTCTCTTGAATTACCGGTATATATTATTGCACTATGGAACAGGGTATTTTTCAAATTTCAATCAACAGAAGTGTATGTTTATTGTTTTATGTGTTGTGTTCACTAGATCCTCAAATGCTGTTTCAAGAGATGGAAACTGTTTTGCTTGTTATCATTCAACTATGTCAGAGGAATTCTGGGAAGATGGATGAGGCTGGCCGAGAGGTATTAAAGGGAGATAATTCTTGACATATCTTTAAGTTGAAAACCACTATTAAGAAAACACTAGTCTTTTTCCTGCATTTCTTAGACTTTGATAAAATTATTTTTCTTTCAAGTTTTTTAATCTTTTGTTCAACATTAATTTTGTTTGAAATTAACACATTTAAAAAAATCAATCTAGAGAAGTTGGTATAAATTCAGTTTCTAACTTGAATAGTCTTGTTTTTTTGTTTAGTCGGCCAATTATCTTAAATTTTATCATTTCTCATTACAGACTTTGTTTGGTTTTTTTTTCTACATTATATTTCTATGTGATTTACAGGACATAGGCATTAAAGACCATACTTTCAAAGCTGTTTCTTAATACATCCTATTACAGGCACTTTGGTTCCCTCTACTTGAAGCTATCATGTCTCCACAGAGGAAGCTTAAGGATGCAGCAAATAAACAGATCATCGAAGGTGCGTGTAAGATTTATAATTAAAACCACAAATCACCTTTAAAAGGTAGCAAAGTCCTGCCCTTCTTTCATTGTAATTAGTTTTCCAATGATACATGTAGTCATAATTTTGAAAGGCTGGTTATAAGCCTATTGAATGTACAAAAATTTCTGATTATCCGAACAGAAATGATTCGAAAAAGTTCTGCAAGTAAAGGGTTAAAAGTGCTATTGGATGCCCATCAAGGTAATAAAGCTCCTTGTTTTCTTGGCAGATTTCAAGCAGATGACACACCATGTGTTGAACAGCATGATGGGATATATAGCTCCCCCTGCTATCCTGCAGAAAATCATGCAGGTAAATGTGACTATTTAGTTCTAGACATAATCTTAGGGTTAATAAAATCTGTTTATACAATGATTGCTTATTCATATTGACTCTTGAAGTGAGTTAAGTACATTATATTGTGGTATATTGGCACATATTAAAGCCCAATTTAAAAATTGATTGATATTACTCCTATAGTTTCTAAAGCGAGTTTTTTGTGTGCTCTTCTTTTTTTGCACTCTTCTGATAAACCACTTTCAGACATCGCGTAAAATAAAAACTCTATGCAATAATTGTAGTATTTAGGATTTAGGATAAGGGATGTATATATTGATTATTTATGTTCTCTTTCATGTCGAGCTTCTCATAATGCTATTTACACTTGCTCTTTAAATGTGCGTTCTGGTATATTTTAGTAATTAAGAGCTTAAACTGCCCATGAAGAATAATTTACAATATCTAATTTATCATTTCGTGTTGAAATTTGCTTCAAATATTTTGCTCGATTAGCATAAGCCACATGACCTTCACATAGGAGATCTTAGTTAAGTCATGATGATATTTGTCACAGGACCCAGCCTACAACACAGGCAAGTTTGGTGAAGTGAAGGAACTGATCATCGGTATGCTGGAGAACTACAACTATGAACAGGTACACTTTATTATCCCAAGTCACAAAGTGAGAGGGGGATATAGGATTGGGCTCCCTCCGTTTGTCAGAGTTAAAGGGAACATCTTTTCTCAGAAACTATTTATGACAGGATAACCAAACTTGCTGTGTGTCTTCAGATTATCAATACATTGTTTGAAAATAAGGAAGGTGCAATTTTTTTAATGGAGTTACCTCCCTTGTGTTCTTTGTCTTCTTTGACTCTGAGGGTATCATCAAAGGGGACAAATTTTTATAAAAAGTTGTTTAAGATGGGGGTATTCATATTTTCTGTGTGTCTTCAGGGTATCAATACCTTAATGGAGTTCGTAAATGATAATCGTGCCATCATACTTCAAGCTTGTTTGTGCAACAAGTCCTAAGAAATTATCATTATATCATCAACTTTGCATATTTCTGAATCAGTTATTTGAAAAATTTCTCTCCAGACGCTGATGAAGACATGCAAGAACCTGCTGAACCATGACCTCCACGTGCATCTGCGGAGTTTGACGGGTGCCGCTAGTCGTGGCTTCGTGCCGCGCGGGGACAAGTGTCAGCTCTGCAACAGGATGTTTGTTAATCCCGCTGACCCAGATCCGGTACTAATCTTCAGGTTCGTGTGATGGAGCTTGATTTGTTTATGTGCATAGCGATTGTTGAAGAGTTTTTTTTTGAAAACCTGATGCTGTCATAAGTGCAACATACTTTTTAAAAATATTGAGTAGACAAAAAGAAAACATCGCTTCTCAGTTTTTAATCAGTCCAAAAACAATTTTGAAGGTGAGTTGAGTTGATTTGGAGTTTAAGTAGTTCACTCACCTATATATCATGTCTGCTTATATTTGTGCAGGGAGAAAGCCCACAACACTATTGTGGCTTTGCATTGCAGTGAAACTTGCAAGGATTGGTTGGTACTAGTGAACCATTGGTAGTACTTTGCTTAAATTCAGTGTAGCATAGCACCTCAACCTTACTACATTTAGAAAAGTTGTCGAGGCCCGTGGCCGGATTCGAACCTCAGACCTTTTGATCCAAAGCTTAATGTGCTAACTACATGTTACATAGACTAGAATTTGAAGTGATGATCAATAATAAGCATTTACTTGACTTTCATTGAAAAATAAGATATACAGTAGAACACGGATTTAGCGAACTCAGATATAGTGAACAATCGGATATAATGAAAAAATTTTAAGTCCCGTCGCTATATAATATCATTAAAATTATATGCGTACAGCGAACACCGGATATGGCAACTAAATTCTTTGGTCCCTTAGAATTTGTTATATCCGAGTTCTACTGTATTAATTTGTCATTGTTGGATTGATGATAAGTTGAGTGAGACGATTTAGATTGAATATTTTGAATCTACAAAGCCAAATGACTATAGGTAACAAAATTGTTGTATGCAGGTGTGGACACAGTTACCACATCGCGTGTCTGCGAGTGCTTGGTTCGATCCACGTTATTGACGGAGAAGAGACGTGGGTCTGTTACCTGTGCAGCAACGCCAAGAGGACCGGTCGTCTCCATAGTTCACGCTTCCATCGATCTCTCTCCAACCCGAGCCAGGCCGCACTACATTCCAAAATCGACAAAAAATCAAAAGAGGTTTGTTGTCTGTCATGAAATCCAATTACAGAATATTGATGTTGGTTTGGTTACCAGATGGTGTCAGCACACACATTAATTCAAGATAATTTTGAGGAATTTATTTAGATTTAGTGTCAGATTCATTTCCTGTTGTCCTAAAATTAAGAATCAATTATGGCTAGTCAATGACTAATTGACGATGTTAGAATGTTATTCTTTAAACAATATTAGAATGTAGAAATTCATGTATATTGCAACAACCAAGCTTTAAAGAGACACAGAGTATGTTGATAGGATCACATATGTCAAATTTTGAAATCGATGTTATTACATCGGGAACCACTAACTGTCACTGAAAATAACAAGTTAAAGGTCAATCAGTACATTAGAGCGAAAATACGGCCATTCAAAGTCTGGATTTTGATCGAAAACCGGACAATGTGGCTCGAGTTGCGCGCGCAAATTCACCAAACGTAGTTTTGAAACCTTGTCATAAGCTGACAGGAAGATATATTCGATTCAATGGTGTTAATTAGGTATTATAACTAATAGGTAGATTAATTGTATGCATAATTTAGAATATTAAACGTATTTGAGATGTTTTCTTGATTTTTCCATAAAATCAAGCATTTTTAGAGATATTATGCATAAATGGATATATGCAAGTCCAGTGATGAGATATGAACTTCAATCAGCATTTAAGATATTTTGTAGCTTATCAAAACCAAATAAAATTTTAAGAAAGACACTTTAAGAGTCTTGGAAAAACTGTCAAAGGACAGGCCAATAGATTAAAAACTAATAAACTTTGTCCTTTCAGTCTGCAATTGACCCCCAACATGCACAAGCTTTTGAAAGTGTTCGCAGGGCCATGAAAACACCATCAAGGGTAAGTGTTCTTTCAAATTTGACAACCAGAATATAAATTGTCTTTTTTGTTACGAGGAAAATAAATTTTCTTGATACAATCATCCATCCTGGTAATAGTCTCTTTTCCCTTCCTTCCTTCCTTCAATTGCTTTGTTATGCATTCATTCTATGGGCATTTATAAAATTATTTAAAAAAAATCAATAATTTGGGTATGTCTTGCTGTCAAATTGATTCAATTGAATTCTCTCAGCATTTTATCATGGCATGTAATGGAATATTTTATTGGCTCCATTGGCAAGCAGTTGTTAACACTTATATATATGTTATGCTATATAGGACATGTAAAATCAAAAAAATTAAATTATCTTCGGTATTTCAAAAGTTTAAGCTTTTTGTCAGGACCTTTGTAAAGTTAAAAAGCATGATGAGAGCTTGAAAAGTTCAAGCTTTTTATCAAGACTTTTGTAAAGTTAAAAAGGATGATTAGAGCTTGAAATGATCTTCTTGACACTCTCTTGTGTCCTCAGCTGGCGATACTGACAGAGCTAGCCCGGACAGATAACTACGACTCCAGATCATCCTACAACAGAACCGTGTCAAGCATCTTCCAGAACGAGAACTTCCAGCTGAAGCTAGCTCCACCCATACCCATGGAGCTTTAGGGTGTTAAACAAGCTTTTGCAATCTATCTCCATTACCCCAGAACAGAAAATTTGTTCAGTAAAATGATTCAATATTGTAGTCAAAGATGTTTCTGTCGTGTCTTCACCGTAATTGATAGGGCTGGATATTGCCCTGAATTTCATATTGTGATATATTGCAATAAAATTTAAAATATATTGCGATACATATTGCGATATATTGACCCGAAAGTTTTTGGCCAAAATGATAGCAAATGAGGCTTGAATAAGGTAGAAATAATCTTACAAACTGAATTCACCCTGTCAGCTGCACCCTGTCACAACATGGGAATGTTAATAATAAATTTTCAGAGAAAAGAAACCATAACATTCAGAACCTTTTTGCTCAACAAACATAGCCCGGGTAATATATATATTCTGACAGTGATAGTTTGGATGTTTAAGACTATCTTTTTTTCAACTTGTTATTAACAATAATCTCATGTGAAACCAAGTGCAGATTATTCAAAAGGAGCCAACTTTTTACGACCCAATATATTGCAGAATTGAAACCAAATTGCGGTAATCGTATTGCATGGTTCAGAACCGGTTTGTACCGGTATACCGATAATATTGCACAGCCCTAGTAATTGACCATTAGTCAATGACAGAACAACAAATGTACGTCATTACCGCTGACATGTTTATTGCGGAAGCGGGGGTTACATTCAGGGGTCCCCAAGGGACGTCACTCTGCTGAGTACTGCTGTACCGGTCGCACTGAGCCTTACAAGGCTTACGGAGTTGTCTCCCTTAGACCATTGCTTTAGTCTTTAGAGTCAATATACTACAAAGACTTTGTTATTTAACTGTCAATGACATTTGCATCAAAAGGTTAACTTCTTTATGAATACCTACTGAAGAATATTTCTATGTACAGATTATAGTTACAGAACATACTAAAGTGATAAGAGAATTAAACTTCAAAATACATCCATTCAACAAAATATTTGTTAATCATTTTATCAACTCTTTGACGTTTAGCAATACTCTGTTTAATTGCCAAACAATTTTAGGTAAGGTAACGTTTGTGTAAAGTTCTAATTGAAATGAATGTGACAGTACTTTGTATAAATACTTAGAGGATATCTGTTTTTATTGACAAATACCATGTTTATCTGATGGATAGAGGAAGATAGCAATAAAACATTTCTGTCTCCTGAGATGAGATAATCATGGTATGTGTCATAAAAAGGCACATTTTCTATTTATTTCATGATATAAAATATGATGTTTGTGTAATATTGATGAATTATACAGGCTGTGCTGCAGATGGGAACTTCTCCAAAGTTGTGCAATATGTGATGAATTGTTGACAATTGGTACTGCCATGAAGGTCATCAAAAAAATATAAATTGTTTATAAAACAAAACTTTGTCTGTTTTTTAATTTCTTTATACTTGAGTGAGTTATTGTTTTGCTTAGGCAATATTGGAGCCATTAGCGTCGTTCTTAATACTTGAGTGAGTTATTGTTTTACGTCGCTTGCGCAATATTGGAGCCATTAGCGTCGTTCTTAATACTTGAACAAGCTGGAAAGTTCAATAAAGGAAACTCACACACGAGGCCTAACCTTTGCCACTATTTATGCCTGGTTAATTTAAGTCTTGCCTCTCTGAACCTAAACTACGAGTAAAGTGTTCCATAAGGTTTGTGATATTTGAGATTCAAAAACATTCAAAGACACTCATGCTGTCCTTTTGACTTCCAGTCAGAGATCATGTTTGTTTGGGCAAATGTAAAAAGCCCTGTCCTTTCATCAATTCACTTTTGTAATCAATTTATTTTGATATAAGCAAGATAGGATTGGCCTTACAACGCCTAAGGGGCAAGTGATTATTGCTTAGAGCCAGCGCCAAAGGACCAAAGCGGTCTAACTTCCTTTCAATATTATGCGACCATAAAGTTCGAGGGCCACCACGTTTTTATTCGATTTGATAGAATATGCACATATTACATTGGATTAATAATAAGTTAAACAACAATGCCTTGTTTTGCGGAAACGGGCTTTTCATGCTCGTAGCATCGATGATGGCCTCACTTCTCATTGTTTTGTTTTTTATCAAGTGTGCGTCCTTCTTTATTAATTTGGAAAATACAAAACATCAAAAATGTTACCCCTGCTTCTCAACGTGGTTGAGTTATTATCATGTACTAGTAACAGTATTTATATAAAATAGAGCCATTGGCTCTGTAGCTCATCAGGCTTCATCATCAATTATGCTGTAGAGTGTGGCCAATGTGATTCCTCCTTTGTAGAGGCCACAGGGGCACCAATCATAAAATTAAGTATATAGGCAACAAGTTTCAGTTTTCTAGGCCTTATACTTCAGGAGAAGATGAAAATAGATTTGAAGGACGTTCCTGTTGCCTTTATTAGGGGCAACAGGGTCACCAAAGCTACAATTCATAATCCTCACTAGTCAAGGAGTCTGCAATCAAAGTTTCAGCTTTCTAGGCCTCATGGTTCTGGTGAAGAACTGAAGATGAAAATAGTTTTTTTAGGGCTAGGCATCTGTTGCCCTTATAAGGGGTCACAGGGTAACCAAAGCTACAATTCATAATCCTCACTAGCCAAGGAGTCTGTACACAAAGTTTCAGCTTTCTAGGCCTTATGGTTCTGGAGAAGACAATGAAAATAGGCTTTAAAGGCGTGGCCCCTGTGGCCCTTATTAGGGGTCACAGGGCCACTAAAGCTACAATTTATAATCCTTACTAGTCAAGGAGTCTGTACACAAAGTTTCAGCTTTCTAGGCCTCATGGTTCTGGAGAAGAAGATGAAAATAGGTGTTTAGGGCGTGGCCCCTGTGGCCCCTGTGGCCCTTATTAGGGGTCACAGGGCTACCTAAGCTACAATTTATAATCCTCACTAGCCAAGGAGTCTGTACACAAAGTTTCAGCTTTCTAAGCCTTATGGTTCTGGAGAAGAAGTCGAAATTCCACAAAGTTTACGAACGGACGGATGGACGGACGGACGCCGGACACCATGCCATGCCATAAGCCCATCGGGCCTTACAGGCCAGATGAGCTAAAAATGGAATGTCCCCTTAAATTTCGTTTCACAAAAAACATAGGACTGTAACTATAAGATTCAGGTTTTTTATGCTAAAGAGTTGACACAGAAAAGTTGAACGAGGAGCAGCAGGGTTTGACCATTAGAGATGGACCTATTTTGGTTATGCCTTGCTAGGGAGTTTCCTAGCAGATACATACTCTCCCCACAGAGGCAGCTCAGTGCGAGCAAACCTCTGTTCTATTACACCAAGATCCTGAGGATCCGGCAGATTGCCCTAGCAGCAAAAAGTTGTAACTTAAGATAGCTCCGTTAGTTGCAGCCAATGAAAACACCTTTTGGATATTCATGACTTGGAGAATTTTAAACGGTTGAATCATGACATGGAAAATATGCCTCTATGTTTATTTTCATTAACAATGTGAGAGGGAAAATATTTGAAAATCAGATATGGATAGGGTTTTTCAGTAGAAAGAAACTGTTTTATCATTGTGTAAATTATTATTTGTTTTATGATAGATTTTATTTTACTAATTAACCAAATAAGTACTAGTGAGAAGGTAAAAAGCGATGTTTTGTAAAAAGAAGAGTTATCTCCCCTGAATATTAAATTTCAACGATAGCTTTGCCGAACCACACGGAAATAGCCGAGGTTTTGCTAATGACCACTTTTGAAACGGCGTCGCTGATTGCACAACTAACTTCGATTGCCTCCAATCAGATTTCTACATGTTGTGTTTCTATCCCATGTATTAGCCGTAATAGAACAGAGGCTAACTCGAGTATGACTGAGCTGCCTCTGTGGGGAGAGAATGTAGCAGATACCGTATTAGTGCTACCATAATAATAAATACAAAGATTGTACACAGTCTGATTAAAATGGGCCTAGTTCCAAGGAATGAAATATTCAAAATATTAACTGCACAGAAATATTGAATCCTCTACACTAGGTATGACCGCACCCCTGTACCTCACATATTTATGAACAATCATATTCAAAGCATGGTTAATAGGAGTTACTTGCCCCTAGCTTGATACTAAAGGCTTGTGATTGCTTAGCTGAGTAAACGCAAGATCCAAAGAACATGTGACTATTGGGCTGCCGTCTGACTCAGAGAGGAGAATATGTTTGATTCCCATAGAGTTAATGTTTGAAACTTTTATTCTTTGGATCTAGTTTGATTTTAATCAGACTGAGACTGTATAAAGAATGTCGTTGGCTGTGAAAGTGAAAGAGTTCTACATTATAGAGGTGAGGTGATTTGGGGTTTATCGCCGCTTTCAAGAGTATTTCACTTATATCACGGCTGCTAGTATTATTGCAGGGAGAAGCCTGCGACACAATTGTGGCTATGTATTGCGGTGAAACCTGCGAGCATCGGCTGGAACTAGCGAACCATGGGTGGTACTATGCTGAAATTCAGTGTAGCATTGCACCCAAACCTGACTGTGTGTAGAACAGTTTCTTACTGCAGACAAAATTGCAGAGCCTCTGGCGGGATTCGAACCACGGACCTCCTGTTCCGAAGCCGAACGCGCTAACCACTGCGCTATCCCGCCTTCTTCTACATTATAGATAAAATAAGCATAACAGGACCTCTGGATGTAGATGCACAAACTACTGAGGGTATATAAAAAAACATTAAAATATCATTGGTAAACAAAGTCTTTATTACTGATTACAACATTTTACATTAATATTTGTGAAATAACTTGGTAACCAGTAAGGGAATTATGGACTTTTAAAAAAACCACAGCATTGATAATATTGAAGAAAGAATGCTAAAGGCATATAAAGTAGTCTTCTGGCTATATTCACATTACTGGTATCTAAATAATGAATTATTGAAAGCGTAATATAAAAAAAGAGTGTCGAGTAAATTGACAAATCCTCTAATTTATTAATTAATCAGTAATTTCCAATACAGAGTTATTAACAAAGAACAATAGGGCTGGCATCGCTGTGAATCACTAACATGGGCATCTGCACTTGACGGATCTGTAGACATAAATCGTTTCACTCCCCAAAAAAGTAGGCATACAAATATTAATGAAATAAAAACAAAATAAAAACTATTGATGCACCCTTATCTAGAGACACACTTGACATGTTCAGATTGAGATGCTCCTTACGTTCAATAAAGTATGAGATGCTGTCAGGTGGTATGTTGAAATTTGTGGGCAAAACTAGACTAGTCAAGGTCCTAGGTTTTAACACCGTCTTAAGGTCTAAGCTAACAATGGTATATTGAGGTATAATTGATTGTAGAAATCATGGAGACTAAGCCACTAAAAATAATGTTTTCTAATAATCTTTCTTTAATGTTTTACCACATCAGTCGTACCTTACTTGTCCTTTAGTGAATCCCTATGTTATACAAGTAAATATCAATATAAAAAAAACTGTGACGCCTCCCCTTTGTT
The DNA here is from genome assembly GCA_916613615.1 of Steromphala cineraria. Lineage (NCBI taxonomy): Eukaryota > Metazoa > Mollusca > Gastropoda > Trochida > Trochidae > Steromphala > Steromphala cineraria. The sequence goes on from OU744729.1 coordinate 15,167,036, forward strand.
TTTTAAAAAAGGAACATTTCTGTTTATTTCAATCGTTTCTGCTCTTTGGCATAATAACTGATAACTGAAAAAGCTATTTAAATTTGAAAAATACATTTGAAATGAACATGTATAAAGGATAACTGTAAAAAATGGGAGGAAAAGTTCAAATATCTCTTTAATTTTTCTCTTTAATTTGACAAAACTAGACCAACAGGACGAACAATACTGCTGATAAAACAGCTACTCTGTATGACTTACTATACGGACAATTGAATGAAAATATAATATATGATATAATATTTCAGAGTGATTCTTGGAAAAAAAATAGATAAATAAAAGAAATCTTTGTGTATCAATGATATCAAATGACACAAAATAATAAGTAAGTTAGTTACATAAAAGTGTATAATGGTAACAAACAAATATATATATATATATGGATATTTGTATAGCGCTGTCGTCCATCCAATTGCATGCTAATAGCGCTTAGGAGTCTCTCATACAACAGGTGTCCTACAACAACTTGGGAAAAAGTTCAATCAGAGTAATAATTTGAGAAGAGGTGTGTTTTTAAAGCAGACTTGAAATTGTCCAAGGTTGGGGATGTTTTCAGGTCAAGTGGGAGATTATTCCAGAGGCTGGGTGCTGCAACACAGAAGGCTTTTTCTCCAAAGAGTTTCAGATTCGATCGAGGGACAGACAGGAGCAACTGGTGGTCTGATCGTAGATTCCTGGGAGCTTTGTGAGCTGTTAGGAGTTCACACAGGTATGATGGAGCTAGGTTCTGCTGACACTGATGGGCTAGGCACAGGATCTTAAACTGAATCCTAGCTTGTACAGGCTAAATGAAATCTATGAGAATGAGGAAGAGGAATATATGGATGACAACTTCTTTATTCATGATACAGAAGAAATCTATGAGGTTTAACAATGGGGAATGGTTGATCTGACACTCTTCCGTCAAACCAATCCATCTTTTCCATCAGGATCACACAAGAATAAGTTCACATCTGGGAACAAGATTTATTTGAGGATCAAATCTCAGAAAAATTGAAAGATGAGTGAGTGTGCAAGTTATTGTTTTACGCCACAATATTAATATTAATATGGGCAATATTTCAGCCATTTGCGGCATTGAATGATGATCCTTTATAAATGAAAATGGAGATGGAGCTATGACCTAAAAGCCTGAATCAGGTTTTACTTGTTACATAATTGACATGGTGTCATTATCACTGTCAGCTTTAATTCATAATCTTGATACCATATTGAATAAACTATTTACAGATAATACACCATTATGTAAACAGATTGTAAATATAAATACAAACATAAAAAGAAAAACACCTGTATGCCTAAACAGATCCATAGAGCCAAGTGCAACCAATTTGCATGCAATTATTAAATAAAAAATCAACTGCCATGCATATCTTATCTGATGGCATAAAACTGAACTGATGATCACATATCTTACAAATGACAATAATTGTGAAAAGCTACTTTTAGAAGTGTAAATACATCGATTTAAAGGCTGTATCAATTCCACCATCACCACAACAAAGACAGATAACTCTCTCACTGCTAGATCCACAAAGAAATAACTGAATTACTCAAGCTATAGAAAATCCAGCAGAACAGAGGTTAGGTATCCGAGTCTTACAAATTGAACAGTTTAAAAATGTCTGATTCTTGCTCAATAGAACGTATTGAATTTCATAATTTTCAACATAAAGGTAACGATAGATAATTTTCGAGCTCAATAATTTATCATAAATCAAAATAAACCTCCATTTTTTACGAATCAGAATGGGTTCCATAAAACAAAATTCCCAAAATATAAAATATTTACATATAGTACAGTCACTAAACATTTTACAAATCCGAAGGTGTTCGCCTCTAGAATATCGACAACAATATTGATTCTTCTTTTCACAAATCAAACTATGTTCAGTTTTACGACCCGAGCCTATGCCCATGTTAGCAACCCACAGCTGGCCGACCACTCAGGAGAATATCAGTTTCTTCCTCAGAGTGTAGAGAGGGGCAGGAGACTGCTTGTATCGTCCGCCGTCCATCATCGCGTTGGCTCGACCAATCTCATTGTTCACAAGGAGTAACACGCTCAGCAAGTCGTATCTGGATACGTAAATACAGAGTTAGCAAAGATTCATCACAATGGCTTGTTATATTTCATTACTGCTCTGAAAGAGTCATGTATATCAAATGCCATGACAATACCTTGTTAAAGGGGCAGTAGCATGTTTAAAAAAAAAAAAAAAAAATCAATTTTTCACTGATAATTGTATGTTAATGCTACTAAATGCATTATTTTGAAAGTGTCAAAAAACTCATTAACACAAACCAATCACTCATAGTCAGATAGAAAATTAGAAATATTCACATAAAATCTATTGGCGGCCATTTTGTTGTGAACACATTTTATTCATTTTGATTAGGAAAATGGAATCGCATGGCTGAACTTTCCATATATATTTGATTTATTACTGCTTCATTGTCAATACATTGTCTTTCACGGGCCTGACGTTCAATTCAAATTTCACATCTACAAAAAGATCATGTTACTTACTTGGTGCCGTACTTATTGAGCATATCACAGAGTTTGGTGATGTACCAGGACCCATGAGTCCTGCTTCGGTAGGACACGAACCCCGGAACTGTAGCATAACCCATCAGGAAGTCTGCTTCGTTGGGAATTACCTCCCTTGGTAGTCCATCTGTGTCTAACGTTACACCATCTTGCTCTATTTCATGACCTTCAAACAATCAGGAAAACAATGATTATTGATTGATTATTTATTATTGATGTCATTAAAAACCTTGAATTGCTTTCTGAATTATGTGGACTTTCTCATAACCTTTAAGATAATTTTCTTGAATTCTGATTGGTCAATAGCCATTGCATACGGAGTCATGTAGTCGGATTTCTCAGGGTGTACCAGCCGTTTGACTTGTGAGACAAGTCATGTGACATGCCAAAAGTGTCATCTGGATAAGCTTGACCTTAGATGGAATTTGGAAGTATAATGGCTTATCAAATCGTAATTTGAGAATCAAATTTTATAGAAACAAAAATTAGTAAGGAGAATTCAAAGTCGGCACATTGTAAGTTTTGTCTGCTTCATAAACTGTTTTCAACTATATGAATATCTCTTGTCTCTTTTAAATTCCTTCTATTAATCACACAGAAATTCTGATATTTTTGGTTACAGAGTTGTCTCCCCTGATAACTGACTGTAACTCTGTACAGCTTTATTCACATCTCACACTGAGATTCCTACTAGTTTTAAGGGTGAAACGGTTCACAACTACTGTAGTTGAACCGCGGTATTTTGCTTTTGGTTCGGTACACGGTACATTAACTTGAATTTTTGGTACATATACCGAATGCATACTTCATTCAAACAATCAAATACCGGTAGGACTTTTTATTCTCTACAAACGATAGTATGTGAATGACTTCATGATTGCCTAATATAAACGAAAGTGTTTGAATGACTTGATATCGTGAGATCTCGTTCAAAGGTAATCAAAATGGCGACAGACATTCTTGGTTTTGTACCGAACCAAAAATGTACCGAACCTAGGGTTCTGTAACGCAATACGTACCGAACCGAACATCAAGCGTACCGTTTCACCCCTAACTAGTTTTGAGGAAAAAGGGTCATGTGACCATCTCCAAGCCCAATATTGAGGAGGTCAAGCTTTGAATAACATACCTGGTTGTTTCTGGCGTCCTTGACAAGCTTGGATGAAGAAGAGCTTGGGTTTGCCAGCCAGTGTAGGGCACACCACAGTCTTCAGGGGTCCTGTCAAATCGCCTATGTTCACAAGACTTCCATCAGACCCGTAAACATGGCCTGTGGTACCGTGGGAGAGGATACAGCACACAAAACAGTCATAGTTGGAGTGGTCTACAGTCAGAGCTGTCTGGACCATGAGACGCACCATGTCAGAGCTGGTGAGGTTCTCGTGGAGATGCACCTCGAAGAAGAGGTCTCGGAAACTGTCCATCAGGTTCTCTGGAATACAAGTTGAAGTCACAATCTCAGTTTTGCAAGTGAATATCTCTACATGCAGGTCACAGTCTAAGTATACCTACCCTCAATATTACCCGTTTCACTCCGATATTGAGTCTAAAAAGGTCTAGTAGAGGGCCACGTCAGCCGACCTTTCTGCGACCTATGACCCCTTCAAAATTATACATGCGAAGGCAGACTATTGTGGCTTGGTAAGTTGAGTTCTGATTGGCCAATTCAATATGTGGGCTGATGGACCCTCTACTAGACCTTTCTAGACTCAATATCGAAGGAAACAGGTAATATTGAGGGTAGGTTTACTTAGACTGACGCATGTCCGGTATTTCATAATTTACAGTACCTCAATCTTTCCCTTTTGTTTGCAATAAAAAAAGTTTTACAGTTGAGATTATGCCACCTTTTTTTAGAGCACATCATGAGTGATATATATATAATGAGAATCTGATGACTATATTGCTGAAGCTTATGACAGGCCCAGTTTGTATTGAAATCAAAACAATTTTACCTGATTTCTTAATAGGAAAAGGTTTAATATGGGTATGTTGCATTTGCATTCTAAAGTTGTAGAGTAATAAAGTACAAGTTTTAAAGGATATTCAATATTCTTATTCACAGAATAGTGTCTTTCCGGTATAATTACTTTGCATGCTTGAAACAGCATAAGGATTTATACCGACACGTTGCTATTCTGTGAAAAAAGAAGTTTAATATCCAGAACACCTGACACTTCCTCATACAGGGGACGTAGCTCAGTGGTAGAGTGTCTGCTCGTCACCCAGAAGACTTGGGTTCGATTCCGATCGTGTCATACCAAAAGGTGGGAGTTGTTGCTGTCTTTCTTGACACTCAACATTGTAAAGGCAGAACAATGCATTGACTGATGCTGCACTGTGGCTGCCGAGTGTTTCGACACCAAACAAATTTCTGATACATATATACTTGTACTGAGGACAATATAGTGTTATTATTATTAATAAATACACTCACGTGCATCAACTGTGGAGCCTTCTCTGTTAGGCATGTCCCTTGCTCGTGGATCCTCAGGATTCTTCTTGAACTTCTCGATGTTCATGATGATGCATAATCCTGGTAATCATCAGAGAAATTCAACAATATAGCTAAATATGATCATTGTCAATTTATTGTAATGAATGTTTTTTAAGTAATGAGGAAATGATACAACACATTTTAAATCTAAAATGAGATAGGACTGTGTAATTCAAGCAAAGAAGGAAAAAAGTCAACAAATCAAGAATTGAACTTTTGATCAGTCATTGACAAAATATTGGAACGAACACCTAGAATATGGGACTTACCACGTGGCTTTCTGTCCATTTTATAGCATTGTAAAATGTTGTCTTCAACAGATACCACCACCGGTGAAGCAACAGCTAAAAGTGAAAATAAAATCAACATTAGTCTTTAATACAAAATAACTGAATCCTTGTAACAGATCTTTTATGTAAACTAAACAGTATTATAATAAATACACTTAAGATAAGTTATACTCAATTCAAATAAATTGAATAACCATATGAATACTTTATAGTAACATATTGTAACTGTTAATGATAATTGTGTCATGAGGAATGATTAAATTTTTTTTAAGACAATCTATTATTGATCTTATTTATTTCATAACATAACAATTACACAATCAATGCCAACTGCGACAGCAAGTCGACAATCTGAAGCCAACCGAACCTACCCGCTTGACATACCATCCCCAGCGAAGATGACTCAGCCATCACCGAGATCACCAAATGAGATCACTACACGCTCTGGAAGACTTGTGAAGAAACCTGTCAAGTACAGTGACTATGAGTGTGACATATCATCTCGAGTCAATGGTAAAGATTGACTCCAACTTGTTCAGTGTAAGTTGAATCTATTGGGTTTTCCCATGTACTACGCCGTAACCATAGGCCTAGTATGCATGCAGGCCTGCCCATTCTATTGCAAGCCTTCATTCTATTGCAAGCCTTCAGAGCGAAGAAACCATGAAAGGTAATGCTAGTTCTGAAAAACACCCGCTTCCTGCTTCACAAATATAACGTTGACGGCTACTTGACGCTAATCCTGATCCAGATAAATTTCTGTGACGTCGTGGAAAATTAATAGGTCTACATTTTCGTAATTCAGTTGTATCTTTTTTGTTCGGCGACATAACATCGCGTCAAATTACACAACATTGTTGACAGTTACATTTTCTAGTTACAGATGCAAAAAAACTTGTAAAGTTACTGATGAATACGTTGAGGATGACACCAAGGGGGTTTAGGACGTGACTTCAGGGTAGGCCTATACAATGAACATGCATTACTGAGCCTTTGTGGTCATAACATTTCATTTATCGATTATATATTTTTCGCGTAGGCCCCATTTTCTTTCCAAGTAAGTTCAATTTATCAATATTCTCAAGACTGAAGTACGCTTCGACATTATTGTTTGCTAAGGATGGAGTCCGTTCTAACAAACAAATTTATGTATTCATTACCATACCCAAAGCTTTTAAAAATATGTTCATATATTTAAAAAAACTACCGTGTTTATAGGACTACGCGTCTCAATATCAAGTAACATTAAGTCGTTCTAAGCGTTGAGAAAGACGGTTTTTAAAGTCAACCTTTCGTTTTGGTATAGACAATATCAAATTACTGTATTTCCTCTAATAGGGGCCCGGGCCCTTATTAACATTTAGGGGGTAGGCCTATTACCCCCCGGTCCTTATTAGAGGCTCGGCTCTTATTGGAGGCCCGGCCCTTATTATGATAATAGGTTTTCCAAAGTCAACTTGAGACCTGTATATATACAGAAGGGAGTAATTATTGACTAGACCCGGCCCCTACTAGAGGCCCGGCTCTTATTCACGTTTAGGTACCTTTACCCCCCGGCCGCTATTAGAGGCCCGGCCCCAATTAGAGGAAATACGGTATCTCATGTTAATTCAGGTCAACACTGCAGAGCTACAGATAACTTTTTGCCTTATTGGGTAATGTACTCCTTTGTAATAATTTGATTGGGTATTTTAATTTTCATTTGAGTAACCAAAATAGTTGTACTCCTCAAAATCAGCTTAATTGGGTACTTTCTGGATTTTGCATTTCTTTATGATAATATATTTGAAATGAATTAATTACATTATAGAAGACGACTTAGTCAATCTTTATCAGAATATGCTGAGTTTATGACATCCATAATATATACACTGAATAAAAAAGGTTAGGGTCTAAGGGATATTATATATATTTGTTTGTCATTTATCACTTATATCATTATTCATACTTTCAATATGTACAAGAACAACTTTTTTCCACACAATTGTTATTTTATAACCAGCTTTTAAAATATGGCCAGTCCTACACTGAGTCCTTAAACTGGCAACTTTTTGGTCAGAACTGGTAACGTTTCAAACATTTTCTTTACTTTCCCCAGAACAGACAGACTAGGTTTCCAATCTCTTTTATACACTGTGAAAAATTATCAACTTTTATATATATATAGGCCTATACAAATATTCATTATTTCATAAAAATATGAATATCCAAAATTGTTTGTGTCCAGTATACACGATTTTCACTTTATAAAAAAAGATACGATAAAGACAACATTACAAAAAGAAATAAAGCCATATCTAACTTTTACAATTTAATGCAGATAATACTGAAAGCTAAAAGATCGTCAGGGAGGATCAAAAGGTTAAAAAGATAGTCTACAGCTATCTTAGGACCGAAGAAGACGGTGAAACTAAAATCCAAGGACTATAAATAATGATGCAGTTATCTGTCGTTAGAAATAGTCGGACGATATTTACATAACTTGGCCTTAGTCATATGGTAATAAACTCCTAACTGTGTCGTTAATCAAGTCATGTTTGTTGTAAAGGCGTAACTGACACTGCCTGAGTGTATATGAGAGTTCTGAGAGGCTGATATCGGCTCTGAACATTTTGGGCAATAAATAACAAGTACGCAAGTTTGGAGTTCTAATTGCTTTGTGTACGCATGATGAATGAAGTTAATTGAGTATTTAAAAAAATGTTAGCGTACTTGTACGCATTAAACTTCAATTGAATTGGGTTTTCACAAAATTGTTTGCGTAATTTACGCAAGTACGCAGCTTATCTGTTGAACACAGAATGGTCGCATTTATTTCAACTAATTAACTTATCTTATTTGCATTTTAAGAAATTGAATAATGGTGTGACAAGAGTAAAGAAGTTTTGTATGGATCCATAAAAATACATTTTTCATTCTGTGACGTTTTTTTAACTATATATAAATATATATTTACACAAGAAAACTTCTTCATAGTTCAAGTAATGAATACAACTCAAGGTGCGCGTGGTTCTGATGGCTGCTAAAGTTATTGACTATTGACGAGTAACAACCAAATATTGACGTTTTATTATAGATATGGATGATTTTCCCTTGGATATTGACGAGTTTTTAGAGCTGAACATACGAGTATTGACGATTAATTTAGGTTTAAACAGTTTTAAATAATAAAAAAAATCAAACGTGTTGATCAATCCCATGAACATTTTTTTGGAACATTTTTATGAGTCCATACAAAGAAATATGTTTATCTCATGGAGTGAGGAAGATAGCCACAATTTCCACAAGTGATATATTACATTTCTGTCTCATAAATTGAGGTTAACATGGTATTTGTCATAAAAAAGACAATGTTTCTATTTATTTCAAGATATAAAATATGATGTTTGTGTAATATAGATGAATTATACAGGCTGTGCTGCAGATGGGAACTTCTCCAAAGTTGTGCAATATGTGATGAATTATTGACAATTGGTACTGCCATTAAAGTCATCAAAAAATACAAATTGTTTATAAAACAAAACTTTGTCTGTTTTTTAATTTCTTTATACTTGAGTGAGTTATTGTTTTGCTTAGGCAATATTGGAGCCATTAGCGTCGTTCTGAATACTTGAACAATCTGGAAAGTTCAATGAATGAAACTCACACACGAGGCCTAACCTTTGCCACTATTTATGCCTGGCTAATTTAAGTCTTGCCTAACTGAACCTAAACTTAACGTACGAGTAAAGTGTTCCACAAGGTTTGTGAGATTTGAGATTCAAAGACACTCATACTGTCCTTTTGACTTCCAGTCAGAGATCTTGTTTGTTTGGGCAAATGTAAAAATATCTGTTCTTTCATCAAATTACTTTTGTAATCAATTTATTTTGATATAAGCAAGATAGGATTGGCCTTACAACGCCTAAGGGGCAAGTGATTATTGCTTAGAGCCAGCGCCAAAGGACCAAAGCGGTATTATAACTTCCTTTCAATATTATGCGGCCATAAAGTTTGAGGGCCAACACGTTTTTATTCGATTTGATAGAATATGCACATATTACATTGGATTAATAATAAGTTAAACAACAATGCCTTGTTTTGCGGAAACGGGCTTTTCACGCTCGTAGCATCGATGATGGCCTCACTTCTCATTGTTTTGTTTTTTATCAAGTGTGCGTCCTTCTTTATTAATTTGGAAAATACAAAACATCAAAAATGTTACCCCTGCTTCTCAACGTGGTTGAGTTATTATCATGTACTAGTAACAGTATTTGTATAAACTGGAATGTCCCCTTGAATTGCGTTTCACAAAAAACATAGGACTGTACCTATAAGATCAGGTTTTTTATGCTAAAGAGTTGACACAGAAAAGTTGAATGAAGAGCAGGAAGGTTTGACCATTAGAGATTTTGGTTATGCCTTGCTAGGGAATTACCTAGCAGATACATTCTCTCCCCCACAGAGCAAGCCTCTGTTCTATTACGCCAAGATCCGGCAGATTGCCCTAGCGGCAAAAAGTTGTATCTCTGTTAGTTGCAGCCAATGAAAACACCTTTTGGATATCTATGACTTGGAGAATTATGAACAGTCGAATCGTGAAATGGAAAATATCATGCCTTTATGTATATTTTCATTAACAGTGTGAGATATTTGAAAATCAGATATGGATAGGGTTTTTCAGTAGATAGAAACTGTTTTATAATTGTGTAAATTATTATTTGTTTTATGATAGATATTATTTTACTAATTAACCAAATAACTACTAACGAGAAGGCAAAAAGCAATGTTTTGTAAAAGGAAGAGTTATCTCCCCTGATGTTAAATTCCAACGATACCTTGCCGAACCACACGGAAAAAGCCGAGGTTTTGCGATTGACCACTTTTGAAACAGCGTTGCTGATTGTACAACTAACTTTGATTGCCTCCGATCAGATTTCTACCTTTCTGTCCCATGTATTAGCCGTAATAGAACAGAGGCGTACTTGAGTATGACTGAGCTGCCTCTATGGGGAGAGAATGTAGAAGATACTGTATTTATGTTACCATAATAATAAATACAAAGATTGTACACAGACTGATTAAAATTGGCATAGTCCCGAGGAAAAAAATATTCAAAATATTAACTGCACAGAGAGATTGAATCCTCTACACTAGGTCTGACCGCACCCCTGTAGCTCACGTGTTTATACCAGTTAAGCGCAGCCCAAGCCCAGTTGTTAGCAGACCAATCACATCATCTCACTTATAACACCGCTGGCGGCGATCATGTTCAAAGCATGGTTAACAGGAGTTACTTGCCCCTAGCTCGATACCGAAGGCTTTTGCCGGCGGCTTGTGATTGGTTAGCTGAATAACCAGCATGCGACTAACTAGGCTGCCGTCTGACTCAGTGGAAAGGATACCTTTCAAAGTAATATGTTTGATTCTCATAGAGTTAATGTTTCAAACTTTTATTCCTCGGATCTAGGCAGATCTTAATCAGACTGAGATTGTACAAAGAACATTGTTGGCTGTGAAAGTGAAAAAGTTCTACATTATAGAGGTGAGTATTTCAAGAGTATTTGACTTATATCACGGCTGCTAGCATTATTGCAGGGAGAAAGCCGCAACACTATTGTGGCTATGTATTGCAGTGAAACCTGTGAGCATTGGCTAGAACTAGCGAACCATGGTTGGTACTACGCTGAAATTCAGTGTAGCATTGCACCCAAACCTGACTGTGTTTAGAACAGTTCTCTACTGCAGTCAAAGTTGCAGAGCCTCTGGCGGGATTCGAACTACAGACCTCCTCGAAGCCAAACGCGCTTACCACTGCGCTATCCCGCCTTCTTCTACATTATAGATAAAATAAGCATAACAGGACCTCTGGATGTAGATGCACAAACTACTGAGGAAATATAAAAAAACATTAAAATATCATTGGTAAACAAAGTCTTTATTAACGATAGCAACATTTTACATTAATATTTGTGAAATAACATGGTTATCAGTAAAGGAATTATGGACTCTTAAAAAAACCACAGCATTGATAATATTGAAGAAAGAATGCTAAAGGTATATAAAGTAGTCTTCTGGCTATATTCACATTACTGGTATCTAAATAATGAATTATTGAAAGCGTAATATAAAAAAAGAGTGTAGTGGTAAATTGACACATCCTCTAATTTATTAATTAACCAGTAATGCTCAATACGGAATAGTTAACAAAGAACAATAGGGCTGGCATCGCTGTGAATCACTAACATGGGCATCTGCACTTGACGGATCTGTAGACATAAGACGTTTCACTCCCAAAAAAAGTAGGCATACAAATATTAATGAAAAAAACCCCAAAATAAATACTATTGATGCACCTATATCTAGAGACACACTTGACATGTTCAGATTGAGATGCTCCTTACGTTCAATAAAGTATGAGATGCTGTCAGGTGGTATGTTGAAATTTGTGGGTAAAACTAGACTAGTCAAGGTCCTTGGTTTTAACAGTCTTGAGGTCTAAGCTAACAATGGTATATTGAGGTATAATTGATTGTAGAAATCATGGAGACTAAGCCACTAAAACTAATGTTTTCTAATAATCTTTCTTTAATGTTTTACCACATCAGTCGTACCTTACTTGTCCTTTAGTGAATCCCTATGTTATACAAGTAAATATCAATATATAAAAATATGCGATGCCTCCCCTTTGTTTTTAAAAAAATAGAGCCATTGGCTCTGTAGCTCATCAGGCTTCATCGTCAATTACAATATATGCTGTAGAGTGTGACCAATGTGATTCCCCCTTTGTAGAGGCCAAAGGGTCACCAATCATAAAATTAAGTATAAAGGCGACAAGTTTCAGTTTTCTTTGCCTTGTACTTCAGGAGAATAAGATGAAAATAGATTTGAAGGACGTTCCTGTTGCCTTTATTGGAGCAACAGGGTCACCAAACCTACATTTCATAATCCTCACTTGTCAAAGAGTCTGTACACAAAGTTTCAGCTTTCTAGGCCTTATGCTTCTGGAGAAGAAGATTAAAATAGGTTTTTAGGGCGTGGCCCCTGTGGCCCTTATTAGGGGTCACCGGGCCACCAAAGCTACAATTTATAATCCTCACTAGTCAAGGAGTCTGTACACAAAGTTTCAGCTTTCTAGGCCTTATGGTTCTGGAGAAGAAGATTAAAATAGGTTTTTAGGGCGTGGCCCCTGTGGCCCTTATTAGGGGTCACAGGGCCACCAAAGCTACAATTTATAATCCTCACTAGCCAAGGAGTCTGTACACAAAGTTTCAGCTTTCTAGGCCCTATGGTTCTGGAGAAGAAGATGAAAATAGGTTTTAAGGGTGTGGCCCCTATGGCCCTTATTAGGGGTCACAGGGCCACCAAAGCTACAATTTATAATCCTCACTAGTCAAGGAGTCTGTACACAAAGTTTCAGCTTTCTAGGCCTTATGGTTCTGGAGAAGAAGATTAAAATAGGTTTTTAGGGCGTGGCCCCTGTGGCCCTTATTAGGGGTCACAGGGCGCCCAAAGCTACAATTTATAATCCTCACTAGTCAAGGAGTCTGTACACAAAGTTTCAGCTTTCTGGGCCTTATGCTTCTGGAGAAGAAGATTAAAATAGGTTTTTAGGGCGTGGCCCCTGTGGCCCTTATTAGGGGTCACAGGGCCACCAAAGCTACAATTTATAATCCTCACTAGTCAAGGAGTCTGTACACAAAGTTTCAGCTTTCTAGGCCTTATGGTTCTGGAGAAGAAGATTAAAATAGGTTTTTAGGGCGTGGCCCCTGTGGCCCTTATTAGGGGTCACAGGGCCACCAAAGCTACAATTTATAATCCTCACTAGTCAAGGAGTCTGTACACAAAGTTTCAGCTTTCTAGGCCCTATGGTTCTGGAGAAGAAGATGAAAATAGGTTTTAAGGGTGTGGCCCCTATGGCCCTTATTAGGGGTCACAGGGCCACCAAAGCTACAATTTATAATCCTCACTAGTCAAGGAGTCTGTACACAAAGTTTCAGCTTTCTAGGCCCTATGGTTCTGGAGAAGAAGATTAAAATAGGTTTTTAGGGCGTGGCCCCTGTGGCCCTTATTAGGGGTCACAGGGCCACCAAAGCTACAATTTATAATCCTCACTAGCCAAGGAGTCTGTACACAAAGTTTCAGCTTTCTGGGCCTTATGCTTCTGGAGAAGAAGATTAAAATAGGTTTTTAGGGTGTGGCCCCTGTGGCCCTTATTAGGGGTCACAGGGCCACCAAAGCTACAATATATAATCCTCACTAGCCAAGGAGTCTGTACACAAAGTTTCAGCTTTCTAGGCCCTATGGTTCTGGAGAAGAAGATGAAAATAGGTTTTAAGGGTGTGGCCCCTATGGCCCTTATTAGGGGTCACAGGGCCACCAAAGCTACAATTTATAATCCTCACTAGTCAAGGAGTCTGTACACAAAGTTTCAGCTTTCTAGGCCTTATGGTTCTGGAGAAGAAGATTAAAATAGGTTTTTAGGGCGTGGCCCCTGTGGCCCTTATTAGGGGTCACAGGGCGCCCAAAGCTACAATTTATAATCCTCACTAGTCAAGGAGTCTGTACACAAAGTTTCAGCTTTCTAGCCCCTATGGTTCTGGAGAAGAAGTCGAAATTCCACAAAGTTTACGGACGGACGGATGGACGGACGGACGGATGGACGGACGGACGCCGGACACCATGCCATGCCATAAGCCCATCGGGCCTTACAGGCCAGATGAGCTAAAAAGGAAAATTTCTGTTTATTTCAATCATTTCTGCTCTTTGGCATAATATCTGATAACTGAAAAAGCTTTTTAAATTTGAAAAATACAAAGGATAACTGTTAAAAATGGGAGGAAAAGTTCAAATATCTCTTCAATGCTTATCCAATTTCAAAACAAATATTTAATTTGGCAAAACTAAACCAACAGGACGAACAATACTGCTCATCAAACAGCTACTCTGTATGACTTACCATATGGACAATATAATGAAAATATGATATATATAATATGATATGATATGATTTGATAATGACACAAAATAATAAGGTAAGTTAGTTACATGAAAGTGTATAATGGTAACAACAAACAAATTAAATCTATGAGAGTGAGGAAGAGGAATATATAGATGACAATTTCTTTCATGATAAAGAAGAAATCTATGAGGTTTAACAATGGGGAATGGTTGATCTGACACTCTTCCGTCAAACCAATCCATCTTTTCCATCAGGATCACACAAGAATAAGTTCACATCTGGGAACAAGATTTATTTGAGGATCAAATCTCAGAAAAATTTAAAGATGAGTGAGTGCGCGAGTTATTGTTTTACGCCGCAATATTAATATTAATAAATATTAATATGGGCAATATTTCAGCCATTTGCGGCATTGAATGATGATCCTATATAAATGAAAATCGAGATGATGGAGCTATGACTTAAAAGCCTGAATCAGGTTTTACTTGTTACATAATTGACATGGTGTCAATATCACTGTCAGCGTTAATTCATAGTCTTGATACCATATTGAATAAACTATTTACAGATAATATACCATAATGTACAGATATTGTTAATATAAATACAAACATAAAAAGAAAAACATCTGTATGCCTAAACAGATCCATAGAGCCAAGTGCAACCAATTTGCATGCAATTATTAAATAAAAAATCAACTGCCATGCATATCTTATCTGATGGCATAAAACTGAACTGATGATCACATATCTTACAAATGACAATAATTGTGAAAAGCTACTTTTAGAAGTGTAAATACATCGATTTAAAGGCTGTATCAATTCCACCATAACCTGAACAAAGACAGATAACTCTCTCACTGCTAGATCCATAAAGAAATAACTGAATTATTCAAGCTTTATAAAATCCAGCAGAACAGAGGTTAGGTATCCGAGTCTTACAAATTGTACAGTTTAAAAATGTCTGATCCTTGCTCAATAGAACGTATTGAATTTTATAATTTTCAACATAAAGGTAACGATAGATAATTTTCGAGCTCAATAATTTATCATAAATCAAAATAAACCTCCATTTTTTACGAATCAGAATGGGTTCCATGAAACCAAATTCCCAAAATATAAAATATTTATATATAGTACAGTCACTAAACATTTTACAAATCAGAAGGTGTTCGCCTCTAAAATATCGACAACAATATTGATTCTTCTTTCCACAAATCAAACTACGTTCAGTTTTACGACCCAAGCCTATGCCCACGTTAGCAACCCACAGCTGGCCGACCACTCAGGAAAATATCAGTTTCTTCCTCAGCGTGTAGAGAGGGGCTGGAGACTGCTTGTATCGCCCGCCGTCCATCATCGCGTTGGCTCGACCAATCTCATTGTTCACAAGGAGTAACACACTCAGCAAGTCGTATCTGGATACGTAAATACAGAGTTAGCAAAGATTCATCACAATGGCTTGTTATATTTCATTACTGCTCTGAAAGAGTCATGTATATCAAATGCCATGACAATACCTTGTTAAAGGGGCAGTAGCATGTTTAAAAAAAAAAAAAAAATTAAATTTTTCACTGATAATTGTATGTTAATGCTAAATGCATTATTTTGAAAGTGTCAAAAATCTCATTAACACAAACCAATCACTCATAGTCAGATAGAAAATGAGAAATATTCACATAAAATCCATTGGCGGCCATTTTGTTGTGAACACATTTTATTCATTTTGATTATGAAAATGGAATCGCATGGGTGAACTTTCCATATATATTTGATTTATTACTGCTTCATTTAGTTTAAATACATTGTCTTTCACGGGCCTGACGTTTAATTCAAATTTCACATCTACAAAAAGATCATGTTACTTACTTGGTGCCGTACTTGTTGAGCATATCACAGAGTTTGGTGATGTACCAGGACCCATGAGTCCTGCTCCGGTAGGACACGAACCCCGGAACTGTAGCATAACCCATCAGGAAGTCTGCTTCGTTGGGAATTACCTCCCTTGGTAGTCCATCTGTGTCTAACGTTACACCGTCTTGCTCTATTTCATGACCTTCAAACAATCAGAAAAAAACGATTATGATTATTTATCACTGATGTCATTAAAAACCTTTAATTGCTTTCTGAATTATGTGGACTAACTCATAACCTTTAAGATCATTTTCTTGAATTCTTGTCAATAGCCATTGTAGTCAGATTTCTCAGGGTGTACCGGCCGTATGACTCGTAAGACAAGTCATGTCACATGCCAAAAGTGTCATACGGATAAGCTTGACCTTAGATGGAATTTGGAAGTATAATGGCTTATCAAATCGTAATTTGAGAATCAAATTTTATAGAAACAAAAATTAGTAAGGAGAATTCAAAGTAGGCACATTGTAAGTTTTGTCTGCTTCATAAACTGTTTTCAACTATATGAATATCACTTGTCTCTTTTTAATTCCTTCTATTAATCAGCAACAGAAATTCTGATATTTTTGGTTACAGAGTTGTCTCCCCTGATAACTGACTGTAACTCTGTACAGCTTTATTCACATCTCACACTGAGATTCCTACTAGTTTTAAGGGTGAAACGGTTCACAACTACTGTAGTTGAACCGCGGTATTTTGCTTTTGGTTCGGTACACGGTACATTAACTTGAATTTTTGGTACATATACCGAATGCATACTTCATTCAAACAATCAAATAGGACTTTTTAGCTCATCTGGCCTGTAAGGCCCGATGGGCTTATGGCATGGCATGGTGTCCGGCGTCCGTCCGTCCGTCCATCCGTCCGTCCGTAAACTTTGTGGAATTTCGACTTCTTCTCCAGAACCATAAGGCCTAGAAAGCTGAAACTTTGTGTACAGACTTCTTAGCTAGTGAGGATTATAAATTGTAGCTTTGGTAGCCCTGTGACCCCTAATAAGGGCCACAGGGGCCACACCCTAAAAACCTATTTTCATCTTCTTCTCCAGAACCATAAGGCCTAGAAAGCTGAAACCTTGTGTACAGACTCCTTGGCTAGTGAGGATTATAAATTGTAGCTTTGGTAGCCCTGTGACCCCTAATAAGGGCCACAGGGGCAACGCCCTAAAAACCTATTTTCATCTTCTTCTCCAGAACCATAAGGCCTAGAAAGCTGAAACCTTGTGTACAGACTCCTTGGCTAGTGAGGATTATAAATTGTAGCTTTGGTAGCCCTGTGACCCCTAATAAGGGCCACAGGGGCAACGCCCTAAAAACCTATTTTCATCTTCTTCTCCAGAACCATAAGGCCTAGAAAGCTGAAACTTTGTATACAGACTCCTTGGCTAGTGAGGATTATAAATTGTAGCTTTGGTAGCCCTGTGATCCCTAATAAGGGCCACAGGGGCCACGCCCTAAAAACCTATTTTCATCTTCTTCTCCAGAACCATAAGGCCTAGAAAGCTGAAACTTTGTGTACAGACTCCTTGGCTAGTGAGGATTATGAATTGTATCTTTGGTGGCCCTGTGACCCCTAATAAGGGCCACAGGGGCCACGCCCTAAAAGCCTATTTTCATCTTCTTCTCCAGAACCATAAGGCCTAGAAAGCTGAAACTTTGTGTATAGCCTCTTTGAAGAGTGAGGATTATAAATTGTAGCTTTGGTGGCCCTGTGACCCCTAATAAGGGCCACAGGGGCCACGCCCTAAAAGCCTATTTTCATCTTCTTCTCCAGAACCATGAGGCCTAGAAAGCTGAAACTTTTTGTACAGACTCCTTGGCTAGTGAAGATTATAAATTGTAGCTTTGGTGGCCCTGTGACCCCTAATAAGGGCCACAGGGGCCACGCCCTAAAAACCTATTTTCATCTTCTTCTCCAGAACCATGAGGCCTAGAAAGCTGAAACTTTGTGTACAGACTCCTTGGCTAGTGAGGATTATGAATTGTATCTTTGGTGGCCCTGTGACCCCTAATAAGGGCCACAGGGGCCACGCCCTAAAAGCCTATTTTCATCTTCTTCTCCAGAACCATAAGGCCTAGAAAGGTGAAACTTTGTGTATAGCCTCTTTGAAGAGTGAGGATTATAAATTGTAGCTTTGGTGGCCCTGTGAACCCTAATAAGGGCCACAGGGGCCACGCCCTAAAAACCTATTTTCATCTTCTTCTCCAGAACCATGAGGCCTAGAAAGCTGAAACTTTTTGTACAGACTCCTTGGCTAGTGAAGATTATAAATTGTAGCTTTGGTTGCCCTGTGACCCCTAATAAAGGCAACAGGAACGTCCTTCAAATCTATTTTCATCTTCTTCTCCTGAAGTATAAGGCCTAGAAAACTGAAACTTGTTGCCTATATATACTTAATTTTATGATTGGTGCCCCTGTGGCTTCTACAAAGGGGGTATCATTGGCCACACTCTACAGCATAATTGATGATGAAGCCTGATGAGCTACAGAGCCAATGGCTCTATTTTTATTCTCTACAAACGATAGTGTGTGAATGACTTCATGATTGCCTAATATAAACGAAAGTGTTTGAATGACTTGATATCGTGAGATCTCGTTCAAAGGTAATCAAAATGGCGACGGACATTCTTGGTTTTGTACCGAACCAAAAATGTACCGAACCGAGGGTTCTGTACCGCAATACGTACCTAACCGAACCTCAAGCGTACCGTTTCACCCCTAACTAGTTTTGAGGAAAAAGGGTCATGTGACCATCTCCAAGCCCAATATTTAGGAGGTCAAGCTTTGAATAACATACCTGGTTGTTTCTGGCGTCCTTGACAAGCTTGGATGAAGAAGAGCTTGGGTTTGCCAGCAAGTGTAGGACACACGACATTCTTCAGGGGTCCTGTCAATTCGCCTATGTTCACAAGACTTCCATCAGACCCGTAAACATGGCCTGTGGTACCGTGGGAGAGGATACAGCACACAAAACAGTCATAGTTGGAGTGGTCTACAGTCAGAGCTGTCTGGACCATGAGACGCACCATGTCAGTGCTGGTGAGGTTCTCATGGAGATGCACCTCGAAGTACAGCTCTCGGAAAGTGTTCATCAGGTTCTCTGGAATACAAGTTGAAGTCACAATCTCAGTTTTACAAGTGAATATCTCTACATGCAGGTCACAGTCTAAGTAAAGGTCTAGTAGAGGGCCACGTCAGCCGACCTTTCTGCGACCTATGACCCCTTCAAAATTATAAATGCGAAGGCAGACTATTGTGGCTTGGTAAGATGAGTTCTGATTAGCCAATTCAATACGTGGGCTGATGGACCCTCTACTAGACCTTTCTAGACTCAATATCGAAGGAAACGGGTAATATTGAGGGTAGGTTTACTTAGACTGATGCATGTCCGGTATTTCATCATTTACAGTACCTCAATCTTTCCCTTTTGTTTGCAATAAAAAACATTTTACAGTTGAGATTATGCCACCTTTTTTTAGAGCACATCATGAGTGATATATATATAATGAGAATCTGATGACTATATTGCTGAAGCTTATGACAGGCCCAGTTTGTATTGAAATCACAACAATTTTACCTGATTTCTTAATAGGAAAAGGTTTAATATGGGGATGTTGCATTTGCATTCTAAAGTTGTAGAGTAATTAAGTACAAGTTTTAAAGGATATTCAATTTTCTTATTCACAGCATAGTGTCTTTCCGGTATCATTACTTTGCATGCTTGAAACAGCATAAGGATTTATACCGACACGTTGCTATTCTGTGAAATAAGAAGTTTAATATTCTCAACACCTGACACTTCATCATACCAGGGACGTAGCTCAGTGGTAGAGTGTCTGCTCGTCACCCAGAAGACCTAGGTTCGATTCCGATCGTGTCATACCAAAAGACTTAAAAGGTGGGAGTTGTTGCTGTCTTGCTTGACACTCAACATTGTAAAGGCAGAACAATGCATTGACTGGCGCGGCACCGTGGCTGCTGAGTGTTTAGACACGAATTTCCGACATGTATGCTTGTACTGAGGACAATATAGTGTTATTATTATTATTAAATACACTCACGTGCATCGACTGTGGAGCCTTCTCTGTTAGGCATGTCCCTTGCTCGTGGATCCTCAGGATTCTTTTTGAACTTCTCGATGTTCATGATGATGCATAATCCTGGTAATCATCAGAGAAAATCAACAATATAGCTAAATATGATCATTGTCAATTTATTGTAATGAATGTTTTTTAAGTAATGAGGAAATGATACAACACATTTTAAATCTAAAATGAGATAGGACTGTGTAATTCAAGCAAAGAAGGAAAGAAGTCAACAAATCAAGAATTGAACTTTTGATCAGTCATTGACAAAATATTGGAACGAACACCTAGAATATAGAACTTACCACGTGGCTTTCTGTCCATTTTATAGCATTGTAAAATGTTGTCTTCAACAGATACCACCACCGGTGAAGCAACAGCTAAAAGTGAAAATAAAATCAACATTAGTCTTTAACACAAATAACTGAATCCTTGTAACAGATCTTTTATGTAAACTAAACAGTATTATAATAAATACACTTAAGATAAGTTATACTCAATTCAAATAAATTGAATAACCATTTGAATACTTTACAGTAACATATTGTAACTGTTAATGATAATTGTGTCATGAGGAATGATTAAAAAAAAATTAAGACAATCTATTATTGATCTTATTTATTTCATAACATAACAATTACACAATCAAATTGTAAGTCTCCAAAGAGTTCAAATAAGATTGAGATAAATACTGATTGATATATGACCTGACCTTTGTATGTTAGTTTGGCCAAAAGCCTTGAAAATCTAATACTGTGTTTATGTCTATGACCTGACATTTGTATGTTGTTTGGGCCAGATGCCTTGAAAACCAAAGTCACTCTGTCTGTCTAGCTGTCTGTCTGTCTATCTATGGCCTGACCTTTGTATGTTGTTTGGGCCAGAGGCCTTGAAAACTGAATACTGTCTGTCTGTCTATCCATGACCTGAACAGTTACTTTGTATGTTGTTTGGGCATCTGTCTGTCTGTCTGTCTGTCCTTACACTTACACTGAATTTCATTCTGTCAAACCCTCTATCCAGTGTTCGAAATAGTGCCTGCCAGTTGCCGGTTACTTTCAGATGGGGCTTGTTGTAAAGAGGTAAGAAAGCACAGTGGCTTGTTTGATTTTCAAGATACTAACTGTCTTCACATTGCAGGGCTTGTCAATGTTTTACGAGGGCTTGTTGAATTTTTTAAACCATAAACCCTGAGTGAAGGGACCAAAATATATATCCAACACTGTCTCTATTGAAGGGACTAAAATATATTTTCAAAACTGTCTCCATCACAGGTCTGATTCAGTTTAGCTGAATGCAATCCCTTTCCTAATAACTCCTAAACGCAAGATACTGAATATTAGTCCTTGCAAAATATTGTAATCACTACTTTTTGATGATGAGGATGCTAGAATACAGATCTTTGTCCAATGCAACAAAGTAGCTAAGGCCTAAAAAATACAACAATGTTTCTGGTCTTTGCATACATGCAAAAATGATGCGATGGCGCTGCTTTTTTTTAATTTCCATTTTTTTTTAATTATTGAATTTGAAAAAAAAAAAAAGAATATATACATAAACTTTGGATCACTATATCATTGCTTCTTACACTATAACTGATCACATTTCAATGTTTTTCTAGGCAATAGGACTACATTTCCATTTTTCTCCCTTGTCAATAATTTGAAAAAGGCCTGATGTGGGTGTTTGAAACGGACGCAGACTGAACCAGAAACAAATTTCCTTTTTTTTCTAGGCCTAATAACTGGAACTGATAATCCCTTGCAGCAGAGAAAGTTTAAATACCTATTGGTTCCCCGACAGTCTGTTGTAGGGTCCGTTCACCGTCCATGTTCGCTGCTGGTAGTACTGAAGCCTCGGGGTCGTACTGTGCTTCATCTGAATAACATTGCAAAAATGTTTAGTTTTTGGAGCCATTTTAGAAGTTGATATGACAATGATGAAGAGAAACATGGATTATTCCTGGTTTCTTATTTTGTCATAAATTTCATATTAAAAACAAGCAAGATTTTCACTTTAAGAGAAGACAATTTAACAACAGATAAATTTAAGAACTCGAAATTGATTAGAAAAGAACATTTTTTCAACAATAGGAAATTAATTGTTAATGTCATCTTAAAAAAAATATTTACTGCAAGATTGAAACAAAATATGAATAAAAATATACAGATATTATAATATTTATATTTTCTTACTTGTTCTAACTGAAATGTTTTCAGTTCTTGTATTCAAGGATTGACTTGTTTCACTCAATCCTGCAAAAATGCATAAAATATAATTTTTGATTGACAAAACACAAAAGGACATTGTCATCTACAACATCAATAAAAAAGAAAATCTTAATTTCATAACTTAGTTACAAAGATCTTTAAAAAATAACTCTTAAACATTAGAATTATTGGCTGAATGCCTCAAACTTAAAAATATGTATGTGTTATTTGAAACAACAAACAACATCTCAATGGAAAACAACCAATTGATTTTGATAAAAGACACATTCAAAAGAGCCTAATTGAAGAAAATACTCTTTTGATTGTGATGAAGAAAACACTCAATTGATTATGATGAAGAAAACACTCATTTGATAATGATGAAGAAGACACTCATTTGATTATGATGAAGAAAATACTCATTTGATTATGATGAAGAAAACACTCATTTGATTATGATGAAGAAAACACTCATTTGATTATGATGAAGAAAACACTCATTTGATTATGATGAAGAAAACACTCAATTGATTATGATGAAGAAAATACTCATTTGATTATGATGAAGAAAACACTCATTTGATTATGATGAAGAAAACACTCATTTGATTATGATGAAGAAGACACTCTATTGATCTTGATTGACGTAAGTTCCATTTACATGGATGTTTGAATGAAAATGTGCAACTCGAACTCAACAAAAGCAAGAGTGAGAAAGTTGGTGTTGAGCGCTGTACAATATCTCAGCCATTAGCAGTGTAGCGTCAATGAAACTTCAACTAAATTGAACTGTCTTGTTTTCAAAATATAATATGGATTTTAATATGTATACTGTTTAAAATATAGCCCGTCCGCAGTCCTTAAACTGGCTACTTTTTACCAGGACTGGTAACTTTTTGGTCAGGTCTGGTAAGTTTTTGGTCAGGACTGGTAACTTTTCAAAAAGATTCTATATTTTCCCCTAAGGAATTGACCAATTAATTTTCAGGACAGGATAGGTTTCCATATAGAGATTATTACCCATAAAGTGTGTCACATGACTTTTACGAAACAAGTGTGAATTTTTGTATTACCCGAGGGAGAGCGAGGGTTATACATAAATTTGCACGAGTTTTGTAAAAGTCATATATGACACACTTCCGAGGGTAATAGTTTCTTTATTACCGATTCTATTCCATTTTACCATCTTAGAAAAATCCAAGAAACGGGCCGCTTCCCTTAAGAGCCGGCTACAGTGACGTCACAAACAATTGTGTTATGACGTCACAGGCGAAAAAATACAGGAACTCGCCCCACAACAATCGTTGCTAGGCAAAAGTGATATGTGCACTAGTGCTCATATTGAAAATGTCACTACTTATTTTACACCATATGGGTAATAACATATTTTATATACTGATATATATACCTTGTGGGCTGTACATGCGGCTAAAACTTTCAGCAAGATGGTGAATCTGAACTTCATGAAGGGCGTTGATAATCGTAGATATGGCGGAAGCATGACCCCCTCTCCAATGTTGTAACCAGTAAGTCAACATATAAAACACTCTCTCCTCTTTTTGGTGGAGTTGCCTCGAAACCCTCCCCAGAAAGTCTCGTGTTAACTGTAGTTGAGTTCCAAACACAAGCAAGCTGTTGTCGTCTGCTTGACTTGCAATATTCCTTGATATGTCTCTCAAAATGTCGACCACAATCACTGAAAACAAAAATAGAAATTGCATTAACGAAATGGTAACATCAGTTGTTTTTGACATTATTGTGTGAAACTAATCCCAAATTATAAAATTTGCTGTTGGTTTGATATAAGAAAACACATCAAAATGAAGGAACATTTGTGTTTTTAAATTCCATATTCTTAGGTTCTTAGAATGAACAATTAGTTTAATAAGTAGATCATGATCTCTATAGCAAAGTCATCTTAAAATAATAAAACATAAAATTATAGAATCTTCTTTTTTCAGGCTTGCAAAAAATACAATTTCTCTTGTCTTTTCTCCAGAAAGGAAAGAAAGCAGGTATATAGTCATACCAAAGATGTAAATAGAGTCTTCGGTC
Source organism: Steromphala cineraria (assembly GCA_916613615.1). Taxonomy (NCBI): domain Eukaryota; kingdom Metazoa; phylum Mollusca; class Gastropoda; order Trochida; family Trochidae; genus Steromphala; species Steromphala cineraria. The sequence continues at coordinate 15,191,617 of OU744729.1, forward strand.
TTACAAATATGATTGAAAGCAAGGCAACTGAAATTTACCATCTTGAGTCACAGGTTCCAGTTCAGGAATCAATTGATGCGCAATGCCTCCTGTAGGCTCCCGTTCAACTGTCAATCCCCTGGACCGGTCCTCACAAGCAATCCCAAGGGGGATCTCCCTCTCCACCCCTCCTGATTGCTGTCTGGTGGGGGGTATTCTAGTACGATCAGAGGGAAGGGAGGGAACTCCTGCAGGGAGAACACGAGCTGCAGGTCTTTCTGCAACGGTTCCTTGCATGTTCTTCCGATGGACATCAGGTCTGGACATCTGTGGAAAGTGGCTGGAACCCATCTCTGATGTATCCATTCCCTCCTCTGGACGACCTAGTCCGATTTTTGCTGATTATAAAGAACATATAGATAAGCTTTAATAGTTATTCATAGTTCATTATTATTTCATTTGAAGAAACAATTTCAGATGGAAGTGCTGTCATGTAGTAAAAATCGTTGAATGATTGAACAGTTTTAGTCCCATATTGAAAAATATAATCCTGGGCCTCCTTTCACAAAGCCATCAGGTGATCGTAAGTTCTTAAGATAACCTTAGTGCCATGTTATAGAATGAGAGTTAAGGTCAACCTTAGTTAAGGTTGCTTTGTGAAAGGATGCCCAGGGCTGGTTTATTACGGGTAGGATAAATGTAAGTCATAGAGTATCATCCTAGTGTCTTCAGGTTTTTAAATATACAACACAAGTTCATTAAAGTTTTTAAAATGTCGAATGTGCCTAGGGATTTACTCCCTTGTTTATGACGAAAGAAGAGATCTGACTCGTAGTATCATTGGTATGAACACAAGCATTAATCATTATAATAATTTGATTCACTGTTGGTCCCTGCACTATTAAATATTCATTTGGGATTGAGAGTATGAGATTCAAGGGCAGACGCTATGTACCATATTAAAAAAAATTGCTAATGACAAAAAACTCACCTTTATAATTAGAAATAATCTCAACCAAATCATTTCTGTCAATTGTCCTTAGAATTTCTTCAAGTTTAGATAAGTTGAATTGGTCAATTTTTTTAGTCTGTTCAAGATATGAAAAAAATCCAAGAACACTTTTTATTTTTTCCCTGTCCTTTTTCTTCAAGTCACCAAGCAGATACAACATTTTCTGCAACTCTTCAGAGTCCAAATCTTCTCCGATCTCAAACAACGTCTTTCTGTATAATGTAATCTCCGACCTTCCTTGCTCTATTTTACTTTCAACTTCCTCTTCTTCATAACCAAGTTGTTCCAGTAGGTCAAGCCTCCCAATTTTCATTAAGCTTTCTGCAAGGTAGGAGAGATTTTTGCCAAACTTTCCATGCTTCTCCCAGGATGAAAACAAGTCCTGTGTGCCCTTCATACGTTCAAGTTTTGCACCAGGTAAAAAGTCTCTGCTGATGAACTTGAGTGCCTCAATATCGTCATCGTGAAGATCGTCTCCTATTTCGATCGCCAGAGCCCTGAAGTCTTTGTTTCCTCCTTCTGCATCAACTTGCAACGGTTCTTCATCGTCTTGATCTTTCATCGTAGATTGCTAAATCACTGTTGAGATCTGGTAGCTTACTGCAAATATAGAATAAATGAGATTTTTTATATTATTAAGACAAAAACTAGAAATGTTTCATTCAATAGACCCTTTTTTCAAGCATCTTGTTTCATACAGCTGCTCAAAGGCTTTAAACACTATAGATATTACATTATGACATTTCATTATTTACATTATTAAAACAAAAACTAGAAATGTTTCATTCAATAGACCCTGCATGTTTTCAAGCATCTTGTTTCATACAGCTGCTCAAAGGCTTTAAAGACTATAGATATTTCATTATGACATTTCCTTATTTACATTATTTTACATTATTAAAACAAAAACTAGAAATGTTTCATTCAATAGACCCTGTTTTCAAGCATCTTGTTTCATACAGCTGCTCAAAGGCTTTAAAGACTATAGATATTTCATTATGACATTTCATTATTTACATTATTTTACATTATTAAAACAAAAACTAGAAATGTTTCATTCAATAGACCCTGTTTTCAAGCATCTTGTTTCATGCAGCTGCTCATGGGCTAAACCGGATTCAGCCAGTTTCACACACCAATTTCAGCTAAAGATTAATAACATTAACTGCATTACAAGAAACATTCAAGTAACATTTAGAAGTTGTACGTTACGTACTTAAGATGTAATTTGGTGTACAATTAAGACATATTGTTATTATTTTGATGCATTTACAATTATTACTCTTTGAATTAAGATGATTAAAAAACTTATTTTAATGTAAAAAATGTTAAGGTATAATGTCTTAGACCAAAAATTCTGTCGCTTAATGCTGTATCCTCGCACAGCAAGCCGCATATTATCCAGTTGGGTTGCAGGTAGAGCCTCTCAACCTAATCATGTCTATACATGCATGTTTATTTTCAATGATTGATTTTCTCTGAATGTGTTTAAAACAAACATTAATAATATGTAGATCTATATCTACATTTTTTTTGCAGTTCAGTACACCTTTTGAGTAGAACCAATATAAAGTAAAAATTCTACTTAAAATAACATGAAAATAACACTTTTACGTACTTTGAGACAATGCGAATATCTCTTTTTATGTTTATTACAAATCCCAAGTTGTTTCCCAGGGGAATCCCCGGAAGTAGGATAGGCTAAGCATATTACGACTCACATGATCTTATCACAGACACATATATGATAACAAAATTTGACATTTAAATGAAATTTAAGAATAGATTGTTACCGTAGAGATGGATTGAATTATCCTTGAAACTTCGGAATAAACAATCTGAAACACTTTAACTTTCTTCGATAAATATCCTCCTAAAATTCACAGATTCCTTCACTCCATTCAGCCCATTTGTTGTTTCCCTGGTCTTGTACACCAACATAATTCCGATTGATCGATCACATGGTTGAAATATAACATATATTCGTCTCAGGGGTAAAACTATCCAACTCGCTACGAAACAAGTCCAGTAATAAGGATATCCCTAATAAGGACGAGTACGTGTCACATGAAATGGCGGGATAATCCAGCTTGTGGCATTTTTCCTGCTCAACCCGTATTTACTGTGACGTAGCGATGGGTTTTCCCGTTTTTGGCCTCGCTCGCCTATAAAAGCCTATTATATAAGCCTATTGACCGCAAACAGAGCGTGAGAACACTGAGAATAATAACTAGAGTGCTGTATCTAGACTGAGTTCTGTTGAAACTGTCCTTAAAAACGACGTGATTACACGAATGAACATGCAAACACTGAGCTTTTGGGACCATAATATTTCATCTATCGAATATCTATGCCACGTATTTGCTTTCCAAGTAAGTTCAATTCATCAATATTCCTTGCTCTTCGACTACGTTGTATGCTGGCGAAGCATAGAATCCGTTAAAACACAACAATAGGGTTTTTTTTTTGCTGTATTCGTGAAGCTATTAAAATATGTTAAATATGTTCATGTAGGTTCTAAGGTTTATCTAGGTATCCAAATTGAACTATAACATTTCACTGATATTTGTTTTGCCCTCACACTGTCAGTGAATAAGAAACCAAAAAGTATTTATAAACTCTTCAATATCACAATCTAACCGCCACGAATGCTCAGTAACAAAGTCCTTAATTAATGAATACATCATTAAAACGGTTTAAAGGGTCTCCTGTCCTATATTGAGATGTTTTTAAGAGTTGGTTTGAGAAGACGAGTTTCTTTTTGATAATCAACTTTTCGTTTCGGTTTAGACAATATCACTTGTTTGATAACGTTGTTATTTAAGTTCTACACTGAATAATCGCATAACATTGACATAACGTCCTCGAAGGGCACTTTAGAAGTTGAATGATAATCATTGTGACAAAACAAAGAAATTACGTAGGCATATCCATAATGTGACAAAATAAAGAAGTTGCTTTGTGTTGAAATTAAAAAAGCACTTGTCAATCTTTAAAAATATTGTTTATCAATAAGCTTCATCTATGCAAATATTTTGTCGGGGAGAGATAGTTCTGCTCAACTCGCAATACCAAAAATTCTTTTGGACACAATTTCAATATCACACAATAAAATTGATATAGTATGAACGTAAAAGAAAATAATGTTTTATTTATTTATGTTTTCACTTATTTTGACATTTAATCGTTGACACAATACCAACACGCAACCCGTGACCCTTTTGATGTGAAAGAATGAATTTATGTAAGGTTAAGCTTAAAAATCTGTTCAATATTAGTTACAGATTTTTAAATTATAAGACATATTAAATAAATAAATATATATATATCACCAATGTGTTAATATACCTACTTGTATATACATGCTCACGGTTAGAAGGGTTTGTTAGATTTTATCATGTTCGTAAGATCCCATTAATAGCTTGAAGCAAAACGTACTTAGGCCTACCTAAAAGGCGAGTGCCTATCCTAGAATAGCATAATCATTTAGATTTTAACAAGATCATAGCTGTCAAAAATACTTCAATGAAAGTGCGCAGTTTGTCAAACATGACATGAACATTTTAAATTTGTATCGACACTTTTTTAAGGAAAGACAAGATTTGGAAACACTTATGTTATGTAGTTGACATGAATATAGTACACATTAACGCTGCGTCACAGCGTGGCGCAGCGTAACTACTCAACGAAACCAGTGATACATGGGGATGCGGTGAATTCGTACCCAAATGAACTCGTACCCACAAATCTCGATGGATTCGTACCCTAATCGGGCTGAGGATTCGTCCCCACTTTTTCTCTTGAAAATTAACATAAATTATCTGATAGTAAGTATGATCGTATTTTGAAATAAAAGTAGGCATAATTATATCAAGCCTACAAAGTTTCCATAAGTCTGTCCTATTAAGTGTTTGAGTTCCCTTTGTCACCACCTGATGAAAACTGTCACCACCTGAGATAATCCATGCGTTTTGGATACATTCTATTTGGGAACGAGTTCGTTTTGGGTACGAATTCTCAGTGGGGACGAGTTCGTTTTGGGTACGAATTCACCTACAGCCGATACATGCATGGCCTACATTGATAGTACGGACAATACCATTGGTTACCACATGAAAGACTATTACAATACTACATAGTAAGGTTTATATTTATCACATGAGCTGTCGCCAAAATCGCTTTCTCACACGTGGGGGTCAAAGACAAAGCTTAAGGTATGAGTGATTACAACCACATCCTTTTGTCAAGCGAATAACGGAATCCAGGATATTATTTTTTCTCTCTGCACGAACTTGACGATTTACGAAACCGTAAGTGCATATTGATATCTATAATAGGCCAAAACAACTGCATGCTAAGTTCTGAAGTATAAGGAGGCTGTAGTAATGGCTGGGTTGTAATGTCTGAATAGTTTTGCGAAATAAAATGTAACGGTACCTTTCTCTGTAATTAAAAAAGCTATCTATATTGCTTTTATGAAACATGTAATTAATTACGAGTGTGACTGTAGGTGATATTTGGGTTGTAAAGATTTTACAATTTGACAAGGGATAGCGTGCAATCAATAGGTCTATATCTAGAAAAACACATCCGATTCGTCATGGCGGGAATCGGATCCTTTTGTTGTCAATTGCATGACAGTTCCTTGCTCAGTGGATTTCCTAACGTCACTTTATTTTCAAAATAAATTTTATTTTTTTAAATTTGTATTTTTATTGAGGAAGACATAAAATATTATCTTGATAGCATTACTACTTGACACGATAGAGATTTCATTAGTCCTAACTTCTTCTTAAAGTAGGCTTCTGATTTATATTTCGCAACAAACTAAAATGAATAAATTCCATAATATCTTAGTATTACGGCATACCAAGCGGCAAACGTGAAATTGGTAAATTACATATTATATATTCAAAAACAAATATGAATATTAAAATCATATAATTTATAATTGGTTTGTTCATTTAGTAAATCTAAACTTCGGTTATTTATGTGCGATTACTGTCGTACAAGAATATTTAAGACTAGCAATCTGGACTAGAAGAACTTTTCCCTTTTTACACGAACTGTACAGTAGGCATGTGTAGGCCCATAGCCTATTTCGGCATTCATGCACATTAGCGACTAAATTTGTTTTTGCCCGCGTGCTTTTTTGTTGTAAATGTATCATATGTATGAAAAGAGACCATTTTTCGAGCCTCAAGTAAATAGCCTTTTGTGTAATCCGGTGACCGATACGTTTTTTGGGGATTGAAATTAATCGTCATCAATCATCTTTATATGTTATAACATGTATACAAACATAAGTTTTTCTTACGTTTGAGTAAAGGTTGGGATATTTGTCATATCTTAGCTCTCTACTAGGCAAAATGAAGACACGAATACTCCATCTATTCTAAGTTTATCTTTCACGAAACAGCGCATTAGATTCAGGAAAATTGTTTATAACCTTTATAACCATATACACATAAAAACGATGATTTCAAACACAATCTTAGCTCACCCTTTCATTGTGACAGCCAATGAATGCGGGCGACCCCAGGCAGTATAATTACTCAGATTCAGACGGTATGGTCGTTCTATTATTTATTTTAACGTGATTACGTTGCTATTAAAATCCGATTGATAGTGCAAAATGAAGCTGAATAATTGTTTTATCATCTGAATATTTTGTAGACATGTGCGCTTTGGAAAAAAATGTTTTTTTTTTACATTTCTGAAAATCAACTTCTCACAAAGTCAACATCTGCATGACGTCCCATAAATGACAATCTAAAAAAAGGTGTCTCGATATTTGATATCCAATTTTCTTTTGTAGTTTTTTGAACTTTTATGCAATGAGAGCCAAGGGTACAAAGAAAACCCCGCAAAAGCACCCCCCTGTTTTGATCCCGATTTCTGACCAAGTTTTTAGGCTTGCGAGAAGAGCTGTCCTGGTTATTTCCCCTGGCTGGATATCACTATATTACTGTTTTGAGGGGATGCGGAAAACCCGTACCCAAAACGAACTCGACCCCACCGGAAATTCGTACCCACGGAAGACTCGTACCCAAAAATATCGGAGAACTCGTACCCATATTTTTTTTAGATAAATAAATAATATTGATTTTATTAGGTTGTTCAGCACAATTGGCACTTTTAGGTGTAGAAATACAGTTTTAGATAGTAGTGTTTTAGAAAGTAGATTAAGACAACATCTTTCACATTTACATATCGAATGGTCCAAATGGGTAAAGGCTTCCGTATTTCGGTAATTGGTAGATGGTATAAAATGCATAGATTACTTCATTTTATGTTAGAGTGTAATATATTAAGTGAATACGAAAAAAATATCTTCTTGCATATTATTAACAAGAGTCATCAGAAGAGGACATATCCCACCGGTTCCACATGATCGTATAAGATGTAAACCTTTGAAAGATAATTGTAAATTTGTTGTCATCACATTGAGTTCATTACACATAATTTGACATATTTTGTGTATTTATTGTTTGGAAATACTTTTATGATATATATACATCTTAAACCCAAAATTAAAAAGTGGGCACGAGTTCTCCTGCAGATTTGGGTACGAGTTTTCCGATTTTTGTGGGTACGAGTTCAGTTTGGTTACGAGTTTTCCTACAGCCGTTTTGAGATACTCCAACTGATTATTTGTAGTTTTGAATTCACGAATTGGGTTACAAAACTTACACATGTTGCATATATCGAATGAGTGTATCGTATTGTTAACAATGATATATTTAAATGTTTGCTTGTCAATCTTAGACTTTACATTATCCAATTATAACACCCTTGCATTTGAATGAAATTGAAAAATCGGAAACGAATCGGTGTTCAACATTAGTCGGGCCGAGTTGCCTAAGTCTTGGCGATGTTTAACCTTTATATGAAAAAAATATGTGAAAACATTAATTCATGTTTCCAATAGAGTAAATGGGGTTTACCAGAATGACTGACTTGAGTCATCGTCGTTGCACAAGGCGCACACAAGTTTTTGAAATTCCCCTTCCTGTCGCCATGTTGTGACTATAAATAGATTCAGAGATACCCAAAGGGTAATCCCGTAGCTGCTATTTACCTAACAACAATAACCACTCGTTCCACGACTCTTACCGACTTGAGAAGGGAATGGCTGACACATTTAAAAACAGACGTTTTCGTTTTAAATCAACATGACATGGGAAGGTAAGTTTTTGAATGAAGATAACATGATATGTCAAATGTATTTCTAACTTCATTTTACATTTGATATTTCACGTGTAGAATTATAACAGCTTACTCAAAAAATAACAAAATTATATTTATATATACAAAAGTTCACAATCTGGAGATTGTTGTTAAGCTCTCAGATATTATATATTGAAAAGATATGAAGTCAGAAGTAGAAATAATCCATTTTACTGGCTAGTACTTTCAGCTCAATTTACGAGAATTTTCAGGCCATACACATAATCAGATAAACGTCGCCAGGCGACATCATCGTGTACAATAAGAATATATATCATATAATCAAAAGATAAAAAATGACACGAAGCCAATTAAAATACCTTCTTGTAGGCATTGTGTCTTCTTGTATACCGTTAGTATATATAAAATGGTAAAAATATATTAGTATACAGTTTTAAATAATAAAAAAAATCAAACGTGTTGATCAATCCCATGAACATTTTTTTGGAACATTTTTATGAGTCCATACAAAGAAATATGTTTCCTCTATGTTAAGATCACCTACCAAATCAGTTCATTTTACTCCCACAATAATTATTTCAATTAATAAACTTCAGATTTTAAGAATAAGTTGGGGAAAGATTTGGAAATCAAGCAAAAAAACACCCCAAAAAACCCTAAGAAAATACAATATAAACATTAAACAATTAGGTGATATTCATTAACTTATATTTCATTCACTTACGCCTCTGTATACATGTAGTCCAATGTGCAATAATAACATTCGATATGCCGTTATTACTCATACGGAATTTCTGTCCAATAACATCAACTTCCTGAAGTTGTTCACTGGGATTTACAAATGTGAGTCAGCGTTGTTTCGGATCACTGCGATGTCATAAGTGTACAAAATACTTTTATTGACTTGTGCTGTTAACCGTTTAGTTAATACCTATACCATTCACGAGTTTCATAAAAATGTTATGAAACGGGACCGAGTTTAGTATTTTATTTATTACTTGCTTAATAACATCGTAAAAAAACAAAGAAAATCGCCAACATGACTGTCGCGGCCTGCCCGCTGACATTATCACCATTACGTCACATCATTAGGTCAGCGTGCGATGTTATTACACCATGTGTAATAACATTGTAGATTTATTAAACAGCGATATCTTCAACCGGAGAGTAATAAATGCAAGTTTGAACTGAATTTCTGTTACAGCGTTCAGCGAATCAGATACACGGATACCAAATGACATGTATTTATATTTATTACTCTCCCGATATTGCTGTTTAATAAATCAACCATGTTATTACACTATGTGTCACAACATCGCGCGCTGACCGAATGACGTGACGTAATGATGACGGTATGACGTCATAATGTCAGCGGGCCGGCCGCGACAGTCATGTTGGCGACTTTCTTTGTATTTTTACGATGTTATTAAGCAAGTAATAAATAAAATACTAAACTCGGGCCCGTTTCATAACATTTTTATGAAACTCGTGAATGGTAATAGGTATTTAACTCGCTTTCGCTCGTTTAATACCAACCCATTCACTCGTTTCATAAGTATGTTATGAAACGGGACGTCGTTTAGTTTTCTCTATTTTACACAGTTTGCACAGCGGTTTTTAAGTTTATACCTCAAATAACTTAATAAATTTTGAAGTCAATTCTTAATTAAATAATACACAGAGTTGTAGGACACATATTTTTATATCAAATGTATTTGAGATATTAGGTATCTATTGGTATTATCTTATAGAAAATATTTTACTTTGTTTATGTGTACATTACTACATTAAAAATGCGATATCAAGGGATGGAATTTAAGAATATGTTCACAATAAATAAATGTTATACACAATGTTATATTGTTTGTCATTTATACATGTTTCTTTTCTTTAAGAAGCTTGCAACGTCAGTTTGGAAGTGTCGACAGTTATTCTAACCGAACTGGAAATCAGAAACTATTCAGATAGTGAAAAATGTATCACTGTTATATTTTGAAACATTATCTGCAGTGGTACAGATTATCGTAAATTTCGAACCGAGAATTGAGACCTCTTCAAACACATCACATCTTACTTGCAGTCTAAGTAAAACTAACCTCAATTTTATCCGTTTCACTCCTATACTGAGTCTAAAAAGGTTTTAGTAGAGGGTCGCGTCAGCCGACCTTTCTGCGACCTATGACCCTCAAAAGTAATACCTGCGAAGGCAGACTATTGTGGATTGGCAAGCTGAGTTCTGATTGGTCAATTCGATACTCGGGCTGACGCGACCCTCTACTAGACCTTTTTAGACTCAGTATAGGAGTGAAACGGATAATTTTGAGGCTAGGTTAACTTACACTGCTCTAACTTGATAGAGACAGCAGCGTTGCCTTCATAAATCTCAAACAAATGCCACCATGGTCATCCTCAATTGTAATATAAACTGAAAAGATGAAAGCGTTCTACGGTATCTTAAAAAAATGTCAGAAGATATGACATGTCCAGACAAGAATTACGCCTGACCAGACATAAGTTTCACCATTTCTCAAGTGTAACGCCAAAGAGGTTCTTTCAACACCAACTGTGTCATTTCTCAACAAGATGAAGAAAAGAGAATGAACTTCAATTATGATTCATGATGAATTAACGAGCTAACCGAAACCAGGTCATCTAAAGTGACGTCAATTGTTATTGTTTACTACATGATATGCAGTTGATGAAGTGAAAAGGACAAACAGCCCTTATGTCATCTCTGAATAAACGATGGAGAAAAGACAATAAAGTACAATTATATCGGTCTACTAACTGATGACTACTAAGTGAAGATGACAAATCATCTTTATATCATATCCGAAGAAATTTTTAAGATTGAGAACAAAATGGTGCTCTATTAACAGAAAATATTTTTGATACCATATTTGTTCCCTCTTTTGCTTACAAGGATGTTTACTAAATAAGAGATGTTTTGATATCCTTCATTTAGTCCTATGGAAACATTAACCACTAAGTCTTGTATAGTTTAAGATGCTATTGTGACAGGATGAGATAGAAACATTCCTACTGGCTTTTGGCTAGAGGGATATATCTTTGGCCGAACAGATAGAGTGTGGGACTCTCAACCCGGGTTCGAATTCCGCGTGGACATGAACATATTGTATTTTCTTTCTTGCTACATTTGGCGTCAAACGTGGGGCCCGGGGCAGCTCCCTAGTGTTCACAACACCCCGAGTGCGTCGAACTGAGGTGCTGACAACTCCAAATGGCTTGACTCGAGGACGAGTCACTTTGTGGAGGGGTGTATGTGACAGGGTGAGATATAAACATTCCTACTGGCTTTGGCTAGAGGGATATCTCTTTTGCCGAACTGATAGAGTGTAGGACTCTCGACCCGGAGGTCCCGGGTTCGAATCCCGCGTGTACATGAGAATATTGGAATTTCTTTCCTGCTACACTATGTAAATCAGCATATACATACCGTTTACTCCAGTGTTCCCACATAGAATTGTAGCCATCTACTTGTACTTTCTGTATGGTTAACAAGAATTGTCCATGAAACGACTGTAAAACTCACATATATAACCTTAACGCATATTCCTTACTTTCACTTTGATACAGTCACAATAAAAGACCTAACAAAAGAGTTAAACTAATACAGCTGTTGATAGTAATTCCAATTACATATGAATAAATCTATTATCATTATAAATGAAAAAGAAAGACTTTGACTTTGAAATGTATTAGTATCATGAGTATAATCGTTACATTGAATTCCCTACATGGAGTTTCCAAAGGGGATTCCCCTAAGAGGGCACTCCCATTCAATTTCAATTAGCGTCATGTATGGATTTCGCAAATATTTTACACATTGTAGTTTCTTTTCATTTTGATTCAAGCAAATGAAAGATGTTTGCTATTCGTTTGGTTTTTTTTTCAACCTTATAGGGTATTTGATTTTCGACAGTGTTTCTGGATTTGCTTTTCTGATAGTTACTTCCCCTACAGACAGCTTATAAACATATATACAACCATATTTAATATAAGATTAATATCCATCATAGTAAGCGCTACAAAGGTACACAACATAATTCAAAGTAAATTTCCCCTAAACACAGAGTAACATTTCATCAATAAGTCATTATTTAAAAGCCGACTGTCGTAAAACTATCACACCCATCACACCAAGATACTAACCACACCATATAAATAGTGCATCTTCAAATATGGAAAGAGATATATCGTTTGGTGTGTTTCTCTATAGTAGAAATTTACAGCAGTTACATTATTTTTGAGTTGTGAAAGTTGATGTATTTAACACGCCTGAAGAAAGTACGTTAATAAATTAAGGCTAGCACTTCTGCTTTGTCGATGAATTCAGCAAAATATTGAGATAGGCCAGGGATAGGCCTAGTTTACGATATGCATTATGTTATATTATGTTTTGTTATTATGTATAACATCTAAACCTGATCCTAGGTAGACTAACCTTTTAACTGGGTGTTGACGGCGAGCTAGATTTCGACATTTATAACACATATAACAGCTCCTTACTCGTCTGCAGTCAGCAAGGGGGTGTTCCCGACGGGGAATCCCCTTCTATCACGTGACACTGTTTATGCGGTTGCCAAGGTTATATGTGAAATCCATATTGCAGAGTGGTAAGGTTTACCTTTTCAAGTGTAGGAATTGGAAATGTTTGAACTGCATAAATCATTTTAAATTATTGTGGAAAAAATGCATAATAGAATTTTAAATACAAAATAATGCATGTGCAATTTGTTTCCAGTTTGTGACAAATACCGCCAAATAACCCATAACATCGTCAAAATAAATTGAGAATCCTCAAAAGTATAAATTGCAAGCCCAGTCATGTTTCAACTTGCATCGTATACTAGAGTACTACTCGTGACATGTCTTAGTCAGTGAAGAAATTTCGAATGAACATGAAAAACCAATCAACAATAGATTCTCGATATTCTAGTCATGCGCAGAGGGAGATGACAAACTTGAGTACCGTCCGAGAACTCATAGATCCTATTCAAAACTACTATTATGGATCCAACCCAAAATGAGAAGACGAAAAATCAATAAATGGACAAATGCAGCAGTCAATTTAGAGAGCGTCTTATCAACACTTTCAAAATAATTATATCCCATATTAAACAGCCCCTCAAAAAATATCATTATAGCCCCATGCAAGTCTAGATCATCGCAGTTTCACAGCTTCAGTGGTCTCCTTTCAGTTTTAATAGTAGATGTAAGATGTGCTTTCATTTCAGAGACTAAAATTTAGTCTATACTGTCTCAACTACAATCTACCTCTTGAACGTGACTTGATGAAGTATTGACTGACCTCTATCTGTATTGTTTTGCTGCGAACATTAATTTCAATATGCAGGGATACTCTCAGCATTTGGTTAAATTTTCAAGAAATTTTAAATCCTGATTCCTGTAACCCATAAGTGTTAACAATAACCTAGTCACTCGTAAAAATAGGGACAAAGAATTAATTATATAGCGGTATTAAGTGCCGATAGCTTGGTAATGTACTAAGCGTTCTCTGCTAAAAAAAACCCAAAACGAATAACTTTTAAAAAAAAGAAGTTATTAAAAAAAGTTAATCATTCAAATGAAAAGTTTTATTGCGATTCGTGCAGGATTTAGAATTGGTCCGATTTTTATTCCACGTATTTTTAAAATTTACATTGCAAGGTAGGTAGGTAGGTAGGTAGGTAGGTGAAATTAAGGGCGAAGTTTGGGCCAAAGATAACCTACATGCGCCCGGCACTATGAGTGATTATTGAGAGTTTATAAAAACATGTAAAAGTTAAAATGGAGTATAAAATGTTATTAGAGAAATTTGAATTGTATTTAACTCCCTTGAAATACAAGTCTGTACATACAATATTTATAGCATTTAGATAAAGGTAAATTCGGAAGATTGAAGATTCCAACAATCTTGTGATGTTTTAAGCTGTTATTAGACCAAAAGCTCTGGTGACTTCCCTGAGGGAACAATTAGAAGTTTTTCCAAAAATATGTTGGTGTCGAAGTAGATCCATTTTTTAAATTTGTCGGTGAACATGAATATTTTAATTGAAGCAATATGGTTTTCTGTTCTGATGAAAAATCATCTACATATTTCAAGGTGATTCTTTTTTATCAAACTGGGTGTGTTAAAGTTCTGTTTTAGACTCCTACTGAAATTTTGATAACTATTAACTTTTCAGTGGTTCAGTTTCTCGTGATTTGCTGACATAAAGACATACAGATATTTAATTCAAGTCCCACAGAAATTGTCATATGAAATACTAGTAAAGTAATAAATCTTAATCCCAAACACCTAGTGAATGCGTTGTATCAAGGGAATCATTGCTTTATTTGATAACTTTATTTTACCGACAAGTATACATGTATGTACATGATAACCTTATAGCCGATAGACTTTATGCTTGAAATTTGTAAGCTATATAGTTGTCGGTGCAAAGTTCAAAAAGACATTATTCAAAATGTCAGAGACTTTGGACTTAATAAGAAAACAATCTGCTTACTAGCCATTTGGCTTAATAACTTACACACATGTGGATACAGTCTTGTAATATCTAGCTGCAATGGGAAAGAAAACAGGATACCTAGGGTAGACAACTATCCTATTTAAAAGAGATGCTTAGTGTATGCGATATGCGTTATTTTGATAGTAATTGAAACTTCAGAGGACATTTTGAAAATTATAATTATTCTAAATTATTAAGTATTTTAAAAAAAGACTTCCTTAGTATATATACCAAATCAATTTTTTCAAATATGTAAACACGATCTTCTTGTCCTATTACCCATCATGTTTTTACTATTCTCATATTTGTACTGCAATCTTCATTGCATAGCATATCCATGCAATCATTTTTATCTGATGGGGCTTCCTTACTATTCAAAAAACGCCCTCTTAAGTTTTTAATTAAGTATTCTCATAACTACAATCCGCATAAAAATGATAAGCAAATACTCCATACGTTTATGCTTGGTCACAATAAATTGATCCAGAATAATTCTCTAAGAAACGGACAATCCGCAAGACAACCTTATCCAAGTCCCGAAATTCAACCTTATATATTCTTACTTCATATATAGGTATTTGGAACAGATCTCAAGTTGAACTTCCTCATTCTGATATAAATAAGCTTGCAACTGATTATTGAGTTCTAAAATGGATGTACCACCCCAGCAGAAATTCACCTTTATATTGAGTGCATGCTTTAATACAAATTTGAGTACGTTTAAGCAGTTTATAAGTTAAGAAACACTACCCCAAGAATTTGATTGCTTATCCCTGAACTTGTCAAAGGTGAGCCTATTGTATATAAAAGCAGCCATTACTCACTAAATGTAGTTTCGTTTCCCTTACTTGATTAATGTTCCTTTTTGCTTTTTCTCATTCTTAGATTTTTTGATATATGAATCTAATCACCTCTTGTTATTATCAGATATAATAATAATAACGTACTCACATATCAACATAAAATTGTTGTTCGGCCATCACCCATATCTGTAACACTACCTTTGGGAGATACCTGACGGGGAACCCCCTTATCTTATTCCCTACTCAAGTCGTATTGTCTAAACAAATTGCTTCGTTATGTTTGATTCGTTTTGCCATATATAAACCTTTATTGAGATGGCAGTTAAATGTGGGTCTTAAGTCTCGCATGAACTTGAAATATAACAATAGAATTAATGTTGCCTATAGTATAAGAACCCACAATCTATAATACCTGCATCTCTCTACTCGATCAAAGGGAAACCCTTAACAGGGGAAGCCCCTTTAGAATTGTAGTGCATTAAACTACCAGTGATTTTCATTAAAAATTATTTCATACCTTATAACTTTTGCCATCAACTCAACCTTGAAACAGCTAGCTTTGAAGACGAGCAACTTAACTCGAAACAGGTATCTTTGAAAACGAACAACGTAACTCGAAACAGCTAATTCGCTTGAAACGAAAACATCAGCCACGGCCGGAAGTAAGGGGATTCCCCGAGAGGAAAAATCCTGTGACATCTCCACGCTCTTAATAGTAGTGTTATCTTAATCAATAAGTTACTCAATATTTTTATCCTTAATTCAACCCTACCGTACCAACATTATTTCATAAGTCTTTTTTGCGTTTAATCTTTGCTATATTATACGGTAAATTTCAATCTGATTGAGGTTGAGGAATAGCGCGTTAAAAGGACAGTATATAGGAATGTTTTTTAACATTTTATATTTTCATTTTTTCGCTGATAACTTATGTTAACGCTGAAATGTATTATGTTGATAGTGTCAAACATCTCATTTCACAAGCTAATCATCCATAGTCAGAGAACAAATTATAAACGTTGACATAAAGTCTCTTGGCGGCCATTTTTCTGTGAACACCTTTTATTCATTTTTATAAGAAAAGCAATTGCATGGCTTAACTTAACATTATTTATTTTATTTATTTATTTGATACATTGTCTTTCAATTGGGACCATTTATTTTCATTTCCCTGACATCACCTTATATTACCCCTAAAAGTGCTACTGTCCCTTTAAGTGACGATGAGCAACTCATTCGACGAGTAATACCCTAGCATGCTCGGGTATAAGATCTCATCCTCACTTCTATTATACAGTGCATGTAACAATTTGTTTTCAGGCAAATATTTTTTTTTCAGTATTTGTCAAATGGTTAATCACGTCAATCTAAATAAATTTAGACCAACAGATTTTTTGTTTTGTAATACTGTTGATCTTAGATTGACCAGTGTGAGAGGTCGTCCCGGTGACCTTTCGTATGCAAATAAGGAATTCGCAATTTGATCAATCAAATTCGACGTCACAAACAGTTCCAAGTTTCTCATTCAAGAAGTGAACGGAAGAAACATATGAAAGCTTATGGCTTGTTCTCAATAACAGTGTGCATTGTGAAAAATAAATCTTGTTTTTGGTACCGATAAGAAAAATATCATTAGGTTGATTTTATTTTGGTTGTATAAAATAGTTTTAGTTTTATGATTGACAAAAAAATCACTATCTTTAATTGATTTGGATGGAAATGAAAGAAATTAGTACAAATTAGATTGATAAAAAATGAGTTTCCTCCCCTTGCATGCTGATTTTCGTAAATATTGACATTTATCATGCTCTAACTTTGTGATTATTATTCGCCACGTTAGTATCTGTGCGATGTGCATTCATCATTTGTCATTGACAACTAGCAAATACGCTAAATTATTTTAAAATGAAAAATCACAATCTATTAATAGATCCAAGCAATCGGATTATGCATCGAAATGGTCGCTCTGCTCAGCTCCGAATGACAGAGCTCCGAACATCATCCATTTCAAAAGATGTGCTGCTGAGTTATTTTAACTTCCAGCGAGCTAGGGCAACTTTTCTGATTGGCCGAGCGGCTGATTTCAGAGGTCATCGGGATGACCCGCCTTACGGGCCAATCTTAGATCAGTCACGTCATGAAAACGATATTTTCATTTTTCATTATCACATAGCTACATGCCTATATCAATATATCTGAGGAACACCAAAATATGAATAAGTTCATATGTATCTTTAATATACATACATGCATATGTGATGAAATGAGCCCGGTTAAGATTATGTTTAAATTGTAAGAAGCTCGTTCTGTTAGTGAAGTTGTTATTTTAAAGTTAGAAGACTCTAATCTAGCTGTTTCCTTTAGAAAAAAAAGATCGATATCATATCTACAATCAAATCGTGATATTCAGATATGCAATAAAGAAGCTCATATGTAATGTGAATCTGTGTATATCGTTCATATATATATATATATCTCTTAACGCGGTGAGGCTAGTCCTCTAATGATTGATGAGTTATACTCTTATTCGAAACAAATTTCTGCAAATGAAAGAAAGCAACACCAAAAGGTATCAGAAGGACACACTAAGCATAAACAATTTTGTCGACAATTTAAACTTTCTTAACAAACTATCATTGTTTTCATTACATATTTCACAATTATTTACAATGGTGGATCACATGTGAAAACAGCAAGCTCTATAAAGATATATTTGTGGTATGATACAAATGTGTAAACTTTCTAACCAATCACCAATTTGTAAAGTCCATGCCACTTTGAACTGCGCCTACTAACAACGAGGCCTACATGTTTCTTGTTCTCTTGTTGGTAATAACTCGTAGAAACATGCAGCACAGGTATGACAATACCTGTTTGTAAATCTATTTCAGGTACGTGAATAAACACTGGTTTAAAACAATCATGCAGGAATTCAGTGATAATAATATTTATAAGTGCAAAGAAAAAGAAACATGTCAACTGTCACTCATTGGCGTTTGTTCATGTGCATTTGCAAATGCTTTCATTCGTACATTAACTGTTATGGAGGTAACCCATTCCTTATACTATTCATATATGTGTGTGTGTGGGTGTGTATGTGTGTGTGTGTCTCTTTGAGTCACTTTTCAACAGTATAATAAAATTACACTTTCAATAATACACAGCTTGTCAATTCACTGAATAGTGTTTCTCATACCACACTCTTCAACGAGATTGGTATTCGTAGAAGGAATGATATATGTTTTCTGTTTACTATAGTAGGTCATTGTTTGCCAATCCTTCCACTCATTTCAATAACAAGTAATGTAACGATCAAAACATATATGAACAAAAGAGGACGCTATGAAGTAAAATAACATTATTCCATATACTTCCTTCTTACCGTGAATACAAAGGATTTTATGAAAGTAATGTCACAATATAATCATATGTCCCTCATTAAATTACATTCACTGTCACAGTCATTTCAGTAAAAACATTTGATCAGTTTTTAATAAAGATGGGTTCTCGTATTGTTGTGTCTGTCAGATTTATTAAGACATTTTTGTCAGATCCTGTGTTGTTGCTATGAAGACCAAATATGTGCAGATTTTAATAAGATGACTAATTTCCAACAAATACTAGTGACCTACATGTTATTAAAATCCATATAAGAGTGTATTATCACAATAATGATTATCATATCCCCTCAATAAAGGAAATTCACACTCACAGTCATTTCAGTCAAAATATGTGATCAGTTTAAATGAAGATTGCTTCTTGTATTGTTGTGTTTGTTAATTGAAAAAATTTGCTGTGTTGTGTTGTGTTGCTATAAAGACAAAATATGTGCAGATTTTAGTGAGATGGCTATTATCCAACTCCTATGATTGACCTATATGTCATAAAAAAAGTGCAAAATATATATGTTTTCATCTTATACTACTTACATGTAGATGTCTATACCGTGTACTTGTTGTAGTGTAGAGAGACGACCGACATTTTATACAGTAGGTCTATGTATCTATATGCAAATACGATAGCAAGGTTATTTCCGTCAGGGGAATCACCTATACAGCTATTCATATACGCAGTGTACAGGAACGATATATGTATGCATCAATCTCCCCAGGATGCGGTTCGTATGTTCATCCTGTCAGAGAGTGTCTATGATAAAGTAGTTGAACAGGGGGATATAACTTACGTTATAGGCATTGTTAAGATTATTTCAATTATCGAAGCAAATAACATAAGAGAGGACTTCTCAATGCTTTGAAAAGTCTATTGCAGAATCGATGATAAATGAGTTTGTCATATTTAACCCCACCATTACTAATCGTTTTCATCACTACATCTTAGTTTTAACAAAACATTTAACCAATAGATTGTTTTTTAACAATTACAAAGCATTTCTGATTTCTTGAGACGGAAAATTTAATAATATTCGATAGTATCGAATAAAAATCAAAGCATCAAATTGCAAACAAAACATAAAACGTTACTAGGCAATTTAATTTATTTTTATTTATTATCGTCTGACATCGGATTTACCGACGGATTAAAATTGTTTTAAATCTGTGGATCAATTGTGATAAAGAATCACATTTCAATGCAATTTTACACTTACAAAGGTAGGATATATGGACATATCGTCTCCTATTCTCACAAATGTAAAGCGATGGGAGTTAAAGGCACTGTGGCACGTCTTTTTGGAATTCATTCCCTTTCCCCTTCCCCCATTACCCAAAATGCATGATATATATCCTTCAGAGGGTAAAACATCTCGTTATACAAACCGTAATTTCGTAATTGTGAAATGAAATTTTCCAAATCGACTTTTGATAATTGAAGTTTGAAAAAATTATTCTTATAGGTTACCCGAACATGAAACTTTTTAAAATAAATCTTTTTTTATATTAGAGTTATGGTCTTTCCAGATCGAGAGATCCCATTTTCCTCAGAAAAGGTGCTACTGCTACAGTTTTCATAAATTGACAAACTTGTATTCATGATATAGATAGACCTCGATACAAACAAATTTCATGGATAAATTACCACCTTTATTTGCAATAAAGTCATTGAATGTATACAACCATGTCATGGTGTGTCATATATGAAAACTACATCCTAAACAGGGAATACAATAAAATAGTCTGAAAGATTCCATGTAGAACGGATTAGAAACAATAAGCTTCGTCACATTCATGAAGCGTAATCTATCCTGCAGAAAACAGGGTGAATCGCAACACTTTTATAAACATGGTAGTAGGAATGCAAAACATCTGACTGCAACAGCTAGTTGCACTGTAAAGTATGCCGTTCTTAACAAAAATTATACCCGCTTTGCTTCAAAGATTCCTTACCTGCCAAAGGATGCTTCACACACCCACCGACATTTTGTTCAAATTTTCCGATTGGGGAATCCCCTACCAGTAGTATGTTCACAAGGCGAGCGACCGCGCTAGCAGCCCGCGCGAGCGCCCGCGTGTTTCCTGAACGAATGCGAGCGCTCGCTAGAAAGTTGATTTCCGGTACTTCCTAATGATGGCTAGAAACTTGATTTCCGGTAGTTTATAATGAAACTTATTGGGATTACTGTAGGGCAGATTTTGCAAACTCATATGCTTGGACATGAGGAATGTGAATAAAATACCAGTAGTCCTTGTCACATGCTGTGTATTCCATAACTTTGTCATCAACTGAGTCATATTCAACATAGTCAAGCAATTATTAAACAATAATGACAAGCCTACGGAAGTGAACACTTAAACAAATAAAATAGTAGCCTTCGGCATGTCTAACAGATAACAAACAGTATCTGAACAGCTCAGTAAACAATTATAAAATCACCAATGTGCTTAAAAAGAATTTAATGGTATGAAGAAGGTTAAAAAACATTACCAAAAACCAAAACCATGTTAACCATTATGAAGAAAAAATATTGACATTCAAAAAGTAAAAATGCTTTTCAAATAAATGTACCTTTATTAGTAACTATATATTAGCATCAATAATTAGTAATACATGTATCTTTTTTTCCAAAGATAAACATAGAAAAGGAAAATCAGGTATACATATTTTATGAATGCTTCAATTAAATGCAGAGGGTAAAAGCCTCTTACCTCTTATTCTACCTAGTTATCTATTTATTATTGTATTTGAAATATTAGACATGTTAATTGAAATCCTGATATTAAGGGTATAAGTCTTGAAAAAAAAAAGAAGATTAAAATTGAAAACAACTTGTCCAAATATATACTTATGATAATCTTTCTTAGATGGATATGTTAAGAATATAAATTGAATGAACATTACATTGAATGTAAAGGCCGAAGGAACAAAAGCAGAACAAAAGCCATATGGATTGGCACAACCTTTTGTAGTAAGAACAATTTACTTAACGATTGTATTTAGACTGACAGGGTAGGAATACTGTGCAATACTTGGAATAACTCTAGTCTCTGGATTCTCATAATGATTAGTTCTTGGCACAAGCAAATGTTTAATACACATGTACATGTAATCTAGTCACTGACTGGATGGGTAAGAAATGTGACTAATTGGGAAAATCTATGTTATTTAAACTAAAGCAAACTCTACCCTAATATACATCTCTTTAACATTCTCAGCTAAGTGTCATTTTCACTTACATGTTTGAGTCTGATGAGCTACGGGCCTGCATTAAACTGACAAGTTTAAAGTGTTCTATTTGTCTTTTCCCAATCATGTGAATGAATTTGCTTATTATCAACACTATATCCAAGATCCTTGCATACAAATATATTATTATGTTCAGTAATTCCATGGGTATAAATATGAAATTTGAGACAATCTGGATCTCAATTTTTGGAAAACATTGTTCTAAGTCTATTTAGGTCGAAAATAAATAAGAGAGACCGTGGCAGGCACGGCCGTCTTTTTACTTTAATTTTTGTTCGGGGCCATAATAACTTAAATTGGTTATTCCTTAAAGACAACATGATCTTACTCCAAAACTGACTTTAAAATGGTGACAGTTCAACAGGTTCTTTACAAACTGGGGGAGAAAACCCGTTTTTCATTTAGTTGAGTTAAATATACGACTTCAGTTCACTATGTTTTGGACAAATATTGACTATGTTTAGGAATATGTTCTTAAGTGGGCATACACCAACATGCCGAGACGTATATGTAACCAACAAGTTATTTTGGTTCGAGGTCTGTGTATTTTCGCAGTATAGAAAAAAGAACAACCATGGTTTGTGGGGTATATTCGGTCATTACAGGCGGGGCACATTCGGCCGGGAGGACGGTCAAAAATGTTTTAAGGTCCTCCTCGAAACAATTTTTCTAAAGGTCATCCTCCTCAAAGGGACCCTCTTGAAGGTCCTTGAATAGTAGGCTTCTCTTACGAATTTTTTTCGTAATAGAAAGTTAACTAAGTCTGGATCGTTATAAAATATGATTTTTTAAAGAAATGTAGTATTTTTCTGTCCAAAATATTGAATGATATGAGTAGCATCTTATCTCTCATTAATTGTTGTAGCCTGAACATGTTCTGATTGTTCCCAAGGATGGCCGAGCCTGCCCCTGAGGGAAACCGAACTTACCCCGATGCGGGGCATGTTCGGTTTTTTAACTCGTTGTCTATAAAGCATAGTTATTGGCAAACTAGTTACGTTAGGCACTTTCGACAATTATTGCAATAAATTTAAGATAAGGTTCAATATCTGTACAAACGTACACTAGTATAATGCGAAAAAACAACTCATTATCTACATGTTAGTGAAAAGGGGACGTACCGGCCCCGGTCTCCCCTACTGAACTTCCAGACAGGACATAAGTTTTTACGAAACTTTGTCAATACTTAATCTTATTCAAACCAGTTTCATACATACGTTGCAAATTAGTTTGAAATCAAATAATTTAATGATATGGTTAGAATATTTGATCTTTCGAACCCTTGTTTCTCACACTGGACTCTAATGAGTTTGATGATGTCTCATTCATTCAGTTTTTTCGTATATCAAAAGATTTAACTTGCTTTCCCGGCCATTTGCTTAATTCATTGTAATAGTCATACTCCTGTCAAAATGATGCCTAATATGTATTGTTTTTTGCTTTTAATTCAGTGTGAACGTCCCTTAAAAACGATCGAATACAAGGCCATGTTTCCGTTTAGAAGCCCTGAGCTTGCTTTCGGACAACCCCGGTACAGTTTGAGTATTGTTTTTAAACATGACAAAACTGGAATGATATGTTATGTTTTAGTTACATATACTTAGGGGAAATGATGAAATGTAGACGTGATTTTCCTTTACACAGAAAACCTTTTATAAAGAAAGTTTTATAACAATGAAATGTGCATATCATAAAATTACCTAAGATGATATGTGTTTTTTGTAAAAGATTACCTGGCATGATTATGATATTTTCTAGACTTTTGTCTTGCCTCTAATACCACTTAGATAATAACAGCGTGACATGCCAAATCATAGTTATAACTTTGAAAGTTAGGTAGAATAACAGGTTAAAAAAGCTTTTACTGGAAGAAACAATTTACATTCAGCTTTACATTGAAGCATTCATAAAATATGGATACCTAATTTTTCAACCTTATATGTATGTACATTGTATATGTATAGCATAATTGCTGCATTGATATATAAGTAGATCCTTATTATCGTGCAAACTTAATTATTATGATGTTTTTAGAACACGCTAATGGCGTGAACACTGCCTTTCTCAGTTATATGAATGCATTGAAATGACAACTGACTCCCAGACTCCAGCAATTTGTGTTTCAATTTTTCAATAGTAAGACATGGACGTGCACAGAAGCCTCACTCACATACACCCAACTACGCATGTCAATCATAGCAACCATTGTATCCTATATTTGAGCTAACACCATGATACTTGACACTCAATTTCTCTATTTTGATATAGGATGATGAAAACAAAAGACTCTTGGCTTGAGAGTCGCCTGCCTCAAATATTCACGTATGTTGGAGACAGTTTGAAACAAATAGAAGCCTGAAGTTCAATAAATTACTATATTCACTGTATTGAAGATTAATTTTATTTAACTATTTATTGTGAACTGGATCTATATCATGGTGTTAAAAAAAGTTAATCACCCCGTCATTGTAGGCCTACAGTTCTGTCAATATAAAGGAGGCCAACAACTAATCTACATGGTTCTTTAATTTTTTTCTTGGACAGAAAAATAATATGAATAATGTTTAGAAGTAACTTTCCTAATATAAATAAAACTATTGATACAATTGTGATAATTCATAGTGTATCGTCAATTGTATTTCAGGCATTTGCCCTATATACTGAATAATATGCAATTTTCTATCTATTGCTACTGTCTAACTGTACTGTAACTATGAATGATACAATTCATTTAAATATTTTGAAAATTATTGCTCTTAAATCGGCACAGCACAGGCTAAAAGAATTCGTTAGGATGATATCATATGTTTGCTAAGCAACACAATATCGCCATCTTTGTTCGCTAGCGAGTCAGCCAAAGACATAGCTCGCGAATGCACGCGAGTGCACGCGGGCGCCCGGGCGGGCAAAGTCGTTCAGGATCGAGCGCCCGCGAGTATCCGCGAGCTTTCGCGGGCGCTCGCCTATTATGAACGGACTACTGATTAAGGCTCCCGCGCAATTTGAACTGTCGTTTCCGTCCGTATACGTCATCAAAGTGCGTGGACATACAGCGCACTTTGCACGTTAGAGAAAACAACAACAATTCAACAGGATCAAATTTTTATTGGAAAATATGGACCAACGGCTCTGTAGCTCAAAGATGCGAAAATAGATCATTCCCTACAATAAACAAAGTAAGTGAGGGTCATGGATTCGCATATGAAATGTCCGGTTTTATTTAAAGGGACAGTCTTATCGAGAATTTTTCGTGAAAACGAAATTCAAGAGGACGCAATGTTGCATCCTATTCTTAGACATATTGTTAAGTCTAGAACAACTAAATGGTTCCCCTAACATATATGAAAGAGTATGTGAAATAATCATGTAATAATCATATATTAGTAAAAACAGGGAAGTACTCTTTTAAAGGACTGTCCCTTTAACAAACAGTTTAATTTTCAAATAGCATATATAAGGTTTCTCAGAAGTTAGATAATGTTAGAAGGTCAGTGTATACATCACACTAAGAGAACCATAAGACAGTGAAAGATTCCCGTTTTCTTTCTACTGTGAGAAAACCTCATTTCACATAGTAGAGTGTCCACTTCCTGTCGAAGTGTACTGGATCCGTGAACCAGGTGTCAAATACAATGTAACATTCGTTGTACTGCCGGTTGTAGTTGATTCCTTGGCATCTTGCCTCCTTCACATACTTCAGTATACAACGAAGCTCCGTCTCATCATAAATCAACTACGGACACTTTTGATTAGAAGCAATATCTACATGTCATCTATTTCAAAATGTTTCTTTGCAATCTGTCTTGATATATATTCTCTTTATAAACATTTTATAATCGTACCTATTTTCCAACTTACTTTTTCGGACAGGGGCAATAAACCGGTTCATGGAGGAAATTGGCGAAATATTTGTTCTCATGTAAATGTTTGCACAAATTTCGGGAAATGTAGGAAGCGCCAAAAGATCATATGCTTTATTTGTTTTAAAAGAGTAACTACTAAATAATCAAACTCCGATAATTATTTGCAATTAAAAAGTGAATTTAGAAGTAAATATCGGGATTTTCGAAATATATGAAAATGACCTTGGTTCGGACAGTTTTGACCATGGTTCGGACACTAATAAACTTTCTTTATAGAGAATTAAAAAACATATAAATTATCTAACAAATGCTAAGGAAACATAGAGAAACATTCAACCAACACATATAACAAAATTATTTACTGTTAAATCATTTAGTTTAGCCTGTACAGTGTTTTTGCGTCAGTGCTTGCAAATGCCATTGTGACGTCATCAGATTCTAGCGGCGTAATCGGGAGTTGCCGAGAAGTTTATCTTCGGAAAGGAAGCCGCATATTATCAAAATATTGAATCATATTTGCAAATTACGGGTTTATCATTGTAAATTAACGAGTTAATGTGTGTTGGGTGATAAAATTAACCTTTTTGAGGCATATATTAAAGCTGCAATGTATGCGAGAACATTGAGTCGTATTGTCCGAGGTTAGGTCAAGACTGTCCGAACCCCGGGCGAGTTGATATACACAATCAAAACCGTTAATTTCAGTTAATCTACAAATATTTCTACCAAAAAAAAAATCGCAATACAATACAAACTTTCATTCCTAATGGCATAATTGGCTTAAAATTGTTTTCTTCCAATGATAATTTACAATACGATCTTTGAAAATATTTGGATCGGAACACCGTCCGAACCTCGGTCAGTTTGCCCTATATGTTGAAGCTTCCAGGTGAGCGTTGGATATCTTAGTGAAAACAGCTTGC
The DNA here is from genome assembly GCA_916613615.1 of Steromphala cineraria. Lineage (NCBI taxonomy): Eukaryota > Metazoa > Mollusca > Gastropoda > Trochida > Trochidae > Steromphala > Steromphala cineraria. The sequence goes on from OU744729.1 coordinate 15,218,560, forward strand.
CGGTATGATGCTTCAGCCTCTGAAATATGTTCATCTTTATAATAAAGTTATATCTTAATTTGAGCAGCTTGCCGGTATGATGCTTAAGGCTCTGAAATGTGGTGTGATGTTTCAGGCTCTGAAATGCGTTCATCTTTATACTAAAGTAATATCTTAATTTGAACAGCTTACCGGTGTGATGTTTCAGCCTCTGAAATGTGTTCATCTTTATAATAAAGTTATATCTTAATTTGAACAGCTTACCGGTGTGATGTTTCAGGCTCTGAAATATGTTCATCTTTATAGTGACAAACTGATCAGATTTTAACAAATCTTCCTTTTTTATATAATTATGCTTTACAACGACGAAAAAATATGTGTCGAAATCATAAACTCTTATAAGTTATATCTTAATTTGAACAGCTTGCCGGTATGATACTTCAGGCTCTGAAATATGTTCATCTTTATAGCGACAAACTCATCAGATTATAACAAATCTTCATTTTTTATATAATCATGCTTTATTAATACGAAAAAAAATGTGTCGAAATGATAAACTCTTAGAAGTTATATCTTAATTAGAACAGCTTTGTGGTATCATTTTTCATCCTCTGAAATAAGTAATACCTTCATCTTTATAAGGACAAACTCATCTGATGTTAACAATTCATATATATGTATTTTTTAAGATAAGATAAGATAAGATAATCTTTATTGTCCCAAAAGGGAAATTTGTTTTGTATAATTACAATTCTCCAGAAATGTGATGACAACTAATTACATATTATTCAAAACAATTCATATAAAAAATAATTCACATAGACTAGAATACATGTAAAACGTGATGCAGCATTAGACAGAATTTATTTCTCTAATGCTGCACGGAATGAAACATTTTGGGCCAACCCACAAAGGTTTGAAGGAGCTGTTTTATGTCTGTGCATTCACTACAAGGCAAAAACCTTTCCCGGGAATGGTACCCTTCGCAATAACCCACATTTGTTTTTTCTTTGAAGATCTTCTTCGGATCTTCAAAGAAACGACAGCTTTGAAACACAGACTGTTTGGAATGGAGATCAGAGATGTCTGCTTGATAAGCAGTTAAAAGATCTTATAAATATACGGTGATTTTAGGAGCCGTCATGATAATAAAAACTTCTCGAAAACTCATTTAAAGAAATAGTCAAAACAATCTTTATCAAATTGATAGAAATTTTGTTTATGTACAATTCAAAGAACATTCTTGAAATGCAATTAGTTTTAAATCTTAAATATAAAATTTAATTGTAAACGTTGATAACATACTTTGAAAGCTTTGTCTTACCAATCCAAACGCTTCCGAACACCATCACTTCACAGAGAACCATTGCTTTGTAAGGTGAAGGTAGAATCTTTCTGATCCTCACGAAGCGACCAGGTACAAGGTTATTGCAGGCAGGGGTGCCATTCCCGGGGAAGTTTTTTGCCTTGTAGTGAATGTGGGTTAGCCCAAAATGTTTCAATAACGAAATTTCCGAAATTCGTGGCTGAAAGAAAACATATCTCCATAGGTACTTTTCAAAGATTTTGAGTGATGAATTTGTTGCTTTAATAGAACTATTAAAAAGGATTTTTTTTTTATTTTTCGAATCAATTGGTTTCTGATATATTCTTTCTCTGTGATGATTTACATTTTCAAGTGTCAATTTTATTCTATGGTGAATTAGTAACGCGTTATTATTTTATTACAATATTTAAGATTTAGATTTAGAAACAGAAATCAAGTCCTACATATCAATATTTATAAACTAGAATGTTTAGAAAATATTCGATATGTTAGCTCTGAAAGCGGGTTACATGTCTAAAGCGGCCTTCACACGACAAACTAAAGTTTTACAACAAATGTTGGCCAACTTTTCAAAGATGTAAAACTCGCATGTTCAGATTTTCAAACACGTGTTGTCAAACTCCATATGCAAATGACGTTATATCTATGACGTTACAAAGTCATGTGACTTAAACATCGCATGCAATTGGCCACTTCTTATCAACATGAGTTTGACAAGCCTTCACACGTCAAACTCAAGCTTGAAAACACAGAAAATTTGATGGAAAAGTTGATAAGAATAGAGACCGATCCTATTTCTAGCCAACAGTTTGACAACTCAGAAAGTGGTGTTGGTGACGAGTTGTTGGACTGTTCACACTCTCAATAGCTTATAATAGATACCAATATCGACAGTAAAAAAGATGTGTGCTATCATTATGTTAAAAATATCATTGTTACTCTTGTTTTTGAACACTATTGTGATGACTCTTAGTCTACTAACGTGGAATGTACGTGGGCTACATTCATGTACCACGGAGATAAAATCTGTCCTACCAGACAATATAGATATCATATGTATTCAAGAGCACTGGTTAAACCATGGTAAGATAAACAGATTGTCTGATATCAGCGGGTATCTGCCGGTAACTTACATGTGCAATACAAGTGACTCTGTTAGAGGTTCGGGTGGTATAGCTTTACTCCGTAATACTCAATCTAAATGGAGAGCTTATCCCCTAAATCTTTATTCTGCTTATTATGTTTGTGCCAGATTATCCGCTCATGGCTATGCTGATGTTTATGTAATCTGTTGTAGATTACCCTCAACTAATGTCTTGCATTCAGTATATCTCAACGCTATTGATGAGTTGATGGATGTATATGATATATTAAGTCAAGAGGGAGATACATATATACTTGGTGACTTAAACTCAGATGTTTGTAAACTGCTGCTATCTCCACGTGATAAAGTTCTAAAAAAATTACTTCTGCAGAGACGTCTAGTTCATGTCCTGTATGACTCGCACATTTGTGGACCAAACTACACGTGGAGGAGCAAGGATGGTCAGCATAAAACTCTCATTGACTACATACTATTACCTGCTCATGTTGCGAGCGACTTAATTCACTGCTGTATCATTGACAAATGTGATTATCATTTATCAGATCATTTTCCATGTTATGCCACTCTTAATATTCATCTTAAGCATAACCCAAGAACATCAAAATTGCATATTCCGAAATGGCATAAAGCTGAAACAGCAGAATTAAGTGCATACGCACGAGAGGTTGAGACAAGTGTCTCTCAGATACAAATACCATGTCAGTATGATGTACAACTTGATGATGTTGAATTACTTAATGAGCAGCTTAGTAATGCACTGCTTAATGCTAGTCATAAATGTATTCCATCTGGGTCGTTTAGACCACACCTCAAGCCGTACTGGAAGCGTGATGGCTTGAATGATGTACATTATGATATGCGCGTTGCACGTAGAAATTGGCTCGCAGATAAAAAAACCCGGGGCAATAACAACTTATCTTACAATGTGTATAAAGATGCTAAGCGCGAGTTTCGGCGAAAACATCGTAACTCAAAACGTGAACAACGTAAAGAAACGTATCATGACTTGGAAAAATCCTCAGAAACAGATATAAATACATTTTTCAAGGCCGTTCGCAAAAAAAGGCGCCCCAAATCAAATATAACTGAACTGGTTTACAACAACGTCAACGCTAACACACCAGAAAGTATCAGTAAAGTGTGGGGCAATTACTATGCTGATCTTGCTAAACCTTATGAATCTGAAAGCTTTGACAACGATTTCAAATGTTCTGTGGAATCAAAGCTAACAGATATCATTGCCCTTTCATCTGATTGTACAGCTGAAGATAATGTTTTATATACTAACATAGAACCGCAGGAGGTAAAACACATTATTCATAATCTCAAATGTAACAAGGCTCCTGGTCCCGATTACGTTAATAATGAGCATCTTATTCATGGCGGTGATATTTTAGTGGATAAGTTGTGTATACTATTTAATGCCATCATGCAGACAGTCTATTTCCCACGAGTGTACAGGCTGGGCATGATTGTTCCAATGTACAAGGGTAAGGGCTCTAAAAGTGACCCAAAAAATTACCGAGGCATAACACTTACATCTTGTGTGGGAAAACTTTTTGAAAAAATAATTCTCACACGTTTAGAACTTTGTGTTTCTGCTGATAGAAACTTTCCCGATTCATTACAATTTGGTTTTCGGAAAGAACATGGCGCAATAATGGCTGTGTTCATGCTTCTTGAATCTATTTCATATTACATAGAACGAGGATCACAGGTCTTTACTGCCTTCCTAGACAATGAAAAGGCCTTTGACCGTATTTGGCACGACGGATTATTTGTAAAACTGCACAGTCATGGCATTTCTGGAAAAATGTGGAAATTACTTTATCACAATTATACATGCAGCTCAGCTTTTGTACAATATGACGGTACCTCATCTGACCTATTTCCTATCAAACAAGGCGTGGGTCAAGGCAGAGTATTATCCTCATGTTTTTTCTTGATATTTATTAACGATCTCTTAACTGAGCTAAGACTCGCAAACAATGGTATTTGTGTGTATGGTATTGATGTACCCTCAGTTTTATTAGCGGATGATACTACCCTCATTAGTACCACACCATGCGGCCTTCAAGATTCTTTGAATGTCGTTCTAAATTATGCTTCAAGATGGCGTTTAACATATAATGCCTCCAAGAGCGCAGTAATCATATTTCGCAAAGGGAGACAACCATGTCCAAATTTAGAACTTTCCTTTGGTGAAAATACTATAACCAGTACTGACTCTGTTAAGTATGGTGGTATCCTTATCTCCTCAGATATGTCATGTAAAGATAGAATCTTTACTAGTTGTCAAAAGGCTAGACAAACTGTAAATTCATTAAGATCACTTGGTTTAAATGACATCGATCTACATCCACTTACTTCACTTAACATATGGAAGCGGATGATACTACCAACCAGTTTTTATGGATGTGAAATTTTGCCTGAATTGCATGGTAAAGATATTGATTCAATTGAATCCACTCAACGATTTTTTGCAAGATGTATTCAAGGTCTTAACAGAAGAAGTTCTTCATGTTCTGTCATAGCTAATCTGGGTCTTTGGACAATGATAGGTTATATTGATAAATGCAGACTACTGTTTCTAGGTCGTCTGTGCAACAATCAATGCCACTCAGCAACAAAAATGCTATTTTGTGCATTCATTTCATTGAATATTAAATTATTAAATAACTCACGAAACATATGCACCTGTCTCTTAAGCACGGCAAGAAAATATGATTTACTAAGATTTATTATTGATTATGTACATTGTGGTTATTTCCCCAAAAAATCAACATGGCGCAATATTGTTATTAAAGCCATCACATTCTCAGAGGAAAATCAGTTGAAATCAACTCTATCTGCCAGATATGATATGGTTAGATATGCTAAAGTACACAAACAACTACGTATGCACAGTTTATACAGATTAATGTACAACTATCCAGATTATAGAGCTTATATACAACTTTTAATACAGATAATAACACGAGGGAAAACCTCACGGGAATGTATTAATTGTAAAACCCAATGTTTTGATCACGACTGTCATGTTATTCTACATTGTGAAACTTATATGAAGCAACGTAACGCATTTTATAGTTTTCTAATTGATACACTTGATATTGACTTGTATGTTCGTATTGAAAATATTGATGATGATGATAATTTAATAGCTTTTTTATGTGGAGCAAATATCATACCTGAAATAACTACATCAGACAGAAACAATGTTATATTGCATTTTGCTTTGTACATTCATTCATTGAAATCATCTCTTTTGTACAGTTTCTGATATATATTTTGTTTTGTGAATCCTGTTTTTATGCCTTGTTTATGACCATGTAAATACATCCTTGTGATCTTCGCCATATCGGAGGAAATAAAGACATTCATTCATTCATTCATTCATTCATTCATTCATACCATCTTCATATCAATATTGCTAAACTAGAATGTTTAGAAAATACTCGATAGTTTAGCTCTGAAAGCGGGGAGAGAATGGATTCCCTTGTTGTCGAGCAGAAATTGTGTCTCCTCACTATATTTATCCTGTCTGTACAATATGTAGACGGATCTGATGAGGTAAGCCTGCAGCAGGTCAACCATCCACCATTGAGCGAAATCTTGATACGCGGGGTCTGTGTGGGCACAGCTGTTGTTGAACCAGTTCCCATCCAGGTCTCCATCAACAGCGTTCTGAGCCTCCGAGTTGACTTTTGTAAATGGATGTGTGGAGAACTGACGGGCAGGTTTCTGCAGGGCCTAATTTACATCACCTCCAGCTTCGTGAAGCTCTAAATAAATTAAAGGTAGTACTCATGTTAGTAATTTTTTATTAAGTTGTTTCATTCTGCATTGTCAATTATTTATCCATTCCCTTCCTACACAAGCAGGGCCAAATTTACATCACCTCCAGCTTTGTGAAGTACTAAATGAATTAAAGGTAATGTTCTTAGCCGTTTGGCGACTTAATTTCCTATGATTTTATTGCAGCGTGTCCAAGATATATTTTTGTATATTTTGTAATGATATGTTTATTGGGCCTGTGGCTTTTGAACTTCACCAATAAACACATATAGACATAGTAATACATAGATAAGTTCAATTTTCTACAAATTTATTTATCTTGATTATTATTCAATTCCTCAAAAAATCCATTAACTTTTCTAAGTCATATAAAAGTAACAGTAATCTTACCTTGACTTAAAAACAAAATCATCATCAACGTCTTCTTGAAAAGATATGCGTACAATTTTTGCCTTAAGTTTTCTTATCTCCCGATCTTCCAAATGCCGTTTGATGCTACAGGTTATACACTACTTCATATTGCCACAACCGAAATATGCATAAGTATATATACACCTGTATCCAGCTATTCATTCTCAATCGATATGATATGTACAACATATATTATCATAATGGAATACAAAGATAATTAAAGTGAACATACATAATAACAATTTAATGATGTGTTACATAACGTATTTCCCTTGAGAAAGGAAAAGAAAGGAACCCTATCATGTAACGATGAGGTAACAAAGAATAAGTTAAACAGGGACGACGATCGGTATAATTATGCCTTCTTGACTATAAATTGTATTGGTTTTATGCAACAGTTAATATTTAAAGTTTTTACTTTATTTGTGAACATGTTCGTTACAATAAAGACTGACGTTGTGTAATCACTCTTCTTTCAGAAAGTGACGTGAATATCAGATATAATCAATATCAACTTCATTATCTTTCAACCTGTTCAACCTTATCTACATATGTTAAACAAAAATTAAAGATATTTCCCAAGTGACAATGATGAAAGTAAGTTCTTTTACCATTTCTGATTTGTGATATGTATTGCCTTCTTGTACCTATGCACTAAAGAGAATAAAAATGTTGTGTAATGCTATCAACTTGCGCATAAGAGACTTCAAATATTGGGAAAAAAAATACTCGCGAAACTCAATACATTTTAAACTGATTATATTATTATAATCTCGATTAGATAGCATGAATTTCTCTTTTCAGTGGCAAACAAAGGATTTAACTGTTGATATACATGTATTAATGTGTGGACGTACCAATACTCATAGTTATTACTTCGTCAAATATATGACAACACCATACTATGCACAGCTCTTCATTCTTTTGTTTGGATACATTAAAACAATGTTTTCCGTACAGTGAAAGGAGACAAAATAGATGTTGTTGTAAAAACGATTGACTGAAGCGTTAATGAAGAATTTCAAATTATTTTGCGAAAAAACAATTTAACACATACACGTGTTTCTTTTTTTAGTGGAGTCTGTTATATGTATTTCAGATTTTCGGATAAAATAAACATTAAGTTCTATTTTTTTCCTCACCAGTTAATTCGACTATGCGCCATAACACTCAGGTAAAAGAATTAAAATGTTTTTTTTTGTCGACTGGTGTCGAATTCAATTCCTTCAAATAAATAGGTTTTCCCCAACTAGGCCTTGTAAATGCATCACATAAATAGTAATTATATTTCCTTTTTACAGGAAAATTGACAAACAATTGCGTATTAGCAATATATTTAGAAACATATAATAACCTACGTTCTCAGAATAATAGGCTATCATCCATTCTGCTTAATTTCATTCGTGCATCATTTGATATTTATGAGAGGATTTATTGTAAAGACATGGAACATCCGCGAAGTGGTACGAAAACTATTACGAAGCGGCGGTAACAAATTAAGAGCATAGCTTAAAGGGATGTTTTCTCTGAGAATTAAATTCTTAGTTCGACCCTGTCCAAACTTCAATTTTTTTGGTGTTGCTTTTTTATGTTATTCACAATATCCATTGACTTCTACCTATCAAATTTAGCGATATAGGGTTAAAGTTACGTATACGATACGATGAGGCATATTTATCATCATTACCTAACAACAGAGTTGACTCAGTCGTAAAATTCCAATAATAATAACTTCTGTCAGAAACAAATCTCGGGTTTGAAAGTTAGAAGACTGTTTAAATGCAATCAAAGTTAGTTGAGTTATTTTCGACGCTGTTATAAATATCCATTCAAAACGCCCAAGGTAAGTCCATGTACATTAAGAAAACAATATATTGAAACAAACATATTTAACAAAAAGAAAATATTGGTTATTCGTTAACTTTGTAGTTTTGACAGATAACAGTCACGTTATTTTGAGAGTGAATCAAACAAGCATCGGGTGACAACAAGTTTATCATAAAGTTATGTGTTCATTGTCAGAGTTAGTGTTGCAAGTGATGATAGGAGAACATTCCTTGTAAAACAATAGAATTAACCATGGTATTATGACTGAATTAACAGCGTGGGTGAAGAATGGCTCAAGTTATACCAAGTATTAGTGTCAATTTTAAACCATTTCTGTTGCCCCTCCGAACCAAGCTAGAACGGTGGCTTGAGGCTGTTGACGTTTATATACTGCTTGTTAAAGCTTACACAAGAAATGTTTGATTGGATACAGTCCCGACTCATCAATGGTTATGTGGTCATATTATGCTGTTTCATGTTATCAGAAACAATCCGCGCCCTGTGAAATCATCTTGAAAGGTGAAAAGGCGGCCGCAATAGCTAGCAAACGGCACAAAACAAACTGCCAAGACGGTAGATGACCGTTATTCCGGTGGTTGTAAAGTCACCAACCCATTTCAGAGCTACCGCCAAAAATATCATGTTGTGAATGACATTTCCATTATGGAAACGCGATTTCTGCCTGCTTCAGATAAGTTTGCCAAATATTGATGTAACTATAAAGTTTGTTTTCATCTGGTTTTCGATCAAAATCATGACTCAATACCGTAAAATTGTCACTATATTAAATCGATAAGCTTTGTATTGTTGCTTTTCAGGAACGGTTAATACATGCCGATAAAGGTACCAATTAAGATAGTTTGACATAAATGCAATTGACTGTATCAATTCACTCAGAATGTCTAAATTGTTTAAAACTGCTCACATTAAGCACAGTTTGTTTTGAAGGATGACTCATTTGAAGTTGTAACATGCGCAAACAAAGTTCATGAACAAAACAATTATTACAAATGGTTCAAAATATAAATTCAACAACAACAGACAACATTTATTCCATTTTTTAATCCATACATGGTTAAAATGAATGACCGATGTCAGTTTCCATAAAGGGTACGTTACTGTAAAACCTCTGTAGACTGCTTTCCTTTTCCATAGGAATACCATTTTTAACACTGACGAATAACTCAAACATTAATCATTTTGAATCATCCATCTCCAAAACCATCAGTACATTATTTCTATGCACCCTTCTTACCATCTGGAAACAAAGGTATTAAACACCGTAAAGTGTCCAGTTGACATCAGGGGTTGATGGGTCAGTGTCCCAGGTTTGAAAGACAAGGACACACGTGCTGGTCAGATGGTTGTGGTTCACACCCTGGCATCTCTCGTCGCTGGCGCATGTTCCAACACACTGAAGCTTTGTCTTATTCTCGTATCTTGCAGTGTCTGCAGCCTCTAGGTGTTCACGGGATACCATCTTCAGAGCCGTGTTGCGGACTGATGTTTTGTCATCTGAAAATTTACAGCAGGTCTTGGGTTAAACGTCAATCAGGCACATGTCTATGTCATGAGTTACTGAAGTAGTAAAAAGGAGGGGCAATTATGCGATGTCAATTTTATAATTATATGTATTAGGTACTACTTTTGATTACATTTTGTGGAATTTCACAAGACTTTTGCAAATTGACGTATTTAGTTTTCAAGTGAAGAGGTACAATTGTTAAAATTTCAATATTGTTGACTTGCTTTGTTGAAATGCCAGAGGAAAGACTAGTGTTATTAACTATCTGTATTTCCCTTGCAAAACTTAGACATTAACTTTCATCATTTTTATCAACTAATTCAATGAAAAAATCTTCGATTAGTTTATTTTTTTATCCTAGGTACAATTGTATTTTTTTTCAAATTAAAATAATTCATCGGATGATTGTTTTTGTTTGTTGGTGCCATTGCAAATTCTTTTAATTACATCCAATTTATCAGATAATTGCTAATTAACAGATTTTATTATATTGGCCCTGTTTATAGATATAAAATTTACCATTTTCACTACCTGTCAGAACATGTTTATCTTAAGCTATCTTATTTCATGTGTTTTACATGTATCTATAAATCATTCGTAATAAACATTCAAACATACATATAAGTTCCTTGTGGCCTTAGTTATTAATTGAATTATATCGCAGATGTGTGCCATCATAAAAACATAAGAACAACCTTTCAAACCATCAAGTAGATTAGATAAGCAATTCAAATCAAACGTTTCACCATACATCCTGAGGTGCCAAAATAATTAAAAACTTTCCTGAGCCGTACACGTTTGTAATACCTTTGTTTGGACTGCCATAAACCATCACCTCACACAGTGTCAACGTTTTGTAGGGTGAAGGCAGAATCTTCCTTATCCTCAGAAAGCGTCCTAGAACAGGTTTGGTACAGATGACGGTGTTGTCTCCAGGGAATCTATCCTGCTCGTAATATAAGCACAGGTCTGACTCGCTGTCCGGAAACACAGTCGGGTTAGACCAGAAGGTTTCGATCACAAAATTTCCAAAGTTTTTGGCTGCAAGAATAACATCATGTTGATATTAAGTTAAGCTATAAAAAGTATAAATTGTGACCATAAATAATTGTTTTAATTGACATAGAGTTTGTTTGCATACATTTATATGTAGTTTGAGTAAGGGCCAGAGACCTTACTATTTAAGTTCAGGTTATTTCGCTAATCTTGCATCAGAATAATGAGGACCATATAAATGTTACGAGGCTTTAATTCATTGTCGATTTTACATGCATAAAAGTTATGTAACGTGCTCAACAATTTTACACAAGTCTCGACTTCAGCCTGTAGATTGTCACTACACTGAAATGATAACCAGTCTATAATGATATTCAAAACGACAATGATTCATGATTGAATGCTACCATTTATAAAAATTTATTTATAAATGTTAATATTTAACAACATACTCAAAAACACCCATTAGAAGTAAAATATTATAAAATACACATGAAAATTCATTTCATGAAAATGTATTTGATAAGATACTTAAGTCTGAAAGAAGATTTAAACTGTGTTGTATGAATGATGTTGGAGATAAGTTCCATTATATTCTTAGATGTGAATATTTTTCTTTACGAAAACAATTGTACATACCATACATTTTTCAAAGAGACCAAATATGCTTAAAATTATGTTATTAATGTAGAAATAAGTGTCAAACTTAAATGTTGTAAAATCATAATGCAAACTGAAAAATCTTCCGGTTTATCACTTATCCGCTTTTATGATGCATTTACAAACATGTTGTACCTCATATGCCGAGGATATCGGCCTGAGTGTAATTAAGTTCTGTTCTGTTCTGGAAAAATAATTTAATTAAACTCACTTAATTTGTCCTGTCTGTAAAGAATATGGACCGAAGTGATAGTGTATTTCTTGAGAAGGTCCACCATCCACCATTGTGCAATGTTCTGGGATTTTAAAGAAGTTTGAGAACAGCTTCCATTGTTCCAGTCACCGTCCATGTTCCCATCTACAGCATTACTAGCCTCAAGGTTCGTCTGCGGAGCATCACTGGTGGAGAACATCACAGCGGGTTTGTGCAGGGCCAGGTTGTCAATACTGGTAGCTGTGCATAACCAAAGTTTCTGATTAATGGTTTACTCTTCTTTAAGTAGAATATGTCTAATATGCAGACAGAATATTTTATTTGAGTCTTTTTGAACATCTGTTAAACATAGCAAATACAGTGTTGATAAATATACAAGTCTCACATTGGACATCTGTTAAACATAGCAAATACAGTGTTAATAAATATACTTGTCTCACATTGGACATTTGTTAAACATAGCAAATACAGTGTTAATAAATATACTTGTCTCACATTGGACATTTGTTAAACATAGCAAATACAGTGTTAATAAGTATACTTGTCTCACATTGGACATTTGTTAAACATAGCAAATACAGTGTTAACAAATATACAAGTCTCACATTGAACATCTGTTTAACATAGCAAATACAGTGTTAATAAATATACTTGTCTCACATTGGAAATTTGTTAAACATAGCAAATACAGTGTTAATAAATATACAAGTCTCACATTGAACATCTGTTAAACATAGCAAATACAGTGTTGATAAATATACAAGTCTCACATTGAACATCTGTTAAACATAGCAAATACAGTGTTAATAAATATACTTGTCTCACATTGGACATTTGTTAAACATAGCAAATACAGTGTTAATAAATATACTTGTCTCACATTGGACATTTGTTAAACATAGCAAATACAGTGTTAATAAATATACTTGTCTCACATTGGACATTTGTTAAACATAGCAAATACAGTGTTAACAAATATACAAGTCTCACATTGAACATCTGTTTAACATAGCAAATACAGTGTTAATAAATATACTTGTCTCACATTGGACATTTGTTAAACATAGCAAATACAGTGTTAACAAATATACAAGTCTCACATTGAACATCTGTTTAACATAGCAAATACAGTGTTGATAAGTATACAAGTCTCACATTGAACATCTGTTAAACATAGCAAATGCAGTGTTAATAAATATACAAGTCTCACATTGAACATCTGTTAAACATAGCAAATACAGTGTTAATAAATATACTTGTCTCACATTGGACATCTATTAAACATAGCAAATACAGTGTTAATAAATATACTTGTCTCACATTGGACATCTATTAAACATAGCAAATACAGTGTTTATAAATATACAAGTCTCACATTGAACATTATATTTAAACATATAAAAATACAATGTTGATGACATGACATAAACAAGCCACTCCTTCTGAGAGACTATTTCAAAACATGAGCATATGTACATAAATATAACATTATAAGACAAAGGTATACAAAAATATATTATCCATCAATAAAATACATCCTTAAATTAATTGTATAAATATAAACGATGTGTATCTAAAATATCCTGGCATAATGGAAAAATGCCTGTTTATCGCTGTTTTTTTATTACTTGTTTACACTTCTTTAAGTAGAATATGTCTAATATACAGATAGAATATTTTATTTGAGTCTCACATTGAACATCTGTTAAACATAGCAAATACAATGTTAGTATACTATACAAGCCGGTTACCCTTTCTGAAAGATTACTTTAAAACAAGAGCATATGTACTGAAATATAACATTGTAAGACAAAGGTATACAAAAATATATTATCCATCAATAAAATACATCCTTAAATTTACTTGTATAAAAATAAACGATGTGTATCTAAAATATCCTGGCATAATGGAAAGATGCTTGTTTATCACTGTTTCTTACTACCACCAGCAAACAATACTGACAGATCGGAAATCTATGAATAAGGTAATGACTGACGTAACCAGCGAGTCACTGTTTAAGAAAATGGAAAAACAAATATGATTTTCACTAACGGAATTAAGCATGGTTGAGAAATAACATAAAGTTGACTGTGCAATGACATCATTAACGGCAGTTGACATCATGTCCGTTTTGAGTTATTTATAAAGTCATTATGATTTATGTCGAGGGTGAAGTCATTATGATAATCGTAAATTTTGCTTTCATAATAATGTAATGAGGTCCGGTTTTTCTAAATAAGGATGCTTCATATCCTATAATAAATAACAGTAAATAGCATTAATTAAATCCAAACTTTATCATTGGTTCTTTTAATTCAACAAAAACAACCAAAAGACTATATCATATATTTGAGGACCGGATCGTTGTTATTCTGTATTCTTCAAAATATTTTATGAATACCACGATATTTGTTTCAGATGTCAGCCCAATCTGGTTTCATTTGCAATTTTTTTTAAATATTTATGTTACATTTAACGCTTGACTTAATTTATATTTTTGATCGTAAAACTGCAGAAAAATTGCGGAAGTATTATCGAGAGCAAGGACAGCTCTCCTTTAAATTAATAGATTTTACAATGCCTAGTTGCAAAGGATAATCCTTCACTCGTGTCTTATTCCCGACAAAGTGCTTTCCCGTTTCCTGAGCAGGAGCAAAGATAAGAAAGTGTTAATAATAATAATAATAATACTTTATTACCCCGAAGGGAATTCATGTTGTATCATTACAGAGCTGGTGTACAATAAAAACAAACAACATAGTTACAAGGAATACAAAGAACAACCACAATCATGCTTGTAAATTAAGGAGCATTTAAAAGGCGAACGCTGCAAGGAATGGAAGTATTTTTACCCCTATTGGTTTTAAAACATGGCAGTAAGTATCTTCTTCCAGAAGGAAGTTTAACATATTCACAGTGCAATACATGAATACAAAATTTCCTGCTTCAGGAAACGAGAAAATTGATACGCGAAAACAAAAACGAACACAACCTGATTAAATGATAAGTCCGTTACGGTTAACAATGAATGTTTCTGTTTACATATGTACTTACCACGTGTCAACACCAAAGTTTGAAGAAATAGTCTAGGAAAGACCTCACGATGCCTGAAATTTGTCATTTTCATTCAGCTTACTTGATGTTATAAGGAACTGGCAGACTGACTTAAAACGAACCATGTGCAATTATTCCATCAATCAGTACAAAGTTTGTAAACGCTATTGAAGTTGAAATAAAATGAGTTCCAGCCAAAGACTAATTCATATCAATTTCGCCTTTTTATTCCAAAACAGAATGTTGGGACCAAGCAAATAAACTCATCGCCATTTTCATAAACGAGACAAAAGAGGACTTTCAATCATATATGTTTTGATCATTATTATCCCACTTATTTAGTTGATTCTCCATTGATAAATAATCAAGTTTAATTGGAAGCAGCAGATAATATTTAACTGTCACATATTTCCCAAGAGTAAACGAGATAATAGAGTGGCCTTTAATTTAATTCAATTATCACAAAATTGCTGGATACGTTTTAATTTTGAAAGTAAGTATTGATCAATATAACTTTTCATGTCATGGGTGAGCGCAATAGTAAGGTTCTTTGACACAACAACGTTTCTCCAATCAACTTTCAAATTGGAAGTCATGTTACAAGTTCCAATTCGGAAGTATAGTTCTTCGTTAGGTTTATGACAGGCCATTCGTCAATTGTCATTGTAATCCTTTATCGTGTAATGAAATGAGTTATGTTTCTAGCATTGCTTATATCAAAGAACTGTGTATAATGAAGTTTTCTCCGAATTAGACATTGACTAGTTGATTTCATTGATACGAAGCGAATCCGAATTAGCTATAATGCCTACAACTATTTATTTGATTCGGGATTTTAATTACAACCCTAGTTCAAACCCTGAGATTGAGATCAAAAGCAGAATTGGTGAATGAAGCCTTGATATTAACTTTTTATTGTGACTTGTTGCAAATAATGTGAACAAATAGTTGTTCGAATCAAACTGTAACAATTTCATTTGGTAGCATGAAACTGAAAAGAAAACCGTTTGTAACATGATCCCTGCTGCCCAGGCATATTCAATTTTGTAAACTTTAAGGAAAAGAAAGTTTACACTTCAGTTGAATTTAAGTACAAATATTTCGAGATTTTGTACTTCTTTTTCTCAAACTGATAAGAATAAGATTTTACATCATCGTTCAAAGAATACTTGTACGTGTTTATTTTTTTTTCAAAATTGAAATGATATGTTAATAATTTGTTCCAAAATTAATTTTGATATAACACAAATGTTCTTAAACAAGGAAGACATATTCTATGTGAAAATTAATAAAGGTGCCTATCTTTTTAACATATTGAGGGTTTGACCGGGAGTTGTTGTAGTGTAAATTGTATATCTTAGCCCTGCCTACATTAAACAAATATAATTTTACAACTGCCTGCATCCCTTCATTATTGATAAACGAAGCCAAAATAATACAGTCTTGATTAAAAATAAGTACAGATAATACTATGTTGTCCATAAGTTAGATGTTTGTCCACTTCCCTTGTCAAGATTGTGTTAAAAAACCTTCGTTGATACTAAAAATATCAAACACAATATTCCCTTGAATGTAATTGGTGCCCGAGTTGTAATCCACTGCCACACTCAGTTAAGAAACAATAGGTTGTATACCAATTGAAAAATACTTCAAAATCAATCTTTGGGACTAAATATGAAATGAAATTATGTATAATTTGACTGCAAATATTTCTTCGCTTGATGAAGTCATTATTTGATGAGAAGCTTCGTCTGGGGGCCAAAGACAAGTGCACTTTTGCATGTTTTTTATAAGGTCCATTTTGTTAAAAGGGTATTGTCACGACTGATCAAGTTAATCTTCTTTAGGACAATCTCAATCTGTAGGTTTGTAGGGCAGATTCGTTTTCTCTGTTACTTTGTCACTATGCTGCATGCAAAAGTTTGTGATATAACGGGATGTTACTCGATATTTCGATACTTTGTTCAGATGTAATGGCCATGGTTTTTAGATAAAAGAAACAAGATTCTCCAAACAACCAAATAACGAAATTACTGACTGTAACCATTGTAACCTCACAGAGGATGAATACCATGTACTTTTAGAATATCCTCAATATTCATGATGTTTAAGATCTAAATATTTACCTCTGTATTTTTGTAAACAACCAACAAAAGACAAATTTAAAGCAATCTTAACAACAGACGATGTGCAGCTGTTATATAAACTATCTTTATTGATTTATCATATTGATCGTTCTAGATCAAAGTGCCAAGATTTGTAAACCTTTGATGTTAAACTTTCTGTACGATGTGATACTGCATGGGAGCGCTGTTACTGTTTGAAACGTATTACTTTTCATTGTACTCTTGGTCTCCGGGCCATATATACCAATAAAATCTGTCTGTCTGTCTGTCTGTCTGTTACTCGATATTGTCTTTAGGTGGTGACAAGGTGGGGGTTGTAGGGAGCTTTAAAAATCCCTTGTGAAAAAAAGGGAATTTTGTAGGCACGCCAAGATGTATTCCTTTCTTCCCCCATTGGAATTATCTTGATTACATATGGTAGAGGGTCCACAGGGGATCTGCAGTTGTCAGGTCTGAGTCCAAGGTCTCAAGGACAATGACACAATATGCTGTTGTCGGACTGTAGTTGAAGCCCTGACAACCATCCTTACTCAGACATTTATTAACACACTCAATCTTCGTCTGACTGCCGTATGATGACACAACGTTTGCGTTCAGATATGTTCCAGCTACTTCCTGTAGGACTCTGTTGAGATACGGGCAGTTTATATCTGAAATCAAGATGATAAATTATACGAATTTTACAAAATATTTTATTAAAAACATATGATGAAAAAAAAAACGGGGACTCTTGATTGATTGAGAAAATTTCTAATATTCCGATTAATTTTTAAATCTCTTGGGTATTCAAAATACGATACAGGGTCTCAGGATACAATTTCAATCTGAAACGACTAATAATACGAATGATTTCTGATACAGATTGACTAGTTTTTGAAGGGTATCATTGTTTGTTTAATGCACTTGTAACTCTCTAACTTGACTTTCGCTTTCCACATGTACAGATGTATCTAAACAAAATCTCTAATCAATGTTATGATATGCTATAGAGAATTTATTCGGAAGAGTGGATTCGTAGAAGTAAAAACAAAACCCCTTTTTATAAGAATTGTCATATTCGAAGATTAAAAATGTTAGATTGACGCTAATATATACTTTAAAAACATGACCTATATCCTTATCATTGCCAGATGTGCCTATTTTACCTTTTTAATACTTTACAGAGGCAGTAGCACGATTTTGTGGGGGAATATAAGGTGGTGTCAGGAAAAGGAAAATAAAAGGTTCCAATTGAAAGTCAATTTATTTGAACTAAATGCAGCACTTATAAATCAATTATATAATGTAAAGTTCAGCCATGCAATTCCTTTGTCTTACACAAAATGAATTTAAGCTGCCAATGGACTTTATGTGAATCTTTATAATTTGTTCTCGGACAAGGTTGGTTCATTTATGTAATGAAATTTTATACACTATCAAAATTATATATTAATCATTCACGTACAATTGTCATTGAAAAAATGAAAACTTAATTTAAAAAAACAAACTAGTTACTGCCCCTATAAACTTATATAAGTGTTAGTGTTAACTTGCCGTAACTTAATATATCACATGTCTCTTGACTATTAAGTGGTGGTTTGTTAATAAAATATTGTCAACTGTGATTCTATGAGGAAGTCATGAAGTCTTCCTAGTGTTAATGGAAATTGTTAAACTGTATATACATCAGTAAAAAAAGGTAGGTTCGGAAAAAAATACACTTAAATTGTGAGAATTTTATGATCTCACCTAATACTTTGTGACAAGAAAGACTAAAACATATATAGTCTTATGACATTGAACTATAGACATACAGATCTGCTCACCTGAAAAGCGTGGGACGGAATTGCCGAACACCATCACTTCGCACATCTGCAACACTAGGTAAGGTGAAGGTAGAATCTTTCTGATCCTCACGAAGCGACCATGCACAGGGTTACTGCACGGTAGGGTAGCGTTCCCCGGGAAAGTAATGCCAGTGTAGTGATGACATAAAGTTGCAACAGCATTTGGAAACACAGTTGGGTTGGACCAAAAAGTTTCAATGACGAAATTTCCGAAATTCGAAGCTGAAAGAAAAACAACTT
Source organism: Steromphala cineraria (assembly GCA_916613615.1). Taxonomy (NCBI): domain Eukaryota; kingdom Metazoa; phylum Mollusca; class Gastropoda; order Trochida; family Trochidae; genus Steromphala; species Steromphala cineraria. Next base: position 15,237,648 of record OU744729.1, read on the forward strand.
TTTAACTGCAGATTTTAGTTCCGGATACAGCTTTTAATATTTGTAAATACCCGAGCAGGCATATTTGGCACAGACTTAACTCCACAAAAGAAATCAGCACATTGATTTTAATATGTTTTATTGTTGTAGCAGTAATACAACACTGGTGGGACAAATCTGACACATTAAAAGGGCAGTAGCACGTTTATATAAGGTGATGTCAGGAAAATGAAAATTAATGTTTCCAATTGAAAGACAATGTATCTAAACTTAATGGAGCAGTAATAATTCAAATAGATAACGTAAAGTTTAGCCATGCGATTCCTTTTTCTTACACAAAATGAAATAAAGGTGTTCACACAAAATGGCCAATGGATTTTATTTGAATCTTCATACTTTTTCCTCCGACTGTGGATTATTGGCTTGTGTAATGAGATTTTGGACACTGTCTAAATAACACATTTAGCAATTATCAGGGAAAATGATAAAATATAACATTATCAAAAAACGTGCTTCTGCCCCTTTAAATGTCGTGCAATTACTCAAAACACAGAACAGAATATAGAACCCTCAAAGACAGTGTATTCTTATTACTAAAAAATTTTTACCCTCTGATATATCATGCAGGAATAATCAATTGTCTAGAAATGAAGAAAAATGTAAGAAATGAATAAATGCATATAACATATATCCTTACTGTACATATCCTGTCTGTACAATATGTGGACTGAGTTGATGGAACTTTCCTTGAGAAGGTCCACCATCCACCACTGAGCTACACTTGCAAAGTTTTGGTCAGTGTGAGCACAGCTACCATTTATACGGTTACCATTCATGCTCCCATCAACAGCATTACTAGCCTGAGACGTGAGCAAATCAGTTGGTTCTGTGGAGGACTGGCTGGCGGGTTTCTGGAGGGCCAAGTTGACATCACATCAAGCTTTAAGAAAAGTCAAAATGAGCTGCTTAAAACTGTATGTAATGACATTTGCAATCTGCTTTCAACAAAGTATGTAATCATGTAAACGAGTCATCAAAAGGGAGCATACTCCAGTGGTTTCAATAAGATCATAATAATCATGTTTAAATCCCCAATCACAAGGTTAACAAGAAAGAGATGTTGAAAAGTCCCATAAAGCACATCTACACATGCTGACTGATCCAAATATCAAGTTTTATAAAACTAAGTCTTAAAGTTTTGGAATTTTTTTCGACAATGATTCGTTTGTTCGGTCTTAACAGATTGAATAGTGAATGTTAAAATAATATCTGACAAGTGTTAGTTGTATTTTTCAAAAAGCAAATATTGCCCTTGTTGTTATCTTTGCGGTTACACCAGTTCATATCAAATGTAAAAAATGTACTTTCACTCACTAAAAAACGTTTTTAGAAAAGATTGTCAAATGACCAGTTTAAAAAAAGTTTACAATTAAATAACTTACCTTGATCAAACATCCAAGAAATAATGACCATAATTGGAAAACACTTCTTGAAAAAATAGCCATCCATTTCTTAAATATTATTTAACCTTCAGCGTTCTCAGATGCATGTAATTCCTCAGTAGTTTACCTTTATAACTCTCATAAAAACTCTTCTGAAGCCCTCTATATAAGTTGGAACGATTTGATAGATACAATATAATTATAATGTAACACATTCTGTTTGTATAATATTAAATGAAAAAATTCCCAAGAGGAACGTGAAAAGAGCGACTGTCAACAGACAATTATTGGATATTAAGTGAGTTTGCCAAGGAAGATTTACGGCATTTTGTTAACACTGTTGATTGGCTTCATGACAATACCTTCTTTTTCTTTGATGCAATGTGCTTACGTTTTACGTTTATGAGAATATAATTCTAAATATAGTTTAATTCTAAACCAGTATATTACTAAATGAAAACCGTCCCAAGAGGAACTTGAAAAGGACGACTGTCAACATGCAATATTTTGATTTTATCAAGTGAGTTTAACAAAGATGAATGTTGATTGGTTTCCTTTACAATACCTTTTGCAAACATGTTTTATATTACAAACGTGCACAATAGTGTTGTGTTATTATCATTATTTCTTGTGATAACCTGTGTTATCTTTATTTTCATTACAAACTCAAATAGCTTTTATAACCTCCTAATACAGTATCAAGAGGTCTTATTTAAACTTCTTTCACTTTTCATTGTGTTCAAACGCATGGCAACTTCATCTAGACATTTGCAACATTTGTATTATGATATTTCCCAAGTGGAAAAGATAGAAACATACATGACATCACGGCCAAAACGAGGCGATTTTCAAATCTTCACACTTTGCCTTTGACATCAGGGGCTGCATTTTCTCTGCAGATATTGTACATTTTCTGTCAAAGCAGCCAACTGTGAGCAAGTAGAATTGGGAAATAAAAAGACATCTTGTAAAATCAATTTCTGCTGTCGCGCCAATTGTACAAACAGTGGTGTGCTATAATTATGTCACATATGACGTTATTTCCATAGACGTCCATGTTATTTTCATGCACCATACATCATTTGCATGAAATGAATTCTGCTTGAATCTTTTTCAAACTTTCATCCGAGATACGGCTTCCAAATTTCCTTAAAATCGTAACGTGTTTCTTTTGCAAATGGTATAAATGTAATGATCATATTATGTAGATTGTTGTATAGTCATGAGTGAGCACATCAATCGTAACGCTCACAGACACAACTACGATTGTCCAATCATCTGTCCAAATTGGAAGTCATGGAACATAAACATTTATCTGTGTTTATTTTCAATTTCTATTTCAGATGTATAGTTCCCCATCCATTTGCCATTCATCAATTGTCATTTAATTCCTTTATCGTTTAATGAAATGAGTAATGCTTTGAGCATTGCTTATATTAAAGAATGTTTATTAAATAATAAGAAATGAAAAAGAGGGTCAAACAGTAAAATAATCAAATAAACTCCATATTTTAAGAAAAGCAGTAGAAAGTCATATTTTCACTCCAGTGAAAATTAATCCATATTTTCACTGCGGTGAGAAAAGTAGGGCCAAACCTATTACCTCCCTTTGAAATGGCATTATCTCCATTTAAAGGAAATTAAACGCATGCCTCGCGTCACGGCGTTGGCTAGGATTGAAGAAAAACAACACTTTACGGTGTTTTCGGTATGTTACTGTAGACATTTTGCAGAGTCATCGTATCCTTTGATTTAAAAAAGGCATCCGAAGTTCATTTCTTTTTGCTGTAGTCAATAATTGTTAATTTTATCACAAAATGAATTTACGAAGCGAGAGATCTGTCATGTCGACAAAGCGCTTCACACACTGTATCAGTTTCCGTCAAAACTCACTATCAAATACATAAGGAGCCTTTGTTTCACCAAGTTATATCCAAAAACCTTTTTTCGAACTGATATCAATAAACATTTACAAATAATATATTTTCCAAAAACTTTTTCCGATTAAATATTGATTTGTTCCATCATACTATTTTTTACCGAGAAAGAGTAGGTTGAGTTGCTAGACTGTCATTCAACACAACAGCAAAACTTTGTCTTACAACTGCGTTTTATGATCTTAAAATAATATAATAAATACATGTAGACCTTTTCATTGTTTTTGCCGAAAATCATTTCTATCTCATCTCGTGAAGTTAGAAACAGTCAAATATCACTTTCTCACTCCACTTGATGAGATAGAAATGATATTCGGCAAAAACAACGAAATAAAACAATCTCCAAATCCGACATGTGTATTTTATTGAAATTCATTATTGCCTTTAACTATTCATTTGCTTCGTTTCTTTAATTACGACCCAAGTGCAAACGCTGAGATTGAGATCAAAAGCAGAAGTGGTATATAAAGCCTTGATATTAACCATTTATTGTAACTTGTTGCAAATAATGTGAACAGATAGTTGTTCGAATCGAATAAGAATTTTACGGGGCTTTTTGAAACTGCAAAGAATACATTTGGTAATATGACCCTTGCTACCCAAATGTATTCAATCTTATTTTATGTTAAAGAATCTGATCCTTCATATATTGCTTTCAATCTACATGTATACTGTAGCAAAGTTGGCAATGCAACCAACCCCGGTGCACCATATAGACTTGTGTGGAAACACATATTACTTATTTTACTGTAGGCTAAATGTTTGTCCACTTCCCTTGTCAACATTTTGTTACAAAAGATTGGTTGATACTACAAATATAAATCAAAAAAGCTCCTTGAATGTAATTGTATAGAAGTTGTCATCCACTGTCAAACCCTGGTGAACAAACATGAGGTTGTATACAGATTGCTATTTCAATATCAATATAAAACGTCTTTTGAAAGAGAGAATTACAAGAAAATCCGCTTCGTTCCTTGCCATTTATTCGTCAAAAATAGATACATAGAGATAAAATACACCTTGAAAACAAGGATTGCAATTAAAAGACTATTCAAACTCTTCAAAGTATCTGATAACAAAAGAAAATCTTCTCAAATATTTAGGGTCAGATCCAAGCAAAAAGAGACCCGCAGTCAGTTGGTGTTTGAAGATTAATGTGGGGCAATACCAAGCACGTTGAACCATTTGAAACTATATTGTTAAATTTTCAAATTTCCTCAAATGAATTTACCATGAATCATTACTAAATCTTAAGAAAATCAACATCACTTTTGTCTGCCTGTAAGGACCAGAAACGTCTATAATCGTTTTTCGGTCAAAGACATGTTATTTTTGCATGTATTTTAGAGGTCTATGTCATTAAAAGCATATTGTCAACCGACGGATTGAATTACTCTGTTTAGAACACCCTCGTGCTTAAAATTTAAAGGGCAGATTGTTCTTCTTTGTCATTAAGTCTCTGACTATGCTGTATGAAGAAAGTTTGACAAAAAAGTTTTGATGTGACAGGAAGTAGCTTGATATTTGTTCTGGTAGCGACAGTGGTAGTAAGGTGGTTGACGGTGGTAGTAAGGTGCACGAAGGTTTCTTCTGTGAATAAATGAAAGCTTATTGAGAATGTCCGGATGGAACCCTTTCTTCCTCCATTTGAAATGTGTTGATATGCCATTGAAAATGTGTTGATATGCCATTGCATTACATATGGTAGAGGGTCCACAGGGGATCTGCAGTTGTCAGGTCTGTGTCCAAGGTCTCAAGAATTATGACACAGGATGCTGTTGTCGGACTGTAGTTGAAGCCCTGACAACCATCCTTACTCAGACATTTATTAACACACTCAATCTTCGTCTGACTGCCGTATGAAGACACAACGTTTGCGTTCAGATACGTTCCAGCTACTTCCTGTAGGACTCTGTTGAGATACGGGCAGTTCATATCTGAAATCAAGATTGTAAACTATATGTTATTTCCATTAAAGAAATATGTATGCTGAACAAATAAAGAAGGGTCTAAATTTCTGATATTCAAGCTATTTTCTCACTCTCATGGATCTTCAAAAATACGATTCTGTGTATCATGATACAATTTCAATCTGGAATGACCAATATTGTGAGGATTTCTGATCAACTGTAATAAATTGACTATTTGTGAAGGGGCTTATTGTTGGATTGGTGCACTTGTAACTGTCTGACTTTACGTTCGGTCATTCATGTAACATATGTTGTAACATGTATTATAAATGATGAAAGTTTTATGACCTTGGCTTAGCCTTTTGAGTGAGAAAGAATACTAGTATAATCCATATAAAATCTTATGACATTTAACCATGGACATATAGCATTCATTCACCTGAAAAGCGTGGAACGGGACTGCCGAACACCATTACTTCGCACATTTGCAACACTAGGTAAGGTGAAGGTAGAATCTTTCTGATCCTGACGAAGCGACCAAGAACAGGGTTACTGCAGGATAGGGTGCCGTTCCCGGGGAAATTAATGCCAGTGTAGTGATGACATAAAGTTGCAACAGCATTTGGAAACACTGTTGGGTTGGACCAAAATGTTTCAATGACGAAATTTCCAAATTTTGTAGCTAAAAAAAAGAATGAAATTTTACTTTAAACCTCAAAATATAGTATCCCATCCACATTAAACCATTTATCTATCAATTCCAAACTTAGTTCAATATTCAGCTTACAATATTTGTTAAAAGCTGAGTAGGTATATTTTGCGCTGACTTAACTCCAAAGAAGAAGAAAGCAGCACAGTCTATCAATTAAGTGTTTTTAGCAAAAACTAAAACATCAGTGAGACAATCTGACACAGTTGCTTGATTAAGATTATCAAACGCAAAACACAGAAGAGACTGACACAAAAGATAAAAGACAAAGAGCCAGTTATTCTTATTGCTAACAAATCTGTACGCTTTGGTATCATGTAGGAAATGCATATAACATATATCCTTACTGTACATATCCTGTCTGTACAATATGTGGACTGAGTTGATGGAGTTTTCCTTGAGAAGGTCCACCATCCACCACTGAGCTACACTTGCAAAGTTTTCGTCAGTGTGAGCACAGCTACCATTTATACGGTTCCCATTCATGCTCCCATCAACAGCATTACTAGCCTGAGACTTGAGTACATCAGATGGCTCTGTGGAGGACTGGCTGGCAGGTTTCTGGAGGGCCAAGTTTACATCACATCCAGCTTTAAGAAAAGTCAAAATGAGCTGCATAATTTTTTTTGTAATCATGTAAACGAGACATCAGACGCCATCACAATATTAGGTGAACATATATCAAATTTCATTGAACAATATCTTAGTTATTTGTTTTGCTCTTGAAATGAAATTTTGAATTGGGTTATCAAAAAATTTGAAAATCTCCAAAGGTAAATGTACACGTTTGGTGAATGCTCTTCATGCCAAGTTTCATTGAATGGGTCTCTTTACGACGAGAAGAAGACAGTGCGATGAATATATAGAAACTTTATGTAATAAAATTTTGTCAACAATGACTCGTTTGAACTATATCGTCATAACAGATTAGATAATGAATGTTACAAAATAAGCTGACAAGTATTAGTTAAATCTTTCAATTAAAGCAGCAAATACTGTCCTTGCTATTCTGGTACGCCAGTTATACCATATGTAAAGAATGTACTTTCACTCACTGAAAAGTCATTTTTAGAAATGTTTTGGTATGACAAATTTTAAAAATAATTACAATTCACTTACTTACCTGGACTTAACATAAAAAAAATAACGAACATTATTGAAACCCTCTGTCGTTTGTTGATAACATAACCACCCATATTTTCCACACTTTCAGCGTTCTCAGATGCATGTATTTCCTATGAAGTCTTCTGAAGTCCTCTATATCAATTGGAACGACTTGATAAATACGATTTCATCACAATTTAACACATTCTAAATGGATACTATCAAATGAAAATCGAGGAACGTGAAAAGCAACATGCAATAATTGGATAATAATTAAGTAAGTTCAAATACGAAGATGAATGGTATTTTGTTAATGCTATTGTTTGGCTTTATGGTGATCCATTCATTTGATCCTTTGATGCAATGTGCTGATGTTTTACGTTATTAAGAATATCCTGTTGGAACTTATTAGTTTCCTTTTGAAAACAAGTTTATTAGAAAAGTGCACAATGGTGTTATATTTTTTGTGTGAGTGTTTACAAGTGTTCGCTTTAATTGCATAGAAAATCCAAATAATAAATATTGTCCTAATACAGTATCAAAAGGTCATATTTAAACTTCACTAACTTCAAATAATGTTAAGCACATTGCAACTTTATCTAGGCATTTGCAAAATATGTGTCAGGATATTTCCCAAGCGGGAAAGAAAAAAGCATACCTCTTTACATCTACACAACGTCACGGCCGCAATGAGAAGATTTCCAAATCCACCCTATGGCCCTTAATATCATGTGCTACATTTACTATGCAGATATTGTGCATTTTCTAGCAGATCAGCTCACTGCTATCAAGTCGAAAAGAAGAATATAAAGATGGTTGTAAAACACACTATACAGATTGACGTATCATCATTTCAACTGAAATACTGCCTAAATAATTGTTTAATTACCATTACCGTGGATATCCTTTTTATACCAAATGCTTAGTTGTATTACATCGTCAAATGATTTTTCTAACTGAGTGGAAAACATATTTCGGAAAATCGTTAATTACTAGGGTTTTTTCTTGTGGTATTGTTACGATAGATGTATAGATAACGAGGCTGATTCTGTTTATGACTTCACAAAAAGGGGTTTGACCAGTGACGGGCAGTCATGCATTCACTGGTTTGGAGCCATATAGCTCTAAGCGGTCCATCAAAATTAAAGTGGCATTCAAAAACGGCCTTCATTACCAACTGAACATATTTCAGTAGCGACCTTTGACGCAGTATAAAATCTTGTAATCAGACTTAAATATGTTAAAAAGAAAATAGTGAAATATGTTTGTGGTTAAGTGAACTATAAAGTCCACTTCGTTTCTATTTTCTCTTTCAATTCAACGCCTTCTATAGTTCTATAGTCGTTTTTTCATACTTCGTATGAATACATATATTTTCGATGGTCATAGAATTTTAATTGATTGATTTTTTATCCCACCGGTATGTAATACCGTGGGATATAGTCATCGCCCTGTCCGTCTGTATGTCCGTCCGTCCGTAATCATTTCGTTTCCGGAGCAGAACTCAAAAACCGGTCCACATATCTTTCTTAAACTTTACATGCGTATTGCCCACCTACTGAAGTGGTGCCTTTTGATATTTTCACATTTCTGAACATTTTAATTTTTATTATTTCCATGGAAACGGCTCTTATATGGACTCTGTTCATGAAAGGTTTCGTTTCCTGAGCAGAACTCAAAAACCGGTTCACATATCTTTCTTAAACTTTACATGTGTATTGCCCACCTACTGAAATGGTGCCTTTTGATATTTTCAAATTTCTGAAATTTTTATTTTTTATTATTTCCATGGAAACGGCTCTTAATTTGACTCTGTTCATGAAAGGTTTCGTTTCATATATATAAAACCGGTCCACATATCTTTCTTAAACTTTACATGTGTATTGCCCACCTACTGAAGTGGTGCCTTTTCATATTTTCACATTTCTGAAAATTTTATTTTTTATTATTTCCATGAAAACGGCTCTTATTTGGACTCTGTTCATGAAAGGTTTCGTTTCATATATATTAGCTTATACTATTATGAACCTTGCTTGAAAAATTTACAATTATCTTTCAAAGGTTTACATCTTACGATCATGTGGAACCGGTGGGATATGTCATCTTCTGATGTTTAAATGAAGTGATTCTTCAATATCACAAAAGGAGGTTGTATAAATCCCTGTGTTGTGAGTGGTAGAATTTCATGGAAGACGTTGATAGAATTCAAGAATTATTCTATTGGTGTAGATAAACCCAATACATTCTGCCATGTGCCATATTCCATACTTCGCCCCATAAAACACACATGACAAATATAATTCAGAACAAGAATATAAAAGGGTACACCAAAAGCTTATCCCCTTGCTGTGAATGCACTGGAGGTACAATATCTTTCAATATACAGTTTCTATTAAAATTGTGCTCAATACAGATGATTTGGAATATAAGAGATGGCCTAATTTTCTTTCAAAATATCAACTGTTTGCCATTTTTTTAAAAGTGAAGCACGTAAGTTTACCTTACGGTAGGACATATACCCATCCCTCCATAGTGTATGTTCAGTTAACGCGCTTGGGGTCATATAAAACTTTGAAATACATCGAACCAGTCAATTTTACTCTTTATTATACACACCTACGGGTCTAAGTAACCAATTGTAATTGTAATTTACGAGCGACAGGTGGTGTAATTTGTCGTTATCAAACAATGAAACAATCCTGAAGAAGCACTGTCGTTGTGACCCACACTGTCGTCGTATGCGTGAGTTAATCTAAACTGCCGTCCAAAAGAAACTTTACCAACTTTTGTAATCATTCTGATAGAAGATTGAAACAAAGTACTTATTAGTAATCCACCATGTCTTTAAGCAACCACCAAACCAAAATTGAAGGGTGGGTATAACTAACTTTTTACCTATTAAATCAAAAGCAAGCAGGGTTCAACATTTTGGCTCTTCTAAATGATTGCCTTGTACCAGGTACTCAGGTATGAGCAACGGTGTGTCAGCTCTTCCAAAACTATCCTGTGTCATCACAACCATTCTGTATTGGCGCACTACGTTTCCAATAGAACTGGAGGTACAATGGCGACCCTGTAACAAGGGTAGTTGCCTCTCATTTTTATCCTACCGGTATGTTATACGTAATAGATATACCCACACTTCCCGAGGTGTATCGCTCAATATACCTCCTGTTTGAATCGTGGGTCTCCGAGGCGTAGCGTAGCGGAGCCGAGGATCCCGATTCAAACAGGAGGTATATTGAGTGATGCATCGAGGGAAGGGTGGGTATATCTGACTTATACCCCACTCTGGTAGAGTTATATTTGACGAAAAAGAGCTGTCCACCTTTCTCTATGTATATATTTATCTTGACCTAACTAGATCAACAAAATATTAACAATACTCTCTTTTTACGTTTTTAAAAACATAAACTGACTTCATTACATTAAAATTTGGTACAAACTAGTACCTATACATGGCTTATATAGCAAAATACATAATCCAGACATGGCACAACAAAAAGTACCGCTACCTGTATCAAGCCTTGATAGCTCAGTCGATAGAGGCGTTGCGTCGCAACATTAATGCCCCTGGTTCGATTCCCACTCATTAACATTTCTCAAAATTTCTAAATTTTACAACTTGGTTGATTTGCCTAAGTTTAAGATCTCTTCACTTGACTTTATTTGGGTGTGCAACAAAGAATAGGTGTATTAGAAAAGTTGTGGTGTATCGGTCAATATACCTACAGTTAGAACAAAGGAAACCATAGCAACGAGACCGGAAATGGGGTATAAAGGTGGGATACTGCAATCGCCCTGTCCGTCTGTGCGTTTCCAGAGCCGAACTACAAAACTTAAATAAGGCCTAGCTGAATAAAACTTGGTATGTGGATTAGTCAGCCTACATAGAATATACGATCATATCCTAGGGATTTTGTTTCCTAATAAAATTACGATAACTTAAGTCCGATCACATATATTTTCTTTATTTTTTACATGAGTTTCAATTTACATTTATTTTAATACCTTAATTATAAACAATGTCAGCTTTGTCTTACCAATCCATTTCGTTATTTCTTTTATATATTACCTGTTTTCTGAAATCGAGTTACATTGACAAATTCGTGTATGTCAAACATGTATGATATTTGTGGAGCACATGGAAAATATAGGTCCATGACATTTTAAAGATTTTCGCCTTTCAACTAAGCATGTATACATAACCAGGTTTTCAAATATTGGAAGTATAGTGATACAAATTTCCAAGTGTTTTTGTATTTGTAACTGTAACTCTGGTATAAGTTTCCTACTAAGGCATTGCGGTTTTGCTATAGTCTCATGCAGAAAAAACAGCTCCAATGTAAAATGAGTGAATAACACATTAAGACAGTTTGTGTAAAGTATTAATTCTTTCATTTTTATAAAAGGATTTTGTGGAAAATGAAGTTCATCATTAAAATATATTTACTTAAAAGGAAGGTTTTCAGATAACTTTTCATTAGAAACATCACTTTCTTATTATCTTTTTATCTTTGCATTGGTTTTCAAGCTTTATGAGGAAACTGTACTCTATCATGAAACAAAAGTTAACAAACAGTTAAAATACAGTCATGGTCTTTATTTAAGCAAAAATTTGAATAACAAATCTTTAAATCGACACAGTTTGTGTAAAATTTCACTATCAAATACTGACAATACAGGATGCTTACAAACAAGTGGTTACAACCTCATTAACGTCGTCAGAAACTTCAAAACAATGATTAACATGCATGCAAAAATACATCACATTCTAAATAAGAAAAAAAACAACTTCATAAGACAATCAATGTGTACAGTAGTTTTATTAAGAAGAATATTAGAAGATATACTTTTTAAGACACATTTTCGTGAACATTTTGAATAATTTTTAAGAACCTCAATACACTTGATGCAGGAGGTTTCGTGTTGCGACATTAACACATATGGTAAAGTGTCCATGAGTTGTCCGATTGTGATTGGTCAGTATCCCAGGTGTCAAGGACAAGGACACATGTGCCCGTCAGGTGGTTGTGGTTGACACCTTGACACCTCTCCTCTCGGACACATTTCAGAGAACACTGAAGCTCCGTCTTATTTTCGTATGTTGTGAAGTCTGTAGCCTCCAGGTGTGTTTGAGGGACCATCTTCAGGGCCGTGTTGCGTGAAGGTCTTGGAAGATCTAAAATGATGATGCGTTCATCTGATTATAATTATCAGTATTGTGGGTTTGAAAGCATTCACACGATTAAATATCAACCATCCTTCGCCAATGTTTAAATGTAAAAAGCAATATCTTTTACCAACATGTTTAACGTTCAACTAATTGAACTGTAGAATACACTTTACCTTAAATTAATAGATCGCAATGATAAAGTCGGATAAGTGTTGGACATGTATTTACTTGCCTCTGTGAAGATATTCCAGGAAAACGACCTTAGAACTCTAATTCCCTCATCTGATTTAGTAAAGTTTAGAATAACGAAAACGCCTTTTCTATATAAGACCAGTTGTAGTATGGAATTTCTTCAAGTTCTTTAGTAATGTTATGAATTTAATAGGAATTGTTTTTACTGGAACGAAACAATAGATTAACTTGAATTTTTTTGTGAATTTTTCTACAGGTGGGCAATGAAGGAAGATATGAATATTCTTTATTTCCATTTTTTTTATACCTAATCATTTATGTCCAGTATATATAGTTATCATAATTCAAGTATTATCTTTCGACTTCATTATATCGTATTTTTACAAAGACTTAATAGCATTCTTAAATAGTGTGGTATTTGCCTTTAATCTTAAATTAACTGTCAATATGTATACAATAAGCTCACCTGCGCCAACGCTACCAAACACCATCACTTCACAGAGAGCCAGAGCTTTGTAAGGTGAAGGTAGAATCTTTCTGATCCTGACGAAACGACCAAGAACAGGGTTAGTGCAGGATAGGGTGCCGTTCCCAGGGAAGTTAGTTCCCGTGTAGTGATGACATAAAGTTGCAGCAGCATTTGGAAACACAGTTGGGTTGGACAAAAGAGTTTCAATCATGAAGTTTCCAAAATGGTCCGCTGAAAAAAACCCAGACAACAACCTAAAATCACTGCAGGCCGTATTTCAATGTCATTAAAATAAAGTAAAAAAAAAAGGAAAGAAATGCAACACATTGTTTTTCAATAAATAAGATATTCATTCAATGAAAAGTTCGAAAAAGGTATGGTAATGGTAATGGTAATTTCACGTATCAAATTTCCTAACTTAAATCATTTCAAGGTGTTTACAAGTGTGTGTCTTCTGTGTATGGGGTACCTTATTTCTATGCCAAATCTAATATCCACAACTGCCTTTTAAAGTTAATGAGTATAAGAATCAAATTATATTGATATTGCTTTAAAAGTTACATGCATAGTTTGTCCTGACGAATGAAATGATTATCCTGTTACTTTCAATGAATTTGTAAAATAAAGCAAACGCTTACTACAAGACACATCACTAAAATTTGATATCAAGGTGAGGTGATTTTGGGTTTATCGTCGCTTTTAAAGGGGAAGTAGCACACTTTTTGAAAATTTTATATTTTCAATTTTTTACTGATAATTGTGCGTTAATGCTTAATGCATTTTTGGATGTCAAATGTTTTGGATGTTTTAGTGTACAAAATCTCATTAAACAAACCAATTGGCGGCACATTACACAAGTCCATTGGCGGCCATTTCTGTGTAAACATCTATAATTCATTTTGTGTAAGAAAGGAATCGCATGAACTTTACATTATATATGTAATTTATTACTGCTCCACTTAGTTTAGATACATCGACGTTTTCCCTAAAACATGCTACTGTCCCTTTAAGAGTATTTCACTTTTATCAACACTAGTGTGGCTATGCATTGCGGTGAAACCTGCGAGCATTAGCTGGAACTAGCGACCCATGGGTGGTACTGTGATTTAACATTTAATTTAAAAAAACGCATTCCCCTGCCGATTTCGTAGAAAGAGACTCATCACTGGAGAGAAATACTCACTGAATTTGTCCTGCCTGTAGAGAATATGAACCGAGGTGATGACGTATTTCTTGAGGAGGTCCACCATCCACCACTGTGCTATTGTTTCTTCTTTCGGGCTTGTTTGAGCACAACTACCTTCATTCAGGTCAGCTTCAAGATTTCCATCCACGGCGTTCCCCGCCTCCAGGATGGTTTTAGGAGAAGTTCTCGTGGACGATTGGATTGCTGGCTTCTGAAGGGCCACGTTTACATCGCTCCATGTTACTTGAACATTGAATCACAGTAATAGTTTAACAATAATTATAGTAATATAGTAATGTTGGTTTTATTACTTCTTTAACAGCGCAAGCTCTTAATTCTAATCTTTGACACCCTTTTCCCCCAAGCTTATGCTCAACTGATTGACAATGGTGCAACATAAGTGCACTTATTACTATTATTATTTATGGATCGGTAAGAAATTATACCAAAACGACAATGATTATCCTTTTGGAGGAGTACCGTGCACTGTATTGTAGTTGAGATCACTTGTTCAATATAACATTTGTATAATAAGATAAGGAATTTACTTACCTCGCCACTGACAAGAATTAAATCTAATTTTTCTGTCTTTTAACTCTCTTAACAGTAAAAAGTTTGTATATGTTATCATAATCAATCATACATATTTGGGTAGGAATAACATTAACATTTAAGTTATTTACTGCTCCAATCACTGGAGACTGGTATACTAAATTTAGAAGGACATGAATTGCTTTTCTCGAGTCCTGTTTCTTATAATAGAATTCAAGAATAATTTACAAGATTTCTTTACTGCAACAGTCTCGGATATGAAAGCAGATATAATAAAATAGAGCTACTCACTTTGAAAATTCCAATGTAGCATATGATGAATACATTTGATTATTTTTAACAAAATGCGCCCGCAAACAAATGGTGGAGAGTAAAACAGCACAGAGCAGCTGCTTTCTGTTCTTATAACATCTTATAAAGCAATGAGATATAATACTTATATATACATAACTTACCTGATGTGAAGAACAAAGAAGCGAGAAATATTATTTTGTAAACGTCATATTTAAAAAAAGTTTTGGATATCATGGTTATTTTAAACGTCCAAGCACAACAACTTTTTTATGATACTAATACAATTCAAGTCTGGTATCAACTACCGGTAGTTGTAGTATTGGAACATATCAAAGAAGCATGTTATAAAGGCAACATCTATGTCTGATACACATTCATAAAACCAAGCCTCAGGAATATATAGCGACGAGTGTCATACAACTGCACATTACTATTATAGAGTATATTTACAAACACGGTAGCTCGCTGCAATAGACACTGTTTTTAATCAACACCATCTTTGTATCAGTAGCTATTGGTAATTTTTAACACTGGTGCTGTTTTCAATCAACGCCCCATTTGTATATGTAACTTATTAGTTCTCTATTACACTTGTGTCTATTTTGAATGGTTTTAGTGCTCCCGTTATTCAAGTTTGTGCTGTTTATTAGACACTGATTTGTATTGATGCCAAGTTCAAACGTAAACATTTTCTATCAAGATCACATTCCTAAAGCTCATATCTGATACAGTGGTTTCAGTAGTCCGTCAACCAGACCCTGAAATAATAAAAATCCCAGCAATCGGTTAAATAGACTCGAGGGATTATGTTTAGGAAATGAAGAAAACTCCATTTCGTTGTTTTCTTCCATATCTTTAAAATGTATTTCCCATTTCTTTCAGGGGCTTAGTTTTAGTATATGGTCGCAGGTAAATCTATTAACTTATGTTGACAAATTTTCTCAGCAAAGGTACATCAGCCCAATTGTTTGAATGCACGCATGCACCTTTTTCACAAAAATGTAAAAATGTAAAAACATGTATGCTAATTTTTTTACCAACTTTATAGAACGTACCACATACATATATGCACATATTGTGTATTATGCAACGTGTAAGTAAGAAGGGTATTGCCTTGTTATAGTATATACGGTAAGTCTTGAAACTGCATTAAACACATATCTCCTTACAAGAATTTAACAAGGTTCTTTACACTTACCAGCGATAAGCAGGCGAATTAATAAAGTGTTTTTTGCATTTTAACGCAGAGGATAATTACATTTTACGGGTTCTTCTATTTGAAGATTGGAGCTTGAGTTCGAAAACTCTGTCCAAACTAGGCGAAGAAATGTCGATTGCCATTCTGAAAGAACTGTCGCTAAAAAAAAGTGATATGTGACACGTGTCAATTCGTCATTGTTTATGTTTCAATGAACGTGTAATTAATCAACATTATTTTTCATATTACGAATTGAAAATTCTGTGAAATTAAAACATATTCATGTCGACTTGTGCTCTAATCTGCCAACATCATACCATTCAATCGACATTACACACCCGCATATCATGGATAATCTTGTAATCAAATTTAAAGCTGAAAATAGTAGCCAGAGTATATCCTCATTTGTAGAAACGTTGTATATTATATAAAGAAAAGTCTCCACATGCCAGTTATCAATACTGTTAGTATCTGTCTTTAAATTACATTATTATTACGTCTAAATTTGTGAAGCGTTTTAAAGGAATTCAAAAAGAATTTGATTGATCTCAAGTCCTGAAAAACTCATTCACATTTACGAAAGATATGAGAAAGCGTCCATAAAATGATACAAATGACCCATGTTTTACCATTTACACATCCACTCATGTTCATGATAAATTTCTTGCTTACGAACGCACCAAATGACAACAATATGATAACTTCATGGTTTCTATGAAGATCTCAATTCAGTTACATGTGGGGAAGGCTACCGGAAAGATACCACATGGTAGGTATTGAGTTAGGCACAGACTCATTCAGAACAATGTCTAACCTTTGAAAGAAAATAATAATCTCATAATCATGATTATCATAAAAAAGACAAAATTGTGACCCTTAAACAATGTAGGGTAAACATTAACTGGGAATATATAATTGAGAAAGCACGGATTACAATTTCATACTTTCTAAATTTATCATAAAACAATGAAAAATACGTTATATACGTAAATAAGTTACGCTATCTTTAGCAGAATTTGTCCCAAAGGCGTCATGGTATGCTTGTCTCGTCTCAATTTACAGTGATTAACCTAAAAGCTAAAATAAAGATTTTTTATTGTCACATCAGAAAATGCTAGCCAGGACTGCTTATGTAATTTTAAAAAACAATTAATTTGAGTCTGGTTGGTAAAAAGGTTGCTTGTATATTCTAACTATATGTCTTTCATACCTTTCTATAATAAATGTGTATTATAAGATAAATCAACATGCATCTCAGCCGTATCAGTTGCATTATCATTTTTAAAATACATAGTATCTATATACCTCAATTTTAAACCCTTTTTTTGAGATATTGCCAATTTAAACGCGAAATATTTATTATTATTTTATAACAAGATGACCACATGCTAGTACTAAATTTGTGATTGCAATTAACTAATTACATACACCATTTAAGAAGATGTTGATTTGCATTGTAACAGACATATCAAAATCAAATTTAATTGAAAAATGATTGTTAAACTAAACAGGTGATGTTTAAATCCCATCTGTGGTAAACATGTCCTCTAAAGAAGAAGGTACCGGTCACTTACGGAACGTTGTTACGCTTAGAGGTCCAATAAATCACGCTCGAATATGCGAACATAAAATATCTGCTACGAAGCTACTCGACAACTTGAAACATAAGGGGATGCACAGCAAAAACAGTTATTCTGGCCATGTCGTACCTTTTTGTAGCCTTTTGACATCAATGTTTTTTTAGGAATTTATACAGGAAAATATGGCAGTAAGAGTATTTTAGGGGTGTTTATCAACTTTTATAACACTAAAAGGGTGTAACAAAATTTCAAAATTATAGTCACAAACTTTCTTTAAGAGCCCATACCTCTTAAAAGTGGATCGACCAAGTGGTCCCTTTTCCGGTAGCCTTTCCCATACATTAACACGTCTGTAACGACCCAAACCGGGAAACGACCCAAAAAGAGAAATCAAGTTCTTTATGGAAATGAGTTCAGTGTCAAACTTGGACTGATTTCCCCGCTTTGGGTCGAGAGCCGTTTCGGGTCGCTAAACACATTCAATTTACAAGGAAAATGTTTATATATCAAACATTATCAACTCGTAACTTTCGATAGGTGTCCAAAATTACGCTTTTCATTTTCCGGTATTCAAACATACTTCCGATTTCAATGTTTATATAAGCTTAGTAAACAACGGCGATTAGCTTTTAAAAATGGAATCTTCCGGCAACGGTCGATACGTCTCGATCAAATGACACTATTGATAAAGCTTTGCACACCAAACAACTCGAAGAGTAGCTCTCCAAACCCATTATCGAAATACTCATGTTAGTAAGCGAGTTACGTTCTCGCTGATAAAAGGCAAGAAATATCATATACATGAATGACCCTCCGATCTCTAAACTGTTTTAAATTAATGAAGTTTGGTGCACATATATAGAGAATCTCACCCAAGTGTCTACTGATATCAAATATATCAACACAAGTGGATAAAAGTAACAAATATCCGAGGCTTGCCGAGGATATTTTACTTTTATCAACGAGTGTTGATATATTTGATGTCAGAAGACACGAAGGTGAGATTCTATTTATCATCAAAAATCATTTTTCATCACATTAGCATGAAAAATGTACATCATTGAACACTGCATAGCCTTTAATCTCCTAAACCAGTGATGTCATAGCATTGTGACGTCATCATGTCATATTGTTTATTTACAAACGGGAAAAACATTATGGTTTATGTATCATTTTAAGGGAACATAACACTTTCTGTCTTTATAAACCTTAAAACTAGCATGAGTACAGTCTACTTTCAACAATCCAGTTCTTACAGCTTAGAGCTGATCGAGCCTCTGACGCTATTCCATCATAGTAGACTAAAACGCAGGAACACTTCTCTATCAAAAGAATTCCAAATATTCATGAATTTGTGGCTTTAATAATTCCATATTTCGTGGCAACTAGACGTCAAACTATCTTAACACCAAAGTAAGTTCAGTTCTTTTATTTTATCAGCAGATGCGTTATCAGTTTAATAACGTTTATAAAAACCTTTCAAATCTACCATTCTTTTTCGAAAATAAATGGTACACAATATTACTTCTCTTACATGATAGAATCACAATTGCTCTTGAAATAGCAGTGGGAACTAAATGACAATATCTATTAGGCATCACATCTGAAGTCATGGGTAATGAAAATGAATAAGCCTTCGTTTTGTTCTTTGTAAAAGGTCTATCAGTTTGACTGTGAAACACAATGACAAATTGCATCCAAATTCCTCATTCGCTGGATGCTTTGCCTCACGCATAATCAAATGTGTCTTTTTGAAACAGACGTAAGAAACCTCATTTGCTTTTATGGTTTCGTTGGGAAAAATCATCGTACATCAACTGCTAGCATTTCTAGACAACAAATACAATTACGTACTACGATGTTCAACGTTAACAGCCAAATATCTGTCCAGAAATTAATGAAAAGATCAAATGATGACTGTTTACTTACCCTTCTTCGGAAAAATTATTAGTTTTGGACACGCAATATACATTTGAAAGGGGACAGCGAGCTAGTAATAATGAGTAGTTATCAAAGTAGGATACCAAGGTTTAACTAAGAACATATCAAAGTAAAGTAGATCTAAAGAAAGAGGGCACGTAAAGTGAAACAGCGAAAGAAGGCCGAGTGTATATAAACAAAGAGAGAGAGAGATTCTTTATTTCCTCCAGAAATATATCCGAAGATTACATAAACAAATACACATAGTTAATCATTTAAGTGAGAAAGATATTACACAATAATGGTACAAATGCAATACAAATTACACATTGAAACATAAATCAATTGCTGCATGTATTTCAAAATATATTTACAGTCGATATAATACAAATGCAGGAAAACTAGTCACTAGTCGTATACATTGTCTAGGTATGTTTTATTGCTATAGAGGAAGTTATAGAGGAAAAGTATAAGGTAAAAATATGGATAACACGTGTAGGATAAAGTAGGCCATATACTAAAGTGGTAAGGCATGGTAAGTAATAAGCTAACACGTTAATTCAAAAGATAGATAAATGAAAGTAGACATTTACAAAGCAATGACGGCACATTAAAGTTGACCATTGCGATGAAGGTAACATAAGGTTATCCCAGAAAGTCAAGCAAAGTAGAGTCCAAAAAAAAGGGATATATATAACGAAAAGCAACGAGGCAAAAAAATAAAATAACGTTAACAACTTCCAACAGTGTAAAGCAACTGTCAATTTGAACTGTATTCATGAAAGTATGTCATGTTTATTGTAAATGCCCGATTAGAGCTTGTCTACGTGTCAAACACAGAGGTCAATAATGGCCTGTGATTGACCATACCTCAGACCCCTAAGACCCCTAAATACGTTGTCCCCTTAAATGATGATACATTTTCAATAAGTGAATGTTTAGCAAAGGGATACATAACGAAAAGCAACGAGGTAAAAATTGTAGAAAATAAATTTAACAACTTTCAACAGTGTAAAGAAACTTTCAATTTGAACTGCCATTGGTACGTTAGTACTCATGAAAGTATGTCATGTTCATTGTAAATGCCCGATTAGAGCTTGTCTACGTGTCGAACACATGACCAGAGGTCAATAATGACCATGACTCAGATATAACCGATGCTAATTACTTGGGGTCGATTGTACCTAAACACCTGATGTAATCACTATATCGATTCTCAGGGGGTTCACAAATATGACTGTAATTGTTAAGGGCAATCAGGAGGAAGGCCGCGACTCCTGTAATTATGACATATTTAGAAAGTTCTATAATCGCTGATTGAAACGTCTCGTTTAGTCTCGTTTGTTGATTGACTGTTATTGTTTTTTTTAAACGGTCAAGTTAAGAGAATGATATTTCTTTCTTTCATTCAACAGAAGATAAATGTTTGAAAAATGCATTCATTGCGAATATAAGTTTTATAATTAGTTACAGATACAGAGGCTATCGTCCGAGTGTTATTCGAAGTAGTCAGATATTTTGAGTTCGAACTGATTTCATGCTCCCGAAACGTAGATTCCGGGGGTATATTGTTTTTGCCCTGTCCATCTGTCTGTCAGTCTGTCTCTTTGATTGTACCAAAAAACTCCAACCTTGCTCATTATTTTGCTTGGGGATAGACCTTTGATATTTCACATTTGCATATATCATGATAAGACCTTTCAGATGAGGTATCTTGGATAAAGTTAGACCTATCCTACGCAACTGGATCTCAGGCAAAATCCAGTTTTAACAAAAGGTCAAATGTCTCAGGTACATATTGACAAAAACATAAATTTACTATTTACTGATATCCGAGTTCATCAGTGTTAAACAAACTCATATTATTCATAAAGTTTCTATGTTATGGTTATCTTAATACCAGTGTTATTTAAATATAATGTTACAAAACACCACACAAATGGTAACCTATGCGTTGAGGTCCCACAGGTGTCAGTGGGACCTGGGTTCGGGACAGCGCAGGAGTTAAAAGTTCGAACGCAGCAAGGCGCTCGGTACGTCTGTCTGCTGTACAGAACTGTCCGCCACACAGTTTGGTTTAAATGCAATGATCCCCAGAATCTGTTTAAATTTGTTTGGGATGACCAGAAATTGGAAAACTTTAGACAGAATATTTTATCACCCAATGTTCAAGACCTTTTAGATAAATCAATAGACAGTGTATTCACATGTATTGACACAAGCATTGACTATATTGTAGATGCTCTTAGTCTAGCCGCTTCTGATATGAAAAGAAAAGTAGGTAGAGAGAGAAAAAGCAAAAATGAATGGTTTGATAATGAGTGTGTAAATTTAAAACACGAACGTTGTAGATCTTTAAATAAATTTAGAAGAAATAAAGATAAACAATCACTAGAACATTACAACAAAGCAAGAAATCGATACAATTCTGTATGCAATCAAAAACGTAGAGAGTATTATCGCTCAAAGCAAAGCAAAATCGAAAATAGTATAAATGATTCAAAACGTTTTTGGAACGAGCTAAAAAATCTAAATTCAAAACAAAAAAGGAGAAATGATATTGATACAAAAGATTGGTTGGATTACTTCAAAAGTCTATTTACATTTGAGGACGAAATGGATGTCACTGATAACAATGACCCTTTTGATGTAGAGGAAAATCCACTGAACATAGATCCAAACCATGAACTTACGGAAGAGATACTTGATTCCCCAATTACCAGAGAGGAAATCCTAAAGAGTATTAATAATTTAAAGCTTAAGAAATCTCCAGGCTTAGACAATGTTATACCAGAACTATTCAAATATTCAGCTGATCTCATAGTTCCATATCTAGAACTAGTCTTCAACCTAATACTTGAAAAAGGATATTTTCCTAAAGCGTGGTCTGTTGGAATTATAGTTCCTTTACATAAAAATGGCGATTTGAACAATATGAATAATTATAGAGGTATTACACTCTTAAGCATATTCAGTAAGATATTTACCTCTATCCTCAATAAGAGATTATTATATTGGAGTGACTCTATGGATAAGATTAATGAATCGCAGGCAGGGTTTAGACAGGGTTACACAACTATAGATAACATGTTTATCTTGCAAAGTATTATACAAAGATATCTAAACTCCAAAGGTGGTAAATTCTATGCTCTTTTTGTAGACTTCGCAAAAGCTTTCGATTCTGTACATAGAAATAAACTCTGGAATCTCTTAAACTCAAATGGTATAAGTCTGAAAATGAATAATCTTTTAAGAAATATGTACGAAAATGTTAAAACATGTATTAGAAATAACCATGAGTTTTCACCATGCTTTGATATTCAAGTTGGTGTTAGACAAGGATGTGTACTGAGTCCTTTTTTATTTTCTTTCTTTATCAACGATTTGGCAGTACAAATTGAGAATAATTGCGTAAACGGAATACAATTACATCCAGACTTATTCCAGCTTTTTCTTCTTCTTTTTGCAGACGATATTGTTATGTTTTCTAGTACTGTAGCTGGCCTCCAGAAGCAGATATATGAATTAGAATATTATTGTGAACAATCAAAATTAAATGTTAATATGGACAAAACTAAAATAATCGTGTTTAAGAATGGTGGGAAATTATCGAACAATGAAAAATGGTTTTATAGAGGCTGTCAAATAGAAACAACAAATGCATATAAGTACTTGGGTGTGCACTTTACAAATCAATTATCTTGGCAAACACATACCAAATATGCATCAGTACAGGCACATAAAGTGTTGATAGGAATATTAAGACAACTGCATATTCTGGGAGATCTTAATTTCACTTCGTTTTTCAAAATATTTGATGTAAAAATAAGTCCTATATTATTATATGGAGCAGAAATTTGGGGTCTAAACCATTTCGCTCATTTAGAGAGAATACACTTATTCGCATGTAAATCGTTCCTCAGAGTAAAACAAAACACACCAAACGTAATGATCTACGGGGAATGTGGCAGATTCCCTTTGTATTTAACTTCATATGTTAAGGTTATTAAATATTGGATTAAATTAGTTTACATGCCATCTTCTCGGTTACCAAGGAAATGTTATAATATGATGCTTTTATATGATAGAAATGGGAAAAAAAACTGGGTTACAGATGTAAAGAATATTTTATTTTCTACTGGATTCGGAAATGTTTGGTTCAACCAAGAAAGTGGTATTCACACACATTTTATTCATCAATTCGCACAGAGACTCAAAGATATATATTTGCAGACATGGAAAGAAAAAATCAGTCTATCACGAAAATGTGACTCCTATATATTGTTTAAGACTTATTTTAATACCGAATTTTATTTGTCTTGTTTAAATGTAAAAAAGTTTAGAATATGTTTAGCAAGATTTCGTTGTTCATCCCATGATTTAGAAATCGAACAAGGTAGATATACCAACACCAAAAGAGAATTAAGACTATGTAAGCTCTGTAACCTAAATGTAATTGAAAATGAATACCACTTTCTTCTTATATGCCCCATGTATAATAGCATTCGCTCTAAATACATTAATGAGTTTTATTATGTCCATCCAAACGAGTTAAAACTATCATCCTTTTTAAATAGTAAAAATCGTTTTGTTATTCAAAACCTGTCTATGTTTATTTATTATGCAATGTTGTATCGCAAATGTTTATTACTAAACTAAATGCTATGTATTGTCTTTATATATCAAACGAATGTGTAAATACGTTAATATGTATATTCTGAATGTACTATAGGCCTGAGGCCTTTTAAGTACCGAATAAAGATTGATTGATCCCCAGAAGTTCAGTGCAGTACCTACCATGGTTTGCCTTTTCAGATGCCCGCAGGTTTCACTGCAATGCATAGCCACATTGCGGCTTTCTCTCTGCAATAAAATTCTTGCAGCCATGATATGAGAGAGATAATTAAAAGCGGCGTTGAATCCCAAATCACCTCATCCCCAAGTAGTATTTGAGATGGTTCCTTGCTGCAAATGGAAGCAAGACGAAAATAGAAATGTCAAACGTCCTTCATCACTAATGGAAAAAAATATTATCTTTTAGAGATGATTCTGATGGAGTTAAAGCCTTCTCATGACCAATCCCCTCAGTAACTGCCACAGCTATTATGTAATTCAGTTCACATGAATGTTTTACTCTGTCTTGCTCTTACATGATGTGTTAAAAGGTTGCAATTTGCACCGGAAAGTAGATTTAAGTCTCCCGATCTGTTATATCAAAGTAGCTGGTTGGTACAACTTATCAAAGACACCTTCCTGTTGTCCAGACATGTCAATTTGGAGTGCATAGATGTCTTATGGGAAGATGTCATCGGTCTGTGTTGAATTGCAGGCTTATTTCCCTCCATATCCTGCCCACTAATGAAGTACAAGATACCAACAAAGAATCCAATCACCCTTATGATACTCTGGCGTTCCAGATCTTTAAATCCGCCGGGATCAAACGCAAATCAAAGAAGGTCTCAATCACTTTTTAAGAATAGATCCCTCAGTTGTTGTTAAGTCACCTTGATCAGGTTTCTTTGAATTACTTCAAAGTCTTCAATCAGTCAAAATAAGGAAATAAGGTTACAGACAGACAGACAATTGTTTATTTAAGTCTCACTTCTGTACAGCAAAACAATAAATACATATTGGCATAAAACACAGATAAAAGTACAGAACCACTCAATATGAGTTATGAGAGACTATCATATATACATATCGTAGAAATTACATGAACTTTAAAAAAAAGGAGTAATATTTTAGGAAAATAGAAGGCGTTTCCTTCTTTGTAATATTAAAAAGCAGGTTTTGGCAAAATAGTAAAACATATCAGCACTTTGACATAACAGCATTTTTTCAAAATCTGTTAGAATAAAAACATTAACATCATGGGAAGATATATATGTAAAAAGTGTTTCTCTAAGATCGGTATAAATATCACAGTGAAACAGTACATGAAATTCGTCCTCGACACAGTCATACTTCATACACTTTCATACCGCCCAGTTTCAATTCTTATTGGGGCTACACCACATCTAAACTTAGCCATTGCTGAACGGTAACATCTGGGTATATTACATAAAACATAGGATTCAGGGTAAAACTCATGCTTAAAAAGCCTGTAAGTTCTAAGTTTATTAGAACCCACCCGTCCTTCCTCCTTGTTTAAAATACATTTCCAATTTAAAATATACTCGTCCATACATTTACTTTCAACTTCTGTACAAATGACTCTCTTACTTAAGCTATAAAAAGGGTCTAGAACGTAGGACATACCAAGAACGTGAAACCTATTCCTTATTCTAAAATTCCAATTTTTAATATTTAATCCCGCTTTTACCTCTGCCCATTTAAAAACAAAACTGTTAAGTCTAGGTGGCATGTGTTTAAAACGTACCCATTGCCTAGCAACACTTGTTACACTAAGTTCACGAATGAGAGTTTTATTAATGATTCGAGCATATCGTTTTCGTAGCGTTCCTTTCAGATCAATGAATTCATCGGGAAAAAAATTATTAACATTTCAGTGTTATTATTATAACACACATATTAAACGGTAAAAGATAAGTACTGAAATGGTCAAAGTTGATCTCAAAGTATCTTCTTGAGATAATTAGTATGATGTTTTCGGGACTGGATTGCCCAACCTAAAATGGAAATGGAAGTAGAAGAGGTTTTGTTCTGAATGTTAGAACAGAATCCTAAATCATTAAAGGGACAGTAGCACGTTTTTTAAAACTTCATATTTTCAATTTTTCACTGATAATTGTACCTGAATGCTAAATGTATTATTTTGATGGCGTCAAATCTCATTACACAAATATCCATAGTCAGAGAACAAATTATGAGGTTTCATATAGAGTCAATTGGCTGCCACCTTTAATTCATTTTGTTTAAGAAAAAGGAATCGCATGGCTTAACTTAACATTATATATTCTATATTTATTACTGCTTCATTTAGTGTAAATACATGGTCTTTCAATTAGAACAACTTTTTTCATTTTCTTGACATCACCTTATACGCCCCATAAAAACGTTCTACTGTCCCTTACAAGGGGCAGTAGCACGTTTTAAGGGGGAATATAAGGTGATGTCAGGAAAATGAAAATAAATGGTTCCAAATGAAAGGCAATGTATTTAAACTAAATGGAGCAGTAATAATTCAAATATATAACGTAAGGTTCTGCCATGCGATTCCTTTTTCTTACAAAAATGAATTAAAGGTGTTCACACAAAAATGGCCGCCAATGGAATTTATGTAAATCCTCATACTTTGTCCTCTGACTATGTGTGATTGGCTTGTGTAATGTGATTGTTGACACTGTCAATATAATACATAAGGCATTTACTTACAATTATAAGTGCAATTTTTAAAATATAAAATTATCAAAAAACGTGCTACTGCCCCTTTAAAGCCGATCAATTTGGGACAAAACGGATTGGAGGCCATAACACATGCTTTTTAGAAAGAAACTGGTAGAAAATGAATTTAACAATTCAATTTCGTTTTGATATGTAGCGTATTCGGTATAATGCTATCGTCGTTAGATGCCATTCCCTTTAAAATAATTATCCTTCGAAACGAACATTAAAGGGGCAGTAGCACGTTTTTTTTATAATTTTATATTTCAAAAATTTTACTGATAATTGTAAGTTAATGCTAAATGTATTATTTTGACAGTGTCAAAAATCTCATTACAAGCCATAGTCAGAGGACAAAGTATGGAGATTCACATAAAATTCATTGGCGGCCATTTTGTGTGAACACCTTTAATTCATTTTGTTTAAGAAAAAGGAATCGCATGGCTAAACTTTACATTATTTATGTGAATTATTACTGCCTCATTTAGTTTAGATACATTGTCTTTCAATTGGAACCATTTATTTAAATTTTCCTGACATCACCTTATATTCCCCATAAAAACGTGCTACTGTCCCTTTAAGCAAGATATAAAAATATTAGATATGAATGTTATATGAAATTTACATTCTTTAAACATCAAATCACAATTCTCGTGACAAGAAATAATCTGAGAAAGTCAAGCAAGTAAATCAATAACTTATTCCTTCGTCTTCTTGCATAAGATGTTCATCTAATCAACATGTTCTTTTCAAGACAAAGAATAACATTCCGAATTTAGCAAACCTGAAAAGGAATCTCTATCCGTTGGTAAACATTTATATAGCCCCTATAACAGTATTTCCTTCAGACCCTTGAGTCAACGGAGATCACAAGAAGGGTAAAATCAATTTCAAGAACAAATCCCCTGCAAATCCGCGGTGCTGTGATATCAGGGAATTAGTCACGAGGTTATTACAGTTCCTCCCAAACCCCCCCATTTAGTTCCCCCTCTTGTACATTTGTTACTCCCTGCCATCTTTAACTCCAGATCGATATGAAGAGGGAGCGAGCCAACTCTTGTTTGTCCATTCAGACAGATCGTGGTAGACCCGGAGCACGCTGGTCTCAGCATGGACTGAGTTTCAGATTAGAGTAAGACCAGAGTCTAAAGCACAGAGCTGAGCAAGCAAATGACAGATACTCGGAGCTTTGCTGGCAGAGGAACTGAGGTCTGAGATAGTTAGCACATGGCAGGCGCTCCCAGTGGAACAAGCTTATGGAGAGACTCAAAAGGAAGTGTAAGCTCTTGATCACTGGCAGGGAAGAGTAAGCAATGGATAGACTATCGGTGAGATGCTGTTAGCATCATGAGAAGGATACCAGTGTACGATTCGGCAATATGGTATGTATCGTCTGCTTCTGCCATTATGACATTTCTCTCTTCTGACCGTTTACGAATTTAGAATATGCAACTGTTCTTCGTTATATGTGTTTAAGCAAAAGATGTAATCCTTCACGATGTTTTAGACAATAATTTTTTTGAGTACTATTCACATTTATCAGTTGTTTATCTTCAACTTCTATGAAATTCCATTTGATACAATGATCGAAAATAATTTGATTAAAAAACATTGCTCATGCAAATTTTAGATACTTATTTAACTCAAGTTGCTTTAGTGATGAATTCTATTATTTTAATGTCTAGTCTGTGTAAAGAGCTTCACTGTGTTGTAATCACAAATGTCAAACTTTTTAAATGGTGTCATTGTATCGAGCGGCATCTGCTGTTTATGAAATAAATGATTTTAAGCTAATATGTATAAATATGCGTAAGGGATAAACGACAACGCCATTTCATTTGACTTCGAGTATGTATATATAACAAACTGAACAAAGTAGGTATAAATGTACATGTTTGTTCGATTAAATTAATCATTCATGATTATTGATTAACCCGCAATCCTGCAGAGTTCATTTAATAAAAAAGGTATTTTGAAATGATAATTGACCTACATGGGCGTATAACAATTAAAATCTGTTGTAGATATTTCATTTAGTCTCTGAGTTCATAATTAATCATTATCCGATAATGAGATGTTACCTTTCTCCATCCTCTTAAACTTTGTCTCGGAGAAAATGATGTCATGTCGCCCATATGAACATGACAAGAAACATAATGAAGTTCTGTCAACTATGACAGAGGGCCATCATTTGCGATAACCTTTTAACTAGTTGAACGACATTTTCATAAAATTCATGTAACTTAAACCCTTTAGACTTTTAAATATAAGTGTCACAATGAGTAAGATCCTGAAATGACACGAGTGTCAATATGGCTAACACCATTTAAGAAATGTAAATGACATCTATAATACCCATGAGTCTGACGTATCCCAGAGAGTATCATAAATGCCTATCAGCCAGATATGGCAATTAAACCGTCATAATGCTCTAATCCCTATAAAACAGCTGAATGACAATGTCCTAGTGACCAACTCGATATCTCAATGACAACCTCATATAACAAGTTTTGAATTATTTATGAATTAACGTCTAATGCATTGTCTTTCAGTGCGTGCAATTGCTTTTTTTCATAAAAGCATAGATAAGTTTATCGCCCGTCCTGTTCTGTTGTGTGGTTTCATCATAACTATAGCAGTTTGGATTTGCAACGACTACGATGTCATCATGCCTCTGACCAGAACACAATGTTATTTTGTCTCTGTACACAATTTCACTCTGAGTTGATAATGACACAATGTTATATAAGCCTCTATTTAATTCGATGATTTTATTCATCATAATTCATGTGTTAATTTTCTCTATGATCTAGGTTCATTGTATAAAAAATCATTGTGATTTTGATAATATGAAATAATTTAGATAGGATTACTAAATTTTCAAATGTATAAAATAAGATTTAAGTTTAAGTTTTTAATTCTAGATACTCTTTTAATTGTTATAAATATTTGACGTCTAATGATTTGCAATGTCCGGGAGGCATTGGCATACATAAAGTCTTCAAGGTTACAACCTGAAATATAAGCACTAACTCAAAATCACAGGTTTTATTCACACCCTCGTTACATCATTCAGTTATCTAGGGTAATCGATGCCCTACTTCTTTGTTCTTGTAATGAGTTTTCCACAGGTTATGTGGTTGTGTTGCTAATGATATTCTCACAACAGGGAAGATAATGGAAAAAAACGGAGCAATTGTGTAATATGTATCAATAGCACTGGAGATGTAAATTAAAGAATAATTATTATTCGAAGATATTGGTAAACATTTTTTGTGACAGTTTCATTGTATTTTTCAAAATATTTATAAAAAGGCGTTTATTGGAACTAAAAAGATAATTGACATCATTAAAAATGTTTTGTATTATGAGAAACTCCGGGATATTTTGTTTCACATTCACAACCGAACCATAGTCCTCTTAAAATATAAGAGTGACTTCATAATTATGACAGGTGTTAACTTCCCGTGAACAGTCTGAACAGGAAATGGATTACACTGAACACAGAAACTGTCTAGTAATCTAGTTCCGTTTGAAGAACCGCATACGGTCATTATCCGACTCATTAGTAAATATACGCATTTAAAGAGACACAGAGTATGTTGATAAGATCATATATGTCAAATTTTGAAATCGATGTTATTACATCGGGAACCAATAACTGTTACTGAAAATAACAAGTTAAAGGTCAATCAGTACATAAGAGCGAAAATACGGCCATTCAAAGTCGGGATTTTGATCGAAAAACGGACAATGTGGCTCGAGTGGCGCGCGCAAATTCGCCAAACGTAATTTTGAAACCTTGTCATAAGTTGACAAGAAGATATATTCGATTCGATAGTGTTTATTAGGTATTGTAACTAATAGGTAGATTAATTGGATGCATACTTTCGACTATTAAACGTATTTGAGATGTTTTCTTGATTTTTTCATTAAATCAAGCATTTTAGATATATTATGCATAAATGGATATATTTGCAAGTCCAGTGATGAGATATGAACTTCAAACAGCATATTAGATATTTTATAGCTTATCAAAACAAAATATAATTTAAAAAAAGATCCTCTGTGTCACTTTAAAACCAAAACAGATTATCAAGAGTTTTTACAACATATTTAATTTTACGTTAAAATTGAATGATGCTATATCACGCCATAACGTGTAAGAATTCGTTGCTATTCATGTAAGCCAGTGCTGAATCAAGCAACTTTGTCGGAATAGGAGGTTCTAACATCTAATATTCTTTATGAATTTGCAAAAACTATTGAAAGACCAATTTTCAATATCAAACGAGAAACGAGTTTATGATATTAGATTTTTCCGGATCTAGTGCATATTATATATGATATATACATGTACTTGTATGTAACACCCAGTTAATCATTTTTCAAACAGCCTGCCAGGTAACCTTTCTTTCAAATTTCATTGGCGATTATGTTTAAATGTAACAGCAATATCGACTAGTAGAGATTGATGTTGACATTTTTAAACTTTTACTGATTACTGAAAAATATTATTTTGTCTCGCAAGTGAACAGGAGTGGTTGCCAGTAGAACGTCTCCCAATATACTGGGCTGCGTGTGAAGCTGTTGAGTCAATCTATTCTGCTTTGGTGATGCATTTGTTACAAAAGTTCTTAGACCCCTTGTCGTTATATGGGAAACATGCATGGACAGATAAAAGGGATGAGTAGGTGTTTCTTACAGGTGTATATTTATGAATAGATATCAATTGATTTACTTCATCTAAGTATTTCATAAATATTATTAGAGGGCGATTATTGATCTTTTATTTATGCATTGGCTATCCAAAAGTTGTAATTATCTTTAATGACTTTACATGTCCGGTCATGTGTGTTAGTCTTCACTGTTTCATTTTGAAATGACTCAGCACTTACTTCAGTTTCCGAATTAGCAGTTTTGCTCTTTTAACATATACATTTGTACATGTACATCGATTTTGGAAGACGATTATATGTTCTAATACAAATCAAGTAATATTTTTTGATTATAATTTTTAATACCTGATCCTAAATTTAAGAAACCAGGGGAAAAGCATGTATTCAAGCAAGTAATATTTCCTGATTTTAATTTTTAATACATGATCCTAAATTTAAGAAACCAGGATAAAAGCTAGTATGTTTTATTTAGGCCTGTATTCATGTAAGTAATATTTCCTGATTTTAATTTTTAATACCTGATCCTAAATTTAAGAAACCAGGGGAAAAGCTAGTATGTTTAATTTAGGCCTGTACTCATGTAATAATATTTCCTTATTTTAATTTTTAATAGCTGATCCTAAATTTAAGAAACCAGGGGAAAAGCTAGTATGTTTAATTTAGGCCTGTATTCATGTAAGTAATATTTCCTGATTTTAATTTTTAATAGCTGATCCTAAATTTAAGAAACCAGGGAAAAAACCTAGTATGTTTAATTTAGGCCTGTATTCATGTAAGTAATATTTCCTGATTTTAATTATTAATAGCTGATCCTAAATTTAAGAAACCAGGGGAAAAGCTAGTATGTTTAATTTAGGCCTGTATTCATGTAAGTAATATTTCCTGATTTTAATTTTTAATACCTGAACCTAAATTTAAGAAACAAGGGGAAAAGCATTTATTCATGCAAGTTATATTTCCTGATTTTAATTTTAATACCTGATCCTAAATTTAAGAAACCAGGGGAAAAGCTAGTATGTTTAATTTAGGCCTGTATTCATGTAAGTAATATTTCCTGATTTTAGTTTTTAATACCTAATCCTAAATTTAAGAAACTAGGGGAAAAGCATGTATTCATGCAAGTGATATTTCCTGATTTTAATTTTTAATACCTGATCCTAAATTTAAGAAACCAGGGGAAAAGCTAGTATGTTTTAGTTAGGCCTGTATTCACGTCCTCAGGTGTTCTCAACTTCTATACGAAGTGAACTACCTAATCACATACTCACAACAATGGTGCGTATGCCAAGGCCGTGTCATAATTACTATAATTGATGTCTGTACAAGAGCAATGAAAAATCAATCTGTAATTTGAATACAGTGTACACAGCTTACGACACAACGACCAAATATTGATCTATAGGGATTGCTCTTCTTGAAGTGAATACTTTCCACATTGATTTCTCACTAATTACTCTTTACAGTGAGCAATATTGGCACCTGCTTTAAAACCCTGTGAGGTTTAGTGATGAAATTATTGATTGACATACTAATCATCTACTTTCATTTGCATATGAATTTCAAATCTATTTCCAATGAAACGAACCCACTAGCACTAAGCAGTCGCTCGCAGAACTACAAAAGTTAAGCAGACACGTGAAATGATATATTGTCTACTTATCCAAAAAGTTTCATAGATATTCAGTTATTCGTACCAGAATAATTTAAGCATTTGATTGATTGGATTTTAAAGTTCGGTTATGCGATGCGATCGTTACAGCTTATGGGGATATTGAAATTTACTTGAAATTCGGTTCAACTGATGTTTGAGTTAAGATTTGGCATGTCTGAGTTGGCATGTTTGATATTTTATGATAATGGTGCCTGCAGTACAAGATAATCATAATTACCATAAACCTGTTGGAGTGATTGAGCCGAAAGGTTGTGAAAGTGCTTGTAAGATGCTTGTGTCAAATGAGAAGACGACAATATGGTTGATTAATCCTTAATTCTTAATTCATCATATGAATTCTTCGACTGTCCATTGTACCTTTAAATCTTGTATATGACAAGACAGATTTGGTGAGTGAACACATGTATTCTTATTTCCTTACAGGGATATTTTTATTGTCCACTCTTGAGGTAGCATGATGCAAATCAGTCTTAGTAAACCTAGCCTCAATAATGCCCGTTTCACTCCGATATTGTGTCTAGCACGAAGTAGAAGCAAGTCGCGTTAGTCAACCTTTCGCCGATCTATGACCCTCCAACGTTATATGTGCGAATGCAGACTATTGGTACGACGATCCCTGATTTGTCAATTCGATAGATCGGCAGACGCGACCTTCTATTACATCTTGCTAGACTCAATATCGGAGTGAAAACGGGTATTATTGAGGCTAGGTTTACTTAGATTTAATGCAAATAGTTTTTTTTACATGATATGAGTTCATGATGTCCCATTGATTATGAAATAATTGCATATGCTCTCATTCTGCATTTGCATCAGCCTATTTATCAAAAGATTGTATATGAACATATATGCATACATGACTTTAAATTTATGGAGTTGTCTGTCTATAAAGTGAATATTTATTGTTTTCCAGCCTCTCCTGATTTCCTCACTCGTTTCTTGTTCAGCAATATACATAAAAACTCTTAAAACAATTCCCTACTTCATCATACATTGTGAATTTCAATTCAATTTTGATAGATGATATTATGCTGTGTGTAAAGTTTGCCTCTGAAGTTTTCTCTTGAGGCTATCATATGTGAATAAACAAATTGCGATTTACTCATCGAGGCTTTCTGGGGAAATACATGATGTCAGTTTCAGAAAATGAATAATCCTATTTTTGCAAGTTTAATGTGATATCCACAGACAGAAGTATTTGAATGTTGAATTTTAGAATACATCAAAGCACTTCATAATTGTATCTTTCGTTAAATTGTAGAACACAACAAAGTAATTTGTAATTGTATCTTTCGTTAAATTGTAGAACACAACAAAGTAATTTGTAATTGGATCTTTTGTTAAATTGTAGAACACAACAAAGTAATTTGTAATTGGATCTTTTGTTAAATTGAAGAACACAACAAAGTAATTTGTAATTGGATCTTTCGTTAAATTGTAGAACACAACAAAGTACTTTGTAATTGGATCTTTTGTTAAATTGTAGAACACAACAAAGTAATTTGTAATTGGATCTTTCGTTAAATTGTAGAACACAACAAAATAATTTGTAATTGGATCTTTCGTTAAATTGTAGAACACAACAAAGTAATTTGTAATTGGATCTTTCGTTAAATTGTAGAACACAACAAAGTAATTTGTAATTGGATCTTTTGTTAAATTGAAGAACACAACAAAGTAATTTGTAATTGGATCTTTCGTTAAATTGTAGAACACAACAAAGTACTTTGTAATTGGATCTTTTGTTAAATTGTAGAACACAACAAAGTAATTTGTAATTGGATCTTTCGTTAAATTGTAGAACACAACAAAGTACTTTGTAATTGGATCTTTTGTTAAATTGTAGAACACAACAAAGTAATTTGTAATTGGATCTTTCGTTAAATTGTAGAACACAACAAAATAATTTGTAATTGGATCTTTCGTTAAATTGTAGAACACAACAAAGTAATTTGTAATTGGATCTTTTGTTAAATTGTAGAACACAACAAAGTAATTTGTAATTGGATCTTTTGTTAAATTGAAGAACACAACAAAGTAATTTGTAATTGGATCTTTCGTTAAATTGTAGAACACAACAAAGTACTTTGTAATTGGATCTTTTGTTAAATTGTAGAACACAACAAAGTAATTTGTAATTGGATCTTTCGTTAAATTGTAGAACACAACAAAATAATTTGTAATTGGATCTTTCGTTAAAGTGTAGAACACAACAAAGTAATTTGTAATTGGATCTTTCGTTAAATTGTAGAACACAACAAAGTAATTTGTAATTGGATCTTTCGTTAAATTGTAGAACACAACAAAGTAATTTGTAATTGGATCTTTTGTTAAATTGTAGAACACAACAAAGTAATTTGTAATTGGATCTTTCGTTAAATTGTAGAACACAACAAAATAATTTGTAATTGGATCTTTTGTTAAATTGTAGAACACAACAAAATAATTTGTAATTGGATCTTTCGTTAAATTGTAGAACACAACAAAGTAATTTGTAATTGGATCTTTTGTTAAATTGAAGAACACAACAAAGTACTTTGTAATTGGATCTTTTGTTAAATTGTAGAACACAACACAATAATTTGTAATTGGATCTTTCGTTAAATTGTAGAACACAACAAAGTAATTTGTAATTGGATCTTTCGTTAAATTGTAGAACACAACAAAGTACTTTGTAATTGGATCTTTTGTTAAATTGAAGAACACAACAAAGTAATTTGTAATTGGATCTTTCTTTAAATTGAAGAACACAACAAAGTACTTTGTAATTGGATCTTTTGTTAAATTGTAGAACACAACAAAGTAATTTGTAATTGGATCTTTCGTTTAATTGTAGAACACAACAAAATAATTGGTAATTGGATCTTTCGTTAAATTGTAGAACACAACAAAGTAATTTGTAATTGGATCTTTCGTTAAATTGTAGAACACAACAAAGTAATTTGTAATTGGATCTTTTGTTAAATTGAAGAACACAACAAAGTAATTTGTAATTGGATCTTTTGTTAAATTGTAGAACACAACAAAGTAATTTGTAATTGGATCTTTTGTTAAATTGTAGAACACAAGAAAGTACCTTGTAATCTTATATTTTGTTAAATTGTTGAACAGAACAAAGTAATTTGTATAGTTGTATCCTTAAGAGATGGCTAAAACATTCAAAGCCTAAAGAGGTTTTCCGTAACCAATTGAAGACCGTAATAGATGCATGAATCGTTTTCATTTAACTTATACCTAGTTTTTATAGGTAAAAGGGGCACTTCCCCAAAGGTAAACAAATGGGTCAATGGTACATGTAGAATGATAGTTAATGTTACGAAATGCAAGGCATTGTATTCAAAGTGACAGTTCTACAACTAAAACAATGACCGCGTTCAATTCCTACCGCAAATGGTTCAAAGTGTTTACTCTAAAATAACAGCAAGCAATTTTACTTGATACTACTGATGAACATTTACTTGGGAGGAGGGGGGATTGAAAAATAAAATTTCAAAAACATGCCACTGCTCCCTTTCCGTCAAAAATATTCAAAATCGATATAGAAGACACTTAAAATCAAATTAATTTGTAAAATTAATAATAATGATAATGATAGTAATATTTAAAGCTCAACGTTATGTAGGTCTCCATGACCTGTCCACAGATCAGAGAATGACAAGCTCTAACTCAGTTAGCACGTTGCAACTCACATGTTTACATATGACGTCATTTCATATGAAACATAAAACAGTTACTTATTTACTTCGTGCTTATTGACCATCTTCTTGTTTGCTTTTTCGAATTAGAGGGGCATTTGATCTATTTGGTTCAACAAAAGCCGAATGAATAAAGTCACGACAAGGAAGTCGTGTCTTGACTAATCATTCGATTCATTAGCGACGGCTGATTTAATGAACTCCTTGATTGACAGATTAGATTTATTCTCTTGATTAGTGAAACCAGTTGCATATTGAGCCAATTACCCAATGAATGATACAATGAACCCATATCTCCATCCGAATACTGATAAACTTCACACTTGCCTGTCGACTAACCTGAAGTAGATAATCAATTCATCAAAAACATTATGTGTCATATACTCAAGACTCGCTACTTTACCTGAAGTAGTGTATAAATTTATCAAAAATGACAAAATCAATCAAGGTACTTCAGACTTGCCTGTCTTTATCAGAAGTAATCATCAATTTTAAAAAAAAAAATTCAAGTGCCAGAATTTACCTATTTCCCGTAGAGTTAGCTACTAGAGTTTCTAAAAATTTCACTTAAACATGCAGTTTCTTCTCTCGCCAAACTAGACTATCGATTTCTGTTAGTCAAGAACAATTTGATTAGGGAATACCGGACCTTCCCATTATAGTTATTCGTATTTCACGTTGCTAAAAGTGTGAAATCTGCTCCACTGATGATACTGTGAATGGTGTGTCTCCTCTTGTACAACTAGTTCATCGATCTTCGCTAGCCATTGACACTGTGGTTACTGGATTTCCGGGAAGCACTTTAACCGCTTTCACGAGACATAAAGAGAACGTTAAATCTACAAGCTTTGATGCATTGGTTGTCTCGGGAATTCTTTACAAATGTCAAATACATCTTGGACCCTAAATAGAGTTGTACTAATTTTTCTATCAATGTTGCACAAAGACATTCTCTGTTCTCGGTCTGTCGATAAAATCATCGTGGTATAAGAGGACTTTTCATGTATATCATTTGACAACAGTGTTCCCCACTCAAGGGTGTAAAGTCTTCCGTCCTTATAGGTCCTCGAAGATTTATGTGGCACATTCTTCATCCATCACATTAAGTACCTTATTCCCTACCGCTGAAAGAGGCTGTTGATCTCCATTAGCAATAACTCTTAGTATTCTAGATACAACTGTGTCAACAATATTTCTTCGAAACCTAACAAAATGTCTTTTTCAGTTTTAAATCATATGCAAATGTAATAGATATAAAGTAGTGGTACACATGTTGTGTTCCAAAGGAAAGCGTCTGTACCGCTTCCGCATCGCGTAAAACCACTGGGTAGTGACAGAATAACTTATCTTCGGAAGCGTCTGGAATTCTTTGATAGATAGTTTGTAGTTTGTTGATATTCGATATCTTCGAGGTGATGATATGAATCCTTAAAAATACCAAACGAAGGTCATTTATGGAATACCATACAAATGGAGATCTAAAATCTAAAAATAAGACTATGTTTAGTCTCAGAAGTATTTAATTTCAATATTGACAATATGTTTTACCAATTCATGTTTTACAACAAAATGGAGCCCAGGAGATGCATTAACTTTAAGAAAGCTGAGTGATCTAGATTTGCTGTACTTTTTACTTAATAATTTTGCTTATGATCTGGATGACAGAATACCTAAACATATAAAGATGATGACATACTACCTTAACATATTTAGATTTTGTTTAAATAATGTTATAAAGCATGCTAATCTTTTATTTCTATTTGCAGACTTTCTCCAGTGTCTTGGTCTAGCAATGACTTGATGACGTCTCATAACGAGACTCTGTCAACCCCAAGTTCACAAACAGTAACATGGCTGTGGATACCATACGTTCTGATAGCAACTGTCTTCATTGTCTTTCTGGGAGTGAACTTCTGGTGTTACCACAAGAGAAACCGACAGCGTTATTTAAGGAAGAGAGACGAGAAGAGAGTGAAGGATGGTTTGTACGAGAGACGAAAAATTATCGCTCTGATGCGTGCTCAATTTCAGGTCAAAGTGCCCCCGACCAATCAGAATTCAGTTGGAACTTTACTGCAGAGTCAGTGCGACTCTAATACGTTAAGAAAGAAGTTACAGAAGGAGGCTAGTAGGGATCAAAATGGGTCCATACATAGACCCAGCATAGAGGATAGTTTCGACTACGCTGACGATTTGGACCCTAGCGTTAGTGAACTAGATCTAGATGAGGACATGTATGGAACCCCCAGCATCAGAAAGATTGCATTCGTCTCCAGCGTGTGTTCAGGTGATGGAATAGGATCTGGAGTTCGACCTACGTGCTTTGTCTCTAAAAGAGGCTTGGCAAGCGATAATGGAACAATCAATGCATTTTGTAAATAAGAAAGCAGTCAATAGATATCATGGAAGCAATTGTTGATGTTCGAAAATACTGATGGTCAAATTTGAAGGGCGTTTACTTTACTAAAAGAACAAATTACTGTCAGCAATTTACAATCCCGTTACAGAAGAATTAAACAAAATACTAGTGAATTGTATGAGGTATGTCAGCCAGTTTGCATAAATATATTGTTAGAACGATAATGAAGTATTTCATTTTGTATAAGAAACTTAAAATTACTTTTTATCGACAGTCAACAACAAGACCAGTGTCATCATTGGCTTAAATCAACTAACTTTTTCCTGTGTTGCTACCATATAATCTACTAATTGTCTTGTCGTAATTTGAGGAAGACTGCATTTTTAACTACCGAACAGACTTCTCTTTTTATCCCTCCTCGTTAATAGTTGTCTTCCATCGTCTATAGGTTCTGGGGTTTGAGCCCTTCAAATTTTACAACCAGTTTTCGTGTTTTGCCGTATTATTACAATTCGATCATAACGGTAATGATGAGATAGTAATCTTAACTATTTTTAGGATTGAAAATGTTGAAGTATAAAGAATACTCCCCATTAACATTACAACAACGAAACATCGAAATGTGAAATAGTATTAGGGATAAGGGCATGATACAGGGTAAATTAGTGTATTAGATACATGAATCCATACAACTACATCCCAAAATGGTTAAATTCCTATTTTGAAATTGTTTGATAGTATTCCTCAAATTGCTCAACACTCATATATATGGTCGACACATGAGCACCCGGATTTTTTATTCTAATATTGTAAGCATTTGTGATATTGTATCAGAAGTGACCAAAAGAAATTGGTGATCTACTTTTGGGGTGCAGTTGTTTATCATCATCCATCATCTCATGTATTTGAATCTACATGTACCTGTTAATTCTCAAATATTGCACAACTTGTTATTTAAACTTCTTTTATTATCTTGTTTCTCAAGCTATAGATTTACCATTTCCTGCAGGAAATTAAAAGGAGATGAAAAGAATTACCTTTACATATGGAGAGTGACATGAATTGATGCTTTGAGTTTAAGTTGGTAACTTCCTTTGCATGTTGCGACATCTGTCATCTGTTATATTGTAAACGTTGCTTTAACCCTTATCTTTGAAATGCCGACACTGTACAGCGCGTTTCCTTAACTCAGATATGTCAATGTCGCTGATGTTTTTTTTATCTTTCCAGTGTTGTGCGACACGAAAAGATTTCAGATCACACAATAGTATTAAACAGGATTTTTTATTATTTTTATATTCAAACTCTTTTTATCTTTAAAAATAATTTACTCCTCTTTATTGGATTCTGTTCCCAATATTTCAGAATATGACAGAATTAAATTATTTGATTCTTTTGTTCAACGTACAGATGTAAAATTAATAAAACGACTCATGAATTAGTTGAAAACTACCATTTATTAAGAGTCCTTTAATGCTTTGACTTCTATGGACTGTCAATTTCGTGTTTCGAATATTGCACTTCTTGGCACATAATTCGTTCTAAGAGTTTTATCTGCAAATCTCTCTTACTATTCTGCATCTGTTTAATGCAATTTCTTATATTGGAAGGCAATATTTATTATTGAAAATATAAGCAACATTTACATACAGGCGTATACTTTTTCCATATTTTGTATGAATTTATATATGTATTTCACATTCCCGCCAAATTGTAGTACTGTGATATGTTGGACAGTGGCCTATATGTGCTCTGATAAGCCAGTATAAACCTAACGCAATAAAACATGTTCGAGAATTCCTTTTATGTATTTCTTTCTGCTCACTAGCAAGCAATTTCAGCAAATCCGCTCGAAGGCATCAGAGACAAAAAAAGACACAAGTTTGAAAGATTAGAAACATTTGTTTACTTGAGTGTGTGGTCTATTGTCGTTGACAGCCAAATAATGTGCCCCATGTGCAATTTATCAGTTTATAATTGTCACGATTTTTAATTATTTTGTCTTGTAAAAAAATGCAAAGTGTGTTAGTGCACTTGATAAAATGCACAATGAGTATATCCAATCGAATATAATAATAGTTATTGTCCCGGGCATTTGATGGAAATAAGGACATTTGTCCTTGCCATAATAGATGAAATGCAATTGACAAACTGATTCTTCCGAATTGTTTCCGCTTACAGTTCATAACATATATAATTACCGAAGTTGTCACTAGGCACCTTCGTGTAAAGGCAATAGTTAGATTCAAAACTATTATTTAAATTTTACTTTCAAAGGGATAAAGAATTGGCACACACAACAATTTGAAACACAAACATGAGATAAGCTTGAATATTGTATATGTATGTATTCTAATGGTACAGTTGAGGAAAAACTTTTTAAAGTAACAAAAATTGCAGTCCGGCCTTATCATTTTTGAGGTAAAGTATAGACTTTGCTGTAGGTTTTAAAGCCGTGGTAGATACAAAGTTAACGAGTGAAGGTTGGATATACAATGAAGGTTTGCATTTCAAATTGGTAAACATGGCGTTAATGAGATTGTTTCTACAAACATTACAGTCAACTGAACTGCCAATCTTAATCTTCTTTATTTTAGACCAACCACTTTATAAAATAAAAATACAATAAAATAATTAACAGTTTAATATTACATTTGTGACACATTGGCTGTGCATAGTATATGCATTGGGTAATTTTTGATAATATTACATATAACTGAAATTGATGTTTCCATATTTCGGAATATCTCCTTTGGAATGATTTCCTTATAACAATTGTAATTTTTTTTATAACATTCTCTGTGCTTTAAGTAATATGAAAAAAATGCGTCCCAAAGGGTTTGTAAACATATTTCACAAAAACGGTATTTGTGTTCAGTTTTCACCAATGGTCAATCTCAGGTAGCAAAGGGTTACTTGAAAACGGAATTTAAAAAAATGTGATAATAGTAACTGATATATCAAAGTGACTCAATTTGAGAATCAGGTGTTTCTGTACCAGTCACAGACCATTACTCATAACGAAAAGATATCAGATATAAATCATTTCGGATCACCTTTGCCGAAATTATTATTCAAAAAGGTTCCTGGGATAACTTGTCTCAATTTCGAAGCAATATATAAAAATAATTCTATTGAGCCATATCAACGTACGAACTTCTAGTGGTTGGCCTGACGATACACAGAACTGCTTTTGCGATAACTCACCAGATAACTTACGAGACAAAAGGAGGTTGGGGCAGAAACTATGACATATATCACTACACACATGCATTATGCATATAGTCTGCATGTCCATGGTCCAAATAACAAGTAGTACACAAACCTCTGAAAATGCAGCGTTATTTAATCGAATAAAGTTTACACCCGAGAGTATGTTATAGTGGAGTATTCTCTAGAGACGTACATCTGAAGCTACATGGATTTTAGCTTAAACATCTAATGATATTGTTCGGTGCATTTTAACATCCACAAAATCAAATTGTTTTAATAGGCCTTTAAGAATATTGAATTCTGAAATAATTACGAAAATGAAATGTACGTTACTGAAGCCTGAAGATGAATTCCCAAACTCTTGAACTTCCATTGCAATTCGAGTAAGTCTGTCTTGTTTTACATACAACACCATCTGAATTAATAAATGAAACATAATTATATTCT
The DNA here is from genome assembly GCA_916613615.1 of Steromphala cineraria. NCBI lineage: Eukaryota > Metazoa > Mollusca > Gastropoda > Trochida > Trochidae > Steromphala > Steromphala cineraria. The sequence continues at coordinate 15,280,705 of OU744729.1, forward strand.
ATATATATATATATATATATAGTGTATATTCATATATCTATAATTCAAGAACTTTGCATCTTTATTTTACTCAGCATATTTGTTCGGTTGCTTTTTCGATATATGATAAACATCTCTGTTAACAAGTGTCTGCATCAATATAACGATATTGAACGATGACCAACAATACAAGTAGGAACACTTGTTAGTGAGAATACTAGTAGAATACAGAACATTGTTCTAATCAGGTACTTGACTGACATCTCACATTCTTTCCCTTGATTATTGAGGCCCACATTATTATGAGGCAATTATTGAGGCTCTTTTCAAATGAATCGGAATAAGGGCATTATGTGTAAATCCAATAACGACTGTGCTCGAGGCTTGCCTGTCAATAGTTGCATAGTATTCATTCATCAATGCGAAAAAAGCCGCACATACTTAAAAGCAATTATTCGTATGACAAGTATTACTGAAACTCCATTCCCGTGCCTTATATGGTTCATTAATTAAAAAGGAACATGAACTTCAATTAAAACACCTTGAGTTCATGAAAAACACCTTGAGTTCATTAAAGATATATAGAATTTTCAATCCTGTCCTGAATCGGTGGTAAATAGGGAAATTTTGCATGTGTTTCCTATATTTCCGGTCATTCCGTATAATTTGAAGTTTATCACGCTGAAGTTAACAACATTCACGAACTTTGATTGGTTAAGATCATGCTCATTTGCTCTAAGTTTCGGTTTCACACGAACACACAAAATGTTCCTACTCATGTGAACCTTTTCTTTGAAAGTTCACAGAAACAATTAAATTATGCATTCAATTTAGAATCAAATGTTATTCAATGATTATTTTGCAAAGGAGCTCTAATAAGATTTAAGCTTATTCGATATTATTATATTTGTAGGTGAAATATTAATGTAGTTATTTCATTAAAGGTCTGAACGAACGAAACGAGATGCACTACATTCGCTTGATAATTTTAACATTACATTGTACATTATTATTGGGTACTTTGACGTAATAAAAACGATCTAACACTCACGATGTAAATGCTATGTATTAAAGAGTTGCGATTGAAAAACTATTACAATGATATATTACTACAACTGTTGTTTACATATTTTGATAAAGAGATATCAGCAAAGGGTGGCCAGTTCGACCGTGACGACGGTATGCTAAAGGCAGATAACTCTAAACTCCTTGTGCGAAGGGACTTCATTACATAATGTGCACTTCATTTAGCATATCTTAGTGCGAGATGTCCGAATTCATGGACCAGTTTTAAAAGCACGGTGGTGTAGTGGTTAGCGTGTCTGCCTCTCACCCCAACGACCCGGGTTCGAATCCCAGTGGCGACACAAAAGATTTGTGACTTGGGTCGAAAGCTGCGTTGTGTCCTTGGGCAAGGCACTTCATCCACATTGCACTCAGTCCACCCAGCTGTAAAATGGGTACCTGGTTATACGGGTGTACTGTCCGAAATGGACTCTCAGCGCAGGCAAGCAGCTTTGAAAAAGTACAATCCGTCAGCGTAATAATGCACATTAGTGAATCGTCGGTGAGCAACTTACAAAGATGGATACTTGACGTTAAACTTATCATTATTATTATTATTATTATTAAAAATTATTTTCTAGAATGGGAATATTTCTTAGCGCACTGTTACTCGTTCAAAGAGTAAACAGGAAGGGTTCATATCACTCCGCTGTACCAATCAATATATAGTGCAAAATAAAAACAATTGATAAAAGTCAGTTTGTGTGTTTACACTATTTTTGATGTAGCTTTGACATCGTTCAATTTTCAGAGCAAACCCAAAAACTGACATTCAATTCTTAAGTGAATTTGGATACTCTCCCTAACATATTTCCATTCTCACGAAGAAGTATTGTCTGTTGGTGAAGACAATCGTTCAATGACTTTTAAAAACGTTTGACGTCAGCATACATGTTCATTTCATATTTTATCATTATTTTATGCACTAAGTCTCTTTGCATCAATATCCGCTACTGAACCAAAGAAATCTGAAATAATTCTGCCATAATTTTAGAACTTGTTTATGAATAACAAATTTTTAAAGTTTTTCTTAAATTTTAATTTAACTGCACATGATTACTCTAAAATCCATAAATTATGTATATGCATGTATAAAAGTAATTATCATATATTTTACCGAATTCAAATAGATTATGGAACTTGCAGTATGTATGATAATGCACACCGATACTAATTCAGACAGGAAGAGACAGAACATTAATTTCACATCCGTTACAGTGCACCTCTTATGTCATACATTTCTGATATATTCCATTTTATTCTCTGGGTACAAGAATGTGATAATTCATATAGACAGAGAGTAATAGTAACGATACAAAGATCTCTATCCTAATCATGTCAACGCTAAAACATAGCAACGCTTATCGTCTCTTGCATTATGTTACAAACATGACTCACTGTCTGTTTCCTTTTGGACTACAATTGCTGTATATAAGTAGTCAAATGAATGAATGTGCTTTAATATTCAAATTGAAAAGTATGATATATTTTTTCTTTGTAAAACGTGTTCTCAAAACATAAATCTTCATTTTCAGGCTTCGTAAAAAGAAAGGAACACTATTATATTTTTGCTTTTGTATTCGTGTTTATGTGTTTAATTGAAGTACCAAAGATACCTGAATACCCTTCAATCTTAGAAAGGTCAATATCACAGAATAACATACTTAAGAAGACTTGTATAATTTTCAATCAGTGGATTGCCCATTAAGAGACTCTAGCTCACGAAAAATGATAAATAACTCCCGAGTATGAGATCAAGGTGTTGTGCAGAAGAAATTGCCTTGCTTGTCTAGCCTAGGTAGACATTCCCATGGTAAGGAAATGTTTAGCATGAAAATGTCTAATGTTCGTTAGAGGAAAGAGAATTAGAACAAATTGTGTTTCTAGTTGAGGTTAAGTATTACAAAAATGAGTGTCTTTGCACATGAACAATTTTAGTATCAAGGGCACTGTAAAGATATTTTTAATTTTCCATGGTTTTAACAATCAACATTAAATATTAGATTATTGAAAATATATTATCTCCAGATATACAAAACAGTACTCAACACTATTATCCATAGGTCTGTTCCTTTCACTCCTATCCTTAAAATAACAAGTTATCAATACGTTTTTAATGCAAATGCTATTTTCCAAAATAATAATTTATGTATTTTTGGGAGCTGTTCTCGATGAAACTTATTATTACAATAGAGATGTTATAGGTTATGCTGTTTGTAGGGAGTAGGGGGTAGGCAGCAAAGTTAAAGCTCCTGCAAGTTCGTTGGTTTTTCAATAAAATTAATATATTTCACTTTTTATTCTCATATGGGAGCTCTCTGGAGACTACTATTTCTGTCTTCTTGAATTCAATTTGATCTTTTATGAGCCTTTATTTAGAGTGATAGATTATATTTATTTCGTAAGTTTAGTGCTAATAGCGGTTTTGAATAATACAATAACATGAAATGTAAACAGATATAACACATTAAACTAATTCCTCAGGGATCGAGGGTATCTCGAAATGCAACTCGCTTAATGCGATTTTATGTAACATCAGCTTCTTTCTGTGAATATGAACTAAACGTGATTATTTCTTTCAAAGACTTATATTTAAAACTTTTGGAAAGTGCATACAACTAAATCACCCTTTTATTATCATATCAGCTTTACGATATGCCACTTAATGCTCTGCATTCAGACATTTTATAAATGTTTTCATGTTTAATATACAACTTACATTGTACATGGATATATTCATTTATTTTATTGTTTCCAATAAATTGGTTGTTTTCTACATTATACATTCTTGGATTGACAATTGTCACTATCCATTAAAACATAGCACATTAAAATAACATGGAATTGATCCTTGCTGCCATGACGATGTTATTCTAAAGATTTAAGTACTTTTGCAACATGAATTATGTGAAAGAAAGGGTAAATATCCTCTTGATAAAGCCAATGTTGCTGCTCATGTGATAATGTAAGTAATTAAGGAATTAAGAGCACTTAAAGAACAATGCGTTTCTTATTAACATCAAACAGTCCTTATTATGTTGAGAGTGAATATAATATATGTATGATGAAAAGACTGTAAACTCAGCACAAGTTGATGCATGTATTTTAAGAATTAAAAAAACAACAATTTTATTACAATACATGATGTGGTATTATGAAGTATAATTTTTACATAATTCAAACGATGCCAAATAAGCTAGTAAGAGATATATCATGTGCATGGCAAGTGCAGGGTTGGTTATTTTACAGGTGTACAATTGATGATAAAGTTACACATTGGAGAATAGAAAAAGAAGACACCAAGAACAGAAGTACACGAAAAGTAATAGAATTAGAGAATAATTAAATGATCAGATTCATTACCCTCAAACAATTGTGGCATTATCAAATTAAGCTACTTACTAAATCTTGATATAAATGAGTTAACACTATGCCTGAATCCAATCACTTCTTGTCTCGGAATTCACCTGTTTTCTATAGTAAAGGTTCAGAAAAATGTTGAGAGCACAAATTCACACTACATTCTCTTGAAATAAGTAACAACCATATGTTATTCATTTAAACAAATAGTAATTGAGAAGGAAATAATTTGTGTCGTTTTCACAAAAACTCATGCATTTTGATTCTCAAATCAATGTATGAATTAATGCAACGTTAGATTTGTCTCTATGAACTAGGAAATTGAGAAATTAATACTTTCATAGTTAGATCAAATAAGGACAACTTCGGAAGATTTACGTTGCAATACTTAAAGGTATACACAATATGTAGTACATAATAAATAAGGGTTTATACAAACAAAGAGAAAACATGATCAATAAGGATAATCAGGCTCCCCATAAAATGCTTCTTTTAAGTTATGAATTTAAGCAAATGAATGTAAGTATTTCCTCAAACGTATATTTATTCCTTCATTTTTTTAAATATTAAAGTGAGGTTTTTGCTTTAAAGGGGCAGAAGCACGTTTTTTGAAAATTTAAATTTAAAATTATTCACTGATAATTGTAAGTTAATGCTAAATGTATTACTTTAACAGTGTCAAAAATTTCATTACACAAACCAATCATCAAGCGTCAGAGGACAAAGTATGAAGATTCACATAAAATCCATTGGCGGCCATTTTGTGTGAACACCTTTAATTCATTTCCTGTAAGAAAAAGGAATCGCATGGCTAAAGTTTACGTTATATATTTGAATTATTACTGCTCCATTTAGTTTAGATACATTGTCTTTCAATTGGTACCATTAATTTTTATTTTCCTGACATCACCCTATTTAACCCCTAAAAACGTGCTACTGCCCCTTTAAATCTGTAACATATATTTCGTCTGCTTATAAGATATGTTTGATTCCAGATGACGATAGGGTATATTCAATTTTCATCGAAAACCCTATTTATTACTTTACAAAAATTAAACATTTCCAGCTCTGTCACTATGATTTATAAGTTATATTGTTTTATCATATAAGTAGACATTAATATATTTTTGATTTACAGTGGAACTTCAGTCATTAGCAAAACCATTTCTCGTTCAAGGTTGTCACATTAAATTAACATTTAGCACAATAGAGTAATATCATGATACATAAACTGGAATTGGCAATGAGACGTTCGTTCAAATTGATTCACGCGATAATTATTTGTGGTAAAAGTTCTTTTCAAATCTTCCTTCTTCAAAAAATCCATTTGTTAACTTGAACTTGTTTTCAACTTTTTAAGATTGATAATTTTAATTCAATTATCTTCAACTTACATAATCTGTATCACGTAAACTATACAGCCAACATATATAAAAGTGGATTTCATATGGAGAACAATTATATCGACCATGTATATCATGGTTACATAACCAATTATCATCATGACATTTCCATTACATGTTCCTGTTATACGAGTGGTTCAGCGTGGGTCTGGTTATTGTATGATGTATATATGTACATAAAAATATTCTAGTTGATGAATCGTAATGGTGTTAGAGATACAATGGATATTTTTCAAAGGTCTTGATATTTGGAATCTGGAACTTGGACTTGAAGAAGTTGATCTTACCTAATGGAAATCTTTCACAAAAATTTAAAACAAAAATGTCAAAAAAAGGGTCAACTTTTGATTTACTAATAAACTGTTTTTAATGCGATTAAACTTTTTCATTTTATTTAATGTAGCGTTTTAAGAAGTAGTTTGTAAACATGTAAGAGAAAGAATATGTTTTATGTGACGTTACTGTAAATAAACCATTTTGAAATTATTATTGTGTGTTCACTTCCTTGCATTTTCATGTTACAAAGGGGTTCTGTATATCTATCATCATATTGACTTCACGAATGTTTATACTATGTCATATTGAAGTCTCTCAAATTATGTATAATATTTAGAAGGAATTATGGAGCCCAAAGGTACATTCGTCGAAAGAGAGACAGGGGGAACAAGCAGTTCATAACAGTTCATTGGCGCAGATTTACCACAACAAGAACATAGTATCAATATCAATTCAATTCTTTAATTACGGTTGATATTTAGGCCAACGGCCTATGACAACATAGACTACATATAAAATGGATCCTAATAATGCACATGCGTTTACATTGTAGAAGAAATATAGTTTGGAAAGATGCTTAAGTAATAAGTGTGCTTCGTAGTCCCATAGCATAGTATATATACATGGCAACATTCATTCATTGATTCAAGTATCAATATCGACCAATGACAGTAGGGGACATGTATACAGCTGGTGACAAATGATAATTACATGCATCAGATTAGGAGATTGCAATGTCATATGAAAGAGAGTTACCAACCGATCACATTGTTCCAGTATTGCAGCTCTGCAATTGACCTTGCAAGGTTACATCAAGGTAAACAATTGTAGATCATTTTGTTCCTGTTGAAGCTACCATCAAGTTAGACTAACATTTAGTATCAGAAGTATTTTTTAACACTTTTGAACAACTCTTGTGATATAAAAACATGAAGCTCAGAAGATGATTTAACTTCAAAGCTGAGTGATCTAGATTTGCTATACTTGAGTAGACTTGGTTGGTCGTCAACTGAATATTTTTGCTTTAGAGTATGGATGACAGATTACCATCAAATGAAAAGGGTCAACATTTTCTTGATATTTAAGCTTTTCTTGAAGCTCTCTTGTAAACTTCATTTCTTAGTCTAGGTAATCACAAGATGGAAAGGCATAACTTGCTTTATTCTCCAGATTGGAGGCCCAAAGTATTTCTAGAGAAATCTGATGTCAGTTCAAAAGGACTCTTTCACATTTTGTGCCTTGGGGTCAATAGAAAACAGTGTTTGTAAATTGAATTATTATCGAACTTGGAGAAAACCAATGACCTTATAGGGACGAGGATATGTTTCAGTTAAATGTATGACGTCACTAGATCTAGGTCGATATGTTAATCGCAACTCCGATGTCATGTCCAGGCTATATGGAAGATATCCAGTTCTCTGTTACATAGGCCACATGGTCAACATAACAAGTAAGATTGAAACCTCTGAAGACTACAGTGTTATTTAATTGAAATGAATATTCCATTAGACCATGTGTAATAGTTTCATCTGATGCAGTCTCCAGAGACTCATATTTGAGGCTACATGGATTTCAGCTTTTTTTTCATCCATTGCCATTAACCAGTGCAGTAAAATTTCATCAAAACTCAAGCTGTTTAAAATTATTTAAGGATTGTTTTACATGTTTTGTGCCTCTATCGATGTATAACAGCAACAAATTGTATAAAATCGCGTAGCGTAGCGATTTTATACAAAATGTGTTGCTGTTATACATCGATAGAGGCACAAAACATGTAAAACAATCCTTATAATTACAAAATTTTAACATTTTAACAAAGTTTTTTCTAATTATTTTCAAAAAATCTGTCATCAATGTCGTGAAATTGTGGTTTGTTACACGAAACAATACAAAGTTGAATTAAAATTGAGAACTCCATAAACTAAAACGACCAAAGATTTAATTTCGTTTTCGCAACCATTGACACCCATGCAATCACAATTCGTCTTTAACGGAATCCGCATTTTCGGAATAACCCTAATTAGCATATCACACGACGTTCAAAATGTCCACCGTTTGCGAGACGCTCGGAGCGAACAAGTTTGAGGACTCGTAGTTATTAAAATTCAGTCTTTCCGGTGAATGAATGGATTGTGTTAGGGAGAAGAATGTATTTACTTGTTACAAACGCAGTAGGGAAGTGATAAGATATGTTGTATCTGTCTTTGCAACAGAACGTAACTCGCAACTGTCCAAACCGGACTATTGCGTCGGGTGATTGTGACGTCACAAGGAATGAATGCACATGGTATGGTTGCAAATTTTTCTGCATTTATCGAGAAATGGCAGCAGGTTTTTGAGCGCTCTCGTTCAATCAGAATCCCGGAAATTAGTGTGACAAAATCCATTTTTTAATTATGAAATAATAACTACAAAGGCGTGTCTTAGATGAAGTGTAATGGTGAATTTCCACCCATTGTTTCTTTCATTCCAAATAAAGTCCAACATATTTTACAAACAATACCAACTCATTTCAAAATTTAATCAGCATTTGAACATTGATATATGTATGTGTAAAGAGTCATTATATCTCAAATGAACTCACTATATTGTTGTTGTGTCAGTCCTCCCGTGTTGGATACTGAGAAAACACCTCTGTAAACAGTTGTCTGTGACATAATAATCAGTGCTCCAGATAATTTTGGAGCTATTATGTTATGGCATCTGCCTGTTATGGTAACAAATGAATATTGTCCATTTTGATAGTGTACTTTAGTATAATTGTATTCTCCTGATTTCGGACAATTTGGTATTTCATATGAGAAATGATATTGTACCTATTGTTTAACGTAAATGGGTATATCTCTGCATATAATACTGTATCTTGAAAATTTAATGATACTAATAAAAATGTTTATAGGACTGAATATTGATATTTTGAGTTATGATATCAATTTATGACAAGTTTAGGTTCGACAACGTAAGCATTTACAAATTGCTGCGTACAGTACGCAAGCACGTTTATTCGTTTGGGTTTTAAAGAAAATGTCTGCCTATCAGTACTCCAATCGTTTAAAGTCATACAGGTTTTAAGAATTGTGTTGCTTATGCGTGATACGCTGCTTATATGGGGCACTGACATAAGTAAGTTGATTGGTTGACCCACATACTCATTTTGACACTCATTACTGACAGTAGTAGAGAAGTTATAGAATATAGGACGTTGTTCTAATCAGGTGCTTGACTGACATCTCAGATCAATTCCCTTGATTAGTGAGGTCCATATCATTATAAGTCAAATACTCAGGCCCGATTCCATTGAACCAGACGAAGGACATTATGTCTCAATCCAATTACTGCTCGACTCGAGGTTTTGCTGTCAATAGTTCTATGGTATCCATTTATCAATTGAAGGGTCCGGGGCAAGACTATGATAACCCACACATTTCTACTTTTGAGAAAAACAAGTTTGAAATTTTTACACGTTAAAGAGTCATTTTCGGGGTAAAAACATGATAACCCCGTGTCCCATCACAAAAACCTTATTCCTTTTCCACAAAAAATTTTGTCATGACACTGTAACTACCTAACTTTGATTCTTCTGATGTTTCCTCATAAGAGGAATGTAGGGTTCTGCCAGTATTTTCTATATCTGAAGAGAAAATCCATCTACAAAAATGTTTTCTGTTCCCCTATTTTTGAGGCTTATCACACTTTTACCAAACAAAATTTAAAATTTGGTGGCTTATCACAAAGCAGGTATGATGTTACTCTCAAACTGTAAGAGATAAGGGAGGTTATTCATAAGAAAATGAAAGATCTGCCTCTTGCGACCCACTTGTGATAAAAATCTCGGAAAATTAGGTTTTGAGGGTTATCAACTTTTTCCCCGGACCCTTCAATTTTGAAAAAAACCCATTACATGGATTGGCCATCAATAGTTCATCAATCCTTACATCGTTCTATCATCATTATGTCAGGATTTCTGGAAGCCAATACCTTAGCCTGGTAGTGGCCTGATAATGAAGGGACATGAATATCCTTTTGCAACAATAATGGAGACCACTGTGCTTTTCCATTCCTTCCATGGCTGTCATAGGTCATATTGATAAAGTCATTAAATGTAAACCTTTCCTCTGTAAATTATCACTTTCGAATAATAAAAGCTATTATCTTGAACATCACTATGTTAATTTGGATAATCTTTCTTTCTTTTTAAATGCGTTCAGACATGTCTCTTATTTGTATCGTCATCCACTTTTGAACCCAAAGAAATCAGAAAATTATTCTGCCAATATTTGATAATCAGTGTATACCAAACTTCAAAATAAATTTATTTTCATTTTTGAAACGGATGAGAACTCTAACATTCGAAAGTGAGTATAAGCATGCTTTTTGGAATCTTTACTTATTCTTTCCTTACTACTTGATTTGTACTGAATACGAATATATTATATAACTGACATCATTAACGACAAAAACTTGATCAGCTAGGAAGAAAAAGAAAATTAGCTTTTTACATTAGGGCATAGTGCACTTCATATGCCAGCCATTTCTGATATATGTACACATAATGTGTCTTTGTTTACCAGAAAGGCAGTTTTACAATACATTTCTGTACAATGTCAATGTACGGAAATGTGATAATGCATATTGGCAGAAGAAAGGAATAAACTAATCGGCAAAAGGAGATTGTCACTGTCGAATTGAAATCATATAGTTCATATAAATATTGATAGTAAATATTGCAATTAGGTCACATAATACTTAAAATCGTGTATTTTTACTCAAAAATAACAAATGTTGACGCCTTTATTGGAAAAAAATGGTGCCAAGTCACGTGATACAAAAATCAAATAAATTTTCAGAGTAATAATGGATCATGATAGCCACCACTGTAGAAGAAAGCACCTACCAACCATCAAAAGTAGAAAGTTTGACTCTGGTCATTTCAATGATCTGTCAAAACCGTTATGGGTAATTGTGAGGTACATGTCTGATTGGAATTAATGTAACGGATATCAATTTCTGGAGGAATATGTGATTATAATCCGTTTCACGTTTGGAATGCTGCAATAAACTTAAGGCACCCAGCTCTATCAAACTTTACTAACCCTTTAGGAATAGAGGGTTTCAAGAAATTGAACTCACTTAATGTCACATTATTAGATTCAAGTTGTAAATATGATCAAAACGTATATCCTTTCTTTTCAAATGCTTATTGTAAATCTTGTTGAAAGTGCAAACAAATAAACCATCCTTTTACCATCACATTAACATTACCACATGTCATTTATTGTTTTAAACTTCAAACTGCTTTGAATTGTTTTCATGCTTAATATACAAATTACATATATCTGTATATGCATGGGGTATCTATTTTGTTTTCATTATCACTTCAAAGATAGTCAATTAAATTAATATTTGAATTAACCATTACTACAATGAGGTTTGGATTTTCGTGATGTTTATCATTTGAAGGAATGATTTCAGCAAATTTTGCAGTGTAAATATATATACATACGGAAAAAAGTTAAGCACCCCCTAAATTCGAAAACACAAAATGATGCTATGGCAAAGTTACTGTACCGTGAATAAATTTATGACATAAAAATGTTGATTTTGTAATAATTTCTTCAAAGAAAGATCGTCCATGTAGACAATTTATGAAATTACGATTGAATTTGTAATGGTACTGAAATTTCACCCAAAATAAGTTTGGCTATAGTGCCAAAAATGTGCAATAGACAATGGGTTTCAGGCATCAAAAATAACGTTTGTGTTACCGACTTGACTTCCACACATCAAATCATCTCTTATCTTACAAAATAAGGAAGTAACTGGTCGTTGAAATGGCATCCCTTTTTAAGTTATTGTCAATAATTGACGAAATGGCTGAAACCATACGATTTTGGAATAATCTTTGGATTCTTTTGAATTCAATCTGTTAATCAAACACTTCTCATTGATTTCTAGAGGTCATTACAGTAACTGTTGACACTGACCATCTTTTGTTATTACACCATTTTTCTTGAATTTTATACTAAAGTTTGACTTAAGGGCTCGGAAGAATTGAATTACCCTCATAACAACAACCAATAACAACATTCTTTTATCAGACTAATGTTACTCGTTTTTGACATAAAACTGCAACAATTTTATGAATGCAAATATCTAAAAGATGCGAAACGTATCCGGATGAAACTTTCTTCCATTAACTACTAAATTATGGTTCTATCATACCATACCATACAACTTTTGTTGCTGAAAAAACGTGGGGGTGCTTAACTTTTTAATGTATGTATATGTAACTGCGAAAGACAGAAAGGTAGGAAAGTAAGAGTAATTGAAGAGCAGTGTGTTTCTACTTACAATGAAAACGTTTACTCACACATACTACGGGTACAGGCAAAGTATTTATCAATAAAGAACGGTAAATCATCAAGTACATTTGGTGCAATTTAAGAATACAAGTGATCTATTATACAACACAATCTGTCAATTTCGCCCATACAGCAGACACATCCTGCAAACAAAGAAAACAGTAAAACATAACATAACAGTATAAGAGCAGGATTTGTTGTTTTATAACTGTACAATCGATGACAAAGTCGGGTGAAAAGAGACACACAAGAACAACAGGATACGAAATGTGAGCCCATTAAATGATATGATTCATCACCTTTGATTAGTGGTGGCAGTATCAAATTAAGCCATTAATGCAAATTAGTACACAACATGCTGGAATCCAATAACTTCCTCCATACACTACCAAACTGAAAAAAATAAACTGCAATTTTGTTAACATGACATTTGGGAAAGATAAAAGTAGTTTTTTTACAAATATACATGCATTGTGATTAAGAATTATTGAATAGCCAATATGAATTACGTTCTTGTTTGGCAGATGCGAAGTTAAGACAATAAAATGAGACAAGAATGTATGGATTTAAAACTTCAAAACCTCTTGAACTTCGCCAATACAGAATTCTTCATTGGCATTAATGCAGTGTTGCATTTTACATAATAAACTCCGATATCAGCAAAATAACATTTTCATCCCAAGACCAAAGGCCTGCAATTAAGACAGCAGAAAGTATCATATATAACCTGAACTTTCTTGTTCTCTTAATATCTCCAGAAATGTTTATACATATTGTACTTTGAGACCTCACGTTTTAATGGTTTAAGTATTTATATCTGGAGTAACTGTCTTTTAATTTCACTTGTGACGTCAAACTATTGTTCTCCCACTCCATTATTTTTCAGGAATGGAGAGTTTCACTTAATTTCAAACTCTATGACGTTCATGTTCTTTTATATTCTGATTAATGTTAATCCATTGAAAAAGACTGGGTTGTTGTGTACTTTAATGTCCTCCATTCCCTTTGGGCTTTGAATCTACTTTTTTAAGAAATGGAGATTTCTTCGGACATTAACCTTTGCTGAATGTAGTTCATTTTGATGTGTTATTATGCTTTTGTTTGATTAAAAGAAAAATATTAATATATGTATATATATATTCCGGATGGTACATATTACAGACATATTACAATGCCGAAATATACTAAACTGCCACAGCAGAAGACTAAGATTCGAGAATACCATCAAGATATGTAGCTCAGATTATTTTACAGTAGAAAAACGGAATGTCTGAACGTTGGACAACCTGCACATCAATTTTGATGAAAACTCTACGGACTGGGAATAGAGTACTTAGAGATACGGAATGCCTGATGAAATTATATGCGAACTCTCAGTCGCTGCAAATGTTCTTATATCATACTAATTGTTATTTATGGAATTGTTTAGGCGGTAGTTCTATACCTCCTCTTATAGTTCACATTGGCATCTCAGGGCAAAACTCATTGATACAATTAATTACAATAAGTTAATAAACGTTTATGTTAAATAATTTAAAAAAAGTTATATGAATTGTTAAAAAAATTTGAAATTAATAGCAGTTAATAAATGTATTCATCTAATGTTACAAGCTGCAAATCATATTCATCTTACATATTCTTCACCATAAACATTAACATAAACTGTACGGCTACAATAGGTTACCATTGATTCCATATGGAAAACAATGATCGATCATTATCATGGTGACATAACCAGTTATCCTCACGACATTTCCATTGCAAGTTCCTGTTACACACAAGGTTCAAGCGTGGGTGTTGGTACTTCTGTCTTTATCATTTGATATGGTTTGCATATAAAGTTTCTTGGTTATGACTGATTTAACGTGTAAGGATGTGAATATTTCAAAAGCTTTGATATCTTATATATAAAAAGATTCAGGAATCTGATAAAAGATAGTTCAACAAGTGGAAGGCTTTCACATGAGTCAAGACAAAAACTCAATTTTTTAAGAAAAAACCCAAATGATAACGTCCATACATCCTTTAACCTGGTTTGAATTTGAACTGTTTATTTATACAGACGTTATATAAAAACAAGTATTAAAAAAGTAAAAGTAAGAACATGTTATATGTGAAAGTAATTATAGATGAATAAGTTTCATAATAATTGCGTGTCTGCTCCCTTTTTAATTTTGTTATAAAGGAGATCTGTATACCATACATCAAATTGAAAGCATGGGTATTTATCATGTATCATATCCAAGACTACCATAAATGAAAAGGAATTATTGAACAAAATATTTCATGCGAAGAAAGAGAGCAAGGAATAACAACCAATCTAAGACATAAATCCATTAACACAGATTTACCACATTTACTCTGAATATCGATCAATGACTGTAGGTGACATGTTTACAGCTTGTGACAAATGATAACAATGCATCAGACAGGGAGAGCTCGAGGTCCTGTGAAGTCAGATAGAAAGATCATGACATTGTTCCAGCAGTGCAGCTCTGCAAGTGTCCTCGAAGGTCATGAACGTTCATCAATCACAGAAAGCGACCTATCAAGATCACCTTGTTTCCCATTACAATGTGTGGTCTGTGGCCAAATCTATCTCAGGGTGATTAAGGTTGTTGGAGAAGGAACACCATGAACAAACATGACACACATGAACTAATAACAGAACCTGATTGCATTTTGTTTTTGAGAGATAGTACATCAAGATAGACTATCCCAAACAGAGCTTAGTCTCCTGATTATCTCCTGGTATAGCTAGGTCAGCGGTTTGAATCCAACTGATTATTGTGATAATTAGGCACAATTTAATGTATATGAACATTCTTTATAAGAGGCAAGAATAGATTCACCAGTCAAGCATACTCTAAGTTGAATAACTGGCTATAGAATTAGACGTATTCCTTAATCTGAAGGAATGATTTGGAAAAAGTTCCTTAGGTCCGGTAGTTATTTGAGCAAGAATCTTGTTAATTCATTCTGCTAGGCTAAACTATTTGTTTTATCTACAAGTTATCTCCAATACAAATTTGACATCTAAGGTTTATATGTCACAATATCATCGACGCAGTCACATTAGGTATGTTCTTTCAAATGCAAGTCAAGCAAAACAAATAATTTGATGACGTAATGAATCAAATTACACAATTTTCTTAAGGTGAGAGCTCTCTGTACACCTTTGAAACAGTTACGTTTGTTATGGCATCAATAAATGGTATCATTTGGAAACCAAATCATCGTTCTAGTTTAAAAACACAGATGATTCACAATATATGAATTGCTAGTTTTCACCGGTGTTATCTATGCATGGATTTTTATGCAAGATACTGAACACATAATCAGATGTTTACTTTCTCAATAAAGTGTTATCCATGCAACATCAAAAGCGTATCACATAAAGTTTTTGAAAACCTTAAATCCTATACATGAACATTGTTTTACATTGAGCTTCATTGATGCGTTTTCTTAGACCGTGCCTATGAAAACATCTCAGATGCATTTCCAAGCAATTAATTAACACAAATAGGAGCTTTCGAAAACCCCAAAAGACACCACAACACAAAAAATGATTTTTCAATTCAATTTGAATTGGCCTACTGATGGTTAACATAACAAGTTTAAATGATCTCTGTTTGTAGTCAGTTGATACAAGTAAAATAACATTGGCCTTCTCAGCTTAAGCCTATGAGCAAATATATTGATGAATTGCCCTGGCCCTATGGTTAACCCAGATTGGTGATGAAAGGGAGATGAACAGTGAAACTAATCAATGCTGATAGAATTACATTAACGATCTTGCTGTAAACTTCAATTAGTAAAGGAACCCCGAGGGTGAAAAGTCCAAATCAAGTCTCCCCGACATACTCCATACACTGGAGACCAAGATAAGAGACGAATACTATTAAATGTGACTGTTGTTACAGCTCTGAGAGACAGGATATCGTTAAAGTGGGAGATCATTAAGCATCAAAGACTCTTGACCAGTAAGTGAGACAGGGAATAGCAGGCCTATTGATGAGCCAATGACATTGGTCAAACTGGCTTCCTCTGTTAACTGCAATGTTGATGAATATTTATATCTTGTTTAACCCGTTTCGGGGAATGTGGACTGATTTTTTTTATTAATATTTTCTGAGTTCTTGTTTAGCCTTTTAGACTATGCTGACCTATCTTGAATTATTAATGTGATTTTTTTCTTACTGACAGAGTAATAAAATAGTTGTGTTGCAGTTTCAACTGTATTTTGATAATTTGAACAACAAAACACAGCAGGCCCAATGATGAGCCAATGACATTGGTCAAACTGGCTTCCTCTGTTAACATAGATTGTTGAATATTTATATCTTGTTTAGGCTTTTAGACCATGCTGACCTATCTCTAATTGTTAGTGGGATTTTTTTCTTACTGAAATGGTAGTTAGGGTTAGTTCATTTTCAACTGCATTCATATAACTTGAACAATAATGAACAGCTTATAAACGATGACGGTAATCACTACTGCGGAAAAAACCCACAAACAAACCATCAAAATAACCCAAAACCATGAGTAAAAATTTATAAGAACTGTCTTTATATATCAACTCTAGAAGAATCACTTTACTTGCAATACAGGTAAAACAATTCAATCGAGCAACTATTTGTGAATATAGTTTGCCACTTCAATGATAATTGCCACACTGACTGACATAAACAGATAAAGTGGATGATTACAGGGCTTATATTGAAAGGTATGTCATTAATTTGCCATTGGGTACAATCTTACTTTTCTTGCCAATTATGCGTTACACAGATATACTGGACGTTGTCTCTTTTGCATCATGTCTTATGCTTCATCATATCTTTATTCTTAATGTCACACAAACAGTGATCCACAATTTTTGTTTCTCCTTATATCTGATTTAGTATGGTGGTTACTCAGGTCAGGTTTTCTTCAAAGCAACTCTGTATAAACAAAATTCAAGGGAAGCATTTAAAATAGGGAGATGACCAAATCAAGTACTTAAATGATTTCTACCAATCAAGAACTCAAGTTTTCTTTCGAATCACATTTTATAATCAACAATTTTTGTTTCTTTTTGAACCAATTTAACATGGTGATTATTCAGGCAAATTAAATGCTTAATATTAACGCGATTAATTCAAATAGGCAAATGGACAAGTGAATATTCATTTCAACTAGTGCTTTGTGTGAAAGATTTAAAAAGCGGATGAAGATGCCTTATTTATATAACAAATCAGTAAATTTGTATGAACTGTCTCTGACTCCAGATCAGAAGGTTGCGTGTTCAGTAAATTTGTAATACATTTGGCTTTTGTTGGGATCTCCTTGGGATTGAGTTTTTCCCAAATATCTGTTCGTTTTGGGTATGTTCAATAAATTGATATAATCATATGTTTCTATGAATAGCTTCCAATGTGATCTTTCTTCAAACAAATTTGAAAAACATGACATTTGATTCATTAATTTTCTATTCAAATAAATGAAATAAATGTTAAATGTTCACGACTATATAGATTGATTACAATATAGATTAATTTCAAAACAGCATTTATCGAGAAGTTCATTAAACCTGCAATAAAAACTATTTGTAGAACAGGTGTTGTGTCATGCCAAAACGGACTTACATCATTGGAAACACATATGAGCAGGTATATTTTCTATGCAAAGACAAAACCAACTTTTCTCAATTTCTGAGAATTATCACCAATTGCAATTATTCTGAAAGAAATCAATGGTGACTGTTGCTTAAATTGGTAGTCGTCATTCAGAGAAGATGGAAAGAAATTACCCTGCTTACATTTTCTTCAAAGACAAATGCATTTGTCAATTGTCCTAGTAGATTACAGCATTTATATAATTGTCTGAAAAGAAGACTCACCGAAGACACTTACTTAGCACTAACAATGTGTGTATATAATTCACTGAACAAGTATTATGCATTTTACAGCCTGAATCTTTTGTTGACCAATGAAATTGCAGTTTGCTAATGAGAATTTTAGATTATCATCTGTTATTCAGGACCAGAATGCATAGTTGACATTTTCGTCATTACTCAAGTCCTTAATCATGACATTACATAGGCTGTGAAAAATATATACTTAAAATTGCCCACGCTATCACTTTTGCAAGATAAAATAAAACTGTTTTCCAAATATGCTTTATGAATGCTTCTTATATGAGTTAAAATGTTCTTAATGTAATATCACATTATTTTTTATCTAGCTTGGTTATCTATGTAGACAGATTCAAGCACTTCATGACACAATCAAGACACCATCAGGAGAAATGTCAGGAAGACTTTAAGATTATATGACATTATCGACCTCCCCTTAAATGCTGGGTCACGCTGATTCTGACAGGGACATTATCTGCGGTTCTCTATTAATAGATATCAACAAGATGATCGGACTCTAGTAATTGAAGCTAACTCTTGCTAAGCCGAGTGAAGACTGTTATCGTTTATACACAAGAAGAGTTAGGACATTTGATAATAAACCTTTATTTAAATTTCATTTTTTTTAAATATATATTTGACCAAACAAGAGCATTGAATAATGTAATAAGAATATTTTCTGGATTTCAAAGCATCATTTCTGAACTTCAATTGAGATCCACAATGCGAAACACAAACACAAATATAAATAACAAGGGCTGGCATAAAAAAATTGATCTGGTGATATATGCTAATTAAAAACAATAAACCATTGACAGGTAATTGGAAGCATAAAATAGCTTGCGGGACGTCTTCCATATGGCAAGGAACTTACAGTAATTGTAAATATAATTGAGTATGAGTATTTGACTAAAGACTATTGTTGATTTGTCAGAATTTAACTTGAAAATACAGTTCAATAAGGAAATTACAGGTTATAGATATTTCTGAAAACAAAAATGAAAAACATATCAAATTATGAAAATTTGGCTATAATTACCTCCAACTTGATTTGCATATACATAATACAACAAAACTGATTTGTTAAACCTTTTCATATTGGAAGGCAAAATTAACGACCATTGGTAATGTCTCTTGCTAATTGATGACAAGAAATTGTGTTATGCTTCATACAGAGGCTGATTCCTAAAGTCTTTTAGTCCATTCATATCGTCTTTTTTAATATAGACTATATTCTTACATTAGGACCATAAGAATTAATGACAATGTCCAACCTAAACAACAAATAGTTTTTTCCTAAACTATGATGTGTATTTTAAATTGAAATTTCCACATGAAAGGATGATTTTTTAGAAAAGCAGAAACATATTTCCTGATCAAGTAACTATAATTTGCATAATCATGATTTACATTGTTATCTTAATTTTGCAATCTGACGATATTGCAATGATAGATATGTTATAAGCCAGTATTGTAAATGTAGCAGAAAGTGTATCAAATAATCAATCATAACAGGCTTTGGCATTATCCCCGGACACAGATTATAACTGTATCCAGAACCTTTCTTTAGATTAAGTTTTGGAGATTTAAAGTTGTGATTGAAGTTAAATGGGTACTTTATTTCGAGTATATAACATGTAGATGCTAATTTGTATATCACATCATATCAAGCTGTTTAATAGAACAGACCTATAACAGACTTATTAGGAAATAAGTACAACGTCTTGTCTTTTCTAAAGTCAAACGTAATCTCCACCTATTGTTTCTTTCTTTGCAAATCGAGTAAGCCCAAGATTTCTTGAAAAAATACCAAATTGGATCAGCATTTTGAAAATTCATATATGTTTATATCAAAAGTCATTATATCTCAAATAAACTCCCTGTATTGGAGTTCAAAGATTAGCACTGTTGTAGTATCAGTCCTGTCGTGTTCGATACTGAGAAATCATCTCTGTAAACAAGTGTCTGTGACATAATTATCGGCGCTCCAGATAATTATGGAGCTATTGAGTATTTACTTCATGTTTTGGTAAAAATTGAGTATTGTCCATTTTGATAGTGTATTTTAGTAAACTTGTATTCCCCTGATTTCGGACAATTTGGTATTTCATATGAGAAATGAGATTGTACATATTGTTCAACGTAAATGGGTATATCTATGCATATGATGCAGTATCTTGAAAATTTATTATTACTCATGAACATGGTTAAAGCACTGACTTTTGATTTTGTGAAGAGTTATGATATCAATTTATGACAAGTTTAGGTTCGTCAACGTGAGCGTTTACGCAAGCTTTTTTCATTCTTTTGGGTTTTAAAGAAATGTTCTGTGTATCTGTAGTATCTGTACTCCAATCGTTTAAAGTAATACAGGTTTTAATAATGTTGTTGCTTATGCGTGATACCCTGCTTATATGGAGCACTGACATAACCATATCACGTAAGTTGAATGGTTGACCCATATATTCATTTGAACACTCATTAGTGAGAGAAGTTAAAGAATATAGGACGTTGTTCTAATCAGGTGCTTGACTGACATCTGAGATCAATTCCCTTGATTAGAGACGCCCATATCATTATAAGTCAAATACTCAGGCTCGGTTCAATTGAACCAGACGAAGGACATTATGTTTCAATCCAATTACTGCTCAACTCGAGGTTTTGCTGTCAATAGTTCTATGGTATCCATTTATCAATTTAAAAAGTAGCATTACATGGATTGGCCGTCAATAGTTCATCAATCCTTACATCTTTCTATCATCAATATGTCAGGATTTCTAGAAGCCAATACTTTAGGCTTGTAGCGGCCTCATAATGAAGAGACATGAATATCCTTTTGCAACGATAATGGAGACTTCTGTGCTTTTCCATAGCCTCCAGGGCTCTAATGGGTCAAAGCTTCTTGTATTGATAAAGTCATTAAATGTTAAGTTTTCCTATGTAAATTATCGCTTACGAATTATAAGAGCTTTCCTTATTTGGAACATCAACTGTGTTAATTTGGATATTCTTCTTAAACAAATTAAATTTTCATGAAGGTATTTTTTGATGAATTTAAAAAGAAAATATTTAAAGTCAGCATACTTTTCAACTAAGATCAGACAAGCCACTTATTTGTATCGACATTCACATTTTGAACCAAAAGAAAAGAGAAAATTGTCCTGCCATATTTAAGGATTATTCAATGTTTACTAAACTTCAGAAGAATTTTATTTTCATTTTTGATGCAGATGATAACTCTAACATCCGAAAAGTGAGGATAAGCATGTTTTTAATATGTACTAATTCTTTCCCTTCTACTTGAATTCTACTGAATTCGAAAATACTATATAACTGACATCATTAAAGGGGCAGTAGCACGTTTTTTGACAATTTTATATTTTTAATTTTTCACTGATAATTGGACCTTAATGCTAAATGTATTACTTTGATAGTGTCAAAAATCTCATTACACAAACCAATCATCCATAGTGAGAGGACAAAGTATGAAGATTCACATAAAATGCATTGGCAGCCATTTTTGTGTGAACACCTTTAATTCATTTTGGGTAATAAAATGAATCGCATGACTTAACTTTTCATAATAATTTTGATTTATTACTGCTTTATTGAGTTTAGATACATTGTCTTAAGATTGGAACCATTTATTTTCATTTTCCTGACATCACCTTATATTCCTCCTAAAAACGTGCTACTGCCCCTTTAACGACACATGACATCAAATAAACTTGATCAGAAAGGAAGAATCAGAATAATCCATTTTTACATTAGGGCACGGTGAACGTCATGTGTCAGACATTTCTTATATAATTATATACTCCTGGTTTGACCTTATCGACAAGAAAAGGCAGTTCTTACAATAGTATATTGTCTGAGTACAGTAATGTGATAATACATATTGACAGGACACTTTAATAATCAATGTTCGTTAGTCATATTATTGCAAAGACTTCTAATTATGTATTTGATTATTGTAAGTGCAAAACATGGCGATGCTAGTAAATTAGTAATCATTTGCGTTGTGTAACACATATTGTAGCATCTTATTTCCCTTAGACAACGACGGGTGTATGGATGCCTCAAATAAAGGTTATGAATATTTTGATTCTGTATATACAGAAACAAAAATAAAAAACAAAGACCAAACGTGCAGTAACAGATATTCATAAATGCTCAACAGTACAGATATACATTTTACAAAAGAGAGTTGTTAAATCAACAATAGTCGATTGCGAATTGAATCAAATCCAGCTCGGGACAAATGGTAACTAATGTCAAATTATGAAAGTGGTATGTTTCATGAGTTGGGTTAAAGAAATTGTTTTGCTAATTCAGATAAAACTTCGTTAACAATATTAGTTTCATTTTCTGGCGTTGCAGTGATGTGCTGTTTCCTTTCATTATGATTCTTGGTGACACTATGCATCATGATATATTTGCAATAATATCCAAAAGGAATGGTAAATATACTCATTAGTGACTACAGAAGTAATTAATGCTAATGTTAAATGCACACAAGAACATCAGGACACGAAATGTGAGCCTAAATAAATGATCCGATTCATCACCTTTGATTAGTGGTGGCAGTATCAAATTCAGCCATTAATGTAAATTAGTTCACAACATGCTTGAATTCAATAACTTCCTCCATGTTAAGGGTACTTATGCAACCAAATTGAAAATAATAAACTGCAATTTTGTTATTGATATAACATGACATTTGGGAAAGATAAAATAAAAGAAGTTATTTAATATACATGCATTATGATTAAGAATTATTGAATAGCCATTATGAATTACGTTCCTTACGTTTGGCAGATAAAATGTGACAAGAAGTTATGGATTTTAAACTTCAAAACCTCTGTAACTTCGCCTACACAAAATTCTTCATTCACATTAAGGCAGTGTTGCATTTTACCAAATGAACTCCGATATCGGCAAAATTACATTTTCATTCCAAGACCGAAGCCTTGAACCTGAACTTTCTTCCTCTTAATACATGTATCTCCCGAAATGTTTATAGATATTGTACTTTGAGACCTTCTGTTTTAATGCTTTAAGTATTTCTATCAGGAGTAATGGCCTTTAAATTGCACTTCTGACATCAAACTATCGTTCTTAACTCCATTTGTTCCAGTATTGGAGAGTTGCACTTAATTTCAAATTCTATGACTTTCATGTTCATTTATATTCTGGTTAACGTTATTACATTGAAAAAGACAAAGTTTTTGTGTACTTTGATGTCCTCGTAACTCTCCATTCCCTTTGGGCTTTTGATCTATTATTTTTAAGAAATGGAGAGTCATCGGACATTAACCTTTATTAAATGTTATTTCATTTGTATGTGTTGTTATGGTTTTGCTTGATTATAAGAAAAATATCAATATATGTATATTGTATATATATGTTCCAAATAGGACATATTACAGGCTACAATGTCGAAATAAAGTAAACTGACATAGCAGAAGATCAACATTCGCTAATTCGAGCAAGATCTTTAGCTTAGACTCTTTAATAGAAGAAACATTGAATGTCTGAACGCTTGACAACCTGCACATTAATTTGATGTAAACTCTTCGGACTGCTGTGGATCAGGAAATAGAGTACATAGAATACGAATACCTGATGAGGATATTTGAGGACTCAGTGCTGCAAATGCTCTTATCTCATACAGTTAATCATAAAGGCGGAAGGTCTATACCTTCTTTCATAGCATCAAACTGTCTTTTCAAAAAACTCAAAACTCTTTGATACAATTAATTACAATGAGTTAGTAAAAGTTGATGTTAAATAAAACGTTTGTGTGTTTATCATTTATATGGATTGAATCATGAAACTAGAAATATGGGGCAGTAAATAGACATTTACATATTCATTTTCAATCTGCAAGTCTTTAAAACAGTCATGTCTCGTTTCAAGTTTAGAGGATTTCAGTAATAAAAAAATGGACTTGGTAATAAGAAAACGTTGCATTCAAATTGACAAACGTGTTATTATGTGTCAGAATAAAGGGTTTTTCCAAACTTATTCAAATAGAAAACATTTTAGTCTATCATTTGTCGATTATTTACTTCCAGGTTTCAAAATAGTTGATTCTAAAGCAACCTATTATTTTCATCTTACATATTCTTCTCCATTAACACTAACTTTAACTGTAAGGCTACAATAAGTTACCATGGATTCCCTATGGAAAACAATGATCGATCATTATCATGGTTACATAACCAATAATCCTCATGGCATTTCCATTGCAAGTACCAGTTACACACAAGGTTCAAGTGTGGGTGTTGGTCATTCTGTCTTTATCATTTGATATGGTTTGCATATAAAGTTTCTTGGTTATGACTGAGAATCTTTTGAAATATTCACATCCTTAAACGTTAAGTTTAAGGATGTGAATATTTCAAAAGATTTGATATCTTATATAAAAAAGATTCAGGAATCTGATAAAAGATAGTTCAACATGGAAGGCTTTCACATGAGTCTAGACAAAAACTCAATTTTTTAAGAAAAAACCCCAAATGATAACGTCCATACATCCTTTAACCTGGTTTGAAGTTGGACTGTTTATTTATATAGACGTAATATAAAAACAAGTATTTAAAAAATAAAAGTAAGAACATGTTATATGTGAAAGTAATTAAAGATGAATAAGTTTCATAATAATTGCGTGTCTGCTCCCTTTGTAATTTTGTTATAAAGGAGATCTGTATACCATACATCAAATTGAAAGCATGGGTATTTATCATGTATCATATCCGAGACTACAATAAATGAAAAGGAAGAGTTGAACAAAATATTTCATGTGAAGAAAGAGAGAAAGGAATAACAACCAATCTAAGACATAAATCCATTAACACAGATTTACCACATTTACTCTGAATATCAATCAATGACTGTAGGTGACATGTATACAGCTGGTGACGAATGATAACAACATGCATCAGACAGGGAGAGCTTGAGGTCCTGTGAACTCAGTAGAAGTCAGTAGAAAGATCATGACATTGTTCCAGCAGTGCAGTTTTGCAATTGCTCTTCGAAGGTCATGGACGTTGATCAATCACAGGAAGTAACCTATCAATATCACCTTGTTGACCATCACAATGTGTGGTCTGTGGCCAAATCTTTCTCAGGGTGATTAAGGTTGTTGGAGAAGGAACACTATGAACAAACATGACACACATGAACTAATAACAGAGCCCGATTGCATTTTGTTTTTGAGAGATAGTACATCAAGATATACTATCGCAAACGGAGCTTTGTCTCCTGATTATCTCCTTGTATAGCTAGGTCAGCGGCATGAATCCAACAGATTATTGTGATAATAAGGCACAATTTAATGTATATGAACATTGTTTAAAAGAGGCAAGTAAAGATTCTTGTTTGAAATTAAAAAAATCCACTAGTCGAGCATACTCTATAAGTTGAATAAGGGCTATAGAATGAGGGTATTCCTTAAAGGGGCAGTAGCACGTTTTTAGGGAGAATATATGGTGATGTCAGGAAAATGAAAAAGAATGGTTCTAATTGAAAGACATTGTATTTAAACTAAATGAAGCAGTAATAATTCAAATATATAACGTAAAGTTTAGCCATGGGATTACTTTTTCTTAGACATAATGAATTAAAGGTGTTCACACAAAATGGCCGCCAATGGATTTTATGTGAGTCTTCATACTTTGTCCTTTGACTGTGGATGACTGGCTTGTGTTATGAGATTTTTGACACTGTCAAAATAATACATTTAACATCAACTTACAAGTATCAGTGAACATTTTAAAATATAAAATTATCAAAAAACGTGCTACTGCCCCTTTAATCTGAATGAATGATTTGAGAAAAATTCCTTAGGTCCGGTAGTTATTTGAACAAGAATCTTGTTAATTCATTCTGCTAGGCTAAACTATTTGTTTTTTCCACAATGTATCTCCAATACCAATTTGACACCTAAGGTTTACATGTCACGCTGTCATCAACACAGTCACATTAGGTATGTTCGTTCATATGCATGTTAAGCAAAACAAATAATTTGATGACGTAATGAATCAAATTACTCAATTGACTTAAGGTGAGAGCTCTCTGTACACCTTTTCAAGAGTTACGTTTTGTAACAGTATCAATAAATAGTATCATTTGGAAACCGAATCACCGTTCTATTTAAAAAACACAGATGATTCACAATATGTAAAAACAACTCTTCATCTCACAAAGTTAAAGCAGATATACAATGTGAAATTTTTTTTCTCAGTTAGAGGCAAACACCAGAATAATCAATCACTTTGATGGAGAAAGCAGCTGCGGCTACGGATAACAGTGGAACTTCATTTGGTGAAATATTTTGTGATTTATGGGTATCTATTTGTCAAGGGCAGGCGTATACAAATAATGTATCATATTAATCGCAGTAGTTCCCTTTTCCTTAATGTTTTTGTAATAATGAAGCATGAATCTAAGCATGGCTTTTTATTTAGGATACTGAACACATGTTTCCTTTTTCGCTAAATCCATGCAACATCAAAGGATAATCACATAAAGTTTTTAAAAACCTTAAATCTAATACAGGAACATTTATATACATTGAGTTTCATTCATGCTTATTCTTAATCTTGCCTATGAAAACATCTAAGGTGCAATTCCAAGCAATTACTTAAAACAAACATGAGCATACGAAAACCCCTAATGACATCACAACACAAAACATGATTTTTCAATCAAAATAACCTTATTGTGTTGAATTGACCTACTGATGATTGGTTAACATTACAAGTTTCAGTGATCTAGTTGATACAAGTAAAATAACACTGTCCTGAGTTAAAGCCTTTGAGCAAATATATTGATGAATTGCCCTGGTTAACCCAGATTAGTGATTAAAAGGAATTGAACAGTGAAACTAATCAATGCTGATACAGTTACAATAACGATCATGCTGTAAACTTCAATTAGTAAGGCAACCCCAGAGGGTGAAAAGTCCAAATCAAGTCTTCCTGACATGCCCTATACACTGGAGACAAAGATAAGAGATGAATACTATTAAATGTGACCATTGTTACAGCTCTGAGAGACAGGATATAGTTAAAGCTGAATATCATTTAGCATCAATGACTCTTGACCAGTAAGTGAGACAGGGAATATCAGGCCTATTGATGAGCCAATGACATTGGTCAAACTCGCTTCCTCCGTTAACTGAAATGTTCATGAATATTAATTTTATATCTTGTTTTACCCGTTTTGGGGAATGTGGTCTGATCTTTTCTTGAACAATAAGGACAATTCTTATGGATGAACAACTTCTTTATTCTGTGTAAGCGACGTTTTGACATAGATTCTTATGTCGTTGTCAAGCATTAGAATCTATGCCAAAACGTCGCTTACACAGAATAAAGTTGTTCATCTATAAGAAATGTCCTTATTGTTCATCACACCAACTTCGAGAATGCCAATCAAAGAAGATCATTTCTTATAAATATTATCTGAGTTCTTGTTTAGCCTTTTAGACCATGCTGACCTGTCTCGAACTGTTAGTGGGATTGTTTTTTTTACTGAAATGGTAGTGTTTCATTTTCAACTGTATTCATATAACTTGAACAATAAAGCACAGCTTGTAAACGATCACGTAATCACCACTGCGAAAAAAAAAACCCAAAAAAAACCATGAGTAAAAAGTAATAAGAACTGTCTTCATATACTAACTTTAGAAGAATCACTTTACTTGCAATACAGGTAACACAATTCAGTGGAGCAAATATTTGTGAATATAGGTTGAAGATGTCATTGATTAATCATTACAAAGTGCCACTTCAATGATAATTGCCACAATGACTGACAGATACAGATAAGTGGATGATTACAGGGCTTATATTAAAATATATGTCATTAACTTGCCATTGGGTACAATCTTACTTTTCTTGCCAATTATGCGTTACAAAGATATCCTGGAAGTTGTCTCTTTGGCATCATGTCTTATGCTTCATCATATCTTTATGCTTATTGTTTCACAAACAGTTATCAACAATTTTTGTTTCTCCTTATATCTGATTTAGTATGGTGGTTACTCAGGCCAGGTTTTCTTCAAAGCAACTCTGTATAAACACAATTCAAGGGAAGCATTTAAAATAGGGAGATGACCAAATCAAGTAATTAAATGATTTCTACCAATCAAGAACTCAAGTTTTCTTTAGAATCACATTTTATAATCAACACTTTTTGTTTCTTTTTTAACCAATTTAACATGGTGATTATTCAAGGCAAGTTAAATGTTTTATATTAACGCGATTAATTCAAATAGGCAAATGGACAAGTGAATATTAATTTCAACTAGTGTTTTGTGTCAAAGATTTAAAAAACGGATGAAGATGCCATATTTACATAAAAAATCAGTAAATTTGTGATAAATTTGGTCATTGTTGAAAAAAAACCATATCTTGGGATCTCCTTGGGATTGAGTTTTTCCAAAATATCTTTTCGTTTGGAGTATGTCTAATAATTAGATATAATCATATGTTTCTATGAAAAGCTTCCAATGTGATCTTTCTTCAAACTAATTTGAAAAGCATGACATTTGATTCATTTATTTCCTATCATCATTTTGAATTCAAATAAATGCTAAATGTTCACGACAATATAGATTGATTACTAAATAGATTAATTTAAAAACAGCGTTTATTGAGAAGTTCATTAAAGCTGCAATAAAAAACTATTTGTAGAAAAGGTGTTGTGTCATGCCAAAACGGACTTACATCAATGGAAACACAAATGAGCAGGTATATTTTATGTGCAAACACAAAACCACCTTTTCTCTATTTCTGAGAATTATCACCAATTGCAATTATTCTGAAAGAAATCAATGGTTACTGTTGCTTAAATTGGCAGGTTTCATTCAGAGAAGATGGAAAGTAATTACCCTGCTTACATTTTCTTCAAAGACAAATGCATTTGTCAATTGTCCTAGTAGATTACAGCATTTATATAATTGTCTAAAAAGGAGACTCACCAAGACACTTACTAAGCACTTACAATGTATGTTATATCATTTACTGACGAAGTATTATTAATGCCTTAATCGCTTGCTGACCAATGACATTTCAGTTTGCTAATTAGAATTGTAGAATATCATCTGTTACTGTCAAAAATTGTTCAGTGTATTCAGGACCAGAATGCTGAGTTGACATTTTCGTCATTACTCACGTTCTTAATCACGACATTACAATGGGTGTGAAAAAAATATACTTATGATTCCACACACTATTACTTCGGTAAAATCAAAGAAAATTGTTTCCCAATTATGCTTTATGAATGCTTCTTATAAGAGGTATAATGTTCTAAATTAACTATCAAAGTATGGTTTTATAGTTTGGTTATCTATGTAGACAAATTCAAGCATTTCATGACACAATCAAGACACCATCAGGAGAAATGTCAGGAAGACTTAAGATTATATGACATTATCGACCTCCCCTTGACTGCTGGGTCACGCTGATTCTGACATGGACATTATCTGTGGTATTCTATTAATGGATATCAACAAGATGATCGGACTCTAGTAATTGAAGCTAACTCTTGCTAAGCCGAGTGAAGACTCTTATCGTTTATACACAAGAAGAGTTAGGACATTTGATAATAAACCTTTATTTAAATTTCATTTTTTAAAAATATATATTTGACCAAACAAGAGCATTGAATTATGTAATAAGAATATTTTCTGGATTTCTGAACTTCAATTCAAATCCACATGACACGATTCACAAACGCAAATGCAAAAAACAAGGGATGGCATAAACGCTTTTGCTCTTTGGATATATGCTGATTAAGAACAATAAACCATTGACAGGTAATTGGAAGCATAAAATAGCTTGCGAGACGTCTTCCGTATGGCAAGGAACTTACAGTACTTGTACATATAATTGAGTATGAGTATTTGGTCGAATGAGTAAAACATATTTCATACTCATTTTTTTGTTCAAAGAATAAAGACTATTGTTGATTTGTCAGAATTTAACTTGAAAATACAGTACAATAAGGAAATGACAGGTGGTAGATATGTCTGAAAAAATAGAAAAACGTATCAAATTATAAATATTATGTTATAATAACCTCTAACTTTGATTTGCGTATACATAATACAACAATACTGATTTGTTAAACCTTTTCATTTTGGAAGACAAAACTAGCCGCCATTGATAATGTCTCATGTTAATTGATAATGTCTCATGTTAATTGATGACAAGGAATTCTGTTATGCTTCACAAAGAGGCTGATTCCCGAAGTCATTTAGTACATTTACATGTATATCATACATATCATCAGATTTTTTAAATATAGACTGAATTCATGCATTAGGGGCACCATAATTATTGACAATGGTCAACCTAAGCAACATATATATTTATTTACTAAACTATGATGTGTATTTTAAACTGAAATTTTCACTTAAAAGGATGATTTTACAGAAAAAGACAAACACATTACCTGATCAAGCAAAGATAACTTGCATTATCACGATTTTCATTGTTATCTTCATTTTGCAATCTGACTTTATTGCATTGATATATATGCTATAAGCCAATATTGTAAATGTAGCAGACAGTGTATCAAATAATCAATCGTAACAGGCTTTGACATTATCCCCGGACACAGATTATAACTGTATCCAGAACCTTCTTCAGATTAAGTTTTGGAGATTTAAAGTTGTGATTGAAGTTAAATGGGTACTTTATTTCGAGTATATAACATGTAGATGCTAATTTGTATATCACATCATATCAAGCTGTTTAATAGAACATACCTATAACAGACTTAATAGGAAATAAGTACAAAGTCTTGTCTTTTCTCCACCTATTTTTTCTTTCATTGCAAATCGAGTAAGTCCAAGATGTCTTGGAAAAATACCAAATTGGATCAGCATTTTGAAAATTCATATATGTATATATCAAAAGTCATTATATCTCAAATCAACTCCTGTATTGCAGTTAAAAGATTAGCACTGTTGTATTATCCTGTCGTGTTCAATACTGAGAAAACATCTCTCTAAACAAGCGTCTGTGACATAATAACCAGCGCTCCCGATAAGTTTTAGAGCTGTTGTGTATTTACTCCCTGTTTTGGAAACAATTTATGAGAATGTTTAGGTTCTACAACATTAGCGTTAACAACTCGCTGCGTACTATACCCAAGCTTATTGTAATCTTTTGGGGTTTAAAGAAAATGTCTGCATATCTTTACTCAAATCCTTTAAAGTACTTGGGATTTTGAGAAATCTCTTGCGTTAAGCACACATATAAAACTCAAGTGTCATAATCGTGTCATTTTGGAGGTAATTCTTTTCTCGGGTAAACCTGCTTTCAAAGTCACATCGCTTCTCACCGGGACATTTTAGAATAATTTTTATTTTTACTTAACTTTTTTATATATTTTACATTTTATACAAGACTCATAACTTGTAAACATTACGAAACAAACAAATGGAATTGTAAAATTTGAATTTTTAGCAAATTCTCATTTAACGTTTCAAGCGAGATTCGAACCCGGAACCTCTTTGTTGTTAAACAGCGCTCTTACCGCCTGAGCTACCGAGCTACCGAGGCTTCTTGTCAGCAAATGTTCATTTTGTTGTGTCATCACTGACACTGTAATTTTTATATACATAATGTAAATATATATTAAATTTGATTCTAAAATCCTATGCAAAGTGTATATTTAAAGTCTTTCGCGAAGAGGTGCTGTCAAACAGACAGCTTGCAAGGATTAGCTGCGTTTGTGGGATACTTTCAGTGTTATTATATATTTCAATATTTTTACTGAGTTTTTCGTCCTTTCCTTCGCTTTATGTGACAGATATTAACCTGTCCCTAGGGTTTGATTGAAAATGTAAACACCCCTCATGTTTACATTTTCAATCAAACCCTAGGGACATGTTAATATCCTTTACATATACACTGCTTATATGTAGCACTTTAATAACTAATCAGGTAAGTTGAATGGCTAAAAGGTGACCCACATACTCATTTGAACACTCATTACTGAGAGAAGTAATAGAATATAGGCGGTTGTTCTAATCAGGTGCTTGACTGACATCTAAGATCAATGCCCTTGATTTGTAAGGCCCATATCATTATAAGTCAAATACTCAGGCTCGGTTTCATTGAACCAGAGGAGGAAAATTATGTCTCAATCCAATTACTGCTTGACTCGAGGTTTTGCTGTCAATAGTTGTATGGTATCCATTCATCAATTTAAAAAGAAATCTTTACATCGTTCTATCATCAATACATGTATTCAGGATTTCTGGAAACCAATACCTTATATTAGTCTGCTAGTGGCCTGATATTGTTTGATCAATAAATGAAGGTAAATGAACACCCTGTTGCAACATCAATGGAGAGGTCTGTGCTTTTCCATCCTTCCATGGCTCTCATAGGTCAAAGCGTCTTGTACTGATAAAGTCATTAAATGTTAACCTTTCCTCTGTAAATCACTTACGAATTATAAGAGCTATCGTTATCTTGAACATCATTATGTTAATTTGGATAATCTTTCTTGCTTTTTAAAGCAGTTCAGACAAGTCTCTTATTTGTATCGTCATCCACTTTTGAACCCAAAGAAATCAGAACATTATTCTGACAATATTTGATTATCAGTGTATACCAAACTTCTAAACAAATTTATTTTCATTTTTGAAACGGATGAGAACTCTAACATTCGTAAGAACTCTAACATTCGAAAGTGAGTATAAGCATGCTTTCTGGAATCTTTACTTATTCTTTCCTTACTACTTGATTTGTACTGAATACGAATATATTATATAACTGACATCATTAACGACAAAAACTGGATCAGCTAGGAAGAAAAAGAAACTTAGATTTTTACATTAGGGCAAAGTGCTCTTGATATGTCAGACATTTATGATATATGTTCACCTAATTTGTCTTTATTTACCAGAAAGGCAGTTCTTACAATACATTTCCGTACATTGTCAATGTACGGAAATGTGATAATGCATATTGACAGAAGACTGGAATAAACTCATCGGCATAAGGAGGTTATGACTTTTGAATTTAAATCATAAAAAAATATTTTATATAAATATTGACAGTAAATATCACAATAAAAGCACATTATCTGTAAATTTGTGTATAATTACGTGAAAAGAAGAAATGTTGACGCCTATGTTGTTAAAAAGTGGGGCCAAGTCACGTGACACAAATGTCAAACAGATGCTCTGAGTCATAATGGATCATGATAGTCACCACTGTAGAAGAAGAAACCTACCTATCAAAAGTAGAAAATTTGACCTTGGTAATTTCAATGATCTGCCAAAACCGTTATGGGTAATTATGGGGTACATGTCTGATTTGAATTAATGTAACGGATATCAATTTCTGTAGCTATATTTGATTATAATCCGTTTCACTTTTGGAAAGTTGCAATAAACTTAAGTCACGCATCTCTAACATACTTTACTAACCCTTTAGGGATAGAGGGTATCAAGAAATTGAACTCGCTTAATATCGCATTATTAGATTAAAGTTGTAAATATGATCAAAACGTGAATCCTTTCGTTTCAAAGGCTTATTGTAAATCTTGCTGAAAGTGCAAACAAATAAACCACCCTTTTACCAACACATTAACATTACCACATGTCATTTATTGTTTTTGACTTCAAACTGCTTTGAATTTTTTCATGCTTAATATACAAATTACATATATCTGTTACATGAATGGGGTATCCATTTTGTTTTCATTATCAATTAAAAGATAGTCAATTAAATTGATATTTGAATTTACCATTACTGCCATGATGTTTAGATTTTCTTGAAGTTTATCGTTTGAAGGAATTATTTCAGCAAATTTACAGGCACAGGTACGGGTACAGGGAAAGTATTTATCAATAAAAAACGGTAAATCATCAAGTACATTTGGTGCAGTTTAAGAATACAAGTGATCTATTATACAACACAATCTGTCAATTTCGCCCATACAACAGACACATCTTGCAAACAATGAAACAGTAAAACATAACATAACACTATAAGAGCAGGATTTGTTGTTTTATAACTGTACAATCGATGACAAAGTCGGGTGAAAAGAGACACACAAGAACAACAGGATACGAAATGTGAGCCTAATTAAATGATACGATTCATCACCTTTGATTAGTAGTGGCAGTATCAAATTAAGCCATTAATGCAAATTAGTACACAACATGCTTGAATCCAATAACTCCTCCATGACTACCAAATTGAAAAAAATAAACTGCAATTTTGTTAACATGACACTTGGGAAAGATAAAATAAAAGTAGTTTTTTTACAAATATACATGCATTGTGATTAAGAATTATTGAATAGCCACTATTACGTTCTTGTTTGGCAGATGCGAAGTTAATACAATAAAATGAGACAAGAATTTATGGACTTAAAACTTCAAAACCTCTAGAACTTTGCCTACACAGAATTCTTCATTGACATTAATGCAGTGTTGCATTTTACATAATAAACTCCGATATCAGCAAAATAACATTTTCATCCCAAGACCAAAGGCCTGCAATTGAGACAACAGAGAGTATAATATATAACCTGAACTTTCTTGTTCTCTTAATATCTCCAGAAATGTTTATACATATTGTACTTTGAGACCTCACGTTTTAATGGTTTAAGTATTTCTATAAAGAGTAATGCCTTTAAATTTCACTTGTGACGTCAAACTATTGTTCTCCTACTCCATTTTTTTAAGGAATGGAGAGTTTCACTTAATTTCAAACTCTATGACGTTCAAGTTCATTTTTATTCTGATTAAAGTTAATCCATTGAAAAAGACTGAGTTTTTGTGTATTTTAATGTCCTCCATTCCCTTTGGGCTTTGAATCTACTTTTTTAAGAAATGGAGATTTCATCGGACATTAACCTTTACTGAATGTAGTTCATTTTGATGTGTTATTATGGTTTTGTTTGATTAAAAGAAAACTATGAATATATGTATATATATGTTCCGGATGGTACATATTACAGACATATTACAATGCCGAAATATACTAAACTGCCACAGCAGAAGACTAAGATTCGAGAATACCATCAGGATCTGTAGCTCAGATTATTTTACAGTAGAAAAATTGAATGTCTGAACGTTGGACAACCTGCACATCAATTTGATGTAAACTCTACGGACAGGAAATAGAGTACTTAGAAATATGGAATGTCTGATGAAGATATATGCGAACTCTCAGTCACTGCAAATGTTCTTATATCATACTCATTGTTATTTATGGAATTTTGAAGGCGGTAGGTCTATACCTCCTCGCATAGTTCACATTGGCACCTTTACTCCATAATACAATTAATTACGATAAATCATATGCTGATGTTAAATTAAACATTAGTTTAATAAAAGTTATGTTGATTGTTTTTTGAAATTAGAAATCAGGAGCAGTAAAAAAATATATATTCTCTTTATTTTTCAATCTCCACTTGAAACTTTAGAAAAGTCATTTCTCGTTTCAAGGTAAGATGATTTCAGTAACATAGAAAGTAAAATTGTTATCAGAAAACTTTGCATTCAAAATGACAAACATGGTCAAATGTGTGCGAATGAATGGATTTTCCAATCTTATTTAAACAGAAAACATTTCAATCAGTCATCCATCGATTGTTTTTGGTTTCAAAATAGATGATTTGAAATCAACAAATTATTTTCAACTTACATATTCTTCACAATTTAAGGCTACAATATGTAACCATGGAGTCCCTATGGAAAACAATGATCGATCATTATCATGGTTACATAACCAATTATCCTCACAACATTTCCATTGCAAGTTCCGGTTACACACAAGGTTCAAGCGTGGGTGTTGGCACTTCTGTCTTTTGTATGATTTGATATGATTTGCATGTAAAGTGTTTTGGTTATGACTCATATTGATGTTTAATGTTTAAGGATGTGACTTTTTCAAAAGCATTGATTTTTTTATATTCGATTCTGTAAAGCAAGCTGATAAATGAAAATCTTTCACAAGAAAAAAGAAAATAATTACTTGATCCTTTAAACTTGTATAATTTGATTGAACTGGTTGGCTTTATTCAATAAAGGCGTTTTCAAAATAGGTTTGTTAAGTAGTAAAAGTAAGAACATATTTTATGTGACAGTAAAGGTATTAACTTCTCGATAATTGTGCGTCCTCTTACTGTTTTTCGTTCATGTTATAAAGAAATTCCAGATACCCTACATCATATTGTATTCACAGATATATTTGTTTCATATCCAAGACCATCATAAATGAAAAGTATAATTGAACAAAATATTTCATGCGAACAAAGAGAAAAAGGGATAACGACCAGTGTAAGACATGAGTCCATTAACACAGATTTACCACATTTACTCTGAATATTGATCAATGACTGTAGGTGATATGTCTACAGCTGGTGACAAATGATAACAACATGCATCAGACAAGGAGAGCTCGAGGTCCTGTGAAGTCAGATAGAAAGATCATGACATTGTTCCAGCAGTGCAGCTCTGCAATTT
This sequence comes from Steromphala cineraria, assembly GCA_916613615.1. NCBI lineage: Eukaryota > Metazoa > Mollusca > Gastropoda > Trochida > Trochidae > Steromphala > Steromphala cineraria. The sequence continues at coordinate 15,317,554 of OU744729.1, forward strand.
TTCTTCGAAGGTCATGGGCGTTGATCAATCACATAGAAAGTAACCTATCAATGACCATCACAAAGTGTGGTAATTAGCAAAAATTTAACTCAGGTTGATGTAGCTTGTTGTAGAAGAAACACCATGAACAAACATGAAAAGGGCAGTAGCACCTTGTTTCCCATCACAATGTGTGGTCTGTGGCCAAATCTATCTCAGGCTAGGGTGATTAAGGTTGTTGAAGAAGAAACACTATGAACAAACATGACACACATGAACTAATAACAGAGCCTGATTGCATTCCGGGTTTGATAGATGGTACATCAAGATAGACTATCGCAAACAGAGCTTGGTCTCTTGATTATCTCCTTGTAGAGCTAGATCAGCGGCATGATTCAAACTGATTATTGTGATAATAAGGCACAATTTACTGTATATGAATATTCTTTATAAGAGGCAAGTAAATATTCTTGTTTGAAATAAAAAAAACACCACAAGTCGAGCATACTCTATGTTGAATAACTGGCTATAGAATTAGGCATATTCCTTAATCTGAATGAATGATTTGAGAATGGTAGTTATTTGAGCAAGAATCTTGTTAATTCATTCTGCTAGGCAAAACTATTTGTTTTATCTACAATTTATCTCCAATACAAATTTGACACCTAAGGCTTATATGTCACGATATCATCGACACAGTCACATTAGGTATGTTCTTTCAAATGCATGTCAAGCAAAACAAATAATTTGATGACTTGATGAATCAAATTACTCAATTTACTTAAGGTAAAAGCTCTCTGTACACATTTATAGATTAACGTTTGTTACAGTATCAATAAATGATATCATTTGGAAACCAAAGCATTGTGCTATTTAAAAAACACAGATGATTCACAATATATAAAAACAACTCTTCGTCTCACAAATCTAAAGCAGATATACAAATGTGATATAATTTTCCTGAGTCAGAGGCAAAGAACACAATAATCAATCACTTTAATGGAGAAAGCAGCTGAGGCTACGGATAAGAGTGGACCATCATTGGTTGTGATTTATGGGCATCTATAAGTCAAGGACAGGAGAAAACAAATAATGTATCATAGTAATTGAAGTAGTTTCCATTTCCTTAACGTTTTTTAATAATGAATTGCTAGTTTTAAGCTAAAATGTTGTCTATGCATGGCTTTTTATTTAGGATACTGAACACATGTTTCCTTTCTCGCTAAAATCATGCAACATCAAAGGATAATCACATAAAGTTTTTGAAAACCTTAAATCCTATACACTAACATTAATTTACATTGAGTTTCATTGATGAGTTTTCTTAGATCGTGCCTATGAAAACATCTAAGATGAATTTCCAAGCAATTGATTAAAACAAATAGGAACTTTCGAAAACCCCAAAAGACACCACAACTCAAACATGATTTTTCAATCAGAATGACCATATTTTGTTGAATTTTCCTACTGATGGTGAACATAACAGGTTTCAATGAGCTAAGTCTGTAGTCAGTTGATACAAGTAAAATAACATTGTCATTCTCAGCTTTAGCCTTTGAGCAAATATATTGATGAATTGCCCTGGATAATCCAGATTAGTGAAGAGATGGAGATGAACAGGGAAACTAATCAATGCTGATAGAGTTACATTAACGATCTTGCTGTAAACTATTACATGTGACTGTTGTTACAGCTCTGAGAGACAGGATATAGTTAAAGCGGGAGATCATTTAGCATCAATGACTCTTGACCAGTAAGTGAGACGGGGAATAGCAGGGCTATTGATGAGCAAATGACATTGGTCAAACTCGCTTCCTCTGTTAACTGAAATGTTGATGAATATTTATATATTGAATGAATAGCAAATATTTGTGAACATAGTTGAAGATGTCATTAATTAATCATTAAAAAGTGCCACTTCAATGATAACTGCCATAATGACTGACATAAACATGTAAAGTGGATGATTACAGGGCTTTTATTAAATTATATGTCATTAACTTGCCATTGGGTACAATCTTACTTTTCTTGCCAATTATGCGTTACACAGATATACTGGAAGTTGACTCTTTTGGCTCATGTCTTATGCTTCGTCATGCCTTTATGCTTAATGTTTCACAAGCAGTTATCGACAATTTTTATTCTTTTTGTATGTGATTTAGTATGGTGGTTACTCAGGTCAGGTTTCCTTCAAAGCAACTCTGTATAAACAAAATTCAAGGGAAGCATTTAAAATAGGAAGATGACCATATCAAGTACTTTTCTACCAATCAAGAACTCAAGTTTTCTTTCGAATCATATTTAATAATCAACAATTTTTTTTTCTTTTTGAACCAATCTAACCTGGTGATTATTCAAGGCAAGTTAAATTCTTTATATTTACGCGATTAATTCAAATAAGGAAATGGACCAGTGAATATTCATTTCAACTAGTGTTTTGTGTCAAAGATTTAAAAAGCGGATGAAGATGCCTTATCTATATAAAAAATCAGATAATTTGTGATACATTTGGCCATTGGGATCTTGGGATCTCCTTTGGAATGAGTTTTTCCAAAATATCTTTTCGTTTGGAGTATGTCTAATAATTTTATATAACCATATGTTTCTATGAATAGCTTCCAATGTGATCTTTGTTCAAACTAATTTGAAAAACATGACATTTGATTCATTAATTTCCCATAACCATTTTGAATTCAAATTAATGAAATAAATGCTAAATGTTCACGACAATATAGATTGATTACAATATAGATTAATTCAAAAACAGCTTTTATCTAGAACTTCATTAAACCTACAATATAAATCATTGCAATTGTAGAAAAAGCCTTGTGTAATGCAAAAACGGATTTACATCATTGGAAACACAGATGAGCAGGTATATTTTCGCTGCAAAGACAAAACAAGCTTTTCTTACTTTCTTAGAATTATCTCCAATTGAACTTGTTCTGAAAGAAATCAATGATGAATGTTGTCCAGGTAGGATGTCATTCAAAGAAGAAAGTAATGAACATGCCAACATTTTATTTAATGACAAATGCATTTCTCAGTTATCCTTGTAGATTACAGGATGTTTATAATTGTCTGAAAAGGAGACTCACTGAAGACCAAGTGAATATTCATTTTGCTTTTTATAATCTTTGGCACAAGACAGTACTACAATTTATGTTATATCATTTACTGGCCAATTATTAAGTATTCAATAGACTGAATCTTTTATTGACCAGTGGCGTTTCAGTTTCATAATTAGACTTTAAGAATATCATTCTGTTACTGTCAGAAATTGTTCAATGTATTCTTGACTGGAATGCTGAGTTGACATTTTCGTCATTACTCACGTTCTTAATCACGGCATTGCTACTAAACATTGTACAAACCAATCCTTTTTGTAAGATTAAAGAAATTGTTTTCCAAATAAGCTTTAGGAATGGTTCTGATATTAGTTATAATGTTCAAATGTAATATCACATTATTTTCACCTAGTTTGGTTATCTATGTAGACAAATTCAAGCACTTCATGACACAATCAAGACACCATCAGGAGAAATGCCAGGAAGACTTTAAGATTATATGACATTATCGACCTCCCCTTGACATTTATTCATAATAGTAGTTCAGACACTGTATAATGAATCCTTATTTAAATGTTGATCTTTTAAAAGTTCATTATTGACCTGTCAAGAGTATTCAATGATGTAATGAGAATATTTTTGGATTTCAAAGGATTATTTCTTATTATTGGATTATTGTCTGTTTATTATGTATATATGTATTTTTGTATTCTCTTGCACCACCGTGGGTTGTTTTTCGAGAAATAAACTTTGATTGATTGATTGATTGATTGATTGATTGATTGATTTCAAAGGATTCTTTCTGAACTTTAATTCAATTCAAATCCACATGACACGATACACAAACACAAATGTAAAAAACAAGGGCTGGCATAAAAAAAAATTATCTTGTGATATATTCTGATTAAGAACAATAATCCATTGACAGGTAATTGGAAGCATAAAATAGCTTTCAGGACGTCTTTGATATGGTAAGAAACTTACAGTAATTGCAAATATGATTGAGTATTTGGTCGAATGAGTAAAACATATTTAGTGTAGTACTCGAAATAAAGAAAAGTTGTTGTTTTGTAACTATTAAACTTTAACAGACAAACCAATAAGCAAGAAAGGTTTGGCCGATGAGACCAAAACGGTCAAACTTCCGGCCAACATTATGCGGCTGTAAAGGTCGTGAGCTGAAACTTCTCACCACGTTTTTAGTATCAAATTGTGAGCTCCAACTCTCTAATATTTTCATATTGGAACACAGAATTAGCCTGCATTTGTATTGTTTCATCCTAAATGATGACAAATAATTGACTCATTTCTGACAAAAGATGATCAATTTAGAAAACAAATGTGTCATATACTCAATTGTATTTGAAATTACACTCCTGCCTTATTTCTAGAGAAACATAGTTCTTTATCTATGAATACATAATTGAATTATCACGCTCTAGATTGATGTCTTAATTCTGCAATCTGACAATATTGTATTGATAGAGATGCTAATAGACAATTGATGTAAATATAGCTGACAGTGCATCAAATAATCAATCGTAACAGGCTTTGACATTGTTCCCGCGCAAAGAATATGTATCCAGAACGTTCCTGAGATTCAGTTTTGGAGATTTAAAGTTGGGATTGCACTGAGGTAAAAAAAGCATTATATTTCGATTATATAACTTGAGATCTTATCTCACGTGTAGATCCTATATAACATGTAGATTTACATATCAAAGGCCAAGTACACATTTAAAAAGGTAAATAAACTCATACCCAATTTACAAGAATTAAGTCATACGAAGATGAAGTTTCATCAATCTGATTGTGAACAAATCAAATACACTTGATTTATCTTTGCTCTCTCAAAAGGCATTGACTATAATTGTTGCAGTTTATTTTAGAGTTTGGTGATTTTATCGATGACTAAGATTGTTAAATAGTGACATGTATGCACATCTTAATTAATTTCAGACATAACGCATACATAAAATATGTGTAAAAGTATCTACAATATTCGAATTAAAATCATGGCTGTCACCAACAACATGAAATGACATCAACATACTTTACATAAGGATGGATGATTAGTTTGCATGAGAAGTATGTTATGAAGTACAGAATGTAGCTAGTAGCCGCTAATGTTCATAAATTTGACATAGACTGTTGAAAGGAGGGAATATACATGACAACCAGAAGATTACTCAGTGTTTGAGTTATGGAGTATTGCACATTGAACCGGCCACCTGAAAATTTCATAGTATTGCTTGTCAGTTGTCAACAACATGAATTCAGCTGGATATGCTGAAAAGAATAACATTATTTACTGTATATTTACAGGGCGTACAAGGGTATTTATGAATTACTGAATGCTAACTTCACCAGCCAAGCATAGAGGCAGTGTAATAATTGCATTTGAAATTGAACGTAAACTTTAGTGAGATTGGTTGATCAATTTATTTATTTATTCCAGAAAAATCCAAGAGCAAGTCATCAATGAATCTAATTAAATTTATTCGATTTGACTCCAAATTTCTGGTTTTCTTCAATTTGAATTAAACGCATGAGTGACAAGAGTACTAAGTGAATCAATATTTTTTTAGCGGCTTATGGCTTAGATATTGCGAAAACGGCGTAAAACTATACCTCACTCATTCAATATTTGTTTCTAGTAATTATAAAGTGAAGAAAACGAATTTATCGTTTAATCCGCTAGCAATGAATTAAACTTAACGCAACACCCTTTTCATTTACATAAAATTTGGTAACCATCTAAACATCTTAACCCGTAAGCTAGTGTAAGATTTATGTTCTTTTGTCGACCTTGATCATGAAAACAGCTGAGTCAAAATCAGTTTCTCTCTTATTCTTCTTGTGGTGAAAATTGATAGGTACTTTCATTTGTAAACTACATAACTTTGTGATGAACTCAATATTAAAACAGTTCTGAAGATCTACACGTTTTAAGGCAACATTTTCCCTTTAAGTTGTAATTGATCTATAAATTAATCTTCATTGTCACCAGTATGAGGTGGACAGAAAAATGATCAATCCCTTTGAGGGAGAAAGCAGCTGCGGCTATTGATAAGTGTGGATCTTCAATCGAGATAAAAATGTTGAATGTGTTCCACTGGTTTTCAAGAGTGTTTGTTTAATCAAGATTATATACACAGAATGAGATGTTTCAATACCTTGTTGCTCCTTGTGATCCTATGATTATTGACTGATATACCTCGTAAATTTTGATTTCATTAAACATTGTTTTTGAAGCGATATATTAGATCATCCATACTTTTTTGGAATCATATATTTTTTATTATAAGCAATTTAAATCATTCGTGATGAATTCTCCTGTGATTGTTTAACAACCTACACATGATGATTATTTGAAACTTAAGGTGAACCATAACATTTTGATTCCTGACCCGGACAAAATTCTAATTTGTGTTGTTATGGAAACAGTTGAAATAGATTTAAGCAGAAATACAAAAATGCAAAAAAGTACGACAAAAACATACATTAAAAGGTCAAAAAGTCTGGCTTAATGATTTTGAGTTTATTTCCGGATGAGAAAAGCCTGAATGGAAATACTGGCACTCAGGAGATTCAATGAGAAATCTATTCCAAATATCTAGGGATTTTATAAAGTGGTCTTAATTTAAGATTATTAAGAACAAATAAATCATCTTAAATTAGTTCTAAACAAGCAAAAAAGTGAGCGTGGCTCACTAATACCCCCGACCGTGCATCCCTGACTAACTGAATTACTTTTTACTTTCAAAGTAGTCATCTCTTGCGCAGCATTTGACCCCCAACGAGGAATTGAGAAAAATGACTAATCCAAAAAATGGAAGTTTGTAAAAAAAAAAAAAACACACCAAAAAACTCATCAATTTTAGTATTGATTTGGCACTGCACCGCTCCTAGTATGGAAGAAGAAATGTGAAAAGAATCAGATGAAACTTTTTTTCCGTAATAGGTCGGACAAATCTGATATTGGAAAATGACTAAGTTCAAAACATGGACATTTGTAAAAAATTCAAATATTAACGAAATTTGCTGTTACTTCACACTGCACCCCTCCTAGTAGGGTAGAAGACATGTGCAAAATTTGAAATTAATCGGATAAATAGTTGTCCAGTAATAGGTCGGACAAATCTGATATTTGAAAATGACTAAGTTCAAAACATGGAAATTTGTAAAAAATTAATAAAAAATTCAAATGTTGACGAATTTTGCTGTATCTTTGCACTGCACCCCTGCTAGTAGGGTAGAAGACATGTGCAAAATTTGAAATTAATCGGTCAAATGGTTTTACCGTAATAGGTCGGACAAATCTGATATTGGAAACTGACTAAGTTCAAAACATTGAAATTTATAAAAAAATTAATACAAAATTCAAATGTTAACGAAATTTGCTGTAACTTGGCACTGCACCCCTCCTAGTAGGGTAGAAGACATGTGCAAAATTTGAAATTAATCGGTCAAATGGTTTTCCCGTAATAGGTCGGACAAAAAATGTCCTCGGACGGACACACACACACACAGACGGAATCGTTGGTATTACTAGATACCCCGGACCGTTGGTCGGGGGTATAATAAAGTCATCAAAACTATATAAGTCATCATTATGACACTATGATTAAAAACACAAAGTATCTTCCTTAAGAATTTAAGATTCTGATTGAAGTTTATACAACCACACCAATATTTACCTCTTAATTTGCGCCAATAAACAACTATATCAATGTATTATTCTGGTTAACTTGGAAACTGATGAGATGTATCAGTGAACCTAATTAATGCTAATATAGTCAGACTAACGATCTTGCTGTAAAATTCAATTAGTCAGGCAACCCCAGGGGGTGAATAGTCCAAATCAAGTTTCCTGACATGCTTCATACACTGGAGACAATGAGTGACGGATACAATTAAATGAGACTTGCCAAGGACCCGACAAGGCAGGATATCATAACGGCGGGAGACCATTTTGCATCAATGCCCGACTCTTGACAAGTAAGAGAGACAGGTAGTAGGAGAGCTATTTATGAGCCAGGAACATGCTTTCTGTTTGTGAAAACTGCTTAAACGTTGAGTAACGAGCGCCAGAAAATAGAAATTTGATTTGAATGAATTAATATGAGTGCAATTTGAGACTATATATGCTCACTGGAAAAATATATGAAAGTATGTTAAAGAATCAACAATATTTTTATCAGACTGTCACTAGTTCCATGTAATAACATCACCATAATTAACACTAGATTAGTGTTTGCGGGACACCGCAAAAACAGAGCAGCCCGGAAACTTGGGGTTTCGCCTTACCCTGTTCCGCCTTCTACAAGCCTCAGCATATTGGGCATTTTCTTGTGACCCTGACGTTTGACACTCAAGGTCACGCAATCAATGAACAAATTTCATTGAAAATAACATTAATGTATCGAATTAAAATGTTTAAAGTTTTCTCAATATTTGTTGACCTTGCTGTGACCTTGACCTTTGACAGTTCGTACCCAAAACCTTTCAAAAAATTTTTACTTCTCAAGAGATAATATATACAAAATTTAAACTTCATAGCACAAAAACTTTTCAAGTTAACGTGTTAACAAGGAATTTTTTTGTGATTTTATAGCTCATGACCTTTACCTTTGACCTTGAAAGTGAACATGTCATTTTAAGTCCCCAGAGGTGTAAACAATTACACATGTTTATGAGTTCTGAAAAGCTTAACGGGATTAAGTTATATCCAAATTAGTTGCACATTGTAATAACACAAATCTCATGACCTTGACCTTTGACCTTCAAGGTTACACGATCAATGAACACTCTTTATTGAGTATAATAATCTTCTATTGATTAAAAGTGTTCATAGTTAAAATAAAGCATTTTCGCAAAACCATGCTAAAGTCGTGACCTTGCTGTGACCTTGACCTTGGACAGATTGTAGCAAAAACCTTTTCAATTTTTTTTACTCTTCCAAGGATGATATATACCAAGTAAGAGCTTCGTAGCACAAAAACTTTTCAAGTTTCGCGTTTACAAGGAATTTTGAGTGATTTTATAGCTCGTGACCTTGACCTTTGACCTTGAAAGTGAGCATGTCATTCTAAGTCCCAAGAGGTGTAAACACTTATACATGTTTATGAGTTCTGAAAAGCTTAATGGGATAAAGTTATATCCAAATTAGTTGCACAATTAAATAACACAAATCTCATGACCTTGACCTTTGACCTTCAAGGTACACAATCTATGAACACTTTTCATTGAGTATAACAATCATCTATTGATTAAAAGTGTTCATAGTTAAAATACAGCATTTTCGCAAAACCATGCTAAAGTCGTGACCTTGCTGTGACCTTGACCTTGGACAGATTGTAGCGAAAACCTTTTCAAAAAATGTTTCTCTTCCAAGGATGATACATACCAAGTTAGAGCTTCATAGCACAAAAACTTTTCAAGTTATCGCGTTTACAAGAAATTTTTTAGTGATTTTATAGCTCGTGACCTTGACCTTTGACCTTGAAAGTGAACATGTCAAAATAGTTCCCCCGAGGTATAAGCAGTAAGTTATGAATACAAGTTCTGGAAAGCTTAGTAGAAAAAAGTTATAGCCATTAGTATGTGCGCGGCGGACGCGGCGGACGCGGCGGACGCGGCGGACGCGGCGGACGCGGCGGCGGCGGAAACTGCACAAAACCTGATAGCAGCCCCGTCCTTAGACGGGGCTGCTATAAGACATTGATGATTATAATGCTAATATGACTAAGTACAAAATGTAGCCAGTAGCCTTGACTTTACATTAAGTTGACTAAGACTTGTCTTATTGTTGATAATTCTAAATGAAGTTGTCTTATCTCATGGTTTGTAGCTTGCAAACGATTATTGAGTTTAACAAAAATTAGTAGCGGTACAGCAGTGTTAAAGTTGTAGGTACATAATTGCATGTCTTGTTTCTTGCATATTTATGAATATTTATCATAAACTTAATTCGCTATATATCATGTGACAATACAGCATAACAGAATGGGAACACCCTCATGTTTCAGTAGTTAGACTCTGTAAAAATGATAAAGATAAAGATAATGATAAAGTCCTGATTTCATATGAAGATCGAAGGGAGGGATACAAAGATTCAACCAGTCTTAGACAAAGACCATTACAATTCATGTAGCAAAGTAAGAACAAAACAATTCTAAATAATTATCAGCGACTGCCATGTAACATGTACATCTGCTGGACACAATTTCTTTACATTTGTATGATTCGTGTGTAAAATCATCATTATAGGACATCTTAAATTGGTCAACCTACTCAAATGAAGTGAAAACTTTTGAAACAAAATCTAATATACCATATTTAAGCTACATATATGATGAATAGATATGTTGCTAGCAAGAAACAATATTTGCATTCCCCAAATGGTGTCAAATTTACGAAGTTTCATATTTTTTAAAAATATTTATTTTTATCAAATACATTTCTGTCCATAGGTTGTTGAAACATTATGATGTACCAAACATGTTTTACACAAATCGTTTCAAAATGATCAGCAAGAAATTCGTGATTTTTCCGTTTGACCAAAGTTTTGCATGTGCCAAAAGGGTTTCTCTAGTACATGTACATTGTATCACAAAAATCATCTTCAAGTATGTGATGAGTTAATGATATATTCTTAATTTATTTTTGGGACAATGATGATTGGATGAGTGAAACTTAAGCAAACACAATTAAGCAAACAATTAATATGATATTTGCACTAGAAAATAATGAAAAATGTGTTGTGTACACCGTCAGCTTGTATACAAATGATAACAACTATCAAGACTTAGAGATCAAGTGAAATCAGCGGGAAAGTGAGTCAAACAACCTATCATGACATTGTTCTAGCAGTGCAGATTTGCAACTGTCATTACAAGGTTAGTTCAATTCATCAAACACATTGGAAGTGGATTCTCAATTCATCTTGTTAAAATCATTATAGAATTCTTTGAATGATGATTAAGTCTTGTACTTATCAGCATAAAAAACTAGAAATATTGGCAATTTAAAATATTACATACATGTATGATAAATTCAACTGAAGTGTGTACTTTCTTTTGCCTGTCAGTATAATTCATATAGAATAGGGTCATCTGAAAAATATCAATGGTATAACTTGTCAGTTGGTAAATACAGCTGGATTATATTAACCATTAATTATAGTTTTATAGTTAACGAAACATTAATTGTAAAGATATACTGACAAATAAAATTAAGCTTGCTACATTGTTACACACACCCATTTTCTTTGACATAAGTAGGTTGCCATTTTAAAGTCACAAATCTTAAACCAGTGTAAGATCTCGTTGACCTTGTTAATTGAATACAGCTGAATCAAAATTGATGACTCTCTGAATACTTTTATGACGCAAATTGATAAATACTTACAAATATAAACTGTATTTGTTTAACCATGTACTCAATATTCTTGATAGTTGAAACAATAATGACGATTATCATGTTTATGGGCAATATTTTACTTAAGTTGAAGTTTGACTGCAAATATATCAACATTGTCTCCAGTTACAGGCGGACAACAAGGCAATGATCAATCACTTGAAGGAAGAGAGCAGCTGCGGCTATTGATAAGAGTGGATCTTCATTCGAGGAAATATTTTGTGATTAATGGGCATTGATTTGTCAAAGGCATGCAAAAACAAAAATGATGTTTGTTTTAATAAATTGCTACTTGTTAGGTTGAGTGAGCTCCATTGGTGTTTTTCAAGCACGAATGTTTAATCAAGATGCTGTACACAAATCTGATGCTTCTTTTCCTTAATATTCCTCAGGTTCGTGTGTTGACTGATATTAACTCTGTCAGTTGGATAAAGTGTGAGGTTATTTCAACAATGTTTTTTTTTAGAGTGGAATTCTTAAATCAAGATACTGTACAAAAATCAAGATAGTGTCAACAAATCAGATTTTTCAGTACCTCGTTGCTCCTTCTGATTGTATGTTTATTGATTGACATTTATCTCGATTAGTGAAATGTGATGTCATCAAAAATTGTTTTCGAAGTGGAATTCTTATATCATCCTCTAATAACTCATATTATGAAGTTGACTATTTGATAAACAATTTGCATCATTGATAATCAATTCATAATAAACAATTTGATTGTTTTTCATGCTAATCTTCATTATGCTCAAGAAATTTGGGTTTAAACTACTAACCTGGTGAGTGATTGATTTGTTACTTCGGTTTCTATTATAAGAACAAATCAATCACATAGAACTGTTTTGAGAAAAAAAAGGTAAATAGTTTGAAATATGCAACATCAAATCATGATCCTTAAATTATTACTCATTATCTAAAGTTATCTGAACAGCATATGTCATCAATGTTTGATCACATCATGATGAATATGAAATAAATTCTATCTGAAGTTGACACAATTACAACAAAAGGTATCTACTTAATTTGCGCCAATGAACAAATATATCGATGCATTACCCTGGTTTACCCAAAATCTAATGAAACATAACGGTGAACGTATTGAATGCTAATAGAGTCACTCAAATGATCTTCAATTAAACTTCAATTAGTAATGGAACCCAAGGGGGTTAAAAGTCCAAATGAAGTCTTCCTGACATACTCCATACACTGGAGACGAAGGAGATAAGGGGCGAATACAATTAAATGAGACTGTTGTCAAAGATCTGTCAATACAGGATGGGTTATAATGAGGGATCGTTAAGCATCAATGGCCTACTCTTGACATATAAGAGAGACTGGGAGTATGAGAGTTATAAATGAGCCAGTTATAGTAACAGCGAACAAGCTTCCCATTTGTGATATCGACGTTTAGTAATGAGTGTCAGAGAAAAAGATTGATTGTCTGAGGCTGTTCTGACCAAATGGATGTGTAGATAATTTATAAACTTCTAAAATTTCGTAAACTAAACATGTTTTGTTTTTCTCAAATTTATTGTTTCCTATTTGTTATCAGTTGTATAACATCGACGACAAATGGTTGCTTTCCTTGTTGAATATTGCAATAACAGTGTTTAAAAATACTTTACTTTTATTTCGTTTTTGGGAACATGCACCTTAAAGTTCCATTTACATATTCGATGACATTTCACATAACAAAATTAATATTTGGCAGAATTTGAATATAAATAAATTACCGGAGTCAGACTTGGGTCAGAATAGTTCCCCACTTTTTGTTGTGGACTCTGTGTGTTTTAAGTGAAACTTGAGTCACTTTTTATCTATTTGCTTTAAAAAGTTGATTAATTAATACATTAACAAAACGTTTGCAAACAATTTCTGCCATAAAGGCAAGCCATTCCAGCTATAGCTGCTATTAACAAATTTAATAACACTTAAGTTTGAACTACTATTACATATCACCACTAGATAAATAACAATGATCTGCACAATGACTGCCAGCCTGTTTCTCGAGATACCCAGAAAGTGAACTGTGTGTGATAATTACAGTGTTTTATTCTAAGGTATGGGATTAACAACTATTGTGTACAATCAAGCACTTATTCTTATTGACAAGTATATAAGATATATGGATATAAGTGTCAATGAATATTGCTAAATAAACTTTAGAGTTGTCTGTTTCCATTGATATTTACATTATACTTTCCAATTGGACGTATTTTGCAAAAGACCTTTTAAAAAAAACAGATATACAAGAAAGTTGCCTGCTTCTCTTATTGACAAAAGATAAAAGATGTATACATTTGTAGTTTGTGGTTTGTTGCTATGAGTTTTAGAATACCATCTATGACTGTCAGAGGAACAGGAATATTGAGTTGACACTTTAATCAATGTATCATTTTCGACATTAAATATGAAATATACTTATAAATACATAAATTATTTCTTATGTAAGATTTCGATTTTTTTCCAAATATGCTTTATAATTGATACTGATTTGATTGTTTATGTACCCAGTGTACTCTCATTATCGTCAGACTTATTTATCTTTGTAGACAGATTCAAGCACTTAATGACACAATCAAGACACCATCAGGAGAAATGTCAGGAAGACTTTAAGATTATATGACACTATCGACTTACCCTTCACTGCTGGGTCACGCTGGTTCTGACAGGGAGATTAATTTGTTAACCCTTGTTTTCTATTTAGACCTTAATGGATAGAAAGAAGATTAAACCCCTTTAAAAGGAGAGAAACTCTTATTTAATTCTATGTTACACTGCGGATATTAATAGACGAGAATGGTTTGGAGATCAAATAATTAAACCTTCCTATAAGAAAAATATTGTGTAAAAATTGGTTTCAAGAGATGATTTCTATTAACTGCCAAGTGAAGGAAACCAGGAATAATTGGATTTAAAGAACAGTTTATATCCAATATATCCGCAAAATGTACAGTTTCAGGCGTATTCTGTTCCAATTTTGTCTACTCATTGACACCTATCAAAGACAGAAGGTATATGTTAATGGACTATCAACATGGTCAGGAAAGAGTGTCAACGTGATTTTTACTTAACAGATACAAAATATTAGTGCAATCGTATATAAAACTATTTTTCATAAAACGTGTTCATTTTGGATTTTTGCTTGTGCTCTGTAATAAATTTATTTTGGTATACAAAACAAGCTTACATAGGTGAAGTAATCAGTTCAAAAGAAGCTTTGAGAAAGACGTCATCTTTAGAAGTGGGTTTTCCTGTCGAATTAATAACATCGTTTTTTGATGGAATCAAATATATAATGTCTCATTATTTTTCAAATGGACACAAATAACTGTTTTTCTTCATCATCTTCTTCTTTGATAGGCATTCTGGAAGTTGACTTGATTAAGTTGAAGTTTCTCCATACACTTAACTTTACCATTCTTTATGGTCATGATGTTTACAACTTGCTATGCTTATACATACTTGCTCACTAAGTTGAAGATATATATCTTACATGAAAAGTCTGATGTTCAAATCACTGTCATCTTCCTGGCATGATCCACACACTAGAGACAAGCAATACAAAAACTGTCAAATGCGTCTGGTACTAAATCTTATACCCTGATGATATATGCTCAGATGTCTGATACAGAACAGCATATTGTAACCTGTCGAGTCGTCTCTGGCATGGCTATTATTTTTGTCAGTAATGGCAGATATGAAAAGACTAAAGGATAGTATACATAACGATAATAGAGGTGATGCATAGTTCCGCAAAATTAGTAAGTCAGAGGTGCTAAATATTCAGCGTAAAAAACCTCCAACTTTCCACTTCAATAATCTCAAACTTTTAACGTTTTAGTACTTTCTTACTAGAACATTTAAAATAATCATTTGTAGTGTTTCGTGGTAGGTAACATATTTCAAGCAATTGCTTCATGCTGCACATTCAGACTTATTCCTGAAATCAATTAGCACATAAAAATTAACATAGACAAGAAATTTACAATGGTATCACATGAAAAAAGGACCATGACCATTTAAAACAACCTGTCTTATTTACTGAAGTATTAAGTGTATTATTACCGAAATCCTGCTTCAAAGGAATATTTCAAGAAACACAAAGATATGGCTTCCTGTTCGAGCAATGCAAAATTGGATTGTAATGTTTTCAATTGTAAGCCCGTCCTCCAATCCGTCCAAGTTCTAGTAATAGAAATGCTAATAGCACATAATGTAAAGGTAGCAGACACTGTATCTGAATAATCAATCGTAACAAGTTTGACACAATCCCCAGACACAGATAATGCTAAACTATTCAGAAAACTTCATAAAAATCACTGGTAAATCGATTCAAATGAATATTGTATTTGAATATACAAATTTGATACAATTTTTAAGCAATAATCAGTTTTGCCTCATGTTCATTTCCATAAGCCTAACCGCTCGGATACATGATTAACATTTTAGCACAATATATACCATGAGGGTCTTCCAGCTGAACAAAACAATGTTGGCAATAGGCAATGTACAATTTTCCATGACACATAATCAAAAAAGAGTTCCTACAAGTGCAAATCAAAACTAAGAAAATAACTCAAGTAGGTCAATTACTTTCGCTTCGATTGTAACAGACAGATATATCAATACTGCCAATATAATTTAACAAAGTTCAACGAGGAAAACAACCACCGAGTGTAATCCACATCAGTTTGTTCTTGACATGATCAGATAAGAATTGACACTGAAATGTGATGGTTGCTGGAGCTGTGATTGTAGACAAGAGATAGTCAGGCATCATCAACTATAGTCTGATATAACACAATGGAGTGATGACAGGTACATGTACGTGGAAAAGTATTTGTCAAAACATTTCGGGAAAACTCGATTCCTTTAAAAATTACCAGTGTCATTGAAACTACTATTCAAAGAAATGCTACCATGTTTTCAGCATCATCAAAAACAAAACTCTCTCACAGGTCATAGGCGATAAGCATATCTCTTGTTAAGAAGAATACACATTTCATTCTCTAGGAACAGATACTTTTGACCTGTGGCTGTTCCAACAACAATGGGATGCCTAAATCGAAAGTTCAAAATGTCTTCAGAATGTTCGTCATTTAAGTTTTAAATCAATCAATCAATGAACTTGTGTTAGAAAACGATTTTGCCTACACATTGCATTTGATATTAATTGTTGACTCGTCTTCATTATTTCTACGGTCTTTTTTTCTGTCAGTCGATACCTACTTGATTTCTGTTTTCGTTTTTCGTATTTGGGCTAGGATTTTCTGAGGTGACAATATATGCTGTTATCAATTCTCAAGTGTGCTCTTTCCTTAAAACTCGTTTTGGAGACATATCGGTCTTGGTCATTACTTTTTGGAACAGGGGTTGTTTATCTTAGTATTTACATTATGTTTTTTAACCTAAAATACCTCCAAGAGAGTTAATGTACAGCGATGTATTTCGGTAAGTTTAGCATGTCAAAAGCAGCCTGATTCATAACAAGCTAGACACCCGTTCTCACTAATGAGGTGCCAAATGCTGTCCGCCCTGGTCATATAAAATACTTATGATATTTGATGAGATAGTTTGTTGTATTTTTACTGCAAAGGGTAAGGGCAAAATGTTAAGTAAAAGTATTACCTCAGAAAATCGTTTCGTAATTGCCAAAAGCATTTCAACCATGCAAAACGAAACCTACGTTACCTGTCAGCCCCTTTGAATTGATAGAGACTTCTTGCAATGTAGAATATATTACAACACGTATCGATTATTGCAACAGTGTTTTCGAATGGTGGGTGATCCAGCCATGCTTTCATATCCGTGACAGTGGCCAACTGTCACACACACTCTGATGAGCTCAATGAAAAGAGATGTCTGCAACGTTGAAGATACCTACGTTACCACACCATTATGTCTAACACAAGAAACATTAAAGCTACACATCATCACATCGCATTGCTTAAAGTAATGGGGTAAAGGTCCACACATATTTGGTAAAACGAACAAATTGGTTCATTGCATATTGGTTTTTAAATTTACTATTAAAAATAGTCAATTGCAAGCGCATAAAATAAATGATACCTACGTTACTACGACTGCATTTACACAGAAGCTCACACATGAAATCAATAACCATATTACGTTAAAGCCAATAGTACAGACATGTGTTCAGTACAGATATCAGTGATAATATTTTACACATTTTCCATGAATGGTATATTTTTCATGTTCAGATACATACGTTACTGATACATACGTTACCAAGGTATACGAAACAGCGGCTTTTGGAGCTTTTCTGATAACGTTTCTTGCCTCGAGATTTGAAAGACGCCATTGCTGTCAAGAAAGTGTGTGTAACAAGACGCACCATCACGTTTCAGTCGCGTCCTTGATGTTAGTTAAATCACTCGGACAAGATTGATATGTAGAGCTTCTCAGCATTCAATAGAAACTCTGAGGTAAGTGTTTGATTTGTTGTATATTTCATTACACCTCAGTAAATGCACAAATCATTGGCTCTGTTTTAAAGGGTTCACGGTTTTCGTGTAGTTCTCTTTACAAGAAGTGATACCTACGTTACTAGCAGTAAAGTAGGAGTAACGTAAGTATCATTACTTTCTTTGCTAATTTTAAGCAGTACAAAGTGCGTTTTTTGCTGTTGTATGATGTTAAATGCAATATTGTAGTTAAATTAATGTAAATAACTGATTCATGAGTTACAAACAATAATTAAAAACATGTCAAAAGTGAATTGTTAGAGAATGAATGTATTCATTTTCACTATCGCTACTGTATATGTAGCTAAACATTAAAATGCACATATGCAAATTAACAGACGTTACCCTTATGCACACATATGACATTGCATATAATAAAAGTTCGATTTCTACAAAATCATAATTGTATGAATTCCCGAGTTAAGGACATTGTGTTATAGAAACGTAAGTATCCATTGTCTTGTCTGATACATACGTGATGTGCCTTTTACTCTTTGCAGAATGGGTAAAACAAGGGCCGAAATACAACAGGCGTATAGAGAGAGACAGAAGGCAAACGGGCCAGCATTTCTACAGAAAGAAAGATTACGGGTACAGTCATGTTATGTTCCTGCAGAGCATTTGTCCTCGAAAAAACTGAACGAACGAAACCAAAAGAATAAACTTCACAACCGTCTCTCCAGAATGAGAAGAGGACAAAATGATGAAGACAATGAAGTAGTGGGAGATACAAGTGGGTATGGGAGCATGTTATCTCCAGCCAGTACTGAGGAGTCTGACAACATTCATTCTGACAGCAGCTCCAAGTTAGTAGTGAAACTTCCATCAACTAACTCTAACAAGGGTATTGGATTAAGAAAAAGGAATGATCGATATTTGTCCAGAGCTAACAGAACAATCATGTTACTCAGAACAGAACTATCTTCTTTGAAGAAGAAAATGGCGACAAAAACCCGACAGTTACGGCGTTTCAATCAGAAGAAACAACAGACAACACAGGACACACCATCAAGACAAACAGAATCTGACATAAGTGGCCTAAACATCACACCAGTGAGCAGAAAAACAATCCCCAAAAAACTCTTTCTAGCAAATGTTGTCATGGCAGAAATTGGAGCCTCAAAAGCTGCAACTAAAACAAAGCAAAGCCATAATTTGCACAATGGTATAGCTGGCAGTATTGTCAAAATATACAGATGTGTCCATTGTGTCAGCAAAGCGACTGGCTTTAGTCGTAATGCAATTGAACAATGCAATATGAAGCAGTACAACAATCGTCGTGAAACACGCAATTGTCTCTCGAGGCATGTTGAACAGAAAGTCCTTGAGTTCTTACAGAGGGAGGACAACAGTAGGATGCAGCCAGGGAAGTCAGATGCCAAGGCAGATGCATCAAAGGGCAAAAACAAAGTCCAGTGCTTGGTTTTAACAGATTATTTAAGAAATCTGCATCTGAAATTCTTGGCGGAAAACACTCATATAAACCTTTCTTTTTCAACTTTTTGCAGACTGCGTCCTAAAAACATCTTGTTGGCTGCATTTATTACTCGCAACGCTTGTCAGTGCTTACGCCATCAAAATATGGCATTGAAGGTTCAGGCTCTAAAGAAAGCTGGTATCACAATGAGTGGCAACCCAGAGGCCCTGCTTCAACGCACAGCTGTGGACGATGTTCTCAAAGCACTACCTGATGTTGTTGAATGCAGAATGTGGAAACGTGTCCAATTCGAAAATGGCACAAAAAACATGAAGAATTTCAGAACGATCGTGAGGACTTTTTAATGAAAGATTCAAGGCTGAACTGTTAGAGTTTGCAGAACATGTAGATAGAGTTCGACAGCAGTACCATGAACTTCACAGCCTGAAGAAGAAGAACCTATCAGAGCATGAGTTCATTGTCCAAATGGATTTTGCGGAGAACTTTTCTTGCCGTTCCTTGGAACAGACGTCTGTTACTCTCCATCCTATAGTTGTCTATTGGAAGGATTCTGACAAACTAAAACACAATAGTTTTGTCATTATATATGATGTAGCTTGTCAAAAACAGCCTGATTCAAAACAAGCTATTTAGAGTCAAAAGGGGTAATCCGGAAAACAGCAGTTGAACAAAAAATTGTTTTACTGTGTAAGGCATCGGGCAATATAGTGTTTTTGGCATTAAATTTTCTTAGTAATATTCTTATAGCCAAAACTGTTAGATCAATTTCTAATTGAAACATCTTTACACTACAGACATAAAGGACAGATATGGGGCATAGATGTGTTCACAATTCGAAAATTCAAATCTTCATTCTGCAATATTTTTTATATTTAATCAAATTTTCGACAAAATTTGAAAAAAATAGTCCTTGTTGATCATAAAATTATAAACTTCCCGTTTTTACTAATATTGGTATTAGGTAAGGAATAAACTCCGAAAACTCGTCAATATTTGCGGGTCAGGCATCGTCGGAGGTATGATACCTGACCCGCAAATATTGGCGAGTTTGAGCAGTTTATTCCACTTAAACCTAAATTCCTACATATTGGTGTGCTAGTTTTTGATTACCGCATCTACCAATATTGGCGTCCTACATCTGATGGCTGCATGATGAAGCGCGTGCATCGTAACAAGTGCACGAGGTCATGAGCTCAAGGAGTATTGGACAGGTATAAATACTCGCATTTTGCTCGCATTTCCTGTCAAACATTAGGCATCGTGCATGACGTATGGAACAACAAATGAAATCTCTTGTCGTCAGGTAAGCTTTATGATATTCCTCGCTTTAATATCGCGTTAACATTCTAAAAAGCATTTACTGAATTGCTGCATTGAATTTTTTAATCCATGAAATCATTCGACATTTTCCAAATACAATAGTGTGGTTTGGTACCCTTTATTAAAATAAACTACTGAAACATATCATCATCTCCAAAGAGGCACAATTATTTATGCAGCATAAGAAATAAACTTTTCAATCTTCAGGTTAATTTAAAAAAAACTGAAACAACCTTTTTTATCAAAAACTATTCAAAAGAGAAACAATATTTAGAAAATTTCAATCTCAATGGAACCCTTTTATTCCAGTACTTACTTGACCAATATGACTTTTACTTGCATCATATTTTTTAAAATAATTAGTTTTGTGACTATAAATTATAATTTCAACTTAACATTATATTCTGTCTTGTTATGCCATGACAACTATATGTATATGTAATCTTTGGAACCAATAAAAAAATATTCAATGGTTTCAGATTTAATATCAGATCTGTAATCATGGCAAAATAATTAATTTTTTGATGATTTGTTGTTGAGACTGATAAAAACAAACTGTATTTATAGTAATCATGTGTACTCAAAACATGCATAGGGGAGATTTTACATTTAATTTATTTAAAAACAAAATTCATAATATAATATGATAGAATTAAGGTAGGGAAGCTAAATTATTAAAGTGAAATTATTTATACAAAAAATAATTAAAAAAATCTTTTATGTCTACCCAGTAACTCACATGTGTAGGGCCTCAGGCACAAATCCTGTTCTTACAATGATATTATTTCATAAAAGAAATATTCAACAAGGTTGTTTTGGGTGATAAATTAGGATAATCAAACAATATATTGAAGTTTATTCTAGAAATGTGAAGGCAGGGATTTGGAAAGACAGGGGTCATGGGCCATTTTGCACATTGGATAAAAAAAATGTCCTATTAACAAATTGAAGTTTACTATTGCTGTAAAGGCTAAATATTGAAAATCCTGAAAATGGCCCAATGTGAAATGTCTTTCCAAATCCCTGTAATGGGATTGAATTTTGTCCCTTGTCACTAATATTGTTTTTACAATCAAAAGATATAAAATCATGTAATAAAATCTCTTGAGCCTGAAACTCTTAAATTTGACTAATTTTAGAGGACTTGAATGTAACAACATATTCAAATATTACCTCCTACATATACAAACAATGTAAGGATGAAAACTGTGTGCCTCAGAAATAGATGAATGTTTCAATACTGTGATAAATCATTGCTGAAATTCAGTTTTTTTTAGTTCTGTATACAAACATGCAAATGGTTTAATGCATAAGGCAAACAAAATTATTATATATATGGATTTAATCATAGTTTTTTTACTTGATGTGTAATGTTGAAACATGTTTTTGATGTCCAGACTTCAGTGGTATTTTATCTGTCATTCTGGTAATATCCTTAATAACAAAATCCTGTTCATTGGATAGTAAGCTAATTATATAATTATATATAAGCCCTAAGTGACAAATTTGCATAAATATACATAAATATAGGTTTTTTTATTTTAATTAAGATGTTTAATCTGAAGGCTCTTCTCCAAAATGAACAAACTAAATCATGAATATTATCATAATATTCTCCCACATCCATCATTAAGATCTAATGATGTTTATCAATAATTTTCACAGTCATAAGGATCCCAATTTAAATTGTATTTAATGAAAAACAAAGCAAATTAATTTGTCTATCACAATATCACTTTCCAGGAAGTACTCAGTTGTACCATGCGCAAATTATGCATACTCATGATAACACGAGGATTGTAATTGATATATCTGCTGATTCTATGACTTCTCAATCCATGACCTTTTGACAATGTATACGATTATTGACAGAAAGCCTTTTAAACTACACAGCAAATGAATATATTTTTCATGTGGGATGCTATTCAAAGCTAAATATCACGCTGGGATTGAGACGAATATGGACCAATTGTTTTCATTCTTACAATATCTTACGACTGGTAGCATTTTGAAATGTTTTGTTTAAAGTCATTCCTGACTTTGCATAAGTGAATTTGTAAGAATACACGACTTTGTGTGAGTGTTTCTATGAAACGTTAATAAATGATTACCTTTTGTAGTCATAGAAATAACAAAGCAAGAAGTGAAGAAACTCGAAGACTGATTTAGTACATGGTTAAACTTTGAAACATTTGATTTCACTGGTCCTTTATTTCAGCAGGTTTGATTTCGAAAATAAGATCTTGTCAGTCAAAAGCAAATATCAAATATACCAGCATCAGTTTCAAAGCAACAACCTTTGTACCAATTAGTATAGGGCTTTTTTCTTTTAAAATGAGTGCTGCAAGCTTATTCGATCTAAAGATAGTCGATTTCAGCCTTGATGGAGGAACATTCATGACAGTTTTTGGCATTCTAGACTGTGCCAGTGTTTGCATGAAATCCAAGAATTGTTCTTCTTTCTTCTACAATCACAACATACACTCCTGTTCAATTAGTCAAACAAGGTACACGAATACTAAGGAACTCATTCCTCACGAGGGGATCAAGTACTACAGTACTGAAAAAGGTAATTATTATTTATATATCAAATTTAATCTATTTGATTTTTATTGAAGGATATCACATCGTCATATAAATATTCATCAAATTGACAGTAATGTCAAAAAGAAAGAGATCATTAAACACATGTTGGTCACGTATTTGTCTCAATTGAGTCACGAGTTTGTCAATGGTGAAACCAAATTGTTAATTCATCTTTGTAAAACCTACAATAGAAAAACATTTGAATCAAATGCTTTTTAATTTTGGGCATGTCTTCTGCAGCACTTTCAGAGGATTCAGTGCCAAATTATTATAAACTTTATAATCTTTCTTTTTTGATGAACTTTAACTGAAGTTTGGAAGATAATAGTAATTCTTTGGATGAACAACTTCTTTATTGGACAGTAGTGACGTTTCAGTATAAATTCTTATGCCGTTTTCAAGGTTTTTAAATCAATGCATTCTTGCAGTTCATCAACAACTGCAGTTCAAAGCATTTTTCCCCCTAAATATTAACATAGTAATTATCAAACAGTTGTGTACCTTAACTTTGTTATTTTGCAAGTGTATCTTAGTGCAATTTTCATGTATTGTGGGTTTCAGCACTGAAAAAGAATTCCCAACTGTCCATGTATAAGATTATTATTCCCAAACCATATAAGATTGGCTGGTCACTGGTGCTGAATTAAAAAATTTTGAACGAAAAAAAAGACAGAGAGTGTCATAATTTTTCTATGAAAGTATTCCATATAGAATCCCTGAAAAAAAAATCAACAGCAGTGAACTGACTTACAAAGGAACAACTGTGATTTATCATTTATGAAGATTAAAATAAAAAAAGTGTTTTCGAAATTTTGACCCCTGGTCACAGCAATCAAAACCCGCGATTGAAATGGATCCGTCAGTCGTCCAAATGGCTTAAACATGTAGGAAACGAAACATTTCATGAAATCTTTTTATTGGTTATCAGTAGTGAGTGAGTAAGTTGTTATTTAACGCCCCTTGGGGAATATTTCAGCCCTTATGAGGAGAAAAGCATATTAGATATATGTCAGTGTTTGGCAAAACCCCTTTTAGCCAATATAATTAGGTCTTCAAGACAAAGTCGTGAAGACCTATTGTTTTTATCCGATTTCTTCAAGTTCTTTTAGGTCTTCAAGACGAATGTCTGAAGACCTATTGTTTTTATCCAGATTATTATTAGGTCTTCAAGACGAAAGTTTTTGTGAACCGATTTTGTGAACGCTACAGCCTAAACGACTCAACCGAATTTCTGGAAATTGTCAGGGATTGTAGCCTGTATCCCAACTTAGATTATCCTCGAGCCATATTTTTGAATATCGATTTTGGTTTTGAGTTACCTCCCTTTAATGGAAAAACTTCAAACCTCAATTTCTCGGTAACTAAGGGAGATAACTTCATAAAACTTTCACCATCGATTAAGCCCATAGCGGTTTTCGGCCGTATAAATAAATTTTTTGCTATTTTCGAAAAACTGAACACTTTCTTAATTTCGCGGTTCTGACGGTACGCGTCTTTGAAAATCTTCTCCTCAATAACTGCAATACATACAGACCAGTGTGATAGCTCGTTGGAAAGCTTATTGAGTGTGTAAAAAAGTTATCGAAGCAAATTTTTAATTTTTGACCTGTTACTCGAGTTATCTGCCCTTGGAGTTCGACATTTTTTTGAAGTGTCAGTTTTCGTGTTACGTTCAAAGGGGCACCACTCTGTAAGAAAATGTCAAAAATTAAATCTGTTTGATGCATTCTGTTCTGCACTAATAGGTGAACAAGTTCACTACAGGTCATTATCATAAAAAAGTTGATATTTAAGGAAATATGTGGACATAAAGAGACTTTTTACATTTTTCGGCGATTTTAACATTTTTCAAGGGTTATTTTACTTTGAGAATTTTAGTTTCAAAACTGTTACAGATAGAAATTTAATCATTGATGTTTTGTGAAGCAGATGTAATAAGTACACAGAAAAAAATATCAACAAGTCATGATAAATTTTTTTCTGTGCATGACCGGTCCTTGAATATCGCGATTTTTAGAAAATCCTCATTTTTAGCACATTTCAAAGTTACACAGTTTCTTTATTAAGAAAGATATCTTTAAATTGATTGTATTTTCACATGCGCTATTCCAAGCACAACTTTTGCTATGTTGTACTTTATCATAAAAATGTTGATAGTTAAGGAGATAGAAGGACCAACATGGAGTATGGGTAAACAAATCTTCAAATTTCAGTGTTTTCTTTACATTACAACGTTAAATCACATGTATCTCGAAAACGGTGAGAGATAATTTAACCAAATTTTTTTCTGCTACTAGGAATAATATTCTCTGAAGAATGGTGTCATAGCTGACATTGGCCACCATGATGAATATTTCTGAGAAGTCTTTAACACTGAATATCAAGTGGAATTTGGTCATTTTGATAATTTATTAGCTACTGTTTACCTCTTAGACAAAAAGTCATGTGAAGGTCAAACACTTTGTGAAGGTCAAAGAGGAATCTTATAGACCTAAGTATTGACGCGTCAATCCTAGTTTATAAATGGTACTACAAAATGTATCTATAAGTAAGCACATAAAATGGTTTAGGTCCACGCAAAGGCACCGTTAATAATAATATGTATATAATCATAATTATGTCTCTGGTACAAAGCTATGCTCATAGTCTTTAACATATAAATATTTTCCTGTTATGTTGTTAATAGTTGATTTGATGCTGTTCCATTCACATATCCTTAACATACCATATCATAGTTACATGTTTACTGCCAAAAACGTTTTAAATAATAATTTGTCATGTATTTTTTTCTGAAATGATTCTCAAAGAAACTGATTATAACCATAGGGGTGTTATAAGTGATGCTGTTGGAGAAGAGGAGGGGGGGGGGGGGGGGGGGGGTACTTTGTCCTCTGACTATGGATGATTGGTGTGTGTAATAAGATTTTTGACACTATCAAAATAATACATTTAGCATTAACTTACAATTATCAGTGAAAATTTAAAATATAAAATTATCAAAAAACGTGCTACCGGCCGTTTAAGTTATTAATATAAACTAAATGAGTGTCAGTATTTCCTTCAACGTGTATTCGTTAATTGTTTTGAATAATTAAGTGAGTTTTAGCTTTACATCTGTTACATATATTTTGTCTGCTTATTCGATATGTTTAATTCCAAAGGACGTGAGGGTAATATTCAATTTTCAACGAAAAACGTATTTACTACCTTAAAAAACATAAACATTTCCAGCTCTGTCACTATGATTTATATTGTTTTATCATTTAAGTAAACCTCGTTCCAGGTTTTCACATAAAATGAACATTTAACACAATAGAGTAATATCATGATATATGAACTGGAATTGGCAACAAGAAAGCGTTGCATTCAAATGAATAAACGTGATAATTATTTGTGGTAAAAGTGCTTTATAAATCTTCTTCTTGTTGAAAAAATTTGTTAACTTGAACTTGATTTTAACTTTTAATGAATGATTATTTTAAATCAATTACCTATTTTCAACTTACATAATCTGTATCATGTAAACTATACAGCCTACAGACAGATATGTTTATTTATATCTCACTCGCACAAATATATATACATAAAATAAACCATATATAAAAGCGACCAATCGCCAAGCGATTTATGAGAGATGATAAAACACATAAAAGAAAATCTGTACAAAGTGAGCACATATACATACATTTAAAAATAATACCATATATATATAAAAAACATAAAAGTATTTGTAAAGCAAATACAATATATAACCGTGGATTTCAGATGGAGAACAACTATATCGACCATGTATACCATGTTACATAACCAATTATTATCATGACATTTCCATTACATGTTCCTGTTATACGAGTGGTTCAGCGTGGGTTTAAGCGCATCTGGTTTATGTATGATGTATGTACAATATATGTACATGGGAAATATTCTAGTTTATGCATGGTAATAGTGTTAGAGATACAATGGACATTTTTAAAAGGTCTTGATAATTGCAATCTGGAACTTGATTCGAAAAGGTAGTTGTTCTTACCTAGTGGAAATCTTTCACAGAAATTTAAACAAATGTTAAAAAAGGGATAACTTTTGATTTGCTAATATTGAGCCAGTAAACTGCTTTTAATGCGATTGAACTTTTTCGTTTCCTTCAATAGAGCGTTTTCAAAACAAGTCTGTAAACAAGAAATGGAAAGAACATGTCTTATGTGATGTGTGTTAAGTTCCTGTAAATAAACAATTTTGATGTTATAAAGTAGTCCTGTATATCTATCATCGTATTGACTTCACCAATATTTCTTGTGTTTCATATCCAATTCTATTAAATTATTTATAATATTTAGAAGGAATTATGGAAACCAAAGGTAAAGAGGTAACAACCAGTTTATAACAGTCAATTTGCGCACATTTACCACAACAAGAACAAAGTATCAATATCAATCAATGACAATAGGGGACTTGTTTACAGCTGGTGACAAATGATAATTACGTTTATCAGATTAGGAGAGTCATCTGAAAGAGAGTTACCAATCGATCACAACATTGTTCCAGTAGTGCCGCTCTGCATTTGACCTTGCAAGGTAACAATTTTTAGATAATTTTGTTTCTGTTGAAGCTACCATCAAGTTAGACTAATATACTTTAGTAAACTTGGTTGGTCGTCAACTGAATATTTTTGCTTTAGGGTCTGGATGATAGATTACCATAAAGTGAAAAGGGTCAACATTTTCTTGATATTTAAACTATTCTTGAAACTTCATTTCTTAGTCAAGGTAATCACAAGATAATAAAGGCATAACCTGCTTTATACGCCAATTTGGCTCACGACTATAGAGTTTCTGAGGCAGGCCAAAAGTATTTCTAGAGAAATCTGATGTCAGTCCAAAAGGACTCTTTCACCTTTTGTGCCTTGGGGTCAATAGAAAACAGTGTTTGTAAATTGAATTATTATTGAACTTGAGGAAAACCAATTACCTTATACGAACAAAGATATGTTTCAGTTAAATGTATGACGTCACAGATCTAGGTCGATATGTTAATCTCAACTCCGATGTCATATCCAGGCTATGTGGAAGATATCCAGTTCTCTGTTACATAGGCCACATGGTCAACATAACAAGTAAGATTGAAACCTCTGAAGACTACAGTGTTACTTAATTGAAATGAATATTCCATTAGACCATGTGTAATAGTTTCATCTGATGCAGTCTCTAGAGACTCATATTTGAGGCTACATGGATTTCAGCTTTTTTCATCCATTGCCATTAACCAGTGCAGTAACATTTCATCAAAACTCAAGCTGTTTAAAATTATTAAATAATAACTACAAAGGCGTGTCTTAGATGAAGTCTAATGGTGAATTTCCACCCATTATTTCTTTCATTCCAAATAAAGTCCAACATATTTTAAAAACAATACCAACTCGTTTCAATATTTAATCAGCATCTTGAACATTTGAATATGTATTTCAAGAGTCATTATGTCACAAATGTACTCACTTTATGGAAGTTAAAAGATCAGCACTGTTGTGATGACAGTCTTGTCCTGTTGGATACTGAGCAAACACCTCTGTAAACAAGTATCTGGACATAATAATCAGTGATCCAGATAATTTTGGAGCTATTATGTTATGGCAACTGCCTGTTATGGTAACAAATGAATATTGCCCATTTTGATAGTGTACTTTAGTAAACTTGTACTCCCCTGATTTTGGACAATTGGGTATTTCATGTGAGAAAAATGATTGTACACTCATGGTTTAACGTAAATGGGTATATCACTGCATATAATACCTATCTTGAAAATGTAATGATACTAATAAACATGTTTAAAGGACTGAATATTGATATTTTGAAGAGCTATGATATCAATTTATGACAAGTTGAGGTTCGTCAATATTAGCGTTTACAATAGCTTTTTTATTATTTTGTATTCTAAAGAATTGTCTGCGTATCTGTACTCAAATCGTTTAAAGTAATACAGGTTTTAAGAATTGTGTTGCTTTTGCGTGATACGCTGGTTATATGAGTACTGACATAATCATATCAGGTAAGTCGATTGGCTGACCCACATACTCATTTGAACACTCATTACTGACAGTAGTAATAGAACAGAGGACGTTGTTCTAATCAGGTGCTTGACTGACATCTAAGATCAATGCCCTTGATTAGTGTGGCCCATATCATTATAAGTCAAATACTCAGGCTCGGTTCCATTGAACCAGACGAGGAAAATTATGTCTCAATCGAATTTCTGCTCGACTCCAGGTTTGGCTGTCAATAGTTGTATGGTATTCATTCATCAATTTGAAAAATCATGGTTCTATCATCAATATTTCAGGATTACTGGAAACCAATACCTTAGCCTGCTAATGGCCTGGTATTGTTTGATTATAAATGAATGGACATGGAGATGCTTTTGCACCATTAATTGAGAGTTGTGTGCTTTTCCATTCCTTCCATGGCTCTCATAGGTCAAATTATCACTTACAAATTATTAGAGTTTTCCTTTTTTTGAACATCACTATGTTAATTTGGATAGTCTTTCTTTCTTTTCAAATGAGTTCAGACATGTTTCTTATTTGTATCGTCATCCAATTTTGAACCCAAAGAAATCAGAAAATTATTCTGCCAATATTTGATTATCAGTGTATATCAAACTTCAAAAGAACTCTAACATTAGAAAGTGAGTATTGGTATGCTTTTTGGAATCTTTGGAATTACTAATTCTTTCCTTACTACTTGATTTGTACTGAATTCAAATATATTATATAACTGGCATCCTTTAACGACAAAAACTGGATCAGCCAGGGAGAAAAAGAAAAGACATTTTTTACATTAGGCCACAGTGCACTTCATTTGTCAGACATTTCTGATATATGTACCACTAATTTGTCTTTATTTAATGCATATTGACAGAATGGAATAAACTCATCAGCAAAAGGAGGTTATCACTGTCGAATTGAAATAATATATTTCACATAAATATTGACAGTAAATACTGCAATTATTATCACATTATACTTAAAATCGTGTATTTTTACTTGAAAAGAGCAAATGTTGACGACTTTATTGGAAAAAAGTGGTGCGAAGTCACGTCACACAATTTTCAAACAGAGTCATAATGGATCATGATCGTCAACACTGTAGAAGAAAAAACCTACCTATCAAAAGTAGAAAGTTTGACCTTGGTCATTTCAATGATCTGCCAAAACCGTTATGGGTAATTATGAGGTACATGTCTGATTGGAATTAATGTAACGGATATCAATTTCTGGAGGAATATTTGATAATAATCCGTTTCACGTTTGGAAAGATGCAATAAACTTAAAGCACCCAGCTCTATCAAACTTTATTAACCCTTTAGGGATAGAGGGTATCAAGAAATTGAACTCGCTTAATGTCATATTATTAGCTTCAAGTTGTAAATATGATCAACCCGTAACTCATTTCTGTTCAAAGGCTTATTGTAAATCTTACTGAAAGTGCAAACAAATAAACCACCCTTTTACCTACACATTAACATTACCACATGTCATTTATTGTTTTGAACTTCAAACTGCTTTGAATTGTTTTCATGCTTTATATACAATTTACCTATGCATTGTATCTGTTATATGCATGGGGTATCTATTTTGTTTTCATTATCAATTAAAAGATCGTCAATTAAATTAATATTTGGATTTACCATTACTGCCATGACGTTTGGATTATCGTTTTCTTATTATTTGAAGGAAATATTTCAGCCAATTTTGGTGTGTAAATATATATGTACATGTGAAAGACAGAAAGGTAGAAATTGAAGAGCAGTGTGTTTCAACTTACAATAAAACGATTACCCATATAAACTACCGAAATAGGCAATGTATTTATCAATAAAGGACGGTAAATCATCAAGTACATTTGCTGCAATTTAAGAATACAGAATATACATGTATCAAATATTATTTAAACACACTGTGATCTATTACACAACACGATCTGTCAATTTCGCACATAATATAGACACATCTTGGAAACAATGATAAGAAAGTAAAACATAACATTAACATTAACAATAATTTTGTTGCTTTATGACTGTACAGTCGATGACAAAGTCGGGTGAAAAGATACACACAAGAACAACAGGATACGAAATGTGAGCCTAATTAAATGATACGATTGATCACCTTTGATTAGTGGTGACAGTATCAAATTAAGCCATTAAATGCAAATTAGAACACAACATGCATAAATCCAATAACGTCTTGTTCCTTATGATTATTCATCTATGTTAACGACACTAATACAACCAAATGGAAAAAAGAAGCTGCAATTTCGTAATTGATATAACATGACATTTGGGAAAGGTAAAATATATGTTGTTTTTCCAAATACATGTATGCATGCATTGTAATTATGAATTATTGAATGGGCAATATGAATTACTTTCCTGTTTGGCAATTTAGCAGTTTAAACAATAAAATATGACAAGAATTAATGGACTTGAAATTTCAAAACCTCTGTAACTTCGCCTTCACAGAATTCTTCATTGATATTAATGCAGTGTTCCATTTTACCAAATGACTCTCGATATAGGCAAAATTACATTTTCATCCCAAGACCAAAGTCCGGCAATTATCATATAACCTGAACTTTCTTCTTCCTCTTTATATCACCCGAAATGTTTATAGATTTTGTACTTTGAGACCTCCTGTTTTAATGATTTTAGTATTTCTATCTGGAGTAACTGTCTTTAGATTTTTGTGTACTTTGATGTCCTCGTAACTCTCCATTCCATTTGGGCTTTTGATCTATTATTTATAAGAAATGGAGAGTCATCGGACAATAGCCTTTACTGAATGTTATTTTATTTGTATGTGTTATTATGGTTTTGTTTGATTATAAGAAAAATATCAATATATGTATATTGTGTATATATATGTTCCAAACAGGACATATTACAGGCTACAATGTCTAAATAAACTTAACTGACTTAGCAGAAGATCAACATTTGATAATTCCAGCAAGAACTTTAGCTTAGATTCTTTAATAGAAGAAAAATTGAATGTCTGAACGCTTGAAAACCTGTACATCAATTTGATGTAAACTCTACGCGTCCCTGTGGACCAGGAAATAGAGTACTTAGAATACCGAATGAGGATATATGCGAGCACTCAGTGCTGCAAATGCTCTTATATTATACACTTAATCATTATTTATTTGAATTGAAAAGGCGGTAGGTCTATACCTTCTTTTATAGTTCACATTGGCATCTCACTGTCTTTTCCTTCAGGCAAAACTCTTCGATACAATTAATAACAATAAGTTAGTAAAAGTTGATGTTAAATCAGATATATTATTTATTTTCAAGCTCTGCCATTTCTCGATTTTCCAGTTTTCAGTGATGTGTCAGAATGCAGGGCTTTTCCAAACTTATTCAAATAGAAAACATTTAAGTCTATCATTTGTCGATTATTTACTTCGAGGTTTCAAAATAGTTGATTTTAAATCAAGCTATTATTTTCATCTTATATATTCATCACCATTAACATTAACTTAAACTGTAAGGCTACAATAGGTTATATTCCATACGGAAAACAATGATGGATCATTACCATGGTTACATAACCAACTATCCTCACGACATTTCCATTGCAAGTTCAGGTTACACACAAGGTTCAAGCGTGGGTGTTGGATACTTCTGTCTTTTGTATGATTTAATATGATTTATATATAAATGTTCTTGGTTATAACTGATTTAACGTTTAAGGATGTGAATATTTCAAAAGCCCTGATATCTTATATAAAAAAAAAATCAGAAATATGATAGTTCAACAAGTGGAAGGCTTTCAAATGAGTCTAGACAAAAACTCAATTTTTGAAAAAAATCAAATGATAACGTACATACATTGATCCTTTAAACTGGTTTGAATGTTAACTGTTTATTCAATATAGACGTTTTCAAATCAAGTTTAAAAAAAGTAAAAGTAATTATAAATGAATAAGTTTCATGATAATTGCGTGTCTGGTCCCTTTTTAATTTTGTTATAAAGGAGATCTGTATACCATACATCAAATTGAAAGCATGAATATTTATCATGTTTCATATCCAAAACTACCATAAATGAAAAGGAATTATTGAACAAAATATTTCATGCGAAGAAAGAGAGAAAGGATAACGACCAGTCAAAGACATGAGTCCATTAACACAGATTTATCAAAGTCATTCTGAATATCGATCAATGACTGTAGGTGACTTGTTATCAGCTGGTGACAAATGATAACAACATGCATCAGACAGGGAGAACTCGAAGTCATGTTAAGTCAGATAGAAAGATCATGACATTGTTCCAGCTGTGCAGCTCTGCAATTGTCCTGAGAAGGTCATGGACGTTGATCAATCACAGGAAGTAACCTATCAATATCACCTTGTTTCCCATCACAATGTGTGGTCTGTGGCCAAATCTGTATCAGGGTATTTAAGGTTGTTGAGGAAGGAACACTATGAACAAACATGACACACATGAACTTATAACAGAGCCTGATTGCATTCTGTTTTTGAGAGATTAGGACAGACTGTCGCATACAGAGCTAGGTCTACTGGAATTGCGAGGTCAGCAGCATGAATCCAACTGATTATTGTGATAACAAAGCACAATTTACTCTATATGAACATTGTTTATAAAAGAGAGTTTATAATTAGTTGTATTCCCTATTCTGAATGAATCATTTGGGAAAAGTCCCTTAAGTTTGGTACATGTAAATTTAGTTATTTGAGCAAGAAGCTTGTAAGTTAATTCTGCTAGGCTAAACTATTTGTTTTATCTACAATTGATCTCCAATACAAATTTGACAGCTAAGGATTATATATCATGACATCATCAATGCAGTCACATTAGGTATGTTACGCAAAACAAATATTTAATGACTTAATGAATCAAATGACTCAATTTACTTAAAGAGACGCTGTATAAACTTTTTTAAATATATTTTTCATAAGATATTAGTAAAATAACTATATAAAATAGATATTAGGCCAACACAGCAACGATACACAGTTTCTCAATGAAACATTACGTAAAGAGGCGTCTGCTTTTCACCGTCCAGCGACAAACCAAAACGCGAATGAGAAGCAACGGGAAGGGGATACAGGAATGACGTGGCAGAATATGAAGCGTTCGTCTGCTTATATGGAAAATGATAGGCGAAATCCGTAATTCTGCGTTTTCCAACCGATTAACAGTAACTCATATCATTGTGTTACTGTCAACTGTCCTAGAATATCTCCTGATGAAGTCTCCGTAGACAAATCTCCATCACATTGATCGTTCCACGCCAAATTGACCCGCTGTGTTAGGTCAAAGAGAGCAATGTGACCTTCTACATCGAACTCACGTGTTTGGCATGCAGAGAAAAATCATTTTCTGATTAGAAAAATATTAAACAGAGCACAAAGTTTTGGGTTGAATTATGGCAATAATCCGAATTAACAATGCTCACATTTAGATTTGAGCGTTGTGTAAAAATGTTGAATAAACAGTGACATTGGTCTGCAGGTGTTATTTACTTTCTTTAAAACAGGAATTCACTTATTACACAATAACTTTACTGTCTATCTTATTTCCTGTCTGTTTCCTAATTAAAAGCTGTTAAATGATGACTGTAGCAGGTAGGTTATATAATGCACAATTATCAACACCTGGCTATTTTAGGACATCTAATTAGGTAACATCAAATAGCAATAGTATTCCTTAACATCCATTCTCCGATTGGTAAATTATAACCTGTTAAAATTAGGAATTCTGTCTTTGCTCTATCTGAAAAAGGCAAAGAATAATTTTGGGTAGGGTTCATTTAATAAATCTTAATTCTGTTGGGCCATGTATCAGATATTGTTTTGAAAAATATCTTCTCTATGTATAAGAGAGAAAACATTAAGATTGTCATTGAAATTATATATGCATGTATATTTTCAATATTGCCCTATTAAAATATTGTTTTAAACAAGACATCAGTCATCATCCAATACATGCCTTTCATTGAGAATTGTAAATTATCCCTCACTAAGTAAAAAATAAGTATTTTTTTTATCCTGATACAAAATGAAGTCAAAGGCATTTAAAAAAAAAATTGGTTTAAATGTAAAAAATATTATAGTATTATATCATAAAGTCCTTTCTGCTGTGCTACTTAAGTATGTTTACCAATAACAACAAACAACTGTGCACGCAGATGTAACAGTTCACATGTGAGCATTGTTTATGGCGAAAATATATCAGGGTTCTCACGTTCAGTATTATGAGGCGACAAAAGCTGAATGCTGTTACA
Source organism: Steromphala cineraria (assembly GCA_916613615.1). Taxonomy (NCBI): domain Eukaryota; kingdom Metazoa; phylum Mollusca; class Gastropoda; order Trochida; family Trochidae; genus Steromphala; species Steromphala cineraria. The sequence continues at coordinate 15,353,153 of OU744729.1, forward strand.
GTGTAGGATTATGCGCACATCATCGTTTCATTCATTGTCTTACATATTCATAAATAGAAACTGCAAGATGACTACCTGAACTACCGATTTGTTGAAAGTTTGAGATATTTGGAGGATGTTTAGTATGTTTAATCGACGGTTAAACTTTGGGCTTTTACTATTAGCTTGTGTTGTTTTACATAACGAGGGCATACATCGAGGGAATCCCGTACCTACTAACACATCACGAGGCAGTCACGCTTCAGCGTGTTTTATTCTGTTCGCCGGCCTAATTAGGCGGTGTATTTATAAAGTCGTAATTAAGCCGTTACTAGGTTGATTTCAGAAATTTTAAGTTGAGTCAATGCCAAATGGCTATCCCTTTTTATGAATCCCGAAAGGTTGCAAATGCATTTCAGTCCATCTTTAATGTGAAATCATGGTACCATGGTATCATTTAGAAACTAAATCATCTTTCTATTTAAACAACACAGATGATTCTCAATACGCAAAAATATCTCTTAATCTCACAAAGTTAAAGCAGATACAAATGTGATATCATTTTCCTCAGTTAGACACAGATACCAGAAAAATCAATCACTTTGATGGAAAAACAGCTGCGGCTACGGAAAATAGTATAACTTCATTCGGTGAAATATTTTGTGATTTATGGGCATCTATATGTCAAGGGCAGGCGAAAGCAAATAATGTATCATAGTAATTGAAGTTGTTCCCATTTCCTTAATGTTTTTAATGATAAATTGCTAGGTACAGCTAAACTGTTATCTATGTATGGATTTTTATTCAAGATACTGAACACATGGTCAGATGTTTACTTTCTCGCTAAAGTGTAATCCATGCAACATCAAAAGTGTAATAACATAAAGTTTTGAAAACCTATACATGAACATTGTTTTACATTCAGTTTCATTGATGCATTTTCTTAGATCTTGCCTGTGAAAACATCTAAGATGCATCTCCATGCATTACCTAAAAAAATGAGAATTTGAAAACCCCAAAAGACACCACAACACAAAACATGGCTTTCACTCAGAATGACCTTATTGTGTTGAATTGACCTACTGATGATTGGTTAACATAACAAGTTTCAATGATCTAAGTCTGTATGCAGTTGATACAAGTAAAATAACATTGTCCTTCTCAGCTTAAGCCTATGAGCAAATATCTTGATGAATTGCCCTGGTTAACCCAGATTAGTGATGAAATGGAGATGAACAGTGAAACTATTCAATGCTGATACAGTTACATTAACGATCTTGCTGTAAACTTCAATTAGTAAGGCAACCCCAGAGGGTGAAAAGTCCAAATCAAGTCTTCCTGACATACCCTATACACTGCAGACCAAGATAAGAGACGAATACTATTAAATGTGACCGTTGTTACAGCTCTGAGAGAAGGATATCGTTAAAGCAGGAGATCTTTTAGCATCAATGACTCTTGACCAGTAAGTGAGACAAGGAATAGCAGGCCTATTGACGAGCCGATGACATTGGTCAAACTCGCTTCCTCTTTTAATTGAAATGTTGATGAATATTTATATCTTGTTTAATCCGTTTCTGGGAATGTGGATTAATCTTTTTTTATTAATATTATCTGAGTTCTTGTTGAGCCTTTTAGACTATGATGACCTATCTTGAATTGTTAATGTGATTTTTTTCTTACTGACAGAGTAATAAAATAGTTGTGTTGGAGTTTCAACTGTATTTTGATAACTTGAACAACAAACACAGCAGATTGTTGAATATTTATATCTTGTTTAGCCTTTTAGTCTATGATGACCTATCTCGAACTGTTAGTGGGATTGTTTTCTTTCTGAAATGGTAGTTAGTGTTAGTTCATTTTCAACTGTATTCATATAACTTGAACAATAAAGCACAGCTTGTAAACGATCACGGTAATCACCACTGCAGAAAAAACCCACAAACAAACCATTAAAAAAACCAAAACTATGAGTAAAAAGTTATAAGAACTGTCTTCATATACCAACTTTAGAAGAATCACTTTACTTGCAATACAGGTAACACAATTCAGTGGAGCAAATATTTGTGAATATAGTTTGAAGATGTCATTGATTAATCATTACAAAGTGCCACTTTAATGATAATTGCCACAATGACTGACAGATACAGATAATGTGGATTATTACAGGGCTTATAATCAAAGATATGTCATTAACTTGCAATTGGGTACAATCTTACTTTTCTTGCCAATTATGCGTTACAAAGATATACTGGAAGTTATCTCTTTTGCATCATGTGTTTTGCTTCATCATGTCTTTATGCTTAATGTCTCACAAACAGTTATGGACAATTTGTGTTTCTCCTTATATCTGATTTTGTGTGGTGGTTACTCAGGTCAGGTTTTCTTTAAAGCAACTCTGTATAAACAAAATTCAAGGGAAGCATTAAAAATAGGGAGATGACCAAATCAAGTACTTTAATGATTTCTACCAATCAAGAACTCAAGTTTTCTTTCGAATCATATTTTATATTATAATTTTTTGTTCTTTTTAACCAATTTAACATGGTGATTATTCAAGGCAAGTTAAATGCTTTATATTAACGCGATAAATTCAAATAGGGACATTGACCAGTAAATATTTATTTCAACTAGTGTTTTGTGTCAAAGATTTAAAAAGCGGATGAAAATGTCTTATCTATATAAAAAAATCAGTTAATTTGTGATACATTTGGCCATTGGGATCTTTTTACAAAATATCAGTTCGTTTGGAGTATGTCTAATAATTTGGTATAATCATATGTTTCTATGAATAGCTTCCAATGTGATCTTTGTTCAAACTAATTTGGAAAGCATGACATTTGATTCATTAAATTCCTATCACCATTTTGAATTCAAATTAATGAAATAAATGCTGAATGTTCTCGACAATATAGATTAATACCAAAACAGCGTTTATCAAGAAGTTCATTAAACCTACAATATAAATCATTACAATTGTAGAAAAAGCCTTGTGTAATGCAAAAACGGACTTACATCATTGGAACCACAGATGAGCAGGTATGTTTTCGGTTCAAAGACAAAACTAGCTTTTCTTACTCTCTTAGAATTATCTCCAATTTACTTGTACATTACATCAAACTCAAGATGAATATCATTTTTACTTGTTTGTCCATTTTATTCACAGCAACGATCATTGTATATTCCTGATGTCTATACTGCAAACCCAACCAAAATGAAATTCAACCAATTGCTTGAAACAACTAATGTAAGATTACTAAAAAATATAGCTATTTACCTGAAAAGTAATTTACCTGTATGATAAATAACGTATCTCCGCCTGTGCATGTGCTAAAAATGTGTTTTATTGATTTGTACTTTTGGTCATGTGGCCATATATACTGAATAAAGCTCTCCTTCTTCTTCTTCTTCTTCTTCTTCTTCTTCTTCTTCTTCTTCTTCTATTCTGAAAGAAATCAATGATGAATGTTGCTCAAGGTAGGATGTCATGCAGAGAAGAAAGTAATGAACATGCCTACATTTTCTTTAATGACAAAGGCATTTCTCAGTTATCCTTGTAGGTTACAGGATGTTCATAATTGTCTGAAAAGGAGATTCATCGAAGTCTAAGTGAATATTCATTTTGCTTTCTATAATCTTCGACACAACACTTAGTACCTACAATGTATGTTATATCATTTACTGGTCAACTATTAAGTATTCAATAACCTGAATCTTATATTGACCAATGCCTGCATCTTTTGTTGACCTGTGGCGTTTCAGTTCCCTAATTAGACTTTAAGAATATCATTCTGCTACTGTCAGAAATTGTTCAGTGTATTCTTGACTGGAATGCTGAGTTGACATTTCCGTCATTACTCACGTTCTTAATCACGGCATTGCTACTAAACATTGCACAAACCAGTCCTTTTTGTAAGATTAAAGAAAATTGTTTTTTAAATATGCTTTATGAATGCTTCTGATATGAGTTATAATGTTCTATATGTAATATATCATTATTTTCAGCTGGTTTCTATGTAGACAAATTCAAGTACTTCATGACACAATCAAGACACCATCAGGAGAAATGTCAGGAAGACGTTAAGATTATATGACATTATCGACTTCCCCTTGATTGCTGGGTCACGCTGGTCCTGACAGGGAGATTAAATGTGGTATTCTATTAATGGATATCAACAAGATTGTCGGACTCTAGTAATTGAAGGGAACGCTTGCTAAGCTAACCTTTGTTATTTATACACAAGAGTAGTTAGGACATTTGACAATAAACCTTTATTTAAACTTTCGTCTTCTTAAAACGTATTATTGACAAACCAAGAGCATTGATTCAAATTCACATGACACGATACACAAACACAAATGTAAAACACAAGGTCTGGCATAATAGTTTTTGCTCTGGTGATATATGCTAATTAAGAATAATACACCATTGACATATAATTGGAAGCATAAAATAGCTTTCAGGACGTCTTTGATATGGTAAGATATGATTGAGTATTTGGTCAAATGAGGAAAAAATATTTAGTGTAGTACTCGAAATAAAGAAAAGTTGTTATTTTGTAACTGTTAAACTTTAAGATACAGAACAATAAAGGGAAGGACAGGTGGTTGATATTTCTGCAATAATATCAAATTGTGAGCAAGACAGGTTTGGCCAATGAAACCAAAGCGTTCCAACTTCCGGCCAACATTATGCGACGGTAAAGTTCGTGGGCTGAAACTTAGCACCACGTTTTAGTATCAAAGAATTATTTGTTTGACATTTTCATGTTGGAACAGAGAATTAGCCTGCATTTGCAGTGTCTCATCCTACATGATGACAAGTAATTGACTCAATTCTGACTCATTTGACAAAGATGAGAATGTTATATTTAGATTACATCAAAAATTACAATGATCAATTTAAAAAACAAGTATGTCATTTACTCATTTGTATTTGAAATTAAACTCCTGCCTTATTTCTAGAGAAACATAGTTCTTTATCTAGCATTACATAATTGAATTATCACGCTCTGGATTGATGTCTTAATTCTGCAATCTGACAATATTGTATTGACAGAGATGCTAATATACAATGATGTAAATGTAGCAGACAGAGTATCAAATAATCAATCGTAACAGGCTTTGACATTGTGCCCGCAGAAAGAACATGTATACAGAACCTTCCTTAGATTGAGTATTGGAGATTTAAAGTCGGGATTGCACTGATGTAAAGAGACTATTATATTTCGATTATATAACTTGAGATCTTATCTAACGTGTAGATCCTATATAATATGTAGATTTACAAGCTCTTACCGAACATATTAAAGGCCAAGTACATATTTAAAAAGGCAAATTAACTCATACCCAACTTACAAGAATTAAGTCATACGAAGATGAAGTTTCATCAATCTATCTTATTGTGAACAAATCAAATACACTTGATTTATCCTTGCTCTCTCAAAAGGCGTTCACTATAATTTTTGCAGTTTATTTTGGAGTTTGGTGATTTTATCAATGAGTAAGGTTGTTAATCAGTGACATGTATGCACATCTTATTTAATTTCGGACATAAAGCGCACATAAAATATGTGTAAAAGTATCTATAATATTCGAATTAAAATCATGGCTGTCACCAACAACATGAAATGACATCAACATACTTTACATAAGGATGGATGATTAGTTTGCATGAAAAATATGTTATGTAGTACAGAATGTAGCTATAGTAGCCACTTATGTTCATAAATTTGACTTAGACTGTTGAAAGGAGGGAATATACATGACAACCAGAAGATTCCTCAGTGTTTGAGTTATGGAGTATTGCACATTGAACTGGCCACCTGAAAATTTCATAGTATTGCTTGTCAGTTGTCAACAACATGAATTCAGCTGGATATGCGGAAAAGAATAACATAATTTACTGTATATTTACAGGGCGTACAAGGGTATTTATGAATAACTGAATGCTAACTTCACCAGCCAAGCATAGAGGCAGTGTAATAATTGCATTTGAAATTGAACGTAAACTTTAGTGAGATTGGTTGATCAATTTATTTATTTATTCCAGACAAAATCCAAGAGCAAGTCATCAATGAATCTAATTAAATTTATTCGATTTGACTCCAAATTTCTGGTTTTCTTCAATTTGAATTAAACGCATGAGTGACAAGAGTACTAAGTGAATCAATATTTTTTTAGCGCCTTATGGCTTAGATATTGCGAAAACGGCGTAAAACTATACCTCACTCATTCAATATTTGTTTCCAGTAATTATAAAGTGAAGAAAACAAATTTATCGTATAATCCGCTAGCAATGAATTAAACTTAACGCAACGCCCTTTTCATTGACATAAAATTGGGTAACCATCTAAACATCTTAACCCGTAAGCTAGTGTAAGATTTATGTTCTTTTGTCGACCCTGATTATGAAAACAGCTGAATCAAAATCAAACACTCTCTTATTCTTTAATGGTGAAAATTGATAAATAGTTTCATTTCTAAACTACATAATTTTGTGATGAACTCAATATTAAAACAATTCTGAAGATTCATGCGTTTAAATGCAACATTTTCCCTTTAAGTTGTTATTGATCTACTATTTTATCTTCATTGTCGCCAGTAACAGGCGGACTACAAAATGATCAATCATTTCGAGGGAGAAAGCAGCTGCAGCTATTGATAAGTGTGAATCTTCATTCGAGATGAAAATATTTTGTGATTAATGGGCATCTTTATGTCAAGGGCAGGCCAAAACTAATGATGTACTATAGTAATTGAAGTAGTTCCTATGTCCATAATATGTGCTTTAATGAACTACTATTTTTCAGGTGGAGTGTATTCCACTGGTCTTTCAAGCGTGTATTTTCAAGTTTATATACAGAAAATCAGTTGTTTCAATACCTTGGGATCCTTGTGATCATATGTTAATTGACTATATACCTCGAAAATGAGTAAATTGTGATTTCATTAAACATTGTCTTTCAAGCGGAATATCAGATCAACCATCCTTTTTGGGATCATATTGTAATCATTATAAGCAATTTAAATCATTCGTGATGAATTCTTCCAAACTGATTTGATTGTTTAACATCCTACACATGGTGATTATTTGAGATTTAAGGTGAAGCTTAACTTTTTTTATTCCTGACCAGGACAAAATTCTAATTTGTGTTGTTATGGAAACAGCTGAAATAAATTTAAGTAGAAATACAAAAAAAGTACGACCAAAACATACATTAAAAGGTCAAAGATTGGGAACTTAATGGTTTTGAGTTTAATTCCGGATGAGAAAAGCCTGAATGGAATTACTGGCACTCAGGAAATTCAATGAGAAATCTATTTCAAATATCTAGTGACTTCATAAAGTGGTCTAAATCTAAGATAATAGAAAACAAGTGATTTAATTTATATTTGTTTAAAATCAAATCATCAAAATGATATAAGTCATCTATGTTGGATGACACAAAATAAACAATATGTTCATTCAAAATTTAAGATTCTGATTGAAGTTTTATACAATCACAACAATGGTTACCCCTTAATTTGCGCCAATGAGCAAATATATAAATGGTAAACCTGAGAAATGAAATGTATCAGTGAACCTAATCAATGGTTATATAGTCACACTAACCATCTCTCTGTAAAATGCAATTAGTCAGGCAACCCCAGAGAGTGAAAAGTCCAAATCAAGTTTCCTGACATGCTTAACACTGGACACAATGATGAGGGACGGATACAATTAAATGAGTCTTTCCAAGGCCCTGACAAGGCAGGATATCGTAACAGCGGGCGATCATTTTGCATCAATGGCCGACTCTTGACAAGTAAGAGAGACAGGGAGAGGAGAGCTATTGATGAGCCAGGAACATGCATGATATTTGTGAAAACTGCTTAAACCTTGAGTAACGAGGGCCAGAAAATAGAAATTTGATTTTGATGAATTAATATGAGTGTTATTTGGGACTGGAGAGATATATGAAAGCATGTAAAAGAATCAACAATATTTCTATCAGACTGTCACTAGTTCCATGAAATAACATCACCATAATTAACATAAGACATTGATGATTATAATGCCAATATGAAAAGTGATTAAACGTTGAGTAAAGATCGCCAGAAAATAGAAATTTTTGATTTTGATGAATTAATATGAGTGCAATTTGAGACTATATATGCTCACTGGAAAGATATATGAAAGTATGTTAAAGAATCAACAATATTTTTATCAGACTGTCACTAGATCCATGAAATAACATCCCCATAATTAACATTGATGATTATAATGCCAATATGACTAAGTCAAAATGTAGCTAGTAGCCATTACTTTACATTAAGTTGACCAAGACTTGTCTAATTTTTAAGAATTTTGTGTGAAGTTGTCCGACCCGATGGTTTGGTACACATATCAGAGAACTTGCAAACGATAGTTTACTTTTAAAAAATCTCAAGTAGCGGTACCGCAGTGTACAAGTTGTTGAACTTCTAGATAAATAAGTCCATGTTTCTTTCATATTTATAAATATTTATTGAAAATGAATTTGCTATATATCATGTGACAATATAATAGCATGGGGACATATGTTTCATGTTTCAGTAGTTAGACTCTGTAAAAATGATAAAGATAAAGTTAATGATAAAGTCCTGATTTCATATGAAGATTGAAGGGGGGATACAAAGATTCAACCAGTCTTAGACTAAGTCCATTAACATGTAGCAAAGTAAGAACAAAACAGTTAATTATCAGCGACTGCCATGTAACATGTGCTTCTGTTGGACTCAATTTCTTTAAATTTGTATGATTTCCTGTGTAAAATCATCATTTTAGGAAATCTTAAATTATATAACCTATTCAAATGAAGAAAAAACTTTTGGAACAAAATCTAATATATCATATTTACGTTACATACATGATGAATAGATATGTTACTAGCAAGAAACAATATTTGCATTCCCCAAATGGTGTCTTAATCTATTTTTGGGATAATGATGATTGGATGAGTAAAACTTAAGCAAACACCAATTAATATGATATTTGCACTAGAAAATAATGGAAAATGTGTTGTGTACACTGTCATACAGCTTGTATACAAATGATAACGACTATCCAGACTTACAGAGATCAAGTGAAATCAGCGGGAAAGTGAGTCAAACAACCTATTATGACATTGTACTAGCAGTGCAGATTTGCAACTGTCATGACAAGGTTAGTTCAATTCATCAAACACATTGGAAGTTGATTCTCAATTCACCTTGTTAAAATCATCAATCACAAAGTTGTGTGTATGACCAGAATCTAGCCCATAGTGATACTGGCTTATTGGCATAAGTGAAGAAATAAATATGACACACAAGACTTAACATCATAGTTCGAGGGTGCTCAGTGCCCGAGTGATGGTTCATCAGTACAGACTAAACCGCTAGGCAAAAGAAAGTACACGCCATAGTTTGTTAGAATTTTCTCAATATCTATGATATATGTTATAGCATGTAAACAGTAACACAAATCTGAAGTAGTCTGAATAGAATAACTGGCGTCTTGTTAATGTTTTGTTTAATAACAGGGCTAAGAAATAGAATTAACATTATCATGACCCCTACAATGTTTAAAGTGTTGTCAATATGTGAAAAAAGGCTCGTTTATCGATTATTTAAAATAATTTGTCATTGTTGATGAACATTTGTGTTATATCTGAATTGGAACAATTCATTAACATAGAATTCTTTAAATGATGATTTAGTCTAATTCTTATCAGCATAAAAAACTCGAAATATTGGTAATTTAAAATATTACATATGATAAATTCAACTGAAGTGTGTACTTTCTTTTACCTGTCAGTATATTTCATATAGAATAGGGGCATCTGAAAAATATCAATGGTTTAACTTGTCAGTTGGTAAATACAGCTGGATTATATTAACCATTAATTATAGGTTTATAGTTAACGAAAAATTAATTGTAAAGATATACTGACAAATATAATTAAGCTTGCTACATTGTTACACACACCCATTTTCTTTGACATAAAATAGGTTACCACTTTGATGTCACTAATGTTAAACTAGTGTAAGGTCTCGTTTAACATGTTAATTGAATACACCTGAATCCAAATTGATGACTCTCTTAATCCTCTTGTGTCGAAAATTGATAAATACTTACAAATATAAACTGTATTTGTTTAACCATGTACTCAATATCCGTGATACTTAAAACAATCATGACGATTATCATGTTTCTGGGCAACATTTTACTTAAGTTGAAGTTTATCTGCAAATATGTCAACATTATCGCCAGTTACAGGCGGACAACAAGGCAATGATCAATCACTTGAAGGAAGAGAACAGCTGCGGCTATTGATAAGAGTGGATCTTCATTTGAGGAAACTTTTTTGTGATTAATGGGCATTGATTTGTCAAAGGCATGCGAAAACAAAAATGATGTATGTTTTAATGAATTGCTACTTGTTAGGTTGAGTGAGCCTCATTGGTGTTTTTCAAGCACGAATGACATCCATGTTTTATAACATCATGATAAAGTAAAATTCTAAATGAAGTTGACCCAATTACAACAAAAGGTATCTACTTAATTTGCGCCAATGAACAAATATATCAATGCATTAGCAATGCAAATGTTACAGTGTATCAATTCAATGCTAATAGAGTCGTTCTAACGATCTTGCTGTTAACTTCAATTAGTAATTGAACCCAAGAGGATTAAAAGTCCAAATCAAGTCTTCCTGACATACTCCATACACTGGGAACGAAGGAGATAAGGGTCGAATACAATTAAATGAGACTGTTGTCAAAGATCTGTCAAAGACAGGATGGGTTATAATGAGGGATTGTTAAGCATCAATGGCCTACTCCTGACAAGTGAGAGAGACAGGGAGTAGACGAGCTATTGATGAACCAGTAATAGTAACAAGTTAAGCTTCCCATTTATGACATCTACTTAGACGTTTAGTAATGAGTGTCGGAGAAAAAGGATGGAATTTTTAATGACTAAAACTTAAGTGTCTGAAACTATGCTGACCAAATGGATGTGTAGATGATTAAAAAACTTCGAAAATAGTTGTACATTAAACATGTTTTTTCTTCAAAAATTCATTGTTTCCCATTTGTTATCAATTGTTGCTTTCCTTGTTGAACATTGCAATAACAGTGTTTATAAATATGTTACTAAATCATTAACTTCCTTAAAATATTCAATTCAAATATCTTGTTTCGGTTTATAGGCACATACAAGTGGAACATAATTCACACCATGAGAGTAGCAAATAGGAGTATAAAAAGTTCTTAATCTATTACAGAAAACACGGCACGCTTTCTAAGAGCAAGAGCTTCCTTAATATATTTTGCACATATAAACAATGAATTGCTACATTTTTGGCAAATTAACTTAACATAATATTTGTTAGAATTATTTTATTGCGTTTTTGGTAATGCACATGTAAGTTCCATTCACATATACGATGACATTTCACATAACATAACATTTGGCAGGAATTGAATACAAATAATTAATAATTGAAGGCTATTTCAAGAATTCAATTACGATGGTAACAAATGTAACTTAATAAAGCTTTGGCTTTTGTTAGGTCTAAAACCAATAGGCTATGGTAGATAAAAATGTGAAAGGAAAGCTCTTAATTGTTTGTATGTAACACAATCATAAACTTTCTTAAAAGTGATATTATTATTCTTACCATGATGTTCGAATCATCTCATTGCATCATTATTGCTCATTTCTGTAACAAAATAAGTCACACTTGGATCACCTTTAATTAAAAATTACTTTTCTTGTACATCAGCCCACATTTTGTAGTGTATTTAATTGACCCTTTTCCAGTTTTGACGTTTAGAGTTATCTGTCCTTGACCGAGGGCAACGTCATGCTTGGCGTCAATGAGATCTAGTGCAGTAGCTTGCATTTTGGTGTTGTAAAATTGTATGGGAAAGCGTTTGATTTGAAAGAAATTAGAAAATAATAAATGATGATTGTTAACGGGGTAAAATTCTCAATTTTAATCTGTCTTGTTATGTCATAGTCTGTATTAGTCTATAGATATATAGGCTATGTAACTCAATTTATGTTTGATTTTCGTCGCATGAATAATTTTCATGATATAACTGTTAAACTTTGTCAATCAAATTGATTTGAAATTTATTTAGTTAGGATTAAATCATTCATCTGTAAATAATTCTTTGAAAAGAATGTTTGAAAGTTTATATGAACCCTTCAAGATTTATTAAATTTACCTGCAAAATATAGTGATTGCGGCATTTTGGCTTGTCATGAAATTAGTTTCCTAATAAATTTATGTAACAGATAGATTCAAGCTGACATACCATCGGAGAATACTATATTAATGATTTATAAACTGAGTTATTTAGTAAAATCTGATGTGATCGGAGAACATATTAAATATTTTATATCTTAAACTTTAAATATACGTCTCTTTGGTATTTTTACGTTATATAAAACATTACATTATGTCATACTTAGGCGTATGAAATAAATTGTAGACGATGATTAAATAAAATAAATGGCTTATTTCGCAAATATTTCTTCACCTACGCGTCATTTTGTCGTTAAAAATAAACAGAGGTATCAGATTTTGTCGCATTTTGCGTAAATTCAATAGACTAAAAAATATGTTATTCCTCACAGAGTCACTTAGTTCAAAAGGAATCTAGAATTCTTTCATGAAAATCTATGGGAATATAATATGACATCCTTTTGGCACACCCCTGTATAGTACTAGAAATTTAATTTAATCTTTAAAACACGTTTAACACATGATCTTCAATTAACCCCGCTGTCGGTTAATAATTAACTCACGTTTGCAGTGGTATATCCTCCGGTACATCTTACATCTATAGAGTTTCTACGTTTCGTAACTTTTTAAGTTCGATTCATAACCTTATGGCCAAAAAGCATCTTGAAAAATCTGTTTTAGGACCTCAAGTAAACTCGAACAGTCAGAACAATAAAAAAAAACATACTCTGATGAATGAAATAGTGAGTACTTCTTCATAGCCTATCGCAGAGTCTAGTTGTCGCATTTCCCTAGCCATTGTGTAATTCGCCCTCTTGAAAAAGTTGATATCTTCTTTTGCCCCTCAGTGTTTCATTCTGATTATACAAGCTGTTTCATCTGGGAGAATTGTGTACATAATGTAAATTTTAAGTTTATTTTAAAATGCGTAATTCATTTATTTTAACATCCATTGCTATAAACCCGACCGCAATGTTGGATTTATGTGCATTTTCCGTAGGTTATGTTTGTTTCTTTATGGAAATTTAATTTTACTTAAAACCATTGTATCAATGTTTATTCAGTTTGTCACGTGAATATTCTTGCCAATCTAATACACTAATACATTCTACTTTATAGTCTACTATGTAGATTATTCATGAGAGAATCTCATATATATATATATCTTAGCTGAAGTTTTCCGACGTTAAAGTATGTTTAAAAAGTAAAAAAACGATAAGATAGATATGATTGAATAAATCTATATAAACTGTTTGGTACACCGTCAAATATCATATCTGATGTAATGTAGCTCATAATTTTCTTGATTTCGTTTATATCAGCAGTGTAACATTCATAAATTTTTAAGTTTAATTAATGATTCTTACCTTTTTTAATTCAAATGCAAAATTAATTTTATTACAAAATATTTCATTTGCTACTTATCTTATTTTCAAAATATGGTCAAAAGTACGGGAAGGGAAGCAGTAGAGACTGTTGACTTTGAAATGTTGTGGGAGAAGTTGGTTTAAAGGGGCAGTAGCACGTTTTTAGGGGGAATATAAGGTGATGTCAGGAAAATGAAAATAAATGGTTACAAATGAAAGACAATGTATTTAAACTAAATGGAGCAGTAATAATTCAAATATATAACGTAAGGTTCAGCCATGCGATTCCTTTTTCTTAAAAAAATGAATTAAAGGTGTTCACACAATGGCCGCCAATGGATTTCATGTGAATCCTCATACTTTGTCCTCTGACTATGGGTGATTGGCTTGTGTAATGTGATTGATGACATTGTCAATATAATACATTAGGCAGTTACTTATAATTATAAGTGCAATTTTAAAAATATAAGATTATCAAAAAACGTGCTACTGCCCCTTTAAGGCAGTCGAATTTTGATAAATTCGGGATTTTTTATTTATCTTTATACGTGTTTCAATAACGTTATGGTTATTTTTTAAGTTTAACCCAAAACACTACTATTTCAAATCTAGAATTTTCCAAATTATTTAATCCAACATTTTAAGTTTTTATTATTCCTGTTGTCTACCCTCATTTCACGGTTCACAAATGGAATACTTTTGAAGGCCTTAGTCGTCTTTATTGACTCTTTAAAATAGGTCTAAACAGTGTACAGTCGTTTGAGACCTTCAATTGTTTTATAGAGAAAATGACAAGTTGACTAAAATACCGTTCAACTCAACGTAAACTTTGACGGCTTGCCCGCGGTCACGTGACTTTCAAAGGGACGTCACTCTAAATCAACTCGTTTCGCGAAACTGGAAAATGGTCAATTGCTTGTCAAAGGGGCGAATCAGAACAGTTGTCCTCCATCAAAATTAGTGGAATGAGACAAGTGAGCAGATGTGTGGGAAACGATTTCCTAAAGAGTGCATTAGTGACCCTTATTCTATGATTAGCTAGTAGAAAAAATATCTGAGATGAATTATAGTTTCATCTACACGAGACAGCATTAAACATATGATGGCCAATGGATCAACATTTAATAAATGATCATTTAGACCATCATTCCTTGGTATAATAATCAATTGGCAACATAACATTATCTTGTTTTCATTCTTAGGGTTTTTGGAATAACAATAGATACTGTGATTACTGTCATCACTCGTTAAATGTTGGTAAATCTATGTAAGTAACCTTTACTATGTTTATATGTAGATTGTTCACATAAATCATGATCTTGAGTTCAGAATAGTTCCCCACTTGTTGTTGGACTATGTTTTTTTTATCATTTTGCAATCAAAGACACTAAGTGAAACTTAGGTTTACGAAACGTAAGTTATTTGTTGTTAAAAAGTACATTAAAACATACCACAATAACTGTTTGCAAACTTTTCTGCAATATTTATCATGCCATAAAGGTGAAACATTTTTTTTATCACTTTATTTCTTTTTGAATGGGGTACAGCATTTTCATAACATCACTGTAAACAATAAGGACATGTCAGGTAAACCAGTTGAGACATACATTGTATATATTCATTTCAAATGAACAAGTTGTGGCAAGACGACCAAAATGAGACAAATTTATCGTATTTACATTGTGTGTAGACATTTGATTTATGTAGTTGATAGTTACGGTTTAATTTTGGTTTTAAGCCCGCTAGAGTCGGTAGAATGTTTGCTAGTTTTCTAGCATTGATGTATTCTTTAGTTAGGATAAAAAGGAAATTAAGAACATCGTTTTTTTCCCCACTGAATCAAAGAAGGATTGTCTCTGCCTTAAGGTGAAACATTTAAGTTGAGCGGATATTAACAAATTTAATATCACTAAAATTTTAAACTGGCATTGAACTACTATGACATTGCACCACTAGAAAAATAATCATGATTAGCACAATGCCTGCTGGCGTATTTCTCAATATACTCAGAAAGTATACCCAGTATGATAATGACAGTGTTTTATTCTAAGGTACGTGATTACCAACTATTAGGTACAATCAAGCATTTATTCTTATTGACAAATATGGATATAAGTGTCAATGGACATTGCACAAATAAACTTGAGAGTTGTCTGTTTCCATGGTTTCATACATTATGCTTTTCAACTACACATATTTTACAAAATAACACTAATAATTGTTTTTAACACACATATACAAGCAAGTAGTTGCATGCTTCTGTTGTTGACAAAATATTTATAGTTTGCAGTTTGATGATAAGAGTTTAGAATAACATCTGTGACTGTCAGATATTTTTTATGTTAGCAATTACTGAATTGACATTTTAATCATTGATCATTTTCGAAATTAAAAATGAAATATACTTATAAATACACAAATCATTACGTAGGTTATATTTCGATTTTGCCCCCAATGTGCTATATAATTTATTCTTACTTGATTGTTTATGTACCCGGTGTACTCTCATTATTGTCAGGCTTATTCATGTTTGTAGACAGTTTCAAGCACTTAATGACACAATCAAGACACCATCAGGAGAAATGTCAGGAAGACTTTAAGATTATAGGACAGTATCGACTTCCCCTTGATCCTTGGGTCACTCTGGTCCCGACAGGGACATTAACTTGGTTAACCGTGAGTTTCTATTTCTGTCTAAATGGATATTAAATATATTATCGAATTCCTTTAAAAAGAAGGAAACTCTTGTAAAGCTGAATGTCACACTGTGAATATTGATAGGAATGGTCAGAACCTAAATAATTAAACCTTCTTTTAAAACTTTAGGTTTTTGTCATGTCAAGAACAATAAATAATGTAATGAAATTAAGTGTTTTAACTGCCGAAAGAGGAGAACCCAGGGATACTTTGATTTAAATAACAGTTTACATTCTATTTCTCAAATGGATGTGCAGCTTCAGGCGTATTCTGTATTCTGTTCCAATCTCACCTACTCATTGGAACCTATCAAAGACAGAAGGTATATGTTTATGGAATAGCATTGTCAACAAAATCAACATACTTTTTAAGAAGAACAGATAAAAAATATTTCTGCAATCGTTTATATAATTTTTTTAATAAATGTGTCTATTTGGAATATTTGTGCGTGCTATGTAATTTAGAAATTGATATATCGAACAAGCTTAGATAGGTGAAGTAATCAGTTCAAAATCAGACTTGAGAAAGACGTCATCTTTAGAAGTGGTTGTCTTGTCGAATTAACATAGTTTTTATTAACATAGTTTTTGGGATGTAATCAAACTTATACCTCATAATTTTCTTCTTCTTTTTTTTTTCTTCTTCTTTGATGGGCATTCTAGAAGTTGACTTAACTTTGCCATTCTTTATGGTTATGATGTTTACAACGTGCCATGCTTATAAATACTTGCTGAGTCAAACTCACTAAGTTGAAGATATATATCTTACATGAAAAGTCTGATGTTCAAATCACTGTCATCTTCCTGGCATGATCCACACACTAGAGACAAGCAAAATGAAGGCTGTCAAATGCGTCTGGTACTAAATCTTATACTCTGATGATTTATGCTCAGATGTCTAATACAGAGTCGTCTCTGGTATGGCTATTATTTTTGTCAGTAATGGCAGATATTAAAAGACTAAAGGATAGTATACATAACGATAATAGAGGTGATGCCTAGTTCCGCAAAATTATTAAGTCAGAGGTGCTAAATATTCAGCGAAAACCTCAATCTTTCCACTTCAGTAATCTCAAACTTTTGACGTTTTAATACTTTCTTACTAGAACATTTTAAATAATCATTTGTAGTGTTTCGTGGTAATTTATTTCAAGCAATTGCTTCATGCTGACTTATTCCTGAAATCAATTAGCACATTAAGACTTCAAAATTAACATAGACAAGAAATTTACATTGGTATCACATGAAAAAAGGACCATGACCATTTAAAACAACCTGTCTTATTTACTGAAGTATTAAGTGTATTATTACCGAAATCCTGCTTCAAAGGAATATTTCAAGAGACACAAAGATATGGCTTCCTGTTCGAGCAATGCATAATTGGATTGTAATGTTTTCAATTGTAACCCCGTCCTCCAATCCGTCCAACCCCTAGTGATAGAAATGCTAATAGCAAATTATGTAAAGGTAGCAGACATTGTACCTGAATAATCAATCGGAGCAAGTTTGACACAATCCCCAGACACAGATAATGCTCAACTATTCAGAAAACTTTCAAAAAATCACTGGTAAATCGATTTAAATGAATATTGTATTTTTGTATACAAATTTGATACAGTTTTTATAGCTACATGTATAGATCATTTCCAGCTCATAATTGTTTCCATAATCCCAGCCTTTGGTATCCATGATATCTGTAAATTACATACATTTAACATTATTAATACAATAATCATTTCTGTCGCTTTTAAATTACAATACAATCAGTTAACTCCCAATATTTGTTAGAATTTTGTACAGATTTTGTTTGATTTGATTGGTACACATTAATTAATGTCAAGAAAATTTGTGAGCAACAGGGATTTTCTCATTAAGGAAAGTTCACTTAAAGCCTAACGATTTTAACATTTCAATTGATTACAAAGAGTTCTAAGGAAGGGCAAATACATGTTTGAAACCCATTTACCATGATTGCCAGTGCCGTTTCCTGTTTAATGTGATGTTTGATAAAACAAAATCAAAAGGAAATTAGATAAAGCTTTAAAAACATATCTTACTTGTTGCTGTAACAAGTATGGACCTGGGCCTCCTTTCACAAAGCAACCTTTACTAACGTTGATCTTAACTCCAATACTTTACCATTGTACTAAGGCTACCTTAAGGACTTATGGTCACCTTAGAGATTTGTGAAAGGAGGCCCAGGCTGAATACCACTAACAAATGAGTGATGATGAGCAGTGTCTGCTTACCATTGAATTATTAATCTTATGTAAGATTGACCCTTTTCAACAGACTTGAATTTCAAAAGGAAAATCGAAATGAGACAAAATTGAGGTCAAGCATGTTTTGTGAAATTAGTACCGCTGGAGATAAGAAGACCACCAGAGATGCTTTAATTTGCAAAATTTGATTTTTAGGTTGGATATGATTACATGTCTTATCGAGATATAGCAGTCGTGGATGTTTTAAATTTGTAGTTCAGAAAGAGCATCACTGTCAAATGTGAACAGTTAAGAAACAGAGAAAATACTTGAATCATAACAACCAGCTGCTACAAAAAATGTTGGTAAGAGACAATGCAACATTGTCCTTGACACATTATCAAAAAAACATTTTCTGAAAGAATAAAGGAAATACATACAAGTGCAAATCCAAACTAAGAAAATAGCTCAAGTAAGTCAATTACTTTCGCTTAGCTTGTAACAGACAGATAAATATCAATATAATTTAACAAATTTCAACGAGGAAAACAACCAGTGAGTGCAATCCTAATCAGTTTATTCTTGACATGATCAGATAAGAATTGACACTGAAATGTGATGGTTGCTGGAGCTGTGATTGTTGACAAGAGATAGATCGGCATCATCAGCTATAGTCTGATATAATGCATGATACAATGGAGTGATGACAGGTACATGTACATGAAAAAGTATTTGTCAAACATTTTGGGAAAACCCGATTCCTGTAAAATCTACTAGTTTCAATGTAACTACTGTTTAAAAAAATGCTACCATGTTTTCAACATCATCACAAACAAAACTCTCTCAAAATGATAGAGTTGTCTTTTGATATAGGCGATAAGCATATATCTCGTGAAGAAGAATACACAGTTTCTATCTCTAGGAAAAGATACTTCAGATCCTGTGGCTTTTCCAAACAACAACAATGGGATGCATAAATCGCAATTTCAAAATTACTTCAGAATGCTCGTCTTTTAAGTTTAAAATCTATAAATCAATTAAGTTATGTTAGAAAACGATTTTGCCTATTTATTGCACTATATTTCACATTAATTGTTGACTCGTCTTTGCTGTGGGACGTTTTAAAACAAGCGAAATTTCTTTCCTGCTATCTCATCTAGTAAAGGAGATTTCAAATCAAACATGAAAGTTTAATTTTTTTTACATCAAAGTAAGTTGGCTTCTGGAGAAATTATGTTACCATGTTTCTGTCATTTCAATCAACTGAGGATTAAATTATCTTGTAATTTGGTTGGTAGCGTTTCTTTTCAACAGTAGTTATATGTGTTTGTTCCATAACATCCATTTGCCTTATTGACAGGAACAATAAAAACCTTATGTTTTGCACTAGATGTGCCGTTTTGTGTTTGTAAACAGGTTTACCGTAATTTTATCATTAATAGTAATTAATAATTTTATATTTTAAAATTGTTCCCGATAGTATCAAGCTAATGCTTAATGTATTATTGTGAAAATGTCAAAAATGTCATAACACAAATCAATCATCCAAAGTCAGAGGACAAAGTATGAAGATTCACATAAAATCCATTGGCGGCCATTTTGTGTGAACACCTTAAATTTATTTTGTGTTAGAAAAAGAAATCGCATAGCTTTACTTTACGTTATATATTTGAATTATTACTGCTCCATTTAGTTTAAATACATTGTCTTTCAATAGGAACCATTAATTTTCATTTTCCCGACATCACCTCATATTCCCCCTAAAAACGTGCTACTGCCCCTTTAAGCGTTTGCTTCATTTAATATAAATATTAACACGATAACTAATTAGTAATCGTGTCACAGGTTAATTGCAAAATCACATGCAATCATCTCCTCTTTTTTTACTTCAAGCTTTATCTTTCTCTTATTTGGGATATTTACAGATCACATGCTGCTGTTAGTATCATTCCTGTTCCAGAGCTGGTGGATGTGAGCAATCGTCATGCAACGAAGTGTTTTATATCAAATACATGTACACTACCCTCAGTGAGCAGATTAGTGGGTAAAAAATGTCCCCAAGAGTATATTATGGACATGTTAGCAACAAGAAAGACCTTATTTACATTCTCCTGAGAGACATACTTCAATAGAGTTGAGAGGATAAAATATCTATAATAACTCTTGGGTAAACATCAAAAACAGTTTACGTTCGAATATTTCTACGGCCTTTCGATGTGGCAGTCGATAGTTAGTTGATTTCTGTTTTCGTTTTCGTATTTAGGCTAGGATTTTCCTAGGTGACAATATATGCTTTTATTAATTCTCAAATGTTCTCTTTCCTTTAAACTCATTTTGGAGATATATTGATCTTGGTCTTTAATTTCTGAAACAGGGGTTGTTAATTTCAGTATTTATGTTATGTTTTATAACCTTAAAACACCTTCAAGAGAATTAAAGTTGATTTCGAGTAAACAAGGTGGATCCTATATATTAGAATGAAAAGGACATACCATTACAATGGTGTGTTATACATTTAGCGATGATTTATTGTTAATTCATGAGATAGATCCTCGAAATACACATAGTGATTATTTGAGATTTAAGGTGGACCTTAACTGTTTGAGTCCTGACCCGGAAACAAAATCTAATTTGGGTTGTTATGGAAACGGTTTAAATAAGATTAAGTAGAAATTGAAAACAAATGTACGACCAAAACATACATTAAAAGGTCAAAGAGTCAGGCTTAATGGTTTTGAGTTTAATTCCGTATGAGAAAAGCCTGAATGGAATTACTAGCACTCAGGAGATTCAATGAGAAATCTATTTCAAATATCTAGTGACTTCATAAAGAGGTCTAAATTTAGGATAATAGAAAATAAGTGATTTAATTTATATTCGTTTTAAATCAAATCATCAAAATGATATAAGTCATCTATGTTTAATGATACAATGATACAAAATAAGCAATATTTTCATTCAAAATTTAAGATTCTGATTGAAGTTTTATACAATCACAACAATATTTACCTCTTAATTTGCACCAATGAGCAAAAACCTGGAAATGTATCCTGAGATGTGTCAGTGAACCTATTCAATGCTGATATAGTCAGACAATCGATCTTGCTGTAAAATGCAATTAGTCAGGAACCCCAGAGGCTGAAAAGTCCAAATCAAGTTTCCTGACATGCTTCATACACTGGAGACAATAAGGGACGGATACAATTAAATGAGCCTTTCCAAGGACCCGACAAGGCAGGATAACGTAATGGCGGGAGATCATTTTGCATCAATGGCCAACTCTTGACAAGTAAGAGAGACAGGGAGGGGAGAGCTATTAATGAGCCAGGAACATGCTTTCTATTTGTGATAAGTACATGTACTTAAACGTTGAGTAACGAGCGCCAGAAAATAGAAATTTGATTTTGATGAATTAATATGAGTGCAATTTGAGACTATATATATGCTCACTGGAAAGATATATGAAAGTATGTGAATGAATCAACAATATTTTTATCAGACTATCACTAGTTCAATGAAATAACATCACCATAATTAACATAAGACATTGATGATTATAATGGCAATATGACTAGGTACAAAATGTAGCTAGTAGCCGTGACTTTACATTAAGTTGACCAAGACTTGTCTAATTTTTAAGAATTTTGAGTGAAGTTGTCTGATCTGATGGTTTGGAACTCATGTCAGAGAACTTGCAAATGGTTATTTAGTTGAAACAAATTTAGTAGCGATAAGACCAGTGTTAAAGTTTATTGAACTTAAGTACTTGTTTCTTGCATATTTATGAATATTTATTGAAACTGAATTCGCTGCATACATGTATCATGTGACAATAAAATAGCATGGACAATTTTTTTTCATATTGCAGTAGTTAGATTATGTAAAAATCATAAATGAAGTCCTTATTTCATATGAAGAAAGTCAAACAACGATTAAACCAGTCCATTAGCAATCATTTAGCACAGTAAGAACACAACTATTTCTAAAAATATAATCAGCGACTGCCATGTAACATGTACATCTGCTGGACACAATTTGCGTAGATCATCATTTAAACAAATTTTGATTTAGTCAATTTACTCAATTGAAGTCAAAACGTTTGTAAAAAATTTTGATGTATCATATTTATGCTACTGTATGCGATAAACAGACATGCTGCATGCAAGAAACAATATTAGCTTTCCCCAAATGATGTCAAATTCACGTTATTTTGATCTTATTCTTTTGCAATATATATTTTTATCGAACACATTTCTGTTTATAGGTTCTTTAAACATTATGATGTACCAAACATGTTTTACACAGATCGTTTCAAAATGACAGTTTTATTAGATCACCAAGACATTTTATTTTTTGTGCATCTTGACTCCAGTTTTGTATAAACCAGTGCTGAATGGGTTCCTATAGTATAATTTATCACAAATATCATCTTTAAGTATTTGATGAGTAAATTATTTGCCTTAATATACATATGGTGCAATGATGATTGAATGAGTGAAACTGACGTGAACACCATAACATATTTGCACTTTGAAAAAAAAGCATCTGCTGGACACATTTTCTTTAAATGTATATGATTTCTTTTATTAAATCATCATTTTAGGAAATTTTGAATAGGTCATCTTAGTCAAATGAAGTCAAAACTTTTGGAACAAATTTTAATCTTTCATATTTACGCTACATATATGATGAATAGATACGTTGCTAGCAAGAAATAATATTATCATTCCCCCAATGGTCTCAAATTTATTTTGATCTTTCTTCTTTCTTATTTTGCATTTTTTTTTTCATCAAACACATTTCTGTCCGTAGGTTGTTGAAACAATATGATGTACCAAACATGTTTTACACAGATCGTTTCAAAATGACAGTTTTATTAGATAATCAAGAAATTTTTTTTTTTGCATTTTGACTCCAGTTTTGTATAAACCAGTGCTGAATGGGTTCCTTTAGTATAATTTATCACAAATATCATCTTTAAGTATTTGATGAATAAATGATTTTCCTTAATATACAAATGATACAATGATGATTGAATAAGTGAAACTTACGTGAACATCATAACATATTTGCACTTTAAAATAATGAAAAAATCCATGTCAAGCATCTTTATTTAGATTGTATCCAAATTATAACGTCTATCTAGACTTACAGAGATCAAGTGAAATCAGCAGAAAAGAGTGTTTAAGCAACCGATCATGACATTCAAGCAGTTAGACTCATCAATCACGATGGAAATTGGTTATCGCTTCACCTTATTTACTATCATCAATCACAAAGTTGTGTGGACATGTATGACCTCTATGTAGCCAATGGCGATACTGGCTTGTCAAAAAAGAAGTGAAGGAATAAATACAACACACAAGACACAAGAAAAGCCTTTAAAAAGGCATGCTTGGTGCCACATAGGCAGATGAAGGAGATTGTGATTTGTCGAACAATTTGGGTGATAAGTGAAATATACAACACTGGATAACAGCACGAGTATTAATCAAAGTTAATTTCACAAAATTAATTTCTATCAACACGAGTTGATGAAAGTTATGAATATTTTTTACATTCATCATCGATTGTTTGTATATTCCATATCATAAGACACGAGGGTGATATTCCATTTATCATCCAAATTCACTCTTTTTGATATCTCAGAGAAAAAAGTAAATCTCTGAACACAACTACACTAGATTTTCAAGACAGTGATGTCATTGCACAGTGAGGTCAATATGTTTATGATGTTATGGCACTGTGATGTAGTTACCTGAAGTAAAAGCACTGTGTTGCCATGTAGCGTTGACAATGATAGGAAATTGTGGAAAACGTACTGCCAAAACGATATCTCCTTGTCATGCTGGTTAATTATTAACAGTAGTATAACAGATAATAAAGAAAATACTTTCCGATGATCTGACGGGATTTCAACCCAGGTCCGCTGAGCTAACGTATGGAACCAGCGATGTAGGTCATATACTAAATATAGCACGAGTCAATTTCAGTAGCTCTGATAATAAATACATGTTTTCAACGTAGTGACATCGTTAAGTATGACTTGTCACGTGGTCGTAAATGATCTACCTATTAGTAAACATAGGTCTTATTTCGATGTCACCAGCGTACTTACAGAAACATTACGTTTAATTCGCCAGGCGAACCCAGCGTGAAATTAAATCACGTGGGTTATAAAAAAGTGGATTATGCGATGATTGAATGCGAAATAATGCCCTTATCGGGAACAAATGCAGACTCTTCTTCAAATGAAGATGTTTTTGATTGAGTCTGTTAACATTTATCAGTGTCCTTAATAGAAAATATTGTTTCTCTTTAAACATGACATTTAAAGCGAAATCATATTCCACAGTTTAATGTGCCAAATATTTTGCATTACCCACATGGTGACGTAATGCATTTTTTATTACAGCTCTGTTCATTGGTCTTTTGATTTGGATACAACACATGTGATTGGCGCGGCTTCCCTTTGAAAATATCAAGAGTAATATAGAGAGAATTCAGGAAAGTTTTAGAGAAATCAAATCATAAAGCTTGGTGCCTTTGGGCACCAAGCAATAAGGCATAGTTCGATGGTGTTCAGTGCTCGAGTGATGGTTATTCAGTACATACTAACCGCCCAGTGCTAAGAAGTAGAATGTATAGTATCTGACCCCTACCATGTTTAAAATTATGTAAATATTTGAAAAAATAGCCACGTTTATAGATTTTCAATGATGAATATTTGTGTTATATCTATATTGGAACCATTTATTGACATAGTATTTTATTTTTTGAAAAAAAACCCAGAATTCTTTGAATGATGATTTAGTCTTGTTATTATCAGTTTAAGAATGCAGCATAAAAAGTCGAATTATTTGTAATTGAAAATCTTACATATGATAAATTCAACAAAAGTGTGTACTTTCATTTGCCTGTCAGTTTATTACATAGAAAACAAAAATTTATATATGATATAAAATATCCATGGTATAATTTGTCAGTTGGTCAACAAAATGAATCACGCTGGATTATATTATCCAGTAATTATAGGTTTATAGTTATTATTATCAACAACAAAATTATTTGTAACACAGCCATGTTCTTTAACATAACAATAGGTTGCCATTTTGAAGTCACAAATCTTAAACTAGTGTAAGGCCTTGTTGACCATGTTAATTGAAAACAGCTGAATCAAAATTGATTACTCTCTTAATCATCTTGTGTCGCAAATTGATAAATACTTACAAATTTAAGCTTTATTTGTTTTACGATGTACTCAATATTCATGATACTTGAAAGAATAATGACGTTTTATATGTTTATGGGCAACATTTTACCTCTAAGTTTATCTGCAAATATATCATAATTGTCTCCATTTAGAGGCGGACAACAAGATGATCAATCACTTGAACAGCTGCGGCTATTGATAAGAGTTGATCTTCATTCGATGAAATATTTCCTGATTAATGGGCATTAATATGCTACTTGTAAGGTTGAGTGAGTTCCATTGGTGGTTGTTAGGCATGAATGTTTAATCAAGATACTGTACACAAATCTGACGATTCTTTTCCTTGTTTTCCCCCGTGATTGTGTGTGTATTGACTGATATTAACCCTGTCAGGTGGATAAAGAGTGGTATTATTTAAACAATGTTTTTGGAGTGGAATTCGTAAATCAAGATACAGTACACAAACCAAGATATTGTCAACAAATAAGATGTTGTTGCTCCTCGTGATTGACATTTATTGATTGATATTTACCTCGCCAGATAAGTGAAGTGTGCTGTTATTTTTTCGAAGTGGAATTCTTAAATCGTCCTTTGATAACGTTGATATTATGACGATGAACATTTTTTAAACAATTTGAATCATTGATAATGAATTCATCGTAAACAATTTGATTGTGTAACATCATAGTCTTCATGATGCTCTTGAAATTTGCGTTTAAACTACTATCCTGGTAACTAATTGATTTGTGACTTCGATTTCTATGGTAAGGACAAAACATTAAAATAGAATGGTTTGAAAAAAAGGCTTAATAATTTGAAATAATCAATATTAGATATATCTTTTTAGAATTTTACTCATTTAATTCATCAGAAGACCATATGTCATCCATGTTTTATCACATCATTATAAATTAAAAT
Organism: Steromphala cineraria; assembly: GCA_916613615.1. Classification (NCBI taxonomy): domain Eukaryota; kingdom Metazoa; phylum Mollusca; class Gastropoda; order Trochida; family Trochidae; genus Steromphala; species Steromphala cineraria. The sequence continues at coordinate 15,379,787 of OU744729.1, forward strand.
ATAAGTTGACACAATTACAACCAAAGGTATCTACAAATTACCCTGGTTTACACAGAACCTAATGAAACGTAACAGTGAAAGTAATGAATGCTAATAGAGTCACTCAAACGATCTTACTGTAAACTTCAATTAGTAATGAACTCAAGAGGATTAAAAGTCCAAATGAAGTCTTCCTGACATACTCCATACACTGTGGACGAAGGAGATAAGGGTCGAATACAATTAAATGAGACTGTTGTCAAAGATCTGTCAAAGACAGGATGGGTTATAATGAGGGATTGTTCAGCATCAATGGCCTACTCTTGACAAGTAAGAGGGACAGGGAGTAGACGAGCTATTGATGAACCAGTAATAGTAGCAAGGTAAGCTTCCCATTATGACATCTACTTAGACGTTTAGTAATGCGTGTCAGAGAAAAGGGATAAATTTTTAATGACTAAACGTAATTGTCTGAGACTGTGCTGACCAAATTGGATGTTTAGATGATTGATAAGTAATAGTTGTACATTAAACATGTTTTTTTTCTTCTCGAATTCATTGTTTCCTATTTGTTATCAATTGTTGCTTTCCTTGTTGAACATTGCAATAACAGTGTTTATCAATATGTTACTAAATCATTAACTTCCTTAAAATATTCAATTCAAATAATCTTGTTTCGGTTTATAGGCACATACAAGTGGAATATAATTCACACCAAATAAGAGTATAAAAAGTTCTTAATGTTTACATAGCAGGCTTTCTAAGAGCAAGTGCTTCCTTAATATACTTTGCACATATAAACAATGAATTGCTACATTTTTGGCAAATTAACTTAACATAATATTTGTTAGAATTATTTCATTTCGTTTTTGGTACATGCACATGTAAGTTCCATTCACATATACGATGACATTTCACATAACATAACATTTGGCAGGAATTGAATACAAATAATTAATAATTGAAGGCTATTTCAAGAATTCAATTACGATGGTAACAAATGTAACTTCATAAAGCTTTTGCTTTTGTTAGGTCTAAAACCAATAGGCTATGGTAGATAAAAATGTGTAAGGAAAACTCAGAGGTAAGTCCTAATTTGTATTATGTCAAAAAGCTCTTAATTGTTTGTATGTAACACAATCATAAACTTTCTTAAAAGTGATATTATTATTCATACATCTACCATGATGATCGAATCATCTCATTGCATGATTATTGCTCATTTCTATAACAAAATAAGTCACCTTTAATTAAAAATTACTTTTCTTGCACACCAGCCAACATTTTGTTGTGTATTTAATTGCTTATCTGGCAAAGGGGCGAATCAGAACAGTTGTCCTCCGTCAAATTAGTGGAATGAGACAAGTGAGAAGATGTGTGGGAAACGATTTCCTAAAGTGTGCATTAGTGACCCTTATTGTATTATTAGCTATATAGAAAAAATATCATTTCATCTACTTCTGACAGAGAGATCTGAGATGAATTATAGTTTCATCTACACGAGACAGCATTAAACATATGATGGCCAATGGATCAACATTTAATAAATGATCATTCACACCATCATTCCTTGGTATAATGATCGATTTGAAACATAATATTATCTTGTTTCCATTCTTAGGGTTTTGGAATAACAATAGGTACTGTGATTACTGTCATCACTCGTTAAATGTTGGTAGATCTATGTAAGTAACTTTTACTATTGTTATATGTAGATTGTTCACATAAATCATGATTTTGAGTTCAGGACAGTTCCCCACTTGTTGTTGGACTGTGCTTTGTTTTTATCATTTTGCAATCAAAGACACTAAGTGAAACTTAGGTTTACGAAACGTAATTTATTTGTTGTTAAAAAGTACATTAAATCATACGTCAATAACTGTTTGCAAAACTTTTCTGCAATATTTATCATGCCATATAGGTGAACCATTTAAGTTGAGCGGATATTAAAAAAATTAATATCACTTAAATTTGAAACTGGCATTGAACTATGACATTGTACCACTAGAAAAAAAAATCATGATTAGCACAATGACTGCTGGCGCATTTCTCAAGATACTCAGAAAGTATACCCAGTTTGATAATTACAGTGTTTTACTCTAAGGTATCTGATTACCAACTATTAGGTACAATCAAGCAATTATTCTTATTGACAAATATGGATATAAGTGTCAATGGACATTGCACAAATAAACTTGAGAGTTGTCTATTTCCATGGTTACATACATTATGCTTTTCAACTTCACGTATTTTACAAAATACCTGTAATAATTATTTTGTAACACAAATATACAAGCAAGTAGTTGCCTGTTTCTGTTCTGTTTCTAGTTTGCGGTTTGTTGATAAGAGTTTTAGAATAACATCTGTGACTGTCAGAGATTTTTTATGTTAGCAATTACTGAATTGACATTTTAATCAATGTATCATTTTCGACATTAAATATGAAATATACTTATATATGCACAAATCATTACTTATGTAAGAAATATGCTTTATAATTTATAATGATTTGAGTGTTTATGTTCGAAATGTACTCTCATTATCGTCAGACTTATTTATCTTTGTAGACAGATTCAAACACTTAATGACACAATCAAGACACCATCAGGAGAAATGTCAGGAAGACTTTAAGAGTATATGACAGTATCGACTTACCCTTCACTGCTGGGTCACGCTGGTTCTGACAGGGATATTAATTTGTTAACCCTTGTTTTCGATTTAGACGTTAATGGATAGAAAGAAGATTAAACTCCTTTAAAAGGGGAGAAACTCTTATTAAGTTCTATGTTAGACTGCGGATATTAATAGACGAGAATGGTTTGGAGGTCAAATAATTAAACCTTCCTATAAGAAAACTATTGTGCAAAAAAAAAAAGATTTGAGAAAGACGTCATCTTTAGAAGTGGTTGTCCTGTCGAATTAATAACATCGTTTTTTTATTTAATCTAATATATAATGTCTCATTATTTTTCAAATGGACACAAATAACTGTTTTTCTTCATCATTTTCTTTGATGGGCATTCTTGAAGTTGGCTTAATGATAAAGATTAAGTTTATCCATTCCCTCACCTTTATCATTCTTTATGTTTCTGATGTCTACAACTTGTCATGCTCATAAATACATGTACTTGTAGAGTCGAACTCACTGATATAGATCTTACATGAAAAGTCTGATGTTCAAATCATATCTTCGTGGCATGATCCACACACTAGAGACAAGCAAAACGAAGGGTGTCAAATGTGTCTGGTACTAAAGCTTATACTCTGATGATTTATGATCAGATGTCTAACACAGAACATCATATGGTAATTTGTCGAGTCGTCTTTGGCATGGCTATTATTTTTGCAGTCATGGCAGATATGATAAGACTTAAAGGATAGTATACATATGATAATGGAGATGATACTTAGTTCCGCAAAATTATTAAGTCAGAGGTGCTAAATATTCAGTAATAACCTCCAATTTTCCACTTCAGTGATCTCCAACTAGACTGACGTTTTAACACTTTCTTACTAAAACACAGATAATGCTCAAATATTGCTCAAAACTTGACAGAGATAAAGGCAAACATGTTATTTCGTGTAAAAAAAGTATAATTTGGATCACAGTATGTAAAACACTACAGAGTCTAGACCTTCTCGCTTCATCAAAAGCGAAGTCTTACATGCGTTGTTAAATTAGTACCACTGGTGAAGAGATAGGTGAGCTGGTTATTTGTGTGTACCGACTCTGAAGGTGTGGGTGAGAATCATGTGGCTCAAACCGAAAAGTATAAGGATGTTTTAGTTAGAAACGATTACATATCCTATTGACATTTACAGGTTTTGACAAGATGCCTCACTAAGAAACTTCTTACCTAATTTGCGAAATAACATAACTCATACAAAAGTTGTGGATATTTATGGACATCATTTTCAAATTCAACAGTTAAGAAACAGAGAAAACGCTTCAACCATATTAAAAACTATAACAACCAGATGCACAACATATACTATTGGGGTTTTTCAACTGCACAATACAATGTTGGCAATAGAGATGAATTTTTTTCCTTAAAACATTATCGAAACAGTTATTTTCTAAAATAATAAAGGCATACATACAAGTGCAAATCCAAACTAAGAAAATAACTCAAGTAGCTAAATTATTTTCGCTTAGATTGTATTAGACTGACAACTTATCAAAACTATCAATATAATTTAAAAAGTTCATCGAGGAAAACAACCAGTGAGTGCAATCCTAATCAGTTTATTTCTTGACATGATCAGATAAGAATTGAAGCTGTGAAATGTGATGGTTACTGAAGCTGTGATTGCAGACAAGAGATAGTTTGGCATCACCAACTATAGTCTGATATAATGCATGATACAATGGAGTGATGACAGGTACATGGACGTGGAAAAGTATTTGTCAAAACATTTCGGGAAAACTCGATTCCTATAAAAACTATCAGTTTCAAGGAAACCACTGTTCAAAAGAAATGCTACCATGTTTTCAACATCATCTCACAGGATATAGTTGGATAGAACCTGAAGAATTATAGGTTAATGGCCTTAAGCACGTAACTAAAGCTCTACAAAGAGATCATGTGAAACCTTCAAAGATATGATATATAGTCCTTAAAAGAAAGGGTTAGAAAGTAAGTTACTTTCATCAGACAAAGGGATTTCATCAACCTTCCAAGATCTAATTTATTGCTCGAAGAACGATAATATATTACTTCCTTTTGTTGTTGAACGCAATCCTCTAAAGGGGTGTTGTGGATTAATAGTCTAAAACTAACATATACCGCTTCACAGACTGCATACAATACTGGAAAATGTAGGGGATATCCAAATGCAAATACCTATGTACATGTTGTCATATGATAAATAGTCACGGACACTTGACAGTTTGAGAGTATTTCAAAGTTGAAGAACATATCGCCTAACCAGAAGCACTGAATTACAGGTGCGACACGCAATAGCGTCAGACACTTGGGAGGGGATCTTTATCAAATTTGACAATTTAAAAATTTACAAGGAAGGGTTTATGAAAACTGTCACGTGCTTGTTTATACTTTTCTTGTTTATTTTCCTATTGGCGCATTAGAATTTTTGTTTAGCTTATCTTTGCTCAAGTGCCTACGTTTAATTTGCAATGATACGTCTTCAACATGATGAATGTCTACGTGCTTTTGGCATGCTTCAAATAGATACTAGACAGCAATATGCTTAATATGTTACAGTATGTGATCAGCAGATTGTGGAAACTCTACCAACAAACACATAATATTGATGACAGACCTCGTTCAGGTAGTCCTAGTGCCACTTCACAAGCTGAGGGTCTATACATTCGTACACAGGTTCTGCAAAAAAAAAAAAAACGGCCAATCAACAATCTTCAAATTTGTACAAAGTTGATCGCTTGTTGTGCCTCCATAAACTCGCCAGCACATGGTCAAGGCGTCAATGACGTAGGCAGCGTAGAAATTGAGGAATCGTCGACTGGTGCGTGTAATGTTCTCAGATGAGTTAGGATTTACCTGGGCATGCTATGGTTTGCAGGGGTGTAAATAAGCGTCAAGCTTATGTTAACTTATTTTCGGGTGTTTGTCTGTTATGGTGTGGGGAGGCTTGTACATTGTACTACCGTAAACAAGATCATACCAACGATAATTCTGCATTCGTGTACTGAATGACTTCAAGCGTCACCATTCGCCTTTGACAGCCATGAATCCTGACCATTCCCTTATAGAGCATGTTTTGGACATGATCGAAAGACACGTTTGTCGACGTAAATGTCAACCGACAGTACTGCAAGAATTGGTCTTGGCGCTGCAAGAGGAGTGGCACAGATCGTGCTTAGGACGGTTGATAAGGAGCATAATAAAGGGAATTGCTAAATATCCAAGGATTCGTGGAGCACTTCCTATCTATTTAGACTAAAATAAAAAACGTTGATTTACACTTTTGACACTTTTGACAATGTTTCTCTTCGCAAGTGAAAGTTGAGCCGTCAGATAGGTCGCAAAATGAACTGTTTATCCTATGTGTAGGCAATTGATCTCTTATTGACATACACTTGTTACCTCAAATAAAACAGCATTAGCATTTCTACAAATGCTTCTGAATATCCCCTTATACTCTATTATTGACGACCCAATTTTGCATCCTTGACACAACCAGCTGAAAAATTATATAAGTGTTTCAGCATTAAAACACTTAAATTTATTGATATTTATAAGAGCCTTGTTTATCTCTGGGAGCTTGCGGATGGCATTATTTGATATACACTCAAGGATAAATTGGTTTTATTCATATATAATTACCATATTTGCTTCTCCTTGAAAAATACTTCATTTATAAATGGATATTTCTTCGATGCTATTTTTTACTTTCACTTTCAGATCGAGTTAATAAGATCCACTTCCGGCTAATACTCCAACAGGAACGTCTTTCTCGTTTGTTTGTATATTCTTATTTTAAATCAAAACAGTAATTAGTTCATTGAATTAATTGCCACAACTTTTGAAATCATTGCAGTTTATTAAAAATCGCTCCCCGCTTATCAATGGGCCTAATTATTCACAATCAATGACAATGATCAGCCTCTTCGTTTGTTACTTGAAGCTTTGTAAATAAGTAAGTTCAAGATGATCCGATAAACTTAAATTTCAAAATACTAACCTCCGCCTTTCTCCATTTCTGAAGTAACATTCTGCATCATATCACTGATCTATATAGACCATGTAAACCAAAGGAAATTTAGCATCTGTACGGTATAGTTTCTGTAGTTTTAAGATATATGACAAATGGTTTGACTCAAACAAATATGCTCTATGTCACTACTTTTTACTTATATTTACCTTACCTTTTGTTATTTATACTGACAAGAAATCCCATGTGAACCACCACATGCAAGACCTTTATAATTTATTCCATAGAGGTTTCGAAGTCAATGGGCTTTTCAAATATTAGACGTAACGCAGCAGATGAACCTTACTAATAATAGGTTCATTCGCATCCCTATAGGATAGGCAACTTTGTTAAGAGAAAAATTGACTGAAACTAATGGTTCAAAATATGAGAGTCATGCTTTATTGAATAAGTTTTGTTCTTGGCTTATTGGAGTCTTTGAGATCAGCATATAAATGTGTAAGCTACTGTAACCAATTTAAATTTACATGCCAATTTTGCATATTCCTTCTACCTTAGTTGTTTTGCAATTGAACCTATTTCATTGGGGAATTTACTTTACAGATCGTCCAACTATGTATACTATATCTTTTTAAAAACTCGTTAACAGATTGATACTATTCACGTAAGTATCTATAAGAGTAGATGTAAAAGTTTAGTAAGATTTATACCGACAGTTCAATGCAAGTTTATTCTTTATATAAGGCAAATATACAGCAGCTGCACAAGAGTTTTTTAATAACTTGCTTACTTGCAATTTCATCTAATAATTTCTATATCCATCAAGTTTCTGCAAAAATGTATTTCTTCCCAACACATACTTTGATATGATATTCATATTCATACAAGAACACATTTGATGTGCTTCGGTATACAGACCTTTCCAAGATTAACAATTATGTTCCATATGACGAAAATGTGTTAAATCATTTGAATTTTCCAGAAATATGAAAGTTGCCAATTTGGTAATTGTGCCTCATGTCTCTTTTTAGTAATGATAGATTCGTCTCTGGCATACCAGATATATGTACCTTACAAATGTTATGCAGATATGAATCCGTGAAATGCTCATCAAAAGTGTTGTCTGTAAACGTTACTGTTAAGAAATGGTGATACCTAAAAAATAATATGCTTTTGTTCAGCAGCTTAAAGGGGCAGTAGCACGTTTTTAGGGGGAATATAAGGTGATGTCAGGAAAATGAAAATAATTTGTTCCAGTTGAAAGACTATGTATTGAAACTAAATTGAGCAGTAATAATTCAAACATATAACATAAAGTTTAGCCATGCGATTCATTTTTCTTACACAAAATGAATTAAAGGTGTTCACACAAAAATGGCCGCCAATGGATTTAATGTGAATATTCATACTTTGTCCTCTGACTATGGATGATTGACTTGTGTAATGAGATTGTTGACACTGTTAACTTACAATTATCAGTGAAATATTTAAAATATAAAATTATCCAAAAACGTGCTACTGCCCCTTTAAACCAAAAATAATTATCAATGTAGAAAAATATTCTCGTTCATTTTCTCAGTGACATTTTTATTTGGCAATAATGTTTTACCTTGCTTTATGTTTAAAAAGATCATACACCTGATTTCATATTCATATCAAGGTTGACATACCTCCTGACTTAACTGTTATTGCTGCGTACGAGTCAATAATGTTCAAAGCAGGGCTCTGTTTTACTGACGGCACCTAAAGTTTGCTTGTCAAACTTTGTTACAGAAAATGTGCAATGCTTCTGGTTGCTTTCTTCAATTATTTCATTTTAACTTATTTTTGATAACACGTGTATTAATGTGCTACTCAAAGAAGGATTTTTATGTTTGTTTTAAAGGGATGTCATTATTCATATATCAACATAGTCTTTGTGATGGACACGTAGAACAGAAGGTAAATTGTCTTTATTTGATCTCAAGGCACAGATTCGGATTCTAAATTATAGGAGTTGAGAAAGGTTACCCGCGGCAGAGGATCCTTGAACCAATGGATGCCAATTCAAATCAGGGGTAAGATTAACTAAAAAAATGGTTAAAGTTGAGTATATCAAATCGCCCGCCAGTCACAGTTTGACATATCTTTGGACAATACCACCGAATGTTATTGCATATATCACTGGTTTGATATAGTTACGTTTTATATTTATTTTTATACTATTATTTTTATTTTATTTTAAAAAAAATGGAATTGTCTATGTGCAATAATATAATAGTTAAATAAATAAATAATTTTTTGTAAGTATATGAATATATACACGATATTCTTTTCGGTGCTATGTCCTACTCTCGCATACTTAACAACTGGATGTGCATGTTTTGACACAAAAACATTGTACACGCAGAAGTTTATATTTTGTCATATTTGTTAGTTTCATGTTTCGTTTGTGTTTCTTTTATGCTACCTTACAAAATAGGTAAGTATACGGACCATGACCAAAAGTGTCAAAATTAATGTCAATTTGACTATTTTGATAATCACGGTATTTTCTTCTAAATTCACATTTAGATTAACAATATTCATAAGAGTTTGAGCATTGAGTAGTTTCTCATTCTATAGAAATCCTATCTATGATATTTTGAGGCTTTGTATAATCCCTTAACGCGTACGTTAAGTAAAATTGAATTGAATTGTTTCAGATATTAGCTCAGCTTGATTGTCTTGACATCTTATTGGTAGGTACCTACAACAAGTATTATCCTACCTCATGTAAGAATCTCGATCTCTGATTGGTCCACGTGACCCTGGATAAATACTGATATCACCCACCCGGTAGGATAAATTATTTATACCCCGGCACATAAAAAGCATGAAAAAAGCGTGCAGATTGAGCGTCTTGAAATGTACAATGTATGTTACCTCGAACACATGATCAAGCTGATTTCTTTTGATCAACTATAGTGAAAGGGTTTACACTGTTAACGTTTTTCTTTATCTTCATATTATATGCGCTTTGTTTAAACATTCGGTAAGATACATTCGTTATACCATTCAGAGGCGGGGTATTTGGGGAGAAATACCCCGCCTCTGAATGGTATAACATATATAGTTTATATCGCGGGGAAAATAATTATATTATATTATATGGTCTTACGAATTTAAGGAATCTTAATTCTATGTATATGTTATGCTTTATGTTCATGTATCCATGAACAAATTTTTATACTTTTAACTAATTTCGTTAGGAGACTTTGGAAACGCATGTTTGTATTTGAATGTATGATATATGTATGAGCATACATGTAGTTCCTAAATGTTAGGCAATGGCAGGGATGTTTATGAAAGGTATACAAAACTGTCCTTGCATGAAAAACAGGACTTTGCGCGAAGAAACCCGAATATATCGATAATGGACAGGACACTGAATGGTTACTATGGACAGCGAGGTCTAAGTGCAATGTAAATTTAATGTATTTTTAAAGAATGTCATTAGTCTGTTTAAGATAAAATCAATGGTCCAATAATATTAGTTATCAACTATTAAAGACTTACTCGATGTTGTCAACTTCAGCATTTGATCATTGTTTGCTTTGCTTAGAGCTTAGAAACAGGCTAAAGGGTGAAAGGGTTCACATCTATTTCGCGTTCCAAAACTTAGTGAATATGAATAATTAACATAAGTAATCAATGAATGTTTAGGGTTGTTCTATGTGATCGCTGAAGCTGTTTACAGCTTTGTTTTGAAGCCTAAGTGGATGAAGAGACATTGTAAAACCAAACTGTCATTATCAGCTTGTACTTTACTCGACATGGCGTTTCATGGAGGACGGATCAGATTTATTCCAATTTTATTCATCTCGATTGTCTTGAGAGTAAATGGAAACTGTTATATGCAAGAGAAAATAACCAGCTGTCCGTACTATGACAATAAGGAACCATCCACTGGCATTGATTTTACAGTCAATGTGAACAGTAATATATCGTGCCTACGTAACTGTCTGAACAGTGGTTCAACCAGATCTGTGTTCTACAACCCTGCAACAAAGGTTTGCCAGTGTGCTGATAAACCTCCCCTGTCACTTGGCTTGCAGGACCAGTCTGGGGTTGTGTGCATGGAGGAATATGGTAAATATATAGATAGATAGATCTGCTCTATTTCCTCCGAAGTTGAAGATACAATAGTAGAAAGACATGATCATGTACATCAATATAAAGGTTATACAATGTGTAAATTAGCACAGGTATCTAATGCCCCAGTCACACTTGTGATACAGAACGTACTTTAACGCAGTTAACTGTACTTAAGCCTAGTTATCCGTAGTTATACTTAGTTATCCGTGCTCAAAACGTAGACATAGACGTGAGACAAACGTAGTTTGTGATTTAACTTTTGGACGTGTTCAAAGTTTAGCATTTCCGAACTACGTTTCCAGAAACGTAGTTCAATGTAGTTGGACGTAGTTAATTGAAAATGTGAACTTAGTTCATCGTAGTTGAACCTAGTTAAGAACGTACTTTAACGTAGTACAACTTTTCCACGATTTACTACACTTTACTAGGTATCGAGTACGTTTTCGTACGTTTAAGTACATTCTAGAACGTTGTACTACGTTAAACTACGATAAACTACACTAGTTTCATCTGAGTTGAAGAACGTTTAAGTACACAAAACTAGGTATTAGTACGGTTAACTACGGTATCAATTACGTGTAACTACGTTTTGGTACGTTTCGTATTTAGACCTTGACGTTTAAGTACGTTTCCCTACATCTTACTACACTTAAGTAAGCAGAACTACGTTGATCTACGATAAACAACGCCTAACTAGGTAGATTTATTTATTTGTACCTTTGGTCACAATTGACTGAGACACCTAGTATGCGTTTTAACACTATTCATTTCACAACTGAGAGAGGATGAGTGAAAGGAAGGTGAAAATGATACAGCATTAGCTTCTATCAACAAAGAAATGATATGTTTTGCTCTCTATATTAACAAAATCGAAATGGACGACGAAACGCAGAGAACAAGTAGTTGTCACTAACGTGACCATGTCCCCCACCGCAAGAGAGAAATTGACTAAAAGGGATTGCCGGTTGGTGTCTCAAAGTTACTCTTAAAACGATATCAAGGTTATTGCGCTACCTAGGCTTTACGCACTGGTCAAAGTCCTGTCGTGACCTTGAAAATTAGGTCAATGTCACCAAACTGACTGTTTTCTGCGTATTCACCCAATGAAGACAGATACTAAGTTTGAAGGCTCTAGGTAGAAGGGTTTGTGAGATGTCGCGCATACAAGGCTTTACACTGGTCAAAGTCCCGTCCTGACCTTAAGAATGAGGTCAAGGTCACCAAAACCGAGATAACGCGCTAACAAGACGCGAGACGGACGGATGGACGAACGGACGTACGGACGGACGTAGGGAGCTGAATACTATATTCCCCGCTTCGCATTTCGTGCGGCGGGGGACAAAAACAATGAAGATGGTGGGTCCGTGACTTGCTCCTTCGTAGGCCATTACACGGTCAATATCATACACGTATGTCCGAATTGGTGGTAGAATAAAATACATAAACGTGTGTCTTTATATACCCTACCACTGTAGTGCCGTGATTTACCCTACTTTAACGTACTTTGACGTACCTAAACGTGTTTCAACGTATTTCAACCTACTTAGTTGTACTAATAAACGTTCTTAAATGTAGATCAACGTGGTTAAACGTAGACAAACGTAGCTAGTCAGTTGTTCAATGAACGTAGTTATCCGTTGTTAAACCTAGTAAAACGTTCTTATATGTACTTAATTGTACTTACACGTAGTGAACGAACCTATAATGAAACGTTGTTTTACGTAGTTACTAAAATGCACTAATTTTCGGCAAGTTAGCGGTTTTGTGGCTACGTTCAATGAACTACGTTTAACTAGGTAAATGAACGTAAGTGTGACTCCCCCATAAAGGGATGAAGCCATGATTTTACAGTTATTGTTATCCATAAGGAAGGTTATTTTATGGATAATCAACGTCTTTGAAAGAGTCAAGCATGGGATACAGTGGTTGCATGACAGAGAAAGTATATACAAGCAATGTGTTTTTACAATAAACAGGGTTGATGTACATTTGTTTGATATGAGATTGAGCAATTTTGATTGGCTAGTGTAATTGATGTACGATGAAATTGAGTTAATGGTTGGAAGATAGGTAGATGTTTACACAGTGACTGTGGAAAATCCTATGTCTACCATGCTCTGTCATAACACCGTCATATCACAGGCTTGACAACGAAATTAGGATCAATGTCGAAATGTCGCTTTCAAAGAAAAAAGTTGATTATCCACTAATTAATATTCCTTATTGACCATCACACCAACTTCAAGAATGCCAATCAAAGAAGTTCTTGTTATCCAGTCTGTAACATTGAAACCATGTTTTCTGATGTTAACCTTAACCTTAACGACCATCAAGTATAAATGAGACAAATTGTCTTCATCGTTCCATAGATAAACAAACAGATCCACATCTGGCATGTCAACTAGTGACTTCATCGAAGAGTTTCTACCACTTTGAATGAGTGAACAATGAGGCATTACATGTTTAACAACATCATAGGCAACAATGCTGCATTTACATGTTTGAGAATGAATACATAATGTGCTTATACGTAAAAGGGAGGCAATTTTATATTAAAAAAATGTTGGGCATTTTATGACAGGCAGCCAACAATCTGTGACCCTTTCTAGGATATCTAATGGTACTATAGCTCTCAAAGCTTAGACTCAATTTCATCGCGGCAGAAACATAAACATCACCATTTTCAGTATTCTTTCTTTTACTGGTACAGACCACTCGTGCTTTTAAGAAAAAATTCTTCTCATAATTGTTTACTTGCATATCTAAGTCATATATTGATGCAGTGAAATATTTGCTGAAGATTTGCTATAACGTTCTTAATCCAGTGACGTAGAGTATCTATACTGACCTAATCTATGGGCAAGTATTTGTTTGAAAACAAGATTAACATCGCTATTTAACAGTTTCTCAATAAATATTAGAGATCTTTGGTGAATATATTTTCGTAATGTGATCAAACAGAGAGAGTCTCTGGCTAATGTGTGTATTTCCTTCTCTCCAATTAATATGGTAGGATCGATAGTTCTTTTTTAATCTCCAAATACGAGATACAAACTGACGCAAATGTCATGTGTAGACATACTTATTTACAACATCAAACACATTATTGGGTGTGTACTCGACAAAGATAAGTCGTCAGCTAATAGTACACCTATAGTAGACATAGACCATGACCCGATTCAACTATATAGTGTAGTAGATCATTGACATAAAGAGTAGAAAGCCAAGCTGATAGGACACTCCCTGGCCTACGCCCTGTTTCACAAAAACACATCAGAAATATAGTCATCAATACTAAACGTGATTTAATTGATGTGTTCAAAGTGTAGATAAGACACAACGGTTTTTTCCAAATGCCGAAAACATTTTAGTTTATAGAAAAATCAATTAAAAAAAACTCTTTCGAATGTTTTTTTCATTGTCGAGGAAAGAACAATAGTCTGGGGAACTCCTTTCAACATGATAGGCAATTCTTTCTGTTCAAGTCAGCGCTGTTGTATCTGCTCCCGGACCCTTTTTTAAAAACCAAACTGAAGTTGGTGGGGAAAATGTTTTTCAGCTTTTGTTTTGCTTTTGAGAACCGGTGTGCAAGAATCCTGTTTGGATTTACCTAAGCCTTAAAGGGCGGGTAAAATATGACCAAGAGGCAGATCAAGTCATAAAATTTTGATACAGCCTCTGTTCTATTACGCCGACTTTGTGGGATAGAATGGGAGATTCCTGATTAGAGGCAATCAAAGTTGGTTGTGCAATCAGCGACGGTGTTCTAAAATCATCATTTTGGCTACTGAATCATGTTAAAAGCATTGTGATATGAACCACTCTTTCCATGCGAGAAGCGTTGTCATTTGATAAAGAAATTTACATTCATTGTAGTGCATTTTTTTCCCGCCATGATAACTGTTTTATAATTGTATAAATAATAATCTTTTTTTTGATGAATTATATTTTACTCATTAACCAAAAAATAACACCAATGAGAAGGTACTAAGCGATCTCCCCTGAATGTTAAATTTCATTGACATTGTTGGCGAAGTATACGAGATGACAACTCATGAAACGGCGTCGCTGTTTGCACAACTAATTAACTTGAATTGCTCCCAATCAGATTTCTACCTTTCTATCCCATGTATTGGGCCCATTAGAACTGTTTTGATATGAATGAGCTGCCTCTGTGGGGAGAGAATGCGTTTAGGTCATCCTAGAGCCTCGACACAAGCCCATGATCAATACAATCGTACGGTGTCGTACCTGGAAAGCAACATTTGTTATTACAGTAAAAACCCTTTGAAGTTTCACCGAAGGCAACTTATGTTGTTTTAATGGATTAAAACGTTGGGTTTTACAGAAATGTGAACTACCTAACGAAATCGGCTGATTTTTTACTGAATGAATGAATGGTTTATTCTCATGAAGATCACAAGATGTGACATAGAGAAAATACAAATGTACAGTTTGAGTTACGGGAGCATACGTAGACAGGTTTTAACATAGTTACATAATTTCAGTTGTATTGCTTTATGCTTACAAGACATTAGAGATATAAATTTGTCTAAGGATGGGTTGTTACAATAATAGTGTGGAAGAAATGAATATCTAATGTTATTTAATGATGGACAGTACAACACGAAATGAGCCTCATCTCCAATCGAGTTCTTACAAAATGTACATAATCTTTCTTCTCTACCAACGTTATACCATCTACCCGTTTCTATTGGAAATCTGTGGTTACTCAATATTTATTATGAGAACGATGAACTTTCGCTCACTACTGACTGATGTCACGGAGTGATTATGGATTGCTACTCACTATATTAAATGATAATTAATTAATTGACGTTTCGACGAGCTGCTGACACCAGAATACTTATCGTCACTAGTTCCACCAGCAATCTCCGACATCTCAAACTGCTATACTCGAACATCTAATAATTCACAAATTCATTTTTGTGCTACAGTATTGCATAAACGTTTCTTTTTACCGTCGGCGATTGCTGCGTGGAGTGAGTGAGATGATATTCATCGTGACCAGTGACAGCATTCTAACATGCGAAACCCATTTTTTTCACCTATTTATCATAAACTTTCAACATCTTATAGCTTGCATTTTGGTATGCATTCCGGTCCATACGAACAACTCGACACCAATATGTAATACACTTTGAATAATAATGCCAGTTCATAGGTGGATCAACCAAGGAGGTCATTTCGGCCAATTCTGAGATGGGAACCCTTTACAAAAGTAGAAGTATAAAATTTTAAAGAGACACCAAGCAAAATAGGCAGGCTAATTTCCCAAGGACCCCATCTAGGAACAACACTGATAATGCACTCACACATTATATCTGTCAATTTCTCCAAGTAAAGCACATGATGCACTTATAATGTACAATGTTTACCACTCCCCTTTCCTGTACCACCTGGATCTAAATACAGATTAAATCACATGCGTTTACCATTTATTTACCAGTTCAAAATTTAGTATCACCCATATGGTTAAGATCACACAGATCTTCTATTGTTCGCAAGATGCAGTCGACCAGTATAATCCCCTGGTCTGTTGGTGTAAACATCACAAATGTTGCTTTCCAGGTTGTGAACCAATCGACAAAGTTACAGGAATACAGGAATTGTTCGTAAAATGCAGGAAATACGTGTAAATAATTAACGGAATAACAGTTTGTAAGTTCGAGAAGTCACATATGGATTAAGATTAAGGATGCATTCGGTGGGTTTCTTAAAATAATAAGCTTGTACCTTCCTGAGCTACGCCTCATGCATTCTCCATATCGAAAAAAGTGGCCATTTGAATTTTAAGTTCTATTTATAGCAAATATGTATTTACAGGTTATACAGAAACCTGGGCTTCGTTTGTTATAAACAAGTCGACCGAGTATGACGTCATTGGCGGTGACCTGTAAGTATTCAACTTAATGTAAAAGGGTTTAAATACTATAGCAAGTGCGAAACAAAACAGAAATTATTTATTGATGGAGGGTATTCATATAATGGAGTTCAAGAGTGCCCCAGTTTCAGTAAATTATTAAATAATGAGTATTTCTTGGTTTTGTGTCATTATGAATTGCATTTGTTATGAAAATACTCTCTACTTTTTTATCTTCATCTTCATATGCTTTTCGTGTCATGTGTCATGCTACATGTACATTAAGTAACAATATGGATGCAGAGAGTGCACATGCAGTCTTTCATGCAAATGGTTGCGTGCGGGCGTTTAGCGTTTACCGATCCGTGGGTTTGTGATATTAATTGTTTTGGATTCGAACCCAAATTAATCATTCGAACTCCTCAGGTTCATTTCTATAAACGTGACCATGAGGAGTAACGTCAAATGCCAGTTGTGCTTTTATTGCTGTTCAGTTTATTTCTTAGGAAAACGAATAGAAAAAGGAAGTCGTCTTTTACCTCCGAACGGCTACAAATTATTACTTACATATTTCTCTTACATATAAAGTTATATGAACTTATATTTTGTTAAAATGTATAAACGTCTAAGCGTTAAAAATTGTAATTTTATAAGTCTCAAAAAGGTAATTACTACCTTTGTGGTATTTTCTGAAATTAGATAATTATCCAATGAAATTTTAATATTTTTTTGCTGTTTCTCAGTCGTTTTCTGGCGACACAAATACTAGGTGCATCCGATGTTTACCCCACTTACGGCGATGAAGCAGGAACTTGGTGTGCCAACGTAACGGACGACAATCAATGGATCGAGGTATAAGTGGTAGTGATACGTGCTATAAATGCTGTTATGTATTTTTGTTGGTATTTGTTGTCATAATTAATAATTTATATTGGGTGTACATATTTGCATGACTCAATTTATCATGATAATGGAATTCATGTTCATAATTATCCCGGACTGTAGGATATTTTCGGAATTTGAGGGCTGTTTAAATCTTAAGCTTAACATTTGCTTTGAAAAAAAGATTGGAATAGATTTATATCCTCGTGGTTTTTAATTTATAATACGCGCTTTCCTATTTGTGTGATTAAATATGCACTTACAGGTGTTTTTTGGTTACTTTCACAAAACGTCTCCATCATTTCCTTGCATACAAATAATGAGAAGGATTTTAAGAAAGTTTACAAATTAATGCAAGTGTAAATCACAACTTTTTTAATGACGTAACAAGCACCTAGTATCATCACTTTTGTATTTTTGTTTTGACATCACAAAACCATTTATCATCAAGGCGCACTCTTGTCACAACATTATTGCCTAATATTTGACATCACTACCCTATTTGTTTGGTATCCTTCCCTCTTTGTTGACACCATTATCATTTGTGTAACATCACCATCATTTTTTTTTCATATCACCACCATTGTGTTTAACTTCATTACCGTTTTGCTTGACGTCACTACTTTTATGTTTGACATCCTACCTATTAGTTGATATCTGTATGTTTGAGATCACGACCTATTTGTTTGACATCACTACGTTTTAGGTCTGACATCACTACCTTTTATGTTTGACATCACTTCTTAATTATTTTCTCATTGCCTATTTGTTGATATCAAAACTTGTATATTTGAAATCACGACCTATATGAGTGACAATGGTACCTATTTTGTGCAACGGAATCTATTTGTTTGGCACTTCTATATATATCTTTGACAACACGACCTATTTGTTTAGCATCGCTACCAATTTGTTTGATACAAATACCTTGGCACTCGGGTCGTAGACTTACTATGTCATTGATACGCTTATAATATCAGATATATGTGATTGTTTAAAGTTATCATCATTACGAAATTTATTTACGTAGCTAGACCTGCACACGTCACTAAAATCTCTGGTCACTTCGAGGTTGTGCATACTGGAATGTGCTTTTCATAATTATTTTGCCACATATTGGCTTTTTTCAGCCTGTTTTTTTCCTCATAACATATTATTTTGACATTGAAGTATTACTTATCTGTGAAAAATGGTAAGATCACACGTTTCAGTATGTTTCTCCTGTAGATTGGTATACCCGAGCCCATGTTCCTGGATAACCTGTACGTGTATGAGACGTACCATGCTGGAGGGGTGGAGACAATATCTGTCAGAGACACCCAGGATACCTGGCACAACCTCTGGACCACACCAGGGATACAAGTCATTACCCACAGCAGAATCTTTGAGCCGAATTTTCAGGTGAGGAGGCCACAGAGAGAAAATGGCTGCCGATAAATGTTTCTGATCATTATATAGAATGAAAAACTTTTTAAAATAGTTTTAAATAATTCATGAAATTAAGAGAGAAAATAAATTTGCAAGTGAAGTCGAGTGTTTCATCAATGTTAACACTTATCGTTCTCCTCCACAAGGTCGCGTTAATAGAGTTTTTCACTTCAAACTGTCACTTTAACAAAACGTTTCTGAAATAGTTTGCATTGGTAATTTTTAAATTAATAGGAAAAGCCTTTTCACCTTTCCATTTATTACTCTTTTGCTGTACTGTATCACTAAATTAAATTGAATATTTCTGTTACAACAATTATTTCAACATCGTCAGATATCAAATTTAACCGTTTTTTCTTTGTAATCATTCTGAGGTTTAAGTTAAGTAAATTTGAATATTATTTAATTTTCGTTATGTATCAAGTCGATGGTAAGTGGAATACAAAAAAAGATTCTTAGAAACGAACTTAAGAATAAGATGCTGTTATCCAGAATATCTTGCCATTCTTTCTTGTAATTAACAAAATTTTATAACTATGATTCTTTCAGTCCACCTCGTACAAGATCGACGGGTTGAGACTTGACTTAGTGATGAGTGTAGCGGGTGATTGGGTGCAGTTAGATGCTGTTCGCTTTGTTGGAAGACAGTAAAGTTTTATTTGTGCCCTTGTTGTATAATGATAATGTAAAATGAGAAAGGTAATAGTGAAAAACAGGGTGTATTGAGAGGAAGAGGTCGTCAGAAAACCCTCGATCTTCTAGACCTTGTGATAATTGAAACAGTTCACAATTGGGATGCCGGCTGCTCAGCGCTTTTAGAAAGGAAGGAAACATTCATTAATGCCATCTTTGATGATATACCTCCGTTACAATGACGATAACTATAGTTGATGAAATTTGAAAGTTAAATCTATCATAACATACAGTTAGACAATGAATAAACATACCCCGTATCTAGAAACTTTCTAGTGCGTATCTAGAAACTTTCTAGATACGCACTAGAAATTTTCTAGATACGCACTAGAAATTTTCTAGATACGCACTAGAAATTTTCTAGATCGTATCTAGAAATTTTCTAGTGCGGTTCTAGTGCGTTTCTAGAAATTTCTAGAAATTTCGAGTTTTTACATTTTTTTAATAATCAAATATTTTTACTTTATTTGAAATCCCCGTCTTTACTTTCCTTACTGTTAAATTTTCAACACCATTCAATTAATAGAAAGGGAGATAATTGATATTTAATAATAGATCTTCCTCGTTTTAACGCGCTTCTCCTCACTGAACAGGGGCGATCTAAATATAGCACACACACTGCTTTATGGCCCCTCACTGATCGGCGCTAATTACATGTATACGTAGATGTCTCGTCGGTATGAAGCTACGGGACATGCTGTTTCTTTTCGTTGTAGCACTTTGTAAATTAAAGAACAGTAAGATAGAAGTAATATGAAAAGTGATTAATAATACATTAATATTGATTTTAATTACGATTGTCTGTAAAATCACGAGCATGGATCCTTTAGCGGGCAAGTGACATACAAATATTTTTAAATGACTGTCAAGTAAACTGTTAAAAATAGTTGAACATGTATTAAGTTAAATTAAAGAATATGCGTCATTAACAGAACAGAATTTATTTCGTATATATGGCCATGAGACCAATATTACAGTGGTCGTGAAGTCTGTGATAAATAAATATATATATACAAGAGCGCTTAAACCTTTAAGGTGTTTCGTAACTTAAACATTTTTTCACAAAAAAGAGCTAATTTAAATAACAATTGATCATTTTGTGTATTCATAAGTGACATAAACTTAAACTTTGATGGGAAGTTATGATAATATACAGGTAGATAGATACCTTGTAGAAGATGTATATGCGTCATTAAAGTCGATTTCGAAAGTTAACAACATTCCACAAAGCAATTGTCGCTCAGAAGCCTTAGCAATTCATGCAGCACGCTGTTACTCTATTTCAAGATGTAATTTTTTTATTCTTGGCACCTGCCTATTTCGGACGTATCTAATTTAACACCTGTTCAAATGGATTATATTAAGACTTGGCTTATATCCTGTGATCATCATGACTGGTTGTGTCAGTTATGGAACGATCGAGGCCTTATAAATGGCAGCAAACTTAGAACTTATCGATTATTTAAGGACTCTCTTGGCAATGAACAATATGTAAGACTTATTATGGATCGATCACACAGAAGTACACTCGCCAAACTACGTTGTGGGACTCTACCTCTTGCAATAGAGACTGGACGATTCTCCCGACCAACGGTCCCCCTGGAGGAGAGAAAGTGTAAAATGTGTGACTCTAATATAATCGAGGATGAAATTCACTTTTTAACGGAATGTAGTTTATACTCAGACTTAAGATACGATCTATGGACAAACGTTAGTTCTTTCGAGTCATCCTTCCTGAACTTTACCCCACTGCAACAAATCTGTTTTTTAATGAATACTAATTGTGTAATTAAATCCCTAGCCTCTCTTGTTCATAGAATGTACAGACGCCGTAAACTCTTTAACTGTTAGCTATGTTTTATATGTATATTTTATATTGACATTATTTATATGTGTGAAAGATGTGTGTAAGTATATGTGCACACTTATTTGGCACATTTCAGTATGTATGTATATGTGTGGGTGTGTGTGAGTGTGTGATTGGGTGTGTGGTGTGGATGTGGGTGTGATTGGGGAGTGGGGTGGAGGAGGGCGTGGGTGGTGAATGTAGGTATGTATGGGTATGTTATCATGAATGCTATACGTCAGTCTGCGTGTATGTCGATAAGCATAGATAAATTAAAATAATTTCGACTTGCCTGTTTTAGGGTCATTCATTGTTTGTTTGAAGCAAGTACATGTATGTATGAGTGTTAAATCGGATGTTTGTGTGTCTGCACAGAGTATTTGTATCCTCGTAGATGCCTATATGCGGTATGCACACGTGTATGTATATTTGTATGTATGCAAATGTGATAATACTATGCTTATGTGTAATTTTCTGTTTGGATGGATGTGTGTATGTTTGTATCATGTGAATGTTTGTAACAGATAACGTATAGATGTTTGTATGTACGTAGATGTAAGTAAGTATGTATATGTTGGTTTTATGAAACGTAACAATGACGTTATCATTTTAAAATTTAATGTGTATATTTTAGGAAATTAGTGTCTCGTAGGCCACCTGGCCGGAAGCTGTTTTTAATTGATTATCAAATTTGATTTTACTTCTTATATGTACAGCTTGTGACACTGTAATAAAATAATTTTCTTCTTCTTTTCTTCTTCTTCTTGTAATTCGGGAGATCTTCACCTCTGCATAGGCTTAAGACTATAAATAGAAATATGTACATGTATCACTCAATCCAATCACTAAACAGCCTAAATCTTTAGAATGTCGTCCACTAGCTTCCTATATATATTTCTTTAAACAAACGTCTTATGTCTAGAGTATAATTTGATCACAATTATAATTCTAATTGTGGGTTACTGACCGGGGAAGACTAGCATTTATAACAATTTGTTGTTTTATGTAATTATAAATCTTCTGCTTCACATTCACGCAGAAGTCTATTTCACATTCATTTCATATTGATACCGATTGTCATTGTCCGGTTTTCGATCATTATCGTTTCTTTACTTATTCTACTTGTATACCTCCATCCTCCACTGTGCAGAAGCGATTTAATTCAGCAACAGTCGATAATCCGCGATCAAAGGACACAATTGATGTAGTTTGGCTCACGTGAATGCAAAGAATGTGACAAGTACAATAAAGATCTAAAGACATAATAATAGAATATAAAGAACTTCTGTGATATCCATCTGCATTTATTGACCCATTGACCAAAAGGTGTTGAATGCATAGAAATACAAATCTGTTCTGTCTCGTTTCATAGTTCTACACAAACGATCCCAACAAAGAATGTTTAAAATAATGAGTCATCCAAGAAATAAAATAAGGTTGTTAAAGGATAAAGGATCATATAGGATATCAATTACTTTTAAGAAATATACATTCACCGAGTATCTTATATTGAGTTACAATAATACGGAACGATCAGAGTTTAGTGAAAATACACTTTCATTACCCTAAAATAGATTTTCAGCTTCTTGAACTGTATAAAACACTTGGGTAAGCTAATATGATATTTGTGTTGCAGTATTTCATTTGTATATGCATATTTTTAATACCTATGAAGTTTCATGTAAGCCAATCGGTTGGGTGTTATGATCATTAAGATTTACCATTGTTTTCCTTGTGAATACATAATCTATTTCAAGCCGGCCGTTTGTAATGTATTTACCGAGAAGCTTTCCACAACGGTTGGTTATTTCGTCCTATATTTCAATTTTTATTCATCAATTTTATTTTCCATTCTTTTGAGAAATTTCTTAAGACAGTCGCTTTCCGACAATATGCACTTGTACAGATATACGAGATATAACCGAGATTCCCCAATGTGTTTATTGCAGATCTTTAGATGTGTTTTATATAAACCGTATTATATATTTTTTATATTAACCATTTTAGATATTGAATAGAAAAGTTAGAATAAAAAAAAACTTACAATGATCGTGAGAATTTCAGGTCACAACTAAATTTTCAAAAGTCGATCAATCATTATTTAAAATATTTGTATGTTGTTTATTTCGGTTATTTGTATAAAGTAAAAAATGAATTTGCAATATGTAAGACAATTGATATATTTTAGTCTGCCAGCCTGGCTCTAAAATAACATAAATTCATTAACAAGTCTTTTAGGAGACTCAAATGCTAAATGAACATAATGAAAAATCAGTCATCTTTCCATTCTATTTAATTTTCATACATTTATTGACAGTTTCATTTCAATGTAGAAACGGTCAATTTAGACTAAATATGTTCATTTTAATTATAGAATTGCATCGGACTCGTTAGGGTAGCGCAGCAATAAACGTTCTGTAATAAACATGCGCCATTGTCATTAGCTCTATTTCATAACATAAAGAGAAGTATTCCCGATCTTCCTTTCTCGCAAGAATACGAATGTGTATTCTCACTCAACTATTCTTACTCAAGCTGATGGTCTACATTCCAACATACCCAAAGCCTATTACAATGCAGCGACCACAGGTGTGTTTGGGGGATACGGTTCACTGAGTTAAAAGCAGATATTGGACTATTTTATACATGTCATATTTTTATGGTGTCATTTCGGCCCTGTGAGGCCCAGTGTTTTTGTACATCATTGTGAATCAATGACGTATAAATCTGTAACACATGACACAGTAATAAACTATATTATTATTATTATTCCTATTTAACAAAGAAAGCAGATATTGGACCAAAATATGCTATCTTTGTTAAATATAACACAATCATCATGTAAATTGTAGGACACCCATTTTATTATTTCAGACTGAACGAGATACTAAGTTGCTATTTTTCTGTCCTCATCATTTCGATCTGTTAAAATATTGGAACATGAAGTAGCTAGGTAAAATTGAACAGAGAAGTACACCATAAGTTCGAACCCAAACCACTGTATATTAAAAAAAACCAAGCCATTCAAATGTAAAATCTGACAACTGTGTATGTATTTGTGCAACAACAGCAATTTCTGACCTAGTACAGATATCATACCGTCAAATGTGAGCCATGACACATCCGTACTGCAACGGGATTTTCATGAAAAAAGGTTATAGTTTAATTAAGATATTCATATATTTATTCATGTATCGTCGTAACACAGATACTGCGCTATTGCCATATGATGTCCATCGGTATGTTTTACCTAAAGTGGTTGACGGTATCAGAATGATATGAACGATATGAAATTTATCTCGCTTACAAATTGTAACTGCTAAATGCCATACACGTATTTGAGCTAAATTCAACCATTTAATCATATTTGCGCACACATGTACGCTATAAAAAGTAAGCGATGAAAATGATTGCCCGCTTGTGAAAAAAGAGCACAAAATCAAGTTTATCCTACAGCAAAATAACAATGCGCATTTTCTTAATGCATCAAAGTTTGAGTTGAAGTATCCACTACTCTTTGGAAACACGGGTTTTATATCCACATTGACAGAATATATCTAGTGTTCTGTTGCATACACTATACAAATATGATAAAGTTTACATTATAGAAATGAAACAAAAGCAAATCAATTTGAGAGATATTCAAATTCAGATCAAAGGAAAGTCGCAATCAGAAGACCGCCACGTGAATGATGACCTGAACACTTCTCCATGACGCAATGTTATTGCAACGGATTGCCACGAATCCTAAATCGTGATTACAAGATAATTCCCGTTTTAGGGGGTGGGGGGGGGGGGGACTGTCTGTCTGCGTGTTGAGTACTGTCGCGACAATACACTGCTCACTCAGCCATGCAGTCACTTGTTGACCAGTGGATTTATGTTCTCACATAAACTCTATCCCTTTATTCAATGTTTTATTTTAGTATCATCTATATGTTGTTATATAATGATTGATATGTAAAGTATTATGGTGTCTCACTTGTAGGCCGGGTGCTATCTTTTTATCTGCAATGTTTTATATCATGTGAGATATTGTTTAATCATGCCACATGTGAAATGGATGTATGCACGTGACACCGAAATAATATATATACTTTTCTTCTTTCTTGTTTTCTCTGTAGTTTATTTATGTATAGTTATTTTTAAAACTTGCTTCTATATAGACATTTGTATCTAGGAATCAGACATTCATAGAGTGTTATACCCCAGTCACACCCAACCCGTTTTTACTCCGTTCTTATAAAACGGACTCGAACTGTGAGAGAACGGAATGGACCTTATGTCAACTGTTTGCGAACCTTATAGAAATGGAAGGATGTTCTAAAATTTGACGTAGGACCAACGTTATTTAAAGGGGCAGTAGCACGTTTTTAGGGGTAATGTAAGGTGATGTCAGGAAAATGAAAATAAATGGTTCCAATCTTAAGACAATGTATCTAAACTCAATAGAGCAGTAATAAATCAAAATTATTATGAAAAGTTAAGTCATGAGATTCCTTTTATTACCCAAAATGAATTAAAGGTGTTCACACAAAAATGGCTGCCAATACATTTTATGTGAATCTTCATACTTTGTCCTCTCACTATAGATGATTGGCTTGTGTAATGAGATTTTTGACACTATCAAAGTAATACATTTAGCATTAAGGTCCAATTATCAGTGAAAAAATGAAAATATAAAATTGTCAAAAAACGTGCTACTGCCCCTTTAAACGGGATTGTTGTACCTCGAACGGAATTTCCGTACTTCGACCCTTCCAAGAACAATTATCAAGTGCTTCAGTCGGAAATCGATTTCATTTACGTTAGTATACAGTTTTCACAACGTCTATGACGTCCGCAAACAGATCTTACCCGATCATAGTACGTATGGGAGCAGGACAATTGCCACCCGGACAATTGCCACCCGAACAATTACCACCAGACAATTCCCACCCGGACAATTGCCACCTAGGACAATTGCCTCCTAGGACATTTGCCACCGGGGACAATTCCCACCTAGGACAATTCCCACCCAAATATAAAAATAAGTAAAACATAAAAATAGAAAACTAAATATAATTAAATGTGTTCCTTTTTTTATTTGTATCATCATGGTCTCATACATAAATAATTTAACATATCATAATATACATAATAATAAAACAATCATATATGCCTTGACTGATGGCATTTGATTTATAGTGACTTTGTGACTAGTGACCACATGGTCTCATGATAATTTAACATATCATTATATGAATAAGAACACATCATCCCAGCACTAAGTTAGTGACATTTAGTGGTGTATTAGTGTAGCGTCCAGTTTCTATCTTGAGGGGGGCTACTCCACTCCTGAACTTGGCTAAAGCTGATCTGTATTTCCATGGCATAGCGTTTATGACATTATTGTATAAAATCATATTTTGTAAAATCCATGGTGGCAATTGTCCTAAGTAGGACTTGAAATATAACTGGGTGGGAATTGTCCTAGGAGGCAATTGTCCTAGGTGGCAATTGTCCGGGTGGGAATTGTCTGGTGGTAATTGTCCGGGTGGGAATTGTCCCGGTGGCAATTGTCCTAGATCCAGTACGTATATAGGCAGTTACAACTTCGTCCAGATATGTTGAAATTAATTATCATGAAAAAGTTTTAAGGACGTTCCTACACAGGTCTAAGAGTTTACACAAGGTTCAGAAAACATCGTATTCGTTGTTAGTACGTTTGATATATTCTCAATTAGGTCTTTCTACTTTGGCAGTGCAAATTGAATTGACGGATAAAAATTCATCACTTTTTCACTAATTCATGGGGATTTGATTACTAAAAATGAACACTTTTGCATCTGGAATAGAGTGAATGTGGGTAAGTTTTGTGATTACAATATGTGTATGTATTTCTGCGCAACCTATATTTTTCAGTTGATAAAAAACTATTTATCACGACTCTTTTGTATAAATGAATGATGTGAATTAAGAATCAATAAAGTTTCCCTTCAATTTTGTTGAAAGCAGGGCAACATTACTCTAGTTTTGTGAAGACAGAAAACAATAAAAGAAAACACTTTTGGACAATGAATTGACATAAACCTGATTATTATAAATGTTTTATTTTGACAGCGAGAACAGGTTTGAAAACGGTCGAGAACTTGCTACCTTTATCGGCCAAAACCTGCAAACGTATTTTAGAAAGAAGAAGGAGTATGTTATATGATTAGTTGTGATAATATATTATTTGTGTTTTACTGTATATATGTTGTTTATATCATTTTAGTGTGTCAATGGGTGGCTCGTCGCTATTTTAAATGTATATATATGTATGTATTTTATGTAACTGTACGAGGTGAAACCTAAATAAATTATCTGTCTGTCTGTTTGTCTGCTTGGTCTTTACCGAAAACGGGCCCGGACGTGATGGTCGTACAAACGCCCTACTGACCACGTTAAGCACCTTTTAAAAACAAGCTAGAACATGATTGTGCGTATTAAGGCCGATAAAGGTTTTGTTGATAACTTATGTTAACTGTTCGAGGACTCTATTAAACTGACTGGAAACGAGGTAAACAGGTAATTTTACCCGATCTATAAACGTACTACAAACTGTCACAGGACTAGAGAGGTTGACTTACTAAAAACTGTGGATAAACATTCTGGCGTCGTAGTTAGATAAAATGTAAACAACAGTTTCTCGTTTCTATCCCGAAGGAGGCCGTTTTGTGAACATTTTAAAACGGAGAAGAACGTTTTTAAAACTACCTTGGTGTGACTAGGGTATCCTGCCAAAACGCAGAACTGTAAAACGCAGAATCCCAATTAGCAGAAATGAAAAGTTCATTGTCAGGCTGGTCACACCTATTCAATTAAGTAATGGACTGGTCCACTCTGACAGTGAGTAGAGCGACACAGTCAAATTATGTTCAACAGTATGAACCTCCCGGTATATGTTTATATGAAAATACTGAGTAGTAACACACTGTAACAATATATTCAGCACTCTATCAAAACATTGTTAAACAGTATAATCCTCCCAGGTACATGTGTTTATATGAAAATACTGAGTAGTAACACACTGTAACAATATATTCAGCACTCTATCAAAACATTGTTAAACAGTATAATCCTCCCAGGTACATGTGTTTATATGAAAATACTGAGTAGTAACACACTGTAACAATATATTCAGCACTCTATCAAAACATTGTTTAGAGTAAACAATTAAACTTTAATCTCATACTTCCTTCTCCGAAACAATCTTTGTCCACATATATAGGTGTTAGAACATGGCATAGACATTCCAATTCCACAATGGCTGGGTTACGGAAAGTAGAATATGTGATGTCTCAGAAAGGTGCTCCACAAGTGTTACTTGACGGATACTTGTATGCTAAGAACAAGGATAAGGGGGACACTGTTTACTGGCGGTGTGTTAATAGGTCATGCAGTGGCAAGTGTACCACCGTCACAGACTTCGTGAAGATAACAACACAACACAGCCATCCACCTAGTGACGACCGGGCCCTGAAGTTTGTCAGCACGCTGAGGAAGAGAGCTAGAGAAGAGACGACGCCAATGCAGCAGATCTATAACAACGAGGTGAACCATCAGGAGGAAGATCTTCTAGCCCATCTGCCGTCTTTCCCCAGTGTGAGCAGCGCCATGTACCGTCACAGACGCCACAACATCCCACCACTGCCTGCATCAAGAGCTGAGGTGGACCTTCAAGACCAGTGGACCACAACTCAAGATGGCAGAAGATTCTTGCTGTTTGCGGATGGAGAAGAAAACAAGATCCTGGCCTTCTGTTCCGAAGAGTCCCTGGAAGCCTTGCAGTCTGCTGACTACATCTACATGGACGGCACCTTCTCCTCCTGTCCGGCTCTCTGGAACCAGTTGTACATCATACATGCCATGTCAGGATCGACCATGTACCCACTGGTCTTCGCCTTACTCCCACTTCACGGCTTATGCCTGGGCCCCTTGTCAAGTCAAGTCAAGTCAAGTTTATTCTCATAAGTCATGAATTTATGACATAGAGTGAACAAATAATAAGACAGTAGTAGTACATACATATTAATGGAGCATACGCGATCCATATTTGATATAAAGAGCAATTTTTACAAGTATTGGTTTATATGTGATGGACATCAGTGAGATAAATTTCTCTTTGGATGAATGTTTACAATAGTACGCAGGAAGATATTTGTGTCTTATTTCATTAAACATATTACATTCTAACATAAAATGAAGCTCGTCACCGATCTTACACTTACATGAATGGCATAATCTATGTTCTTTATCAATTTTAAACCATCTTCCGGTTTCAATTGGAAGTCTGTGATTACATGTTCTAAGGTTCGTGATATATATACGTAAGTTCATAGGAAGTTGCAGTAAATAGTTTTCAATGTACAAAGTATCTTTAAACTTATTATAATAAAAGCCTTTTGGTGATTGTAGTTTACTTTCTCTCCATCTTTGCAGAAATTGATCGATAAGTACCGTTTTGTCAGCGTAACTGCCCGCTCTAGCGACGCTAATTAGCTCACAGTACCCCTCATCTCCAGAGACGGGATGAAAGGAAGCTGTCTAGTCTACCATAAAGATCACAAAACTCTAAGGTGATCGTAAGTTCTTAATGTAGCCTTAGTGCAATGTTAAAGTGGGATCACCTCACTTGTCCCACATCTATTGTTCAGATGTGGGACTCACTGGGCCATGACCAACTGGGGAACAATAGGGGATTAAGCTATAGTCTGTTCCAAACTTAAATATCAGATGTGGGACAAGTGAGGTTAAACACGTCATTTGTTTCATGGACAAATACACAATACAAATGCATACATTTACACATTCTTTATTTTGGATTTACATTAATAAATTAAGGACTGATAAAACATACATTGATACATTCTTTATTTTGGATAGCACTTTGACATATTGTACACATAACAATCATTTCACTCAAAATTTACATTCATAAATTGAGGACTTATAAACATACATTGATACATTCTTTATTTTGGATAGCACTTTGACATACATAACAAACATTTCACTCAAAATTTACATTAATAAATCAAGGACTGATAAAACATACATTGATACATTCTTTATTTTGGATAGCACTTTGACATATTGTACACATAACAAACATTTCACTCAAAATTTACATTCATAAATTAAGGACTTATAAACATACATTGATACATTCTTTAGCACTTTTGACACATTTACATTTATAGTCCAACAAAGTTCACAACACTGTCCAGGTATTGGAGGGGAGTCTTGGCACCAGTTTCCAACAAGTCCTTCTCTTCAGAAATCCGCTCTTCAAGTCGTCGGTATTTCCTTCTCTTTGGGGCAAGTCTGCCACCAACCTCAAGTTGCTTTATGGTAATTTCCATGTCATCTTGTTCCGTCTTAATCAGGTCTAGGAACTTGAAAATGTTCGGATGACCAGGGCCTAGCTTCTTTAATTTGCCGTGCCAGCCTTCAAGATATTATCAGATATATGTGATTGATTAAAGTTATCATCATTACGAAATTTATTTACGTAGCTAGACCTGCACACGTCACTAAAATCTTCTCTGGTCACTTCGAGGTAGTGCATACTGGAATGTGCTCTTCATAACAATTATTTTGCCACATATTGGCGTTTTTCAGCCTGTTTTTTTTCCTCATAACATATTATTTTGACATTGAAATATTACCCTTTCCGTGAAAAATTGTAAGATCACACGTTACAGTATGTTTCTCCTGTAGATTGGTATACCCGAGCCCATGTTCCTGGACAACCTGTACGTGTATGAGACGTACCATGCTGGAGGGGTGGAGACAATATCCGTCAGAGACACACAGGATACCTGGCACAACCTCTGGACCACACCAGGGATACAAGTCATTACCCACAGCAGAATCTTTGAGCCGAATTTTCAGGTGAGGAGGCCACAGAGAGAAAATGGCTGCCGATAAATGTTTCTGATCATTATATAGAATGAAAATCTTTTAAAAATAGTTTTAAATAATTCATGAAATTAAGAGAGAAAATAAATTTGCAAGTGAAGTCGAGTGTTTCATCAATCTTAACACTTATCGTTCTCCTCCACTAGGTCGCGTTAATAGAGTTTTTCACTTCAAACTGTCACTTTAACAAAACGTTTCTGAAATAGTTTGCATTGGTAATTTTTAAATTAATAGGAAAAGCCTTTTCACCTTTCCATTTATTACTCTTCTGCTGTACTGTATAACTAAATTAAATTGAATATTTCTGTAAAAGATCCAGAACAATTATTTCAACATCGTCAGATATCAAATTTAACCGTTTTTTCTTTGTAATCATTCTGAGGTTTAAGTTAAGTAAATTTGAATATTATTTAATTTTCGTTATGTATCAAGTCGATGGTAAGTGGAATACAAAAAAAGATTCTTAGAAACGAACTTAAGAATAAGATGCTGTTATCCAGAATATATTGCCATTCTTTCTTGTAATTAACAACATTTTATAACTATGATTCTTTCAGTCCACCTCGTACAAGATCAACGGGTTGAGACTGGACTTGGTGATGAGTGTAGCGGGTGATTGGGTGCAGTTAGATGCTGTTCGCTTTGTTGGAAGGCAGTAAAGTTTTATTTGTGCCCTTGTTGTATAACGATAATGTAAAATGAGAAAGGTAATAGTAAAAAACAGGGTGTATTGAGAGGAAGAGGTCGTTAGAAAACCCTGGATGTTCTAAACCTTGTGATAATTGGAACAGTTCAATATTGGGATGCCGGCTGCCCAGCGCTTTTAGGAAGGAAGGAAACATTCATTAATGCCATCTTTGATGATATACCTCCGGTACAATGACGATAACTATAGTTGATGAAACTTGAAAGTAAAATCTATCATAACATACGTTAATTGAAAATACTTCCCTTAGAGGCATTCAATCTCATTTACGTCACAGGCTGCCATATACGGTTCCTTATTTGTCTGTCAAGATAGTCCCATAGTTGCTCTATTGGATTATGTCATGAGTACAGGCAGGCAATGGCAGAACGTGATCATTGTTACGCCCATCGTTGTCTCTCTCGTCGACGTTGAGTGATCAAAACATTCCTCTTATCTAAAGGGACGGTAAGGTCTGATACCTGCAGAACAAAGTCTCCGTAGTACTCAGCGTTGACTAATGCTAGTTCTAGAGCTGTTGCTGTCGTTGATGCCGCAGTAAAAAATCAGTTGCGCAAGTAAATGCTTCGTATATGAAGATCTCCCTGTGGTGTTATGACACGTGGTCTTCTGGTTCTGGGCTTGTCTTTGGTCCTGCTTGTAATAGTCATGCGCAAGAGCCTTCTTGCATCTGGACCTGTGTTGCCCCGATTTCACGCATGCTGACAGCTCGCTCTAGCACCCCTCCTGTTAGTCTTGGCAGTTTTTTTGGTGTGTTTTCATCAGCTATTTTTCCAACCACATGTACGGACATGTCTATACGCTTCTTCAGTACCTGCATTACAAACTAATGGCTTAAAACATGTTTTACAATTTTTCGTGAGTCATGGTACCGTAAATAAGGATCCTTTCATCGATGTGTTTACTCCCGTATCCCGCTCATACAGTGGTTTTGTGCAAAAAATTTCTTCATCATTTTACGGACCTATACTTTCCTTAGTTGTTGCGTAGTTTACAGAGAGACAGTTTGTCTGTCTGTCTGCGTAGTTTACAATCACACTACAAGCAAAAAATAAAAAAGGCCGCATTTAAACCACTATATATACTGAGGGCAAAACAAATTGTTAATATTTTGAAAGTACAGTGTTTGCTTACATCTATCAAGAAGACATTTCATAGAGATCAAGCTTTATTCCTCTGAATATGGACATTAAGTAAGATACCAATAGTTGCAATAAGGTCCTCACAAGTACAAATGGTCTAACAGTCAGACTCGGACTCAAATATTGCATAACATGGATAAAGGGACATTTAGATATGTGGAAAAAACTTAAATCACATTGAAGAATGATTAAAAGTGAAATACAAAAATTATGAAATCTCAGACAAAATTAATTTGACAATTGACTATTTCCTTTAATCTTATATCTTATACCCATTTACCCCCAACGAGGTCACAAAATTGATATCAATATAGTTTGATTATTTCTGAAGTCTGGCAGTTTACCATCAGTGCTAGACCTCTACCGTTCAACTAATGGATTTATTTGGAATATATATGTGAACTCTTTTATAAACTGCATCATATATTGGTTTAGATTGATTGTCATGCCATGATATAGGTATCCGCATCAATAATATCTTATGTTAAAACTAACCTGTGACAGCAAACGTAACAAGTGAGCATCCAACTTCAATCAGCGTTTATTAACTTATGGTTTTGGACATGTCTGGGCACAGCAGGGAGTAGGGGATATAGATTTTTTCTAAGATTATTAAAGGGGCAGTAGCACGTTTTTTGAGAATTTTATATTTTAAATTGTTCACTGATAATTGTAAGAAATGATAAATGTAATACTTTAATAGCGTCAAAAATCTCATAATACAAACCAATCATCCATAGTCATAGAACGAAATATAAAGATTGACATAAAGTCCATTGGCCGCCATTTTTGTGTGAAAACCTTTAATTAATTTTTATAAGAAAAAGGAATCGCATGGTTTAACTTTACACTATATATTGGATATATTATTGCGTCGTTTAGTTTGATAACTTTACCTTTCAATTGGAATCATTTATTTTCAATTTCCTGACATCAACTTATATTCCCCCTAAAACGTGCTACTGCCCCTTTAAAGGAAAGATTGATAGACGGTGTGTTACAAAACTGGCATTTAGAACTTATTTCAGTTTTAAACCATCATTTACCTAAAACATTTATATATACATATATGATCTTAGAAATACAAAATACAGAAAAGCTTTGCTTATTTTAGAAGCGCTTTTCAACCATCTTGGAATACAATGTGTTAGAAAATGTTTTATGGTTATGGAAGTTCTTATTCTAACTGTTCATTATGTAAGGTAACCAAACATGAAATTCATATTGTATATCATTGTCCAATGTATCAATCGCTTCGTATTGATACACCTTTGCAGTTCACTCATAAAAATATTAAACCTGGCTTGAAGAAATGAAATCAAATGATTATATGTCCATGATGGGGAAATTCTTATATAATGTTATCCTATACGAGGAGAAAACTTTAAACGCGCATGTGTACCCATGTACTATATATTTAATGTACTCAATTATCGGTGAATTGGCCATGCAACAATAAAACCTTTGAATATCAGGAATCTTTACGAGTCAAAGGTTAATTACATCGACATTTTATTGGCAATTTATTGTAAATGGTACTTTGTTTTGAAAAAGTCAATTTAGATAAAGGCTTATAATGTCAATGTAATGTCATACCAAATGTAAAATGAGAAACTAGAGGTTCTAACAATTAATGCAAGTGTTAAACAGTGCTCTTCCAAATCTTTATCTTCTAGTTTTTGTAAATGTTAAGACAGTAATCATTCCTGTGTACACTAGTGATAAGATGTATTGACCAATAGAGCACACAGACACTGATAATCCGATTACTGGAATAACATAAAACATTCCTAATGCAAGTAAAACTAATGTCAATGAAATTACAGTATTTGTTTGTCTGTTTACTCCATTCTTTTAGGTATAAACCAGTCTTCGAGCTCTCTGTAACTGTAGAAGAAAAGTCAGTTTCTTCCAGCATAATTAACGGAGTTAATTGGCGTGCTTATGCTAGTTGATGATCCTCAGAAAAAACAGGATTGTTGGATTAAGGGGACATTTGATATAATGATATATTTCATACATATGTAACTTTCATAACATGCAGTAATGCTCTTCCGACTAGTAATTTTGAAATTGTGGTACATTTGAAATAAATAGTCTGATACAGAAACGAGATTATTAGTTACAATATATGTCAAGCAGATTAAAGGGGCAGTAGCACGTTTTTTGATAATTTTATATTTTTAAGTTTTCACTGATAATTATACGTTAAGGCTAAATGTATTATTTTGAAAGTGTCAAAAATCTCATTACACATGCCAACCTTCTATACTCAGGGAACAAAGTATGAAGATTAACCTAAAATTCATTGGCGGCCATTTTTTTGTGAACACCTTTAATTCATTTTGTGTAAAAAAAGGAATCGCATTGCTAAACTTTACATTATATATTTGAATTACTACAGCTTCATTTAGTTTAAATGCATTGTCTTTCAATTGGAACCATTAATTTTCATTTTCCTGACATCACCTTATATTCCCCCTAAAACGTGCTACTGCCCCTTTAAGTAATATCTTGACATGAATTACTTTAATAAATCAACAAACATACAAAAGTGATCTGTCAAGTTAGGGCAACTACCACGATAAAGCTCCTACAAGTCATATCTGGCTCTGATATGCTATTGAATCTTGTGGCTGCGGGCATGACTACAACAGAATCTGGCTCAGACATATCGGCTTGTCTACACTTATAGAACAAGGATCGTATGCATTAATCTGGACAGACCCATTTCATGGAAGGTCGATTCGGCGAATGTTTGTGGTGTTCACGGCACCTGTAATTGATTGGCGAGGTTTAAAGTTGAGAACAAGTGTATATTATTTACATTATGTATGTTATTTTGTATGCAAAGAAATTTAAGCTTTATAGCGAGTCATAGATTTACCAAGAGGTAAAACTCATCACACGAATGTCATTCATGTAAAAGAAGCAAGTGTCTCCCTATAGCATTCCATCCCCACAGAGGCAGATCAAGTAAGGAAATCTTGATACAGCCTCTGTTATATTACGCCGAGTTTGTAGGATAGACTGGAAGACGCCCGATTGGAGGCAATCAAAATAAGTTGTGCAATCAGCGTCGCTGTTATTAAATCATCATCTTGGCTACTAAATGATGATAAAGGCATTGTGATATGAACCACCCTTTCCATGCGAGAAGCGTTGTCGTTTGATATAGAAATTCAAACGGATTGTGGTGCAGGGGAAACTGCCGGAACCCACGGATTTCGGCGTAATATAACAGAGGCTGTAATATAACAGAGGCTGTATTATTCATGACTTGATCTGCCTCTGTGGGGAGAGAATGTCCTATAGTGGCATTTAAGAAGTTTGTGTGATAAAGAAATACAAATTATAAAGATTTGCAAATCTTTTTTGCAAAGAGATGCGACGTTTTTGTGTAAATACTATCATTGTTATTATGCAAATGCCGCTAATCATTAGGAGATTGAAAATATATACATATGGTAAGGCATGTTTGTACAAGAAAAAAGGTTCATAAACAGAGTCTAGTTGTATGTTTTCAACTTTAGTTAGTAGAAGTAAGGGTATAATAAAGTAAGTAATAAATGGGCAAATTGATAGATTGACAAAATGAAGCATTGCATATTGGAGACCATGTTTGTCTAATGAAGTACTGTCTAGCACGGAATAGGGAAAATCAGACGGGAATAATACATATAGCTTTATAACTTTAAACGCATTGACACAGACAGATATTTCGTAAATATACGTACTTTATATTACAAACTATCCACACTTGGGGAAATCTAACTCATAAGATATTTGGAAAATACTTATTCAGGTTATTAATTGAACAATGTTCACTATACATGTATATAGTGATTTCTGTATATTACCGAGGGCACAAAATCAAAGACAATACTTTAAATAAACTTCCAAACTAGAAACATAGAACGTTACATTATAGGTGAACCTTGACGTCAAAACATTATTTATGATGTGGCGTGCCAAAGAGAAAGTGATATTTTGCACACATACATGCAAAATATGAACGCCCTATATGCCAGTCGAAGTAAACCTAGCCTAAATATTATCCGTTTCACTCCTAAACCGAGTCTGAGTATAGGAGTGAAACGGATAATATTGAGGCTAGGTTTACTTAGACTGCCCTATATGCCTGCCATCAAAAATCATAGATGATAGTAAGTCATGCTGGAGATTCTCATGTTTAAAGCGTAATATTCTTTGCAAATATAGCTACAGTAAAACGACGACGAGATTTCAATAGTAAGTTCAAAGTTGTGTTGTAAAGCATTGATTTACTCCCAAAATGCATGTCGATACCGAGTGAAATTGCACTATTTACACAACTATTTCGGATTAGTAATGGACTAAACATATTTCGGCATTATTATTATTGTGATACAAAATACAATATTCTTATCACAAACTTTAAATAATATGTCACTGTTTAAAAATCTACCAGTATGAAACGCTTTGTGTAAGGAGATTATTCTTTAAAACGTAACAATTCTAGCAACATAATACTGAAACAAATACATATATAAAAATACTTTTTACTTTTCGAATCGTTTTCTTTCCTTAAAAATACTTTAAAATCATATGAGATCCCAGAATCCGTTGGTCGATATAGGTTAACTTATGCTGTCTGTGAATCAATGACTTTTCGAGTAAAACTGACACTCTATATATCACAATTTGCAATACCGCTGAAATAGTCAACAGCTTGTCTGTTAAACATATAGCAACATTGACGTTTATTTAGTTCGTATAGGCCGTTTGACCTACATTAGTGCAGTGAAGACTTCACCAGTAAACCACATTCCAATTTCACTGACAGTCTGTCTTGTTGAAAACAATAAAGTGTCGAGGTTCTGGGATTTTTCCAGTAAATTCCTATCAAACCTTCCGATCATTATGCAGTTACGTGCGCTTCATTCTCGGAATATATTTGCACATAACAATACTTGTAATAATGCGTTCAAATTTGTATGGGATAACGACAAACGTGAACAATTTAGACAAAATATTTTGTCAGATTCGATACAGGATATCCTTGACAAATCTGTGGATAGTGCGTTCACTTGTATCGATTCTAGCATTGACTTTATTGTAGATGCTATCTGTCAAGCAGCATCAGATATGAAAAGAAAATGTATAAATAGGGAAAATGATGTAAATGACTGGTTTGATAATCAATGTAGAAAGCTAAAAACCGAACGATGTAAATTATTGAATAAGTTCAGGAAACAAAAAGACAGGATATCATTGGAAAATTATAATTTATCAAGAAACAAATATAATGCCTATTGCAAGCAACAACGTATTGCGTATTATAAAGAGAAGCAGAGTAAAATTGAAAGTAATATTAACGACTCCAAAATATTTTGGCGTGAATTGAAATCTTTGAATAGTAAGAGTGTTTCAAATAACAATATCCCAACGCAAGAGTGGTTCAATCACTTTAAAACAGTGTTTTCAGTTGAACATGTTGGAAATAGGAGAAACTTGGTTAGTAATGATCATGAGCCTTTGTCTGATTATGACTCAAATAGTGACCTTACAAACGATATTCTTGATTCCCCTATATCCAAAGAAGAGATCATAGATAGTATCAATAACCTTAAACTCAATAAATCTCCGGGGATAGACAATTTAATTCCCGATTTTTTTAAACATTCGGCTGACCTCCTACTACCATACTTTGAATTAATTTTCAATTTGATATTAGAACGCGGAACATTTCCAAACTCCTGGTCTGTTGGAATAATCGTTCCTTTACATAAACAAGGTAATTTGGATAATGTTGATAACTACAGAGGAATTACATTGCTAAGTATATTTAGTAAAGTTTTCACATCAATTATTAACAAACGACTAGTGTTTTGGGGCGACACTATGAATAAAATTAATGAATCCCAAGCAGGATTCAGACAAGGATATACAACAACGGATAACATGTTTATCTTACAAAGTGTGATACAAAGATATTTGAATAATCAAAGTGGAAAGTTATATGCAATGTTCGTTGATTTTTCTAAAGCATTTGATACTGTACAAAGACATAAGCTATGGGGATTATGTAACACACATGGACTTAGCAGTAAAATGACCAATCTTTTAAGTAATATCTATGAAAATATTAAAGCTTGTGTTAAGAACAAAACTTTTCTTTCCGACTCTTTTGATATACAAGTCGGAGTAAGACAGGGCTGTATACTTAGCCCTTTTTTTGTTTTCATTCTTTATAAATGAATTAGCAATACAGATTGAAAACAACTGCTCACATGGTATACAATTACACCCTGATATGTTTAACCTTTTCCTTCTATTATTTGCAGATGATATTGTTCTTATCTCTAGTACTATTTGTGGTCTCCAGAAACAAATCAATGAATTAGAAAAATACTGCGAAGAGTTCTGTCTAAAAGTAAATAAGGATAAAACAAAAATTGTTGTCTTTAAAAAAGGAGGGAAATTGTCGAAAATGGAAAATTGGTACTATAAAGACAATAATATAGAAACAACTTCGGCATATAAATATCTCGGTGTATACTTTACTAATCATCTTGCATGGTCGGTACATGCAAAGTATTCAGCTGTGCAAGCACGAAAAGTATTGATTAGTATAATGAGAAATATAAAGATACTTGGTGACTTAAGTTTGGCATCGTTCTTCCGAATATTTGATGTTAAAATCAAACCTATTTTACTATATGGGGCAGAAATTTGGGGGTTTAAATACTTTGATTGTATAGAAAAGGTACATTTATTTGCATGCAAAAAGTTTCTTGGGGTAAAGATGAGCACATCAAAT
Organism: Steromphala cineraria; assembly: GCA_916613615.1. Classification (NCBI taxonomy): domain Eukaryota; kingdom Metazoa; phylum Mollusca; class Gastropoda; order Trochida; family Trochidae; genus Steromphala; species Steromphala cineraria. Next base: position 15,419,846 of record OU744729.1, read on the forward strand.
GTAATGGTGTATGGTGAATGTGGCAGATACCCACTTAGGATATACACACAAATCAGAGTGATAAAATATTGGATAAGGCTGTTAAGTATGCCACCCTACCGTTTGCCTAAAATGTGCTATAAAATGATGTTACTATATGACAAAGAGGGTAAAAAGAATTGGGTATCAGATGTAAAAGAATTACTTTTTTCAACTGGATTCAACCACATATGGTACGAACAAAATGTTGAATTTTCGGCATTATTTCTTAATGCATTAGAGCAAAGATTAAAAGATATTTATCAACAGAACTGGCTTGATACAATTACGACATCGTCAAAATGTAATTACTACTCAATCTTTAAAACGCACATTTACACTGAACGTTACTTATCATGTGTCAATATTAAAAAATTTAGAATATCTTTAGCTCGTTTCCGTTGCTCATCCCATGATCTCTTAATTGAAAAGGGTAGATTTACAAATATCCCAAGACAATCCAGAATCTGTAAATGCTGTAATTATCGTGCCGTTGAAGACGAATATCATTTTCTTCTTGTATGTCCAGCATATAATAGCATACGTAAAAACTTTATTAAAGAATTCTATTTTGTACACCCATCAATTGATAAGTTTTCATTACTTTTGAATTGTTTGAATGAAACTGTAATTCAGAATGTAGCTGTTTTTATCTACCATGCAATGTTGTTAAGAAATTTGTATATATGAAATGTACTATAGGCCTGTGGCCTCCTCAGTACTGAAATAAAGATTGATTGATTGATTGATAAAAGATTTGAATGCTTATACTTATATTATTTTATCGATAGTTCACTAGAAACACCTTACTCTTGAATAAAATGCATTTGTTACATTGAAAATAGTTATTCAGTAAATTAAAAAACGTCTTAAGCTAATTTTATTCAAAAATGTCAATTTGATTACAGAAAATTAGTCTATTGAAGTAAAATTCATATTTGTAATTGGACATGAAAGGGGCAGAAGCACGATTTTTGATAATTTATATTTTAAATATTTCACTGATAATTGTAAGTTATTGTTAAATGTGTTAAATTGACAGTGTCAACAATCTCATTACACAAGCCAATCATCCGTAGTCAGAGGACGAAGTATGAAGATTCACATAAAATCCATTGGCGGCCATTTTTGTGTGAACACCTTTAATTCATTTTGTTTAAAAAAAAGGAATCGCGTGGCTAAACTATATGTTATCTATTTGAATTATTACTGCTCAATTTAGTTTAAATACATTGTCTTTCAATTGGAACCATTTATTTTCATTTTCCTGACATCACCTTATGTTCCCCCTAAAAACGTGCTACTGCCCCTTTAGCTAGTATTGCTGAAACTAATCTTTGTTGGAACATAAACAATGCAATGTAATGATCCCTCTCAAGCAAATATTAGTGTTTATAAACAAGTATTTTCCTTTTATGTTCAGAAAATCTATGATTAGTACAATCTTGGAGGTTGAAAGTCAGATAAATGCATAAGACATCTGCAAGGCAGTGAACAATGAGACCTTGTACTGACGATAAGAAATTGATACCATTTTTGATGAAAACTGTAAACACATTTTATTGTTAGTCTCACTGTATTTCATTCTCTTTGAATGATTGTTCCACTGTAAATTCATTCAAAAAAATAGATGTGTTTTTTACAAGCAACATTTTCGTGATGAACATGAAAATGAAGCTCTTTTTACATTAATCTCCTTTATATGTTTTTAATCAAGCTGGTAAAATACATATATTCCAAAATTTGGTTAATCTTCACAACATTTTTCAAAAAATATATTTGCTCTTTGAAGATTTTCACCTTTCAAAAAACTTGGTTTATCTTCACAACGTTTTCCAAAAAATGTTTTGCCTTTTAAATACTCTTTGAAGATTTTCAACATTCAAACCACTTGTAGACTTGAGAAAAGTACTTCTGCTCTCAAGAAATTGCATTCGTGATGCAATTTTAGACAACCACAAATAGCAAATCGATTTTCCATGTCCATTAGTAAATATGTTGTCAAGACGCATTTAAAAATACCACAATTTCCGCATTCGTTAATTTAACAGATCACATGTTCAGTTAGAACCTGGTAGATATTCTTTGCTCCGTATATGCCAATAGATTAATTTTCCATGTCATTCCTATAAGGGGATCCATAAGCGATCTGTAATGACAGTCTAATATAATGAGTCAACTTAACCTAAATTCCAAACATTACATTGATTTACTTTTGACAAAAAAGTGCATATTCATAAATTAAATCTATTTCAATCATTTTATTTCATAACAGCAGATAGAAAATACTTTTAATGGGATTTAGAATTAAAATATTTACATAAAATTAGAGCTATTGGAGAACATTGAAAAAATGTCAAATTGATCCGATTGTTGAATGCAATCATGTTTTCCAATTTTCAACAATAGAGCGTTGTTTTCATAACCACAATCCAAAGTGAAGAATAACGTTTTATAACGTTTTGAACCATTTATACACTAAATGGGATAATGAATTCTCGTCATGCACAAAACAGAAGAGAAATGACTGTTTTAGCCAATCAGAGGCATTAAAATTGTAGTTTTGAAAATGTCAAGCTCATCAATGTTCTTCATAGGCGTTGTTTTCTTAAAAGACGCCAACAGAATTTTAGATTAGTAATTAACTACTGTTTTTATAAGATTATAACACTTTCTTTGATTAAGATATTTCCATCAAATATCCGAATTGCGTATTTTTTTCCATTAAATTCATTTAGTGGGAATTGTACTCTGAAGGGCAATATAACATAAATTTATGGTTTTCAGTTTAAGTTTGGGGCAATTCATTGTTTTAAGGAAGCAAACGTCACAATTTCTTTGGCATTTGGTAATCTCATCTTAGAATCCCATAAAAGCGTTAAATAAAATATGCTATGAAAGCACATAATAAGCATTATTATTAGGGTATTTATATAGCGCACATATCCACACCGAATGCATGCTCAAGGCGCTCCCTGACTTATTACCCTGGTCTAACCCAAGCTGCCGATTAAGCGCTTGATGGGTCCCCCTCCAACACAACTTTCACCAGGTACCCATTTCCTGCTGGGTGAACAAAGGCACATATCTTGCCTAAGGCGACACCACAAGTTATACAACTCGTGTCTCAGTGTGGGGCAGGGAATTACCCTTCAAACTCTCAGTACATTCAGCAATGAATCGGGTAACCCACCCATCCGGCGAGCCACGCCAGATGTTGCTGAACTACACTGATAGCGATCAACTGAGCTTCGCACAGGACCACGTGCCACCAAAAATTTAACTGCCATATTAAAACAAATATTGTTAAACAATAAAAAGAGGATATGATGAGAAACGCATAACTTCAGCAAATTATAAACATTCTGTTAAAGTAGCAATTTAAGAAAACTATCTTCAAAATCTAGATTATGCAGATGTAAAGGCTGTTTTGAAATAGCAAGACGATTTGTTGCCTGATTTATTCAGCGTCCAAATATTCACTGATAATATATCTTAAAACTTTCTGTGAGTGGACTTTGTATACTTGTCGGGAAAGTTTCCGATTTTAAAGAAATGAAGCGAATCAAACACAACAAAGTTGTCACATGATTTCTGCTAGGAAAGAGAAAGTGCTCAAAGATCATTTGAGGTTGTCTAGCGTGCTGCTTGCACTACTGTTACTACTTGAAAGAAGCATACATTCTAAAATGTGGATTTGCTTCAGAAATCTTGAGATGAATCTATATATAGGTATTTACTTTGCCAAAACAATTCATTGAAGTATTTTAGTTTATTTTAGTTTGCTGGAAATATTAAATGATTCATTATATTTGGTACTACATTTTGTTTTTCCTCGAAATAAAATGACAGCCGTCTGTTGACAACAAATCGTATTTTGCAAGCATTGCGAGGTTGTTGCTAACCTTGTGTACAAGTTGTGGAAATGCTTGAACATTTGTTTCAACTTCAACATTATGGTTTGAGTACGGATGAATTCAAGAGTCCATACATTTAATGGTATCTGGCATTTGGCATTTGCAGAATTTGTTATCTATAATCAAGTTTTGAGCAGATTTTGAGGCGTGTATGACACGTTTTTCTCTCCTGTAAATTCATATATTTCGGGGGATTTTACAAAGATTGTCCGAAACAAAGGTTGGGAAAAACATTTTGAATGATTTTTTGGAATGAAAATAGCCAGTTAGTTCCAAAAAAAGAAATAATCGACAAAAAGCATTCTGTGAGTACTATAGTACTCTTCTAGTGGCATATAAGTTTTTTAAAGTTTGTGTGATGAATAAATACACATTATATAGATTTGTAATTTCTTTGGCAAAGAGATGCGACGTTTTGCTGTAAATACTAACACCATTATTATGCAAATGCTGCTTAACATTAGAAAGTTGAGAATATATAGGTATGACATTGTTTTCCGAGAAAAAACGTTGTAAAGAGTTGTCTAGTTGTATTTCTTCATCTTTAGGTAATAGTAGTAAAGAATGATAAATGTAATAAAAGTAATAAATGTGCACATTGATAGTTTGACACAGTTAAGCATAATATATCATGGGCACGAATATAATATTCAGTATATTAGCACAAAATTAAAGTATATACTTGAAATAAGCTTCCAAACACCAGTAAACAAGAAACATAGAACGTAATGTCAAAGATGATCCGGGACGTCAAATCATTATTTATTACGTGGCGTCCTTTTAGAAAGTGATATTTTACCCACAGACATCGTATGCAAAATATGAACGCTCATCATCGGTTGCAAATATAGCTACAATAATACGCCCTTACGACGACGACGAGATTTCAATAGAAAGTTCATCTATTGTTGTTAACTATTGATTTACAACAAAATGCATGTCGATAGCGAGTGAAATAGCAATATTTACGCAAAAAATGCGGATAAGTTATGGAATAAACGTATTTTGGCATTATCATTTTTGTAATCCATAATACAATCATCTTATCACAAAGTTTTAATGTTATGTCACTGTTTAAAAAATCAAATCTTTTTCATAAAAATACTTTGAAATCATATGAGATCCGAGAATCCAATTGGTCAGTAAAGGTTGACTTACGGTATTTGTGAATCAATTCCTTTCGAGTAAAACTGTCATCCATATATCACAATTTTCAATATCCCTGGCATATTCAACTGCTCGTCTGTTAAACATAATTATAGTAACATTGACGTTGATTTAGTTCGTACAGGCAATTTGACCTACATTAGTGTAATGAAGCCGTCACCAGTAAACCACATTTCAATTTCACTGACAATTTGTCCTGTTGAAAACGATAAAGTGTCGAGTGATATATCTGTGATATTTCCTGTCAATTCCTATGAAACCCTAAAAACTATGGATCAATGGATTTGATTGCTTATATTCATTTATATTTAGTTGATTAAAAGTAATATTTGTTGGAATATAAGTCCTATTTTCGTTTTCGAAACACAATATCTTAATCGGTTGAAAATAAGCATAGGAAGGTAACAAAGCTGTATATATGTAACTACATTAATGTTAAATTTATGTAATTTTATATGTATTATTAACTCTGTTTTGTCTTGAGCTTCTTTAATGATGTATGCATACACTGTTTTTTTTTCCAAATGAAGGAATAAAATGAACATAACAAAAACTATTATCCTTCATTTTACTAGATTTTTTAGGCATAATTTTTGCAAGAGAGCATATTTCATAAGTGTATCAAATGTTTGAAGATATAATCATGGTAAATCCAAGATAATATTTGTTTTGGCAGTTTCTTTCTATATTGCTGTTTTCACGTGATCAGGTTTAAAGGAAAACCCAAGCTAGTCCTTTGTTCTTAATTGTCGGAAGCATGGTTATGTTTTTGTGTGTGTTTGGATTTGATGAATGTATTAACATGATTAACAAGTATCTTTGTAGTGTAATATGGTATCAAACATAGTCTGTTTTATAGGAGATTTGAATTTTTTGTCAAAGGAAAAGGTAAGTAATATTGAGAAATTAAGTCCAAACCGCAAAATAAATTGAAAGCTCCCTTGATTTTGATTTACCAACTGTGCAAGCCTGTTCTATCAATCCTTTTAAGACAATATGACAATTTATTGTTGCGGCGTTACTCATTTAACCAATGATTTCTCATCTACAGTAAAACTTTTGAAATGACATATTACATATATTAAGTTGGTTTAGGTGGTAATTTGGTCAATCTGTAAGATAATGATCCTTCTAAAGCAAAGATTAGTGTTTATAAACAAGGATAGAACTCAATAGATCTTCCCTTCAGCTAATAAGAGACGAGATCAGAAAATCTGTGATTAGTTTAATCATTGAAGTTGAAGGTCAGATAAGTACATAAGACATCGGCAAGGCAATGAACAGTGAGGCATAGTAATAGCAAAGAACGATAAGAAATTTGTTAAATAATTATTAACTATTCAACTCTTCTTGTTGTTTACCTCATACAGGAAATATCAAATTACGCTTATTAAATAACTATTTGTTTTTTCTTTACAAGCAAAATGTTTGTGATTACAACTTCTTATATAAATATGAAAACTAATAAATTTATCTCATTTTCATGTTTGTAATCAACCTGATAAAATAAAAGCATTCCAAATGTTTGTGTATCTTCTTTTTTTCTAACAAAATATTCTTTAAAGAGTTCGGATTAACAAAAAGCTTGTAGGATGAAGCCGTGAGTTGATAAAAGTACATCAGCTCTTAAGAAATGTCATGGTATCTATTTTAGGCGACTAAAGATAGCAAATCGATTTTCTGTATCCATAAGTAAACATGTTGTCAAGACGCATTTTAAAATACCACAACCCATATATGAGTTCATTTGACAAAATACATGTCCATTAAGAAAGTGGTATATATTCTTGCTCTTTTCGTGATCATGAACTAAGTTTCCATATGATTCCCAAAATACTACAATTGCCACATTATATTGAACCGCCCATTTGGGATCTGTAATCATCTGTGTAAAAAAGTTGTCAACCTTACCTTTATTTAAAGAAAAATTTTACATTTAACAGGATCCTTTACATTCAGTTTTATATCATCTTTTTTAATCCTGTTACTTTATAAAAGCAGATAGAAAATACTTAAACATGAAAATATTGCGATTAATAAACACAAACATGTCAAATTGTCCCGATTGTTCAAACCGAAAGTTTTCAATAATAGGGCTATTGGTTTTATAACTACAATCCACTGTGAAACAAAACGTTGACAGAAACGCAAAACTAGATAATGAATTCTAGTCATGCACAATTCAAAAATAAAAATTCGGTCTTAACGAATTAAATGCATAAAGTTACAGGTTTGAAAATGTCAAGCTCATCAATGTTCTTCCTTGGCGCTGTTTTCTTGACAGAGAACTTCGGAAAAGACGCCAACTAAATTTTAGATATTTTGTAATCAATGTTTATAACACTTTATTTACTTGATTAAGATATTTCCATAAATCCGAATTGCGTAGTTCTTTTCCATTAAATTCATTATGGCAATGTAACATACGTTTTTGGATTTTAGTGAATATATTGTCTATAAACAATTATGCAGTGGTAAGATCGGTTTTGAAATAGCAAGACGAAATATTCCCTGATTTATTCAGCATCGATCCCAACATCCACATATGATAATATTGAGAACGTTAAGTGAGTGGACACTGTATACTTGCCGGAAACGTTTACCCTTTTAAACTTGTAACATTCTTTCCGCAAGGCTTAAGAGAAAAATACATCAAAGTTCATTTGAGCTTGTCTAACGTGTTGCTTGTGTAATTGTTGTTGAAAGAAGCATTAATTGTTAAAAGAGTACATTTGCTTCAGAAAGTCAGTGTCTCTCTTAAGAACTCTCTATCTCTATATTAGTTTTTGATTTGGCAAAACATTTTATTGAAGTATTTTAGTGTTGCTTGAATATTAATTGAATCGTTTAATTTGGAACTACAATTTTTTGCGCGAAAGAAACTGACACAGTTTGGCCAGCTGTCATTCATTGCCGACAAACAAGTTATATTTTGCGGGTTTTTGCGAAGTTGTTGGCCACATAGTTTACCAGTTGCGGAAGTATACAAAGAGGTGGATATGCTTGAGGTTTAATTTCAACAAAATGGCTTACAACGGATGAAATTCAAAAGACCAAGTTTGACTGTATCTGGTATTTGATATAAGATCTGCATACAAACACAGTAATGTCTTATCCAGAATCCAGTTTTGAGCAGATAAGTGATCAATATAGATGAAGAAGAGGTTTTTTAATGTCAACTACATTAATCATTTTATACCACCACACATATGCAGACTGCTTTAAACATTAAGCTTCTTTGGACCGTTTTATTTGGTCAAAGAACACCAAAGAGCCAATCCCTGACTGTGTACACATATTGTTTCGCTTTTAACAATTCATGATGGCATAATTAACGATATTATTTCAAAACATCTCACATCTTCATCTCCTAATGGCACATATATGATAAATTCTTGTTTTAATGACAATCTAATAACAGCCATATATATTCATTGAAGCCAAGTTCATACGTCCAGTTTACATGAATAATAGTTGTATAGCTTGTAAAACATTATTAACTCGTAACTGTCATCTGACTTCAAACCTTCCTATTGTTGCTGTACAAAGTCGATTTGCTTTGAAATGATGCTCTCCAACAACAGTCGATACCTCTACATTAAATGACATCATAAACAGAGTTTGGCATAACTGACACCCAACAAAGTTGCCTGTTCATGCTGTTGTTTGAAACTATGTCTAACTACTTGTGAATGGTATGAACAAGAACAAACAGAAAAGGCTTGACTGTCATGGAACAATGTTATGTAGGCTAGAAACAAACTAGATTTGTTAAACAAGGGTTGAAATTAATTATTATGTCATCATACCGAGCCAACTAGTCACCTCTGTAGAACTCATTGTTTAAACAAAATTCATTATTTTTATGCATAGGCCCTCAAATTACATTGAAATACATCTAACAATACGTAGCAATAACCAGATTATTTTAACAAGCTGTCCTTGAAAAATGTTTTATCCATCTCCATATGTTACTGTATAAAACTTTATTGATATTCATTTTAGAAATATCACTAGTCCTTTAGCTGATATCATTTAATTTCAATGTAAATCACTGACACATGATTCATTTAATTCCACCAAAGCATCTTTTCCCCTTTTCTGTGCCAAACACGCATTTTTGAAATTTTCAAGTCTTTTGAAATAAATAGGTGCATACCTCATGCCATATCCACACGCATTTAATTGCCTCACTAATGCTGCCAGTTCTCTTATGGTAACTTTGTTCTTTAACTCTAAACTCTGGCAACTTTTTATGATTTTGTCCCTTTTTTCTAGTGTCAAATCTACTGTCATGTTTGCACTATCAATAACAAACCCAAGGTAAGTTATTCTTTTAGTTGGCACAAGGACAGATTTTTCAGGATGAATGGAAAAACCTAACCTGTCCAGCATGTTTACAGTTTGCCTCACATTATCCTCACAATGCTCTTCATCCTCACCAACTAAAATAGAGTCATCTATATAAGCACTATTTGCAAACCCTTCTTTCCTTAGAGTACTGAAAACAGCTTTTAAAATCTTGGTGAATGTACGAGGCGCAGATGACAACCCCTTAGGCATACATGTAAATTGATATAATCGCCCATTCCACAGAAATTTCAAATATTTTTGATCACATGTTCTAATTGGTATAGAGAAATACGCATCTTTGAGATCCACAGATGCAAAATAACAGTCTTTTCTAGTACAGAGCACTCCTGAAAGTGTCCATCTTAAAGTGATGATTATCAACCCTACCATTAAGTGATTTTAAATTAAGAATTATTCTCAAAGAATTGTCTTTTTTCAACCTGGTGAAAATGTTAGAAATATATTCTCCTGATTCATGCTCACACGGCACAATAATTTCCTTTCTGATCATATTTTGAATCTCAAAATCAACCTTATGCCATTCTGTATCTTGAAATAAGATGGGTTTTGGCACAAACATTTGCATTGGTATATCAAGAAAATCAATATGCATTCCTGCCACATTTGATATCACCCCAAGAATCAGAGGTAATTGTGTACCAATTATTTAAGTACTCTCTGGTCTTCCCAGCAGTGAAGTTTGTTGGAGTATTACACAGATTATCAAGCAAACTGCTCACCTGCACATTATTGGGATTTAGTACTTCCGCTAGGAGCGGTAGTTTCTCTCTCGTTTCCCGCCTAAAAAATCTCCACTCTGTTGTGGGTTGAGTTGTCCACGGCCACGGCCACGGCCTCTGAAACCTGCCCCTTTCATTCTCCCTGGAGAGCCTTTCCCAGCATGAATGTATTGTGAAGGCGACTTGGTATTTGTTGCAATAGGGTCAAATCTGTTATGTCCTCTGTTGTAGGATGGTCGATTTGGGGAGCCATACGACAATTTAGCACTAAGCTGGTTTGATTCTGAGATATCCCGAACCCGCTTGCTCAGATCATCTCCAAACAGAAAAGTACCAGAACTGTCATCTGGAATTGAAGTGCAAAGCTTCTTGTAGTCTCCGGTCAGATCTGGTTTAATAGACTCAAGTCTCTGATTATTAATGTACATGTGTACACCCATCATTATTCTGACAGCATCCGTTGCTTTCGCCATGCCTGTCTTTGCATCGAACACTTGTTTCCCTTCTGCAGCAGCAATCAATGAATCTGTTAATTGTAACAGTGGCGTTAACCGCCTTTACCACCATACCTTGTGTCCGTTTACTTCTAATGTCTCTTGTTTTTGTATGTGGTCTCATTTTTGACCAAATTGTGTCATTAACTCTTGGCACCACAAGTTTCTCACAATTTCTAGGTCGTTTGTACCAGTCTAAAGCATCTTTCAGTGTTTTGCTATTTGGATTCTTTCCTAAACCCTCGTTAACTGATTTTGCCAGCTTATCTTGGAGGGGTTCAGATGTATCATCTTCTTCTCCAAAGAAATCTCGAAATTCAGCGAGCATTTCATCAACATCATTGCAATCTTCATTCTCCTCTGTTCTTGCAAGATCATTATGAAGTTTGTCAAAGTAATCCTCCTCTGAGATGTCTTCTAACACTCCTTCTTCGTCACTTTCAACATGTTCTGTGTTCGGGCGGCCATCTTGGACGTTCCCGGAAGTATCACTCTCACTTCTTCGGCAAGTTTCAATATTGTCCGTAGGAACACTCGAGAGCCCGTCAGTCGGCAACACTCGTGCGATCCCGGATGTACTCGGAGTCACCGTGTGCAGCGCATTTCTCAACAAAAACTTTTCCAAAGTTATTTAATGCCGATCCAATATTTTTTCTATATTAGCACTCTGCATTCTCTGACTATGTATCATAAGTCTCATGCATTGTTCCATCGAAAAACTTTCTCTGTCGGCCTGACATCCATGCCACGCTCGGAGAGGGAATGGTCACTGACCGGTCTGACCTGTGCCACGTCCACTCTCCCCTTAGAAACTGTACCCCCGGTACTCCCACTGCCGGTACTCCCACTGCCGCTTGCATTGACTATGTCATGGGTTGGCAATAATTTTGTGGCATCTGTCCAAGCATTCGCAGTAGATTCCTTACCAATATCTTGAACCACTTCAAAAACACTCTTACGCGAAGAGCAAGTGTTATTGGTCGGTTCCATGTCAGACCCCCGGGGAGTCGCCATGACAGGGTAGACCTAGGCCTGGGGCCTTCTCGGTCACAAAACAATTATAGAAACTGTACAGATACCGCGTGTCTAAGTCAAATTTTCCGTTTCCTTGGTCCTAAAACTCGTAGGCACCAATTCAGAAACTGTTCCACAAGTAAAAGTGAAAGTTTTTGTCCAAACTTCTCTAGAGTAAATAGATCCGTGTTTACTGAAACAAAGGCACAATGGCACTGAAGCAATTGCGCATGCGCACATCTCATGGGATTCCGATAGTACGGAATAGGGAGGTGGAATTTCTGTGTTTCGATCCTTTTCCTGAGAACATCAGCCTTTAGTTTTATTATCAAAATGACTTTAAAAGCTTCTTAATGACTTCCTCTTGGGGATTAGTTCATAAAATCGAAATGTAATAACGTTTCAGTCATAGAGTTAATCATTTTAAGAACGCTCTATGCACTTAAAGGGGAACACGTACTTCGAGGCTCCCAGGCCTAATTGACCACCAGTTACGTAATGCCATAGCCGGGAAAGAGGGCACGTGACACGGACTGGGTGCCGGCCAAGCGAGGTGCGGTCATTATGACAGGGGAATCCCCTTTATGACATGCGGTCGTTGATTGGCTAATTCATTTTCGTTCCTCTGTTTATAAACAATGTCGTGTGACACGATGCCTGCAGTCCGAAATGGCTAGCTTTTCTACTATCACGTGTCATTGTAAGAACACCTGCAATCGGTCGACTAAAAGGGGAGCATGTCCTTGCCGTTCAGCTGGACAATCGTGCACCGACCTATGCCTTTGTGGATGGACGTTACCATGTATCAACAGAGAATCGCCGAACCCACCATCCGTTTCAGGTTGCAAGTCGGATTTGTTCGGGGATCTAGTAGAACGCAAGGTATGCATAATTTTCAAAATAATACGTTTACCTAATGTTTAAATATTAAATAAGTAAACGTGTAAAGAGACAATTCAGTTACACGTCACGTAATATACTTTTTGATAAAGACACAAATGGCATTGTGATTTCTTTTCCCTATTTGCTTATTATGTATTCATTCAATTATATTTCGAAAATTACCTGTAAATTGTGTTGTCATATTTTATTGATACAAAAAATAATAATCTTTGTCTTTTGTTTAAATTTAAACAAATTCACATATCTTATAGATCTTTTAGGTCCAATACTATATACCATGTATACCAAACCTCTTGGTCATCTCATTTCAAATCATCTTGTTGGAAGGCATTTTTATGCCGATGACTCCAAACTAATGGACAGTTTCAGACCATGCCAAGACAGTCAGCAGAAAGCCAAAGTCAACATGGAGGCCTGTCTCAACGACGTAAAGTCCTGGATGACCAGAAACAAACTTGTCTTAAACGACAGTAAGACAGAAGCCATCATCTTTGCTCCCCATCAACGACAGCAGAAGTGTCAGCTCACCTCCATTTCAATAGGACAATCATCAATCCCCTTCTCGCCGTCTGTTAGAAACCTAGGTGTTTATTTGGACTCCAATCTAAGTATGAAAAATCACATCAACCATATATGCAAAATTTGTCATTATCATCTGAGAAATATTGGTTCCATACGCAACATCCTAACTATGGAAGCAACAGCTACCCTCGTTCGGACTTTAGTTTTAACACGCCTGGACTATTGTAACAGTTTACTGTTTGGTATCTCCAAGGAACAACTACAGCGTCTCCAGAGAATACAAAACCAGGCCGCTCGTATAGTCACGAGGACCAAACTTCGCTCTCACATCACACCAGTGTTAAATTCACTTCATTGGCTCCGGATCCGCGAGAGAATTGAATTCAAGCTGCTCTCCCTTGTCTACCAGGCTGTCACTGACATTGGACCAGCATACCTTAAGGACTTGATACAGCTGTACAGACCAGAAAGAACTCTCCGTTCAAGTCATCAATGTCTTCTAGTGGTCCCCAAGTACAAACTTAAAACCTTTGGTGCAAACTCATTTGCACACGCTGCTGCCACTCTCTGGAACTCTCTTCCACCAGACCTGAAAGCCTCTCCATCACTTCAAGCCTTCAAATCCAAGCTTAAAACACATCTATTCCAGAGATATCAATGAATGCCAACTTTCTTGTATATAGAAACTGTATATATGTTATGCGCTTAGAGCATGTCCCTGAGTGATGTGGATGAAGCGCTTTAAAAGTACTCTTATTATTATTATTATTAGATATAGATATCAAAATATTATTGTCTCATAGAATCATGTTTCTGATATAACTGATTGTAGTAATTGTAGGAGGCTGATCTACCTGAAGAGACTGAATGTCTGTCAGCAACAGACTGCTCTACACAGAAGAGGAAGAAAGCAACGAAGAGAAGAAATGCGACAAAGAAGAAAAAACACAACAATGAGGAAGATGAGGTACTTTTCAAGTTGCATTGATTATTGCTTTCTAAACTATAGTGGTTAATGGTAACTATTTAAAATAACAGTAATGAATATCCTAGGCTTATCCTTATAAAGATGTAATATTCTGTACATATAATGTATTTCCATAGTCATTGAAAAATAAAGATGTAATCACTATCTTCATATAATTCAAATGTACAATATTATTGTATATATATATATATGTAATTTTGATATAGGATATCTTGGAAAGTACAGTGTCGCCACTTCAACCCATCAGCGTTCGCAGAAGACTTGAAGTCCACACTTTTCCTGAAAATGTGAGTACCATACAGGGCAAATTTTATTGTTATGTTTCTTGGGTATAGCTTAAAAGGCAACAGTCATCTGATACATTCTACGTATAGCTGGTAGTTGATGCTCCTTAGATTACATTCTCATACTTCCCATCAATTTTATGATATGTACATGGACCAAATAAGTTAGGGATATTGTTATTTCAAACATTGATACTGTATCAGGTGGTTGATGAAGAAAAATAGAAATGTTCTTTATCTCAAATTTCTCTGTTGTATAAATGTTTAATTAGCATATAAAGAAAGAAGTTCAATATTATAATTTAATTAATTGTAGCCAACAACCGAAACACCCAAGAGAAGAATGACAGCAAGAAAGACGTCCACACCAATGACATCTCACACTACCCAGAGACCAACTCCTGCAACACAACATCGGCAAGCTGTTGAGGTGATTTCTTCAGTAAATTATTTATAACAGTTAAAAAGGATTTTGAAATGAAAAAAGAGGTCATTTATATCTGATTCAGATCATTATTTGTACTATGAAAACATATTCAATATTGTTATCCAACATACATATAGATATAAGTGTTTTTTACAAATTTTAACAGAACTTTGCTGCTCAACTTGGCGAGATGGCACTGCGGAAGATTGTAGTTGAGTTGCTGACACGAGACCAAGGAGCATTTAAAGACTATGCACTTGGCAACAGACCAGAAGAGGACCCACCACAATCACCAACCCCTCAGCCTGAGAGCCCAGCTTGGTGTCGGTGTGGCAACTGTCGTCCAATGGCCACAGCAACTGAGAACAAGTGCTGCATGGGAAGAGGGGCAACATGCTGTGCAACACAGGCCCCAAACTTCTATCTAGTTGTAGAGCCAGCTGTACTGGACTTAGCCATCGCCCACTATAATGACTTCATGGTCCATGACCAGGTTCGAGACAACGCGTCATACAGACATCAAGCGTACAGACAGTTTGTTCTGCAGCGATTTGGACGTCTTGGAACTGGAAACAGACGAGTGGTGCCATCCTGTGTTGTTTTGGCAATAAGGCAACGGTTCCCTGATCCACAGGGCCAGTACACTGGCTTCATTGGCATGTAGTTGTGTAATAATAACATAAGTCATCAAATCATTTGTATATAATATTAATTAAATTTTATGATCAGCATATTCTCATTTACTTAATTATGTAAATTACAGGATTTTTGGATTTCAACTAATTAAAAATCATGTAATGTGTTTTCTTATAGATAAATGTATTGAGATAGATACATGTAAAAGATATCTGTATAGGTATGAAAGTGTATACCTTACCTAACTGAAGATTTGTACATTGTAATCAATTTAAAATAAGGCAAGCTTGTATTTGACAAATTGCTTGAAAGGATAATGCACATATATATATATATATATATATGTATATTATTTATAAAATATATCCAAATAAATTGTAAAAACAGGTCAACACAACATTAGGCAACATAATGCTATACACAGTATCTTCATGTTTGCAAAACAAAGACAATAAAAGAAATGGTCATAACATGGTATTCCCTTTATTTGTTGTGAAATGGATATATAATCAATTATGTAATGTGTTTTCTTATAGATACTTGTATTGACATAGATACATGTAAACAATATCTGTATAGGTATGAAAGTGTTTACCTTACCCAACTGAAGATTTGTACATTGTAATCAAATTAAAAATAAGACACATTTTGAATTTTGACAAATTGCTTGAAAGGTAAATGCATATATGTATGTTATTCATAAAATATATTCAAATAAATTGTGAAAACATGTCGACACAACATTTGGCATATGCTATACACAGTATCACAGTAAAACAAAGACAATAAAAGAAATGTACCTCACCAGGTGTTCCCTTTATTTGTTGTGAAATGGATATATAATCTTTGGTTTCAGACTATGGACTAAAATGGCAGACAGACATTCCAATATATAGTAGTATATATTTATACGTAAAAACATATGTACATGGTTTAACAAATATTAAATTTATGACAGACAGACAGACATATTTTATTTAAGTGTCACAAGTCAGTTTCAAAGGTATATAAAGCATGATATATACATGTATGTACAGCATAAAAAAACTGACATACAGCCATAAATTGGCTTATGAGACACTAAGCAAACTAAAACACTATATTTATCGTAAAAGCATATCATTTAACAATTACATAAAAAACTGATTATATAAGAGCGTTAAAATATATCAATTTATATATACCAAAGATTGTATGATTACACAAAAAACGGTAAAAAGATATAAGAAATGAGATACGATAGAAGTGAGAAAAATAAAATGCTAAAAAGATTAAGTAGAATGTAAATACTACGATATAAAAAGATTATAGCATAAAGAATTTACCCATTTGTAAATAAAGTACGTCTATAAAACATTTTAGTTATGCTGTTTGCTAGTAATTTGATAAAAGCATAGTTATAATATCAAAATAAACTACAAAATAACACTAATTGTTATGAGAGACTATAATTGCACCAATAATTTGATATTCACATGAATATACAGTTTAAAAATCATACATCTTACATTTTGTCCAAGTCATGTTATTTACAGGACATCCACATCAATATATTTTGACAACCGTACTTCCTGTGTGTTGGGACTACATAGCACACCACTGCTCAACCCTTCACTACCAATTAATCGAATTATGTAACACCAAAGATAAGCAATCTAAACTGGTATTGCACATAATCAGCACTAAATTAGGATGTGTATTACTCTTACTTTTAGTGTTGCAAGCAGACAGACAGATTGTTAATTGGCTTAAAAATACATACAATACATTGGATAAAACAACAAAAGTTGAGACACCAATATAAGGGATTATTAGAGACTTACATAGTAGAAAATATTGGGAAAAATTCAGAATGTTAGCATTGGTTCATTTGTCCCAGAAAAGATGGCATGTCTTTGCCAAATGAAATTCATGTCTTTGCCAAAGAAATTCATTGTCATATTGATTAATTTTCCCTACTTTTTTGCAAGTTCAAGCGGTGTCAACTCACGGTCATATACTTCTTTATATACCCTACTTGAATCTTGATATCCTCTCCTTGATCAAATCATTGATGGGTGGACAAGGACGCTTTGCAATTGTGGAGGAAATCAACTTGGGGTCATCCGGGTCGAGAGGGGTCTTGCGCTTGATCCCTCCTTTCTGGTCGTTGTCCTTTAGTTGGAAGGTCAGGAGTTGGAGGTCCGTGTTGTAACTGTAATTCTTCTCCTGCTTCTCCATCTTGGGCCTCCAACGCTTACTCCTCTTGCTGTAGCATCCAGAGTAGCTACAAGGAAAAGGCATTTTTGAAGCGCATTGTATTTACACACCAAAAAGAAAAAATCTCCACGTTATACAAAAGGGTAGAGCCAAAAGTACAATAAAGTCTAAAGAAGTGGTTGGTCAAAATAGTCATTTTACCAGCGTTGGTCATTTACAAGTTTCAAAAACTTATTTCAAAGTTATATGAATATATATAGGATAGGATAGGTTGAAGTTGAATTTTTATGAACAAAATGATGAAACTAACACTGTGTCACCACTGGAGTCCACTTTCTCTGGTCTATGAAGATGGTGATTGTGGTCAATGGCTGCAAGTTTGTTCCTGGTCTGATAGCCAATCAAACTGATAAACAATCAAGAAGATTATATCAAATATAATACAAGTCTCATATTTTACACATATACACATATTTATATCATTAATCTTACAAATCTGAAGAGTTATACACATACTTTCTTCTGTAGCACTGTACATGCCACTTTTATTCATTCAGTTCATCAAAATTAAAGTCAATTAACAATTTCATCATTTCTTCATGAAATATTTATGATCATTATTCAACGGATATTGCACCCCCAAATATTAAACTTACTTGTAGGAGTTGCGCTTTGGAGCATACATTAGGATATGGTTGTTAAAACCCTCAAGTGCGCCTGTGTGTCTGAAAGGTTCAAAATAAATCCATTCACAGCTCATTTTTTCACATATCAATTAACTATCAAATCAATATTGTCAGATCTATATACTCAATATGCTGCTTGTCTCAAGAGGTATAGATATTTGTGAAATGTATATACTTGTGTAATGATAATATTGCATTCACTGAAATTTGTTGACTTGCAAGTTTGGCTTAACAATTGATATATCCTCAATAAATACTGTTTAAATATATCATAGACTAAGAAAATGTCACATATTTTCTTATGCAGTATAAAAAAACAAATTTATAAATTTAAACTTAAATATATAAACAATTAAACAACTATATTTTTTTTAAACACAATTCAGAAAATTTCAATTTCAAATGGAACTCACTCCTACCAGTACTTGCATGACCAATAGGACTCAAATTGCTTCAGTTAAATATAATAACATAAATATACATGAGTGTTTATTTGTGTGAGTGTTATCACATCATGTATACATTCTTTTGTCTGTTGGTGTGCAGAAACCATGACAATTGTATATATGTGATATCTTAAGAACCAATAAAACATTGCTGTCACTTATTTACCTGAAATTCCGGAAAAAGTCGAACTGCTTTAGGAAACGTGCTTCGGTGACCACTTGGCGAAGGGTGTCCATATCCTCACTTTTGTTGTCCAGCCATGGTCGCTCGTGGTCCTCTTGGTTAAGGGGACCGTGACTGCAACTGCCCTGTGTATGTCCTGCAACTACCCACTCATGGATATTGCAAACGTGGGATAACACTCTTATCCAGGTTTCCTGAAAGACACCATCGTATTCATAATCAACATTCTCAATGACTGACAACTTTTAACCGACAAGGAGTAGCAAAGAAACATTGTATTTGTGTGAAACAAATAGAGAAATCATCCATAACACGAGCTTGTATAATTATATACAAGCAAATCCGCTTTTTTTTAATTGTTGAAACAAGAATACATTTTCAATTTATCTGGATTTGGCAAAAGTATAGAAACAGAATTATCATCTGCAATAAGTTGTAACTACCTTCATCTTCAAAGTTTGTCCACCGCAGACCTGGGCACTCCACCAAAAGTGGTTCTTGATGGGAGTAATCCACTGCCGTAACACAGAGTTTGGCTTGCATGACTAGAAAAAAATCTTTGTTTAGGATAGGTGAAGTGACTTTTACTATATTGTTCACATGTTAAATGAGTTGAAATGCTTGAGTTTGAGGTACAGAAAATTTTCAGAAAAGTATTAGATCAATCTTAAAATATTTGACTTCAAACTACAATCCACTTTCTGTATTTTAACAGATTGATGTTCAATGTGATTAAAGAATACTATATAGTGATAGAACCTACTGTCATGAGACGCTTCTCAAGGTTTTTTGCTGCATGCCAGATGTCGTACTGGTGAAGAATACCTTCATATGCAGGATTTGTTCCTAGAAAAGTGTACAACAGATTGTATATACATGCCATGGCTAAAGTCATAGTTAAAATATATACTTAAAATACAGTTTACATCCGTCAGCAAAGAAATGATGGAAACAGATGTCATTCTGATTCTATATGCATGACCAAATATGAAAAATATAACATGTACTTTATTTGCTTTCAAACTGCTTATGATTTGGAACTTTTATTCAGAAGATTTACTTTGTGTCATTTTCTAAATGCATGACCAAATTGGTATTATCTAACATGTATTTATTTGCTATCAAACAGTTTATGATTTGGAAGTTTTATTCAGAGGATATACTTCATGATGTCATTTACAATTACTTCCTACGTTAAGAATTACACTGTAGTAATACTGGAATATCATAGGAAACTGATACTTACTCATGACCTTGGTTATCGATGGACTCTGGTCGGTAACAATCTCAGCCACGTCAACCTTTGACTGGAGGAAGTCAACTCCTTTCATGAAGCCCATCTTCTCCATGGCCACGCTGGACGTAGTCTGCCGGACACCTACTACCTCCAGGTGCAGTACAGCGTCTGTATCCATGTCAAGGAAGGCGTAGGTGCAGTACTGTGCAGAGTATCCCGGGCTATCGTTGCGACCATCACCGGCAAGACACACAGGCTGACCTTGTCTAGTCTTCTCAAGGAGAAGTCTGGTCTGCATATCCAGCCAGAACTTGTCGACAGCTGGAGCAGCATACAGCCTCTGTACCTGATAAATAAATAATTGTACTATTGATTCATGTTAAAAGAGTTAAAAAAGAATGTGGTTTCCCTGAAATCATAAATTTTGATAAACAAATTTATTTAGGCAAATGTTGTAGGACCTCCTTCAGTTCTTTGATAATTACAGTACTCCTTAAATTCTTTAATTATTACAGTATTTCATGTGCTTACTTCTAGATTTTCATGAAACATTAAGGTTACCTGGTAGAATGTTGATTCCTGGATACATCCGAGTTCAAAGAATTTGAACAGTAAGGCAATCTTCCTGAAAGAATTCCCACTGAAGAGAATGCTGCTGGCCAGTTGCAGGTTTCCAGCGAACATCCGCTTCACCTTTGGCTGGGAGGCCCAAGATCCACAGGAGTGGCCGGCACTGCAAATCCACTTGATGCAAACAGCGCTTCCGAATCGATGATGCGTGAAGGTTAGGGGCTGCTCACAAAACCGTCTACTGCAGCTGCTGCCAGCCATCTGCTTCACTAGCTCCATCAGTGGGTCAAGGTAGGCGATAAACTTCTTCGCTGAGACCAGGTCCTCCAGGCTGTCTGACGGATCCGGGATGTTGAACGTCTCATCCTCATCTTGCTCTTCATGTGAAGGAAGCTGCAAGAGCTCTCCCTCCAGTGCAGACTTGTCTCCAGAGTCCTCTCCGTAGGTAGCCCTGCAAACAAATATGTTAGGGATAAGTGCTTCCATTAATGATATTGGTTGATAAGGGTGTAGTCCAATATTACATAGAGCATAAGTCTTTTTCACCTAACTGAAAACTGAAGGAAAAACTCCTGGCTTCTATCCACAAGATAATTAGTTAAAAAAAAAAAAACTCACATGCAATTGTCATAAGTTTGTTTTCCAAATCAAAGCATTTTTGGCTCATTTGGTCTTATAAGGTCTGTCACAAGATTTGACGAGTGCATATTGAATATTTTGAAAGGTATCTCTAGAAGACTGGGCATTTTCTTAATTTGACACAAAAGACGAACCTTGCATTGCTCAGATTTGGGTCATAAGCTGCCTCACTCTCTTCCTCTGCCTCACTCGGTGCCTCAATCTCTTCTTGGTCTCTGTAAGAGAAAAGTTATCAAATACACCTTACACTCCATGAAAGAATTTCAAGTACATTCATTTCATTGCATCTGCCTATCTGCAATACATTTCAACAATTTGCTGAAACCAAATTTTATCATTGTACAAGCTATAAATTCCAAAGCACATGACTGGAGACATATTTAGGGGAGCTTGCCACCCCTGCCTCCGCGTGGCTTGGGGGCGTCCCTTCCTCTGGAGGAGTTGGCAGAGCGCTGGTACTGCGAGGAGGGACCTGATCTGGAGGGCTGCGGCCTGACGCGCTGACGCTTGTAAGGGCGCTGACTGGTGTTGCTCTGGCGTCGGAAGGAGATGTTAGAGACGTGTTGCAACGTCCGGAAGGCAACCTCCGTCTGAGTCACTGAGGCCTGCTCCTTGTACACTTCCAGGATCTTGTCGGTGAAGAGTGTCGCAGCCGTGGGAGGAGCCTGTAACAGGGACTTCTTGAATTCCGAGGCCCAAGCGCACTGGTCCAGGAAGCCCGAGTGACGAAGGTGAGTTAGGGAGCCTAGGCCAGCTTTCACGTTGTCTAAGATGTGGACGATGTTACGGCGCTGCCAGTCCATCAAGGTGTGGAGGTGATCCAGACGGGATGGGTCGTCGAGGGAGAAGAGGAGAGAGGAGGATCGAAATCTGTCTCAGAGTCCTCCTGAGGGCAGCTTCCACCGACGAAATCTTGGTATCCGAGACCTTGTATGAGTGGTTGAGGTTCGGAGCCAGGCGTCCTATGGCGTCGTCCAGGGCGGCGGCCTTGTCGAAGCGGCTGAGCGAGTGCACAGGCGTGGCCGCAGGGAGCTTAGAAGACTTAAGGGAGGAAGACAGCGACAGCTTCTGGAAGTCATCCTGTAGCGCGGCTAGGGAGGGAGCTTGAGGTCAGGGTCCTCACGAACACAACTGAGAGGGTCCGATCCACGAGGAGCCTGTCGGCGATCCAGCTGGAGACCATCTTCAAAGGCAGGAAGGTGGGGCCCTCTGCCTCCTCATCGTCGTAGTCCGGGACGAAGTGGCGCTCGTCATCACTTCTCACGGGAGAGGGGCGCCTCTTCCTAGAAGACCTGGGCGTCTTCGGGGGCGTCCGGGAGCTGGAACGACGTGAGCGCCGGGAGGTGGACCTGTCCAACGAAGGAGAGCGAGAGCGGGAAGGCGACCTGGAGCGCCGCGAGCGTCGGTGGCGCCGAGGAGGGGAGGAGCTCCTGGAGCGTCGAGTCGAGCGGGAGGTTCTGACGTCTCTGGAGCTCTGGCGCCGGTCTGAGCGCTGCGTGAGGTTCCGGGCGCTGGCGCTGGTCACGGTCCCCTGAGCGTTGGCGCTGATCCTGGCGCTGGTCACGTTCCCTGGAGCGCTGGCGCTGGTCCAGGCGCGGGTCGTGGCGCTGGTGAGGGTCGAGGCGCTGGTCCTGGCGCTGGTCTAGGCGTGGGTCCGGGCGCTGGTCCTGGCGCTGCACCGAGCGCTGGTCGTGGGTCCTGAGACGGAGGTTGACGGGCCATCAGCTTGTCGAACATGCTGGTCATGATCAGCTCCAGTTCCGGACGGGAGATGGCAGAAGACGTCCTGGGCGTAGGAGGCGGCGTCTGCCGAGTAGGAGGAGGAGGAGGAGGAGGCGGCGTAGGCGAACGACGAGGTTCCTCCTGGACCTGGGAGTCCAGGGAGCCGGTAGGGTGAGTCTCTTCCTACGAGCAGAGGCGAAGCTCTTGAAGTCGAGGGGGGAGAGGTCACTGCACTCATCACAACGGTCGTCCACTAGGCAGACCCTGGGAAGACAGTCGGGGCACCGGAGGTGAGGATCCTTGGCCAGCTTGGAGGAACGACACAGGACACAATAGACTTTTGGCATAAATACTGTAACACATGAAACAGAGACATGCCAACATGGAGAAAACATAAGGGCAATGTATAAAAATTTGAAAAAAGATTTTGAAATTTTTAAGAGCGTGCCCCTTTAAGGGGCAAGCAAAACGGGAAAATTTATGTCCCGAAAGTGTTGCCGAAGAAAATTAAATAAGATGTAATGCAATAATTTTAGAGAGAAAATTCTTATTACAAGATTATTTAATAAAGAGTAAATGCAAAAATGAAATGCATTAGAAGGAATATGTAATATGAAATTAATATATAAGAATAAGTGATTATGATATATATTAATTTGTAATTGAAAAATTTTATGAAAATTTTTAATGAAAGAGATATAGAAAATAAAATATATTAAGATATATTGTTATTTTTATATGTGCAAGGAGAAATATGCTGATGGAAGTAATGCATAGAAATACTTAGAAAGTAGTTATAAATGCATAGGAGATATTAGATGGCAGAAACAGCCTGCCATAGTATTTGGACCAGACCAAAGGTAGATGTGACGTAAGCAGGAATGCGGAAGCAGGAATGCGGACGTGCAGAAAAGCAGGTCAACGTAGATGGAAAACAAGAGGGAAAATGAGGTAGAGGGGACGATAACAAGCAAATCGACCCCCAAAAAGGTATTTCCAAGTGAAATAGAACATGCAAGGTACGTAACATGGCGAGAAGCCATGGACATAGCAAAATCACCAAGTGCAAAAAGATCGCGAAATGCGAAATTAGATGGAAACATCGATACATTAGAAACGATGGGGGCAGCAAAAGGATAATGACGGAAGGAAAGGAAGGAAAAAGACCAGAAAAACCAACCGTAGAAAAACCGATAAGCAAGACGAAAAATACATGCGATCTCGAAGAGAGAGAAAGAAAGTATGACACGAATTTTACCCAGGATTCCGGTTTCCCGCTCATGCGCAGTGGGCTGGGGGCAGCCCATCCGGTAAGCACGAAGAATTTCGCGGTAAACCTCTGTCTCTCGTGAGAAAGGTAAGTGGCATATACTAAGTTAGGTAGGTTAAAAATTAAAAATCTACTTCAACTTTTTTCGACAGATGGAAATAACTGACAAGTTTAAATCTTCACCACTGTTAAATATATTCTTGATCGAAGATAATGATTAAAATTATTGTTAATGTAAAACTTTTATGGGCAGTGACTCCATCATCAAGGTAACCCTTTTAGTTTTATAATTTTTATAACTAGTGACCAGCATATACTTCATATATTCTTGTTTTTTATAACCAACTGTAATATTCAAATTATGACAAAAGTGTCTTTACTCTCTGAAAAGTAATTGTGTCTTTGTTAATGTTAACATGTCAAAGTGTTCAATTGTGCTTGTATATAGTTGGATAATTATATGAGAATTGCATCAATATTAAAAGTGCATTGATTTTACAGTTGTTTAATTTAGGTTCAATTTACTGGTAAATTGAAAAAAAGAAACCCCTATCTGCCATAGAAAAGAAATTTCAAATTTCTTTTATCATGGGAATTATAGTGAAAAAAAAACCAATACATATCCACATAGTTCAGATCCCAACTTAAAAAAATATAAAAATTATCGTAAGTTTGTCATGGCCAAGCTTACAAGTAAAATGTAAACAACTGCATCATATCAGAGTACCAAGTTTTTTTTATCTAGTTTTGCAAAAGGTGAGGGAAATCTTTAAAAACTAAAAAAGATTTCACTTCACAAAGATTTATAATTTCTATTACCATGATGACAGGGACATCTGACTGTTTAAAACATCTGAAGGCATTATTTTATATATTTCAACAGATGCGTTTACATATTTTTATGATATTTGTGCTAGAAAAATTTCCATTCTCTTGGAAGACACACAATAACATCTCAAGATGATACAGACTAAAAGTTGATGATGAAGATAATATCCCATGTTCTCTTACAGTTTCCTATACACAAAAAACCCAGAATATACTAGCTAAACTACACTTACTTGTCACAACCACAGAAAGCTTCGTGGACGTTCAACAGGTGAAGTATGAAATCGCTTGTACCGATCCCAATGTTGTTTCGGACAGTATCCAACTTCTCTGAAAATGTCCGAGGGAGATTCTCGACAGATTATTCTTCCTGTTGCGGGCTACGACACGTCTTTTCTTCGCTGATTCAGTAATACGTGGTCGACCAGGTGCCATATCTCATATGGCAGTTCAGTTGTAGAACAATTGCCTACATCGCCATTTCTCATCTTATATAGAAACACATTTCCGGTTGGGTAGTTCACGCGAGTAGGGACACCGCGAGAGTAGGGCGCCGCGCAATAAAAACAGGGCTGAGTAGAGGGCGCGCTGATTGAGATTTACGACCCTCTCGGGGCCTCGCTAATAAAACACTGGAAGTGAAAAATTTAAGTTGGAGACCCCCTTTAATGGAGAAATCATTCCATGCAAACAAAGTTAATCTGTGGACTATTCGAAATGTAATGCTGGTCTTTCTAAGCTCGCTTATACACAGCATACGAATTTGATTATGAACACTGAATTAATGATACGGAAACACACGAGGTTAATAATTTCTTTATCATATAATGTCATTTTGAAATAAAAGGGTTTAAACGAAAATATAATTCCTTATAAAAATATGTCTGACCTAGATTTTGCGGAGTAATTTCTTTCACAATACACCAAGGTGAAGGTCATATTGTCGGCGTTATACAGTTGTGAGCAGTCTAGAAATATTCCTTCATGAAATAATTTTTTCATAGTGATAGAAACGTCTCCAACAATCTATCAACATCTTAAATGAAGTTAGTATATATGGTTTATGCACAAGCAAACATTGTTGTTTTTCTATACAACACAAAATTGGTACGAACCACTTGTCAACGTCGCTACAGGGGAAGTAACTCTAACTGCATTTTGAAAAGCTGCATTGTCATTGCAGTTACGCCAGTTCAGTAACTAGGTATCCTTAGACTAAACGACGATTCCAAGGTGGGATTGTTACGTTTGTTACTACGCTACTAGATAATGTGTACTATCACTAGAATATGATTTGTTTTGCTGGTAAGTTAAAAACTGACACGGTCAAAGCGGTCTAGGCCTATGTTACTCAAGAAAATATTGAAGCGCATATTTTGTTCGATAGCCGGTATATTGTAAGCTGCATATCGTTATTTTTTTGGGCTTAAACGCACGATGAAAGCAACTTGGAATGCTTCGATTGCCAAGCTTTTTTAAAATACGAATGCGTTATAAGTTTACCCTGACAGAGTTTGTTTACGAGTTTTTATTCCTCCAAAAAACACAACCTGAAAACTCCCGATTACGTTATCAATGGTTAGCGACCGTTTTAGGACTCGAATATGACATGCATGGAGTTTTGAGCAAATAGTTCGTGTTTTGACCTAATTTGCATCTTTATCAGATTTTGAGGCAATCGGATACCAAGTTTATCAGATAGCTTTATTGCATCGATAACATCCTTCATTATATGATAAATGTTGATATTTATTTATGTTTGTCTTCTCTAATATTTGCATAGACTTATGATGAGATGAGATGAGATCATTACTTCATTAACAGCCTTGTCAAAAATCTATTCACAATCGCCATTTCATCACCGATTTATTCACATATTCGAAAATCACAAGTGATGTACAATATCCACAGCCCTTTATACGAGAAAGAATAAAAGCGAAAGAATAAAAGAGAAAGAAGAGTCTGGACATCTTGTGAAGCACATCAAAGACGTTTCCTTCCAGAACATTAGTGACTGCTGCAATTGTCAATGACTCGTTCGTACCTGTTTTATGAAAACTGACATCCAATTAGCTGGTAATATTAACTCTCCGGTGGGATAATATAATATTCTTCTTTGGCTCTCTATGGAGCGCATGTCGAAGTGTCACAGTGAATCCCTTTTAAAGGAATACATCTTATTGGGTAGCACATATCAATCACAATTCTCATCTCATAGATAATGCCTTTGCATTATGGAGATGAATCTTTACAACTTTGTCAAGAATGTTCTCAGATAAAGTAATTGGTGAAATATCCCATTGCTAATGCATGACTTGTTTCTTTCATTGTGAAAATGAGATTTATTATCCAAATCAAAATTGGCAGTTTCTCTATGATTACTTGTCTGCTAACACAGATGACTTCATATCCTCTCTTGTTAACTGTAACCGATACAATGGATATTGTAATCTATATTCATATATAGATGATAAGATATCACGCCCTGTTTCCATTGGATACTCCTGTCCTCCATTTCTTCAAGGAAATGATTTGAGTTGTTTTTCAAAAGGTATCCAGTAATTGTTTTCAATTGTATCTGAACACAAGATGGTCCGAATATTGTATGTATATGTATCTTGTACCCTTTGTTCATTCCATTGTACTGTCTATATTTTAAGATGAAATTAATTTCTGTATTGATTATGAATATATATGAATATTTTATCATGTCATTTATCAAATAATCGTAATATAAAAAACGATAATACATACATATACATACGTACATACATACATACTAATACTTCTATAGCGCCAATATCCATAGACAGCTCAAAGGCGTTTTGTCTCTAAGATGGTAGGTTCAAAACATAATGTTCAAATGCCTCAGAGAAAAGACAAGTCTTTGGATCTGATTTAAAGGCAGATAAGTCAGGTTGTGTTCTGAGGTGATATGGAAGATCATTCCAGAAGTGAGGGCCAGCTGTTTCAAGGCTCCTGTTACCATACGTTTTTGTCCTAGTTACATGCGTTGTCAGCAGACACTGATCACTTGATCGGAGGGAACGTGCAGGGGTATAGGGCTGGAACAGATCAGTTAGGTACTGTGGAGCTAGGCCATGGATACTCTTGAAAACAATGAGGAGAGTTTTATACTTGATAAGATATCCAAAATCTCATCAAGCCATTTCATCAGGAGTTAAGCATTATCATGCCCAAATGTTATCCTCATATCACTAACACACGATTAAATTTCTTTATTCAGACATTACGAGATGGACATTGTTTTGAAAAAATATTGTTTCTAATTTTGCTAATCAAACTGCTATCAGTATATAAGGAAGTTTATTTCTTAAAGATAATTATAAAATATGATTTATTATTTGCCTATCGCAAGGGAGAATTGAAGCAGAATATTGTAAATGATTCACTTCATTATGACAATATGAGAAATGATATCGATATTATAACTCTGTCAAAGAGAAATTCATGTGTCTGCTTTTTGTTATGTACAACCTTCAGCATATGTATGGCATGCTATGAAATAACCAATAAACACCAGGAAGTTGTGTATTTCAAAGCTGTCCTTTGTGAGTTGCGTTTATTCCTTCATATAAAGTAACTGTCTTCAGTCACAATTATAAACTAATCATCATAAACAGTAGAAAACAGATATGAACAAACCAATGAAGTTAACTTTATAAAAATAGATTAATCATTGTTCTTCACATTTAAAGCTTCCAGCTCAAACATTACGTTTTAGGAAATATTCAGTAATAGACTATTAATGAATAAAGACAATTATTTTAGTATAAGCTAAAAGGCAAAACATATTCTACGTACGTACAAATATAACACATTAAAGCCTACGCCATATTGATGATAAAAGAAATAGCATAGCTAACTCTTCATTTTATGCTCCAAAGTCTTGTCATCAGTTAATTTCGTAGGCGTCTTTCAGTTCACGTTGCAGATCCATGTTAACAGAAGAAATCTAAAATTAAAGAAACGTATTGAAAATATTTATAAATTATTCCTTTTTATATATTTTTGATAAAAAATATTTTTATTGGTTGAACATTAGTGACAGTCAGAAATGAGTTATAAGATTTATAATAATATTTAATAGATTTATTTTCGGGGCATCTTTTTCTTCGAAAATATATAAAAAAGCTATTCGAATTCTTGATTCAGAAGAACTTTCTGGTTTAAATTATTCATATGTACACAAAAAATTTGAGAGTTTTCTATTACTTTCGACGGTTGACTTTTATAATCACCATAAATTGGTTAGGTAGTTAATCACCCTTGAACTGAAGCCTCATTTCCATGGTTACAATAATTCAGTAAATCAATATGACTGATGCTGACGCATATAAGGAGATTTCGTTTACATATGTATAAAGCAGTGATGAGGGGGTTTAAACAATGGCTTGCTAATATTTTTTTAAAGGAGTTATATTCTCGAAATATTTAAAGTCGTCTCAATTTTTCAAGGCAAATGCTAATGAGTAATAGTGATCTTGGGTTTAACATCGCTTTCAAGAGTATTGCATTCATATCCCGACTGCTTATTTTATTGCAGGGAGAAAGCCCGCAACACTATTGTGGCTATGCTTTGCGGTGAAACCTGAAAGCATGGGCTTGAGTTCTGTGTATCGTTGCACCCAAACCTTACTGCTAACGGACAGCTCTCTACTGCAGACAAAGTTGCTGAGCCCCTTGCAGGACAAATATTAACGCATAGACAATTACATGAAATTAAGATAATAGTGGATGTTAAGAACTTTTAACAGTTGCATGTTACAATAAACGACTGGAACGATAAAATGATTTAAAAATTCCTATTTATATAGTTTAACTGTAGTGTTGTTTGTTACTGATATTTTCCACGTACAGAGTGTGACAGGAGCTTGTTTATCATCATCGTAACTCATGTTGAGGCTGTCCAGACTGATTTACAATATCTCATTAGAGCATGCTGCAAAAAGACCTGAATGTAATCATATCTCTGAATAACCAACATCTAAGATCCCTTTACTTTGAACTTGATATTGATGATCAACAGATATATTCGTCTCCTTGATGTAAGTCTTTCATCACCACTGAAATGTAACAGTAATTTCAGGCTCTGAAAGTAAATCAGAGCTGTAGGTTTTCAGAATATATTGTTCAGACAAGAAAGTGTCCATGTCGCCTATCTTTCAATTAACAAGATGTTCAAAGTAGAAACTTTTTACTTTTTTTTTCAAAAATGTTCTTGTACACCTGCTTCCCGATTGTTGCAGTATATACACCAAACGTTTCATATGTTGCAATGACAAATTGATAATACAATTCATTGCAATAAAGCAGTGGCTGTTTTGAATAGGAATATAACATTATCAGAAATACCAACTTATTCTTTGTTGAAAACCACTGTCATATATGGGCTATGTCGTCACTCAACTCAAGAAACACAAAGCCTCTTTACTGAGATAGGAATATAAAACACCAGACATTTCTTGGCATGTTGCCCTAAGGGAGTGATTATGATATGGTTGTCTGGTCACCACAGACAAAGCTTTTACATTCAGAATACATGTATTTACAAGAAATCTTCTGTCATAGATCGATTCTTAAAGACATTATTCACATTAGAAGATATTGAAAGTAAAACATCAATAGAAGATTTGGTTTTGATTGGAGTTTTTAACTTCTAAGCTTTTTACTTAATCCCAATAGTCTGAACATTCACAACACATCTTTTAAAGTTCACTGTTCTTTAAATTCCCAACAAAAAAATTTTTTTCAGCAGATTTTGCATATGAAAGGCTTCTTAAAACAACATGCTTAGTTTCGACTTTAAGCAACTGTTTAAGCAATGGATTAAAAGCAAATAACATGTAAGTAAAAATGAAAAGGATTCAGTATTGTTGACCTTTTGGAACCGTTTTTTTCAAATTGTTGTTCAAATATAATTTGATATAACCCCTGTAGGAGCATCAGAAGACCAATTTACCAATTTATTAAGTCGGTAGACAGGTATAAACTGATTTATTTGGTAGCTGTCTGATGTAATCATTTAAACGTTTCTATTTCAGTACAGTTTTGCTCTGAACTCAGTCGCCATGATTGTTACACGATTTATGTGACAGATATTCAATAAGAGCATTATTGAATATCCCGGATGTCATCTTAATCGATTAAAAGGGAAAAATTGTGGTTCTGCCATCAGATTTCCCTACGTTACCTGCAAACTGTATTTGATAAGTCACAGTTATTATTGAAATAAATGATAATCGAGCAACCTCAGGAGAACCATTGTCAGTATATTCAGTTATGTCACAAGTTGTTTTCATAAACTGAATCCATTACAAACAGTGTTTAAGTCAAAAGACGTTATGGAACAAAGTTTCACATCGTTATACAGTCTATACAGAGCTGAAAATCTGTATCCCCTCTTGAGTCATAGATAAACAACAATGAAGCTTTGATATGAAGTTGCTACAGTCTCTTAACTCTTGATGCGACTCTCAAGATGTAACATCAGAGGATTTTCCATTAACCTGTCTGTTTAAATAGAACATTTTTCGTCCATCTGTTATATCTTAGTATCTAAACTGACCGTGAATATTGATTACAGCTAACACTGTCCGATAACTCATTTTGACCTTTTATACAGCTGTATGTTGGTAATATGTTTTTGTTCTAAAGCTATATTCAATAAGAATGGAAATCTAATTAAAGAAGGTAAATTCAATAATTCATGAGGTAAAACATCTATAGAATAATTTAAAACTGTCGTATAGTATTTTATGATTATGAGACTTTCAAAATGTTGTTTAATGAAATACTGTCTTGACAGGTCATTTTATAATAAAACATTTTGCAAAGTTCTATATGTCATGCATTGACACCCACGCAATAGGCTTTCCATCGATCTGTGTATCCTAAATTATCAAAATTGAATCCCAAAAATATCTGTCGTTATGTTTATAGGCTTAAAGTTTTTGCCAATGTCTGACAATTCATAAACGAATTGATATTCAAGAGGGGCCAATCACATTACTTATTTTCAAAAAAGGAGGCTCCCTACTAAGACAAATTGAATAAAAGAGCGAATCTTGAACTGGAAAACGGATTTGAACTATTTATAATCCCATCTGAATTGCACAGACACATTCCAATACCCGATCCAAGATGCAAATTAACCAAATTAGATGCATGTATTCAGTTAGTAAGAATGACAAACCAGGGCTTTAGTGATGTCGTCAAACTATTTGAAGAACAAAATATTTTTAAAGATCTCAGAATTAAGAAAGGACACTTTCAGGGTTTGTGAAGTGGAAGTATTACAAATACGTATGAAGAATAAAGTGTTGAATTGAATTAAGAAAAGGTTATTTAAATGAGGAATCTTATTTCACAGTTCCAACAATTGTAGTGTTATTTTCTTCTATGAGATGTGAGACTGGAAAGTCGAAAATGTTAACATTGCTCAAATGTTTTAATAGGTTTTGTATTTGACAGGGCAAAGTTAAATGTCTTTTGGATACAGTTCCAGTCATTAGGTAAGAACTTCGAACAACTTCTGAATAAAATGCAAGACCCTCATCATTTCATCCAGTAATATTTCTAAAAGTTACAATTTTAAGAAAGTCCATACCTATACTCAGACAACAACTTGTATAGATTTTCTGAACAAGAATCCTCACTAAAATTAGGTTCTTATAGTATACCAAGAGGAGCAAGAGCATCTTAGAAACCCTAACTTCCTGAAGATCTCTTTTATCCATGCAGTGCATGTATGTTATTAATTTTTTTCCAACAAGTCTCAAATTAACTAAAGCATGCAGGTATCTTAGCAGGATGTTACATTGACAAGATCGATATCTTGTCTTCCAGATGCTGCATTCATATCTGGGGTAGAGAATGCAATTTGTTTGTTTCAAGACCCGACATTTACTTTACATAATGACATACTAAAAGAGATTATGTGTAAAACCAACGTTTTATTCGAATTTATTGATGATTTTATCACTGAAAGGACTGTATGTTTGATTTATCTGATATTCCAACATATATATCAAACAGAATCATAGACAGTTTTCATGACTTTCAGCGCACTTGTACAGTATCCTCCTTTTTGGCCTGTTTAAACCCTGCATTATAAAAAGAAACACTGCTGCTAAGTTTTTGTCCTTGCTTGTCAATGTCATTATATAAATGATTTCGTGTCATTTGATGCCAGATGAATTCAGCAATGATGGTATTCTGATAATGGTGTTCTAAAATGGAATTAGCATTATTTTTACCAATAATGTTAGGACTACAGTTTTTTATGTGTTGTCTACTACAGAAAGATATGTTCTTTCTGTCCAACTGTCTCCAAAATATTGGCAGAGCTGCATCAGTGTTTTGACGATAACAAAACATAAAATAATTCTTGACAATAATATTCCAAATAAATCAATTTATTAAGTGGAATTAAACACGATGATTGATAAAATGTCAATAACACCACAGATGATAAATATACAGAAATGAGATATCATTCTCAGAATGATATTATTTTATGCTTGTTTTGAGATCTTTAAAAATCGAATTGAAAAATGTCTATTGTTTTGATCGAATCTTGCCAAGGCCTTGGTGTTTTGTCAAGTTAGCTTTGGCTTTTTTGGTTTATATTTAAGAATCAAAGAAGACTTGATTAATTCTGGTCCTAAAAGGGATTTCTGGTTTGAATCAGATCAGATTGTAGTGTAATTGAGTAACGAATGACTTCATTTAAAACATTTTATATCTCTTATTAAGAAATGTATCAGTTAACAAAGTTTATTTCTGAAAATACGCCCTAAAGATGACGAGATTTAAAAAGAAAGTTCACATTTGTGTTGTGAATTATTGATTTACTGAACAAACTGCAGGTCGAAACCGAGTGAAATTGCAATATTATGGAATAAACATAATCCTGCCTTACCATTATTGTAATACATAATACAATAATCTTTTCACAAACTAAAAAATGTCACTGTTTAAAACTCAACCAGTACGAAACGCTTTGTGTTTTGTTGAATTTATCATAGAAAGGTAAGGATATTAGTCTTTAAAACCTAACAATTCTAGCAATGTGAAACATAATACTGAAACAAATTTAAATTCTATTTTACTTTTCAAATCTTTTTCATTTCTTAAAAATATTTTGAAATCATATGAGATCACAGAATCCATTGGTCGATATAGGTTGAGTTATGCTGTCTGTGAATCAATGACTTTTCCAGTAAAACTGTCATCCATATATCACAATTTTCAATATCCCTGACATAGTTAACTGCTTGTCTGTTGAACATAGAGTAACATTGACGTAGATTTAGTTCGTAAAGGCCTGTTGACCTACATTAGTGCACTGAAGCCGTCACCAGTAAATCACTTTCCAATTTCACCAACAGTCCATCCTGTAGAAAACGATAAAGTGTCCAATTTCTGTGATTTTTCCTGTAAATTCCTATCAAACCCTCAAACTAGGGTATAATATATAGATTTGAATGCTTATAGTTCACCAGAAACAGATTATTCTTCAATAAAATACATTTGTGACATTGTAAATAACTATTCAGTAAATTACAAAACATTTGAAAATGTCAATCTGGTTACAGAAAATCAGTTTATTGAAGTTAACTTTAGCTTTGTAATGGGACTTGGGGATGAATAAAATGAACATAACAACAATTATTAAACTTCATTTAACTATATTTGTTAGACATAATATTTGCACGAAATCATAACTCATAAGTTTATCAAATGTTTGAAGATATTATCATAGTAAATCCAAGATAATATTTGTTTTGGCAGTTTTTTTATGATTGCTGTTTTCGCGTGATAAATTTTAAAGAAAAACTTAGGAATAACAAAGCCAGTCCGTTTTTTTTAAGATATCAGAAGTGTGGTTTTTGTTTGTGTTTGCATTTGATGAATGTTCGATGATTAATCTATTTAATCAGTATTAGCATGACTTAAGTATCTTTGTAGTGTAATATGGTATCAAACATAGTCTGATTTGTATTTATTTGTCAAAGGAAAAGGTAAGTAACATTGAGAAATTAAGTCTAAATCACAAAAGAAATTGAAAAGCTTTCTTGATTTTGAGTTACAGACCATGAAAGCGTGACCTAACAATCCTAATGAGACGAAATGGCAATTCATTCTTTCAATGTCAGTAACTAGTATTTCATTGCCGATTCCTCATCTGCCATGAAACTTTTGAAATAACAGTTTAAACAGAGTTGGTTTAGTTGGTAATCCTGTCAGTCTGTAAAGTAATGGGATTATCCCTCTAAACCAAAGATTAGTGTTTATAAACGAGGATAGAACTCAATAGACCTTCCTTTCAACCAATAAGAGACGAGATCAGAAAATCTGTGATTAGTTTAATCATTGAAGTTGAAGGTCAGATAAAACATAAGACATCTGCATGGCAATGAACAGTGAGGCATAGTAAGAACGATAAGAAATTTGTTAAATAATTATTAACTGCATTCAACTCTTCTTGTTGTTTACCTCATACAGGAAATATCATATTACACTTATTAAATAATTATTTGTTTTTTCTTTACAAGCAAAATTTTTGTGATTACAACTTCTTAAATAAATGTGAATAATAGTAAATTTATCTCATTTTCATATTTGTAATCAACCTGATAAAATAAAAATATTCCAAAAGTTTGTGTATCTTCTTTTTTTCTAACAAAATATTGCCTTTAAAAATATTCTTTGAAGAGTTCGGATTTACAAAAACCTTGTAGGATGAAGCCTTGAGTTGATAAAAGTACATCGGCTCTCACGAAATGTCATGGTATCTATTTTGGGCGACTAAGGATAGCAAATCGATTTTCTGTACCATGTTGTCAACACGCATTTTAAAATACTGCAACCCATATATGAGTTCATTTGACAAAATACATGTCCATTAAGAAAGTGGTATATATTCATGCTCTTTTCATGATCACGAACTAAGTTTCCATATGATTCCCGAAAGATTATAATTGCCACATTATATTGAACCGCCCATTTGGGATCTGTAATCATCTGTGTAAAAAGTTGTCAACCTTACCTTTATTTCAAGAAATTTTCCTTTACATTCAGTTTTATATTATCTCGTTTAATCCTTTTACTTTATAAAAGCAGATAGAAAATACTTTAACATGAACATATTTCGATTAATAAACACAAAAATGTCATATTGTCCCGATTGCTCAATGCAGTCATAATTTTCCCCAAGGTTTCAATAATAGAGCTATTGGTTTTATAACTACAATCCATTGTGAAACAAAACGTTGATAGAAACGCATAATGAGATAATGAATTCAAGTCATGCACAATACAAAAGTGAAAATCCGGTCTTAACGAATTAAATGCATAAAGTTACAAGTTTGAAAATGTCAAGTCCATCAATGTTCTTCCTAGGCGTTGTTTTCTTGACAGCGAACTTCGGAAAAGACGCCAACTGAATTTTAGATATTTTGAAATCAATAACTGTTTTTTATAAAGAAATAACACTTTATTTAATTGATTAAGATATTTCCATAAATCCAAATTGCGTAGTTTTTACCATTAAATTCATTATGGCTATACAACATACATTTTATTTAGTGTAACCGATTATCTAACTTAGAACTGATATTGAAATATATTGTCTATAAACAATTTTGCAGTGGTAAGATCAGTTTTGAAATAGCAAGACGAAATATTCCCTGATTTATTCTGCATCTATCCCAATATTTATTTATGATAATCTTGAGACCGGTCCGTGAGTGGACACTGTATACTTGCCGGGAACGTTTACCCTTTTAATGTTGTAACATGCTTTCTCCAAGGTTAAAGAGAAAAAAACATTAAAGTCCATTTAAGGTTGTTTAATATGATGCTTGTGTAATTGTTGTTGAAAGAAGAATTAATTGTTAAAAGAGCGAACTTCAGAAAAGACGCCAACTGAATTTCAGATGTTTTGTAATCACTCAAATCAAATGAGTTTATAACACTTTATTTAATTGATTTTTCCATAAATCCAAATTGCGTAGTTCTTTTCCATTAAATTCATTATGGCTATGCAACATAAATTTGTATATTTTAGTTTAACTGATACTTTAACTCAGAACTGATATTGAAATATCTTGTCTATAAACATCAATGCAGTATTAAGATAAGTTTTAAAATAGCAAGACGAAGTATTCCCTGATTTATTCGGCATCGATCCCAACATCCACATATGATATATTGCGAAGTTAGTCAGTTAAGTGAGTGGACACTGTATACTTGCCGGAAACGTTTACCCTTTTAAAGTTGTATCATGCTGTCTGCAAGGTTAAAGAGAAAAACATTAAAGTCCATTAAAGGTTGTCTAACGTGTTGCTTGTGTAATTGTTGTTGAAAGAAGCATTAAAAAATATGATTGTTAAAAGAGTGCATTTGCGTCAGAAAGTTAATGTTCGCTTGTGAACCATCTATATATTAGTTTTTGATATTGCAAAACAATTTATTGAAGTTTTTTTAGTGTTGCTTGAATATCTATTGAATTATTTATTTTGGAACAGTTCAAACGGGTTTAGCCAGCTGTCATTCATTTGTTAACAAACAAGTTGTATTCTGCGGGTGTTGCAAAGTTGTTGCCCACATCGTTTATCAGTTTTGTAAGTATACAAAGAGTTGGAAATGCTTGAGGTTTAATTTCAACAAAATGGCATACAACGGATGAAATTCAAAAGAAGTTTGACTGTATCTGGTATTTGATATAAGAGCTCCATACAAACACAGTAATGTCTTATCCAGAATCCTTTTTTGAGCAGATAAGTGATCAACAGAGATCAAGAAGACGTTTCTTAATATCAACTACATTAATCATTTGATACCACCGTACATATGCAGACTCCTTTTAACATTAAACTTCAGTGGGCCGTTTAAATTGGTCACAGACCATCAAAGAACCATTCCGTGACTGTATACACATATTGTTTCGCTTTTAACAATTAATGATGGCATAACTAACGATATTATTTCATAACGTCTGACATCTTCATCTCCAAATTGCACATATGTGATAAATTCTTGTTTGCAATGACAATCTTATAACAGCCATACAGATTCATGGAAGCCAAATTCATACGTCTAGTTTACATGAATGCTAGTTGTATAGCTTTTAAAACATTATTAACTCGTAACTGTCATTCTGACTTCAAATCTTCCTATTGTTACTGTACAAAGTTGAATTGTTCTATAATTATGCTTTCCAACAACAGTCGACACTTCTCAATCAAA
Source organism: Steromphala cineraria (assembly GCA_916613615.1). NCBI lineage: Eukaryota > Metazoa > Mollusca > Gastropoda > Trochida > Trochidae > Steromphala > Steromphala cineraria. The sequence continues at coordinate 15,458,365 of OU744729.1, forward strand.
TGACACCATACACAGATAATGCAGAGGAATATTTGGATGACAACTTCTTTATCATTCATATATCTCTTCACTATTGTCATTCCAACTTCTAAATGCCTCTCAAAGAGGGTACCATACACAGAGTTTGGGATAAGTGACACCCAACAACTTGTGACTGGCATGATAATACCAAAAAGAACAAACAGAAAAGGTTTGGCTGTCATGAAACTATGTTATGTAGGCTAGACACAAGCTAGTTTTGTTTAACAAGGGGTTGAAACTTATTATTATGTAATCATAACAAGCCAAACATACAAGTCGTATTTTAACCAAAAAACATTATCTTACTGCATAGGACCTCAAGTCAGATTTAAATACATCTTTGCAGTGACATTAACCAGATTACATAAACAAACTGTCAAGGAAAGAAATTGTAATCCATTTCCTTATCTTGCTGTTAAATATTTCACTGATATTGATTTTAGAAATACCACTGGTCCTTCAGGACATTGTTTGAGCTGATAACATTTAATTTCTGAGAACATCATCCTTTAGTTTCATTATCAAAACTGTATGAGTTTCTAAATGACTCCCTGACGGGAATTGATTAATAAAAACCGAAAGGTATTAACGTTTCAGCCACAGAGTAAAACGTTTTAATAACCCCCTGTGAAGTTAATGAGGAAATCATGTTATGCAAACAATGATGAGCTGTAGATGAAATGTAATGCTAATCATTCTAAGCGTGCTTACACACTGTATACAGATTTTTTTATGAACACTAAACAATTAAGGATAAAAAATGTTGATAGTTTGGTATCGAGATCAGTACTTAATTTGTAATGTAAACTTTATCAAAGGGAACATTAGGATATCCATCCATCCATCAGCTATCGCTGAACATTTCAACATTCGCGCATTCATAACATGAGACAATGTCTGAAACTCAACAATTACTGTAATTAAATATATGTTGATATTTATGTATTTTTGTCTTCTCTAATATTTGCATAGACTTATGAGATAAGATTCGATCATTACTTCATTAACAGCCTCGTCAATAATCTCACATCTAAGCATATTTTTACTGAACAAAATCACCGTTCATCACCGATATATTAACCGATACGAACATCACAACTGATGTACAATATCCATCGTCCCTCTATATGAGAAAGAATAAAAGCAAAAGAATAAAAGATAAAGAATAAGAGAGAAAGAGGAGCCTGGACACCTTGTGAAGCACATCAAAGACGTTTCCTTCCAGAACATTAGTGACTGCTGCAATTGGCAATGACTCGTTCGTACCTGTATTATGAAAACTGACATCCAATTAGCTAGTAATATTAATAAACTCTCCGGTGGGATGACATAATATTCTTCTTTCCCTCTCTATGTAGCGCATGTCGACTTGTCACAGTGAATCCCTATTAAAGGAATACATCTTATTGGGTAGCACATATCAATCACAATTCTCATCTCATAGATAATGCCTTTGCATTATGAAGATGAATCTTTATAACTTTGTCGAGAATGCTCTCAGATAGAGTAATTGGTGAAATATCTTATTTCTAATGCATGACTTGTTTCTTTCATTGTGAAAATGAGACTTATTATCCTAATCAAAATTGGCAGTTTCTCTATGTATGATTGCTTGTCTGCTAACACTGATGACTTCATATCCTCTCTTGTTAACCGAAACTGATACAATGGATATCGTGTTATTATGATTAAATATCACGCCCTGTTATTCTATTGTCCTGCTTATCCTTCAAGGAAATAATTTGTGTTGTTTTTAAAAATGTGTCGAGTAGACAATTGCATCTGAAGAAATGATGGTAACATAATATGTACATGTACCTTGTACCCTTTGTTAATTCCATCGTACTGATTGTCTTTATTTCAAGATGAAATCAATTTCTATATTCATTATGAAAATATATGAATATTTTATTATGTCATTTATCAAATAATCGTATTTCAAAACACGATAAGAACGATTTCAATCATATCCAAAATCTTATTAAACCATTCCATCAGGAGTTAAGCATTAAAATACCAAAAATGTTATCGCTTATCACTAGCATACGGTTAAATTTCTGCATTCAGATATTAAGAGATTGAAATTGTTTTGAATAAATATTTTTCTAATTATTTTTCTAATTTCACTCACTTTGGGATAGTACCTAGCTACATGGAAATGGTTTGGTCTTCTTCTGAAGGCAGAAGTTGCTGACGCCTAAAAGAGAAAACTGTAATGATTACGAAAATCCAAATATTGTGTTGACTCCCACAGAACTTCCGGTTTAATGATATCTATAGAAAGACTTAGCAATCGTATATAGTAAACCTTTTTGTGAATTTGTTGATCTGACTTTCCCTCATATGAAACTCCAGGAATATGTCAACATTGAATATAGAAACGATTTCTCAGTTTTTCTCTACCTCTGTTTAACCATTTAATGCGGATGTTACTGCTATTACCATGAGAGTTTGAATTCAACTGTTATACTTTTAAAACATATGCAAAAGTATCAGAGAGAACCCAATTTATTATATGATTGGCGGTGAAATACCGAGATCTATCAATGAAAATAAACCGTGTTATCAGTCACTAGTGACAATAACAATGACCTGACGTCATCAAACAATGCTCTGACGCAATTACACGCTCATGACGTCATGTTGTCGCTTAGGCAACAGGCTCTCATCGGAGCCGACTCAACGTAGATGCGCTTGAATTTCGACAGAAAAACAAGGATTTAATCATAAAATAAATAGAAAATTTGTCTTTTCTTGACAAATACCATGTTTATCTCATCTCGTGAGGCAAAAAAGTTGTATATTATCACTCGTGGCTGTGCCACTCGTGAAACTATAAACTTTCTTCCTCACTCGATGAGATAAAATGGTATTTGTCAAGAAAAGACAAATATCCTCTAAATATTACATTATCAATTGACAGTGTTTTGTATCTGTCAAAACATCATATATTATTGTTTCACTTCAATAATGATGCATTTCTTTGATCCCCATTATATTAACATTTTTAAATAGTAGAAAAGGCTAACAAGTTATGTAATATGTGAAATGAACAGCAATTATGACCAACTTTGTTATTGACATTAAACAAAAAGATGATTAAATACGATTGCTCAATTTGTGATTTAAGTTAAGTGTCAATTGTTATTTTCATGATTTATTCATATTCATATTATGTCAATGTGTTGTAAAAAGAGTTTTCTGACAGAACTTATTTCAGATAAAGTTAATCTAATTTATTTTCTAGAGCAATATCAAATGAGACACTGTTGTTAAGTATGTACAGATATATCAAACGATCAATTCAAATCAAACTACTATCAGCATACAGGGAAGTTTATTTCTTTAAGATAATTATAAAATATGATTTATTATTTGCCTATCGCAAGGGAGAATTGAAGCAGAACATTGTATATGATTCAGTTCATTATGACATTATGAGAAATGATATCGATATTATAACTCTGGAAAAAGGAAATTCATGTGTCTGCTTTTTGCTATGTACAACCAGCAGCATATGTATGCCTTGCTATGAAACAACCAATAAACACCAGGAAGTTGTGTATTTCAAAGCTGTCCTTTGTGAGTTGCTTTTATTCCGTCATATAAAGTAACTGTCTTTCAATCACAGTTATAAACTAATCATCATAAACAGTAGAAAACAGATATGAACAAACCGATGATGTTACCTTAATAAAAAAAAAACAGTTTAACCATTGTTCTTCCATATAAAGCGTCCAGTCTAAAGATTACGTTTTAGGAAATATTCAGCATTAGACTTTTAATGAATAAAAACATTAGTTTAGTATAAGGTTAATAATAATATACATTAAGATTTATGTTTTCTAATATCAATATCGTTTTTTTCATTGTATTTGAAATTATTTTTATACAAATTTTTAGATGATAATCTAATAATTAAAAAAGCGACTTTGAATTGTAAGGTTGTTTATTCCAAAAATATGGAAAAGTATTAAAACAGTTTCAATGACTGTTTTGCTTCGAAATTAGCGATGCAATTAATGATGCGTTTTTGTGTATTGTTTTTGAAGGGTTAAACAAGGATATCTTCAAATTGTGATTTCCAAGTTTATCATTTTAAAAACTTTTTTACAGAAAATAACAGTTGCTGTTACGCCGTCAATTTTCTTAGTCAAAATTCTTAGTCGTAAAGGTTTTGTTAAACAGCAAATTGAGTTAGTATTGTTTTCACCAAAATTGACATTTCCTTATACTTGAAAAGTAAATATTAAAGTCACTTTTTGATGAAACACTAACAATAATGTATACATAAAGGTATCCTTGTTGACTTAAAAAGCAAGCAGTTAAAAGATGCCTTTATTAATTCAGCCCTTACACCCATAATTCATGATTAAAAACATCAACTCTTAAAAGATTCAAATGGCATTGCACTTAGTAATATATTGGGCTTTATATGGAATATAAACATTATCTCACTGGATGAATAATTTTACACAATGTAACAAACATGGGATGCATTCCTATACTTATCACTAAATTCCAATTATAATCCGAATTAATTACAGTAGAACTTGGATATAACGAACTCCAAGGGACCAGAGAATTTAGTTAGCTATATCCGGTGTTCGCTACTCGCGTATGGCCGCCATGCATAGGGCTTTTGATGGGACTTTAAAACTTGTTCACTATATCCGATTGTTCGCTATATCCGAGTTCGCTATATCCGAGTTCGCTATATCCGTGTTCTACTGTATCTTAATTCAACGTACAGCGTAGGTAGTAGTCGTTTTTCTCGCTCCTGAAACTGAAATGATTGATAACTGTCACCAATGTATCATGTATCTGCAGGAAACAATAAAATGAACAAGAAATGACAGTCATAACTATTGTCTAAGGATTTATTATTCAATACTGTGAAGCTGATAACAAGCAAATCACATTCGATGTTCGTACACATATAAAAAGCCTACGCCATATTGATAATTAAAGAAATAGCATAGCTAACTGTTAATTTGTTAAGTCTTGTCTGCAATTGATTTCGTTTGTGTCATGAAGTTTCATTTGTTTATCTTCACAGAGGAAATCTCAGCATTTAGGCAAAGATACATATTGAAAAATATTTCTAAATTATACTTGTGTTTATATTTCTTGGTGGATCATAAGTGACAGTCAGAAACGACTTATAAGATTTATAATCACATTTAAGATATTTTTATTTTGAAAGCATCTTTTCTTGCGAAAATATCTAATAAAAGCTATTTGAATTCCCGATTCGGAGGAACTTTCTGCTTTGAATGATTGAAATGTACACCAAATAAACACTGAAGTTCAGATTTTTCTATTACTTTCGACGGTTGACTTTTATAAACACCCTTATCACCTCTGAATCAATGCCTCATTTCCATGGTTAAAACAAGTCGGTCAATCAATATGACTCAAAATGACGCTGACGTGTATTAGAAGCTTGCGTTTACATTTTTGATGCATAAAGCATTGATGGCGGGGTTTGAAGAAACGGATTTAGGAGATAAACATTCTGTGTTTGGAAATAAGCGGCATATAACGGAATTATTATAGCTCTAAATTTAATTTAAAGTCGAACGCGTAGCGTGAGGCTTTAAATGGATAATTTAGAGCTATAATAATTCCGTTATATGCCGCTGATTTCCAAACACAGAATGTTTATCTCCATTCTACCATAATAACGATTTAAAAAGGAACTATATTCTTTCGCATTGACTCAGGTGTTAAGTGTCATGATGCCCGTGCACGATTTCCACGGACCGACATTCACACAGTGTTGACGGATTTGGTCATCTCGAATGACGATACATAATAGTAGGCCTCGGAGACTACCGACAAATATCTGAATGCTGCAAAGGGAGCTCACTCTATTCAGAAGTCATTTCGTGACGGTTGTTAGCGTTTTGAATATGTAAGTTATATTTTAAACTTGACGGCGATATAATGGCATTGATGTTGTAAATAAATCTAAGGTAAGTGTATGCCGCATTTTTAATCACATTCGTATGACATTCTGGCCGGTTAAACTTAATCGGGCCCGTTTGGGTCTAACGCTGCAGAAATACGGACCAAGCCAACAGGAAATCTGAACTGTTGTCAATGTCATGTATTTTACCGCTTTTGACAGACTGCAACCGTTAAGCTTGTGGAAGTTTGATTAACTTGTATAAATAATGAACATGCTAAACAATAATGGCATATTTTCTGAAAATTTCCGACACAACAGCAATATTTGAGAACTATTTGTTGCTAGACAACAAATGATTTTTTGCGCATTAGACAAAGTAAACAGAGCACTGTATAACCAAATTATACGCCCTCTAATTTTTCACAGCAGCCAATCAGAAACGAGTATTTCGCACATTTATGGTAGAATGCTAATTACTTTTTCTTAAGGAAGTCATATTCTCGAAGTCGTTGTCTCAATTGTTCAAGGGAAATATTAATGAGAAAAGGTCATCTTGATTTAATGTTGTTTTTTAGAGTATTGCATTTTATATTGCGACTGCTAGTATTATTGTGGGGAGAAAGTCCGCGACACTATTGTGGTCATGCTTTGTGGTGAAACCTGAATGCATTGGCTTGTATTCTGTGTATCATTGCACCCAAAGCTTACTGTGCACATCTTCCCGCAACGTTAATGTTATAACGAGCCTATCTAAGATGAGCTCGTCTCTAACGTGCGCTAGCTTGGCCTGCCGGGGAAGATGACTGTGCGTGGAACAGCTCTCTACTGCAGACAAAGTTGCCTGGACAAATATTAATGCACAGACAACGTATACACAAAATCAGGCAAACAATGGATGTTTAATGATTTAAAAATACTATCAAGCCACTCCAGCTAATCTGCAGTGTTGTTTGTAACTGATATTTTTCACGTACTGAGTGTCATAGGAGCATGTTTATCATGGTCGTTACTCATGTTGAAGCTGTCCGGACTGATTTACAATATCTCATTAGAGCATGCTGCAAAAAGACCTGAATGTAATCAAATCTCTGAATAACGAACATCAAAGATCCCTTTACTTTGAACTTGATATTGATGATCAACAGATATATTTGTCTCCTTGATGTTAGTCTTTCATCACTACGGAAATGTAACAGTAATTTCAGGCTCTGAAAGTAGACCAGAACCAAAGGTTTTTAGAATATATTGTTCAGGCGAGAAAATGTCCATGTAGCCTATCTTTCAATTAACAAGATGTTCAAAGTAGAAACTTTTTACTTTTTTTCAAAAAATGTTTTTGTACACCTTCCCGATTTTTGCAGTATATACTCCAAACGTTTCATATGTTGCAATGACAAATTGATAAGGTAATAAAATTAATTGCAATAAAGCAGTGGCTGTTTTGAATAGGAATATAACATTATCAGAAATATCAACTTATTCTTTGTTGAAAACCACTGTCATATATGGGCTGTGTCGTCACTCAACTCAAGAAACACAAAGCCTCTTTACTGAGATCGGAATATAAAACACCAGACATTTCTTTGCATGTTGCCCAAAGAGAGTGATTATGACATTTACAAGAAATCTTCTGTCATAGATCGATTCTTAAAGACATTATTCACATTAGAAGATATTGAAAGTAAAACATTAATAGAAGATTTGGTTTTATTGGAGTTTTTAACTTCTAAGCTTTTTACTCAATCTCAATAGACTGAACATTCACAACACATCTTTTAAAGTTCACTGTTCTTTAAATTCCCAAAGTTTTTTTTTTCAGCAGATTTTGCATATGAAAGGCTTCTTAAAACAACATGCTTAGTTTCGACATTAAGCAACCATTTAAACAATGGATTAAAAGCAAATAACATGTAAGTAAAAATGTTTCAGTATTTAGTATTGTTGAACTTTTGCAACCGTTTTTTTTTCTTTAAATTGTTGTTCAAATTTAAATTGAGATGACCCCTGAAGGAGCATCAGAAGACCAATTTACAAATTTATTTAGTCGGTAGACAGGTATAAACTGATTTATTTGGTAGCTGTCTGATGTAATCATTTAAACGTTTCTATTTCAGTACAGTTTTGCTCTGAACTCAGTCGCCATGATTGTAACGCGATTTATGTGACAGATATTCAATAAGAGCATTATTGAATATCCCGGATGTCATCTAAATCGATTAAAAGGGAAAAATTGTGGTTCTGCCATCAGTTTTCCCTACGTTACCTGCAAGATTAAAATCGAACGGCCCTTGTGAGAAAAAAATAGTAAAATCAAGAATATTCAAGCAACATTGAATATTGTTGTGCCACAGCTGCATACCTCAAGTTCTCCCTTACTTTTGTACTTCAGTTTGATGAGTATCTTCATAATTTGGAAATATATTTTGTATACTGTCTTTGTCCTGATGACATGATTGAAATTGTATTTAGTAACTTGAAGTTTAGAGTTCTTTGTTAATATTTTATCTATGGAGACCTGGAAGATTGAAAGATACAATTGATGTAAATTGCTGTCAATAATCAAGTTGATGTATTCCTCAAATAGACCAACTTCATTCGTCAGCTCCTTACCAAAAGTGAAAACTTGAAGGAAAGCTGTATTTCACATTTTCCTAAATCATCAAAGATTGTTTTAGTGAAAGATTCTCAATTGTCAGCTTAACATTCAAATTGATAGTGAGAAGTGGTCATCACGTTATAAATTACACATTGACAGTTATCATATTTCTTTTCTAGATAAAACCCTCCAATGTCTATATAATTAGGATATTGTACCAGCAAGTACTTAAAAGTGAGAGGTGGTGATCAAGTTATGTATTATACATTGACAATTAGCATATTTCTTTTCTAGACTTCAGTTAAACTAATCATTGTATGTACATGCTATTTTGACAATTCAACATTTTCCCAAAGGAATTTCTAATCTCCTTTGGAAGTATATCCTTGTCAGAATCGACAGTAATTTGTTATGCTAAGCTTAAACGTTGGATATAGTATTTTAATTCACACATCGGAAAAAATGGCCACAATAATGCAATTCGCGGTTAATAAAGAAAGGAAATGTTCTTGAAACCAGCGTTTAACTATAGTATTTCTTCGGAAATAAACGGTTTATGGCAGCAGTTCTGAAAGATCCATGTTCCTCGGGGATGGTTGTGCCTCGTAAAGGGAAAGTAAATGCAGTTTGGCATCCCTCCCAACTATTATATGTTAAGCAGACCGAAACTATTTGATAAAATAACAGACAGATCTTTCGCAAATTTCGCCCTCAATCCCTTGATTGTATCTCCACACAAAGGCTTAATTTGAAAAATACATAAACGTCTCTATAATGTTAATCCAGCAACATAGGAGGCAAGTGTATTTAAGTCGCAGTTACATGTATTATTGAATTAAAGGGTAATCGGGCAACCTTAGGTGAACCATTGTCAGTATATTCAATTATGCCACAAGTTGTTTTCATAAAGTGCATCAATTATAGTCAAAAGACGTTATGGAACACCGTTCCTCATTTTTATATAATCTATTGTGCTCTCTCCTGATACTGTCAAGAGCTTAAAGTCTGTATCCGCTCTTGGGTCATAGATAAACAACAATGAAGCTTTGATTTGTAGTTACTTTAGTCTCCTAACACTTGATGTGACTATCTCAAGATGTAACATCAGAGGATTTTCTATTAACGTGTCTGTTTAAATAACATGTTTTTCGTCCATCTGTTATATCTTAGTATCTAAACGGGACGAAATATTGATTACAGCTAACAACGTCCAAAAAGTCATTTTGACTGTTATAATGCTATCCAAGGTATGTCTGTTATATTTTCTTTGTTCATTATGTATATGGGATATTGAATAAGAATGGAAATCTAATAAAAGAAGGTAAATTCAATAATTCACTAGGTAAAATATCAATAAAATATATATATATATCATATATTATTAAATGATTATAAGATTTTCAAAATGTTGTTTAATGAAATACTGTCAAATTATGATGGTATCTAAATTACCGAAATTTAAAACTTTTAAAATGTGTCTTGACAGGTATAAAACATTTTGCAAAGTTCTATATGTCATAGACACCAATGCAATAAGCTTTCCATGGATCTGTGTATCTTTAATGCACACAATTGATCCCCAAAAAATTACTGTCGTTATGTTTAAAGGTTTGAAGGTTTTGCCAATGTTTGACAATTCATAAACGAATTAATATTCAAGAGGGGCCAATAACATTAATTGTTTTTAAAGGAGGCTCCATATTAGGGCAAATTTGAACTCGAAAACGAATTTGAACATACTATAGTCCCATCTGAATTGCACAGACTGACACCCGATCCAAGATGCAAATTAACCAAATTAGATGCATGTATTCAGTTAATAAGGATGACAAACCAGGGCTTTAGTGATGTCGTCAAATCATTTGGAGAACAGTAGTAGTATTTTTTAAAGGCCACAGAATGAGGAAAGGACACATTCAGGGTTTGTGAAGTGGAAGTTTTACATATAAGTATGAATAATAAAGTGTGGATAAATCACAGACTGTAAATTACTATTCTTCATACTTTCTATGTTATAAAGTGTCAAGTGTAACCAATTGAATTAAGAAAGGGTGATTTAAAATGAAGAATTTAATTTCACGGTTTCAACAATTGTAGTGATATTTACTTTTATGGAGGTGAGACTGGAAGGTCGAAAATGTTAACAGTCCCAAAATGTTTTAATAGGTTTTGTATTTGACAGGGCAAAGTTAAATGTCTATTAGAGAAAGTTCCAGCCATTGAGTAAGGACTTTGAACATCTTCTGAATAAAACGCAAATCCCTGACCATTTCATCCAGTAATATTTCTAAAAGTTTGAGCTGAAAGTCCATGCCTATAATCAGACAACAACTTGTATAGATTTTCTGAAAAAGAATCCTCACTATATATAGGTTCCTATAGTATGCCCACTGGAGCTTGAGCCAAATTGTCACGTTATACGTTGTTTTAAAAATCTAAAAGATTATCGATGGATTACAATGGATCGATTACAATAAGAAGGACAGAATTTACAATTATGACATTAAAGTGATAATGTGTAATACCAATGTTTTATCCGAATTTATTGATGATTGTATGAATGATTTTGTGTCATTTGATGCCAGAAATCAGCAATAATGGTTATTTTGATAATGGTGTTCTAAAATGGAATTAGCATTATTTTTACCAATAATGTTACGGCTATAGTGTCTAAAGTGCTAATGATAATTCTTTCTGTCCAACTGTCTCCAAAATATTGGCAGAGCTGCATCAGTGTTTTCACGATAGCAAAAAATAAAATAATTATTGACAATAATATTCAAAAAAGTGGAATTAAACATGATGTTTGATAAAATGTCCAAAACACAACAGATGGTAAATATATAGAAATAAGATATCATTCTCAGACTTTATGACCCCATATATTTCAGAAAGATATTATTTTATGCTTGTTTTGAAATCTTTATAAATCAAATTGGAAAACGTCTATTGTTTTGATCTCTGCATTGACTAAAAAATACTGAAATGATATAATGCATCTGTGATTAAATAAAGTCCCTCTTTTCAATCGTTCAATGGACAATGGTAGTTCTAATCAACTCACATTTCATTAGGTTTCTGTTACCTCGGAGGGCTTTTAATATCTAACCTTTGAACAGTTAGTGCCCTTGGGGATAAGTAAAAAACAACATCAACTCGGACAATGAGGAATGTCAATACTTTAAATGCAGTATCAGTTTTCTATTATCCATGAAAGTCGAATCTTGCCACGGCCTTGGTGTTTTGTCAATTTAGCTTGTGCTTCTCTGGTTAGTATTTGAGAATCAAAGAAGACTTGATTAATTCGGGTCCTCAAGAGATTTCTGGCTTGAATCAGATCAAATTGTAACATTTACGTTTTAAAAATAATGAGCACCTCTTAAGACTTTATTATGGAGTTATGAATAACTTCAACTGAAAGAAACTTTATACTTCTCTTATTTAGAAATGTATCCGTTAACAAAATTTATTAGTGAGAATATTCAAAATTGAAACGGGCTTTTAGATTTCCATTTTAAGAATAATCATGAAGAGTAATATCTCACCATAAATCATTCATCGTTCTGGTTAAAAGGCTTATTAAAACAAGCCATATATTGAACATTCAACCATGTTTAGAGTGTGTTTTGAGGGAAAGATCTGGTAATTACTTATGTTATCAGCATAAAGTGTTTTGTTTAGAAAATATACGATAGTTTAAATTCATTCGAACTCGATCATGACAGTATTGGTCAGAATCATGACACCACATGCATTTGATTTATGCAACAGATAGATTTTTTAAAATTAGATTGGAATCAATTTGCTGGATGTTTTTGAAGCATTCGGGCATTGATCAAAGCTACATTCGTTTAGAAATAACCATGCATTTATCTGATCTTGACAATTTCTTTATGAATTTGATTGCAGATATGATGTAATTCATTAGTTTTCTGATTGTTATGAACATTTTCACATTTTTTGCAATTTCTTATTGTAACAGGTAGTAATACTCAGTTGATTCAATAATTTTGTTCTTTTACATCAATGATTTCATTCATGTTACATTTATTCACTTTTTTAAAGTATATTATAAATCAGCTTTTGGTACATTGGATGCACTGTGAATCCACTAATACCTAAAAATTATTTAATATTACAATTACTGGGTTGCAATTTGATATTTATATCAAAAATAACAGTAAAGGAATGGCTTTTTAAAATATACCAAACATACCAAACACGATTGGTTTCTATTGTTTTTCTACAAATCTTCAAAGCTTGAGTAAAATGTGACGACGTAATTTAAGTTCATAGTGTTAAGGGTCATAGTAAGCTTTTCTTTTCAGTGTAATTGCCATTGCAAACCTACTAGTAAAGTAAATAAAACTGTTTAGAGATACAAGGGCGATGGTAGAAAATGTTGAAAGATTTTCAATCAACAAGAAAAAAATAGATGCAATGCTTTTTCTGTGTATATCTATTCATTTTTTATACATATGGTTTACAAATTGACTATTTGCAAATCAGTTACAATATGAAAATGTTGTTATTTGTTTTTATATCTTGTAACGTCACAAAATAAAATTTATCTTACCTGAATTCTGTCAGATTGCTGCTATTTTGAATCTTAAAAACGTTTTACATATTTCGCCTATTCATTTGTGTTTTTGTATTACTGTACGCAATGCAATCTGATAATGAGCAAGTCAGATCTTTGATAATCTAACCTTTGAACAGTAAGTACCTAAAGGACGTGTAAGATCAACATTTAAAATAATGAAAGTCAATACTATAAATGCAAATCTATTTCTAATTACCCTGAAAGTCGATCTGCCACGGCCTTTGTGTATGTTTTGTCAATCAAACCTGGGCTTCTCTTTGGCTTGTATTTTAGGATCAAAGAAGGTTTGATTAATTCTGGTCCTCAAAGGCTAGAATAAGATCAGATTGTAGCCTTTAGGTTTCAAGTAATGAACATTTTTCTAGAATTTATTGTGGTGTAGTGGATTAGTCGCGCAAATTTGTCAAACGTAATTTTGAAACCTTGTCATAAGCTGACAGGAAGATATATTCGATTCGATAGTGTTACTTAGGTATTGTAACTAATAGGTAGGTTAATTGGATGCATAAGTTCGAATATTAAACGAATTTGAGATCTTTTCTTGATTTTTCCATATACACAAAAAGCCTTTTCATCATGCATGATAAGGGGCTAGCAAGACATTGAATTTTCAGTATTTTTATCATCAATAAATGATAAAATGCCTATAATCTTAACCTCTTTGAGTAAATTTGAGATTCATTGAGTTGAACTTGTTGATCAAACACTTTTTCTTCCTTTAGATAAGCCATTATCTTTGACAGTGACCAATTAATGTCTTTGTGCAGTTTTCTTTTAATTCGATATTTAATAATTTTGTGATTTTGAAGGTTCATACTGCTTTAACGATTGACTTTTGCTATGAGGTTATTTACTAAATATTCATCAAATCACCCAAGAGAATGATAATGATCACATTGAAGCAAAAAATATTGACTTTCATTTTCAATTTTAAAGTAACTTGGATTTTTACTAAAAAATACCAAGATTTTGTAAAACAAGTTATTCAGTGACTATGAATTATAAACCGTATGAATGTTTCGTTTCCACACTGGTAGATGACAATTCTATTAAAACATCCTTATTGTTTGCCTGTACATTTGTTTTGTTTATTATTAGCAGTGTTTTTCTGTTTGAAAAAGTAGGGGGTGCTTAATTAAGTTCTTTGTGTATACAAATATTATTTTTAATCATATATCCATTATCGTTTTAAGATACAATGTGTTTCGTATTACAAAAGAGTAATTGCTGAAAGCTGGCCAATCATACAAGTTAATAAACTTTAACATTCTGCTGAGAAAAAAACCTTTTGGCAAAATGTGAATCATGCAAACTAATTGTAACAAATATTAAATTTCTTTTCTTTCAAGTAAAGTTGAACCTAATCTATCCGGACGTTTTGGTTATACATGAAACTCGTCCCTATAGGGAGTTGAACGGTTATCTGAATCAAAACAATATTGTGTTTGGTATCTTTATAATGATTAATTCTTGGCCTCAAAGGCAAATGTGGCTTGAATAAGATCAGATTGTTGCCTTTATGTTTCGAGTCATATTATGGCTTAGTTGATTAATCGAAATTGGGAGAGTATAAACTCTGTGTTATGGACATCAAGAGTTTAAGCGGAAGCCGAACATGATGCAATGATTTTATTTTCTGGGCACATGCAGTATGCGATAACCTAAAAAATATGAATAATGCATTCCAGATTTCATCTTTTTTTTTGCTTTTATAAAGACTTCTTTAATTCTTGTGGCAAGAATAATAACTTGAATACAATGCCTTTATTAAGCTGATTACTTATTTCTTATTGAAATAATTCTCAATGATATAGAAAAACCTCAATGTTTTTTGGCTGATGAAGTAAATATTCAAACCGATGTGAATCGATAAGAATATTGGAAATGTGCATTAACACCCTTGGTACAATGATGAGATATTATTTTAAACCATTTATCCTTTATCGTTTTAAGATACAATGTGTTTCAATTTACAAAAGAGTAATTGCTGAAAGGTATCCTATCATACCAGTACCAATCATATGTACTTGAGCATTTCACTTCAAGTTTCATATGGTCAATGTTAATCAACAAACTTAACGTAGCAAATTGCAAATTTCATGGTTCTTTCCTTTCTTACAAGTGAATGTTTTAGTGTAACGTTAACCATTCGAAACAATAACATTGATAAAAAGCAGAATATGATGCAATGATTTTATTTTCTGCACACATGCAGCATGCGATAACCTAAAAAATATGAATAATGTATTCCAGATTTGTGGTTTTTATACTTTTTTTTGCTTGTACCAAGACTTCTTTAATTCTTGTGGCAAGAATAATAACTTGAATACAATGCCTTTATTAAGCCGATTACTTATTTCTTATTGAATACACGATTCTTCATGATATAGAAAAACCTCAATGTTTTTTTGGCTGATGAAGTAAATATTTAAAACGACGTGAATCGATGAGAATATTGGATATGTCCATTAACACCTTGGCACAATAATGAGATATTATTTTTAACCATTTATCCATTATCGTTTTAAGATACAATGTGTTTCGTGTTACAAAAGAGTAATTGCTGAAAGGTATCCAATCATACCAGTACCAATCATATGTACTTGAACATTTCACTGAAAAATAAACTTCTGGCCGCGTAAGTTTCATATAGTCACTTAATGTAAATCATACAAACTAAACGTAGCAAATTGTACATTTCATGGTTCATTCCTTTCTTACAAGTGAATATTTTAATGTCACGTTAACTATTCGAAACAAATACATTGATCAAATGTTTTACATAAGTTTGAATGTATGAAATAATTTAAATTTTCTGGGACTTTTAAATAGCTCTCGCTAATCAAACCTGTTGGGTTTTTTTCAGCTTTTAAGTTAAATTTCTAAAAAGGATCTGGGCTCTAGGATCTAGTTTTCAATTTATGAGGGTATAATTATATATTTTATCCTTTTTATCTGAAGTTTCATTTTCAGGTAGAGTTATATAGGCTGTAACCTTTCAAATTAAAACAAAGTGAAGATATCATGCTTAATCTTTCTTTTCACTCAATGTGATGTTAACCATTATGGCCGAAACAGTTTCTTTTTATAAAGTCGAGGAAAAGAGCAAATGGGTCTAATTACCTCTGCTTACTTCATCAACCAACATTTAAACTTTAAGGAAATATACTTAAACAACTTCAAACAATTTAACTACAACCAGGCTGTAGGCTAGCTATTAAAGGACCATACTGTGTCGACACGACATTAAAATGTTTTTAAATCAATAAGCCAGAGAAATATGTTTTACTCTTCTAAAATCCAAAATGCAACACTATATCTTATAGAAATCATATTGGATCGGACTTTGATGAATTGAAGAAGATTTGTTTTATATGTTTGCAATAACCTGCAGGTTAGACAAACAAATTTGTCAAGGATGCTATGTAACATCAACTGTTTCGAAAGAAGTTTTGAAAATGAAAAAATTATGAGCACGGAAGTCAAGGAGATCGTTTGCTCTGCCTGAGGGACTTTGATTCTCTCCTATCTGGAGTTAAACTGACACTGGAACATTCATGGACAATTACACGTACGACTGATCTGAAAACAACATCTACATGTATGATCTGTTCACGTTTTTAAAAAACATGCCTTTCAAGAAATGTCGTTTTAAAACCTCCTTAACACGGCTAAATAAGAGAATGAAATTGCTTTTTAGCTTCGTTCCTGGAGTCCTACAGTAGAGGCGAGTTGATAAATAAATTTTCATAATGTTTTTTATATTTCATATCACATCTTCTATTTTTTAGTTTCAATGCCAAACATCGGTCTCGAAGCGTGTCGAAAAAGCTATTCAGGACCTCAAATGTATTTGAACAGACTTAAGAATAATACATGATACTCTGATGAATGAAATTGTGAGTATCTCTTTATAACAGAATGTACCTGTTGCAGAGATTTGGGCTCGCCTTTCACTGAGAACAAGATTTTGTTTATACTCACTGGTAATTTCGTATGGTAACTTGTAGTAACACTTAAACAGAGTGTATTCATATTAAACACCCTTCTGAAAGACATGCAGCCTTTCGGCAAGTAAACACATCGTTATGAAAGGTCTAACTGGCTTCAGAATTGTACATGACTTTAATCGTCCACAGATTCAAAAGATTGGAATTATATTTGATATATTTCTGAAATAGATTCAATGATTTTCTGGTTTCTTTCAATTCCTAGAGTTCGTTAAAACATAAGATTGACATTTCCATATATGTCCATACACTTGAAACCTCAGTTTCCTAAAAAGGTTCCCTAAGCATTTTGCTATTTATTCCTCTCAGTCTGAGATGCCGTCAGAACTCCTTCCGTCAGAACTCCTTCCGGGAACATTTTTAAAAAGCCAATTATTTCCATTTGGAGGACCAAACTTGTTGACAAAATGATATTATTGAGATTCAGGGAAGAAATGTTTATTCAAAATCTAAAGCTGACATTCTTTTGAAATAAAGTTATAAAATATTTCATCAATCAAAATGTTCTAGGATACTACAATACTACAATAACCTCTACACTAGTAAAGAAGTGAGGGATGAGAATCTTGAACAGTTATTTGCAAATAAAAATATCCCTAAATTAACTAAAGAGGAATCAGAGAGTCTCGAAGGGGAACTCCAATACCAGGAGGTATTTAATGCCCTCAAGAACATGAAAAATGAAAAAAGTCCTGGTCCATCAGGATATACAACTGAATTTTATAAGTTCTTCTGGAAAGATATACACTCTTATTTAATTAACTCATTAAATGCATCTTTGAAAAAAGGCGAATTATCAGTGAGTCAAAAACAAGGGTTAATCACATGCATACCAAAAAAAGAACAAGATGTGTTTGTGAAACACGAATGCCCCCGGATGCATCCTGCTCGCTGTGTCAAGGTCAAGGTCACAAGGTCAAATGTCATGGTGTCATCTGAAAGGTCTCATCACGAGGGAACCATATGTCAAGTATCAAAGATCTAGCTCTGACCAATCAAAAGTTATGACCAAGGTTAAAGTTTTTGTGGACAAACGAACAGATGGACGGACGGACGGAAAAGGTCAAATATCATGGTGTCATCTGAAAGGTCTCATCACAAGGGATACACATGTCAAGTATCAAAGACCTAGCACTGACAGTATAGAAACTATAGCCAAGGTTAAAGTTTTCAGAAAAGGCTCGCTGTGTCAAGGTCAAGGTCACAAGGTCAAATGTCATGGTGTCATCTGAAAGGTCTCATCACAAGGGATCCATATGTCAAGTATCAAAGATCTAGCTCTGACCAATCAAAAGTTATGACCAAGGTTAAAGTTTTTGTGGACAAACGAACAGACGGACAGACGGACGGAAAAGGTCAAATATCATGGTGTCATCTGAAAGGTCTCATCACAAGGGATACACATGTCAAGTATCAAAGACCTAGCACTGACAGTATAGAAACTTTAGCCAAGGTTAAAGTTTTCGGAAAAGGCTCGCTGTGTCAAGGTCAAGGTCACAAGGTCAAACGTCATGGTGTCATCTGAAAGGTCTCATCACAAGGGATCCATATGTCAAGTATCAAAGACCTAGCTCTGACCAATCAAAAGTTATGACCAAGGTTAAAGTTTTTGTGGACAAACGGACAGACAGACGGACGGACGGACAGACGGACAGGTGAAAAACAATATACCCCCGGAATCTCCGATTCGGGGGCATAAAAATCAAAAGAACTCATAAAGAATTACCGCCCTATATCATTACTTAATACATCTTACAAGATTGCATCAGCAACAATAGCTGCACGTATAAACATGTCTTACCTAGAATTATTAGCGAAGACCAAAAAGGTTTTATGAAAGGGAGGTATATTGGAGAATGTACAAGTCTAGTACAGGACATTATGGAATATACAGATTATATGAACAAACCAGGTATTCTGATACTTATTGATTTCGAGAAAGCATTTGATTCAGTCGAATGGAAATTCATCGATAACTGTCTGGATTTTTTCAACTTTGGACCATCTCTAAAACAATGGATTAAAACATTTTATTCAGACATTACCTCAAGTGTACTCGTTAATGGATTTGCATCAGATTTTTTCAAAATTACAAGAGGCTGTAGACAGGGTGATTCATTATCACGTTACATTTTCCTTATCTGTGCTGAAATACTTGCACATATGCTCAGAACAAATGAAAATATTAAAGGTATACAGATGCTTGACATTGAATATCTCCTGACTCAATTTGCTGACGATACAAAAATAATTCTTGATGGAACTGAAAATTGTTTTAAGGCGACCATAGACACCCTAAATAAATATGCATCTTTCTTTGGTCTAAAAATGAACATTGATAAAACTAAGGTAATATGGATTGGATCTAAGCGATATGCTTCTTCAACATACTATAATTCGATCAGCATGGACTGGACACAACGTCCATTTACACTTCTTGGTATACCATTTCACCATAATGTGGCAGAAATGGTTGATCGAAATTACAAAGATAAGCTTAAAAAAGTAGACAATTTGATGACACACTGGTCTCGAAGAGATTTAACGCCGATGGGTAGGATAACAGTTCTAAAAAGTATCATTTTGCCAAAGCTTAATCATCTTTTTACATCCATCCCTAACCCGAAAATTGATATAATAAATAAGTTACAACAAAAATGCTTCCTATTTATATGGAAAGGTAAACCAGATAAAGTAAAAAGAAAACTGATGATACAAGACTTTGAACATGGGGGGTTAAAAGCACCTTCGATACTAGAAACTATACTATCCCAGAAAATATCCTGGATCCGACGATTGTACACAAACAATACTAAGTTGAATCACCTTGCAAATTGTTTCTTACCAAACACTGTTTTAGATCCTATAGAAATGGGCTCAACATACCTTAAAGAAAATATTATACCATATATAAGAAATGTGTTTTGGAAAGATGTTTTAACGCATGGGCCACACTGCAAGGTAAATTAACTGTGAGCGATATTCGATCAGAGTATCTTTGGACAAATGACAATATTCAGATTGCTCAAAAACCAGTTTTGTTCAAACACTTTGTGAAAGCAAACATAAATTTTATAAATGATCTATTGAAAATGGATGGCACATTTCTAAACTTTACTGAATTTCAAAGAATATATCACTTAAAAACTAACTTTTTGGAATTTACCGGTTTGAAACACTGTATAAAGAAATATATTCAAACGACTTCACAAAATCTTCATAACAAACTCGATATGCCTTTCATTCCCAATAATCTTAAAGTACTTTTTAAGGCTAAAAAGGGATGTAAAGATTTCTACATGTATCTTATCAAATCCGAATTGCCATCGGATATGCTCAGTAGTGAGAAAAAATGGGAAACCGATTTTGAGTCTCATTTTCAAAAGGAAGAGTGGATCATATATAATTATATACCATTCCGAAGCACAGGTAGTTATAAATTAAGGTGGTTTCAGTACCGCATTATTCACAGAATTCTAACAACGAACAAAAGTGCATTTCTTTACAAATTACAAGATTCCCCACTGTGTACTTTTTGCAAATGCTCAAACGAAACCATAAAGCATTTATTATTTGATTGTGTACATGTAAAGAGTCTGTGGCATCAGCTGTTGGAATGGATAAAATGCAAAACTGGCATAAGATTGAAACCCGATATAGTACACTTAATTTTGGGCTACAAAGAAAAAAGAAATGACGTTTTGAACTTGATCTTTATTGTAACCAAACATTTCATATATACATGCAAATGCAAAAACAGAAAACCACATATAAACGGCCTAAAATCGGTTCTTCAAGACACATATGATGTCAGTAAACAGATCCTCTATACGGACTGTAGATATGAAAAATTCATTTCCTTTTGGTCCTCTTGCCACAGCCTTTTTACATAAATTACCTCTTATTGTCCTGTTGGTTTGCAATTTTGTCGCATTGGATTGAGAATGTATACCATGTTACTACCCAAGTCAATTTGATATAATGTACTTCATGTTGAAAAGATTTTTGTGGAATAACTATGTACACGTATGGTACCCAGAAAAAGAAATAAAGTGATAAAAAAAATGTTCTAGGATAGGTTATCAAACTCTATGTATGAGATGCACTGTTATTCACTGTGGACGTTGATTACCAAAAACATACTATTTGAAACTAGAACATACTCTCAAGCCGCTTTCCCGTTTTTATTTATCAGCACCTTTGCAAGACACAACTTAAAATGTTAAAACAACTGCATCACAAGAGCTTCACTTAATTATTATTTTCATTTTGTTAACAAATAAAACCAAAGGTTCGCCCTCAATACTGTATGGCCTCACAGGGACTCTTTCTAAACATCTGATCATAAACAATTCAGGCATGTTTGTCTTGGTACATTAATCTCGTGATAGTTAAAAGACATGTGTCAAAATCAAAATCATCAAAATCTTAATTAATTTTTTTTTTAGATAAAGTAGGGGAGACCAGGGCAAAGCGCGCCGTCGGGGCAAAGTGACCAAGCCTTATTTCTCTTAAAGGGGCAGTAGCACGTTTTTATGGGGAATATAAGGTGATGTCAGGAAAATGAAAATTAATGGTTCCAATTGAATGAAAATGTATTTAAACTAAATGAAGCAGCACTGATTTACATATATAACGTAAAGTTTAGCCATGCGATTCCTTTTTCTTACACAAAATGAATTAAAGGTGTTCAAAAAAAATGGCCGCCAATGGATTTCATGTGAATCTCCATACTTTGTCCTCTGACTATGGATGATTGGCTTGTGTAATGTGATTTTTGACACTGACAAATTAATACATTTAGCATTACCTTACAATTATCAGTGAAATATTTAAAATATAAAAGTATCAAAAAACGTGCTACTGCCCCTTTAAACGATCGACAAATGGCGTGGTTTGTCATTATCAACAAATGAAAGCAAACGTTAAGAAACGTTGTGTTCCATGTTTGCATCGTAAGCGCAAGTTGGAGAAATGTTAAATTTGTCTTTCAAACCAATCATTTTCTTTACTTCTCTCATATATTTACTGGTTTCTGATAGTAAATGAGTTGAATTGTCAAAACTCCCTTAGTTCTTAGAAATTCGTATATAGTAATCATGTAAGTTTTTGGATAAGAACTTCGAAAATATAGGTCCATGACATATGAAAACATGTTTTGTCCTTCCTTGCATACTGAACCTAGGTTTTTATTATTTGTTTAGTTTTCATAAGGGTGCATGTGAGCTGCATGGCACTTTAAAAAACCTTTTTGTATGGTAATGGCTCATTATAGGTGTTTGACATATAAAATCTGTGTGTCTTTTAGCATGGGGCGCTTTGCCCCAAACTACGGGGCAAAGTGCACCGCCTTTTTCGAAATACATTTTGGTTAATATATCTTTAGGCAGACATGGTATGTTAAAAAGCATTTGTCATACAATAGTTTATCTAATGAGAATTAGAGACATGCTGCAAGATGCATTCTAAACATGTTAATATGCCCAGGAAACACGCTTATAAGTTAGGGGGCGCGCTTTGCCCTGGTCTCCCCTAACTTTGGTTCAAAGCCTCTTTTCTTCAAACCAAACAACATCAATATAAACATCAGTGTATGGAGTGTTTCATCATAAACAATTCAGGCATGTTTTTCTTGACACATTTATCATATGAAACTTAAAAGACATGTGTCAAAATCAAAATCATCAAAATTTAAGATTTTTAGAAATTTTAAGATAAAGTAACTTTGGTTCAAAGTCTCTTTTCTTCAAACCAAACAACATCAATACAATCATCAGTGTATGGAGTGTTTCATCTTTAAATTCCTTCTTAGGACAAGGGTACTTATCATTTGGTTTCTGCCACCTTGGAGATCTAAAAATATTAACCTTCACACAGTAAGTTTCCATCATGACTAGATAAAATCAAGATAAGCCTCTACGATGAGTGATGTCAATACTTCCAATGCCACAATTTTTCTAACGTGCAATAAAGCCAAAAGCAATTTCCTGTCAAAGAAAGGTTTGCATTTCTGATCAAAGAAGCATGGCCTTCAAATGATGTTTTGGTTTAAATCAGTCCAGATTGTAGAACTTTCACTTCTTTATAATCATTATGGATTAATAACTTCAAAATGTTTGTTGAAAGTGTATGACCTCAATGGGCATCGTTATGCTAAAGCAGAAAATAATGTAATGGTTAATATTTTTGGCGCACACGTGCACACAGGATCAGATAGCTCACAACCTCCTTTATCATGCCACAATCATAAATCTGTTTATATTCTTTTCACAGTTGTAGACCATATGTTTTTGTATCTGTTCACATAACCTTTAAGGTTAAAATCTATTTTTACTTTTTATTCAGCTTACCAATTTACCCGTTTTTTGTGTATTAATTGAACAGTCTTCTTCAAAATTAGTTTTTTGAGCTAATACATAGCCCTTGTCTCCATACAGTCAAAACAATTTCTTACTAGAATTAGAAACACATTGATAATGCACTCTGGATATAGGGTTTTCATTTTTCATTACTTTTGCTCACAGCAAGGTTTCTTTAAACATCTGTAATATCATAATAATTTGTCAACAAAGCTACTTCGTGATACTCCATTATGCATTTGTTTTATAAAAGCTTTATTCGTATTTTTGCAGTCACGAAAGAGGTTAACGTATCGTTGTTTTGTTAATTTTGTTTTCTAAACTATGTGAATTAATGGGAATATTTCAAATTGAAACTTGCATTTAATTTCCATTTATAGATGTATTGATTTAACTTTATCTTCATCATCATTCCTTAATCATTTAAAATTTACATTATGAGTCCAAACGTCCAATGTGTATTCCAGATGAATAAGCCAATAAAGAAATAGGTAATACATACACTTAAGCATTCAGAAAATCCTTACTATATTAACTTAAATATTAGATCTTTAAAAAGTTTCAGACAATAAATAAAATATCAACATCTCTCGTTTATGCTTTTAGGAAGGGAACAATCACAATTTATTGCTTTTTTAAGCTTTCAGTTTCATAAATTATTGCGTGAAAAACATGTTGATCTCTCCATCTAAATTAAGTTTAATTTGATAAGTGGTCAGTGTGCAATTTAGTGTGTAAAATATATCTTGCATTTTGACAAAACATCTTTGATTGCCAGAACAAAGGGAAATGAAACATTCTGTTATGCAGATTTGGTGTTTCAGTGAATCATGCTTTATCAATTCTATATTATTGTCTTATCTATTTATTTGTTTTAACACACTCTCATTAGAACTCAAACAGACAGAAAAGGAAACATCATAAAACCATAATGTTTGTCAAGGTTATTATCAAAATTCACAAACACATGGAAATGTTCAAATATTGGATGTTTTGAGACCAAGATTTCATTGTTGGTAAATATTGGTGCTTGTTTTTGACAAACTTTATCTTATTAAACCTGTTATTGCCTATATGTTGTCCAAATGCTGCTATTTTCACAAATCCACATAGTTATACTGTTAATCATTCCTTCGAATTATCTCTCTTGTATTTTGTCTTCATATAAAAGTGAGATAACACATGTCATATATAATATTGTCTTGGTACATTAACCAAGACGTTATGACCCCATATATTTCAGAACCTCATTATGTGATGCTTTGTTATTGAAAAAACGTCTATATCTTTTATCGTCCCATTGACTGAATAATAATTAAATGATATAATGCGTCTATGATTAAATAAAGTCCTTCATCTTTTCAATAGTTCCCTGGGAAAAGGTAGTTCCAATCAACTCACAGTATATCAGTTTCTGTTATCTTACCTTTGCGCAGGAATTCCTATCAGGGTATGGACAAAACAACATAATCCTTGGCAATAAGGGATGTTGATGCTTTAAATGCAGTATCAGTTTTTTGTTATCCGTTAAAGCCAAATCTTGCCGAGGCCTCGTGTGTTTTGTTAATTTAGCTTCTGCGTCTCTGGTTTGTATTACAGAAACAAAGAAGGCATGATTAATTCTGGCCCTAAAACTTGAATCAGATCAGACCAAGTAATGAGCACTTCTTAATATTCAGTATGGAGCAATGGATTACTTCAATTGAAAGAAAACATTAGTAATCTCTAAGTTAGGAATGTTTCAGTTTACAAAGTTTATTAGTGAGAATATTTTAAATTAAAAGGGGCATTTAGTTTTCCATTTTAAGAATAATCATGAAGATTCATATGTAACCATGAATCATTTATCATTTCTTAAAAGACAAATAAAACAACCCATATGCTTAAATATTCAATAATTACAGCACTCAACATCAGGCAAGGTTAGCTTAGAATAACTTCATTTTATTCATCTCATAAAACATTTTTCACATCGCATTTTAGAGAAAAGTTTAAATGGCATGCTTAGTTATACAAAACAACATCAGTTTATTTGCGGTTAGTGTTTAGATCGTGCTATGTCGAAATGACACCAAATGCAAATGATTATTGCAACAGAATAAGAATGTTTGAATAAAATTGAATATACGAAAAAACTCAATATGCTAGAATTTATTGAGCATCCTGGCATTGATCAAAGCTCCTTATGTCATAAAAAAGCTACATGTAATTTTGAAGAAATATCACTGCACTGCATTAGTCTTGACAATTTGTTGATGGATTAAACTCATTGTTGTTCTTATTGTTAAAAATAGTTGCACAACGTTTTCATTATTTTTAAATTCCATATTGTAACAGATAGAACATCATTGCGGTTTATTACCACCATAAGATGAAAAAAACGCAAGCAAGATTTAATTTTGTTAATTAATTTCTCATTCAGTGGTATTGACCATACTTTTTTACCAAGATAAGTATAAATGTATATTCATGAAAACAGTTATTTATCTACAGACATATGTTAAAATTAAGTGGATTCATTATTTGTTATTCTTACATTCATACCTACGTGTCATGTGATATTTGTTCGCTGTGTAACATTATATTTAATCAGCACCTGTAAACGGTATTTTGATATTCACTGTTTTGGGAGAAGAAAAGAACTCACAAATGTTTAAAACACATCTAATATTACTGGATTGCAATTTGATATTTGCGATAAAATGTAAAGTTCTTTTAGTCAAAGTTAACACAATGAAGAGATACCAACTGAGATGGGCTTAGGTTAAATTTCTAATCAAATCACACGTTTTAGTGAAATTGAAAGACAAGGTCTAATTTGAAGCATTTGCGGTTAATTTAATCTGGTTATACAATTGCTACTGTAAATAGTTCCATATATATCAGAATGATGATTCAATGAATGACGAAAATCGTTTTTTAAGTGGTGGTTTGTACAAAATTTGCAATGTATTACAACATATAAACAGATGCAATGATCATTAATTTATCAACATACCATTCTATACTTACAGTTTCTTTACCCTTTTTTATACATCTAAACCCAAAACAACAATACATTCACAAGTATATGAATAAAGTGTCACTTTTTTATGGTTTGAAGGAAAAAAGCAAATGTAATTTTTTGTTACGCAACATCGCACTTCAACTACCGAAGAGAGCTAAAGTAATCTAAGATTTGATCTGTAAGTCCCTCAAAGGCTTGTAAAAACAAGATCAACCTTTAAAATAATGAAAGTCATAACTAAAAATGCAAATCATTTTCTAGTAATCTTGAAAGTATATCTTGCCACGGCCTTTGTGTATGTTTTGTCAATCAAGCTTGGGATGCTCTCTGAATTGTATTTGAGGATCAAAGAAGGTATAATTGTAGCCTTTATGGTTCGAGTCTTGAACACTTCTTTACAATCTATTAAGGCAAAGTGGATTACTCGAAATTGAATATCTGTTCAGAAGTCTTTTTTTTTTTACATCAAAAGTTTAAGCCAGCACACACATGCAGTTTGCAATAACCTAGAAAAATGAATTCAACATTTGTGTTTTTAACATTGTATGCTCATAACAAGACCTCTTAAATTCGTGTGGCAAGCATGCTAACTTGAATACAATGCCAGTTCGTGACTGATTTATAAAGCCGATTACTAATTTCTTTTAAACTGAAAAAATCGTCACGTTATAGAAATTTTTTAATGTTTTTTGTTTACGTTTATTACGTAAAGATTGGAAAACGATCTAAAACGATTAGAATATTGTAAATGTGCATTTTCACTTCCATGGCACAATCATGAAATATTACTTTTAACCATTACCCTGTTATTGGTTGAAGATACAACGTGTTTCGCGTTACAAAGGAGTAATTGCTTAAAGAAAGCTAATATTCCACTGAGACATTAAATTCTTGCAGAGTAAGTTTGATACAGGCGTTATAGCAAATTGTACAGTTCCCGTTTCTTTTTTTGTTTTACAAGAAAACGTATCCATGTCACGTTAACCGTTTGAAATAAATACATTAAAAGTAAATGTCAGGAGGAATGGCAAGTTTTTTCAAAAACCAGCATTAAGAGCTCGTGAAATATTCTTTGCTTTAAAAAATGACACTTGAAACCCAATTATGAAAGAAAATCAGACCAGAACCGTGCTATGTCGACATGACACAGACTTCAAAAGATTTTTGCAAGCAAACTATATTTTTTTTAATACTGTTCTACAAAATATTTCAAATTTTCTTAGACTTTTTTTAACATCTCTCGCTGATCAAAGCTACACTTTTTTACTAGTTCATTTAAGAGATCATTGATAACAGATTAAGTCATTAATGTTATTGATATATCAAATGCAACGAATGGTTGAATAGAAAATTCAAATTAAGAAAGTTATCTCTTTTAATTTTGTTTCTACTTTATAAAAGTTTGTGTTAGCTTTGAAATTCCCTGTACCATCAAAACCAATATCCATTTTTTCTGATCTTTGATATAGTCACATTGGCAGGGTTTTGTTTGTGACTTTCCAACTTAAAAGGTGAGTTGAGTTGAGGTGAATTGGGGTTTAATGCCGCTTTTAAGATTACTTCTCATGGATGCTAGTATTAAATTCGCTGAAATTAATTATAGCATTGCAACCTTTTGCGTGTAGAAAATTTCTCTGCTGCAGACAAGGTTGCCGAGCTCCTGGCCTGCTTCCAACTTATGACCTAGTACTATAGTACCAACATGTACATAGGTCCTTAAAGGGGCAGTAGCACGTTTTTAGGGGGAATATAAGGTGATGTCGGGAAAATGAAAATTAATGGTTCCAATAGAAAAACAATGTATTTAAACTTAATTGAGTAGTAATAATTCAAATATATAACGTAAAGGTTAGCCATGCGATTCCTTTTCTTACACAAAATGAATTAAAGGTGTTCACAAAAAAATGGCCGCCAATGGATTTTGTGTGAATCTTCATACTTTGTCTTTGACTATGGATGATTGGCTTGTGTAATGACATTTTTGATACTGTCAAAATAATACATTTAGCATTAACTAACAATTATCAGTGAAAACTTTAAAATATAAAATTATCAAAAAACGTGCTACTGCCCCTTTAAAAGCATTGATGTCGGGGCATAAGAAAAGATGAAGACTTTTATAGAGTTGTTGAACGATATGATGTATGTACTAAGTGATCGGTCAGTATAACAATATTTGTTAATTTGTAATTAAGACCTAGTTTATCTTACGAATAAAAAACAAACACGATATATTTTAGATCTTGACAATTAACAAATAAAACATAATGCTTACAACATAAATGTTTTATGCTTAAACGTGAAACTATTACAAGTATATAACTTTATTGTCAAAATTGCCATTTGGGAACTTATATATCTATTGATTTGACGAATTTAAATATTGACAATTAACAAATAAAACATGCTGCTTACATTTGTAGATTATACATGCTTAAACTTGAAAATTTTACATGAATAAAACTTTTTGGCCAAAATTAATATTTGGGTACTTATATATCTGATGATTTGACGAATTTAAATATTGATAAATAAACAAAAAGACATATTGCTTACATTTATAAATAGTGCATGCTTAAACGTGAAAATAATACAAGGATATCACTTTAAAGTCAAAATTGCTATTTCGGAACTTTTATATTTGATGATTTGATTATACAACAACTCACGTTCTAGTTTTTAATATTGCCTTATTTGATATTTTATCTACTTTACATAAACATTTAGTTTCAGGTAGATTTATATTGGAG
The DNA here is from genome assembly GCA_916613615.1 of Steromphala cineraria. NCBI lineage: Eukaryota > Metazoa > Mollusca > Gastropoda > Trochida > Trochidae > Steromphala > Steromphala cineraria. The sequence continues at coordinate 15,487,625 of OU744729.1, forward strand.
TTATCTTTTCAAACAAGGTCAATGCGTCATGATCCACCTTGTGTTTCACTCAAATGTTTTTGTGTCATGATAACCTTTATGTCCGAAACGTTCAATAGAGGAAATGAATGGGGAAATTAGTCTGCCTATCGCTGCCTACTTCTGCAAACAGCATTTTATCTTGAGGGAAGTATACTTAAAAGACTCTAAACAAATTAAATTACAACCAGACCGAAAGGAAGCTATATGTCGACATGACATCAGTTTAAGAACATCAATACGCAACATGACTATCGTTAACTCTTCCAAAATTCAAAATAGGAAACGACATTTCTTTGGAAAACATATGATATAGATTTTGAAAAAATTAAGTTTTAGTTTTTTAAAGATTTTGATTTTTATGTAGATTGCAGGAGAATTTTTTAAAGGATAAAGATATAATAGCGGGTGCTTCGAAAAGTGTTTATCTACACATTATTTTGAAATTTTGACTACAACCTCATAATAAAGCAAATGGTAAGCAAGAGGTCAAAATGATTTTTATAACTCTCTTTTCAGCACGTGGCATCTTGCTAGTCGAACAACCTTCCAGAAAAGATTAAGGCATCACCAAATTGGGACTTTTAGAAGAAAAAAAGTCTAAAGTGCATCACTTCAAAAAGTGTTTTGGTTACGATCAGATCTTAAAGGGGCAGTACCACGTTTTTTTATAATTTTATATTTCCAAAATTTTACTGATAATTGTAAGTTAATGCTAAATGTATTATTTTGACAGTGTCAAAAATCTCATTACACAAGTCAAACAGCCAAAGTCAGAGGACAAAGTATGGAGATTCACATAAAATCCATTGGCGGCCATTTTATGTGAACACCTTTAATTCATTTTGTTTAAGAAAAAGAAATCGCATGGCTAAACTTTACGTAATTTATGTGAATTATTACTGCCTTATTTAGTTTAGATACATTGTCTTTCAATTGGAACCATTAATTTAAATTTTCCTGACATCACCTTATATTCCCCATAAAAACGTGCTACTGCCCCTTTAAGATTGGATTTGTGACTGCGCATTATGGGCATGTTTACTGAAGGAACACAGCTCAATATATATGTACATATCGATAGATTCAAGAGATTGGAAATACCTTGGCTTTTTTTCTGAAATAGATTCACATTCACTGCTGATTATTTTCAATTCCAATAATTTGTGAAAAATACATGAGATTGACATTTCTAAATCTGTCCATACATCGGAAACTTCATTTTCTAAAAATAACTTCCTGAAGCACTTCACTATTCATTCCTCTGAGATGCCGTCGGAACTCCTTCCGTTTGGGAACGTCAAAAACAATTATTTCCCATTGGAGAGCCGAACTTCTTGTTAAGTAATTCTCATGAAATTATGAGAGGAATTGTTTATTATGTAATCTTTTTCCTAAAATAGATTGTTTAACACTTAAAGTTACAAATCATATTCATTAAAGTAGTTGGAAATATGTTTATCAAACTTGAGATAATGAGATATATAAAAATTAATACCCGAGCATAGATATCATACTGTTTTTACAACACGAGTATATTATGTAAAACAATATTTTTCCGAGCGAGAGAGAGGGAATTATCGTTGAACAGGCACGAGTGTTGTTAAAACAGTATGACATTTCGTGATATTGTATTTCTTTATTATCCATTACGTCAGAAAGACGGAATTCCGAGTATGGAATGCGCGTATGGATACATCACTAACTCGGTCACAGTAAATATTGTTTAAAGTCTGTAGCACCAATTGGTTTGGCATATAGCCAATTTCAAACAATAACTATCAAACGGAAATATCACTGTGTTGATGCAGTCTGTCGAATTCTATATCAACAAATATTAAATAAAGCAGAAATAACATTATTTTTTTACTATACTTCAGGTCTTTTGTGTCAAAGTCTGGCAGATGAAATGACACTTTGCACCGAGTTACCACTCGCTTTGTCAGTTGCACGTGCTGCATGCTTTTCGAGTGCTACCTGGAAGCACTCTGCCGCGCTATAGCAAACGGTCGAGTAGCCGGAAAACACAGGAACTTGAGCATAATCAATTATGATACTAGATAATAGGCTTGTAAATTTTGAGGATATATTTTATCTGCATCGCATTTAGACTTCATTACTGATCGTGTTGAACATTATGTAGTAAATAATAACCTGGTACGAGGGATTATGGCAAGTCTGGCAGATGAAATGACACTTTGCACCGAGTCACCGCGAGCTATGTCAGTTGGCACGACTTTGCACGTGCTTCATGCTTTTCGAGTGCTACCCGGAATCACTGCCTTGCTATAGCAAACGGTCGGGTAGCTCGTAAACACAGGAAATTGAGAATAATCAAATATAATGTTGAATTTGCAACAATTAATAATCTTAGTCAAAAATACGATGCAGATAAAATATATCCTCCCCATATACAATACAAACAACTCCCCCCCCCCCCCCCCCCCCCCCCAACTATCCATCGCAATTTCTCACTAGAGCACATGGAAAATGCATTTTGGATACAGGGTTTTCGTTTTTCAGTTCTTTATGTTCATGCCAAGGCTTCTTTAAACATATGTAATTATATCCTATCATGTCAACAAAACAGATCGTGACAGTCAATTACTGTAGGTATTTGTTTTTGAAATTCTATTCTATTCTCGTCTTTATGCAGTTACGAAAAACGTATATATTTTTAAAACTCTAAAAGAATATAGCAGTTTGCTGAAAAGAGGAAAGGGAAAAGGAAATGAGCTGCTTCACCTCTATTTACCTCTGCTCTCTTCTTCAACACAAGTTTTCAAACTTAAGTCTTCAAACTTTGAGAAATATACTTAAACAACTTAAACTAAATTAAACTATAATCAGACTGAAAGGAAGCTGTTACAGCAACCTGCTGTGTAGACAAGACGTCAATTTTCTTAAAATCGATACGCCAGAGGAATATGCTTAGCTCTTCTGAATTCCATTAATAATAATAATAATAATAGCTTTCTTATACCGCGCATATATCCATGACTAAGCATGCTCAAAGTGCCATGAGTATTATTACCCTGGAGGGATAGTATTTTCGGTGCCGCCGATTAAACAGCGCTCCGCGCGACCGTATAGGTCCATACTTCCCCCTTGTTCAGGTACCCATTTGTACAGCTGGGTGAACTGAGTGCAATGTGGATGACGTGTCTTGCCCAGGGACACAACACAGAATGAGACCCAAGTCACAAATTGTTGGTGTCTCCACCGGGATTCGAACCCGGGTCTCTGGCATGAGAGGCAAGCATGCTAACCACTACACCACTGTGCTCCACATTCCTACAAAAACACATGATGTACTCAGAAAATCATAAGGGCAAGGTTTTTATTAGACTTGTTACTCGAAATAGATGTTTTCAGCAGCTGATGCAGCAACATCTTTGTTATGTAAGATATTTTCCTCTGATCCATCACCACTCAATGGCGCTCATGATCACTATAAGAATACTATAGACTTGTTCAAAGTTGCAGGACTCTTCCCTTGTAGAAAGCAGTGTAAAAGAGGTGGGTTTTAAACTGAGTATTGAATGAGGTTAAATGTTTCGATTTGCCTGCAGAATCTTGCAGGATAAGAAAATCATGACATTACTTTCATCAAACTTGGCCGTAAAAAAAGCAGTGTAAAAGAGGTAGGTTTTAAACTGAATATTGAAAAAAATGTCAACATAACTTTCAAATCTTGTAAGAAAACATAACATATGGAAGGAGGAAATATCTATTTTGTGGTTGTCATTTCCAATAGTGAAACTGAAATATCGATTTTAAAAGATTCCTCCATGTTCATGTGCTGACAGTAAAAACTCTAGTTTTTTATTTAGATTACATGCTGAATATCCTGAAATTTAAAAAGGTTAAATACGTCTAAGAGGACTTGAAGTTTTGCTGAAATCCACCACAAAGTACCATTTAAAATAACAGTGTCCTAACTAAAATGTTGTTTTTAATGAGTGATTATTATTTTATTTCTTATAGTGAATCTAAATTGTCAATTATCGAGCATTAAACATCGTGACCAAAGAGAACGGAAGGAGATTATAACTCTTCTCAAATTCCTGAATTATTTGATTTAGAACTTCTTGCAATGGCAGTTCAACAAAAACATCGCGCACTTGTCACGCTTAGGCTTCTCTAAGACATGCAGTAAGTAAATGCATGGTTTTAAAAGTTTTAATTAGTGTCGGTTTTGTGCGTGATGTTTACTCAGTTTTATAAACACAGTTTTGTTGAAATAGATTCACATTGATTTCTGGCTTAGTTAACTTTCCAAGAATTCCTGAAAAAATCAACATCAACGTTCCGAATCTGTCTATAAATCGGAAACCTTATTTTTTTTCAATAGTTCCTGAAGAGCTTCACTATTCTTTTATCTGAAATGCTTTCAGAACTCCTTCCGGGAATGTCAAAAACAAAATTTGAAGAGGCAATTATTTCCGATGAGAAGATCAAACTTGTTGAAAAAGTAAACTTAAGGAGATTCTAAAAGGAAATATTCGTTTTTAATCTGTCACTAGCATTCTCATTAAAACGGTGATTTACGATTCAGGTTACAGATTGAAGCATCATATTGATTAAAATGATATAGAACAACTTTTGTTAATGAATTACTAAAGAGAACAACTGACAACAATGATTGTAGAGATCTATTTGGTATTTTCATAATCAAAACAGATATTCGCTATCTTGAAATGATAACCTAGGAATAGAAGGTGCGTAAATTGATGGTACATTAATAATATTTATATCATTCCAATAATATTATTATTAAAATATTAAAATAACACAGTACGGAAGTACAGACAAAACATTTAGTTCACACCATAAAGCTTCTTTGATTGTTATTTTAGACTGGTATGCCAGAAAGAAAAAGAATCTGTGTCAAAACAGCACGTGTCGTGATTTAAAACGTTTCTTTTCGTATATTTCCTTTCATTATATATTTTAAAGAAATCCCTGGCTCTCAATTTGGTCGTCAAAAGTTCATAAGATGCTTGACAAGGATTACTTTACGTAAAGTGAGGATGCGTGAAGGAATGGGTTGATAGTAAATGTTGACATGAGAACTAAAAAAGGCAAGGTCATCCGCAGGTGGTGATCTTGATAACTTCATTCTGTACCGTTTAATGTTTAAACGACTAGAAAGCATGGTTTTCTATTGAATCAAACTGAAGGTAGTAGAAGCTAGAAATGATTACAAATGACGACCCAGATCTGGAATATGAGTGACTGTAATTGCTATATGTCGTGACAGGAAAATAGATTATCTGAAAGTGATGTTATAATCAGAAGTTACTGGAATTGTGGCATAATATTTTTACTTTCACAAACTTTCCTTTTATTCAAAGTGATTATGTAGGGCTATGGTTTCAATGAGGACCAAACTTTGGAATGGTTTATGTTCCCCTGTTCCCTAAGATTGAAATATCTTAACTTCATAATGTTTCATTTGCCTGTAAAAACATACTTCTAAACCTACATTTGAAAAAAAGTATCAACGGCCAAAATGAACGAAGATAACTGTTGAACCAATTACCTCAAAAGACGTTTAAATGCCTTTGAAAATAAATGGTCTCCGCTTTCAAATACCTTTAAACGCAACTAGGTATATTTACTGTGCCTTATTAATGTACACCAGAGCCATTCAACCTTTGATAATCTGACTGTCGTGGCAATAACCACTTTTTTTTTTCATGCTCATGTAACTGTACTATACTCTTGCTGGAATAAAAAAAATAATAATTTTAAATCAAAAGACAAGTTCATTTCATACTTATCTAAGGGTTTGAGAACAAATAACAAAATTATACAAAAACGTTCAAATAAATAATTTATCGAGATATTAGGATTTTCTGCTTGCCATATAAACATAATACAAGAAATAATAGAAAATAAAACATGTGAAACTAAGGTTGTTTCGGGTTCAGAATTCAATTGCATTATATGAGGTAATTTTCCTACTACTGTTTTGCACTGTCCTTTGTTACATAATTAACAAGTCTAAAAGCACAAAAACACACATTGTAGGCGACGTCTTAAATGTCAGACTTAATTGAAACAAAACAGAAATCGATTGAAACGTTTTAAACGTTAACAACTTGCCTATCAAAATACATGTTTCCATGGTAATCCAAAGAAATGCGTGCTTCACAAGTTGTTGCATGATAAAACCGAAGAGTTCTTCGATGCACTTTAAAGGGGCAGTAGCACGTTTTTAGGGGGAATATAAGTTGATGTCAGGAAATGAAAACTAATGGTTCCAATTGAAAGACAATGTCCTTAAACTAATTGAAGCAGTAATAATTCAAAAATATAAGGTAAAGTTTAGCCATGCGATTCCATTTTCTTACACAAAATGAATTAAAGGTGTTCACACAAAAATGGCCGCCAATGGATTTTATGTTAATCTTCATACTTTGTCCTCTGACTATGGATGATTGATTTGTGTAATGAGATTTGTGGCTCTGTCAAAATAGTACATATAGCATAAACTTACCATTATCAGTGAAATATTTAAAATATAAAATTATCAAAAAACGTGCTACTGCCCCTTTAAATGTCATTTTTCGGATTCGGTGACTTTAATGTGTTTTTCTTATTTCGTTGGATTAGTGCTTAACCAAAAAACATAAGCAACATGTAATTTTTTAAGCATGTGCATCGTGTCTCAATTGCATGTGGCTGTGTTCAAGCAATGTGATTAAAGGTTGGATTTACGCGTACGATTATGTATTCAATAACAGTTAGTCTGCCTACGTTATGTCTTAAAAGGGCAGTAGCACGTTTTTGATACTTTTATTTTTTATATTTTTCACTGATAATTGTAAGTTAATGCTAAAAGTATTATTTTGAAAGTGTCAAAAATCTCATTACACAAATAATTCATCCATAGTCATAGGACAAAGTATGAAGATTCACATAAAATCCATTGGCGGGCATTTTGTGTGAACACCTTTAATTGATTTAGTGTAAGAAAAAGGAGTCGCATGGCTAAATTTTACGTTATAAATTTGAATTAGTACTGGTCCTGTTAGTTTAGAAACATTGTCTTTCAATTGGAACCATTATTTTTCATTTTCCTGACATCACCTTATTATCCCACTAAAAACGTGCTACTGCCCCTTTAGTGTATGGCTACCTAGCTTGAGTACATATTCTTCTCACATTATTCACAACAATAAGAAAGATTACAACAGATGTGATTCATCGGAGGTACAAACAAAATTTATTCCTTCAGGGTTGTATTTGATTTCTTCTTCACTTTTAAGTATGCGAAATATTAAGCCTAGAGTTCAAGTTTTGAGGTTCATTTTAATCCATAGCGGATGTTGATCAAGTTTATTTTTGAGTAACCAAAGCCTTGTTATTTAGTTTAAAATCAATACTTTTCGATTTAATGAGATTTTTTTTTCAAAAGAAGGGAAAATCTTTATGAAATGAAAAAAATAAGATGTTGATTGCACTTCACCTTGTCAGCTGCAATGACATCCTTGTTTATATTTGAAGCCATTCAACCTGTTTTGTCATCGGTTAACCAAACACATTTTCTGTGATGACGTCAAAAAGTGCCATCACCTTATGAAAACATATTTCCTGTTCATTCAAACTTGGGATAGCATATTCCAGTTTTATTATCATCATATTATATAAATTTGATCCATTTCAATTTTAATTATGGAATCATACATAAATAATTACATTCATAATTATGCACAGCCATTCTCGATAACCCAGAGTCAATGCACACGCACTTGATGCATGGGCAGTGCTCATATACATGTACCATATATAACAAGGCTTTTCAACCGGCATTTTGATCCCGAAACATAGAAATATAAACATAATTACAACGTATTCTTTTGGTGACATCAGTTACATATCACTTATAACGTGTTTGCAAATGCCTTATCTTTCATTCGACATTGATCTTATACATATGTCACCTTCATAATTAGAACTAATTAGCGTTTTATTATTTCATTATTATTATGACATAATAAAACGTTTATTAGTTCTAATTAAGAGGGTGACATAATTATTATGTCTAAGATCAATGTCGAATGAAAGATAAGGCATTGGGGAACACGTTACAGGTGAAATGTATCCGATGTCACCAAAAGAATACGTTGTAATTATGTTTATATTTCGGGATCAAAATGCCGGTTGGAAAGCCTTGTTATATATAGTATATGAGCAATATCCATGCCCCAAGTGCCCCAACATGCGATCTTTAGGTGACATGTCATTTAACACCTTTTTCAAAATATTTGATATGAAGATAAGCCCAATACTTTTGTATGGATCTGAAATATGGGGATTAAAACAATATGATAACATTGAAAGGATACATTTATATGCATGTAAAAAGTTCCTTGGTGTTAAAACAAGCACATGTAACACGATGGTTTACGGAGAATTAGGCAGATTTCCATTGTTCATTTATTCCTCTATTAGAGCTATTAAATATTGGATAAGATTATTGAATATGCCCTGTCACAGATTTCCCAAGAAATGTTATGATATGATGAAACTGTATGATAATAATGGTAAAAGTAATTGGGTGACCGATATTAGAGAGATACTCAACAAAACAGGATATGGGCATATTTGGCACAGCCAAAGTGTAGATTTACAACCACAGTTTATTAGTTCATTTACACAAAGAATGAAAGATATATACCTGCAATCCTGGTCAGAATCCATGTCACTATCAACTAAATGTCTATATTATAGACAATGGAAATATGAAATATGTCTTGAAAGTTATCTTTTAAAAGTTGATGTAAAAAAGTTTCGTACTGCCTTAGCTCGTTTTCGTTGCTCATCCCATGAATTGTTTATTGAAACTGGCAGATATGTGGGCATTTCAAGAAATAACAGAATATGTCAAGTTTGTAATTTGAATGCTGTCGAAGATGAGCTACATTTCTTGTTAATCTGCCCAATCTATAAAAGTCTTCGGACGAAATACATTAAATCATACTATTACATGTACCCTAGTGTAGCAAAACTATTATCATTGTTAGCAAATACTAATACTCGAGTACTACAGAACCTTGCAATGTTTATTCACTATGCAATGTTATACAGAAAAAACATTGTACCAGAACAAAATCTGTAATGTGATCTACTCTTGAATGTACTACAGGCCTGTGGCCTTATAAGTACCGAAATAAAGATTGATTGACATAATTATTATGTCTAAGATCAATGTCGAATGAAAGATAAGGCATTGGGGAACACGTTACAGGTGAAATGTATCCGATGTCACCAAAAGAATACGTTGTAATTATGTTTATATTTCGGGATCAAAATGCCGGCTGGAAAGCCTTGTTATATATAGTATATGAGCAATATCCATGCCCCAAGTGCTTGTGAGTCACTGATCCAATAATACAAAGTTGATTCTGGATTATCGAGACTGATGCACAGCAGGAATAGCTAAATGTCTCAATATTTTAATCATGATATGATGGTGATTTGGAATTGCGGTTGTATTTAGTAACTTCTATTTTCGTGCACGTGCGTAAAGATATACTCGCCTCTAGCTGGCCCTGTATGATGCAATTAGAAAAAAAAAGATATTGCTTAAATTTAGAATTCAAAAAAATATTGAAATTAGATGAAATAAATGAATGTTCGCTATGAGTGTAAAATTAGCAACCGAATTGCTCATGGTTATTCAAAATCCCTATCATGTCGCTCATATTTGTTCACAAGATCACACATAGGATGAGAGACAAACAAATCAAGAAAAGCTGCTTTCAGGTTTCCATGGTAACCCGGAAACCTGGACTCGAAGAAGACTGTCATTATCGCTGCCCTCAAGAAATGTTATTTTCTTGAATTTGATATCTTTACAAAATATCATGTGACGTGAGTGTTGATCTAGGGTAAGCTAATGATAAAAATATGTTCAGGGATTGAATTGATATCTTAAAACAAATAACGCTAAGATATAGTTGAGAATCTAACGTAAAACATATGGCATACGCTATTCAATCAGTGATATTGAAATATTTTATGAACGCTTTGTTCAATTTCAAACTAAGAAAAAACAACGCAAGTTCCCCAATCACTCCAAAATCATGTCTCCCCTCATTACATTTTATCAATCAATTTTTAAAGCATCTTTCAATAAATTTCCATTTTTTTCAAAATGACTTTCAAATGAGATTTCACATAAAAAATGAAGGCGTGTTTTGGAATCTTAACAACACCTTACTCTATCACCTGCATCACTTGCTTGATAACGACATTAGTACCTATGTCGAAACGTCGCAAACTTGAATAAAGAAGTTGTATATCCATAATATTGCCTTCATATTCTTCATTTTACCGGGTGTTACCCTGCGTTATTAAACTTATGTGTAGCGAATCAGTCGCACCGGCCTAGGGCCATTTAACATTGCACTAAGGCTACCTTAGTGACTTAAGGTCACCTTAGTGTTTTGTACAACAGTGACTTCCATTGACTCACATGTTATATTTGTGAAGCAGTTATATTTTTTTATGCATTTGATTTCCGACGGATCCTGTTCATTCTTGCACATCAAGGAATCGGCAGAAATTATGTGCATGGTTGTGAACACGTTTATAATGGTGATCTATGGGACAGATATCTTAATTTTGTACATACATCGGTAAAACCTGTGACGTTACATAACATTAATTCGACAATTACATATGAATTATGAACTTTTACTTCAAGCTGAGACAATTTCAATTCAATCTGCCGATTTTTTAAATGATACAACATTAAAATAATTTTGATATATTAAATCATGCAAGTCAAGAAACAAATTTCACTGTCCGAATATTACTGGCACGGGTCTAGTATGTGTAGGCCTACCAATGCCTTCGCCGTTTCTCACCTTTTACCAATTTGCACACTCTGTCTCTGAATACGAAAAATCAACATGCGCTGTGTGGAGCTTCTGCTTGCCAGCTCCATACATCGATTGAACCGAATCCTCCCTTATAAGAAAAGGTAGTAACGCGATGTACGGAGCCTCAAGACTATCAAACGGAGAAGAAAACAGCATTTGGATGGTAAAAGATAAACTCATTTCATTAGTAATATCGTTTAGGCTACATCTTTGTGTGTAAGAAAATGCTCGAGTGTTTTATCATGTTAACAGAATTAATAATTGCAAGTTTTGTGCATTTGAAAGAAAGAAACGATAATGTCTAAAGAAACAGGTGGCTTGAAGTTGAAGTTGATTCAGTGTCAGTGATTGACAATGAATGACAGGATGCTAGAGACATTCCTAAATCAAATAGAACAGTTTCTTTTGTATTTTGAAAGCATTGACTTTTTAATTAAAAAAGCACAAAACAACATACTTCAAAGGACACACATATTGAAAAATATTAACTCCGTGCTCAGTACATTTTGGACATGCAGCATGTTAATGAATTATGTTCCCATAAATAGCACTGCAACCACATCATTGATTTTCCAATATGACACTCTTTGCTTCATAATGGACATTTCAATCACTGTATTTTACCTAAGCCTTTAGAGCATAATTTGGCAAAAACTGTTTCATGTAGTCCATAATCTATATATATATGTTTATTTCCATAGGGTATATGTAGGCCATCGGCTCTTGGTACACATTTCAATGGTCCACAGACTTACGATATTGGGTCGCATAGAAAATATACATTGCAACACGCTTCATTAATTCGACATTCGTATTGGATAACAACATATTGAATTTGTGGATAGAAGGATGGACAAAGTACTTCAGTGGTATAAATTGTTTCTTTAATATTAACGTAGGCAGTACATACAAGCATGAAGTGGTATTCACTTTCAATATTACCGTTATTGCAAACATTACAGACTCTTAGTCCATAATCAAATCCAAATGAAGTAAGAAACTGAAAATCATACCTTGGAATAAAACATATAAAATCACATTACAATTTAGCAATATCCAATCATTCAATGAAAAGCTACAAAACAAAATTGTATTAATCTATACAACAACACCTGACAAGGCAAACTGAAAATATTATGAACAACACTGTAATTGCACATGCAAATTAACCAAAAGGCACAAATCTTCTTCTTGTTGTGTTGAAAGTAATTAAGTGTCTGCTTAACCTCTCTGTGATATTACCGATGTCGCCACCTGCTTATTGTCTATTAAGAAAATGAAATGAACTGCTTTATGATTATAATGGTTTATTTAGCTTACAAAATACTAATGTTCTCAAAAGTATCAATTAACTAATGAAACGTAAAAAGAAAAACCTATGGCAATATATTGATACTTTCAAAATAATAACAAATTGCATGCTTTCTTGTCTAAATATGAGCGTCAAGAACGATCATCATTGCTCATCTATGAACCATTTTGAAAAGGGATATTTTTCAATCTCTGTTTAGGACCTGTATACATCAGACATGCCTACCCTTACGATTTTGGCGTAATGCTTATTATTTTTTGTGTCAAATTACGATATTACGATTGGGGTAATAAAAATATGATTAAAATCAAAATTTATGTATTTCCATGTTTTTATCATGTATTTTCTGTATTTCGAAATAAAACTGAAATATTGGTGTTGCAACTTACCTGAGTTTTTAGTTTATTGAGTGTTTTGATTGAAAATAAATCTCGTAATAATAATTGTAAATAAAGATCGCTAAACCAGGAAGTAAGTGAACCGGTTGTAGGCAGTGCGCATGAGTTTTTCTCGGAACGATCGTATCAAAATGAACTTTTGTATTATTGTCTTTACTTTAGAAGTATTACAAATACCTTACTATAAATTTGCTCAAATTACTATTTTTTAAAGGCAGTACTACTATTTGTTCTAAAAAGGGTTAGGCATGTCTGATACATAATATTAAGAAATTTCGGTAAAATCATGTTTTATTTAGTTGTGTTTTGGGCAATTTTAGATGGAAATTGCTCACTTTCAAACGTTTGATTAATTGGATATTTCAGAAGTGTGTGCCGATTCATGTCATGTTGTTCCTGTATTGCAATATGCCGATATACAGATTATACCACACATCCTTAGATAGTGTCAATAGGTCTTATCCCGTGACTGTCCAAACAAAACTTGGTAGACGCAAATGTTCATTATAACTTGTAATGGAAGATCAAACATGTAGAACACAGTTAAATGCGTAGAACACATAGAACAAGATTGTCTGCAGTCAGTCTAAGTAAACCTTGTCTCAATAATACTCGCTATACTCCCATACTGGGTCTAGCGACATACAGTAAGAGGTCGCGTCAGCCGACCTTTCGGCGACCTATGACCCTCCAACGTTATATTTGCGAAAGAAGACTATTGCGGCATGGTAGACTCAATATGGGAGTTTAGCGAGTGTTATTGAGGCTAGGTTTACTTAACCTGGTCTGCAGAAACAAGTGGAACAGGGTTAATTTTTTGTTTGCCTGCTGTAGCATATCAAAAATGACTCAAGTGTCTAGAACTAAGAAATGTCGGCCTTGCAACATGTGCCTTGTTTACTCAGTCATCATATCATATCATGAATAGTGAAACATTGAACTTTGGTTGGTCCTATCCTATGTTTACATATTGGCCAATATTTGTTGCATAGTCATGTCAATTGTTTTTATTTATCTTGACAGATTTTGTAAGTATTTATCAAAATCAAAAACAGAAATTCTCATCAGCTACAAAGTCCATTGCACTGGTATTTTAACTGCACTAAAATGACCTCACTCCCTCATTTGGAATTATAGTTTAGTTGTAAAATTATTTTCATTTTAGCATATATTATGTAGGTGTTATGTTCTGCTCTTTCAACCATCAAAATATCTATAGTTAAAGTTTATTCTGTGATTGAAGTGTGTGATTATTTCCTCACACAAATAATAAATTAATTTTGACATCTATTAACTGAATTCTTATTAAGTATAAAAACAAATTTAGATTCTATTTATAATTTTATGAGCATGGACAGACAAAGTGAAATGCGATTCATAATTTGAAATGTATAATAATATTTATGCTATGATTAATATTAACTAAATTCTTGATTAATTCAATGTCTTTGAAGTTTAAAAGATATTTACTTTGCTGTTTCTCTTTCCAGGTAAAGCTTTTGGTTACTTGAGAATAACTGCAGGAATAATGACATCTTTGAAGCCATACATAGCAGCTCAGACAAATCAGCACCATCAAAAGAGTAGCAGTATGAAGAGTAAGGGACACCACTGTAATTTCTGTAGCAAACGCTTTGATAAGAAGGGTAATCTTTTGAACCACATATCCAGAGAGCACAAGGAAGAGATGAATGTTCAACCCGGCAGAGAGAGAGCAAAGAGGTATTCCTCCCAGGCATCTTCAACAGTCTTTAAGGACCAGCTCATACTGAAGCAGCAGGTTAATATCCATGAGAAACAAAAAATTCGGCTTAAGTGCAAGATGTGCACCAGCTTCTTTGTAAAAGAGAAAACGCTATCAACTCACATGATGAAGTTCCATTTCTTGTTTAAGTGTCCAGAGTGTGATGAGTACTTCAATCAAAAGGCTGGCCTACGGTTACATCAGACTAGATTCCATTCGTCCAAAATACTTCCTAAGATTGTTGCCTCTGATGATAATTCTTGTCAGTTTTGCGGAAAAAGGTTGCGCATCGAAGAGTCAATGGTTGCTCATCTGACAGAAGTACATGATTGTCTCAAGTGTGCTTCCTGTGGCAAATGGTGCAGGGGAAGCATTGGTCTCAACACTCACATGAATAGATGCAAGTCAAGTCAGAAAGGTGGTGTTTACAAATGTCACATCTGCCACAAGTCATTTATAAGATTACAAAGTCTTGTATCACATGTAAAGACATGCCTCACCAAAAGTATGAAGAATGTCCAACAAATCAATGGAAGTCAAAACAATCCTGATGGTTGTGTGTGTAAAATATGCAAAAAGCAATTTGTAAGCAGATCCGCCCTGGCTGGTCATCTTACCCATTGCATGAAGAGTTACAAATGTTCTATATGTTCTAAGGGCTATTCATTGCAATCTGAACTTGACAGGCATATCCGCATCTTTCACACTGGAGAGAAACCCTATGCCTGTAAAAGGTGTGGCAAGCGATTCCCACATATAAAACTTCTCAAAGTCCACATTGAAGTTGTTCATAAGCAGAACAAATTGAACAGTTTGACAGGAGCCAGGAAGAAAACACACAAGTGCATTGTATGCAGAAAAGTCTTTCCTCAACAGAGCTTCCTCAAGATGCATATGAAGATCCACACCAATGAAAAGAGACTGAAATGTGGAATCTGTGGAGAGAAGTTCTCCAATGAGAAAACAATTATCGAACACATTAACATATTCCATGTCCCTGGTGGGTGTCAAGGTGTCACAGGAGATATGGAGTATATTGTTGAGTGTGTTGATAGCTGGGATCAGCAGGTGTCCCAACAAGTCAACCAGCAACTCAACCCAAGTCACCTAAATGAAATTGAACCTACAACAACTGGAGTTCTTTCTGCAGCACCTCCTCAACCTAATGAAGGCCTTCTTCCAATCGAGGAACATGAAGAGCTGCATTTGAACCTGACACTGTCCAGCAGTAGCAGCTCAAACCATGATGATATTCTCTCATCTAAACCAGTTACAAACCCCCCGAACCAACTGGACACTGAGCCAGTCAGTCTCAAGGAGGATCCATTGAAGGACCAGCTTCTACCTCAACTGATGGATACCATCGCTGCCAAGGAAACGCCCACTCAGGAAAAAATGCTTCAAGCAATTCTTGCAGATGTATCTCAGAATAATCCTTCCAGTGTTTCTAATCATTTGAATTTTATCAAAGGTACATGTGAGAATGCTTTAATTGATGTTCCTCAAAACATTTGCACAAGCTTGCCTTCATCTCTTCCCTGCACAGAGCAGCAGGTTTATGAAGAGATTAAAATAGATGTAGATGGCCATGGTGAACAAGATTCCACTTTCCTCCCATCTCAACCATATACTTACTCAGGGCACAAATCAGATCCCAGAACTATTGGGGGAGCTGCTGAAACTGATTCTTCTTTTACCATATCTGTTGATAATGATGATGATGATGATGAAGATTATTATGTGACTGTAAATGAATATAGTGATGAAGAAAATGGTGAGGAAGAGTCTGCTGTGGTTGAAATAGCTGATGAAAAGAAGCCAGCAAGTATTGAAAATCTGGCTGAAAAAGATAATCATCAGATCATGGATGATGTGAATGATGACTGTTCAACTGTGCCAGAGATTCAGGGATATTCTCTTAAGGATCAGCCTTATATTACCGAAGATGATTTGCATGGAATCAACGGTGAAAACATCCTGAAGATGGCACTGAATTGTGCGTGGGACAGCAAACAAATTGAGATGGATACAAATTGCAATAGTCATGAGCAGAACCAAACTCAACCATTAGAGCAACAAGAGGATTTGTCCATGTCTAATTGTCATAAATCCAATGACTGCAAGGAAAAAGTTGTGCAGCACATCTGTGGGGTTTGCCAGCAGGTATTTGAGAGTTTAAAGGAACTCCAGCAGCACAAGGCTTCAAGTCACTCCCTGAAGTGTGCCCAGTGTCAACAGCAGTACACCAAGATGATGGATCTTCTCAATCACTATGAAACCTGCAACTACAGTAGCCATCAACGGTGATGGTTGAGGGTTCATCTCATTCAGAATAGCTTGAGAACTGTCATGAATCTTTGTACTGCAGAGCTGCAACTTCAATCAAGCAAGATGATGGATCTCCTCAACAATTGAAACCTGCAACTACAGCATCAATGAGTTGACTTTTCCTCTCATTATGAGTAGCTTGAGAACTGTTATAAATCATTCTACTTCAGAGGTGTAGAACTTCAATCAAGCAAGATGATAGATCTCCTCAATAATTGCAACCTGCAACTACAGCAGCCATGAATAGTAATCGTTGTGATTTCTTATTAAGAATAGCTTGTGAGCTGTCGTCTTTGTAGTGCAAAAACAATTAGCATCTCTATCATCTATCAACCAAGATTATGAATCTCCTAAATCGTTTCGAAACCTGAAAACTCCCGCAGAAATGATAATTACGGATGAGGTTTCACATACAGGTAATTGTTGACACCTCATTCACAATTAGTGGAGAACTGTCATGAATCTCTCATATTAGCATATTGATCAACAACATCCCTCCAAAAGTGCTATGAATCTTAGTAGTACAGATCAAGATAAATGCTATTTTTAATATCTACAAAACCAAAAACATTATAAAAAGAATACTTGCTATGAGTTGTGAATTTGTTAGGGAAAGATACCTTTAAACTTGTATTATGATTATGTTAGATATATTCTTGGATCACTTTGTAATCATCGATTCAAGACGAGTATTCATTCAAGAAAAACTCTAAACTGATATTTCTTATTAGACTTAATCTAATTTTACAAATGTGTATATCAAAAGAGGAGTTGAAGGTGAAAAGTATGAACTTCAAGGTTGTAATTAAACCTTCACATAAAAATTCACAAGCAGTCTCCAAAACAATTGTCTTCACATAAAATATATAGAAAACTGCCTTTTGAGATAATGATTCCTGGAATTAGGAAGTAACTCACTATTAATATGTTTAAAGCAGTACCAGCATAACTTTTTGAAAATGGTATATTTTAGTTGTCTCTAAAACTTTCCAATCTATACACCTGGAGGGCCAACAAATATATTTGGATAACATTTTACACATATCTTAAGCTTTTGGTATTCTTTGTTCATATTATCCCTTCAAATATGTTTTTCTTGAGTGCTGAATCACCCTTTTGTGCATTGTTTTGTGTTTTGAAAGTAGAAGTATTTATGAGTGTAATGTAAGTATGATAGAACTTAGACTTTGAATATTTCTATAACATCTTTAACAAAATCATTTAGGAATTGTTAGTATCTTTTCTGAATTTTGGCTAATTTGATGTTGACTACTGAAAGAATAGCAAATAGAACTGCCAGTTTCAGATTTATGTGATATGTGTCATTCTATTAGTTGTGCAATATCTTTTTGTTTTTAGCTGACATTGTAAATTTGTGTTTCGAAATCAAGAAAGCAGTTTTTGACCACAGCTACTTATCTAAAGTGCCTGATGCGTGTCAAGGGAGACCTTGAGTATAATGTGGGGGTTTTAAAAGCCCAAATAGCAGCTGAAGATAAAAACTCTTGCAATTTTGTAACTTGTTTATGCATAATGTCATTTGGTTGTTTTTGTTGTTTTTATGTTCATGTCAAGGTATAATTATAGGAAATCTAACTACATACAAATAGACGGAACATTAAGTTATAGCAGTAACACTGTTTTTCAGGGCATTATCATCTGCAAAAGTCTTCAGTTAACTGCCCAACGAGGGAAGACAGTTAAAAAGAATATGTCTTGGAGTTGAGGTTGAACTTACACCCTGATATCCATGATATCTTTTAACTCAACACAATTTATGTCCTGTTTATTTTTAGTCACCTGTTTTGTCCATACATTCTGTATAGGTTAATGTCCGAGTAACTCTCCATTCCAAAAAAATAATGGAGCCGAGGGCCCCAGGGCCCGACTTAAATTACACTCAACTTAATGCTTTTTCAAAAACATAACTTAAAATATTAAAAAAAATGAAATTTGAAGTGAAAACCTTGATGTTAAATACAACGCTCCATTACTGAAAAATAATGGAGCGAGAGAACAATAGGATGACGTCACAAGTGTAATTTAATTTCTAGCGATGCCTCTGATGGATATCTTATGGAACGCTACTTTTGAGCTTTGTAACAGTGGCAGTAGACATGAGATATATAATCAAACAGCACTCCCATTTGATAATTTGAATCATACTGTTATGAATTCTCATCTAGTCTTATGCCGCTTTGCTGAAAGTGAATCATTTGATTAGCTGGGTATGTTAAAGGATACATGAGGTTTGGCCCATTGTATATCAGGGTTGGAGCTAAAAGCGGAGACAAATACCCTTGTATTCCAGGATGAAACACTGCATGCTTCTGCAAATGATGATGCCCTGAAAAACTGTGTTACCATTATAGCTAAAATGGATGGAATTTGTTCCTTTGAACTGAATTTACACTTTTATTCATAGTAACACACATAGTATGTGAACATACATTTAAATCAGCATCAGACTACTGCAGACATTGATTATGACATCACACTAATGAAAGTTGATGTCATAATTACATGACTCTTTCATGCTTATATGGACTGTCAGCCACTGGCCTAGAAAAAGATTTCTCTATTTCCAGCAACTTTCATATTGATACAATTATGTGTTTGATAATTTAACTTAACATAAGAATTATGAAACTACTTGCAAATTGATCCTTGACACCTTTTAGTATAAACAAAAGTCATTTAGATGTAGTGGTCACCATATTTGTTAATTTCAAAAATATTTTTAAAGTAATGTCACTTGACCACCAAGTGATAATGGACGGGTTTGCCATTCATATTATCTATAAATTGTATTTCATATTGCTTGAATTGAATTACAATACCCTGTCAAGCTCATTAAGCTGTTATTGCAGATTTTCACTTTTTGAAATTGGCCAGTGTCTGTTTTGCATAGTCAATCAGTCGTCTGTCATATACAATGCTATCCATATTTTGATTTTTTACCCTAGAGGGCTGATTTTTAAGCTGAAAAGTGTGAAGAGACAATGCACCTAGGATCAAATTTAAGAAGTTGTCCTATTAAAGATGCTGTATCATACTTGCAATATTTTTAAAGTATTTTTAATGTATTCGTTGTATTTTTAGAAATATTTAGCGACCAACCTAGGGATAATCGGACCAAAAGTCATTAAATATGAGATAATTTACCAAAATTACGGAAACGGCAGCCAACATAAAGGCGAATAAAGTGTGGCCATCTCACAACTTCCGGTCTCTAAATATACGCTTGAAAACCGTCTTTGTCACGCACGACTAGATTTTCTTTTCTTTTTCTCCGAATAAGGTATTCATTGCTGCCAAATTTGATACCCATCGAACGCAAATACGCTAATTGTGACAAGTTGTAAATCCTACACGCGTAATGATTACGTCACCAAAAGCGGGTTCTTAAATGCAATGCCCTTTCTACAAGGGGTACTGTGCTTTGGGCGTCGAAATAAGTATGTTATTGTTGATCAAACAATCAAAATATGATATCAAAATTTTGACAAAAGATTTTTCTACAAAGTGATGTATTTCTTTTTCTCAATAGCTAAATTTCAGCCTGAACTGCATGCAAGTATGAAACAGCATCTTTAAGGGTTAAACAGCTTTTCCTCTGGAACTATTTTACATGGGAAGCTCTATCCCACAAAATTTGATATTTCTTCCCTCTTATTCATTCATTCCCTCGTTTCATTGTGATGGAAAATGATTTATCTTGAGGTCAAATGTCATGATTATTGACCCTTAAATGGCAGAAATGATGACGTACATGGTAACAGTTGCAAACTTGCAAATCATTAGTATGTTTATCTGAAACTGATAGTTATCACATTGTGTTTATGCCTTTGTATTTGATTTTCTGAATGTTATCTGAGAAAATATTGAGCAAGTTACTACATGGACATTTTTTAGAGCCATTGAGTATTTAAACATGGCATTTTATTTTGCTTTGGTGCACATAAATACAAAATCTTGTATAATCATTCCGACTATCCAATGTATATGTAAATTTGTCACTTTCAATGAAAATGAACAAAAAACTTGAAATTTGAGAAAATTTTAGATCCCATTTACATGATATTCAAGTTGAGTTGTAGATATTATGATTTATATTTTTATTGCATGATGCATCAGTGATAAAGGATGTGTCACTTCTCTATATATTTTGCATATCTTACTTTTATCTACATTTTTTCTATTCAATGATGTTTTGATAGTTCTTTTGCTTTTTGAATTTAATATGACTTTTTAACTTTTAAAATCAACACTTTTCAAAGGAATATATGCAAAATACTACCCATTTCATTTATAACAAACTTCAGATCTTTCAGAAGTATGAATACTTTGTAAATGTTTCTTTCCAAAAAACATGTTGATATTCTGTGAGATTGTCTGAAACACTGAAAGGCCACAAGAGCTGCATAAATACTAGTCATCCATTTCTATGGGTTGTCCATCCGTTTGTTGACTTTACAATTCAGCAGGCATGAAGGCCAAAGGGCATTATGGCATGGGCTGTTATCATACATCTGTCAGTTGTCTGATGTATGTTGTTTATTCATCCATTTTTTTTCATTCTGCTGTTTTGTGTTATCAAAAAGGGGGTACCTTTTTCTTTTGTATGTGTATTTTGTCCAGAAAAAACCTTAAATATTGAGGTTATACTTTATATTTGTTAATTACTTCAACAAGGTAACAGTTATATGGGGAGCTAAAATTTACAGACTCATATCTTCAAGTTAGATTTGTAGATTTGCTTTTGAATATCGTCAGGAGAACCTACTTTTAAACTTTCTGACAACTCTTTTTCAGGACCAAGTAATGTTTGGAAGCTAAAATTTTAACATCTTTTAAGATTGAGACATAATTGGGAAATTTTATACATGTATATTTGTATGAATGTGACTGGGGTTTTACTATTGTTATGCAACCCATGCACATGAATCGTATGATGAATGTTTAATGTTGACTTCCTGGTTTGGTAATAAGCTTTCAAACAAAACCTTTTTATATCTGTAGCATCAATAACTAAAAAGATACAATCTTTTGTAATTCGTATCAAGGATATAAGTGTTCTTCCGACATTGAAAGTACCCTAAAGCTGACAAAAGTGTGACACTTGTTTATTTGGAAACAGGAGTATGACTCTTTAATGTGAAATGCAGAGTCATCATATTTTCACACCATTTATGTGAACTGAAGGTGGTATATTTTACTCATAGAAGGTGATTCTTAACCTGCATTTGTTTGATAAAAAGGTTTCACAAAGAGAATTCATGTCTTTTCTCTGCATAGAAACATGTCAGACAGAAAATTTGTTTGACTCGCAACTTTCTTTGAATAGTATGAAAAGTTCCTTGATTAATTCAGATGAAAATTGTTGATAAAAAAGCTGATAGCTTCTCTGAAGAATGTTTTGTTATTGACATAAAGCTATAAACTGTTGATAAATAACGTCATACCTGATGAGCTTCAGAGCCTCTTCATAGTAAATCCTTTTTTAAATATTATATCTGTATTTTGATAATACCCTAAACTGAAAAAGTATAAAGGGGTAGCATTCATTTATTCAGGATATGTGAACTTAAAAACTGGGTATGTCCACATTATTATGAACAATTAAAGCAAAGCCTTGTTATTGTTAGACCTTTGAAAGGTTAAATGATTTATCACCTGAATGGGTGCAGCGGGAACGCCATTGTTTTTATTTTATGTTGTATTTTATTTCTTAATCAAAACTACTTTTACATGTCTTCAAAGTTTTAGAAATTTTTACATTTTGTCACTCAAAATTATGTGTAATGATGTATAATTGTGTTTTCATAACATTCTTTTATTTTGTATCTGAAGATTATACTTCTTTGGTTCTTCTTTGGAAGACTTCAGATTTATGATCAAAGTTTAATGGGCCTGTAAGTTTTTATTCAGTACCATAACTGTTTTGACCATGTTTTACATGATATTCATTGTCTTTAGGTTTCTTTCACATATAATATATATATATTTGTATTCTGTAATCGTTCATATGATTATTCTTGTGCTGGGGGCCGTTTGAGTTATCTTTTTTGTCCTGTTTTTGATAAAAAAAAAATTAATGTTCTTGATCTGTTTTTTTGTTTGGTTATTGCCTAAGACACTAGCTTTCAACCATTTGATTGCAATGTTCATAATCAGTTGTAATTCACATTGAAGGTCAAAGTTAACGTTAACCCAACATCACTCAAAGCATTAATCTTCACCTGTCTCCATCAAAAGCTAGTGAACAGGACATGCCTTGTACACTAGAGTTCGATATAAGCATGAGGGGAAGGATATCACAGTTGAAAGCGCGTTTGGCTTATGATTAGGAGGTCTTTGATTCTAATCCCGCCAAGTGATTGGCAACCTTGTAAGCAGTGGAGAACTGTTCTACTTGCAGTCATGTTTGGATATCACCCAATATTTGCTATTTCCAGCTGAAGTTGCAGGTTTCACTCCACTGCATGGCCAACATAGTGTTACTGGCTATCTCCCTGCAATGATACCAGCAGCCATGATATGAGTGAAATACTCTTGAAAGCGGCGATAAACCCCAAATAGCCTCACATGGATGAAAGCAGAATGGTAATAGTCGTTGACTGCAGATCTGAAAACAACAATATGCATGGATGATTGGGGAATGACCTTGACTTATTGCTGGTACTTTTGCAAATGTACCAACAGGGAATTAATGTATTTGTAAACGTTTGCTAATGGTTAAAGATATGAGTGTAAAATGTAAACCATTCAATTTACATGATTGCATTGCATAGGGACTAGACTAAAATGAGTCTCAGAAGTATTTGGAGGATCATAACAAAAGGAGCCCGGAAGTGCCTAGAGCTGAGTGATCTACTAGCCTTGCCTTCCTTTAGACTGAGTTGGTCGTAAATTTAATATTTTGCTCTGGATCTGGAAGACAGACTACATTTACTACTTTTAAAGAACCGTTGGCATTTAAGATCTGACATTGTGTGGCTTTGGCCAATGGGGACTTAGTCAAGCGAGATACAGTAAGAGGTCATGTCAGCCGACCTTTGACGACCTATGGACCTCCAAAGTTGTATGTGCAAAAGCAGACTATTGCGGCATGGTAAGCCGAGCCCTGATTGGTCAGTTTGATAACTCGGTTGATGCGAGCCGTTACTAGATCTAACTAAACTCAATATGGGAGTTAAGTGAGTGTTCCTGAGGCTAGTTTTACTTAGACTGGGCAATTCCATTATTACATTTTTTTCTTTCTCAAAGATCCTGAGGAAAAGTTAAATAAACGATGAAGAATACAAATTTGAAGACTTGTTATCCTGTGTTCAATAAAAAGGACCGCAAGGGACATAACAATAAAACATTTATTAGACTTCACAAGAACATCCGACAAAGAAATAGATTACAGAAAAGACTCTGTAGGTTCTATGACCTTGCTACGAGGGGAAGTCATTAAGTTCATAGAAGTGGGTACCGAAAGCGCCAGTGCCATAATGTGGACTATTGAGATACACTATCTCTGGGTCCTATCGCAAGCAAAACATGCACCAAAACCCGAACATCTTGCAATTATCAAGTTTCTCGCAAAAGAAGGTGTATTGGAAGACCGTGACAAAATAGTCGGCGGACTTTTGGGAGGGGTCGCAGTTTCTTGAACGAAGTCCCGATATCTCTATTATAAACCCACATACAAAAGAAACTTTACACCCAACGTCTTCCCTGGACAGAAGATAAAATAGCGAACCATTTGATGTATGTTTTAAGGTACATGTATTTAGGTGATTATTCTTTTTCACACTCCATTTAAAGGCAATTATTTCTATCATTTACGAAAATGAAGGTGTAAAGGTTCTTCTTTATGTGGGTTTATTTATGAAAACATTATGTAAATATCGTAATCTATAGTATTCAAATGAGTAACGACTGCCTTTATAGTTATATTGTTGACAAAATGTCCACACAACAATGTTTGTAAAATGTGGATGATGGTGTATTTGAAGCTAGATGCATATGTACACCATTGATTGACATTGATTGAAAGTCGAATCAATCACAACACTCGTTGAACGAAGTTACTTAATCACAACTTAAGTACAAGTATGGATTATTGGACGTGAACTAAATAGGTAACACAGTGACAAAGGGTCCATGTATATTTCAAGGTTGGTGGTGACAGCGTGTGTTAGCATGTCAAATATTGATGGAAGCTCTTGAAGCGTAATGTTCGCAAAGAGGCTGATGGGATCAATGAAAAATGAATCTCTTCAAACGATCAATCCTGCTTCATCAGCGTGTTTGAATCCGCCTAGCTCCGTCAGTACCCTGATATCCATAATCATGGCAATAAGTGATTTTTTTTAAAAAAAATTAGCCAATTACATGTAGTTACACTATAAGTCTGGAGGAAATTTAACGAACCCTAGCTTTCTTACACTAAGGAACCGATTTTGTCATACTTCTTCGCTACCGGGTAATTGTTTACTGCGAGTAAATAGCATACGAGCTTTGTGAATGGAAACAATACCTGATGTTGCAGCATGAGAGATTTCTGAGTTTTTGTGGGCGTTAATTTGAGATTTTTTTAAGGATAATGATGGAATTTTGTTTTAGAATTTAAGAATTGCTTAATAACGTTGTAGTATATGAAAATACATGTATTCAAAATCTCTTCTTATTTGAATTGAAGGACTAAGTATTCACCAAACAGTGCTCAATAATTATGAGGGGTTCAATAGGTTTCTCAAGCTGAACTTTTTTTTTAACTCAAAAAACAAAAATGGTTAATGCAAAAGCATCCTTATTATGCGTATAAAGAATCAAAGAGGAGATGGCGGTATCGAAAGTAGTGACTTGTAACTATAACAGTGTAACTCGTAAGATTGTATCATTATTTAGCTTTATGTGTTTCCGTAGGTGTCATTTTGAATTATATATATAATAAATTCCATGTCAGCGTTATAACGATTCTTAAATTCTCTTGCTTACACTTAAAGGGGCAGTAGCACGTTTTTTGACAATTTTATATTTTCAATTTTTCACTGATAATTGTAAGTTAATGCTAAATGTATTACTTTGATAGCGTCAAAAAATCTAATAACATAAACCAGTCATTCATAGTCACACATCAAATTATAATGATTCACATAAAATCCATTGGCAGCCATTTTTGTGTGAACACCTTTAATTCATTTTGTGTAAGAAAAGGAATCTCATGGCGTACCTTTACATTATATATTTGATTTATTGATGATTCATTTAGTTTAAATACATTGTCTTTGGATTCAGTGAAACCCTTTATTTTCATTTTCCTGACATCACCTTATATTCCTCGTAAACACGTGCTACTGCCCCTTTAAAGCTTCACCTACCTCCGAAATAAACAAACATGTGAAACAATTACATTTTTGTTGATTATTGATGGACTTGCTGGTGGCTCAACTATCAATTCTTGAAGTTCTACAGCTGTTGTGTATGTTCAATATATCCATAGGGCGAGGAGACTATGTAATTGTAGTTATGTTAACATTTACATACTGATTTGTTGGCAAGCTCTACGCATTTACCCAGAAGATTCACTTTGGCGTAAGTAAAGACCTCTTGTTTTTGAAATTACCACAATGCTTTAAAGTAAAAACCTGATTTGTGTCATTGATAAATTATGTTCTTAAAGGTCCAAATGGATTTAAAACATTTTACCAACCCTTGTGTTTCAAGTTAATTGATTCTGTATTTGATAAAAGGTTAGAAAATAATTCCGATAGGATAGCTTTTAAATCTTGTTTCAATTGTCCATATTCATGAAGAAGAAATTAATGTAAGTAAAGATATTTTTGGGTTTTTTTACCGTCTTTTACACTTCATTTCGTGATACTTTTTCTGATCAAGTTTCTTCAATGGACAAATGGATGAAAACTGTTGTCTTGGTTGTATATAAGTAAGTTAGCTTGAAACGAGAATACCGAGCGTCGATATCATATTTTTCAGTATAGATTATGAGGAAATACTGACTTTATATTTAATAAGATTCATGTATCTGCGAATCATTTTTATGTTTCAGAAGATGTTCCTATACACGTTAATATTGCTATACAGTAGCGTCATTCTCTATGGGACGTCAATGCCTGTAGAAGAAACAGACGATTTCCCAGGTAACATATTTACAACACAGACATTTAAGGGACAGAGGCACGTTTTTAGGGGAAAACAGTGTGATGTAAGGAAAATGAAAATACATGTAACCAATTGAAAAACAATGTAGTTAAACTAAATATAGCAGTAATAGATCAAATACATAAGATAAAGTCAGGCATGCGATTCCCTTTTCTTACACAAAATGAATTAAAGGTGTTCACACAAAAATGGACACCAATGGACTTTATGTGGATCTTTGGAATTTTTTCTCTGACTATGGATGATAGGTTTGTGTAATGAGATTTTGACAGTATGAAAATAATACATTTAGCATTAACGTACAATTATCAGCGAAAAATTGAAAATACAAAATTTTCAAAAGAACGTGCTACTTTCCCTTTAACAAGCATAACTTGGAGATATAAGCGGCATCGCTGGTGCTAACGGCAATTTATCTTTGATCGAACAAAACAACGTAGACTTTGCAGTAATTATAAATATCGTTTTATGTTTAAACTTTTTTTGGTATGATTTAATAATTGATAATTGGATATTATGCGTATCATATGCAATGTTACAAATATCCATAGCGTTTTACTTAGCTTCATTTCTTGGATCAAAATACGTACCTATCTGTGATAATGTTTTATCAACTTTTGTTATTTTTAGGTATGGTTTGTTCAATGTTACGAACACTGCTATATCAGTACGTCCTTTTTATGTCAGTTATATGATACATTGTATTTGTTTCAGATGCGAACGATTCTGTAGGTAAGTTTTGTTGATTGTTTTTTTTAATTTATTCTCTATGATCGTTGTATAAAGGATGTCTAATTTGCGTCTTTTGAAAAATGCCCAATACTTTTTTGCATTTACATATTCATTTCAGAACAAAACATATAGCTTTGATTCACACAATATACTAAATGTTACATAACCAGAAAATGAGATGATTACAGACAGACAGACAGACAGATATTTTATTTCAGTCTCACCTCATACAAATATTGTATATACAAAACAATAATATAAAACTTGATGAACCATCCCATGTTGGGATTATGAGAGACTATAAAGCTAAAATGATAAATATATACATTAAAAAACAAGTATTAGAAGTATTGTTTTAAAAATATAAATCGTATTGGACAATTCAGCTGCACATCATGATAGTTGTCGACTTTAGCAACTATTGTTTGGAACGTTAGCGGCCATTTTTATTTCATTACGAAATTGTTATGAAAATGTCAAACAAAACAATAGTTTTTTCGTTCATATTGGCTATGAACAAATACCGATAAGATTAAATGAATACTTCCACTTTTGTGATATAATGATAGTAATCTCATCCAAAAGTAATTTGGCACTTTGGGCACTTTTGTTTACGACCACGCAAAACTGCTTATTATATCATTTCAGCGAGTAGGAGTTGTATTGGTCATGCAATTATTGGTAAGAGAGGGTTCGATTTGTGATTGAAATTTTCAAAATCATTTTTAAACTGACTTTATATCATATCTGAAGATACAAACGAATGCCCCAAAAACACAATCCTATTTTGTGCCAAGATGACGTATTTCTTTACAGAGGTTAAAGCAACGATTGATATATCAATTATGAATATTTATACAAAGACACATGTCTATTTAAGAGGTGGAGAGCGAGGACAGTAAAGGAACAATCAAGTTCCCCCACTACAACCCCGGGTCCTGGTATACATGGGAGCTGTACGCACCCGTCACAGAAGACCGGAAGTTCACCTTTGTCTTCAACGTGAGTCAGATGGACATAGAGACAGATAACGTGATGCATGTCCCTGGAATGCACGTGATGATGAAGCGATCCTGGCACGTGTCAGAAGACTGTCCCGACTTCCTGATGATACACGACAGGAAGTACTGTGGAACTATAACTCAACAGGATGCACCTCTGATTATCAAAGGTAGGTCATGGATCTTCACATTTTGAAGTTGCAGAAGTACATTTTAAATCAATCTGGAAACATATTCTCGAAGCAAAGTATTTCACGGTATTGTATGTTTCTAATCAATCCAACTACGACTGCTTATGCCCTCCGTCCACCGAGCCGCGATTTAAATGCGATAGTACGCGACCTTCGCGATCAAGTTGGTCGCAGCGGTCGTACCCATTTAGACGACCAACTTTTACATTTTGGAGTTTGCGGTTCCACCAAACTGGCTATACGATCGCATTACGACCACATTCTGGTGACGTGTAACATTTCAAGGCGAGCACTTTGAGACAGAGGTGAGACTGATATTATTAGTCGCATAGATCGCAAATCTGTCTCCACGGGGTCGTACTTAGGTACGACCGAATTTGCGATTTTCTATGCGAATGTCTACGATCATGCTGAGACCACCGCGACAGCTTCTGCAAGTGCCTTGTGATCACATTGCGACCGACTTGAGAGGTCAGCGACACTTTGTGCGAGCAATTGAGACTAGTGCAACGGTTTATGCAATCCTTTGCGACCACGTCGCGATAGTTGCGAGTGTTGTGCGATCCCAGTACGATCATTGCGACATCTTTAACGACTGCATTGAGACATATGCGACCTCATCACAACTTTTTGCAGGACTGGTCGGGTCCAAAGTATAAATATAACTGCGAGCGGATGATAGCATGTCATTATGAATCTGACTAGCATGAAGAGAAGATGGAACACTGTAAAACCTTACTATAAAATTTTACGGTAAAATGTTGGCATCAAGGCTGCCAGACTTTCTACCGAAAAAATAACGGTATACTGTAAATTCCAATACTGTATTATTTTACGGCATTGGACTGTTAAAGTATAAATAGATATGTTACAGTATACCGTTATTTTACGGTAGAAAGTCTGGCAGCCTTGATGCCAACATTTTACCGTTACAATACATTATGGCCATAAACTGTAAAACTTAAAAAAATATGTTACAGTCATAAACTGTAAACATTAAAAACTAACATCAATTTCAATCAACAATTCTTTATTCAACGAATGTTAAATACAGGCGCAAAACAGTGATCCAAATCAAATGCTAACAATCTCTTCGATAAAGTTTTCTTAATAAAGTCTCTTCCACCGACCAAAGTCTTCAGATTGTGAATCCTAGAAGTTGCAGTATCCAATAAAAGAGCTTTTGTTGGACCAATTTTCGTAATATTCCTGAAAAAGAAAAGGAGAATAAAACACATCATAATGATTAAAGACAATTGTTTATGATTAATAAATATTTGTATCAAGCAAATAATCCCTGTAATATTACAGGAAACGATTTCTTATACAACCTGATCAATCTTATTTCTTGTTTTTCATTTATAGAAATATAACAAAAGTATACTTGACTTTCAGTTGTTTTTTTATAAGTTTTATTCGGGTAAGATTAATTGCTCACATAATTTAGTAAGATACTAAATTCGTATAAAAATATTAATTTAATCTATATATACAATTTTTAAACTGAAAAAGTGTTCTCATCTCTTATTCAAATTCCAAAAGATTAAATACTTACCAATAAGACCTTAAAGCATGTAATTGCACCAGTATACATATAGTTGACAGAGTGTTGGAAATAGGCTGCACCAATCAACTGAGAGTAGAATTCCCTGGAAAGTAATTTGACGAAATTTAGTTAAACATAGTTATATCTTTAAATAATGTTAATCATAACTTTATTTGAAAGATGATATTGGAATATTAAAGTGGGATTAATAAATAGTTAATATAAGTCTCTTTGATGGATTAATTTAACAATCAAAATCAAAAATTACAATATCCTCAACAGAATCATTAATATTGACTGTTTTTACCTTATTTCGATGTTCCTGTAAATATTTGAACCATTTACATGTAGGTCATACTTTTAAAACATGCAATAGGAAAACAATGTCAATTTGGTGATTGTGGTTAAATAAATAAATATATATGAGTATATATATAAATATATATGAGTATGTAAATAATATCTTACAACATCTTATAACATATTAAGGAATTCTTTATGAAACAGTTTGGATTATAAAGCTTTTTTCCCCAATTATTGTATAATATGAATGCATTTTTCTTATAACAAACCCTTCAGCGATTAAAAATAAGACTTTTATGCACAAATATTACTAGATGCATATAAAATACAATCTTACAAAGTAATACAACTCATTAAATCACATTGGTACCTACCGATGGTGCTTGATTCCGCTTGATACCAACTTCAATGCACAATAACTCCACAATGGCCGCCATCAATACTTTAGAGGAACGAATCCCACAATTCATAGGAAAACAGTATCATACGGTTGTTTTTACAGTAATTGTAGTTGTACATTGTGAAATGTTATACTTTATGGTATAATGTAATATTTACGGTATCATGTTGCACTTAACGGTAACATGTTGAACTTTAAGGTAGGATATATGTAATATACAAAACGGTGATTTACTGTCGGCATTTTACATGAAAGTACTGTTAATTTTACAGTAAAGGTTTACAGTGAAAATGAAATGGCCCTGATAGTTGCTTTGCTTCTTGGACCTAACCAAGAACTGCAGTATGTAGGCAATTGCACCTTGGCTATAATGAGACACTGTCAAGGAAGAAGGAGAAGGCGTCGACGCATGCAGTGTGGGTACGAGAGTGGCTCACTCCTTTGGAGAGACAAGAACACTGTCAGTACTATCATCTCGTCTAAAAGTTGAAGCAAAAAGATCCACAAATGTGGCTGTAGTGGTCGTCTTTCAGTTTAATGATACAATCGCTTTCTAAATTGAACTTCGAAATTGACAAGAATAAGTATGAAATCTCTGTTGCATATCATTTTCAGTAGTAGTACAAAGTCAAATAAGATGGAAGACAACTTCGTTATTGATACAAACAAATAAAGAAGTTATCACCCATATTTTATGCGTATTTTATGATACTACTAAAACAGATATTAGATTTGCCAGTACTCGTATTGGTTACGACAAGCAAAGATTAAGTCAGCCAATAACGTCTTTAATTGTGAATAAATGTAGAGTTTTTGTATTTGGATTAACACTATCAATTTTGCAAAAGTAAAACTATTGTACCTTTTCGATCGAGTCCTTTGCCGGATTACAAACAAACCATAGATCAGCAAATCTCTTAAAAGCCTGATATTACAGTCAAGCGTATCAATTTCAATGAACATTAAGAGGAGAGTTCTTTCAGGGTAAGGTGTAAAATACTATGCAATTCTATAATAGAATGAATAAATAAGAATGTCTTTTCTATCTTTGATATAACTATCATTTTTATGAAAGAAGATCTTTGAAGATCTTTTCGTCCGTGCCGTAATGACAGCACTCTTGTTTGCAGCTAGGCGATTCTTCTGCGACTGCTAAAAACTGCTACATGTGGGTTTTAGAGCTGGTGTCGCTCGTGGTGCGCTCACAGAAGTGCTCGCAAGTGGTCACTCATACGCGCGGGAACGCTCGTCATCGGTCGCATCAAAAGAGGGATCGAAATTCGTAGTTGCCTTGTGATCTCAGTGGGTCTTGGCGGGATCGCACTGGGTCTTGGTGGGATCGCACTGGGGTCTTGGTGCGCTCGCTACTGTTTGCACTATTTGGTCGCCAGTGAAGCAAAGGTGCGACCCTACTGCGATTCGACACGATCACGTTGCGATTTTATGCGACTGACATACGACCCAACCAAGTTCTCAGTGAGACCTAAGCGACCTCAGTCCGACCGAATTTGCGAGTTAGCCATTAGTCGCATCGATCGCAGAAGTTGTGCGATTTTTGAAAACAGACAATCGAACTCGCAAACCCCTCTGCGACAATATGCGATCCATGGCGAGGGAGGAAGATCATTTGTGCGAGTATTGAGATCTTTCCAAGATTTCAGTGCGATGTCAGTGGGAGTGAGTGAGAGTGTACACGACTGGGGCACAAGAATCGGTCGCAGTGACGTCGTAAGCTCGGTGGAATGGGGGTATTATAACTTTTTGCAATATGTCACTGTAAGACCATTAAAGGGGCAGTAGCACGTTTTTTGATAATTTTATATTTCAAAATTTTCGCTGATAAATGTACGTTAATGCTAAATGTATTAATTTGATAGTGTCAAAAATCTCATAACACAAGCCCATCAGCCATAGTCAGAGGACAAAGTATGAAGATTCACATAAAATCATTGGCGGCCATTTTTGTGTGAACACCTTTAATTCATTTTGTGTAAGAAAAAGGAATCGCATGGCTAAACTTTAAATTATATATTTGAATTATTACTGCTCCATTTAGTTGAAATACATTGTCTGTCAATTGGAACCATTAATTTCCATTTTCCTGACATCACTTTATATTCCCCCTAAAAACGTGCTACTGCCCCTTTAAGGAGAACATTACAACGGGGGCTCTTAAAATGTAACTCGGTTCTGTTCGTACCTTCAAAATTAAAGAACCAATGATAAATGAATAAATTTAAAAAATCCGCGTCATCGCATCATTTTTGCCTTAATGTAAAGATCAGAAAGGGTTTGTTTTGCCTAAATGAAGCTATCGCTAAAACAAATTCACTTTTGGGAACGTTAGTCAGTGTTGCAATTTTTTCTTGATCCGACATATGTTCCAGACATTAAGACATTTGAACCTTTAAAAAGCCTAACGAAAAATGACATTTGAACCTTTGAGAAGCCTTGAGAAACAATGAAATTCAAATCCTAAACCTTTGAGAAACCTTAATAATGAAATTTCAACCCCAAAGAAACAATTCTAAACCTTGTTATTAAATCGTTATTTTGCGTTATAGATATATTTATGACGAAATTGCCATGTCTAGATTGCAACATAAGTGTGTGACACGATCACGCTTTTTGGAGAATGGGCAAATCAACCAATTGGTTTGAGATTTAACCATGTGCAATGGTACAACGTTTTGTATCGTTTCGGATGGAGCCCTTTGCTGCACCAATCGTCAACTCCAGCAATGCCTGATGGTCGAGTCAGTCAGTGTTGGCCATTGTTGTCTGACACTCACAGTGCTGGTTTGAATTCATCAAGGGACCTAGCTCGAACAAAGAACAATAAATTGTACAAAACATAACAATCAATTGAAAAACAAATATATTGAATATCAATCTTATTGTTTGTAGTTCTGGATGTGTACGACATCATGAGGATTAACTTCCGGTCTGACAGTGACATACAAGGAACGATTTGTGTGCTTGATGATAAATCAGTCAATTGAGAACCAAGTTTTAATGTTTTAATATTTATGTTATTGTTTGTAGTTCCGGATGTATACGACATCATGAGGATTGACTTCCGGTCCGACAGTGACATACAAGGACGCGGCTTCCTGGCGTCCTACGAGTGGAAACCTCAGCATGAGTCTCACGTCTAATCTATTTCACGTTGGAGAATAAACCTCATTGTCGCCCGAGATATTTTTTTGTGTTCACTTGTTAAGGGGAGAAAAAAATCTTGGGCAAGATCAGTCAGAGAATTAACTACTTCGTCACATGTTAACTGAAACCGTTTTGCGTCCTTCTATCCCAAACTGTTTATATGATGAACGGACAATGATTCCTATGTTAATTACACAATCCTTTGTTATAAGAGCCGATGTTAAAAAACAAACAAAAGCAATGAAACATATGTCTTAAAGGTATTTTGTCCAGTTATCAAGGCAACACACTGCACAGAGAGGGACAAATGAAGCGCTAATAAAAGGTCAAGTTCCCACTCACAATCTCGTAACTTGCCACAAAGTTCAATTCAAATTGTCGTTTTGCTTTTCTATTATAGTAGAATGGTTTATTCATTTGTGATTATATTTAAAAAAATTAAAAAGTTGTCTTTCAGCTTAAATTTTCACAGTAAAGTGACAGTTATGACATTTGCACTGTGATAAATTCATTGAAGCATCAGTAAAATATTACACGTAAGTTCAAATTTCTTTCTTTACATGAAACAGGTATTCCTTTTCTCTTTTCAAAAAAATAGCCAGGAGAATGGTTACAAAATACCTTTTGTCAGTCACTGTCATTGTAATAATATGAAGTGCAATGCTTAACAAAACACGTTGTAAGAACTATGTTAAGTAAAACATAATAATAACATTGACAAAATGCAAATGGTCAAGAACCCCAAATCCACCATTTAGTAGATCATTTAATTATATATTTCATTGATCATAATATGCACGAAAAAAATCGTGTAAGCTATACTAGATTGGGTTTATTTCTGTTACTATTTACTGAATAACCTCAGTTACATTGCACTTCGAAACATGTGTCCTTGTACATTAAGATTTTCAATCATTCATTTAATCTAAGTGACCTTTGACCCTCACGTTGCCTTTCCAGAGCCAATAGGAAAAGGCTTTAAACCTTTTAATACGATCAGATAAATACGTAATCAGACACTGAGTTTCATTAGAGCGGGTGGTTATCTGATCGTCGTGTAGAAAGATC
The DNA here is from genome assembly GCA_916613615.1 of Steromphala cineraria. Lineage (NCBI taxonomy): Eukaryota > Metazoa > Mollusca > Gastropoda > Trochida > Trochidae > Steromphala > Steromphala cineraria. The sequence goes on from OU744729.1 coordinate 15,522,902, forward strand.
TGTCATATTTCCCCAAACAACGTCATGTAAGCAAGGGAAGCACTGATAATACATCACTGCAGCGCTCCTGGTAAATGTAAATGTCTCTATTGGAACACCACCTTCAGTCTGCACTGAATCCGTATTAATGCAAATATGTAGCTTCTTTGAGAGGCTTTTGAGAAGATAAATTGATATTTATGGAGAGAAATATATGGATAACAACTTCTTTATTCTTGTTATGTGATGTTTAAGCACAACTTCTTTGAGAGGCTTTTTAAAAATCAGAATGATATTCATGGAGAGAAATCAATGGATACAACTTTTATTTTATATTTCTGCAGAGCTTCTTGTGAGGATTTTTTCAAAGTCAGAATGATATTTATGGAGAGAAATATAGGATCACAACTTCTTCATTCATGTTTAGTGATGTTTTGCCACAGCTTTTTGTGAGATGCCATTATGAAACTATGTCTATTGTCTATATAGCTTTTTTACTTACTTACTGAACGACCTATAAACCTATTAACCAAATAACCTGCATTTCTACACCATTAAGTCCAAAGAAGGACAGAAATGTTATGTACCAACTCTTCGACCTCTTCAAGACTATTAAAAAGGATGACATGATACTTGGAATTGTTTATACATAAATTTATACTTTTTAATCAACTTTATGGCGTTATAAAATATATCATATCTTTCGGTATACGTAGTTACCATTTTTCAATTTCTTGATTTTGTAAAGTTGAATATACATTGTGTAGCATATGCTATGGAATAGACATACAAATTAAGTGCAACACCCATAATGTTTCAGAACACAAGGATCTATGTACAAATACTGATAATGAGGCAGAAATAATTAGCATAACCATTAAGAGAAATAATAAATATCTTAATCTAAACCGCAAGAGACAGTTACGCCAAGAAAACACAACATGAATTCAAAAAAAAATCAGGCTGATTTTATGTTCCGGAACTTGTTTTATAGAAATCGCAAATTCCCAGATTCTTTGACGCCATTTTGGATTTGTCAATCATCTCCATAAGTCCTTGTATTGTAACTCAAAACGCCCACTACTTTATAATGATGATGGTCTCAGGAGCAGCCCAGACGTACACCCCGATCAGTTGACTCTCAAACCTCATTAGATATCATTTGAGCGGCGTGGTGATCCAATCAGGATCATGTTACCTTACTTGACAACTGTAGTGATGCTTCTGAGAAAGACAAATCTGTTCTGGGAACCGAAGCGTGGCAACAAACCCAACAACAAGCTTGCCCAAGGGGAATTCTGTTGAATACAATAAAGTACTTTTGATTGAACTGAGTTACACAAAATAACATGTATCACTTGAACACACAACGATTGAAAGACGTATTTGATTTTTTGTTCTTTGTATGGCAAATGTTGGACCTGTTGGTTTCTGTTCGGCATGGGCTGTTGGATGAAAGAAAGTAAGCTCAAAAGTCAACATCATTTATTACATTATTCATTTGCATTTATAAATTCTTATTTATTTACAACTTCATTGTTAATTGTAAAGGGTTGTTTTTCTAAAGTTAAGATTCTAGGATGGTACATATCTAACATCATATATTTAAGTACAAACGGTTTCTTCTTTAACTTTCGTTTATTTTGGTTTTGAAACCACACGACGCGACCATTTGCTGTCAAATCCCTTGGATGGACGATGAAATTTAATTGAATTAGCAGACTGGGCGCATAGCAACAACTCATCTAATGATTCTAACATATTCTTCGTCAACCCTCCACGACATTCTCTCTACACGTCGCCAAAGCTAAGAGACCTAATTCCTTAAATCATTTTTTCTTGTGATCTTCCATAAAGATGCAAAGTGTTTAAGCTGTCAAGTGTTCAGTCACGATCTCAGAGCCCGGATGTAAACTGATCAGCATGCTGCAAGAGGGACCCCCACCCATGGTTCCCTCCCCTGGTCTTCACCCCACCCCTGGTTCCCTCCCCCTGAACCCCTCCCATCCATCCCGTCTGTCACTGCAACCCGACAGCCAACTGTTTAAGCTACCTCGTGTCTAAACATGCTTCCAGAAGCTGGAATTTGTTAATGAGTAGATTGGCATCAACAGGCCTTGGTAGCTGGTTGGTTAAGCAACGATTTGTCATGTAACTCACCCACTGATCCTAGAACTCAGCATGGTGAATGTTTAAATAAACTTCCGTGTCACACCAACTTCACATCAAAGGTGTGAGGTACAATTGAATCTTACGTGAAAACATTGGCCATGAGAGTTCCCGTATCTTGTGGACCAAAATAAACTTTACCATTCTTTATCTGTAACATAGAACACAGCTTGCAGTGACATATTTGAATACCTTAACTTCATGCTTGAAACTTTTAATTAATCAATAGTCGTGCATTTTTGCGAAAATTTCAAAAAATATCATTATGACGTGACCTTGATGCTGGTGTCATGTGAGACAGAAGTTTATTAACTGTCCAAAAGAAATGTTCGTCAGCCGATTGATGGGAAAACCTCCTAAAAACTGCAAACGGCGTATCGTGAATCCCCTCTGAAATTAAACATAAACAAGCAATGGCTGCCCTTGTTTCAAGAAATGCTATTATTCCTTCATTCCTATCGGTTATCCAAAGCGGCAACACTGAAGGTTATGAGGAGTTTTGACCACCCTGCAACACACGAGAAACAGTAGAAGCCTTTATGCAGATCTAAAGTGATGGTTGAACTGCTGACAGGTGATGTAATTTGACGTTTAAAGGTTGTCGTTGCACATGGTGGTATTGGGAGTGATGACACGCGAGTTGCCTGGGTCTAGTACTACAGTAACACATTTAACTGCTTGGCAGAAATTATTGCCTAAACTTAATAAACCAATGTCTGGAAAACCATAAAATTTGAAATTTTGGATTAACAAAAGGAACCTTTGTTTTCTATCTCTTTCGTTCTTTAATTGGACTGAATAAAAAATATTCTAGAGTTTCTTTTGCACTTAGATAATAACAGTTAACATTATGCTGCCCTGATTGTTTGTCAGACGAGACGACACAAAGTTGTCTTAGTTGATCAATTTGTATCCCTTATAGATTAAATTTTCATCGGTTTTGATTATTTTCTAAATACCAAATGATTATTACTTATCTTAAAAACATATTATACAAATCCGGCGCAAAATAGAACTTTATGATATATGGCTACTTCATTCTTACAATTTGAAACTGTAGCTAACTGTTTACTGAGAGAAGACGTTTAGAGATTACCTTTGAAGATCAGTATGGTGTATCGACCAACAAGGAAACAATTTGGATTGAACCGGAAACACAAAGCTCTCTGGGTAACATAAGACACGAAACAATTGTGATAGGTACGTGTCTGTCATACCTTCGGGAAGTGCGATATCCATTTGGCCCAGCTGATCAGCTTATTCACACCCTGAGTTCCTGGGTTCGAGATGGAGGTGTTCTCGTAATCACTGTTACATAAACAAACATTTTCTCAATGTCGTTCCTCTTAGACTAACATTGGGCATTTGTTTTTTATTCTATGCTTCTTATTTTCAAAATGTTTTTCTTTATCAAGCAAAAAATACGAGTTAATAATCATTAACAGTTTCCAATGGTTACGTTTAATAGATTGAACTCACATAATGTTTTATTTTTCAAGAGTGATATATTCATGTTGAATAAAGAGATTCTAAATAACCTTTGCAGATCATAAGTAGAATTGTGAAGCTAGCCAGTTAGATTGTATTTTTCAACATTTTACATACTACCGAGTTACCTTTACCTGTCTGTGAATCACTACTGACAGTGGTTAGTCAAGATAATGATTATGATATATCCATTTAACCAGATACTTATTTCCAGCTGGGTGAACAGAGGCATCATTTAATTAAAGATGCTGTATCATACTTGCAATATTTTAAAAAGTAATTTTAATGTATACGTTGTATTTTTATAAAAATTTAGCGACCAACTTTCAGAAAATCGGACCAAAATTCACAAATAGGAGATAATTTACCAAAAAATACCGAAACGGTAGTCGACATAAGGGCGAATCAAGTGTGGCCATTTCACAACTTCCGGTTTCTAAATGTACGCTTGAAAACCGTCTTTGTCGCGCTCAACTAGATTTTATTTTATTTTTCTCCGAATTAGGTATTCGTTGCTGTCAGAGTTGATACCCATCGAACGCAATTACGGTAGTTGAGACACGGTGTAAATCCTACAAGCATAATGATTACGTCACCGAAAGCGGGTTCGTTAAATGACATGCCCTTTCTACGAGGGATACTGTGCTTTGAGCGTCGAAATAAGTATGTTATTGTTGATTAAACAATTTAAGTATGATATCAAAATTTCGACAAAAGATTTTTCTACAAAGTGATGTATTTCATTTCTCAATAGCTAAGTTTCACCCTGAACCGCTTGCAAGTATGATACAGCATCTTTAAAGTGTATTGGCCAAGGTGACACCACAAGTCTCTCGACTCATGCCTCAGTGTGAGGCAGGGAATCACGCCTTCAAACTCTCAGTTTATTCAACATTGAGCTCATCCAGCAAACCGAACCAAGCGAATATTATGGTGACATGTACATGTATGATATGATGTTGATAAAGATTTTTTTCACCGCCACTTGTAGCGATTCATTCACATTTCAATATTCATTTTCTACAAACTTTTATCGGGATAAATCTTACCAGATAAAAGAATTTGTAAATAGACTTCAGCGTAGTACTCTCTCATAAACGAATATGTTTTAAGATAGAATTGATTCTTTACATTCACGTTTTCAGAAGTGAAAATTACCTTCAGAGTACAAATTTGATGTTTCCGTAGCCTTCTAACGATGTACCTTAGGGACCTCCGGGTTAATCTTGATATGGAGTAGGGCGTTGGCAGGAAATATCTACCTAATGACGTGCTACTCCTGAGACTTGAACTAAAACTAGGGGTAAACACATTTACCTTTATCTTTACCTATTTCATCTTGTATTGCTTGAAGAAATTTCTTGAAGACTGAACTTTAATATTTTTACGTTTTAGAAACACCTGATTCCAAATCCCAAGCTAATTTTGGCTCCCTTTCCTTTCATTTCCGGGCGTTTTATTAATTACTCGATTGGGATTTTAAAATTTAATGCATGGATGGAAAATTTAAAACAAGCAAGATGTTAGGTGCTGATGGTTCATGGATGGTTTTCGAAGAGAGGTATTACATTCATTTCGAGATGAAAGTTGTAGAGGTACAATGTTAAGGTCCCATCGTTATACTTGCATGCGGTTCGTGGTGAAATTAGCTTTTGAGAAAACAAATACATCTTTCGGTAGAAAAATCTTTCCTCAAAAGTTTTATATCAAATTTACATGTTTTAATCAACAATTAATTAATTTTTTCGACGTCCCAAGTACAATGCCCTCTGCAAAATCTGCAAAAATGTAACGATCACACTTTCGGTGACGTAATCACTATGTGTGTAGGATTTACACCGCGTCTCAGTTTCCGCAATTGTGTCCCGATCGGTATCAACTTGGGCGGCAACGAGAACCTGATTCAAAGAAAAAAAGAAAAGAAAATCTAGTCATGCGCAACAAAGACGACTTTCGATCGTATTTTTAGGAAAGGGAATTGTGAGATGGCCATACTTGATTCGCCTCCATGACGGCTGCCGTTTCGGTCTTTTTTTATATATTTAATACATTTTTGCCGGATTTTCCCTAGGTTGGTCGCAAAATTTTGCAAAAAAATACAAAGAATACAGTTAATTTCTTATTAAAATATTGATCTTCACAACACTTTGAATATGGGGCTTTAAAGCCTGTTTGTAAATTTGGTTTCTGATTACAATCGCAAATGTCAATATGCAAGGGAATTTCTCTCAAACATTTGGAAGGCTTGCAATATGATATAGAAAAAGTACTTGAAAGTAGATATTATTGCATATCAAATTTCAATCAAACACTAATCTCTTACGTTTTTCCAGATTTTAATCTTGTCAAGGTGAAAAATTCACACCTGTCCCTTTGGTTTGATTAATACAAGTGCTGCATTGATAGATATTTATCACGAAATTATAATTAACAATACATAATATTGATAGCATCATCGGGGCCAGGGAGAAATAACCTCATACACCCAAGATAACAGGTAATGAGATGATGAATATTCATAATAAAAGATAAACTCTAGATACAGAAGAACTTTTGTGATTGAATAGATATGAAGGATGTGTTGAAAATGACACAATATACATATTCTAAAGAGGCAACTCTAATAACACGGAGTGACTTCACTGTCGCCACAAGAACCTATAAGCACTATCAATGTACCAGATGACATTCATTCGTGGTTGGACACAATTTCGTGATTTGTCATATATGTCCATTTGCCCATATGCAAAAATATATGTGAACCATCTTTCCTGTTACATATTGTAATCCAAAGTACAATTGGGATGAAATGCTTAAAATGATAAACTATTAATAAAAGTAAAATGGTAATATTTGGTATTCAAATATTAAAGTTTGGAACAACCACTATCCTCCACCCAGGAAATTAAACGTTTAATGGTTTCATGTCATTTGAGAAACCTCCACTTTTTTTTATAAACAATCATTGATAGTAAGTAGTTTATTCTGGTAACTGGTAAACAAGATAAATTCATCTGTAGTTGGAAATTGATGAACGAATGGTTCGCATGGGAGTCAAAAGCTCAAAATCTGAATAATCTTACTGAGTAAGACTAAACAATGATTCCTTGAAAAACTATAAGGCTATTTTACTCGCAGCGCCATCGAATGACTTCACTCCTCCTTTTTGAATATAGTTGTCGAGTGTGCACCCTTCTTTATCAAGTTGCAATTATAAATCAATAAAAGTCAACTAAAATTTTCAATTATAAATCAACATAAGTCAACTAAAAATTTGTATTTTAACCATGTACGTATAGCGTTGTATGCATAAACTAGAAATGTTCACACAAAATACACAAATAGGAAAACGTTTAAAGGGGCAGTAGCACGTTTTACGGGGGAATATAAGATGATGTCAGGAAAATGAAAATAAATGGTTCCAATTGAAAGACAATGTATTCAAACTAAATGAAGCAGTAATAATTCTAATATTCAACGTAAAGTTCAGCCATGCGATTCATTTTTCTTACAAAAAAGAATTAAAGGTGTTCACACCAAAATGGCGGCCAATGGATTTTGTGTGAAGCCTCATACTTTGTCCTCTGACTATGGGTGATTGGCTTGTTTAATGAGATTTTTGACACTGTCAATATGATACATTTAGCATTGACTTACAATTATGAGTGAAATATCTAAAATGTAAAATTATCAAAAAACGTGCTACTGCCCCTTTAAGGAGAAAGAACATAATATATGAAAATAGGTGCCATTTTTATCCTAGAAATAAATAGATCAAGGTAGAGCTTAATATTATTAATGTTACATTTTACATTTTGGGGTATTTTTTTTTCAAAGATGCTTTTAAAAGATGGGATTAACTGAAAAGATGTGAAAAACAGAAATACGGCATATGTTGATTTAAGTCCACATAGTAGGCATGGTTCCCTTAATCCATGATATCTATCATGGCATTTTGCTTTGGGTTGCTGACGGCCGGTTAATAATGGCTATGTTTTCATGAGCAAACTATTTGCCATCGTGCATTCTGTTTGGTCTTACGTGGCCTTCTAGAAAAATGTTAGCCCTTGTACAATCTAAATAAATTTAGATCAACAGGTCAATCAAGTCATATTGCTAATCTAAGATTGACTGAACTCTGATATCAACAGCTCGGCAAATCGGCAAATCGGAACCCGCTCAACCGCACTCTTTTCGAAATAGACGCTGTATGGAGTTTATTCTCATTTGGAAAACGACGAGCGAACATCTGGATTGCTTGGATGTATATTTAGATAAGGATTATCTATTTTCAAATAGTTTAGCCTAGTTTCTAGTTGTCAATGACAAATAATGTTTGAAAGTCGCACAGAAACTTACGTGGTTTACGAAAATCTGCATGTAAGGGGAAATAACTAAAAAGGGTTTTAAGGCATGGCACTTGTAAACCTTATCAAGGTCACAAGGTCAACATGTCTATATCTTAAAATCCTTATCAGCTTAGGAGTCATTTCATAATATTCCAGGCCTTATGTTCCTGGAGAAGAAGTTGAAAAAGTGAAAAGCATACGACAGGATGGACGAACAGACGTAAAGACGGACGAACGGACGAACGCAAGAAGCCATGTCATGCCAAAGGTCCCTGATGCATTTCTGGCCAGATGAGCTAAAATATTACTTTCCTCATAGTATTCTTATTCATTCTAGGCGATCTTGAATAGATGAAATTAGCCTTTATATCAGTGTCGATTCGTTGAAATGTTTCTTAAAGACGTTTCGATCGAAAGCATCGAACTGTCACATATACATGTACATAAATCGTGAGACAACTTTTAAACTGGCAATTTATGTTCTTTACGACTAATGAAGATTAATAAAGAATCGACGTGCGCATACGATGAACCTTGCAGTCTGATTAAAATCGGCCTAGTTCTGAGGAATACAATATCCAAAATATTTTCTCGATGCAGAGTGGATAGGATACCTATCGAATTAGCATGTTCGATTCTCGATGGAGTTGTTATTTCAAAACGTTTATTCCTCGGAACCTGGCCGATTTAATCAGACTGTGAAAACTTGCGAAAAGTTTGAAGTTTATTAACTTTAACGGCTTCATTTTCACTCCTATGCTAAAGAGTCTGGTCGACAGCTTCTGGTTATTCATTAAATGTTAAATAGGTCTGGTAGTGCTCATATCGCTCTTTCTCTTGTAATCGTAACCATGTGTTCACAAGTTGGAGACTTCAAAAAATAAAGTATATCGGGTTCCCTGGTCTAGCCAGATAATCACGCCATTTCTAAGACACATTTTTAAACGTTTCTCAAATTTGAATACTTTGTCAAATTTAACAAGTTTCATATGGACACATAATTCATCTTTTGAAATGTTTGATCCTCACGATAATTTCCAGATATAAATTATTTTTGATAAAGAGAACAATGACGTGTCGTGTAATCACTTCGACGGAATAAGCCACGTGAGGTTACATTTGAATTCTACCAAATTATATATTAGGCTAACAACAAGGCAGAAAGTTTCTCAGGCAAAAGCAAAATTTTTACAGTATCAAAATCCATTACAGTAGTTTCGATAAGCACTTTCTTAAACATGACAACATTCTACAGAAAATATTAATGAACAGGGCTTCTTTTTAGATAAAAAAAACCCCTGACAAATGCAGAAAAGAAGGCTTTGTGAATTACCTCAAATATATATCGATCAATTCATTGGCATATGCCAAACTTGCTATTTCTCAATTTTCATACACGTAGTTCCTGGTTTCGGTAAATACTCTCTCGGGGGAGGTTTGTTTTCATTGTTTACATTAATATATTACACCAAACATCGTATTCACTCCTAAAAGACTTAACAACATTTCTTCACCAGAAATGACGTTCCTGATTGGTTGCAATCACAGCTAGTTGTCCAATCAGCGCCGTTGATTCAAACTAATCATTAGATCTGTTACATAGCCATCGAAAAGGCCGCAGTTTAGTAAACTGTGCATTACGGCCATTATTTCAAGACCGTCGAAGATGTAAAACGTATAATGTGATTGGATCACAATAATATTAATGAGAGCTTTATCTTTTTTATAATTCATGTTGCAAGAACGAGATGTACGTACTTCTTAAAGAATTTACGTGGAACGATTTGACTTAAGAAGTGACAGGAGAATAACAAAATTCGAAATTTTAAAAGATGGTTTGCATATGTTGATAATAAAAACTTGCATTGATATGTATAAGGTGAATGTTGTTGCATGTCAACATGTGTTCATACTTTGATAAATATAAAGATGGTGCAAGCGCGTCAACTCTCTTTCTTAAATAAAATCGGGTGATTTACTAAATCTATTTTACAATTTGTAACTTTCGAGAATTCTTTCGGACTGTTAAATCTAACGAGTAGATAAGCCGAAAACCGGACAGTTTCTCAAGGGAAGTTACAAACATCTTTTGAATGATGTCACAGACACCATAATAAGCTCATGTAAGGAAAATGGCTGCCAGACGATACATGCACATGTGCACATATGGAAGAAAGATGCGTGCTTGAGCATGTCATCTTATCCCATGTATACAGCATAATTCATATAATTTGGGAATTTGTGTAAGTAAGTTAAGAATAAATTAAAGATAATTTAAATGATAAGTTGCTCTTTTGTTACAAGTAACAATTACAATATAATCATAAAATTTATGTTTATTTTCCAAAATATAAGACAAGTTGCATTGTAACTCCCTGCTTCTTTTTTACAACTACATAGTCCTGTTTGTTTTGTCACGTGACCCTCAGCATGAATCCATTAGCCCTCTATTACCCCCAAATCTCCCCAATCTCTCCTGGCCAAAATCCTGAGGCCTGTTTATTCAACATGATCCGGCGGTCAAGAGTCAAAACAATTGTTGACCTGTCCAGAAAGTTTATATTCATAAGGAACGCATAGCTTATTTGACTTCATTCACAACTTATGTTATATCTTCCCCTAATTCAATATCCACTGTGTCAAAAGTTTGGATACGAAACCTTTAAAGCCCAAATAAACACTTTATCCCCCCGAGGGCGAGATGGTGAGACTGGGTCCTGCAACCTGACACCACTGGAAGAATCGTCTGCTCAACTGCGCGCGAAGCTCGCGCGGACCACGAGCCAGAGTGGACTACTTCCTATCGTCTGCTCCTTGAGTTTCTCTCACTCGGTCTTTGCGGAGCGTGCGCGAGGATCTTCCAACTTATCCACTGAGAAAAAAAGAATGGTCAAAGTGGTCTTGTGTTGAAACTTCAGCAGACGAGTTTCCACAAAGGTAGGCAACATATTTGCACGCTTATGCAGTGATGTTTATTGTCATAATAAATGTTTAATGGGATAGAAGCGATATTAAGTTATCCACGAAGAAAGGTTTTATTAACAGGTTAAATGCTCTTGCCTCGTGCTGTCATGTTTAAAAAGCGTACTTTTGTATGCAACCAGGCGAAAGAAGGCGTATATTAAGATAATTAAAATAATGTAAGTTTTTACAACTTCTTCCGATTTTTGCATCCAAATACGCAGAGTATGCACGACCGGGGCCAGGGTTTAACTCTTTGCTACAACAGTGGTTGCTGACCTTGTGTGTTTCCCTTTTAGTGCATGTTTTGTTGACAGTCTAGGGGCCCTAAACAATACGTGCTAGGATTTTATCAATTAACTGTAAGCAACGTGCTATGCAGGAATGTCCAGTTGTGCTAATTGCACAAATATGAATTATGCGTTATCGTGCAAAAAATTTACGCAGAGGTTTTTGGGCAAAGTGTTTGAAGTATATTCTAACTTTATTAACTTAAGAGTGTAGTGAATATATTCTCGATTAACAATAACTGTGTTTTGTTAGATTTAAATTAAAGGCATATTTGGCTTACATTCTTCAGTATGTGGGTCATGTGATAATCTCGAATAGACTGCGTTTTACTTTGTCGACCATGGAAGCTTAGAGTTTATAAGCTGGATAAACTACAGAATGGGGTTTAATTGATTATGTTTTTCATTGTCATGTCAATTGATGTCAATACAAAAACATTCTTTTTTCGCTCAAGATCTTTTTAAAGACTCTTAAAACCTAGATGCAAGGTACAGAATTGCGCTAAAAATTTACTTCACGGTGTTGTTTGTTATAATACAAAAATTATTTTTTTGTCAACAGATTTAAAGAAATTATACTCACAATTCCCAGACCCAAGTATATATAGGTACCTGTTTAACTACAGGATGACATGTTTTAGCGCTCTGACGAACAACGCCGTAAAAAAGCGACAGGTCTGTTTAATTGCTACATGTACTTGTACTAGAAACTGTTTCATTCACCGGAGGGAGGTCTGAACAAGACACAACGTCTAGTTATGGTGATGTTAATGTGCATTATAACTTTCCTCAACAAAACGACCTTTAAAATCAAAACGCCTTTTAAATGTCACTTAATTGTGGGATAAACGTCGCTGTAGAGCGAGGCAGGTTGCAATTTTTTTAAACCTGAACATAAGTGTACATTTTCCAAGGCTTAAATCCAGATTGATGGGGATGTGATAAAGACAGGACGGTAGAGATGTGACGCGTCGATCTGGTTTTACTGGTTAACTAAGTAGGGCAATACCTTGCAATGTTACTATTTAGAAATATATATAAATACTTTGCGTAGTAGGGATCTGTATGGCTTTATAAATAAAAAGTGTTGACGATATCATGCGTGTTTGCTTGAGACGAATATAATATATACAGGACAAATGTTATGGATAACAACTTCTTTTTTGAATTCTCATAACGTTTCTGAGCCAAATAAACAGTATAACAGTAAACAGTATAAATAAACAGAAATATACAGAATGGTGCAGAATATTGGTTATGACCTTTAATTTGGAAAATAAACATTGTATTATGGCATGTTATTTATATACCACTTCTTCCGTCGTATATAACAAATATTAGTCCTGTCAATGTAAAAGATCTTTCTGATTCTCTCATATAAGTAAATTTACTTACATTTCTGTAATTACTTACATTCGTACTCTGTCTATCCACGCAATGAATGACTGTTTCAATAGTGCATGACAGGATACGTACGATTCGCTAAGATACATTTATTACCGACGTAACGATTCAATGACGGTGCAGATATTGCAACGTCAGCAGATTGTATTTTACCCAGAGCTAAAGGCTAGAAGTCAATAACAACAAAGTTCTCGATGCGTTCCCGAAATATAAAGCGCAGAGTCACAAAAGTTTCTGAAGTGAAACGGAAGTGAAAATAGTGCATGAAGTTTAGTTGTTACATGTGATCCATTAAGTAACTAATATAGACTTTGCAAGTAGACCTTGAAGAAGAAGAAAGCAAAATACTTACCGATGATTGTATTTGAAAGACTTTAGGTTGCATACTTCGCGGGATACAACAGACCTAAATCCCTTTGATGACTTCAAATGTTTCGGAGACATTGAAAAAAACTTAAAGGTTGTTATATTAATGAGTTTTCATATTTCGCCTTATTCAACATAACAATTCTCTATGGCTAATACTCTCGACCAATTTTGTAACCTATGGAAATGTAATTGAATATAATCCTTTGACAGTATACCTTCATGGAAAGATGTTCTCATCTAACTTTGTTAATAGCCATTAACATTTCATCAAACTGAATGCTGCCTGGTGGAGCTCTAGCTGCAATTTGAATTAAACAAATTTGAATGTATAGTTGAATCTTTTACTTTATTGTGGAAGCCTTCTTTGACAATACTTCATATACGAGCCTGGATGACAGATTATAAACTCTTATTCCAATTATAATTTATTCTGCTGAAATGAGAGGGTGTTATTCAACAACCTTGTCTGACAATACAATACATAACTTAATGATAAATTTTGATTGATGTATAACTATTTAAAAATGACCTGAACGAAATACTTTATTATAACGAAGAGAATGATCGTCAGTGACATTGTCCATACCTTGAGTACAATGCAGTGACTTCCATTGAAATATGTTTGATTCTGATCATACCTACATACAGACCCTTGGAGAATTAGTTACCTGAAAACCGCGGTCTGACTGCAATCTGATCGCGGTCAACTGCGTTCTGACTGCAATCTGATCGCGGTCAACCGCGGTCTGACTGCATTTTGATCGCGGTCAACTGCAATTAGATTGCAGTCTCATCGCGGTAGGTACCGGTAAAGATATCTGCAACCGTCTGTACAGTAAAGCAAAGACTTCATTGTAGTTCAAAGCGTGAAACCAACAACCTTGCCCAATTCACTTAAAAATCTTTGTCTGAAAACTATTGTCCAATAGTCTTGAAATGATTACTTGAATAATTATTATTTAATTCAAGTATTCTGCCACTTCGATAATCAGAAACATACGTGGTTTGAAACAGACAGTTCTGTTGAGCACTTTTCTTAATTGTTTAGAAACTGATTAAAATCTTAAGATTTTTACTCTTGCACAAGGAATTTATGACCCTCGATGTTACCATTCCTGGGATAGCGTCAGTTCATTTGTCATGTGTCATGCGAGTTCTCTTACATGGAACATGCTGACATATTCAATAACTGGATTCCAGAACAACAAGACTTTACGTGGATATACTGTACCGGAGGATATCATAAGTAAATGTTGAAAAATGAAACGAAAACTTGTGTATTGCCAACAGGAACAGATACCGTTGCCCAGATTGTAAAGTCTTCTAGAAATTTAATTTTAAAACTGCGTGAGAGTGTTCGCTCATTGTCATTTCATTGGTGTAATCTTATGGCCTTACAGCAAGCTCGGACAAAAAGTATTGAACATGATATTTCACTCTCGAAATATATATTTATTTATTGATGAAACCTTATCAAGATCGTTTTACTAATCAGAATAGTTCATATCAAATTTCATTTACTAAATGAATTTTGCTTAGTACATGCATCAACAATCTGAGACAATTAATTTCAACCAAATGTGAAATAGTTTTTAAACGATCCTTTCGTGTTTCTTATTATGGTAGGGGGTGAGGCCACTGTTTTTTACTCATACGAGTACAATTCTGTTAGATTGTTACAGGGAGAAAGCCCTGTGTTCCATTTAACTCGACGTTTTACAATCATGTTTTCTACTTCAGAATGTGAGCAATGAAGTGAATGGCAATATAAAGCAAGAGGAACGAGTTTGTGTAATGTTATGACGTTGGTGATTAGAATGAGGGATGCGGCGTTTAGCGTTGTTAACAGCGTGGAAATGACATGACAGGGAGGTTACACCTTGTTTGTTTGTGTTTAAAATATATGGTGGTCCATTTTTAATGGGACGCATCATCCATCAAGGAAATGTTTTCACGTAATTTATTTTAACAAGGTTTTACCTCTTGTTGATATAATAATAACATGTGTTTAAACACCATGAGCAATCGTGTGCTGCCGTTTCCATTCATAGTATTGTTTGATGAAGTTTTAGATAAAGGGTTATTCAAATGAATCCCTGTTTCCTATAATGTTAACGAGGTGGCCTTCTTGTGAATGTGAATATTTCATTGGTCGTCTTTCGTCATTCCTTCGCATGGCATGTACAGGTTTATGGTATAGTTAAACGTATCTTTAGATATGTTCTTGGTGTCAGATGTTATGTTTTAACCAATTCAAATATGGTTATGTTATAAACATCGTTAAGGTGTTCATGTTGAACACGATCGCATTACATTAAGTATGAGTTTACTTAAGTAAAATCTACAGTTTCACCATTGAACCTGGAAAGCAATGAAGAATTACAGGAAATGCTCTGAAGTATTGTAGACGGGTTGAGAAGACGTTAAGAACTTAATCAGATTCACATCATACGATATTTCAGCCTTGAGTGAGTAAGTTATGTTGAACTCCGCTTTACCATTTCTTTACCATTTCGTAACCGATATGAAGATTAAAGGCTAAACACAATTATGTTTTTCTTTACTTTTCTTCTGTATAATGAATTGAAAATAAGTTTTCTTATTTAAGCATTTCCTGTCAATCTTTCCCAAATCGTGCTATGGTGATTTCATCAGGAGCATAGTTGATTGCCTTCTTGACGATACCCTGTGCTAAGGGTGATGAGCTCGCCCTGATGAAACTACCAGACTCTCCCTCGGCCTCAGAGCTTCTGTCTTGCCTAGCTCGGAGTCAGCACATTTGAAACCAAGGCGGTTGAGCGTTATATGTGTTTTGTAACGGGATATATATTCCGGGACCAAGAAATTATGGTTGCGTGAACGCCAGCAAGATTGTTCCCATGTTGAATATTTGAGCAACTTAACTCTTGTGTTTTTCTTTCTAATATGACCTAGTAAGCAACAGATGTCATGCTAATTGCTTTCCATGGTTTACTCCTTGCCAACTTCTCTGTCAGTGTTTGATAGCAGTGTTCCACTGTTTGCTTTCCATGGTTTGATCTTTGACAACATCTCTGTCACTGTTCAGTGAAGTAGTGTTTCACTGATTGCTTTCCATGGTTTGATCTTTGACAACTTCTCTGTCAGTTTTTAGTGAAGTAGTGTTCCACTGATTGCTTTCCATAGTTTGATCTTTGACAACTTTTCTGTTGATGTTTGGTAGCAGTGTTCCACTGATTGCTTTCCATGGTTTGATCTTTGACAACTTCTCCGTCAGTGTTTAGTGAAGTAGAGGTCCACTGATTGCTTTCCATGGTTTAATCTTTGACAACTTCTCCGTCAGTTTTTAGTGAAGTAGTGGCCCACTGATAGCTTTCCATGGTTTGATCTTTGACAACTTCTCTGTCAGTGTTTAGTGAAGTAGTGGCCCACTGATGGTTTGCATTTTGACAACTTACCATTTTAGTGAAGTAGTGGTCCACTGATTGCTTTCCATGGTTTGTTCTTTGACAACTTCTCTGTCAGTGAAGTAGTGGTCCAAGTTGCAAGATATTTTTTATTGAATTCGTGTCGGATAAAGACCTTTATTGATATTTCCAATTCTTAAATGTAATAGGTTTGGGTCTATATTCTTCAAGAGTTCAGTTATACCTTAAATACAACGTAACGTTTGGAATTATTTTGAAAAGTAAGCTACTTTAAGGTTACAGCTTTACTGATAATAGGGTTAATGTTTGAGGTTTTGATTATAATAAGGTTTTCACGACCCATATTTAATTGAAACGTCCCTAAGGGGATAGGTTTTTGTTGTTTATGGTAACGACATTGCTTCTTTGAAAAGATGCTAAGATATTCCATGACTTTTATCTTTTAACCAAGTCTACTGTAGATATGAGGTAGTTTTCTTTGTATTTGTTTCAAAAACTCCATTAAAGTTTCAAATTATCAATAATTATCAAGTTTCTTCCTCGAAGGTAAAACTATCAAAGTTTTGTTTGGTTTTGCTTTAATTAAAGGTTATGGCAATATGTTGCCTTACTGTTTTACAGCCGTTTGATTGCTTCTGAAGGGGCATTCAGAAGGCTGAGAAAAACATCAATTAGAGAAGCTGATCGTTTCTGCAGAATTATGTTGTGAATTAGGGAGAGAAAAAATGAAGTTATTTGACAGTTTCCTGTTGATCCTATGTCGTCAGTGCCATTCATTATGTTCAAAATTCATTCATTGACCAAAAAATACTGTTTATCAGTAAATATGACTAAAAGGGAATCTAGTTTTGATGAAATAATTTATCTTAACATTATGTGTACTATTTTGGTTAACTTATATAGTAAATTCTTCTCATGAATTTGATAAATCATGAAATTGCTTACCACTAAACTTGTTTTGTGTTGAATTAGATCTGAAGTTAAGTTTTTTTTTAAAATGATTAGATTTTCAAATACACTTCTTGTGTCAGGACATCTGTTTTAAATACAATTTTCGTCTCAATAGAGATTGAGCTTCTTAAATTATTTTGATTTTGCATGAATTCAAGCTTAAATATTTCTATTGGTAATGGAGTTGAAGGCGATTGAATACAACCATATGGATGATTTAGAATTTCACGGATCTGCCCAGGAAGGTCAACAAAAAGTTGTTTTATTAAGGGAACTTTGTACTTTATTTATTTATTTAGTCAGTTGACGTTGGTTCATCATTCGAAACAGTGTAATACTTGTATCATTCTCTCCCCACAGAGGCAGATCAAGTCATGTTGATTTAGCCTCTGTTCTATTACGCCGAAATCCGTGGGTTCCGGCAGTTTCCCCTGGCGGAAAAAACCCGCAGCACGATCCATTTGAATTTCTTTATCAAATGACAACGCTTCTCGCATCGAAAGGGTGGTTCATATCACAATGCTTTTGCCTTGATTCAGTAGCCAAAACGATGATTTTAGAACAGCGTCGCTGATTGCACAACTAACTTCGATTGCCTCCAATCAGGCATCTCCCATTCTATCCCACAAAGTCGGCGTAATATAACAGAGGCTAAATCAACATGATTTGATCTGCCTCTGTGGGGAGAGAATGTACTTTTATACACTTTGGATATTTTTCTAGACAGATCATACTTTTATCCACAGTTGATATCTTGATATTCAAGTGTGACGAATGAGTCATTTGTGTAGATTTGTGTAGATTTGTGTAGATTTGTGTAGATTTGTGTAGATTTGTGTAGATTTTGACTGATTTTTCTGCTCGGCTTCTTACGATGTAAAGGGATTGTTTTTGTATCACTTTGTGCTATGCACTATTTGTTGAAAGCCATTGGAATGTGCTTACCCTTTTCTGAATCTATGACACGATTGAAACCAATGAAAAGTAAAGGAGAGGTTTTGTAAGGCGGAGGTGCATTTGTATGTTGCATTTGTTAAGATATATTTATTATATAAAACCACATTCACTAGCCTTATGTTTTTTTGTTCTTTTTTAGTCTAGAAAAGGAAAAACAGTTATGGAAAGCTGAGACTTACCATTTTTATTGAGGTTAGCGTTTCACAAATCACGCAGTCTGATTAAGATCGGCTGTGATTCGAGGTAAAAAAGTTTGAAAATATTGTCTCTAGTGGGGTTTGAACTTCAACCAGCCCAGCTCTCCTCTCATTCACAGTCCGAAACGGAGAGGATGTTCTGGCTGGTTCGAGCCCGGATAGAGACAATATTTTTGATATTTTATTCCTGGAAGCACGGTCGATTTTAATCAGACTGACAAACCACGTTACTTGAAACAGTTTTATTTAAACATTTAATATATATTCATATCTTCGAACGGTATTCTATTCAATCCGGGATGAAATGTGCTTTATTTATTTCTCCCATCACATATTGTAATATAATGCAAGTGTGATTTTGTGTCCTTATAGTAGAATATAACAATATCTTACTTGACTTAAAAATTCAGACTGACCTTGACATTGTCGCATGTGTGTGATTACATCCGTGATAACAATATACGCGTGGGTAGAAATGTATTATAAGTAAGAAATGCACCTATTTTCAGCACACACCGACAGAGAAATACAGAGCCGTAATACTAACAACATGTAATGAGAAACTATAGCCTTGGTCTATTACCGCGGTTTTCCCATTACATCCGGGTCATATACATTACAGATGTTTGGGTATTCGTGTAAAAACAATGGAGATTTTTATTTTCAGATACAATATTTATTCACATTTCCTTCCATTTCGCTCACAATACATGTTAGTAATAGGCCTGCTATCAGAGAACAACCCTGGCTCATGACCTCTTGCAAGTTTTCGTCCATTGCAAGAACAAACAGTAGATGTAAACTGAGCCCTAAATGCATTAACAAAGACGTGTTTCAAATCGTTTATTTAATTGAATTAGCCTCTGTGATATACAGTCCCGTTGACGTGTATATCATTCTGCACTGCATGAGGTGAATTGGTAATTTTGTCCGAGATAAAAAGACATTCTAATCATATTTAGATAGCAACCGTTTCATAACTTGATTGACGTTCGCTTGCACGCAATTGCCCTAAGGTTCCAGACGTTAAGGATCAGACAAGGGCCTTCATCATACCCTGGGCTGTTAGAGATTTATATCTGTAATTTCCATTGAGTAGCGTAAGGGCGGTGTTATCGCTGTGATTTTGTGTTACATGTAGTTGATAAAAGACTCTGTAATTCTGATATTGGTATGAATATATTTTTTTTTCAATGTGCCTTATTGTCATTTTGTATACAGGAAAAGATTTAATTTTTCGTAAATGAGCCAAAAATGCATTGCATACGTTTTGTTCTTATTTGCCTTTTATGAATTCAATTCTCAGGTATAAAAGGCAAATGTTACAACCGTGTAATCGACAGAAAAGAGAATGATACTGAGTTACTTCTTATTCATGGTAACTTTTTGTCATCTACCGGGCTTCAGTTTTGTTATAATACATGAATTGTTTTAAAATGTTGTCAATATTGAAAATAATACTTCTGAGACTAAATGTTAGTCTATAAAAAAACACACCTGACCAGAATGGTTGCATAACTTAGTATAACTAATAACTAATGAAATCCCTTCTACATGTAGCATTCGGGTGTGGGTTTTTTGACAACAAGGAAGTAAGAAAGTGTCATTTTAATCGAAAAGCCTTAGAAACACATGGATACATTTAGATTGAAAAGGGAAATACCATTTGTTTTAAATAAACGACTTAACCGACTTGTACAAACAGATCTATTAAACTGAAATAAACCGAAGTCTAACATAAGACAATTCAGCTCGGTATAAAAAATCCGTAAACAGAACATATCAAGTGAATTGAAGCCGTGCACAATGAATTCAATATCAACGTAATCCACAAATATCCAAGATCAGTCGTCTCTGAAAAGTTTAAACAGGTGATGAAAAACTATTAAAAGATGGTAATTGAATTAAGTCATTATTTCAGTCACTACACCTGTGCATTTAAGCAGATAGTATTACCTCGTTATAATAAAAACCTGCTGCGGTATGACGTAATTTCTATTACCCACTCCTGAGGAAGTGTAGATAGGTTAAGACAAACATCATCAAACCAGTGAACGTAATTGCCTTCAGATGTTCAATTTTGGAACTTTAAACTGTTTTCAACTTAAGCCTGTATCTTTAGAACAAAAATGTGATATATGGTATATTAAGCCATTTTGCGAAGGCGGGTTTGATACCGATCCCCTTCATAAGACAGAGTTCAGTATGTAGTTTATAATTATAGCTCATTCTAATTTAGGAAAATTGCGGTAAAATCGCCCCCTTGTAAGTAGAAAATTTGCGATTTGCTAACATGTGACGCTAAACGATCATGACGTCGCTATGCGTTTTAACAAAAAACGTTAAAACAGTGTGTTTTCTTGCCATGCGATTCATTTTTCTTACACAAAATGAATTAAAGGTGTTCACACAAAATGGCCGCCCCCGGGATTTTAGGTGAATCTTCATACTTTCTCCTCTGACTATGGATGATTGGTTTGTGTCATAAGATTTTTGACACTATCAAAATAATACATTTAGCATTGATGTACAATTATCAGTGAAAATTTTGAATTATAAAATCACCAAAAAACGTGCAACTGCCCCTTTAAAATCGCCTGGTAACACGGTTCCTGCTCACATCACACATGTTTTACCGTCGAAGTTTAAATTTGTTATGGCTACAAGCGTTTCGGGATTAAAGTCGCGGGCTCCGAGAATATGACATAAGCGTGTAATGATGCATATGGTTTAGGTAGTGGTAGTATTAATTGATATTAATTTAATAACCTTTTTCATACATTAAATCTTCTATTAAATTATTCTACCAATAAATTGTAAATTCATCATGCATCATGATTCGACAAAAATAGATAGACAATGTGAATGTACAAAATAATCATGAAATTGATGTGAGGACTTACACTTACACTTACTTAATAGTAAA
Organism: Steromphala cineraria; assembly: GCA_916613615.1. Taxonomy (NCBI): domain Eukaryota; kingdom Metazoa; phylum Mollusca; class Gastropoda; order Trochida; family Trochidae; genus Steromphala; species Steromphala cineraria. The sequence goes on from OU744729.1 coordinate 15,544,349, forward strand.
ATGTAAGTTGTAATTTTAAATCGGAATAACATTTTACAAATTCCTAAATGGTATAAGACAATTAACTTAAGGACACTCAAGGTCAAAATGTGCCAACGAGCTCTGTTTGTTAGATTCAACGACAAATGTATTTCAGTGCGGACATTTTAAAGGGGAAATTCTTCAGAAATAACTTTCTCATCATTTTCATACATTTTTATATAAAATTAATTTTTTACTCAAAGCTGACATCAAGTACGAATTCATTCGATTGAACTGTACCCCAGTACGTTAACCTATATACAACGTGGTACATGCACAGAATGCAGCAGTAAGCCGGATCATATGTCCAGGGGTAATGACACGCTTGATGGAAAGCACGACCTGCGTCCGTTATTCATATGCAGGCACTCAGAGTCCATGTTTTGGCGTACCGGTAGTTCATGTTTGGCCTCCCTCTGAACCCTGAAGCCAATGATGGCTGACCAGGAACACCAGTTGCAGATTGGCCGCAACACATTAACGCTGGAATAACTCGGGAATGGTTTAGTAACCGTCTTTGTTCATGCTTTCTGCAACTTGCGCGTTGACAGGTGGCTCGGTAAAAGTGCAACGTTTGCAACTTTTCTGGGTGAGAGTGTGAACTCCAAGGCTTTTTCAGCGCGTGAACCATTTTAAATCCATCAAATCTAGAACGTTAACCTTAAGTGAGAAAAAGGAAAAACTATGTTTATGTATTTTTAATAATGTGTATGTTATATAAATATTGTAGGTTATGTAAATATGTTAAAAGATAAAGCATTTGAAAGAAATGTATCTTGAAATAAGAAGAGGAAAAGTCAATTACTGTACTTAAGATCTTAAACAAATACCTTAAAAAGTTATGAAACAATTTATATCAATTAAATGATTCAGCCCTCTTAATTTGGGCAGAGTTTTTACCATATCTTCTTGTTTATCTTTACGTAACGACTTTTACTCTTTAGCTGTTATATCATTCAGCGTTTTCATTCAAATGGTAAAGATATTCAGGACCCTACTTATAGCCTGTTCTTCAAAAGCACAGACACAGTTAATCCACAGTTGAAAACATCGGATTGACTTAATCCTCCACGATGTACATCAGAATCTCCTCTACAAACCGTGGATTCGGTCTGGTAGTCCTGATGAAAGTGTAGGATTACTGGAGTTGTCAGACAAGATACTGGTAGTCACTGTGGGTACTGATGGTATCAGCAAAACCTTCACACCCTGTGTAGACTTCGGTCTCATTTTCTTGTTGGTTTGAGGATGTGATAACTTCCAATATTCCATGGTTTATAGGGCAGGTGATATATGAGTTGCTATAACATTTGACCTCAGAAGATGAACCCTGAGTTCCATCAGTAACTGTCTTTAGGTATGGGGTTAGACTAAATTTCAGTCTCTGAAATTAAAATACATATTTAATTCAGCTTTCTACTATTAAAATTGAAATGAGCCCACTGAAGCTGTTCATTTTCAGAAACTGAAGTGAGCTAGACTCGCTACAATAATATAGACTTGTGTGGGTCTTTAAAGATATTTTGTTTCAGGGGCTGTTAGTCTGACTAGTATGGGGTTGGTGTTTCTTAAAAGAACTAATGCTTGTCTGACATTTATCATCCCCAAAGACTCGAATATAAGTAATCATTCATGTATATATAGCTGTTTCATACAAAACATAGATTTAAGGAATATTCCTCAGAGAATGGTTGTTGATCCAAAGGTTATTCCGTTTTATCTACAGATGGCTCTAGAATTGCTTTTAATTCTTTATTCGACTATGACATCCAATGTCATATGAATTTAAGATATTTCTTCATATAAATTTACATGTATTGTATCGATATCTAAACCGCTCAAGTTAAATGCCATTTCCAGCACCATTATTTTATAAGAATGACTTGATTAATGAACGAAATGGAATGAATTAGGATAGCAAAGTCCTTGATTGTCATCTCATTCGCTTCCGCTCTGTAATACTTTATGGATAACCGATGATAAGGGTTTCAAAACCTAAAACCGTTTTGCGAGGGATTTATGTGTCAATATTTGATATCGCTGGATATCCAAGCTGCGTATGGAGTCAAAACGACCAAAAAAATGTCGACACTCACAACTTTGGCTAAATGTTCACAAAAGTCACGATCGTACATTCTGCACTTAGGTTTCATCTATCAGACTCTGGGAATCTATAATCTCACGAGTGTGAGAGGTTGGTAATGCTTCCGTGCCTTATCATTACCAGATAGTTCTTCTGGGGTGACACGTGTGCAAAAGCAAACCGTTTTAAACATTGTATTATGCATGAAAATTTTCATAAATTTACTTGAATTTTGGAACTTAGAAATCAATCGATCAACCGCTTTCATTCTCGCAGTTTCTTGTGGCAATCCAGAAAGAGAACTTAAATAAAGTATCTGTAAAAATATATATTAACATATGTCTGACAGCGCTTGAGAAACCTGTAATAAGACTTGATATTACATAACTTACTAACATTATGGTTCATATCTTTCTAAAATATCAGGGATTTTCATGTTACTTGTATCATTTATACCGTGACATGCCAAAAACAAACAGGGTCAATAAGGATAATCACCAAGCCGCTCTACCTTTTGGTGTTAAAACAGGTCATATGTCGAACGTGATAATCCAGCGATCATTTCAGTCTCTACCGCAGTGTGTTAAACGTCAGCCATCAAAGGCTAGGTGTAGATGTTAACAAGCTTCTGTACAAGGACATCCCAGTACAGGATAGGCGAAATGTCGGATTGGTAGCCAGGAAAGCTGGTCTTTGTGCATTCTGACCTGGCGTCAAGCGACAAATAGCCATCTATCTTGTCTGCATATTCTTACGTGTGACTTGAACTAATGAATGTGAACACTATAACCAATACTTATGGACTTACTGAGTGCATTGAGCGTCATTCATGCATGAACCGTAACGCTGTGGATTTCATACTTGTTCCACGAACCTTTTCTGTAAACTGTAAGGATATCCCCGTTTTGCCTACTGTGCATCTAAAGGTGTTTTATCAGTCAACATTTGTAGTTTTTATCATTAATCATTAAGATTTCATATAACGTAGCAATCGTTTTTTTAACTATAACATATCTCAAAGCTATTATCGGTTATCTGAAAAATGTATATGCTATCAGAAGAGCGTTGGCTACTTACTTTGCGATATTCACACTTTTATGAGATAGGTTTCCACGAAGTCTGGTATGTTTGTTAAGCCTTATGTATCTATCTTGTCAGCGATGCGCTGAATTACTATAGCAGACTGCACTGTGAAACAAATCGCAACAGGCGTAGCATAGCTCCTTGTCTGAACCAGACACGAATGGCGTCAAAACCAAAAGGATCGATAACTCACAAGAGAAGGATGAAGGCTCGAATGTCTCTTTAAATTTAAACTCTAAAAGACATGTTCTTTGTTTAGCACAAGATAATTTTGGGATTTTGAATATTTTAAATTCAGAGGCGAGCCAAGTCTACATCACCTCCTGCGTTGATGTTTTCGACTCTAAGTCGACGTGTATTCCTTCTGTTGGAAAAAGACGTAATGTTTGTGTAACTATCATCGCTATGTCTCTTTAAATTTAAACTCTAAAATACATGTTCTCTGTATAGCACAAGATAATTTTGTCTGATTAAATATTTTAATTTTAGAGGCGAGCCAAGTCTACATCACCTCCTGCGTTGATGTTTTCGACTGCATGTCGACGTGTATTCCTTCTGTTGGAAAAAGACGTAATGTTTGTGTAACTATCATCGCTATCTCAGCTTTTTGTGTTTACCGTTGTGTGGTTTTGTGTAGCAGGTTAATGATTCTCTGACACAAAGCATGGGATGGGTCAGTAAACACCATTTCCTCTCGAACTAACTCTGTCATAGAAAACATAACACGTCAACTTTTTTGTTTACCTAATTATCGCATCTTCCAACAGCGGGTTACGAATGCTTTAAGAGGTATTTTGAAATGCGTAAATGGTTTCTTTTATTGTGGTTTCATCATGTGTCTGTTTTCAAAACATCAAGTTTGTGTATGGTTGTAAGAGGTGAACAAAAACGTGTACAAAAGTAAATGAATGGAAAGTTTGGCTGATTTATAACCGTTTGAAACAGAAAACAAAACAGAATATTGAATGTATCTATTTTGACGAATATTTGACGAATAACGTATTGTCAGTGCAGTGTATGAAATGAGCTTGAAAAGTAGACAGCCCAAAAGTGTAACTTTTTTATTTTCATGGTTAAATTGTAGAAATTACCCCCAAAGTTGCCAGACCGATCCAAAAGTAACCAGTTCCGGACCGTCGGACGGGCCTTATTTCATACATATACCATCATTTTGTTCATCATCGGTTGAAAATAAGATACTTTCATGTACACATCTTTCCCTTCAGTTCTTAATTATGGCGAATTAGTTTCCAAACCATACTGTTGAGCATGCACTGGTGTTTATTAATGTTCAATATTTCAGCACCTTTCACATAGGGTTCAGTATAGTTTAATCGGTGAACTTATTTTCAAATTGTCTCCTCATATTCTTCCACCTCTCACCGACTTATACCAATGTTCTCTGGCCTAAGGTGACCCGTTCAGAAGGGACCCCTTTCTTGACAATTACACGGTCTTTAAGTCTCTTTAGCCGTATATCCAGCCGTCTTGAGTATAAGGCTTTCTTGATAACATCGGTCATAAATATTCAGGTATGTATTTTTGCGGCAGTAAATGGCTATGTCCATATATCGGTGACATTTCTTAACATCTTATTAAACTATAACTTACCTTCGGACATTTATTAGCTAAATATCATGACTAAACCGGGTCAAACGGAAACGGGGTGTTTGCAGGTATTAGTATTTAATAGTCTATGCTGTTAAAATTAAGACTTTTTAAGTCTTTTTGTGCAAAATAGAAACTAACTTTATTAAAGGGTACCATGTACTTTTAATTGCTTTGAATACCTCTAACAACTTGCTACTTATAGGCCAACGAGATCCTCAATGACATGATAGTTGTATTATTGACACAAAAGTATATTACATGGCTCAAACAGTATTTCGTATTGCTTAATACATTTTACACAATTATGACAACGAAACTTTTATGGAGAAGTTCGTTGTTCACCATATATAGTATTCTTAAACTGATCTTGATTCACAATCATGTTAAGTGGAAATTATTTTACTTGCAGTCGGAATTTAGATTCCATCGGAAGAAACGCACTTAATCTTATGCCTAACGTATAGTGCGAAATTGATTTACAATTTCGATTTTGGAAAACATCATTGCAACATCTTTTTTTCGGGTTTTTTTTTAATAATTGATAACTACGTCATTTGCAACCTTATAGTTGTTTCATTTTAGACTACACACTGCTCAGGGAATAAGCATATTTACTAAATTCATTTAGGCTTTGTATATAGTTGTTTTTTTTCAATTTGATGATCAATAAAAAATTAAAAAGTACGGCTACTAAAACGAATGATTGATAGTTAGAAAAGAGAATCTGTACATGTTTCATTTTCCACAAGAATGGTTATCTTTAAAACTTATTTCTTCGCCAAAACATTAGAATTATAATTTTTTTCATGAGATGAGTTTGAACTTTTAATCTCTGTTTAGATATTCTCATTTTAATTCTAATGAACCGTGGATAAGATACCCATGGATAGGAATCGACGCAGCTGGATGATGGCCAAACCCATGGATCCATCGACCGAAAATACTGAAGCGCTTTCTTGAAATAATTATCTGGCAATGAATATTTTGGTTTATTTTTAATGAGATGCAAATGTGTGTTCATAATGATAAGGATGAGGACGTGGTGAAATTTCAGGAGCGTCGAACAAGCAAGATCGTGTTCCAACTCTTCTGCAAGTCTTCAGAAATCAACACCTTCGGTCGACACGATTTTCCCATGACACGAGCAGTTTACACGACTTTTTTTCATTCTGCTGGTCACGTGATTTGGGCTGCTTATGGAATGTCTTTGAAAGGAAAGATCCGAGATCCCAGTGAAGTGTGACGAAACGACTGACAGTTTTAAAGATTTATTAATGTTTGAGCTGAGGAAAACTGCAACGCCGCCGCCTATGGGTGTTGATATGCAAGGGGATGTTTTACCTCCCAGAGTATTAATATCAATTACACGCTTAGGAAGATATGTCCAATCTATGAAGATTTCAACTGAAATTCATGAAACTGGTATTGAATCAATGGGACGTTTATGCTGCAGCTTTCGGAACTTGTCCTTTAATAAATCATAAGTGTAAAATACTTTTAGTTTGAACAAATATCTCACGATCTGAATTATACATTTGTTGAGAGAGTTGTCGTTAAATGTTGAATTTTTAAACCTACATGACATGAGGACTTTTTTGTGCATTCTGTGAGATCGAATGTGGTTAATAACACTTGTATTAGTAAATAGTTACGTTAAACTTTATTTAAAAACACAGAAATGCGGGCGAAATAATACAACCTAATCTAACGAACTTATTCTAACAAACCTGTATGATAGCTACGAGATAAGGAACTAGTTTTCACCAAAGACACAAGTACCATTGCAACTGCATCATGCAGTGTATGTAAACTATAGCCCATGTAAAAACTAGGTTCCGTGGTATTGTGATATCTCAAGCAAGTTAGCAGTTAAAAGTATTTTTATGGTTACGTCTTTTGGTGAGAGAGCATTTGGTTCCTGTTGGAGGGAAGATTGTCGTATAGAGATGGTATCTCTCTCGCTGTGTTTGTTGTCAAAACAGGATACAACTTTCCCACTCTTCTTGTTTCACTTGTTATTGCATTCCTAAAAAAGGAATCCAGATCACTTGTGCTCTGGGGTGACTTAAAAAGCAACGAAAATATCTTTAAAGACTTTTTAGACTTACCGAAAACGTTTTTTTTAAGTGAGCACCGTTTGGTATTCGTTTTTGCGTTTTTGTACTAACAACTACGTCACAAATACCATTGATACTAAATGTATAAAGGAATCTCTAAACTCTACTCAAATTACAGGACAAAAATATTTCGCTATATTTAAAGAGTCAAATGTTACTTAAAATGATTAAGTTCTATATTAAAGTCTTCAAAGCCTGTCGTTTGTAGCAATAACGTTTTAAAAAGAACAACTGGAAATAGATACAACGTTTTCAAAAAATGTGTGTGTGTGTGTGTTCCCACGTTTTGGAAGCGACCTTTATTGAAAATTATGTCACAATAACTTTGTGAAACCAATGTTAACTTTGACTTTCAATATTGTTCATTTGATAAGACCTCATCTGTTGAGGAAACATTTAAATCTTTTGAAGGTGAAATTTAACGCCTTTGCTAACACTTACAAAAACTGTCTTGTGTCAACGCCCTGAGTCCTGCATGTACACACTTCTTTAGTACTCGATTTTGTGAATACCTCAAACAACATAAAACGTTTTTATTATGCAAATTATGTTACATTAGATACTTCATCTTACTGTTTCAGCCAATATATATATTGTATGCTGGCCTCAAATTCCAAACCATCTTTCTAGTCACTAGTTATACCATCAATAGAAAGATGACAAACAAATTTGACAACTTTTCTGTTCATTTTGTATTAAAATATATGAAAATAGCCAAATGCGTACATTGTATACCATTGTTTCAATTTAAACAAACCTGAAAGAGAAGAATGTATCCCTACTGGTGTCAACATGCGTTTAACTATGAAAAGATAAAGTGAAAGTATACCCATCGTCACTGACATAGCAGAAAGATAATAAAAAGGGATGTATATCTCGTCAGTGTGTCGACCCGGCGTCCCCCTTGAGGGTTGGGATGAGCTACGAGTTCATTGTACTCAACCATGCTGAAAATCCGTTATGTTCCTTATCACCAGCACCACCTAGAGAGATTTATATGTGTTGAGAGCGACTACTTGCTTGTGGTAAATGCATTCACTGAGAAGTGTACGGCATTCCAACACCTTGCCCGAGCTCCTGTGTCCAGGGCATTAGTAGAGGTCATTTATATATGTCAGGCTTTCATAACTCCCTTTCCTACACAGCAAACTGAAGGCTTTGTCTCAGTCCAAGGCTTAGCCGCATTTTGATTGTAACTAGTCCAAGTGAATTCTTTTGATATATTTATATCTTCTTTGAGAGGCAATTTAGAAGTTTGAATGACAATAATGCAGAGAATTTAGATTTAGATATATCGTCACTTATCGAATTCCTAATTCTGATGAAAAACATTTCTGGTGTAACTATGCATATCATTGTTGTTTGCTGTACCTTAAAAATCACTAGCAATTAGAAATCTGCCTTAACTGTTAAATTAAAACATCACTAATTATTTGCTTCAAAATACTTGCTGAAATAGATAAAGATGACTTCATTCATGCTTTAAGAAATATCATTCATGAAATGAAATCATGCATTATTTGGAAGTTTTGATTTGAAATTTTAAACGACTATTTTATTATACTTTAACATGATGTTTTAATTTCTGGGTTTCGCAACTTTAAGTAGGTCATTAGCCTTATTTTCATTAACATCATTAAATTAAGACGTTTGTGAAGTGAGTCAAGTGCATCTCTGAACTTAATTAGATTGTGAAATTAATATCTTCGGTCATTGACTTGTCTGCTAATGTTTGCCGTAATATAAATTTTAAATTGTCTCTTAATAGTTATCCGCTGAGAGATATTCAAAGCATGTCAAAGCTGTACAGATTGTAAGAATAATTGTTTGCTTAATAAAGAATTTGCAGTTTGCTTTGAGTACGAACGCCAAGAAGAGCAAGATGGATAACGACGATTATATCGCAATTGTTATACTACACAATGTTACTGGGGTTTTGCTAAATCCTCGATCTCCTGAATTGTGGGCAGAGATTTTTAAAAAATATATACCTCAATGCAGAAATTATTTAAAGGGGCAGTAGCACGTTTTTAGGGGGAATATAGGGTGATGTCGGGAAAATGATAAATAATGGTTCCAATCTAAAGACAATGTATGAAAACTAAATAAAGCAGTAATAACTGAAATCAAATATATAATGTAAAGTAAAGCCATGCGATTCCTTTCCCTACACAAAATGAATTAAAGGTGTTCACACAAAAATGGCTGCCAATGGATTTTATGTGAATCTTAATAATTTGTTCTCTGACTATGGATGATTGGTTTGTGTAATGAGATTTTTGACACTATTAAAGCAATACATTTAGCTTTAACTTACAACTATCAGTGAAAAATTGGAAAAATAAAATTGTCAAAAAACGTGCTACTGCTCCTTTAAAGGGACAGTCCAAACGGGGTATTGTCTGTGGAAACGAAATTCCCTTGCGTGCTCTTCTTTGTCAATTTGTCAATTATAAATTAACTAAAATGTTACCCCCAGTAGCATGTTTCAATTTGTTTGTGCTATGATCATGTACTTATAACATTATGTGCATAAACTAACATGTTTACTTGAATTTCGTTCCCACAGTTCCCCGATAGGATTAAAAGGATATTTTGTGCTTTACGTTATATCCATGTTTTGTAGTCGTTTTCTATCATATTGGAAAAGACCTTTCATGCTTTACGTAATACCCATGTTTTTAGTCGTTTTCTACCATATTTGAAAGCAACTTTCATGCTTTACGTAACATCCATATTTTGTAGTCGTTTTCTATCATATTTAAAAGGATATTTCATGCTTTACGTAATATTCTTGTTTTGTAGTCGTTTTATACCATATTGGAAAGCAACTTTGATTCTTGACTGAATAACCATGTTTCGTAATGTCCATGTTTCGTAGTCGTTTTCTACCATATTTGAAAGCATCTTTTATGCTTTACGTAATACCCGTGTTTCGTAGTCCTTTCTACCATACAGTATTTTATCCTACTCTGCCTATGGATGTCCGACTGCAGCAGCGTCTGGTGTTATTTCGTACACTTGGTTAGAGCGTATGTGCACCATGTGCTTATGTTTTATCATTGTGTATATTTACAATGACATTGTTTTCTAAAGTAATTCAAGTCGTGTAATAGCAAGTTATAACTTCTTATGTTACATTACCAAACTAACGGGTTAATGTGAACCACAGCTAGAACATAAATTAAACCAAGAACAGATGGATCGTCTGTGGTTAGGTTTATTCAGACAAAATACATGTTCAACTATAACAACTGGGAGAAATGTGCAAAAGCAAAGTCTTCACGGAAAGCAGGCCAAATTAATATGATAAATATTGTCTCAAAGATGGATCAATTATCCTGATGAAACACGGTTGTGTTTAAATGTGTTCATGCCCTGCATGAAAATTAGGTTACCTGAGGAAACCGTATTCGAAATAAAAAATCCTCATACTTTTCTTTTACACTTCCGTGGTGCTATAGGAATTCAGATGTCAATAACCAGTGAAGCAATATGCTAACATTTAGTGAAGAAAATCTCCATAGAAAATAATGAGGAATGATTCTGTGTCTTCTTCAAAGGTTTCCAATATTATTAATCAGACAACTTTCAGGTAAGAATTAAATTTGCATTATTTCTTTGTTACTGATAGTTTGTCGAGTAACAGCAAAGATATGTTTCACTTCTTTCCCCGTTTCTTTAGCCATACTTGCTGCACGTGTTTATCTCGTGTGTGCAGATGCGCGTGTAATGTATACCTTACGGGCACCTGTAATATCTTACTATACTGCATGTGCACAGATCTTCAAAATAAAGAGAGCCCACGTTAACATCGACTCGCCAGAAGTAAAGCATGTTCTTATACTTGTCAGGTTTCATAAGAAGACAGTATAATGAATGGGAATAATCTGGTTTCTCGTTTGTTGGCAGAGGAACTTACATATTCTTTATAATGTTTTTATCATTTCGAAAATGGTTAATGTTCTCCATGCATACAATCCAGATCCACCTTAAGATAATTGGATCATCGCTTTATGTAAGCAATACATTTGCTAATGATTTATTGTTTGATTTAGGATGCATTTTCTACTATGTTTATTGCAGTAGACTGCTTTCAAAAGCCATTTGGCATTATACATAACGTCCATTAATGTGAGAAAGAAGATTACCCACTTGAATTATTACCCCCTTGAATATGAAAAAAGGAAAAAGACGTTGGTTGTTTTATGGAAGGGAATAATGTTTAAGCCTTTATTTAGAACTGTAAGCAAAGAGAAAATTAGACACAAACAAATAAATCGTGGTGATTAAAGCTAAATTCAAATGCAATACTTATCATAACCGATGAATATTGCATAATCATATGATATGATTATTCATTCATTTATGAAAATGTTCGTTCATTTACATTTAATGTTGTTCATTGACGTTCTTTATTATCCATCTTATATATTCGTGAACGGAAAACCCTAGACTTATATTCAGTCTCTGAAAAAAATAATCCCCCCAAAAAACAATAATTTTAGAAAGAAGCTTTAGGAGAATTTTCGCAGAAGTTCACTGCAGACCTAGAATTGCTTTTATAGAGGTTTTGTAAGGTATAAATAATATCAACTACAGTGTACAACTACTAGAGTGTAAGACAAGGAGAACTCTTGAGTCCTTATTTATTCTACCAGTAGCTTCCGATTCCTAAGTTGTAAACTTTAAGTGCATAAAGCTCGTCTTGTACTAGTATAAAACCTGGGAACTTATTTATCTTATCGTGCACTGGTGAGCGCCCCACCCTCCCACTCATTTCATCTGCTAATTATGAAGCTATTAAAACCAGTCTCCCAAGACCGCATGCAGGTTTTGTTGCCCCAAGCATCCCTCGAACGACCAGCCCACACTTTCGAAAACAAATAGGTTGTTGTTTCTCCAGATAAGTTGACTATAACGGCTTACTTTAAACATCTCCCACGATTCCCTGTCACCTGTCATACTGAGTGTGTAAGTGCTTAAGACGACAAGTACCCTTGCACCCCCTGTTGACATGAGTCCTTGATACAGTCTAGAATAATCTTTTAACAAGTCTTTACAGCAAATGAAGTTTAAAAAGACAAGTACCCCTGTTCACTCTGTTGACACGTAGTGAGCCCTCCATACAGTCTACAATCATCTTTCAGCAAGTCTTTACAGCAAATGAAGTGCTTAAGAAGACAAGTAGCCCTGCAACCCCTGTTGACATGTAGTGAGTCCTTTATACAGTGTAGAATCATCTTTTAGCAAGTCTCTACAGCAAATGAAGTCCATAAGAAGACAAGAACCCCTGAACCCCCTGTTGACATAGTCTATAAAGAAAATAAGGTTGCCAGCCAGAAATTAATACCAGTTTAATCCAATGTAAGCTTTGGACACAATATTTAGAACAGGGCATATGGCAGAGATCATCCTGATTCAAAGTATGAAAGGGAAGAAAATGTTACCTTGGCCTTATATAATGTGATTTTCAGAGAAAGCAATGAGATGTTTGAGAAGAAAAATAATAGTTTTGATTTTTGCAATGAGACTTTCTTCCCTCATTAGTATTGATAATGCTATATCTTGATACATCAATGGGAAAATATCCCAAAATCCCTGTCCAAATTGATCCCTGATATTGCATACATCAAACACTTCCAGACTTTGTATATGTACATTTTTTTTCTCAAAATATTTCATTCACGTTTCCCTGCTTTAAGTGTATGAGATTGTTAAAAGTACATGGAAGAAGGTTAAATAACATACAGCTGAGACATCTAATTGTATTTCATAGATTTCCTTTTTGTAACTAAATTTCTTCTGCAAGTGTGGCTCCTGTTACGCAAGCAAGCACCAGATTGCAATCGAGAGCCCAGTTCCTACTGCCGGGTCACTTTAATTACTTTAAACAACAACTTGTAAGACCTCCTTGAAACCAATTCAGAGAGACGCAGTATTGTTTTTTATTGCGTAATTCTGCTTCTTTCTTAAGTTTGTTTCTTCTCTTATTACTTCACTTCCTGCTTGCATGGAAACGACATGAAATATCTAATCAAAATCAGAAAAAATGTTTATTTGCGATTTTACATTGTTGTATAAGAAATGTTTGGTTTCCTTGCCAAAATAGGACCAATGATGTAAATATAATGTAAACTGTTGAATCTGCTCATTGTCAGGGTGTATATTTTCTCATTTTCTCATTGCTTGGTTATCTGCTTCTGCAAATTACATAAGGGATAGCTGTCGTTGACGGGTTATCCAAACTGCTGATCTATCTTTGAGGGAGTAGAATTTTTTCGAAACAATTATGCTGTATTACAAACGTGGATTGTTCGTAACAGAATATGAGTTACTGAGTAACAGTAAAAGTTAACTGGATGTTATGTCACCCTCGAGTTGAATAACAAAAAGCTTCATTTGCCAATGTAATATAGGCAAATCTTTACATTCGTTGGAGTTACGAAAATGACATTTAATATGAATCAGAATAAGATAGAAGAAAAGATTTGATTTTTCTGTATAAGTCCTGCGTCCATAATTTTCTTTCTTTCCATTCTTATGAAACCTGTTGTTAGTCAGACCCTTAAGGAAAAACAAATTCAAGCAGCCAGAAAACGTCGGCAAGTCTAGTTGCCTACTGAATGTAAAATAATGAAATTCGTCATGAACTCTTTTTCCCGAGACTATATGTTTGGCTATGAAAGTGTGAACAGATAGAATTTTGGTATCTCAGTTTGAACTCCAAGTATATTGTACCCCCCCCCCCCCTTTATGCTTTAGGTTTTAAGGATATTATGTTTTCAGTGACCGAGAAAGATGTTTGTTTTGTTTGCAAAGGTAACTGACATGGCCGTCACTGTTTAACATTCATCTGTCAAGGTGGTACTAGGGTTAGTTGTAAGTGTCATGTTTGTAGAAAGTCCATACTGGCTGTAGTTACATTAATGTTATTACCATTTGGTAATGTTTCCCGTTTTTGTCAACATGTAACTAGTATTAGTCATGTTTGTCAATTTGACAGGGTTTGTTTTGTTTGGTAGGGTATCCATTTCCTGAATGGTTGTTTACGAAAGTTACGACACTTTTTAGGGTATATGTGTTAGAATCCAAAAGAGACCCCACCCGAAAACGTACAAGGACTTACACGCATGTTTGCATATAGTGTTTTTAAAATTTGTCATAATCACATAAAAATCGACAGAAAAACATTTAATATCCAAAATTTCAGTTTCATACCTCTGTAAAAGACATTTTCAAAATCGATAAGATGAGGAAAGTCAATTCACTACAACAAATTACCAAACCAGTTACGTTTTATTATGCATGCGGAATACAACAAGACCAATTTTTGGTATATGAAAAATACCAACTTCTGAAATAGAACTATAAAAGTTTCGGTTACTAATCCATTCTCCGATGCCTCATGAACTGATATCTGCAAGATATTCACGTATAGCTCTCCCATCAGAGGCATATCAAATCATGTTGATTGAGGCTCTGTTCTAATTCACCGAGTATGTGTTGTAGAATTGGAGATGCCTGATTGGAGACAACCTGGCAAAGTAAGTTTTGCAATCAACTATAATATGGCTACTGAATCATAGCAAATATACAGAGATATGAACCACCCTTTCCATGCGAGAAGCGTTTTCAGTTGCTTAAACATTCAAATGGATTGTGCTGCAATGTTTTCCCGCCAGGGGGAACTGCCGGAACCCACGAATTAAGTCGAATTAGAACAGATGATCGATCAACATGATTTGATCTGCATCTGTTGGGAGGGAATGGTAGGCGACCAAACGCATTGCAACTAATAAATGTCAGGTTTTGTTTTTTGTCAGAACAATCAACATATCTTTTCCATTGAACAAAAGTTTGATTAGCACTTCACTAAGAATTACTTTTTGCAAGAGTTTTTTTCATATTAATTAAAATGTCAAAAAGCCAAATTTAAATGAAAACTGTCTGAAGAAATGAATATGATGTATACATCTGTCAGCACATGTTGAAGTATGTCACTCATTTTTTATATTCATTTTCTTGTCCTCAAAAACTGAAATACATAAGTATGCATGTTCCTTTCATAGAGTTGAACTTCGTCAGTGCAAGCTTTTCCATTTTATTTTCATGTCTTTGCAAATATATTTCCCCAACTGAAGAGTTACAATAGCAAAATGGTCAGGCTATGATCACACAGAGGAAAGATGTTTATAAAGGGGTGGAAAAAAAATTGTCGTGGGAGATTTTCCATTTGAATTTAATGTCCTTAAAAAATATATTTCTCCAACTGAAGAGTTACAATAGCTAAAAGGGAGAAGATACTGACCACAAAGAGTAAAGATGTTATAAAAGGGGTGTATATAACTTTTTCGGGGCAGGTTTTTCCATTTGAACTTTAAGTTATGTCTTTAAATGATTTTTTCTCTTCTGGAGAGTTACAATAGCAAAGATAGCAGGTAATGAGCAGGAAAGTAATGAGAAGGAAAATTGTTTTAAAAGGGGTTTCAAAATTTTTTTACTGTATTATTAACCGAGGTCAGTTGTACTTGCAGCATACATGATGAGGGCGTGTTCTACTTGGCTTCATACCTCAGTCAAGTGGGAGAAACTGCCTAGTTAAGTTAGCCGTGCACTAAATTACGTCATTTTGTAATCATTTTCCAAAGAATTTATATGTTTCACGAAGCAATCCTCAATAACAAGAATTAAACAAGAAATGAATTACAACTTTTTCAGTCTATATTATGTAATGTCCTATTTGAAATGTTTCATGTATGATAAACTTTTTATATGCAATGTAACCCTTGGGAACCAATACAAAAGTAAGCCGTTAGAAAAAAAGTTAGCCGTGCACTAAATTACGTCATTTTGTAATCATTTTCCAATATATATGTTCCACGAGGCAATCATCAATAACAACAATTTAAACATATATAAACATAAAACCATAGTTGAGTAAAGGCATAATTCGGATGCAGGTTTTCAAAATGGTTCGAAAAAAATTACTTTCACATCTTATATACAATTCTCTCCCCACCGAGGCAGATCAAGTCATGTTGATTTAGCCTCTGTTATATTACGACGAAATCCGTGGGTTCCGGCAGTTTCCCCTGGCGGAAAAAACTTTCATCTCAATACATTTGAATTTCTTTTTTTTAAATGTTAAAGGCTTATCGCATGGAAAGGGTGGTTCATATCACAATGCCTTCGCCCTGTTTCAGTAGCCAAAATGATGATTTAAGAACAGCGTCGCTGATTGCACAACTATTTTTGATTGCCTCCAATCAGGGATCTCCCATTCTATTCCACAAACTCGTCGTAATATAACAGAGGCTAAATCAACATGACTTGATCTGCCTCTGTGGGGAGAGAATGCTTATATACAGATACATCAAGGTTCTTTTCGTAAATCACAAAGAGTTTCTGTTTAATTTTTAAAAAACATTGCAATATGTAATGTTTACCAGAAATGCCATTTCTTCTTTGTAAAAATACTGAATTGTAGATATGAACTGTCATCCTTCTGTTCACTGTGAAACTTCACGGTCTTGACTTGTGATATGAAATTATGATTTAAGAAAAGACAGTTAGTGAAAATGAATCTTTACACCTCCATTAAAGCCGTACATTTATAGCTCGTAATGTCCGCTTTACTGCGTTTTTATAGTTAAGTTGAAGTAATATACCTTTGATGGATATTTAAGGCTTTGTTCAGTGTTTGAGGTTAACAATAAGAAATTCAACAAGAGACGTAAAATGATACCTTAGGTTTCAACAATGAGACTACTGACACAAAAACACTTGCATCCGGAAACTTTAACTTGATTTCAGGATTTCCATGTTTCTGCTTGTAGATAATATTCTAAAATATCTGATTGTATCATATAGATATCTTCTGCATGCATCTATGTTCAGAAAAATGAGGTTATGTCGTTGCACATAGATGTATTTATAATAAAAGTAAAAAATAAAATAAACATTAATTGGTGTTGAAAAAAAATATTCATTTCTGTGAGGAACAAACTCCATGTGAGGAACTGATGTAGATATTTCGTAATATTCCAATATTATTATCAGATAAAGATATTAACACATAATATTAACTATATGCTCTGCTTGTATTTACGTGCAAAAGCGTAAGGTTAGGTCTTTTCCCATTTAGTTGTATTTATGATAAAAGTATATAAATAAATAAACATTGGTGTTCTCAAAATATTCATTTTGTGAATAAAAATGACATTTGGTAAATGTATACGTACGAATCAAACGAAAGAAATATAAAGATTTGTTCTGAACAAATGTATACACTTGCATAATGTATGTATAATTCATGTTTGCTAATCCAGAAAACATCAAAGGTTATACAACAGGGACATCATTTTGTTATTCAAACTATACGAGAGATTTATGATGAAGTGTGACATAGTGTTACAAGGCAGATGTCGGTTAAACATGAAGGGGTATTCAGATTTACATGACGTAAGTCCTGATTGTGACACTCCTACACCCCATACAAAATTATCAGGTGACATTTTCGTCAAAAAGTTTAATCAGATTTAAGAGTTTTTGAACTATGGAAGGAACCAGTGGCGATCTCCAATAATGTAAGTACTTCTTAGCTTGCCCCCAAAACTTCGAAATTACTTAATGCAATAATGCACATTCAAAATGCATTGAATATCCCAACCTTGCTAGTGCTCCGTGTGGGCGTGACAGCTTTCTTCTGACGTCACAAGGATACGTTTATTTTCATTTATGCTATAGTTTAGTTGTGATTACTTGTGAAAGTGCTATGAATTTTCGCTATTTTTGATATTCATATGCGATCTTATGTTTACTTTCTTCATCTAAAAATTATTTTTGAACTTTACAAAACTTATAATTGGTAAAGCTCTTTGTGAAACATCCAAATGTAAAAATCCTCAATTCAAAATAATACTTTCCTCAAAAGGGTTGATTACACGTATTATGTAGCGAATAATAGAAATATGTGAAAATATTCGCTTCGTTGATTTGTGAATGATGATCTTTACGTCCTGCATTATGTAAATATAAATTATGTACTTCCAAAACGCCTTCGAATTTCTTTAATGGGACAGGGGTGTACCTCAAAGTGTGTATTAAAGTATGAATACATCTACATCCCAAAACGGGCAAAATGACATCGTTAATTTGAACTTCTTTCTTGGTCTATACTTAAGGGCAAAAGAAACGATACCAACTGTTAAAGTAGGGTAAATTACAAAATCCTGTGACTAGTGAAATTCGACAACGAAGAAGAAGAATAAGTACACGCAATTTCATTCAACAGAGTGTGATACTTTTATTTTCATGTCTGTTCAAATTCACTTTGGGTCCTAACACAGCCTTTTCAATATGTTTTTGGCAATAATATATTGCATTGGATGAATATATGAATATAAATACGAGATATGTATGATGCTAGCAAACAAGCAAAAAGCCAGTTTTCACTATCCTAGCTAGTCTAGTTAAGGAGATTTCTCCTTTGAGATATTGCTTTTAAAATCATATTAGCAAAGTTCAGTTTGCTGCTGAAGATCATTCTCTCCCCCAAGGCAGATCAAGTCAAGTCACGTTGATTTAGCCTCTGTTCTATTACGCCGAGTCTGTGGGATAGAATGGGAGACGCCTGATTGGAGGCAATCAAAATTAGTTGTGTAATCAGCGACGCTGTTCTTAAATCATCATTATGGCTACTGAAACAAGGCAAAGCCATTGTGATATGAACCACCCTTTCCATGCGAGAAGCCTTGTCATTTGATAAAGAAATTCAAATGTATTGTGATGAAAGTTTTTTCCTCCAGGGGAAACTGCCGGAACCCACGGATTTCGGCGTAATAGAACAGAGGCTAAATCCACATGACTTGATCTGCCTCTGTTGGGAGAGAATGGCTGAAGATATGAAGTAACCCTGTTTCCGTCACCATCAACCATGGCTTAAACTATCTTGCATTTATATGGTATCGTTTCTTTTGCCTCTGAGTGTATGTATAAGGCAAGGTACATTTAGGTTAGAGTAATGCAAAATATGCCTCCAGGCAGTCATTGGATTCACAGCATTTTCTCAAGCGTACAGTAAATGATAAATGCAATAAGGAAACAGCAGGGGAAAATGTATAATTATGTTGATAAGTATGAAACTGACATCTATATAAATCATTCCAATTTATCATGATTGAGTTGTCAAAAGTATGTTAATAGACGATACATATTACAATATATCCGTCTTTGAGAAGTTATCGCAATTTAAAGCAAAGGTGTTTCCTTAACATTTTTACGAACCATCAACTTCATAAAACTTATTTTAGACAGTTAAACACCAATTTATAGTAAAAGAAAAACATTCTGAAATTTGTATTTCTCGAATGCATCGTCGGTCATTAAATCGCTGAATTGTCAAAATTGTATCGAGGTATTTGAGGGATACAGTATGGATCAGTACAAATATTGCACTTTAAAGAGATGAGGCATTGGGTCATTTTGACCCTTCATAGTTGTAGGCGTGTACTTCTAGAGTGCAGGGAGGTTACATAATCTCTACCGTCTATGCCAGAACTGGTTATCGATATATTAACTCAAAGGTCAACTTATTGCATCACAATTTATTTTTTTTTAAACGCCTTTTTCGCTTCATTTTGATTAGGATTGGCACTCAAGCACACCTTTAATACGTTAAAACTAGAAATGTAAGAAATTTCTAGATATTACGGAAAGACACCTATCTATGGGCTTTTATCCGCCATTTTGAAATCTTAGCATTGCGAGAAAATACATTAACATATTTCATTAACAAAATTAAGCAAAAACTTATTGGTTGATAGAAGACAAGAATATTTACAAACATGTCATAATAAACATATCAGTTAAAGGGGCAGTAGCACGTTTTTAGAGGGAATATAGGGTTATGCAAGGAAAAGGAAAATTAATGATTTCAATTGAAAGACAATGTATTTAAACTAAATGGAGTAGTAATAATTCCAATATATAACGTTAAGTTTAGCCATGCGATTCCTTTTCTTACAAAAAATGAATTAAAGGTGTTCACACAAAAATGGCCGTAAATGGATTATATATGTGAATCTTCATTCGTTGTTCTCTGACAATGGATGATTGGCTTGTGTAATGAGATTTTTGACACTGTCAAAATAATACACTTAGCATTCACTTACAATTATCAGTGAGAAATTCAAATTATAAAATAATCAAAAAACGTGCTACTGCCCCTTTAAGACAATGTTTTATCGTAGTAATGAATTCTTCGCTCATACTCCGATGATTGGCTTAATTTTACGCTGTTTTAGGGATTTACTTTATTCTTCGACAAATTGTTAAATCTTGAAGAACTTAAATATTAACTTCAATAACATATTTGAATTTAAGTGTGCAATAATGTTAACATCATGGTATAACAATAGAATTGGTTCGCCACCCTTTTTCATAATATATTGTTTTACAAAATCATATATATTTGTTAACAGAAAAGTCCGCCTGCATTTCGTTTCAACATAAAATACCCCGATAGGACTGTCCCTTTAGCCTACTAATTCGTCTTCACTTCAATTTCTGCTAATTTAAATGTTTACATATTTCCTGAAACCCACAACAGTTTCATGCACCTGCTGTGTATAAAAAATCAGTGAAAATGCAGATATTCTTATTTTTAAACTTTAAACCTTTGTTCTCAGCTGAAAGATTAGGGTATATTTAAGAGTTACATGATTCATAGTTCAGCCGTTTTCAACACTCTGTTCTTTTCCATTTTGTGCAAACCCACTCTTGCGAATTTGACATCCCTTAATGATTTCCGTCCTCTAAACTTTGAATCATTGATTGTAGGAAAACAAGACAGAATTATAAGTATTTCATTGCATCATTGATAAAGTTCCTCATATACCATTCTTGTAAAAAGCCAATTCAAGCGCGATGTCGTGCAAAAGGGAAGATTTAGAATATATTATATCAAATCAAAGTCCTCTTTAATGACAAAAAATTCCTAATTTGAAGGCTCATTGTTAATCTTTGTGTCCATTAAATAAAGTAATGATCATGATTTTAACCATCGCCTAAGACACATATACAGTGTACATGTACTGTGAATCTAATTATGACCTTTTTTACGACAAAGCCTTTTCCTATTCCATATTTTACCGTTAAGATTTTCATTGAGAAAGGTGAAAAAACTCTTTAAATAGTTGTCGTAAGCTGATACATCAAACAGGTCTACATCCGCCTCTCATTGGTTAGTTTCCGCCTGCCCGACTCCGCCCATTTTTGTTGCCTGCTGGAACTATCGCGGATAGGGCCCATTAGAATCACGGACATCAAAGTGTAATACTCAATAGCTCGTTTAACAAAAACTCAATGTGTGTCGGACCGGATGATTAACTTGAATAGATTGGATACTAATTGTTAACTAATAGTGCTTTTATAGCAAGAAGGTTATATTGGAAATGAGTCGCATTCATATTCTGTTTGGTTTACGTCTTATCCGAATGATGCGTGATTTAGTGTATGGAAAGCAAAAAGGTTAACTTTGCTTATTGTCGTGTTCAAGTGATTTATTCTTAAATCAACACCTTTTAGCCTTAGTAAAATTGATCTAAATCAGTAAGTCTGAATAGTGTTGCTAGTACACGTTTCTATGTTTATCTCAAATGATTGTAATTATATTACCTGTTACCTTAATGCTTACATTGCGACTGATTATTCTGAAATCTATTAAAACATTCCACAAGACGACAAGTTGAAACATCTTTTGAAAAATAAATGTTGCATCATTGAACCATCTCAAACTTGATGAGGTCCATCGCAAGCAAAATTACATACCATAAGCGACGCTGTTCTAATAGCATCACTTTGGCTACGCAAAGACATTGTGAAATGAACCACCCTTTCCAAGCGTTGTCATTTGATAAAGAAATTCAAATGGGTTGTGGTGCAATTTTTTCCGCCGGGGGAAACAGGCTGAACAGAGAGTTAGAACAGAGGCTGTTTCAACATTTCAGGACTTGATCTGCCTCTGTGGGGAGAGAATGCCCCCAAAAGATGAATCCTACGCCTTTCGAATAAACCCTTGAATCGATTGTTTTTATCCATAAATTATTCAACTTTCATTCATAACGCAAAAGACTACTCAAGAATGTTCATAGTAAACACGTGGGCGTGGTTGATGAGGTCACAAAGAAACCTTTTTGGTTTCTTTATTTGAATTCAAGGGAGCATTAGGAGGTTCTTATAGCATAACCAGCGAAACGTAATCGGTTTTAAATATGCTTGATGAGCCATCTCCAGAAAGTCAACTTTTTACCTAACCCTTTCTAAACATAAGGAGACATTGGGGCCTGATAACTGTGTAAACGGCTGTAAAACGAATAACAACTAAAAAAATAGCAACTGCTGCATTTAAGAATTCAGAAAAAAAAGTTTGATTTCTTCCGGTTTTGTCGGAAAATTCCATTCACACTTGTTATGACGTCATCTGCAATGAATGAAGAACGCAGTTTGCCGAGTGGGTGTTGGCCTGTGATATCGCTTGTTTATATTTTTCTATTGATTAGGTTCTAAAGGGTGTTATGGTGTATGAGCATAAGTTTTATCTTTAAAATTCTCTGATCTATATTTGATCATCCACATATGCTAGCTGTAAATTTATTCTTCTTCTTGACACGGAACTTGTAAAATCATGAAAATCTCTTAAATTCAAAAGAGTACATAGAGTTAGCCAATGCCTTGAGATAAGAAACTAATAAATTGAAAGTTTATTAAATGCACAAATAAGTTTATAAATCAAAATCATGACAGTAAATCTTCAAATTATCTTTGCTTAATAACTGGTAGAATTTTCTATTTTGCACGAACAACACACGAAATATTAATTCATATATCTCGAAAGTGTTAGACCACATGTGATTGTTTGCTAACTGTTTAATTCTTTACAAGGGTTAGATAATGACAGACAACCATCAGCTTCCATCTACCCGCCGAAATGAAGAAAATATATCCAATCTGTTACATATTCGGTATTTTAAAAACTTAAGAAAACGATCTACAGTAGAACTCGGATATAACGAACCCCAAGGGACCAAAGAATTTAGTTCACTATATCCGTTGTTCGCTATACACATATAATTTTAATGATATTATATAGGGACGGGACTTGAAAATTTGTTCACTATATCCGATTGTTCGCTATATCCGAGTTCGATATATCCGTGTTCTACTGCATTAAAGTTTGATTTTGTAAACATTTGATGAAGATATTTAAATGCTTGTTTTACGATGTCATTGTGATTCATTGGAATCAATTGGAGTGTACTTCGAGCACAAGGAGCAGCAAGCGTTACTTTTTGTCAAGACTATCCGTCCTCTTTGACTGCATGTACAAAATGCTGCTGTTGTTTGGCCAAGAGATAAATATAGATTACAGGGCTCTCTCATCGTGGTTCTTGCATTCGATAGTCCCAGAATAAATATACATCTTACATAGATGTTTGACTTTAACGGTATTTGGAAGAAGTTGGGACCATATCATGCATTTTGATAACCAAACCAAGAAAATCACAGAATACATTATCAAAACTTACCATCCGCTTTAAAAGCTATTGATAAGTGTTTGCCTAGGTTAAGGACCTAAATGTAAACCCATTTGGACTTGTGGCACATTTCAAGCCTTGGTAATCTTGCTAGATACGGTAAAGTACTCTTTCATGTTATGCCAATAGGGTGGAGGCGTTCTTTGTTATCATTCAGCAAACTTTGATTGTTTTTCCTCACTTCAACACAGAAGTTAAAGCGCTTTGTCACGGTCACTGGTCCAATTCAGGGGGATTCGTTCTTTCATTCGTCAACTGTGAATGTTCTTGAAACCTATATGAGAGAACGAACACTTGTTCTTTTTTCTTTGTTTATCGTTTCTGCTCTGTGTAGGGGAAATGCTTTCTTGCATGGGACCTGCCAGCAAAATATGAAGTTGTTCAAAAAACACCTTTTGGTCAGTAAATGTCAGTACCTTAGTGTGTATCATAATACCGAAAGCGCAAATAAGTTAGTTGGGCTCTGTTCCTCGTTGATATTGAACTTGCAAAATCAGTGTTACTTGTGATGCTTCTACATGTAAGAATACTTACTACCCGAAGGGTGAAAAAAAGAAGTGACATATTTTAAATATGAGCACATGTGCACATATCACTTTTGCCTAGTAACGGCTGTTGTAGCGCGACCCCCATATATTATGTCTGTGACTTCATAAAACCGCTGTTCATGACGTCACTGACGTCGGCCGCCGCAAGGGAAGCAGGACGTTATATACATATTTCTAGGAGAATAAAATGGACTATGACACTCTTCCTCGAATAAGAATCTTTATAAAGCACACATGTTCTACGACTTTTATGAAGGCGGACACCCTCCGAAGACCATAACCGCCAATAGAAATATATTTTAACTATAACATTTCAATATTTACTATTTATGACAGTTGTTTATTTTAGATGTGAATTATCATGTATCATGATGTCATGTTAGATATTTCCAAACTATTCGAGGATGCTATTACTGCTGTCACGTGTCAATGAGAAAATAAATGTAATTCTCACTTAAATAGTGCCATGTATGCTAACATATTCTTCTATTATGAGATGAAACAAAATTTCGTGCGTGAAGCCTTTGACCATATAACCATTGTGTGTTTTCTAATATATTCTAGAACGCTTATAGATAAGATTCAGTGTTATCGACTAGACCATCGCACTGCCCCGAACTTTAAATATAATAACCACGCCGTTTTCACTTCAATGTTAAATCTAAATACAGACGGGAGTAAGTTGTCGCCTTGTCCGAACCCAGCTGGGCGTCAACATAACCTTTTGATCATTTCTGAATTACTATTTAATGTAAATTTCATCGTTAGTTTTTATATAAGATTTAAAGATAAAGGAAATTCTTCGAATACGACAGCTCATGAGATTTTTTCGTTTGCTTTGAAATCGATATGTGTCGTATTTATAAAAGGCATGTTTAGGTTTAATTATGTAATGCAATTTCGACGTTGTGTGCTTATATTAACTTTTTCATATTGCATTCAATACTTTTCTTTAATCTCAAGATTTAATGAAAACATTGCTTAGATGTGTCTATTAAATCACACGTTCTGTGAATCGTTAGTCAAAAATACAGCAAATGTAAACACTATACATTTTCCTTTAGTGAACAACGTAGGAACTATTACTACTGAAGTCACGGAGTCATATAAATATTCTGAAGCAGAATGGTTGATAAACAAACAACCAGTGGTATATGTATATGGAATAATGAAGGATCGGCATGAACGGAGTCTTGAACGTCAGCAGGGATGAGCAAGCATCTTGTGAAAACAAACTTTAAAGGCGTGAGAGTCATTATCGAAGCTGTTATTCAAGAAATCCCTTTTACTGTCGACCGTATATCTACGATCGTGATAAGGAGTCGTATCTATAACACGAGTGTATATTTGTGAACATTGAAGCTTTGAATGTAGGCAGTTTGGACTGTCACGAACTTACATAAACAAAAGTTGAGATTTATTTTTGAGATATATTCGACCTGAAAACCTTGCCCATCATTTCAATTGGTTGTGTTGCCCTGATGGTAAACGTTCGACGAATCGGTTATGCAAAGCACCCTCCACGCAAGACGTTTGCTGCTTTTGTCATGTGGAGGTGTGGCATAAATGTTTTTCATCATGAAAAACGTACCACGCTTGTAACAAGAAATGTAAAAGTTAAAGATAATGTTAATTTTGACTATATCACACATAGTCCACACCGACCTTGTGATTGTCGTAAGCTGTATAATAAACAGTATTTTAAGTATCCTCTCCTTACTTTAAATAAACATTTTTTTAAATCATTGTCTTCTTATGATAATTGTTTTTTAGTAATTATTAATTGTTCAGCCACTTTACAGAATGTCACGTTTGATTGATATAGATAACCAAATGATGTTAATAACTCGTGCCTTTATGAAGTTGGTCATGATTCGTCCGCTATACATTTTGCCAGCCTTGAAATGCCATTGAATGTTCAGACGCACTTATCTGGTATACATGTTATCGTACAAGCCCAGCCAAAGAACAATTAATCATAAATAACCGAATTGATTTATAACGGTGTTTTCATAGCAGATATAAGAGCGCCACTGCTATGATTTTTTGCATACATCACTCACATTGAAGACTAGATATTAGTCTGCGAAATATTTTAAATGCTTACTATTTCTTTCTTTATTAAATTTTTTAGGCTTTTCATATTCAGTTAATCTAGACTTACAGAATTACGGCCTAGACTGTAAAAAGGCTCCTACATAATACACAGTCATGAAAAATAAAACTCCATGTGTTATGTGATCCGATAAAGAAGTGCTGTTCACCATTTTTATTAAGATCAGCTCCGAAATAAAGTTTATGGAAGACAGACGATATCTTTGATAAGGCATATCCATTTGAGTAAACAAGGACATTGAAGGACAACATTCTTGGAGCTGTTCTTTAACCCTACAGAGAGATACAGCGTGATGCATGAGGCACCTGTAATTTTATCTGAAACATCTTCTACAAACATGCCGAGATACATACTTGATTCTAGATTTATCTTGGAAATAAAATGCACGCCACTTGCTCTCTGGAATTGCGCATACAGAATACCAATGGGTTTCGCGTTTCTTCTATAAATTAAAATTTGACAAGTTTTTGAATGTCAGGATAATTCGGCTTTATGATCCACTCATGGTGCGTTTAAGGCTAATTTGTTAAAATTCAAATGATAAGTGTAAGCAGATGAAGATCATAGATGGCTCAGTGAACATTATTGTAAATGGAATGATTTTACAAAAATAACAAATAATGTCCTTGTTGCTTAACGACAATGATTATTAGGGATCTCCATCACGGAATTTAAACATGCAGCATAACAAACTGGTAACATGTTGAAATGCATAGTCGTTTTTTGGTCAAAAATCGTTATAAGTACAGATACCATTGTCGAATTTTAAATACAATTCTTTTGACATTTATATCTTACCAGTCACCCTCCTGTCTTTCGTTTCTTTGGGATGAAATTTCGAATTTTTACTTGATTTCGATTTTCAAGTTGGAACTGAAGATTTCTTCTGCTGTTGTCTTGCGTTTATGACCTGAATCCCCGTTAACAATCGTTAACAGTCGTTAGAGAGAGAACTAAATCAAGTGAACTCTGTCGTGGACTTGGACCTGGATTACATTAAACGTAACGTGGATTCATTTAATTTCCCTGTGTAGTTCTGACCTGCTCCCATAAGGGGGCCTTGTCCTGTCAATAAAATTCACTCAACCGTATTCAATAAGGACCCATTTTCACGGACAGTGCACTCAACGACCTCAATACGCTTACTCTTGCGATGCTGTGAGTATAATCATAAGAAATACTAGTTAAACGTGTGTCTCTGACAACTCTATGTAAAGACAACAACAAATGATTTCGAATGTTCTGTATGTTGTTATATCACCTTTAAAAGCTCCAGTAAAACTCCAGTGTATATTCACTGCGTACGAGTTGCGTACAACCATTTCCACACGCATTCGTACGTAATATACGCAAGCTAAAAACACCTTGAGTGTGTGTAACGTCATTTCTTGTAAGTCTGCATTCGCTAAGATAATTTTCTTTACATTTAATAGTTTTTGACCTGCTGCAGTCAATATGCACTCAAGCGCAGTGCATTGGTCACGTCGGTCTTGGGTCATACATGCACGTCATGAAATCGGCATGCTTTAATACGCATATAAAGGTATTTCTATTCAGTGAACATCATAGTGAGCAGAATGTACAGATGTGTGAAATGGGGAATGCTTATTTTTTTCCAGTCATTTATCACATTGCAATTGTGACAGCGCTAAATGAACATTTACCTAATGTACGTCAGATACACTCTGGCAACTAACCACTTGATTGAATTACCTATTCTTGTCACCCTGTATCTAAGATGTCGCTCTGAAGGGGGTTATCACTCTCCTAATGTCAGTCGTCACTGGTCACTGTTCAGTGAGCACGCCGGTCATCTGTGACCAGCGTTAACTTTACAATCCAGGTGGGCTTTAGGTCAGTAGTCAGCTGACTGTCAGTGGATTTACCTGTATGGATGGTGCACTTGCTTCCACAGGTAGGATCAGTATCGAGTTCGGATCTTGTTTGATAATTGTTGTGAGATAAGATTATATTTTTGAGTCAACGATTTGAGCCTTTAGCAAAGTTTTGTGATTTTCAGGGTATCTAGATATCAAAACTTTAAAGAATTTATAATACCTTATTTCATTTATGCATTTTTTAAACCATGTCAAACTATTTGCCTCTGATATATTTTAAGCGATTTTATAATCAAAATGGCGTTGACATCAAAACTTTATTTTAACTAAGAAGCAAAGTTCTCTTACCTCCTTTTACTAAAAAAATATTGTTGTGCGTAATGTTTCACTTTATCCCTGAATAATGAGTAAATATTACTATCGAAATATGTCATTTATATTTAAGAAGTATCCATCTTTCTGTCAAATAATATGTACACATGCTTAGGAGATTACGTTTACATAACGACCATTTGCTTTTATCAGAGAAGTTTTTATCAAAACTTTGTTGTTCGATTGGGTTTCGACCTTTTGTGTTTTTGGCGATAAGGAACAAGTATGTTGGTCACGATGCCTAAAAAATGTCCTTTTGAAAATCTAAATGCATCAAATGCATCTTAATTCTAATGTGCACCATGACATCAATAAATTCGCTCTGATACGTTTCTACGCGTTTGAGTGAGCAGCTATGAAATGAGTTATTGCACTTTTAGGTTGCCTAATGGATGGCTCATGTTGCACTTTGTGAGCTTCTTTGTATAACGTCTTCATCAACTTCTTGTGTCACATTTTAATAAATGAATTTTTCATACACCAAAAGTAACCGATAACATATGATTAACACACAATGGAATACAAGTACTGCATGACCTTCGTTTCAATGTAGGTTTGGTTTTGGAACATCTATTTTTTCTTTTAATCAAACCTAATTCGAAAGGACAGGTATCTTTCTATTTATTTATTCTTATTTGGTGTGCGATATCGTAGTCAAGAACATTAAAATTCAATATTTGGAATATACTTGCGATCGTAATCCTATTAGGAAAATTCAAATATGATATTTTCTAAAAGATAATAATGCGATATTTCAGAGAGGTAAAGGCAATTACAATTAATGAATGAATAATCGGCACGACTAGATCTAATCGAACTCATATTTTTCATTTAAAGGGTCAATCGCACCGGCTTAAATCAGCCTTATTCGTGTAACTAAATATTGTTCTGTGTTCATAAGTGAAATTTATTTTCAGTTTACTTGCAATATTTTCATGTTATTTTTTTTTATCTTTCTGTTATATCTGAGAACAAATAAATTTTGAAAGAGAAGAAGTAACCTTTAACTCCGAAATTGAATTCTGTTTTTGAATATCCAATCTAAAATCAACATAGCAATTTCAATCCAATTACAGTTCAACTGATTACTGACACATCTTAAGAGGATGAAAATGAAAATACATTTAGCGACCTGGAGAGAGTCTATTTGCACCTGTCTACCTGAAACGATTCAGCATGGTTGGACAAGTTTGAATCAAATGCTGTGAAGTCGTATCCATAATTTCCTGTTTTATTGACACGAGTACTAAGGGCAAGGCGTAGAAAGCAGCCTTTAAAGCATTAAACAAGTTAATCTACATTAACATAATTCACCTTGACAAGGTGACGTAGTTGCACTTACAAAAGATGAAAGACAAGTGTAATCATAAAAAATATCATAGCAAGACCTTTAACACCCTTATCAGAATAGTATATGTGTTAGTGACAATAAAGGGAGATGTAACACCTTCATGATTTGTTACAATAGATGTATTTCATGTTTATAGTTGTTGTTCTAAAATAACATTTTAAAATATGTATATTCAGAAAATCATCTCGTTTTATGAATACTCCAATAAGTGAATGTGTAGAGTTCATTTGAAATAGGAATTGATATCAATCAATAGAGGAAGATGTAATACCTTCATGATTTGTAACAATGGATGTATTTCATGTTATTGTTGTGGTTCTAAAATATCATTTTAAAATATCTATATTCAGAAAATCATTATATTTTATGATTTCTCCAATAAGTATATGTGTAGATATCAATTGAAATATGAATTGATTTCAATCAAAAGGGGGAGATGTAATACCTTCATGATTTGTTACAAAAAATGAATTTTAATGTTTATTGTTGTTGTTCTAAAATATCATTTTTAAATATCTATATTCAGAAAATCCTTATATTTTATGATTTCTCCAATAAGTATATGTGTAGAGTTCATTTGAAATAGGAATTGATATCAATCAATAGAGGAAGATGTAATACTGTCATGATTTGTTACAATAGATATATTTTGATGTTTTCATATCATTTTAAAATAACTATATTCCGAGAAAAACATCTTGTTTTATGAACACTCCAATAAGTGTATGTGTAGAGTTCATTTGAAATAGGAATTGATATCAATCAAAAGAGGGAGATGTAATACCTTCATGATTTGTAACAATAGATGTATTTCGTGTTTGATGTCGTGGTTCTAAAATATCATTTTAAAATATCTGTATTCAGAAAATCCTTATATTTTATGATTTATCCAATAAGTATATGTGTAGAGTTCATTGTAAATAGGAATTGATATCAATCAATAGAGGGAGATGTAATACCTTCATGATTTGTTACAATATATATATTTTTATGTTTTCATGTCATTTTAAAATAACAATATTCCGAGAAAATCATCTCGTTTTATGAATACTCCAATAAGTGTATGTGTAGAGATCATTTGAAATATGAATTGATATCAATCAATAGAGGGAGATGTAATACCTTCATGATTTGTTACAATATATATATTTTTATGTTTTCATGTCATTTTAAAATAACAATATTCCGAGAAAATCATCTCGTTTTATGAATACTCCAATAAGTGTATGTGTAGAGTTCTTTTGATTAGGAATTGATATCAATCAATAGAGGAAGATGTAGTACCTTCATGATTTGATACAATAGATGTATTTCATGTTTATTGTTGTGGTTCTAAAATATCATTTTAAATTATCGATATTCAAAAAATCATTATATTTTATGATTTCTCCAATAAGTATAAGTGTTGAGTTCATTTGAAATATGAATTGACATCAATCAGAATACTCTTCTTATACAAATTCTAATAGTAATGTAAACAAAAGGTTCTAAGACATCAATGGGTCAACCTTTAATTAGGTTAAACCAGTTGAAATTAGCTTATTTGATAAGCTAATTTGCAAATCCTCCGACATAGTACAAAACTCTTCTGTCTCTCATTGGAGAAGTTAAAACTTGCATAACATCATTTTCATTGTTTGTAAACATTGTGTTGGCTCTACCTGTACTGGTCGACATGTCAACCGTCTCATATGGTCTTTATCCCTGCAGTGAGAGAAGGCTAACAAGAAAAGCCATTATGTCATTGTCAAGGCCTTTCAATGAAGCTATCAGGTCGACGCGACCGGTTCTGGCATTAAAGGTCAAGTGAAGGTCAAGTCTCAGAAGCCAACATCATGCATGGAGCGCTTCAAGTGTTTCTTATCAACGAGTGTGTGCATGGAGGCTTTAAGTGGTTGTGATATGGCACTTCTAAGTTCATCTTTGGGATCTCTCTCGAAAAAAGTCAATTGAAATTCTGAATTTATTGAAAGTCTTAAACAACAACATGTATGATGCATGTTTGACTGTTTTCAAAACGAAACATTACCTTGCAATGGAATGGTCTTGTCAAAATGTTTATGGTCATTATTAAGATGTACGATATTGAACTCGATTCAACATTACATTCGGGCAAGTGGGAGGCAATCGTTTGTATCGGAAAGTATCTTATATTCGTAAATTGTTGAAAGTGAAAAATCGTTTGTTTTTAATCAGTTTTATGGTAAGAGAAACAAACATGTTCCTAACGACATCTTGTAAAAGTATCTTCAGGACTAAATACTGAACCATCATTTAACACATAGAATCATCTTTTTCCGAAAACAAATATATCCTGTGCAAAATGTTGCGACCATAATAACCGTTCGTAGATATTTTTATAAATATCAAATAGGAGGGGTAATTTATATTTTTCGCCCTAAAAGAGTTTTAGTATCAACTCAAAAGGTTGTTGATATTTAAACATCTTCGCAAGCCTTATTTCCGCAATACCACAACATTGCAATCTATAGTTTACTCTTTTCGAAGGGTTAGGATTTTCATTTAGTGTTATCCGTCTCTATGGTCTGAAGCAGAAAACTCATGCACTTAAGGTGAAATTTTAAACCGTGTTAAATTGCACCCCACTGAGCACTTGAAAAAGCATGTCTTTGATTTAGATATCATTTGACATTTGCCCTTGACTTAACAGATTTGAGTACTCCATCGAGCGTTAGCTTAGCATTGGAAGAGAGTGTTGATACTGTTAATCTTCCTGTTAATTTCAAATATTACTGTGACGTTGGCATCCTTCAGTACGGGTACTAAGTAACATATTTGAAGGAAACGATCTAAATATGACACACCCATGTCAAACAGCTGTTCAAAGATTTAGTTTCACGTTAAGAAAACATCGTTAGAGTAACTATGAAAAACCAAATAAATTATTATCGATAATTATATTCGTTAAAATTCTTGTTCAACATACTCATATTAACAAGAATATGTTGGTCAAGTTCTGGTGACCAATTTTGATCGTTCCTCGTTGCAAAAGA
The DNA here is from genome assembly GCA_916613615.1 of Steromphala cineraria. Taxonomy (NCBI): domain Eukaryota; kingdom Metazoa; phylum Mollusca; class Gastropoda; order Trochida; family Trochidae; genus Steromphala; species Steromphala cineraria. Next base: position 15,577,101 of record OU744729.1, read on the forward strand.
AGGTGGTCACGTGACCAATAAAGGGGCGTGGTGATCTGTTTTATGCTCAAATCCTGAAGCCTGTTAGTCACATGCGTTCGTACAACTAGGCTAACCATAGTCGCACTTCAAGAGGCACTTGACTAACATTATTAGTGACTGGAAGTTATGGCAGAGTAGCCGCTGTATTGGATTACCACTTTCACGGTAAGAACTCATTACTTAATCAATTGTGATATGCGTTTCTACTTCAACTTATCATTGTAAATGGAAAATGAATGATGGTTATTTCTCTTTTTTTCGTTAATCTACTCGTGAGAAGTACACTTGAAAATAAAGGCAGAAATAAATGTATTCTCCTTTTGTGTGGCTACTTCAACTTATCATTGTAAATGGAAAATGAATGATGGTTATTTCTCTTTTTTTCTGTTTATCTCATCATGGTTAGTACACTTCTCTAGTTGAACATTGAATTTGTTTTCGTTAATCTACTCGTGAGAAGAACACTTGAAAATAAAGGCAGAAATAAATGTATTCTCCTTTTGTGTGACTACTTAAACTTTTCATTGTAAATGAAAAATGAGTGATGGTTATTTCTCTTTTTTTCTGTTTATCTCATCATGGTTAGTACACTTCTCTAGTTGAACATTGACCATTGAAAATAAAGACACAAATAAATATCTTCCCTTTTTGTATGACACCGTCCTCCAAAGTATTCAATAAGACATACAGTCGTAATCTTCTCCAGTCTCTTCTCTGGATTTGCCGCAACATAAACTTGTCTGGGGCTTGGCTTTTATAGCGATTTTGTTTTAAACAATTTAATCGAGTACAACTTCTTACTTCGATTCCTGTTATGCATTTATGTAATCAATATCTGTTGTTCTGCTATCAATCTGTGTCAGTTGCGAGCAGCGTTTTGGAAATAGAATTAGCAAAGGAGTTCAATTCCCTTTTAGTGTGGATTGTACGATACAGCATTGGCAAAGGAATTGGAGACTTGTCACTTCTCTATGGTGCGCGAATCCTTTGCGCTACGTTTGCATGTGATATAGGTAAATACAGATAAGAAATTCAGATTACGTTATTTGGCTCAATGGGAAATGTAGCGGAAGAAAAGATCAGAATAGATATAAAAGAGATAAGTACATGAAATTAAGAACATATGCAAAGAGTAAGTTTAAAACCTATCATATTTTTTTTATCATTTTGCTCTTACGTCTCACGTCATTAATCTCTCGGCATGATTTCTTATTTGTAGTAACATGAATAATAACATGTATGTAAATTTGTTATGTTTATTTGATATTTTTTTCATAATTGGACATTATCCATTGTCACGTGTGATATTTTGCATGTCACAATGTGAAAATGTGTACTTTATATGATATCTTTTATATAATAACTCAAATGTTTTGTGTCAATAATAAGAATAAAAGTGAGAATCTCCTTTAAATCCTTAAAGAAGTGCCAGGAATCCATCACCGGTACCCTACCGGTAGGTTGTCAGTTTGATATTCTATCTGTTTGTGTGTCCACACCAAACATTGTTATTTTAGTCTTGAATAAACCCTGGCTATTTAAGATAATTATTTACAAACAGCAAAGGTAGTATTTACCTCTCTTAGATTTGTCAGTCATTATTACTCTAGGTACCTCAGAAGTCGGGAATTCTGTTTATTGTGAGTTTGGTTACATTTTCCTATCTCCCCTGTGCCTCTCCTCCGTCCCACCCGCCACTCTAAACTTCCAATCAATGATACCTTCGGTTTGACAAGGTGTTTATTATGTAGAGAATTACAAATCCTCGCGTTTGACAACAGATAACAGTTATTCAAAGTTCTTATTCAAAGACTTTGGTAATTACTATTTTTGATGCACAGTGAGGAATGCTTGGTTGCACTAGCGTTAATAGCCAATAATGGGTGTTTAGCATTCATGTTGATTTAGCCTCTGTTCTATTACGCCGAAATCCGTGAGTTCCGACAGTTTCCCATGGCGGAAAAAACTTTCATCTCAATACATTTGAATTTCTTTATCAAATGACAAGGCTTCTCGCATGGAAAGGGTGGTTCATATCACAATGCCTTTGCATTGTTTCAGTAGCCAAACTGATGATTTAAGAACAGCGTCGCTGATTGCACAACTAATTTTGATTGCCTCCAATCAGACATCTCCCATTCTATCCCACAAACTCGTCGTAATAGAACAAAGGCTAAATCAACATGACTTGATCTGCCTCTGTGGGGAGAGAATGGGTGTTTAGATGCACATGTGATTTTGATGTTTTCATTATCTTCTATCATTTATCTATGTTTTTAACATTAATAGGATATCGCTCAAACGATAGGATATCATGGTCATATGTCATAGATAGATTGATGTATAGTGAATAGCCTGGCTGGCCTCTATCACCTTAAAGAGTTCGTCAAACAATATAAACTCCAAAATAACAACAGATAATTGGTTCAATGTTGGAGAGAAGTCAAAGACTACGAGGTTCCTAATCAAATGAAGAAATACATGTAGGATTCCTATGTATCCACTAATCAAAGTAATTGTTACCACTTGCAGAACTGTATATAAAGTGTAAACACTGAATAACCAAAACTGATTTTGTATATATTTATGGCATGGATTATTCCAAATTTGCAGCCTAGCTTTTGCACTGAGTATTTAAAATGTGCAGCAAAGGCAGTGTGCGAGATTAATTCTCTAAAAAAATGTTAAGCACCAATTCGTAACTCATTCTCTGCTTAGTGCATGCTCGTAGACTTAAACTTGTTATCATATTGAACGGTCTACTTCATATTGTCATAAAAAATAATTCCGACTTCTCACATATCTGAAATTGTTCACTATCATCCCTCAACCACCCTCCCCTCTACTTCCCTTCATCTCTTCCAACCAGTTCCGATGCCAGCAGGTGTTTCTGTAAGACTAGACATTGTGACCTGCTAACTGATAAAGGTCTACTACAGGTTGTTGGCATGTGCACATACTGATCCCGGGGCACCTGCCCAACCATTATCATGAGCCGCTATTCTTAGTACTTGTTCACAACGTGCTGGTGAAATTTACCTGATAAGTTATTGATGTTAAATAATGTTGTAAATGTATTTTGGGAGATAATCTAGGTTGCAATGGTGTATAGGTCGGTGGGTCATGGCTACATTGGGTAATTGACACTGTCAGGTTTTTACAATCATTCATTTCGATCTGTTTCCAAACAGTGTTCATGTATCTTTCACCGACATCCAATTTATTTCTCTGAAACTGCCATTTGTTATGTATTTAAAACAAACACTAGCAACATTTATACCATAAAAAAGACAATTGGATTAAGGTAGGTTTACTTTCACATAATTTCACAATTTTATCAATTTGTTTATTCGTTACGCGTTACGTTAAGTCTTCCTTTTACGATTAAATATGTATCTTTTTACATCCTATTGACACAATGAATGATAAGATACTCCTATAACTTACATTAGTTTAAGTTCACAAGTAGAAATTGGAAAATTTTGAAAATCCTATAAGGCTATCTTTAGCGATTTTATGGGAAAATGTAAGCGGTGTAGCATATCGTCGCCTCCTTAACTAGAACCTTTATTATATCGTCGTAATTTAATTCCCCAAAATAGTCCATCTTTCACGCGTTCTTGCACTTCTGAAATCCAGAAGATTGAAATCTATCAATCATAAGACCCACCTGTCTCCACAGAAAAGAACAAATTCAACTGGTGCATGACCATCATACTTGACGGTTAGACCACCTGCCGGATGGTACTTTTACTACCGCTTCAAATATGTTCTCGGCTGTTGAAACTAGGCGTGTTTGAGCTTTTTTTCGAGATTAATAGATATGATATTTAATGTTTTTTAAGAACTTGAAGTTCCTTATGTTTAGTAAGATCGGCGATGTCAGATTGCAGTCGAAAGTGAAGTAATTTTATTGTCAGAATTAAGGTAAAATTTACAATAAAACGAGAGCAAAGCGTATTCTCATAATAACAATTTAACAAATCATGAAACTTATATTCTTTAAAAAGTCATGAAACGCATATTCTTTAAAAGTCATGAAACGTATATTCTTTAAAAAATCATTAAACATATATTCTTTAAAAAGTCATGAAACGTATATTCTTTAAAAAATCATTAAACATATATTCTTATTCGTAAAGAAACGTACAAACTTAAAGTATACAAAGCTTTGTTAAACGCTGGTGTTGTCTACGGTGTAATGTGTATGCTGTGTATGTTCTTGTATGTTTCTTAAACTTGGACAAGATCCAACCTGGAAAAATGCAACAAAGCCGCGTTTAAGATTTTAAGACTTCACAATCAGAAATAGTTTGCCTTTCTGTACTTGTGATTCACGCCCTTGGTGTATCAACGGTGAATCATGTTGTTTTCATGGATTGAGTATATGTCGGTTTCAACTATGTTTCGAAGAATGCATGTCCAGAATCACACTTACTTTGTATTTCCTGTTTTAAAATATTATTATTATATACTTAGCGGTGAGAGACTCAGTTTTATCATCTGATCAGCCATAAAATGCTGAGTTTTATCAGTGAAATAAACTGTCTATCAGGCAACAGTAACGATATATTATATTTTCACTGTGACCAGTGACGATGTATTATATCGTCACTGGAGGGGTGCCCGAACTATTTTCAACAATGTGATGAAACGAGGGTAACTTTCCAGTTTTAAAGTAGATTTCAAAATATCAGGTTTATTTCATCTCGTGAGAAGGGTAAAGTTGGTATTTCACTCGTGGCTGCGTGAAATATTAACTTTAACCATGACACGAGATGAAACAAACCTGGTATTTGGAAAACAACATTAAGTATCCTCTGTTTATCACATTTGATTAATAACAGATAATTTCCAATATTTAGCACATATAGATCGTAAGCGTTTAAACTATCATAACAATTTTTTATTTAATTTGACACAAATTGAAAAACGTTTGCTAACCTCTGCTCTATACACTTAAATCGTGTTTCATTATTCATAAAGAAAACTTTAGTTACATGATGTTACAGTAATCTAAACAGCTTTTCTTTATGTTTCCAGACTAACATGGCTACGATGTGTCGCCATTGTGTGAGTGTGATACTGTCCCTGTTAGCCGCTGTGTGTTTAGCTCAGAATGGTGAGTTCTTTTATCTTTTTATTTGATGATGCGTGCCAGTGGTTGGTCTGTACTATACCACTGAATGAAAACTTGGTCAATTTGGCCGACATTATGATAACCGCATCGTTTTATTTCTAGCCGCAAACGATTGAAGTGGCCCAAAGACTTCTTTGAGAGGCATTTAGAAGCTGTAGATGAAGAACAAGTTATTATGGATAGTCAACTTCTTTATTGCATGAAATGCGACGTTTTGGGGTAGATTCTAGCACCGTACTATTCATAATAACTTGTTCTTCTTTCCTTGATAACGGTGTTAGAATCTACCCCGAAACGTCGCATTTCATGCAATAAAGAAGTTGACTATCCATAATAACTTGTTCTACACTGTGAGTTGTCCCATCTGCAAAACTTTATTTTATCGAGAATATCGAAACGTTGTGTAGTAATAAAAGGAGGGCTTGAAGATTAGATTATGATTGAAAACCGGAGAATGACGGTTGTCAATCTTTCAAACGTGCTTTTGGAAACTCAGCCAGAATTACATTTCCGAGTTGATAATGTTTGATTGGCTATATATATAACGAATATCCATGTTGATTAGATTTATGAATTTGGCTGCTACAAGTATATGAGAGGTTAAAGATTTTCATTATAAACAAGTACATTTTTGTGAACTATACTTTCTATTTTGGGATGAATATGTAAGATTTTTAGAATTATTTATAAACAATGGCATTTACGTTCGATCAAAACAAAACAATATATGATAAAACACATCGAGTAGCTATTTAACTGTAGAGACTTCAAACCCCTTCTCATATATATGTTACTTTCATACATCATCATGAATTATATCTAAAAAGTCTAAAAAAATGTTTTACGCATGGTCTGAAGCGTGAGGTTTGAATCTTCTGAAATGCGTCTCCATTATTTAGAGCGTGAACTTTACATGTATATTCAAGTTGTAAGTAAAATTTTATGAAATTAAAATATGTATTTGAAACACTTTACGGTTTCCTTTTTTAGAAGCAACAACAAAAACAAGAACATTCCTAAGGTCTGTAAAGAAATGACCCAGTTTGCCAAAATAATTTTATGCTTTTTCTTAGCTTCCCACGACTTTTCGACATGATTTTAACACTTTGTATGTTTTGCCCTCACGAACATTCCTAAATGTAGTTTAACTACAAAATATTTACAAGCTTTAAGCTTACGTTAAAAGTTTGCTTATTGTCAATGTTTGGCAAACCATTCAATGTTTGAGTAGGAAAGCTCTAAGCTTTGAGAGGAGTGATAAATTCGCGATAATTATGAGCGATATTCTTAGAATGACGAACATGAAATGCCCTTTTACTTACATTCATCTTAATCTTTTCAACATAACATAAAGCTATAAATTTTGTTCTTAACCTCTAATCTTTTTAACTTTCATTTAGTTCAACTCCATTCGTTGTTTAAAATATTAACATGGACATCTCATTGTTATTATACAACATTTGTTCTTCAAGACTGAAATTGAGTTTGGGTTTTTTTTTATTACTGAAAATACTCTACCCGAATACGATTGGTCCCGTGCTTTCTCTATAAATTCGACCCTCCAATTTAAAAAAGATTTCGAGAAAAAGTCTATGGTTGAACCAGTTTTAGCTTCGATCGCTCATTTAGCACTATGGTTGAATTGCGTATGTTTGATGAATAATCCTAAAAGATGGCCAAATAATAATGTTAATGTTGTCATAATGAAGATATTTTAAATTGAAAACTGCAATTGAGATAATACCACTTCGCAATTAATTTATTTTTGCAAACTGATGGTATTAAGCAATGATGGAATCATAGGGAGATAAAGTTTTGGCACATGTTGAAATTTTAGAAGTGATTTGAATTTATGACCTGAGTAAAATATTATGTGGTCGAATTATTGAAGATGTTGATTGAATAGAGAAATTACGATATATACGAGTTTTGATGTCTAAAATAATGTCAAATTATCTTTTCAGATATGTTTCCTGAGGGAACACTACCAGTTGTGCCAAATGGTGTATCAGGTCAGACGAATCATTAATTTTTGTTCCCTTTAAGATTCAATGCAATTTATGATAACATACGATAGAAGCACATGTAGGGATTATGCTTCGTGTGTTAATATCTGAAATTTTCCGGCCCATAAATATTCAAAATATTTTGGTTAATATATGATTAATAAAGCTCTTTAAACCAGTTTTCTTAAATTATCTACCTGTATTTGATATCAGAAATCAATTTGACCGTAAATAACCGAATATTGAAAGTAAATGTTGAGAATTCCCTGGTCATTGTGTTTTCATATTTAATTTCTAATCGGGTATATATTCTATGATGATGTGATGTGAATAGACAAACAAACTGTCGACCTCATATGATGGACAATATTGTTATAATGATCTCCACAGAAGTCTCCCATGTTTCATACTTGTAACTTACTTCCAGGATGTGGCCAGACTAAGATTGACCTGCTGATAGTGCTAGACACTGCCGGGTCTCCTGTTGATCTCCAGGCTCTCAGACAATTCGCTGCTGACGTTGTTGAGTTTGCTAGTGTCGATACAGGTCTTGTCAGGATCGGTTTGATCACTGCTAGCTCGGCCGCCAAATTCAGGTATAACTGACTTTTCTTTCTCCCTTCAAACTAACGGATTTTCTTCAGAAGCAATTTTTGGTATAATTTGCTTAGACAGGCAGACAGTCAGAAGACAGACCGATTTTATTCCGTAATGTAGGCTATATGCCCGATAATACAGTTACATAATATACGATTGAAATGGACAGTGGTCGTTCATATTAGTTGGCTTGGTTCCTGGAAGAGAATATTTTGTGAATAAATACAGCAGTGATACACATAACATGTGGATGCTTCGAGCTTAGAATGTTGTTGAGGGATAGATGGCCGTTGTAAACCTTTGTAAGTTGGGTGAGATATGCTTCACGAAAGTGGTTGTACTGTTCGCAGAAGAAGAATATATGATTTTTTTTATTGCTTAGAAGTTATTAGCAACATTCTTATTATATAATAAATATTTATTTTTAAAATGTTTAATTCCATCTCAAGATTCCCACTGGGTCGTTATAACACCTTGGACGAGACCCAGCGAGGAATCCTGTCGGCACCTGATGACAACGGTCGGAGAGACTTCTCCAAGGCGCTCACCATGGTCGGCCGACTGTTCAGATCTGCCCGCAAGGATGCAGAGAAGTATGTTCTCCTGCTGACGTCTGGCAACTCACAGGTGAAGGCTAGGCGTACTGCTAAAGAGGCTGAAAAACTGAAGAAATCTGGTGTTAAGATCATCGTCGTTGGCGTTAACGTCAGAAACGAGAGGGAAGTCAACACCCTGGTGTCCAAGCCCACTGATGATCACAAGTTCCTCATCAACGATATCGCAGATTTGTCCTTTATGAGTGATGTTGTCTTCTCTACCATGTGTACGTTGACTTCTGAACTTGATTGCTTTTACTTATGCGTTTCTTGTTAAAGGATCCTTATTAAGCTCCAGTAAAACATGGAAGCTGTAAATGCCTCAGAACCAGGGATGCAGATTCAAATTTTTGCCAATCGGACAGTCAGAACTGTTCACTGTTCTGGGACAATATTTCATTCAGTTCTTGTCACAATTTGCTTTATATATTACAAAATAACTGTCTTTAAAGCACATGTTTTAAATGCAATACAGAACAATCACTTTAACTTTAAAAACATTGTATTTGTCTCTCTTTCGTATGACTTTAGTACATGTATACTTAAAAATCTTTTTGAATTTATTTAGTACAAATATACTTTTAAATCTAAATGGAATTTGTTGTTTGAATACCAGGACACATCAAAGCCTTTATTCTTAAAAAGTACATAATCTTGATAACTGGCGGATCCAGACAGGTTGAATGGGGTGTGTCCCCATACAATGAAGTTCATTATACAGTAAACGTTAAGGATCATATCTATGATTAATGATAATAGTAAGTATACTAAAGAGTGTTGGATAGGGCCATGGATTACCGTTAAATATTGATACAATGTTTTTAAAGTTGTATGGAAATGTGATTCATGACGTATTCGTCTTCATTCAATCATGAAATGATATGTGAATTGTGATTTGTACACAGGCCCTAAGAGTGCAGGACATGGTGGCGGTGCTAGTGGTTCTATCGCAGGTTTGTACATTCTGTTAGCACTTTCATAATGTTATTTGATATATCTCAGACATGCCAATTTCAAAGTCATTCATCTTCAACGGTGCGAGTATGAAGGGGTGTTATTCTGAAGTGACAATGCTAACATTATATTTCAAAACAAAAAATTGCATCACCTTGTATCTCCTTTGTGAGCTTAGTTTGCAGTTGTGAAGACTTTGATTATTCAATGTTAATATAGTATGATAAATGTCCTTTAACTCGTCGGTAATATAGTATGATTAATGTCCTTCGTTTCATACAAATTGGAGATATCATTTAGAAATTGGTATATTTGCTCCTACAGAACAGAACACGCCAATTGATGGTTCATTTTCCTAAAAGGGAGATGTTTCCATTTGATGCATATTCTGGAAAATTTATTCCTAAACACGATGGACAATGATTATATAGGGACATGACCCTTTGAAGATACTTTTGTACAATGCAATAACTACAGCCAAAGAAATGAAAAGCTTTAAAAGGCAACCTTACGATAAAAGTTACATGGCAGTTTTACTGAATGTTGCTTTGCAAATGTTGCTTGCAGGAAAGGAGCTGGATCTCGTGTTCCTCCTCCACTTCTCCAACAGAATCCAGCGCAATGCTTTCCGTGGCATGCAGGACTTCATCAAGTCAACCATCAACAGAGCCGACATAGACTCAGGGGCAGTGAGAGTCGGTGTAGCAGTCTACAGGAACGATGCCTTCACAATCTTCAACCTCAACCAATACGCCACCAAACAGGACGTCATGAACAGCATCGACAAGATCAACTTCAACTACAGAGATAGCCAGGTTGGTCTGCTTTGAGGGAATGGTTGTCTCTATTTATCCAAAAGCTGAGTTACTTTCTGCTCAAGAGCTTGTCGAGGAGAACTTCGACTCATCTACAAGCTGAGAGTCTTAAGATGATAACATGTTCCAAAATAAATGTAGCCAAGAAAAACACCACTAAATTCTGGAGGGGAGACCAGTGACAACTGTTGACAGTTCTGTTTAGGATATGGTTTCAAGTTGTCTCCCTTAGAACATTTCATTCCAATTGCATCTTTTCTTTACTGTTCATTAATAATCCTAAAGAATTTTATTTTAGTAACCAAAAATTCACAGAAGATATTGATGATAACTATTACATAATTTTTTTGTAGTTAAAATTAACAAATTGGCACCTTCTGTTTGATGGATTTGATTGTAATACAACAACCTCCCTAAATTCACCCATGTCTTCTTGCCAGGCTAACTCAGCAGCTGGTCTCAACGTGGTCCGCCAACAGATGTTTACTGCTGCTTCCGGTGACCGTCCATCTGTTCCCAACATGGCTATCGTCCTGACTGATGCCAACAGCAACGTTGCAGTGGGTGACACCATCCAGGCAGCCAAGGATCTTCAGAACAGTAACGTCCTGGTATACGCTGTCGGCATCAACCTCGAGTTTCCTGATGAACTGGATGCTCTTGCATCTGATGTCAACTTCTATGAGCTCGACAACTTTGGGGAACTTTCAAGTGCCAGTGATGAAATTGTTGAGCAGATCCAGCCTTGTGAGTATAAGATAAAAGTTTATGTGGATTGCATGTTTAGGATAATACTGTATGATCAAATACACAAGTCATCTGTATTCAAATTCACTTTCAGAGACTATCTTGACAGAATATTGCAAAGCTTTGTTAATTCTCCCATTTCAGTTATAATGCCAGCAAGGTTAGCTTCTTTTATATTGGTAAACCATATGTGTGAATCCATGGTGGCAAGTGTTTAATTTAAAACCTCTCAATATATGTGTGATTGATGCAAAGAAAATGTCCCCCCATCCAAGCATGTGAATGTGATGGATGGGGGTCATTATTGGAATAAGCCGGAGGCTGAGCATATTCATTTACCCACCCAAGATTTGAGGTGGACATGAGTTGCAAATATGTACAAGGTTGCCATGTGGTTGGTATTGAAATTGGCTATTAAGTCTCCCTCCCAAAGGGTTTTACTACAAAACGCAGATAACTTTGAAAATATGAACAAGCATGGGTAGTCACGTGTCTTGGTGGGAGGTCACATGATCAGAGGTCATGTGATTTTAATTGTGTTCTATAAATAGCGCTGGTCTACGGGTAGAGAAACAATATGCTAAATGAATATGTGAAGCCGAAGGCTTATGGGGAAATAATGTCCATAGTAGTAGCTTTCACCTGGCCACTTGATTACATTTGTTCAAAGAAAGTCTCAAGATAAAAGTAGTGAAAACTTTTTGAGACATTCTTTTTAAAACTTACATATACTATATGGGCTTCAACATGAAACTACACAATTTCATGATTTGATATTCTTATTATCAATTTACATAAACTATTTCCTTTCTTCCTCTTTCTTCAAGTGAGAGATGGACCCCCAACAGTCGTGAATCCAGGTAACCATTATCAAATTTCATTAAGCCTCAATTTAGTGTAGAACCCTAGGCCTCTTCTCAATCTTCAGTCACTAGTATTTGATATACACAAACATTAATAAGAAAAATTACCAGAAATTTTTAATATACATTGTAAAGGAAACATTAATTTGGTGAAGGAATTATTTGATTCTATATATTTCAATTGTATCATATAATTATTTAGCAAGAAAGATCAAAGCATATTTGAATAATAGAATTTCAAGTCTCGAAATATTTTATACAGCGCATCCTTATTATCCTTCCCATGACCACCTGCGCTTTTCTGTGGCTTATCTCCCTTGGAATGTCATAGACCAATAGATTTTAACGTGATCGCACATACTGTATAGTTTTTGAGGGGGTGTTCATTTCTTTTTAACATAGTAGAACAGTTTTAGTTATTATTAAATAACCATAGCAAAATGAATTGAATTCACCAAAGAATTGCACTTAAAGATAAGACTTTAGATAGAAACAATTAGCCTACATCTTAGCATCAATGGAGCTAGAGGAATGGAAATTCCCACTGAATGGCTTATGTAAATGGTTTGTTTTTCTGTTCTTGTGACAGCATGATAGATTGGTTTCAGTGAGTACTAAATATGACAAAAATTAGTGACTTTTTTTAAGTTACCATTTAATTTCTCGGTTTTGATATGATATAACTTTAACAATAAAAATATACTTTTCCTGTAATTGTGAAATATTTTAAAGGATGAAATAGTTGTCTGGTGTATTGATTTATTACCCTTTCCCACTAATACGTTTATCCCAATCTTTCTCTATGTTTCTAATTTTTGTATACAACCTGATTCACAACATTGTCAATATATGACAAAAGCATGCAATCTCAATGTAATATGCTATCATGAATGTATATATGTTTTTGTTTCAGTTAAATGTTAAACTGTATTTCGCATGATATTACTCACAGTAGTTGGATGAACGTCAGTGACAATGTTGACAATGTGTTCGTCATGCTTGCCAACATTTTGGGTTTTTGTTTAGCTATTGACCCCGTTTTATGCCAATATGCTACCTATTTTCAGAGGATATTCCAGGTGCAGATCAACCTATGACTCTTATGAGTGAGTATTTTATCACCGATGTCAATGCACTTTCTTCCAAGAAACACAATTTCTCTAAATCAGGGATGGGGAGGAAACTTCCTCGTACTCTCTTCAACTCCTACCATCGCTTCAACCCTTCCAAGTCCATTCATACTTCACTTTCACTTCAACTACATCGTAGGTTTTCAAAAGAACTTGGTGTTTGTTCATCTTGATCACCGAATTTGCAATGTCCATCTATGCCATTTCGTTCCTTCAATATTTTTTCCTCTGAAGTCCTAATTAAGGTATGCAAATGATTTATGATTCCTCATTACCAAAATAAGCCTCCAAAGTTCATTTCATCCTTGATCTCTCTTATCGTCCCATGCCATCTTTTGCATCAAGCTTAAACACAGTTCTAATTTCTACTCAATTTTCTACATTCGCTCTACTTTTCTGTCCTTATGGTACTCGGTTTTCCTTTGTTTTGATATCTGATGAACATAAGTAACAATATGGACATATATCTTCTAATTTGCTTCTGCATTAAATATCTTTCAAAAATTATTATTAAAACGAACCCGCTTCTTTTACACAAATCCATTACAAACTCTTTTTGGTATCATGGTTTTAATGATTTTTTAACAATGTTGGCTCTCTTGCAAAGTTGACTACATCCTGAAAAGTTCAAAACACACAGCCCCACTGAAGTATTCATATTTCCAGACTTCTTTCTTTTCTTTGTCTTTCAAAAATATTTTAACTTTTCACACTTTTTCTGCTTTTTTTTTCTCAAAAATATTTTTAACTTTTCACATAAAAATCTTGCTGTGCCTTTCATTATCTCTCATAAAGCAACTCTGATATTTTGATATAAAGTTCCAAAATACCTCACTCTTTCAGACAGCGGAGAAGCAGATATTGCCATTGTATACCAGTTGGGTAAAACGGCTAAACCTAAGGATATCAGAAAGGCCCTCGTACCATTCTTGGGCCAGCTACTTGAAAATGCTGACATTAACGGGGGAGCAGTCAGGGTTGCTTTGGTGAACTACGGAAGAAAGGTTACTGTACAATTCGGTCTTGATGCTTTTGACAAGAAAAACAAAGTTATCAATGCTATCAAGAAAAATGTATTACCAAAAGTGCGTCTCCCGAAGGCTAATGCTGGAGAGGCTTTGAAACAGGTACAAACCCAAGTATTCCAGGCATCAAAGGGGGATCGACCAAATGTCCCGAATGCAGTGATCCTAATAACTGATACCAAAACCAATCTTAAGCCTGTCAACTTTGGACGGGAGGCTAACAACCTCAAAAAGGCCGGTGTGAAGATTTTTACAATTGGAATAGGAAAAGCTGACAGAAATGAGTTGCAAGGAGTTGCAAGCGACCCTGCGTCGTCATATTCTGTTTCCGTCCCCAACTTTGGCGCCCTGAAAGAGCCAATCAAGAATGCTGTTGGGAATGTCTTTAATGCTAGTAAGTGCACATGTCATCTTTAACATGAGCCATGGATTGTGTCATTTCAATAATTAAAATGTCGTTACATTTAATCCAAGAGTAGACTTTATTGCGGGGACTGTCTTCTTGTGAAAATGGATATCATACCTAATTGTTTAACACAAGGTGAAATGTTGTATGTGTTGTCATTTGGTACTGGGTTATTCAATTTAAAAGGCCATAATTGTGTTTAAATAAATATAAACTTCACCTTTTGGCATCAAAGCAAAGTTCTGCCATATGTGGTGTTTATCTTTAGTTCTGTTCTAAATGATGAGATTCAATGGATATAACCTCTACGCTTTCACTTTCTACAGTGAGTGCAAACCCACGCAAACCACCGCCACAGACTAAACCAACAAGTCCTCCAGGTCAGTCCTAGTGACTAGTGAAAGGGGAGAGTTGTTCCCCTTGATTTGCATCTTGAGCAAAATAATGATAAGGACTTTGTCACGTTCCAAAGATTTAATGCCCTAGAAGAGTTACCATGGTTCGTTTTGCATGAGTTGAGTTGAATCACTCACATTCAGGATGACCAAAATTTGATGCACAATATCCTTAAGTTGATGACATGCACTCACTTATTAGTGCTATGTGCACTTTTGTTGCATGTGTATCGATACTGATGGCAGTCTAGTTAGCTTGAAGCCGGAGGATCCATTCAGCCAGGAGTCCACAGGATGGTACAGTCCACTTTACTAAAATACTTCAATGAGCATGGGCAGCGGAAGAACCAACTTGTTTGAACGTTTATTGATGTAGATACAGCTAGCTGGATGAACACATTGAGCTTGTTTAGAGAAAAAAATCAGAAATGAGAGATTCCACTGTTCACATAGGTTTTGCCTTGCGCACGTTGAAATTTGTAGTTGTTTTATCATGCACTTTTTTTAAAGCATGATGCATCAGGAAAGTTTCAAATTGATCTTTACATATGAGACTTTAATATGAACTCATTGCATGAGATGACCGGAGTTAATCGAAAGAAGCAAAGATAGAGGACGATCTGCAGGACCATCTGATCAACGTCCAGCAACATCTGCTGGATGGAAAGGAGGACTATTGTAGCATTGTGCATGGTTGATGATGAGTTTCCTGAGTGGTCACTTACATGTGTTCAGTTGTGCATGGAATAAGCAGCACTGTACACTTTAACACCAAAGCGCATGAAAGGGAAATAACTCTTTGTCATTGTCACTAAATTGTCGATTCTAAAGATCTTTTCCAGGCCTGTTAAACCTGTATGGAGCGTAGATGATCACTTGCCATGCCACGCCAGATGGATGGTCATATAATGCACTGATGAAGCTTGTTCGTTCGTCTGTTCACCGATGGCATCAATGTTCACCGTTGTCAGTTCACCGATGACATCAGTGTCTACCTTTGTCTGTTCATCGATGTCTTCAATGTCAACCGTTGTCTTCACTGTCCACAGATAACATTGTTGTCGTATTTGTTTCTATAAACATATATCTTTGGATGAATCTTCTATGTATATTTTGATTCTGCTTCACTAAACTTGTTGTCTTATACTATCAATGTCATTCCATGATCCTTGTCATAATAGACACATTATCCTGTCTGCACCATTTTCCCACCGCTCTGCTTGATACCAGATCCTAATGCCTTCCTAATCTTCCAGCCTTGACATTCCCATTTACTAACCTTCACCAAGCTTCAACTATTCATATATCATATTTAGCCGTGATTTAAACCCTCTTTAAACTTAGTTTCCTCTTTAAATCATCCCAATGATTAGTTTATAAACTTCTGATATATTCCTGATTCCATACCTTGATCACTATTTTATGTTTTTTTTGCTTGAACCATTTAGTTGCAGATTTGTTAGTAAGTCATCATTAGCAGCCCCGACTTAGTCGGGGCTGCTATCAGTATTTGTGCAGTTTCCGCCGCCGCCGCCGCCGCCGCCGCCGCCGCCGCCGCCGCCGCCGCCGCGTCCGCCGCGCTCATACTAATGGCTATAACTTTTTTCTACTAAGCTTTCCAGAACTTGTATTTATAACTTACTGCTTATACCTCGGGGGAACGATTTTGACATGTTCACCTTCAAGGTCAAAGGTCAAGGTCACGAGCTATAAAATCACTAAAAAATTCCTTGTAAACGCGATAACGTGAAAAGTTTTTGTGCTATGAAGCTCTAACTTGATATATAACATCCTTGGAAGAGTAAAAAATTTTGAAAAGGTTTTCGCTACAATCTGTCCAAGGTCAAGGTCACAGCGAGGTCATTACTTTAGCATGGTTTTGCGAAAATGCTTTATTTTAACTATGAACACTTGTAATCAATAGATGATTGTTATACTCAATGAAAAGTGTTCATTGATTGTGTAACCTTGAAGGTCAAAGGTCAAGGTCATGAGATTTATGTTATTGCAATGTGCAACTAATTTGGATATAACTTGATCTCATTAAGCTTTTCAGAACTCATAAACATGTATAAGTGTCCATACCTCTGGGGACTTAGAATGACATGTTCTCTTTCAAGGTCAAAGGTCAAGGTCACGAGCAATAAAATCACTAAAAAATTCCTTGTAAACGCGATAACTTGAAAAGTTTTTGTGCTATGAAGCTCTAACTTGATATATAACATCCTTGGAAGAGTAAAAAATTTTGAAAAGGTTTTCGCTACAATCTGTCCAAGGTCAAGGTCACAGCAAGGTCATGACTTTAGCATGGTTTTGCGAAAATGCTTTATTTTAACTATGAACACTTTTAAGCAATAGATGATTGTTATACTCATTGAAAAGTGTTCATTGATTGTGTAACCATGAAGGTCAAAGGTTAAGGTCATGAGATTTGTGTTATTACAATGTGGAACTAATATGGATATAACTTAATCCAATTCAGTTTTTCAGAACTTATAAAGATGTATAATTGTTTACACCTCTGGGGACTTACAATGACATGGTCACATTCAAGATCAAAGGTCAAGGTCATGAGCTATAAAATCACTTAAAAATTATTTGTAAACGCGATAACTTGAAAAGTTTTTGTGCTATGAAGTTTAAATTTTGTATGTATTATCTCTTGAGAAGTACAAAATTTTGGAAAGGTTTTGGGTATGAAGTGTCAAAGGTCAAGGTCACAGCAAGGTCAACAAATATTGAGAAAATGGATTATTTTTACTTTTACCTCTTTAATTTGTTACATTAATGTTATATTCAATGAAATGTATTCATTGATTGCATGACCTTGAGTGTCAAAGGTCAAGGTCACAAGAAAATGCCCAATATGCTGAGGCTTGTAGAAGGCGGAACAGGGTAAGGCGAAACCCCAAGTTTTAGGGGCTGCTCTGTTTTTGCGGTGTCCCGCAAACACTAATCTAGTTCATTTCAGCATTTTAAATTTTTTGTTTTTTTTAAAGAAATTAAATTGATCTTAATTGGCAATCAAATTTATCATTTTTTAGAGTACAAATTATATTGGTCACAACACCAGTTGAACAAATATTAATTTCATCTTTTCTTTTTAGTGAGCTGTGGTGCTTCTTTGGCAAGTAAGTGTTTATCCGTTTCCTTCTATCAACTTATAAGAGATAACTTCAAGAGAATACTAAAAACTTTCCTGTTCACCAAATCTCATGCCTAACTGTTCCAGTCTCCTCATTTGTTTTAAACCTGACTTTGTAAATAGTCTACATACATGCTAGCGCCAGTGAGCAACCTCTTGGATGGATACGAGGCGCTTTATAAATTAATTATTATTATTATTATTATTATTATAATAATAATAGCTTTCTTATACCTTGCATATATCCATGCAATTTATAACTTGCAATTTATCATCTCATTACATGAGGTGTTAGATGATTAAACTATACAATAACAAATATATTCTTTAGTGAATCTAGTTACATTTATACATACAAAATCCAAATGCTTAGTTACCGGTACTTAAAATATTGAATTCCTAAAATCAAACTTCACTTACAGGCAGTCCCAAGGCAGATATCATCTTTGCTATCCACTTCAACCCCCGTGCATCAGCACGTGACTTCAACAGTCTGAAGACTTACCTCAGTAACCTTGTGGAATCTGCTGATATTGATTCTGGCAATGTGAGGATCGGCATGTATGTCGATGGGCCTTACATACCCTTCCAGCTCAATAGGTAACTATTAAGTTTGTCTTCCGTATTGGGCTTTGGCCTTCTCAGGTAAAGATTAAGTTGGATGATCGTTTCCCCTCTTTCCTAAAAAACATTGATTGAGTTGATCTTAAGATGGTTTTATGAAATGTTGAGAAGCTGGTCTATTTTGATAGTTAAGTCAAACTTCTTCAGAGCCTCATTTATTACCTTAGAGGGCAATCATTTTGAGTTACTACAAATCCTCGTAAAAAAATGTTTTTGCATTCTACTTGTGGCAACAGCAGGGAACAAGCCTTTTTATAAGAGAAGATTTTTGCGGTATTTCCACGATAAGATGACTTGAGGAACAAATAGAAGATTATATTTGCAGTTATGTCCTATATTATTCAAAGATTCTGAATGTGAATAATATTTTATCTCCTGCTTGCATTGGAAAAAAAACTTATTATCAGGCACTCACATTTTGACCTTGAAGTTCATTTAATTTCCTCTATATCATACCATCCCCAGTTATTTATGACCATTCAAGAGTATACAAGACAATATGAAATTACAGGTACTCAAGCAAAATGGACATGAAGGATGCCATCAACTCTCTAGTGAAGCGAGTAGCAAGAGCTCGAAGGTTTGACATTCAGGCGACCATGAGAGCAATCCGAGAGGAGATGTTTGACAATAGCAATGGAGACAGACCTGGGGTGCCCAATGGCGTCATCCTCATCACAGACACTACAGCCAATCAGCAGCGAGATGAAATCACTACTGAAGCCAACAAGATGAAGGGCGCATGCATCAGTGTGTTCACTGTAGGAGTTGGACTTGCAGACAAGTCTCAACTGGAACTGTTAGCAGTTGACACGAACCACATCTACACCGTCTCCGACTACGCAGAACTTGCACAGAATGGACAGTCGGTGAAACAGCAGATTGCCGCCTGTAAGTTCACTCGATAATTTTTTTTTTTTTTTTTTTTTTTCAGAAAACCTGTTGCAAATAGGGACATCAACCCAGGGTAGTAGATGTCCCATTGAAATAAAAGTATAGAATATTTTAGATTTCTGTTTTTTTGTTATTTTCATACAAAGACAACAAATTCACTCACACATTCACACTTTATCTCCCAGTGCATATAATAAACCTAGGGTCAAAATTTAATTCATATTGACTATTGTTGATATGGCAAAATAGCACTATGAGATGGTGACATATTTGTGATTGTGACATATTTGTGAATATGATATTACATGATGGACACAAGAAGGAGCAATTCTAGAGTGATTACTTGAAATGAATGATATCATGATACATCATCGACTTTTGATAAAACATGTCTTGTTTACTTTTACTAAAAGCTATCTGTTTTTCAATGAGATAACTATAATAGCTGTAGCTGTGCATCAGATTAAGTTTGATACATGTGTTGTAAACTATTTTCATTTATAAAAAACATTTTTGAAACTATATGATTATTGTTAGATATAATTCATATTACTTCTGTTTTCAGTCCGAGGCCAAGGCCAGCCGGATAGTAAGTAAAACGACCCAGGATTGGTGGAGTATTACCATGCTTTTAGATCCTCCGTTCCCTTTATTCAATAATTGTCAGATTGGGCTAACGTCTATCAAATTCTATGAAGCTTTACTGAACTAACCACAATAAACAAAGGTTCTTCGTCTAGAGCTCTCCAATGGTACGTTTTTCATCATTTTCCAAAATCAAAGTCAAGATTATTGTGATAATCAAAATTAAAAATGCTTCAGTTTAGACTTAGACATTAATACCTTATTCGTGTTGATGAACGGATGAGTACCAGAAATGTCGTACCATTGGAAAGCCATCTTTTTCCCTTCCAGGTAGATTTCGAGGCAACGCAGACATCCTTAGTATGCTGCTTTAGTATTCAATAAGCATGTACAAACAGTCTCCAGGTCTGAGACCTCCAGAAAGCAACATTATGATATTGCTGATAAAAAAAAATCAGTTAATATTATTAATGAAATTAAAGAGACACAGAGTATGTTGATAGGATCACATATGTCAAATTTTGAAATTGATGTTATTACATAGGGAACCACTAACTGTTACTGAAAATAACAAGTTAAAGGTCAATCAGTACATTAGAGCGAAAATACGGCCATTCAAAGTCGGGATTTTGATCGAAAACCGGACAATCTGGTTCGAGTGGCGCGCGCAAATTCGCCAAACGTAATTTTGAAACCTTGTCATAAGCTGACAGGAAGATATATTCGATTCGATAGTGTTTATTAGGTATTGTAACTAATAGGTAGATTATTGGATGCATAATTTCGATTATTAAACGTATTTGAGATGTTTTCTTGATTTTTCCATAAAATCAAGCATTTTAGAGATCTTATGCATAAATGGATATATTTGCAAGTCCAGTGATGAGATATGAACTTCAATCAGCATATCAGATATTTTGTAGCTTATCAAAACCAAATAAATTTAAAGAAAGATACTCTGTGTCACTTTAAATATACAAGTGTCAATTTCATATTGTAATGCAAATATGTCTTCGCCATGATTTCACGTTCTTTCTGGAGGTTTCGGTTATTAAAATTGATTGATTTGATAATAATACTTACAATAGTTTGAAAAGCAATGGCTTTCAATATGACATCTGAGATGAAAGACTAGATACCAAGCCATCTGAACAAGCTGGAGGAATATGAAGGACTGAAGAAGAATCCAATCCTTGATGTGGAAATGCCACTTAGTCCTTTAGCAGGTAGGCCAATTAATTCTTATTGTTTACATTGTAAATTCAAATTCAATCATTTATTTCAGAATGTTTGAACGCAAAACTCGACCTGGTATTTGTTGTTGACTCATCTACAAGTGTCACCGAACCAAACTTTAAGCTTGTTCTGGGCTTTCTGAAGGACTTCCTCAAATCTGCTAATGTTGATAATGGTAACGTGAGAGTTGCTGTTGTTACATACAGCACAGACGTTCACGTCCAGTTTAACCTTGATGACTATACGACAAAAGCTGATGTGGAAAAGGCAATCGATAACATACCTTACACACACGGCAGCACCAACACCGCTGGAGCTCTGAGAACAATGAGACAAGACATGTTCCAGAGACGTACCGGAGACAGGCCAGGAGTTGCCAATGTTGCTATCGTTCTCACCGATGGCGTATCAAATATCAATGCAAGACAGACGATGCCCGAAGCTGATTTAGCTCGGAAAGCTGGCATAAAAATCTATGCCATTGGAATAGGTTTGGCAGAAACTAGAGAATTGGATGGTATTGCTAGTCATCCAATTGTGGAGAACCGCTTCATAGTCCAAAAGTTCAGTGAACTGAAAGGACTGAAGGACAAAGTGTTCACTTCTGTTTGTCCAGGTAGGTGATAGACCAATCACAAGTGGCTTCACAGTCATGTGACCTAATATCTGCCTTTATACCTTGCTGGTGAAGGTTTGACGTCTGCTTTCTAACATGGACCACTGGCATAGGTCCACACATTGTTCTAACATCTGTTTCTCTGTTTGGTGGCGGTGTTCCTTGACGTCTGCTCTTTAATAAGCACAGATCTACGTATATGTGCGCTAGTACTTGTCTTTCTGTCCACACAATGTTTGTTGTTTACAAACTATTCAATTTTGTCTCTTTTGTTATATATCATCATAATGTCACTGCTGAGAAGATCTAACTGTTCTCGTTTCGCTTGACATCAAGGGTCACATTTTCTGTGCTAGGAGATCAACCAACTTCGAGGAAGTCGAATATGTCAATCAGTAATGGCCTTGTAAACTGATTATTCGCTGTCGCCTAATCATGCAGCAATACGTTTTCACTCACTAAATGAAGAAAGACTTCTTTTTTTTAAATTGCTGGGGCAAACTCAAATGAACATTATAAATGACCGCCTTCTTTTGTTAAATTATTCTATCTAGTCTAATAAAAAAAAATCAAAATGAAAGAATAACTTAAAAATGACGACAATTGAATTATGATTAATAAATTGCCTTGGGCATTACAATTTTGCTGACACACATATACTTTGATAAAAAAAATTCTCAATTCCAGACAAATTTCAGTCTAAAACAGACAAATTAATAATTAAATGTTGTTTTCCCACTGATCTAGACCAACATTAATCCATACATTTTCTATATCTGGTGATGGTATTCTTATATTGTATATAATGTCAGCTTATAGACAAACATGACTCTAATATGATCATAAATAAGAGACAGGTATGATTCAATATCTACCGCCTCATTAACCCTTTTTAACGGGACTCAAGATGCTGCTATGTTTAACATTTGCCAACATAATCACTGCCAAATATGTTCTGTTCTTGGGTGATGGTTCTTGTCAACACAACTCTTATATCTCATTTAAATATTCTACTAGTGTATTTAACAAATCTAAAATTGTGAAATTTTAATTTATAAAGCACTTTGTTTTCAATCATTCAATGACCAATTTAATCTTATTGTTCATCCGTTGTACATATTCTGTCTTCTACATATGAATAAGACAATATAATTTTCCTTTCTACATTTCTAAAATCCATGAATTTGTTCACGAATGAAAGAATTCGATCTTTCTCAGAAAGTCAATGACATCTTTTTCAGTTGAAAAGAAGGCTGTGTTACTTCAACCTAGAAGAGTTGATGGTAGGTTGTGCATGTTTTCCAGTTCCAACAATTCTGCCTCAGATATCCAAGTTTAACCACTAGCTGTTGTTAATTATATAACAAAAGAATTTCATTGTGTTTTCAAATGAGATTGATATTTGAGAGAATGACAATAATTAAGTAAACAGACATATACATTTCCCTGTCTTATAGAAAATGCTATCATGATTTGTATGCCGTTTACTGAGTTGGTATTATCGAATCAATTGATATATTTTACAATTGTGTATATCATAATCTTTAATATAAGAAGCAAGTGCTGCAAGAGATTCACCCTAGTCATACACTGACTTATCTCAATTGGAAATAATGTTTGTCAGAAAGAAGATCTTTGAGGTCATGAAACAATTGATAACGAGTAATGTTATCAATGGCCTATGATTTCTTTTAATTATTTTATGGTTCACCAGAATATCTGAAAGTCTGGATTCAATGCTGTGGTTTTTTTCCCAATCATATGTATCTTTTGATGAATGATTACCTTTTTAATCAACATCATTTTCTTTTAAAATGTTGGTATCTCTTACTTACACTGATTAGCAAAACACTGAAAGTATCGTATCACATTCAGGTAAATAAACCACAGGAACCCGATATCCATCTTACCCACGTTTTACCCACATTGTGTAGGCCCATCTTACCTATGTTTTAACTACATTTTATATATGTATAAGGTTCCTGTAGGTAAATGGTAAAACTTTGTTATTTGGGTGAAAATGCGTAACCATTATTGGATCACATACCTTAAATATCTACTGTCAGAACTGCCCATAGAAAGTTGATTTAAGATTTGATTCAAATATAGGGATTTAAACTGATCTACTTTTCGTTTTTACAGACTGCTCTGCCACAAAAATGGATCTTGTTTTTGTCCTGGATTCTTCAACCAGTGTTACTAAAGCCAATTTCCAGCTCATGAAGAACTTCCTGAAATACTTCCTCGTACCGGCAAACATTGCGGATGACAACGTACGAGTTGGCGTCGTCATTTACAGTACCGAAATTGAAATCCAATTCCAGATGAATAAATATCTTAGAGACAAAAGCGGTTTAAACAGTGCTATTGATGCTATCCCTTACATGTATGGCAGCACAAATACATACGGAGGTCTCAACACCATGAGAACAAAGATGTTTACACCAAGAACGGGAGACCGACCTGATGTTCCCAATGTGTGTATCCTCATCACTGATGGTGTGTCCAACATCAATTCTAGACGAGTTATCCCGGAGGCGGAAGAGGCACGTAATGAAGGAGTCCGTATCTATGTGATCGGTATCGCTCTGACAGACACCAGAGAGGTTGACGCCATTGCCAGCAGACCTTTGAAGGAAAACAGATTCACTGTTACAACGTTCAGTGAACTTAATGGAATGAGAGAAAACGTTTTCGGATCCATTTGTCCAGGTAGGTTTTGATATTTTCACTTGTAATTTGATATACATATTTAGTAATTATGGTCAAAATCAGAAAAACACTGATGAGTTCTGGAAAATGTCATATGATTTTAATCTTTAATTTTGATACAAAGTAACTAATGTTCTATGAAGCTTTTAATAATATGATATGATATGATAACATTTTTGTGGATTATTTAACATAGGATTAACATGATTTTTGTTGTCTAGAGCTGATGGTCATGTAGTAGGAACATTTTGATCCCGAATTTCCAATAATTATGCTGAAATCTTTTAACTTTTCTTTATTTTGATGACTGAGGAAGCCGGTTTCATTTTAATTTCTTTACCTGTATTTGTCGAAATAAAGTGATTTAAAATAATAGTTTTCAAGTCTTATGAATCTATACACGTTTATGTCAAATATCAACAAAATTTTAATCATTTGGAGTAAATGAATATCCTCAACATTTGTTTTAAAGAAACAGTGTCTCATTATCAACTATTACCTGCAATCCAAAGCTTTGCTGAATTTATTTTTTTTTTTTTTAAATTTTTTTGTTGTTGTTGAATTTAAATGCTCACTTATGATCAAAATAACGTGCAAAGACAAACAATGATCAGAAATTTATTATCTAACTTCAATAACTCTTGAAGACAAACACTGAATATTAATTAGGATAATATAAAATACTGTTTATTGTGATATGATATGTACAATCGGTTGGAAGCAGTAGATCTATAGCTTATATTTTGTAAAGAGTAAAACTATTAAAGGGGCAGTGGCACGTTTTAAATTTTAAGCTCATCTGGCCTGTAAGGCCCGATGGGCTTATGGCATGGCATGGTGTCCGGCGTCTGTCCGTCCGTCCGTCCGTCCGTCCGTAAACTTTGTGGAATTTCGACTTCTTCTCCAGAACCATAAGGCCTAGAAAGCTGAAACTTTGTGTACAGACTCCTTGGCTAGTGAGGATTCTTAATTGTAGATTTCGTGACCCCATGACCCCATATGGGGCCGCAGGGGTCACAACCTTAAAAACCTATTTTCATCTTCTTCTCCAGTTCCAAAAAGAGTAGAGAGTTAAAAATGATATGTGCAGACTCCTTGGACACTGGGGATTCTAATTTGTAACTTTGGTGACCCTGTGACCCCAAATAGGGTCACAGGGGTCACAACCTTAAAAACCTATTTTCATCTTATCCTCCAGTTCTAAAAGGACTAGAGAGTTGAAAATGATAATTATTATGTGCAGACTCCTTGGCCAATGGGGATTCTTAATTGTAGATTTCGTGACCCCATGACCCCAAATAGGGTCACAGGGGTCACAACCTTAAAAATCTATTTTCATCTTCTTCTCCAGTTCTAAAGGGACTAGAGAGTTGAAAATGATATGTGCAGACAACTTGGCCAATTGGGATTCTTAATTGTAGATTTCGTGACCCCATGACCCCAAATAGGGTCACAGGGTTCACAACCTTAAAAACCAATTCTCATCTTCTTCTCCAGTTCCAAAAGGACTAGAGAGTTAAACATGATATGTGCAGACTCCTTGGACACTGGGGATTCTAATTTGTAACTTTGGTGACCCTGTGACCCCTAATAGGGTCACAGGGGTCACAACTTTAAAAACCTATTTTCATCTTCTTCTCAAGTTCCAAAAGGTCTAGAGAGTTAATAATGATATGTGCAGACTCCTTGGCCAATGGAGATTCTAATTTGTAACTTTGTTGACCCTGTGACCCCAAATAGGGTCACAGGGGTCACAACCTTAAAAACCTATTTTCATCTTCTTCTCAAGTTCCAAAAGGTCTAGAGAGCTGAAATTATATGTGCAGACTCCTTGGCAAATGGGGATTCTTAATTGTAGATTTCGTGACCCCATGACCCAATTAGGGTCACCTGTGTCACAACCTTAAAAACTTATTTTCATCATCATCTTCAGTTCCAAAAGGTCTATTGAGCTGAAAGACTGCATGTAGACTCCTTGGCCAATTGGGATTCTAAACTGTAGGTTTTGTGACCCCATGACCCCAAATAGGGTCACAGGGGTCACAATCTTAAAAACCTATTTTTCTCCATTAGATGACAGTCTATGGCAAATTTATTTCTCCTTGGATATTTTAGTATGGACTTCTTTCACTGTCTAATATAGTAATCTAGAAAGTGTTGAATAATAATAAATCATTTGGGTAAGGAAATATATTCAGAAATCGTTACATTTGTTTTGTCATTTTGTTATAGATTTTCTTGCAATAGGTAACATCAGTTTCATTTTTAGCTCATCTGGCCTGTATAAAGCAAACTTGATATGATGCCTGATGAGCTACAGAGCCAATGGCTCTATTTTTTTTATTTTCCCTTTATAAGTGGCTAAATGCAATTTTTTGATCTCATGATACATCATCCACTTTGCTACTGCCCCTTTAATGACTTTATCTTTTTATGGCTTTGTGTAATGCTGGGTTTGGGTAGAGTATTCTCTTGTTTTGTTTTCTCTCTTTCTTAATAAGCATTTCAAAAGTTTGTCCATTTTGAGATGCACAAAATTTTACTTAACCTTCACTTTACTCAGTGTTATTATATTTTCATTATCATCATTGCATGTTCTGTTTTTCTCGTTGTCACGTTTTGAAAAACAAATGGTGGTAGTTGGTATGATTTGATGTGAAATCCTCTTTTTTAGTAAATACCATTTTGTACAAGCGAATATATTTTCATCATTCCATTTCCTTAAATACTAGTATGGAACTTACCTGCCTCACAGCAGAATTTCTCATACTCGTACAAGTACAGACAAGTTTGGTTTGTTCCTTGACAGTCTGTGTGAAAATTGTTGGATATTTCTGTTTTACATTTTCATAAACAAAACAGCTAAGTGGTGACAGGTTACACCAGCTAAGGGGTGATATTTTCATCCACTTAACGTTGCAGTTATATATACGTTTCTAAAAGGAAATTTTTTTTAATTTCCTTAAAAGTCAAATATTTTAAGGCGTATTATGTATAACTTATATTTGTACTGACTTCAGTAAACACACCACCTCGTCCAGTGCCGCCACCTACAACACCAAAACCTGATGGTACGTCAACAGTATTATGAAGTATATACAAAATATAATGTTGTTTTCAAAGTTTTTATTTTTGTTGTTCAATGTTCAAGAAAGACATTATGAAAGATCATTTTTTAACATATAAACAAGATTGAGTGTCATTAAGTTAAAATAATACATGCAAGTTTTATATAAAACGTACAAATTCATCATGGTAAATACGTTCATTTTTTATTCGTGCCCTTTTACTTAGTTGTTTGTTCTTTTCATGTAGATTGTTCAAGCACTCAGCTGGATTTGGTATTTGTATTGGACTCATCAACCAGCGTGACAGAACCAAACTTCAAACTGATGCTGGACTTCCTCAAGAACTTTCTCCACGTTGCCAATATTGATGGTGGAAATGTGAGAGTCGGTGTTGTCATCTACAGCACTAAAGTCAGCATTCAGTTCCATCTCAATGAATATTCCTCAAAACGAGATGTATATCAAGCTATAGACAGAATCCCCTACCAATATGGCAGCACAAACACTTTCGGAGGACTCAATTCCATGAGGACTAAAATGTTCACACAGTTTCGGGGAGACCGTCCTGGTGTAAAGAATGTGGCAGTAGTTATCACTGACGGAGTTTCCAACATCAATTCAAGAAGAACTGTCCCTGAGGCAGAAGAGGCGAGGGATTCAGGTATCCACATCTACGCTATTGGTATTGGTCTGGCTGATACGAGGGAGCTTGATGGAATAGCCAGCCGACCTATTGAGAAGAACCGATTCACTGTTCAGAACTTCAATGAACTACGAGGACTTCGAGACAGGGTCTTTACTTCCTTCTGTCCTGGTAAGTCAAAATATATTGAAAACTTTATAAACAAATTTTATTTTCAGAAATTTTTAGGAAAAAAATGTAACAGTAATGCGACCTCTGTGTCATTTGTAATCGCGTAAATAGCAGTTTGGGGTGACTTTCATCCATTTGCAATTTTCTCTAAAAGAAGTAAATATTGTGTTTAACTTCAAAACATTAGTAATGGTTTTGACTTGGGTTTAAGATGTTGACTGGTAACATTGTTCTTAAAAATGCTTATAGTATTTTCAGAATTTCAGTGTTTGAAATGATAAATTATAAGCAGAAATGTCACATTAACAAGGAAAAATCTATTTTCAACAATTGTCGTTTAGAATGATTGTGCATGAAGTGCATATGATAAACTGTTTTTGAAACATTAGCTTGAAGAGTTTAATATACTAACTGTTTTGTACATCATGATCATGTTCTAGATAATCAGAAGCTACAGAGACTTAACATGATTTGCTTTAATGAAATTTCATTAAGATGAAATATTTCAAATGAAATTATAGCATGTGGTTTAAATGATTTGCATGTCATAACAAAAATGTCATTTGATTGCAGTGCCTTCAACGACTACTACAACAACAACAACAACAACAACAACGACAACTCCATTACCAACAACTACACTGGCAGATGGTAGGTTATTTAGACAATATTTAAGGCTATGTGTACACTAGATAATATTTGTATTAGTTTAGCTATAATTTATTCAATAGCAAATTTACACCAAAGAATAACTATCGATGCATTAACCTTAATGAATTATCATAAAACAGGAACAATTATATAATCTTTAACAAAAACTGAAGGTACACTCAATTGAAGTCTTAAGAGACATTTTTTCTTTTGGATCGACCCGTCGCTTATGGCTGATTGCCCAAGAGGCGCTAAACAATAACTCTTTAATTATCTGTTGCTTTGCTAAAAATGTTCCTTTCTTGCTCATTTGTAGACTGTGCAAGCACGCAGCTGGATCTGGTATTCGTATTGGATTCTTCAACCAGCGTAACAGAACCAAACTTCAAACTGATGCTGGACTTCCTCAAGAACTTTCTCCACGTTGCCAACATTGATGGTGGAAATGTGAGAGTTGGTGTTGTCATCTACAGCACTAAAGTCAGCATCCAGTTCCATCTCAATGAATATTCCTCAAAACGAGATGTATATCAAGCTATAGACAGAATCCCCTACCAATATGGCAGCACAAACACTTTCGGAGGACTCAATTCCATGAGGACTAAAATGTTCACACAGTTTCGGGGAGACCGTCCTGGTGTAAAGAATGTGGCAGTAGTTATCACTGATGGAGTTTCCAACATCAATTCAAGAAGAACGGTCCCTGAGGCAGAAGAGGCGAGGGATTCAGGTATCCACATCTACGCTATTGGTATTGGTCTGGCTGATACGAGGGAGCTTGATGGAATAGCCAGCCGACCCATTGAGAAGAACCGGTTCACTGTTCAGAACTTCAATGAGCTACGAGGACTTCGAGACAGGGTCTTTACTTCCTTCTGTCCTGGTATGTCAAAATATATAAGTGACTTCATAAAGAGTTTGATTCCAGAAAGACTTAGACAGAAATTGATGAGTAATGTGACCTCTTCTGTCACATGCATTAGCGTCAGTAGCAAGGTCACTTGATTTTCAACCAGTTTTCAGTTATTGAATGAGTGAATACTTTTTTACATATTTTAAACAGATAATTAACAGTTTCAAAACGGGTTTAAGATATTTACTATCATCATGCCTATAGAATTTTCAAATTTCATTCTTAGAAGTGATAGATTTCTTAAGCTGTAGTTATATTCTGTAGTAAGCAAGGAAAATAAAAAATTTCAGCAATTTTCTGTTATAATATTAGTCATATTATCATGTATGAAAAACGCCTCTTTTAAAGAAAATATGTGCTTTAATATCTCTAAATCAACTCATATACATTTAAAGATTCACAAATTATTTGTTTTGGTTTATAAGACATTAAATGGTAATGAAAAGTTACAATACTATAATCTACTTTTGACACATTAGCCTGTAGAATTTAAGGTGCTAACTGCATTGTACCACATGTTCTAGATAATCATAACCTACTATGACTTCATATGATTTAATTTTATAAAATTTCATTGATTTGAATGCAATATTAACAAGTACCATATGATTACAGTGCCTTCAACGACAACTACAACAACAACAACAACAACGACTACAACAACGCCATTACCAACAACTACACTGGCAGATGGTAGGTTATTCAGTAAATGAAGGCCATGTGAAACTAGATATTACCGGGTAGCAATAGCTCAGCTACTAGTGATTCAATAGTAAATGTGTGCTGAAGTATAATTATAAAAGCATTTACCATATTGTATTATCTTGGAACATGAACCATTAAACAAACTTTAAAGACAAGAACTCAAGGTGCACTCGTTTTCCTTAATTAAAGACGTTAAAATATCAATATGAGTGAGTGAGTGAGTTATTGCTTAATGCCCCTCAAAAGCATTGCAGCCATTAGTGGCTCACTAAACAATAACTCTCTGATTCACTTTTGCTTTGCTAAAAATATTCCTTTCTTGGTCATTTGTAGACTGTGCAAGCACACAGCTGGATCTGGTATTCGTATTGGACTCTTCAACCAGTGTGACAGAACCAAACTTCAAACTGATGCTGGACTTCCTCAAGAACTTTCTCCACGTTGCCAATATTGATGGTGGAAATGTGAGAGTCGGTGTTGTCATCTACAGCACTGAAGTCAGCATCCAGTTCCATCTCAATGAATATTCCTCAAAACGAGATGTATATCAAGCTATAGACAGAATCCCCTACCAATATGGCAGCACAAACACTTTCGGAGGACTCAATTCCATGAGGACTAAAATGTTCACACAGTTTCGTGGAGACCGTCCTGGTGTAAAGAATGTGGCAGTAGTTATCACTGATGGAGTTTCCAACATCAATTCAAGAAGAACGGTCCCTGAGGCAGAAGAAGCGAGGGATTCAGGTATCCACATCTACGCTATTGGTATTGGTCTGGCTGATACGAGGGAGCTTGATGGAATAGCCAGCCGACCTATTGAGAAGAACCGATTCACTGTTCAGAACTTCAATGAACTACGAGGACTTCGAGACAGGGTCTTTACTTCCTTCTGTCCTGGTATGTTAATAAACATTAACGATTTGAGAATTGTTTTATTTCCAAAAATGTTTAAAACAAAATTAATCAGTTATGTGACCTCTGTGTCACATGCATTGATCAATTCATAGCCTGCAGTGTTTATCAAGATATTCATGTTAAGCAAGGAAAATAAATGTTTTCAACAAATGACCCCTTTTAATGAAGATTTTTTTGCTTAAAGATCTTAAAGATGCTGTATCATACTTGCAAGCGGTTCAGGATGAAACTTAGCTATTGAGAAATGAAATACATCACTTTGTAGAAAAATCTTTCGTCGAAATTTTGATATCATATTTAGATTGTTTAATACTTATTTCGAAGCTTCAAGCACAGTACCCCTTCTAGAAAGGGCATGTCATTTAGCGAACCCGCTTTCGGTGACGTAATCATTATGCTTGTAGGATTTACACCGTGTCTCAACTACCGTAATTGCGTTAGATGGGTATCAACTTTGACAGCAACGAATACCTAATTTGGAGAAAAAGAATATAAAATCTAGTTGAGCGCGACAAAGACGGTTTTCAAGCGTACATTTAGAAACTGGAAGTTGTGAAATGGCCACACTTGATTCGCCCTTATGTCGACTGCCGTTTCGGTATTTTTTAGTAAATTATCTCCTATTTGATGAATTTTGGTCCGATTTTGTAAAGCTTGGTCGCTTATTTTTTCTAAAAATACAACATATACATTAAAAATACTTTTTAAATATTGCAAGTATGATTTAGCATCTTTAAGAATCAATTCTGATACTTAAAGATTTACAATATATGTGTTTCAGTAAATTGTTATCAGAAGTGCATGTGATAAACTGTTTTTTTGACACATTAGCTTGCTGAATTTAAAGTACTGACTGTTTTGTACATCATGATCATGTTCTAGATAATCAGAAGCTACAGAGACTTAACATGATTTGCTTTAATGAAATTTCATTGAGATGAAATATTTAAAATGAATTGTAGCATGTGGTTAAAATGATTTGCAAAAATGTCATTTGATTGCAGTGCCTTCAACGACTACTACAACAACAACAACAACAACAACAACAACTCCATTACCAACAACTACACTGGCAGATGGTAGGTTATTTAGACAATAGTTAAGGTTATGTGTACACTAGATAATATTTGTAATAGTTCAGCTATTATTTATTCAATAGCAAATTTACACCAAAGAATAAATATTGTTGCATTACAGTTCACATAACCACAAACATATTTCACTATTTTCTTTGGAATATAGAAAGTCTGATTACAATATTGTATAGTGCGTTAAAGGTCGTTACTCAAATATGTTTAGTTTGGTAATGAAAGCCGTTTTTGAAGCCACTTTTGATGGGCCGCTTAGACCTATCTGACCATTTTGTGACGTCATAAACAGAATCAGCCTCGTTATCTATACATCTATCGTAACAATACCACAGGAAAAAAAAAATAATAATTAATGATTTTCAGAAAATGTTTTCCACTCAGTTAGATAAATCATTTGACGACGTAACACTACTAAGCATTTGGTGTAAAAAAAATATACACATCAATGGTAATTAAACAATTATTTAGGCGGTATTTCAGTTGAAATAATGATCCGTTACTCTGTATAGTCTGTTTATTACGTCACACCCGGGCGAGTTTTATGGCCCCTAACCCAGGTGGGTTTTTCACAACCGATAATTACACCGTCTAAATGTTACTCTGTATAGTCTGTTTATTACGTCACACCCGGGCGAGTTTTATGGCCCCTAACCCAGGTGGGTTTTTCACAACTGATAATTACACCGTCTAAATGAAAGGCTAATTAAAGGTATTTATTGGACAAATAAACAAAAAATTAAGTCCAGCTTAATTTTTTTGAAAAATCTTTGAACGAAAATCGAGAAGTGGTAACCTTAACCTTAAAGACTTAACAAAACAGGAACCATTATATAATCTTTAAAAAAAACTCAAGGTACACTCAATTGAAGACATAGGAAATATCTCTCCTTTATTTTTGACCTTCCACTAATGGCTGATTACCCCAGCGGCGCTAAACAACAACTCTCACTTTTGGTGTGCTAAAATGTTCTTTTCTTGCTCATTTGTAGACTGTTCAAGCACACAGCTGGATCTGGTATTCGTATTGGACTCTTCAACCAGCGTGACCGAACCAAACTTCAAACTGATGCTGGACTTCCTCAAGAACTTTCTCCACGTTGCCAATATTGATGGTGGAAATGTGAGAGTTGGTGTTGTCATCTACAGCACTAAAGTCAGCATCCAGTTCCATCTCAATGAATATTCCTCAAAACGAGATGTATATCAAGCTATAGACAGAATCCCCTACCAATATGGCAGCACAAACACTTTCGGAGGACTCAATTCCATGAGGACTAAAATGTTCACACAGTTTCGTGGAGACCGTCCTGGTGTTAAGAATGTGGCAGTAGTTATCACTGATGGAGTTTCCAACATCAATTCAAGAAGAACGGTCCCTGAGGCAGAAGAGGCGAGGGATTCAGGTATCCACATCTACGCTATTGGTATTGGTCTGGCTGATACGAGGGAGCTTGATGGAATAGCCAGCCGACCTATTGAGAAGAACCGATTCACTGTTCAGAACTTCAATGAGCTACGAGGACTTCGAGACAGGGTCTTTACTTCATTCTGTCCTGTAGTGACAACTCCTCCCCCAGTCGTCCAGGGTGAGTATGGGTCCGTTGGAATTAGTATCATTATATCATACAATGTACTCTTGCTTACAAAAGCTTAATGTATGAATCATTTAAATAAATAATTTTTAGCACAATTCCCATTTTACTGTGATTATGTCCCCCACAAAGCTTTGTGGGAGACATATTGTTTTCAGTTCTGTCTTTAATTCCGTAAACCGTGGGTACGAAATGCTTTCGTTTCTGGGCAATATTTAAAAAAACGTTCAATATTTTTATGAAACTGGGTATTTGGTTTGATCTAGTGGTGGACTGGTGTCTTTTGCAATTTTGGTAATTCTGATTTTTTTTAATTCTTTTATGGTTTCCATGGAGACAGTTTGGACTTAGTGCATTTTGGAAGAAGGTTCATTTCGAAGCTATTGCTCAAAACTGTTAAATATTTTTTGCTTAACTTGCTATGTAGATCTAGAAGGGGAGTGGTGCCTCTTGCTACTTTGGTTAATCTGAATTATTTTTTTTCTGGTTTCCATGGATACAATTTAAACTTAGTACCTATGGGGGGTAGGGTCATTTTCTGATTAAAAGTTGGGACAGGGGACATCACAGTGCATCACATGCACATATAGTTTTAAAATAAATTAATATGCATATGAAATATGTTTATTGAATTGAATATTTTCTTGTTTCAGATTGCGATGATGCCAGAATGGATCTTATTTTCATTCTTGATTCCTCTACAAGTGTCACAGCACAAAACTTCAAGCTTATGCTGGATTTTCTGAAATTCTTTTTGCTGAAGGCAAATATAGATGATGGCAATGTCAAAGTCGGAATCGTCATCTACAGTACAGAAGTCTTCATACAGTTCCATCTGAATGACTACAACTCCAAGAGGGACCTTTATCTAGCAATTGATGAGATTCCATATAAATACGGCAGCACTAATACCTACGGTGGTCTTCATGCAATGAGGACGCAGATGTTCACAGCGAGAAACGGAGACAGACCAAATGTTAAGAATGTTGCTATAATCATCACTGATGGAATATCAAACATTAATGCAAGAAAAACTCTGCCAGAAGCTAAGACCTCAAGACGTCAGGGTATTCACATTTATGCTATAGGCATTGGCATCTCGGACACCAGGGAGATAGATGGAATTGCCAGTAGACCAATCAAAGACAACAGATTTGCTGTTCAGGAGTTTGGTGAACTTCGGTCCCTCAGGGATAAAGTTTTCTCATCATTCTGTCCAGGTAAGAAATATTAGAGAGGAGAATAACTTAAAGATGATTATAGTACTTTTGATTATCAATTTTGTTATAACATTGTTTTTATCACATTGCTTTCATTTCCATAGTTGTACCAGAGACAACAACAACTACCACAACTACAACCACAACCACAACCACAACTACAACAACCACGACAACAACTACGACCACAACTCGCCCAATTCCAACATTGCCAGCAAAACTTGATGGTAAAAATTTAGATAATAAATTTCACAAAAATAATTTATTTATTATTTTTTTGTTATGGTAAATACAAAGCAAATATTAAAATATTTAATATTTTAATATTTATATGTTTTATATTTAATATTTTAAGTATTATGAAGTAGTGATATAGACAAGGAGTTTATGTATTTAAACAAATTTTCAACGACGTGCAGTAATGATTCTTTTCTATTATCCATTGAACAGATTGCGCTGATGCCAGGCTTGATCTGGTATTTGTGTTGGATGCCTCAACCAGCGTGACAGAACCAAACTTCAAACTGATGCTGGACTTCCTCAAGAACTTTCTCTACGTGGCAAACATTGACGGTGGCAATGTACGAGTTGGCGTAGTCATCTACAGCACGAAGGTCTTCATACAGTTCCACCTGAATGAGTACAGAACTAAGCAAGATGTCTACAACGCAATAGATGCGATCCCTTACGAATATGGAAGTACTAATACCTTTGGTGGCCTCCATTCAATGAGAACAAAGATGTTCAAACGTCCCAAGGGAGATCGTCCACGAGTTAAAAATGTTTGCATCATCATAACCGATGGTGTGTCTAATATCAACTCGAGAAAAGTGATACCAGAAGCTAAGAAAGCAAGGCATGCTGGCATCCACATCTATGCTATTGGTATTGGCCTTTCAGACACACGGGAACTCGTCGGTATCGCCAGCAGACCAGTCAATGATAATATGTTTACCGTGCAGGACTTCAACGAGCTGATTGTTCTCCGAGATAGAGTGTTTTCATCCTTCTGTCCTGTCAAGACCAAGCCACTTCCGACTCCTCCACCCAAGATTGATGGTATGTTGTCTATAACCTAATCTATGAGTTCAATACCTTCATTTACTATGTCTGCATATCAAATGAAAAATAGTTTCATATCATGAACTGTTTTAAAATTTAAATTATTTCCTAATGTCGACTTCATCTGGACCAGCTTTCAATAACATAGAGCATAATGTCCTGGGCCTAGATTTTCAAAGCTCTCTTAGTGCTAGGATAGTCGTAGGCCAATGATAATGACTTATTTAGCACTAACAGATTTTTGAAAATCTAGGCCCTGTATGTAATCTGTTGTGTTTTCATGATATATTAAACACACATTAATTCTTCTGGTCATTTCTTGAGCAATGTTTTATTTTATCCAGAAAATATTATCATGAAAAAAGTCAAATATAACTGTTACCTCATTAAATCCTTCTCTTTTCAGATTGTGCGGATGCTCGACTTGATATTGTTTTTGTCCTGGATGCATCTACGAGTGTTACTGCCCCGAACTTCAAACTGATGCTGGACTTCCTCAAGGACTTCCTGTACGTAGCAAACGTTGATAGTGGAAATGTGCGTGTTGGTGTCGTCATCTACAGCACTGAAGTCTTTATCCAGTTCCATCTTAACGAATACTCCTCCAAGAGAGAGGTTTATGATGCTATTGATAACGTACCGTACAGATACGGCAGCACCAATACATACGGTGGCATCCATTCCATGAGAACTCAAATGTTTACTCCATCAAGAGGCGACAGACGAGGAGTTAAGAATGTGGCGATTGTCATAACCGATGGTGTTTCTAACATCAATTCAAGGAGGCTTATCCCAGAGGCAGAACAAGCCCGGAATGATGGCATACATATCTATGCTATAGGAATAGGTCTGGCAGATACTAGGGAGTTGGACGGAATGGCATCAAAACCTCTATCAGAGAACAGATTTACTGTGCAGAAGTTCAGCGAACTCAGACAACTCAGAGACAAAGTGTTTTCGTCTTTCTGTCCCCGTAAGTAACATTTCATAAGGTGTCACATGCAGGTTGAGTTAACTACTGTATCAATGTTTTTTGGTTAAAGAAAGAACTGTGATTTGACAAATAAATACTACCATAATGGTACATACTGTTTTCGAAAGGCCGGCTATATATCTATAGGATCTATGAATTCATATTTTTGCAAACAGAATCATCAAGTTGATAGTGTCATCTTTGTTTTCTTAATGAATTATCATTTACAATTTATCATATGAAACATTTATCATAACTGTTGTGTCAGATAAATCTTTTTGTGATTTGTATACCATTGATTAGATTTGATGATTCAGCAAAATGATTATGACCCCTTTTAAACAGATTCTTTGCCCTTTCAGTTCCAACAACTACCCCAGTTCCAACCACTACGCCTGCGCCAACCTATGCACCTGTTCCAGGTCAGTTTAATTTGTTAATTAATTAATGATGTTATTTTTTTTCCATAATTGACTTTTCCCTTTGATGTCATTTGATATGATGAGATTATTTCATTAGAATAATTTTTAGAATCTGTTATTATTGACAATATGATAAAGAATATTTCAGAGTATTTAGTGTTTTATTAGCTCACCTTTACAAAGTAAATGTGAGCTTATGTCATGGCGCTTCGTCCGTCGTCCGTCTGTCTGTCCGTCCGTCCGTCCGTCTGTCCGTCCGTCCGTCCGTCCGTCCGTAAACTTTCAGGAAAAAGACTACTCCTCCTAAACGAATCCAGATATCATTCTGAAATTGTAGTATGTTATACCCATGGTGATTCCTCACAGAAAGGTAGACGTTTCAGTTTTGAGAATCCAAGATGGCCGCCATGGCAGCCATATTGAATTTTCAATTAGATTTCACGAAAAAGACTACTCCTCCTAAACGAATGCAGATAACATTCTGAAATTGTAGTATGTTATACCCATGGTGATTCCTCACAGAAAGGTAGACGTTTCAGTTTTGAGAATCCAAGATGGCCGCCATGGCAGCCATATTGAATTTTCAATTAGATTTCACGAAAAAGACTACTCCTCCTAAACAAATCCAGATATCATTCTGAAATTGTAGTATGTTATACCCATGGTGATTCCTCACAGAAAGGTAGATGTTTCAGTTTTGAGAATCCAAGATGGCCGCATTGGCAGCCATATTGAATTTTCAATTAGATTTCACGAAAAAGACTACTCCTCCTAAACGAATGCAGATAACATTCTGAAATTGTAGTATGTTATACCCATGGTGATTCCTCACAGAAAGGTAGACGTTTCAGTTTTGAGAATCCAAGATGGCCGCCATGGCAGCCATATTGAATTTTCAATTAGATTTCAGGAAAAAGACTACTTCTCCTAAACGAATGCAGATATCATTCTGAAATTGTAGTATGTTATACCCATGGTGATTCCTCACAGAAAGGTAGACGTTTCAGTTTTGAGAATCCAAGATGGCCGCCATGGCAGCCATATTGAATTTTCAATTAGATTTCAGGAAAAAGACTACTCCTCCTAAACGAATCCAGATATCATTCTGAAATTGTAGTATGTTATACCCATGGTGATTCCTCACAGAAAGGTAGACGTTTCAGTTTTGAGAATATAAGATGGCCGCCATGGCAGCCATATTGAATTTTCAATTAGATTTTACGAAAAAGACTACTCCTCCTAAACGAATGCAGATATCATTCTGAAATTGTAGTATGTTATACCCATGGTGATTCCTCACAGAAAGGTAGACGTTTCAGTTTTGAGAATCCAAGATGGCCGCATTGGCAGCCATATTGAATTT
The DNA here is from genome assembly GCA_916613615.1 of Steromphala cineraria. Classification (NCBI taxonomy): domain Eukaryota; kingdom Metazoa; phylum Mollusca; class Gastropoda; order Trochida; family Trochidae; genus Steromphala; species Steromphala cineraria. Next base: position 15,616,400 of record OU744729.1, read on the forward strand.
TCAATTAGATTTCACGAAAAAGACTACTCCTCCTAAACGAATGCAGATATCATTCTGAAATTGTAGTATGTTATACCCATGGTGATTCCTCACAGAAAGGTAGACGTTTCAGTTTTGAGAATCCAAGATGGCCGCCATGGCAGCCATATTGAATTTTCAATTAGATTTCAGGAAAAAGACTACTCCTCCTAAACGAATCCAGATATCATTCTGAAATTGTAGTATGTTATACCCATGGTGATTCCTCACAGAAAGGTAGACGTTTCAGTTTTGAGAATATAAGATGGCCGCCATGGCAGCCATATTGAATTTTCAATTAGATTTTACGAAAAAGACTACTCCTCCTAAACGAATGCAGATATCATTCTGAAATTGTAGTATGTTATACCCATGGTGATTCCTCACAGAAAGGTAGACGTTTCAGTTTTGAGAATCCAAGATGGCCGCCATGGCAGCCATATTAAATTTTCAATTAGATTTCATGAAAAGACAACTCTTTCTAAACCAATCTAGATATCATTCTGAAATTGTAGTATGTTATACCTATGGTGATTCCTCACAGAAAGGTTGACGTTTCAGTTTTGAGAATCCAAGATGGCCGCCATGGCAGCCATATTGATTTTTCAATTAGATTTCATGAAATTGACTACTTCTCCTAAACCAATCTAGATATCATTTTCATATTGTAGTATGTTATACCTATAGTGATTAATCCAACAAAGGTAGCCGTTTCAGTTTTGAGAATCCAAGATGGCCGCGATAGCAGCCATATTGACCTTTCAGCTGCAGATGACACATCATTATTACTAAATTTTAAGCTTTCATCAAGTGATCACTCGCACTATATAAATTCACTAATTTGAACTTACTAATCATAATATTATCTTGAATATGAAATATTTAAGATTGTCATGCAAGTTGTTCTATATTTTTAAGTGTTTCTAAAACATTAAGATGAAAGACAAACATAATTAATTAATTTGTTTAAAATATTTATGGCTGCATAAACTAGCTGCAAAAACCTAATGACATTAAACATCATGTTGAATTTTAAACAATGGTATCTCCCTTATATTCCTTTAAATACCACACAAAAGGGGTCAACCAGAGTTCAGATATTCCTATGCTTTTCTAATACACATCCCAATACAGGCTGCTAGCATCACAGTCTCAGCTGCTAGTCTGTTGCATAATCAACCTGACCTGATATGGTAGAGCATTATGCTATATGGCCATGTGTATGCAATAAGAGTTATGGAAATTAGACTTGTATTCTCATGACAGTGATATGTTCTTTTTAAGAATAACAACTTACACAAAACGTGTCAACAATAAGCTTTGTGTTTAGCAATCTACATGATAAGTTGATGTGGAAAGAGTTATTTTGCATCAGGTTCCAGTTCCTGTGTTTTACTCATATTTGTACCATTTCTATATCTAACAGAAGTTCTTCTTGACACAAAATCAATTTAGGACATAAGCTAACTATATTTTGTGAAATTATATATATTTTTCACAACAATTCATGTTCTCTCATGTCAAGTCTTTTAATACCACACATAAGGGCTTAGCCAGAGTTCAGGTTTACATGCTCAGCACACTAGGATGCTTCTCCAAATATACGTACACAAAGCCAAATACACAAATTGCTACACTCTCCTTAAGGATCTGGGGCTAGCAGCCCTGCCTGCTTGTATATTGCATAGTAATCATGACCTAATTGATAAATAGAACATAATGGACTTTATGGAAAGTATATAAATTGTCTTTATGAAAAGTATACTTGTATTCTATTAAAAGTAATACTTTTTACAAATAACAATTTAAACAAGTCAAGAATCAGCTTTTGTGTACAACAATCTGCACGATGAGTTAATATTAACAAGTCAAGAATCTGCTTTTATGTACTGTAATCTACATGATAAGTTAATAATAGAGGTATTTTGTATCAGGTTCCAGTTCCAATACCATGTGTTTGATAAATACCTGTAAAACTAAATGATAATTGTATCATGCTGAAGGGGTTCTGGGAACAACATGTCATCATAGAAGTCATTATTTTTCAATTAGATTTCAGGCCAAGTACTACTCCTATTAAATCAATTAAGATATCATTCTGAAAAGTGAGTATTTTTTTATATAGTGATTCCTGACAAAGACGCATTTATTTTATTATCAAGAATCCAAGATGGTCAATATGTCAATTATATTGAATTTTCAATTAGATTTCATGAAATTCATTGAAAAGAATACATTTCCTGATCAATCAAATCAATGTCATTATATTTGTGTTGATACGCTTGTCGTAATATTTATCAACACTATAAATACAGTTACAAAAAAATGTATGAATCATCTTTATCTGCGAACAGCCTGAAGCATGACTGTTTTAATAAATCCTTTTTAATAAAACATAAAATGATAAAAGTTGTTCACTCCATCAGTGGGTTACATAATTCCTGACACTTCATATATGGCAAATAACATAGCCAGTGAGGGATAAATATACATTTTTTAATCATCTATATCTGATTACGGTCTGAACAATGATTATCTAGATAATTATAATGATCATTCAATTCAAACAAATCCTTTTCAAAAGCATTTAAAATGATTAAATTTGTTCACTCCCAACACTAACTGTTAGGTTTTTTACTCCTTTGTTCCCATGCAATTAATTTATTCCAAATTGAAAATTTTGGTTAATGAATAACAAACTATCTTTTATTTTTTTTGATATGCTAATAAAAGATATCATTTAATATTCATCTTCAAAACTAATTGAACAGCTGTCTGAACAATTCTTTTTTTACAAAGTCTTTCTCACCAATTCTCTCTGTTAGTTAAGATACTTCAATAAACATATTATTGAGTTGACCTCCAGATTATTTCCATTGCAAACCTCTCTTCTACCCCCACCCCTTCTATCCCCCCTTTCCCACCTCCCTTTTTTTCTCCTGTCCTTCCATTGCAAACCTCTCTTCTATCCTCCCCAACCACCCTCCCCCCCCCCCTTTCCCCTCCTATCCTTCCAGCCCCTCTCCTGCAACTCTCCTCTAAAGAGTATCTGTATTGCATATTGAAATGAGGGGAGAACACTCACTATATGGAATAACAGTAACTTACATAAGAGGATAAGTTACATAAGCTACATGCAGGTGCAAGAGGTCATCATAGGTCATCATATCTAGTAATTAGCATAAACCCCCAAGTTGCTAGCCTATTCTGACCAATCAGATTGCACTAACATATGTCAAGATTTAAGATATTCAGAAATCTTCAGTTAGAATTACATGAGACATATCACTAGCTGAATTTGTGATTTGTGTCAGAGGGATATATTCCAAATGTTTATGTGCATCATCTTTTTAGTTCTTTGGAAGTTGAGAGTGTGACTAAATGAATACTCCTAAACCAATCAAGATATCATAATGAAATTAATACAGATGCCCACATAAAAGTAGCATTTTGAAGATTAAAAAGTCCAAGATAGTCACCAATTCAGCCATAGATATACAACAAAGTTATACAAAAACCTACTGCTTGTTAACAAATCATGATTATATCATTCTTGTATTAATGTTTGTTCAAGCTCTAGTAGTTTCCAACAGAAGAATAGCATTTTAAAAGATAAAAAAATCATGATGGCAGCCATAATCAATTATATAAAAGATGGTTACACAAACCATTTTACCACATCATTCATTTTAAGGTGAGCTTCTGTACCCTCGGTACTTTTATTAATATTAGATAATGAGATAAAACATTCAACAATCTTGTCATGTTTGATATAACATTTCAAGTCTCAAGTAAGACAAGAGTAATTCCAATAGCAACATTTCAGTATAGATCCTTACACCTTGTTCTACCATCTGATCTAAGGATCTATACCAAAACGTAGCTACTGTCAGATAAAGAAGTTGTTCATCAATAAATTTATTCTTGTCTTCCTTATACCATAAACTTCTAGAATGCCACTCAAACAGCTCATTCAAGTCTTCTATGTATATACAGAGTGCGGGAGAGGAAGACTGGACATTGCTTTCCTGCTGGACGCCTCTACAAGTGTAACAAAGACCAACTTCATCCTTGTCCTCAACTTCGTCAAGCGCTTCCTGTCCCAGACGAGTATAGACAATGGAGACGTGAGAGTGGCAGTGGTAATCTACAGCACTTCAGTCCACGTGGAGTTCCGTCTTAGACAGTATTCCAGAAAATCAGATGTTCTCGCTGCCGTTGATAAAATACCATATAGATTTGGCAGCACTAACACAGCTGATGGAATCCAGTCTTTACGAAGAGATATATTTACTAGGAGAGGAGGCGACAGAGCAGACGCCCCGAACATTGCCATCATTGTCACTGATGGCGTCTCCAACATCAATTCCCTGAGGACCATTCCTGAATCTATTGAAACGCAAGAGGAGGGTATAGAAGTGTTCGCAATTGGTATTGGACTAGCCGACACAAGGGAACTCAACGGAATGGCGAGTCCTCCACTGGATGAACATCGCTTCATAGTACAAGACTTCAAGGAGCTGAAGAACATTCAGCAGAGAGTATTTCATTCTTTGTGCACAGGTCGGATTTTGTTGTCCTTTTATAGCTTATTGTCTATCATAGTCACTGTGGGCCATATTTTGTCTTAAGGTGGTGGTTCTTTGTCCCTATATTCTCACTCATCTTCATCGGAAACATCTACATTATCAAACACACTTACAAAACATGCCAACACAACATGGTGCAGCATGAATTTCAGAATTTGCTATTCTTTGCTGTCGAATTTCAAAGAAAAAAAGGTAAAGGTACTGGTATGAATTATTATGCATTTGAAAAATGTTATTCATGCAATATTTTCTTATCCAATTCTAACTCTGTTTTTCTGTTTGCAGACCAAGAGAGCCCACAGAGGACTACGTCACAGCTACATCACTTCTCTAACCAGACTTGTGTAACTTTACTTACTGCTTGTAGGGGGAGGCAGAATCTTATCTGCCTTTTCCCCCTTACTAACCACACTCACATTTCTCTCTACTGAGCAGTAAGGTCCTTGCACGAACCTGTCATTGACTTAGGATACTCCTGTTCTAGAGTCATAAGAGTTACGATTTTACTCTGCATGCCCTTTGTCAAAAGCAAGGTTTTCAATTCCACTTTTTTGGTATTCAAGTTACCTTTATGGCGAACAGTTGTTATTGTAAAAATATCGAAATTAGTTTTTTCATCCGTTTAACAGCTGTGTCTGAAATGTTAATCCTCAAATTATCCAATTTCATATACAGATATAAAAGAGGAGTTTTCCGATGTAAATACCAGCATTAAGTAAATATATTATTCTAGGATACGATGAGCTTATCACAGTTGACTTTCTTACAATATCATGGACACTAAAAGTAGGTTGACCAATTTCTAATTGTATTGTATGTGGACATTCATTTTCTTGATAAAATTTGTTTGAAATATGACATCTCATTAACACCGGTAGTCTGAGACAATGGATAGTGAAAGTTATACTGACAATTTTTTCGGGTGCAACTATTTTAAGTGTTATTTCCAATATCCTTCCGCAGTCGTGAAGAGAAAGCGTACAACACCTATTGTTATACTTTCTGATGTCTTTGGTAAATCAAACTTTTGAAAACTTATCCTTTAAACAAACATCAAACATGAGAGCTAGGTGCAAATCCAAACATAAAGGTAGCTTCACATTTGTCACAAGGTTCGCAACCATGTGATACTCATAATGTTATTGTATGAGTTTATTATTTCAGAACCAACCCTTCCAATAGGCCCAGGCAAAAGTAAGAGAAATATTATTATTGTTTTTTAACTAAATCGATAATCTTGAAAGAATGTTACCACAACAGTATCATAACTTATAGATCTATGCAAAATAATGCTTTGGAATAAAAGATTTGTAAGTGTGACTACATGGCCCTAAGTCTGATTCATTATTCGCAATAATTGTGAACACTTAAAAAATAAAACATAATAAACTTATGGAAAACTTGCTCACTGTAAATTTGTCTTCTCTTTTTAAGATTGTGGAGATACCAAGATGGATCTGGTCTTTATTCTGGATACATCAACCAGTGTAACTGAACCAAACTTCAAATTGATGCAGGATTTCTTGCATTTCTTCCTCATACCTGCTAATATTGATGATGACATGGTTCGGGTTGGTATCGTCATCTACAGTACTAAGGTGGCCATCCAATTCCAGATGAATGAATATATTGGAAGAAAACGGGATTTATATGAAGCCATCAGTGCTATTCCTTACATGTATGGCAGTACAAATACATATGGAGGTATCAACACCATGAGAACAAAGATGTTTCTCCCAGAAACTGGCGACCGACCTGACGTAGATAATGTATGTATCCTCATCACTGATGGTGTGTCCAACATCAATTCTAGAAGAACCATTCCAGAGGCTGAAGAAGCACGTAATCAAGGAATACATATGTATGTAATTGGTATCGGTTTGTCTGATACCAAGGAAATTGATGGCATCGCAAGTCCACCAATCGAGGAAAATCGTTTCACTGTGCAGGAGTTCAGTGAACTTGAGAGCATGAGGGACAAGGTGTTTAACGCTCTCAGGAAGGGATGTCCAGGTAAGTGCTGTGAAGAAAATAAAAATATATAATCTTCTGTGAATCATCCTGCTACATCAACGTATATGCTCAAACCTATTCCCTGATATCCTTATAGCATTAACAGTCGTATCGCTATATACAGCAAGCCAATCAAATGCAGCTCTTTCAGTTATAGTAGCTAATTGGTTTCTGGGCTTTGTTGTGTGTGCTCACCGCATGATTCAAATTAACCAATTGGAGTGTTATTAGTTAATAATGCCATGTCCCACTGCAAGCTTTGCTAAGCTCCCAACAACATTCTGTAAAATTCCAATGAGAGGCATCGTTAGACAACAGTGTATGGAGTTTGCTGAAAACATACAGGCTATTAATACTGTTGAGTAACCATTTGTCATAAAAATTACTGTTTTTGCTATAAGGATAACAGGGGATAGGTGGGAGCATAACGTGAAGACATATATGCTGATGAAGCAGGATGCTGTGAATATTTCATTAATATTTGTGAGGTCTGTGTTGTAGAAAATTGTTGTTTGGTTATTATATGACATAATACTTTACAGTGATGTCCAGGACTGATCTTATGCCATTGTTCAGTAAAATGATAAACAATCCAACAGATCTTTTAAAGATCATTTTTTAAATTGAACAGCTTGCTTTGAAGTAAAACTCAATCGACTAGGCCATTGTTCATAATAAACCTTTTCTTGTCAATTTGAATGCACCAGAAAAATTTATATTTTTAACTCATTTCACCTGTTATTCGTCATATAAAGCAACGCTTTACCTTTTCAGTTCCAACACCCCCTCCAAAATCAAGTGAGTAAATGACGTGAATCAACACTTTTTATTCAATTCAAATAAACATCAAAATATTCTAAATAAATAATAAATCTACAATGAATTCCTTAACGTGTTTATGATTAACAAATATGAATTTGAATGTCTATCATTATTATCATTATAACTCTGTGTTGAATATTCTAGGCGTCCTTATGCATGTGTGTGTACGTGATATTGTGTCCGAAAAACGTCTTGGAGTTGGAAGAAATATCCACTCCGGTCCATTTGTTCATAACCTTCACATTCATGTTTTGTTGTTTATGTACTTCCAATATCTGAAGAAAAGTTGTGATGAACATCAATTATTTAGTAGACTAATTTCACTAAAGTTGCTTTATAAAGTAGCCTGTGTTACCTTGTAATGTTGGAAAAGATTTTTTTTAAAACTTTTGTATCTGTGTCAAGACGTTGTGACCGTGAGCAGAACAATTGATCAGTCAATGAAAGGCCCTTGATCCTTGTAAATGATATGATCAAACAATTGTATTTGCCTTGATGTGATAAATATAGAAAAATGTAAATGATATATTAAACATAGGACGTTCTCAATCAAGATTGACAAACTACCTTTCGACCTTCATGAATAAGTTTTTTCAAGGAAAATTTCTGCTAAACTCAATGCCCAAAACTATAGAGCATGAAATATGTGTCCTTTTATATCTTTGTGTACACGCCATGTTCTCAAAAGATATGTGATAGTCCCAACTTATGGTGAAACGATGCTTGTTTTCCGTGAAAAAGTAATTGTGCTTGTTACATGTATAAAGTGTACTGTTGACTTGTATCTGTTAATTGTATTATTGTTATTGTATTGTTATGTACTTAATATATCATTTGTTTATGTTTACAATATAATGTTGTTAAAAACTGCCCTGTGATCTGTTTATGACATAGTGATGGTCACATCCTCTTTCGGTAACAGAGACACTCCATGAATTGTTCAAGGTCATACATATACATGTATATGCCAAACTCTAAAAAAATTGTTGTTCGAATGGGAATAATTGATTGTTGTAGGAAACTATCACTTTAGGGTCAGTGAACGTTGTATAATAATGTTTTTTGGGTTTCAATTCATGATAGTGTTCGATAACTGGACAACGACGCATCAATCGGTTAAATGTATATTTGGAATGACAGCTAAGATTTGAAAATGTTTGATAGGTTAAATAAACAGTATCCAAGAAAATTTTACCTGAATAGATATGGCTGTAAAAAGATATTAATTGAAAATAAGATTTTTATCACATTGTTGTTATATGGGAATGAATATGTGAGTTGTTTTCATTCATATAATACGTACATCATGTCATCTACATTCCTTTCAAAGCCAAACTTATGTGTTGAAAATCACGGAGTGGCTCTTTAAGGGATTGTTGTCCCCTGCAGTAATGACTAGACATTATATTCAGCGACATTATAACCAGCGGTGTACTTTCCTATGTTCTATGCTAGTTAACACCATATAAACTATTTCACTGAAAGTGTTTAAAATTTAGTCATAGCCAGTCAATGTCTTTTTCAAATTCTTGTTGTCTTTTTATCTTATTACATTACACCAAAAGTGAAAGTTGTAATTAAAAGTAGATTAACGTAGAACAACGTAGATTGTGTGAATGGTTAGGGATACAGTTGTTCACAGTTTTTTGGATACAATTATACAAACACACCATTGAGTTAAACAACAGATTTAATCAAGGCAACATTGTGTTTTGATGAATATTGTGATAACGCTAATTGTCTGTGAAACTTGTACATTTCATTCGTCCGTTATAATTTATGCAACATGTTCATTATGACATCCAACTGTAATGAATCTGATCAATTACAAGTTGCACGTTTGTTATAATTGTACAAGTATGTTGTTATGTTTTGTCCATTGTTTTGTTCTATTTCAACAGTGAGGAATGTGTTTATTGTATGATGTCTGCGTTCATTGTTTATCCAAGTGTCTTGTTTATGCTGGCTCTTGCAGCAATGTCTTCCTAAACCTAAGGTAAGTTCGAAGCGCTTTCGTCTGGTAATAACATGTCAAATAACTCATGCAGTAAAATTCTCTTTAAGTACATTAAAAATCTCATCCTGTCGAAATTAAATTTTGTTTTACATCAATAAGTAAACGCTTTCCGCTTAACATTTTTCTTCTATAAACAGGTTGTGGTGAAACAAAGATGGATCTGGTCTTCATTCTTGACACATCAACCAGTGTAACTGAACCTAACTTCAAACTCATGCAGGATTTCTTGAAATTTTTCCTGATCCCGGCAAACATTGATGATGACAATGTCCGAGTTGGTATCGTCATCTACAGTACCAGAGTCGCCATCCAATTCCAGATGAATGAATTTATTGGAAAGAAGAGGGAATTATATCAGGCCATTGAGGATATCCCCTATATGTATGGCAGTACAAATACATATGGAGGTCTAAACACAATGCGTACAAAGATGTTCCTCCCATCAACCGGCGACCGACCTGATGTGGAAAACATCTGTATCCTCATCACTGATGGTGTGTCCAACATCAATTCGAGAAGAACCATCCCAGAGGCAGAAGAGGCACGTAATCAAAACATCCGTATCTACGTCATCGGTATTGGTCTGACAGACACCAGAGAAATTGATGGAATCGCCAGCAGACCATTGGAAGATAACAGATTCACTGTTCAGGAGTTCAGTGAACTTTCTGAAATGAGGCAGAAGGTGTTTGGAAATATGTGTCCTAGTAAGTATTTATTTACATAATCCATGCTTAATTATTAAAAGTGTAATTACATTTGTAAAATATTGATGTTTATTTATCACATTGTCCAAATCCTGTGATGAGTCGAATTGTAAACAGGTATCTATATTTGTCCCTCACATACACATATATATGTTTCTGTAAACATGTTATGTGAAAGTAAAAATATGTATAATGCATTAGCATTTACAGATTTACATGTTTATCATTTTCTTGTGTTTGACACACTCATATCCAACATAAGTTATTTTACTTTCCATTGTTCACCATTTCAGTTCCTTCACCAACACCACCAAGCAAACCGAAAGGTAAGCAACCCAATTCACAATGAGATGAGATATAACAGGACCAATCAACAAATAAGACTGTTCTTGATAGGCTTTCATTTCATAAAGCTCTGACTGTTTTAACATACCTTTTAAAAAAGATTGTGTTGTTTATTTTACAGATTGTTCTGGAGCTAAGATGGATCTGGTCTTTATTCTGGACACTTCAACCAGTGTTACTGAACCAAACTTCAAACTCATGCAGGATTTCTTGCACTACTTCCTGATCCCGGCAAACATTGATGATGATAATGTCCGAGTTGGTATCGTCATATACAGTACCAAGGTTGCCATCCAGTTCCAGATGAATGAATATATCGGAAGGAAGAGGGAATTATATCAGGCCATTGCTGAAATCCCCTATATGTACGGCAGCACAAATACGTACGGAGGTCTCAACACCATGAGAACAAAGATGTTTCTCCCAGAAACTGGTGATCGACCTGATGTAGAAAATGTATGTATCCTCATCACTGATGGTGTGTCCAACATCAATTCTAGAAGGACTATTCCAGAGGCAGAAGAGGCACGTAATCAAAACATCCGTATCTACGTCATTGGTATTGGTCTGACAGACACGAGAGAAATTGATGGAATCGCCAGCAGACCATTGGAAGACAACAGATTCACTGTTCAGGAATTCAGTGAACTTTCTGATATGAGGCAGAAAGTGTTCGGAAGTATTTGTCCTAGTAAGTTCCCCCTTTATTTATTTCTAACTGATAAATAATTTCGAATATTTTGAAATAAAGATATGTTTAAAGAAAAGATAAAATTAAGACATGGTTTATAAGCATTGCAAAAGATGTGTGTAAAAATGTGTCAGTAACTTTTCAATGTTTTGTTTTTGATATATTTTGCAAGTAAAAGGTTCCTTAGAATTTCTTTCCTTTATAGAATATGTTGTAATAGATTTATCATGTGAAGCTTATTAAGCCATTAAGCCATTAAGCCATTTTCAAAGGTGAGGGATCTATAGGATCTTCTCTGTCCTTGCAATTAAAAAGACGTTGTTGCAGTTAGCAATGTGTTCGTTATTGCAGGTGTCGGTTTTAATGTTTTTAGATAAAATCCAATAATGGGACAAGGTCATATTTTTAGACTTCTGAAAGAGAACATTGTAACTCCTGACACTAATGACATAGTTGTTTTACTGTATGTTCTTTTTAATATGGATTACATGCAATTGAACGTGTACCCTTTTGTCAACATGTTCGACATCGCTTTGAACATAACACACCTTCTTTTCATTAACAAATAAATCCCACAAGTAAGTGATATGCAAGATTTTGAAATAAAACCTCTCATAAACTCTTAATAACTTTAAAAAAAACATTTGGAATTCTTCAAGTTCAATTTCTTAATTGTAAATAAAGTTGCACGTTTTCAAAAATATCTAATAGTGACAATACTTTCAAAATGGCCATGCAGTTCCTTTGCGAGGACATATGACATATATTTTATCATGACCTTGAATACAACAATGTGTTTAGAGACAATGGGTAAAAACAATAGAGAGAGGCAGAGGTCACATGATTGTTACTTAAATAGGAACCAATACTGTGACGTACTTTCGGTTACATAAATAATAGAAAACATGATAGAGAATAGTTAAAACGAGCAAAAAGGGTAATGAAGTATAAACTCATGGTTGGAATTAATACATGACAATGGTATTAAAAAACATGATAAATATATATAGCATGTAATCCGTTGTTGCACAAACTAAAATTTATAAATTTACATTTTTCTTTGGTTTAAGGCTTTGATAAATCAGTGATAGAAATTTACGGATAGCACTTTTGACGTGACCTTCTGATATCGTCAAAACACATCATTACCATAGTCTTGTAATGAAACCATTCATATCATAATGTTTCAATGTGAGCCTTTTTTGATACGCCATTGTTACATTGCAAGTATTGCCTTGCAGTTGAGATAACAACTACAACAACTACTACAACAACAACAACCACAACTACAACGACCACAACAACAACAACAACGCGGCCCCCGACAACTACTCCAAAAAAGAAGGGTTTGTTCATGTTGCTCTTTTAAGTAACCATAAATGCAAAGGAAGGCTTACAAAGTAACTTTAGGAAATTAGAATAAGCCTTTTCATGACAAATGTAGCACATATCGTAATATCTCTATTACTTTGACATCTCCAATAACTCGACCTCATTATTTTTTTCTGAGGTCATAACTTCAAATCACTTCTAAAATTTCAAACAAGTGCCAAAAGTTGATGCTTTTATTATTCAACCATTGTTTGAAATAATTGATTAATTTGCCAAAAAAAATTTGATTTCAAGGCATAATTGTTTCTTCTGCAGAAATATATTTGAAATGTCTTGATTATGATAACAATGCCATTAATATTTGGTTATCTATATGTATATATATCACACATGTACTTGATATAATTTATCTAATTTTTCACCATAGAGCCAAATGAACCGCCAACAGTATAGAATAGTTCAACCATATATAGACCTTTTCTGAAATTCTTTTGAAACTTTTAGGGTCGAATTAATTAGAGGAATTATTGTTTTTCCCATTTTGCTTATGCCATGGGCCAGTGATGTATTGTTCTGGGTGGCACTAGTCTTTCAACCATTATTGGTTTATCTTTTTGTTACCTTTTGCTTAAAGGATTTGCGATTTGAAAAATGAGTTTTAATGTCCTAAGTGTTTTTTACTTATTCATTACAACTATACGCAGCAAGGTATAAGTAAACATTTAGGTCAATGGTTTTTAAAAAAATGATATATCTTTCATGTAAAATAAATCACTCTATTTAATTGACTTGATTAATTCACACTTTCCCTTAGTTTTGAGCAAAGAAAATATCTCTTTTTGTTATGAACAGATCTGATTAGATATTCCATTAAGAAGAAAAAAATATATGAATAGTTAGGATCAAATAGCCGTCTAGCAGGAACATGCATTCTAAGGAAATTTGATTTAAGTAAAAAGATAAACATAAAATCACAATTATTTTGATGATGACTTTCAGATTGTGCATCAAACGAGATGGATCTGGTCTTCGTTCTGGACACTTCAACCAGTGTAACTGAACCTAACTTCAAACTCATGCAGGATTTCTTGAAGTTTTTCCTGATCCCGGCCAACATTGATGGTGACAATGTCCGAGTTGGTATCGTAATCTACAGTACCAGAGTCGCCATCCAATTCCAGATGAATGAATTTATTGGAAAGAAGAGGAAATTATACCAGGCCATTGATAAAATCCCCTATATGTACGGCAGCACAAATACATTTGGGGGTATCAACACCATGAGAACAAAGATGTTCACACCAGCATCTGGGGACCGACCTGGTGTGGAAAACATCTGTATCCTCATCACTGATGGTGTGTCCAATATCAATTCTAGAAAAACAATCCCAGAGGCAGAAGAGGCACGTAATCAAGGAATCCGTATCTACGTCATTGGTATTGGTCTGACAGACACCAGAGAAATTGATGGAATTGCCAGCAGACCGTTGGATGAGAACAGATTCACTGTTCAGGAATTCAGTGAACTTTCTGATATGAGGCAGAAGGTGTTTGGATCCATGTGTCCAAGTAAGATATGGATTTGTTTTTCCTTAGATATGTACCGCTCAGTGTTAGCTTTAGATCATCTTGACTGAAAGGCAGGATGGACTTATACCAAGGTATTCGTATTCATTAAAACTTTGGTATTTCAACTTTTTCTTTTTGAGAAAAAGGCCTAGAAAGATGAAACCTTGTGCACAGATTTATAACCTGATGTGCATTATTATCTTCAGACTTAGATTCACTTTGACCCGTCAAAAGGATTCGAGGGGCCATGCCTTAAAAACCTATTTTTATCTTCTTAGAAACACACAGGTATAGAAAGTTGAAACCTTGCTGCTAACTGCTTAGCTGATTGGGATTGAAATTTATAGATTTGATGAACCTTTGACTCCTAATAGAGATGACCATATTTTCTTGTATTTCATTTTGATTTTCTTGAGGGAAAAATATATTAAAATTTGCCAAAATTAGTAAAAAGGGTTGCATAAATAAGTAAATTTGCCGGAAAGTCCTTCATATCACAAATAATAAGGACTTCCGTAAATTGTCACAAACTCTTATTAAAATCATTTGAAGTTTAAAATGTATGAATTTATACCTCTTTTACAGTTCCTTCTCCGACACCACCACCAAAGCCTAAAGGTATGTATATATGTCTATTAGATTTATTTTACAGTATTATGCAACAATCTGAAAATATTTTGTGTTCAAAGAATGTATTGTTGTAACATCCATTGCTAATGATTGTAATAATTTATTTGTTCGACCTTAGAACAATTAAATCTTTGTCCATTCAGGGTATCTTCGACAAAATAATAAACAGCTTTTGAGGCAATGACTGAGGTTGATCAAAACATGAACAAAACATATTACGTATTAAAAAGGACAAAATACAAAGACTAAAGTATCTTTATCTTCATTGTAGATAAGAAATATCTACATCAAATTAATATTAATTTTCATGGGAAAAAACTCCATCACTACAGCTGCCTACCTTAAGTTTGTTCACTTGCATAAGTATCCTAGTGCAAATATCATGTATTTTGGGTTTCGTATTGACATTCTTAAAATAACTATAGAAGCACTTACAAAGGATCACCAATTGTCCATGTGTAAATTAACCATTCCGACACCATATTTCGGGCTCGTCTCGCCACTGGTGCTGAATTGCGGTATTTGGCATGGTGAAATTGACAGATGAGGTCATATCTGTAAAATTCAGATTTTCTTAAATTTCGATTAAAATTTTTCATATAACCTCTGTCAGCACAAAATCAGCAAAATTACATTGCCTTGTGTAAAGGAACACATATGACTTAGAACTAAAGCTGTTATGCACATATGAAGGATTTTGTAGAGAAAAATATAAAATAGTGTTTTCGTAATTTTGACTTCAATGCTCAGCCAAATTTGTTATGGTTATCTGTTAAGATTGACATACGAATATGTTAACACACACTTAATCTACACTTATGTATTGAAATTTCAACATCATCCGTTTAGTTTTCGCAATGCTAGGATGCCCCAAAGACATTCCAAATTACATGATAATTGCACTAAAATACGCAGGTAAGTGAACAAACTTAAGGTATGCAGCTCAAGATCATGAAACTAAACATTGTCTTGGTCAAACGGTAACGACAAATCTTATAGTACAGAGTAGCCAATATTGTCTCACAATTTGTTTTCTCTACATGTGAATTATTCTGAATAACATGGTTGTAGTAACATTAAATCTTCTTTTATAAAGTTTTATAGCATATCCTAAACTCAGAAACTGATCTACGTGGAACACTTGAAAGTCTAAGTGTTTTTTTGTGAACCTGCCGTCATTTTGTTTTTAAAGGGATGCAAATAGGAGATATTAATCATTATGGAAGGATTAAGAAATATTTACAAAATGATTAAATCATTAACCAATAATTCTCTGTTAGGTAAATCCGTTTTGCTTATGTACACAGTAACATGGACATGTTATAATTTTAATACACACTTTCAGATTGTGACTCAAATAAGATGGATCTTGTCTTCGTTCTGGACACTTCAACCAGTGTAACTGAGCCAAACTTTAAACTGATGCAGGATTTCTTGCACTACTTCCTGATCCCGGCAAACATTGATGGGGACAATGTCCGAGTTGGTATCGTAATCTATAGCACTAAAGTAGCCATCCAATTCCAGATGAATGAATTCATTGGTCAGAAGAGAAAATTGTACCAAGCCATTTCTGAAATCCCATATATGTATGGCAGTACGAATACATTTGGTGGTATCAACACCATGAGAACAAAGATGTTCACACCAGCAACTGGCGACCGACCTGATGTGGAAAATATCTGTATCCTCATCACTGATGGTGTGTCCAACATCAATTCTAGAAAAACTATCCCAGAAGCAGAAGAGGCACGTAATCAAGGAATCCGTATCTACGTCATTGGTATTGGTCTGACAGACACCAGAGAAATTGATGGAATCGCCAGCAGACCATTGGAAGACAACAGATTCACTGTTCAGGAGTTCAGTGAACTTTCTGAAATGAGGCAGAAGGTGTTTGGATCCATGTGTCCAAGTAAGATATGGATTTGTTTTTCCTAAGATATGTACTTCTGTGTTAGTTTAAAATCATCTGGCCTGAAAGGCAAGATGGACTTTTACCATGGTATCCGTCGTCCGTAAAGTCTTTGGTATTTTGACTTCTCCCAAAAAAGAAAAATGCCTAGAATGATGAAACCTTGTGCACAGATTTATAACCTGATGAGCATTATTATTTGTAAATTTGATGCCATTTGACCCCTCGAAAGGACCCGAGGGGTTACCCTCAGAAAAACTGTTTTCATCTTCTTCTCTAAAAGCAAAGGACGTAGAAACCTGAAATCTTGTGTACAGACTCCTTTGTTGATGGGGATTCTAATTTGGAAATTTGGTGATCCTGTGATGAGGTTCTCAAGGGCCATGCCTATCCAAGCTATTTCAATCTTTCTTTTCC
The DNA here is from genome assembly GCA_916613615.1 of Steromphala cineraria. NCBI lineage: Eukaryota > Metazoa > Mollusca > Gastropoda > Trochida > Trochidae > Steromphala > Steromphala cineraria. Next base: position 15,633,465 of record OU744729.1, read on the forward strand.
AAAAGCTAAATCCCTGAAAAGCTAAAAGCTTTTGGATAGAAGCCTCAGAAAAGGCGATTGAATTTACAGATTTGATGACCCAGTGACCCCTTAATAAGACCCATTTATTAACACACCATAAACACATTTCTTTCCTTTCTCCTTCAAAGACAAGAGGCCCTGACAGCAGAAAATTTTATTCTTTCATCTTGTGCCCACGCATATGGTTACTCTCTGATCATTTATTATTGATCAGACGTCCAGCCTGATGATTTACAGAGTCAGTAACTCTATTTAGAAATGTACACATTAACTTCATATTCTTTTAATTGAGTTTGCTTATGTTTTGAGAAAAAAATGTAAACTTTGCCAAAATTAGTAAAAAAGTAGTGCAAAAATTAGTAAAATTTGCTTGAAAATGCTCCAAATCACAAACAATAAAGAACTTTATATACTGTCATAAACTTGTGTCAAAATCATTTGAAGTTTTTAATTTATGAATTTACACATGCTGACAATTCTTTTACAGTTCCTTCTCCAACACCACCGCCAAAGCCTAAAGGTATGTATTTACTCATGTCTTTTATATTACCGTATTTCCTTGAATAGACACCCTCAGCATCTATTTTTTCAGACCCCCTATACCCCGGTGTGTATTGAGACCTGGCGTCTATTTGAGGCCAGCTGCTATTTATATTTTAGTAGGAAATAAATGTGTATAGATGATGTAAAAGAGGAATACTTTATTTTAATTCAACTACTAGAGCATGAATTAACCAACTTATCACCAGGCGTTTATGCAAGACCCGGCTATTATTCGAGATCCGACGTGTATTTACTTTAAACAGCCATACCCAGGCGTTTATTGGAGAAACAGCATCTATTTGAGGAAATATGGTAATCCATTTTGCAGTATTATGCAAAAAATCTGTAAATATTTTGTGTTCCAGGAATGAATTGTTATAAAGTTCATGGCTTTTGAGTTCAATAACTTATTTATATGATTGTTAGAACAAGTGGACGTATCTTGGGCACTTGGGGGCAAAATCATAAACAGTTTTTGAGGCAACGTCTGAAGTTGATTTACAAGTTTAAGAATCTATTGAGTGTTGATAAAGACCCATAGACATATTAAAGTATCTAAACCTTTATAGTAGATTAGAAATATCAACATCAAATTTTGATTCGTTTGGGAAAAATGCAAACCCATATCTGAAACATAAAACTAAACATTATCTTGATCAAACGTTAATGAAAAATAATTTTGTACAGAATAAACAATATGCAATGATTAAGAAACATATACAAAATGATTTCATCATTAAAACCAAAATTCTCTGCTAGCTATACCATTAAATCTATTTTGCTTAAAATACCAGAAACCTATAATACTTTTAATATATACTTTCAGATTGTGACTCAAATAGGATGGATCTGGTCTTTGTCTTGGACACTTCAACCAGTGTAACTGAACCTAACTTCAGATTAATGCAGGACTTCTTGCACTACTTCCTGATCCCGGCAAACATTGATGCTGACAATGTCCGAGTTGGTATCGTCATCTATAGTACCAGAGTGGCCATCCAATTCCAGATGAATGAATTCATTGGTCAGAAGAGAAAATTGTACCAAGCCATTTCTGAAATACCCTATATGTATGGCAGCACAAATACGTACGGAGGGCTTAACTCTATGAGAACAAAGATGTTCACACCAGCAACCGGCGACCGACCTGATGTGGAAAATATCTGTATCCTCATCACTGATGGTGTGTCCAACATCAATTCTAGAAGAACCATTCCAGAGGCAGAAGAGGCACGTAATCAAGGCATCCGTATCTACGTCATCGGTATTGGTCTAACAGACACCAGAGAAATTGATGGAATCGCCAGCAGACCATTGGAAGACAACAGATTCACTGTTCAGGAATTCAGTGAACTTTCTGATATGAGGCAGAAGGTGTTTGGATCCATGTGTCCAAGTAAGATATGGATTTGTATCAATTAATTTTTAATGTTGATAGTTATATGATATACTGTGTGTATAGAAGTGTGTTTCGAAAAACTTACTTTTGTTAGTCTCCTCCGTTTCTACAGTTTGTTTTCATGAAAGATTGTAAATCTAATAATTTCCTATGCTTGCAAAAACATTTTCATATTTCTTTTCCATCATCATCAGATCTTGTGTACATCTCCCTTGTTTGCTAAGGGACATATCCAACCTATCCCCTGATATCCTTTTTAGCATATACAGTCATTTCGCTATATATAGCAAGCCAATCAAATTATGCCCTTTAAATAGTTAAAGCACCAAACTGGTTCCCAGGCTGCATTGTGCATGCTCACCGTGTGATTCAAGTTAACCAATGGGAGTGCTTTTAGATGATATATCTCATGTCCCGCTGCACAGTCCTGCTAAGCTCAGAACAGACTTCTATAAGATTTCCACGAGAGGCATTACTAAACAACAGTGTATAGAGTTCGAGATAGTTTAAATAAATAAAACAGACAGGCTATAAATAGCGTTGGATAACCAGCCGTCTGGAAACGACTGTATATGCTTAAAGGATAGGTTGGAGCATAATGCTGAGTTCTTGATGGTATTTGATTTATTAAGCTTAGAGATCAAGGTGATACCTTTCCTGAATGATTTGTTAGTCAGATTTACTTCAGCTTTGTAAAAAGACCTTTTGTCGTTTGTTCTCAGTTCCAACAACCACCACAACAACTACTACTACTACAACAACTACAACAACAACAACAACTACTACTACTACAACTACCACTACAACAACCCCAGCTCCGACAACTACACCCAAGAAGGATGGTAAGTGATGTTTTGCTACAGAGATTTTGATAATGTTGAATAGTTATGCTTGGTTAGCTTATGATAAACTAATTTCATTATATACCACAGTTAAACAGAAATTCCCAAATAAAGTGTACCCAAAATCCTGTGAACAGCATTATTAAAAAAAAATATGGAAATCTTGGTAACAAAGGGTTCTTGCTTATCTTGATTGTTTTTGGGGGAATTATGATTCTTATTTCTTAAATGATGAGATATCATGCAATTTGGCTGCAATCACAACATCCGTCAGATCTTTCTTAACGTTTATCAAAAACGGTGTGTATATATTATTCTAACTAATTTTGTTATGTTAGTTGGTTTTCTAGTTCCAGCCAGTGCTTGCAGGTTTCACCGCAATGCATAACCACATTAGTGTTACAGATTTTTTCCCTGCAATAATACTAGCAGCTGTGATATAAGTGAAATACCCTTGAAAGCAACAAATATCAGTGGAACTTCTGATAGCTATTTTGCCCTTTCTCATGCTGTATATAAAAAGAAGTTTATTGATTGATTATGACATAATCAAAGTTATTCAGTGTGTGACATTAGGTGTGGTGAGAAGAAATTGTATTTCATATTTCAGATTGTTCTGGAGCTAAGATGGATCTGGTCTTCATTCTGGATACATCAACCAGTGTAACTGAACCAAACTTCAAATTGATGCAGGATTTCTTGCACTACTTCCTGATCCCGGCAAACATTGATGATGACAATGTTCGAGTTGGTATCGTCATATACAGTACCAAAGTGGCCATCCAGTTCCAGATGAATGAATTTATTGGAAAGAAAAGACAATTGTACCAAGCCATTTCTGAAATCCCTTATATGTATGGCAGTACGAATACATTTGGAGGGCTTAACACCATGAGAACAAAGATGTTCACACCAGCATCCGGCGACCGACCTGATGTTGAAAATATCTGTATCCTCATCACTGACGGTGTGTCCAACATCAATTCTAGAAGAACCATCCCAGAGGCAGAAGAGGCACGTAATCAAAACATCCGTATCTACGTCATCGGTATTGGTCTGACAGACACCAGAGAAATTGATGGCATCGCCAGCAGACCATTGGATGAGAACAGGTTCACTGTTCAGGAATTCAGTGAACTTACTGATATGAGACAAAAAGTGTTTGGAAGTATTTGTCCTGGTAAGATAATTTTGTATTGATTGTTCAATCAATCAATTTATTGGTAAATTTATAACATTCATTAGAAATTATGTTCTATATTCTTATCAGTCTTTTTTTCTTAAGGTTAAAGTCAATGACTGGCCATGGGCTAGGCATCTTTAAGGATCTTTAATTTTAGTTTTTCACTTTTGTTGAGTATTATGTTGTGTGAGGTCAGTGGGCTCTAATGGCTCTGTTTTATCCAGAACGAAAACCAATAATTTGCTTTTTTTATGCAAGAGGATTTTGCCAATTGGTATCATAAACTGCAAATTTGGTGACCCTAATCATCCTTATAAGGACAAAAGAGGATTAACCTATAGACCTAATTTTTGTTTTTTCAAGAACAGAAATCAATAAAAGGAAGACATTTTTGTGAAAATTTATTTGTCAATGTAGACATTATGTAAAGATCATTTAAACCTGATCTGAATCTGTAAACTTTTTTTTCTAAGTTGTTGCATTTACTATAGCATGCTGCCTGAGAAGTTACAGAGCCACTTGAATTATTTCCTTACAATGATGTACCTGAAGTAATGTATTACCAGTTAGACTACCTGATTATCATTTATCAGGAACAATGATGTTTGATGTTCATTGAAAATAAGCCCTTTTTTCAATATAAAACGTGCCATACTTGAATTTCAGACATTACGATACATCAAAACTTGACATAAATTCACACCCATTGCAGTTGAATAAAACATTCACCATCATATTATTTGTTTCAGTTGCAAAGCCCAAGCCTAAGCCAAAAGGTAAGTATTAATCTTTCAAGTGTAACAAACATAAATAGCAAATGGAATGGATTTTAAACAAACATAAGATCTATTTTGTCAGTGGCTATCTTCGTTTTGTAACAAGTTTAACTTAAAACGTACTAAGAGGTCTTTCACAAGTTGAAACAATTCGAATGCATTTGCTGTGAGATTTGAGTTCCCTTTTCTCATTTAACATGGTTGCAAAACATCGTTTTGTCTGTCAAATGTTTTCAACAGTTTATCATCTTTCAACAGATTGTTCTGGGGCTAAGATGGATCTGGTCTTTGTCTTGGACACTTCAACCAGTGTTACTGAACCTAACTTCAGACTAATGCAGGATTTCTTGAAGTTTTTCCTGATCCCGGCCAACATAGATGATGACAATGTCCGAGTTGGTATCGTCATCTACAGTACCAAAGTCGCAATCCAATTCCAGATGAATGAATTTGTTGGACAGAAAAGAAAACTTTACCAAGCAATTGAAGACATCCCGTATATGTACGGCAGTACAAATACATATGGAGGGCTTAACGCTATGAGAACACAGATGTTTACAAGGGCAACTGGAGACCGACCAGGAGTAGAAAATGTATGTATCCTCATCACTGATGGTGTGTCCAACATCAATTCTAGAAGGACCATTCCAGAGGCAGAAGAGGCACGTAATGCAAACATCCGTATCTACGTCATTGGTATTGGACTGACAGACACCAAGGAAATTGATGGCATTGCTAGCAGACCATTGGAAGACAACAGATTCACTGTTCAGGAATTCAGTGAACTTTCTGAAATGAGGCAGAAGGTGTTTGGATCCATGTGTCCAATAGGTATATGGTGTTGCATGGAAATGAGTGTTTGAAATTATAAAACAAATTTACTACTTGTAAACTTGGTGGACAAGGCATGATGTGAATGATTCTGAATTTGCATCAATGGGCTTTTCATTATCTGTATGTATCTGTATATCAGGAAGTCTTTTGCAGGTTATTGCAGGGGATAGGTGAGTATTGAACTTCAATTATTCAATATATATGTTTTGATGTCATCTTTTTTATTCAACATAGGAAATACACGGAATTTTTTTACAATTATCACGTACATGCACCTGAGGGACGTCTATATTTTCATTAATGTTCAACTTACCTTACCATGTATTTATGTACCACGTATAGCAAGCACAGGAAGTGATGCTGACAGTCAACCGGATAACAAGCCTTTTTAATAGAAGCTGAAGCATTGATGCAAGGTACTTAGTTACACTCATATTGTATTGCAAGTTTCATAATTTAGTATTTTGTATGTGTGTGTGTGTCTATATATCATGAATATATGAATTTACAAAATTTTACGAAACTCATGCAAATATATGTATAACCCTTGTATTGCTGGGGTGATTCACAAATTCACTCGTTTCGTAAAAGTCATATGACACACTTACTTGGGTAATAATCTCTATACATTAGTTGATATTTTCCATTTTCAATATCATAACAGGCTGGGTCTCAGATGATATGGATTGTTTTATGTTACCAAATTCATACTATGTACCCTAACATGGAAACAACTTTTACAAATTGTTGGTATTTATTCAACCAGGAATTGGGAAAGGCAGGGGCTGTGGGCCATTTAGCACATTGTGTGAATAAATGGCCAGTTCAAGTTTTGAAGTGTTCTATTGGCATTAAGGCAATGGCCCTTTCGAAAGTCAGTAAATTACTAAAAACCCTGAAAATGGCCCATTGTCAAAGAATAAGTCTTTCCATATCCCTGTTCACCCTATCACTAAAGATTTCTTAATCTTTATTTTTTTTTTTTCAGACTTGTGCTTATGAAACGTAAGTAACTAAGTGTATGTACTCTATGTTAAGGTGTACATGTTTAAAAAATTGATGTTTTCATATTATTGTGTTTACAAAACAAGATTATATCTAGCTGGTTGTGGTAAATGTTTTATGTTCTATGTCTGTGCAATCAATGTAAAAAAAAAAAAAAATTCATTCAAGAAAGTTATCATATTTTAAATCAAATAATTGATTATTAATGAAAATAAAAACAAACTGTTAAAGAGAATAGATGTTGATAACAAAATGTTGTACTTTCGACATGTTTAATATGAAATTTTTGTTTTTGGATCATGTTTGTGATGTGAAATTTCTTATGTCGACCAAAATGAATTATATTAAATACATTGATTTTAACATATCTATTTCAATACAAAATTGGTTTGGTAAACAAGCTAAACGTTCGTTTAAATACACTGTAGCAGGATTTCTTTTACGTTTTTTCCAAATGTTCTTTGTTTGTACTTTGTAAAAGTGTATAAAAGTCATGATCATCGATATGAAATGTATCGAAAATATAATGACATTGTAATGTTGTAACAAATGTGTAATGTTTCTGATGTTGTACTTATTATTCAAAGTTTAACACTGTTCAACTGTTGCAGATGTTTTGTCCAAAAACTGTTCTGTTTGTATTGTCTGTATGTTTCAGGTTCGGGAAATTATCAGACAACAACTCGCTGAATTTTTTTAATAATTTTTTTCAGCTGTTGCATGTCTTGTTTGCTATGTGTGCATGTTGTACCAAAGCTTGTAGAAATCGAGCTTTGTTTCAAGTTTGTGAATGTTCATCATGTGATGAAACTGTTTTGTTGTTAAAATGTCTTTTCTATGATGTACATGTATAAAAATGAGTCATATTTGTTAAATGTTCTTGCTTTGCAGAAATAAGGAACATGTTTACATTTTAATTTCTTTTTTTCTGTAAAATGTTATGCTTAATTTTATGAATAATTATGAATATTAATATCAATATATTGAACAATAATTTATATTGCTTTATAAATGATACAAAATTATGTAAGTTGTGAATTTAATGTTAAAACATGCTTTTATAACCATTCAAAAATGAAATTCATCAAGGAATGTATTATTATACCATATATAAATATATATATTAAATAAAAACGTCATATATGAATTATAGTTAGATTCTATCTCTATTTCATTGTTATTTTTTTTCTTTGTTTACAGTCATTAAACTTCCAACAGGTATGTTGCAAACTTCTTTTTTGTAATTCAAAGATTTTTAATTGTGTATTGAATATCCGTAATTTCTCTATCAGTTTCAACCAAGTGCTGAAAGTTGAGACTCCTATGATTCAACTATTGCTTGATATTGTTGTTTAATTTGAAAAAAAAAATAATGATTGCAAAGTGTTATTATATATACTGCAGTAATCAATTTAAGATATCTATATTATGAAAACATGCCATAATTATGTGGTTATTACAAAAAGTATGCTTTAATATCACATAATATATGTCCTTAAAATTTACCTAATATTTTGACCATAGTGCCAAATGAGCCACCAAAAGTGAAAAATAGTTCAACAATAGACATTTCCTGGAAATCTTTTCAAAATTTGAGGGTTGAATTAATAGAGAAATACGGTACTTAAGAAGCGAATACAGTTACATCAGTATATCCTGCTGAGGGTCTCCTATATATAACCGGTATACCACGTATTGGGCAGTCTAAATGCCACAGATCACAATATATAAGATTTCCTTTTCGCTATGTTGTTGGAGCTTTAGGTATGTTTTACAATGACAATATACTAATAAATCATTTCTTTATAAAATTACATAACAAATGACTGTATTTCTGTGTTTTGAAGGAGGTGGTGATGCAAGCGGTTGTCTTGGACCTAAAATGGATCTGGTCATCGTTCTCGACACCTCCACAAGTGTTACTGAACCAAACTTCAAGCTCATGCAGGATTTCTTACACTACTTCCTTATTCCGGCTGATATTGACAATGATCAAGTAAGAGTTGGCGTTGTCATCTACAGTACAAGAGTTGCCATCCAGTTCCAGATGAAAGATTATATTGGAAAGAAAAGAGATTTGTACCGAGCCATTATGGAAATCCCTTACATGTATGGCAGCACAAATACATATGGAGGTCTCAACACCATGAGAACAAAAATGTTCCTACCAGAAACCGGCGACCGACCTGATGTTCCAAATGTGTGTATCCTCATCACTGACGGTGTGTCCAACATCAATTCTAGACGAGTGAAACCAGAAGCTGCACAAGTAAGAAGTGATGGAATCAAGGTCATCGTTATTGGTATTGGTTTGACAGACACCAAGGAAATTGACATGATTGCATCTCCACCTCTTGAAGAGAACAGATACACTGTGAATGAATTTGACGAGCTGACCGATATGAGACGCAAAGTGTTTGAGTCATTGAATAAGGGTTGCGATAGTAAGCATTATTATTTATTATATCTTTCTTTAGCATTGGTACTGTTGTGTGGCATTAACCTATCCAAAATTACACATTATAATATTTTCACTCATCCTGCTATATCAGTGTATATGTCTCCTCGTTATGCTACAACCTATGCCCTGATATCCTTCTATGGTATTCTGCCATATTGCTATGTATAGCAAACCAATCAAATGATGCCCTTTCAGCGATAGCGGCAAACTGGTTGTTTGGCGTCATTCCGCATGCTCACCGGGTGATTCAAATTAACCAATGGGAGTGCTATTAGATAATAAATCTGATGTCTAATTGCAGTCAAACTCCAAACCGCTCTCTCTTAGATTTCCATGAGCTACATCACTAGACAACAGTGTATGGAGTTCGAAATAGTTTAACTGAAAACAGACAGGCTATAAATAGCGCTGAGTAACCACCCGTCAGCGATACAGCTGAATATCTTAAAAGGATATCAGGGGATAGGTTGTAGCATAACGCAGAGAAATATATGATGATTTTAGCAGGACGATTGTCACTCTCAGCCATGTATGGAAGATTTCATGAAAATAACGTCATTAACTTAAGTTTCTCTTGGTCAAATAAGTTCAGCTTAATCGTGTAATTGATTATGTTTACTTGTAGCAACTACAACGACAACTACAACAACACCAGCACCAACTCCACCACCCAAGAAAGGTGAGAAGATGCTCCTTTCCACCAAAATACCTTGATTGAATCTTCTCTGTATTAATTCTTAACTGTCAACTTTATCATACAGTCATTTTTCCAGTGATAGCAACCTGTTTTACTGTTTGATATGAAGTATTGAATAAAGTCGTCAAACTTCGGGTTAAGATTGATTCTCTCACTGATTAAAGGGGCAGTAGCACGTTTTTTGATAATTTTATATTTCAAACTTTTCACTAATAATTGTAAGTTAATGTTTAATGTACTATATTGACAGTGTCAAAAATATCATTACACAAGCCAATCATCCATAGTCAAAGGACAAAGTATGAAGATTCACATAAAATCCATTGGCGGCCATTTTTGTGTGAACACCTTTAATTCATTTTTGTAAGAAAAAGGAATCGCATGGCTGAAACTTACGTTATATATTTGAATTATTACTGCTTCATTATGTTTAAATACATTGTCTTTCATTTGGAAGAATTAATTTTTATTTTCCTGACGTCACCTTATATTTCCCATAAAAACGTGCTACTGCCCCTTTAACGTAATCACCAACCAAATCAAACATATTGAGTATGAACAGTTATCTGTCATTGCTTAATGGATCACTGGATGATTTTCATCATTCATTTTGATACTTGCCAAATACACTACATGACGATAAAAGTGGGAAATATTTCATATATTCATTTGTAAACACCACAAGTGACAATTGAAGGTTTCAGCAACAGGCAATGCTTTCTGATAATTCAGCATCATTGATAATGTTTGACATGATACAAATGGTAATACATCATCTGACTGAGTCCTTTATGGAAATGAATAACTTCAGGTCTTAATCCTGGATTCAATGTGGTTTTGTATCACTGCCATATTCTGCTCACTTTTAAGGTATTTTGGTAATATTTAGGGACATATGAAGGAATGCAATGATTATCTTCATGAATATGTGATTAAAGGTTTTTGTTAACTTTTTATTCAGCTGAAACTAAAGTGTGTATCTGAAGCAAGCTTCTTGGATTATCATTGTCAGAAGAGTTGGTAATATGATGAAGAGGAATATATGGATGACAACTTCTTAATTCATGTTAAGAGACGTTTAGACACAGCTACTTGTGTTGTTGTTATCGCAATTTCCTCTTCCTCATTATCATTCTAACTTCTTAAACGCCTCTCAAAGGAGCCACTAATAGTAATAAATTATTGGAGTCTTGCTTCCTTTAATTGATGTGCTGCATTTTCTTCAATTTCAGAGTGCCCTGGACAAGAAATGGATCTGGTCATCGTTCTCGACACCTCCACAAGTGTAACTGAACCAAACTTCAAGCTCATGCAGGATTTCTTGCACTATTTCCTTATTCCGGCCGATATTGACAATGACAGGGTGAGAGTTGGCATAGTCATCTACAGTACAAGAGTTGCCATCCAGTTCCATCTGAAAGATTATATTGGAAAGAAAAGAGATTTGTACCGAGCTATTATGGAAATCCCTTACATGTATGGCAGCACAAATACATACGGAGGTCTCAACACCATGAGAACAAAGATGTTCACACCAGGAACCGGTGACCGACCTGATGTTCCCAATGTGTGTATCCTCATCACTGACGGTGTGTCCAACATCAATTCTAGACGAGTGAAACCAGAAGCTGCACAAGTAAGAAGTGATGGAATCAAGGTCATCGTTATTGGTATTGGTTTGACAGACACCAAGGAAATTGACTTGATTGCCTCTCCACCCCTTGAAGAGAACAGATACACTGTGCAAGAATTTGACCAGCTGACCGATATGAGACGTCAAGTGTTTGAGACACTGAATAAGGGTTGTGATAGTAGGTATATGTTTATCACTTCTAAAGCCAATTTTAAACTTTTAAACTTTTGTTGCGTAGTATATTAAGAACAATCATAAAGTTTTAATTCTAATGATGATGATGATGAAGATGATGATGATGATGATGATGATGATGATGATGATGATGATGATGATGATGACGATGACGATAATGATGATTGTTGATGATTGGTGACTGATGATGATGTTGACAATGATGATGATAATGATGATGATGATGATTGTAATGATGATGATAATGATGATGATGATGATGATGATGATATATTTCAGTCGAGACAACAACAATAGCCACAACACCCGCACCCACTCCGCCCCCCAAAAAAGGTAAGAAATACACTAGTTACCTTTTCCTCTTGGTTTTATCAAGCCTGACCTTTATTTAACAACACTCTTCATTTCACTGTGACCACATGTTGCCTACGCTGGATTACATAAGACTCGTCTTTCTTACGACGACAGGCTGTAACTTTATAGTAATTAGTTCTCTTGCAGAGAAATTTAAACTTTTTGAGATGGTTGATACTACTTAAATTATAAGACTTATTAGAGTCGGGAATATATATATTTCATTAAATAACGTGATTAAATGATGCTCTGTAAGTTTTAAAATATTGAATGCGGTTCAAAGCTATGATATTTTAATACCTTAATTTGCAGGTGTTTTCTAATTACTGTAAAAAATCATCATAGGAGACCTAGTAACTAATACGAATAACAAGTAAATAACATCTAAACGATGTTTAAGGAATAAGAAAAATCCTTTCTTAACAAAGTTATTTACATAAAGGTTTTAACTGCAGCAACATCTTACTTTCAGAATGCACGGGTCAAAAAATGGATCTGGTCATCGTTCTCGACACCTCCACAAGTGTTACTGAACCAAACTTCAAGCTCATGCAGGATTTCTTACACTACTTCCTTATTCCGGCTGATATTGACAATGATCAAGTAAGAGTTGGCGTTGTCATCTACAGTACAAGAGTTGCCATCCAGTTCCAGATGAAAGATTATATTGGAAAGAAAAGAGATTTGTACCGAGCCATTATGGAAATCCCTTACATGTATGGCAGCACAAATACATATGGAGGTCTCAACACCATGAGAACAAAGATGTTCACACCAGCAACCGGCGACCGACCTGATGTTCCCAATGTGTGTATCCTCATCACTGACGGTGTGTCCAACATCAATTCTAGACGAGTGAAACCAGAAGCTGCACAAGTACGAAGTGATGGAATCAAGGTCATCGTTATTGGTATTGGTTTGACAGACACCAAGGAAATTGACTTGATTGCATCTCCTCCCCTTGAAGAGAACAGATACACTGTGCAAGAATTTGACCAGCTGACCGATATGAGACGTCAAGTGTTTGAGTCATTGAATAAGGGTTGTGATAGTAAGTATATATATGTTAAATCATTTTAAAGCAAGTTGTATATGCAATTTGATTTCAAGGTAATGTTGGAACCTTTGACATTTTCCTTTGGGAGTGCCATATCTCAAGCAGTAATCACTGGATTCTCTTAGATTGAGACTTTGGCCTTCAATTTTCTTCACATCTGTATTATAAAGTTATTCTATTAAAGGCACTGACCCCAAATGATTGTACAACCTCGATATTGTTTTTTGATCATAAAGAATCATCTGATTTCTCAACATTGCAACTGCATTACAAGCTGATAGAGATCAAGTGTTAAAGCTCTTTTCAAAGGAATGATGTATGCTTGCTGTTGAATTAACAGGGGAAGTCGAAACCCAGTTTCGGGCCGGTTCTGCTTTTGCAGTATCCAGCTAATGCTCATCTAGTATCTTATAGGTATTGCCCATTAGATTTAACATTTTTTAAACAACCTGTTTCATTTTAGCAACTACATCGACTACAACAACGACTACGACAACCACAACGACTACAACTACAACAACAACAACAACGCCAGCACCAACTCCTCCACCTAAGCCAGGTGAGATCGGTGAAATCAAAAGCTTTAAAAGACGTTAAGATTAACATCCAACACCTTGTCTAACTTTACAAATGGTTGAGGAAAAAAAAAACAGATAAATTTTCACTTAATGATGTGTTAAAAGAGACAAGAATTATTTCCTAAAACTAATTCGTGGTTTTAGTACCCAATTGCCGAAAAGTGATAAGGGATGAAATTGGGTTCAAATAGTTTACTTAGCGCTAAGATGATACAGCCTTTTGAAAACAGAACTGCTCAAAAAGAAAAACGTTAACTGTTCACTGTGTTTGCCGATTAATGCATATGATTTCTTGTGTCACAAGTACATTACATATCAGAATACCAGAACGTTTTTGGGAATAATCAGACAAGATTGTTTCAAGAACATTTTCTTTAATAACACCTCATCACAAATGTATACAATTTGTGACAGGGTTAGGTCAAAACCATTCCTCCTGACTTTGGCTGGAGGGATATCTCTTTGGCCGAACAGTTATAGTGTAGGACTCTCAACATAGAGGTCCTGGGTTCAAATCCCGCTGGACATGAAAACATTGGATTTATATATATATATATATATATATATAATCAAAAGATAAAAAAATGACACGAAGCCAATCAAAACTCCAACATGTTTCAATGGTATCATCAGGGAAATATATGGATATTTATATAGCGCGCATATCCAACCACTTGTGGTTGCTCAAGGTGCTTACATTTTGTCCCCTGGTCAATGGCATTCTTTCACCGCCCAATCACTTTTCCAATTCAACTCCCTGGGCAGTATTCAACCGGCATCCATATGTGGCGCTCAGGTTAGGGACCATTCTATGCCTCACAGGGTAATCCATTCCTGCTACATACTCAAAAGATGTAAAGGGTCAAAACCTATGATTCATCATGGCATCTTCATTGATTAAGAATAATTACCTTGCTGCAGGATTGTTCTACGCAGAGAAATATTGTGAAGAGACTTGGTTGCAGGCAAACCTTCTCTTGTGAACAACTATGTAGCCAGAAAATTATTATTTCCCTATCAAGATGGTTTTGGTTACTTTCAAACTTTCCATCAAAACCCACATCATCATGGTTGTGATTTTTTTACTCCAATTGTTCATGGTAAATGCATTTGATATAAGCACCTCAAAATGGTCCAACCATATTGTGTTTTAGCGATGCAAACAGTTTCATGGAAACATGAGAGAAAGAAATTATTATTTTTAGGAAACTGTCGTACTCGTTGATTTTTAATATGGCATATGCTTGTACAGAGCTTCTGTTGTTAGGATATACTGAACCACTTTCAACAAGATTTGACATGTCGATTAAAAAAGAAAGATTTGACATATCGTTTCTTTACATAAATACATGTGAGGCAGGTAAAAGGTTTGACCCTTAACTTTTATTTAGTAGTATATCTAGGTACCAAGGTTAACTACTTTTCCGTCTACACATCAATAGATGATTTCACATTTATACCATACCTGGTCATCTTTTACCTGTATTATTTACCTAAATGGACACCTACCATCATTTTACAACATCTCCCGAACCAACAAATATAAAATTTTGTATATTTTTAAATTAACAATTAAATAATGTCCTACTTTAATGAGAGAATTGTATTTCGAATCTCAAAATATAATTCAAGATAATCAACATTATAATTCAGTCATTGCCTTGGTATGGAGGCTTTTCTTCTTTCAATGATACCAGTTATGTAAAACATGTTAAAATCGTGACTTACAAAGATAAAATTTGGTTTAACATCACACCCTAAGACAATGAATGTTTCAGACTGCCCTGGACAAGAAATGGATCTGGTCATCATTCTCGACACCTCCACAAGTGTTACCGAACCAAACTTCAAGCTCATGCAGGATTTCTTACACTATTTCCTTATTCCGGCCGATATTGACAACGATAGGGTGAGAGTTGGTGTCGTCATATACAGTACCAAAGTGGCCATCCAATTTCAGATGAATGATTACATTGGACAGAAAAGACAATTGTACCAAGCCATTATGAATATTCCATACATGTATGGCAGCACAAATACATATGGAGGTCTCAACACCATGAGAACAAAGATGTTCACACCAGGAACCGGTGACCGACCTGGTGTTCCCAATGTGTGTATCCTCATCACTGATGGTGTGTCCAACATTAATTCTAGAAAAGTGAAACCAGAAGCTGCACAAGTAAGAAGTGATGGAATCAAGGTCATCGTTATTGGTATTGGTTTGACAGACACCAAGGAAATTGACATGATTGCCTCTCCACCCCTTGAAGAGAACAGATACACTGTGCAAGAATTTGACCAGCTGACCGATATGAGACGCAAAGTGTTTGAGACACTGAATAAGGGTTGCGATAGTAAGTCCACCTTTCTATTTCTCCTTTATTATTAAAGTATCACCTTCCTTTCAAGGTCACCGAAGAGTCAAATTAAATGTCGTTGTGAGCTCCTTTATTAAAGAGCTTTTACTGGGTTTATTGTAGTGAAGGTAATGTTGTTAAATCAAATGCTTATGTTGTTTAAAGTTAAGCAATAACCAATTCTGAGCATTGTTTAAAATTCCAGTAAGTGTTACCAGCAACCTAGTCAGTTATTCTGATACTGTTCCAAATAAATCACTTATATATGTAGGGCTTCCACGGGTCCAAAAAATTGGACTCGAGAACTTGAGGGGTCAGACTCAACTCGGACCCAAGTACCTGAAATTCTATTTTTACCCAAGGATTTTTGGATTTTTATAGCCCTTTAGTCTTTGTTTTAACTGCATAGCCTAAATATTATAACATATTATTCACCTTTTAATGGTCGTATTTGGAATAATTTTGACATCAACGCTTGAAATGGTAATGTTGATCATCTATCTTCAGACAATACAGACAAACAGAGTGAAATAACTTAACTAATTAACATTGTTAAGCATTTTTTTAGTCCTCCAGTCCAACTGGACCCGACTCTGGCTCGAGTACCCGCGGAAGCACTGTAATTATGTATGAAATAAGAATATTTGATTTAGTGTCGGCATTGAGCTTTAAGTACAAGATTCAGTAGTTTGATACAAAACATAATCAGATCCTAAGATTTTATTTTTTGTTTTCAGTTACTACACCCAAACCCGCCCCTAAAGGTATGTAATTACCTTCTGTTGAGTAGTGTTTTGCCATGCATGGCATATTTGTTTGTAATTATAAACAGTTTAGACTTGAGTTGGTATTCTTTAGTACAATTATAGTGATATATTTAACCTATATTTTACTCTCTTGAAGTGTTCAAAGCGTATTCATGATCAATTATTTGATAAATTGATTAAAGGTGTAAATTTAACTAGTAAAACCTTTGTCCTTGAAGGGCTTATTCTCTCACATTACAAGTTGTTCATTTGTCCCAATCAAGACAATAAGCACTGTATATGTATTAAATACTAGGGCTGGATATTGCCCTGAATTTCATATTGTGATATATTGCAATAAAATTTAAAATATTGCGATACATATTGCGATATATTGTTCCGAAAGTTTTTGGCCAAAATGATAGCAAATGAGGCTCGAATAAGGTAGAAATAATCTTACAAACTGAATTTGGATCATACTTGTAGACTCACCCTGTCAGCTGCACCCTGTCACAACATGGGAATGTAAATAATAAATTTTCAGAGAAAAGAAACCATAACATTCAGAACCTTTTTGTTCAACAAACATTATAGCCTGGGTAATATATATATTCTGACAGTGATAGTTTGGATGTTTAAGACTATATCTTTTTTTCAACTTGTGATTAACAATAATCTCATGTGAAACCAAGTGCAGATTATTCAAAAGGAGCCAACTTTTTATGACCCAATATATTGCAGAATTGAAACCATATTGCGGTAATCGTATTGCATGGTTCAGAACCGGTTTGTACCGGTATACCGGTAATATTGCACAGCCCTATTAAATACAGCTACATGCTTTTTACATGTTGTGAACATTTAATAATTTACTTTTATACATGTTTTGAATGTTAATACCGTATTCGATCTAATAAGCGCCCAGGGCGCTTAAAACATTGACTTGGGTGGGTGCTTATTTAAATGGTGTGAATGAAGACAAAAAACAGTACTTAAGTGGAACTGTGTTTCAAAACATACTTACACATTATTGAGTAGAAAATAACACATTTTGTCACTAATGTATCCTTTTAATTCTTAATAAAACAAAGTGAATGCGCTGAATTGATAAGTGTAATACCGCTGGTACATGGGCGGTTATTAGACCTATAATTACAAAACCCTTAGGAGACGCTTATTGGAGCAAGGCGCTTATTAGGTCGAATATGGTAATTGAATATTATAAGTGGGCAATAAATTACTTTTGACAACAAAATTCAGAATGTCCTGGAGAGAAGATGGATCTTACCTTCATTCTGGATACCTCCACCAGCGTGACGGAACCGAACTTCCGTCTGATGCAGGATTTCCTCAAGTATTTCCTTATTCCCTCCGACATCGATGGTGACAATGTGAGAGTCGGCATTGTCATCTACAGCACCAGGGTTGCCATCCAGTTCAATATGATTGACTTCGCTGGGGAGAAGAGGAAGGTCTACCAGGCTATAGATGAGATTCCTTACATGTTCGGCAGCACCAACACTTTCGGAGGTTTAAACAAGATGAGGACACAGATGTACACTGCTCAAGCTGGTGATCGTCCTGATGTGGATAACGTCTGCATCCTTCTCACTGATGGTCTCTCTAACATCAACTCCAGGAAGACTATCCCAGAGGCCAAGCTGGCTCGGGAGCAAGGCATCCACATCTACGTCATCGGTATTGGTCTGACGGACACGAAGGAAGTTGACGGAATTGCCTCGGAACCCATTGAAGAGAACAGATTCATTGTGACAGACTTCAATGAGTTGACTTCTATGAGGCAAAAGGTGTTTAAGTCCCTCACGGGCGACTGTGTTCGTAAGTATGATTTTCACTTTTGAGAGATGAGGATCCTTTATACATTGGTTTAATTGAGTTTTAATGTTGATTTATGTTAAGATTTATTTCTATCTCATAAGATTTATGATATATTTTTTTAATTTCACAAATGTTGAAGATTTGAATTAATGTTATATTCTCTAAAGTATACTCATTTTTGTGGGTTTTTTTTAAAATTATTACATGGGAGTAAAGTATCTTATTAATGATGTTTGCATTCAAACATAACTCAGGATGTTTTATTATAATATTGATGATATTTTTTATTGTTGATTTTTTCTTCATCTTCAGTCACTGTTTGTCATCTATGTTTTGTCTTGTTTGATTTCTTCTATGTGAAGAGTCTCAGTCACTGTTATAGGATGTCTGCTAGCGGTTATGGTTTCACAGATTGTTGGTGTTTTATCAGGGTTTCTAGCTTTGTATTAAACCGTTTCCTTTATATCTTCCCAAATTTTGATACATTTATCCAGTAGGGTCTTGAAAAAATACGCACTTCATTTCAAGTTAACTTATCGTGGATTTAAAGGGGGTCTGCAATCTGAATTTTTAACTTCCAGTGTTTTATTAGCAGGGCCGCGAAAGAGTCGTAAATACTCGGTAGGGACGAAATCGTTTGGTTGCGAACCGCTTGCAGCTGACAGTTGGTACCAAGTTTGTGTCATGTGACCCCCCTTACCCGTCTGGATGCTCTTGTTAACGATGGTCAATGAGGTTTCACGAGCTAGGTTGTTGATCCCCTTTAAAGAAAATCGCACCTCGAAGATGGTTATGTGCATTTTCTCACCTTGTTCTCTCATAATACCATGAAGCCTGTCTTCGTCAGTTCTGTGTGTACCCAGGGTCTGTTTCATAACTCTCCATTTATTATTCTGCTATCAAAACCACTATCCAAACGTCGAGGGTGTGACCTATTGGGTTTTCCACAATTATTCAAAGAAAGTCATGGGGTTGTATTTTAGAGTTATGTTTTCTGTCTGTGCGTCCACATTTACCCGTCTGTGCCAGTGTTGGCGTGTCTGTGCCAGTGTTGGCGTGTCGTTGTACTGTTGCGTGAAGCCGTTACGTGTCCAATAACATGATCTCTCAGACTGTTCCAGTGGGCCCCTAGGATTCTACTGAAGAATCTGAAGAAAGTATCATTGCCCCAGAAGGATTCCTACTGAAACTCGAAAATCAAAATTTACCAAAACTTATTCTCCATTTGAAGCTTTTGTTTCATAAAAGTTTTTAAGGTTTAAAAGCTGAAATTCTTTACTTGAATGACCAAAATGGAAAGGTATTTTGTTTTAGAACTGCGATATTGTGTGTATAGAGTGTTGTGGTATACTACTTCTACGTATATTCGATCATATGATCAATGATATGATCATTGATGCATTTCGCTGAATCATCACATTTTTAGTTTGTCCACCTTTGTTTACATTTGTCAAGATTTTGATAACTACTATTAATATCATTTTGTATTTCAGTTAGATATATTATGTTGCCTTCAACACAAACACTCACATCAAATTACGGGACATATTGATACACATATACAAGAAGCCTTGTCATGGGCGTTACATACTCACATGTACATATATGCTGTTTCCCTAACTCATCAAGTCATATTAATATTCATTTCTTTCTTTGCTCTTAACCAATTCTTGTATCATTGCAAATGATATGTTTATATTAACATTGTCTATATGTAGATATTAATAGTTATTGCTTTGTTGAGCATGCTGGGTTTTTTCTTACTAAAATACTTAACTTTTTAGTCAAAGATTTTATAACATTTATTTAAACTAAAAATTTCATATTTCAATTTTCATCAACATTTGTATCTAATATAACTCTTATGTAACACTTTGCTTTTAATTCTTTTTAACTTCTCTTTTCAGTGAGCAACTAACCAAGGAAGGGTGTTTTACTAAATGCATGCTTACTTTCAGTCAGTAACACATAATGGTAAACATTTAAAGGGGCAGTAGCACTTTTTTTTTAAATTTTATATTTTAAATTTCTCACTCATAATTGTAAATTAATGCTAAAAGTATTATTTTGACAGTGTCAAAAATCTCATTACACAAGCCAATCATCCATAGTCAGAGGACAAAGTATGAATATTTACATAAAATCCATTGGCGGCCATTTTATTTAACACCTTTAATTCATTTTGTGTAAGAAAAAGGAATCACATAGTTAAACTTTACGTTATATATTTGAATTATTACTGCTCCATTTAGTTTAAATACATTGTCTTTCAATTGGAACCATTCGTTTTCCTGACAGCACCTTATATTCCCCCTAAAAACGTGCTACTGCCCCTTTAACTAATATCTTTATATTTACATATTTGTTGCTTCCTATAATTTCATCATGTTCTGATTCTAACATATATCTTTTTTCGTATTAACTTTCTTTGTTTATGTTTTTATTTCTAAGTTTTATTCAATTTGCAGTCTTTGTATTGTGGTTGTTCTAAAGCTTTATATGTTTGTATTGTGTGGCCCTTATTACTTCATTTTAATGTTATTGTAAAATAAATAATCTCATAATCTTTATTTTCATAAATGAAACGAAAATTTTAATGTGATAATGTCAAATGACTCTACCATTATAGATAAAAATGTAAGTAATATTTTATCATTTTGTAAAGAACAATTATTTGACTAACTTTTAAGTGGAATGAATCTAGATATTTTTGCTTAACGTTCCTTTCTCTGTACCTATAGAAATAGTCTCCCAGTTCAGTTTAAAAGTATGCTTTGGAATGTTTTTATTTTTATTTCATTTTCTTTCTCCTTCCTACCCAAACCCTTTATGCAATTCCACACACATGATCTTCAATTTCTTATGAAATAACTGTAAATTAATCTTCTTTTTGTTTGTTTTTAATTGCAGGACCAACTCCAGCCCCAACACCAGGTACAAAAATATTATTTTTCATTACTATTTATTTTATTTTTTATTTTATTTTCAAATATGTATGTATATTGGTCGTTAAAGGTCACCAAGAAACTTTTATATCTTAGAGGTCCAAAATCTGAATCCATTGCTGTTTAGATTTTTTTGTTTTGTTAACTTAAATTGTTTCTTGTAACCCTGATGTTTCGTTAGTGTTCGTGTCCTTAATCAGATTTCTCGTACTTGATTCAATTACCAAAAACCAATGTTTCTATGTGTTTCTTTTGTTCCTCTTGAAAGCATCTCTTTTTTCTCTTGATCCAGTATATCAAAACTCAACTTCAACATTTTTCTTATTTCCTCATGTGCATGTTTAATTAATGCTTTGCATGTTTTTTCTCAATCGTTCATTCTGCTAATTAGTTTAAAGTAAATAGTAGTACCACTCATGTACGAAGGACAATCAGATTTCAATAATTGGAGATGGTCATAACTGTGTCATCACTTTTTAACATCAGAGTTTTACAATTTCGAAAAACCATTAATACTTTGTCATTTTATTTTCATATTGTTAACATATTCATAAAAGTTCATTTTCAAATTAGTTTAAACACATCTTTAAGTTAATTATTCATCTGCTAAAAGTCAGTTTATTTCTGAGATGTTATAAGAAAAGACCCCACCCTCATAACTACCAACTTGAATAGTTGATTTATTCTTATTCATAGTTGGTAAGATTGATTTATAGTTTCAAACAAACCTATTTAAATTAAAGATTTGTGTTCCTTGTATATCTGATTAATTTATTTGAATAATATGATGCCAGGTTTTGGAATTACATATTTTAGAAACTTACATATAAATAAGAAAAATTATATACCTGTATATCTATTACTACATGGCAAAACCACATCATACCGCATCATTTTTGTATATCATTTCATTGTAAATCAGCTATATCACATTTATATCATTTTGTGACACACCTTAGCTTTCGCTTATCTAAGGGGTTTCATATTATCCTATTTCAATACATACTATTCATCAAGAACTATTTTCCAGGCTGTGGTATGGCACCTACAGATCTCATAATTCTTCTGGACTCTTCAACCAGTGTCAATCAGTTGAACTTTAAGAAAATGCTAGAATATGTAATACAGTTACTCAGTGCTCTAAGTATAGACAACGGAGATGTAAGGGTAGGTGTGATGACATTCAGTACCAAAGCAAGACTCAACATCAATCTCTCCGACCATAACACCTTTCGAAACGTAGCACAGGCCATACGAAACATTAGGTATGTCTACGGTAAGACCAACACTGCCGCCGCGTTGAGAATCATGCGGAAGAGAATGTTTAACACTCGAAAAGGAGATCGGCCGAGGGTGCCAAATGTCTGTCTTCTTATCACTGATGGTCTGTCGAGTGTCAAACCTGAAAAAACAATCCCAGAAGCAAAGGCAGCGAAAAATAAAGGGATTCATATCTATACAATTGGTGTTGGCTTATCTGATACTCGGGAAATTGAAGCAATAGCGTCAGACCCTGCTTCCTCTAATTCTTATAAGGTTAAAGACTTTTCTCAATTGTCCTCTGTGAATTCAATTTTCCCGGCCAGCTGTCCTGGTGAGTTTTTTTCAAAAATAGTTTGAAATGATTTTATTCGAAAAATTAATTGCCATTTAAATCAACAAGTTAATGTTCTGGCCTTAAAGATGTTACATTTCATAGCACAATCCCAAATATACATGAATGTTCAAATCGGTTTGTGTTTTGAGTAACGATTTTGGAATAACAAAATTCAAACAATTTCAATCAATGATAACTTATTTTAAATAAGATGAATTAAAACAAAATGTGAAAAAAAATCTAAATGACTTACCTGTTATTAAAACGTTTAAAATGCGAGTCTGTAGTTGCCACCCTGCCAATATTTTACAGCTTTCTCTACTACTGCCCTACGTAAGTTATCGAGTATGCGAACAAGGGGATTCGATATAGCATGCAAGGAACATCCCCTTTACCAAAATGTACATGTATAATGGCTAGACAAGCACACATGTGTAAAACTTCATATTCAAATATGATATTGTATAAATTATAATCATCACATAAAAAATGAATGGAAAGTTTTTATTCATCACATAAAACACATATATCATCATGTTTGTTTCAATATATTCATCACTTTAATCCCATATAATCACCATTTATGTATTTTTTCATCACAATGACCGTATTGACTTATCAATCATTTATTTTGTACCAACTAGTTATGTCATTATTCCATATAAATATATATATGTCCTGCCATGCCATCATAATCATTGTATAACATGATGTATCACACTAACTCTTTGTGTACTCAAGTGTATTAATAATCCCTATTCTAACCAAAATTAAGGTTATTTGTACCCACATTGTATTCATATTCATTGACACCATTCTAATGAATGTATACTGACACGACTGTTTCTGAAAGTTTTCATATTATTTATCCCATATACATCATTTTTTACCAAACTCCTATTTTTTTAGACCCATGGAACTTATGTAGTTGCTGTATACCGTGTAATATCTAAATGTCGACAAGGCTTACTTCAGGATAAACAAATTTCATTTTTGGACGATTATGATCTAATATGATAATTATTGCATGGCAATCAAACTTTTTTTAAAGTTTATTTTCAGAAGATACACAAGCATGTTAACATTTCTCAAAAAAATACTATTTAGTGAGATTACCAAAGTTGCCAACTAATATGTTTTAAAAGAATTATAATATCAAATGGATTGACTTATGTCAAAGTTTGTACAAAATCGGTGAAATAATTGATAACATTTTGGATGAATATCATATAGGTTACTAAAATTTGGTAAGCCCATAGATTTTTTATTGACAGTTAAAAACTTTTACACCATTGCATTACATCTAAACTTTTTCAATAGAATGCTACTTTCTTAATAAGACCTTTTTTCGTTTTAAAGATAATTTTTTCTCAAAATACTAAATCACTAGTATTCACTGACATTCATGTTTCTTTCATCCTGCTACATCAGCGTATATGTCTCCGCTAATGCTACAACCTATTCCCTGATATCCTCCTATAGTCTTCTGTCGTATCGTTATATATTGCAAGCCAATCAAACCATGCCCTTTCAGCGATAGCGACAAACTGGTTTTTTGGCTTCGTTCCGCGTGCTCACCTCGTGATTCAAATTAACCAATAGGAGTGCTATTAGATAATAAATCTGATTCTCATTGCAGTCTCCCGCTAAGCTCCAAATCACGCGCTCTTAGATTTCCACGTGCGATATCACTAGACAACAGTGTATGGAGTTCGAAATAGTTTGACTGAAAACAGACAGGCTATAAATAGCGCTGAGCAACCACCCGTCAGCGATACGACAGAAGACTATAGGAGGATATCAGGGGATAGGTTGTAGCATTAGCGGAGACATATGTATACGCTGATGTAGCAGGATGTGTTTCTTTAAGATTACATGACACTTTGGGGTGTTTAGATAATCCTACCTTTCTTCACTACTTATCTTACATCTTTTCTCACTTCTTTCAATTATCTTTGCTTCATTTTGTATCTTGTTCCATGTGTAAATAACTATTGTACTTTTTATACATGTCTGCGTCATTTATGTGTGATGTGTTTTTACTGTATTATGTGATTTTACAGATTCTTGTTGTTAATACTTTTCAATTTTCTCTTTTTCATTACTCTTCGTACCAACAACAGGTAAGATATATATTTGCTATATTTTATATTTATATTTGCTTTGTTTTCTTTTTATAAAAGTATCAGTTTCTTGGTTTGAGTTATCTCCAAAATGTTTAGTTTGTTTTATAGCATTATTATGATCATTGAGTAATTATAGAGAGTTTGATTGAGCAGATTGACAATAAAACGCGACATATTTCTGTTCTGAAACTTACATTTGTACAACATGTTTTTGAATTACTTTATGATTTACAGTACTTGTCATCTATGGCTTTTTATATAGAATCATGTTTTACATCATTTTGTTCCTGTGAAATCAAGTCTTAATGACATCTTTGTTTATGATTTAACCTGTTTTTAATTCTAAATAAAGAAAATATGTTTTTGTCAAATTCTAGGGTCTTTTTGATAAGACTTATTAATCTAAAAAAAATAACTGATGTACAATTTTAAGTATTATTCAGTTTTAAGAATAACATTCACAAAAAGATTTTAATGATAATTCGCTACTTTAAACTGTAAGCCAAGTTTACACTTCAGTTATTAAATTCAATGCAATCAAATGAATATGTGAAAAGTTTAACAATATTTTTGGAGGCTTGCATTTGCAAAGGCAAAAGGTTTTAGATCTTCAAAAGTGTATGGTGTGTTATCGCTTCTCTGAAATGCATATCCAGAGCGCAAGTGTGGTGTGACTGACACGGACTTAGTACTCGTTCTGGACTCCTCGACCAGTGTGACCGCCCAGAACTTTGAGAAGATGAAACTGTTTGTGAAGGATCTGCTTCTTCAAGCTGATATAGACCGTGGGAGTACTCGAGTTGGTATTGTTACCTACAGCACCGGAGTGTACGTCCAGTTCCATCTCAACAAATACCATAACCTCAAAGACATGCTCAAAGCTGTGAAACATATCCCGTACCGCTACGGCAGTACCAACACGGCAGGAAGCTTACAGACAATGAGAACCGCGATGTTTACTTATCAGAACGGTGATCGTCCGAATGTGCCTAACAAGGCCATTATCATCACGGATGGAGTGTCTAATATAAACCAAAAGAGGACAATCCCCGAAGCTGAAGCTGTCAGAGCAGCTGGAATCTATGTCTATGCTATTGGAATCGGTCTGACGGATGAGTCTGAACTCCGAGAACTCCCTAGCCATCCTGTTAGTGAGAATACGTACACTGTACAGGACTTTGATGAGCTGCAGCATCTGGAGAAGAAGATCTTCACTGAAGCCTGCCCCGGAGGTAGCTATGTGTCTATAACACAGCTCTCTGTATCTGTGTCGCAGGTGATGGAACGGCCATGTTGCTTTTTGTACCTGCATTGTGTCATGTACACACAGCTGGTGGTATCACAGCGGTCCCAAACGACCATGTTGCTTTTTGTATCAATGCAATGTGTCATGTAGACACAGGTGGTGGAATTCTGACAGTCCAGAACTGCCATGTTGCTTTATATACCAATGCGATGTGTTATGCTGACACAGCTGATGGTATCACAGCGGTCCCAAACGGCCATGTTGCTTTTGTACCAATGTAATGTGTCATGTAGACACAGGTGGTGGTAACACAGCAGTAAGAACCCCCATGTTGCTTTATATACCAATGCGATGTGTTATGGTGACACAGCTGATGGTGACACAGCAGTCCCAAACGGCCATGTTGCTTTTTGTATCAATGCATTGTTTCATGTAGGCACAGGTGGTGGAATTTCGACAGTCCAGAACTGCCATGTTGCTTTTGTACCAATGTGATGTGTCATGTAGGCACAGGTGATGGTATGTATCACAGCAGTCCCAAACGGTCATGTTGCTTTTTGTACCTATGCAATGTGTCATGTAGGCACAGGTGGTGGAACTCCTGCAGTCCCGAACTGCCATGTTGCTTTTTGTACTAATGTGGAATCAGTCTTGAACTTCCATTGGAGTTTTTGTCACCGTTTTTGGTTTTGTGTATATACCACAAGTCGGTTCCTGGTAGTCTTGAGCTACCTTGCTTCTGGTGGAGGATCATGATGCTTCTGTAACTGATGCTGATGCTGTAACTGATGCTGATGCTGCTCTAACTGAAGCTTATATATAATCACATGTGCTTTTAACTACCTAAGGTGCTAAGATTGTTTATGTAATATGTGTTGCAATGTCAAGGTGATGGTATAATCAAGGTTACAAAAATTTCGATCTGATTAGGCCAGTATGACCCAATATGCTTATATTTTTCAATTTATGTGAATACTAGTTTCTTCTCAATGGTACCAGGCATCTTTTGTTTTGATTTGAAAACATAAAGAGAAAAGTAGGGCTGTTCTCAATATGTGTAAGTCAGTTAATGAGGTTGCACATCATCCAAGATAATTTGAGTGAATTATTTGTAAACGCTAGATCACGTTGTCAAGGTCTGAATGTTCTATGATACATTGAAATAATATTCTGTCATATTCAAGATCAGTGTATCTTGTTGCTGTAACATAAAACTTTTTGTAAGGAAAGTAAGAACATCTTTTTTTAATTTAAAATGTATTAATTGATGTTATTTTGAGTTGTTTCCATAAGAATTTTTTATCGTTTTTAAAACAGCGTTAATGATATTTTGCTCATCATTGAATCATTCTAATTATTTATTTTATAAAAACTTAATGATATTTCAATATCTGTAGATTTTATTATTGATTTTCTCAGGAAGAATATCATATGTAAAAATCTGTTTCATATGTGAAGTGTCTGTGTATAAACTTTTAATGTTTTGTCACCATTATATTATCTTATGCAAAGGTAACACATGTGTATATATATGTATATATTTTGCTTATCAAAATGTATCAGGTATTAGTGGATTACACATTGTATATTTAAACAATGTATTAACAAATGTCTGTTTACTTTGTCATTTATCTATTCATAATCATATTTTATCCCTAGTTTTTTGTGTACCTTTTAAGGAGGAAATATTTACATTTCAATGTTTTTTAAATAAGATGATTACATAATTATCATTTAACAGAAATGATTCATTTATGACAATTAATCATAATCAGACTTTTTTAAACTATAGTGATTTAACTTTGAGAATGCATTAAGATAACTTTCACATAAAATATATCTATTTATGTCTATTGGTTTGATATAATAACAAATTAATAATTCCTTCTTGTATTTCATTATTGCAGCCCCTACAAGAGGTAAGAAATATTTTAATTCTTTTAAAATTATTACAAAATATATATGTCATTCAATTTATTCCATTCTGTAATTATACATATGTCGTTTTCTATTTTTTTATTTTTACAAAATATAAATGTTATTCCATTTCATCATTTTGTAACTATACAAATGTCGTCTTCGATTTTTACATATATACACAAGAAAATATTATTATTATAGATATATATATTATAAAGAGATGTTATTGAAACATTTAATTAAACAAATTAGGAAATGCATGTATAATACATGAAAACCTTTATCTTAATATTTTCACATGCCAAATCCTTTCTCTTCAGAATTTGTAATTTTGCCCTTTTGATTGTAACTCATTATGCTCAGAAGAATGGACATAATTTACAAGTCAAAGTTAATTTTTACCGCTGTTGACTGCAATTACAAACATTAGAAACTCTTTGTCCTGGAATATATCACCATTCTCTATTGTCACTGCTTGTGGATTACACCTTTCAATCAGCACTACTCACTTTGTAGTATATTCCATCAACTTCATTTTTTGTCTATTTTTTTTTTCCGAATTAGTTATACATAAGAATTTCATTTGCAATCTACAGATTTAGTTTAAGATTGATTCATACACAGTCTGACCTCATCACGCTATATGGATTTACTTTAATATTGATCCATATAGCCTTACCCCATTTATCCGGACGTTTTTGTTGTAGAAAATTGTCCCGCGAACATCTGAATCAAAATGAAATTGTGTTTTGTTTGTTTTAATAATATATGTCAGAGGTCACTATAAAAATGTGGGTAAAATATATCATCAAATTGTGTTTAAGTCCCAGTCCACATTATGTTTCTTCGTTATATGTACGTTTGTTGTTCTATTTTTGTTACTTGTTCGTGACTGTCAACTGTATTGTTATTTGTACATATTTTGATGTTTCATGTCAAATGTTATCTTTCTTTTATGTTATTTATAAGTGTTACATGTTTTGTCTAACGTCTTTTCACAACAAATGCATTCTCTACAGCAATTACAACCACAACAACAACAACTACTACTACAACAACAACAACAACAACAACTACAACCAGACGACCAGGTTTAGTTATGCCTTTGCATGATCATTTGCTTTGGCCATTAACTCTAGCTATAGGTTATTCACTGACATTAAAGAGTCACTCCTCGATTTTCATCATATATCATTTTGTTTTGATACGAACGTAAATGGCATAATTAATTATATAATTCTAAAAAATCTCATTCATGTCAAAATGGCCAATGTACAAAAAATACTTGATTTCAATGAAAATCTTAAAACAGATATTAATGTTCGCGGAGAGCAATCTATGATAGATACTTGATTTCAATAAAAGTCTCGGGGAAGGCCTATTCACACATCCAATTTACATAGATAATAGTTATATTACCTGTCGAACAGTTCCAACTCCCAACTGTCTTTCTGAATGCTTTTAATGAGTTAATTACGTTGAACTGATTGACGATCGTCAGTGTCTGGTTTTCGATCATTATCGCAACTTCAAACCTTCCTATTGTCACTATACAACGTCGATCAGTTTTAAAATGATACTTTCTAGCAACAGTCGATACTTCTCGATCAAATGACAATTAATAAATTTTGTCATATGTGACCTCTAACAACTCACGGAGTGGCTCTTTTGTCAGATTTAAGTTTCGATGAATATTCTTTGCAAAACTTAATAAAGTTTACGAGGTTGCTTATCCTTCAAAAGCATTAACATTTATTACTTGCATAGCATAGCCATAAAATCTTACATCTATTTGGCTTTTGTAAATTACATTTAGACAGCTGAGCGCCAGAAGTTTGAATGCAGTGATTGTATTGTTTTGGACCCCACTCGTCTTTGCTTGGCAAATTTTCTTGCGCGTGTCGCGTAATTCGCAAGCTGATGTTTATTTGAGAGGTCAAGTTGGAACCCATATCAACATGCTTCAAGAGAATAATCCCACATGGCCCATTTGTTCGATAATGTAGTCTTTACTGGCATCTTAATGCTCCCTTGGGAAGTTATATTTTTTCAAAATATATAATATTATTTAAACACAAAAACATGTCAATATATTTTACTGCAATGGAAACGTTTGTTGATGGGTTGTTTTGTCTTGTTTGTCTTCGTTTGCTTAAGGAAGAAGAACTTAAATCATTTAAGTTCATATTGTGATTAAAATGACAGAAATCAAATTAATCATGATAGTCATATTCATTCGTCCAGAAGCAAATTTGACCTCATAAGTAAAGTTGACTACAAAAGGATGTCATATCTTGTATTAGAAATGCAAGATCGTAAATATCAACTCACCCTTAATTTATTATGTGTTTGTCTCTCTGTTACTATCAACGTCTTGTCGAGTCCAATGCATGTTTGTGTGTCTTGTTTTGTCTTGTTTTGTCTTGTTTCGTCTTGTTTTGTCTTGTTTTGATTTGTCTTTATGTTTGTCTGTCTATTTCAAGGCAGAAGAAGAACAACAACACAAAAACAACCAGGTGCATATAATGACATTCTTTATAATAATAACGTTAATCTATATGAAGAGTACACGTCAGGGTTTTATAAAACATGTCTACCCATGTCCTGTCTTGTCGTGTGACTGTTGATATGTCTTGTCTTGTCTTGTCATTTGTCTATTTGTCTATTTGTCTATTTGTCTAACTGTCTATATATTAAAGGGGGGAAAACAACAGCAACACAAAACCAACCAGGGCCTCCTTTCACACATCTTCCTACACAAAGCCTTAAATGCCAGTTTCTGAACTGTCAGTTTTATGCCTTGCTGCTGACGCTTGAGTTTTCTGTGCTGATATCAGTGTCCCTACACACGATTGTAAACAACCTACAGTTACTTTCTGATTGGACTATCGCTTTCTTTCATAGTAAGCTGGAGAGCAAGCACAGAAAACTCAAGGGTATGCAGCAAGGCATAAAACTTACAGTTCCGAAACTGGCGTTTTAGGTTTTGCGTAGGAAGATGCTTTTCACAAAGCACTAAGGTAATCGTAAGTCACTAAGGTAGACCTAGTCTAATGTTAAAGAATATGAGTTCTGGTTGACCTTAGTAAAAGTTGTCCTTGAAAGAAGGGCCAGGTGCTTATTGTGATATGCTTTAAGGGACAATCCCATCAAGTATTTTACGAAATACAAGAAGACTCAGTGATGCATTCTAATCTTTGTTAAATCTAGAACAACTAAAATGTTACCCTCCCTAACATATATGAAAGTAAGTGTGAAATAATCATGTAATAATCATATATTAGGGAAACAGGGAAGTACTCTTGGATTTCCACAAAAAATACCTGATAGGACTGTCCCTTTAAACGGAATATTAGAAACAATTAAAATGCTGTTGTCTTGTCTTGTCATGTCATGTCATGTCTTGTCTTGTCATGTCTTGTCCCGTCTTGTCATGTGTCTGTATGTCTGTCTGTATGTTGAAGGGAGAAGAAGAACAACAACCAGAAAGCAACCAGGTGCTTATAATGATTTGACAATGAGATAACAAGTACCTTGTTAACTGCTTGGTTAAAGAGTGCATGGATTGGACAAAGAAAATTGTCAGAAATTAAATTATTCCAAATGAATTCTGTAATCATATTATTTTTCTTTTATGATTTTATTTATAAGTACTTTATACCAATCTTTACCTTTACCTATAAACTAAAGAGTTTCCTTAGCTGAAGACAACTAAGTTTTGATGAGAAAGAGATTTAGAAATTTAAAAATTTAAATCTTGTTTCAAATATGACTTCAATGTCTGGGATACATGTGTAGTGTTGCATGTTTGTAAGCGTTAGATGTAATGTTTATATTACATGTTTTATGTTACATGTTTGTAAGCGTTAGATGTAATGTATGTAGTTTTATGTTACATGTTTGTAATGTCCTTGTCCTGTTTTGTTTCATCCTTCGTGTCTGTGTGTCTGTTGTCCTTGTGTTGTGACCAGTCCTGAAAACCACCCCTGACCCCTACAGACCCACAGATCCCTACAGACCAACTGACCCCTATAGACCAACTGACCCCTACAGACCCGTTGACCCAGACAGACCCGATCCAGGGGTGACCACAGGTGCTCTCATAATTCATTGTAGATACCATAGATATTTTACTGAGAAATTGGATTTTTTTAGGTTAAACACCATGAAAAACCCATTATTAGTATATCCATCCTCTGTGTATTTATCGAGGTTATTCAACATGAACATCCCACCATTAATATATCCATCCTCTGTGTATTCCTGTTTTAGCTTATTCCGACTGGGGTTACGATGTTATTTTTATGCTGGATGGCGCTGCCAATAATAAATATTTTGGATGGATGAAAAATTTCGCGTCAAGCTTTGCGAATCAAATGAGCATCGACGATGGAGTATGGAGGGTCGGCGCGATGACCTTCTCGTCAAGTGGGCCGAATCCCACATTTAATTTGAATGAGTACGGCTGGAGAAGCGATGTTGTTAACGCCATCCAAAACAACATGAACAATAGGCCTGGCGGAAGACCAGATATGGCTCAAGCCTTTGATTACGTCCGATCTAACATGTTCACGGCTGCAAACGGCGACAGACCAAATGCAAGGAACTACATCGTCGTAATGACAGCAAACCAAGAGTCCCTGAACCAGGGAGCTACTCTAGCAGCTGCTCAGGGTCTCAAGAATGATCTGGTCGGGATCTACTCCGTGGGCATCCACTTGGACAACACTGATGAACTGGATGCAGTAACAACCAAACGTCTCGACGAACATCAGTGGCTTATCTGGGATGAGAGAGACCTCTCTGAACTGCCCGGTATCATGGGGTCGTACATGGAGAACGGTAGGTCATAGTTGTTTCGGAATATGGTTTTAGTTCCTCTACTGTAATATTTTGAATAAAAACTTTAAGGGACTATTGTCAGGTTTTTCTATTAACATTTGTATTTTTGGAAAGTGAAAATATATCGTCAATCTGTAAAGTCTTTTTCTGGATAAAAGACACTTTGTAAATTCCTGAATAATCACTCCTTAATACAGCGGTTTTTTTTGCTTGATTTGTTTATGTGAACAAATGTCAGTATTTTGTTTTGAATTAACTTTATACATATGGCGTTGGAATATAGCTATTATCAGGGTCTGATTACTTATTTACATATATGATGCATATTGGTACTGATGTTTATATGTTGTTTGAATTAAATCTTATATTTTCAGCGGAACCAATCACACTCGCGCCAACTACCCCGGAACCCACACCAGGTTTATTTCATTTTTTATTATAATTTTCTAATGCGTGTTTTTGTTGCTTGTTAATTGTTCGTCGAGTGTTGTTTTTCAGATGGTGAGGTATTGTTAGCTGTAATAGTGCTTCTCATATTTTTCATATCGGTATTTTTTTGACACTATTGCCGAAAGTTAGAAGTGATATATGTATAAGCCACCTGTTTTAATGATATAATAATTTCGATTTGAACTGTTTCAACAAATAGTTACGTTATGTGTTTAGTGTTCTATTGTGTTTTGATCCTTTTCCCTTAGTTTCTATGTTGCATATCGGTGTATGTAGTGACACTTCTGGGATCATTTGTAAGGGCGAATAAAGTATTTGAAGTTGTTGTTGTTTGTTTTTACACTGATGGAAAGATCCCCGTTTTGCTGATTCATGGAAAAAATCACTTTCTCATTATAATTTTTCATCTTCTCAATTTCATGAGAATTTCATATTTCATCACAGCACCGCATGAAGCCTCAAACTTTCTGTCAAAATGTAAAGGTCATTTTTATACACAATTGTTCATCCTCCATATTACTTTCAAACAGCTTTACTCGGCATTGACTTACTGTTCTTGTCACGTTTGTTTGATTCCTCTCTCCGTCTATGAAGCATTCTTCAGCACTTTCAGGGTTGTGAAAACCATCGTATTATCCTGACAATTTGTTTTTGGTGGAAATGTTGTTTGCTGTCACTTTTCACAGAATGTTTCAGAGTATTCACAGTTTCTTTCTCTTCACTCCATCACAATCCTCTGCATAGCTGAATATTTTACATATCAACACATTTTCAATGTTTATAGCCTTCAGAGAAGACGGCTTTGACATCATCTTCATGTTTGACGGGACATCAAAGAAACTGCATTTTGGATGGATGACAGAATTTGCAAGAAAGTTTGGTTCTGAAATGAATGTTGACTCCGGAGAGTATAGAATCGGGGCGGTGGTTTACGGAAGGCAGCCGAAACGTCAGTTCAACCTGAACACCTATGGATTCGGGTCAGAGGTTCAAAATGCAATGGCTAAGGTTGAAAGGACTCCTGGTAGATCAACAGACTTGGCTGCCGCTTTTGACTTTGTTCGCCAGGAAATGTTCACAGCAGACAACGGAGATAGACCGGGGGCACGTAATTTTGTCGTGATGATGACTGACAGCGCCAAGAGTCAGGATTCTGCTGCTGCTGTGCAAGCATCTAAAAGACTTCAGAACAATGGAGTTGGCATTTACTCAATCGGTATCAAATTGCCCAAGAACCATCCTGAAGTTGACCAAATAACGACCCCACCATTAGAGGAGTACAAGACATTGATTGATAATCCAACAGAAATGAATGAGTTGCCAGGAATCCTATCATATTATATGAGTGAAGGTCTGTTGTCAAATTTCATTTTGATTTGAATTTGCATTTCGTTCTTGCTTTGATGCTGTCAAATATAATGAATATTTGTGTTATGCGTTTATCTAAATTTAAAGATCCATGGATCAATTTTGAAAATTAAAATTCCTCCATGTTACTTGATAACAATTTGTATATCGTAGATAATATCTATTTATGAATTTACAAATTGGAAGTCCATCGTGCAATTAATTTTCAAGACTTTTAAACCTTTACCAGCGCTGCCAGTGACGCCCGAGCCTACAACTCCGGCTCCAACACCTGGTGAGCTATGTTCTATTGGCCTGTGTTGCACTTCACCTTCACTCCAGAAAATCACTTCACTCTTCACACATATACCAACTGAGATAGTTGAAAAGACCAACGACTATGGTCTGATTTGCCAATAAATCACTTTCCCTTGCCTAAACAGGTTCTTGACGATTTGACATGGAGCACAGTGGTGTAGTGGTTAGCAGTCTGGCCTCTCATGCCAATTGCCTTGGTTCGATTTCCGGTGGAGACACCAAAATATTGTAACCTGGGTCTCATACTGTGTTGTGTCCCTGGGAGAGGCATTTCATCCACATTGCACTCAGTCCACCCATCTGTTAAATGGTCACCTGAAAACAGCATGTATGGACAAACATGGTCACTCTTAGCGCTTGATAGCTGCTATGAAAGTACACTTCCTTCAGGGTAATAATTGTGAGTGGCGCCTTGAGCATGCTATTGGATTGTAAGTGCACGATATAAACACATTATAATTTATTTTAAGAATTGTACCTTGGAATCATTTGAGCTTTCAACTTTGTCAATTCTTGTCTATCTTTTGTACAATGCCTTGTCTTTTGGTACTCCTTGCCAATTTTATGTGCCAATGCAAAATATCCTGCCTGTCACAATTTTTACACTTTGTTATTGGCATACTTGATGATTCACTAAGAGGGATTTTTGTTTAGCTGTTTCACCATCTCTGGGATTGCATTCTTCATGGCTTTTTAATCTTTTCCCACGAACAGAGGTTCTTTTTTGCTGTAATCACTTTCAGATTTGTTCGTTTGCCTTTATATATTGGCATGTTTTTTTAATGAATGTTTGAATTGTATAAACATTTGGCTGTTGAATATTTTTTGCATTTGTTTTTATGAGAATTGAGAGTGTTTCTGTTTGTTTTCACCATACAGTTAAAACAGTTAAATGTGGAAAGCTTTTGTCACAATTACAAATTACAATTACAATCACTTTTTCATGATGTCACATTTCAACTCTAAAGCTTCTTCTTTTGCATTTACCAACGATTCAGCTTCGCCCTTTAATAAATGTTGCAGCCTACAGTGAGACTGGATTTGATGTTATATTCATGTTCGATGAAACTGCCAACTCCAAACACTTCAACTGGATGAAAAGATTCGCTGTCAACTTTGCATCTGAGATGGATGTTGACTCTGGTGTTTACAGAATTGGCGCCATGAATTTTGGAAATGACCAAAGCATAGCTTTCAACTTGCATGAAAATGGTTTTCAAAGAGAAGTTGTGGCAGCAATGTCTGAAAAGCCCATGAATCGTCCTGGTGGTCCTGCAGACATTGCAGGCGCCTTTGATTTTGTCCGAGGAAGCATGTTCACACCCGGTAGAGGGGATCGCCCCCTTGCTAGAAACTTCATAGTTATGATGACAGACAAGGAACAGAGTCAGAACTCGGCTGCTGCTCAAGGAGCCTTCAGAAGACTTCAGGAGGCAGGAGTAGGAGTATTTACAGTGGGCATGGAGCTGAGGAACACTGATGAGCTCGACGGAATCACAACCCCTCCTCTCGATGAGTTCCAACATGTTATTTCTGAAGAGTCTGCACTTGGGGAATTGCCTGGCATCATTGCTTACACAATGGAAGAAGGTGGGGCTGATTGAGAGTTATTAATCCACTCCTTCAGTACATAATTAAAATTCTTACTTTAACAAGGTTCTATCTCATTGCCTTTGAATATCAGTTATCGAGAGTTATGCTCACACTTCAATTTTTTGCCAGAATAGTCAACTCTTGTACATTATTTGTATTTGATCATAGAAAATATATGATTTATTGTTCAATGACTTGCAGCTGGTCCAGTGACTGCTGCTCCAACAACGATGGCTCCAACTCCAGGTATGTGGAGGGTTTAAGGGAAGTCATTTCACAATTTCAACACTGCAGGGGATGTATCATGCCTCCCAACTTCTCAATCACCATCTTTCCTTCACTCATGGCTATTTTCTTGATCACCATGGTTCCTATCTTGATCCCCAGCGATCACAATGATTCTATTGATCACCATTGTTATTGCCCTGATCACCATTGCAGTAGTCTTGATCACCATGGTTTTTATCTTGATGTCATCTCTCTTTCCATGATCACCATGATTATTCTATTGATCACCATTGTTATTGCCCTGATCACCATTGCATTAGTCTTAATCACCATGGCTATTGTCTTTATTGGCAGATGGCCTTTAACATGATCACATGGCTATTTACTGGAAATGGACTTCTTTCAAGCACAATGTATAATCTTGTGATCACCATGTCTATTATTGTCTGTCAGTTGAGTTAAATTAAGCACATTTGCATGAAAAGTATCAATGGAGTCTAGGTACTGGAACTACTTTTTTTCACCACATTTCTAAACAGTTAGAGTCTCTGCACTCTTGGTACATATTTCTGTATCGTTTCACTAATCAATATCTATTCATTTTCTACCTGAAATATTGGTCTTTTCATATGTCTTTATTCTAGGGACACTGACAATCTTGATGTAAATAACATGTATCTTTATTAGGTAATTAATCCGTACCAGAAGATCCAGGAAGCAATCAACAGATTTACAAGGAGTGAAACCATTTTTGTTGTATCATCCCCCTATAGCAAAAGGACATGCAACACTATCATATTTTTGTGACAAGCTACCGGCATGCTTTTACTATTAAATGTTAAAAACAATTATCTTTAACTTATTACTCTACTATGTTCTAAGATGTTTTGGTGTGAGATTTTGAAAAATCTGTTTCGTATATGTAAATATGCTGAGATAATCAATGTCTTTTATTGTTATCAAGATATTGTTTGAGTTACTCTTTAAAGCTTTTTTCAAAACAAAGACACTTCTTCATTGATACAATTTCTATAATGTTTGTGTCCTCTAATCAAGGTAAATGTGTCAAAGCATTAAACACTCTTTTCTCTGTCTGATTTTGTCTCACTAATACAAAAATGTCATTCTAGGCTACAGTGATACAGGCTATGACATCATCTTCATGTTTGATGGAACTGTCAACAACAGATACTTCTCCTGGATGAAGAACTTTGCCAATAACTTTGCCTCTCAGATGGACGTAGACTCTGGAGTATTCAGAGTTGGCGCCATGACCTTCACCAGAGACCAGCAACTTGCTTTCAACCTCAATGACAATGGTTGGCAATCAGAGGTGATGCAAGCTTTGCAATCCAAGCCAAGGAACCGACCGGGTGGAAAACCTAATATGGCCGGTGCCTTTAACTATGTTCGCAATAACATGTTCACTGGCAGGACAGGCGATCGACCAAATGCTCGCAACTTTGTGATCATGATGACAGCGAATGAGGAAAGTTTGGACAGTGGTGCCGCGCTTTCTGCTTCTCAGGCGTTGCAGATGCATGGTCAGGATGGAACCGGTATCTTCACCATCGGGTTCAACCTCGGGAACACAGCAGAACTCGACAGTGTAACCACCAAACCACTGGACCAATATCAGTATCTCATCAACGAGGAGAGTGGAATGGCAGAACTCCCTGGAATCATGAGTTCAGTCATGGCAGGCGGTATGGACATTCTCCTTCTTTTGAGACATATACAAAGACTATTTTGAACAACCATTTTTCTGTAAAGTTGGTTCGGTTTAACTGAGATACCTTAAGAAATCTTGAAATTTACTGAATATATTCCCCATGTTCAACAAATTAAAAATGTTGCATATTTCCAACTTAGCTTATTTGGTTGTTTCAAATTCAATTTTATTCCACTACAGCTTGGGCCATTACTCTGCCAGCTACCACAACACCCAGATCACCAGGTTGACATTTTAACTGATGTTCCTTCTTTCTTCTTCGCATATAGTAGAATTGAACCTTTACTAGATGCACAACTTCACAGAGTCTTTGATCACAAGATCATATTTTCCAATAGAACATTCTATGGTCACTTTCATTTTGCAACTGTATCGTTTTGCATTTTTATTTTTATTCTCCCTCTGTTTGTTATGGTCCTTTAAAGACTAAACATCTCTTCTTTGCATATAGGAGGATTGAAACTCAATTAGATGCATTAATGTCACGTGAGTCCTTGATCATGAGATCCTTTCTTCAAATAGAACATTTCTATGGTCACTTCCATTTACAACTGTGTCATTTTGCATTTTATTTTGTCTATTCCTGTTAGTTTTAGTCCTTCAAAGACTAAACATCTCTTCTTTTATGAAAAATGAATTAAACTGAATTAGCTGCACTTCTGCATAAAAGTTATTGATCACAGATCATTTAGAGATCCTTCTTTTCCAATAGAACATTTTTCTATGGTCCCTTCCATTTTACAACTGCTTTGTTCTGCATTTTTATTTTCCTTCTCTCACTTTTTGTTTTTTAGTCCTTCAAAGACTCAACATCTCTTCTTTTATGAAAAATGAATGTAACTGAATTAGATGCAGTTCTGCACAAGAGTCCTTCCTTTTTTTCCAATAGAACATTTTCTATGGTCACTTCCATTTCACAACTGTATTGTTTTGCATTTCTATTTTCTTCTCTCACTGTTTAATTGTTATAGTCCTGCAAAGACTCTTCTTTATTATCTTCTTTCATTATTTTTCACAATGATTTCATATTGATTAAATGGATCATTTTCTGTTAATTTATTCTTAGTTTCTTTTATGATAACTTTTCATTTCCTTTGTGATATATTTTCGTGTTTCTCCAAACTAGCTATAGTTTCTGCACCAAACACTTGGACTCCTTTGCAAATGACTTTCACACCTTGGTTTTGAATTCTTATTTTGATACCACATTTCTTTCTCCTTTAGTCATCTCCAAAGCCCTTACACACCCGAGAAACCCAGGAATAATTAGAGCATCTTGTGTCGTACCAAGCACTGTTTCTTCTGTGAATGTCAATGTGTTGATATTCATACATGTGTCTCTTTATTTAGCTCTTTTTGTTCGTTTATCCTTTGTATATTGCAAATACACTCAGCCTTGAGTGAAGTTGTAATAGCAAAAACACTCAAGGAGAGTTTCTAAGAATTTTTATTCTCCTGATGTTCATATTTGTCCTTGGGTATGAACATTGCATGTTTCACTTTTGTCATTTCTTGATTCTTTTTTTGCTTGATCTGCTAAAATTCTAATGAATTTAGTTCATTAGTGCATTTAATACTTATTTTGTTCATTATACTGACGATTTTCTTCTCATTTAGCATGTTAAGGATATGAATTCACAGGATGATTCTGTTGCCACGAATAATTAAAATAATTTTGCTTCACTTTGTTTATGGTTTTATTGTCAGACCTACAATATTTGAAATTATTTATCCAACATTTACTGTGCAGAAATTAACTATTTCTTTTATCAAATAATTGTTTATTATTTTCAGGACTTTTTATGTGTTAATCTTAATTGCATGAAGACTGTTTACAAACTGCCATTTAAAATAAGCATTATTGAGTTTTGTTTCCATCCAGGTATATCCCTTTTTACATAATAATGTTCAACGACCATGTTCACTTTTTAATTAAGAAAGTCATTGTTAGCATATGATAATTGGTAATAGACTCATTTTATCAATCATGCCTTAATGTAATTTATGTACAATAAGTAAAAGAAAGTATCATAATGATGTCATTCTAGGCTACAGTGATACAGGCTATGACATCATCTTCATGTTTGATGGAACCGTCAACAACAGATACTTCTCCTGGATGAAGAACTTTGCCAATAACTTTGCCTCTCAGATGGACGTAGACTCTGGAGTATTCAGAGTTGGCGCCATGACCTTCACCAGAGACCAGCAACTTGCTTTCAACCTCAATGACAATGGTTGGCAATCAGAGGTGATGCAAGCTTTGCAATCCAAGACAAGGAACCGACCT
Organism: Steromphala cineraria; assembly: GCA_916613615.1. Classification (NCBI taxonomy): domain Eukaryota; kingdom Metazoa; phylum Mollusca; class Gastropoda; order Trochida; family Trochidae; genus Steromphala; species Steromphala cineraria. Next base: position 15,674,622 of record OU744729.1, read on the forward strand.
GGTGGAAAACCTAATATGGCCGGTGCCTTCAACTATGTTCGCAATAACATGTTCACTGGCAGGACAGGCGATCGACCAAATGCTCGCAACTTTGTGATCATGATGACAGCGAATGAGGAAAGTTTGGACAGTGGTGCCGCACTTTCTGCTTCTCAGGCATTGCAGATGCATGGTCAGGATGGAACCGGTATCTTCACCATCGGGTTCAACCTCGGGAACACAGCAGAACTGGACAGTGTGACCACCAAACCACTGGACCAATATCAGTATCTCATCAACGAGGAGAGCGGAATGGCAGAACTCCCTGGAATCATGAGTTCAGTCATGGCAGGCGGTGTGTCCCTTTCCGAATTATTCATTATCATGGATTTATCAACATTATTATCTAAAAAATATTCTAATTTTGTATAATCCTCTAAATTTCATTAACAAAAGGAAAAAATTATTGTTGATGTTTCAAGTATTGTTTGAATGAACACTTTGTTGAAATGCCTTTTATCAGTTTCGTTAAGGAAAATTATATCAACTTTTGTTGATAAGATTTGTTCTTCATTTGTCCCACAGCTTGGGCCATAACATTGCCAGCAACAACTACGCCACAGCCCACAGGTTGAAATTCCGAACTTTTTACAAATACAAAGTAGACTTTTCTTTTCTTCCAAATAGTCACAGTTTGAATTATGTCAGTTCTGAATAGATTTCCCTAGAATCTTTGATCTTATTTCTTTTCATCAATTGATTCTTGATTGCAACTTTGATTTCCTTTTTTGTTTGAATACCAGCACTTTCTCTCGACCTTCTATTTCATTGCAAAGAGTTTCTATCTTTCTTAATAGTTGTAACATTGTTTTTTTTCTTCTCTTCTAGTTACAAGTAATTTATCTCAGCATTGTTTGAATGACTTCTAAAAACTCTACTTTCTTTCTCCAAGTTTTTCTGGAATAGTTTCTGAAATAGATCATTTCTTCATTTTTTCCTTTCGTTTTGAAGAACCTCAACATAGACCTTTTCAAAGCTTGAAATACAGAAAAATGATTGCTATTTTCTTCTTTTTGCATCATCATTCAATAAATCTTCTTATTTTTAGTTCATACAAATCAATACCACCAGCAAATGTTTTCCCAAAGCACTCTCAACTTTATGAACACTGTATTTTAGTTTTCCTTGGACACTAGACATGATTCTGGAAAGCCTTTGAAGATCTGCATGCTGAGAACTTCTGGTTCTGGTTCACATCTTTTGCAATCCCCATTTTGGATGCACCACAGGAATCCAGATCTTTCCGTAGTTCCTATGTTCCTCGGATTTAGTCTTTCTATTGTTAAGCACATTATTTTGAAGACCTGCGCCCTTCTAACCATCTGTTACTGACAAACCTCATAGCAGTTCTACAATTTGTTGAAATTAGATATATGCATGTCAGCACCTTCACTAGACCGAAGAATCCTGGATGTCAAAGACCAGCCAAGGAAATCACAAAACTGGACTGGAACTAGACCACACCAGAACACTAGCTAGCATGTCTTCGGAGTTTTGGAATGGACCTCAGCACTCATTTTTCTTGATTTTTGTTCCATTCCCATCAACCTTAGTTAGTTAGAAAAATATGGTTATCGCCATGTTTTGAGTATATTTCTACCTTTAGTTGATTTTGACTTGATGGTCACTTATGTCCATCTTAGATCAATAGATTATCTGTAGTAATATGTTCTGTTTTCAGTAGTGTCTGTGAATGTTCTGTTTTGTCTGTCCTATTTGATGAGTGTTATAATAGTTCATGTTTCTTCTTGAAATTGAATTATGAAATCTGTAGTAATATGTTCTCAGTAGTGTCTGTGAATGTTCTGTTCTGTCTGTCCTATTTGATGAATGTTTTTTCTTGTTTATTTTGATGAATACTTTTTCATATCTAACTTGCTTGAAGTATTTCATTGACAATTTGAAAGTCTAAAATAATTAATTTCCTCATCAAAATTGATGCAAAGTTTAAACTGAGTATGGATTTCTTCATTGATAAGGTTTAAATTTCCAAATTATGATTTAAAATTTTAAATGATGATTTTAGAGAATTATATTATATATTTAAATCTGATTTGATCAGATTGATGTTAGTGTTTGATAAAAATTAAATTTGTTTAAAATTTATTCCAAGAGGATGAATATCTAGAAGGGTATGATGTCATTCTGATGTTGGACGAAAGTGCTAGGTCAGCAAATTTTGACTTGATGCTTCAACTCTCGTCTGAATTTGTGAACTCAATAAACATTGATACTGGCGAGTATAGAGTTGGGATCATGAGCTTCGGTGAAATTCCTTCAACCATCACTCAACTTAATGAAATGGACAGTAAACAAGAAATCGTTGACATTATCAACAGTATAACTCCAAGCCAACAGAGCATATCTTTGCCGGATCTTTCAAGAGCATTTGATCATGCTCACAAGAAGATGTTCATTTCCTCTGCTGGGGATAGACCCAATTCCAGGAACTTTGTGGTTCTAATGACCGATAAGTCCAAAAGTTTGAATACAGAGGAGACTATTTCTGCAGCTCAGATCATGAAGGACAGGGGAGTCGGTGTATATACAGTGGGGATAAAGTTGAATAATACCAAGGAGCTTGATGCCATCTCATCCAAACCTGTGGACGAGTTTGAGTACCTTCTTAAGGACAAGCAAGATCTGAAAGATGTTCCTGTACTTATTCATCAGAGGATGAGGGAGGGTATGTCATGACCAATGAAATTTGAGATTAATGGAAATAATGGATAATTTTCTTCATGATATTTCTTAGAAAATGAGGCTTAATTAAAGACAAGTGAGAGGTGTTTGTTAATTGTCAAAACCTAAGCCAAGATATGTTAAATCACTGTTGTTCTCATCAAAAGGCGTATTTCATTTGGAAATATCATGCCTAAAAGCATCCTGATTTTAATGCATTGACAATTAAAAAAACTAAAATGATCTGAAGAAGTATTTTAAACATGTTTACTTTGTAAAAGATATATTTTTTTAAATATCTCATTATATTTTCGTTTCTCATTGTCATTTCCCACTCAGCTCATAAAATTTATATTCATAAAATTATTTTTCTTTACATTTTTGGATTGCTATTCCACCAAATCTAGTTACACATAGTGAAGACGGATATGACATTGTGTTTATGCTTGACATGTCAACTGACCAAATCTACTACAACTGGATGACCAACTTGACCACTGAGATCATTGACCAGCTGGACATCTTCTCGGGGAGATACAGAATCGGAGCTATTACTTACTCCAGGTTTCCTAAACTGAGATTCCATCTCAACAATTACGGCTACCAACCATATGTGTTTCGAGCCATAAGGTCGGATTTCCTAGGATCGAATTTAAGAAAGTCCAGTTTAGATAAAGCTCTTGATTTTGTTCGTACAAGGATGTTCACCCATCAAAATGGAGATCGTCCTAAAGCTCAGAATATTGTGATTCTTATGACAGCTAATGCAATCAGCACCGATAGTGAGAAGACTATCCTTGCTGCAAAGAGGTTGAAGGAAAAGGGGGTTAGTGTGAATGTGGTAGGGTTTAATATAGTTGAGAAAGAAGAACTCAATGGTGTATCGTCTCTTCCTGCCGAAGATCACAGGTTTTTCATAAGGAGCATTGATGAACTTTATAATCTTGCTGAAAAAATCAACTCCAGTCTCAGAGGTAGGCATGGAAAAGTTTAAAACATTAAAGAAAATGATGCATAAATTTAAAACGAGGTCGAAATTATCAGAAAATTAACTGATGTATGAGCTTTAGTAACAAATATTCAGGAAAATATTGAAATTGAATAAGGCCAAATTTTACAAAAATTGACTAAAGTTTAACAGTTTTTATCATTGATAGATGATTTTCTCCTGCGATCTAAATAATCTTTACTCAATGTTGAATTTAGCTATTTTTTATTTTCAGGATAATCATAAAACGTTTTTCAAGTTAAAAGTATTTAATCATAACTGATGTTTCTAATTGTATAAATATAATTTTTTTCTACATCTAAGAATATGTTATTTTGTTCAGTTAAACAGGTATTTCCTACTGTGCCTGCAACTCCAGGTGACTTGAAATGGAAGTCAAATATCTCTGTGTTGTGATGTATATTGATAAGAAATTTGTAATAGATTGCTTTTATTAACGTAAAGCTGAATCATTTGAAATTATAAACATCACAACATAGACTTGACTAGCATCTTGTATACTAAATAACTGCAGAAGAATACAGCTTACTTATTGAGTTTGATGGAAATATTAAATACCTTCCACCTACCTTGTGTATCCTTGTATCCTTGCTATAATCTTTCCCCAACTGAACCTCGCTGCTACCTCTGTAACCAGACTGACGCTCCCTTTGCCACTGAACATTGGAGTGTTGTTTGCTGTGTCAGCAAAATCCCAGCGCTTATTTTGCAGCATAAAAAGTCAATTAATCACCCTGCAACATCCGTTTTGCTCGCTCCTGAGGACTTTGATGTGCCTTGGCAACCATCAGCAAATCTTCTTCCATGTTTCAATGTGATATTGGATAACTTTCAAATGCTCAAGTGATGGATCGGATGATGCTCTGTGGATGCTCTGTGTTGACTTGGAAGGCTCTAACAGGATGGCTTCACGCTCATACCCACTGACTGATTAACAAAACTGAGTGAACTCACACAAAAGAGTTGGCTTTATTAACTTCGGTGAAGCAAATGTTGATGGTCGTGTGCTTTTAAGTCTTGATGGTCTTGAGCACTTATCGTAAAATCATTATACAGGGGTAAATTAATGTTTATTTTTTTATGAAGGATTGAAGAATACTCATATTTCCATTGCAGGATTAAATGAATTTTAAATTTATTTCTGAACTTGTTGTAATATAATCCTCAACTCAAACCTTGTGATAGAAATCCATGCTCAGATAAAAAAATTATCAGTATCTAGTCAGTAAAACGATTTTATGTTTAATTGCATATAATTTTTTAAGGCATTGCTTTTGCCATGTAATTTTTGTTCATGGTCATTAATATGCTGTCATTATTATGCTCTAATCTATAATCTATTACTGTTGTAGCATACATGGACACTGGCTTTGATGTTGTCTTCATGCTTGATGGAACTGTCAACCGACAAATTTATGGCTGGTTCAAGAACTTTGCTAAGAATTTCGCCAATCAGATGAACATAGACTCTGGAGAATTCCGTGTCGGAGGAATGGGCTTCACAAGGTCGGCCAACCCCGGCTTCCAGCTGAACGAGAACGGTTGGCAGACGGATGTCGTCAATGCTCTGGACACCAGGCTTGATGGTTTCAATCGTCCAGGAGGAAAACCTAATTTTGCTCAGGCCATTGACAATGTCAACAACCGTATGTTCACCCGACCTAACGGCGACCGACCAAGGGCAGATAACTACATGATAATCATGACCGGCAACGAAGAAGGGTTGAATTCAAGAAGGGCTCAAGCTGCTGCTCAGAGGTTTTGGGCAAATGGAGGTCGAATCTTCACTGTAGGCGTCAACCTGCGTGACACTGAAAATCTGGACGCCATTACCACTAAACCTCTTGGCGCCTACCAATACCTGGTGAACTCTGAACAAGGATTTTTAGCTATGCCTATGGCAATGGAAGCTGTTATGAGTATGTCCAAATGTGTTTTTGTAAAATATGATATCTTATTCTTTTTTAAATTTTTAAATGTTTCAAGTTGTAATTCTATGTATTCAATAGTTTGACTTTAAAGGGGCAGTAGCACATTTCTAGGGAGAATATAAGGTGATGTCAGGAAAATGAAAATTGAAAGACAATGTATTTAAACTAAATGAAGCAGTTATAAATCAAACATATTATGTAATAATAAGTTCAGCCATGCTATTCCTTTTTCTTACACAAAATGGTGCCAATGGACTTTATGTGAATCTTAATAATTTGTTATCTGACTATTGATGATTGGTTTGTGCTAATGGAATTTTTGACACTATCACAGCAATACCTTTTGCATAAACATACAGAATTATCAGTGAAAACTTGAAAATATAACATTTTAAAAAAACGTGCTATTGCCCCTTTAATTCAAGTATGGATCACCTATAATGAAATTGGAAAGGAGATCAACGTTTAGTTTTTAAAAAAATGTCCATTTTAAATGAAACCTGTTACAAGATTCCATAACATAACAAAAACAGATTGACAGATGTTATTTGGTATGTAGCAGTATAAATGTCTAAACGAATAAAGAACTCTCCGACTTTGCTGTGTTGGTAATCTATCACCATATATCCTCCACTGACGATGTTGTTTCATTTCTAGGAAACCCACCGCCGCCACCAACAACAACAACCACAACAGGTTCCTAGTTTCCCTAGAACTTGTTCTTGCTCTTATCACACGTTCTTTGCATGTTCTTATTTCTCTTGTTTTCATTCTAGAAGCCTGAAGAGGTTCCAGCATGGATTCGAGTCTTTGATTTTGCACAGTTTTCTTTATTTCTTTTCCACCGTCTAAATACGTTTTATTTTTTATCGGAGATGATAAGTATATGGTATCTATACTACCCTATATCCCCAATGTAATGGGGGAAAGCCTAAAATAAATAGACAATTTCAATTTTCCTGTATCAACCTTGGTATATATATCATATGTATTCAATTAAAATATATGTCGCTATTTCTTCTATTAGGAGATTTCATTTGAAGTTTAGTGGTAAAAGAATTATGTCAAAGGTTAGACCAGTTTGGCAGTAACCCATTAAATTGAAAACATTGAGATAGAGACTAAATAGTGATGTGTAGCAATGACAAAAATATGTAATGCATATGTTTTTCTTGTTACTCTTGGCGTTAATTATCAAAACGTTCATTAAGGCAATCATTTGTTTGCATTTTACCCCAAAAATAACTAATATCATTATGAAATCTTCAAATTCAAAAAATGGCCAACACTAGTTTGCGAGCGCATCCATCCTATCTTAGATACCAGGAATACACATAAAAGATTGCACAAAATGGTTAGTGAACCTTATATTTACGTGACCTGAGTTATAAAGTTTCCTACACACATAGTTTCTTTCACAGTTTAATTAGTTTTTCAGTTTTCTTTAGTTTCTTAGACAAATTGTTTCACTTTGCAATCCAGCATGAGTCTTATTTTAGTAGAGGATTATCTTTTTTTTCCAGGATGCGTGCTTGTGTTTTTCAACTATGTTCTTGTTCTCTGTTTGTGTTCAAACGTATCAGTCTTGTTCTTGCCTCGAAGTTTGTCTCTTTGTTTCGTTTCTGTCTTTGTCTTTCACGTCTATCTTTCACATCTTGAATTACACTTTGTATATAAGCTGTAACTTTATCATGTAAAAGCGGTTAATTGATTTCATTTATCATTTCAAAGACATTTAGTTGAAAACCTGTAATGTTTTTGACATTTTACATTGAATCGTTTCAATAAAAAATTCTACTCAAAGTGAACATAAATACATATAACATAGTATCATTCTTGGTTACATCCATACCATATTCAATGTCATATCAATTCCAAGTTTAAATTATCCTTTTTATCTATCATCCTTTTTGCATTTGGACTTTTGAATATGTTCTTGTATGCTGTCTTCTTTTCTTCATTCTCTGAACTATGCATTCGTCATTCTCTCTTTCTTTTCTTTTGATTCCTCAAGCTCTACATAGAGTATTATCTGTCCTCTCTACTTGCATATGGTCTTTGAATCAATCAATTTGATTTTTTTTCTCCTTTTTTCATAAAGTCTGTTTCTCTTGCATCGAACCTTTCCATCTTTTGTTTCTTTGTTTTTAGCTTTGTTTTTTTTTCATTCTGAAGTAAAAGTGAAAATGTTAAAGTCAGATAAATTCTTCATCAGATAAAGAATAATATTTTGGTATATTAATTGCCAAATTGCACTTTGTTTCCCAATTTTGTCATAATCATATTGTACAAAATATTACAAAATTAAATCATATACGAAATTGATCAAAACAATTAACTTTGTAACCACAATTCTATATGACGATTTCAATGAATTAAGGCATAAAGTTGCAGAGATTGTATATACCAAATGTCACTTGGATCTTATGTAATTTAAATTTCTAAAAGCTTTTTTCAAAACTGTTTTCGAAGCATCTTCTTTTCTGTTTGCATACTTCTTGTCTCAATTTTTTCTTCATCTTTCATTTTCCGTTCCTATTGATCTCTCTTTGTATACATACAATTCAAATATTTAATGTTTTAAGGTTAACGGCAGTGATAAAAAGTATATCTTATTTACTATATATGTAAAAGTCTATTTTTCATCTATATTTCTGTCTTGTCTGTTTCTGCTCATTGTGGTTAAATGTTATCCTACAAAGTTATAAGGAAATTATTTCTAAGAGTATGTTAAGTATTTACTGTTATATGTTATAATATATGGAGTTCGTGTTTTGATTTGTCTGACTGTTTGATGTTGTTCCATTTTCAAACATACATTATGAAGTCTATTGACATATATAGAAGGTTGTGATAATATTTTATGACCATCAAGCTTATATTGAGTTTTAGTTATCCAAGATATTTGTTTAAAACTATCATCTCTTTTTTGTAAATATTGTTGAACTTTGTCTAATTCTCTTTCGTCGTGTTTGATATTGCAGCTGCCCCTACCACAACACAGAGACCAAGGGGTATGTTTGAAGTATTTATATTTTCAGATTCTGTCTCTCTTTTGGAAAGATCAAGCAACATTATTTTTTGTGGTGCCTGCAGCATTTTGATAGAACCTTAATTAGTGTAATGTCTCAACCTATTTCAAATATTCTAGATAGATCAACAATAATCCTTGATAATCCTGATAAACCTTGATGGTAATTTTTGATATCCTTGAAAGTGAATAATGTGTCAATGATGAAAACATCCATCTCAAAAAAACTACCCTTCTCTAAACCTACAACATTCCTGAGAACATTCCTTGAGTATATGTAATCTGGCAATAAAGATTTCCACAATTTTGATGTTATAAGATAACATGGTTGATAAATCTGAATTACAAGAATAGATTTAAACTGATTAAGAAACTTCACAAATCACATACCACATAAACAGTATTAACATTTGGTTACATCGAGAATGATATGAATTGCTTAACCAAACCAGTTTATTGCTTAAAAGATGATTTCTCTTTTACTTTAGTCATCAAGGACACAGGATATGACGTCATCTTCATGTTGGACGGAACTGTCAACAACAGAATCTTCGCCTGGATGAGGGATCTGGTTGGCAACATGGCCAATGAAGTTGGTAATAAGATCGATGATGGTACCTACAGACTGGGAGGAATGACCTTCACAAGGTCAGCCGACATCGGCTTCCAATTGGACGACTACGGCTTCATGGACGAATACAAGAATGCTATTGGTGGACAAATGAGGAACAACCCTGGAGGTCGTCCAGACATGGCCCGTGCCTTCGACATTGTCTACAACCAGATGTTCCAACGTAGAAACGGTGACCGACCACGTGCCAATAACTACATCGTCATGGTAACAGCCAATGAGGAAAGTCTCAGTTCTCGTGGAGCTGTTCGTGCAGCTCAAAGATTGAAGGACCGAAATGTTGCCATATACACTGTTGGTATCAACATGCCAGACCACTCGGAGCTTGATGCCGTGTCCTCCATTCCTTTGGAGGACTTCCAGATCCTTCTGGGCAGTGAGATCGAGATGGCCGAGCTGCCGGGAAGACTGGCCTTTGGCATCGAAAATGGTAAAATGATTTTCTGATTTGGTTTTTGACTTTTTCACAGTTAAAAGTGAAAAATTAGTTCTTACTGTTGTTGAAATTTACACTTGTAAATGAAAGTGATGTTAAGTGCTTTTCAATATTTGTATCTGGCGCATGGAATTTCACATAAATAGTCAAGGATAGAACAATTTGGAGTTTATGTAAAAAGTCAAGCTCTCAACCATACCTCTTGAATGAATCATTCTTATCAAAATAAGTCAAATTTTAAATTGTTTAGGCAGATGTATAATGGTTTTTGATGATTACCATACAGTTGAATTATATCTTTATGAAAGTTTTATTCAATTACAACTCAGTTCACAAATAATAATCAAAATACAATGTTATTACCTTCCTATGTACTAAAACTGATGTCAACAAAAGCGGATGTTGTACTTGGAATGTATCCTGGTACCTCTGAAACTTTAAGTTGGTTTACAATGAAAACTGATACACTGTTATTGAATTCTCTACCAAAGATTAAAACAGCATTGGAAGATTAATAATTTTATATCAGTCACTTCATCATTAATTCCCTTTTTCAGGCCCCCCACAAGAGACCCGTCCCCCACCGACCACCACCCCCCGCCCAACCAGGACCAAGTACACAGGACCGCCACCAGGTTGGTTGAAATCTTCATTTCATATTTGTTCATAGTCAATATTCATTTTAGAAATGTTAATCTTTTATTCATATTTACAATTAGATCCTCACAAGAAGTTGATGAAATTAATATTTTTTATCTAAAATTTGTTGATATACAATTGATCCTAAAAGGGACACTCTTTTGTTTACAGGAGTTACAAATGACAAAGTTATCAATGATTTAATTTTATCTACAAGTTCTGACTTTTGAATATATAAGATATCCAGTATTGAAACCATTTGTGAAGTTGCATGTGAAGTTGCAACTTTGATTTGAAAACCAGGCCAAATGCCTTATCACTTAGTCAAATGTGTTGGAGATGTTTGTTTAGGAGATAAACCTAGTGTGTTTTAAAATCAGAGACATGTTATACTGGATTGATAGCGAGTAAATTTTAAATTGAAACCGAACGCGCAGCGTGAGGATTTAATTTAGAATTTACTCGCTATCAATCCAGTATAACATGTCTCTGATTTTAAAACACACTAGGTTTATCTCCATTCTACCATGAGAATATTAATCGTGAACTCTTTGTATAAGCGAATTGCACTTTGTAAAATGTCCTCACTTCCGGCAACAAAAATGAACTCGTCTGTGCCGGGGGATTTGCTCCTTGTTATTTCAAATAAATTTAGCCGTGAGCAAAGGTAAAATCTATCACTGCGTGTCCTTCAAGTATATTTCTCACTTTCTTCAACACAGCTATTAAAATCGTGCCTTTCAAATCGTGTGATTCAATTAATTGTTTACAATATAGACTGAGACATCCCCATCAATCAAATAGATGATTCTAACAGAAAACCACTATGACGTTGTCAAGGATTATGACGTCATAAGCGCGCGCGTAAATGACGTCACTGTATTCTTGCCGTAATCGAAGGAAGTCCGCTGCGTGTGGCGCTGATTGACCACTTAGACTTCTTACTTTGAATAAAATACTCTATCTGCCTCACATGATTTGGTCATTCCCCGTAAACACACGAAAATAAAACATGTTAAATAACTTTTTAAAAGATTTAATCTCAGTAAACAGCAGAATACCAGCTCTGAAATTGCCAGTTGGCTGTATCAATGCGCGGTGAAGCGGCCTCAAAATCAGAGGACGTTCAATCCAAAATTGATCACGTTTGATTTTCCAGGAGAACCAATCAGAATCTAGTATTCCTCACATTCATGGTAGAATTTTGTTTTATATATTCATGGAAATGTGAGATGCAATTTTGACTTTTTTTCGTTAGTTATTATATTTTCATGAACAATATATTCTTGAAATATGACATGCAATGGCTTCTGATACTATGTTGTCTAACACCAAGACTGTAATTTAAAATATTTTGTCAAGAACATAACCTCCAAAACTGCTAATGGCTGAAAGATTGCCAAAGCAACAATATTGGCACAATAACTCACTAAGTCACTCTTCTTTGTTCCAGTTTGCACTTCCACCGCTGATATCGTCTTCATCTTGGACTCGTCCGGTAGTGTGGGTGAAGAGAACTTTGACCGTGTCCGTAACTTCACCATCACCATCGTCAGGGGCATCGACATTGATGCCGGTCTCTACCGTATCGGCATGGTAACCTTCAGCGACAGTGCTCAGCTGGTCTTCAACCTTGACCGGTACCACACTGCCCAGGGAGTCGTCGACGCCATCAGGAACACCCCCTACGTCTATGGGTACACACATACTGCCGAGGCTTTACGGCGAACCCGCAGAGAGATCTTCAACACTGCAGCTGGAGATCGACCAGGTTTGTTGTGAATCAATGTGACACCCGGGGTGGGTACAGGATTTTGGGCTTGGTGTGACTTATTAGTAGCACAAATGCAACTACTGAATCAATTACTTTTAATAATAACTTTAAACAAGATTTTGTGTGTAAGGATCAAATATATTTGAGTTTCCTGCCTTACACCTACTTTTGTTGTATAGTTTTCTCATAAGTGGGAATTAGCCTCAATACTTTCTATGTTTGGAACTCTCCTGGGAAGGGTCCGCATTATTCCCAATATCCCCTTCTTGGATCCACCGATACATTGTGTGATATGATTCAGACATAAGGGGTTAGATTGTGATTTGGTTTTAATGACTGAGACATGATTGGTCTTGGTTGAGAGATGCTTTACTGTGAGAGGAAGTCATCAGCTAGGAGTACGTCCTGGAAAACATCATTTCATATTTAGAGTGTACCCATAAAATGTCAAATAGACTTTGCTGAAGTATGATGAAGAGATAATGAATATTGCTTTTGTAAATACATATTACTTATATTGAAATTGTAACTAATTTTGGCAAATTCAATTGGTTGCATGTACATGCTTTAAGTGCATTTTATGCGGCTTCTGTGGAGCAAAATAATATTTTTAAATTCTGCAGTAGAAGACTCCTCAAGCAATATCCAGCTCACCTTTTTATGAAGTTCATATTATCTTCCCAAGATTCCCCCAACATGGTTGTAATCATCACGGACGGACAGTCTAACATCGACCACTTCGAGACTCTTCCTGAGGCCCAGAGAATGAAGAGAGAAGGAATCACTATCCTCACCATGGCCGTGGGATTCACTGGGGCTACAGCTGAGTTGACCGGCATGACCTCACCCCCTGTCCACGAGAATCTCTTCTATGTGGATGACTTCTACGCTCTTGGTGAACTCACTGAGTACATTGTTAGACCAATTTGCACCGGTAAGTAGCTGTGGAACATTCATGACATTAAGTCTGTGGTAATATATTTAATGACTATTTTATTGAGGTACAAAACTCTGGATATGATTCAAACCAAGCGAACACTTTACCAAAATATAAATCATCATTGAATATCGTTTTCAATACATCACGAATATTTGTCTCACAGACGCTGACCAGTGTGACACGAGCCCGTGTCAGAACGGAGGAAACTGTGTGGATGGTCTGAGGTCCTACACATGCATCTGTCCTTCAGGCTTCTTCGGAGACAACTGCGAGAAATGTAAGTAATTGTATAATGAACATCAGAGACAAAAATTTACATTTTAGAGTTACACCTTTTATGATTACTTATTCTTAAACATTTCCAAGTATTCAGTTCCTGTTCTTTGAAATCATCATTAGATACTGAGAATTATGCCATCAATACCTGTTTTCAGGAGAGGATTTATAACAGAGCTGATTAGTCTTGTTTGTAGAATTTTATTTTAAGGAACTACCATCTTTGGCAAACAAAAATCATGTATCTTACCTGCTTTTGTACATACTCCAGGTAACCTCCTTACCTAATTCCTCAGTCTGTTCTCAATCGAATTTATGCTAATTACCCTAAAAGATCTAATCATCTTCCATCCCATTATAATCATTTCTCCCTGTTCCCAGCTTGTGGCAGTGCTGCTGATGTTGCCTTCATCCTGGATTCATCCTCATCCGTGGGACCTCTCGGCTTCAGCCAGATCAAGATGTATGCTCAACAAATCCTCTCCCAGATGAACATTGACGCCTGTGACATTCATGTCGGCGCCATGAAGTATAGCTCCAGTGGTATGGTCCAGTTCAACCTTGGCGCCTACAGTGACCAGGAGACCATTAGTCGAGCTCTTCGCGCCATCCACTACACCCGCGGTCAGGCCAACCTTGCCGATGCCCTTCGAGTAGCCCGTACGACCATGTTTAACGGAGCCCCAGGAGACAGGTCCTATGCCAAGAATATTGCTTATCTTCTGACCAGCGGTGATGCCAATATCAACCGAGACACCACAATGGCCGAGGCTGAACTTGCCTTTGATGCTGGAATCACGGTTGTTCCTCTTGGCGTGAACCTAAGATTCCGGGACGAGGTTGAGAATATCGCTATGTCCCAGGGAATGCCGCTGCTTGAGATTGAGAGCGAGGTTACTCTTCAGGAGATGAGCGATGATGTTCTGGAACCAGTCACCAATGGTTAGTGAATTTATATTGTCAATTAAATAAATTTTATGAATTATAAGCTTTTGAAAAAAGTAAAAATAGAGACAACCACAAGTTTAAATAAGTTGAAAGAATATTTTTATCATTCTACAAATTGAATCAGATTAGTTGGTTCAATCAATTATACTGAATATTGTCCTCAAAATGAAGTATGAAAGAAATAAATTATATAAAAAATAAGTGTTTCAAAACTGTTTATGATTTTAAATACAATCAATGTCAAAAGTAATATTATATATTTCTAATGACAGAACTCAAATTTCATTCCACCTACATATATTTAAAATGAACATTAATCATGTATTTCTATTTGTTCTGTAATCCATTTTTGTTTTATGTTCTGTAATATCTATAACAAAAATGTCTAAATGTTGTAAGTCCATGTACATAAAAAGCGTCTTTTTGGTTTTGTATTCGTAAAATATGTTTTGTACAGTTTTTATACTCAAATGTGTTATCTCTTAATACTTAAACATGAAAAAATAAACAGCATCATTGTTCCACTCCAATATCTATCATTTTGCAGTGCAAATAAAATTCCAAATTAAATGATATTATATGTTTCTTGGATATTAACATACTTGAAAATTTCCATTTGAAAATTCAGATTTACAAGACTTGAAAATATTTCCTTCAATTATTTTCTACCAAAAGTAAATAAAACATCGTAAAAAAATCAATGAGTTACAAATTCTTAAATGTTTAAACAACAGTTTTACAAATTTTGGGAAAAGTTATCCTTTACAATGAAGGATCATTTTGGTATTTAATTTCATATTACAAAGACTAACTGAAATATTTTGTCTGATTTTCAGTGAAAGGTATGACTTAAGTCATGAAAGTAAACAATGCATGGTTGCAATTTGTGAGACTGTCTTTTTTGTTTGTTATTTGTGAGATCGTTTCTCTCACGTGTGTGTCTGTATGTCTGTATGTCTGTATGTTTGTATGTCTGTATGTCTGTATTTCTGTAAGTATGTTCTCTTTGTACATCCGTCTCTTAAGGATGTCGTCGAAGTTTTCCTCCAAACATCTAGTTCATCTTTAAGGATTATTTTCTGAAAATAGTCTCAAGCTTATTATCCAAAACATTGGCACACCTTAAAAAATTACAATTTAGGCTTTAGAAGTGCTATGTTTTTCTTCTTTTGCATTTATTTGTTATACACTGTTTTATGATTATTTCCCTAACTAAAACAAAATTATTTGCCAATTCATTTCATTGTTCATAATTTTCGAAATTTTAATTTGCTAAAAATTTGATATGGAACTAATTGTTTGTGAATTATTTTAATAAAAATAAGCTCATCTCTTCATTCAATGACGATTCGGTTTTCTCTTCTGTCTCAGTATGTTTGAAGGAATAATGTTCATGTCTACAAAGTCTACCTTGTCTTCTGTGTTGTTTATGTTTTGTTCGAATGAAACTCAATTTGTCTCTTTTGCATTTATGTACAGGTACAGATAGAAGCTGAACTTTACTATCAGTTGTGTTTAATACCATGTGACATCCATTTCAAATCACATGACATTGAAATGGGCACCAGACCCAAAATATCCATCAACCCATCAATGAAAGATATAAGTAAACTGATAAGACATTCTTCAATTATGACAAGTGGCTCTTTCTCCGGCTTAATTACATTATGCAATATCAGTATGACTGGTCCCAATCTACAATTCTCAAGTCACACTGAAAATTCAAGATGGCTACACATGTCTTAACTTTTTTCATATCAGTTGTAGTTTGGTACATTATGTATATAACAAGGGTCTGGTGCCTATGGATATCAAAGACGTTACTACTTTATATGTTTTATGTTTCTTAATTAGTATGACTGTTTCATCCTTTGAGTCAAATTTTATCCATTGCAAATCATCTTTTTGACGATCATGCAGGTTATTCAATATTATTATATACTGAACAAGAATTAAAAATTATTTATAAGAATTTCCTTTTAGGAAATGTAGCTTTAAGTTTGTGTTTGGAATATTCAGTTATTGCTGAAGCTGAATAATCTCCTTGGTAAATGATATGTGTTTAATTAGAGATGACTCAAAGGATGAAAGTTATTTATTTAGTTCGTTTCCAATTGGTAAATCTGTAGATTTATTGACTCTGTCTTATATGGCATGTTTTAGTCTCTGAATGCGAGTAGAGAAATGAAATCATATTAAGAAAATAACTTATATATCATATATCATTTCTAACCCTACATGAACATATACTAATCATCATACTGAGAAATATTTTTTACCTAAAGGTGAAAATGTTAACAAACATGCCCAGGTTCTTAAGCAAAAGAAAAATCAGAAACTACATAGGATGTCTTTTTTACCATTTGTTCAATGAAAAAACACTCATTCAAACAACACTTTGATAAGAATCTCCAAAACAACATCAGAAATTCTTTTGAAATATACATGTGAGTGATGAAAAATGTTTAGATTCAGATTACACACAAACAAACATATTTCTCTATTAATTCAACATCTCCAATAAATCAACCACATAATATTTTTCTGAGGCCACAAATTCAAAACTCTTCTGCCCAAAGTTGATGCTCCTAACATTCATGCATTGATTGAAATAATTGTTTAATTTGAAAAAGAAAACATAATGTTATTGTTTGCAAAACGTTAGTTTCTCTATTGCAGTAATCAAATTAAAATATCTTGATTTTGATAGCATTGCTATCATTATCTTTACAATCTAAACATCAATATCACATATGTACTTGATAATGTTTGCAAAACGTTAGTTTCTCTATTGCAGTAATCAAATTAAAATATCTTGATTTTGATAGCATTGCTATCATTATCTTTAAAATCTAAACATCAATATCACATATGTACTTGATATTTATCCAATATTAAGACCATAGAGCCAAATGATCCACCAAAGGTGAAAAATAGTTCAACCTTTTCTGAAATTTTTAGGATTGAATTAATAGAGAAATTATGGTATTACATACTGGAATTTCTATCTGTTCAAAGTAGCATTAGTATGAATGTAACGTCTGCATATCGTTTTAGCTGGCATGTTTTGTTTGTGAATGTTCATGTATTTGACATCTCTTAGTTCTTATTATAAATATGTAATGACAAAACAAGTGTGTTTCATGTTGAATAATTGAATCAAGATTCAAAAACATCTCGACTCTGTTCATGTTTTTTGTCTAATTGTGATATGGTTTTTGTTTTGTAACAAATGTTTTCAATGTATCGTAAAACATACTCCCAATTGCTTTTGTTTTCAATGTAATATATGCTGTTTGTAACGTTTATCAAAATTGTTCTGTATGACAATTTTAATGTTTGTACGTGCATTTGTTTATTTGTATGATATTGTTTATCTATGATATATATCTGTTTGTATATATGCTTCATAATTTCCAGCCAAATGCTTTTAAACGCATAATACCTAACATCCGACTTAATCCTCAATTTATGCTTATGAAATAATAAATTCATATTTTGTTGGCTGAATTTCAAATATTGTAATTCAATTCCCATGGCACTTATTTATCTGCACTCTCCATAAGTACAGATATGAAGTAATCGAGAATCACCAAATGATTAGAAAAGAAAAAAGAGGATAGATATTTGTACATAGGCTGTAATTGAAATGGTGAAATCATGTATGTAGGATAAAGAATTTGAAGTATCCTTATTAATATGTATGAAAGTATGAAACTTCTGAATCTCTGTACTCCCCAGTTCACCCCCAACTCGATTCTCCACCAAAGTACAAGGTTCATGAGAGAATAAATTTTGGGTCCAATTCTAACGTTTATTTGGTCTGTGAGATAGTAAAACATAAAGTCAAAAAGAGCCCATTTTAATTTTTTGTGATGTCTCAATATGAATTGTAAGAATTATTTTTCATTTGGTGGTTCCTATTACAATTATCCAAACTAACATTAACATAACAAATAATTACATTATTATTACATTAACATAGTCATTGTTAATAGGATCTACCTCTTTGTTCATGTATACAGAAGTAATGTATGTGTTTAGGTAAGGACTTCTGTGCTGACAACCCGTGTGAAAATGGTGGACAATGTCGCAGTAAATCCCTCAGCTTTGTCTGTGACTGTATGCCCGGCTACACAGGGGATCGGTGCGAAAGAGGTAAGGAGATTTAAAATAATAGATTCAAGCAAAATAACAAAAATGAACGTTTTAATAACTTAGCACCTTGTCAAGTGTGTCCAAGTGTCAGGGATACCTTTTTAAACTAAGCCTCTATTCAGTGTACAACTCTATTCATCACCCACAGGTGCTAGACTCCAACCAACCACCCACCGACCCATCCATCCATCCATTTATCCATCCATTTATCCATCCATCCATCCATCCACTGACCCATCCATCCATCCATCCATCCATCCATCCATCCATCCCTCCCTCCACCCATCCATCCATTCATCCATCCATCCATCCACTGACCCTTCCATCCATCCCTCCATTCACCCACCCATCCATCCATTCATATACTGACCCTTCCATCCATCCATACATCCATCAATTCACTCACCAATCCATCCAACTCCCACCCTTCCATCCATTCATCAACCCATCAACCAATCCACTAGTCCTTTCATCCATCCATCCTGCATGCAAACCCAAACTGAAACCAGTTGTTATGAAGCGTTTTTGAGCCAGGAAACCATTTCCCGGCAAGGGATGGATCCAAGATGGCTGACTCTGTAGTACCTTCTCTGTGCTGATTAGATAGGTATACATATGAATGCAATCATGTATGATTAGAGTCTGGTGCCTGTGTCATCACCTGTCAGTTAAAGTGTAAAGAGGTCCTTCAGGCTTTGATGCCAATATAGCTGATAGCATTAGGGCTAATTAAAGTGTTTAACTTTTCTGAAAGTACCAGGTAAGTGGTTGACATTTGGTTTTCCTGACTCAATGCCTCCTTTTGTGTGCAACTTTTCATTGAGAACCAGATCAAGGGTTAACATGATGGGCCTCTTGAGTGTGTTTGATTATTCTGAAATCATTGACCAAATGTTATGTTTTTTTAGAAAGGTTTCTGCAGCATAAAATGAACATCATGTCTGTTGCTTAAGAGTAAGGATATGACAAACATTTAGTATTTAAACAATATCTCTCTTAAAAATATTTTTCAGAATTTGAAAATCTTGAATCCAATTATCATTAGAAATGAATTGGAATGATCCATATAATATGAACACTTTACCTCACATTTATACATCTTTCCATGTTTATTCATTTCAGAGTGCAATGGCAACGCTGATGTTGTGTTTGTGATCGACGCCTCCCGATACATGTCTCGCCGTGAGCTCCGTAGGACCAAACGCTTTGTTCGAGATGTGATCAAGAAGATGACATTCCGTTCAGGCAACTACCGAGTGGGAGTGATCAGCTTCAGCGATGTGGCCACCGTACATCTCACACTAGACGAGGGACGCAACAAGAAAACAGCCAAGACAGCAGTTGCCAAACTTAGGTATCAGATTATTGCTGAAAGAAAAGTGTTTAAATAAGATTTCCGATGCAGCTACATTGTGAAATCTTTATGTATAGTTAGAGAACATGCAGAGAAGCTGTAATATCTAGTTAATGATAAAGATCACACCATTATCTGGATCACTTCAATAAGAACTTATTGGATTTTAGTATCTCTTGCCTCTCTACAAGGTCTTGGACTTTTGCCATGAATCGACATCCGACATCAATCTCTTTTCTCACAGGTCATGACAGAAACATTTTAAGTTAACATTCCTCTTCCTTTATCCCAGATCATCAGTGGGTGACCCCGACCCCTCCCAGGCCCTGAAGAAGGCGAGGATCATGGTGTTTGACAACCCCGGGGACCGCAGGAACACCCCCAACTACATGGTCTTCATCAGCAAGAGTATGAGGAGACCAATCGAACTGCTCGGAGAGTTCAACAAACTCAAGGCTACTGGCACCAAGATTGTAGGAGTTGGTAGGTTCTCATTCTTATCATGGAATAAACATGTGTTATGTGCACTACTTAGATTTATTTCCTCCAAATTACCTCATAACCAAAAGTCAGTTCTTTACCACCCTGGAGCAGAAAAAAAAGGAATGAACTAAATGAAGTAGCAAGTTCTTATTCAAGCATTTAAATTTTCTGTAAATCGGTATCCATAATTTTTTCATAAGGGCTTTTATATAAACCTTCCAAAATTTGGTATCCACAGATATACCAAAGGTCTGTGAAAAAGATGTGTATCACCAAACTTTATTATTTTTTATTCACTTTGTTATTGTTAAGCAGTCAAAGTGTATACATTTATGGCACTTTTGTCAACCTGATTGGCATCTATTTCTAGTGCATACTAGAAAATGGTAAGCTTGTCTTGAAGATTGACCCCAAGAATGTATTTGTTGCAGCAGTTGACATGATTGGATCAGACAAGGAGATGCTATGGTCCCTTACTGTTATAGCAAAATTCCATGGCAAAATTTTCATCTTCCATTGCATTATTATTAATGCAAACAAAACATTGGTTAACTTGAATAGAAGACTGACCCCAAGTGTATTTGTTGCAGCTATTGACATGATTGGATCAGACAAGGAGATGCTATGGTCCCTTACTGTTTTATCCAAATTTCATGGCACATCTTCCATTTCATTTATTTCTAATGCAAACAAAACATTGGTAAACTTATATGGATGACTGACCCTGAATGTATTTTTTGCAGCGGTCGACATGAGTGGATCTGACAGAAAGATGCTGTCTCAGACCGTGTCCTCTCCCTCGGACGAGATGCTCTTCACTGCTAACGATGTGGAAGACCTAGCCAGTCTGCAGGAGAACTTTGTACAGTTTGTATGTGAAGGTAAACCGGGACACTGACACACATCACTTAGAAGTGCTTAACTAAATATGATTGATTAAATGGGCGGCGCCACCAGCTTCTGATGAAGGGGGACCCAAAATTTCACCATGAAGTGATTATTGTTTTACAAGTGTTATACATTTGTATTGACGGTACACCTCCCCTTTTTTATCAAAATATGATGATAAGTGTTTTTATCATTTAGTAATATTTGAATATTGCCACAAATGTACAGTTTTCTAAAGAAATAGCATGACAAAATTCAAAGCATCTGCAACTGAAGTCCTTTACCAGCTCATCAAAAATTATTCTATCATAGCCAAACATCATACATGCAAGAGTCCAGTTACTGAGCAAGTTATTGTTTAGAGAAGCTTTGGCAAAATTTCAGCAATGTCAGGAAGGGGCCATTCCTGAAATATTTTGTGTTGATATGATGTATTTCCTCCGCTACATCTCTATGTGGTGTGAAATGTTTCATTCCAACAGCCAGAAAACCTACATAGTGACTCTAGATATCAGAAATAGAAAACAAAGTGATACATTGGTTAGACATCACAATATCTGTTTGTTCAAATCATATTGTTCAATCTAAAGCCAAGTGACCATCCAACAAATGTTGGCAGCTTGAATCGGAGTCCAGTACTTGATTTTGTCTTCTCAGAGAGCAACATGTGTCGGTCCGACCCCTGCATGAACGGTGGATCCTGCGTCAATGGAGCTCGGGAGTACCACTGTAAATGCCCTGTCGGATACGCTGGCAGACATTGCGAGAGAGGTAAGTTCTCTACATGACTGAAATTAAGGATACTTCAAGAAATGAAATAAAACTGGTATTTGAAAAACTGCATTAAGTATTCTATTTATTATATGATTTTTAATGAAATATGTGATCAAGATGACTTTAAAACTTGAAAGTTACTCCCATTTGTACACATGGATGAAAGTAGTTCCGGCACTTGAAAATATAATATATCATCACTGTTTATTTTACTGATAAATCCCAGTCATCATTAGTCTTCCTAATAAATTGGAATTTTCATCATCTTTGAAATATGTTTTCTGTAAAGTCTTTATCTTTTGTGTACTGCACGGTATTTTCATATATGATTTAGTAATGTATTCTTATAAGAATATATACATTTTTTCCATCAGGAATAAGATAAAATGAGAGTTTTATAGTGAGTTGAGGAATATATCAGTTTTTAACAGCACAGTATGGGCAGTTCTTGATTGACTTTAAAAAATTCAGAATTTTAAAATCTGTTTGAATCTAAATTGAAATAATCATTTGTTCTTTCATCTCAGTCTGTAAAGACGACCTTGACCTTGCCTTTGTGCTGGATGCATCTGGCAGCGTCGGCTACGACAACTTCCTCAAGACTAAGGAGTACATGCATTATATCATCGACAACCTCAACATCGGTTCCTCTCGTACTCGCGTGTCCGTCGTCACATTCGCCCAGAACGCTCGGGCCCAAATCTACTTGGATCAATATGATGACAAGAAATCTCTGAAGAATGCTATTGATGGAATGATGTATGAGTACGGAAACACCAACACTGCCTCTGCGCTCAAAGTGATGAGGACGTCCCTCTTCTCCCGAGCCCATGGCGACCGGCCAGAGGTGCCAAACTTTGGTAAGAGATGTTATTCAGCATTTTACTTTTGTTAAAAAAAAGCATCATAAAAGCCTGTACTTGTAGACCTAGATTGCAAGGAGCCTTCTAATCTCATTCCTAGATTAATTATCTTTTAAATAAACTATTTCATGGAAGGTATTTCTGTATTTCTCGATTTAAAGATTAAAACAAACCTCAAAGATTTCAATGAAAATATTTTGAAAACATAAAAAACATAACAATTCTTAGGGCAGATTGGATCCTTGTCATTTAACAATGGAAAATATAAATAATCAGATTTCCAAAACCTGAACACAACACTTGTCAAGAGCAACAACATGCACTCTGTTTACTATAATGCTCTTAAGGCTCATTCTTTTTAAACTAAAAATTTATCAGATTCCCATTGGATCAGTGTTATCAGTACATACATCCAAACAATGTTTCATCTATTAATGTTTTGTCAAGCTTTTGTAACTACAAACCTATCAAATTCCTTTTGAATCAGTGAGTAGATCCAAACCATATTTCACCTACGGTATTTATGTCTTATCAAGCTTTTGTAACTAAAAATCTATCAGATTTCAATTGAATCAGTATTATCAGAACATCCAAACCATGTTTCTCCAATTCAGGTCTCGTCATCACGGATGGTCTGTCCAACGTGAACGCTGAGGAAACCATCCCGGAGGCAGGACGTGCAAAGAAAGATGGAATCCACATCTTTGCAATTGGTATCGGATCATTTGACGCCTGGGAAGTTGAAGCTATTGCATCTGATCCTGGACAGAAGAATGCCTTTGTCATCGACAACTTTGACAAACTCTACAATGTTTCAACTGGCATCATTGACGCAATGTGTAGAGGTGAGCTAAGGTTTTTGCCGTAATAGTAGGGTAGTTCACTTAATATGTAGAGATATGCAAATCATTTTGATTTGACTTCTTTGATTTGAAATATTTGATATTTGAATAATATAAAAAGGAGTCCTGAACAAGGCTTAATTTGAGGCTGACTTGCCAACAAAATGTGATCTGTTCTCTGTAGATAAAATTTTATAAGAAGGAGATTGTTACCCTATATTTAAACCAGGGTATAGATTTTCGAAGGTCTCTTAGTGCTAAGATAGCCGTAAGTACCATACATAACATTAGCCTACGACTATCTTAGCACTAAGAGAGCTTCGAAAATCTAGGCCCTGTTCTTAATATCTAGTCATCCTTCATCGTCCCCATATTTTGAAAGTAACATAATCAAAATGTTATACATAACATCCATGATATCACGTCACGTTTTATGACCTTAGAGCCAAGGATATGACTGTCCTCGTAGTTTGTATTTGTCTGTGCATTTATCTCCTGTTGGACAATTCAATGAGATTTTCTTAGTAGAGTATTAGTCTATGTCTATGTATAGAGGTTATATGACTTCAAAACCATGTGTAGTTATCTACCCTGCACTGTTTGTTGCAGACCCTGGAGTGTGTGCTGACAACCCCTGTGTCAATGGAGGTATTTGTATGGCCGGCATCGGCAAATACACTTGCGACTGTCCTGGTGGATTCCTTGGAACAAACTGTGAACTTGGTACGATTTCTAGAACACTTTTAGTCAATTCTTTTTTCTATAAAAACATTGCAGCTACTAAAGCAACTTTCAAGATTATCACTCATATTGCATTCTGTAAATGAAAGTATAAAAGCTTAGGTTATGCATACATCATAGTCTCTGGTACCAAACAAGGTAAATGTGAAAGTTGACTTATGTCAAGCAGTGTTTAAAATAAAGCCTGTCCGCCAGTCCTTAAACTGGCAACTTTTTGCCAGGACTGGTTACTTTTTGGTAAGGACTGATAAATTTTCAAAAAACTTCTTTATTTTCCCCTAAGGAATTGACGAATTATTTTTCAGGACAGGCTAGGTTTCCAATCTATTTTATGCACTGTGTAAGGTAAACCTTGTTAACAGATAGACACCAGATGAATTTCATCAGGAATCTAAACCATAACCGTATTTGTTCCAGATTGCCAGGCCAAGAAGGACATCGTATTCATCTTGGACTCGTCTGCATCAGTTGGCGCCGAAGGTTTTGGTGCCATGAAGAAGTTCCTGGCCGCTCTTGTCAAGGACCTGACATCAATCGGAGTTGATCACAGATTTGGCCTCATCTTGTACAACTCCAACGTCAAACTTACATTTAGTTTGAACCGTTACCGCCAGGTGGAGCAAGTCCAGGATGCCATCCTCACCAGCGTGTACCAGCCTGGAGGCTCCAACATCGCTGATGGCGTCCGAACAGCTGCCGAGGTCTTCTCCCCGAGTCTTGGAGACCGGTCCAACGCTGAGAACATTGCTATTCTCTTTACTACGAGCCAGTCTACTGTTAATTCAGAGGATACGATCCCCTCTGCTGAAGATTTGATATATGGCGGAGCTAGGTTCATTAGTGTGGGTATAGGAGTTTCTGACCCCACAGAAATAAGGTCAATGGCATCATCTCAAAGTGAACTTTTCCAGGTGGCTTCAACCGATGAGCTGGAAGACATACGATCTGAAATCATCCGTAGTTCGTGTTCAATAAGTCATGAGGGAGGAGGAGGTGGTGATCTCGAGGGTGATCGTTTGGCTAAATAAATTTATTTTATTCTGTATTCTACTGATAATATATGTGTTCATCAAGTGTGTAACATAGACAATAGGAGGTTATCCCTTCCCTGAATTATCCATGAGGCTGGGTAGTTTTCCATTTGCTCACCAGGGGGAGCTATAAGCTTTATAGCGCCTCATGTTACAACCTACCTCCTGAGCGTATTTTGAAGCAATTTGATGTGCAACTTTGTGCAAAGATGCTGCAGAACTCTAAACATCTGCAAGCGGGCTCAGTTATAGTGTGTCCCTGATACCTGATCACGCATCTAAGGATATCTTTGTTGCACAATTTTAAAATCCTTGTTGCTCCTACCAAGGGACATTTTGCGTTGCTGCAACCTCGTGTTGCAGGATGGTTTCCCTGTTGCACCCGCCCCAATGAATCATCTCTCAGTATACATTTATCATTAACGTCTCTCTTCATCTTCTTCATCTGCTTTGGTAGGCTGTGTAACACTGACGTAGACCACTAGCGACAAACTGTTTGTATAGATGTAATAAATTCATTTTTGTTCGATAATGGCATTTTTATGATAATTAAAAAGATTTACAGTCCAAAGTTTGTTTTGTGTTGATGTTGAGAATTATATGCATGATGTATGAACATATGAGAAGCAGAAATTAGCTTGTTTTTTTCTTCAAGACACCATGCACTCATGGCTGACGTATTGCCCAGTGCAACTACCTAAACAACAACTTAAAGGGGCAGTAGCACGTTTTTAGGGGGAATATAAGGTGATGTCAGGAAAATGAAAAATAATGGTCCTAATTGAAAGACATTATATCTAAACTAAACGTAGCAGTAATAATTCAAATATATAATGGAAAGTCTAGCTATGCGATTCCTGTTTCTTAGACAAAATGAATTAAAGGTGTTCACACAAAATCGCCGCCAATGGATTTACCGGTATGTGAATATTTATACTTTGTCCTCTGACTATGGCTGGTTGATATGTGTTATGAGATTTTTGACACTACAAAAATAATACATTTAGTATTAACCTACAATTATCAGTGAAATTTTTAAAATAAATGTTTAAAAAAACGTGCTACTGCCCCTTTAAGAAGCTCTTAAGAAGGACAAATTGGTGCCTTATCTATTAATGATTTATACAAATGATTTAGAATGTGTTTTTTTTTTTTTCCGAGCCATGTAAGAAGTAAGAAATATCCAGATGACAAGGAGTTTTTTGGATGAACAACTTCTTTATTGTAAACTGTAGCTACATTTCGGTATAGATCCTAAAGATTTCTACAAAAGAAAAGTTGTTCATCCATAAAACTTATTGTCATCTTGAAATGTTGTAGAGACTCTAACAAAACTGAAAATACCAACATCATAAAACTATGGACATATTTTTAAAATATTCAATACTGCTGAAAAAAATTGAATAATAATCAACCCAAAAAGTAGCCAAAGAAGTTGATAACTGCAATGATAATGGACTAAGACACAAACAGAGTAGTAAATAAGGATATTTTGAACTCTGATATTTGTTGGAGTTTGAGCTTGAAAAGATAACTTGAAATAAATCATGAACAACATTTTGCAATTAGAAATTTCTGCTTCTTATGGGAGATTTCTACATCAAAGGTTGAGCATATAAACTGATGTCACTAGATGATATAACAACATGAACAGTTTGAATCATAAATATTAAACCAAACATAAATATATGGATGAAAAGTTAGTGGGTTGAAATGGTTTTTAATGTTGACTTTATTCAAAACAAAAACAGGGCAGTGAAAAGATTAAACTTTATTCAAAATTGTCAGTACATTAGAATAAGCAAAAAATCCAAAAAAACATGAACACAAAAGTTTGAAATGTTTGCACCAAAAAATAATTGAATGCACATTGAAAGGAAATATTTAAGGATTTCTAGACAAAAAGCCACAAAAATATATTAATGCACATTGAAAAGATATATTTAAAGATTTCTAGACAAAAAACACACAAAATATTAAAATTAACATCAAAAAGAAATACTTAAGGATTTCTAGATAAAAAGCCAAAAAAAATATGTAAATGCACATTGAAAAGGATTATAAAAGGAATTCAAGATAAACAGCAAAAAAGAGTAAAAAACAAAAGGAACACTTACTGATTATTCATATACTGGTACATATAAAAAACATGATATTCTATTATACGACATGGCAGTTTCATACTGAAGCATCAATAAAGGAAATAGGACATTCATATCGTAACTTGGCTGATTACAACTTTTGCTAAATCCAACACTTCGGAATTCCGAAGTTATTTTAAAGACAAACATGTCTAGGTCATATAGAAATTGCAAAAGCATATGAAAGACAGTTAGCATTCATTGTTAATCACAGAAATTACATGATATTGAAGTGTATTCTTGTCGTTTAGTGCAAAGACATAAAGGAAGCAACATGTACACTGATATATAAATCATTGTCCTCTTTCACAAAATAGCTTAGAACAGATCATATGGTGAGATTCTGTTTACTTTGGAAATGTACACCTCTCCCTTCATATTTCAATAATTTCATATGTTTTAGTGAGGTTATTTTCCTTAAAAAATCGCTCACAAAAAATCTTTCATACTTAATTAGTCAACTACTATTTAAATAAAACATTGCACATCAGTTCAAAATATCTATTTACAGAAACTTTAGGAATCATTATAAATCAAGTTATAGGGCAATAAAAAAAATCTCTCTTAAAACCACACAGTATATGCATTAAATGTGAAGAATCTGTTTATGCTGAAATTGGAAGCAGTTAAATTATTTATTAATTAATGATTAAGTAAACTATTAATAATCATGACAAATTGATCCAATTTCAAGGCAGAAGGACTGCAAGACACAGGCAAAAGCATATACAAGTTTGTTAAAGGTTGCACAAAAAATTAATAGTTGACTTACAGAATCTATTCAAATGATTTCGACTTGTTTGAAAATAAAAATGCTACTAAGTATTTCCAAGAAAAAAAAGGTTGCTAAGGTTAACTCCTAAACTAAAAAAAACATGGAGTAATATTTCAAATTTCACTAAATTTTTGTGACTATTTTGATTATCTGAAGAATTATGTAAAAATATTTTTCAACAACAGAGCAAAATATAGGTTGCCACTTTTTTATCCTTGACTTGAAAAATTTACTTAAAAACCTGCAAATCAACTTATTAACTTAAGCCTTGTGACATTCTACGGTTATGCATTTATAATTTCAAATTTGAGCGATGCATGATTTTTTCAACCTCTTGCATTCTCTTCGCCTCATTGAAACTTAGTTTTAACCAATTATTGAAGTTGGATGCAAGCAGTTGGTTTGCAGAAGCCTTTGTAGGTTTTTTCGGCTTGTTGGGGAACTTGAAGCATCCAAGATCCAAATTCTGAACTATTATTTCATCAACTTTGACCATCACCTTGACACAGCCGGTCAGCTTGGCGTCCAGTATGTCCAGCTTGTACAACTGAACACATCCTTGCAACATTGAGGCTCCCGGCATTTTGAAACAAACAGGTGGGGGATTTCTCACTGAAATACAACAATGTGATTACTTTTGTGAGGTGAATCTTAACGTCATTAGTTGCATCATAAAATGTCTTTTATATAATTCGTATGGATGAACAACTTCATTTTTCTGTGTGAGCGACATCTTGACTTAGATTAAAATGTCGTTGTCTTGCTTGATAGAATAAAGAAGTTGTTCGTCCATGATAATTGTCATTATTGCTTGATAAAATATCAAACAGGCCAGTTATATTGAAAACCTTTTTACAACATACAATTTGGAAATTGACCAACAATCACATTATACTATGGTGCGACTGCTTTTTTAGATCAACTTCAACAGTGCCGTAATATTGAGAATAAATAATATCAGAACCTGTTAACCATTCTCGCTTCACTTTGACAGGGTACTATTTCAAAGTGAAACAAAAGAAACAAAGTAGCATTGACCTACCTTTTCGAAACTCTCTAAGTACGTAGATAGTAGAAGTACCATACATTAACATTGACTTACAACTGACTTAACACTAAGAGTGCTTCGAAAATCTAGGCTCTGGTTTAGAGGATGAGAGAGCAGAGGTGTTCTCAAACTGAACAGGTAACCATAACAAACATTATCAAGGACTCCCTTCTGGTTGATGCTGATTATCTTTCTCCCATGAACTATTTTTAAAGGGGCAGTAGCACGTTTTTAGGGGGAATATAGGGTGATGTCAGGAAAATGAAAATTAATGGTTCCAATTGAGAGACAATGTATTCAAACTAAATTGAGCAGTAATAATTCAAATATAAAACATAAAAGTTTAGCCATGCGATTCATTTTCCTTACACAAAATTTTATATGAATCTTCATACTTTGTCCTCTGACTATGGCTTGTCTAATGAGATTGTTGACAATGTCAATATAATACATTTAGCAATAACTTACAATTATCAGTTAAATATTTAAAATAAAAAATTATCAA
Source organism: Steromphala cineraria (assembly GCA_916613615.1). Taxonomy (NCBI): domain Eukaryota; kingdom Metazoa; phylum Mollusca; class Gastropoda; order Trochida; family Trochidae; genus Steromphala; species Steromphala cineraria. The sequence continues at coordinate 15,704,561 of OU744729.1, forward strand.
AAAACGTGCTACTGCCCCTTTAAAGCAGTTAGAAGCATTTAGACCACAAATTGGCAGGTAATTTGTAGCTACCTGGAATGGTCTTGTTTACAAGGGTCTTCTGGTTGACTGTCAGTGTCAGGTCCACATCTGATGTCGCTGGTTTGAAGGTAAGATTGGCACACACTGAAATCAATATTAATCTAAAAATCAAATGCTTTGAATACTCTAACTAATTGATCAGGACACAAAGAAAAAGTCATTTAGACAAGAAACCAGGACACACAGTGAAAGCATAACACAAACACATAACACATAGAATTTGAATTACAAATATCCAACACTTATAATAAAATGTGTATAATTTCAAAGAGGTCATGTGAACATGAATCATGTAATTTATCATCTACAAATTTTCACCTTACCAGTCTCATTTTTATTAGTTGGGATGTCCAGACAACATCCACAGTCATAGTAGAGGCAGCTGCATCCTGTGGCTTCATACCTGGGGGACAGAGTGACCTCCCTTTGTGTCATGGCTGAAACAATAGGAGACATCAGCTGCGTCTGGAAGAGCGCTAGATCATAATTTAAGTGCATGAGATATAGTTGTGTCCAGTACTGTCCATCCAACTTTAACAAACAATAGGCATGCATCTGTATCAAATGAATTTTTTGAAGGTGTAAATGGCAGAAATAATCTTAACTTAGACATGCTGCCAGCCACAGGTGAAAGTAACAAAGTAAGAACATAAAAGCTCGCCATACACAGTGATTACTCTCTCTTATCTGTGTATGACGTACAGACTTGATATAACAAAGCCATCATTTTGTTGTAAGAAAGCACAAAATGTCAAATTTGAAAATGCCAATTACTGGTTAACCCTAGAGCAGAAGCCACAAGTTAAATAACGTAAATAATTAATCGACAATACACTAGAGACAAAACTTTTATCAAAATAAACTTTACAATATTTTTTTGCACTATGGTCCAACCATAGAAATTGAAAAATGAAAATTATCTCCAATATCAGACCTTCCACTCCAGCAACATGATGACTGCTCCCTGAAATGAGGTGTTGTTTTGGGGGTATCTTGAAGCAACCGAGGTCCACATTCTCAATGACCTCTCCGGCCAGAGCGGCGGTCAGTCTAGCACAGCCGGTCAGGGAGTACTTGCTGATGTCCATATCATACAGCTGGATACACAAACTGGCCAGCTTCTCCAGGTGAGGGATCCCCACACACATGGGCGGCGGGTTCCTGGCTAGGGACAAAGAATAGTGGGACATAGGAGTAAAATAATATATCTATATTGCTTCTTTAGCCGAGGGATGCCTACACACATGGGCGGCGGGTTCCTGGCTAGGGACAAAGAATAGTGGGACATAGGAGTAAAATAATATCTATATTGCTTCTTTAGCCGAGGGATGCCTACACACAGTGGAGGTGAGTTCTTGGCTGAGACAAGAAAATAAACAGTGTGATTAAATATGACCGTGCTCTAGAGGTAAAAAATTTTAAAAAGATTTTCTTCATCAGGGTTCTAACTTAATCCAGCCAGGATATCCTCTCTGTAGGTCTGATGGAGGGAGACGAAAGCCTCCCGTAACGTGAACAATAAATCCATGATACAGAGTTGTCATTTTCATTGGATGGTACTCCCCTTGCCTGATGATCTACTGATGACTTACTTACATAAGTTAGCGATCCAACTTCATCCTTCACACATTACCGCAAACTACAGATGTGGGTGGCGTATTCCACATTCCAAATCTAAAGCCTTTGAGAACATACAGAGCATTCCCTAATGCATTTCGCTATACAGTCAGACCTCGATAATCTGACCGCTTCCGTTTTTCATCATAAACGTTCGTATAGTGAAATGTTCGGACTACTGAAACGAACCTAGCAAGTTGGAGTTACTCCCCTTTGACTCTAAAGAGAGACCAGAACGTATGTAGAATATATTTCATATACATTTGTTCACATAATAACTGGGGTACATATATCAATAAAACAATAATAGCACAAAATAATTTCTGGATGCATGCACACAACATGCCAAACTTTTAATTTACTCACTCAGGTTTGAGGAACCTGCCAAGTACAGATTAGATACTCAGTGGCTTGAAGACCTATGCATAGGATCAAAGCTTCTAAGTTCCTTTCGTCACAACACACTCAAAGTATGTAATCATGGAGTCCATGTATGCTTTCATACTATCACACAACACAAGAAACACAAATTGAGACATTTCAATTTATTACAATCACAAACTACCGACACGCTCAGCTCAAGTGTCAATCCACTGTCATTGAAGTTTACCCATCAGTGTGTTGATCACTTATCCAGACGCTTTTGATGAACAGCCAGATTAATGAAGCAGAAATAGTGGTACTTAACTAATCCGTTACAGCTAATTGGCGTTCGGATTCGGAGACTGAATCAACGGATTAATGAATTAACATTAAATGAGTTTATATAGAGATTAGTTTGATTACAGCCTGCTACTGTTCGGATACCGAGAGATTCGGATTATCGGTGGACGGATTATCAAGGTCTGACTGTACATGATTTGGTGCAAATATCAAACCTACCCGAGATTGTCTTGTTGAAGTAGATCTTCCCATCGATGCTGAGTGTCACAGACACACCATATACTTCAGGAAGATACGTAAAGTTAGTGCAGACTGGAACAAACAGTGAATGAAAATGAATAATTTCCTTAATGTGATTTCTTTATCAAATTTTTTCTTTATCAAATTTTCCAAATATATTTAAAGTAAATAACATAACAACCAAAGCATTGTTTATTGTAAGAACTCACAATGAAAAAGATATAATTTGTCCTAGGGCAATGTATAAGAAATATGAACTTTGGTTGGACTGCCCTTGTAATAGGTAATAATATGATATATATCATTCAGAGGTGGGGGTTTTGGTATATATCATCCTCTCGCTCGCGTTATAACACCAAGCGAGAGGCTGATATATCCCCGCCTGGTATAACAATATTTATCTTACCGAATGTTAATATGAAAATAAAAAGAGTAAGAAAAACTGTGTGAGCGCTGTGACTATACTTTGTTCCCTGCTACATATTGGTTGATCACAAGTAACCTTGATGTGTTCGAGGTAACGTACATTTAACATTTGTGGGTGAGGGTGATATCAGTATTTATCCAAGAAATGGACCAATCAGAGAGGAAGATTCTTACATAAGGTAGGATAATGGTGCATAACACCGACCTGTATTGTCGAGGCTGATCTCCTTCAGTTTGAGGTCCACACAGCACCCACACTCATCTCCAGAGCACCCACATCCAGTTCCTTTCACCTTCTGTGTCAGGGGCCATTGACCTCCTTTCACTGGAATTATTACATTACAATAAAATCTTTTTCCTTCAGTATCTGCTTTTGAAGCAGTCATACGAAGCTGTTAATTAGCATGGCATGTCTGTATGTTTGGGTCTATCTGGACAAATGTCCAAGACTGTCCTAAGGTGTAAGGTATCTTCAGACATGATTTCAACTATAGGTTAAGAGTAATATTAGAAATGGAGGTAAAATTTTATGGGGCATGTCAACGAAGAATATGAATGAAATGACTGCTTTTGAAAATCACAAGGCTGCTAATTGTCTTGTGCAAAAAATCTTCCCATGATAAAATTTCATAAATCAATGACAGCCTATGCAAGGCAAAATGTGATAAGAGCAATTCGATTACTGATTCCTAACCAAAGACTTTTATCATGAATCCAATAAAAAGATTGCCTCACCAACATTCCTTGATGGTTGATACAACAGCTTAGTCTGAGTGGGTGGAATCCTGAAGCAGCCTAGTTTGAAGGTATCCATGACAAGCCCCGAGAGTTTGGCAACAATGTTGGCACATCCAGAGAGTCTCCGGTTTGCGATACTCAGGTCGTACAACTTAAGGCACAACTTAGCATACTGTGTCAGATGTGGAACTCCAAAACATATCGGAGGTGGATCCTTTGCTGTCAACAGAATGATGATACTTTCATTATCTCAATTCAAGTCTTTTGAAATCATTCCATCAATAATTTGTTTGCCCCAATCATCGTAACAATGTGCTTAGGATACCTTGGAAATACTATTAAAGCTATCATAATCACATCTAATGGCCATACTTCAATTCTTCATAATCATAATTTGTTATCTTTGCATGAATAAGCATGAATCTGTCAAAAGCAATCATCAACTGATTTACAAATAAAGCATAAAATCTATTGAAAAAACAACATATAATCCATTTCTTGCAAGTGAATAAACTTGTTGCTAAACATTCTCCAAAAATAAAACACTTACAAATTTAGTTTTCTCAGGAAACAAATCTTGTTTTGATCAAACAACTAACTTGAGATAAGCCAGTACCTAATATAGGATTACCGTAGTACTGCATCAAAACAGAAACGGGTAAAATCTTTCTTTTGATCTCCACTCACCTGAGATAGTATTATTATAGTAGACCTTGCCGTCCACGCTGACAGTCAGAGAGGCTCCATACCGGTCCGGCAGGTAGGTGAGGTTGGTGCACACTGACAATATGGGAGGTATATAGGGTAATTTTTGGTATTTTTCTGTATTTTATAAATTAACCTATGGCTAAACACATATGACAAATAAAGCTTCATAAGTGCTTAGTTCATCAAAAGAGAGACTGCATACTTGTAAACTGAGCACATCCAAAAGAGAGGGTGCTTATTGAAATGGCTTAATTAGCATTGAATATAACATTTTAATACTAGAACTCTTGAGTTTTTAAAAAGTAGAGCCATTGGCTCTGTAGCTCATCATGCTTCATATTTCATTTTGCCGCAGGGTATTGCCAATATGGTTTCCCCCTTTGTCACAAATCATAGAAATAAGTATATAGGCAATGTGATTTAAGATACCCGTAATCAATTCATAAATGAAAATTGTTCAAATATTCATTTGATAATTTATGGTATAGGATCCAAAGGTTCACCAAGCCCTTTTTAGGAGCCATACGAACAGCATGCCATGCCATAAGCCCATCGGGCGTTACAGATCAGATGAGCTACCAACTCTTTAGCTCATTAGGTTTCATATGATCGAGTGAGTGAGTTATTGTTAAACGCCTCTTGGGCAATATTCCAGCCATTAGCAGCGTGACATCTGATTGATATTGCAAGACTAAGAGGTTGTTGCATACTGACGGCACAGGAGAAATAAAATGGTTCATCTGGGGCATAAGTTTTTTTCTGAATTTTATATTACTGTTTAAAATGGTCCACAGTGCTAATAGATCAAGAGATACGTAAGGTTAAACTGCTTCAGTGCCATGACGACAACACTAAGCTAATGTATTAATGAAATATGGTATAGTTTTCAAAATGAAGAGTTTGAAAATGAGTGCCGTTTATGCCTTTAAATGTACATACCGGTAATTGTGTACCAAATAGGTCATGTAAACATATTATTACAATCTGTTCCCCATTACTGGAAGAGTCTGACAAAACATTACCGAGTTCTATTATAAACAGGTTGACCATTTAGCCACAAAATGGACATTAGAATCAAAGTCTCTGATTTGCTTATGTTTTATGACTTAATATAACAATTTCACAAATACCAGATAATAAACTTTTCTTTTAAGGGAATAATGTATGACCAGATATCTAATGTTTTCTTTTATGAAAATAATTTTTCTTTAGCACAAATGATAAAAGGATATAGCTTTAAAGATCAAATTTAATTTGATATTCTCAAACATATATATATGTAGCTAAAGGTCAAAGGTTAAAGTGGATGTCTTCTATGGAGTCAATGTTACCTATTCAAGTTTTATTTCATAAAGTTTGTAATCATTTTCATTACTGATTATATAAATATGATGACAAGGAATATATGATATGAAACAAAGTGAAGGAACCCAAAGTGTGGTGGCTGGAACTTCCTGAACATCATTGATTAGATTTGACACAAGGCTGATACAAAACTGGTTTCACTTTCACAATTCATATTGAATACAAATGAAATAAATGACAAAATAATAATATAATGATAACAATACCTTAGAATGTGTTTATTTTTCTAAAACTAGCAACATTATGATGAACGCTGAATGGATGGAATCATTGGTATTTCTGTATACCCTCGACCTTTGGTCAGGGTAATAAGTAGAATACATGGTCATCAACATCCCTCGCCAAAAAGATTTCATTAAAGCTCCAAATATTTTCCTACATGGGCCGTTACTTTGTAATAAGTAATTGCATTTACTTCATTTTTATACTCAATCAAGGTTTTGATACCCTGAAGGCACTCGGCAAATCTGGTTATATCCTATCTTAAATAGTTTCTGAGAAAAATTGTCCTATTTGATGACACCCTTGAGCAGAGTCCAAAAACACGGAACAAGAGCAATAACTCTGTAAAAAATAATTGTGCGGTTCTGATTTTCAAACTCCATCAAGGTATTGATATCCTGAAGACACACAGCAAGTTTGGTTAACCTATCTTGAAAAGTTTTTGAGAAAAGTTGTCCCCTTTAACTTTGACGGACGGACAGACAGACGGACGCACTAGCCCAACCTATATCCTCCTTCCACTCGTGGCAGGGGATAAAAACATAATAGTTGCAAAACATAATAATAACCGAGTTCAAATTTGTAGTAACTCTCTTCACAGACCCAACTATCATAAGATATGGTTTACCTGTATCGTTGAGACCGATCTTCAGCAGCTGTAGATGGGCACAGCATCCACACTGGTAACCCTTGCATCCACATCCCGCCCCTTCCACATTCCTGCTGCTTTCCTTGACTCTTTCCACATCTGCTTAACATATTTCAATATTGCAAAATAATATATTTGCTCATAATATTACATCCTAGGTCATAAATTCACTCACTGACTCATTCATACATTGGTTTATGAATTATTTTGCCTATTGTGTACGATTGTTGTCAGTGAACCTAGGACCTAGATTATTGGCAATAGCTGTTGTGTACCTGTTAGTAACCAGCTTCTCATTTAAAAAATCTAACCCCATAGTTAACCAGAGGTAGAATTTAGTAGAATGATGAATGGCACAGTGACACATGCATATCTACAGTCCTGTGCCAGTTATATTCGGACAGTGACGTTTTTTCCATGTTAAATAAATGTAGCATATCTATAATTTTCATGCATTTATTTTTCAGATTTTTATTTTTTGGATTTTTTGCACTTTAGTAACAAATCATCTCGGCTACAACCTCACAATTTCTGTTTAATATTTCATCTATTATCTTAGGAATGACAACAATTTAATCAAATTATTACATAGTTGTCAACAAGTTTATATGGCAAGCTATGGGAATTTTTGTACATACATTGATAAATCTGGCTAAATTTCATAAAAATTTCTTCAGAAGATAAAACACGGTAGTTATGAACTTCAAGCTGAGATAACTTCAAAGCAACCTGCAAAGTTTTACAATGATCCAACACAAACATTCTTCCATGAAAATTATTAAATGCTTCACTAATTTAACATGCAAGTCTATGAAAAAGATGTCACTGTACGAATATAACTGACAAATTTCATGAAACAAAATATGTACACCTAATAAAAGAAATTATCAGTGATACAGTTAACGAATTAGGAGATAAACCTACTCGTCATGGTAGAATAGAGATAAACCTACTGTGATTTTTAATTTTCGTGGTCTAACATAGATTCGATACCTGTTGATGTCATTCAGAGCCAAACTCGTAAAACCACGAAAATAAAAAAAACCAGTAGGTTTATCTCTATTCTACCATGACAAGTGTTTATAGCATTTTAAATGTCATTTCTTTTCTACTGCGTAACGTCAGTTGTGCTTCAGTCAACACTCTGATGTCATAATGTCTTGTGCTTATGACGTCAAAGGTTGACGTCACTGAACCAAAACCAGTTGCGCTAGCTTCTTGATCCAAATTCAGCCTTTCGCTTAAAATCGTGCCAGTTCCTGGGCATAAATATGCATGATTTTAATGCGAACCAAACTCTACTTATCTAAAAGTACGGGCAGTAAAATGATAAAAGACTTTTAGTTAGTATTCAGACGAAGCAACTCCCGAAGCGAACGGTGACTGCATGTCGATTCGTGTCATATGAAGTTCGTTTCTATGGTAATCATTAATGTGTATCAAACCGCGGTGAATCGCCATCATTAAAAACGTGTTTGAACGTAGGTTCGACCATAGAAATAAACCAATGAAATTATAGGATAGGAATTGCTTCACGGATGATGGCGAAGATATTACTTCAAGACAATTCTTAGTAGATGATTAAAAGCTTTTTAAATTCATGAAAATGAAAATAAGAAGTGAAACTATTTCATACTCGATAAAGACCACAAAAGAACGAAAGAATTCTAAGAAAACGGTATAAATAATCTTGACGCAAATTACCATGAATTGAATGAAGACGAGTTATCTACCCTCACTGAAAATAAATCTAAGCTAGAGGCCTTCAGGACAAATGAAATACAGGGTATTATCTTTAGAAGCAAAGCAAAATGGTGTGAAGAAGGCGAAAAAAACAAAACCACTGACTATTTTCTTGATTTGGAGAAAAGAAATTTTATTAACAAAAATATGTGTGAACTAATTGATGGAAATGATGAACTATTGACTGATAAAAAAACAAATAATGCATGTTTTATCAATACTGGGAAATATAGCTGTATTTCTTTGTTTTTACACATGTATTAAAGATTTTGAGAATAAAGTACGTATAGATGATTTATGAGAATGCTTTGATCGGGGTCTCCAAGTAAAAAAACAGTTACGATCGAATCACATGCTCAGGTCACATGTTTAGCAAATCAAAACAATCAGTCACTGAACTGAAGATGTACAAGGAAGTAATTTATTGTGCGTCTGTGGATACTTATCAAATTCAATTTCTAAATATAAAAGAAGCATTTACCGTTTGAAGCAATCAGCTTTGATACTCCAATGCCACTTTTTAGTAGAGCAGCATTCACAATGCATAAACACATGCAGAGCAACGCAAGTGGCACCATCGTCTTGGACATTCCCTCACTGAGTGTCAAAAGCATGGAAGGTTTGTTTTGATCACATGCCCTCTAAGGGAAGGTAACTCTAATTGCAACTTGTATATCTGTATTTGGCGGGAAATTTAAAATTGACAAATTTTATAAAAGAATTTTTTATGATAGAAAATATTAAAAATTATGATAGCTTATTAATTGATTGGTTAAAATTGTATAAATACATTTGTTATTATATCATTACTGGATGTAAGTAACAGAGAATACATCTAAATTCTAAAACCTTTGCAGAGCTAATAAGTAAGACATGCCAAGTTTGCATTGGCCCAACTGATACCGATTTACAATAACATGACTTCAGTTGAGGTGAATCCAATGGTTTATTGATCTCGGAACAGTTATGTTCACCGAGGCGACAGCCGAGGTGAACATAGTTTCCGAGGTCAATAAACCATTGGATTCGCCGATAACTGAAGTCAACAACTGTTTTATTATATGATTTATGAAAGTTTCAGTTATTTTGAAAACTATTCAATTATTTTACGTTTTTTGAAAGCCAACTCTTTAGGGCGCTCCTCGTAGTGGCGATCTATTTTAAGCTCCAGGTCATCGGATTGCGTGTCGTTTCCCGCGGTCAACATAACTGTCGATAACCAGCTGCCTCGTCCAATCAGAAGACAGATCACTCGTCCATCATATAATAAAAGAATTTAATTAATTTTTAATGTCAAGTTTTAAAAGTTATGGGGTGTCAAACGGGACTTTAATCGCTATTTAGTTTTTTCATTTAGTTAATTCATTTGATTTAAACATATTTTATTCATGAAAAGACATGAATGGATTGGCCAACAAGCACCGAGGTGCTTATATTAAGGCCGCTCCAAAATAATTACATATGAAAAATATACAATGAATAATTACCAGTGACGCATGTCATACATTTATAAGCTTCAAGAATAGTGATTAGTGATTATGCATGAATAAGATTGTTTGTTCGGCAGTCAATATATAAGTGCTTATGGAATGTCAAATCGATTGAGATTTTATAATGAAATGATGAATTTATTTCAATAATTTGTCTAGATCATTGTTTGTGAGCGATGTACATCCCCTTAATACCGTGTTGATAGTAAATCCTTTCAAATAAAAGAATGATTGCTGTCTTAATTCTGTAAACATATTGCATGTGAAAAAATAGTGTACAGCGTTTTCAATTGGGTGACCGCATTGGCACGCGGGGCTGTCAATAATATGTCTTTCAAATTTATCAGCATTCAAGTCACTACAGCGGAGCCTAAGGCGAGAGTGGATAATCTGACAGATTCTTGAACCGTGGTTGAGATTGAAGAAAATAGTTTTATTTTTAGGTCCGCAAACCGAATTTTTGAAGCCGGATAACCGCTATTTTGAATGTCGGGAGATAAAGAATTCCACAGTTTTATTGTATCAGGTAAAAAAGACTTTGCATATGTCGCCGTTCTGCATTTTACTGTTCGAACTGATGAATTATCTCTTAGGTTGTAGTTATTAGTATTGGGTGTGGTAGGAAGGAGGTTAGAGAGATATTGAGGCGCTAGATTATTCTTCATTTTATAAAAAGTTGTTAGTTTAGATATGTATCTACGTTCAGATAGTGGTTTTTGGTTAGTTTCTGCATATAATAGGTTGTGGCTTGTACCACGAACTGCTCCACAAATTGATCTTAGCGCGTCTAGATTCAATTTTTCCAGTAAGTTGCATTGTTCCTGAGTGCAATTATCCCAAATATGACCGCAGTATTCAAAAATTGGTAATATGAAGGATTTATAAATAATTTCCAGACTTTTCCGTGATAGACGATATTTCAAGCTTCTTAAGCAGTTAATCAGAGGACTAACTTTCTTAATCATAGAATCTATATAAATATCCCAATAACAGTTGCTTTGAAGGGTTAATCCTAAGTGCTTATGGTGTTCTACTTCTTGAATTGTTTCACCATCTATTGTAAGATTAGGTTGGTTAATCCTATTTACTTTTCTACTAAACTGTATTGATTTAGTTTTTTTAGGATTAAAGGAAACCTTCCATTTTTTAGCCCAATTTGAAAGCTATAAACGATTTAGTAAGCTTACTAATTCACTTCCTGTTTGATGATTAAGTAAGCTTACTAAATCACATCCGGGTTGTTGAAATATAAATCAATGATTGCTCCCTAGGGCAAAATTAAAGTATAGTACATTTTTGGATATAAAGACTGCGAAGAAACAATTTAATTCATCATTTGTGATAGTATTTCCGAATAAATCATACCCCCACGATTTTCACATGTCATCTTTGAACTAAATATCATACACACTAACTCTCAAATCAAATCCCTTTGCGAAAACATTGACAAAATCCGATAGAGACAATATTGGGTTGTTTTTTTTATCAAAGGGAGATAACTCCAACTTTAACCTAGTGACACGGACATCGGCAAATGTAATGTGTTACTGAAACTTTCTTCTATGATGAGAGAGGCGATTCATGATGAAATATATATAAAAATAGATTAAGCATCATATGCGCACAAGAGATTTGAATCTTAATTTGTCAAAAGCTCCGGTTGTTTTTGTAAAAATATTCCCGCCATTTCACCACGTGGTGGGGAGAAATCATTATTTTAAGCTTGGATACATATTTTCAAAAGCATTTAGTAAGCTTACTAATTCGGCCGATTTAGTAAGCTTACTAAATGAATTAGTAAGCTTACTAAATGAATTAATAAGCTTACTAAATCGGCCGAATTAGTAAGCTTACTAAATGAATTAGTAAGCTTACTAAATCGATTTAGTAAGCTTACTAATTCAAATCGATTTAGAAAGCTTACTAAATCGATTTAGTAAGCTTACTAAATATTTGCCCGAATTAGTAAGCTTACTAAATCGAACTAGTAAGCTTACTAATTCGATTAAGTAAGCTTACTAAATAGCGATTTAAGTCCCATTCGGCACCCCATAAAAAGTGATTTATTGCTTGATTAGACAAACTATAATTCATTTAAAAGCATTGCAAATTAACTATTATTATGTATAAGGATTGGAATTAAACAGCTACAAATTCTTTCACAAATGAATAAATAAAGATATCACAAATAAAGTATTCCGTTTTTTTACAATTTATTCCGCATGGTGGAATTTTAAAATTGTATCAATTGCAAACTAGCAGACTTACATGAAATGATTAAAAAACAGACTTTAATTGATTCAATTCTATTATTATGAAATGTCAAGTGCTGCCTAGCTAAATCTTGCCTTCTTTACAAAACGTTCGTAAATCAACAGTGTAAAATCAACATGTTAATAATAGTCCTTCGACATATTTCCATTGTTAGTCCAACTGAATCATCGTGGCCATATAATGACAGGTCCATCTTTTCAGCTAGACAAACAGGTGACATATAATGGCCTAACCTTTGACCGTGTTTACGACATCTGAGACATTTGATTGGCTACACTTTCACCGAACACAAAGTTATTCGATGTTTCGTTCCCGGTTGCAGCATCCACATGTGACAATGTAATTAATATAAATAAGGCATGAAAACATATATATCATCACATAACAGTCGGTAATTATAGGCCTACTTTGAGGTCGCATTATGTAGGTTGCAAAGTTACGAAAATTAAACTGATGTTGATGATTAAAACATGTGGCCGCTTCGCTGGTTATCAACATCCTGTCAGGTTGGATTGTTATCGTGTCGATAAAGTAATGTTACAAAACATTTGTGTCAAACTAATTAATTCTTTTGTTTTTGAAATTTATATTAATTTTGTTGAAGATATATCTTAATTATTCTATATCAATCATTGCTAAAATTAAAAGAAGAAACTAAGCAAGTGTGAAAAAGTGTTAAACAACAAGAAACCTCATTATTTTTCCCATGTTAATTGGTAAATATGTACAAAAAAGAACAAAAAACGTTTTCATCTGTCCTCTAATAACAAAGATATCGCCATTCAAAGTGCGCAAATTTTAGGCTTCTCAATTTGACAGTCTGAAAAGGGATTCTACCGGATGAACGATATTGCCTTTACTGCGCATGCGAAAAAGGGCGATGTGATGTGGCAGGTTATGATTGGCTGAGAGAAGTTTTACAGACTGTGTTTTATTACATCATATAGACAGAACGGAAATGGGCCTAATCATTGTAAATATAACAGACAATGGTGGTAAATAAACAAAACAAACATGTTTTAGCACGATTTAGAAGCTTCATCTGTCCGGCAATAAAACAGAGTAGTAATTAAACAGTTATTGCACATCGTAACTGATTGTGTAATTACAGGCCTAGGGAGTCGCACTTGGGATATTTCACACTCTTTGACAATGTTGTTACAAGAATTAGGGGATGTTGTTGTTTTAGAGATCAAACATGTCTGCCCATCTATGACACGCCCAGTTGTCAAAGCACTTGTCATCCATTGGTCGACAATAGGACAAACTAGATCCAATCAAAAATTAAACATTTAGAATTTATCACATGCATTGCATCTGTCTTCAAATGAACACATTCAGTACAGACACATGACATGGAGTATTTCGCGTTTACAGTGACTTCAATAAGGTAGGATTTGATCACATGACATGTAAACTAAATTTTGTGCATTCAAACTTATATGTATTCATATTTGTTATTTCAGGCAGTTGTTTACGTTAGAAGTTTACAAATATTTAAAATTTAAAATAACATTATCTCAAACAAAGATAAAGAATGGTATTTATTTTACGCTGATGAGTTGTCTCTTTGTAAACTAACATTGTTTCTTTATTTGATTGAGAAACGCTCAAGACATGATGAAACATGGTGTCAAAAGGTGTATAAAATTGTATTGCAAACTAAATACAATTTCATGACATGATGCCTCAATGACACTCTGTTTCCGAATATTTCGTAGTGTGTATATAGCAAAACCTCATTCAGACTATATAGAATTACATCAGGATTATTCATAAGTTCCTTAAACAAATTCACTAACTTGTTTAACTTGTGTTCAATTTCATATGGCCACTCATCACAAAATGTAAACTTAGAACTACTAATTTCAATACATAACTATATCGTAATATTTATGAAATTTTCAAAACACGATTGAATATTAAGATTTTTTCTTGATGAAATATCCTTATGCTTATACCATTTAGTTTTGATATAACATTTAGCATTTAATTGCTTTGTTGTTTGTTTTCGAAAATCATTGTTTCAATATTGTCACTGTATATGATATGTGTACTGATCTGTCCATGTTTACGTTATGTCACTATTTTGTTAGGGAGAGACATTAATATAAACATATATAATTATATTAATATGGATATATTATTTTGTCAACCTCGTTTCTTTTTTTTAAATAGATATGATTAAATCACATTCATTTATAGTTTTTAGAGAAGAGGCCATCTCGTCATTTGAGAAACATAGTTCTATGACATACCATGTAGTCTCATTGATGAATTGACTTTAGATCCCTCTGTAGAAGCCGTGATTAAGCTATCAACAGTCAAAAAGATTCAACCAAAATTAGTAAATGTCTTTATTATATGTCTCACTAACTAACTGTCATACTCGAAAGTTGTTTCATTGTTTGTGTAGTAATTATACGCCAAGTAAGTAAGTGTCCGCTTGACCCAATACTGTAATATAATAGCAATAGCCTGACCAGTTTGCCGAGAAAGGGCGATGTGATGTGGCAGGTTTTGATTGGCTGAGAGAAGTTTTACAGACTGAAAATATGATGTTTGTTTTCAAAGTCATTAAATGACTATTTTGCGCATGTTTTTGAACAAACAAAATATCGATGTTATCTCAAGATATCTTTTTGTATCCATTTCTGCATTGTGTACCCCCTCGGGGTTACATGATGTTTAAAGATTTTACCATCTGATTTTATTTACTAAACTAGTTTTCATGCATTTTTTTAACTGTTTGAAAGTGATTTTTTTTACGAAAAAGGATATGTGTCCAATGACTTTATCTCTTTTCATATTTTGAACTAAAAGACAGTTTATTGATGATAAGTGTATTGGAGTTTAGATTTCCTTTGGTTCTTTTTCTGATGATGAAATTTTATTGTGTTACATTCTCACAAAGTAAATCATATTGTAACTTTCCTTTTCTCTTTATCATCACCAAGATTCACCATCTCCAAGTTCCAACAATATCCACTAACCTTCCAATTCCAATATGCAACAAAAAAATGTAAATTTGTGTCATTACTTCACATTGAGTGAAAAGGAATTTGCATATAAGAGTTGTCTGGATTATAAATATTATTTCAGTAGGTCACATTTCCATTCTTGTTAATTTGATGACATCTGAGTCATTTTATGAGAGCTCCATACAGGTCACAATTTACTGGCGTATAGAAGTCCTACTCCTAGCTGTATTGTTAATTGTTTACCATTTTATTAAAACCTGACTTTCGAATCTTCTGGACATTTAGCTGGTTTCACCAATGACAGGCTAATTAGAAAATGCAAAGTTTGGTAAATACATTTTTTTTACTGATATATGGTCATACATTTTTCACTGTTAAAAAGGATAATTTTTTTATGATATGTTGCCTGGCACATGCTTCTTTTAAGGATATGATTTTGAAAATTTTGGTCTATGTATATTATATTTGTAACACTTTCGGACAAAATGATAAAAGCCAAAATTTCTAAATATGTTGCATTTCAATTTAATCATATCTTTTTTTCTGCATTTCTTCATTTTAGCCTTTTCCATTACACTATTTTGACTACTTGTAATCATTCGTCCTTTTTATCCTAAGTGTTGTACTTAAGTGTAGTCCTTTGATTTCTAAATAACTGAACATGTTGAAATATTAATTAATTGGTTTGACAATGGACTGGAAACTAATTATAAAACAATCAAGTCCAGAAATGATATTGAATCAATGTTGAAAATTTTGTTGATCCACAAAGTTTCAGCTTTCTAGGCCCTATGGTTCTGGAGAAGAAGTCGAAATTCCACAACGTTTACGGACGGACAGACGTCAGACACCATGCCATGTCATAAGCCCGTCGGGCCTTACAGGCCAGATGAGCTAAAAATGTGATGATTCACCGAAATGCATCAATGATCGAAGTTGTAGAAGAAGTACATAGAAGTAGCTGATACTAGTTTAGCACAACAGTCAAGTCAATACACAATACCAAGAATGCAGTTCTAAAACGAAATACCTTTCTGTATTGGTCATTCAAGTAAAGAATTTCAGCTTCAAACCTAAAAACTTTTGGAAACAAAAACTTCAAATGGAGAATCAATTTTGGTAAATTTTGATTTTCGAGTTTCAGAAGGAATCCTTCTGGGGCAATGATATACCATATTTCCTCTAATACAACCCGGGCCTCCATTACAACCCGGGCCTCGAATATAACCCGGGGGGTAAGGGGGTGCTGACATAAATACAACCAGGGTCTCGAATAGAACCCGGGTCGAACACAAATACTGAATACTCCCTGTTACAAATCAAGTAATATTCTTTAATATACATTGATATTTGTATCCATGTATCCAGCTTCTTTCTTATGCATATAGATAAGTAAAACACTCGTTTTCAAAAGAAACACTGGTATAATATACTTCAGATATAGACCTAGATCAATAATAATTTTATATGAAAACGCCATTCCTAGAAGATTTTGAAACGTCAATTCAGACCTGAAGAAATACAACCCGGCCTCCATTATAACCCGGGCCTCGAATAGAACCCGGGGGGTAAGGGGTACTGAACGAAATAGAACCCCGGGATTGTATTCGAGGAAATACGGTACTTTCTTCAGATTCTTCAGTAGAAAGCCAACTGGAACAGTCTGAGATATCATGTTATTGGACACGTAACGACTTCACGCAACAGTACAACGACACGCCAACACTGGCACAGACAATATGCTAACACTGACACAGACGGGTAAATGTGGAGGAACAAACATAAAGATCATAGAAATCATAACTCTTAAATCCCACCACATGGCTTTCTTCGAATTAAGTGTGGAAAACATAATAGGTCTTTGACGTTTGAATGGTGGCTTTGATAGTGAGCACAATAATAAATGGAGAGTTATGAAACAGACCATGGGTACACAAAGAACTGACGAAGACGGGCTTCATTGTATTATGAGAGAACAAGGCGATAAAATGCACATAACCATCTTCGAGCTGCAATTTTTAAAAAAATCCACGATAAGTTAACTTATAATGAAGTGCATATTTTTTCAATACCCTACTGAGTAAAAGTATTAAAATTTAGGAAGATATAAAGGAAACTGTTTAATACAAAGCTAGAAACCCTGATAAAACACCAACAATCTCTGAAACCATAACCCCTATCAGACATCCTATAACAGTAATAGAGTAGGACAGGGGGGTGGCCTATCAATCGCCTAAGGGGCAAAAGTTTTGCTAAGTGACTAGTTTCGTCCGCTGTGTTGGGACTCGTCAGACTGAAGTAGCAAGGGTTTTGTCTCTCCTTATATACTCTTTTAGGTGGGTCACGTGACCGGGTAGGTTCCGCCGCCGGCGGGGCGGGTGAACTTCCGGTAGCCATTATTGATATTGGAATAGTGGCGCCGCCGGCGGAGTGGCGCCGCCGGCGGAGCGCCGCCGGCGGTAAGGTAGAAGACTTCCGGTTCGTGTGTTGTGCCGCCGGCGGCGGTACGGCCGGAAGTGATGAGTTTCGCTTCTAATGTGTGGGGTTCGACTATTTTCCGAGTTGAAAAAGTAGAGATTAATTAGTGTTTATAATTTTAGAACACTACGGACCTGTTATAAATAAGTATTGTGTTAATAAAAATTATGAACGTTTTGTTCATGTGTTGTAGGTGATGGCGGTATACCAGTATGGCAGAATAAAATAGATATTGATCCGGCCTGGAGGAAGAAAATTTGTTTTGTTTTCTTTTATAAACGATAGAATTTCGGCTATATTAGAGTCTCATTAGGATAAGAGAGACTAGTGATTTTCTAGTTTTTTAGAAAAGACTGTGTGATTAGGTTTGTGCCATAAATGTCTTTAAAAATGATTATTTAAAGAGATAGATAAAAGTAAACCCGTTGTCTCATGAGAAGCGACGGGCTCAGGGACCCCCTGACTCTCCCGTGTCTGGGAGAGGGGGGGTCCCTAATAAGAACACAAAATAGGAGTGAAAGTAAAAGAGTATATATTTATTAAAAGATAATAAATAAAGAGGCTGAATTAGACAAAAAAGAACATGGGATTCATGTTAGAGAGGAGAAAGTTGGAGACAAAAATGATGAAAAAGAGTATAACCTGAGTAGGTTATATTGTGAAATCACAAAATTGGTACATCTAACGTGAGGCGGATAGCATCAGCTAGAATATTTGAACTGTTCTCAATGTTAGTGTGCGTTGGTCCATATTCTGGGATAGGGATATTTGACGGCACATGAAATTTGTCAAAGCTCGGGCTCGGTCACGATTAAACTAGGGTCTATATCGCAGTCCCGGTTACTGAAGGGGGGCATGGGGACCTGTCCATAGTTAAGTATGTATGGACAGCGTCCGTGTCCGTTGGTTGGTTGTGACAGTGGGGTCGCAACTGGACTGGACACTGTCGGCATCGGCACTTCCGATGCGGATGATGTTGACGGATGGGCTGTTGATGGCTCCGGCCTGGATGGTGCCGAGGATGTGGACGGCGTGATGGGGAATGATGGAATGCTATCACGAGCAGGCTGACGAAAGGGTTGGCCTTGTTGATGTGGAGCTCCAGAGGTGGATTCTGTTGGAGCGGCGGTGGCCCTGAGTCGGGCCTCCCGACTTGACATTGTCACAAAAATAGGACCCTTGGGGGTGTCCCAAGCCTTGAAGCGAGGAGTGGACTCGTTAGAGTTAATGTGACTGTTGATGCTTTTTACTGACACATTATGCCTAAGCATAATGTGTCGCCTGGCGTCGTCCTTCCTTTTGTAAACTTTAGGACATAAAGTACAGGTGAACTGGGAGGCGTTGTGGTGAGATTCCACATGCCTTTTCATTGTGTCACGTCGGGTGAATGATGCGTCACAGGACGGACAGTGGAAATTTTTATCCATGTTGAGATAGTGTTTATGACGTCATAGACAGAATTGTGTATGACGTCATTGAATTGTGTGAGTGTAGACGTAGGTCACAAAAGTGAATTACGTAGTGACTACCAAAATGTGAAGGGGCCCTGATAATGTCCACTAGATCGCGGTAAAACAATCAGAGTAGAAAAAGATAAGGTAGACAGGGTGGAGAGTTTTAACCCACGATCTTATCATTAAGGCCCTGCGGTTGGAACGTTTGGAGCTCAAAAATCCATCTAAGTTCTAGGGATCTCCTAGACTTGGTGGTTCTCTCTAAGTCAGGATTTTGGTTAAGTTGAGCAATGACTTTGTATCTGAGATCGCTCTTGGAGTGGTTAGGGAGATTGAAGTGTAGAGACACGGGTTTGTCTCTTTTGTGTGAGATATCTGCAAAGTGTTCAGAAAGGCGAATTCTGAACTCCCTTTTTGTTTCCCCTATATATTGCTTCTTGCATTTGTTGCAAGTCAGTAAATAGACAACATTGCGAGATTTGCAGTTGTATATTGCGCAAGTGTATTTACGGCCCGTGGTGGAGCTGTAGAAATGGCTCTCTCTTTTGATGTTAGTGCAGAGTTTGCACTGGGTATTGTCGCATAGGTTATCGACAAATGGTACTACCTTTCCACTGATTTGTGGTTTGGTGGGGGGATAAGTGATGCTGGCTTTGACTAGCATATCCCGGAGTGTTTTGTTTCTCCGATAGGCAGCAATGTGGGGAGCAGGAAAGATAGTTTTGCAGGTGTCGGAACCTTGGAGTAGGTGCCATCTATTCCTGATAATGTTGTTGAGTTCCATGTTCATGGGATTGTAGTCGCACACCAGTACTGGCCGTGGGGTGTGCGGCCGTACGTAGGGTGTAGGGGACAGGAGAGTGGTCCTGTCCGTCAGATCAGACTTGTGTTTGTTCTGTTGTATGATTCTGCGAGGGTAGCCTCGTTTCAGATAATATTTGATGAGATTCATACTGTGAGTCTCATATTCTTCCTGAGTGGAGCAAATGCGTTTCAGACGAAGAAATCTCCTGTCCCCTACACCCTACGTACGGCCGCACACCCCACGGCCAGTACTGGTGTGCGACTACAATCCCATGAACATGGAACTCAACAACATTATCAGGAATAGATGGCACCTACTCCAAGGTTCCGACACCTGCAAAACTATCTTTCCTGCTCCCCACATTGCTGCCTATCGGAGAAACAAAACACTCCGGGATATGCTAGTCAAAGCCAGCATCACTTATCCCCCCACCAAACCACAAATCAGTGGAAAGGTAGTACCATTTGTCGATAACCTATGCGACAATACCCAGTGCAAACTCTGCACTAACATCAAAAGAGAGAGCCATTTCTACAGCTCCACCACGGGCCGTAAATACACTTGCGCAATATACAACTGCAAATCTCGCAATGTTGTCTATTTACTGACTTGCAACAAATGCAAGAAGCAATATATATAGGGGAAACAAAAAGGGAGTTCAGAATTCGCCTTTCTGAACACTTTGCAGATATCTCACACAAAAGAGACAAACCCGTGTCTCTACACTTCAATCTCCCTAACCACTCCAAGAGCGATCTCAGATACA
This sequence comes from Steromphala cineraria, assembly GCA_916613615.1. Taxonomy (NCBI): domain Eukaryota; kingdom Metazoa; phylum Mollusca; class Gastropoda; order Trochida; family Trochidae; genus Steromphala; species Steromphala cineraria. Next base: position 15,725,261 of record OU744729.1, read on the forward strand.
AAGTCATTGCTCAACTTAACCAAAATCCTGACTTAGAGAGAACCACCAAGTCTAGGAGATCCCTAGAACTTAGATGGATTTTTGAGCTCCAAACGTTCCAACCGCAGGGCCTTAATGATAAGATCGTGGGTTAAAACTCTCCACCCTGTCTACCTTATCCTATAACAGTAGTTAAGAGAAGCTTCACATAGAAGGAATAAAATATATTGACAAAACATATAGACAAAACATAGACGACAAACAGTGACTGAAGATGAAGAAATTGACAATAAAAATATCAATATTATAATAAAACATCCCGAGTTAGTTTTGAATGCAAACATACATTAACTAGAAATATGGACATGTGATGCACTGTGATGTCCCCTGCTAACATTTAATCCGAAAGTGACCCTACCCCCATTATGTACAAATTTCAACTTGTTTCCATGGAAACCAGAAAATTAACAATTCAGAATAACCAAAGTAGCAACAGACACTACTCCTCCAGTAGTTCTAAAATCATATCAAGTCTAGTAAAACTATTTTGAATAGTTTTTAAGCTAAAGTACGGAAACAGACCCTACCCCCATATACACCTAGTTCAACATGTTCCAAAAAAAAATCAGAATAACTAAAATAGAAAAAGGCACCGATCCACCACTAGGTCTAACCACATAACAAGTTTCGTAAAATCCTATTGAATAGTTTTTTTAGATATGGCCCAGAAATGGTCCTCCCTCCATATGTTCTAAGTTAAAACTGTTGCCATGGAAACCAGGAAAATTATATAATTCAGAATGACCAAAATAGCAAAAGGCACCACTCCAACACTAGATCTAACCACATACCAAGTTTCGTAAAAAAATATTGAATACTTTTTGAGATATGGCCCGGAAACGAAAGCATCCCCCAATATGCACTAAATTCAAAATGTTTCCACGGAAACCAGAAAAAAAAATTCAAAATAACCTAGATTGCAAAAGGCACCACTCAAGTACTAGATCTAACTACATAAAAAGTTTCGTTAAAAAATATTGAACGGTTTTGGAGATATGGTCCGGAAACGAAAGCATCTCTCAATATACACTAAGTTCAAATATTTTCCATGGAAACCAGAAAAAATTAAAAAAATTCAGAATAACCAAAATAGCAAAAGGCACCACTCCAGTACTAGAACTAACCACATACCAAGTTTCGTTAAAAAATATTAAACGGTTTTGGAGATATGGACCGGAAACGAAAACGTTACGGAATAACGGAACCACGGAACCTCAGACGGATTCGAAAACAATATGTCTCCCGCAAAGGTTTACCGGGGACATAATAAAATACTTTACTCTCATGTAATAATTTTTAAAAACCCACAAAAATGAGTATGTTTAGAGAATAGAACATAATTCATATCTCCAACATTTGTGAAATTATGGATTACATCATGAATTTTATGAGATAGAAAATAACTTCAACTTAAATTAACATTTAACTTCATGAAAACCAATGCATTAAAGGAAGATCCTCATCTCTCAAAAGGGAAAATTGTACTAACGTACAGAGTCGTCTGATAGTGACTTAAACACCTTTTGCCTCATAGACGTCAACTCATTGAGGTTTGTCACAATGAAACGGTTTTCTTCAATGGGTTTGGAAGCTATTACGTCATCTTCCTTGGTGTCAGACAGACCAATACCGATGACGTAGATGTGGATGCCTTGCTCCCGAGCCAGCTTGGCCTCTGGGATAGTCTTCCTGGAGTTGATGTTAGAGAAACCATCAGTGAGAAGGATGCAGACGTTAACCATTAAAGGATACATTAGCGACAATATTTATATATATATTTTTTTCGTCATTCACACCACTTAAATAAGCACCCAACCAAGTTATTGTTTTAAGCACCCTTAAGCACTTAGGTCAAATATGTTATTGACATGCAAAACATTATAAAAGTCAATTATTAAATGTTCATAACATGTAAAAAAGCATTTAACTGTACTTAATATGTATACAACGCTTATTGTCGTATTTGGGACAAATAGTAAGTAAGTTTATTTTCAGTAGGAAGGCCATTGGCCCATGTACAATCAATACAATCGAAATATAATATTAGACAATAGACAATTAGACAATAACCCGAAATGTGATAATGTAATTATTCAATTTAGACCTTTAATCAATTTATCAAACAATTGATCATGAATACACTTTGAACACTTCAAGAGAGTGAAATATGGGTCAATATATATATCACTATAATGGCACTAATAGACTACAAAATCGGGTCTAATCAATTCAATCAAAACGAATATGCCAAAGATGACCAAAAAAATAATCAACAGAAGGTAATTACATACCTTTAGAAACTGGTAATGTAATTACATACCTTTGGGAGCTGGTATGGTAATTACATACCTTTAGTAGCTGGTAAGGTAATTACATACCTTTAGGAGTCGGTAAGGTAATTACATACCTTGAGTAGCTGGTAAGGTAATTACATACCTTTAGGAGTCGGTAAGGTAATTCAACCTTAAGGAGCCGGTAAGGTAATTACATACCTTTTGGAGCTGGTAAGGTCATTTCATACCTTTAGGAGCTGGTAAGTAAATTACATATCTTTAGGAGCTGGTAAGGTAATTACATACCTTTAGGAGCTGATAAGGTAATTACATACCTTTTGGAGCTGGTAAGGTCATTTCATACCTTAAGGAGCTGGTAAGGTAATTACATACCTTAAGGAGCTGGTAAGGTAATTACATACCTTTAGGAGCTGGTAAGGTAATTACATACCTTAAGGAGCTGGTAAGGTAATTACATACCTTTAGGAGCTGGTAAGGTAATTACATACCTTAAGGAGCCGGTAAGGTAATTATATACCTTAAGGAGCTGGTAAGGTAATTACATACCTTTAGGAGCTGGTAAGGTAATTACACACCTTTGGGAGCTGGTAAGGTAATTACATACCTTTAGGAGCTGGTAAGGTAATTATATTCCTTTAGGAGTCGGTAAGGTAATTACATACCTTTAGGAGCTGGTAAGGTCATTTCATACCTTTAGGAGCTGGTGTAGGTGTAGTAACTAGAAAAGAAAAGAATTAAATCTTAGGATCTGTAAGTACTGTATTTTGTACCAAGAGCTCAATGCTGACGACTAAAGCAAAATATACTTTTTTTTCATACATAAGTAATATATTTTTGAACAGTATCTGAATAATTGACTAGTGTGGTAGTAACACATACTGGAATTTGAAACAATGCTCAAACATGGTAATAGATTAGCTGTAAACAATATATTGATTTAACAACATTACCGTCACGACATATAACCCAGGAAGTTCTTAAATCAAGGGGCTCACAACGAAATTCAATTTCACTCTTCAGTGACCTTGAAATGAAGGTGATACTTTAATAATGAAGGAGAAATAGAAAAGTGGACTTACCATCACAACCCTTATTAAGAGTCTCAAACGCTTGACGTCTCATATCGGTCAGTTGGTCAAATTCTTGCACAGTGTATCTGTTCTCTTCAAGGGGTGGAGATGCAATCAAGTCAATTTCCTTGGTGTCTGTCAAACCAATACCAATAACGATGACCTTCACTCATTACATGTTCAGCTTCTAGTTTCACTCGTCTAGAATTGATGTTGGACACATCATCAGTGATGAAGATACACACATTGGGAACATCAGGTCGGTCACCGGTTCCTGGTGTGAACATCTTTGTTCTCATGGTGTTGAGACCTCCACATGTATTTGTGCTGCCATACATGTAAGGGATTTCCATAAAAGCTCGGTACAAATTTCTTTTTGTCGAATATATTCATTCATCTGGAACTGGATGGCAACTCTTGTACTGTAAATGCCAACGCCGGACGCGGACGCGAACGGACAGGGACGGAAACTCAACCAAAACAAATATGTCTCCCGACCCTTCTGGGGCAGACATAATGATAACGAGGAAGAGGAAATAGCAATAACAACGACACAAGGAGCTGGACATGTGTCACTCGTCACTTGTGGTGTTTAAAAATGAATATATGAAATATTTCCGACTTATCGTCATGTAATGTATTTGACAAGTATCAAAATGAATGATGAAAATCATTCAGTGCTCCATTAAGCAATACAGTTAACTGCTCATACTCAATATGTTTGATTTCGTTGGCGATTACATTTATCAGTGATAGAATCAATCTTAACCCGAATTTTGACGACTTTATTCAATACTTCACATCAAACAGTAAATCAGGTTTCTATCACTGGAGGAATAACTGCGTGATAATGTTGACAGATAAGAATAAAGAAAAGATTCAATCTAGGTATTTTGGTGGAAAGGAACATAATCTCACCCTTTTTTGGTGCTGGCGTTGTTGTAGTTGTTGTTGTAGTTGTAGTTGCTACAAGTAAACATAATCAATTACACGATTAAGCTGAAGTTATTTGACCGAGAGAAACTTAAGTTAATGACGTTATTTTCATGAAATCTTCCATACGTGGCTGAGAGTGACAATCATCCTGCTACATCATCATATATATGTCTCCGTGTTATGCTACAATCTATTCCCCGATATCCTTCTATGGTATTCAGTCGTATCGCTGATGGGTGGTTACTTAGCAACATTTGTAGCCTGTCTGCTTTCAGTCAAACTATTTCAAACTCCACACACTGTTGTCTAGTGATGTCACTCGTGGAAATCTAAGAGAGGGCGGTTTGGAGTTAGACTGCAATTCGACATCAGATTTATCATCTATTAGCACTCCCATTGGTTAATTTGAATCACCCGGTGAGCATGGGATTGAAGCCAAGAAACCAGTTTGCAGCTATCGATGAAAGGGCATCATTTGATTGGCTTGCTATATATAGCAATACAGCAGAATACTACAGCATGATATCAGGGGATAGGTTGTAGTATAACAAGGAGACATATACACTGATATAGCTGGATGAGTGAAAATATCATTATGTGTAATTTTGGATAGGTTAATGCCACACAACAGCACCAATGCTAAAAAAGGATATAATGAATAATATGCTTACTATCGCAACCCTTATTCAGTGTCTCAAACACTTTGCGTCTCATTTCGGTCAGCTCGTAAAATTCTTGCACAGTGTATCTGTTCTCTTCAAGGGGTTTATTTATCTGTTTTTTTTCCCTCAACCATTTGTAAAGTTAGACAAGGTGTTGTATGTTAATCTTAACGTCTTTTAAAGCTTTTGATTTCACCGATCTCACCTGGCTTAGGTGGAGGAGTTGGTGCTGGCGTTGTTGTTGTTGTTGTAGTTGTAGTCGTTGTGGTTGTCGTAGTCGTTGTGGTTGTCGGAGTCGTTGTGGTTGTCGTAGTCGTTGTGGTTGTCGTAGTAGTTGCTAAAATGAAACAGGTTGCTTAAAAAATGTTAAATCTAATGGGCAATACCTATAAGATACTAAATGAGCATTAGCTGGATATTGCAAAAGCAGAACCGGCCCGAAACTGTGGGTTTCGACTTCCCCTGTTAATTCAACAGCAAGCATACATCATTCCTTTGAAAAGAGCTTTAACACTTGATCTCTATCAAGCTTGTAATGCAGTTGCAATGTTGAGAAATCAGATGATTCTTTATGATCAAAAAACAATATCGATGTTGTAAAATCATTTGGGGTCAGTGCCTTTAATAGAATAACTTTATAATACAGATGTGAAGAAAATTGAAGGCCAAAGTCTCCATCTAAGAGAATCCAGTGATTACTGCTTGAGATATGGCACTCCCAAAGGAAAATGTCAAAGGTTCCAACATTACCTTCAAATCAAATTGCATATACAACTTGCTTTAAGATGATTTAACATATATATACTTACTATCGCAACCCTTATTCAATGACTCAAACACTTGACGTCTCATATCGGTCAGCTGGTCAAATTCTTGCACAGTGTATCTGTTCTCTTCAAGAGGTGGAGAGGCAATCAAGTCAATTTCCTTGGTGTCTGTCAAACCAATACCAATAACGATGACCTTGATTCCATCACTTCTTACTTGTGCAGCTTCTGGTTTTACTCGTCTAGAATTGATGTTGGACACACCGTCAGTGATGAGGATACACACATTGGGAACATCAGGTCGGTCACCGGTTCCTGGTGTGAACATCTTTGTTCTCATGGTGTTGAGACCTCCATATGTATTTGTGCTGCCATACATGTAAGGGATATTCATAATGGCTCGGTACAAATCTCTTTTCTTTCCAATATGATCTTTCATCTGGAACTGGATGGCAACTCTTGTACTGTAGATGACAACGCCAACTCTCACTTGATCATTGTCAATATCAGCCGGAATAAGGAAATAGTGTAAGAAATCCTGCATGAGCTTGAAGTTTGGTTCAGTAACACTTGTGGAGGTGTCGAGAACGATGACCAGATCCATTTTAAGTCCAAGACAACCGCTTGCACCACAACCTCCTTCAAAACACAGAAATACAGTCATTTGTTATGTAATTTTATACAAAATGATTTATTAGTATATTGTCATTGTAAAACATACCTAAAGCTCCAACAACATAGCGAAAAGGAAATCCACGCCCTAAAAACCTATTTTCATCTTCTTCTCCAGAAGCATAAGGCCTAGAAAGCTGAAACTTTGTGTACAGACTCCTTGGCTAGTGAGGATTATAAATTGTAGCTTTGGTGGCCCTGTGACCCCTAATAAGGGCCACAGGGGCCACACCCTAAAAACCTATTTTCATCTTCTTCTCCAGAAGCATAAGGCCTAGAAAGCTGAAACTTTGTGTACAGACTCCTTGGCTAGTGAGGATTATAAATTGTAGCTTTGGTGGCCCTGTGACCCCTAATAAGGGCCACAGGGGCCACGCCCTAAAAACCTATTTTCATCTTCTTCTCCAGAACCATAGGGCCTAGAAAGCTGAAACTTTGTGTACAGACTCCTTGACTAGTGAGGATTATAAATTGTAGCTTTGGTGGTCCTGTGACCCCTAATAAGGGCCATAGGGGCCATGCCCTAAAAACCTATTTTCATCTTCTTCTCCAGAACCATAGGGCCTAGAAAGCTGAAAATGTGTGTACCTACTCCTTGACTAGTGAGGATTATGAGTTTTAGCTTTGGTGACCCTGTTGCCCCTAATAAAGGCAACAGGAACGTCCTTCAAATCTATTTTGATCCTCTTCTCCTGAAGTATAAGGCCTAGAAAACTGAAACTTGTCGCCTATATATTTAATTTTATGATTGGTGACCATGTGGCCTCTACAAAGGGGGAATCACATTGGACACACTCTATAGTATAATTGATGATGAAGCCTGATGAGCTACAGAGCCTATGGCTCTATTTGTTTTCTCTAGAAAAGCTCAATGTGTTCATCCAGCTAGCTGTATCTACATCAATAAACGTTCAAACGAGTTGGTTCTTCCGCTGCCCATGCTCAATGAAGTATTTTAGTAAAGTGGACTGTACCATCCTGTGGACTTCAAGCCTCCTGGCTTAATGGACCCTCTGGCTTCAAGCTATCTAGCCATCAGTATCGATACACATGCAACAAAAGTGCACATATCACTAAAAAGTGAGTGCATGTCATCAACTTAAGGATATTGTGCATCAAATTGTGGTCATCGTGAATGTGAGTGATTCAACTCAAGTCATGCAAAATGAATCATGGTAACTATTCTAGGGCTTGTGACAAAGTCCTTAACATTATTTTGATCAAGATGCAAATCAAGGGGAACAACTCTCCCCTTCACTAGTCACTAGGACTGACCTGGGGGACTTGTTGGTTTAGTCGGTGGCGGTGGTTTGCATGGGTTTGCACTCACTGTAGAAAGTGAAAGCGTAGAGGTTATATCCATTGAATCTCATCATTTAGAACAGAACTAAAGATAAACATCACATATGGCAGAACTTTGCTTTGATGCCAAAAGGTGAAGTTTATATTTATTCAAACACAATTATGGCCTTTTAAATTGAATTACCCATTACCAAATGACAACACATAAAACATTTCACCTTGTGTTAAACAATTAAATATGATATCCATTTTCACAAGAAACAGTCCCCACATTAAAGTTAAAGTAACGACATTTTAATTATTGAAATGACACAATCCATGGCTCTTGTTAAAGACGACATGTGCACTTACAAGCATTAATGACATTCCAAACAGCATTCTTGATTGATTCTTTCAGGACGCCAAAATTGGGGACGGAAACAGAATATGACGATGCAGGGTCGCTTGCAACTCCTTGCAACTCATTTCTGTCAGCTTTTCCTATTCCGATTGTAAAAATCTTCACACCAGCGTTTTTGAGGTTGTTAGCCTCCCGTCCAAAGTTGACAGGCTTAAGATTGGTTTTGGTATCAGTTATTAGGATGACTGCATTCGGGACATTTGGTCGATCCCCCTTTGATGCCTGGAATACTTGGGTTTGTACCTGTTTCAAAGCCTCTCCAGCATTCGCCTTCGGGAGACACACTTTTGGTAATACATTTTTCTTGATAGCATTGATAACTTTGTTTTTCATGTCAAAAGCATCAAGACCGAATTGTACAGTGACCTTTCTTCCGTAGTTCACCAAAGCAACCCTGACTGCTCCCCCGTTAATGTCAGCATTTTCAAGTAGCTGGCCCAAGAATGGTACGAGGGCCTTTCTGATATCCTTAGGTTTAGCCGTTTTACCCAACTGGTATACAATGGCAATATCTGCTTCTCCGCTGTCTGAAAGAGTGAAGTATTTTGAAACTTTATATCAAAATATCAGAGCTGAGAGATAATGAAGGGCATAGCAAGATTTTTGTGTGAAAAGTTAAAAATATTTTTGAAAAATATTAGAAAAAGTGTGAAAAGTTAGAATATTTTTGAAAGACAAACAAAGGAAAGAAGTCCGGAAATATGAATGCTTCAGCGGGGCTGTGTTTTTTTAACTTTTCAGGATGTAGTCAACTTTGCAAGAGAGTCAACATTGTAAAAATTTTACTAAAACATTTATGATATCAAAAAGAGTTTGTAATGGATTTGGGTAAAAGAAGCGGGTTCTTTTAATAATAATTATTGAAAGATATTTAATGGAGAAGCAAATTAGAAGATATATGTTTATTATGTACTTATGTTCATTAGATATCAAAACAAAAGAAAACCGAGTGCCATAAGGACAGAAAAGTAGAGCGAATGTAGAAAATTTAGTAGAAATAGAATTGCATTGAAGGTTAATGCAAAAGGTGGCATGGGACGATACAAGTTTGAAGATGAAGTGAACTTGGGAGGGTTATTTTGGTAATGAGGAATCATGAATCATTTGCATACCTTAATTTAGCACTTTAGAGGAAAGACTAGATAAGCGTTTGTGGGACATCGCAAAAGCAGAGCAGCCCCGAAACTGGGGATTTCGGTTTCCCCTGTTCCGCCTTCTTCAGGCCTCAGCAAATTGGACATTTACTTGTGACCTTGACCTTTGACATTCAAGGTTACACAATCAATGAACATTTTTCATTGAGTATAGCAAAAATAGAGTCATGGGCTCTGTAGCTCATCAGGCTTTATATTTGATTTCGCTATAGGGTGTGGCCAATGTGGTGCCCCCTTAGTAGGGGCCATGGGGCCACCAAAGCTATTCACTAGTCCAGGACTCTGTACACAAAGTTTTAGCTTTCTAGGCCTGATGCTTCTGGAGAAAAAGAAAAAAATTTCAGCTCTTTTTGGCTTATGCTTCTGGAGAAGAAGATGAAAATAAGTTTTAATGGCTTGGCCCCTGTGGCCCTTAATTGGGGTCACAGGGTCACCAAAGTTACAAATCAGAATCCCCACATGCCAAGGTACCTGTACACACAATTTCAGCTCTCTAGTGTATATGGTTTATGAGGAAAAGTCGAAAGTGTCAAAAGTTTACGGACGACAGACGGACGACGGACGGACGACGGGCCATGCCATAAGCCAATCTGGCTTTTCAGGCCTGATGAGCTTAAAATGTAATGAATAAAAGCATGACTTTGAACTTTGACAGATTGTAGCGGAAACCTTTTCAAAATTGTTTGCTCTTCAAGTTATCGCGTTAACAAGGACATTTTTAGTGATTTTACAGCTCGTGACCTTGACCTTTGACCTTGAAAGTGAACATGTCAAAATCGTTCCACCAAGTTTTAAGCAATAACTTATGAATAAAAGTTCTGGAAAGCTTAGTAGAAACGTTATAGCCAGTCATATGAGTGCGGCTGCCGTGGCAGTGGCGGCGGAAACTACACAAAAACTGATAGGGGCTGCCAAATAATGAAGGAATGAAATGCCATAGACAGATATTGCAAGTATGGGGATCAAGATGAACAAACACCGAGTTCTTTTGAAAACCTATGATGTAGTTGAAGTGACAGTGAAGTATGAATGGACTTGGAAGGGTTGAATCGATGGTAGGAGTTGAAGAAGTACGAGGAAGTTTCCTCCCCATCCATGATTTAGAAAAATTGTGTTTCTTCTTCTTCTTTCATTTTTAACTTTTCTCCAGAAGACATGCACTTTATTGCATTTGACGAAAACATGCTGTAGACTTTCAGGTTCAGATTCACAAAAAGAGCAAATATTAGTTTGAATTAAATTCATTTTCAACAACTCCTTTCTAGTGTTAATTGCTCTGTTAATAAATCTATACTGAAAATCCAAGAGTTTTACATCTTTAGTAAAATTTCTATATATTGTAAACACAACATTCCATTCAATATTTAAATCAAGTTCATTTTGCAATTTTTGACACACTTTTAGTGAAGTGTTATTGGCAATCAATTTATCATAGAAATTTTCTACATCCTTTTTGTTGAGAAAGTAAGGCTTGAAGAGTTTGGCTTAACGAGAGGTTTTGTTTCTGTTGTTGATTAGATAAAAGAGTGTTTTTCCATATTTTGGGGATGTTCAATAGTATCTTATTGTACTCAAGAATTGTTCCCTTGACACGATATAGGTTGTTAACTTCATCAAAAGTAAAAAATTATCAGGCTACATCAGATCCGTCTAAATATAAATGAGTATCATCTGCGTTTTGTCCCATTTTTTACTCTTCATTATTGAGTATGATACCCTTAATATCTTTGTCACCTCTTATCATAGTTCCAAGAATTTCGGCCACAAAAATGAATAAATATGGAGAAACTGGGTCACCTTGTCTACATCCGCGCTCGTTAGGAAAAAAAGAAGAGAGATGTCCATTTTGAATAACACAAGAAGATGCATTTTTCATTAATATGTTTACCCATTTTAACATGTTGGGACCGAAGCCAAATTTTTACAAAACTTTAATTATGAAATCCTTTGAGACAGTATCAAAAGCTTTCTCAAAATCAATAAGAATCGGAAGAGCCTGGTTTATTTTCTTTTTTTTTCAGTTCAAACATGATATACATTAATCACACATTATAACTTATGCATCTGCCTGGTATAAACCTGTTTGATCTGGAATTTCGGCCATTTTCAGTCTGTTAGTAATACAAGAATTTAGTATCTTATACATGGTATTTAAAAGTGATATAGGGCGCCAATTTTTCATGTATCTTCTATCTTTGTTTTGTTTGGGGATACAAGTAATTATGCCTCTGTTTATGGAAAAGATAACTGATCTTTGTCAAAAATTTCATGAATATATCTATATACCTAAAACTTTAAGTCTTTCCGAAACCATTTAAAAAATTCAACTGGAAAGCCGTCCAAACCTGGACTCTTATTATTTTTCATGGCTTTTACAGTTTCAGATAGTTCTTTCATTTCAATGGGTACATCTAGCTTCATTGCAAAAGGGCTATTGAGTAAAGGAGTGTTAATGCTTTTTAAAATTTCATCTGTATTATATTCAATATCATCAGCAGCATAGAGACTATGGTAAAAGTGTTCTTGTTCCTTTAAAATGACTCTACCATCAGTCAAAAGTTCATCCTTTTCATTTATCAAAGAGTTGATAAGTTTGCTGTTATAATTTCTATTTTCTAAGTGGCAAAAATATTTGTTGCTTTTTTCCCCTTATTCATACCATTGGATTCTATTTCTTATTTGTCTACCTTTTTCTTCTTCCTCTTTAATTTGTTCAAGTTCTAACATATATTTAGAAAGTTTTGCAAACAAAGCTTCATCAACATTTTGAAAATTTCATCTTCTTAAATTTTAATTTCACTTTCCAGATAATTTGTTTTTTTCTGTTTTCATTTTTTTTAGATATGATGCAAATGAGATTGATTTCCCTCTGACTTTCATGAGAAAAGTTTCCATAAAGAGCTCAGCAGAGATAGATTTAAATTAAGATCATCTATTTCTCGTGTGCCATCGTTTTCAGCTGAGTATTCTTCTCTGGTTTCCATTAATATTTCCTTCACAAGTTTATTATAGTCCTTATTGTAAAGAAGAGAAGTGTTGAGTTTCCAGTATGCTTTCCCTTTCTCCTTACTGTGTACATTTGAAAAAGTTAATGTACTTGCCGAGTGATCCGATTTATATCCTGCTAGAATTGAAGTTTCTATGGTTAAATTGGATATATCATCAGATACAAGAAAGAAATATAACCTGGCTTGTTGCTTAGGTTTTTTTCCCACCAAGTGAAGTTTTTAATGTTTGAGTTTCTTGTTCTCCGTACATCTGTCAAGTTTTTCGACTCTGTATTATCTAATACAATGTTCCTGGCCTTAGTATTATTTATGTGCTTATAATTCTCTAAATCAATATCAGGATTAAGGACTAGGTTCCAACCACCACATATAAACATGGAATCATTATTAAACTCATATATAGTTTCAAAAAGTGAGACATAAAAGCCTGGATCATCTTGATTTGGTCCATAAACAGTGGTAAGGGTTAGCCTTATACCTTCAACAGTGATATCAGCAACAATATAGTTGCCGTTTGGATCTGTTTTGCATTTATGTATATCTAATTGAATTAAACAGCAACCCCTCTGGAATTCGAAGAATAAGGGGCAATAGTACACTTAACCCCCATCCATTTCTCATAATATTTTCATCGTCCTTATTAATATGTATATCTTGAAGGCAGATAATGGAAAGATGTTTTTGCATCATAAATTTATTACTTCTTTTCGTTTTGATTTTTGGGCTGAAATTAGCAGAAATTACTTTGACTTTACTAGACATATTGAAATGCAGGTGAATTTTAAGAGTAAACTAGAATAAGGAACATGATTGTAAGAAGAAATAAGCCTACTGAAATGAAAGTTTTTTGGGGTATAGAAAATTGGAAACAAGAGTCATCAGAAGATGACATATCCCACCGGTTCCACATGATCGTAAGATGTAAACCTTTGAAAGATAATTGTAAATTTTGACTTTACTAGACATATTGAAATGCAGGTGAATTTTAAGAGTAAACTAGAATAAGGAACATGATTGTAAGAAGAAATAAGCCTACTGAAATGAAAGTTTTTTGGGGTATAGAAAATTGGAAACAAGAGTCATCAGAAGATGACATATCCCACCGGTTCCACATGATCGTAAGATGTAAACCTTTGAAAGATAATTGTAAATTTTTCAAGCAAGGTTCATAATAGTATAAGCTAATATAAACGAAACCTTTCATGAACAGAGTCCAAAAAAGAGCCGTTTCCATGGAAATAATAAAAAATAAAATTTTCAGAAATGTGAAAATATCAAAAGGCACCACTTCAGTAGGTGGGCAATACACATGTAAAGTTTCAGAAAGATATGTGGACCGGTTTTTGAGTTCTGCTCCGGAAACGAAATGATTACGGACGGACGGACAGACGGACGGACGGACATACAGACGGACAGGGCGATGACTATATCCCACGGTATTACATACCGGTGGGATAAAAAAACAGCATAAAAACATGAACAGAAAAGTAGTGGCATTCTTTTGAAGACCTCCATCATAGAATAAGAAAAATAATTGTGGGTTTGGCCTTTACGACATTAGATATATTCGTCAAATCAACATACTAAGGATAGGTATTCCTATAACCAAGGCATGTGTGAGGCGAAAGTACCATAATATTCGTTTTCGCATTGACATCGTTGATTAAATACTCACTCATAAGAGTCATAGGTTGGTCTGCACCTGGAATATCCTCTGAAAATAGATAGCACATGTGCATATAATGAGGTAAATAGCTAAACAAACACCTGATGTGTTAGAAAGCATGACGAACACATTGTCAACATTGCCACTGACGTTCATCCAACTATTGTGAGTAATATCATGCGAAATAAAGTGTCAGTTTAACATTTAACTGAAATAAAAACATATATACAATTATGATAACATATTACATTGAGATCGCATGCTTTTGTCATATAGTGACAATGTTGTGAATTTGGTTGTATAAAAATTATAAACATAAAGAAAGATTGGGATAAACGAGAGAAAAGGCAATAAATCAATGCACCAGACAACTATTTCATCCTTAAATATATTTCACAATTACAAGGAAAGTATATTTCTAATTTCATTTTAATGTTAAAGTTAAATCATATCAAATCCTTTGAAAATTAAGTATTCCGAGAAATTACATTATCACTTTAAAAATAGAGTCATGGGCTCTGTAGCTCATCAGGCTTTACATTTGATTTCGCTATAGGGTGTGGCCAATGTGGTGCCCCCTTAGTAAGGGCCATGGGGCCACCAAAGCTACTCACTAGTCAAGGAGTCTGTACACAAAGTTTTAGCTTCCTAGGCCTTATGCTTCTGGAGAAAAAGATGAAAATAAGTTTTAAGGGCGTGACCCCTGTGGCACTAAATTGGGGTCACAGGGTCACCAAAGTTACAAATCAGAATCCCCACATGCCAAGGTACCTGCACACACAATTTCAGCTCTCTAGTGTATATGGTTTATGAGGAAAAGTCAAAAGTGTCAAATGTTTATTGACGCCGGACATCGGTACTTCAAAAAATCAATATTGGAATTCATTTAATATTTATATTTTCTCTGCTTCATAATAAGTTTGAAATAGTTGCTAGCCGGATATATCCACTGACCAATATTGAAGATTTATGATAATTTATCAAGTTCTAGGTTTTATAAATTTGTATAATATCATAACAAGTGTCACTCTCAGATAAAGACTACCGGTAACATAATCATTGTGATTAATTATATAACTGGGTTTTCTTTACAACAATAGTCTATATCAGAGTTGACAATGCATCTAGATACCTTTTGAGGATACAACAATCAGTAACAAAAGCCTTAAATATATAATTTGTCTGTCACCGTATATCTATTTGTTCAGTTCAGCTGTTCTATGAACATGGGTAAGAAGTCGTGTGGCATTATTTTGGAATTCTAATCCTGAACTACTCAAAAGGAAAAATATTTTGAACTTTACCCCCCAAAGAGCTTTGTAATGACATTTTACCGCATCTTTAAAGTTTTAAAAGAAAAATGGTATTATTCTTGTCTATTTTAAAATGACCCTCCCCAAACTCTTGTAATTTTTTTCATGACCCTCCCCTAAAGGCGGTATGTTTTTTTATGACCCTCCCCTGAAAACCCCCGGATCACCCCCACCCCCGCCCCATTGTAATTAATGACCGGTCCCTTGATCGATAGGGTCGCATACCGATTCGTCGAATTTCTAGTTTTAGAATAGAAAAATCCATTCGACGGATCGGTACTGTGATTTTAGTTGTTGATTGGCTTACATAACGTTGGAAGGTTCCAAAATAAGACAAAGGGGATGTTTTGACTCTCATTTATTTTGACCACTTGAAGTTAGTATGATACGATGCTGTATATAATGAGTAGATACATAAAGAATTGTATAAAATATTCTCTACACTTTTGGATTTAGCTATTTATGGGAACAACAGCAACAAAATTAATAGCTTTTATAAACTAGAAAGTGTTTTTTACTCGTAAAAACAGATGTCTCCCCCATACATCATTTCAGCTGAAATTTTTTATAAGTTTTTAAAACTCAAATGAAAACCATATTCTTTATATAAAACAACATGAATTGTAAATTTTGGTTATATTATATTTTTATTATGGGAACCATTAATCAACATCTACATAGTTTGATATGTAAACTAACCCAACCCTTCACTGACAAAGTCCAAACTGTTGCCTTAGAAACCCAAAAATATGTAATTCAAAAAAAGAAGTTGAAACCTCCAAAAGGCACATCTACATGATATGGAGAGGATGTATACCAAATCTGGTGAATATTAGTACGTTTTTGATTAAACGTCATTATTTTTACTTACCGTAGACAAGTGACCTTAGCCTGTTTAGCCATAAAACATGTTATCGACTCATTCCCACAGATGTAATGAAAACATCATTACTCAGAGCAATCAGAGTTACCCGCCCGACACTAGTCCACTAGGTGGTGTGACCTGTCAACCGATAAGAATCATTCACATTACCTAGGAGTCCCAATTAACGACGGATACGTAAGAGGGGAGGCGGGACGGGAGTGACGACGGTCACTTGTCTACGGTAAGTAAAAATAATGACGTTTAATCAAAAACCTACTATTATTTAGTTACTAACCTCCGACAAGTGACCTTAGCCTGATACCACTGTAGGTGGCGGGAAGAATTCGTCGCATTCAGCGGTAACTCCCAAAATTGATCTGAGGTCGGCGACCTAGCGGACGCCCGTTTTAATCAGGAATAACTGTCTGACCCCCCGTGGCCGACGACCTCTAACTAAAACACCACAAGACACTGTCAACAATAAACAATAAAATTAATTTTTTTAAGTGCTGAAAGACCACCTAAGTGCGTGAGGCGGCTCTCACCGTGGATTGTACCACCCCCTGATAGGGGGGGCCCCCGTGGTCCGCTGCTATGCAAAAACCAGCACCCCTAGACGGGCTACGCCCTCCAGGTCCTCTGAGGAGACATCGCGCAGGTAGTAGGTGGCGAACACCAAGTCCGACTTCCAGAAGCAGCCGGCCATGATGTCCGCCACTGACAAGTTGCTGTGAAGGGCCATAGTTGCCGATTTAGCCCTAATCTCATGTGGGTTGGTACGCGCTGGCGTAGGAAGTATTGCCGCCTTGTAGGCGTCTACCACCGCAGACCTTAGGTAGACCCCCAACTGCCTCTTGTCAATCTCCTTTGAGCTCGTCTGGGAGTGGGGCAAGAAGAGTCTGCGCCTCCCTTGTCCAGTGTCCGCGTCTTCTATACATAGACACGCAGAGCGCGCACAGGACAGAGGAGACGTTCCTGCCCGTCCATTGGTTTCGATAGCCAGGGAGATTGACGGCAGTGTGAAGGTCCTCCCACGTTCGTCGGCCCCTTGGTTCATGCTTAAAAAATCTGGTGCCAGTCCCAAGGTCGCTGACCCCCCATCCCTCACCTCAAACCTGAGCAAATCGGCTTGAAGCGCATGTAGCTCTGATATCCTAGCCGCTGACCCCATTGCCACCAAGAAGCACGTCTTAATGGTGAGACGCAGCACCGTCGTGTCCGTCAGCGGTTCATAATGCTCAGATTTAAGGTGATTCAACACCATCGCCAGATCCCATTCTGGCGGTCTCAGTTTGTGGCGGCCATCCACGTTTCTGAATGTCCTAATGAGCTCCTTTAGGACCGAGATATCCAACCCCGGGTCATTCTTGCGAAGGACACACATTATCGCCGCGAGGTTCTTGTTGATGGAGGAGGCCTTAAGCCCCCTCACTGTGCGTAGGTGGACCAGGTAATCCGCGACCTGGGGCACCGTCACCGTCCGCACATCAAACATATTCTCTTCCGAAAGGTCATAAAAGAAGCCCATTGAAAGTCATACAGCTTACGCGTCGATCCCCTCCCATCCTAACGCGAGCACTTCTAATCCCCATGCCAGTGGGTCGGGTACTGGGGACACGTATACAGGCAGCTGGTGATTGAGCCGTGTCGCGAAGAGGTCGACATGCGGCCTCCCGAACTGGAGACAAATCGCCTCAAACACCTGAGGGTGCAACATCCACTCCGTGGACGGAGGTTTGTCCGGGCGAGAAAGAGCGTCGGCATGGACGTTCTGTGCTCCCGGGATGTGCACCGCTCTTATTGAGATGTTGAACTTGTCTACCAGCGGAAACAGCTCCATCACCAGCTGTAAAAGCGATCCCCCTTTGGTCGAACCCTGCTTGTTGATCGACCAAGCTGCCGTCGAGCTGTCCGTGTGCATGCACAGCACCTGGTTCTCTAGGCGGCTCGCCCAGTGATATATTGCGTATATAAGACGTATGGCCTCCAACTCCAAAAAGTTGACGTGACGTTCGGCTTGCGCCGGCGACCACACGCCTGCCGCCTGCTCGACCCCCAGGTGCGCGCCTCACCCCTGAGTGGAGACGTCCAAGTACAACTGTCTCCTGGCGGGTGGTTGCCAGAGAGGCACCCCCCACCCCCCCCCCAAGACATTGCCTTTGTCCTGCCACCACTGGAGATGGTGAATGAGGTCCTGCGGCATCCTGATGTGATGGCCGCACGACACCTCTCGCACATGCCCGTTCAACACTATCTAGAGCGGGCGGAGGTGAAGCCTCCCCCTCCTTGTATAATCTTGAGCTGATGTTAAAAACCCCAGGAGGCGTTGCCACTGTCTGAGCAAGAGAGGCCCGCGACACGCCTGCGCTAGGATTTCTTTGTAGCGCCCCATCCGCTCTTCCGTGACAAAGGCCCTGTCCTGAGGACTGAGATCACCAGAGGGGGAACAAGGCGACCCGGCGCCGCTAACGACACATGGGTGTCGTGATCCCTCCCCGCGCAACGTGCGATGGGGAGGGAATTGCACGTTGCGCGGATTCGCCACCTCCTCCTCCTGGCAAAACGTCTCAAAACGTGCCGGTTTAGAGTACGAGCACGGGGGAGACCCCTTCGTCACTGTCCTCTACCTGAGACCCTGGCGAGGTAGGCACGGACGTGTCCGACGGAGAGGGGGGGGCGGCGACACCAGCGTCACGTGACGGATGCGCCTGACGGGTGACACAGGAGGTGGCGACGGAGGGTGCTCATCCTCAGGCTTTGAAAACTCCTTAAACATCGTCCTGACTGACACAAGAACATCATCCTTGAACGTCCTTCGCCTCTTGTTCTTTTTCCCCTTCTCCGGCGCCTCCCGCGCCCTGGGATGACTAGCAGCCTCTCATTGGACGAATCCCGCGGAGGGTAAACGTCAGAAACACCTGTCCAAACGGACGGACCCCACGTCCGATGCCAGGGCGAACGGCTCGTCAAACTCCCCTGCGTCCTCGGAAATGATGAGGTCTGTGCGTTCAGGTGACATGTACGCCACTCCCGTGGCGGCAGATGAACCCGGGGTAGGCTGCCTGGCCGACCTGCAACAGCTTTGCGACTCGCTCTTCCGAATGGAGTAGCGGTATCGCCTGTATTGCTCCTTGGTGAGGTCGGCGCACTCCACGCGCCTATTATCCTTTCGGGCAAGTGTTCCTGCACAAGCGGCAGACGACATGAGGGTCGTAACTGGCCGACTTGCGCAATCCACAGCGCCTGTAGAACCCCGCGTACGGGGACGCCCTGTCGCATGGGACCAAGTCCATATCCACTCAACCCTCACAGGTGAGAGAGAGAGAGTAACAAGGGGAGAGCCGCTGCGCGCCTCGACCCTCAGTCCAACTGATCGTGCCCGACCAACAGTGCTTGACGAGACAAGCGCTTAAGGCCCTGCGGACGCACCCCGGTGCAAGTGGCACACTACCCAACGACACGCGTCAGTCACCTCTCCGCTCAGACGCTCCCTAAGAAAGGAAGCTCCCCTGAGTTAAGAGCCAGAGACACGTGCGCGAGGAGGAACCAAACACACAAGTGCACGTCCAACCAAGCGGTAAGCGCCCGTCCACCCAAGCGCGAGGAAGCGCACACTCCTGTCCAATGCAAGCGCCAAGCGGTAGCTCTAGCAAGCGCAAGCTCTAGCAAGCGCAAGCACCTGTTCAACCAAACAGCAAGCGCCAAGCACTGACGCGAGTGAACCGCGCTACCTGTCCAAGGCAAGCGGCAAGCGCTAGCGCGAGCGTCTGATCCATCAAGCGCTAAGAAGCGCAAGCTCCTGATGAAGGCAAGAGCCACACACGAACCGCCTGACTAAGTCAAGTGGTACAGCGCCAAGCGTGTGGGTAGCGCAAGCGCCCGACCCATCCTATTGCTAGAAGGTGCCTCGCGACACCAAGGAGAGAGAGAGAGAGCGACGACCCGCCGCTCGTCTAGCACGTGCTGCACGACCGAAATCGTGCTACAACCTGGCCCTAAGCTGACACAACACTGTGTCAACTAACTCACTCGCAACACACAGTATCCAACCCCAAGGATTGAATACTCTATGAGAAAGAAGAAGGGAACCAACTAAGGAAGGGAAAGAGACTTAAATAGGTAAGTAACAACAAACACCTTAATAAATAGCTCAGTAAATCGGGAGAGATACAGTGATGCACGTCTGCACACTACCGACTCTGTTATGTGAATGATTCTTATTTGTTGACAGGTCACGCCACCTAGTGGACTAGTGTCGGGCGGGTAACTCTGATTGCTCTGAGTAATGATGTTTTCATTACATCTGTGGGAATGAGTCGATAACATGTTATATGGCTAAACAGGCTAAGGTCACTTGTCGGAGGTTAGTAACTAAATTATTGTCATATAGTTCAAGAAATATGCTCCGGAAACTAACCCAACTCTACAAAATGAATAAGTCAAAACTGTTGCCATGGAAACAAAAATTTCAAATTTTAAAGAAGTTGAAACCGCTTAAAGGCACATCTACATGATACAGAGAGGATGTATACCAAATTTGGTGAAGATTGGTCAAGTACTTTCAGAGTTACGCTCCGGAAACTAACCCTTAAAAAAGACTAAGTCCAAATTGTTGCCATGGAAAATATTTTTTAAATCTATAACATTCAAAAGGCACATCTACATGATATGGAGAGACAGTATACCAAGTTTGGTGATGATCGGTCACATAGTTTTAGAGATATGCTCCGGAAACGAAATGGGAACGCCAACGCCGACGGGAACTCAGCTAAAACCAATAGGGGAGACATAATTCTTGTCAGAATTTGTGTTTTGACTTATGAAGAAGAATGGTACACGTCACTTGTCAATAGTTTAGTTTTTTATGTAAATTAAAAATCTTGTGATTATATAAATATATCGCTCTATGAATCTGAAATGTAGACTGGACCTATGGCCTTCACCGTTCACAAACAAATAAAGATAGACTGATTGAGTAAATAACATTAACAATATAAAACGTTGGGGCACTGCCTCAATTATAGCCAAATGGAATGGGCATAATATTTTAAGTGGAAAATTAAATGGAAGTTAGAAAGTTAAAGTAATGCAAAAGTATAAGTAAAATGATTTAAAAACGATGCATATGTCATACATGTATTTGAATAGGGACACAAAGGATCAATTAAACATTAACCTGGTAGCCTTCATCAAAGTATTAAATTTAGATAAACAGAAAGGGGTTTTACAGTATGAATCCTTTACTCAGTAATATGTCCGTCGATGAAATAAGACTTTATCATGTAAGCAACTTACCTAATTTCAAGTGATCAATTGTAGGTTAATGCTTGTAAACAACCCGTACACCCCTTCATTAATTAACTTAGATTCTCCCAGGGTCTCATGCTCTCCAAGATTCGACCGATCGGTACAAAATCACTCAAGCGTTATTCGACGGATAGGTATGTACAGTTCAATTTTGAAAATTCGACGGATTAGCCCGTAATCGTTGATAGAGTGTATCTGACGTACATTAGTCAAATGTTCATTTAGCGCTGTCACAATTGCAAAGGGATAATTTTATGACTAAGAAAAAATATGCATTTGTGCAGTCTAACTATGTTGACTGACTAGAGACACCTATACTTAGAGAATGATTAAAATTGTTGCTATAATCATATCAACATGAGGCAAATGTATCAATAGACAAAGAACCCAGAACCATGTTAATTATATACTTAAATTATTAGCAGTAATATTCGTAAGTCATAACGTAAGGGACCTGTCACTCTTTAGCGTATGTATTTTTCCCTTCTTGTTCCACTCATGGAACGAATGATTTACTAAGTTGCGCATTCAATTCGTTGGAGATGCATATGCTTTGCCGAACATGACGAACGCGCGATGTGACCGATGCAATGCTTTGCGTTTGACTTGTACGTAGCATAGTTTTGAGCATGTCCAAAACTATCGAGTGAAACGTAAATCATTCACAGCTTGATTCGTATCTTTTGGGTCCACATGCATTAATTTCTGTGTATTTCTAAATAACTGAACATGTTGAAATATTAATTAATTGGTTTGACAATGGACTGGAAACTAATTATAAAACAATCAAGTCCAGAAATGATATTGAATCAATGTTGAAAATTTTGTTGATCCACAAAGTGTCAGCTTTCTAGGCCCTATGGTTCTGGAGAAGAAGTCGAAATTCCACAAAATTTACGGACGAACACCATGCCATGCCATAAGCCCATCGGGCCTTACAGGCCAGTTGAGCTAAAAGGTGAGACCATAACTCTTGTTAATAGCAATAGTAAGGTTAGAATAAGTAAAGATTATCATCCAAGTATCTTCTTATAATAGATGTATCAACACAAAATGAAATTCTTAATGATCATATGTACAGGCCAGATGAGCTAAAAATGAGCAATTGTTTTAAATGTGTGAAAAGTGTATGACATCATTCATAAGTTTCATTGATATATTTAATTATTCTATATTATTTTTTGAGCGATACTTTCATGTGTATCGGGGCAAATGTTTAAAAAACAAGTGTTTGCCACTAATGTGGCAATGTCCCCCGCCGCTTGGATATGGCGATAGAATTGTCACGTTTCAAAAGTGGTCAAAGTGCTGTTGTGACCTTGAAAACCTTGAAGACATTTGGTGCAGTAGTTTATGAGATATCAAGTAAAGAGTTTCAAAAGTGGCCAAAGTGGTGACCTAGAAATTAAAGCCTAAGTCACCCAAAGTGACTTGTGTCTGTGTAATTCCTCAATGTAGGCTGTGATCAAATTTGATTCGATTTCATGAATTGGTTCATAAGACATAAGATGTTTCTAAAGTGTTCAAGGAACTGTGTTGACCTTGAAAATTAAGGTCAAGGTCATCCAAAATATTTGGTATCTGCCTAGTCCCACAATGTAAGCTGTGCCTTAATTTGAAGACATTTTGTAAAAAGGTTCAGGAGATATTGTGTAAACAAGAGTTTCAAAAGCGGACAAAATATTGTCAAGGTCACCTGAAGTGACTGGTGTCTGCGTAATCCTCCAATGTAGGCTGTGACTAAATTTGAAGACATTAGGTACAGCAGTTCATGAGCTATTGCGTTAACAAGTGTTTCAAGAGTGAACAAAGTGCCGTAAAGTGACAGGTGTCTGCGTAATCCCCCAAGTGAGACTGTGAACAAATTTGAAGACCTTGGGTGAAAGGGTTCATGAGCTATCGCGTTAACAAGTGTTTCAATAGTGGTCAAAGTGCCGTTGTGACCTTGAAAATAAGATCAAGGTCACTCAAAGTGACTGGTGTCTGCGTAATCCCCCAAGTGAGGCTGTGACCAAATTTGAAGACCTTGGGTGCAACGGTTCATGAGCTATCGCGTTAACAAGAGTTTCAATAGTGGTCAAAGTGCCGTTGTGACCTTGAAAATGAGGTCAAGGTCACTCAAAGTGACTGGTATCTGCGTAATCCCCCAAGTGAGGCTGTGACCAAATGTGAAGACTTTGGGTGCTACGGTTCTTTAGATATCGCGTTAACAAGGATCCGGACGTACGTACGGACGTACGGACGGACGGACGCCGCTGAATACAATGTCCCCCGTTCCGCGTTGCGGCGGGGGACAAAAATGCCATACGATAATTCAAAATGTCTGATAAATATATCAACGAAGGTTATCAAACTTTAAATAACCAAATAAATTTTCTTGAAATTAGTTAGGCAATATGTCTTTTACAGTATATGCATTCAATGCATTCAAACCGCGAAATAAGAGAGGGGGGAAGAATTCTACAAAATGCCCAAAACTGAATTAACAGCAACAATAATAAATACTTACAACCTTTTGTTCATATTTTTTTGCAAATGTATATGTTGTATAATAATAAGAAATTAATCCCTGGTCCGTCACCGCTTCGAATTTTCCCATTTCAACGTCTATTTGCACTATGTGACGCAACCTCTTCCGACGATGACACGTTATAATGTTTGTCTGCGTATCAAGACGGTACTCAAGATACCAGCTGCACCCTTTTCGAGTTTATAAGGCATATCCTGACTTAGGATGCAGAGGAAATCAAAGAAGGAAGTAAAACATGTTGACCCTGCCATTTGAACAAATCGAGCATAGCGCGCTCTTGATTCCGCCGACTGTCGTTGTTGCATCACTGGAATCGTTAATTTTAAATTAATAAGTCGCTTAAATATGAAATTTTCGTACGAATAGGATTGTTTAGACATCCATGTCCACTATTTCAAGCTTAAATTTTGTTTGTCAATTGAATTATTGTTCGTATTACCATTTTCTCAAAAAGTATATTCTCCACTGTGTTGTACATCGGAACTAGCGAGGTGTACGGTGGAGAAATGTTGCTAGCGAGGAGCCGAAATCGAAAATTAGGTAATATTTTACTTCATAACTTTCAAATAATCAACATGATGTGATAATTTTAGCACACTTTCTTAGTAAAATGTATGTGCTTGTCATTCTGTATCCAAGGGACAGCAACAATGACAGTTGCGAGTATTGCTGTTGTTAGTTACATATTTGCTTTCTCTGACTATGAACAGGATATGACATTAAATAGTTATGTCTCGGAAAGCTATTCACATGATAACATAGAAAAGTTGATGAAACGGCCATGATTGCTCCTCAAGCTCCTCGCTAGCAACATTTCTCCGCCGTACACCTCGCTAGTTCCGGTGTACGGTTATACACAGTGTTCTCGCAGGGATATATTCATCTTCCGCGTGCATCGGGCGCGATATGCATTTACAAGAGTATGAAGTGAGTATGAATTTCTTGTAAATGCATATCTCGCCCGATGCGTGTGGAAGATGGGATATATTATACTTCCCCGATTCTCGTAACTCAATATGGATCCGGGTTATGATCGTCTAGTGCCGGGTCAGTTCAGTTCGCCCAAGTAGTGTCGTTTCGGCCCAGTACCGGTTCGGCCCATGTAATGAAGCCTTGAATGGGGGTTGTCTCATAAAAAAAGCTTAGCAGTAATAAACTAAATCGTGTTTTATAACCGAAAAAAAACCTAGAATTGTACAAAAATACATTTTAGACACCATACATGTTTTATTTTTGTTTAATGTTCCAGAATTACTGTATGAATACGATTAGAAAATCTGGGCTACGTTATTGTCATGCAAACCACTATATTGTTTTGATATGTGCCCCGCCGTAGCGAAGTAATTTTAAATCCCATTTTAAATGTATTTTGCATGTATTCCACAAAGAATTTCCGTGAGCCCTTTAACAGTCATTCGTAAAAATTTATTTCGTCCTAGGTTTTAAGTTGAAAATTTAAAGGATGACACGGATATCTCAAGATATCTCGATTTAAACAGCATTGTCATCTGTCAACATTTTCGATCTTGCGAGATGTTACGATCTTTATCCGTCATTAGTGGCGATATTTAGAAAGTATGGACGTATATTTGTATGAAAACGACAATATTCAATACTCATATTTGGGACATAGAAAGGCAAATCGATTACTTTGGTGTAATTCTGAATATGATTGATACGTTATTTGTAAAAATATCAACACGGAAGTAAATGGCATCGTTAAGTAAACATATTGACTGCTTGAAATTACGTTGAAAATTAACATCGTTTGTAACAAGCTCTTGTTTGTTGGAAGAATGTCTCATTCGTGCACAACAATTTTTTTCTGGTACAGAATTTATTTCTGAATAAAGTGATATAGATTATTTTCTAAAAAAATATTTATTGACAAAAAAGTCCGATTTTGAAAATTAAGTACATCATAAGACTTGCATCATTTTTATTTTTTATTCATTGTCAGGTGGAGATAAACTTAATTGTAAACAGATATTAGAATATTATTTTTGAGAAAAATAAAAAGTGTGACAAGTAAGATTATTTTATTCACAAGAATACCTTTTTTTTAATTCTGTTTTTTTTTATAGAAAAAACAACGGAGAAGCTAGATATGACAGATACCAATGTGACGTCATTGTTAAAATTTTACATTTTTTAAGCTCCAAGCAAAACTTCAAAAAGATCCAGCAGGCAGACGGTTATTTTACATACCAAAAATAATATGTGGACGAAACCAAAAACTTATATGACACAAAATATAATTCTTTAAACAAAATCTATCTCTACTTTACTGCAAAATGTTACGCATTCGTGCTACATTAAGTCAGGATTGTTTAGAAAATCAAAACAATCAGTCACTGCTGAACTCAAAGATACGTATCAAGGAAGTAATTTGTTGTGCAACTATAACTATTAAATCAAGGATTTGTATACAGTTGTAATTCCTTGATTAAATTCAATTTCTAAATATAAAAGAAGCATTTACCGTTTGAAGCAATCACAATGCATAAACACATGCAGAGCAACGCGAGCGGCACCATCGTCTTGGACATTCCCTCACTGATTGTCAAAGGCCATCTTCCACGCAGGCGGTTTGCGCACCTCCGGATTTCCTCCTTCGTAGACTAGTGCTTCTATGGAGTAGAGCCGTGCTATTCCATACGGTCGGCTAATTCCGTACACCTCGATATTTTGCTTTGTAACGTCTCTGGTTTGTTTAAAAATTAATTCCCGCCAAAGCCAAAACAGTTTTGAAAATTTGCTTACTTTTTCAAGTTGTCATTTTCTGCCAAACATTTAATAAAAATGATGATTGGTTGAATTAGGTTGGTCACGCCCAGTTTTTTACTCCGACTTTCATGAATATTGTCATTCAAGGTCATTCATTACTTTACGCTATTCTGACCATTCCTTAATCAATATGAAATGTTATACAAAATAAAATCATTGGGATAATGCATGTTCTGAACTTGATAACCATTTTAAAGTCATACCTGAATCAAAACACTGTGTTTTAGAAATGAAATAAGACTTAACAAAAGTACATACGGAATAGCACGCAGCTAAATTTACTGCTTTTGCATGGTACTTGTTATTCCGTACACCGATTTTCGGTTTAACCTCTCACTGCCATCAAGCAGAAACTGATTTTCACTCATAAAACCTTTCAAAACTTTCATTTTTAGATGCTATGTCCAACTTTGCATCCTTGAATTAGTTTGGTTTGCTTTACAACAAAAAGAAATGACAGGATAACATCAGTTTGAAAATTTTAAAAGGAAAATGCGAAGTGTATGGCGTTTCCCTTGTTAGCCTTTTCGTATCAAAATAATCATTTATGACATTTGATTTAGTTTTTAACGTGTATGTTGCTACATAAGATGATTTAAATTGAAAATATATTATAAAAAAAACAATAAATAAAGGTCATTAACAATCTATTAATCTGAGAGCCTAGTCCAGATTTAATTGTTTCGCTATAAAAAAGCGCTGAGATTGTCAAAAGATGCAAAAATTGTTCTTTATTTGCTTGTGATAAATGGGGATTCTGTTAGCAGCGAAAATAAAGCCAAACTGTTATTGAGGGCGGCTTTAAAAAATTGCTACTGACGTTCTAGGTTTAACGTCATCACGAAATAAACCATGATAAATCATCACTGTTCGTTTACTATATAGCATCTTACAAATGTATTTGAGACCACATTGCTATTTCGTCAGATTTTTAAAAACCAAAACATTGTTAAATACACCTGCAAGATTCGTTGAGATCAGTTATCTTTAACTATCTATGTTTATTTAATAAAATTATCACATATTTCGGCAGGTGTACGGAATAGGCTGCTTTCGTGTACGGAATTACCAGCCAAGTGTGCGGAATTTTCGGACAGTAAGTAGGCTAATATATTTGTTGATACACTAAATAAATAAATTCTCCTGTTAAAACTAAAAGAAGAATCTATTTTGTTTATCGTTCAGTTTTTATTAATCAATTAATAGTAAGGTTAATATAATTTGCAATAACATCACGAGTGTTCCTTTCCTCGGGTGTACGGAAAAGCACGGCTCTACTCTACAGACCCCAACCTCCTCTTCCCTCCGATTCAGTCTACGGTGGTTGCCCTGCCTTCATTCACGGGGGCATTGTTTTCCGGTTTCACGACATTAAGCGAAATGACGTCATGGATAACCTCGAACCATATGCTTATGTTACAAACAAATACATCAGTTTGAGAGTTTATTTCAACCGTTGAGCGTATGAATATGACAAGAATCGGTGTAATTGGTTTGAAATATAAATTTTTTGGACATAAGTAATCGTTCTAAACCTATCATACGTTTAACAATTGCAAGTACAAACGTAATTTGAAGATTAGTCTAACACAAATATTTCCTTTTCGAACTATTTTTAGTCGTTGTTCGTAGTTGCTTTAATGTTTAATAACAACAGGATTTAAAAATAAAATAAAATAAGATAAAATAAAAATAAAAACTTCAAAAAATATAATATGACCATTCATGTGTATAAACATTTTCTACGCAGCTGTAAAATTGCCTTGCAGGTTTTGGCACTTTGGGCTGGCCAGGATAAAACAAACTTTCACAATATCACATTCATCTTTAAAACCACACCAAACGTCATTGCACTTGTCTAATAAAACCTGTCGCACATCATTATATAAACTGGACAGTTTAACAAAACATGAACCTCGTCTTCAACACATGTATTACAATAAAAGCACACTCTCTCACCGAGGGGTAGGTTTGTGTAACGTCAGGTCTCGACTCGTATAGGAGCTACTCCACACCGGAATACTGCTAAAGAGCGTCTGTTTAACTTAGACATAGGGATAAGATTAAATTCAGCAACGTCGTATTCGTTCTTAAACTTGTTGTAAAGGCAAAGCTTGTTACCTCTGTTACCGGTCCGACTTGTTACTTGATCTATTGAGGTTCTCCAGTCTTCCTTAAAGCGTTGAAATACAGTTTCTCTCACTTTAGCTCGATAGTGGTGGGAATTATCAATAGGGATAAAATCATGTAGTCCTAGCAGTTTATACTTGGAGTGAACTCTGAAGTTCCAGTTCATCTTGATATTTACTGCGTGTTTATTTGACCACATAAATACTTTTCTTGTAAGTCGATGGTCCAGGAGAGAGCTGCAACGTTTGTAGAACTTTGATATAGTTTCCCAAATTTTCTCAAACCCTTGAAAAAACGCATAGCTTTGTTCTTGACTGCGTTTATACAGCTGAAGTTGTATGTTCCCAAAATAGCTGATCCATACTGCATTGTCGCCCAAACCATGGAGTCGTATAGCTTAGTGTAGGTTTTGTATGGCATCCCTCCAATAGCTTTGAATTTGGATATTAGTAATCCGAGCGCTCTGTTAGCCGAACTTGCTATAGCTTGTCCCATACGCCTGTAATCCAAATGCTCAGTTAGTAGTAAACCAAGGTAACTGTAACTGTCCACAAGCTGAATGACATGTCCCACACTCGAACCGCTGTGAAGTCCTTGACACTGAGGGATTGCGAAAGTGGATTAACTTTGATTTTACAGCATTTATATTCATCTTATTTTCCACACACCACTCATGCAGTACGTCCAATAGGAGTTTCATGTTCTCCTCATTTCCTGTAATTAAAATCATGTCGTCTGCATAGGCAAGTATACTGATGTTTTCGCCGTCGATGTCAACACCAAGGGACAAAGCATTTACCTTAAGAATCAAATCGTTCACATACAAGTTAAATAAAAGCGGAGATAAAAGTCAACCTTGTTTGAGCCCACATTTTATGTCGAACCAAGAAGTGTAGAGTCCATTAAGTCTAACAGAACATTGAACGTCTCTATATAGTGACACAATAGCTTTAAGAAAACGTCCCTGGATGCCCATCCTGTGGAATTATACCCCCGCTACGACGTAGTCGGGGGTATATAGCGCTCCGCGTGTCCGTCCGTCCGTCCGTCCGTGCGTGCGTGCGTCCGTCCGTCCGAAATCGTTTCCGGAGCATTGTGCAAAATGTTACGCATTCGTGCTACATTAAGTCAGGATTGTTTAGAAAATCAAAACAATCAGTCACTGCTGAACTCAAAGATACGTATCAAGGAAGTAATTTGTTGTGCAACTGTAACTATTAAATCAAGGATTTGTATACAGTTGTAATTCCTTGATTAAATTCAATTTCTAAATATAAAAGAAGCAATAACCGTTTGAAGCAATCACAATGCATAAGCACATGCAGAGCAACGCGAGTGGCACCATCGTCTTGGACATTCCCTCACTGATTGTCAAAAGCCATCTTCCACGCAGGCGGTTTGCGCACCTCCGGACTTCCTCCTTCGTAGACTAGTGCTTCTATAGAGTAGAGCCGTGCTATTCCATACGGTCGGCTAATTCCGTACACCTCGATATTTTGCTTTGTAACGTCTCTGGTTAGTTTAAAAATTAATTCCCGCCAAAGCCAAAACAGTTTTGAAAATTTGCTTACTTTTTCAAGTTGTCATTTTCTGCCAAACATTTAATAAAAATGATGATTGGTTGAATTAGGTTGGTCACGCCTATTTTTTTACTTCGACTTTCATGAATATTGTCATTCAAGGTCATTCATTACTTTACGCTATTCTGACCATTCCTTAATCAATATGAAATGTTATACAAAATAAAATCATTGGGATAATGCATGTTCTGAACTTGATAACCATTTTAAAGTCATACCTGAATCAAAACACTGTGTTTTAGAAATGAAATAAGACTTAACAAAAGTACATACGGAATAGCACGCAGCTAAATTTACTGCTTTTGCATGGTACTTGTTATTCCGTACACCGATTTTCGGTTTAACCTCTCACTGCCATCAAGCAGAAACTGATTTTCACTCATAAAACCTTTCAAAACTTTCATTTTTAGATGCTATGTCCAACTTTGCATCCTTGAATTAGTTTGGTTTGCTTTACAACAAAAAGAAATGACAGGATAACATCAGTTTGAAAATTTTAAAAGGAAAATGCGAAGTGTATGGCGTTTCCCTTGTTAGCCTTTTCGTATCAAAATAATCATTTATGACATTTGATTTAGTTTTTAACGTGTATGTTGCTACATAAGATGATTTAAATTGAAAATATATTATAAAAAAAACAATAAATAAAGGTCATTAACAATCTATTAATCTGAGAGCCTAGTCCAGATTTAATTGTTTCGCTATAAAAAAGCGTTGAGATTGTCAAAAGATGCAAAAATTGTTCTTTATTTGCTTGTGATAAATGGGGATTCTGTTAGCAGCGAAAATAAAGCCAAACTGTTATTGAGGGCGGCTTTAAAAAATTGCTACTGACGTTCTAGGTTTAACGTCATCACGAAATAAACCATGATAAATCATCACTGTTCGTTTACTATATAGCATCTTACAAATGTATTTGAGACCACATTGCTATTTCGTCAGATTTTTAAAAACCAAAACATTGTTAAATACACCTGCAAGATTCGTTGAGATCAGTTATCTTTAACTATCTATGTTTATTTAATAAAATTATCACATATTTCGGCAGGTGTACGGAATAGGCTGCTTTCGTGTACGGAATTACCAGCCAAGTGTGCGGAATTTTCGGACAGTAAGTAGGCTAATATATTTGTTGATACACTAAATAAATAAATTCTCCTGTTAAAACTAAAAGAAGAATCTATTTTGTTTATCGTTCAGTTTTTATTAATCAATTAATAGTAAGGTTAATATAATTTGCAATAACATCACGAGTGTTCCTTTCCTCGGGTGTACGGAAAAGCACGGCTCTACTCTACAGACCCCAACCTCCTCTTCCCTCCGATTCAGTCTACGGTGGTTGCCCTGCCTTCATTCACGGGGGCATTGTTTTCCGGTTTCACGACATTAAGCGAAATGACGTCATGGATAACCTCGAACCATATGCTTATGTTACAAACAAATACATCAGTTTGAGAGTTTATTTCAACCGTTGAGCGTATGAATATGACAAGAATCGGTGTAATTGGTTTGAAATATAAATTTTTTGGACATAAGTAATCGTTCTAAACCTATCATACGTTTAACAATTGCAAGTACAAACGTAATTTGAAGATTAGTCTAACACAAATATTTCCTTTTCGAACTATTTTTAGTCGTTGTTCGTAGTTGCTTTAATGTTTAATAACAACAGGATTTAAAAATAAAATAAAATAAGATAAAATAAAAATAAAAACTTCAAAAAATATAATATGACCATTCATGTGTATAAACATTTTCTACGCAGCTGTAAAATTGCCTTGCAGGTTTTGGCACTTTGGGCTGGCCAGGATAAAACAAACTTTCACAATATCACATTCATCTTTAAAACCACACCAAACGTCATTGCACTTGTCTAATAAAACCTGTCGCACATCATTATATAAACTGGACAGTTTAACAAAACATGAACCTCGTCTTCAACACATGTATTACAATAAAAGCACACTCTCTCACCGAGGGGTAGGTTTGTGTAACGTCAGGTCTCGACTCGTATAGGAGCTACTCCACACCGGAATACTGCTAAAGAGCGTCTGTTTAACTTAGACATAGGGATAAGATTAAATTCAGCAACGTCGTATTCGTTCTTAAACTTGTTGTAAAGGCAAAGCTTGTTACCTCTGTTACCGGTCCGACTTGTTACTTGATCTATTGAGGTTCTCCAGTCTTCCTTAAAGCGTTGAAATACAGTTTCTCTCACTTTAGCTCGATAGTGGTGGGAATTATCAATAGGGATAAAATCATGTAGTCCTAGCAGTTTATACTTGGAGTGAACTCTGAAGTTCCAGTTCATCTTGATATTTACTGCGTGTTTATTTGACCACATAAATACTTTTCTTGTAAGTCGATGGTCCAGGAGAGAGCTGCAACGTTTGTAGAACTTTGATATAGTTTCCCAAATTTTCTCAAACCCTTGAAAAAACGCATAGCTTTGTTCTTGACTGCGTTTATACAGCTGAAGTTGTATGTTCCCCAGATAGCTGATCCATACTGCATTGTCGCCCAAACCATGGAGTCGTATAGCTTAGTGTAGGTTTTGTATTGCATCCCTCCAATAGCTTTGAATTTGGATATTAGTAATCCGAGCGCTCTGTTAGCCGAACTTGCTATAGCTTGTCCCATACGCCTGTAATCCAAATGCTCAGTTAGTAGTAAACCAAGGTAACTGTAACTGTCCACAAGCTGAATGACATGTCCCACACTCGAACCGCTGTGAAGTCCTTGACACTGAGGGATTGCGAAAGTGGATTAACTTTGATTTTACAGCATTTATATTCATCTTATTTTCCACACACCACTCATGCAGTACGTCAAATAGGAGTTTCATGTTCTCCTCATTTCCTGTAATTAAAATCATGTCGTCTGCATAGGCAAGTATACTGATGTTTTCGCCGTCGATGTCAACACCAAGGGATAAAGCATTTACCTTAAGAATCAAATCGTTCACATACAAGTTAAATAAAAGCGGAGATAAAAGTCAACCTTGTTTGAGCCCACATTTTATGTCGAACCAAGAAGTGTAGAGTCCATTAAGTCTAACAGAACATTGAACGTCTCTATATAGTGACACAGTAGCTTTAAGAAAACGTCCCTGGATGCCCATCCTGTGGAATTATACCCCCGCTACGACGTAGTCGGGGGTATATAGCGCTCCGCGTGTCCGTCCGTCCGTCCGTGCGTGTGTGCGTCCGTCCGTCCGAAATCGTTTCCGGAGCATTACTCAAAAACTATACCACTTAGAAACTTCAAATTTGGTATGGAAGTAGCCTATATGGTGCTGTGGTGCCTTTTAGGGGTTTCAGCTCAATGGTCCAAATAGTTTTTGAAATTTTGACCAAAAACGGTCCGATTTTTGACTTTGTCTCGTTTCCGGAGCATAACTGAAAAAACTATACCACTTAGAAACTTCAAATTTGGTATGGAAGTAGCCTATATGGTGCTGTTGTGCCTTTTAGGGGTTTCAGCTCAATGGTCCAAATAATTTATGAAATTTTGACCAAAAATGGTCCAATTTTTGGACTTTGTCTTGTTTCAGGAGCATTACTAAAAAAATATACCACTTAGAAACTACAAATTTGGTTAGGAAGTAGCCTATATGGTGCTGTTGTGCCTTTAAGGGGTTTCAGCTCAATTCTCAACCCAAAGTTCCGGGGCTGCTCTGCTTTTGCGGTATCCCGCAAACGCTAATCTAGTTGGAGGTAAGTTTTTGTTGTTATTACCTTACGGATTTCCATTTTTCAAACCAGTCGGTGTGAGAGGTGCGAAGGTCCGATGTTGATGAGATATGTTAATCTTCCAATCCAATCTTTGATCAAATATAACAGCTTTCATAGAACCAAACTTACCAAATTACTTTATTTTTTAAAACAACACCTTAAACAGGGATATTCCGGTAAAATCTACTTCTACGAAACCACCGTCCAATCCTCCTACGAAATCACCGAAAAACACTCCTACGAACTGGATCCTCCTACAAAACCACCTACACCCGTTTTCAACTCCGGTGACCTCTGACCGAGCTCGTGCTCTCGCGTGATATAGCGATAAAGTTGACCGTCGAAAATAGGAGAACGTCGAAAAATGGAGACGGCACGATATATTAAATTAGCCTGGATATAACCCTGTTATATGACACTGTTTGTCCGACAATCGACTCAAAACACTCGTCGCCGAACGTCTACTTATGTTAGAAAATAAAGACATTTGTGTACAGGAATCATCTAGATCAATTTTCGTTTTATAAATTCTTAAGATATCCTGGGGGATGTCTATCACGTTTCCTATGAACACTTGATTGTGATTTGGCGGCCATTTTGATTGAACGCAACATAAGATAAGATAAGATGAGATAAACTTTATTATCCCCGCGGGGAAATTTGCTTTACAAAATTCTTTGTAAACACGGTAACTTGAAAAGTTTTTGTGCTATGAAGCTCTAACTTGGTATATATCATCCTTGGAAAAGTAAAAAAATTTGAAAATGTTTCGGCTACAATCTGTCAAAGGTCAAGGTCACAGCAAGGTCATGACTTAAGCATGGTTTAGCGAAAATGCTTAATTTTAACTATGATCACTTTTAATCAATACATGATTGTTATACTCAATAAAAAGTGTTCAATTATTGTGTGACCTTGAAGGTCAAAGGTCAAGGTCATGAGATATGAGTTATTGCAATTCCTTGTAAACACAATAACTTTTTTGTGCTATGAAGTTAAGATTTTTTATATATTATCTCTTGAGAAGTACAACATTTTCAAAAAGTTTTGGGTATTAAGTTAGTCTAACTGTCGAAGGTCAAGGTCACAGCAAGGTCAACATATATGGAGAAAATGGATTAATTTAATTTTTAACACTTTATTTCATTACAATAATGTTATTCTCAATGAAATGTGTTCATTGATTGTGTGACCTTGAGTGTCAAAGGTCAAGGTCACGAGCAAATTCCCAATTTGGTGAGGCCTGTAAAAGGCGGAACAGGGTAAGGCGAAACCCAAAGTTCCGGGGCTGCTCTGCTTTTGCGGTATCCCGCAAACGCTAATCTAGTTGGAGGTAAGTTTTTGTTGTTATTACCTTACGGATTTCCATTTTTCAAACCAGTCGGTGTGAGAGGTGCGAAGGTCCGATGTTGATGTTTTCAACCAGTGATTTCGTAGGAGGATCGTGTTCGTAGAAGCGGTGATTTCGTAGGAGGATCCAGTTCGTAGGAGGTGATTTCGTAGGAGTGATAATTTATGTGTTATGTTTAGTTGTCAGATTTGTCTTTTATAATTTTATCATTATTTATCTAAACTTGATTTATGCTTTATTTATATAATAATAAATTGTCGGCTATGGAGGGATGGATTTTGTTGTAAACGAAACAATGTTTTAATCATTCTGTATATATTAGTTCATATGTAACAAACGGAACAATCATAATGTTACAATTGACAATGAATAACGATCCATTTTCAAGTTTAATTAACAACTTAATTAGACAACAATTACATTTGTTTGTGTTGATTGAGTGCAGCCAATTATGTGACACTGATTGAGCACTCACGGTCACATAGTCTACTCGGCTTAAGGTATGATGTGTTCATATGTAATTATATGTGTTGATATGGAATGAGATGTTTTGATTGTCAAATGCTTTGTCGGCGACCTACCTTTTTCATCTTCAACGATGAGATATGTTAATCTTCCAATCCAATCTTTGATCAAATATAACAGCTTTCATAGAACCAAACTTACCAAATTACTTTATTTTTTAAAACAACACCTCAAACAGGGATATTCCGGTAAAATCTACTTCTACGAAACCACCGTCCAATCCTCCTACGAAATCACCGAAAAACACTCCTACGAACTGGATCCTCCTACGAAACCACCTATACACCCGTTTTCAACTCCGGTGACCTCTGACCGAGCTCGTGCTCTCGCGTGATATCGCGATAAAGTTGACCGTCGAAAATAGGAGAACGTCGAAAAATGGAGACGGCACGATATATTAAATTAGCCTGGATATAACCCTGTTATATGACACTGTTTGTCCGACAATCGACTCAAAACACTCGTCGCCGAACGTCTACTTATGTTAGAAAATAAAGACATTTGTGTACAGGAATCATCTAGATCAATTTTCGTTTTATAAATTCTTAAGATATCCTGGGGGATGTCTATCACGTTTCCTATGAACACTTGCTTGTGATTTGGCGGCCATTTTGATTGAACGCAACATAAGGTAAGATAAAATAAGATAAACTTTATTATCCCCGCGGGGAAATTTGCTTTACATTCAAAGAGCTTTCAAAGTCACAATTAAATAGATACTAAATATATACAACAAATACATTTTGCTCTACAAGCAGTAATATTAAACATTGTAAACAAATAAGGGTGTTACATTGAACAATACAATTTATGATTACAGTGCGACTGTTAGTTAGACTTACAATTTTGTATGTAAATTTAAAATCTTGATACTGTATGGAACAAATGATTTTGTACTTCTATTAGTTTTGAAATACCAAATTTTGAAACGACGTCCAGAAGGTAAAAATTCATAACATTCATTTAGAAAGTGGGATGGGTCACATTGAATGGCTAGAGCTTTCTTTTGAACTTTTGAATCAAACTGAAAGGAAAAGTGTTCAAGATTGATGCCGATAATTTTGCTGGCTATATTTCCGTTTTTGTTTATTTTATTTTTCAGTGATAGGGAAAGATTGCCATACCATGCATGGAAACTGAAAGTCAGAATGCTATTGATGAAAGTTTGATAGAACAATTTTAGAATACATGTATCAACATTAAAATATCTTAATTTTCGCAGGAAGAAAAGTCTTTGTTGAGCTTTAGCATGGACACGGTGTGTATTAGATTTCCATGAGAGTTTATCATCAATTATGGTTCCCAGGTATTTGTACTCGTCTACTACTTCAACTTCCTGTCCGTCAATAGTAACTGGCTCCAGGTTTTCCTTTTTTCTGCGGAA
The DNA here is from genome assembly GCA_916613615.1 of Steromphala cineraria. Classification (NCBI taxonomy): domain Eukaryota; kingdom Metazoa; phylum Mollusca; class Gastropoda; order Trochida; family Trochidae; genus Steromphala; species Steromphala cineraria. The sequence goes on from OU744729.1 coordinate 15,762,737, forward strand.
GTCAATTATCATTTCCTTTGTTTTACTAATGTTCAGGGATAGAAAATTGTCTTTACACCATTGGTTAAATGAATCAATATTTTCTCTATAGTCTAATTCTGATTGATGAATGAACCCAACCAAAGCGGCATCATCTGCAAACTTGAAATTCAAACAGGAGGAAAATAGAGATACACAGTCATTTGTATAGAGAGTAAAGAGGACAGGCGACAGGACGCAGCCTTGAGGAGCACCAGTACTCAGGAGATTCACTTCAGAGAGCGTAGAATTAACTCGAACACGTTGGGGACGATGAATTAAAAAAGCTTCCACCAATTTAATGAGGTTACTGTTTACTCCCATATTGAACAATTTCTTAACCATAAGATGTGGTTGGATGGTGTTAAACGCTGAGGAAAAATCTGCAAATAGAATTCTTACATATGACTTTGAGTTATCAAGGTGAGTATAGACTTTGTGAAGAAGAGAGATGAGTGGTCTTCCACACCGCGTCCTGCCCTGTAAGCAAACTGTAAAGGATCCAACTGATGTCCAGTATTAATTCTAATCAGGTTCAAGACAATACGTTCAAAAGATTTCATGATGATAGGGGTAAGGGCCACTGGACGGTAATCATTGAGGACAGAGGGTTTCGCCTTTTTCGGAACGGGGATGATATGCGATGTCTTCCATATTGATGGTATATAATGAGTGTCAAGTGACATCTGAAACATCACTTTAAAAATCCCACACAGCTGTTCACAACATTCCTTAAGTGCAATGCCAGGTACTCCGTCGGGTCCACTTGATTTCCTACTGTTAATTTTCCTAAATGCTAACATAACATCAGTATCTGTGATACTTAGGTTATCGTCTTCGGGCAGGCTGTCAATGAAAGCGTTTCGAGACTCTGTGAAGTCATGAACATCAAACCTGGCATAGAAACTATTCAAATCACAAGCAAATGAGGCATCATTTTGACTGTTTGACGGCTTAGTTCTACTAACATTACCAATCATAGTTTTAATTCCATTCCATGCTGCTTTCAAATTATTACATCGGAATTCCTTCTCAATCTTATCCTTGTAGTCAAGTTTACATTTCTGTGTAAGGCGCTTAATATCCCGTTGTATGTCTTTCACTCTTAGTCTGTCACCAGAGCAGAAAGCACGTTTCTTCTCGTTGAGTAGTCCTTTAAGTTCAATGCTGATCCACGGTTTGTTGTTTGGAAAAATCTTTATCGTTTTGGACGGGATGATATCATTAATACAAAATTTGATGTAATCAGTAACAATATTGTTTAGCTCATCCAAATCAGTTGATGTATCACAGAAAGTTTCCCATGTAGTACAATCAAAACAGCCCCTGAGTTGATCCAGTGATTCCTTATTTCAAAGCTTAATGGACTTCAAGATTGGTTTTTGTTCTTTCAGTTTTTGTCTGTACTGAGGTACAAGATACACAACGTTATGGTCAGACTGTCCAAGTGGTGGTTTCACATAAGATTTATAGGCATTTTTTATGTTTCCGTAACAAAGGTCCAGGATTTTTCTATTCCGCGTGGGACAAGTAACATATTGTTGGTAATGAGGTAAGGCTTTCTTCAGAACACAGCCATTGAAATCTCCAAGAATTACTTTTGGGGCATCCGGGGAAATTGATTCAAGCTTATTGATATGGGCGGAATCGACTGCTTTGTTTGGGTTTGCTTTCGGGTGAATGTAGACAACCGTTGTAAAAACTTGACCAAACTCTCTAGGTAAATACTTTGGTCTCATCGACAGCGATAACAGTTCAATATCTTCGGTACACAGTCTCTCTCTTACAGTAAAATAACTGCACCAACGTTCATTGATATAGACACACACCCCGCCACCAACTTTCTTACCGGTGATATCGCTGTCCCTGTCCAATCTAATCGGATCATGGAATCCTGGAATCCGCAGCGCATCCGCAGATATTGTCTCGTTCAACCACGTCTCGGTAAAACACAATAGACATGATTCCCTGTATTCATACATATATTTCGCATTTGCTTCAAGTTCCGGTAATTGTTACCGTAAGGATCGTACATTGGAAAGCACAATGGTAGGTAGAGGAGGGCGAGTCTTCCTGGCTCTTATCCGTTGTCTCAAACCCCCCTTCTTACCTCTTTTCCGTTTTTTCCCATTATTCCTGATACAGTCAGTCGGCAAATCAGTAGGTGCACTGTAATCCTCGGAGACATTGTTGAGGCGCATCAGCTGATTGCGTCCATAGCGTAGCGAGGGATGCTGAAGAACTGGATGTCCACCATCTTGGATAACGTCCAACGGTCTTGTAGCGGTCGCGATGAGCAGCTGATGCAGTAGGAGTATTCCTGTGAGCGTCAGCGCCAAACAATTGTTCATTGTTTTCTTCATTTCTTTCACAGATGCATTTATACAGTAGAGTTCTACAACTTAAACCATGTTAACACATAAAATTCAATAATAAAACACAGAGCTCTTTGAATGCGTGTCGCCACAGAGCAGCGGCACATTCAAAGTTCTGTTTGGATTAGTTCATTAATTTCACAGTTAATGTCACTCACAAAGATGCATCCGGCTCGCGGGACCATGAAAATATGGAAACAAGGCAGGGTTTGTCGAATTAAAAGGTTTCATTTCGTAAACAGGCATCAATACATTTCACAGACAAAAAAACGTGGCGTCGTCGGAAACGGGCGTCAACTCAAGGGACGTAACTCTCAGGGACCAAGATTAACAAAGCCCGCTAAGGAAAATCATATGAATTTACTTCTTAACAATTACATTATTTTGATTACTTGTAATCATTTGTCCTTTTTATCCTAAGTGTTGTACTTGTAGTCCTTTGATTTCTAAACAACTGAACATGTTGAAATAGATTAATTGGTTTGACGATGGACTGAAAACTAATTTCTTAAACAATCAAGTCCAGAACTGATATTAAATCAATGTTGAAAATGTTGTTGATCAATGTCCCAACCTAACATCAACTAAGTGTAAACCAATGTGTGACTGCTTGGAGCTAGGGAACCCTGATGCTTTGGTTTCAATGGGTACTCGACGACTTGAGCTCGAGTTGGGTTGAGCTGGAGTGGAGTCCATTTTCTTGGACTCGAGGACTGAAAAGGGTAGGTCACTGCTTATTATCTAAATCATTTTAGACTGTTTGATTGTGCTTTGAGAAGTAGGACAATCAACGTGGCCATTTCAAGAAATCAGTGTTTCAATAATCTGTATAAGTCAATATATATGTGGATTTTATCTGGGCTGAACAATGATCTCTTTGGTTAATATAAGATATTCAGGTAATTGATTCCGAGTTGAGTCTGAACCATCGAGTACTTGAGTCCAATAGTTCTAAGCCTAATAAATAATAATGTGTCCATTTATATAGCGCCAAACTCCACACTAGGTATGCTCATAGCGCTAACAGTAAAGACAATTAATATAAGAGTTTTTGAAGAGATAGGTCTTGAGGTGACATTTAAAGTTGTCTAGGGTTGGACATAGTTTAAGTTCATCAGGGAGGGAGTTCCATTTCACTGAGGCCATGTTCTGGTAAGTTTGATAACCGAACGATTTGCGATTCCATTTGGGCACACAAAGAAGGTTTGATGAGGAAGACCGCAGAGTTCTTGCTGGGACATAGGGAGAGAGGAGTTCTTGGAGATACTGGGGCGCAGTGCCATGAATGCACTGATAGGCAAGTGTGAGGATCTTGTATTCAATACGTGCTTCGACAGGCAACCAATGCAGAGACATCAGAATTGGTGTGATATGGCAATATTTAGGTTTAAGAGTAACTATGCGAGCGGCTGTATTTTGGAGTTTTTGTAGTTTTTGGATAGATTCTTTTGACGCTGAACTTGTGACTGTGAACAAACCTATGGTATGTATCTCGCATCTGTGAAACACATTGTGGGCAGGGGTCTAAGGTTAGACTGTATCAGTCAAGAGACAACTGACCTTTGTGGTGAAGTGTAAATATTCCCTATCTCATTGAAATAAGATCTAGCCATTCACTCACATCTCATTATTATGTCCTCCGCAAAGCTTTGCGGGAGACATAATGTTTTCAGTTCCGTCCGTAATTCCGTGGTTCCGTGGTTCCGCAACGCTTTCGTTTCCGATATTTTTTCACGAAACTTGGTATGTGGTTAGATCTAGTACTTGAATGGTGCCTTTTGCTATTTTGGTTATTCTGAATTTTTTTATTATTTTCTGGTTTCCATGGAAACAATTTGAACTTAGTACATATTGGAGGGAAGCTTTCGTTTCCGGGCACGCCGCTATTGGCTGTAATATTGCCCAATCGGCGTAAAACAATAACTCACGCACTCGTTTCCGGGCCATATATCTTAAACCAATCAATATTATTTTACCAAACTTGGTATGTGGTTAGATCTATTGGTGGAGTGGTGCCTTTTGCTATTTTGGTCATTCATAATTATATAGTTTTCCTGGTTTACATGGCAACAGTTTGAACTTAGAACATATGGAGGGAGGACCATTTCGGGGCCATATCTCAAAAACTATTCCTTCCATATGATTTTACGAAACTTGGTATGTGGTTAAACTTAGTGGTGGAGTGGTGCCTTTTTCTATTTTAGTTATTCTTATGTTTTTTTCTGGTTTCTATAGAAACAAGTTGAACTAGGTGTATATGGGGGGTAGGGACTGTTTCCGTACTTTAAAAATATTTTTACTAGACTTGATATGTGGTTAGAACTACTGGAGGAGTGGTGCCTTTTGCTACTTTGGTTGTTCTGAATTGTTATTTTTCTGATTTCCATGGAAACGATTTGAAATTTGTACATAATGGGGGGAGGGTCACTTTCGGATTAATTGTTAGCGGGGGACATCACAGTGCATCACATGCACATATTTCTAGTTAGTGTTGCTATCATAAGGTCACTTGTTAATAGAGAACTGTAGCTTAAAAGAGCCATTGTGCTTGGGTATTTCAATAAAGTTAACAAAATGTAGATCGTGTTTTAATGAGATTGGGAATATATCAACATTACTCATCTGCATAGTGAAATATGAAACAAAGTCAGTGAAATATGAAACAAAGTCATTTTTGGGAGGCGAAACAGTCAGAGGGTATTCATTTTCTATTGTCCTCAACAGAGATGATTCTTTATCATCCAAAACTGTGTTCCACAGGAGATATCACTTGTGGAAGATCAAGCGATATCTCCTAGGAGATATCAGAAAATACATGACATCACAAATGTATAACATCATCAGTAATTTCGTCACGATGCTTTGATGTCATAAACACAACGTCAAAATGCTTTGACGTCATTAACACGATGACGTCACAATGTCATGACATATCACAGCTTTAGGAATTTTAGGGCTATGCAATGTTCAAACTTCAAAGACGTACATTTGTCATGCTAATGTGATGAAAAATGATTTTGGATAATAAATAGAATCTCACCCTCGTGTCTTCTGATATGAAATATATCAACACTTGTTGATATATTTGATATCAGAAGACACTTGGGTGAGATTCTCTATATATTGTTTGATGTTGATTTTTTAGTATCATGTTGTTTTAATCAGAGGGCTATAAGAAATTTTAAAATGTTCATATCAGATGAATTTGAAGCAGTTGAGTTATCTTTGGTTTCCAATTGTGATCACAAGATGCGTTTCCAACATCACAAAAACAACATAACAAATTCAAATAATCATCATTTATTTTTACATGTGAAACAATCTGTACAAACAGTATATCTAAGCTTCTGAAAAATCATGCTGAAGTTAACCACTTATTTAATAGACAATGCAGTCTTCTAAATTTTTGTATTCTGTATATAGTCTATAATTAAATTCAATGCAATTTGTTTTTTTTTACAAAGCAGAATGAAATTAGAAATATTCTTTGAGTGTATGACTATTCACATTTTGTGATTGCACTAGTTATAATCATCTGAACTCGAAGGAATCATCATAAAAAAACATTAACCCAGGTTTTTTTTTCATGTTGAAATAAAATGTAATGATTTATTGTTTTCATTTTAAATTACTTTCAACAATTTTCAGTTAATTTATCATAATCATTAGATAGCGGTTGAAATACATTTGTGAGATTAGTTATATAAAGAGAGTCCTGCCAGGGTATATAAGTAGGTGGGCATACCGTTTCATACATAATGCAAATCATACACAAGTATTCAACAATTTTGTTTAGGCAAGACAGTTTCTTAAATTATTTAAACTTTCTTTTAAATTCACAATTTCAATCAAACAAGAATGTTTTTAATAAGATGATTGCATGACAGTGCCCAAATTTATCAGGCAATAAAAATTGATACAAACAATAACAAACTCCTTAAGGGTTACCCTCAAGATCTTATAAATGGTAAGCATAATGATAAAGTAGATAAAAGAATATATAATTCAGATATATTGTGACATGCATAGATCTGTTTGTAACAATGAATTAAACCTCAAATGTGCAATGTATATGTACAAGGTGGACTGCGTAACTATGTATATGCATAAAATTAGCACTTTAAAGTTTGGTCATCACAGTTGTAAAAGTCCAGTGAAATACTATATCACAATAAAAACGAGTATTTCAGATTAAAATATAAAGTTTTAACAATGATTCATGCATTTGATAATACTTAATCAAAGTCTATGTATCACCTTCACTAAGATGGTAACATATACGTCAGGTGATCATCTCATTACTTACATGCCAAGTCATTCCCATAAATTTAATACAAGCTAAGCTATAAGAACATAATAATTTCTCTATCCATTGATAAGTTATCAAATGACACTTCTTTAAACATGGAATGTACAAGCCATGATTCCAATGTTTAATTGACGGCCATGTTTAATGTACCTGGTGTGTAATGTGCAGGTGTTTTATTTTACTTATGTCAATTTTTTTTTTTATAAAACTCAAAAGGGAATTTTGGTGTCAAAGTTTGAATGAAGGAGTTAAATGAAACTTGTTGGTAAAGTTAACCAAGTTTTAAAAGAAGAATGATGAAGAAGACGGTTTAAGATATAAACTGATTGTTGGCGCGCCAAACAGATACTATGCTGTTTCATATTACCAAAAATTTAATGAAGAATCAAATATAGACATTTCATACAATACAGCATGTACATTAATGTAAGGCATTATCATTCAAGCATGATTTTCACTGTAACAACTTTGACTGAATTGTGAACCTAAAATGGAATGTTCAATATAATGGTCAATTTCTGTATAAAATATTTGTTAAAATAATATGGATATTAAAACAAAACATATTATCATATTTTTTCTATCATATTTGGTAAGATATGGCACCATAATTATCACAGTTTGGTGACTTGGTCAAGGTCATTAACACGAACACCCCTCACAAATCTTTGAGTGGTCTTTGGTTGGTCTTCTTTTGTTGAGTTGTCCCCCTTTGGTGAGTTATCCCCCTTTGATAAGGCACTATCTTCCTGACTAACCGCAGTTTCAGTCACTACAGTATCCGCAAGTGACCCCACAGCTTCTTCAGAATTGTCCGATTTAGAACCATCTTTTGGTATAGAAACACCAGTAGAAGTTGATTCCTCACTGGATGTTGTGTTATCATTTTGATCTCCAATCTTATTGTCTGATCTTTTGTTTTCTACATTATCTTGTACATTGTCATCAATGTTTTCATCTACATCATCATCCTCCCCATCATCTATAGTGAAAACAACTTTTTCTGAGGCAACATTTTCACTCTCTTCTATTTGTTCTTCTTTTGGTTCTCTGATAACATTTTTATCATTTGAATCATCTGTTGAATCAATCTTCAGATTGTCATTATCTTCATTTTTCATGATTTCTTCATGACCCTCAGCATTCTCTTTAGACTCTCTGCTCACCTGCTCATGATCTAAATCATCTTTGGACTCAAAGCTCAAGTTTCCCCGACTTGAATCATCTTTTGAATCCTTGCTCACATTTTCATAACTTAGATCTCCCTCAGCTCTTGTGACAAGCGAGCTCACACTTTGGTTTGAGAGCGAGTTTATCTTATTTTTCTTCAAACCTCGAATGGAAGCGATATCGGAGCAACTAGTACTCAGGAAAGCATCGCTGTCATCAGAGAAACTGTCGTTGAGCGCAATATCGTTAAGGGACAGTTCACTGCAGGTGTCCACGCTGCTCGGATAGCCTCGAGGAAACAGGAAGTGCTGCGGTCCCGCTCTGGGCACGCTCTGTAGCATTTGGGCAGGGGAGCCAACCATGCTGAAGCGGTCCCAGTCACTGGAGGACGAGCTTCTCAAACTGCTCCGGACTGAGGACGTGCGCGAGAATCCACCGTGACCTAGAAAGTCAAGAATAAAATGATGAATGGAATTTTCACCATTTTTGGAATATCAACATTCTATCATATTTTTGATAAATACAACATTTCATTTTCATAATTTCAAAGAATTGAAAAACAAATGATTTCTGCAATTTGAATACAGGCCAGGCCCAATATGTTTTGATGCAGTCCAGTTACTACTGTTGCACATCAGAGTGTAATATTGCAATAATACTACCGGTAGTTGTTTTCCTGCTTATTTTGTAGCTACAAAGGACTCACACTCTGAATATCTATTTTTCTGTTCGAAAAGCTCTAGTAAGCTGAAATTCCTTGGTTATCAATTTTTGTGTACGTCCTCATGAGTAAAAGACACATAAAACCCTATTCTTAAACCTTTAACCCTCCAGTCAAGTAATCTATGAAAATATAAAGTCTTAGTAAACATAGCCTCAATATGACTCGCTACACTCTGATATTGAGTCTAGCAAGATTCAGTAAAAAGGTCAAGTCAGCCCACCTTTCGATGACCTATGACCCTCTCATCAAACGTGAGGTGGCTGAATGAATTTATCCAATCAGTAAGCAGCTAATAATGATTGAATAAATACTTAATATTTGTTTTAAAAGTAATGTGCAAATGCAGACTATTGCGGCTTGGTTGATGACCCTGTTTGGTCAATTAGATAGGTACACTGACCCTATGAGGTACTGCGTCTTGCTAGACTCAATATTGGAGCGTAATGGTATTATTGAGGCTGGGTTCATTTAGACTGAAAAATACCTAAACACCTAACAATTGATCTGCCACCAAAGTCTCACCTTCCAGTATGTAATTTTCCTTCCTTTCCAGACACCGGTATTCCTCCAGCTTCATCTTCAGTATTTGCTGGAAGGAAACAGGACATTGGTTCCATTAGTAATAGCTGCTCACTGCTCAGGTGGATGGACTTACTTCAGAGGATTAAATCATTAGAGTAACTTCATTACGTCGAAGGACTAAGCATATACTGGGTGACATCTTTTTCGTCAGTAAAAAGTTGTCTTGCATAAGACTCTTTTAGGTGAGTGAGGTAATTAAGGATTTAACGTCACTTTTAAAAGTATTTAACTTATACAGTTACTTTCAAAACTAGTATTTTGCAGGGAGGAAGCCTCAACACTATTTTGACTATGCATTGCGGTGAAACCCTCAAGCATTGGTTGGAACTAATGAACCATGGGTGGTACTGCTCTGAAATTCAGTGAAGCATCCCACCCAAATCTTACTGTGTAACGAAAAATTCTCTACTGCAGACAAAGTTATCGAGCCCCTGGCAAGATTTGAACCCTAAACCTCTTGATCCCAAGCCTAATGCGCTAACCACTTGCTATCCTGCCACCAAAAAACTCTTTCAGAAGCAGTATTTTGGGAAGTTGTAAATACTGGTTATATGAAATATGATATAATTCAAGGATTAAAGGATTGTCTCTACTAAGGATGAGTTAGGATGTTAGACTTGATAATATTGTGATTAAATAAGTTTTTCTACAAGCATATAAACCACTATTTTAAATCAACAAACACATGAATATTCTTACCTTTAGTTTAATGAATCTCTCATAAAGCTCAACTTTTCTACAGCAGTCCTCAAATAGAACAACAAGCCTGAAACCAAAGAAAAGTTCTAAAATAATTGTTTAATATAATCATAAATAATTATTAGTATATTACTCTTAGTTGCAGTTACATTGTGAAAATATGTGAATCCAATTTAAATAAAATTAAATCAACAGTTCTTAATTTACGGTAGTCAAACTGTTGATCTAACATTGATCAATAAGGTGAACTTGGACCTTCTACAGTGAGGCCAATCAAAAGGCAAGCTATAGAGGTTCTAAACATTGTGAAACTGTTTAATGCTGTATGGAGTTCAGCTTCATTTGGAAAATGCAGGGTGACCTTGAATTGAATTTTGATGAATAATCCAATAAGCAATGCTGAGATGTATGAAAAGATTATAATTTTCAATTTCAACTAAAATAGTTTCTGGTAGTTAGTATTGACTGCGTATCACACCAAAACTAATGCCCCGAATAATAATCATAGATAAGAGCACGTTGAATATACAGTAGAACACGGATATAACAAACTCCAAGGGACCAAAGAATTTAGTTCGCTATATCCGGTGTTAGCTATACACATATAATTTTAGTGATATTATATAGGGACAGGACTTGAATTTTTTTTCACTATATCCGATTGTTCGCTATATCTGAGTTCGTTATATCCGTGTTCTACTGTATGTGATTACTTTTTACAAATATTTGTTTCTGGTTACTTTCATTTCTAGTTAAAATGATAAAAGAAAGTGGTTTTTGTTTCATAAAACGTAACAAAATCATTTTATACAAACAAAATACAGTCCTTTTACTAGAAACAAAAATAGTATTTATTTTTTCAAATGTCTCATATGACACATTTTTTAATGAGAACAAGTCAAAAGTGACATTGCTTGTGTGATGTTGCATCTATTTGTGACTTCAAATTTTATTGATCAAATTGCTGTTTCCTTATTTGCACACAAAGGTCAACGGGATGACCTCTTATACAGGTCAATCAATGCTAGATAGACAGTATGGAATTGTTAAAGGAATATTCCAATGAAAAATGAAAAAGAGCCTTTTAAAACAATGTTTATGGATAAATCCTTCAACTTTGGCTAATAATTTTTAGCTAAATCACCAAATCTGCAATAAAAATTCAAAGTTGGGAAAAATCAAGTTTACCGGCATTGATGGGGGACGCCATATTGCTATCTCGAAGGGTAAACGAGAGCGTGAAACAACGGGAATATGACGTCAAGACACACCACGAAATTAGGAGACGCCGTTAGATTCAATGGTGGGCGGTGACGGCCCGTCAAATATGAGACTGTAACAACCGTCACGACTTCAGTAAAGACATGCCGGGTCCAGAATATTCTACTTCTATGATGTCCAAAGCAATAAATAAATATTTCTGACCAGCAGACTGCTGCAAAACTTCAGTACAGTTTGGAAAAGATTTCCCATGTGCGGACGTCACAAGGTTTGAACACTGACCACTGTCATTTTTTTAGAATTTTTATAAGCTATAGACACCATACATAAGGTTGAAATAAAGTGTTAAATGACTTTGCTTAACTAAGTTCATTTAAAAAAAAAACTAAACGTAACATAGAATAATTATTTATTGATTATATCACTCGAAAAAAAGACCTTATTGACATGATCTTGTCGAAGCGAATCCTAAAAAGCGAATCCGCGATGATGGTGGTATGGTTCGTAATCAAACTGAAATTGTTTATATCAATCAAAACACGTTTGATAAATTTGAAAGATGGCATTTTCTATGTTGGCATTGACTTCCCGTTTTTAATACATAAATCTTGGCTTGTTTGAGGATGAAAATATTTTTCTATTTATTTAGTTGTCGCCGAAACGAAACCAATTTTGATTACGAATCACTGAGGCGCACATGCTGTATGAAATATTATCGGAATGATTGTTAATGATTCCTTATTATGTTCACATATCAAACCATGTTGATTATTTTCCAAAGGTATTTCTGCTAAACAATACGTAACGAAATTAAAATGGAATTATAAGATATCATTAGTATACTAAAACCAAAAAAAAAAAAAATAAAAATAAAAAAGTATACTAAAACAATCAGGAAGGAATTGTGTTTTGAATAATATTAAAGATCTATCAACTCATCAGCAAGTAAAAAAAAGTTTCTTTATATCATTGAGTGTTTTTTTATCTAAGTTGCTATGATGTAGCTGAATAATCCATATTTGTTTGGAGTAACAGTTTTCTCATTATTATATCTTTTAGTAAATAAAATTATTTAACTTACAACTATGATTTTTTTTTTCACAGAAGGATATGATTTTAATGATAACAATGCACAAATTATCACAACGTATGTCTCTTAATTAAACCTTCAAATTCTTTTACAAAATACTAGATTTACGTTATTTATGCATGTTTTACATTGAATATTCCCTTTTATATTTATTTTTAAATAATGCAATGATTCTAACACGTTCATAACAAAAAAAAATTTTCCCTTTTCAAACTGACTAGAGGGTTTTTGAAAATCCACAGATTGAATGTGAAAGAGTGCCAAATTTTTAAAGAAAACCTATCGTAGTAACTCTGTGAAAATAAAATATTAAAAAATATAATTTCTTATTTTTGGAAAGATATATAAAAAAAGATATGCAAAAGTCTTAGTGATTGATAATAGGCCTATGATATAACAGATAAATCATTGATATGCACGTTTGATGTATCAAAATTCAAGGAAACGTTTTCTACTTTGAAAGTGTAAATTTTATATAAAAAGGAGTAGTTATAGAGTACGTCAACATCTTTCACGTAAACATACCATGTTTTAATCAGAAAAAAATACAAAGAACACGACAAGATATAATTCTCTTGATCGTTTTTAAAAACATTTATTTATTTATTTATTTATTTTCTGTGGTTTTTTTTGGTTATAATTCATATCGTTAATAATACTAGACAAAACCGCATATTAGTCGTAGTTGCTTGTTGAATGATCTATCCGACGACTGGGTCGTTCTGTAGGCACAACGATGTTTTACGTTAACAAAGTGCGCAGCGCACACAGTCAGCAGTTCTAGTCAAATCATGGAAACTCCACCGCACAAAGATGTACGGAGTTTATAATGTAAGCTCCTTGCATCGATTTCTTGTGGTGTGTCGATGAAATAAAATGGCGACCTCCGTCATCGCTCAAAGACGAAGGTTTAAAATTCTGTAAATACTTATCTCGTTGACAGAAAAATTTAATAATTTGTGAGAATGTCTTTTTATAACTCAAACTTTTGCTAGAATTAAGTTGAAATCGTACTGGAATATTCCTTTAATCTAGATTTATTTAGATCATGTGAAACTTAATTACTCTCTTAAAGCAACTGCAAATGTTCCAGTCGTATTATGAACTGTTTCCGTGAATTAGAGCTAAGTTCCTTAAAGTTACACAGAGTATCTTTCTTAAAATTATATTTGGTTTTGATAAGCTACAAAATATCTAATATGCTGATTGAAGTTCATATCTCATCACTGGACTTGCAAATATATCCATTTATGCATAATATCTCTAAAATGCTTGATTTTATGAAAAAATCAAGAAAACATCTCAACGTTTAATATTCAAAATTATGCATCCAATTAATCTACCTATCAGTTACAATACCTAATAAACACTATCGATTTGAATATATCTTCCTGTCAGCTTATGACAAGGTTTCAACATTACGTTTGGCGAATTGGCGCGAGCTACTCGAACCATATTGTCCGGTTTTCGATCAAAATCCCGACTTTGAATGGCCGTATTTTCGCTCTTATGTACTGATTGACCTTTAACTTGTTAATTTCAGTGACAGTTAGTGGTTCCTGATGTAATAACATCGATTTCAAAATTTGACATATGTGACCCTATCAACATACTCTGTGTCTCTTTAATTATCAGCTCCCTCAGGGACAGTCCTATTCGGGTACTTTTTGTGGAAAAGAAATTCAAGAGGATGCAGTGATGCATTCTATTCTTTGTAAAATTGTTAAATCTAGAATAACTAAAATGTTACTGTCACTAAAAAGTATAAACAAAGATGTCCTCTTGAATTCTGTTTCAACAAATTGCCATTGATCACCACATTGGCTGTATGGTAATAAGCCACGGCACTTTCCTAGGCCTGTCGAAATTATTTTAGCATGTTTAATTGAATATCAAACTTCAATGACATAATATTATTGAACTGACCTAAGTGATGATCCTTTGCTGTCTTGTATTTTCTTCACCAGATTTCTGTGTGGTATCCCTTCCACATTGTCTCCATTCACTGAGAGTATCACATCACCTGGCCAATACACACAAGGAAGAGCTTAGCTAAGGTACATTATTATATCGCGGTGAAATACCGATATCTATCAATGAAATTAAACCATGTTATCAGTCACTAGTGACAATAACAATCGAACAAGTTATCACTCATTTATGAGTCGTGATAACAACAATGATATGACATCATCAAACAATGCTCTGAGGCAATGACACACTCATGACGTCATGTTGTTGCTTAGGCAATGAGCTCTCTTTGGAGCCGACTCAAACTAATGCACTTTGATTTCGATTAAAATACAATGATTAAGTCATAGAATAATTAGAAAGTTTGCCTTTCCTTGACAAATACAAAGATATAATCTGAATATGATGGGATGTAACAACATAAAATCAACAACATTTGTAAGCAAAAGAATCATGTTATTCTCTCAACTTTAATTTTTAGCTTGAAATATTTAGTAACCTTTTTTGCCATTAAAATTTTTGGGGGGCCCATCACCACTATGACAGAAATGCTATTACTCCATCCTCCTACTACATGAGATTCAGCAACTTACCTTTCCTCATACCAGCTAGACCTGCAGGCCCATGGAACTCCACGTAATCCACGTAGGTCATGACCTCCAGCTCATTGGTCTTCTTGTTCTTGATGCCGTATGTCTGCAATAAATGATGATTAAACTATCTTGTGTTGTGAGGTTTCCGAGGGCCATGTTAAGTGGGACAATGAGGGATTTTGGAACAAATAAATTTAGCAGTTAGGGACAAGATTTCCAAATGTCAGTCTGCAATGAAATTCTTCGTTTTTTTACAAAACTTTCAATTTATAGGGAAGGACAACAGCACATTTTCAAGAAAAGATTATTTCAACCCCGGTCTTAAAAATAATTTCTCTTCAGAATAATAACTGACAGGTTAGTCACCTGCAGAGTGAAGCCGAGTGTTTTGTTGTTGCGCTCCAATTTGATTGTGCGTCGCCTCCGTGTTTCGTCCGGGTCCGTGTGGATCGCCCGGTCCTTCTCAAGGTGTTGCAGGTCCTCCCCGACAGATCCCTGCCACATCAGTGGCTGCAAGGGAGATAACTCATCAATGCAAGGGAGATTACTCATCAATGCAAGGGAGATTACTCATCAATACAAGGGAGATAACTTATCGATGCAAGGGATAACTCATCAATAAAAGGGCGTTACATATAAATTCAAGTGAGAAAACTAATAAATATAAGAGGCAACACATCGAGACAGGGGAAACACTAATAGATATAAGTGAGAAAAATTCTAAAGACAATTGAGAAAAACTCATTAATACAAGTGAGAAAATTCATAAATAAAGATGAGAAAACTAATAAATATACATGAGAAAGCTTGTTGACACAAAAGAAAAACCTCATCAAACATTGTCCATTTGGTAAAAATTTCTTAGTTCTCTTGATAACTAATGACAATTTAGAGTTCTCGATGAACAGAAAAAATATAATATTGTAATATCCCATTTTAAAAGAGCAAAAAGAAATTGCATAATACTGACAGATCTCTTAATATAATAAAACAACCCTTCGATCACAGAGTCTCAAATTCAGTTGAGTACCGTAAATCCAAAACCTACATAATCGTGTAAATCCACAAGGGTTCTTCTAAGATCTGTGTGCTGACCGTCCACTAAAACCGTTAAAAAGGCATTGCTCAGTGTTGACGCAGTCTAATAACCAGCCGATTGATTGTCCCACAATGCAATGTTTGATCAAGGTTACGTGTGACAAGTAACACTGTGAGCCCCAAGATTAGACTGACTGTTTACAACTGCTAATCAGAATTATCGATGCACAATGTGCATTGTATGTGAACTCAAGGAAAACTTACCCTTTATCAACAGCCAGGGGGACAAAAATTTGAATTATCATCTTTTTTTTGTGATATCATACATTGATATCAAGGCAGTTCTATCCGATTCACTCCCACATTTTTAACTTCACTTAAATAATCCAAAATGTCAATATCTATGGTCACTAACAATATTGAGGGAAACATCAACATCAGATTTTTTCATTTCAAGCATTTTACAATTCAAAATTATTCTACATATTAAAATACCATGTAACATTAACTCGCATATGTCATTCAATACTGAATTATTAAAACCGAAAGAAATCAATTCTGTTATGAGATAGAATAATCAAATCCATGATAAATTCTATTGATTTGCAAAAAGTAAACAAACAGGAGGTACCTCTGAAATTCCAAATAAAGATTGTTGCAAACACAGATTTAATAGTATGAACAGTTGACTGTCGTAATTCCAACTGATAAAGCAGATCAAAAGAATACTGAATAACAACTTCTTTATTATGAACAGCAAAACATTTCAATCTTTCTCAGAATGAAGATGCAGACATATACTCCAAAACTTTGGGAATGTCACAATAAAGAAGTTGTTATTCCGAAAATCTTGTTAATCTAATGTATACAACTTTTAAAGCCCTTGTGAATATCCAAACCTACCAATTCATGAAGAAAAGCCATGGTACTCCTTTCCATTGGAAACATTGATTTCCTGTGGTGAGTCTCACGTTATTAAAATGGACTTGCAGGCAGAAAAACTATGTCAAAATAATCTGGTACAACCACTTGAAAATTTCAAACCTGCTCTTACTGCAAAAAAATAATTTTGTGCGCCAGAGTGAAATTGATTTTCTTCTTCGCTTTCTCTCTCAACTGTTGTGCTAATATTAACAGTGTTTCTAGGAAGTTGAAAAAATACAACTTGTTACCGAGTTTATCCACACAACGTCAATATATTCAGCCAAAAATAACATATTGAACAAAAGTAGGTTTTTTTTGTAAAATGTATTTTCAAAATATTCCTCACCTCAAACATTGTAGCTGCTTTTTCTAGACAAGGTTTTTCTGCTTTTCTTGTTTGCCCCAAAAATTATCTCTTCATAAAGCAATTAATTAATACTGTCTTGCCTAAATTCACTAAAAAGACCTGAAAGTTATTATCATATTTGGCTATAATTATCAATTGACACTTATTCAATATGACTTTTTGTTTCAAATAATAGTGGCAAAAAAACGGTCAAAATATAACAAGACAGGTCATACCATAAAATTGTAATTCAAATAATTACATTATTAATCAATCTTATTATCAAACCAAGGAAGAAGACTGATGATAAAATGTTCTAAAAACATCCTGAAAATAAGGAAAACTTTCTTAACTTTGCCTCAATTAATATTCATTAATCAGATTTTTTTCTAACAGGAAGGAAGTATCATTACTAACATCACAAACTAATTAACATTTAATTTGACTTCTCCTTGATTAATCAGTTCTACAACATTTTATAACCGTAGATGTCCATTTTACCAACCAGTTTTAATATCCAAATTCAAAATCAAATATCATATTTTTTTGCCAAATTATAAATTGACAATCTTTAACAAACATGAAATATATCAAATTTCAAATTTTGTAGGCATAATAGTTACAATAATTAACAAATTTGAAATATAAATGAATATGAAATTAGAAATAATTTGATCATTATCAAATTTATATAATCTTTACAACCTAAAAAACAAAAGAATAATAAATTAATCAACATATCTTAAACCCCCTTGTAAAATTGCGATTCATGACATTTGAGTTGTAAAAAGACAACCATAAAAGAAATGAGGGCAAAACAAAAGAAAAGAAGTTGAAAACAAATTGAATGAAGCACACTGTCATTGTTTGCTCTTTCTTATCTCTCTTTACCGAAGAGTTACCAAACTGCTCCCAGGGACTGGGAATGAGGCTCTCCCGTGTGAGAGTTTCACGGATCAGAGACACAAGTTTTCAGTCAACGCCTCTTTGGAAAATATCATAGGTTAGAGATCGGAGCCTCAACAACCTCTCACATCAAAGTTATTTGTTTTCCTTATGTTGCTTAATTTTAGCAGACAAATAAAGTGTGATTGTTTCATTTAAATGTTTCAAGTGATGATTTGTGAAGTCGATTCAAAAGAGAGGCCAATTAAATGTGATAGAATTTGGTTACTCACTTAAAGGATATCTTAATTTTGAATGAACAAAAATGATTTTGTATTATTCTTGGATTCATTGTTTTATTAAATTTTGTGTTAAATTTGATTAATTGAATTTTCAGATCATATCTTGATAATAATAAGACGAGTTTTGTTTAAACAAAAAGCTCTGAAAGCTCTCTCTTTGGAAAATCCTGGATCAACTGCTAAAATATTTACCTTCTCCTTTGAATATTCATTACAGCAAATTACTCAGTAAAACAGAGAAAATGACAAGTGACAGAACAAAACAGCATCTAACAATGCCTTAAATAAGGCACGCAAAAATTATATTTCAAATCATATGATTTGTTTTGTTTCAAATATAATGAAGGGATGAACGTATGCATTTGGCAAAAATGACAGGTCTGCACTTCCCTATAATAAAAGTTTGGATTTATTGAATATCATGCTGAGTCATGTATGTGCTTAATGATATCATGTGACAGTGCATCATAAATTCGAACATCACATTTTAATTTTGTCTTATTCAAAACATATTCCTTAAAATAGCTGATGCATAAATATCAATATTTTGTAGGATTAACCAGACAAGCGATGGTTTTGATGTTGAGAAAATAACAAGAGAATAAAGAAGTTGATAATCTGCAGGGGAAGAAAGGTTGGGAAAGGCAGATATGAATATTTGTAGTTCACCTCCTGCTAAGGGCCAGGCAATTTCATCACACAACACCTCATCTCACCCATGTTCATCTCACCTCATAGAACCGAACATTACTTCACCTAGCCTCACCACACCTCACCTCATAGAAGCGAACCTTACTTCATCTAGCCTCACCACACCTCAATTCACCTCATAGAACCGAACATTACTTCACCTTACCTTACCACACCTAAACTCACCTCATAGAACCGAACCTTACTTCACCTAGCCTCACCACACCTCAACTCACCTCATAGAACCGAACATTACTTCACCTAGCCTCACGACACCTCAACTCACCCAAGTTAACCTAACCTCATAGAACCATACCTTACTTCACCTAGCCTCACGACACCTCAACTCACCCAAGTTAACCTAACCTCATAGAACAGAACCTTACTTCACCTAGCCTCATTACAACTCACCTCACCCAAGTTTACTTCACCCTACTTCACCTAGCCTCACCACACCTCAACTCACCCAAGTTAACCTCACCTCATAGAACTGAACCTCACTTTACCTAGCCTCAAGAAACCTCACCTAACTACACCACACCACAGCTCACCACACCTCGCCTCATCTTACCTCATCCCATCTCCCTCACCACACCCCACTCTACCTATTCCACCACATCCAACACAGGTAAGGCTGAAAAATTGCCTAAACAGTGCTAAAAACAACTCACACACTCCACCCCACCTGGATCCACATCACCTCACCTCTGGTCCAGGCAAGTAGAAAAATATAAAACACAATCAGTCATGCATTAAAGAAGATTAGTGTTTGTTTATTATGTCCTAAACCATTGTCAAGTGCACAACAACCTGATCAGGTGGCAGTATTAAATGTCTCGTAAACACCTGTCCTGCTGTCTGCATATAGGGAAACCTGTCAGGGACTAAACCTCATTCAACCACCTCGAGTCATGTATATAGAAACATACAGGGTCTACTGAATCACAAGTGGTTGGATATGCGCGCTATACAAATATCCATATAATAATAATAATAAATATTATTCTTATAAACAAGTCATTAAGCTTATTGACTTCTCACTTCTATGCAAAGCAAAAACCTGATTTGCTTAGCCTTGGTTCAAAAAGTAAACCTCATTCAACCACCTCGAGTCATGTGTATAGAAACAAACAGGGTCTACTGATGCAGGAATATTATTCTTATGAACAAGTCACTAAGCTTATTGACTTCTCTACTTATATTCAAAGCAAAAAGCTGATTTGATTAGGCTTGGTTTGAAAACAGGAAGTCTTTATACAACTAATCCTTAGTCTGTGATTCAGGAATTGTCTACTTGTAAACCTAACATACAGCTCATTGACTATTTGATCTTGCTATGTAAATAGGACGTCTTGATAAGGTTAACTCCTAGTCTGTTATCCAGAAATGCTCCTTCTATATAAATGATTTATTGCATTTAATGAGCCTTGAGCATAGACGTGGAACCCTTTAAAAGTTTAGAAGTTGGGGGACTCCAGATTTTTCTTGTTAAAAGGTTTGAAGACGTAGGGGGGAGGGTAGGTTTCAAAGAGCTGTTACCAAATAGCTTTCCTGTCTGGAATAACATGGGCTTCAGCATATATATATATATATATATATATATATATATATATATATATATATGTGTGTGTGTGTTATAATACCGCTTTTTTGCCTAAAAAAATTCCAGCTTGTAAAGATCTGACAGGGCACTGGTCCTATTAATCCCCCCCTAGAGTAATGTATTGAAGTTCAATTGTCCACTTGGTCTTGTATGTAGACAGGAAGTTTTGATGGGGAGCCCTTATCTTATATATAGTAGATGAAAGTTCATCTAATGACCCTTGGTATATGAACAGGATGTCAATCATAAGGTTGCCCTTTGGTCTGTTGATTACAAAATTAAAGAAATCAATATTTGTTAAAAGCTTAAACCTAGGGACTTGAGGATGATATAGAAGAAGGATGAGACCTTTTTTCTTCCTGTAACAGTCTGATTAAAATTCTACATATTAACCAAAGACAATCCCCCCTCCCCCTTAACCAAACCTGGAGAGCCATTCCACTTCTCTGTTACTTATCCAATATTGCCCTTCTATGGACCAACTGCAAGACGAATCACAAGCCAGCTCCAGACCTCACCATTATACATGTTATCTAGTCCCATATCAAACATCAAAGGAAGCTACATTTTTAATAAAATAATACAAATGTGTATTTTGTGGTAAATATGATATGATACTGACATCAACAAAATATTTTGAATAATCTAATTGGTTTCTCTTATGGTCTTCATTCTGACTACTCAAGACAAATATTATTGATGGCAACTTCTTCTTAATTGTAAATCACAACATTTCTGGGCTAATCCTACAATAAAGAAGAAATTGTCATCTACAATATTTGTCTTGGTCTTGAATACACCAACTTCTAAATGCATACTAGGAATCTAACCATCAAAGGTCTATAAAGGCATGATAATCAACTAATTATAGAATATTTCAACAAGGTCAGCCAAACTGTCTTACATAATAATAATATTGTGTATACATCAATTTACAGAGCATAAAAACCTAAAAACTTACAAATATGAAAACAAGGTCCGTTCAATTGCTTAAATACTGCTCCACAACTAGACAAATAAATAGTTCTATAAAATGATTATTATATTTAGAATAGAAAATGATCCTCTGCCATATCGCTATTTCAATAGCTCATTATAAATCTAGACTTGCTCTCTGAGAGGACAAAATTGCATAAACTACATTCTGGGTGGTCGACCACTCCATAACCTTTATTCTTGTATACATGATATGAAACCACCAAATTACAATATACTACAAGAAAACAAGATTCACTGTATGACGTCTATAGTCAAGATATGTCTCAAGTAACTTACATCTGTAACAGGTCGTAAATTGCAGCCAAGACATTGAATCACGTCATACATCCAGGTCGTCAATGTCAACTTCGAAATGTACATGCTGGGGTGTTAACGACATTTAATTCCGACAGGTGATTGATAGGTAGACTCCAATGATTGCTCATAAACTTTGAGTTACACTTCTTCCAGTTAAATGCTGAGGGCACAATAACTTGAAAAACAATCTTTTGAAGGTTTCAGCTTGAAGAAATGAAGTTATGATTTACCTCCTCAATCTATCTATTAAGTGAACCTTGATATAAGATCTTATTTGATGTAACTAAAAACTAAATATTCAAAGACATGATCAAACTTCATAATGTATTGTTTCAGAATTATTTAACTGTCTAGTCTGTCGAACAACTCCTGAACAAAATATCCCAATGCAAGTCTATATTGTTGTAGCGAGTCTAGATCACTGCCGTTTCTGAAAATGGACAGCTTCAGTTGGCTCCTTTCTCTTTTAATAATGAAAAGATTGAATTTTGAGGATATTTTCATTTCAGAGACTAAATTTTAGTCGATGGATTTATACTTCATTGAATTGACACAGATTGGATTCAAGTTAATAATGACTTTATTATGACTTGCTTTACTATCCTTGTCTGTAAAATTATATAAGTATCTACCATTGTAACTTTTGTAAAGTAACAAAGTTACCGGTAATGGTTCCTGAAATTTGAAAATTCTTTAATCAAAAAGAATTAATTCTTTATTAAAGAACAAAATGAATGATGTAAGCAACTTTAAGATAAATATTTGGTCATACATAATTCTGACATCCTTTCTTACATAATGGTAACACTGAAGAAATAATCATAAACTTTATTGATCATTCTATACTATGTTTCCATGAATATAAAAAATAAATTATCTGATCATTTGACATACATATACAATACTAAATAACATCTCTAAGATTATACGTAACTTTGAATTTTGGGTTACCAATCCAAAAATAAACAAAGGCAAAGATTGCTGAACTTATGTTGTACCCTTCAGAGGTCATGTGGCTGTTTGATGGTTAAGAGTCAATTTAACCATTACCTACATAAATAAGTTCACAACCAAGAGTCCTGATAAATGTGTTGGTATCACATGACCTAGGTCAAGAGTTTTGTTATTGCGCTAAGTCAGTGCACAACTACTTGAAGATCATTCACGTACAGTATTGATTAGGATTGTAGTTCTCTGTAATAAAAAATAAAACACTGATTGAATTCATAAAATTTCCAAACAATTTTAATGTTTCATAATTATTGTATAATAGGTTGGTGCTGTATATCTTTTCATAATCATTGACTTTCTTAAATCTCCATTTTTCCACATATATCATGGATAAAAGAATAGGGTTATTCAACAATAAATAATATCAATGATTAAAATAATTATAAAATTTGATATATCCTGATGAAAAATATTTTTTAGAAGTGTGTATAGTGTCAAAAAAAGTGTTAAAAGGAACACAAATCTTCTTGAAAAAAGTGTTAAAACATACTGTTTTCATTATACGAATTTCTGTGTGAATTTCACTGATAACATTTATGTTTGGAAAGCTTTTTGTAATTTATTCTTATCATGAAGACATCCAACAGCTAATGCATTAAAATGTAGATTTGAAAAATGTGGCCTGTGAGATATTGCTAATGTACGTTTGACTAGACTGATTCTTCTGACAATGTGAAAATGTAAAAAGGTTACTGACTTTAGATTAAATTACATTCTTATTTGTTTTTAATTTTATATCTCACACTTTGTTAATTATTTAAAGTTAAAATTTTCCTTAAAAACTATAATCCCTCCCTAGCCTTTGAATCAACATTTCCCTTTTTGCACAAACCTAGAATTTTTAAAATTAAATCCATATTTGAGGATCTATTTGATACTGTTATCCTGCATCTCAATTAACTCTCTTCATGCTGTGTGCTGAATCAGCTGCCCTTTGATATGTATACGCTTTAACCAAAAGTTAGCGTTATCAGCGCTATATTGCATATAACTGATGTTTATATTGTGTATATAAAATATCTCATGTGTCAACATCAGCATATTGTTTCGTCTTGCAACATATATTATATAAGTAACAGAACGTGATGTGAACACTGAAACGAGATATTTGCCGTACTCGTGTATGACGTCAGCAAGTTACAAAAATACAATAGAAATAAACATCATATAATATACAAGATCCGGGAAAGGGTCCGTGTCAAACATTAACAAAATGACAGAGACAAGCTTAAGCATTAACTGACAGCACACAAAACAAACACATAACTTCTTAGTTATATCTCGGCAACGCCCCCTTGAAGTTTCAATGAATGTCGGTATATCGCCGGAGCCTTATGAACTATAAACCTTAGCGTGACATTGGATAAAAAATCTGGATCTTAGGGGAATTAACAGGACTGCCATGCATGTATGAACCCACACGAGCAATTTGATTGTTTAAGAACAATAAGCTAAAACGGACTGTTGACTTGCTGATCACATCGCGCAGATCATATGGCAAGCGAGATTATCGCACTAGTTGAATAAACATGTCGTTTCAATGCTAACTCACCTTATTTTCTGGGACCGCGAGGGTTGTGAGGGACTTCATACTGACATCGCCCGTCCCCCTCGTGAGAAGCATGCCTGAATATCCTCACCCCCGAGTAAACATGCCGTGGGGTCTAGCTCTCCTTCGATTAGCTACAGTCTCGAAGCTGTCAAGAGCAAGCGACTGTGTTCAGTAGCTAGGGTTGTCGCGCAAAAACGTACCGTACATATCTCAATGTGCGTCCTGCGCAGATTTGTCTCATACCATTGACCTTCATTGACTTGCATTCAAATGGAAATGTGAAACCATTTGTTCCCCTATATTGCTAACATACATTTTCAAATAAACTAAGATTTTTTATACATCATTGTTATGATATCTCAAATTTTTTCGTCTTTTAAAGATATTATCTGTGAGATAGAAAGACGTTTCATTATGCATTTGAATATTTGCATTTATGGAGATTTTGACAATTGTAAATGGAAAACGCCCTGATATATGCATTAATTTCATACGAGAAAACATAACCATCCAGGTGTGTAATTTTTAGATTAAGTTACTCCATTGTGCATACCAAGTGAAGTTATGAAAGTGTTTTAAAGATACATACATATGTAACATGAAAGGATTTGAATGACCTCTTTAGCCATTTTGCAGTCAAGAGAGCGTCTAATTTTTTTTGTTCATTTTGAGTTTGCTTATGATGCATTAAGGAATAAAGTTTCTTATTTATCGTAACTATACAGGGAACAAGGTTTGAAAATGAGAAAAATACTACAAGGGAAACTTTAAATATTTTTGTCACATTCACTTTGATCATTTTATCATTTTATCTTACTACACTTTTCAATTTGCCTATAATCATGTCCTTTTAACCATGTAATGGAGCAAACACGCTGATTTCTATTTCAATAAAATAATGCGTGATTTAACACGTGTGTATTTATTTAAGGGTTTAATAAAAAAAATTATCAGTTAGTTTGTTCTATGAATATCTAGTCTTTTCAATATAATTAAATTTTACTTTTCAGGTAGAAAGGAGATACAGAGGTTATCTAAGCACCTCGGAGCGACTCAAGCAAACGCTAACACCTTTCCATCACACCTGGCAAAATGTTAACAAAATTAGGGAAGCATAACTGAACACAATCTTCAGGTAAATAAAATGTTTCTAAGTATCTTACCTATAAATAAAATAAGCATTGTCATATAGAACGTGATACTAATAATAATGATACTGATAATAAGCCTCAATCCACCTTATCCTCAACACTTGAAGGGGTAATTTCGTCCTCATGTATGTAAATACGGACAATAAAGTTGACAGAGTGTGTCCTGGATGAGGGGGTGGGGGCGCGGGGGGGGGGGGGGGGGGGGGTGACCTTGATATATAGTATACATGTAACACCTGTCTAGACTCTCTGCTAGTCTTCTTTCTTGTATCATATATGTACCAAATATCGAAACGTGATTTTATTTTAGTTAAAATGTACCAAATGATATATATTCGCTCTTTCACATATAACAATGGAATAAACGTACATGTTTCCAAGGGTCTTACTGTTTTGTAGATTATCAGACATGAGTTATTTTAATGTTGAGAAGCCCCTTATCTACAAATATTAATATTGAAATGCGACCTTCCCTCAATTTAATGAACGCTCTTTCTACTTTATGAAAGATTACGGTTATGTTTCATGATAAAAATACTCAAGAGACAAATAATTCCATGATCCCAGTCTATGTATCATATTGTCTGCTTATCAGATGGTTTAAGTGTGAAAGGTGTAATTGGATTTGAATTTTTGTAAAGACAATGTAATTATGAATCTTTGAACTAGACTTTTAATATTAATACATTTAATACATTAACAATATCTAAAAAAGAAAAAAAAAATGATTTTTCAAAATATAGTGTCCATTTGTAGTTTAAACAGTGGTATAAAACTTGAAGGTCTCTAACAAACTGAAGTGTTTGCATTACCTCGAGCATAAATGATATGGTCGCGATATTTAGCCCTTTATCAAGTCTAGAAATAGTGTATGTACCTCTTTGCGTCTATGCATTATTCCAACCCTCGCCTTCCCATTTCTGTTTTTGATTATACATCTTTATCCTCTTGATATTATGCTTATAGGTAATGATACACCTATGTGTCAACAATCTTAATAAATTTAGATCAACAGGTTTTATATTTGGTCATACAACAGTATGACAAAATAAAACTGTTGATCTAAATTTATTTAGATTGATGTGTCACGTGTCTTCACGCATGTAGATAAACAATATGTCAATATACTAGAACGCATGTTTTCGTGCTCAGTAATAAAGAAAACCCAACACAATGTCCATCACCTACCACAGTACCGATATCAAGCCAACACATAGACTAACATATACTCCTTGGAAAACAAATGACTAATTTGATTATTTTAAATTTTCTTTTGAAATAAAAGTCCTGAAGAATACTTAAGTGACATCTAGACTTGCCAATATTTCTAGACTTAAGAAGCCTCCTTCATTTTTTTGCTTCAGTGTCTGGATAATCTGGATTATCTCATTTGTCTTTTGAAATAAAAGAGGAGTCCTAAAGAATATACATCTAGATTTGCCAAAATTTTCTCGACTCAAGGAGGCTCCTTCATTTTTCTTTTCTTTTCTTTTTTTGCTTCAGGGTCAGGATAAAAGACTAGACAACACCTAATAGAGTTCATAACACGTTTATTAAAAAATAGCCTGTTAACATTTTTGGTACTTTTTAAAAATTTTATGAAATATGTTATGTATCTATATCAAAATACAAGCGTTATCAATTCACAAATACTTTACATGTCTCATCTGCCAAGGTTGAAAGTACTTCTAAATACATCATCTAAATTTCCTTTAAAAACATTTTTTGCTGAAACTCCACAACAAAATGTGTAAATTACGTCGTTAGAATCGAGGAAACATATATAACACGCAAAAGCACTTAACACCACCTCTTGGTGTAGAAGGTAATGTGACACGCCAGGATGTGACCGTGATTAGAGAAGTGGATATCCAGTTGCATATGTGTATTAAATGGAGGAAGTTCATGAAGAGGTGATGGAGATACACCTAACATGAGGATGTTTTACTGAACCAAAATAGTGAAAAATCGTGATAACCAATAATATGAACATGAAGAGAAGAGTATGCATTGATTAAAGAATCCAACAAAAACGACCTACGAGACTTTTTTAAATTCCTAAGAAATTATTTTTGCGAGCCATTTTTTTAAAATAAATTGATTGTAACATATTGTGCATGAAGAAAAACCTGATGAAAATGAACCTATGATGCAGTACATTCATGTCTATTTAGAACACTAAATGGTACATTGATTATCTTTATAGTGGTCCATACTAGAGATCATTCCAGTGATACATTTCACGTGTTTTTTGTTGGTATAAAAACAGATAGAACAATCCTTTTTGGAATACAAGGCATACTATTATCTATACTACATGTAATACAGATATACTATTTGTTGATTTATCCGCCCTGCCGGGAAAAGATGCGAGCAAAAATGATAGTAACAGTAAAGTGCCAAATAATGCTTACATGTACCTTATACTATAGCTTTCCTAGAAAGAATCTTGTCAATTACCGTACTATAAAAATAAAGAAGTGTATGGTGTATAGTGATGGATGAAGGTTCACTGTTTAACCGGAGTATCCTGGTTCATATCTATGGGGTTAATATTTAGTTGTCAGTCAGCATCTTTGATAAGATAGCTGGTGCTGTATCTGTCGCATGTACTTGTGCCAGACAATAAGTATATGATTTGACAACAGATCTGATGTTTTTAAAAAGTTAAATTAGAATATACAACATAGGTTGTATAGACATCGAAACATATACACACAGAGGAAATTAAGAAATATAGTTTATGAAATTGTTCCCAACAAGAAAGCAACAAGTTTTAGAAATTTCTTGCTCTTGAAGTAAAACTTGCTGAGGAAGGACGTGTGGTGTTTTAAATGCTTCTGATGTATGTATATCTTATGTATATTATGCGTTTTTATAGTTTATTATTATAATATCACATAGGCAGTAGGAGTCTTCTACTTCTTCTGTTCCTGTATGCACAGTCATGGAGCAAAACTAGATATCCCGGGCTCCTCTGGGCTTGTTTGACAGAGTAGCATGCGACAAGGCGACACCATCTGTCTGTTACAGTTATACAAAGTCCCCCGGGTCACGCACAGCCTGTGCTACTCGTGACCAGTCACTCGCCACTAGTGGACCAAGTAAACAGACCTCCCCCAAAATACACCTAACCTCCCACCCCTTCTTATTCAGTGGCTAATTTGGATTGTTTGCTAGCCGGATGAGCGCCTGTTATGCCGCTGAACGGCGCATCGCCACTTGGCACGGAGTTGCTGTGCTTGCCTTTAGATTAAAGGTACTACGGTAAAGTGTCGCGTGCAGCTCATAATGTAAGCTTTAATACCTGCAATGCGCTCGACTGTCTCCGGTTAGGAAATGGAAACGTATAATTGTCACAGAGCAATGATATTAACTATTCATCACCAATACTGATACCTCGTCATGATTGTGTACAGTTTTATCTGTTTTTATCATTACTTGTTGTACAACAACCTTTATGGTCAATGAAAGTGAAATATTTCGTTGACAAGACATTACTAATATTATTTTGTGTATTGAATGGAATATTCAGTGATCTCATAACTTATGTAGAGTCTCTTGAATAAAACATAACGAGAAAAGCGTTGAAGAATAACAAATAATATAGATTTGCAACTTCTTTATTGCAAAGCGATGCGACGTTTCGGTGGCGATACGATTCAAGCAACTGCTGAATAACGATATTATTTTATCTTCACAGAAATGTGGCATCTCTTTATAATTAAGAAGTTGTAAATCCATATACCATCATAAAAAATTCCAATATGCCAAAGAGGGGGACATGTGTTGACTAACATTTATTGTCTCGGGTAAGAGTGTGAATATTTGAAAATAAAATATCAGCCTCACACGCGCGTTGTTGTTGTGTTAAAGTTTAAAGTGACACAGAGTATCTTTCTTAAAATTTATTTTGGTTTTGATAAGCTATAGTATATCTTATATGCCGATTGAAGTTCATATCTCATCACTGGACTTGCAAATATATCCATTTACGCATAATATCTCTAAAATGCTTGATTTTATGTAAAATCAAGAAAACATCTCAAATACGTTTAATATTCGAAATTGTGCATCCAATTAATCTACCTATTAGTTACAATACCTAATAAACACTATCGAATATATCTCCCTGTCAGCTTATGACAAGGTTTCAAAATTACGTTTGGCGAATTTGCGCGCCACTAGAGCCACATTGTCCGGTTTTCGAGCAGAATCCCGACTTTGAATGGCCGTATTTTCGCTCTAATTTACTGATTGACCTTTGTTATTTTCAGTAACAGTAAGTGGTTCCCGATGTAATAACATCGATTTCAAAATTTGACATATTTGATCCTATCAACATACTCTGTGTCTCGTCGGCTTTCACCTCTTGTCGATGACGTCATAGACCTTTATAGCATGATGATACTTATACTACCTGTACAATTCATAACGCCAATATAGTAACTGATATCGTATCAAATAAGTACATTTACTGATATACCTTTTTGACAAGGATATTTTTACTGTTTATTTATGACAGAGGAGGTTTTTTTTCATGTTATAGATGATGCTCCGATTGCCAGGTAACATCAGGAAATGAAATTTGTCCATTGTGAATTATGTATCCCTGTGGAACTCTAGTTTGGGTTGCTTGGTTACCTGTCAATCGTTGCCAGGCAACATGTTTTACAAATGGAAACACAACAATGTTATTGCCAATAAAGCAACAATAATCGATTGGTAAAGGTGATAACTACAATCTGTATAAATTGCTTTTTTTATTCCAAGCAATATCAATCACAGAAAATTAAGGATTTTTTTCTGCCGTAATGGACATGAAATGGATATTGATTTTTAATAACTGTTTGAACGTCTCTCGAAATTAAATCAAAATATAACTTGTCAGATACATTCATCTTGTATTATGTGTATAGGCCCACGCATGACAGTATCAGCAATAATACATATAGACACGCTTATCGGACATACTTTGCTTACATTGACATTTCGTGACATTCCTTCAGATAGCTTGTCTATTGTCGTGTGTTTATCCGTTTATCAGTCAAAGCCCGTATCAGATATGACCGGCGTGCCGTATTGTTTTGCCAACATAAGCTTCAAACGTTTCCTCACATCTACAAATTAATTTGAGATGAAATGTATACAACTTTTATTTATCCTATTTCCTTAATTTGAAAGTATCATTGATAGTATGAATTTTCATAAATTATAATCATTTCATGTCCACACACATTCTCTCCCCACAGAGGCAACTCAGTCATACCCCAGTTAGCCTCTGTTCCATTACGCCAAAATCCTGGGGTTCCGGCAGATCACCCTGGCGGCAAAATGTTGTAACTTGAGATATCCCCCTTATTTGCAGCCAATGAAAACACCTTTTGGATGTCCACGACTTCGGGAATACTCAACGGTCGCTCAGTGACTTTCAAAAGAATCATGCCTTTAGGTTTCTTTTTCATTAACAGTGTGAGTCTCAGAGAGGGAAACTATTTCAAAATCAGATATGTATAGGGTTTTTCATTAGAAACATATTGTTTTATAATTGTGTAAATTGTTCTTCGTTTTATGATAAATTTTATTTTAATAATTCACCAAATAAAAACCAATGCGAAGGTAAAAAGCGATTGTTTTGTAGAAGGAAGAGTTATCTCCCTTTGATGCGGATCCACACGGGAATAGCCGAACTTTTGCGAATGACCACTTTTGAAACGGCGTCGCTGATTGCACAACTAACTTCGATTGCCTCCAATCAGATTTCTACCTTTCTATCCCGTATGTTAGCCGTAATAGAACAGAGGCTAATTCAGGTATGACTGAGTTGCCTCTGTGGGTAGAGAATGGTCCACACATTAAATTAAGAATATAAAAAGTTCGAAAATAATGTTAAAAGGTATATTTTAAAATGATTTATCCATGCCGTGGACATTTCATGACCAATCTTTTTATGAATGCAAAAAAAAACATTTGTTTGTTTACACATAGTTGAAAACACAAATAAGAAGATAAGTATGAAAAATAAATTGTATAAAGATATATTTTTAAATGATTTATCGATGGCGTGGACATTTCACGACAATTCTTTTTATGAATATATTTAAAGAAAAATATCACACCAGTTCAAAGCCTTTTGTTGAAACATATCTACATATCATTTTCAATATCAAACCGCCTGGAAGACTCGCGTAGTCATGTACAGGTATTTTGTTCAAATCGTGGCAATTTCAAGTGAAAAAAAAATATGTATCTCATTCTAGACATGAAGTAGCTTTGATTATAACATTCATTTAGGTACATATGTAATATTATTGATCGTTTACTCTGTTAAACAACTGTCACGTCAAATCATGCTAACGAAGCGTACGTAAAATCTCTATCTGAACCCTTTTATCTCGAACTTTTGATGTTTTTATCATTTTATATTTGACAAGAATACCTTTCCTGTTGTTTGAATACACTCTCTTAGCCAACGTTATAAGTTGAGGTATATCGATCTATCATTTTCTATAGAGAGCTTTGAATATTTTAAATAGTCCATTACTTCCCTTGTCTAGAAATAAAATGCACCACGAGAGGTGAGTTCTCCTACCTAATTTGACAGTTTTAAAAATGTCCCTCACTTTTTAGATCTACTATGGTGTCTGTTTGTTATTCTAAACAGCCAATTATTTAAAGAGATCATTGTCAAGACAATATGAATCGGTAAATGTACCATTATCGAAAAAATAATTATACAGAATATATACAGATATTATTTCAAAAGTTGAGTATAGGATATGCCCATCCTTTGTTTATTTGCTCGAACAAATTAAACATTTTCTTTCGCCAGCGATGCTTGAATTTACTCCGAAGTGCATCAAACATATATAAATCTAAATTAACCGTCTTGCTCAAAACGAAATTTAAATACACACAAACCCTCCACTTCAATCAATTTTAGCTGAACTTGACAAGACAAACACTATTTTTCTCATATAAGCCTATGCATCAACCAAAAGTAATTATTTGTTGGATCGTCAACATGAATACATTAATAAATCCACATGTCTACAATATGAACTTTGGCTTACAACTGATTGTGTTTGGGTCGAGAAAGAATGTATACAGTGTATAGATTTACTTCATATTACTTTTCTTATTCTGCATTAGTCAAAACTGCAATGCCTTCATATTAAAACATAATATTGAAAAAATTATTCAAAACTTGTTTTACACGTGTTATTATCATCATTGGGTGACCTAACGGAAGGGCTCACTTGAACAAATACTTTGGTGACATGTATGTTTATTACATAATTAGACATCTTTTTCAACACGACCAAATTTGGCTATATACCTCAATATTGTGTATTCAACCTAATAAAGTTGTATCTTTGCATCTAATGTGACATACATGTATGTTTATCTGTGATGTAAAGTTGTGTTCCCAACCTGCAGTACTGGCAAACAGAACAGAATTTTATTCTCATAAATCATATACAATAATGTAGAGAACATCCATATAATCATTGATACTTTACATAATGTAGTTCAGAAAAGACTTACCACAGCTGTAACGAAATGTGATTATTAGAATAAGAGCGGGGCATAATCCGACTTCATAAGAGATATAAATTTGTCAATATATGGATTATTACAAAAGTAGGTGGAAGTACCATACGTTTATCATTAAGATACGGACATGATAAAATGACATGATATTCGTCGCAAACAACAGGAAATTTACACAATGTACACATTCTGTTTTCTCTATTTACATTAAACCATCTTCCTGTTTCAAATAGGTAATCTGTGATTATGTATTCTTTATTTTATCATCCAAGTTCCTAATTTTGATGGGAGATCTAAAAGACCTGGTTCTAAAATGAGGGAAGTTTTGTATGATGGTAATACCTTTCTTTACAGGGATTTTCAGCATCGGCGTTCCATGATCGTTTGAACTGCAAAAATGCATGATGCTTATATTTACAAAAACGTTTGTAAAATTATTAGAGCACCCTACATGGTGAGTACTGCTTCGCAAACACGCCGAAGTACAGACCCGTGTCAGTAATATTCGTATGATGACGTTTTTTCAATAGGCTTGCATGTTAGATTAGTGAAGCAAAACTAATTTCAATTTTTGCATATTTTTGTCGAATCATCTCGGCTGCAACCTACGGAAGCGTATTAGTGCCAAGGTGGAAAAAACTTCTGTAGAACTATCTCCTACGTAGGACATAGTATCTCCTACGTAGGACTTAGTATCTCCTACGTAGGACATAGTATCTCCTACGTAGGAGATAGTATCTCCTACGTAGGATTTAATATCTAATACGTTTTATCTCCTACGCAGGTGATAGTATCTCCTACGTAGGACTTAGTATCTCCTACGTAGGAGATAGTTTCTCCTACGTAGGACATAATATCTCCTACGTAGGACATAGTATCTCCTACGTAGGACTTAGTATCTCCTACGTAGGACTTAGTATCTCCTACGTAGGACATAGTATCTCCTACGTAGGAGATACTATCTCCTACGTAGGACTTAATATTTAATACGTTTTATCTCCTACGTAGGAGATAGTATCTCCTACGTAGGACTTAGTATCTCCTACGTAGGACATAGTATCTTCTACGTAGGAGAAAGTATCTCCTACGTAGGAGATAGTATCTCCTACGTAGGACTTAGTATCTCCTACGGAAGAAATAGTATCTCCTACGGAAGAAATAGTATCTCCTACGTAGGACTAGATATCTAATACTTTCTATCTCCTACGTAAGAGAAAGTATCTCCTACGTAGGAGAAAGTATCTCCTACGTAGGAGAAAGTATCTCCTACGTAGGACTTGGTATCTCCTACGTAGGAGATACTTTCTCCTACGTAGGACATAGTATCTCCTACGGAGGAGATAAATTGTTTTACACATTGATCACTTAACATTGCCTTTTCTGTTTGCTTGCGTCTTTATTAATTCTTTTTTGTATGTTAATGTTATTACTACATGGTATTCAAAGTTAAAACGTCGAATGAATTATCGTTATATCTGTTTTAAAGTTTATGGGTCACAAATGGAATATGTATCTAACAGTTCACGTTATGTTAAATTGTCTATGGAATATTTGGCTTTATTTTACTCGATACGTTCATTACAATAACTGTGACAATAAGTGTGTTCATCTCAAAACCATATTTCATAAAGGGATGGATCTAACAAAGAACCACAATAATGTTAAACTTTCCATGTCACGTTTTGCTTTTTTTAGAGGGGTCATTAAACAATCATACCATTTAATGTTGTTTGAATATATGTTGATGTTAATATATTATTAAAGTTTGAATTAAGGAAGTGTTTCAAACTTGAGTTTTGTATACAAAAGCAAAAGGGAGGCCGCCTTAAAAGGTATAAACTGGTCAAGAACTAAACTAGATATGCCAGTTCCTTTTTACCAACCCTTATTGATTCATAGGACTCCTTACTCGTCGAAATAACAAATATTTAAAAAAATATAAGTCAAGCTGTGTCTCAAGCTGTGTCAAGATATTCATTGTCGCCTCATTCTCGGATCATTGATCTGAATGCAGCTATAGTATTATATATAATCGACACATATCTCAATCAAAGCATCGCATAAGACAGTATTACAAAGCAACAGGCAACTTAACAGACAAACATATCCTTAAATCCTTTCACTAGATTATAAGCAAAAGTAACCATTACTTGTAAACGGTCATCAGTTTGATTGAATTTTTGGTGTCTGATTTCTGTTTTCATATATATTTTTTAATGTGCGGGCCAGGGGCTGCCTTATTGTACGCTTCAAATAATACAAATACAAATACAATTCTCTTTTTATTTTTACAATATTTGAAACATAAATATTGATTTTGTGTGTGTGTTTTTGCTTAGAAGTACTGTTTGATTACGCTGAATAGCGTATTCAACATCAGTCCTATAAATAAACTAGCATAAATGATACATTAATTACTATTTCTTATATTGGAATGTGTATTGTGGTTATTGTGAATAATATGTTTGTTAGGAATCAAGTCAATTATTTTTCTATTGCTATGCTTGCTTTTATCATTTTTATTTTTAGTAATGTGGATCAATGTACAAACACGGAACGTTTTGATACGCACGTTAGCAATTGTTTTTTTCTCGAACATGGTGTTGTTCATTGGAACAAATTTCAATGAATAGTGCCAATTTGCCAAGCATTTTGTATCACAACAAGTTGAAGCGGCTGATTTGCCTGTAAGCAAAATAATTCGAAGTGCATCCCGGGAAAAGTCACTTGCGAGAATGATGTATAAGAATGTGACAAAGGAAACAGAGATCTCAACTCCGCTTTCTACTTTATTCAGAGATTTCAAATAGAACATTCATAAATTTAAGTTGGACTTGCATAAAAGTTGAGTATAAAATTCTAAAGAGTCATGTTTCCACTGAAACCACAAAACTAAATTTTAGAAAAAGGTTTTACAAAAGGGTACATCTAGGGATAATGGTTGATTTTTGTTTCAAGATGGGTGTCGCTATCGGGAAATTCTAAAATATTTGCTTAGGAATACATAACTTATGTTGAGTCACTGGCGCAAACATGTTTCCATGGTGTCCACATGAAAGAAAATCAACACAGCACTAGGTGTTACCCTCAAAAGACATTTTAGGGATCATGATTGACATAGAAAGTTTGGTGAAGCTAAGTTGTTATTTTAAGACAAATGTTTAGGAAAAGATAATTCATCATAGAGCCACATGTTAAGTCATGTTCCATTGAAACTGAAAAAACCCCGAAAACACATGTTGATTTAACCCTCAAAAGCGCATATAAGTGTATGAAGTGTAGTATAAATAGTTTAGGATATATGCTTCGGACAAAGGACATGGTCGTAAAGTCACTGTTTTATTCATGGAAACCGCAAAAAAATGAAGACATACGTTTATCTAACAGTCAAAGGCACATCTAGGGTTTATATTTGATAAGTGTATCGAGTTTTGTGAAGTTAGAATGTAAAGTTTAAGAAATTGGTCATTATGTTACAAAATCTAAACTTCATAAAGAACTAGTTTTACAGCAACTTCATTCACAAAGTTTATGCCAGTGTCTATAAAAAAGGATTCCTGACGAAAATGTTGTGAAAAGATATTAATATTGCACTTCCAAAAATTCATATTCAAGGAAGATAGCATGCAATGTATACAGCAAAGTGGATTCCCATAAGTTTACGTAATTCTCTATGTCATCTACACTTTTGCCTTAAATTACTTATGAATGTTGGGATAAATAAACATGTGATTCAAAGCGGAACAACTCGGTTAAGAATAAAAGATATAGATTAGCGCTTCCTTCGATAGAAACATCTGATCGAAAACGGACAATACTATGAGCAAATATCTAAATATGCGATTCGATATTGTCTAGCCCAGGTTTGGAAACATTTTATTTCACACGATGGAATTAGGTTTGTCGATCAATCAATAGGCTTATTTGAAGAACACTTTAAAACAACAGAAGGTTGCACACAAATGATTAAAATAAAATCAGAAAAGTTACAAAAATATTCTGAAAGCTTCATCTTTATAATCATAGCAGTTTTTGTAATTCGTTAAGACCAAATGTTGAAGGAGAAGCCTAAGGTCAATTCATATTACAAATACTAACGAATTACATTAGAAATGAGTGATAATAGTTTACAACAAAAATCGTTACTTTTGCTAATAAACT
Source organism: Steromphala cineraria (assembly GCA_916613615.1). Taxonomy (NCBI): domain Eukaryota; kingdom Metazoa; phylum Mollusca; class Gastropoda; order Trochida; family Trochidae; genus Steromphala; species Steromphala cineraria. The sequence goes on from OU744729.1 coordinate 15,800,002, forward strand.
ATAGCGTAAAGAATTAAGAATATTGTTGTCTGTAGAGTCGTTGCCTTGTTATACTGTTTAAATGCGATATCATTGCATATAGATATACATTTTTATTTTGACTAATGGTATAAATTTACATTATTTAGATGTGTCTCGATGATTTCTATCTGCATTTAGATCGATCCATCCGAGATAGACAAATAACGTGGCTGTTAACTTAAAACAAAGTAACTTTGAGACACAGTTCAGTTTATCATCTTTTTTAAATTTTGGTAAAGATGTGGCTTCGTTAGGTCGACGAGTAAGGGGTCCGATGAATCTAATTTAGTTAACGACCAGATTATACCTTTGGAAATTGTGATGGCCTCTCTACTGCTTTTGACTTTGTTCAAAATGGAATTGTATGTCAATAACAACATATATCCATACAACATTGGATGGTATAATTTGTTAAATGACCAAATTTAGTAAGAAAAACTTTACATATCCCATTTATGACCATCACACTTTTATCAAAATTTCAATTACATCATTCATTATTCCATCTTTTAATAATATGAAATATTAACATCAACATATAAGATAGACAAAATGAATACACAAGCCTATGAACAAACAAACCCCTCTTAAGTGAGCAAAGTATAATGCAAATTAAGTCCTACGTAGGAGATACTAAGTCCTACGGAGGAGATACTAATTCCTACGTAAGTCCTACGTAGGAGACACTAAGTCCTACGTAGGAGATACTATCTCCTACGTATGAGATACTTAGTCCTACGTAGGAGAAACTAAGTCCTACGGAGGAGATAGTAAGTCCTACGTAGGAGATACTAAGTCCTACGTAGGAGATACTATCTCCTACGTAGGAGATTGTTCTACAGAATTTTTTTTCAGCGTGACACTAATACGCTAAGGCTTCCGTAGCAACCTCATAATTTCTGTTTAATTTTACATCTTTTATCTTATGAATGACAGCAAGTTAATCAAATATAATGTACATAGTTGTGGATAAGTTTATAATGGTACTCAATGTGACACGTTTCCAATTTGCGTACATACATCGGTAAATCTGGCGAAATTACATTTTAAAATTCTTCAGATAATAAAACAATTATTATGAACTTCGAGGTGAGATGATGTCGATTCAACCTGCAAGGTTTCACAATAATTCAACACGAACTTTTTTTAATGAAAATTATTAATGCTACACATATTTAACATCAAAGTCTATGAAAAAAATCACCGTACGAATATAACTGCCACGGGTCTGTATAGCAGGTGGAATTTCTCTGCGGTCGGGGTACAGATTTTTCCGATTACGCGCGCGTACCTGCTACTGCTAACGGTCACTTAAACTACGACACTTAGCACGAGCACACGTGCTGCGCACGTGATAAGTGTGAGGCACGTGCCTTTTGACGCTGACCCAAGTTCGACTGTTCAATGCGCACGCAGAACTCGTGCTTCACACTTACATGTTTCAACGAACGTTTTTCATCTGCTGTATATAACAGCCGAACCGACGGACAAGGGCCAACTTTTCCGAAAGGTCTTGGGCCCAAGATGTACCGCAAAAGTGAGTGTCAACAAGAAACGCCTTTAAAAAGGCAAGCTTTGGGGCACCCGGTTATGTATCACTATATAGAACCAGGAGATTTAGGTTAGGGAGGACGGGGACGGGATCTTTTACTTGAATAAATTGTTCAAATCGGAGACGCATATTTTTTGCTCTTCGTTTTGATAGTACAACATCTCGTTCGTTCCGCTTAAATTCCACCCAATGATAGATACGTCTCCTATCTCAATTATGATATAATTTGTTATGATATAAAATTTCTAAACATTAATACTGTAATTCAAATCTATGTTGCTTTAAGTTTAAAAGATAGCTGACGGTGAGTTTAATACAAGAGTCAGTGATTAATTTATAGAGAAATTGTTGCGCTAGTAAACTTTTCGGGATACATTGTTTTCCAATACCCGCAAATTTAGTTTAAACCGGACGAATTTCCCATTGACCTCAGGTTAATTACATGTTGCAAGAATAATTTTCCTTAATTGAGTGTTGATCGTATTACAGCCGAAAGTTGCTAAAACATTTAGAAAATATCTCAGCTACAAGTTCATAATTTTCATTATATTATAGGATGACATTAAGAATATATAGAGAATCTCACCCATGTGTCTTCTGATATCAATATATCAACACAAGTTGATAAAAATAACACACATCCGAGGCTTGTTTTTCCTTTTTGGCAATGGGATAATTTTGATGTTTTCCAAAGAGTGGGAACATGATTGAAATTTAATGATAATTGAAAAAACGTTTGGAATATATCAGCCAGTTGCACTCTGCACTCTTTTAGAACTACACCTAGCAAATTATCAGGTCCACACGCTTTATGTGAATTTATCTTAGCAAAAGACGTTACCACATCATCTTTAGAAATATCTAACACCTCACATGGTGGGAGTGATTCAAGTACAATGATTCTTTCTTCTGAAAAATTACAACTATCAAAGCGATATCTCCTGTTAAACACAGTTTTGGATGATAATTTATCATACTTTAGACCCTGTCGATACTAGCTTCGAAAGACACCTTTAATCGTAAACAAATCATTGCATTGAGTGAACGATCAGTCATTGACAAGGCGGGACATTTAGCGTTAGCGTAAAATTGAAGGAACCGAATTCCTAGTTGATACAAAAATGGAATGTCGTTTCCGAATGTGGAATGCAAAACAATACACCGAATAACTACAAAACAGCTCACATGCACATGCAAAATTTATATTTTTTAAGGGTGTAAACGCTCATCCATATATTTTTGAAAATTTACGATATATTTTACATCATAACATTATTATAATAATCAGTTTCCAAATTAAAGCTTGCCAATTATTTCGTACCACCCACATGGTCACGTGGGTATAAATTTGCGACAGCTCTGTCCATTGGTCGTCGAAATACCAGAAGATGCTTAAAACAAATATCATTGGCTGAAACTTCTCTTTGAAATTTCCAAGAGAATTATAGAGAGAACCTTCTGCCATTAGTTTTCAATATCAAATGATACATAACTTTGGGGTCTTCTCTTTGAAGTTTCCAAGAGTATTATAGAGAGAACCTTCTGCCATTAGTTTTCAATATCAAATGATACATAACTTTGGGGTCTCTGGACCCCAAAGCAATAAGTAAACTGTGTCAATACGGTACCAATACGATAATAACATGCCAACCGCAAGGAGATCGTACAATGTAAGCACGTACAACTTACTACGTACGTAACATTTGTTACAAGCAACCGCTAACGGTTCCTCCCCACGTTTTCAGAACCGAAAACGTGATGGGTTCAACATAAAATAATTCCGACCTGAAAACATCCATTGTAATACAACACTTTTTCATTAGTCTTTGATAAGAATCTTTTGCCAAAGATACCTCTCAAACGCAAGACCTTACAACCAATCATTATAACCACTTGCACTTGTAACACCTTTTTGCATTTAAAACTTAAGATCTTAGCGATTTCATGACTCTAGACGCAAGACAAGTATCGAAAGAAACAAACATCCTGTATTACATGTTTCGGTTAAATGGGTATGTCGTCATAAACGACTGATAAAGTTTCATTCAAGTCATACGGAGGAGAACAAATGTCAAGTGTTATGATTCATTTATATGTTGGAGCGTATTTGTTGTGCTAACTATTTATAGGCTAAAGTTTAAGGTGATAAATATGACGAACACTAGTGTAAGAAAAGAGATTTAACAAATTGTGCCAAAACCATTTATGGAATGATGACAATATAATGTTCAGCTATTGCTAAAGACAATATGAATTTTTGTATTAAAACATGTGTATGTATATATAGAAGTATAAATGAACATGGACATGGAAATGAAGGTTAACCCATAGAAATCAAATTCAAGACTTAGAGTGGAATGCGGTACCAGACCTTTACCAATATTTAACTCCATGGTTTAGTCCGTTATCGACTATGGTTCGGCTATATGGGGTACGTGTAACCGACAGGCAATCAAGTTATTGAATCAACGCTGTTCAAAACAGAGCGATGAGTTTTTTTATGGGACATTGCAAGTTTGCACCCAACAACTCTGTAATCGGAGATATGGGCTGGAGTCCATCTATCGTCAAACAATGGAGCAACGTCACCAGGCTCTACTGTCGACTGAGCTGTTTATCACCGTCAAGGCTTTCCTCCAGAGTTTACAAGTGGACTAGTGACATCGCAAATAAGAATACAAGAAACTGGACACACATAGTTAGATAAAACCTCAAGAAATTTGGACTGGAAAACTGGATAAACTTCAAGAATGGAAACTTAGCCTAACAACTGGGATCATATGTAAAAACGCTGTTTTTAAGAACTTCTTAAACGAATGGAGCACGAATTTGATGAATACAAATGGCAAGAGAGGAGGAGGAAATAAATTACGTTTAAACAGAACTTTTAAAGATGTATTTGGCTGCGAACACTACATTATATAAGGAAGGACCTTGTACGTTCCCACAGACGAGCACTCGCCATGTTTCGTTGTGGGACAGCTCCTATACAGATTGAAGTGGGCAGATACACTAATACACCACTGGAAGATAGAAGATGTTTTCACAAAAAGGGGCGATCGACGCGAAGTTGCTGAAGAACTCGGTGTGAGCCACGTGTGTCACCATCAAGCCTTTGAATCGTTTCCAAATATACGTTACTGCTGACACACGACATTATGTAGGTCGTGAAGGATCAACAACGCCACGTGATAACCGTTTCTTCTGCTGCAACCTCTGCGACGACACGTCCTTAAAGTGACACAGAGTATCTTTCTTAAAATTTTATTTGGTTTTGATAAGCTACAAAATATCTAATATGCTGGTTGAAGTTCATATCTCATCACTGGACTTGCAAATATATCCATTTATGCATAATATCTCTAAAATGCTTGATTTTATGGAATAATCAAGAAAACATCTCAAATACGTTTAATATTCGAAATTATGCATCCAATTAATCTACCTATTAGTTACAATACCTAATAAACACTATCGAATATATCTTTCTGTCTCTTAAGACATGGTTTCAAAATTACGTTTGGCGAATTTGCGCGCGCCACTCGAGCCACATTGTCCGGTTTTAGATCAAAATCCCGACTTTGAATGGCCGTATTTTCGCTCTAATGTACTGATTGACCTTTAACTTGTTTTCAATAACAGTTAGTGGTTCCCGATCTAATAACATCGATTTCAAAATTTGACATATGTGATCCTATCAACATACTCTGTGTCTCTTTAAGTACGATAGGCTGAGGTATGGTTTACTCATGCTCAGCGTGGAGCTGGCTGCTGAGAAATTAAGTCGCTTGTAATGCTCATGACTTGAGGCCTGTGATGTTCATGGATGAGTCTAAATTCTGTATGGACTTTACTAGTAGACGGGTTAAAGTTTGGAGAAATGGTAATCATACCATGACAGGTATGGAGGTTAAGTCATGGTATTGAATAGAATCATTTTAAATGGATAACTGATCTGTATGTTCTTGAGAATGGCACCATGACTGGTATTGATTTCAGAGTTAGGTCTTGGATGTCTACATCAAACCTTATTACAACTTCATACTAATGGACGACAATTCTCCTCGAGCAAGGTTGGTGGAACAGAACCTCCATATGCATGAAACACTGAATTGGGAGGATGGAGTGGTCTACTCGTTCGCGGGATATTAATCCAATAGAACATGTATGGAACCTTCTCCAAAAAGCATTACAAGCCGGACCATGTGGAAGAAGCCAATTGTTGGTTTTCCCAAATCGCGGGGTTTGCAATCTCTAGGGGGTTCTTGACCATGTACCAGGGACATTCCATCAAAACAAGCTGATGGCAATTATGTTGATAATAACCCGGCATCAGAGAGTCATTTATCAATAATTTATTGTGAATTCATGTGAAGCAGAAGCAATGGCAAAAAAATGCGTCGCCCAAGACCAAAAGCTGACGTCGCTTAAGGTTTATAGTCTTATCTCTCCGGTCCCTGTATCATTCTACTGATGAAACTGTATACCTCCAGGTAATGATGAAATACAGATAGGCTCGATCGAGTTCGACTGCTAACCTTTGTGATTCATAGTATGCGTTCGGACGTTATTTATGTCACCGGCGTATATTTTACGATACAGAAGGGAGGTACTTGAGGGAAAATAGAATTTTTTATTATTTCTGTATTGGTCACTTTATTTTTGGCATTGTGGATGATTATTCCGCTACTCGAAGGCATTGGTGGAACTTCGAAAATGTGTTTACCAATTGCTGAATTAATCAAATCTCCTCAAGATTCTTGTGAGTATTATATCTCTGGTGGGTTTGTTAACTAGAAAAAAAATTAACATCGAACACAGAGCTAGGTGTGTATATATAGATAATGCCCTGCTAGTAGGCCTACATAACATGTCAATCAGTCTAAGTAAACCTAGCCTCAATATTATCCGTTTCACTCCTATACTGAGTCTAGAAAAGCCTAGTAGAGGGTCGCGTCAGCCGACCTTTCTGCGACCTATGACCCTCCAACGTTATATCAATCAATCAATCAATCAATATTTTATTTCTGTCTCACTTGTGTACATGTTATACGTGCGGAGGCAGACTATTGTGGCTTGGTAAGATGAGCTCTGATTGGTCAATTCGATACGTGGGCTGACGCGACCCTCTGCTAGGGCTTTCTAGACTCAGTATAGGAGAGAAACGGATTATATTAAGGCTAGGTTTACTTAGACTGACATGTCAATTCAAATCTGCACAACGGTTAACAGTTGAACTCTCCCTTTTATACGTTACTTTATTGTAATATGAAATAAATAAATCTCTTTCATATCTCTTTCAGATCTTCCGGCTGTTCATGGAAGGATGTCAGACAAAAGGTGAGTTATAGGAAAGTAAATTTGATATTTTTTACGTTTAAGAATAGAACATGATAAACGTAAAACATAAAATTTATCCTCCATCGATGTTTTTTTTCATATTGTTACAGAGAAACGCAAATCAAGACAGAAGAAAACTATTCCTTACCTCAACCATCTGAAACTGAGACGGATTCGACCAAAAAAGGAAAAAGGGGCACAATTAGGCAAAATGGTTTCAGTAAGGTGCACACAAAATATTGCAGATACATTTATTATAATAACCGAGTAATTAGTGCTATATATATTTATTTAGCTAAAATGTTAAATGCGATTTGATTCTGGGTCCCTCAAATATACCCGCTATTTTACAATGAAAGTTTTAAACTGTAATGTGATGGTGTTGACATGTTAGGATGATCGATTTAATTTTTTGCTGATAAAAAAAATATTTGTTTTGTTTATCTTATCAGTTTTATGAGAGTATTTGTAAGAGAATTTATTTTGGAGCCAGGCATATAGGCCTATTATTACATATTCACTTTACATAACCTGACATATCAAAGCCTAGCTATATCCAAAAAAGATAGAACTTTACATGAACATTCATGTTCATTTATGTTTTTTATTAACAATTGCATAATTCACACCTTTTATCGGTTCCGAAGAGTGAAAATGAATAATAACAGATCAAGGAACCGATGACGGCAGTTTTATGACTTCCCTTATACATTATAAGAGAGTGCCCTGAGGTGTTTTCCAAAATCTATTTATAAATACCTAAAAATAGAAAAACGATTAAAAATTCGCCAATCATTTGTAGTCGCTGCATTTACCTCGGAGTGACCAAACAAATAGTTGGCGATACTATCTTTACAACTGGTAATACTCTACAGGACTCGAATACCGAAAAATAATTATATAACCAATATATCATACAACTTTACTTAACAAATAAATATGCTTATATGAAGAAGATGTTTTTTGGCGAAAAAATATATTCTGATGTTATTTAAGCCAACTAATATATTTTTATTTAAACACTAACTGTAATTAGTTGTATTTCAAATGTGAGCAAAGATAACAGGTGCGTGTGTTCTCGTGTATGCTGGTGGTGATGACACGTCAACCGGGACTTCCAAGGCTGTGAATCCCTTACGGTTTATTCATAGAATCCCATACCGCATATGTCCGATTCACACTCTGATAAGAAATCGAGGGACAACGATTCGTCCGTCCAATTGACCCTAGAAACTTCGGCACCACAATCTCCTGTCAAGATGGCAGACACCGGACGCCTCAAGTTGCTCGTCTGTGCTGGAGGAATCTTCATCTGTTACTTTTATTATGGAATTCTACAAGAAAAAATGTGAGTAGACATATTAAAATTTTGAGAGTGTGACAGATTTCAGACAGTCAACGTGGTTAAAACTGTAACAGGAAGTAGTGTTGTTTAGAAGCTTTTGTAGGCAAAATTATACTGCATAGGAAAATGATAAGATCATTTTCAATAATGTAATTTAATCTTTTAATTTTGAGTTTTAAAAATTTATGAAAAAATTGGTTATCCTACATACAGCATATGTTAAAACACAGCATGATTTTCACTAAAAATATCAAACCCAATTTATGAATAGTAGTAAGGGTAGCGCCGTAGCGGTATGAATTGATGTATATTGTATTATTTGACCATTGATTGGAGTCTAGATCAGTGAAAAGAACCTTCAAGCTGTTGGTCCAGCTGTTTCCTGGAACTGAATTGCAATAGACTTAATGAATGATAGTCAATTGCAGAGATTGTTGGTGAATTTGTTGCTTTTAAATCAATTGTTATAAATCAATTGGCTCAAATTTACCTTTGCAATTAAAATGCCTAGATGGCGATGCTATAAAATCAAAGCAAGCATGATGACAATAAATGACGAGGATCAGCTGTTATAAACATGATGATATATCAGAGGTTTCAAAACACTTTTTGATTTGTGTCATATATCAATTTATTTTCATTTCTTAAACTATATAATAAAATACACTTATATGTTGTATCAACACAAGATAGCTAGTTACAGGTGAACAACTCAAATCTTAAAGGGGTGCTATTTGCTATGCTATCAACACTAATTCACCATGATAATGAGAGCATGAGGAACCTTTTCTAGCTGCGTAACATGCTCACGTGACACAAACTGGGAACCCTGTAGAAAAGATTAATTATTGATTAGTGAATAACTGTTAAGCTGTTATAATCTCTTTGGTTTTATGCCAGCCCTCAGTCTGTCAGCAAGATCTTAAAATAAAATAAAAGCCTAAGCAAGTCTATACTAAGACTTAAGAGCTCACTTTTAGAAGAAATCTCAGTCTCCTTTTCATGATATTTATTCTTTTTTTTTTTCAAATTATAGATTTATTGAAAAAAATTCATTTCAGAGTCTAATTGTTAGACTAGACAGCCCTCTTTTGATAGCAAATGACATTGTTTTGCAAAATAAATGTTTGCAATGATTATGACTCAAGTTTGTCAGTGTAATAACTTGATTGTACAACAGTATTCATTAAGCAATAATCTTTATACAGGATATACATTATGTTTGCAGCACCAAGGGGAAGTATGGTGAGGGAGAGTCACAAGAAAAGTTCCGGTTCACACTGGCGCTCGTCTTTATCCAGTGCATCATCAATTCTCTCTTTGCATTAACAGGTTTGTACAGGCTTTGCTTAACAGACAGTCCTATCGGGGTATTTTTTGTGGAATCAAAATTCAAGAGTACTTCCCTGTTTGTACTTAAATGTTATTATTACATGATTATTTCACAATTGTTTTCATATATATACCAATGAGGGTGACATTTTATTTGTTCTAGATTTCACAATTTGACAAAGAATAGAAATAATCACTTTGTCCTCTTGAAGTTCGTTTTTACAAAAAATACCGAAATAGGACTGTCATTATAAAGTAATACCAGCGATCGGGAAAGACCGGGGCCATGGGCAATTTTGCACATATAAAAAGATGAAAAAATGGCCCATCAAAAGTTGGAAGTTTTCTATTGATATAAGGAATTTGCATTTAAATTGCAAAACTCTTGATGTGGCCCATTGTCAAAGATGTCTTTCCCAATCCCTGCTCAACAAACATCTTTAAGTATATGCCAAACAGGGCTATAAACAAACAAAGGTCTTTCTGTGATAGGTAATTTTCAACACAAGCCTGGGGCCAAAGGAATCATATCAATTCATTTCTAATTAAGCATTGGAAAGCAATTGTATGAGACTGCCAGCCCTGTGGGTATAAGATGATCTTCCTGGTTTTCACCAGCAATAGTGGTGTTAAAATTGATACTTCTAGCCTTCACATGACTTTATCATTTATCCTTGCAATTCTATTGACATATCATTATCTAAGAACTGTCGTGGCACTGAAAAAACCTTGCAGATTGGGACTCATTGCTAACATAACAATGCAAAAACAGATGAAAGAACTCCAGTGATATTGTTTTAAGAACAGTTTTGTAATTGTTATTGTAAACTTGTGTTATGTTTCAATTAATATATCCAAATGGGTGCCTAGTTGCCTCTAAACTGTTGTAAATGCACTGTATAATGGGCCTGTGGCCTCTTTTCAGAATAAACTCATTCATTCATTCATTCACTAACTTGCTACACCAATCGTAACAGATGTTACTGTGTAAGAAATGGCTTCTCTTTGAGAGGTGAAGAGAGATTGAATATCTGAAAAGTCAATAAAAGAATGTAGAAGCCTATATGTAGTCACTTATGGGGAAGCATTATCTTAAAGCAAATAGAACTGACATCTTCATCAATTTGTTTTGTTTTTCAGCACGTAAATTCTTCCAGACGGAGCGAGACACGACCCCGAGATCACTGTATGCTGTGTGTTCAATGACTTACCTGGGGGCCATGTTGGCCAGTAACCATGCTCTGCAGCACGTGGCCTATCCTACACAGGTATTGTCAGTTCTCTGCCTATATCTGAAAACTTGATGTAGTCACTAGTCCCAACTTATTACAGTAGTTGGTGTAAGTCAGTTGGCGTTAGGTGTCGCTTTAGCAATATAGTTTTCTTGCTTTGATAAACGTTGTCCAAAACAATTTTCAAATCAGAGTCAATTTGGTAGATGCCAAATGTTATTATTTCTGACAAAAAATAAGCAACCAGAGACATTTTTCACACCAACTGCTCATGCTGTTAATATTGGAATAAATAATTTTCTATGGGAATACACTGATGTATTCTCAACCTTCTTCCTACTATCATCAATGTGATTGTCTCACTGGTTTTGTATCAAAGCTTAAATGCTTACTATTGTTTTGGTCAAAATGTCAATTAGAAATATAATCAATACCGTTATACATTTAACCTTTTCTTGTTGATCATTGTCAGGCATACAGATATTGTTTGTCAGGCAACATCACAAGGACAATATTTTCGTTTCCTATCTTTCCCAAATTTTAGGTAAGATTACATTACATATTTGTTGCAGGTGCTTGGTAAGTCCATCAAGCCTATCCCAGTGATGATCCTGGGAGTGCTACTAGCCCGCAAGCGGTACCCGATGGCCAAGTACTTCTGTGTGCTGCTGATAGTGATGGGGGTGGCTCTCTTTATGTACAAGGACCAGGCTCACTCCTCTAAAGCAGACCACGCTGGCATCGGCATGGGCGAAATATTACTGGTTAGTGTTTGAAATAAGCTAGGAAATAATAGGTGTAACTTATTAAAACCTGGAACTGTAGGACAGTGTTTGAAAAAGTTGGAGATGCAGACTGGTTCATGTTTGAAAAGGTTTGAAATTTTAAGTCTGTAGACCAAAATGCGTCAATTCTAAGATTGATAAACTGAATAAGATTTTAACTCATCTACACAAGCAATGAATTGGTTGACCACAGGATGAAAGTAAAACTTACTGAAATTTTTTGAAGTTTTTGTGTGAAAATAAATCATTAAAAATTTAAGAGGCTGAAATATATTCTTATTAATCCATAACTTATTCTCCATAATTAAGACGCAGATTATTATATTTCATTTGTCCAAATATTAAACCAATACTGTGAACCTTCAGCTGATATCCCTGACGCTGGATGGACTGACAGGGGCGTCCCAGGACAAGATGAGGACGGAGTACAAGACCGGGGCCTACAGCATGATGACCTTTGTCAACGCCTTCTCTATACTCTGGCTCGCTATAGGTGCGTTATCTATACCGAAAATATTTAAACCTCTATCTCCCTTCTCTATACTCTGCTGGCTATGTAAGAGAGAAGGACCTTCGCGAGGGCTTTCTGTCAAATAATGCCCCCTACTTGAGGAAGCGGCTTTAGCCTATACCGAGGACAGGGGCATTCTTTGATCAAGAGCCTGAGGACCTACAAAGTCATCTCATTTCGTCTAAGCCGTGTGGCGCAGTAGTAGAACTGTTGGGTTTAGTGTACAGTAGTGAGAGTAGTGAGAGACACTCTGTAGCCAAAACATTCTTCTCTATACTCTTAACTCACTAAGGTGCGTTCTCTATACCTATAGTTTATCCTCTTTCTCCATTTTCTATACTCTGGCTTGCTATAGGTATGTCATCAATACCCGCATAGTTTATCCTCTATCTCCCTTCCCAATTTTCTGGATTGATATACATAATCAATGTGTCACTTGTGAATTATCAACTTTACCCATGACACTTGATGAAATAAACCTGGTATTTGGAAAGCTACATAAAGTATTGTCTGTTTAAATTTTGTGTAGGTAGTTGATTTTAAAGGAATGTTCATTTCTTGAATTGCGAACCTGTTAGCTGCAACATTGTAAGGATAAGAGAGTTGATAGTGTTTGACAATGCCTTTCAATAGGAAGTTTTCCATGAATATTTCTGCAGAGGTCAGAATCAGGGAAATACAAAATTCCTAATTTTTTAGGCAAAGACAGAAAAACTGTAGAACTGTAGAAATTCCAGAAATGTTTCCACAAATTATGTCAGTCTTACTTATGTTGTGTGCCTTTTCTGTTCTTCCATTTTCCAAATTTGAAGAGCTACCCGAAGAATGATTCAAGTTTTTCACAATTTGCCTTTCTTTGTATTTGCATTTTTAAATAAATTCTTGTATTGTATTGTATATTACGGTATGTATTGTTTCAGGTTTGATAATAACAGGAGAGGGATGGGAGTTTTTAAGTTTTGCTGGTCGATATCCCTCCGTATACTTCAACATGATATCATTCTCCCTTGCAAGTGCTTTAGGACAGGTGAGTGAAGACATTTCACACTTATATTCTCTTAGTTTATCTCTGATACTTAGTAGTATACCAGAGGAGACTGTAATTCTTATCTTAGAAGAGTTGGTTTCCAGTAGCAGTGCATGAAATAAAACCTCTTTGGCAGCCCACAAACTGATAACTGATGGCTTTCTTTGATACTTGGTATTTTCTCATTAAACTTAAATATCACTTTTGGGCTGACATTTTTTTTCAAGGTTATTTCAAACACTGCCATAAGTTAGTCATAGGAGTATATAGGTCAATTCTGTAAGGATTGGAGATCTGCCATTATGAAGCATATTTTTACTTGTTGAATGTGCCATAGGTAAATTATAGATTTCAGATAATAATACGTTGAAATGTTTCACTTGGATTATTTTACTGATTTACTTTTTCCCTCCACTACATTCAAGGGACTTATTTTGTTGATGATATTTAATTCTGAATGTGCAGCCAATTATGGAAGGGGTTGTGTGCCAAAAATGAAATCATGTACACTTATAACTCGCAACATGTAACATGTTGTTCTCAACCATGCAATTCGTGAAAAGTAAAGTTCAAGTATGCAAAACTAACATTTGAGAGTTATGAGTGTACATGATTTAATTTTTGCACACATCCGCTTCCATAGCCAATCAGCATATCTTTGTTTTCACTAAATCTTCTTTATATTTCTTTTCCAGACCTTCATCTTCATCACCGTCACATCATTTGGACCTCTCACGTGTTCAATTGTGACCACCACTAGAAAATTCTTCACCATATTAGCGTCTGTTTTGATATTTGGCAACCCAATGGCCTCCCGTCAGTGGCTTGGAACACTTTTTGTATTCATCGGACTTGCATTAGATTCTATATATGGAAAGGAGAAGAAGAAAAAGTAGACTTTGTGAGAGAAGAACAGTTGTGTGGATACATGCATCCCTTGGAGTTTCTTAAAGGTGGAATCTGGTCGTTTTTACTGTTGACATTTGAAGACATCAGGACAATACTAACCCTCGTCCAAATTTATAACTTGTATGTAAGTAAGAGATGTGTACAAAAGTATGAGAAAAAAGGGGACCAGAAATTGGTTGGACGATAATTGTATAAGTGACTTTGACATGGGAGCCAACACATTTGTTTTGAATAACAGTGCCTGATAGACAATATCCTTGTGCATGTTTTGATGAATGTTTTTGATCAAATTTATTCAAGGGACCAAATCACAACTATGAAAGTTATTTACTGGTTGGAGTTTATTTACATATTTGAATGGTCATTATTGTCAACTAGGGTTAAACTTTGTTCAAGGTGTGACAATAATTGTAGTATCGGGAGTGATAGTTAATCTGATGATATACATGTATATCACGATATATTCTCAATTGTGATACATATTGTTGACTTTTAAAATTTCTATTTTGCCAAAATAGTATCATGATGCGTATTGTTTTGATAGGCCTGTATAGTCACACCCCTAGTTACTATCAGTTTTAAATCTTCTGAGTCAATTTTCATGTGAAATGTGTTTTGTTGTTACAAAATATTAAAGTATTGACTTTAATAACTACATTGTTGTGCTTTGAGCTTAAAAAGTCAAGCAAGACTTAAGATAAGCTATCTTATTTTTCTCTAACTTACAATTTTGACAATGTAATGCTTGAAGAAAGAGTGCTTTTAGACTTGCTTCCTGCAAAGATTATCTTATATATCTTAAGAGACACAGTGATTTTCTTCATCTTCCAAGGGGCTTTTTTTACATTAGAAGTAAAGGTTTGTTTTCATGAGCGTTCTTCATACAGGGTTTGATTGGACTTTCAAGACTAATCTCCTCTAGTAATTCATTTTTTTAATTGGATCTAAACAATGAAGCTACTATTGACGATCTAAGTCAGTTGCAAGGCAGCAAACCTGAAGGTCATAATTTGACAATTGAAATTCATATTTTTTCAAAATCTCAAAAACTTGTCTTGGCTGCTGGATTAGCCTTTCTTTTAACACTGGAAAGGTTCCAGTGGAAACACTCAATTCATATATATCAGTCTGAACTAAATGTAGTATTTTCTTAATCTTTATTCATTAATAAACAAAGTATGTCACTGTTTGTGACAATAGATTTACCATTAGGTTTTTTTCTAACTTGCTGTAGTGTGCATTGGTAGTATTAACTCTATATTCTTAAAGGGGCAATAGCACGTTTTTCGGGGGAATATAAGGTGATGTCAGGAAAATGAAAATAAACCGTTCCAATTGAACAACAATGTATTAAAACTAAATGAAGCAGTAATAATTCAAATATATAACGTAAAGTTAAGCCATGCGATTCCTTTTTCTTGCACAAAATGAATTAAAGGTGTTCACACAAAATGGCCGCCAATGGATTTTATGTAAATCCTCATACTTTGTCCTCTGACTATTGGTGATTGGCTTGTGTGATGAGATTGTTGACACTGTCAATATAATACATTTAGCATTAACTTACAAATTTAAGTGAAATATTTAAAATATAAAATTATCAAAAAACGTGCTACTGCCCCTTTAAGGTATGCAACATATGTTTAGATTCAAATATTGTTATCACAATATCAATTAGTTACTTTGTGAATTATGTTTTGTAAATGAACCGCACTGACTGATGTTTAAGATTACATAAGTGTTTTTGAGTGTGGAGCTATTATTGTACAAAGAATGCTATTTTTATTCATGATATTTGTTTTATTTGTTGATGAGCTGAATTGCATTCCAGTCATATGTATGTACAATATCATGTTACGTTTTTTGAGGTCCTAAAACCTGCACTCCTGGCTTGTAAGAAGGCTGTAAGAGGTGGGGTACTGTCTCATGATTTAAGTATCAATCTACACATGGCTATAAATTGAAACCATAGAGAACATGTATGCTAAATTCATAATATGGTGCAATAGAAATCTTCAAATGACCAATCTGAGAAGGTATCAACATTGTTTCTTCGTAATAAGCTAATCTTTAGCTATCGTACAGCAATGCTTGACAATTATCGTATTGCGATTGAAAAAGAATAGTGTAGGCAAACAGACCTAGCCTTATGAACAATAGATTCTTATCTCATATCGGTCCTCTATGTGTCAGCTTGGTCTTGTCTGCCTCACAAGAGCAATAGAACATCTTCATCCCAGATGAAGGAGTGCCGGTTTAAGTGTTAAAGCACATGGTTGAAGAAATCATGTGACAAAGCCATAATCACCTTCACTGCCTTATATTTAACATTATTCTCAACAACTCTGCAGATTTTGTTCATCAATACAGTCTTCTGCAAATTTAAGTTGGTTTTGTAAACATTGTATCATTTTGTTATAAATTTTGGTTTTCTGCTGCTGGTCCTCAATTTCCAGACAATTCCCCTTGGGGAAGAAAGATGATTAATTATGAGAAGATGCTCAGATGTTATTTGTCGTTGCTGTTGGGATTTATTTCAGAACTTTCTCCACTGACACGGACCAGTCCGAGGTGTCGAGCTTGTTATTAATGTGTGAAAGATGACTGTATGGTATATTGTGCATGTATTTAAGATTGTAAATTTATTGTTGAAGATAAATATTGTTTAAAAATTTGACTTCTGTATTCTGTCAAAACTCAAATTCTTTTGAATGAAAGAGATGTGAACTGTGCACATTTGAGCCTGGTCTCCAGGATGAATATCCTCGGTACTTGTTACTGTATCACCCTCACTTTGTGTGGAAAATCCGCACTGAAATTACTAAGGGTGCAAGGTATTACCAATTTATTGGTTTATTGCAATACAGGCACAACATGATATGAATCGGTACACACTTCTGAAATTATTTTCAACAAACATAATTTTTCCATAAGATCCCATGTTATTTCTGTGGAGTATTAATAATATTCATGATCATGACTGAACGAAAACTAATAAAACGGAGTACTCATATACCTAGTCTAACACCTTGAGATCATGTTCATAATTTTCAATTTCATTTATTAGCAGCCCCGTCTAAGGAAGCTATGAAGCTCTAACTTGGTTTATATCATCCTTGGAAGAGTAAAAAAATTTGAAAAGGTTTTCGCTTCAATCTGTCCAAGGTCAAGGTCACAGCAAGGTCACGACTTAAGCATGGTTTTGCGAAAATGCTTTATTATAAATATGAACACTTTTAATCAATAGATGATTGTTATACTCAATGAAAAGTGTTCATTGATTGTGTAACCTTGAAGGTCAAGGTCATGAGATTTGTGTTATTGCAATGTGCAACTAATTTGAGTATAACTTAATCCCATTAAGCTTTTCAGAAATCATGAAAATGTATAAATGGTTACACCTCTGACCTTGAAAGTAAGCTTGTCATAGTAATTCCCCAAAGTTCAAGGTCACAAGTTATAAAATCACTACAAAATTCCTTGTAAACAGGATAACTTGGAAGGTTTTTGTGCTGTGAAGTTTAGATTTTATATATATTATCTCTTGAGATGTAAAAAATTTTGAAAAAGTTTTGGGTACAAACTGTCAAAGGTCAAGGTCACAGCAAGGTCAACATATATTGAATAAATGGATTATTTTAACTTTTAACACTTTAATTCGTTACATTAACGTTATATTCAATGAAATGTATTCATTGATTGCGTGACCTTGAGTGTCAAGGTCACAAGAAAATGCCCGATAGGCTGAGGCTTGTAGAAGGCTTCCCCATTGCCTACATTATGTAAGCAGCAGAAAAATATTTATACATATCCCAGGAATTGTTTAACCATTTCGTTTAAAAACGTATCCGAAATCTGAAATGTGTACATGTTGCAGAGCAGAGTCTCTATTTACATGTTCATTTTCAGTCAAATATATTTAAAAATGTGACAAATAAAATAAATAACCCTATGGGGGAAAATGACGTTTCTTGCAATACTTTTGGCACAGCACTGTATAAGTGCCAGCACTGCAATTGGTTTGGTCATCCAGCCACAGTCTATTGTGCTAAATTATCAGTTACTTCATGGTTATTCAGAAAGCAAACAAGGTAACAGTGACCAAACAATCGGGAGAATGAAGAAGGCTTGTCCAGATATGATTATGCTGATATAGCTCAATAGAAGGTCGGTTATAATTCAAGACTGATAAGAAATCAAACTTCAGGGTGCTCACAGCCCTTGAGAAAAGAAAACAAACAATGCAGCGTTGAGTTTCAAGTTTACTTGATAAGGATCAGCCTGGACCCAGGAGTCCACACTGGTAACAATGAGAGCGAGCGAAAATCGATCAACTACCGGGATGAGATGAGTTTGTACAATGATCCAGTCCACTTAACATCTTATCAGTTTCTTGATCCATCAACCAATAATCCGAGAACAGTGGTTTACACATACCATAAGCTTTTAACATGTTGGGCAGTCTAAGTAAACCTAGCTTCAACAGCACTCGCTATACTCCCATATTGAATCTAGCTAGGTGTAGTAAAGGCTCACATCAGCCAACTTATTGAATCCACCAATCAGGCTTGACTTACCATGCCGAAAAAGTCTGCTTTCGCACATATTACGTTGAAGGGTCATAGGTCCCTGAAAGGTCGGCTGACGCGACCTCTAGCTGTATTTTTTAGACTAGGTTTACTTAGACTGTGTGTTGGGTGAGGTGAATTAGGATATGACATGACTAAAAGTTTTTATATCTATATCACAAGAAATGCAGGGAGAAAAGCATGTAACAGTGATGTTGTCATACAATATGATGACAAGTTCATAAAAACCAGTTGAAATGTCATCTTTATGATTTAGAACCTCATACTCTGATTTGTAGTTAAATAGATCAAGAAAACCTCATAAGGATGGAATCAGGCTTATTGACAACGAGAGGTACAGATTACAAGCAAACACGACATTGTCTGGGACATACAAACACCGATGAGACAGACAAATGGACATACAGAGCTAAATGCAACACACAGACACACACACACACACGGTACACAACGGCAACAGATCAAAGGCTTATTGGCTGAAGAACATGATTGATACTTAGCAAGTGACTCAGATGAAAATATTAAGAGCTCCTGTACAAAAAGCTAATATTGGCATTTCATGCCAGTCTTCATACAAAAATAGATGATAAAGAGATAATACTTTGGTGCTAGAGAATATACTGCAAAATAATCTACACTTGAATAGAAGCAACATACCTTCAGAAATGCTTACATTTCAGCAACTTATGTTGACTCCAGCAGGAGGTATGTTATCATTCATATCTACATAATGGCCATTTCCCCTAGACCTCTACTTTCACTAAACTAGCTCAGTCTGATCAAAATCGACTGTGATTCGAGGAAAAAAGTGTAAAAATATTATCTCTAGCGGGGTTCGAACCTCACCCAGCCCGGCTTTCCTCTCATTCACAGTCTGAAGGCACCCCTATTACCCGCATGTTCTGATGCATTCTCATCTAGCCAATCGCAAGGGGCGCAGTAAAAGCTTCGATATCATGCAGGGGCAGGTAACTCCAGTGTACCATTCGTTATACATAATCGCCGCTAAACGCTATTTTAAAACGAGGATGTGATTGGATAGCTTACGACTGGGTTTGTCTGCGCTAAACTGGTTATAGCAACACGCGATAGAGGTGGGTGCATTCAGACCGAGACGGAGAGGATATCCCGAATGGTTCGAGCCCCGATAGAGACAATATTTTGTATATTTTATTCCTCGGAGCACGGTCGATTTTAATCAGACTGAAACTAGCTTAGAGTACAATCCCCTTTAGTTAGAAAATGCATTACTAATTGTATGGAATGCAGATGTCTAAAGATTGTTGTTTGTGCTGTGCATTAAGACAGTATCTTTAGTGCATGAGTAACAACCTTTGGGAGAAACTATTTAATTGATAATCATGATTTTAGCAAGCTGTGCAAAACAACAATAAAACACTTCTGGACATAAAGATATTAGCCAAAATAACTTTTTTAACTTATTGATATGAGAAAGGAAACTGTGCAGAAATACAACAAGTGCTGACGATATCGTTTGTTTACAAAATATACTTGGTAAATAATGAGCTGTATCCAATAGAAACTATAGAACATATTACATAATCAAAATGGCAGTACATAACACATCAGTCAGATTCATTCATAGAATCAATCATACATTAATAACAAATCTGTTTTACACACCCATCTTCACCAGTGAAGAATAAAAAGCAAACAGCCACTAACTTAAAAACGTGAGAAAAATGCATGTCACCATATCACACCTATAATGGTATTTCTTGGCAATGACATTCTGTTGAAGGTGAAATTATCCTGAGTTAATGTGTAATGTATATTTACAATAATATCTTGTAAAAGGTAGATGAATCCAGCCAAGGGCAGTTCTTTAGGAGAGGAATTATTTTTGCAAGAAAGGTTTCAGCGACAAAATCAATGACCCTGTAGTTCATCAAGTTATTTAGGTTGAACTACTGAAAATCAATTTTCACTTTACCAGGCGTGTCAGAATTTCTACCTCAAAGTTTTCCAGATTTCAATATATGATATATTTCACATATGAACAAACAGGCTTTGAGAAAATCAAGTGTTACAGGTCTGATGACATTAAATATATTTGTCAACATTATGACCCTGACAATCTGCAAACTTGACCACAAAGATCTGGATAATATTTCATACATACATTCTCAAACTTGCATTAATTTTACTCAACATTTTACTTTTCCTCATGATCTATTCTACAATATCAAACACACAAAATAAAGTAGGAATATAGAATTCAGAATCAACATCAGTCTTTAAAGGGGCAGTAGCACGTTTTTAGGGGGAATATAAGGTGATGTCATGAAAATGAAAATTAATGGTTCCAAATGAAAGACAATGTATTTAAACTAAATGGAGCAGTAATAATTCAAATATAAAATGTAAAGTTCAGCCATGCGATTCCTTTTTCTTACACAAAATGAATTAAAGGTGTTCACACAAAAATGGCCGCCAATGGATTTTGTGTAAATCTTCATACTTTGTCCTCTGACTATGGGTGATTGACTTGTGTGATGAGATTTTTTACACTGTCAAAATAATACATTTAACATTAACTTACAATTATCAGTGAAAATTTTAAAATATAAAATTATCAAAAAACGTGCTACTGCCCCTTTAAAGAATAATGTTAGTTTTCTAAAATCATAAATAGAAGTATCAACATCATTATATAAGGGTCCTCTCATTCATCTCTGTAATTTTGCAAAGGTTTTAATCTACCAGTGGCAATCAGACATTTATGATTTGTAAGAATGGTTTTTGTAATTCTTAATTGCTCTGTGAAATATTGTCCATGATTTACAACAATTGTACCACATAAACCCAGTAACATGACAATATAAGCAAACATTGCGCAATCTCATTACAACAACTTGCCATTCAAATTCATGTCAAAAACATTTCGAGTTTCACACTTTCACTCCCATTCTTTGTTTTTGTTATGACTGTATGCTACAATGAACTTTTCTTATAAGCGACATTTCAATTTGTGTCAAAGATTAAATTTATAAATTATAATCAATTGTTGATTCAGATATTAAAAACTTGTTTAATCCATTCACATCTAAAATAAATTCCCCCTAACTTAATAGCTAAATTCATGATTAATGGAATCAAGACTACCATATCATAACATAAAGTAGAATTTTAACTGAAATAGAATTGCTTGCTTTATCCCCTCACAAACATTTATAATTATCCCGTGGTACAACATTCTACAAATTGAGTCCAAAACAGAGAAAACAGTTCCCAAAACATAATCATAAATATTTAGTACAAATGTGTATTACGAGAATCATGACAGAAGAACGGATTTCTACTAAATATACAAAAGGAATTGTAAGTGAAAAACAACAACAGATGATGAAGATGATGATGACGATGAAGATGATGAAGACGATGATGAAGACCCTGTCAGCTGGAGGGTGTGCTGCCGACTATATTCACCAGTCTCCCACTTGATACAAGTCATACACTTATGTACATATAACGTCACTTAAGAGGAGAGCTCTTTTATCTACCTTCTATTCAGAGACGTTGGAGATGTGAACTATGGATGATTAATGTTCATTTCACAGGCGATGATTTGGAAGTCTTTCCTTTACCTGTTAGTTCAGTGAACTTTTACACTATCTGCGATGAGTTCTATTTCACTGATGCTTTATATACATGCCAAAAACATGAATTATTATGAAATGTGAATATCTGATTTCTCATCCAAGATTTAAACATGCAACCAATTGGTTTATATTCTTTTTGACTTCTTTTGTCATTCAAAACATAAAGTGTTTACTTTCCTTAGTAGTTTGATCAAAATCAGAACTTTCATGTGCCAACATTTGCTTGCTAGCCCCTTTATTGCCTTCCATTATCTGATCAAGTCTTTTGAAGAAGATGTCACCTTATGAAGATGGGCATGATTGTATATAAATCAAATTGTTTCTGAATGCTGCTTTTAAAGCTATGACAAATCTCCATACCATGGACCCATGAAGATTCAGCAGCCCTTTCACAAACAGATATCTCCTCCTGTCGATGTCGTCACGTAGTTGAAGATATATATAATATATCTATATATTTCTCAGCATCAGTCCACAGAAACACTGTTATGTCTTCCTTGCCAGTATCATAACATCCATATAGCACATTGTTGAATGGGACAGGGATTAGAAGGAAGGTATAAAGAGAGTGAGAAAAGGTAGGAGAGAAAATATTGAAAATCTCACAGATACATTATTGAATAAGTCAAACAGTATGCTGCTATATTAATAAGCTAAGCTGATGTGATAGAAAGGCAGTTTTTGATTTATATTGAGTAACTGTCAATGGTACACCAGACTGAAGCGAGTAATTGTAGCATCTATACAGTGACTGGAGAGACAGATTGATTCTTCTCACCATAGTTTAGGCATCTCCTTATATATGAAAGCTTAAAGTGAGAGGTAAAGAAATTATCAAGATGCTTTTACTGACGTACGATGCTGAATCAGTTAGCTAAGCTGATGTGATAGAAAGGCAGTTTTTTATATATATTGAGTATCTGTCAATGGTACACCAGACTGAAGCGAGTTTTAAGATCTCTATGCTGTGACTGATGTGGGAGAAAGAAAGTTCTCATCAGAGATTGGGTATCTTTAAATAAATGGAAACCAAATGGTCTAAAGCTTTAAGTGAGAGGGGAAGTTTCTGGATTTAAATTGAGAATCTGTTGATGATAAACAAGGCTGACACGAGTAAGGAGAATTAGATTTAGCATCTTTACACTGGGTGAAGTGAGAGGAAGAAAGTTCTCTTGATAGTTTGGGTATCTCCTATTGTATGAAAATACAAAAGAGTCTCGAGCTTAAAGCGAGAAAGAGGATGTTCTGAGTACCTATTTATGACACGAGGAAGGAGAATTAGATTTAGCTTCCCCTTCACTGTCGGTGAAGTGAGAGGGTGGAACTCTTTTATACAGCATCTCTACACGGACTGAAGTGCGAGGGTAGAACATAAGACTGTGTCTCTAAACTGTGCCTGAAGTGAAAGGGGGAAGCTCTTTTATACAGAATCTCTACACTGACTGTAGTGAGAGGGTGGATACTTTTCACTGTCTGATGTGCGAAAGAGAATTAGATTTAGCATCCCCACACTGTGGGTGAAGTGCGAGGGTGGAACATAAAGACTGTCTCTTCACTGTGCCTTTAGGGAGAGGGTGGAGCTCTTTTATACAGCATCTATACACTGACTGAAGTGCGAGGGTAGAACATAAGACTGTGTCTCTAAACTGTGCCTTAAGGGAAAGGGGGGAGCTCTTTAACACAGAATCTCTACACTGACTGTAGTGAGAGGGTGGATACTTTTCATATAGCATCTCTAGACTGTGCCTCAAGTGAGCGTTGAGACTCTTCAATATAGCATCTCTAGACTGTGAGTGTAGCGAGAGGGGGAGACTTTTCATATAGCATCTTTTCACTGACTGATGTGCGAGGGTTGGGCAAGGCAGACTGGCAGGAAGCTGTGTAGATGCTGTTCTCTGTTCTTGTCAAGTGTTCTTGGGGTTATTGCTGCTGGCTAGTTCACAGTCCAACTGGACAGGGAAACAGTGTAGTGTCATTAAATCACGTTATTCCCTTTCTTTACTTCACTCAACTGTCTTCAGCAGAATTTTGTAATTGTCACTTCCATCATCTGGTAAAAGAGATCAATTATTGATTACTTTAATGATTAATTTTCTTTTCTTTATTTTTATACTGGATGATTTAACAATAACATACTTTGGTACACTGAAAATGTCTCACAGAAATTGTGGTTGATGGCTACACAGAATAATTCACTTCTTTTTCAGTCTTTATGAAATTATGTTAGTCATATGCTCAGTTGTAAATGAATATAATAAGGACGCTTTATAATACCTTTCATTCCTTCCACAGCAAATCTTGACTGATCTCCAACATTATGAATAACCTGCAATTAAAATTGCGAGAAATCCTTATTCATATATTCATATATTCATAATTAACACAATGATCATCATCAACATGACAATCATTGCCATGATTATAATCAGCATTAACATCATCTCTATGATGATAAGAAACTTCACAACGACATCCGGGTCTTACATGGTGAATAAAACTGAGACTAAGAGCTTATATTCTAGGGAGTTTCTATTTTAGGAATTGTATATTTTTTTCTTACCCAAGTGGGCATGATTATTTCGGGTATTAAAGTTTGCATAATGGTCATGGGAATTACAGTTTTTCTAAAAATAACTCGCATTTTGATTGGTTGACGGAACTTTTTTACACCCATTCATGATTCTCTTGTATCTTCTATTTCAGTCGAGAGATATATATGACAAATCGTATACCTAAGTTGCGAAAGTCACACATTACTAAAACATTTTTAAAGGGAAGTCAAGAGCTTTTGATGTTTTCTTTGCCGTAAATACTATTTCAAATCTTCAAGGCGGCGCTGTGAGGGAGAGTCGCCAGCCGAACTGTCGTTACGTCATAGCTCTATGACGTCATTAAACATGACGTCAAACAGTGACGTAATAACATTCCTCGCTAGGCTTGTCAAACGTAACAAAAGCTAACGACGTCTAACTTTTTCTTTCTGGTTGTGCGCGGTCAATAAATAGATTTTTTTGTCATATGAGAAAATATGTTTGTGATAAAATGTGACATAAAAATTATTAACTATTTAAAATTAGAGCGTATTTTGCGAACTACTTCGAGCCGCCCATCTTGAAGTAGTGAGCAACATTATGAATGGCGTATGAGTACAATTTGTACTTTACCGGCCGCGCGTAGTTTTTAATGTTTCTCTTATTTTCCCGTTTTATGCATTAAAATGATCTTGGGTAAGAAAAAGAATAACCAACTCGGTGCTCGGAATTACGGATTATCTGTCCCTCATTAATTATTGTGTCAAACTCCTCGCTGAAGCTCGGAGTTTATCGCAATAATTAACTCAGGACAGATAATCCGTAAATCCTCGCAACTCGTTGATTATTTTTATAGTAACTCACACTTGATACAGGATTGATAAAGATTTGCCTATTTCAGATGATATAAGATGATGTTTTCATGCCATCTTATCACAAAAATCAAAAAAATAGAGCCATTGGCTCTGTAGCTCATCAGGCTTCATCGTCAATTATGCTTTAGAGTGTGGCCAATGTGATTCCCTAATTCACTAATCATAAAATTAAGTATATAGGCGACAAGTTTCAGCTTTCTAGGCCTTACACTTCAGGAGGAGAAGATGAAAATAGATTTGAAGGACGCTCCTGTTGCCTTTATTAGGGGTTACAGGGCCACCAAAGCTACAATTTATAATCCTCACTAGTCAAAGAGTCTGTACACAAAGTTTCAGCTTTCTAGGCCTCATGGTTCTGGAGAAAAAGATGAAAATAGGTTTGTAGGGCGTGGCCCCTGTGGCCCTTATTAGGGGTCACAGGGCCACCAAAGCTACAATTTATAATCCTCACTAGTCAAGGAGTCTGTACACAAAGTTTCAGCATTCTAGGCCTCATGGTTCTGGAGAAGAAGATGAAAATAGGTTTTTAGGGTGTGGCCCCTGTGGCCCTTATTAGGGGTCACAGGGCCACCAAAGCTACAATTTATAATCCTCACTAGCCAAGGAGTCTGTACACAAAGTTTCAGCTTTCTAGGCCTCATGGTTCTGGAGA
Organism: Steromphala cineraria; assembly: GCA_916613615.1. Lineage (NCBI taxonomy): Eukaryota > Metazoa > Mollusca > Gastropoda > Trochida > Trochidae > Steromphala > Steromphala cineraria. The sequence goes on from OU744729.1 coordinate 15,826,326, forward strand.
AGAAGATAAAAATAGTTTTTTAGGGCGTGGCATATGTGGCCCTTATTAGGGGTCACAGGGCCACCAAAGCTACAATTTATAATCCTCACTAGTCAAGGAGTCTGTACACAAAGTTTCAGCATTCTAGGCCTCATGGTTCTGGAGAAGAAGATGAAAATAGGTTTTTAGGGTGTGGCCCCTGTGGCCCTTATTAGGGGTCACAGGGCCACCAAAGCTACAATTTATAATCCTCACTAGCCAAGGAGTCTGTACACAAAGTTTCAGCTTTCTAGGCCTCATGGTTCTGGAGAAGAAGATAAAAATAGGTTTTTAGGGCGTGGCCCCTGTGGCCCTTATTAGGGGTCACAGGGCCACCAAAGCTACAATTTATAATCCTCACTAGTCAAGGAGTCTGTACACAAAGTTTCAGCTTTCTAGGCCTCATGGTTCTGGAGGAGAAGATGAAAATAGGTTTTTAGGGTGTGGCCCCTGTGGCCCTTATTAGGGGTGACAGGGCCACCAAAGCTACAATTTGTAATTCTCACTAGCCAAGGAGTCTGTACACAAAGTTTCAGCTTTCTAGGCCTTATGGTTCTGGAGAAGAAGTCGAAATTCCACAAAGTTTACGGACGGATGGACGGACGGATGGACGGACGGACGGACGGACGCCGAACACCATGCCATACCATAAGCCCATCGGGCCTTACAGGCCAGATGAGCTAATGAAATGTGATACTTATTAGAAGATTGGATATTTGACTCATATGACTGTTTTAAGGGGTCCTTAAGACATTATCTGCATCAAACACTCGGAAAAGATGAGTCCAGTAAAACTCTACCACATCACCATATCCTATGACTGAACATACCTCATCTGTGACGAGTATGTGTATCCCTGATGGCCCCTGTATGTAGATGTCCCCGATCTGTGTGCGCTGGATCCCGAACAAGAGGGCCAGCTTCTGACTCAACTCCAGCACGGTCATGCTCTCCAGATACACCGCATGGTACACTGCAATAGTCACAACGGGCACCTGTTATAATCCCTGCCCTAGCACAACTTCTTTGAGAGGCTTTTTAAAAGTTGGAATGACAATAATGTTGAGGAATATATGGATGACAACTTCTTGTTCATTAAATGCCAAGTTTCGACACAGATTCTTGTTCTCTGCTTGAGAATGACACAAGAATCTGTGTCGAAACGTCTTATACAATGAACAAAGAAGTTGTCATCCATATATTCCTCAGCATTACCTGCACTAGCATAACTTACATTTGTATTACCAGTAAAATGGTATCGAGCTGGACACACTGGTTTTCAATTGAGGTCGATTTTTGCTTCCATAATTTAGGTGATGGGTACCTCAAAAGTAGGAATGTGAGTCAAGGCTTAATTGCAAAGGACAGTTTCTTACAGCTTTTGTGAATTAACAGTCAAGGAGACTAAGTTTCATGAAAACTCATCTTCTTCATTTCATATCCATCATTTTGGTGTATACCAATACAGTGATGTAAATATCTGAACTAAAAGGTCCCATTTGATGCAAAGTTGACTTTTCAAATTAGATTTTTATCTGCTTATCAAAGAAGAAACAAAATCATCATACAGTGTAAACCATAAATTGATCATCACAAGTTGCAATAAAGTCCACAAACCTGATTCGACTTCTTGACACACAAAGAGAGTGAGACGAGGACGCACAGCTCTGCAAGATAACCATTAATCAGATTTGTATTTTAGGATTTTTATTTGAAGATCAAATATTGGCATAAACTATCACATAAAGTCAGAGGCTTTTAAGTTCACACTTACCATGATCAGTAATTACAAGATAGGAGAAAGACCATTTGAGTTCTCAAATACTGACTTATAGTCTCAATTCTTTCTTTTACGAGAGACTTTTGGCAAAAAATGCAAGGTTAAAAGTGAGAATCCCTTACCTAGATTGTAAAGCATTGTCGAGCCGAATGCCATCCGCTAAACCACATATCTGTATCAAGTCATCTCGACTTAACCGTAATAAATCTGCACCTGTAAAACCATCAAAACAGATAAATGATTTGATGTTTAATTTAGTTAAACTCCAAGGAAATGTGGTGATGGTTATATTTCTGCACTACAAGGCTATCCAAATACAAATACACATTTGATTACTTCTTTATATAAATCTAACACATGATTCCATTTTACAATTCTAATGTATTTTATTTTACTTTTCTTCAAAAAAATATCAATGATCATAAAATCCTTTGTGCATCAATATGCACTTTGTATCCTCTGTAAAAAAAGCATGTTTAATACATATCTTCAAATCATTATCACTGATGAAATTAATTAATCAATTCACACATTTGTATACCAACCCTGAGAAAAAATATATTTTAGATATTATTGTAAATCATATAAAACTGAAGAGAAGATGACTTAAGGAATTATATTTTGATCATATCATCATATGCACAACAATTTATATATAAATTATTATTACTCTCCCGTTGAAGATATCGCTGTTTAATAAATCTACAATGTTATGACACATTGTGTAATAACATCGCGCGCTGACCGAATGACGTGACGTAATGATGACGTCACAATTGTTAAGCATGACGTCATAATGTCAGCGGGCCGGCCGCGACAGTCATGTTGGCGACTTTCTTTGTTTTTTTACGATGTGATTAAGCAAGTAATAAATAAAATACTTTCGCTCGTTAAATACCAACCCATTCACTCGTTTCATAAATATGTTATGAAACGGGACTGAGTTTAGTATTCTCTATTTATAAAACTTACCTGAGAAATTTTGGAAAACCCTTGTGTAGTTTGCAAACCTGTTGAAATGTAACCATCGTGCGACTTCCTGAGAGGAGGCGTCTCCTGGGAGAGGCTGTCGACACGCACATCATTTATACAGTGAGGATTTAACTAGTTTAATATTAAACTTTTGCAACTACAGGAAGTTCTCAATACTATGAGAAGAACTACGACACCAACTTTTATGATCCCTTTCTTGTGCAAATGCAAGTTCTTTACTTCAGATGCAAAATTAATACTTGAAAATAGCAACTGGAGAAATCATTTATTGATGTTTCAACTTTAATTTTCAGAAATGTTATCAAAGTGTACTTTGTCTGAGGAATTCTTCTCGCAACATTTAATCTGTGGATTTTATCAGTATGAGCTTGATATTTTTGTAACATGTGACTATTTTGAAAATATGGACAAGATAAACAAATTCTACTGGCTCCTTGCAAATTTTATGATAGCGGGTGCAATATCTTGATGAATTAAAACATTACAAGAAATTGGATGAAAAGACAAAACTCTCAGTCCTGTATGGCATGAGTGCATTTATGAATACAGGCTTAAAAGGAATGACAACAAAATTGATCACATGACATACGGTAACTCTCACCCCAGCGACTGGATCAACAACCTCCGGCTGTGTGGGGGTGGTGATGCGTGTTGTTATGATCGAGGTGGGGGGCGGGGAGGCAGCACTCGGGGTCATGGTTGGCGGGGTCGGTCTGCAAACAAACAGTCAAATCATGTCAGGGTAGCCACTAAAAGTCTTTTTTCCTTGACTTTCATTGATGAATACAATTCTGATCTTTTCAAGATGGAAAAAAATGACATTTTAGTATCTGTAAACATATCATAATCATCTTGAATTTGACTATCAAGGGTTCCTTTGCACTTTTTCAAGAACAGTTCTAAGAGTCAGGTCAGATCATCTAACTCATCAAGACAAACTGAATATTTTCACTTACATAATCAATATGTTTTCAAAAAATCTTTATCATTTTATTTATGACAGAACCTTAATCTGGATAATCAAAATGTTACCAAAGCAATTATGACTTCCCTTGCAAGGAAGAAGTCATGCCATTCTCAATCACTGACTTATCTAAATCCAGCACAAGTATATCTTCCTTTGCAAAGCCTAAAACTCCAGTTTCCGAACCGTCAGTTTTATGCCTTGCTGCGGACCCTCGAGTTTCTTGTGCTTGTTCTCTAGCTTACTATGAGAGAAAGCAATAGTCTAATCAGAATGTAACTGGAGGTTACTAATAATCGCCTGTATGGGCGCTGATATCAGCACAGAAAACTCAAGGGTCGGCAGCAAAGCATACAACTGACAGTTCAAAAAAAAGGAAGATGGTACAAGTAGAGCCCTTGATGAGGAGTTGGATCTCTATACAGTATACATGATAAAGGCAAATGTTACTACTCACGAGGTGAGAATGCTGACAGGGGGCGGGTCTGGTAGGCGAGTGTGGACGGGCGAGATCGGACCAACGGTCGTTGTCATGCTGGTCGGAGACTTCAACAACTGCTGGGCTTGTGCTGCTAACACCTGGTCTAGTGGAACCTGCAAACACAACACTTGTACATGGACACTTTGGCATTGACATTCTCAAGTGAATCAAAACTGTATGTATAAGGCAAACTGCAATCATTACTGATTCGAGGTACATAATTTCAAGGTGTGATACCCAGTGTTACATCGCAGATAAGGCAAAATTGTCCAAGTGGCCCATTGTCTAAAATACTTATAATTTGATGCTGGGAATTATTATCATTATAAGAACTTTGATGCTCAAACAAAATTAACAAGATTTTGACATCTTTAAAGTTTCCCAAATGACCTTATGAAAGCATTATTTACCTCTGTTAAGACTGTACATTCATATGAGGGCTGGTACTTCTCCTGAAAATATGAACACATAACATGTAAACATTCTTAGTTTGCAAAATCAATGCTACTTATTAACCATTTTCAGAAGATAGTGGAGATTATGAGATCCTTGCCAAAAATAACAGCTCAGCTCAGACCAAAAGCTAAAACGGATTAAATTAAAATATTATTGAAACCCAAATCCAACCTTTTCTGATTCAGATCTTCTTTCCATTTTCTCTCGATCAGTCTTGTGTTTTCTGTCTGCTCCTTTGGGCTGAAAACAGAAATTGTAGAGGGTTAAATATACTTTGCAATCCATTGAACATAAACAGGTCATACTGGAGTAGCCAAGGGATTATTTTCATACATTGATAACCATTGTCAAGGGTTAACTTCATTGGGGATACTATAACAACTGTCAATGATCTTATAGGAATAAATTGAATACTACTGACAAGGGTATTATCAGGATATCCTTAATACAACTGGCAATGATTTAGCAATGGTACACTTATTACAACTTCATTTTATTTTGGATACACTGAATTCATCCTAAATGCAGGTTTTAAGAAACCAAGGCTCAAAATTCAACGTAAGTCCTGTCCCTTATTACCTTGAAGACCTTGACCTGACAAGATGCACAATGGAGCAGTTTAGAATCCTCTCCCTGCGAGTACGTCTCCACCTGGATACGGAACGGCACCCCCTTCTCCCCGCCGTGCTTCTTGGCTGTAAACTCTGTACTGATGCAGTGGACCCTAATATACACCCCTGTCTCCTTCATGGGGTCCCAGATCAACTCTGATTGGTTGAGTCTCACGTCATCAAGGTGTACGTCGATCAGAGCATAGGACAGTGGGATATCTGTGAAATGCATGGTCCATTAGATTCCTTTCATGGATTGTCTAAAGATATCTGCCTTAATGAGTTTATTATGGGTTGACAAGACAGTTAAGTTTTCTAGAAAGGCGCTGAATGCATCTCTGTTGCTGCTCTTTATTACATTTATTGATGATTACTTAATGAAGAAAAACATAAAACAAAAGATCAAAGCAATTCATGAAATATTCATGCCAGTGACATTGAGAAGAACTGGATTAACTTGTAAAAAAACAATAATACCATATAAATTTATCAAAATACAAAAGGAAAAAACAACATATTTATCCCAATTCTTACTTTACAAAATACTTTTGTTCGTAACATATTTCAGATTCATCATGCGATATTATAATGGCAGTATTTCAGTCACTAGTCTGTCACACAAAGCAAACCCCAAACAACGCACCAATATCGAGGATTCTCTCCCCTGGCCTGTTCCTCTTCCAGGAGTCGATCTGCTCGCGCTCCATGTACTGTAGTCTCCGCTCATGGAACAGCACCTTGATCTGGCTCTGTAACAACAGATTACACACATATTAGTTGATCGAATTTACATGCAAACATCCCTAATATATAAAATCATCGATATAAATTTGAGATCAGAACGGAATATTTGATTCAAGAACCAGGTTGAATAGTAACATTGGGCACGAAAAATAAAAGCCTGTTGTGGACATATAAACAAAAGCTTTCACACATGACAACATAGAAAAGCTAATTCAACCAGCTTAAAGTCTTTTTTACCTACTTATTCATGATTTCTTTACAGGTATTAAATAACTTAATTGGCAATTTCTGCCATCTCTAAAACTGGATCTGCAAATTTCAAAATTAACTCTTCATCAAATCACAGAAATCAGACAGATGAGACGATTGCTATGCATATACATTAAAGAGCTATATTAATTTTCAAGAAATTCTTACCCTCAGATATTTCCCACGGAAATCTGACAAATCACCAAGCTTCTTCAACTTTATTTCATATGACTGTCCTGAAAGTCACAAAACAAAGAGCATTTAAAAAGTTGCACAGTATTCACTTCTTGCAAAACAGGACATGACATAAGTCAGTGGTATATCATGATAAAGATTAGATAATTTTACTTTAGTCCTAACTTATTTACGTTAAAATAGAAAAGGGCCAGATTAACAAGACCTATCCTAGAATTCCTGGACCCTGAGTAAACAATTGATTTTACTGTCTCTTCAAATCAGGTACAAAGATCATAAAAGTGAAGGTGAGTCATCAGAGATTGTTTCCACAGCGACTTCTCACCCTGATTTAGGTAGGTAAGGGTTTCTTCATTCATCTTCACAGCCGGTGAGGTCGCGGCTCCGAGGATGTACTGGAATCTGTAATATCATAAATTTATTAATTGTCTACTTTTAAAGGGACAGTTCTATCATCTTTAAATAATCAGCCATATTGTTTTGTTTTTGCATCACATGATATGATGATTAAATGATTTTTTATTGATTTTTCAAGAAACAATAACTTAAATTTTTTAAGAGTGTCAAGGACCTTGTTGTGCTGTAATAAGGGTTTCTTTACTACTAAAAGGCTTTTTGCTAGTCACATACTCACTACCCAGTATATTGAAATTACTGTATCTGTAAGAGTCTTCACAGATAGCATGTACCAGAACTAAACATACACAGAAACATGTTCACTTACCCATTTTCCAGATTCTCCTGTTTGAACACTGGCAATGCCAACAATGCCTCACTGAAAAAGTAGAAATACAATTACCGGTAATTTCAGAGAAGAAGGGAATAAATATGTCATCAACACATTGTGTAAGGTGCCAGAGGAGCAGAGTTTTGTATCTAAATTATTTTATATCAGAAATAAACTTGTCTCGTTGTGACATAAACTCTTAATTTCACAAAATAAATTATAAAACAAGTATTTCCCACATGAACTTAAAACACAATCAAACACCTACCTCATATTATAACTCGAAGTGCCAAGCTCCGTCCCGAGCCCCGACAGAGACCCGTCGAAGTCTGCTGCAAGGCCACCATCGATGTCCCAGGTGTTGAGGGTGGTGGTTGTGGTTGAGGCTGTTGTGTTGTTCTGCGGACTGGTGATGGTGCTGTTGTGAGATGTTTTGGTCCGTTTCCCGGCCCCCGCCCCCGTGTCATCGTTCCAGGTGAACGCCACGGTGTGGTGGGTCCTGTACGGATCACATTTGGTATTAGTATTGAGATATTATTGCAGTGTTTGAAAATCAATGAAAATGATCAGCAGAGGCAACTAACTACAGGTGGTTAAACAAATATTACCAGAGTAACTTGGTCATGGACTAACAGAAAGGTTTTCACACAAAGTTTAAGCCGGGGGTTCAAAATAAGCACTAGCCCATTGCTAGTAGAAAATATGCTGGGCGAGTAGAACATTTTAACTAGCAGTCCAAAGAAATAGTTAAAATTTGCAAAAATTATGTATATTTCAATGCTTTGGTTAGTTTGGGCTAGCTTGTATGAGTTTGGGCTATTAGTTCTCAAAAGTCACAAGTCCAAATAGCTAGTACTGTGATAAGATAACATGGACCCCTGAACTTTTCTGAAAATTAAGCTTCTTTGGTAGTGTCTATTTTGAAAAAACACACTTCAGTGAATTTTTTGAAATTTTGGTTCAAAGGTTAATATATTAAGCCAATGACCTGGAATTTACAGATTTTTTAAGCCCTGAAAATTTTTTTGGACGATCAATGAATTCCTACTCCGTTTTCTGCCATTTTATCGCAGAAAGACTATGTAGTTGGATATCAGTCTCCTATAATGCCAATCTTTTGCCGTCAAAAACAGTGTTTATCGTACATGTCATGAAAAATGAAGCATACAAATTAGAGATGTAACGATACGGCAATACATTATCGTATCTTGATACATGGGCCACAATGTATCGTATCATAATCGTATCGTATCACAGGATGCGTATCGGGATACATAAAATGATAATAACCTCTCAATGTAGGTGTTTAAACCTGAGATATACCAGTGTATGAAATAAGACCCGTCTGACAGCCCGAAACGGGTAACTTCTGGTCTGGGCAGGTAACTTTTTAATGTTTTTGTTGAATTTGACCATGAAATTAGGTAAAATCATTCTTTCGGGCTTGTAACTTCTCAGGCTTATTTCATACACTGGATATACATTAAAAAGATACTTCATTATGCACACAAGAACTTCTCCTAAAATTTGGAAGTTGGATTATATTACAACTAGATTAGCGTTTGCGGGATACCGCAAAAGCAGAGCAGCCCCGGAACTTGGGGTTTCGCCTTACCCTGTTCCACCTTTTACAGGCCTCACCAAATTGGGAATTTTCTCGTGACCTTGACCTTTGACACTCAAGATCACACAATCAATGAACATATTTCATTGAGTATAACATTATTGTAATGAAATAAAGTGTTAAAAATTAAATTAATCCATTCTCTCCATATATGTTGACCTTGCTGTGACCTTGACCTTCGACAGTTCGTACCCAAAAATGTTTTTAAATTTTGTACTTCTCAAGAGATAATATATACAAAATCTAAACTTCATATCACAAAAACTTTTCAAGTTATTGTGTTTACAAGGAATTGCAATAACTCATATCTCATGACCTTGACCTTTGACCTTCAAGGTCACACAATCATTGAACACTTTTTATTGAGTATAACAATCATGTATTGATTAAAAGTGTTCATAGTTAAAATAAAGCATTTTCGCTAAAACATGTGTGACGACCATGCAATGATAGCCTCTTGTCAGGATGGCTAATCTCTCTCAACAATTATTCTTCAAGGCAAATGATGACTCAACAAATGATTTTAAAGTTCAATAACGATTTTATTCGGTGATGAAACACCCAACTGAAAATATATATATATATGCAGATTCAACAAGATTTCTCAGATCGCAAAGTGCAACGATGACTGTGTTAACACTTATAGATAGTTATCACAGAATCTCATACATCAATAACAATAACTGTAAATGATAGATATAAGAATAAAACTTCTATAACTCTTGATAACAATAACACTTCTTCAATCAAAAATATATGAAAACCTGAGATCTATATATATGGAATAACTTATCACCACAAAGATCTACATAACTTCAGCAACTTTCTTTACTAAAATATGTGCTATATGTGCTTAATGACAATAGTTTACAGAGAGATCTTATACTTCAATAAGACCACAGAAATATCAACAAAAACTATATCACTAATACTGGTATTGCAATTCTACAATACTTATACTTATCAAGATTCAACAATGAGCAACAATAAACTTCAACAGTATATCTCAATTATTCTTGAAATATCTCGACCCTGACAACTGTAATGAACTTCACAGTAATCAACTTTATATTCAAACCACTATAATATCACTGAACTGCAGTTATTTATCACTTCAACAACTGCAAAACTCTGTCTGCAAGAACCACTAAGAAAACAGACAATCTCACAAAATAATGCTTCTAATATCACAGAAATTTACCCTGTAATATGTCAACAAATACTTTCAAGTCAAACGCACCCTGAGCTTAACTCAGTCTGCAACATTCATAAACTTCATGAAAATATAACCCTGAACACTCCGGTAAAACTTTAATATGAGCGCGAGTGTTCGCTAATAAACTATCTGTCGAAAAACACAAGCCTACTTTATCCTACCATTATTTATGTGAACCTGAAATACTATTCTACGATAACAACCCTCTAAAATTTCGAGTAACCCAACTAACCTAATGACGAGTGACACACCAACGACCTTTCTACTACGGCAATGACAGGCTAACTGAGCCCAGTCAACTAACACCTCTATTTATACCCTCCGATCTTGTGGAATATTGTGGAATTCGCTTGTGGAATACGTCGGTGCAATTCGCTTGTGGAATATTGTGGAACGTCTTGTGGAATCTTGTGGAATTCGCTTGTGGAATCTTGTGGAATTCGCTTGTGGAATATGCTTGTGGAATCTTGTGGAATATGCACTCGCTGACATGCACCCGATGAAGATGACAGAAATATCTATCAAAATTACCTAAATACAACCTATTTTAACTACTAGAGTCCTAGAATAGCATAATAATTCATTTATAGGCAATGATATAATCCTAATCATGAATAAAGAGAAAATCTAAGTTTGACATTTCACGATCGCGAAACTTACCCGCGAAAGTTTGACAGTTGTGACCCGGAAGTAAACAATGTGTGACCTGGGTCAGGGGTCAAGGTAATTTGACATGAAAGGTTATGCTAGATGCGAACACGAGGAGAGTGTTGAGAGGTAAACAAGGTATTTAATGTTTATTTACGATGTTAATATTTACTGATGGAGAAGGAGATTTGATACAAATCAATGTTAGCAACATTTTACATTTACCGAGAAGTCTGGAGATTTATGACAATTAGAAAATAGGGTCAATTTGGAAACGATGTTGAAATATTTACGTTACTGAGAATGTTAATGAAAATGTATGATTATAAAAAGTCGGTTCCTCACACATGCTTTCGTCATGACCTTGCTGTGACCTTGACCTTTGACCGATTGCAGCCAAAACCTTTTAAAAATTTTTTACTTTTCCAAGGATGATATATACCAAGTAGAGCTTCATAGCACAAAAACTTTTCAAGTTATCGCGTTTATGGAATTCTTAGAGTGAATACATATCTCGTGACCTTGACAGACAATGTGTCAAAATCGTTCTCCCGAGGTATGAGTAGTAAGGTATGAATAAGAGTTCTGGAAAGCTTAGTGGTATAAAGTTATAGCTAGTAGTACGAGTGCGGCGGCGGCAATGGAAACTTCACAAAAACTGATAGCAGCCCCGTCCATAGACGGGGCTGCTAATTACATCAAAAAAGCTGCATGTAAATTCCTTTAGAAGATAAATAGTTGCGTTTGTAAAATGTCCGGGATTCATTGTTATTCAACACCCGCAAATTTAGTTTAAAACCGACGGCGTTAGCCGGAGGTTTTAAACGCTTAAATTTGCGGGTGTTGAATAACAATGAATCCCGGAAATTTTACAAACGCAACTATTTATCGATATTGTAACATGACCGTTAGTTATAAGCATTTTAAGAGCGAACTCTATTTTTGCGTAGGGAACTCTGAGTTGAAAGGATCTAACGACTGATCCATTATTGTTATAGGTATTCGCAGCTATGAAGAAGAAGGAATTCCCAGTGTTATAGACACTAAAATAGTGTTCTTATATTGCAAACCAGTTGCACTCATAACGTTAAGATCTTATAGTTTTCACTGGGAAATTTATAAGAGAGAAAGCAGTTATATAACTCATAAACCAACAGGAACAAACCCGACTGAACAAATATCTTAAACTCGCCCAGACCATTGTGGCGGTGACACGATCATTATGACGTCATAACCGTTGGCCTTTGTGACGTCGTGCCATGTGAACGGCATTCGAAAGAAACCGGCCGCATGACACAAGGCGGCAAATTAGGAGAAACTTAGCCACTTAAGAAAGTTTAGTTACATTAAACTAAAGCAAATAGAAAAGTATTTTTGGCATCTACGGGAATGCGCAAGTTAGAAAATGACAACAACAACAGTAAAATGTGAATCGGGCACGAATATTGGGAGAATCAGAACATTTTAATGTTGAGGCGGACCAAATAATGTATCCTTTCGCGGTGATTCGCCACAGCCAATTTGCGGGTGTTCATTGCCATTTAACACTGGGAAATCCTTCAAATCAACCAATCAGAAACGAGTATTTACCGTAGTCATGTTACAATTAAGATTAACTGACTCAAAATTTTGGTGAAAAGATAATAATGTCAGGAGAAAATATGTATCGGGATACAATGTCATATTGTAGCGTTACCCCTATATCGGGATACGTATCGTATCGCAACCCCCCTGTATCGTTACACCTCTAATACAAATGGACTTCTTCACCAGTCCACATTAGTGTTCAATCAGATAAGTTTGATTCTATTTCTTTAGACTTACACATTTAGTTTATTCGGTTTTAATTTTGTTTATTAAATAGCATGTCTGTGTTAAAAATATACCATAAATTAATGAAACACTTTTATTTAATCTTCAAAAAGAAGGTGAAAAATGCAGTGCATCAATCAATCATTGAGATTTTTGAAATTGCTCTCTACTCTGAAGGGGCACTATAGCAGCACAGAAAAGTAAAGTCTCTGCAGCAAGGCATAAAATGACAGTTTGGAAACTGGCCTTTTAGGCTCTGCGTAGGAAGATGCCAGTGGTCAGGTACCCATGCAGTTAAACAGCTGCATTGCCTGAGTGCCAACCATTTGTAACAAAAGGTAAAATTCTTTGAATAAATGTTACAATTTCCTATTGTAAATTATGTGAAATGGAAATGTAACAAATAGATTTTTTTATGTAATTGATAATCTTCCCATTATACAGTTGTCATTCAAGATATAGTTATAATAGTTTATGAGAATATTGATATCTGGTTTGTCATTATTGTTTTCATACTGAAGAACTGTAAAAGATGAAAAACAAATTTCCTCTTGGGATAATAATGCCTTCATCTTATCTTATTAATAAGAATGTGCAAGGCCCAGTTGATCAAGTAGGACTGTCTGTGACTTTTTAAATTACAAACTTATTTGGCAAATTGGGACCATGGGAAATAATAATTTTGACCTTAAGATTTAATAATAATATTTCATATGAAAAATAAATCAAAAGCCTTCAAACCAAGAAAATTGTTTTTATGTAAAAGATTTATGAGTGAAGTCAAAAGTCTTGTTTGTTAGCTTGCACAAATGAAACATGGTTTTCAGAGTTGTATTTGTGTGATTATCAACATTTTTGTTTATATATTTTGTATCAAATGTGATTTGAAAGATTCTTTAAACATCTGAACAACTTGAAGGTCGACAATGACACATTCACAATCTCATTGTGTCAATGGTTCATAACAAATGTCAAATGCCATCACCTCAAGCCTTCAAGGCATCATTTGTAATTTCTCGATTGTTTTACAATTTACAACCGTAAAGATAACTTTCAGCTTCCGTGACATTATTTTAGAGAATGATGTCATTTAAAGCATGCCTACATCTATATAAAAGATGGTAGATATAGAATTAATAAAGTAAACATGTTTTATTTGTGTCATTGCAACAGAAAGGGGGCATAATCTTGACATACGAGCCGTTTCTCACATCACCACACCCTTCTCCGTTGCAAACTGTCATGAGTCCTAATCTAACACAGATTTAACAGTTCATGTCTTTTACTTAAAACATTAGTTGCTTCTATATGCAACAATCAAAACTTACCCATCAGGCGAGCGAATCATTCCTGTGTCTGAAAATGGCAATCGCGATGATTGCATTTTGTAGAAAGTCCCCCGATATGGACGACGATGAGTTGGATACTATTAGCCTCACAACAGATCATCGAGTCTAAATTTTCTCAAGGAACTCAAACGAATAAAGTGATATATTAGGACATTCGGGTTCGTGGATCAGTTGAATTCTAGTCACATTTAGCGTATCGTTAGATCTACTTGACATGCATATATGCAATCATGGGATGGAGAAAATAAAGAAATATTAAACCGTGACTGCAAATCTAATGTACAAACATAATTTGGAGAAACCTAACGATGACAGGCAAGGTGCAAACTAAAACAAGTCCCATCTTTAGTGCCATGCTCAATTAAATACCTAAACCGTGACCGCAAATCTACATGTAATGTTATGCACACGTACATAGAAATCAGCAAAATGTTACATGGTTTATATTAGCAAGATGCGAAGTCGCTTCTCAGGCCCTTTGCTCGTGCACACTATGTAAATATACATGCGTGGATAGTGGTAAATCTACTTCTTGTTCTCATGTTATTAAGGAATTTGTTGTATTTGTCAATAACATAATCAATGACATAAAGGTACAAATATTTGATCCTAGTGCCAGATTGCCTGATATTAAGACGTTTTGGCTCCAAGAGAAGGATGGATATTCCGGTTTTACAAGTAGAGGCCCTGTCCTGGGTCTAGTTCTATAACAGAGGGAATGGTCAAAAGAGAGGGTCGACAAGGGTTAAGTACGTGGTGTCACATTGTCAAAAAAAATGTTTTATGATGATCAGTGGATGGAAAATCTAGAACCAGACATTGAAATGGCATTGAAATCTAAAAGTGGCAAGAGCAGCTTATTATAATGTATCGGCTGCAAAAGTATGGCACGACTGGGATCTCTGGAATAACGTTGCAACACCAACAGTCTTACGATGTTTGAAAGCTAGTGTCATTGAATGTATATGCTCTTGGTGTTTACATCGACAAGTCTGTGATAAATGTTCATATCATAGGAAAATATAGAATTAGATTTTTAATACGGATTATCCTGATATTGTAATGTCTTATAAAGAGGAAGATATAGATTTTCGTTGTTTGATTTATGTCTTACTATATTCTGAAAATAAAAGGTTTTTTTATTTTATCAAAATTGATATGAAGGGTGTACATTTCATATTGTCAGATTAATAATTTCATAATAATAATGTTTCCATAGATGCATAGTACTTATAGTACCTAATTGACAAGAGCAACATGGGGATGTACATTAAGTTTGCGAAGACCCTTGATTGGTGTAGATATAATTTCAATTTTGTTTGGCTTTTAATTATCATCATGGATAATTAAGAAGATTAGTTTGTGTATGTTGTAAGCTTCAGTGACGTACTGGAAAGTAAACGGCTAAAATTGTGCATGGAAACTCGTGAAAACTGTCGAAATGATCTCCTTATCGCTTGTTATGTAAACAAAACGTTCTCTATAAAATCGACTATTGTCATATTTATGTAGGCCTACCTGATCAGGTGTGAATGAATATGTTGAACAAATTATGTGCAAATGAGGTACAAAAGCACAGTAAAAATTAGATGCTTCAAATTGCGTTGATGAAATTTTAAAAGCTATTTCCCCCAGACGTATTGTATAAAATGATAATATATATAGAGAGAAACCATGGAAACGGCACATTAATTGATCTATTTACTTGTTTTTATTTCAACAGTGGTTTATGGGTTGTGCTACTCCTGTAAAAGGTAATTGAACAGTATTTATCCCAATTTTAAGTTGGTTTGATACGTGCCATGCGGGGTCATGTTCAAATGATCCCATTAATATATCAAAAGCATGTTCATCCCAAAATGCCAAATATATGACAATAATAGGTACCTTTTTTCATTGGAAATTAAGCAACGACAATGTATATATGCAGAATCCTTAATAACCTGCCTCATTTATACGTGTATTGCCTATTAGACCTTTTGTTGTCGGCTATGTATGTTTCATCTTCCTACGCAGAGCCTAAAAGGCCAGTTTCCAAACTGTCATTTTATGCCTTGCTGCATAGCCTTAATTGAGTTTTCTGTGCTTGCTGTCTAGTCTGTAGGGGCACTATAGCAGCACAGAAAAGTAAAGTCTCTGCAGCAAGGCATGAAATGACAGTTTGGAAACTGGCCTTTTAGATTTTTTGTTGTCGGCTATGTATGTTTCCGAAATGTGACCATTGCAAATTACCATTTTGAGTTTTGTCTGCAGTGATGAGCTCAAAGCGAAGAGACTTTGAGACTCAGTTATATATGTAATACCGTATGTCGTGAAATAAGAGATAATAAGCAACGGCCTAAAATATACGCCGGGTATGAACTATTGAATTAATGCGTCCTTAGCAATAATCTTAAAAAAATAATGAAAATGACAAAAAATATCAACTTTACATTTTAAAAAGTGCATGGCCTCCAACAAACAAAAGAGTTCTATAATAATCAAACATTAATAATGCGTTAATGGTAAGGAATCCGGCCCCCGTCCGCCCACCTGCTTTCTGTAAACATTTTGCTTTTTCGACTCTTTCTCGTTAACCTTTGGTTCAGAGAGATGGAATCTTTGCACATTGAATAAATCGACTTTTTTTGTATTTTGTTTTTGGCTTTTTCCATGGAAACAAAAAATTCCAGAACATGACAATCTAGTTCAAACAAGCTGTATACTGTATACGTCCCATAAGTCCTCACGTAAGGACTTATGGGACGGATACATTACAGCTAGTTTGAACTAGATTGAGAACATGAAAGCGATTTAAATGATGTGATATACATATGTTGCATGACGTCACATGTCACTTGATAACATGTGCGCGCCGCACAGATGAAGTAACTGCATGTCTGTTAGACAGTAACGGTTTCAGAAGGGAGGCTCAGTTTTAAACAATTGCAATCAAATAAAATCCTGTGCTCCACTACTACCAGAGGTTACGTGGGAATAAGGACTTGATAACGTTTCTGAGAGTCTCGTGGGCCGATTGCAGCATAAATCTTAAACTGACTATTGATACAATCTTACTTAACTATTATCTATTTTTTACACTACGCAAACCTGTGTAACGAAGAGAAAACAATTATGATATTTATGTCGATAAAACATTTTCTTCCTCTAATTCTCAATGTCGGCTAACTGCGATATATATCCGTCCTCTTACTTACTTTTTTTTCAAAGCATTATGGATATTTCCCCCACCTTTGCCTTCTCTTAGCGAATTCAACTGTTCAATGTTGTAGTAAAAATAGTTTGAAAGATGCACGAAAATGGTGAAATACATGATTTTTTAAAATGTATTTTAATGTTTTGTTTCAAGAATGTATCATTTATTTCATATGTTGTGCGGTACGCGTAATTATTCGACAAAGTTGTTACGCTCAACGACGGAGCTCTACGACTACGTTGTTTTACTATCTTTTAAATTGTTGCTAGGGCAATACTATTCTTGGATTTACGTGATACCAAAAATCGGCACAGTCACACATTTACGACAACGTCAAAAGTGATGACTTCATATTCACAATGATACTATTATCAACCAAACGTCGAAAATATTGCACGAAGGCCCATGCAAGAAATATCTTAGCGAAACAATGAAATAAACAACTGTTACAATATTGTGCAGGTGGCCGTAACGGGTCACGTGATGTTTACTTCAAGGGAATATCAACATTTTATGTACGCTTTAAATGTAGGTAAACGTCTAACGTTTAATGGTTTTATTCATTTGTGGTAGTATTAAATTTCAAAATGCTAAATATTTGAAGATTCAACTAGAAAACGTATCTTCTCATTAGAATTTTTGCGAAATTCTAGCAGGTTCATAATTTATCAATTTAGTCTATGATGCCAGATCTTAAAATAGTTTCTTATTCAGAGAGAAATAACAAATCAAATTCAGAGCAGTCGATTAAAACTTAATTCACGTTTCACATTGTTGTTTTAAAAAATCCTTTTGATATAAAACCTCAAAATTGCTGTTACTACTAATACTTGTTCCTTGGCCCCCAACTTTCATAATTGTCTGACTCTTTTCAAGGAATGTACTGAAATCTTAAGTCTAAATTTATTTTTAATATTAGGCAACAGAGAAAATATATATTTAAGGTGAGGTGATATGGGGTTTAACGCCGCTTTCAAGAGTATTTCACTTATATCGCAGCTGCTAATATTATTGCAGGGAGAAAGCCTGCAAAATTAACACTATTGTGGCTATGCATTGCGGTGAAACTTGCAGGCATTGGCGGCTGGAACTAGCCAACCATGGGTGGCGCTGAAAAAGATACTTAAACTAATTGTTTCATAATAATTAACCACAAATTAGTTATTCTTAAACCATTTAAGAATCTTTTGTTTTCAGGTTTCATGATAATTTGACTATAATGGCAATGTTAAAGAGACACAGAGTATGTTGATAGGATCACATATGTCAAATTTTGAAATCAATGTTATTACATCGGGAACCACTAACTGTTACTGAAAATAACAAATAATGGTCAATCAGTACATTAGACCGAAAATACGGCCATTCAAAGTCGGGATTTTGATCAAAAACCGGACAATGTGGCTGGAGTGGCGCGCAAATTTGCCAACGTTATTTTGAAACCTTGTCATAAGCTGACAGGAAGATATATATTCGATTCGATAGTGTTTATTAGGTATTGTAACTAACAGGTAGATTAATTGGATGCATAATTTCGAATATTAACGTTTTTGAGATGTTTTCTTGATTTTTCCATAAAATCAAGCATTTTAGAGATATTATGCATAAATGGATTTATTTGCAAGTCCAGTGATGAGATATGAACTTCAATCAGCATATTCGATTTTTTGTAGCTTATCAAAACCAAATAAACTTTTTAAGAAAGATACTCTGTGTCACTTTAAAAATATTGATCTGTGGCTCATCAGTCTGTTCATGCAATTTTAATGCATAATGTCAAACATCAACATATACATCATTCTCTCCCCACAGAGGCAACTCAGTCATACCTGAATTAGCCTCTGTTCTATTACGGCTAACATACGGGATAGAAAGGTAGAAATCTGATTGGAGGCAATCGAAGTTAGTTGTGCAATCAGCGACGCCGTTTCAAAAGTGGTCATTCGCAAAAGTTCGGCTATTCCCGTGTGGATCCGCATCAAAGGAAGATAACTCTTTCTTCTACAAAACAATCGCTTTTTACCTTCGCATTGGTTTTTATTTGGTGAATTATTAAAATAAAATTAATCATAAAACGAAGAACAATTTACACAATTATAAAACAATATGTTTCTAATGAAAAACCCTATACATATCTGATTTTGAAATAGTTTCCCTCTCTGAGACTCACACTGTTAATGAAAAAGAAACCTAAAGGCATGATACTTTTGAAAGACACTGAGCGACCGTTGAGTATTCCCGAAGTCGTGGACATCCAAAAGGTGTTTTCATTGGCTGCAAATAAGGGAGATATCTCAAGTTACAACTTTTTGCCGCTAGGGCGATCTGCCGGAACCCCAGGATTTTGGCGTAATGGAACAGAGGCTAACTGGGGTATGACTGAGTTGCCTCTGTGGGGAGAGAATTCATATACATATATAGTAATAAAAAATAGAGCCATTGGCTCTGTAGCTCATCAGGCATCATATCAAGTTTGCTTTATACAGGCAAAATGAGCTAAAAATGAAACTGATGTTACCTATTGCAAGAAAACCTATAAAAAAATTACAAAACAAATGTATTATTATTCAACACTTTCTAGATCGCCAATATCAGACAGTGAAAGAAGTCCACACTAAAATATCCAAGGAGAAATAAATTTGCCATAGACTGTCATCTAATGGAGAAAAATAGGTTTTAAAGATTGTGTCCCCTGTGACCCAATTGGCCAAGGAGTCTACATGCAGTCTTTCAGCTCAATAGACCTTTAGGAGCTAGGGATGATGATGAAAATAAGTTTGTAAGGTTGTGACCCCAGCTAAATGTGACCCTATTTGGGGTCATGGGGTCACGAAATCTACAATTTAGAATCCCCATTGGCCAAGAAGTCTGCACATATAATTTCAGCTCTCTAGACCTTTTGGAACTTGAGAAGAAGATGAAAATAGGTTTTTAAGGTTGTGACCCCTGTGACCCTATTTGGGGTCACAGGGTCAACAAAGTTACAAATTAGAATCCCCATTGTCAAAGGACTCTGCACATATCAATATTAACTCTCTAGACCTTTTAGAACTGGAGAAGAAGATGAAAATAGGTATTTAAGGTTGTGACCCCTGTGACCCTATTTGGGATCACAGGGTCACCAAAGTTACAAATTAGAATCCCCATTGGCCAAGGAGTCTGCACATATAATTTTTAACTCTCTAGTCCTTCTTGAACTGGAGAAGAAGATGAAAATAGGTTTTTAAGGTTGTGACCTCTGTGACCCTATTTGGGGTCATGGGGTCACCAAAGTTACAAATTAGAATCCCCATTGGCCAAGGAGTCTGCACATTTCGTTTTTAACTCTCTAGTCCTTTTAGAACTGGAGAAGAAGATGAAAATAGGTTTTTAAGGTTGTGACCCCTGTGACCCTATTTCGGGTCACAGGGTCACCAAAGTTACAAATTAGAATCCCCATTGGCCAAGGAGTCTGCACATATCATTTTTAACTCTCTAGTCCTTCTGGAACTGGAGAAGAAGATGAAAATAGGTATTTAAGGTTGTGACCCCTGTGACCCTATTTGGGATCACAGGGTCACCAAAGTTACAAATTAGAATCCCCATTGGCCAAGGAGTCTGCACATATCATTTCTAACTCTCTAGTCCTTCTGGAACTGGAGAAGAAGATGAAAATAGGTTTTTAAAGTTGTGACCCCTGTGACCCTATTTGGGGTCACAGGGTCACCAAAGTTACAAATTAGAATCTCCATATGCTAAGGTACTTTTACACAAAATATCAGCTCTCTAATGTGTATGGTTCATGAGGAGAAGTCGAAAGTGTCAAAAGTTTACGGACAGACGACGGACGACGGACGGACGGACGCCGGACGACGGGCCATGCCATAAGCCCATCTGGACTTTCAGTCCTGATGAGCTAAAAATGGGCTATCCATAGACCTTGTTCTCATTCCAATTAGCTTCTAAAATGCTTATCATAGATGAATAGAATTGAATAAAATAATGCCAGCAACATCGACACAATGAAATGGGAAATCATCAGCACTTTTTTTTTTTAAGTATCATATTTCCTCTAATTAGCGCCCAGGTGCTTATTTCTGCAGCTCCCCTTTAACCCCTGACGTTCAAAAGAGGGCCGGCTCTTAATTATTAAGTTTGTTTTATGTTGTCTTTACAATGAATATTTGTAAACTGTTTAAGTCCCGGACATTAAGTCAATGGTTAGAATTCAGCACGTATTAGAGACACAGCGCTTACTTTCACAATGACACCCCCGGCGCTTATAAGAGGCCCGACGATTATTGGAGACTGGGCGCTTATTAGAGGAAATACAGTAAAAATCTATCTACAGCTTTCAGTCATTGAAAACCTTTCATCGAACCAGTCTGTAAAAAGATTTGGACAGTAACTTCCTTCTTCTGTCAATCCAACTGTTCATGACATTTTCATGAAATTGGGGGTTGACGACAGCCTCAGCGAGAGACCAGCAACTCTTAAATCATACGACGTTACCTAAGCCAGACTCAAAACTCTCCAGGATTTCATGAAAATGACTTCACCAGAGATGTTTTTCTTTATTTCCTTTTGACATTAACTAATGCATTTTGAAATTTTTTGGACAAACTTTGTCTTCAACAATACCAATGAACAATGTTAACAGATTTTTTTTGTCTAACATTCTCCTTTGCAATTTTATATTTTGAACTAAATTTTTTTTTTTGGGGGGGGGGGGGGGGGGGTAATGCCTGCTATATTTGATTGGCTAATAATAAAACAACAAGTATTTGTCACAAAGGTGACAAGATCCCCCGCCGCAAATTGATGTTAACAACAAGAAGCGGGACGGACATACGGACGGACGTACAGAGCTGAATACTATGTCCCCCGTGAAGACTCAAGGTTAATGGGTTCATTAGATATCACGCTAACAACATTTTCAAAACTGGTCAAAGTCTCGCTGTGACCTTGAAAATGAGGTCAAGGTCACCAAAAGCTTTTCAGGTCTGCGTATTCCCCAGATGAAGACTGGTACAAAGTTTGAAGATTCTAGGTTGAGCGGTTCATTAGATATCGCGCTAACAACATTTTCAAAACTGGTCGAAGTCTGGCTGTGACCTTGAAAATGAGGTCAAGGTCACCAAAAACTTTTCAATTCTGCGTATTCCTCAGATGAAGACTGGTACCAAGTTTGAAGATTCTAGGTTGAGCGGTTCATTAGATATCACGCTAACAACATTTTCAAAACTGGTCAAAGTCTCGCTGTGACCTTGAAAATGAGGTCAAGGACACCAAAAGCTTTTCAGGTCTGCGTATTCCCCAGATGAAGACTGGTACCAAGTTTGAAGATTCTAGGTTGAGCGGTTCATTAGATATAGCGCTAACAACATTTTCAAAACTGGTCAAAGTCTCGCTGTGATCTTGAAAATGAGGTCAAGGTCACCAAAAGCTTTTCAGGTCTGCGTATTCCCCAGATGAAGACTGGTACCAAGTTTGAAGATTCTAGGTTGAGCAGTTCATTAGATATCGCGCTAACAACATTTTCAAAACTGGTCAAAGTCTCGCTGTGACCTTGAAAATGAGGTCAAGGTCACCAAAAGCTTTTCAGGTCTGCGTATTCCCCAGATGAAGACTGGTACCAAGTTTGAAGATTCTAGGTTGAGCAGTTCATTAGATATCGCGCCTACAACATTTTCAAAACTGGTCAAAGTCTCGCTGTGACCTTGAAAATGAGGTCAAGGTCACCAAAAGCTTTTCAGGTCTGCGTATTCCCCAGATGAAGACTGGTACCAAGTTTGAAGATTCTAGGTTGAGCAGTTCATTAGATATCGCGCTAACAACATTTTCAAAACTGGTCAAAGTCTCGCTGTGACCTTGAAAATGAGGTCAAGGTCACCAAAAACTTTTCAGGTCTGCGTATTCCCCAGATGAAGACTGGTACCAAGTTTGAAGATTCTAGGTTGAGCTGTTCATTAGATATCGCGCTAACAAGAAGCGGGACGGACGGACGTACGGACGTACGGAGCTGAATACTATATCCCCCGCTTCGCGCTAAACGCGCGGCGGGGGATAACAAAAGAGTTTTATAACTGAATCAGACAAATACAAGGAAGTTTAACCTGTAATGCTAACAAGAATTCTTGTGTAGTAACTGCAGTAACTAGAGACAGTAAATCAACCCAAGATCCTGGCACGACTTCTTGGGCAGTAACCTTCCATTTAGATTGGTTGATCCAAGGAAACTTAACAAGTTTCATATCGGTGATCATTCCCTGTGATAAAGGTGAGGTGAGGTGACTTTGGGTTAATCACAGAGAGTATTTCTTTTTTATTGAATTTTATATTATAGAATTATTGCAGGGTGAAAGACTGCAACACTATTGAGGTTATGTATTGCAGTGAAATCATGGGTGGTACTGCACTGAAATTAGTGTAGCATTGCACCCAAACCTGACTGTGTTTAGAACAGTTCTCTACTCCAGACAAATTTTCCTCGCCCCTGGCAGGATTTGAACCACGGACCTAATATCCCGCCATGATAAAGGGATAGTTAAATCTGTTGTTATTTTACAAAAAGATTGTTTTTCAAGTTATTAAACTTAGAAAAAGTGACTGAAAGTCTGATCAACAACGCAATGTCAAGGCTAAGCACACCTTCCTCTGCATTATATTTGAGCACATAGGCAGTTTAGAGACGGAATTTTCTCAATTCAAGGAAAAGGTTTTGCTTCTGAGATTGATATAACTGTTTTAACACAGTGATGATGTCACAAAGGGGATAACGTCACGTGTACAACAGGGTTTTACATAATAAATCAAAACTGAGAGTCCTAGGAACTCAGAGTATATATTTTTGAGAGTCCTTTTCCTATAAAATTATGGATGTTTCATATTTGATAAAAAGGTTCATGAAGATTTGCCTAAAATGGGAAGGTTATTGGTTGACGTTTCAATACCATCTTGACATGAAATCTTACTGATATGTTTTTTATTAAAAGATTGAATATTTGTATCAGGATAATACAGAGTCACAGAGGACCCAGATGATTATTTTTTGGGGGTCCTCCTAACATTTTCTGTGTCAAATACTCAGGAAAGTTGAGTCCCGTAAAACCCTGGTACAATGTCTGACATCAACTCTAAAATCAATGCAACATCATCTCCTTTACTAAGTTACAATGTAACAGTGGCATGACACCACAAGTCAACTTTAAGTGAAGAAGTTTGGATGTAAATCACTACATTTTTGGACAAATAGGCACATGATAAACAGAAAACCTTTTGTGTCAATGTGATATCACTTATCTTTTCGCAAAACGATAAAGTCTACATCTTCTTTTGCGGCTGCTCCTCTCATGAAAATGCTGACTCTATCCTGTCTCTCAATAAGAATCAGAGAAATCACACTGAAAACAAAAGTCCTCCTCTATAACTTGCACAAGTCTTCCTCACTGACCAATTTCCTGCTCTGCACAAAGTTTTGCTTTGAGAGCAGCACCCTGGCAAAAATATTGCTGTTTTCTCATTGAACTTTCACGCATTGTGACAGTAGGCTAGAGAAACATGCACAGAAAAGGTTGGGGATGTACTGCAAGTCTTGGTTAGATAGTCTAAGGGCCGGCAAAGATTGGACCTTTTGGGGTAAATTTGCCATAACAAAGCTTTCATTATTGGCATAGGCGTAGGAACCTGCAGGCCCCCCAGAAAAAAAAAGTGCCCCAACACCAGAATTTTACAAGCTGTTTTTTTTTTTCAGGCAACAAAACCAGTATTATAACACATAGCTGAAACCCATGTGTTATTACAGACGGAGAAGCTTTTTGAGTCATAAAATCCACTGTTTAATCCAGGTAACAGCACACCACAAAAAACCCTGCTTACCCCCCCCATATAAAAGGAATCTTAAATTGGTTCATTTCTTCAAGTGAGGCAACTAAAACAAGCAACATTTATCATCTTCGTTATGTTGCATATATTTGTGAAAGAGTGAACTATAAGCATTCCTACTGGATTTGGCAAGAATGATATCTCTTTAGTCATACCGGTAACTGTACAGTGTCTGCCTCTCAACCCGTCATAAACATAGGATTCCAATCCCAGTTTAAGGTGATCTCCCAATCACTTCTTATCTAGCTCAAGGGAGAAATCATAAGATATTTCTTTTAGACACAAAAATCAAGGAGTGATTTTCTGCGCAAGTAAGCATTTTACAAGAAAAAAACCCAATGTATTTAAAACTTATTTCTAACATCATTATGGCCTAAGACTTGTGTTCTAAAGCTTTATCTTGCGTATTTATTTAAAGATATAATGATATAAGCTTGAATTAGACACACGTTACAGGTATTGAGATTAGGTTTCTTTATACCTGTATTTAAGGACCAAATTAGAATATTTATTGATGTGACATGAAAGTCTGATATCACCTAATGTTTGACAACATGTTAAATTACATATAAAATCATCAACAAAACGTCTTTGAAACTGAAGCACTTTATTACAATTTACCGGTATCAGTTTGATGTTTGTTCAAAATATCACAGATGATGTATATAATTTCCAGCAATCTGAAAAAACACACATTGCAAACATTCACGTCTCCTTTCTTTGTAAATTTTAAGTATATTAAAGTCCATTTCTGTTAAAGCAATAAATCTGTTTTAAAATTCTGCTTACCTTTTAACTCTTAAATGATCAAAAGAATCATAAAGTACATCTTATTCTTTGAAAAATACTGTGTAATTGGGTGTGAAAAATTAATCTAAGGTGCTATACAAAAGACACTTATTTAAGATTTTTTTATGTAAAGAGAATCTATTAATATAGTTGAAAAATATCTGCAACTTAATCAACATCATAGATTTGAAAAAATCTGTGAGAAGGGATGATCACTGATGGATTTCACAATCCTTCTTTTAGTCGTTCCAATGTACGTATGATTGTGGTTAGCTGAATATAAAGGACTTATTTTCTCCATTCCTCCATATGCGACAATTGTATGTGAAGGTCTCAGAGATTTCTTCTCTCTGACATCTAGAAGTTGAGCGACGCAGATATCTCCGGGTAGTTCTCAAAGAAACTCTGGAAATTAAAAAATACAACCAAATTGTGATAACAGTATCATCATTGTAAGACATCAAAGATCCATTTGTTCATCCAAAGTATAATCGGAAAACGTTTTTGAGATGCATTTTAGAAGTTGGAATGACAATAATGCTGAGGAATATAATATGGATGACAACTTCTTTGTTCATTGTATGCGACATTTCGACACAGATCCTTATGTCGTTCTCAAGCAGAGGCTACAAAGAAGTTGTCATCCATATATTCCTCAGCATTATTATAATCAGAAAGATTAAGCCAACAAGAATGTAGTGCATACTGATTCTTCTAATTTTGTTTGTAACGAAAGAATAATCTGTGTTCTTCCCATGCCACTTAGTGTTCAACAAAAAGGTCTTCTGCCCTTGTCAATTCGAACAAAATATTCTTGAAAGATATTTTACCTTTATATTTTACTGATGATTTTTTCTGTTACCTAGATTTTACCACATCTCATTAAAGCCAGATGAAACTTAACACTTGTATATTGCTTGGTTCCTGAATACCACTGACCTTTCACCTTCAATAAATCAAACCATCACAGAGCCTCTCATATCAAAACTGATGACATTTTCTCAGGTTTATTGCAATTAGTCTTGAAACATCAAGATTTGAATAACTTTAACTGGTTTTAATGAGATTGATTGTCGGAGTACCTTGAACAGCTGTGTGGCCTGGTGAATGCTGGAGGTGTCTCCCATCTCTCTGATAGAGTGCATACTCAGCTGCGGTGCTCCGATATCAATGGTCTGCATACCCAGCTTGGCAGACATGATTGGTCCAATAGTCGATCCACAGGGGGAGTCGTTTCGTACAACAATATCCTGCATCGAGAAAGGAAGCCCTTGATGAACAATTGTTCTTCAAGTAAGTGGCAATGTCTGTCTGTGCTAAAGAATCAAATATGAAGAATTTCTTCTCTTGTCTTAAGTATACGATGAGGATTATTGTGAATGTTAAATCATCTTCTCAAAATCTGAAAAGACATGACCATAGATAAGCAAATAAGATAGAGCATTTTTCAAACTAGAAACTCACCTGCAATGGAGCTCCAACTCGTTTAGCAACTTCTCTAAGTATAGTAGCTGTGATGGCTGTGGTAGCGTACCGCTGGTTGCCGTTGAACTTGATCACAATACCCTGTAGGATTTAGCGAGTATCATTATGACATCATATTCTGCATTCTCTATTCCTCAAATAAATTCCTATTCCTAGCTGTTGCTATGAACTCATCACTCAAAGTATCAACAATTTCCTTTAGCGACGTATCTTCCCTAAACAGATACTCTATGAATGCAAATAATAGAAAATATTTTATCATTTCTTTGCGAATTGGTCTTAAAAATTTTGCACTTGAGGATAAGACATGATAATTGGTTTAAAAGTTTGACCACCGAGTATTTGCAAGGTTTAAAGGCTGACAAAATTATCCAAAATAGTGGATTAGCAAATAAGACTGCAACTGAATGAAAGATCAAAGAGAGAACAATTTCAGTTGAAAACATGTATTCACTCACCTTGTGGAAATCTGGTTGGTGGTTGCTTTCATGCTTCTCTCTGAAATCATAGAGTAAATGTCTAAATTATAGAGTCAAAATTGCTACTAACAACAACAAAAAATCATTGATTTGAATTAACTTTCCACCACATTTCATGAATGCTGAAAGTTGCTATCCAATGTGCAGTATTTCCTACTGCAAAGACAAACAACAAAATTTCCAAGACCAAAACCCTTTCACATTTTTGATCTTCAAGCCAGGTTCCAAATTCATCTGCAGTAACTTACGAGTAGTTTGGGTGAATGGCATGAGCCTGGTCTGCACTGATCATGTAGGATTTAGCGATGGCCTCCTCGAAGGCCGTCTTGTTGTCAGCGCTAGCGGCGATTCGACGTAGAACAAGCTCCTGGAATGTGGACTGTGCTCCCTGGGCACTCTGGGATCCAACCTGCAGATAATTGTGGAGATTACGGTACTTTCTGAGCCATAGGCTTGTTAGAGAATTTTTTACTTTCATTATTAAATAATTGGGTATGGACATCAACATTCAAAATTTAACAAACACTGTTTTAGCTGCTATTGCAAAATGTTCAGCTGCTTTAACCTGCTGCCTGCTGGATTGTTCTGAAGTTTTTGCTTGGAGCTTCAAAAGTGTAAAATAAAACAAATTAAACACCTAAATAAAAACAAAATAATTCAATTATAACAAACAATAAATGAAAGCCCCATCATAACAAGGTTGACAGATCTTCACAGAATAGAAATGGAGGGTATATAGAATATGATAAAAAATAATACTGGATATAAAGAAGCTATATTATATTTTGGCATATATTCTACCCAAACAGTTGAAAACAAAAATAGTAATCATTGACTCGAAGACAAACATGCTTTTCACAATAAAATTCAACTTTGAGCGTTTAAGGATTAAGTCAGTTCTCATCCTGAAATGCTAAAAATCAGGTAAACTACATACCTCTTCGTTGTCGAACAAGCTGATCATCCTGATGCTAGGGTCGGTGGAGAGAGACTCGTTGCTGCAGGATTCCAACAGAGCCTGGATAATCATAGAGTCGACTCGTACACTTATATAAATACATTGACATGTGTTCAGGATTCCAAATGGTTCCTCAACTTATATAATATGCATGTGACCTGAATGATTATGAAAAATGTTGAAAATTTAAAAGTTTATTTCAATTCAGCAAGTCAGTTATTGTTTAGGGCCATTTTGGCAATATTTTATCCATTGGCATCGTTAATACCAACACCAATGGATGGACCACTCCCAAAGATTAAATAACAAGAATTTTCTGTTACTGAGAGAATATTATCTTAGAAGTAAACAAAAGTTGGGCGTTCTTCGACATAGCATCAGTAATTAACCATTCTTTTTGGTACTAGTATGAATGTAGACTGAAATCACAAACTTGTATATGAATGATTTTGACCTTACCTCACAAGCAGTATATGCATTGAGCAAGTTGTCTAGACGAGGTGAAAAGATGAATTCCTCCAAAGCTCCTCCGATTGCCTGGACACAAGTAGATATAGAAATGATATAAGAACCTTTGGTATTGCTACCGTGATGGATCAAAAATGTAAATTTCAGTTTTGTAATTCTAAATTCAATCTAAGATTTTGGGGTTAGTTTTCTTCACTACATTGAGTGAATGAAAAAATATGTTGGTTTATCATTTACTTGAATATTAAAACTAATAAATATTTAATGTGCATAGCAGAGTCTTCAAAAAATAGTTCTTCTCACAGCTGAATTGGGATTATTGTTTACTACTTCGGTCAGCTTACTATTGGCTTTGACCAAAGGAAATCAATATCAACAGGTATTATCTAAGAGGTGCAAGATACAAGAGAAAAATTTTGTTTCCTCACGGCAGGCTGTGTGTCAGCGAGACAGAGTTCGAAGTCGAGCATCTGCTCCGGTCTGATCTTCAGCTCCTCACACAGTAGCTTCACCAGGGCCGGGGCGTGCTTCTCCGCCTGGACAGGAACACAGCACATAGTCAGGGTGTCATAGTTATGGTACCTCAGAGATTTAGGATCAGAAATAAGAATGTGTTAACCATTAACTGAGGATCCCTGGTTATATCTTAACTGCCTTGATCATGTGGTCAGGGTGTCACAGTTACCACGAGATAAATTTTATTAAGTAAACCTTTACTTTGAGTGTCACAGGTTATTGTCTTTCATTAAGCAGTTGAAAATCATATGATTTTACTTTTGTTCAACAGGTAGTTTCAGTACATTTAAATTAATTTGGTAGTCAATTACTGAGCGTTCCTTTGAAATTTTATTACAGTGATTTAGGCTGTCTCAATAACTAGACTTAGAAAGAGACTCACTTCTACTCTGACGACAAAAGTTCATACAAGCTGACCATATCAGTTTCAAACCATTCCTGAGTGGCTAATTTTCAGTTAGTATATTGAAGTTCCATGTGAAATATTGTCATGGATGAGATGGATATAAAGCTAGTGCTCCACGTATGCCTCACCTGTGTTCTGCTAGGCAGGTCAGCCTCGCTCTGTTTGGGGACTCCCTGAAGCTCCGACTGGACCATCGAGGCAATCACTGGACATCTGCAACATCAAGCAAATCAAATAACATTATAGACCAAACAAAGACGAACTTATTTTGCGTGGGCACACTATGGAAATATCAAATTTATTGATATTAAAAAAATATTCATTACATTCATCTAACTAGGTGTGACATTAAAAGCTAAGATAACTTTCATTTGTAACCATACCAAAAGTTTGATGAAATGAACATTGGACTGGGAGAGCAAAACAAATTCTCACACTTCATATTTCACAAAAGTTCATTGCCATCATTGTACTTAGGTAATAGGTATAAAGAAGAAGAGTTAAAAATATGAGTGTAAACAACAGATACACACAAGTGGTTCTCCTTGTTGGGTCCGAAGTTGTCGTTCATCTCCCGCTGCAGGTGGATGGCCAGGTGGGGGATACGCATGATCGGGCGCTGGATGTGCACAAGGTGGTGGGCAATCTTGTCTCCTTCCTGAAAACCATAATTATAAATATTTTGTTAAATGTCTAATCTAAATCATATAAAGGAAATTTATCATGGGTTCAAACCACCTAATATCACAATCCTGAACACCAATAAAGGAAACAACATTTCAAATCCTTTCATGTCTTCTTGTTGCACCAATATGCAACAAACCTGGATGACAACATAAAGTTAAAAAAAAAAATTGTCAATAAATGGATCGCTCAAGAATAACATGAGACTGCATCAATACAATATTAAGAAAATGAAAATTCTTATGCAGAAAGTTCAAGATTGCTTACAGATCTATTGAAAGACAACTTCTCAACCAACAGATGTTTTGAAGTTTAAGTCATAACAAAAAAGAATCACTACAAAAAAAAAAGAGACTGCATATTAACGTCATCAATATTTATAAAACATCATTACAGAATAAAGAAGTTGCAATTCAAGAAAATGATCTCCTTTTGCATGAACTACCTTGACAAGGACCCGGCCAGCGACAGTGAGATCCCTATCAAACCAGGTGTTCCAGATTCCTCCACCGTACGTCTCGACACCAACCATACAGTAGCCGCTCTTCACCTTGCCAGACACCGGCTTCACCTGCACGTGCATCGTAATTGATCAGTTTATTTATACCTATCAGCAAATGCTTTTACATCATCATTCAACATCATTGTAACATTTGATTCATCTTCAAAATTCCAAATTAATAAATCTAACGGTCCAATTTGGAGTTGGTTCTAAGTAAGTGTCAATTTATAAAATCCAAATCATAACAATAGCTACATTTCAAGGCATTATTTTTTTAAGGTTTTATTAATCAATTTTCATTTGTTTCTGTTTGAATGATAAACATCATTAAAACGAATAGCCATTCATCCATTGAATTCATTTTCATACCTTAACAAAAATTGCATTCCCATTATAATACACAAACATAAAATTTCCTTTTAAATTGATATTTTCACTTGCCAAGGACAAAATGATTTGAGCAACATAAGTCACCACTGATCCCTTTCCCCTAGTCTACTCTACATCATTGATAACCATATTCTCTCCACAGTAGTCTGTCATCCAGACCCTAAAGCAAAAATATTTAATTGATGACCAACCAAGTCTAGAAAAGTATAGCAAGTCTAGATCGCAGCATCTTCTGGGCTCCATTTTGTTATAATACATGATTTGTTTAAAAATATTGTCAATATTGAAAGAAATACTTCTGAGGCAGGTCAAGAAATGTTGATACAGCCTCTGTTCTATTACACCGACTTTGTAGGATAGAATGGGAGATGTCTGATTGGAGACAATCAAAGTTAGTTGTGCAATCAGCGAAGCAGTTCTAAAATCATCATTTTGGCTACTGAATCATGGCATAAGCATTGTGAAATGAACCACCCTTTTCATGCGAGAAGCGTTGTCATTTGATAAAGAAATTCAAATGGATTATGGTAAAAAAAGATTTCCGCCGGGAAACTGACGGAACCCACCGATTTTGGCGTAATATAACAGAAGCTGTATAAACATTTCAAGGCTTGATCTGTCTCTGTAGGGAGAGAATGAATAATTACATTTCAAGGTATTAATTCTTAAAGTTTTCATAATCAATCTACATTTTCTCCCTCCTAGTCTACTCAACATCATTGATAATTGAAACGCAGATATTCTCCTCACCTTGAAGCAGGGACTGTCTGTGTGAGCCCCCACTATGCTGAACGGGTTCCCGGGCTTGTACTTGCCACCAACAGCAAACGCAATTATTGTCGACTGATTCTTTGTCACAAAGTACTGAAAAATTCATTTTAATGTTAAGAAATAAAACTTATCTATTGCTGATTCCTAAATTTCTATTAAAAATGTTCCCAATTAAATATTTTCAACATAATCCATGATTTACTTCCCTTACAAATTAATCTAATAATCAAATCTTAAGCCAGTTGCCAAGTTACTTTTTCTCTATCATTCCACAAGTTGTGATTCAAGTAAAATTCTCATTTTAAATAATTTCATAGTTAAAAACTAAAGCTTTATTTTCAAACAAAAATCATCCGGTATCCTCATAAAACTTGTACAAGCATTCTTCTACAAACCCAACATACCTTCTTGTTTTGTTTAATATCCCAGTGCTCTGCATCTCGTAGTTCGGTGAATCCAGCAGCAATGAGCTTCTGTTTAAGTTCATCAACAGCTGTTGAAAGAGAAAGAGAAATTCATAATTGGTAATACAAAGCAAAGACCTTGCTTCAATGTTTTATTCCTTTATTTTCATAAATGACTCCATGGTTATACTTTACCGTCAACTTCTAGAATTGTTACTCAGGATTGGTTTGGTCCATTTTTTCCATCAGTTGTTAATAATCAAAATAATATTTGAAGGCACAAGAAATATTATCAGATTTAGAGACTTAAAGCATGAAACATATACATTCACTGAGATGATTTAAATTGTCACATAAATTATCAAATATAAATGCAAACTCTTAACTAACCATGGAATGGAGAGGGGCTCTTGTTGACGTAGGCGATGAATTTCCTGGCTGCTGCCAAGATCTTTTCTTTTGGTACAGCCTAGAAATTATATGAACACAATAACATAACAAAGGTTTCTAAAGAAATATAAGAAATATTCAGACAGCAAAGAATTTTATTGTTTCATTATATTTTCACGCTTTAATATTACACAGTATGTGACAGAGTAACTCATAACCAGGGATCACTTTGAACAGGGATTTTGTGATATTTACCCATTGATGTATCAATATATCCCTAATACTAATGAGGGGAGAAAGTCCCATTGCAAAAATCAAATTTATTATTTTTCTTCTCAAACATCCCATTTCTTTCTATGAAAATCCCATTATGTTAGGCCAAGGTAAGATTTCTATCCCTTTCATACTTTGCACCAGGGTGATCCCTGCATAACACATGAGGTCTTAGATGAAATGCAAGATAAATTTTGTGATCAAATGTAGATGTTGATTTATAACTGAGGGTTAAAAAGTAAAATGTAAAGTCAAAGCAAAAAACAATGAAGATTTTCCAAGCCCAATTATATTCATTCATTTCTGTTTTATACTTCGTTTAATGATAAAAAAATGGATTTTTAGAGTTATGTTTTAGAGAAAAAAAGAAAAGAAAATGTAAACTTTCAATGTCAACCAATTTTAAACTTGAAATCAACACGCCATTTAATACAATAAATGTAGCAGACTGGACCAGATAGACCAAGGTTAAAATATTAGAATCAATATGTTATATGCGCTCTTTGATTCTCTTTTTGTACCATGTTTTCTCCTGTAGACTTGAGAAATTTCCTACAACACCCAAAAGCCCTGTGACTGAATGGTTGAACGAGTCGAATCTGCCGAAAACCAATCTTATTTGCATTCAGACACTTTTATCCTGTCTTAGTTACCTCGAACACATTGCGACTTGGTCGTTACGGATATGCACGAAAGAATCCGATTGATTAATAAAACTAAAACGAAATCGTACTAATAACATAAATTTATCACAGTTGCTTGTGAACGAACAATTTCTCTGTCGCTATGACAAGCTAAGTATTCTGGGAAATACATAATATTAAAGTATGTCCTTGGTAGAACCTTGCTGATAGTATAAAATTGCCCTTTATTATTTAACATGTACATGTAAAAAAATTCATTAATTTGAATATGTAGTAATAAACGGCCTATCATTAGAATAAGGTTTTGGCAAGTTAATCATAAAAGTCTTGGTATTTTTAACTCGTGGGGACAATTAATCATTTTTTACTAGCTTTTTATATTTTCGGAACGCCTATACCCTAAAATGATAGAGAATATTAGAAATTATTACTTTTGAAAAGTTTAGTGTCGAATTAGATACAACAGAATAAAAACAAGACACATATCTTTCAATTGAAAATATGACAGCGTTGAAATGTTAGCAATTTTAGCAATTTTTCCTAAAAACATCTATTGTTTACGATATTTTTTTTTATGATATCTGAAAGTTTAACACAAATATATCTCTCTTTTAAAAGTGGATATATATATAATCTTTCTCACATTTCCTCCACCTCAACACTCTCTTCATAAAAATACACTAAGACAGAATCTTCAGACAGTTTTAGAAGAAGTGCATGAAATGATACCACGAAATCAAATATATCAATACAGAATTAGAAAATGTTAGCAGATGTAAAACGAGTAAAATTGCACACAAGAAACAATATTAAAATTCTCCATCAGTTCGCCTCTGTCGGCAATCTAGGCTTAGGGAATGGTCATATATTTTATAAGGGAGACGGGGAGGGGGAGAAATTCAGCTTCTTTCTCCGCGACTGCGTTTGTAATGTTCTTGAAAACCGAGGTAAATTAGTTTAAATAAATCAACGTTAGTTATAGCCCTTGTTCAAAGTAAAGCAGATCCGCTTATTCAGATAGTCATATTATTAAAACATAGACATATTTTCTTAAATCTTATTAAGCAGTTGTAAATAAAGTAATTCCGCTGTGGATTTTTAGAAATATAGGCAACATTTACCTTTTTATGTCACTCACATATTCCCCCCTTCTAAATATATGTATCGATCCACAGGCGGCAATTATTGAAATCCTGACAGAACGATCTCTAATGATCCCTAAATGAAGTGATTGTACATTTTGGTCCTGAGCTTACATACATACTTTTTACATTTGGGTCTTCATTTCTTTCTTATGACTGGATGTTATCACTGTGATTTTTATTTGTTGAGCTATTCACTTTATTTTTTGTCAAATTGTTAAATCTTGAACAACTGAAATGCTAACCTCACAAACATATTTGAAATTAGGTGTGAAATTATCATGTAAAAATCATATATAATTGTAAACAGGAAAGTCCTCCTGAATTTCGTTTCCACAAAAAAATACCCCACTCGAATGGTCCCTTTAATTGTAGACCCGTTAGTTATGTTATGTACTTTATTAATCTTTTGAGATAGGCCCTACAGGAGTGGCAGTGAAAGGGTACGCTGGAGTTTGAATGTAATGAATGAATACTTTTGTCTGTATAGATTTGCCCTTTGCACATTTTATCTTCTCCTCCCTTGTCCTTTTAGATTTTAAACTTATTCTATGTAACACTCTCATAACCAATGAGTATGTTAGAGACAATCTATCTATACCCCCTTTCAAGAGGGACTTTGAGTAAATTAATTTTGTTCGATGCTAATATCGCGGAGACAATACATGTATACACTACCAAAAGTGAAACACATGTAAACCATGATCCTTGTTGATTATTGTTTTCCAACTTTTTAAAATTAACATTGTAAGGAAATTAACAGTTGATAGAAAGTTCAAACATCCACAAAATATATCCTATCAAGAATTGATTATATTTAATATAATCAAAGAGACTTTCTGGGACAAAATATAGACCTACTTACTGTTGAATAATTATTTTTTGGAAATAAAAATCAACAAGGATCATGGTTTACATATGTATCACAGGAAATTGAAAAATCAAGTACAAATACGATGTAGATAAAATATATTTCCTGTGATGTATATCACTTTAAGTGGTGTATTCATGTAAAATAGGGCAGGCCACTAACAAAATGGGGAAGGAAAACAAGTGAAAAGTTTTGTTGATAACTTGTTTATGTCTTTTTAGATGTTTTATTGTACTGATATCAAGGACTTGAGTTTTTGGTTTTCTGTTTTCGTTTCTTTGTAAGTTCAAGTTTTTGATCGCTTCAAAGGGGGATGTCGTAAAATATGAATCGAAATAAATTTTATAAATTTGCATTTTCTTGTGATATTTAACATTTGACAACATATAAAAATGCACAAAATTAAGTTCATCAATAATTCATTAGGAAATACGATTTTCATTTTGACTACGACAATTGAAGGGAGATAACTCATTTTCGAAGCAGACGAAATGGCGTCCCGAAAGCTGCTTACAAAACTTGTTAGAGATTCTAGTTCTCCTTTCAGACATCGTTCACAACATGTGCTCAGTTCTGTATTTGCTCGAAATAGATCGTCGTCTGCCCAGACATTCGACGATGGGTAAGATCGGAAATATAGTTTATTAAGTATAAAAATGTTCTGCATGGATACACAACCCTTGCCTGGCCAAGTCCAAAAGTCCAAAGTTCACAAGTCTTATCGTTGTCAAGGACTTTTAAAATAATGAAGTATTTTTTTTTATCTTAGTTAATTAATTATTGAGTCATAGAGTTAAGCAAATTAAGTTTATATTAAAGTGACGTCTGTGTCAGTGACGAGTCAAAGAATTTCAGTTTATTAATTCTCTTTTTTTACAAGATTTTTCATTAGATCTATCAGACCAAAATTCTAACAAGCATTTAGAAAATACATTGATTGTCATGAGTAACAATAATAAATTTAACCACGAGTCCGACATCAAATAATAAAAAATTCCAGAAAGGACCCATAGAAGTATAGAAGTTTGCCAGAATCATTTGATATTTGAAACCTCTACAGTAAGGCTCTTTGTATTTCTGCAATTAAAATTCAATGAACATTGGAATTTTTGTGCCACCCAACACGACAACAACCAAATGCATCACCAATTAAGCATTGTTTTGGACTTATATTGTTCTGCTTTTGCAAGGAAGCAGTAACTCCAATCATGTTCAGTTTTTGTATCATGGTGTTTCAATAAGAAAATTATAAGAAAGAGTCCCAAAGCCTCCTAACAACCCCTGCCTTTTCAAAAGTGTGATTTCCCTTATCATATAGCTCAACACAGAACAGTCAAATAATTGACAATAAGTACCAACAAATGGGCTTGTCCTTTTTTGGGTAGGAGAGATGTTCAACCATTAATAAAATAGGTTTAATAGTATGTAAACATGAAATGACGTGATATTTTGTGCAAGTTATATCATGTTATTTGACCTATGTCTCAGGAATGTACCTCATCGTATTGAACCAGCCCAAGCCTCGACGCTGATGGACATCGGAACCAGGCGGATATTCTCAGAGGAACATGACATCTTTAGACAAAGCGTCAGAAGATTCTTCCAGGAAGAAGTTGCTCCATATCATGCTCAGTATGAAGAATGATATATGTTTATTTTTTTTTTTTTTATTTTTTTTTTTTTTTATTGGTTCCATAGTTTGATACAAATAGTAAATTATATACTATTATAATATACATTATATTATATTACATATATATATATTACATATAAAATTACATGTGTAAATTGTATCTGATATATCCTAAGCTTAGTACATTATATATATAGTGAGATGGGTTTCTATGTGAAAGATATATGGCATTTAAGAAAGATATGGACAGTCCATAGGAATGATTATGGATCAAATATTGGGAATAGCGGGATATGATATATGTTTATAATAATGTGATTGTAAGACTGTACAAGTACATGTCCTTTAAATGAAATCATTAAGAAACTATGTATCTTTTCGGGTATTCTTTGTCTTTGTTTTATAATATCATTTTAAGAAAAATTCAAATCAGGACCATTATGGTTTAGATAGGTATATAAATACTATATTATTATAAATATGTTTTTATATTGTTTCCAGATTGCTTATTGTTCAGTTATAAATACTAAACAATATTTGAAATTGAAAAGAGATCGATCACTTTTGATACCAATATTTTTGTTTCAGGTGGGAAAAGGATGGCCAAGTTAGCAGAGAAGTAAGTGATTTCCATCTTGTTTCTTTTACTCTTTATTTCTGATAGTTAAATATGTAGGGCTTTAACAAAAAAATTTGCTCCTGGAATAATACTTGTTGTCTTCTAATAAAGTATCTAATTCAAATTGTTGTGAGTATTTTTGTTATTATTGCCGATTGTTTATCATATCAATACAAAAGCCTCTGTTGCCCTAAAACAACAGTTAAATTTGAAAATCCTTTTAATCACTAATGCTTTGAAAGTAATTTTTCAATAAACCAAAGCCATCATCAATGTCGTGTTGCCAAAATCAGCGGTGAAGCTGTGAGATACGATATACGACTCGAAAAAGGTCACAGAAATTTTAGATTCTCGTCTCTTTCAAAACAATTGTTCATAATACATCAAAAGCATGTCAAACTTGATAAAACATTAACGGCATAGGGGCGAACATACATGTATTTGAATATAATTCATCAAATCTGTCGTTTGGTGTTGAAAGTGTCTAGAGCACATAAATCCTTATAATTCTGTTTCGCTTAGCGACAACAAAGGTCAACGGCTGAAATGACAGCGATGATTTCCAAAACAATGGCAAGGGTGAATTGAAGGGTCAGATTATTTGTTGACAACCGAATGTAATATGATTACTTTCTATTTCATGGCTTGATAAAACAATTTTGTTGTAACTCACATGAACATGACTTCTGACCTGATTCTTGTTAGTTTCAGTTTATAACCTAACATATGCATTCTTTATATTTCTAAATGAAACTGGAATTTGAATGAATTAGAATTGACATTAACAAATACAATAGTTAATCTTATGTGATTAATAAATATGATGACGGATGTTTGTAAATATCCCAAGTGAAAATTCAATAAACTACATGCTGTTTAACATAAAAATTGACAGGACAATGTAATTAATTCATATCAATTAATTTATTCTTGATCTATTTATTAGCAGGGAGAGATTGGTGTTCATTTATCTGAAAATGAGTTATTTATTTATGGAAGTTGCTTTCTATTTCAAAAAGTATATATTATCAAAACATGTATTACTAATACAGCTACTCAAAACATTGTATTAAAATTGATAAGCTTCAAAGTCACTAGCTAGACACTGAATTCTTGGGTTACATTTTTGGGCCAAAAATTCCAAATTTGGCTACCACTTATTTCTAAGTCTAGCATGAGGGCTGTCCTGGAATAATACTTGTTGTCTTCTAATAAAGTATCTAATTCAAATTTTTGTGAGTATTTTTGTTATTAGCTGATACCCAGTGTTGCTCAAGATATTTAAAGAAAATTCAACAGGCAGGCTCTTATTATTTAATGCATACTTAAAAGTAAGTCTTGAATTAAGGCATGTTTTAATATATGTATCGATCCAAGACTTAAGATGTGTAGAAGGTTTAGAGAAAGCTTCAAAAGATAAAAAACAACAACTTGTATTTGGATTTGGCCAATAATGGCTGAAATATTGCCAAAGCAGCGTTGAACTTCAACTATCTAACCCACTGTATTTTCAGTAATGCTTTGTTTACTATTATATCTTAAACCACTTGCAAAATTCATATACATGTCATAATATTGAGAACTTGTAATTTTGACCAATGGCAATAATTAATTTTACGTTTGATGATAGGCAAGTGAGTTTGAATATTGTTGATCCAGTGTTTTACTTTTAGTGAGTCACTTATGCCTGTGCTCTGTCTAAGCCTCAACTCTTTGTGTGTGGCAGGTGTGGGAGAAGGCAGGAAGTAATGGGTTGCTGGGAGTTCAAACCCCGGAGTCTGCGGGCGGTATCGGAGGAGACGTCCTCTCTACAGCCATCACCTGGGAAGAACAGTGAGTCGTTCGTAGAGTCTAAATATATTATCAAACATGTAATAGAGGTGGAACGACATATCGTGTTATTCAGGAATTGACAAATTATGATACTTAAACTGACAATACATGTATCATGATACATTCTCTGAATTTTCCTAAAGTTGGCTGCCATTTGAAGTTGGTACTGAATATAATTTTTTTCTCAAATGTTGTTCAATTTTCCCACCGATAATGTCATTACTATCAATTCAATCTTATCTTCAACTTTTATTTTCTATGACAGTTCATCTTCCTTTTCATAGAATGTATGGTAACAACTCTGGAGTGGGGTTTGCTCTACACTCGGACATCGTGATGCCATACATCACCAGCTACGGGAGTCGGGAACAAGTGGAGAAATACATCCCACGTATGACTGCTGGAACTTGTATAAGTGCCATTGCCATGACTGAGCCTGGGGCAGGAAGGTTAGTCATTTGAAAGTATTCCTTATCTACTATATTTTCTGAGATTTCTCACATTGACAATTTCTCGAAAAATATTGTGTGAAGACACTTTATTCTTGTCCCTGGACATGATCGATGCAATTATTGTATAAAGCAATTTGTTTCCCAAACTTAATATCAAACACATGACAGACATCAAGGAATTTAAGGAGGATCAGGGTAAAAATCCTTCAATCAGATTTGATTGATTCATAAAACAAGGAAGAAATACAAATATATAGATTTACAACTTCTTTATTGCAAAGCGATGCAACATTTTGGTGTAAGTACTAACACTATTTTCAAGCAAATGCTGAACCGAAACGTCACATCTCTTTGCAATAAAGAAGTTGTAAATCCATATATTTGTATTTCTTCATCAAACCAACTTCTAAAATGCCACTGGAGGAAGTAAAACAAGGAAGTTTATTTTATTTATTTTCAATGATTTTATTGTTTTGACCCCCAGTGACCTGCAGGGAGTTAGAACAAATGCAAAGAAAGACGGGTCGGACTACATCCTCAACGGGAGCAAGGTGTTCATCACTAACGGATACATGTGTGATATGGTAATTGTGGTTGCGGTCACCAACAGCAGCGCCAAGTCCGCAGCTCACGGGATCAGCCTCTTCATGGTAGACGCTGGGACCCCAGGATTCATCAAGGGCAGGAAACTCGAGAAAATTGGTCTCAAAGCTCAGGTAAAAATTATTTTTATTTCATTCAAGAGAGAGACAATACTCTTGTTGAATCTTATTTTATGTTTTTCATCCAAAATGTTATATTCATTGTGTCCGTTTTCATTTGTTTTGAACCAAATTTGTAAAAAGCTTTATCTGGAACTCTTGATATACTTGACGTAAAATATTAGTAAAAGAATATGTAGAATAACATTAAAGAGACCATTACCAAATAAAGATTGCAGCTTAAAACTTTTGCTCACATTCCAACCAAGAATTTTACTCAAGTTTTGTCTAGTTTGTAGAGAATCAAATGAAAGCTCCTGACTTTAACATGCTTCAGTGACGACCTTGACATCGCATCTCTTACTGGCTGACGATCTTGTAACTGTCTTGTAAATTTCTATGGCTACTCACAGGACACAGCAGAGCTGTTTTTCGAGGATGTGCGCCTACCCAAAGAAGCCCTGCTGGGTGAGGAGAACAAAGGATTCTACTACCTGATGAAGGAACTGCCCCAGGAACGACTCATCATCGCCGACATGGGGATGGCAGCCTGCGAGTGGATGTTTGAGGAGACACGAACCTATGTCAAACAGCGCAAAGCTTTCGGTAGAAACCTAGCCAATCTCCAGGTATGTGGTCGTGTTGTATTTAGAGGGGTGTCAAATAGAGATTTAAATATAAATGAGAAGATCAAATTTGTGACATAGTCTTTAACTTTCCAGGGAAACCAGAAAGTTATTTTGAATTATTTCACTCTTTTCATGTTTTGACGAGTTGATGACAGTCTTTTTCTTCAACCAGTGAGTGGGAAAAGAATCACAGTTGCCTTTGAATAATAGAAGTCGAACCTTTTCTATTATATTTGTGTTGTTTTTCCTTAGATTAAGTAGGTACAAAGCAAAGCACATTAAAAGAATGTATCATTCATGTTATTGGATAACATTTCCAGACGATCCAGCACAAGCTTGCCGAGATGAAGAGTGAAATATGTGTTGGTCGTGCCTTTGTTGATCAGTGCCTCGAACTCCACAATGTCGCCAAACTAGACTCATCCACCGCATCTATGGCTAAATACTGGTAAGCAATTTTACTTGGTTTCAATGGATTATGAAGAAAAAAATAAAGCAGTTATCCGTTTGTATTATTTATCATATTTAGTGAGAGTAATAGTTCATACTTACCGGTATTTTCTTTACCAAGAATGAATGAAATTAATATTTCCAAATTGTAATATTCAATTGAGATTGATGCTAAATTTTTTGTGAATACTCTAAGTGACAATTCTTAGAGAAAAACTATGACTTATGGATAAGGCTGCAACGATACATTGAAATATCGATGTATCTCGATGCGACAGTCACGATACGATACACGATACAATTACATTTGAATATCGGACAGAAACGATACACAAATTTTATGTCAATCTAACTAAACTCTAGAAAAATCAACCACTGTATCACTACAAATTCCATTGATATATAATGAATTATGATGAAAGTATGGAATTAATTTCATTTTACTTGCCAGCACTGTTTCCATGGAGATTAAAAAATACCATTGCCGACTTGGTACAGCAAACTTTCAATGACCGGCAACTGAACTGCTTACTTTAGCTTGCCTGTGGGCAGGTATTACAATATTTAAAATATCACATTGCTTCTTTCACATATAGCTTCTTATTTCTCATCCTGGTATTATCTCTCTAATTTCATGCTTTTATGCATCACCATTTCCATAATTTGTTTAGCTACGACAGTTGAAACAGAAAATCAAAGTGCCCGTATGTCAGTCATCAGGTTGCAAGTGAGAAGAGTCCATTATCATGTAGGAAAAGAAAGTGACAAAACATCTAAATATAACGAATGTTTCACAGCATAGGATGAATAATGAAAGTTTAGAAAATAATGCAAGAATAAACACTATTACAGTATTTAAATGAAGAATGCTAAAGACAATAGATAATACAGTTAAAATAATGATAAATTGGTCCATTTGTAATTTGTCATTCTGACACTTGTGGCACCGTATCTAGATACGTATCGTATCGTGAGCAAAGTATCGAGATATGTATCGTATCGTCAGCTAAGTGTATCGTTGCAGCCTTACTTATGGATGTATCACATTTTACAAGTTTGTTTCATACATATGTGATACTGGTACTAAGAGTAAGACACTGACAAAAAACAAAGATATACTATGCTAAAGTGTTTCAAAGCAACAAAAAAAGTTATTATTTAATTTTATGTTCATAAAAAGTTTGAGTTATCTCCCTTGACAGGGTGACGGAGCTCCAACAGAAGATAGCCACACAGTGTGTACAGTTACACGGGGGGTGGGGCTACATGTGGGAGTACCCCATCGCTCGCGCTTTCGTCGACTCTCGTGTCCAACCCATCTACGGCGGGGCTAATGAAATCATGAAGGAACTCATCGCCAGGCAGATCATCTCTGACAAATAGAAACTTTTCACCTGAAAGACACCTTTCATGACAAATATAATTTAAAGTTTTAAGGAGAAAATTTATTAAATTATTAACAACAAATGCAAAGTGAAAGCATAATGAATGCATGCATTTTTGAAAACTGCTAAGATCTGTGTACCTTTTATTCCGTAATTAAGTTATGCCTTTTGACGATATTCAATATTTATATATTTGTTTTGAAACTTAGTTGAACAATGGAATCACTTACAAATGTGTACTTAAAATGTGACTAAAAACTAATCAATTTTGTCATATATAATAATAGCTTTCTTATACCGCGCATATATCCATGACAGAGCATGCTCAAAGCGCCAAATGCGTTAAAAAGTCTTTTGATGAAATTGGATATCTTTATTTTTTCACAAAACATGGTTGAACAAAGGAAACATTTATAATATGTACTTACCTTGGTAGTTGGCAACTCTTTCATGGTGTAAACTCAAAACTAACATTATTAAAAGATTATTGTCAAACAGCCAGAAACAACATATTCATGTGTTTTACAACTTGTACTTATATCA
The DNA here is from genome assembly GCA_916613615.1 of Steromphala cineraria. NCBI lineage: Eukaryota > Metazoa > Mollusca > Gastropoda > Trochida > Trochidae > Steromphala > Steromphala cineraria. The sequence continues at coordinate 15,870,669 of OU744729.1, forward strand.
ACTGCCGTTCCAGCACAACTATCAGAAATGTGCAACATAACTTCCAATATTTGTACAAAACTTTTTTATCTGTCCTGTGTAACGAGAACCAAATGTTTATGCAAATGGAAAAACTTTTTAACCACTGCCTTTATGGTTGTACAGGTTGTTCAATGTACATAATATCATAGCCTAACAATCGCAGAAAAACCCTTGTCCAGAACAAACGAATATTGAAAGATCACTTAACAACTTTATAACATGTTACTATTGACTCTGTTATTTTCATGATTGAAACTATACAATCATATTTTGTTGATATACAATAAAGTGATTATGATATAAATGAATTAATGTTTTTCTTTAAAGGACAGCCTGGTATGAGTATCTGAGGAGATTATCTATCACAAGCTATGGTATCACTGACATACTGTTAGTAAAAGGAATATATCATCCAAAACTGTGTTCCACAGGAGATTTGACCCCTATTGGCCACGTCCTTAAAACCTATTTTCATCTTCTTCTCCAGAAGCAAAAGGCCTAGAAAGCTGAAATTTTGTGTACAGCCTCCTTGACTACTTGGGATTATAATTTAAAGCTTTTCAGGCCCTGTGGCCCCTAATAAGGGTCGCAGGGCCACGCCCTTAAAACCTATTTTCATCTTCTTCTCCAGAAGCATAAGGCCTAGAAAGCTGAAACTTTGTGTACAGCCTCCTTGACTACTTGGGATTATAATTTTAAGCTTTTCAGGCCCTGTGGCCCCTAATAAGGGTCACAGGGGCCACGCCCTTAAACCTATTTTCATCTTGGTTCTGTCAAAAACAGATAACCCCGCCAATTGAATGGCTCCTTAAAGGGTAAAAGACTGCAAAGTAAAGAATATATCCGAATTGGGAAAATATAACACTTAAAATAGCATAATCAAAGACCAAGGAGTTAAAACTACCAACAGATAGTTAAAAGTGACCATTTTAGGAGATATTTTATGTGTGCTTCCCTAGGAAAGATGTTATTTTACAGCAGCTTCAATCACTTTCAAGTGCCTTCACAAGTATGATAAAATAGTCTTCACATGAAGAACACAATAACCCTACTTTGCAAAATAAGTTATCAGTCAAAATATAATCCTTATATAATGAAAAGCAATATACAAACACTTTGGTGGGCCTATGAATCCTTACATGCTTCAAATGTGACAGTGAACAGGTAGACCATGCGGCCGACAAATCCATACGTTCAGTCCGTATAAATGCGATAACTCTAAATCCCTAAACCTAATCATCCTGCTTATAATTAATTAAAGCGCCTGTTACTAGTGTAGCAAAACTGTTTTCTTCTCCAGAAGGATAAGGCCTAGAAAGCTGAAAATTTGTGTACAGATTTCTTGACTAGTGATGACTATAAGGGCTACAAGGGCCACGTCCTTAAAACCTATTTTCATTTGCTTCTCCAGAATCAAAAGGCCTAGAAAGCTGAAATCTTGTGTACAGACTCCTGCTATTGATGTTACAGTTTTGGTGATCCTATGGTTCCTAAAAGGGCATGGTGAACCTTTGGATCCTAAGCCATAAATAATCAATTAAATATTTGAGTTATTTCCATTTCTGTGTTGATTACAGGTATCTGAAATCACATCACATATATACTTAAGTCTAGAATTTGAGACCTCTTGGCCCCTACAAAGGGGTAAACCACATTGGCCACAGCAAAATTAAATATGAAGCCTGATGAGATACAGAGCCAATGGCTCTATTTTTCACTAGATTACCTAAAGTTCGCCTATTTATACCCCCGACCAACGGTCCGGGGTATCTAGTAATACCAATGATTCCGTGTGTCTGTGTGTCCGTCCGAGGACATTTTTTGTCCGACCTATTACGGGAAAACTATTTATCCGATTAATTTCAAATTTTGCACATGTCTTCTACCTTACTAGGAGGGGTGCAGTGCGAAGTTACAGCAAATTTCGTTAACATTTGAATTTTTTACAAATTTCCATGTTTTAACTTAGTCATTTTCCAATATCAGATTTGTCCGACCTATTACGGGAAAACTATTCATCCGATTAATTTCAAATTTTGCACATGTCTTCTACCCTACTAGGTGAGGTGCGGTGCGAAATTACAACAAATTTTATTGATATTTCAATTTTTTTACAAATTTCCATATTTTGAACATACCTGGTAGTCATTTTCCAATATCAGATTTGTCCAACCTATTACCACAGGGGGTACTCGACTGTACAGGTAAAGCGGAAGTTGCACCTCTGCAACGTCCAATTCCTCACTGTACAGTGAAAACAAAACAACCCCGACTCCACGTTCACGGTTAGTTCTAGTAATATTCACCTTCTGAGAGTTGAAACGTGTAAAATATGAAACTTTTGAATATTTCTCTACATATCTATAAAGGCATAATTACGATAATGTTTCAATTCTTGTCATACTTGCCTATTTCAAGTGACTGCCCGTTCGAAGATAATGTAGTGATCGCGAAATTGACTGTTTAACTCATGTTGCGGACTATGTAGAGGTCATTTGATGATTGTTGTAACTTATACAGTAAAATAATGCGTATTCAAAGGCCCATGTGGTGTATCAATGCTTATTTCATTACATTTAAAGAGAAACCAGACCAAATATAGACTGTACGCCCTGATGGACGTTGCACCGGCACTGTACGGGGAGTTACATATAATAACAGTTATACTGTACGGGGAGTTGGTACGTTATGATACATGTCCCCAATACATTAAGGCGCTTGCAAATTTCTGCCCCCCCCCCCCCCCCCCCCCCAACTTTTGAACCGCTCCTACGACTGAGAGCTAGTTTTACTAAATCGCAAACGAATATAATTTGTAAATTTTGATCCAAACAATTGATGTTGTCGTGCTAACTAGCTAATAGGTTACTATATTAAACTGGTTTTATTCATTTTTTTTGCTTTCTCACACTTTTCTATGTACTACTATAACAAATAACACACTGCCTCAGACCTTGGTTAGTTTGTCCTCTACACTCTTGGTGTGAACTTTAACTATGCAGATCTACCGCACTAAAATGAAGCATAAAACTGACTGTGAACCGCACAGGTTCTGATTGTTCATTGTGAACATTTTTCGAGGGTTATTTTACTTTGAGAATTTTAGTTTGAAAACTTTTACAGATAGAAATTTTATCGTTGATGTTTTGTGAAGCAGATGTAATGAGTAGACAGAAAAAAATATCAACAAGTCAGGATAATGTTTTTCTGTCCATGACCGGTCCTTGAATATTGCGATTTTTGGAAAATCCTTATTTTTGGAACATTTCAAAATTCCACAGTTTCTTTATTAAGTAAGATATCTTTAAATTGATTGTATTTTTACATGCGCTATTCCAAGCACAACCTTTGCTATGTTGCACTTTATCATGAAAATGTTGATAATTAAGGAGCTAGAGGGATCAACATGAAGTAGGGGTCTAAAACTAATCAAATTTCAGTGTTTTCAACAAAGTTCCAAAGTTCATTACTCCATTACTATTTAAGTTATCAAAACAAAACATACATCACCCGAAACTTTTATGCATGTAAGTTCTGAACAGTGATTGATTGATTGCGTTGGTGTTTAGAGCCGCTTGAGCAATATTACAGCCATTAGTGGCGTGTGGTTTTAAATGCAATCCTTATTTTATAAACATATGACAGTTCTCGGTTACTCTGTAAATGCGCAACTTCCCGTACAGTCAGCATCCGAGACAGTCACAACGTCCCTTCAGCGTACAGTTTAATTTTATTCGAAATATTTGGCCGAAACAGTCAGAAATACTTGATTGGGCATTTCTATAACGATATCCACATTCTATCAACATATGAAAGGTTAATTTGAATGACTCCGTTCATCTAAATTGCTGTGATTGGCAAATTAAGACATATTTTCGTTAGGCTTTCGAACGCGATCTCAAGGACAGCTGAAAATAATCATTATGCCGAGACCGAAGTTATGTTACATTATAAATGCAGTAGTTTACAAAGCAGTAAAGCTTCATCTGTCCACCAAGACAGTTTAAATCTGTTATAAACAACGTATTAACTAGAACTAACCGTGAACGTGGAGTCGGGGTTGTTTTGTTTTCACTGTACAGTGAGGAATTGGACGTTGCAGAGGTGCAACTTCCGCTTTACCTGTACAGTCGAGTACCCCCTGTGATTACGATAAAAACTTTTCATCTGATTCTTTTCACATTTTGCATGTGTCTTCGTCCCTTCTAGGAGCGGTGCAGTGCCAAATCAAAACTAAAATTGATAAGGTGTTTTTGTGTGTGTGTTTTTTTTTACAAAGTTCCATTTTTTTTATTTGTAATTTTTCTCAATTCCTCTTTGGGGGTCAAATGCTGTGCAAGAGATGACTACGTTGAAAGTAAAAAATAATTCAGTTAGTCAGGGATGCACAGTCGGGGGTATTAGTGAGCCACGCTCATTTTTTGCTTGTTTATTTTGGATTTATTAGGGACATGAAGGATATGTCATCTTTTGATAACTCTTGTTCAAATTTACAATATATATTATTTTTTTCGCGCGTCGGTGCCTTTTAATGTGGATATTAGTTTATATTTTTTCATGGATACCGTGTTACATTTCATGTTCAAAATAAGTTATTAATCACATTTATTCTTATCTTATTATAATTCTGACAAAAAGACCTTCTCCCTATTATAAACGCTGAAGATGCAGTATTGACAAAAGCTGCGTTTATACATTTGAAACTTTTTGATCCTAACCCTAACCCTAACCCTAACCCTAAAAGACTAACATTTAGTCTCAGAAGTTGTTTTTTTCAATATTGCTAACATTTTAGATAATTCATGTATAATAAAAAAAATGGAGCCCAGAACAAGCTTTAACTTCAGAAGCTGAGCGATCTAGACTTACTATACTTTTCTAGACTAGGTTGTTCATCAATTATTTTTTTTGCTTTAGGGTCTGGATGACAGACTAACTTTTTGACAGCTCATTGAATAACGATTAATCCCTGATTTTACAAACACAACAATGTATCTATTTATCATAACCATCTGTTAATGAGTGGTCATCATCACCAAGGAGGCGAAAATTGAGCGGAATAAACAATACCGATAATCGGCCCAGATTAACCAATCGTTAACAGGACAGCCCACCCAGGGTCCGGATCAATGGTAGCCATGACAACCGCACGTGGCGTTTAGCACGTGGCGGGTAATCTCGCTGATTCAGCTAATCTCTTTGTGGTGTGTCTGAATGGTCACGGGTGTTATGGTTACTCGTGGATTCTCTTTTAATGTGTCATAAACAATTCTTAATCAGGAAATCGTTGATTAAGGACAAGAATCGACGGGCAGTTCCATGCATCACTCGTTTTTTTTCTATATATACAAGTCCATCATAGAAATTATTGATCATGACAGATTAACAGATTTATATAATTAAGAATTAGAATTAGGTTATTAATTATGACCTCAAGCAGGGACGCTCCCAAAAACAAACTGTTCGCATGCACAACTTTTACACATGTTTTCAATATTACTCATATGTAAATTCACACATATATATGTAATAGCAAATTTGCTATGTGTTCGCATGAGATTTTAGCAGGGGTGCGTAAAGGCTCATTTGTAGAAAGTTTAATGATAATTCTTTTGATTTTGTTATTCACTCATTCAATTTCTCATGATATGTTACAATGGAAGATAGGCCTATATGTTGCCACTGCTGCTTGCTGATATATATATTTCATAGTAAATAAGTATGGGACTGGCATTCGGTTTCCAGAATTAAAATTGTATAGAAGTGTTGTCATAAGTCGATAATTTGATGATAAAAACAAAAGCCTCCAAGACGTTGAATGATTACAACATCAAATTCAAGGTTTTCTATACCAGATATTAGACACTCACACCCTCTTATTATGATGGAATGTTCCAAATAATAATGAAATACTGTATGGTGGGTTATGCATTTTTTTTTGTAGCCTATTTGCTAATAATGTCTTTCACAATATTGTGTGACTCATAAGTATTTCAATTTAAACTAGCTACATATTCTAATACGTAGTCTACATGGAATGATACAAGTATCTGTTCACATTTTAATCGGAGTCAATCATGTATCGTGAAATACAATTTATTGAGGTATATGTATACATCCTTGCCAGAAATAATTAAAAGTTTTTAAAATATGTTGACTTGGATTATCTTGAACTAGGAGAAATAGCAGAGAGAAATTTAACATTGTTTAAAAACGTGCGATTCCTGCAGCATTGACGCATAAAATAATTTATGTCAAGTATAATTAATTACATCGACAACACCGTTTTCTAATTGTAGCTGCCACAATTGATCAATGTTCAACACTAAAACTGAAAAAAACCCGTTAAAAACATTTTGAAATTGCTATTTTTTGAACAGCCACAGAATCAAAAGTATCTGTTATCCGTAAATATTCAACTTTAAATATCCATTTTCAGATATATCTAAATTCGAAGAAAAAAATCTGATTTCATTGAAAACAGTATGCAACCTTAGAAAACGAATATAAAAATTAGTATAATGTAATATAAAATTTAAAAAATAATCTAAATTCTAAGGAAGAAATTCAAGTTCTAAAAAGGTAAACTAAAACATTCTAGAATCTTTTCATTTCGCAGTCTAAACTTGCTTTTAGGCTTCACAGATTTTCAAAGTAAGATTCTTTCGAAGCGCACGTAAAATACTCATTTGGTCTTCTTTCCAATCCAAGGAAGATTTTACATTTACTTTGTTTCACTGCATCGTGTGTTTTACAGTATAAACTATATTAAGCTAAATTTTACATTCTGATCTTTGTTTAAATTTTTAACACGAGTCGTGTGTACAAGAAACTAACTATTCATCACATTATTGACATCGACAGCTAGCTTATAAATGGGGATTGGTAACGTACCCTTAGTTTCACAATTAGTTTAATTCAACGAAACATATAAACTGTAATGATATAAACAGAATTATCAGTCGCATTAACAGAATAAAATTTAACATTAACATCTTGAAGTTAGCGGCATTGACTTAAGTTTCAAAATAAGGGGGGGGGGGGGGGGAGTTGTAGGACAAAACATATCAAAGTTGATATATTTGAACTATTACATCACCTTCCTAATACCTGTTTCTAATGTTCTATCTATAGTAATTACGTCAATGTATGTATGTTTTTAAGGAAGGATTTTACCTCAAACTCAGTCCTGTTTTGTAAGCAGAACTTTTCAACAACGTTAAATGAACTTGTTTTATTGCAGCTCATTCATTGATTAATTAAACAGGCCTATTTGATTAAAATAATGATTCAATGAAAACATTAGAAAAAATATTTGAACACTGGTTGATGTTCATTATATCAAACATGTATAACATACTGTATATTAATCATGTCATGCTATTTCATACGATGTATCCTGGAGCGGTACTCAAATAAAATGTTCTCGTTTACCAATATCCGGTTTATTTTAAAATCAAATGTCAATTTCTCACCATGCGGGGGAAATATTTCCTGCATGCTCAACGTCATGACTAAAGAAAGAAGGCAAACTGTTGAATCTTTGAATGTCTGTCTGAGATACAATAAATTCAAATTGATTATCATTTAAAGCCCCTTTCAAGGCCTGTTTTATTGTTATATGGTGTTTCCTTTGGTTGACATTCTCGCATAGAATTGTCTGGATAGACAGATCACGTGTATCTAGTATTGTGTCGACCATGCAAATAAGTATTGATAAGTCTACATTTCTCATTCAACACGCCTTATTGGTCTACTATATAGACTTACATTGAGTCTCAGAAGTAGGCGTATGTTTTTTTCAATATTGACAATATTTCTAAACGAGTCATGTATTATAACAAACTGGAGCCAAGAATATGCTTTAACTTCAGCAGAGTGATTTAGACTTGCTATACTTTAGTAGACTTGGTTGGTCGTCAATTGAATATTTTTGCTTTTTCTGGATGACAGACTATATCTACTACTACAGACGTCGTAGTGTTAACAGAGTAGAACGCTGACTAATATTTATACACAGCGATCTATTTGAAACCGAGCCTTTGTAGTTGAAAGTAAGCTAACAGGATACAAGAAATGTTTTTATTATATGATTGAGGGTGAGATACTCTGTTCTATCAGTGAAATAAACCCTCTATCTGGCTACAGTGGCGATAACCTGTATCGTCACTCTACTGAGTGGTGATAAACTTTATCACCACTCGAGTGACGTCAAGTTCAAGACTTTGACGTCATGTAACAATGGTCTGACGTCATGAATTCTCATATGACGTCACACTGTTACCGCGGTGACGGGATCTTCCAAGCGGCCGCTCAACATGAAATTGGCCTTTTTTGACGTAATTAGAAGGATTTAATCATATAATAAATAGAATATCTGTCAATTCTTGACAAATACCATGTTTATCTCATCTCGTGAGGTAGACAAGTTAAATATTTTCACTCGTGGCTGCGCCAGTCGTGAAAATATAAACTTTCTACCTCACTCGATGAGATAAACATGGTATTAGTCAAGAAAAGACAGATATCCTCTATATATTCATGTACACTGGTTTTTCAGTCACCCATAAACACTACTTTACGCATTGAGCTATGCATGCAGCTCCATGGAACACATAAGAACTATTGGCTTTTGACTTAAATAATCAATGATCTTTTTTTTACCCTGCAACCCATCTTCACTCAAAACTTTTTTCCGTTTAATTTCCCACGCTTGCAGTTTCGTGCATCATGACTGATAAATGTTGACCATATACCAGGTCCTAAATTTGAAATGCAAATGTCTCGAACATTATTTGTCTTTCGAGAATCCTTTCTCGTATTAACGATAATATCGTTAATTTGTCGTCATATGAATATCGAGTGTGAGTGTGTTACACTTGTGATAACATTGTATGAATTTATTCAGAAAGACTCAACACACCAGTTGATCACGCCATAAAATAGATAACATCCATAATACATTTAAAACCTTCTTACATACAGAAACTGTCGGATAAACCTCACGTAGAGAGATATATATACATGGTATTTACTACTTCTTACTTATAGGTAAAGTAGGTCAAATTATATTATGAATTATTAGATTAAACGTCATTTATAATTTAATAATATCAATGAATAAGTATACCGTTTTCCGTGGTTTTCATGATATGCCTACGATTGGCTTTAAAACAATTTCAAAATAGTCCACATATATGAATTCACCCCCAATACAACAATGCTAATATACAATGTGATATATAGAGAATCTCACCAAGTGTCTTCTGATATCAAATATATCAACACAAGTTGATAAAAGCAACAAATATCCGAGGTTTGCCGAGGATATTTTACTTTTATCAACGGGTGAAAAATGAAAAAATCTTTGAACACTACTTAGCCCTAAAACTTCTAAACCAGTGATGTCATAGCATTGTGACGTCATCATGTTAATGACGTCGTTGCGTTTATGACGTCAATACTGATGATGAAAAACGTTTGTGATGTCATGTATTTTCTGATGACAGGGCATTGTTCAAAATCTACTGTCAAAGCGATATATCCTAGGAGATATCGCTTGATCTTCCACATGCGATATCTCCTATATGTAATGTCTAGGCTATTTGTTTTGGTAATCAATGAGAACATATGCAAAGAAGCTATAATCAAAGACCAACTAATAAAAATAACAGTTATATATCTCTTAAAACTCCAAATTGTCCTTCTGGCTGCTTCATATAGGTTTCAACGAATGTGTTTGACTGAACGAAGAGCGTCATCGTCCGGTTTTCGATCATAGTTCCGAGACTTTATGTCATCATATTGTTACTGTATGAAATGACATAACATCACAAAACAAATCATTCAATGTTTCACTCTCTTTTTCTTAAATTTGTATCTGTAATTTCTTGTATAGTATTTTGTATTTTGCTTTCATTCAAACATATATAAATGCAGAGAATAGAAATAAGATAAAGCTAATAATGTGGTTTTTTATGTTGTTGAGATAGAGTCATAGAGTCAGAAAGTGTTTCTCATTTCACAATGATTAACGGAATCAGAAATAAATAATTTATTTTATAAGTATTTTATTGTATTATTATCATTATCACGTACGCAAAGCCCGCGGCCTTCTCTGTCTTATCTGAGGATTTTATGTCATCAAAACCATGCATTTCGTATATCCCTAATTCTTCTATACTTGTCGTTTAATGGATGACATTCAATTTATGTAACATTTTTTATTTAAAACGTTTTTCAAAAAAATATTTTGAATAAAGCTACCTCACGGAGTGTAACTTTCTAAAACCCCATTAGAATGTCCTACAAATTTTACTCGCAACACTCCGTATTCACTGCACGTGACCTATTTGACCCGCCCCGTCAGCCAATCAGCATTGCGGCCTAGAGGGTGGTAGCGCTATTGATGTAATTGTAGTAAACCACATTTTTGTTTGTGATGGAGCAAGCTGAAAATCGACCGCCATGTTGGATGTGCAGATTGCTCGAGATCTGCACACACTTTGCTTAAATTTGGACCTTAATCAAAGGCATTGGCCTAATCAGAGTACCATGGACGATTTTAGAAGATACTAACTTTACATTGGACTCACAAAATCTACATCTATGCGACTATTTACCGCAAAAACGGCTTGGGATGACAGTAGACGGTTCGTATAAAGCACAAGGACGTGGCCAGGTCACGTGATTTTTTCCGGGTACATTACGCATCTTTGATATGGTTATTGTATCGGCGATTTCACTAAACCTGGCCCTTGACTGACATTTCTAAGGGAAGTGAGAGTTTTCAGACATTTGATTAAGTGCTTTTCTCAACATTGATGATGCATATGTGATCTTATATGCGTTAGAGTCGAGATAATGTATAATGACAAAAAGTCACGTGCTCCTTGATATTTCCCGTGTCTGTGTCAGTGGCGTACTGGTGACAATTCACCAGTGACATTTCGCATGGTCAAATTCTTTTCAATCGCACATGAACATTGTGTTTAATGTGTTAATTGAATGCGATTGTCAAATGAATTTCAACATTGCATGTCGAGCCCGCTCCCTCTGAGGATATGTTGTATGGCCGCAATGGCTCCCGCGCTTACTGAGGCGGCTAGTCAGGTCAGAATTAAAGCGACACTTCCTGCCCCTACCACTCCACAAGTAACTACACAGACTACAGTTTTGAACGGCAAGGATCACAAGTTTACAACTCAGCACGATTTGACTGTAGTGGACAGTCGTCTGTCACTGGACAAAGTGCAGAGATCCACTACCAAGCAAGTGACCAATTTAGCAGGTCACTTGCTAAACGGAGGGCACGGTGTAAAATTGAACACCTGTAATCTTGCATCAAATCTAAAAAATTTAGGGGTAACATCTGCCATTTCCAATCTCCACAAGAAAGAGGTGTCTGCATTCCAGAGTGAATTTATGAAAACTATTGCAAAACTGGAGAAAAGAGTGATGAATCAACCTGCTTCTAAAAATGAAACCTCTAAACCTGAAACAGATTCTAAGCGAGACATATCAGAGGGTGTACCATTGGTTAACGGAAAAACAACCCTTTCCAGTTTGAGGAAAAATGATCATAAAAAACCTACAAATTCAGTTGACATTTCTGATCAGAATACTGTGACGCTAAACCTGAAAACATGTGAAAATGATGACACAGATCAAATTCAGAAGTCTGATTGTTCAGTTCAAAGTGCCTCGGGGAGTGTTGAAACAAATGTGGTGGAAGACACAAGACCAACAGAAGATCTGAAAGAAAGTGTAAAGAAATCACAGTTTAAGCTTCAACGAAGAACACAATACTTGCTACGTCGCCTTCGGCGTATTCAAGGACGACAAGTTGATAGTCACACACGCCAACAACTTTATCATTTAGTAGAATATCAACACCAAAATTTGGAGACTGTTGTTAAATCCATCAATGCCCCTGTGACAGGTACAGAATTAAAAACTGAACTTTTGCAAAGTGAAGATGTGAAAAATCTATCAACAGCAGCTCTTGTCAATTTGGTGCGAAAGTTACAAGCACCAAAGAACTTGACGCTGAATCAGCGAATAGTCAACCCTCCAAAAACAGAAACTGTGATCCAGACAACTACTAACATTTTGAAAATGGACAAACATGTTCGAAATGAGTCTGAAACAAAAGCTGATCATCTGTGTTCAATTCTGCAGTTTTCAGAATCGGTGGTTGATTCTGATGCAACCGAGAGCAGCTCAGGAGGGGAGAGTTGTGATGAACATGAGGTGGATTTTGTCAAAGAAAAGAAAGCTCCACAGACACCTTTGTAAGTTATTAAGATTAAAGGTTAAATCAGTCAGTTCATATTAAGAAAGTTGATGGAATATTTTTTATTCAATATTCATATACAAATTTAGTTTTTCATTCTTATTTTTATTCATTCTAATTGAAGAAATGCAATTATTTTTAACAGCTGAAAATGTGATTGATTAATTCTCTACGAACTAATGTTTATTTGATGTCATATTGGCTTTCATTGCACAAAAATTGCTTTTTCTTTAAGCTCTGTTCAATGTTTTGGGAATCTTTTGATTAAACCATAGTAATGCGTTATCAGTTATTACAGCCATGATTTTCAGTGAATCATTCTAGAAAGATACCTAATCAATGACCTTGACCTTGGTCATGCATGAACGAATGTCAGTGTTTATCTTTCCGTTTCAACTTTTGTGAATAGCTTGACTACTGCTAAATTGTTATCTAAAGGTATCAGCAGTGGGTCATTGTAACATGAGATACTGTTCTGCAAGACTCTTTGTCTGGAGAGGTCATGACCTTTAGGGGAATCCCCTGATTTGTAGTGATTCATAGTTTGTTTACAAATTGTAGCTTTAGGTTAGTTGTTTAATCAATTGATGATTTATGTATTCTGGTAGACTTGTATATTGCAGAAAAATTAATTTTCTTATTAATTATTAATAATTAATTTAAAGGAAATTTTGATTTACTATTGGTAGGAATTTTAATTAAAGTTTCTATGAAACGTGTTGATCATCTTGAGATTTTGACTGTCAACAATTTACTCAAATGAAATCAATATGTAATGTTTCAATATAAGAATAATACAAGAATAGTTCAATATAGTCAGGTTAGTTAGTTACCATTATTAGGGTGATCTGATGAAAACAATGCTGCATTTTGCATGTCTTGAAAAGTCAAGTGATAAAATTACAACCTCTGAACAAAACAGAATTATTTTTACTATCATGTTACAACTATCTTTGACATTTCCTGTTTTGACATTTGTAATAACCTCAAAAACAGTGTAAAATTCAGTTTAGCTTGAGAAATACAATGACTTCGTAGCATTATTATTTTGCAACTTGTGGTTTGAATTTGGGAACTCTCAAAAACCAAATTAATAGATTTTGTCATATTTTGCAATTTGTGTTTTAACATTTTATATGGTCATTTTTGGTAAATTATTATTTTATTTTGAATGATAGAAAATTAATGTAAAATATTTTGATGAGTTCTATTGTGGTATACGAATCTGTTGCAGACACCGACGAGCTGACTGGAAGTGGGGGATAGAGCGGGCTGGCGTTGCATCGAGGTGGACGTGGTTACAGGCACAAGTGTCAGATCTTGAGTACAGAATACGACAACAGAGTGAGATCAACAAGCAGATTCGCAACAGCAAGGGCAGTATTGTGCTTGGCGATGCACCGTCGCCTCAGACACTCATGACCCGCTTGAATCCCTCTCTGAAGACCAACTCTCGTGTTGCCAGCGTTGACAAGAAAAATGAAATTTCTCCTTGCAGCATCTCGACAGTCTTGTCAAATGTTGATAAACAAGCATCCCGCCTTCAACAGTCCCTCGGAAACTGTCTAACTCCGCCCCAGAACAGTATAAAATCAAGTACCCCTTCTTCAGGACGTTCTCTAAACGGTTTTATAGATTCCCCTATTGGAAACACAGACAACACAAACAATGGGAGTCCATCGAGTGGTGATCTGCGACTGTTTGACACATCAGACGTTTCAGCTGTAGATCCAACTACGCAGGCAGCTAGGTGTCGACCCCTTCGGAGTTACCGAAAGAGGAAGTTACTAAAGACGTTTGGTCTCCATCAGACGAATCGTAAAGCTGCTCGTCTTTCAAGTGTGAAGTGTGAATGTTACCCGCCTGTGATGCCGTGCCCCATGTGTGGGGGCCGATACAACAACTCACAAACTGTCGACCAGGATGTGATGCCCGTTCAGGAGCGAGTGTCCCTCCTTGACTCCTCCTTCCATCCAGTTCTCTCCTTTCCTCAAGGTAATCTATCTGCAATTGTACAAATATTGAATCAAATTTGTGGCAGTCTGATTAAAAGCGTCCTAGTGCCGAGGAATAAAATATTCGAAATATTAACTATACAGAGTTATGAAATTCTCTACACTAGGTCTGACGGCAACCCCATACCTTGCATGTTTTTTACCAGTTTACTGAGTTTAGTGCAGCGGAAACCCAGTCGATATCGGATCAACTACAACATCTTTCTTGTAAGACCGCGAGCGGTGATCAAAGCATGGTAAACAGGAGTTACCTGCCTCTAGGTTGATACCGAAGACCTTTGCAGCTTTTGATTGGTTAGCTGAGTAAACATCACCTGCGCGGCTGGGGTCGGACCTTGTGGAGAGAAAATCAAAATATGAAAAAAGATTCTCGATAGAGTTAATATTATACAACTTTTATTCCTCAGAACTGGGCCAATTTTAATCAGACTGAAATTTGTTAATTCATATATTCATGTATGTCTTTAATGAATCAATGTTGAATATGTTCTTAGAGGTACTTCATGTTGATCCAACTACCTAATTTTCATGACTTGTGACAAGTTCTTTGACCTACTAGACACTGTTTTGATTTTTTAACAGGTGTTGGAATTATTTGAATTTCATTTGATTTGAGCTGTTTTGAGTCAGCCTTGACTGTAGTTTTATCCATAGATTACTATCCTGAAACATGACATGCATTCCAACTGTTTTTTCAATAATTTCATTCCTATCCCAGGATGAATTTGTGATCAAAAGTTAACACCTGATTGGCTCATTCATTATTGTCTTGATTCCTTTTTATCCCACCGGTATGTAATACCGTGGGATAAAGTCATCACCCTGTCCGTCCGTCCGTCCGTCCGTCCGTCCGTCCGTCCGTAATCATTTCGTTTCCGGAGCAGAACTCAAAAACCGGTCCACATATCTTTCTAAAACTTTACATGTGTATTGCCCACCTACTGAAGTGGTGCCTTTTGATATTTTCACATTTCTGAAAATTTTATTTTTTATTATTTCCATGGAAACGGCTCTTATTTGGACTCTGTTCATGAAAGGTTTCGTTTCCAGAGCAGAACTCAAAAACCGGTCCATATATCTTTCTGAAACTTAACATGTGTATTGCCCACCTACTGAAGTGGTGCCTTTTGATATTTTCCCATTTCTGAAAAATTTATTTTTTATTATTTCCATGGAAACGGCTCTTATTTGGACTCTGTTCATGAAAGGTTTCGTTTCCAGAGCAGAACTCAAAAACCGGTCCATATATCTTTCTGAAACTTAACATGTGTATTGCCCACCTACTGAAGTGGTGCCTTTTGATATTTTCCCATTTCTGAAAAATTTATTTTTTATTATTTCCATGGAAACGGCTCTTATTTGGACTCTGTTCATGAAAGGTTTTGTTTCCGGAGCAGAACTCAAAAATCGGTCCACATATCTTTCTGAAACTTTACATGTGTATTGCCCACCTACTGAAGTGGTGCCTTTTGATATTTTCAAATTTCTGAAAATTTTATTTTTTATTATTTCCATAGAAACGTGTCAAAGGTTTACATCTTACGATCATGTGGAACCGGTGGGATATGTCATCTTCTGATGACTCTTGTTTACTTTAAGACAAATTCTCATGAAACATTCAAACAATATTATTATATTCTTTGAAGTATTCCCTTGACACAAACTGACCTTGGTAACTTCAGCATTAATTTGATGGTCACCATGAGACTTCAATTTGGTTCAGAGACCAATTCCTATCATAGGGTTTTAGTTATTTGATGTTTGCATATCTTAAGCATTTCACTATTGAACTACCAGCCCATCTGGTTACTTGTCAGAAGACTTGCTATTACTTTGTACAAGCTACATTTTCAAAATGTACTTGAATTTACTGTGACATCGATCAGAATCTAAAACACTGAAGTATCGTCATTCTGCTAACTAAATTGATAGAGAACAGAATGAAATAAAACCAGTCTGCAAGCTTTCAATAATTCCAACAAAATTTCTGCTTCTCACGATCGATTGCATTTGGAAATTTTTGATGTTGCAATGCAGTACTTTGGAAAATGGCGGCATCGAAAACCCAAAGTTTTGCGAATATAATTTATGTACTTAAAAAATCCTTGAAAGGTACTAAAATTTGTTCTGTTTTGGCTGTATGAACCATGTCTTATGTTGAACAATGAATTGATGTTCCAGAAATACCTCTTCCTGGTCACTTTGAAGCTCTTCTGAAGAGTGGGGAGTGGCAGAACAAACCACCAATTAAACGAGCAAAACTTGAAACAGAGAGGAGGTATGTTCACATAAATTTGTCTTGAGCTGTTTAAAAAATCAATACATCTCTGCTTCGGTATTGCAAACATTTGTCTTGTCTGACAATAAGAACGTTCTAAATTCTTCTAGAAATCCTCTACCTCATGCGGAAGAATCCATGAATGAGAGAATATTGGAATCCATGAATGAAAGAATTTTGGAATGCTTTTAAATAGGTTCATGGTTCATTTTGCTACTTGGTAGACTACACAATAACTAAAATTATGATTAAAAATATGGTAAAAATGTTTCAAAATATTAGTAATAGTAATATAATAAATAATGCTGAGGAATATATGGATGACAACTTCTTTGTTCATTGTATCAAACATCAGTAAACAACTTGGACAGCAAATCAGCTATATCCGACCACATCAAAGCCAACCCCAATCACCAAATACAATGGTCAGAAACCAAATGCCTTGTTACCAATCACCCGGATTACCGACTCCGAAAATTAAGAGAAGCTTTGGAAATCAAAAAGATTCAGCCATCAATTAACCGCGATCAAGGTTACTTCATCCCGTCAGCCTATGATCTTCTCCTTAATTAATTAACTGTAATCACTCATGTACATCACTGGCCTCTATCAATTAATTAACTGTAATCACTCATGTACATCACTGGCCTCTATCAATTAAATGTAACGCACTGCATTGTACATTACTGGTTTCCTACCACTCATCCCTGTTTAATTACTTTTAATCTCTTCATTAAGTTGTTGTCACTGTGCATTGTATTATTTACTTATATATATATGCCCCTAGCTCATTACTCTTCCTCTGCTTGAGAACGACACAAGAATCTGTGTCGAAACGTCGCATACAATGAACAAAGAAGTTGTCATCCATATATTCCTCAGCATTATTTTCATCCCAACTTCTAAAATGCCTCTCAAAGAAGTAATATAATAGTTCATGGTAATTATGTCTGTAGAGATTTCATCTCACTGTGTGAGGTAGCAAACGTTTTTTCACTAGTGACTTATAAACTTTAAAAGAGATAAATACCCAAGCAGAGATGTCATATTATTTTTACAATACAAGTGACGGTATGTATATTAATTTTCTTATTGTCCAAAGTGTCTAAAGTTCAGAATTCAAATTATTAGGAAAGTTAACACATCACCTGCACAGAAAACAATAGTATGGATATATGGATTCATCCTGAATCAAAGGAAGATTAGTGACCGAACAGTTACGAGCAACAGTGTATCTGAACAGTGAACAGCATAATTCAAACAGAGTGAACACTATTTTGTTTATCTACCGATATCAGTAGTAACAGTTATTTCTTGTAAAAGAAATGTCAGTTATCATTGTGCAAATCATTAGACGCTTTATCACTGAATCACCCACCCACCGGTCAACTAGGGGTGTAACCATAGATCAAGCTATCGACTTGTCGTGATAGTACCGTGTCGATTGTCAGTTTCAAAAGATCAGTAGTATCAATAGCATGTACATCTGTTGATTATGGATCACTAACAGCAAGGTGGCTATCATATAATAATTATGAATCTTAGTAAAATTATGTCAGGAGAAAATATTGATACACTTATTCTCATTTCTATAACATGTATGTTTTGGTTTGTATTTTATCAGTGTTTTCACTGTTAAGTTGACATATTGGCTGTGTAAAAAGTAAATACTGCTACTTTATTTAAATTCGAATTAACATGATTGTGTAGGCTACCTGGGTGGGTTTTAGCCTGCACTTTTAAGAATGGTTTCTGTATTGTTCATTGATTTATTTTTTCCATGGTTTTTATACTTAAAAGAATATAAGGACAACTCCAGTAGTATTAACCTTGTGCAACTACTTGGATTTAACTCTTATTTAATCCTTTGTTCCCATTGCAGAAAATACAAACCACGAGGATCTGATTCCACAAGAAAAAATAATCGACAAATTCGCAAGAATGCAGCGGCAGTATTGTTATCATCTAGTAAGTAAACCCTTGATATATTGAAAATGTTTTAAATGTCTTTTACTCATTTTTCCACTAATCAAGTTTTCATTTTCCAGTCCCTATCCACGCCGCCAACGGCTGAAATATTGCCCAAGCGGCGTAAAACAATAACTCGCTCACTCCAGTCCATATCACAATTTTATGAATTAGGTATTTTAATATCAAAATGTGTCCTTTAGTATGGACTAAAAAGAACCTGAAAGAGATATGTAATGTACCTGTTGGAAAGGTTATGTGAAAGAAATTGTTTTGTGATAGCTTTTTCATGTCCATAGTTTATTATGATTTCATATCAATTCATGAATTTCAATTTTAATTTCCAGAAATACGAAGCAAATATGAAAATAAAACTGTACGTAAAGGGCACACGAGTTCAAGGAAAAAAGGCGTATCATCTCGAAGAATAAACAAAGAAATCAAGAGGCGGGCACAACAATTAGCCATGGGTAAGACTTACTCAATTGCCATAGTTATTTTTTTGCATTGTGTTACTATACTTACATCCAATTGATGGAGTTTTTTTTTAAAAATAAGTGAATATAAGAACATATTGTCAATGTCGGGAGCATAAAAAAATTCTTTCGCATGGTTATCAAAATGGAAGATCAGAAATATGATCTTTTATGATGATATATATGATATATTTTCATTTATGTCGATCATATTGAAACAAGCTGTTACAACATTACTATGGAAAAAAATTGATTATTGGTCATGTTCTTTGTTCAAGTTTGTGGTGGGCATGAGTGCAAATTTTGATTAAACAAGGCAATGAAAGCATAATGATATTTGAGACTATTGACATAACGGAAGGATGAAATGACCACTAATGGCACTGTTACTTCATTAAGGTCCTGCTAAAAAAAGTTGAATGAATTATGAAATTATTTTTGATCCATGGTGTCGGCTGTCTAGGAACTGGCTGACTGTTCCTTGTATATCTTGGAATTCTGCCATCAGCTTCTAATATTCATTAACTGTTCAAATAGGGAAAAAACACAAAGTATATAAAAAAAATAATCGATTTGATGAAGCCATAAAACTTTTGAATTTCTATTTTAGCGATGAAACGTCGTGGGCGATCAATGTCGTCTGCTCTGGCCATGTCATACCACGATTCCAGCAACAACCAGCTGATGTCTCCACAAGTGAAGGATCTTTCTCTCAGCTGTCCATCGTCTGCTTTCAAAGACATGCGAAACAGGCGCAGCCGTGGAGAGAGTGCCTACGACATCAACAATATAGTCATTCCTTACAGCATAGCTGCGGCAACACGGGTAGAAAAGTTGCAGTACAAAGAGATTGTCACACCAAAGTAAGAAATGCTTCAATATTCTTAAGAATGAAATACATCCCTATCAATGGGATCATTTTATAGCATCAAACGTCAATCTGTCTATCCATCCATCCAGTTTTTTGCTTTTTCAACTTCTTTAGAACCACTGAAATTTTAAGTCTTGATAAGGGCTGTTGAACTACAGAGCATTTTTTGGTCAGACTTCTCATGTTAAATGTTCTTTTCAAGATGTTTGTCCTCGATGTAGGCAAAAACTTACTTCCAAATACTTAAATTGTCATAAAAGAAAAATCAATACTTTTAACCTTACAAATCTATTAACCTATTACCAAATACTTCATTATTTTGCTCCACTGTTATAGATGGCGTGACATCACCTTGGACAGCGATGACGTTAATGAGACTGTGATAGAGAAAGAAGGACCTGTAGAGGAGAAAGGTCCAGGGGAGATAACTCCAGCTGAGCAGGTGCCCCCTCCAACAGAGGACAAGCCGGGAGTGAATGGAGAGGAGGAGATGAAGGAAGATCAACTTTCAGAGGAAGATGAGGAGGTGTGTTCTCGTTATATATATCTGGATATTTCTTTCAGAGCTGTATACTCAGATATTTGGTTGACAGATGCGTTCTAATGCTGACAATAACTGGTTGATTTGTACTCAGTTCTGTAGAAAATAGTTTACCCCTTTATATTATTAATGATAAATATGTGACTATCTTAACCTAGTTCTTACAAGAATAACTAATCTAAAGCATATTGGTCATTCTACATCTTACTCCATTATCCACACTGAAGTAAATGATAATTTTTGACGTATTTGTTTTATTGTTTTACTTAATTTGTACAACATCAACAAAAACAACAACAATTTCTCTTTGATTTCTTCATGATAATCATTCTCTATTTCAGATTGAAGACCTTACTGACGAGATTTATACAGACAGGCACTTAAAGTGTGAAGTTGAAGAGAAGAAAAGGTTCACATCCTTCATCCAATATCCATCAAGACGACCAAGAAACCGAACAGAGTCCAACACTCCACTTTTGGAGCCTTCATCACCAGACCCCAACTCAACACCCACAGATGGCTTGGTCCCTCCTGATGATGTCATCAACCCCGAGTCAGTGATTCAGCCGATACAACTCCCTCCTCCACCCACCTCAACCCCCACAACTCCAACTGTTCCTGTCTTCTCCCAGCTTCTCACTGCTGCAGTCAGCAACAATGACGAACTGAACCGGCGGCGCAGTGGGTCAGTGTCGAGGAGGGAAAGACTAAGTTTCAGCTCTGCTGTTGACGAAACAAGTCAGGATGGAATATTTGAGTTAGGGAAGGTGGTTGACCCCTGGCCTCTAAGGAACTTCCCTTTGGCTGAGGAGGAATACAACAGCATGAAGAAAGTTCAGCCGGTCCTTGAAAAACTACGATCTAGACAACTGGAGCCACTGAGCACGCCGTGTCGAAGCGACAGTACTCCATCTAGCAGTCGTCCAGGTTCTCCTCTGCCCAGCTCGGCATCCAACTCTGTGACTGGGGACGATCCTAATGATCCCGAGTGGACCGTCATTAACAGTGAGCGGACTCCAAAGAAGATGTCTGTTGTGCTGAAACTGTCGTCCAACAAGAGATGAGGACAGACCCGGCGTATCAACAGGTCTAGTAATCATGGACTCGAATGTCCAAGGAGCAATGGATAAGTTCCTTCCTTCCCCAGGGATGTGACCCCATGTGCTGCCGACTGCCATGAACAAGGATTGCACACCCAGTTCTGATTGGCTGATTGTGCGGAAAGAAATTTGCTTGAATTAGTGTTCAACAGAAAGGAGATATGAACATGTCAAAGTGTGAGCAAAAGTGATTTAGCACGGATATGGATTGTGTGCACCGATAAGGATTATGTTAAGGATTTTCCGTCCCTGTCTATACTTATCAGGCGCCCTAAAGGTCCCAATTCATGTCTGTTGTAACGTTAAGTTTACAAGTGAGTTAACAAGTCTCAACCTATTTCAGCAATATGATGCCTGATAGTATTGCAAGGATGGAAGATTCTTAAATGCTTTATGTAGTGAGAGGGAAAAGACGCTTGTTCAGTCAGCTGTCACTATATCTGCTTCAACAGGAGTAGGTATTAAGTGTACCAGAAAATTGACTGAAACTTGTTTCATAGACATACCATTGAAGACCTAAATTATTTGTCATGGACATGAGCGAAGTATATATTGCAAATTATTGTCGGATTTGGCGTTAAAAGTGCTACTTGGAGCCTGTTACGGTTCCAAAAATTCATTGAAGGTTGCCTGTGTCCCATTCTTTTTCAAGCTGCAGGCAACCTTTGTTGTACAGTGAGTGTTTGAATGAAAACCTTGTTACGGACTCTTCAAACCAGCTAGCAATGTCTTTCTGTGTACATATGTACATACTGCATAAGTGCTGTATCTGCAAGTTGTCAGAAGAATGTCTGAGCCAAGTTCAGTGTCCGAATTAATAATCAGATTAAATACAAATCAGAGTGAAGGTCTTTTTTGTCTCCATAAAAAGGAATTTCATGCCTTTCTTGGCAATAACAATTTCAGAAATAATTCAATTTGGTGTTGTGTAGCACGGTTTTGTTTGTGCACCACACATTTTTCTGTAGGCTTTTTTGTTGTTACTCCTTATGTAATCTAAATGCAAGAAAACTATTTGGTCCATATAAAAAATATTTAATTTTGACCGTTATCAAATGGCATTCTTAATAGGGACACTGATAGTATGGATATTTGCAAGATTGTGTGTAAGATGAATCATTGTTGCAAGTTAGTGTTACTTTTCTTTTAAAAAAAGAATTGTTGATAAGGTTTTTTTTTGTAATTTGTGTTGCTACTCACTAGTTGTCAGTTTTCAGACTTTGAGTACATGTGCTATGTGTACCACCTGACATAAAAATGTTCTTTTTATTATCGCATTTTGAAATCTTTGCATTTAATTCAAGCATCTACAGCTAGTACCTCAGGGCACTCTTCACCAAGCCTTACTCCTGCCTGCTTATGTTCTTTTTAGAGACATTGCATTTATTCAGGAATCGCATTCGGAAAATGAGATTTTTGATATGCAATAACATTCCTGGGAAATGTTGACTACCAATTAATAATTTCTTTCAAAAAAATTTATTTCAACATTTTCAACTTATGACTGATTGTAAACCTATTTTCACTAACTGCTTTAGATTAGTTATGTGAAAATGTGGGACTTATACTTCGAGTTTTCATGTACATACATGTACAAGCAAAAGTGGAATTATTATTTTGGACATATGCTTTTCTAAAGAAACAACTGTATATGACTTTACCTTGAGAATAAAACATTGCACAGCTATAGTTCCCTGGTGGTTT
Source organism: Steromphala cineraria (assembly GCA_916613615.1). Classification (NCBI taxonomy): domain Eukaryota; kingdom Metazoa; phylum Mollusca; class Gastropoda; order Trochida; family Trochidae; genus Steromphala; species Steromphala cineraria. Next base: position 15,893,938 of record OU744729.1, read on the forward strand.
AGTTGTAGATGTACATAGATATTCTAGACTATATATACATACATACCTACCTGCCTTCTTTCTGTTTGAGAATCTAAGTGCTTGAGTTCAGTCTTTTCTCACTATGTAGAATCTGTCAGATCAACCATAGTGCAATTGTGGAAAATATGAATATTAAATTGACCTTTTTATAAAAAAATCTTTATTTCTTATTTTTGTTATAACCCTCATTTTAAAGGGGTTAACAAGCTTGACAAAACTTATGTGGAAGAATTATAGTGGAAATCATTGTTTGGTACTTTTCCAACACAAATAGTTTATAGAGTCTCACCCCCTACAAGAAAACATACATACACTACAATGAAGACCACATCCATTCATTTAGTTAAGTTAACAGCGACAAATACACTTGTGCAATTAAAACCTTAAAATTTGAAAAAAGGAAAGTGTTCTGTGTACAAGTATAGGATTAAGATAAAATACTGATCTTTGTATCAAATATCCATCTGTAACTCTGATGAGTGCTTGCAGGCTTTTGTTAAGATTACAGTACACCCAAGGAAAGCCATCGAATGAACCTTTTGACCTTTATTTCAAAGGCTGTTCGATATAATGGGGTTTCCTCAATCAATTTTCAACATTCATGTGGTCTGTGTTAAGATAGTTATATGCATATATTTTGCTAATTTATTAGTATCCTTGCAACAAAAAACGCCCAAAATATTCAATATTTCATTTTAAATTGAGCTAATTTCATTGTTTTTATATCATATGTATGGTTAATATGGATAGAGTTCGTTGAATTTATGGTTAAGTGTATCCGATTGTAAATAAAAGTGCTATTTTTGACACGCAGGTAAAGGATCTGAAAACAGTGTTCAGTAATGTTCAATACTCAAACCTGAACAAATGTTCAGTTATTATTTACCAATTTATTCAATCCAGAAAAAGCCATGTTTAATGCTTGCTTTTCGAAACTTAAAATGGAACTGCATTGTTGAGAATCGGTGCAGTGAGTACAACACGTGTATTGATTGTTCTTGTTGCATCTAAATTTCGATGATCTAGGTAAGTTCGTGAACGCAAGTTCTATAATACCGTGTACACTGTATGTGCCACTAATAGTGGAGTAGGCCAGGAAGAGTTGTCTCCCTTACTAGACTATATTTCATCAGTCTTACTAATTTCTAAAAATAATCTTTGCGTAAAGGCCATGTGCTGAGTTTTCGTTAGCTGACCCACCTGGTCACGAAATTAAAAGCATTTGATATTCCATAAAAGGCAAAATACCAGTTGAAATCGCAAGCCTAAAACGACACAAATACCTATGCGTGCTATTTTATAGATTGAAAACGTTTATAATGTCTACTTCGAATTATGAATTATCCAGAAGTTCTTCCTCAATTAAAACGAAAAGCTTAATAATCATTGACAGTTTTTTTATTCGGGAGAATGCATAACGCAGTATATATTTGAAGAAATTAAATTTGTTAGCTTACTATCTAAAACTATATCTTAAAAGTGTCACTATTCACATGAAGAATATCTGTAACGCCATTACATTTAATATCGTTTACAAACTGCAAGTATAACACATTTGAAAGATCTTTCAATGCGGCGAGTCCTGAATGATATATTATTCAATAGAAACATCAACGCCCTTTCCTAGTCACGTGATCTCTTGCGGCTTGTAAAACCCACCTACGCTTATAAATAGGCTCACCACACATTGACAAAGGCTTGACGCACTCAATACACAACTGATGAAATGAGAGCAGACTGGCCTCGCTACCACAGAGGGACTTCACAAATCTGATGCAAGATAGTAAACTGATTTCCTATCTCAGAATTGTGTTGTATATATAGGAGACATTACATGTTCAGGTATAAGTCTTGTATTTTACCCAAGGTACGCATATGTGTGGGTATTCAGTCAAATTGAAACAATGTACAACGATTCTAAAGGAGGAGATGGGTTTATTCCGTTCGATAGCTGCGGGCTGTGGTCTAGGTTCGATCCTACTGTCTGCAGCTGGCACCACAGACCTCCGCCAACAATAATGATTGGGTTTGTGCAGTATACCAACAACGCTCAAGATGAAGACGAATCAAACTCTACAGACTATAGTTCGAACTCTGACAGCGACAACGACGACTGGCAACGTGGTTGTGATAACGACAGACAACGTGGTTGTCACGACACTGGACTGGAAGAAGGTTGGTGGGACTGGCTATGCAGTAGGATTCCGATATTCGGCCGGCCCCTCCACGTCATAAACCACATGGTAACAGACTTTTGGGACGGCGTCCATAACGATCTGTATGGGCGTCACTGCCGTCGGCGATGTCGTCACGGGCCTTGGGCCTCTTGTTCTAGTCATTCGGTACCGTTTGGAGTTAAAAGATTCGGACGCCGACATCCGTGGCGCCAATACTACTCGGATCGTCAGGCAAAATGGGGACGTCATTGTAGCAACAACTGGAGGCGAAGCAGACATCACTGTGGGTTTCACTCTCATAACTCTCATTGGCGCTATGGTCCATTTTGGTGGTGACAACTAGATTGTACTTTGGATTGTTCTAACAACACCAATGATTTAGCCCAAGGACCATGTGATTTACAACACCAATGATACAGTTTAACTCCCTGCTGGTCGACAACAGTGATTCAGTTACAAGATAAAATAGCTGGATGCAGGGACTGTTATTCAGTAACAAGGTCAGATGGGTGACAGTAATTATAGGCCTAACTTTAATCCATAATGGTTTAAGATTTCCGTCAACACATACAGGGATTCAATTATAGGACAAGATGGTTGACAACAGTGAATCAGTTACAAGATAAGATAGCTGAATGCAGGGGCTGTTATTCAGTAACAAGGTCAGATGGTTGACAGTAATTATAGGCCTAATTCAGTTATGGTTTAAAGTTATACAAGAAAATGATATGGATGTGGTTAAAGTTGCTGTCAACAGACACAAAAATTCAATTAGAGGACGAGATGGTTGACAAATGATGATGAAAAATGAAATGCTTCAATGTGTATGTATAAATGGGGTTATATGTTACTGATCATTGAATGACAAAACAACGTTCAACCTCGACGAGTACGCCTTATATTCAGTGTAATGTCCTTGAAGTGCACGATGACCATTGATTGTTGAATAAACTTAAATGAAAAAAAAATCGTCTCTTTATGTTGTAAAATATAAAACATATTTGTGTCATATTTCCCGGGCCATATTTACTTATATTTTAATAGGTTTCATACTACAGCAAATCAAGGATTTTTTCTGTGTGATGTAATTCCTTGAGCAAATTAAATTTGTTATGTGTTTGTGAGTTGTGTTTATCATTATTGTATATGAACCTGAACGATCTGTGAATAAGTACAAGGACAATCACGGCTAGATAACGTAGGGCTTTCCGTCAAAGATTGCCCGCTGCTCAAGGTAGCAGTCCTTGCTACCCCGCGGTCGATACCGAGGGCACGGACATTCCTTAAGACGAAGAGTTCTCTCAAAGGGACCTTCTCTTTCTTATATAATACAATCAGATACAGTAGAACACGGATATAGCGAACAATCGGATATAGTGAACAAATTTTCAAGTCCCGTCCCTTTATTATTTCATTAAAATTATATGCGTATAGCGAACACCGGATATAGCGAACTAAATTCTTTGGTCCCTTGGAGTTCGTTATATCCGATTTCTACTGTATTTTCATTTCTAGATCGCTCTCCTGGCCCAGTAATAAACGGATAGGAATCACCCTTAAAGTAGTGAAAGACAATTGGTACAGATTGAATACAATGTCACGACCTCGGAAGACTGAAGGGGCACCTTGATATAAATAAATATTAGTATGAATAAGAAAAATAAAGTACTTAAATTTTATTCATAGACGCCTAGAATGTTGACTTTCTATACCACAACAACACATAACATAAAAAAGGGCTATAGTTAAGACCTGAAACAGTGTGAAAGGCTTATGACATAGAGTCGGGCGCACGGTCATCCGTCCGTTTGTTAACTTTTAAAACTTAAGACTTCTTCACCAGACTCGTTGGTTCTTGGGAACTCAAACTTAACTCAAATCAAATGTACAGCTATCTTACCTAGTTTTGGTTATAAATTGTAAATTTGGTGACCCAATGACCCGTTATAGGCCTTTTCTATTTGTCTTCTCCAAAAGAATGCAAACAAAGCTGAAATATTTTGTACATATTTGTTGTTGGGGATTATTATCCATCAGTCTTATGCCTCCAAATCAGAAACACATTGGCCTAAAACAAATTTGAATATGAAGCCTCGTGAGCTATTAAGATGGTTTCATCGAGCTCTATTCGTATATAGTTGTTTTGGGTTCAATGTAAAGCGTGTGCCCATGTCTTTGTTTAAAATATCATTAATATTTGTTTATTTCAAATGTAGGTTTGTTTCTTTCGACTAAAAAGGAAATACCATCGTGAATAAAAGAGTTGATGCAGTATGTTTTTTGGGATTGCAGCTTGAACAGTATAAATAGGAGAAGGGATTTCCTAATTTAATAAGAATCGCGAGGGCCAGTGGCCTCCTTTCGACGGAAAAGCTCAAGAGGTGATTTTCTGTCTTATATATCGAACAAATATCAAAGATTTTAATCTGCATAGATAGTTTGCCTCTCCTTCTCCAGAGAAGCATGGGAGTCGTCCTCAACATCACACTTTATCATTCAACTCAGCCGCTGTGGTACAGTGGTATTGGATTTTGTTCTAGTACAGGCAAGTCTAGTACATGTACCGTATTTCCTCTAATAAGCGCCCGGGCGCTTATTTTTTCAGCACCCCTTTACCCCCCGGCGCTTATTGGAGGCCCGGCGCTTATTTCTTTCATAGAAAATTGAAGTTGTTGTTATACAGTATTTTACATTGAATATCTTTAAAATATTTACTGAGGGACATAAATTCAATGTTTTTGACCCGGCGCTTATTAGAGACCCGGCGCTTATAAGAGGCCCGGCGCTTATTTTCTCAACAAGCTATGACCCCCGGCGCTTATTGGAGACCCGGCGCTTATTATAAATACATTTAGGATTTGTGATGAATGTGGACGCTTGGAATGCTGATTTGTACTACACGCAGTGCATGTGGTATTGTCACGTTTTAAGGACACATACGATTTTACGAAAAAATATTCTGTCACTTAAAAGCTTAGTTGTTGTATGCATGTCTCGTTTTCTAACATTGTATCGGAATGCTGAAACACTCGGTACTAGGTGGGCTAATATTCTTCGCAATTTCCAAACAATTTCTTTTAACACACCGTGACACGTACGTTACTAGAATCATTTTAAAAAAAGGAGGAAATTACTGGAGGGAATGCCAAAAGTCAATAGTCCTACGATGAACAGTAGTGGTCGTCATTGGTGTTTGCTATATTATATTATAATTATATCATATGAATATTTATGTAGCGCACATATTCATCCACTCGTGGTTGCTCAAGGCGCTTACATTGTTTCCCCTGGTCAATGGCATTCATTAACCGTCCGATCATTTTTCCAATTCAACTCCCTGGGGAGTATTCAACCGGCATCCATATGTGGCGCTCAGGATAGGGACCACAGGGTACCCATTCACAGCTCGGTGAACTTAGACACATAGTCAAAGCAGTTTGTCCAACACCGCTGAACGCTGATAACCGACAGCTCGGCGTATGATGTATCCACCATTCAGCCACTGACATGAATTCATGGGATCTTTTAAGTGCGCAGTTTTTGTTGCACTACTAGGGCTCCAGGGTGACACTTAAAGAGTTCTAACAGAGGTTTTTACACCTTGACCTGGATGGGATTCGAACCCCGGACCTCGACAACGTGAGACCGGCGCTCTTGCCGACTGAGCTATCCCGCATAGGACTGATATACAAAAATCTTCCTTGTTATTATTGGTTGATACTGGTGTCATGTATCTCTTGGTCTTCTTGTTTACACTTAAAATGTACAATTTGTACATAAATATTAATAAATAGTACAGGGATGAATGTAAATGTAGAAATAAAGGTTGCATCGAAAATTAACGTCAAATTTTCTTTACGTGTGGATCATATTTTACGAGCGCATTAACTATATGTTAATAGTATTTCACTGTCAAAGCCCAAATTTCCAAAATAAAAATGTCACTAAATTAAAATCGAACATAAGTCATTTGCGTTGTATAGTTGATCATTACAACGTTTTGTTAAATAAAAACCCGATGACCCGTATTACTGAAAAGGCCTATAATCTGTATGTCTGATTATTGTGTGTATGATATATGTATTCATGAGGGTTGATGTAAGCATAGCTTTGTAGTTAGGAGTAGTAATAACTTATACATTAAGAACTTAAACTTTGCTGTTTGACGAGTAGCTTTACCCTATATTTATTTAAGAATCAATGAATGAAATTTGAGTTGCCCTCCAGCTAATGGTTACCATAGAATCATAATATTGTTAGCACTGTTTTCCACTCTAGCACCTCATAAACTATGTACATACTATCACCTATTTGAATAGGCAATCAAATGTTGAGTGATTTTTCATACATATGTCTATTGATATTTTTTAATATAGGGTTTAAGATTTTCCTATTTTAGAACAAAAAAACCCATCTTCACGAGATGTGTTGAGTCTGTTGGCACATCTTAAAAAGTAAATCATATATTTGATCAAAGACGTTAATTCTATTTACGTCTTTGATTTGATATTGAAAATATTTACGATAACTGTCTCTATTTTATTAATATTCTTTTTATTTTTTTCAGTCTTCCCAAATATCTATTAGCCTTGTGTAATGGGTTTTCAGTCAGATAAGGAATAAAGACCTGTATTTGAAAAATTACCACAGGTATTGATGAGAAATTACTCTTAATCATTCATTGCCATGTTATCTAATAGAAAATTTATGAAAACCAATTATATTTAACATTTGTACAAAATAGAATGCTTTTAACATAACTTTGAAAAAAATCCTGATTTTGGAAGTAGTGTCATGTGTTTTCAGTCACTTTCTTGAACCTCTGTTATTTAGAATATGCAGGACAGTTTTTCAAAGTTTATGTTCCATAATGACACAGAAAGTTGACAAAAGTCTGACTAAAACTATTTAATTTATTTTTTTAAAGTAAATATTATTCTAAATAAAAAAAACTTTGATTCATCATATTTCATAATGAAAAATAAAAACCATGAAACACTGGGTTTAGAGGGTGACCTAACTATTTCTCAGACAGGAATATCAGTTCTGATAGTTTAAGGTGCTTTGATAAAAGCTTCTCTTGGAGTTTGTTCATATTTTTTTTAAACGTATTGTGCACTATTGGAAAATCATTCAAAACCACTGAGATAACTTTTAAAGTTTTGAAAATAAATTTGATAAGAAATAACACTGAAAACGATGAATATATTTTTTCTTAAAATGGCAAGTGACAATAAATATTATCACATCAAGACATCTCATTATGTAAAGAATTACAAGGAAGTTAGGTGGCCAGTTATTAGAGCAAGGTTTGAAAATAAAAAGACTTTCTTTCCCATAGAAAATTGGTATTAGAAAATTTGCTTTAAAATGTGATGTTTTTTTTAATGGTTTTGCCATAATATTCTTTCTTAAGCAAATTATATTTAAATGACTATTCCTAGATGTACCTATGAACCCTCTGCTGCAAATAATCCACAAGATACTTTAATACCCTTTGGATATGTTCACAAAAGGGAGTCAAAATGACTGACCGAAAACACATGATGACTCAAAACAGATGACTTGACGATATTTGCTTATTTTGAAAATGAGTGGCATATTTATTATGTCCGTTTATAACAAAACCCCATTAGACATTAAAATAATATTTTTACCTCTAAAAATAAATAAACACTACATAAATCTTACATCTTAGTTTAAAAAAAAAACTTTATCTTTTATTTTTTTCTATTGCAAAATGCAAATATGTTAGTTGTGTGCTTTTAGCCCTTTTTATCTGCTGATAAGAAAGTGAAGTCTAACATAAACTTTGACATGATTGTTAGTGGTCAAAGGGAGGTAACTCTGCATAAATTAAATAACGACAACCGAAATATATGTACGAATTTAATCAATGAGGATATTTTAACAACTTTGAATCATTAACATGTTAGTTTAAAGATTTAAATAATTGGCGTGCTTTTCAGTTTACTAATATGAAACACTTAGTATTTGTTTGTCGTAAACCGGTAAAGTCCACTTTACGGTGAAATACCAAAGTGCTTGAAAATGGCGGCGTTGGTGATGAGAAAATAAACCTGTGCTGTCAAATTTGGATGAGTGATATTTAATACTGACATGCCTTCCGAAAGAGTAAGACCTAAACAACATATTTGTATTGATGTTATGTGCACTTGCAATCTGATTTGATCAAAACTTATACGTTTGATTATTTGTCATCACAACTAAAATTCAACCCTTGGATTCTTGAATTCCTACTCTCAGTCTCACTCTCAGTTCGTCTCGAATATTATAATTTTGTAGGACCTGTTGTTTATCACAATGAATGCCTTATTTTGGAAATTTGCAATAATTTGAATAAAGATTGCATGAAACAATCAATTGATCAAATATCATTAAGTATTATATGCTTCAGTCTTGTAGTTATGGGCCTAGTTTGAGTCAATATTTAGGCTGAAGAATAACCAAATTAACCAATGATAATCTAGGCTTTTTCTTTCAACATTCGCGACCTTTTCTTGTAAAATGGCCCCTAGTGAAATATTTGTTATTTAATATTTCATATTAGAAGGTATATTTTGCAATTATGTGCAACATACATCTCTGTTTCTACATCAAAAATACAGTCACTGACTGTATTTGTTCTGGGACCCAGTATTTTTGTAGACAAAACGGTTTCGTAGGAAGGGTGTTTTCGTAGACACGGTGGGCTCTGTAGACAGATGAAATGGTGGGTTCATAGACAGATTATAAAATGTATATTTTCAACATATTTTGTTAACATTTCTTATTATGTTTATTTAATTTACATGTATATTCTTTCCTTTGCCAGCTCGAGGTTCTGTAAAACAAGTTTCATTGTATTTAGAAACAATCATTGAAAAAAAAAAATCAAATTATAGTGGAATAAACATGAGAAAGATAAAACCTTACCAGATAAAATATCGGCTAAGTAATTGTAAAATTCTATCAAAACGATAATCCAAACCAACCTGAACCACAATGCACCAAACCATAACAATCTGGAAACTCATTTAGATATAGCATACTAAGATATTGTGACATTTGATCATTAGTAATGTTTATAATTAGCAGTTATTAATAAGATTTATTTCATTTCCCATTTTCCAGTGTCTACAACCCCACGGTCAATCTATGAACCGACCAATATTTCTGTCTCCAAACCCTCCTTTCTACGAAAATACCATATGCAAAACTGCTTGATAGTTAAATTCATTGGTTTACGAACTCTTCTTTCTTACCCTTTCATAAAACCTGACAATTATGTTTACATATTTTCACACCATCACTTACATTTCTTTTTGATAGTTCATCACTGCTTTTGCTGAAAACATTTCAAGCACCAACATATAACTTACTCACGCTTTCTAAATTTGTTTTTTCTACATCCCCAGCTTTCCCTTAAAAAAACAATCATTTTGCAAGTAACTCATGTTAAAATAATTGTATATGTTTCTATTTTGTAATTAAATCAATGAGAGAATGCAAAATATGTCATGGTTGCATAAGTCATGCCCGTAGGCCTTAGCATTATTTTGTCTTCAATATCTTAAATATTTTGATTTTATTTGTTGAGTATTGATGTGACATTGTATAACTCATGCCAAACAAGATCTATGAAATCATTACATGCAATCATTTTTATTGCTAAATCTCAGGCTTGCATTTTCTTTTTTCAAGGCTAAATAGATTACCCTAGAACCAATGATTTGTTCCTTCCTTATCCATTTTTTTGGCTTGGTAGATGATAGAACAATGTATTTTTCAGGCACGCCGTAAAGATGACACTTGGACTACAGATGAGCTAAATAAAGCATTAAAGGTAGAAGTCAAGTCTTAAGAGTGTAAAATGTACTATACTTTATCAAGTTTTTTAAAATCTTTTTCTTTAATATAATGAGTGAGAGCATTATTCCTTGCATGCCTGTTCTGCATTTTGCACCTGGTTGTGGGTTATTATTGTTTTGTTTTTACAATGATCTTTCACTGCTTATTTTATCCTATGTATGCTTGAATATGTAGAAGTTAAAGATGCCTGCAGTAGATTTGTTTTGATTTTGAACTTTTTTGGCTACAATATTTTATATTGATTTTCTCTTTGAGACTTTCATGCTGTATGGAAGTTCAAGGTGCCTTGTTCCTACCATTATCCTTGTTTTGTTTGGCTGTCTCTGAAATTTCTATACATAATATGGTCTTTTTAATAGGATCTTTATGTTCATTTAAAAAAAGGGTAAACTCCAAGAGACTTACTATATACGGTATATAGACATGGATCAGGTCAATTTGACCATTTAGGATATTGATGACATTGAGTCTCATGTTCTTTTCAACAGAGATAATCATATGAATTATGTCATGCTGGGGTGCATGATAGCTAGGAGTAGTCCTGCAATATATCAGTTCGATTAGATGTATCATGTTCTGATAAATAACTTTCAAAATATTCACCCTTCAATATACAATCTTGTTCAATTGGTCAACAGTCTGTTTACATGCATGTCCTGTGACCAATTTTGAGCAGATGAAACCTAGTCAATAGCAGACCGATTACTGGCTTACCAGGGTCGGCTTATACCTGGTCATATACGGTAGATCATTTTTGTTTGAAAAGAAGGATGTCAGCAATCCAATAATTCACAGGATAAACTTGGCCGGCTTACTTACCGGTACAACTGATGTTGCCCTTAAAAGAAAACATGAAGAGATATCACCAACCCTCAAGTCCCTTCATTGGCTTCCAATCAAATATAGGATTGATTTTAAGATTTTATGCCTTGTACATAAATGCCTTCACAACCAAGCTCCATTATATTTATCTGAACTGCTTGTAAATTATGTTCCTTCAAGACCACTCAGATCTGAAAATCGATCCCTCCTAAATGTGCCAAAAGTCAATCTAGCCACCTATGGACAGAGATCCTTTTCATATGCAGCAGCCACTTTGTGGAATCCTCTACCAGAAACAATCAAGCTTTGTGAAACATTGGACTCATTCAAGATATCTTTGAAAACTTATTTCTTCTCAATAGCCTTTGACTGACTTTCCACTTTCTTCTCCCAATGCGCCATGAGCATGCACGAGTGTATGGATGAGGCGCTCTATAAATAGCCACTATTATTATTATTATTACACCAAATTCTTTTTCTTGAAGTCTTGTGATTGGCCAGCTGAGGTAACGTCAGTACATGACACTGAACAGGCCGTTCTTAGACCATTGGGGAAAGGGAACCACCTTGATGGAAAAGAGTCACTACTTTAAATTTGTATTCCTAGTAGCACAGTTTATTTGGTTCAACCTTGCTAACTTCTGTGATTATGAGGTCATATGCGAAAGTTAAACGATTTGTCCTTTGCTGTGTTGCTCCCAAGTGACAGTTTAGAGAAATATTTGGTCTGACTTTCAAAAGTTTGTCAAATAGTTAATTTGAAACCTCAAATTTGGCACTTCATGGTTATGTTTGTTAAAAATGGTTTACACAATAAATGTTAGAAACAGTGCAGAAAAATATGTTATCGCATCTTTTATTGTTGCAGGGATCTCGAGATGACAGCAGACGGAGACACAGACGAGATGATGAGGGTGAGTGAGAATACAATATATATATTCATATTTTTAGCTCTTCGATGGTGAAGGTTGTATTCTTCTGTAAAAGATACCTTGAAGATGCTCTGCTAAATGAATCTGAAATGTTTGATAGTTAAGTAGATTGATTCTCTTTCTATTAAAAAGATACTGTGAGTTCAATTCAAATGCAATTTTTTGTCTTTTTGTTTTCTTGTATCAAAGTGTTCGACAGCAATGTCGAATTTATTTATCAAAATAAAGCTTTCTTATACAGCTATTGAGAGTTTATGATGATCAGTTGTATGTTGAAATCATGATAATATATTCTCAACAGCAAAGGAAACAGCTTTTTAAATCTTAGAACCATTAATCTGCTTTGTTAAAATAAGCCGAAAAAAATGTGGTGTTCTTTTAATTCAGACATCTGAAGATAAACATATCTAACCGGAGCCATCACATTAACAAAGAAACACAGAAGGGGGTGTTTTCAGTCAGTATCAGTACACTGTACATTTTTCGCTCTCAGAAATACTCATTTGGAAAAAATTGTTGAGGAGGAAGTATTCCAATTTCCTGAAAATGTTGTTTTGGTGAATAGTTGACAGATGCACATCAAAGTCTCCAATGTAAGTCTGAAATGTGATTGATCTTCATAATTTTGTGTGCTTATTAAGGACCTGGGAGCAGGGAATGCACAAGCACTATATGAACCATGTGTGTGATTGTCATGTACAACATTCTGCTTTGATCATCAGTGTTCCTGTGCCCAAAATGGTCTTCGATTCCAACTCCACATGAATCATTCTGACCATCCATTATCCCGTCAAAAGTTCCGGGTTTTTTTCAAATGTCACAAAGTAAAACGAGAAGTTCTACCAATTGTGTTTCTTATGCTGTATCATTTGCTGCTTCAGAACGTACCCGTCGCCACCGTGATGACGTGAATGGTGATGATGACCGAAGAAGGCGACACAAGGAAGATGAAAGACGCTCACATCGGGATGCCAGTGTAAGTTCAATACTGTGATACAATTGTATCTGTGATGATCCAAATATGCAAAGTGCCAGCTTGAGGATTCTGTAGCAGCAAATATATTAAGGCACAACTTGAAGACTTGAAGACTTGTTTTGTAGATTACATTTATACCAAATAAATTTAATAGGATTATAAGGATATACATGTAACTTATTATATTTGCTCTTCATGCATTACTTAAGAAAATGATTAAGTTTTTATTTGTTTTTTTATTTTAACTGTTAATGTGTTTACATATTGATGAAAACATTATTGAAATGTTAAATTTTTTTGTGAGTAGCTTGAAGCTTTTTCTGATAATGGATTTAGAAATAATAAAGATGTTATACATGCTGATGGTCTTTACTTTACATTCACTTCACCTTTGACCTTTGCACAATCTGCTGTTTCTTCTGCATGTTATTGAGTTATTTGGCATGTTTGTTTGAAATTAGCAAAATATCACGGTAAGTAATTTGGACACTGTCACAGATGGAAATAACTGCCTCTGGATGTATGATAAGTTATATCTGAAGTAGACTTTGCTCTTGCAGGAAGATAAGCGAAGGCATAGAAAAGACAAAGATGAGAGAATAGAAGTGACAGAGGTAACACTGATAAAGACAAAGCTTTATGTTTTCATCAAACAAAAATCAATTTCATGAGTTAAAAATGTTGAAATTATATTTCCAAACTTTGCAAATGCAAATGAGTAATACAGTAGAACTCGGAAATAACGAACTCCAAGGGACCAAAGAATTTAGTTTGCTATATCCGGTGTTCGCTTTACGCATATAATTTTAATGATAGTATATAGGGGCGGGACTTGAAAATTTGTTCGCTATATCCGAGTGTTCGCTATATCCGTGTTCGCTATATCCGTGTTCTACTGTATTAGTTAAAATTGTAATTTTTAAGTATGTACCAAGGAACAATTTATATTGTAGATAGTAGATTTGCCATCGATGATGTGTAGAATTTAAACACAAGTCTAATTTGTCTCTTTTTTTTTCTCTCCACAAGTATTCCTGCTTTACAGAAAAAGCAGTTTCTTACTTTTGTGTCAACTTTTTCTTAAAATTTTGAATGTTTTTTTTTTTTTTCCTGCAAAACCATTACTGGCATGTGAATGTCAAAGTTTAGCACTCTTTGTTTCTAATTCACAATGAACAATGAATATTCAAACACACCTTACAAAATGTGCAAAAACATATCATTTATGTTCACCCAAATGCATTCTAGGAAGAGCGAGAAAGACAAAGAAGAGAAAGACGAGAAAGGAAAGAGAAGAAAGAATCTGGTGGAAAACCTGTGAGTTTCTTTATGCTCTGATAAAGACATTGAAAGGTTGAATAGCCTGCTGTTAAAGAACAGTAAATTTCCATGTGTGGGATCTAACTTTCTCCATTAATTCTTGATTGTAAATTCCAATAAAGAAGTTTAGATTTTAGTTAATGATGTGATATGATATGGGGGGCCGCTTTGAAGAGTATTTCATCCTGCCAGGGGCTCGGCAACTTTGTCTGCAGTAGAGAACTGTTCTACACGCAGTCAGGTTTGGGTGCAATGCTACACTGAATTTCAGTGCAGTAACACCCATGGTGGCTAGTTCCAGCCGATGTTCGCAGGTTTCACCGCAATGCATAGCCACAAAAGTGTTGCGGGTTTTCTCCCTGCAATAATACTAGCAGCTTTGATATAAGTGAAATAATCTTGAAAGCGGCGTTTAACCCCATATCACCTCACCTTTCAAGAGTATTTCAATTATGTCACGGCTGCTAGTATTATTGCAAGGAGAAAGCTCGCAACACTATTGTGGCTATGTATTGCAGTGAAACCTCCGAACATCTGCTGGAACTAGCGAACTATGGGGGATACAGCGAGGAAATATTTTATTTTTTATATGAAGAAATTATTAATGTAAAAAAGGCAAAGACAGAACACATAGATACATATGATACATGAAGCCTTTCTAAAAGAATCCTCTGATTCTCTATATAGATGTCTGATCTTTTGGCAAATTTCAAACCGTGAGGATACAAGGAATCAGATTTCAGACATGTAAAGGAAAGGAACGGCAGCCATGGGAAACAAGGAAAAAGTAAACAGTACCCATCAGTGTTAGAATTTATGAATATGGTTTAAACATATTTATTTCTTTTCTAGAAGAACTGGATTGGTAAACAAGCTCAAAGCTTATCTGAATACCGCTCCATGAATATGATATCAAAATCTTTGTAATGTTATCATATGAACATCAACACTTCTTCTAGATGACAGAGGTACTTTTTCTGTTTATTTTATATTGACGAGTATTCCTTTTTTATGAAGAAGAAGATAATGTGTTCTTAGAATGTTACCCGGAGATAAAGGGGATACTGATTGAGGAGATAGACATTGATTATTATGAATTTGGTTATTTTAGGAAAGAAGAGAAAAGAAAAGAGAAACCCCTTTAATAGAAGATGACGACCGTCGTCATAGAGACAGAGATAACGAGAATAAGAAACATCGAAGTGATGACAGGGAACGACGACACAAAGATGATGATGACAGAAGACGTCGACGGGATGACAACGATGATAAACATCGAAGAAAGGATGATGATAGAAGAAGGAGAGATGATGATGATAGGCGTCGTCCCAGGGAGGATGATGATAGGCGCCGTCGACGTGATGATGATGATAGGAGACGACGCGATGACGACAGTCGGAGAAGACAAAGGGATGACGATGGGAAGAAGAGACAAAAAGAAGAAAGGAGCAAACACAAAGACGAGGTTTGTCTCATTTCTTGACTTTACAAAAGGAATACAGGTTCTAACAAGAGTCTGGAGTGATTATTTGTGATTATGTCCTCTTTGTCTTTAGTTGACAGTGACTGACAATAATCATCTTATTGGCCTGTCATTTGAAAATTTCACTTATATTTGACTCTAACTTGAAAATTTGTAAATGATAACTTTCCTGGATGAAGTGTCCAGTATGAAGTATGAAGATAATGCCATAGTAAAGTGCTCATGAGATTTGAAATTTTCAGGGAACAGGTGTTTTAGAAATTGCAGTCAAGTCTGAAAATAAGGTACCATTGTAAATCATAGATTGCATCTTTCTTTATCAAGTGGTTGCTAAATTAGAATCATGATACAGTGAATTGGTTTATCATGCTTGAATGCTTACCATTATCTTTATTTGCCAGGATGATCGGGAAAGACGAAGACGACATAGAGATGATGAGAATGAGGTAAGATCTTGATAATAGTTATGCTGTGAAGTGTTTAGCAGAAATTGGTTTTCCTTCCTTTTTCAATAAAGAGATTACCATTTATGATCTTCATCCACATAAAAAGTAACTTTTTGGATAGTTGTGCAGGTGAAAAATACTTATACATGTAGTTGTTCTCTGAAATTGATGTTGTAGCATGTGAGCTTATGACAAAAGTAGTTTGGATATTAGTAAATCTGTTTGATGCAATATTATACCTTGCTTCACTCACATAGATCTACTAAATATATGCTACTGATAATGGCAGGACGAGAGAATCAAGATCACATAGTTAACCATTTATGGCTTTAAAAGATTTGTTTCATTTTATCATTTCAACATTTTAACCATATCATTTGTCACTGTTTTTTTCTTCTTCACAAAATCAATTATTGATGTAATGTCTGTGTTGTACAAAATTAATTGTCTTTTATGTGTGTTTGGCTAAGGATCTGAAACTTGAATTCTCCTTCATTTCATTAATTTAATTTATCTTGGAAGAAAACCCTGATAATATGTGAAAATTATAACACTTTTCAAACTAACATCCCTGACATTGTTTCATTTGTGATTTCATTCATGTTTCAATAGAATTAATGCACAATTATGAATACCAAATGACTATACAAGGAGTACTTTAGATGTAAATAAAATTATATTTTTATCTTTTATAACAGTAAAATGCACCTCTGATTTCATCATTTGCCAACATCTTAAATGCATTTAATTTCAAAATCCTTCAACCATATGCTCATAATATCGCTCTTAACATATCTCGTATCTTATGGCTTGTGTTAGTATTGTTATATGTGTGTGAAACTTTAGCTTACTTGTTGATAATGAATAGTCACTAATGAATAGACTTATTGTATTGTATGTACATTTGTTGCTATGATATGTAAGGTGAAATGTTTTGTTTCAAATAATATTAACTTACTCTACCATAACCCAGATAACTCCCATATAAGCAAATCTCTGGTTGTGGACTGTAAACCTCCTGGAAATGAAATAACTAAAGCAAATTAAATGAATTTCATTTTTATTTCTCCAGGACGATAGAGATAAACAGAGGCAGGAGAGAAGAGAGCGGAAAGAGAAGAAAGATAAGAAAGGGGTCAGTTGGTTTCATGTATTACATTTGTCTACTTAAGATATACAACCAAGATTCCTTTCATTTTTTACCAAACAGCGCTTAACAAGATAGTGAATTATTACTTTTTGATAATATACACACTCATGAGGTTGTATTTCCCATAAATGAATGTATATCAATAACACTCAAGTTGTTCTTTCTGAAGTCAAACATTTGTCACTATTGATTATTTTAATTTTAGAAAATCTGAATGTAGATTTTTAGCTCATCAGGACTGAAAGTCCAGATGGGCTTATGGCATGGCCCGTCGTCCGGCGTCCGTCCATCCGGCGTCCGTCGTCCGTCCGTCGTCCGTCCGTCGTCCGTCTGTAAACTTTTGACACTTTCGACTTCTCCTCATGAACCATACATATTAGAGAGCTGAAATTTTGTGTACAGGTACCTTAGCATATGGAGATTCTAATTTGTAACTTTGGTGACCCTGTGACCCCAAATAGGGTCACAGGGGTCACAACTTTAAAAACCTATTTTCATCTTCTTCTCCAGTTCCAGAAGGACTAGAGAGTTAAAAATTATATGTGCAGACTCCTTGGCCAATGGGGATTCTAATTTGTAACTTTGGTGACTCTGTGACCCCAAATAGGGTCACAGGGGTCACAACCTTAAAAACCTATTTTCATCTTCTTCTCCAGTTCCAAAACGAGTAGAGAGTTAAAAGTTATATGTGCAGACTCCTTGGACAATGGGGATTCTAATTTGTAACTTTGGTGACCCTGTGACCCCAAATAGGGTCACAGGGGTCACAACCTTAAAAACCTATTTTCATCTTCTTCTCCAGTTCCAAAAGGAGTAGAGAGTTAAAAATTATATGTGCAGACTCCTTGGACAATGGGGATTCTAATTTGTAACTTTGGTGACCCTGTGACCCCAAATAGGGTCACAGGGGTCACAACCTTAAAAACCTATTTTCATCTTCTTCTCCAGTTCTAAAAGGACTGGAGAGTTGAAAGTAATATGTGCAGACTCCTTGGCCTATTGGGATTCTTAATTGTAGATTTCGTAAGCCCATGACCCCAAATAGGGTCACAGGGGTCACAACCTTCAAAACCAATTCTCATCTTCTTCTCCAGTTCCAAAAGGAGTAGATAGTTAAAAATGATATGTGCAGACTCCTTGGACAATGGGGATTCTAATTTGTAACTTTAGTGACCCTGTGACCCCAAATAGGGTCACAGGGGTCACAACCTTAAAAACCTATTTTCCTCTTCTTCTCCAGTTCTAAAAGGACTAGAGAGTTAAAAATCATATGTGCAGACTCCTTGGCCAATGGGGATTCTAAATTGTAGATTTCGTGACCAGACTCCTTGGCCAATGGGGATTCTAATTTGTAACTTTGGTGACTCTGTGACCCCAAATAGGGTCACAGGGGTCACAACCTTAAAAACCTATTTTCATCTTCTTCTCCAGTTCCAAAACAAGTAGAGAGTTAAAAAATTATATGTGCAGACTCCTTGGACAATGGGGAATCTAATTTGTAACTTTGGTGACCCTGTGACCCCAAATAGGGTCACAGGGGTCACAACCTTAAAAACCTATTTTCATCTTCTTCTCCAGTTCCAAAAGGAGTAGAGAGTTAAAAATTATATGTGCAGACTCCTTGGACAATGGGGATTCTAATTTGTAACTTTGGTGACCCTGTGACCCCAAATAGGGTCACAGGGGTCACAACCTTAAAAACCTATTTTCATCTTCTTCTCCAGTTCTAAAAGGACTGGAGAGTTGAAAGTAATATGTGCAGACTCCTTGGCCTATTGGGATTCTTAATTGTAGATTTCGTAAGCCCATGACCCCAAATAGGGTCACAGGGGTCACAACCTTCAAAACCAATTCTCATCTTCTTCTCCAGTTCCAAAAGGAGTAGATAGTTAAAAATGATATGTGCAGACTCCTTGGACAATGGGGATTCTAATTTGTAACTTTAGTGACCCTGTGACCCCAAATAGGGTCACAGGGGTCACAACCTTAAAAACCTATTTTCCTCTTCTTCTCCAGTTCTAAAAGGACTAGAGAGTTAAAAATCATATGTGCAGACTCCTTGGCCAATGGGGATTCTAAATTGTAGATTTCGTGACCAGACTCCTTGGCCAATGGGGATTCTAATTTGTAACTTTGGTGACTCTGTGACCCCAAATAGGGTCACAGGGGTCACAACCTTAAAAACCTATTTTCATCTTCTTCTCCAGTTCCAAAACAAGTAGAGAGTTAAAAAATTATATGTGCAGACTCCTTGGACAATGGGGAATCTAATTTGTAACTTTGGTGACCCTGTGACCCCAAATAGGGTCACAGGAGTCACAACCTTAAAAACCTATTTTCATCTTCTTCTCCAGTTCCAAAAGGAGTAGAGAGTTAAAAATTATATGTGCAGACTCCTTGGACAATGGGGATTCTAATTTGTAACTTTGGTGACCCTGTGACCCCAAATAGGGTCACAGGGGTCACAACCTTAAAAACCTTTTTTCATCTTCTTCTCCAGTTCTAAAAGGACTGGAGAGTTGAAAGTAATATGTGCAGACTCCTTGGCCTATGGGGATTCTTAATTGTAGATTTTGTAAGCCCATGACCCCAAATAGGGTCACAGGAGTCACAACCTTAAAAACCTATTTTCCTCTTCTTCTCCAGTTCTAAAAGGACTAGAGAGTTAAAAATCATATGTGCAGACTCCTTGGCCAATGGGGATTCTAAATTGTAGATTTCGTGACCCCATGACCCCAAATAGGGTCACAGGGGTCACAACCTTAAAAAACATTCTCATCTTCTTCTCCAGTTCCAAAAGGAATAGATAGTTAATATTGATGTGTGCAGACTCCTTGGACAATGGGGATTCTAATTTGTAACTTTGTTGACCCTGTGACCCCAAATAGGGTCACAGGGGTCACAACCTTAAAAAACTATTTTCATCTTCTTCTCAAGTTCCAAAAGGTCTAGAGAGCTGAAATGATATGTGCAGACTCCTTGGACAATAGGGATTCTAAATTGTAGATTTCGTGACCCCATGACCCCAAATAGGGTCACAGGGGTCACAACCTTAAAAACTTATTTTCATCATCATCTTTAGCTCCTAAAGGTCTATTGAGCTGAAAGACTGCATCTAGACTCCTTGGCCAATTGGGATTTTAAACTGTAGATTTCGTGACCCCATGACCCCAAATAGGGTCACAGGGGTCACAATCTTAAAAACCTATTTTTCTCCATTAGATGACAGTCTTTATTTCTCCTTGGATATTTTATAGTGTGGACTTCTTTCACTGTCTAATAAATAATTTGGGTAAGGAAATTTATTCCGAAATCGTTACATTTGTTTTGTAATTTTTAGCTCATCTGGCCTGTAAGGCCCGATGGGCTTATGGCATGGCATGTTGTCCGGCGTCCGTCCGTCCGTCCGTCCGTCCGTAAACTTTGTGGAATTTCGACTTATTCTCCAGAACCACAAGGTCTAGAAAGCTGAAACTTTGTGTACAGACTCCTTGACTAGTGAGGATTAAAAATTGTAGCTTTGGTGGCCCTGTGACCCCTATTAAGGGCCACAGGGGCCGCGCCCTAAAAACCTATTTTCATCTTCTTCTCCAGAACCACAAGGCCTAGAAAGCTGAAACTTGGTGTACAGACTCCTTGACTAGTGGGGATTATAAATTGTAGCTTTGGTGGCCCTGTAACACCTAATAAGGGCCACAGGGGCCACGCCCTAAAAACCTATTTTCATCTTCTTCTCCAGAACCACAAGGCCTAGAAAGCTGAAACTTTGTGTACAGACTCCTTGACTAGTGGGAATTATAAATTGTAGCTTTGGTGGCCCTGTGACCCCTATTAAGGGCCATGGGGGCCGCGCCCTAAAAACCTATTTTCATCTTCTTCTCCAGAACCACAAGGCCTAGAAAGCTGAAACTTGGTGTACAGACTCCTTGACTAGTGGGGATTATAAATTGTAGCTTTGGTGGCCCTGTAACCCCTAATAAGGGCCACAGGGGCCACGCCCTAAAAACCTATTTTCATCTTCTTCTCCAGAACCACAAGGCCTAGAAAGCTGAAACTTTGTGTACAGACTCCTTGACTAGTGGGAATTATAAATTGTAGCTTTGGTGGCCCTGTGACCCCTATTAAGGGCCATGGGGGCCGCGCCCTAAAAACCTATTTTCATCTTCTTCTCCAGAACCACAAGGCCTAGAAAGCTGAAACTTGGTGTACAGACTCCTTGACTAGTGGGGATTATAAATTGTAGCTTTGGTGGCCCTGTAACCCCTAATAAGGGCCACAGGGGCCACGCCCTAAAAACCTGTTTTCATCTTCTTTTCCAGAACCATAAGGCCTAGAAAGCTGAAATTTGGTGTACAGACTCCTTGACTAGTGGGGATTATAAATTGTAGCTTTGGTGGCCCTGTGACCCCTATTAAGGGCCACAGGGGCCGCGCCCTAAAAACCTATTTTCATCTCCTTCTCCAAAAGCATAAGGCCTAGAAAGCTGAAACTTGGTGTACAGACTCCTTGACTAGTGAGGATTATAAATTGTAGCTTTGTTGGCCCTTTGACCCTTATTAAGGGCCAGAGGGACCACACCCTTACAACCTATTTTCATCTCCTTCTCCAGAAGCAATAGGCCCAGAAAGCTGAAACCTTGTGAATACACTCTTTGACTAGCGAGGATTATGATTTATAGATTTTGTGGCCCTGTGGCCCCTAATAAGGGCCTCAGGGGCCACACACTCTAACCTAATTTCATCTTTTTCTCAAGAAGCATCAGGCCTAGAAAGCTGAAACTTTGTGTGCAAACTCCTAAGTCAGATAAGGAGGAATCCAACTTGTACATTTGGTGACCCTGTGGTCCAAAGTAAGGGAGGAACCACATTTGCCACACCCTAAAGCAAAATTGATATGAAGCCTGATGAGCTACAGAGCCACTGGCTCTATTTTTTATAGGTTTTCTTGCAAAAGGTAACATCAGTTTCATTTTTAGCTCATCTGGCCTGTATAAAGCAAACTTGATATGATGCCTGATGAGCTACAGAGCCAATGGCTCTATTTTTAAAATATACAGTCTTTATCAATTTTGATATTATGACATGTATTGTATCTTCACATGTCTGTTATAATGAACTTTCTCTTTTTTTATACCATATCTTTAAGGCTAATGCCTTTTTGAATAAAAGTGCAATTTCTTCAGAATCACATTAATTGTAGGACTGCTTGACAATTGCGCATTTACTGCCTGTGATGACATGCCTAACTGACTTTTGACTTTGAGTGTATATGATGTAAACGTACAATAGATGGTCAGCATAACATAAGTGTGTATCTTTACTGCAGGATGATGAGAAGAAGGATTCTGGGAAGGACGACAGGAGACAGAGGGACAGGTCAGGCTCGGCCACTTCTTTGTAACGTCTTATAAAGAACTGTCTTATGACACAATATAAATCTTGAATTGAACACATGTAATTATTTTCATTAACCCTTTAACTGTTCCAATGCAATAATGCTATTTACCTCATCCCCTCATAAATAGATTAAAGGTCCCTTTTCATTCATTCATTCATTCGTTCGTTCGTTCATTCATTCATTCATTCATTCATTCATTCATATTCATTCATTCATTCATTCATTCATTCATGCAAGTTTTTCTCTGTTTCTGTGTTTGATTTTGTCAAGGAGACAAGATATTTGCTTAGATTGAATATTCTTTTCTTAACTTTCCAGGAATGATGATAAACCAAGAGAAAAAGAGGTAAGTAGTCCCTTTCTCTTATATGACAAAATAGTTCCTCTGATAATAAAATACTGTAGGTACCTCTGTTGTTGACCCTCTTTGGATATGAAATTTTTGTCAACTTTCAATTTACGATATTACAATCTATCTGTAAGGTCTTTTGGAAGTTTAATATAAATGAAGACTCACATCTGTTACCACAAATTCTCAAACTATTGATTGATTTGCATAGTAAAATAGGAGTTTCAAAGTCTTTGCCTATTACAGTTGCAAATCTATAAGAATCAATAGACTAATGCAACGACTCATAAACAATTCATATGCATTTCAATTCTATTCTTACATTTCTTATATAAAAATTCTATTTTGCTATGACATCAGCGGAATGCAAAAAAGAAAATACGCAAAAAGGTTGTAAAGAAAAAGGTAACACTTTTTGGACATGTGATGTTGGATACAGTAGAGCATGTTGTCTGTCACATGGAAAAATAAGAAGTGACATATTTTCAATATGCATGTGCACATATCACTTTTGCCTACCAAAGATCGTTATAGTGCAACTCCTTGTATATTTAAATACCATTGTTCGTGACATCATTGTACCTGGCCATCGCAAGGAAAGCAGGCTGTTTTCTAGATATTTTTAACAGAATTAAATGGAATAGAGTCGGTAGTAAAGAAATATTCCCCAAGGAAGTGTGTCATATGACTTGTATGAAACTCGGGCAATTTTGTGTAAAACCCTCGCTCTCGCTTGAGTAAGACAAAAAATTAACACTTGTTTCGTAAAAGTAATATCACACACTTTATCGTGTAATAATCTCTAATCTGCTTTATGTTGGAGATTTCACAGAGTCACTGATATGTGTTTTGTATTTCGTGTCAGGTCAGGGTAGTTGCATGAAAGATTAAGTCCAAATTTCGTCAAAAAATGTCATTCATCTTACCTCTAAGATGTAGCCAAACATTAGCTTTAAAATGTTTTCTTCACTGTCACTAATACATTCTCATTGCCTGCTCACAGTTTAAGTTCATTTCATTTTCTTGGGTTGAATGAAATTTAGTGTGAAAAAGACGTTTTGTTTCACATGACATAAGTAGAAGTCAAAGTGTATTCTGTATTAAATTTTCAAGATAAAGATTGTTATGTATGGTAGGTACCATGAAAGGTGTTAGAACATACTGTTCCTATTTACAAACTGTATTTAGAAGTCAGTCATATATTGTCACATTTCTTTGTGAGAAAGTGGAGTGACACCACTTCGCAAGCATTTGTATCAACATGATTCTTATATCATATCAGCAACTGTTTTCTCATAATCAGGCAAATGTTTTAATAAAAATGAGGCAATTAATGTCAAAATAATATGACTGTTTTATCCAACTAGTTATCAAATGTTCTGTTAAAGTGAGGCAAATAATACAACCACTTTATTTATCTTAGGTAATATTTGATGAAATGATGAAATGATACAAAAATTACATTATTATGGTTATGAAATTGTTACAAATGATAAATGATAATGCAGCAAGTGTACCATATCTATGATATACACAGAGTGTGAGTGGGCGACGCAAGGAGACGAAGCCGGAATCTGAGGAGGAGGAGGAGGTGGGAGGAGACGACTACAACTATGATGATGAAGATTTTGAAGTAGGTCACTTACATACTTGTAGAGGCTCTAGGACACATGTAACGGCATTTCTATTGTGGGAAATATTCTGTAACTTTCCTTTTGAAGATGTCACCCCTAAGAAATCAGTAACATATAGGTTTTGGGGTTCTGATTTATGGCTTGTAAAAGTAAAATGGTTAAAGATATAAAATTAAATTATAAATTTTTTGTGTGGTAATCATGTACAGTTGATTGGCATGACTTTGTTTTCATTGTATTAAGTCAAACAAATCTGTTAAAATTGTTATTTTATTCATTTAGGGCAAACTGACCGAGGTTCGGACACCACCCGAAGTCGCCCGAACTTCGGACACTTTTGATTAGAAGCTGACGCAGTTATACGTGCAATATCTACATGTCATTTGTTTTCAAAATGTTTCTTTTCAATCTGTCTTGATATATATTTCTCTTGATAAACATTTTATTATCGTACCTATTTCCCAACTTTATCGGACAGGGTCAATAAACCGGTTCATGGAGGAAATTGGTGAAATATTTGTTTTCATGTAAATGTTTGCACAAATTTCAGGAAATGTAAGAAGCGGCAAAAGATCATATGCTTTATTTGTTTTAAAAGAGAAACTACTATATAATCAAACTCCGATAAATATTTGCAATTAAAAAATGAATTTAGAAGTATATATTGGGTTTTGAATATATATGAAAATGACCATGGTTCGGACAGTTTTGACCATGGTTCTTATAAATTTTCTTTATAGAGAATTGAAAAACATATAAATTATCTAACAACTCAACCAACACATATTACAACATTATTTACTCTTAAATCATTTAGTTTAGCCTCTACAGTGTTTTTGCGTCAATGCTTGCAAATGCCATTGTGACGTCATCAAATTCAAGCGGCACTCTCGGGAGTTGCCGAGAAGTTTATTTTCGGAAAGGAACCCGTGTATTATCGAAATATTGAATCATATTTGCAAATTACCGGTTCATCATTGTAAATAAATGAGTTTATGTGTGTTGGGTGATAGAATTAACCTTTTTGAGGCCTGTTATTAAAGCTGTGATGTATGCGAGAACATTAGTGGTACTGTCCGAGGTTAGATCAAAACTGTCCGAACCCCGGGCGAGTTGATATACACAATCAAAACCGTTAATTTGTGTTAATCTACAAGTATTTTTACAAAAATAAATCGTAATACAATACAACATTTCATTCCCATTGGTATAATAGGCTTAAAATTGTTTTCTTCCAATGATAATTTACAATACGATGTTTGAAAATATTTGGATCGGAACACCGTCCGAACCTCGGTCAGTTTGCCCTAAGTAAATTCATTAACCCTTGGGTATATTTTTGATTAGTCAAAGGATGTTGATGAGTTCACACTTGCTGATTATTTTTAACCCCTGTACAATTTTTGCTTGTCAGTTGAGATACAATTCATTATTGCTTTGCATGATAAGAGTTGATACTATTTTCAAGTCATAAGTTTTGCTGTGCTGTTGCAAATTTCCCACATGTTTATCAATTTCTTTGCTCAATAGGACTATGATGATGACTTTGAAGATGACGATGACGGTGATGATGACGGTGGTCGAAATGATGACAAACCAAATGAGGTGAATAATGTTTTACTGTCAAGTTATATCAGTTTCTACCTAGGGTGCGCATGAACATGTTTTAAACAGATGATGGGAGTATAAAGATTCTACAGAACATTTAAGTTTAAATATTCTGTATCTTTTAGAATAACGACTATGAATCGCACAGTTACAATATCAAATAAAGGACCTCTTATTGACATGTTAGGATTTTCAATTGATCATCTTTTTTCGATGTTTTTCTTTAAAAAAT
This sequence comes from Steromphala cineraria, assembly GCA_916613615.1. Taxonomy (NCBI): domain Eukaryota; kingdom Metazoa; phylum Mollusca; class Gastropoda; order Trochida; family Trochidae; genus Steromphala; species Steromphala cineraria. The sequence continues at coordinate 15,920,357 of OU744729.1, forward strand.
CCCTTCATCTCACCATAGACATTCATATTTCATGTTCCTTGAAAGTATTTTGGATTGCCTAAAACATCATTTCATCCACAGTATCATAATAATGTCTAGATATTCCTGTAGATAAATTATAAGTGAATGCAGTCAGGAAGAAAGTATGTATGTAAAGAATGTTTCTTTACTATCTGTTTCTAATAGGAATCCTCAACAAACATGGATTTTGGAGCAAGAGTGAAAGACTTAGATATCAAAGTAATTGTCTCTGTTGATTGCTGTGACTCCCTTTCTTGATAAGCCCTGCATGGCTTGGTTCCACTGTATAACTCTCATCTTCCTATGCAAAGCCTAAAACGCCAGTTTCCGAACTGTCAGTTTTATGCCTTGCTGCAGACCCTTGAGTTTTCTGTGATGACATCAGTGCCCCTACAGGTGATTGTTGGCAACATCTAGTCACCTTCTGATTGGTCTATTGCTTTCTCTCATAGTAAGCTAGAGAACAAGCACTGAAAACTCAAGGGTCTGTAGCAAGGCTTAAAACTGACAGTTTGGTACCTGGGGTTTTAGGCTTTGCTAGGAAGATGTGTAACTGCAAGCAACTCCCCTTTGTGTGATTGTGGGTATGTTTGTGAATGTGTTTGTTTGTTCAGACTCCCAAGTGTGTTGATAACCCCTCAACCTCTAATGTGATTGTGTGAATGTTTGTGAATGTGTCCGTTTGTTCTGACTCCAAAGTGTATTGGTAACCCCTCAACCTTTAATATGATTGTGTGAATGTTTGTGATTGTCTCTGTTCATTGCTCTGAAATTAAGAGTATTGATAAACCTTCTAACCCTAATGTGATTGTGTGAATGTTTGTGATTGTCTGTGTCTGTTGTCCTGAATCTAAGTGTATTGATAACCCCTCAACCTCTAATATGATTGTATGAATGTTTGTGTTTATCTCTGTTTATTGTCTAACTCCTATTGTATCAGAAAACATTCCATCCAGTATTTATTGTATGATTGTTTGTGATCGCCTATTATTATTGATCTGGTCCAAAGGGTGTTGATAATCCTTCCAACCCAATATGATTGTGTGAATGTTTGTGTATGTCTCTATCATTATCCAACACCACAAGTTCAATGGGGATATCGGTTGGTGCTCTGTACATGAGCATCCGTCTGTCCAAGTTAACAGCTTTTTATCGGCTTCAGGTCATGGATACCATGATAGAGTTTGAAATGAAAAGCGTGCAATTGTTTTTGCCGGCGGTACTGCCCTAAAGGGAACAGCTTTTTAAAAAAACCTGTTAAGATATGATTACCAAATTTGAGGTACAGCTTGAGATCAATACCTTGGTAGTTTGCAGTTGTTTTAAACATTTTTATGAATCTGGCTGTTGATGTTGATGACTATAGATGTATTCTTGTTGCTGGGACTCTGAGCTTATGATAAACCCTCCATCCCTTATATCATTGTATGAATGTTTTTGATTGTCTTTTGAACTCCAGCATGCTAATCAGGGCCTGATATTTTTGAAACTTTATAAGCACCAAGGATGTTGTTGTTTAAACTATCCGAGTGCAAAGAGAGCATCAAATAAAGGCCTGAATAAACCCTAGTTTTTACCTCACAAAGCCATTTCTAAGTTATTGCCAGACTTTTTTTGTAGCAATTTATTGTTATCCCTGCAGTAATACTATCAGACCTAATGATTTTTTACCTGTGCACAAGGCTCCCTATCACAGATTCCTTTCATTCACTTGGTGAAGGGTTCTTCTATGAATGGTTCTGAAGCAAATTGTACATTCTGATACTATACATATAGCTCCATGGACACATCTCCTGTCACTGACATAGAGTCCCCTGTCTTCACTGAAAACGAGTTTGCTAGTACACTCCTTCAACTAGGTAGTCAGATCACAATAGTCATAGAAGAATCATGTTGGATGTTGACATCGCTGAGAGTTTTGAGTAAAGATATTATTTATCTCGGGTTGATGCATCATCAGAGACTTTAATATCAGTATTTTGAAAATTGTTCGTACAAAATAACCCTCCTGTCTTGGTAAAGTTCTTGCTTATTGAAAATTTGTCTAAATTTCTAAAAACCCTTCAGGCCCAGGGTCTGAAAAATGCATCGAAAATATAGAACACTGTTGTCAGTTTAGGGTGATGGTAATAAAAGTTTGTCTAAGAAATATGAGAATAAGGAACAGTATCATTAAAAAAAAATGTGAGCCTGTAAGGACATGATGATATTCAAAAGTGTGGGCACCTGTGATTAACTGTCGTTTGCTTGCCTACAGACTGATGCTTATTTCATTTTTCAAGGAGAATTCTGTTTTCTTCCTTAACTACTCTACTAGACTTAAATCTATCCTCTATTTTGACTTGTGACTGTAGAACCTGAGTGAGATGGATGCACTGATGAAGGCCATGGATGAAGAAAACAACCGTCTCGCCAACGGGTCATCTAGAAGTGTCAGAAGCAACAGATCCGATGAGGTCAGTTCTCTAAATCATTATTGTGAAGCTCCAACTATGCCCTGATTACCATATATGAGACTCATATTGTTTCTTATTGGTTCCTTATCACTCTCATTCCAGGACAGTCAATATAACCTAGTATTGAGTCATTTCATTTGCTACTTTTTTTAAACTACATGAAAGAAATATTTTAAAGGTAATCAAGAGTTTGTATGAGCCTACCTGAAAGAATGTGTTTTTGTGGCAGGATGCTTCAAACATTTACCAAGTGATGTGTCAGTAAGAACTCATGTTATATTAGAGAATAGTTCTACTTCTAGATTATCCAATGCTTCGTACTCTATTTTCCAAATTATTGCAGCAGCAATATGGTATCATTGATATATCCAGTTAAAAACGATGCAAGCTTTGTCCACAGTTATGTGTCTTTATTCATCTCATATCGCCCAATTTCAGCTACATATTAACTCACTTACTCAGTGCATAAAACCAGCCTGAAAGGTAGCCAGCCCAAAAGTATTTTGTAGATTTTGATTTTAAATTCGAAGAAAAACTCACAATTTTGCCTTCCTGGACCAAAGAAACCAGGTACTGAGCTTGCGGACGTACCTTATTTCATACACTTACTCTGTCTTCAGACTGATGAATCAGAGGAAGCCTACAGACAACCTGTCTCAAAACCCAACCGAAGCAAGACGTTCATCGACTTTGTGTCGGCCAAACAGGTTGTGCTCAGTTCAAAGACTGCCAGTCGCACCAAGAAGCGTGGTGAAGATCTGTTACAGATGATTGAACTGGACAAGGCTCGCTATGACATGTTTGATCTGCCACCGGTGAAGGAATATGAGATGTATATCCGCAACTTTGGTCGTTCAAATACTAAACAGGTAAAGTACCGGTATATAGTTTTAAAATATACTCAACCACTTGATGAGGGTAGTATAAATGTCTTCTTGTCTATTTACAATATTGATTAAATAGAATAAATATGATTGAATATAATCTTAAGGACGTATTGAAATTGAGTATAAAAAAATGAGGAAACTAAAAAGTAGCCATGTATAGCAGAACTTCTTCTTTTGTGTATGTTGTCATGTATTTGTTGCACAATTCAGTGTTTAGAGTTGACATATATAAAGACTGTTTGACAAGAAGATGGCAAAAGCTAAGATGAGATAAGAAATGATTATAAGAAATCCTAAAGAAAAATTATTTTTACATTAAAAAAGCGTCTTTAAACATAGACATACAACATATATATATATGAACAAGCATGGAATGAACAATATGACACATAAATAAAAACAACATAATAAAATCAATAATTATTCATTCAGATATATTAAAAGAAAGCATGAAATATAGGCTCTTGAGTCAACAAAGACCAGGGTACATTGAAATGTAGTACAGCGAGGGATCACTGTATCAAGAGAAGCAAGAAATAAACTCTTGAGCATGTTTCATCTATGTTTGTAGGCGTACGTGCAGACCAACGAAGACAATATCGATCGAGACATCCAGACAGAGGAGATTGACACGAAGGAGAAGTGGACACAGTATCCCTCTGATGACCTGCTGGGAGTTGGAGGTCGGCCATCTTATATTTGTTTTACTTTGAGCCAAAAAGTGTTGACAACACCTAGACTTCGGGTGTATAAATTTGAACTTATTTTGAGTCTTACATTGAACAATAAAACTTGATCTTATTACAGGAATGACTTTATGTATTTTGGTATATGTAAATCAATTGTGTGAAGTTTTATCTAATAATATTTCAATATGAAGGAAAAATGTGAAAAAACTCTTTTGACAATTAAAATCTTATATTTGTTTTACTTTGAGCCAAAAAGTGTTGATAATACCTAGACTTTGGGTGTATAAATTTGAACTTATTTTGAGTCTTACATTGAACAATAAAACTTGACCTTATTACAGGAATGACTTTATGTATTTTGGTATATGTAAATCAATTGTGTGAAGTTTTATCTAATAATATTTCAATATGAAGGAAAAATGTGAAAAAACTCTTTTGACAAATAAAATATAAAATTTATTGATTAAAATGAAATAAAGAATGGTTACTTCTTACATGTATACAGCAATAAGGAAAAGGAATATATGGATGACAACTTCTTCATTCATGGTATACTACATTTCGACACAACTCCTTGTTTCGTCGTCAAGCAATGTTGTTACAGGCAGTTATTTGCATGATTATTAAACAAAGAGAAATTACATTGTATAAGGCAGAGATAATTGTTAGAATTCAAATTCATTATCCACAAAAAAAATAATCAAACATATTGTTTCTGAATACAGGTGACGGTATAGACCCCGAAGCTGCCAAGGACAGTCAGAGCCTTGGTCATGTAGACACTGGTAGACTTGCCGGGTTTATGGAGAGGGCAGGACAGGTGAGTGTCATGTTTAAGTCGGCAATCAGTAACAAACTAAGGAAGGATATTTTTCTGACGTGCACAGATTTGATCATTTTCCAGTGTAAAGGCTCTGTTGTAAACATAACCTGTTAGGACTGCTGCAAAACTTGTACATAATGTGAACTTTGTTTGGATGTGATAAGGTTAGATCAAAAGCATTCCTGCTGGCTTCGGCTGGAGGGATAACTCTTTAGCCGAACAGGTAGAATGTAGGGCTCTCAACCCAGAGGTCCATGGTTCATGTATGTAATACATAGTGTATACAAGGTCACAGCAAGGTCAACATATATGGAGAAAATGGATAAATTTAATTTTTAACACTTTATTTCATTACAATAATGTTATACTCAATGAAATGTGTTCATTGATTGTGTGACCTTGAGTGTCAAAGGTCAAGGTCACGAGAAAATTCTCAATTTGGTGAGGCCTGTAAAAGGCGGAACAGGGTAAGGCGAAACCCAAAGTTCCGGGGCTGCTCTGCTTTTGCGGTATCCCGCAAACGCTAATCTAGTTTATGATAATATTTATATTCCAAAGTTGGTTTACAATCATTTTGGAGACAAGAATAAAAGATTTATGATAGCATACTTATTCATAACATGATTTACCCCGGTAAGTCAATAAGAGACGAGGAAAATTATTAATAACTTATAAGAACTAAGTTACGTATGTGTGCGTGTGTGTAGGCTATCGGGATGCTGCTTGACGAGGAGAGAGGTGCGTCAGACAGAAGCAACCAGACCAGCAACAAGACAAACATTGGCTTCAGTCATGGATTCTCTGAACTCGCATCACCAAAGTTTATGCAAGGTATTGAAGGACTGCTATGTTTGTGTTGAGTTTTTAGTCATGGCTTCTCTGAACTTGATCACCAAAGTTTATGCAAGGTATTGAAGGCCTGTCATGTTTAGTTTTAAGTCATTGCTTCTCTGAACTTGCATCATCAAAGTAAATGCAAGGTATTAAAAGGCGGCCATGTTTATGTTTAGTCTTCAGTCATGGCTTCTCTGAACCTAATCACCAAAGTTTATGCAATGTATTGAAGGGCTGTTATGTTTATGTTAAGGCAAACGAAACAACTGTAAACCATGTCCATGTATTTATTAGACAAATAAGAAAATGTCATAAACTTATTGTGTAATCCAATAAATGTTTTTTTGAGACATAATGAAACAAATGACTTTCATCATCTTTAGATTTAGGTTAGTTGATAATGCAGGAAATGACTGATGAAGTATTAGAGATATCAACAAATATGAAGGACTAACATTGTGATTGCAGACCGACATGTGACCCATGCATGTTTCTGTCCGAACCAACCCAACATGCTGCTCACAGTGTTCAGTGCCCCCTCTCAGGTGAGTTAATGGATATAAGCTTCAATCTTCAGAGTTTGAAATGCATGGTTGTTTGAGCTCTTGGATTGTTATAATAATTTCTGCTTTTTTTAATTTAAATGACTGTTAATTGTGTTACATTACAACAATTATTTTTCATTTGGTTGAAATATCAGGTTGACATATTATGTATGCCTTCATGAAAGTGGCTTGTCATAAATATATCTGTCTTTGTAGAATTTAGGAGTTAATACAACTATTACATTGACGCTCCTTTGGAGGGGCTTTCAAATTTGAGAATACATCAGGTTTAAAAATCCCTTAAACGCAGAAAATTTAACCTTGAGGAGATTTCTTTTGGTATCCTATGTGACGGTTGAAATGAAACATCACAGAATTTACTACATGATCAAGATGTGTTATTTCTGTTTCCAGCTGTCCAGTGACAATGCAGTGGATCGACATGGCTTGATATGTGCCTGGAATGTCACCGATCTATCGTACCCTCACAGGTCTGTTCACTCCAGTTTCTCTACATTTATAATACATTGTAACTGCTAATTTCCACAGTTTTCACTTCTTGTAATGCTTTAAATTTGATTCTTTTCTTTTCAAAATTGAAATGTAATGTTCTTGAATTCACCATGATAAGATCTTAACAAGGCTGTTCTCCAAGTATTACTACTTGTCACTGGTGAATTGAATTGAGTTCTACAAATATAAACTTATCATTACTACATATCATGTATCCTGGTTGCGCTATCATATACTTTGAGTATCATCTTTCAAGTATAAAAAAATTATGCTTCTTTGCAGGGTGTAACTTTTGAACTTCTTGTGTGTATTTCAGGATCCTGTGTTGTGAGGCCCAGCCAACTTGCTGCTGTTTCAGTCCCAACAAAGCTTCCCTTGCCTTTGCTGGATTGGTATGTGTCTTTGTCTTATGCTCATTAGTGTTTCATGATCATGCTATTGAGCAAAAAGTCATATTCTGACATTGTCTCCAATCTGTGTACTTGAATAGTGTTGAATGTTGGTATTATGTAAAAGAGTTCTGAGATCATTCCTGCTCTGAAATCACTTGTTGGACATGAAATCGATAATGAATTATTCACCAGCTCTAAATGTTGATGTCATGCTTTGACATCACTTAAAGTCAGTGCTCTTTATTTCTCTGTTATGAAAAATTCAGAAATTAATTAGGGAGGATATTAGATATGTGTCCATAACATACTATGTTGTCAACATTAGTGCATCAAATTTCCTGAGGGAAAGCGATCGATATACTCTTATAGAGGCATGAATGTCGTAAAAATACTATGTCATTTGCAAGTATAAAATAAGCCGCTTATTACTAGAGTTATAAAAAAATCAAAATTTACTTCCTAATAGGGAAAGTTCCTGCTGCTGGCACATTTGGGATGTGCTGTCATAGGCAGACTACAACATCAAAGTATTAATAAGACATGACGTCACAATGGGCATTGTATGAAAAATATCAACCCCATTATAATATCTTGTAAAAATAATGGTTAGTATATTTTCTACCTAATGAATGCACCTTAATGAACAAGTAAGCTTCAAGTGCTTTACACCACTCCTCTCTCCCCAAGCATGACGGTTCCGTGACGGTGTGGGACCTCCGAGAAGCAATGTCGATGCACCGCCGCGTGACTGTTGATGACCAAGAGCATGTGCTGCGGTTCCCGACGTATAACACAGCACGAGTTCTGGAGGATGATAACCACCATAGTCCGGTCACTACCATCCTGCCTGTACACTCCACACAGCTCGGGTCAGTGACATACAATACTACATTATTGTTGTACAGTTTCGTCAGGATATATGATGTCTGTTGAGTTCCATCTTCTTTCTCTTTATACCAATCACTGCTTCTGTATCTTATTGTTGACAGCTTGTTATTTATGTTGTAATTTTTTCAGTCAATGAATTGTGATAGTGGCAGAAGTCCGAAGCAAACTTATCCATCCTCTAATGGGTACTGATTGATTGTGTTAATGTTATTTCATTGGTTTGTTATGTCTAGTGATAGTAAAGATTATACATAATAGATATCAGGTTATTTTGGGAGATTTGGGATACCCTGATAATACACTCTGATGTAGTCAGATGAGTCTTTCCGAGACTATAAACATCTAAATGTTGTATTTGAAACAGATTATGTTCTTTGGGCGTAACAGATCATAAATAAGTGTGGAAAAATGACATTAAGATTGTTGCTATCCTAAGGTAATCAGAACTCAGTTAGCATTGGGTTTTTGTAAGGAAGATTGCAGCAGAAGTATGTCAGTTCATAATAACAGAATATTTTCTCTTTGCTTTTCAGGTCAAAATCTAATGAATCAAGTGGTATGTATAAATAGTTTTAGAAGTACAAATATTCTGGTGTGAATGTATAAGTGCACAGAATAGCAATATATAATGCTGAACTTTGGAAAAAAATAACTGTCTAAAAAATGTTCCTTAATTCCTTTTCATACTCTTTTAATCTAATTCAATAAAAAAATTCAAAATTAAGATTTCGATTCCTAGTATGCAATTGTTTATCAAATGTTTTAGACCCTGCACATTTTGTTTCAGATACAAGCACTGGGCTTTCATTCCAGCTAGCAACTGTTGAACAAAATGGTGTTGTCAACCTGTGGGTAAGTTTCCAGTAAGAGTGACACAAAAATAAGACAAACCGCTCGATATGTTTGACTATATCCAATACTAAAACTGGTCAATCTAGTTAAAACTAGCTGTAATGTTATCGTCCCCTGAGTCCTTACGTTACATCTAGCTACTAACCCACATGGTCCGTGTCGCGCATGCGCGGAAATCAACCAATGGTAAAGGAACTGGCTGATCTCTTTGAATCGGGCGTCGTTAGGATTTATATTGCATTTTATACATTATGAGCATAAATATCAATGATTTAATGTATGACTTATTGGAATTAAACATTACAGCTAGTTTTAATTAGATTGACCGAATCTAACAGCTTGTATTAACTAGATTGTCGGATTCAAAGGGATTAGCCAGTTCTTTTTTACGCCCCCGAATCGGAGATTCCGGGGGTATATTGTTTTTCACCTGTCCATCTGTCCGTCCGTCCGTCTGTCCGTTTGTCCACAAAAACTTTAACCTTGGTCATAACTTTTGATTGGTCAGAGCTAGGTCTTTGATACTTGACATATGGATCCCTTGTGATGAGACCTTTCAGATGACACCATGACATTTGACCTTGTGACCTTGACCTTGACACAGCGAGCAGGATGCATCCGGGGGCATTCGTGTTTCACAAACACATCTTGTTCATTGGCTGATTTCCGCGCATGCGTGACACGGACCAGGTGGGTTAGTAGCTAGATGTAACGTAAGGACTTAGGGGACGATAACATTACAGCTAGTTTTAACTAGATTGTAAAACTGGTATGAATAAACACCTCAGCTTTCCCTTCATACAATATAATAAAATATTTCTGTCTGTCTGTCAATAATGCTCTTAAAAAGAGTTTAGGCCTTCTTTATTACAAACAATGAAAACTACCCAGGTGACCTCACTTAACATTTCACTTCAAATTGTAGCCATTAGCCTGACCTGACTCAAGAGCAAAAATATTCAATTTATGACCAGCCCAGTCTAGAAAAGTATAGCAAGTCTAGAATAGTCAGCTCTAGCAGCTCAGAGCATATTCTTGCCTCCTTTTTTTATAATACCTGAACTGTTAAAAAAATATTGTCAAATATCAGAAAAAATACCACTGAATTTAAGAGTAAAGTCTATAGATGTTTTTATAATATGTTTCTCATATTTCAGGTTGTGACGGAGATCTCGTCTCCTGACATGGCAGGGTCGGAGGTTGATCTTGGTCTGGCGCCGGGAGGGAGGATCAAACTGCTCAAGAGTTCCTCTATCACCCTACATTCCCCCCTCAGGTGAGTGGGTGGCTGATATAACATTCCAATAAGGACAGCCTGAAAGCTAAATTTTCATTCAACAGACAGTTGCACATAAATCAGTTTGGCAAATGGTATAAGACTTAGCATTTCAAATAAATATTTTAAATAAATAGAACTTGATAGATTTTATGTTTTACATTTGATAATGTGTTTTTTTCAGGAAAATTATAACCAGTGAAGAAGTTTTACATTCACTCTCAAAGGAATTATCAAATTATCTTCACTCAATATGAGTGACATATGTACTGATATGGAAACCTCAGTGATGTTGATAGAATTGTTATTGTCCGTTGAAGGTAACATTTAAGATAATAGGGTGTTTCCAGACTTTTAATGCTTTGACTCTCTCTCTCCAGATCAATTGGCTCTAAAGGAGATATTCAAGCATTTGAGATGCAACTTCTTCCTTCTGACCTCAACCACTTCTACGTAGGCACAGACACGGTAAGAAACCTTATTGAGTTTATTTTAGCGGAAAATGATAACAGTTACACTCTGTTTTCCGATTTCTTTTGCTAATGTTAATTTTATTTTCTTCTTCATAATTGATGTTTGTGAGTGAAAGGTGAAATTCTAAACGATCTTTGTCTAACTTAGTCCAGAAACAAAAGCAATACTGTTGTATCTTTATCTTATTGCAGGGTAGCGTTATTCACGGCGTGAGGTTTGGTTCCCGTGGTTACCCTCACAGCTATGCTCCTGTTGTTGGTATGTATACAAGGTCTCTATGACAACTAGTTATGAGTTTTAGTGTGTTGGTATTAAAGCAAAAATGATTATTGAAGTAAATGATGTGGTACCATGTCACTGATAAGTTCAATTGAAGTGCCAGTATATGAGTCTCTCAAAACCACTTCAAATCTTCAATGGGAACTGCATGACTTGATGTTCAAATGTTCAGAAAAACTCTTCGACTCTTTAGTGTTTTTTGGTACCTCAGCTTTCAGTTTCAGGGACCTTTAAACATCTGTGTAATGTTTGTGTATATATTCAATCTATTTTGCTGAATGCCCCAAATTGGCTCAACCAATAGAAGGTGTTTGAATTAACCCAGATCATTAATGTATTTCATAGAATAATTGTTTATTTCTTTGTCTTTGTACGTTTACAGAATCTCCTGTGAACGTCACAACAATTGATTTTTCTCCTTTTGGTAGTCCATACATGCTGGTGAGTGTTTTGCAGTTAAAAAGATCAAGTACTTGTACTTTCTGGTCCTGGGCTATCTTGGAACCTCAAATCGCCAGTAGTTAATAAGTTCAGAAGGTTTTGGCAATATTTGCTTCATAGCAAAACAGTGTAATGATGAAGAAACATGATTGTATCCTACGACCTTATAAAAATATACTCCTCACAAAAAATTAAGCCATTTGTTCAGCAAACTATGTATACATTCTAGGTAGCCAAAATGTTAAGAAATAATAACTGAAAATAGACACAACCTTTAAACTGGTCATCGATTAGATTGCTTGAAAACAACACCCAACAATAAACATGCAAATTAGTCAAGTTGTAAATTGTCAAAATTTTGCATGTTGCTTAATCTTTTGTGAGCAGTATTTATAAATGTGAGCTTCTAAACTGAACTCATATTGCATTTTGAATGTTTAGAGGAGTAAGCTTTCTCATGAGTTCTATATATTCTTCCTTCAGAAGAAATCTATAAATTTCTAGACTTTGATGTTTGTGTATGTATGTAAGTACATCTCTACCCTCTTCCCCTGCAGGCTGGCTGTGATGACGGTGCTCTCTATCTCTACCACACTAAGTCAGGTCAGTGTCCGGTAGTAATTATTAAACTCTCAAGCTGGCAATCCATGTGTACGTATTCCTGCGTGATGCATGATGCAGATTCTCGTGAGCGTTCCAGGGATCACACATTACGCATCGCACATCACGCACTACGTATACATGGAATGAACTTCTACTATTTTAGTGTAATGTTGAATACGCATTACGCATTGCACACTATGCATTACTCACTACGGACACATGGAATGCCAAATTTAATGATAAATTCTAAGGTAATTAGTAGGCCATTTGTTATTTTAGTCCAATGTATTATCACAATAATTTTTGGTTAGCTTATTTTTCCACTGATCAATCAAATACTATGCTGTATGTTGAAGAAAAAGTAAACCCAAAAAGCACTGCTATTTTGGTCAAATTTCAAAAAAGAATTAATTTCAATTTTGAAATGTTTCTGTTCTTGATGTTCCTGTCTGTCTGTTCTCCAGGATCACCGCTGATCTCCTGGCCTGTGTTCTGCAAGGGGTGTGGTGTACGCTGTGTACGATGGTCCAGGAGTCGACCTACAGTGTTCTATGTACTTGACGAAGGGTCCACGATACACGTGATGGATCTCCTTGAGAGTGACTCTCAGCCCATACAGAGGGACCAAATCACTCAGGGCAGGTCAGTAACTGGACCATCACTGGTACTCTTCATCATTGACTGTCACTAATTAGCTACTCACCTGAGTTTTGTGGTCTCAATATTCAAGTTTGAGGATATTTAGAGATATAGAGATATATTCTTTACAAGTGCCTATGCCTATTCTTTTTTTTCTTTTAACACGGCTAACGGCTGAAATATTGCCCAAGCGGCGTTTAAACAATAACTCACTCACTCTTCTTCTTTTACATGTTGTTATTCCACTTATTTGACTTGCACTGATGATTTCAATAGTTTTAGAAGATAGGTTTTCATTCTATAATTTATTTTTGTGTTACTTTATTGTCTGGGAGAATGATTGTCCTTTCATTTTACCATCTAAGAGTATTGGAAATGTGTAGATCAGTTCATATACTTTGAAATTTGTTTTAGAGCTGTGGCGATGTGTCTGAACAACGATCTGAAGCAGGGCGGGGCATCTCGAGCACAACTTGTGAGTAGACACTCACATTAGTCCTCTTTCGTCTTTACACTCAATGCTCTTATACAGAGAGCCTCATAGTATCTTTGGAGATTCTTTAAATTTTGAGGCAATCCTGTTTGACGTACTGTACAGATATAGCGCATTAGAGACTAGTGTTGGAAATGTTTGAAATCCATTAGTGTATGACAGTGATTTTTAAAACTGAAGAAAGATGTCTGGCACGTCAACAGGTTTTGATACACAAAATAAATCTATTTGACATTTTAGGAGACATGGGACAAAGAAATAAAATATTTAGAATTTTTCGTATCGACAAAGATGACAATAACTTGAATAAGTCCAGGGTCCTGTTGCACAAAACACTGAGGTGACCTTAAATCACTAAGGTAGCCTTAGTGCAAAAAAAAGGATGGCACTACAGTGAACCTTAGCGTTAAGTCATTTTGTGCAACAGCCCCCAGAAGAGAAATTCTGTAAGTGTTGCAGCAAGAGCAGATTTTGCTCAGATTTGAAAATTTCGTTAAATAGAGAATTGTATGTATGTATTAACAATGTTGGTTGTGCTTGAAATAAACATTTCTACTTCCCTTGATGTGATATACATGGTATTCCAAGAGAAATGTCAATTATCTTCTCTATTTGTGTACAGGTACTTTGTCTCGATAACGGGAGGACGGAGGTTCACAACATCATCAGACAGCTGACGGAGGTACAGACACTGGAGGAGGACTTCCTCGAGAAATATGTCGACAAGTTCTGAGCGATCAATCATCTTTCTGAAATCTCATATCTTTGCTTGAATATGTCGACAAGTTCTGAGGGATGAATCACCTTACAGAAATCTCATACTTATGCTTGTGTCAGAAAATAAACATCATTTACAGTAGAACACGGATATAGCAACTATTGGATATAGTGAACAAATTTTACCCGTCCCTATTTAATATCATTAAAATTATTTGCGTATAGCGAACACCGGATATAGCTTACGAGATTCTTTGGTCCCTTGGAGTTTGTTATATCCGTGTTCTACTGTAGTTGTACTGTCAACTTGAAACTTAAGAATTGGTTGAATTACAGGTTTATGATTCATAGGTGTTATTATTTAATCAATTATGAACTATTTAATCATTAAGACTTGACTAAAGCATAAAAAGGGAACCATATCAAGCCATTAACTTTACAAGCAGTCAAACTTGTCGAGTAGAAGAAGAATATGTGCCTAGAATTCCAACCAATTCAAGAAAGTTTTATACATGTACATGTATAAATATGCATCCGTCCAATAATACATGCTTTACTAGTTTAAATTTAAATGATTGCAATTTACTAAGAATTTCTTTGGAGAGGAATCGCAATCATCATTATAGTTATGTCATGGAAATGTTTTTTCACTGTATTTCTTGGACATAAAGATGATTCTTAGAAAACAGAACCATTCACTAAGATTAATAATATCATGACATATATGTTTGTGCAAACATTTTGACGAAATTTTTATAAAAACTGTTTATTTGGGAAATTTTGTTGTATTTTTCTCAGGAAAGAGGAAATTACTTATGATAGATAGTTCTGATCTAATTATACTACACGAAAGGATAATAAGATATGAAAGATGACTGTCAGTGCCTTTACTACTTACAAGTTGAATCACTTCATAAATGCATTTGATGACAAGGTTGTATAATTCTTGGATTTCTTTTTTGGATCAAAAAAGATTTTTGACAGGAAACAAAAATGATGCATTTGATCAATTTCCCTTCGAGTTTGATTACTCAATTAAATCATTGTTACAAACATTGAACTGTGATATATATGTACAAAGGTTTTTTGACATTGACCTCAAGGTTAAAAACCAATTTCAACTCATGCTCTTAACACCTTGTGAGTTGTCATTAGAATAGGATGCATTTGAGAATGACTTAGATTAACTTTAAGCCTTGCAAACTTAAATATGTGATGTTTGGATGTTTTCTGTTGATGTGTGCTTTAATTTTCATACCATTGTTATGATCAGATTCATTTATTTCGTATCTATGGCCATGAGGCCAACAGTAGAATTCAAGATGGATGATGTTAACTAGTAGTTAACTAATGTAATGTACCATTGTAATGTACGCTTAGTAAAAATTAATTCTAAAGGAATGTTGTAATATGAACAACATTTTGTGCAAAAGTGTTAAATTTTTCACAAAAATTATGAGTTGTGATAGTTCATATTTTCTCCCTTTGATGCAGGTGAGATTTTTCATAATGATGTATATTTGTACATATCAATGTAATTTATTGCCGTCCATTCACAAACTATTCTTTATGTTGGTTGCATATTGAGATATATTTCTGGGACCAAAGTAATATACGTCATTGTTTCTGTTGACATTGATGTAAAATGAGTTAACTGTACATCCTTGCTAAGAATGTGGTCCATTGTACAGGAGGTCCATTTCCGTCCATATATATATACATATAGATCTATTTTATTTGTTTGTTACATGACATGGATTATTTGCCTGCTTACATCAAATAATTAGTCACTTGTTTCATAAGAGAGGATAACTCATATGTTAAACGAAAACATGTGTGATTCAAAATGGTGTGTAGATTTTTCTTACATGTTTAGATTCTCAAGTGGCACCTGTTAAAAATAAACTTTTTAATATTTTCTGAATTTTTTCACTTAGAGCTTGATTGACTTATGGTGTCTATCATTAAATGGGGTAGTTCTTGAATCAGGACCAAACAGAGCATGAAAACTTTTAAGAAATTTCTGTGAGATATGATTGAAGAAGAATTGCAGTAGGATATGTAGAACTTGGTTTACTTCTCTGTAAAAATTGGTGCAGAGTAACTCCTCTAACTATTGTTTATAAATAATATTTTAGCTAGAAATGCAAAGCATGAAAGTATTTACTGAAGTGGTACGAGTTCATAGGGAACGTACACAATACATGTCACTGTAATGTATTAATTTATTGATATTCTAAGCTGTATTCCTTAACATCTAACTTGACTGCTGTGTAATTTACATGCATATTCCGTTCTTTTAACAACATGTTACCTTTAATCATGGTAATCAATATAAGCATCAACTACAAACTCAATGCACCTCATGATCCTGAAATATGAACTCTGAAATAAAAGATTTATCTGATCAGTGTCTTTTACTTCTTTTTCCTGATTTTCAGTCAATTCTATCTTAAATGTTGCCTGCTGTCTTGAACATGACGTTGACTGGATTACTTTGCGTTGACTGGATTACTTTGGGTGGAGTGAGGCTAATAGTAGTCAGCTCTGTGTGTCCACTTCTAGTTAGCGAGATATCTCACAAATGCTTCCACCTAGAGCCTTCAAACTTTGTGTCAGTCTTCATTTGGTGTATATGCAGACACCAGTCGATTTTGGGTTTTGGTGACCATGACCTAATTTTCAAAGTCATGTCTGGACAAAGAATAGCACATAAAAACTTGTTAGCACGATATCTCAGAAACCCTTTTTTCTAGATTTTCAAGGTCACGACAGCAGATTGACCAAATTATTTTAGCGCGATATCTTACAAACCCTTGCTTTCATTCTTCAGTGTCATTATTCATTTGATACCAGACACCAGTCGGTTTTTAGCTCATCAGGTCTGAAAGACCCGATGGGCTTATGGCATGGCATGGCGTCCGGCGTCCGGCCGTCCGTCCGTCCATCCGTCCGTCCATCCGTAAACTTTTCACATTTTCATCTTCTTCTCCGAAACCAATGACTCTAGAGAGCTGAAATTTGATGTGCAGACTCCTTGGCAAATGGGGATTCTAAATTGTAGATTTCGTGACCCCATGACCCCAAATGGGGTCACAGGGGTCAAAACCTTAAAAACCTATTTTCATCTTCTTCTCCAGTTCCAAAAGGTCTAGAGAGGTGAAAAGTTGTGTGTAGACTCCTTGGCCAATGGGGATTCTAAATTGTAGATTTCGTGACCCCATGGCCCCAAATGGGGTCACAGGGGTCAAAACCTTAAAAACCTATTTTCATCTTCTTCTCCAGTTCCAAAAGGTCTAGAGAGCTGAAAAGTAGTGTGTAGACTCCTTGGCCAATGGGGATTCTAAATTGTAGATTTCGTGACCCCATGACCCCAAATGGGGTCACAGAGGTCAAAACCTTTAAATTCTATTTTCATCTTCTTCTCCAGTTCCAGAATGTCTAGAGAGCTGAAAAGTTGTGTGTAGACTCCTTGGCCAATGGGGATTCTAAATTGTAGATTTCGTGACCCCATGACCCCAAATGGGGTCACAGGGGTCAAAACCTTAAAAGCCTGTTTTCATCTTCTTCTCCAGTTGCAAAATGTCTAGAGAGCTGAAAAGTAGTGTGTAGACTCCTTGGCAAATGGGGATTCTGAATTGTAGATTTCGTGACCCCCATGACCCAAAATGGGGTCACAGGGGTCAAAATCTTAAAAGCCTGTTTTCATCTTCTTCTCCAGTTCCAAAATGTATAGAGAGCTGAAAAGTAGTGTGTAGACTCCTTGGCAAATGGGCATTCTGAATTGTAGATTTCGTGACCCCATGACCCCAAATGGGGTCACAGGGGTCAAAACATATTTTTATCAAAAGTCTGATGAGCTACAGAGCCCATGGCTCTATTTTTGTGACATTGACATCGTTTTTAGGGCAACTATGAGAGAACGAATCTGATGTGTGGCAATCCCTTTTAGCCA
Organism: Steromphala cineraria; assembly: GCA_916613615.1. Classification (NCBI taxonomy): domain Eukaryota; kingdom Metazoa; phylum Mollusca; class Gastropoda; order Trochida; family Trochidae; genus Steromphala; species Steromphala cineraria. Next base: position 15,938,134 of record OU744729.1, read on the forward strand.
ATTTCTCTCTTGCGACGGGGACATGGTCACGTTAGTGACAACTACTTATTTTGAATGTTTTCATTAAGAAATTAATTACTGATGCAGTAGGTGAAATTATCTACAACATAACCAATTACAATTTCAGTCCATTGTTTTATTTCAATTTAAATGAATATATACAGGTGATGTTTTTCATAAATAACACATCAATGTTCACATTTATGCAACATTCAACAGAGTTATGTTATCATCTTTAATAAAACAGTAATTGATCATCTATGGTGTCATGCAAATGGCGTAGAACATATTTTGCAAAATAGTAAGATCTTGACATTTTATCAAAGATAGAAATTTCAAATTAAACGGTCATTAAATTTTATTAATTCAAGCTGACAAAACCACATTAAGATCATTATAACATCCAGTACAAACAACATGAATGTTCAATCGCGAACGTCCATACAACTCATTTCCGCATAATGGATGAACTATTGCCCCAGCGGAGCTAAACAATAACTCTCACACTCACTACATACAACCACCATGAATAATCTTCCAAACGTCCAGGACAAACCAACAAGAATGGACTAAGCGTCCCTTGAAAATCAAAGGAAGATACATGAAAGTTAAATTTCAAAGTCATGTTATCTTTAAAGAGGCATTCCTTGGAGTCACGATTGTAACCGAAAACCGGGCAGTGATGCGAGTCAATTTATCAAACGTCAAACTTATTTCAATTTATTAAAATCAACAGTTAAATAAATATTGTTATATCCATTATATTTGGACTTGTTGTAATCCGGCTTCTGTAGTAATCATCATAAATTTGTCATATCAGGATGGATATGTGAGATGTTTTGAATTTATGCCACAATATATGTGTTGTTATCAAAGTCAAACAATATATCCTTAGTCATGTCTTATTTCATCACACAGAGGCACTATTGTGACCACTTTATGTTTATCACGGTTTCTTCTTACAGCAATTCAAATATTTTAACATATCACAAACCAAAGTTGGTACGAAAAGTTTCACATTAAAAAAATAACTATCGATTATTCAAATGTAAAATCAAGATTATGTTATCCAACGTAAATTGATAAACCCCGTTCATAAAATGTTCATTCAACTTCCACGTTAAGAATCATGAAAATACCCATTTCAGAGTCATCGTCTTTATTAAAGTCATGTAAGACTGTTGTTTTTATAACGCCCATTTAAAAACAAAACTAAATCAAGATAGAAACGTTTATCGCAAAGTGATGATGAACAAATGTTTAAGGTAACCGACAATTGTGAAACTGTGAAGATCATACAGCCACATTTGAAACCTAAATGGAGAAAAAGCTCATCGAAACGATAATGCAAATAACCTTACAAAGTCACGTTTTTTCCTGTTCAGTAATATTTCCTATATATCAACAACAAACTTTCATGATATATTTTGATATAATAATGACTCAATTATTCAATGGCTCGCACAAAACGATGTGGTGTATCTAGTTATGATTTAAACAAAATTCCTTGATTTATGTCTTTTTGCAGATACACAATTTCTCGTGGTTATATCAGTATATATGGTTCTATTTACATTGACTTGATTACTTTGTACCAGAAACACTACACTGTTAACGACTCTTAATGAGAAAATGGAATGTGATGTTTCCATATCAGTTCTATATACGTTGACTTGATAACTTTGCGTTAGAAACACTACATAGGTAACAAGTCTTATGAAAAATTGAAAATGATGCTGTTTCCTGGTATCAGTTGTGGTCCACTTAACATGTTGATTTCACTTTAGTGATATACAATCATGTGACATTAACAAGTTAACAGTGATGTAACTCCCATAGACAATCATGTTATCTCAGCTATATACTCACAATTTCATTAAAACGTCAGATTATTGGTATGAAAACTGCATTTAAAAAAAAAAGAGCACAAATGCAACCTACGGGTAATGTTTAACATGGCCGTCAATGTAATTACACGTTGTATATACACTATCTGGTATCATTGGAACAACTAATTAACTTGTAAATGAACAAGATGTGTTTGTGAAACACGAATGCCCCCGGATGCATCCTGCTCGCTGTGTCAAGGTCAAGGTCACAAGGTCAAATGTCATGGTGTCATCTTAAAGGTCTCATCACAAGGGATCCATATGTCAAGTATTAAAGACCTAGCTCTGACCAATCAAAAGTAATGACCAAGGTTAAAGTTTTTGTGGACAAACGGACAGACGGACGGACAGGTGAAAAACAATATACCCCCGGAATCTCCGATTCGGAGGCATACAAATAATTATGTACATGTAGCTGACATGATTTTACACCTGTAAAATATTACTGAAAGGGAATGTTTACTTAATTTGTGAAAACTATTCTCGCAACACCTAAATAACATGTAAATCTATGGATTACGTGACTGTGAACTTTAATATGGCACAGATTGTAGATATTAATGAAACGAGAAGATGACATAAGGAAGGAGACTGGGAGAGAGTCTGTACATCATGAAGACCAATGAGATGGTCTACTTCTACTTAGAGTCCTTCGGTGGATTGATCTTCACTTCAGCCACCTCCCCTCCGTTTGGTCTCTTCATCAAGGTGAGAGGGACCAGCATGAGAGCCGACAGTACGAAGGCTGCAGTCCCCGTGTAGAAGAGAGCCCGGGGGTCACCCAGCAGCTCCGCCAACCAACCTGTGGGGTACAATATGCATCAAGAAAGCTAGAACCTTCTTATATTCAGTATTCTAATTTTCAACAGCAGAACAGTACAAATGTAGATAGTGTAACGTTGTTTTCATATTGAGATAATTTGTGTCGTGCGGAGACTTTTAAATTGCTTATAATGTTATAATTGCTCGTCAACGACATAAGAATCTATGTCTAATTCAAAAGTATCCAATTTCTGTCAATCAAAGAAGACATCTTCAGTGTCCCTAAGAACTACTGAGTTGAAGTAAATTAAATTTCTTTATTAAATTTGATGATATGCAATATCTGAGACTATCTATGGCCGCGGAACAAGACAATTTGTCTAATGTTGGTATTGTAACATCAGTAGAGAGAAGACGCACTTGCTAAGGGAGCCCCAGTGAGCAGCCCCACCCCTCCCATGAAGAGGACCATCCCATAGAGCCGAGTGAAGCCCTGGGTCCCGAACACCTTCAGGTATACGTTGGGCTGCAGGGCTATCACACAACCTGGGGACAAATCAAAGTACTATTTCAGGACTGAATCTGAAAACTTCAGAAATACGTCTCCGAGCTCGGACAAATTTTGATTTTCGCAACATTTCTTAACGCATTTAAGGCAAGAGTTCAGATAAAAAGTACAAGCAGAAAATCTCTCTATTGTAACTGAAGTACTCCTGTAAGCTAAACAACTGATGAAATGCAATGATTTCCCTGTTTCCCATTAATCAACTTTCTTATATAAAATCAAAAATAAAATCTTTGAAAATATTCCGTTGAACAACTATTGAAATGCAATGAGTTTCCTGTTTTTCATTGTACAGTAAAATATGCCCACTTTTTCATACAACATCTCGCCTCTAAAAATACATCATTTGAAAATATTCCGTAAAACAACTAATGGTATGCAATGATTTTCCTGTTTTTCCTTCTATGGTAAAATTAAACAACTTTGTTTATACCGCTTTCTCAATCAAAACTATTTGCAAATAATCCGTAAAACGACCAAATATTTATTCGCCAAATTATGAAAATTATGAATAAAAGGTAGAAAAATGATACCATTAAAGAAGCCGTACGCTCCGCTGACGAGCATGAGGACGAGGTAGGAGGAGCAGAGTGTCGTCACGGAGAGTAGAGTGCCGCACATACACGCCGTCACTATAAACATCTGCACCGTGTAGTTGTGAAGAATAGTGGTCAGCACCCCGGACACGAGCCGCCCGATTAGACCCGTCACTCCGTTTATAGATACGAGGAACGATGTCTGCAAAAATATTCACTAAGAGGTAACAGTGACGCCTAACCATGTCCACACATACCGTATTTCCTCGAATACAACCCCGGGGTTCTATTTCGTTCAGTACCTCCTTACCCCCCGGGTTCTATTCGAGGCCCGGGTTATAATGGAGGCCGGGTTGTATTTCTTCAGGTCTGAATTGACGTTTCAAAATCTTCTAAGAATGGCGTTTTCATGGAAAATTATTGATCTAGTTCTACATATCTCGTGGCATTTCTGTTGATATTCATACTTTTATCAAAATCCGTATCAATCCCTGCAATATACGGTTTCCGTGAAGTATATACTATCGACATATTATACCAGTATTTATGTTAGACCCAGGTTCTATTCGAGACCCCGGGTTCTATTCGAGACCCGGATTGTATTAATGTCAGCACCCCCTTACCCCCGGGTTATATTCGAGGCCCGGGTTGTAATGGAGGCCCGGGTTGTATTAGAGGAAATACGGTACCTTACTTATGATGTAAGCTGTCAATTTATCAATAATCTATAGGAACAACATCTGCAAACCATCCAAACGTTCACACCTGGGAGACATGCTTGGATCTGCATGACTGATATAGTTTAAACCTGCGTGAGAGAAAAGCCCTGGAACTCCAGAACTGAGATAGTTCAAACCGGAGTGAGGGACAAGCCCTGGATCTTCAGAACTGATAAAGTACCTACCTGAGTGAGTTCAAGCCCTTGACCTTCAGAACTGATAAAGTACCTACCTGGGTGAGATTCGAGTTCTGGACCTTCAGAACTAACTAGATTAGCGTTTGCGGGATACCGCAAAAGCAGAGCAGCCCCGGAACTTGGGGTTTCGCCTTACCCTGTTCCGCCTTTTACAGGCCTCACCAAATTGGGAATTTTCTCGTGACCTTGACCTTTGACACTCAAGGTCACACAATCAATGAACACATTTCATTGAGTATAACATTATTGTAATGAAATAAAGTGTTAAAAATTAAATTAATCCATTTTCTCCATATATGTTGACCTTGCTGTGACCTTGACCTTCGACAGTTCGTACCCAAAACTTTTTTAAAATTTTGTACTTCTCAAGAGATAATATATACAAAATCTAAACTTCATAGCACAAAAACTTTTCAAGTTATTGTGTTTACAAGGAATTGCAATAACTCATATCTCATGACCTTGACCTTTGACCTTCAAGGTCACTGAATAATTGAACACTTTTTATTGAGTATAACAATCATGTATTGATTAAAAGTGATCATAGTTAAAATTAAGCATTTTCACTAAACCATGCTTAAGTCATGACCTTGCTGTGACCTTGACCTTTGACGGATTGTAGCCGAAACCTTTTCAAAATGTTTTACTTTTCCAAGGATGATATATACCAAGTTAGAGCTTCATAGCACAAATACTTTCAAGTTACAGTGTTTACAAAGAATTTTGCGGTGATTTTATAACTCGTGACCTTGACCTTTGAACTTGAAAGTGAACATGTCATAATGATTCCCTGGAAGTATTAACATTTAGACATGTTAATGAGTTCTTAAAAGCTAAATGGGATAAAGTTATACCCAAATTTAGTGCATTTTGTAATAACTCATATCTCATGACCTTGACCTTTGACGTTCAAGGTCACACAATCATTGAACTCTTTTTATTGAGTATAACAATCATGTATTGATTAAAAGTGTTCATAGTTAAAATAAAGCATTTTCGCTAAAACATGCTTACGTCATGACCTTGCTGTGACCTTGACCTTTGACGGATTGTAGCCAAAACCTTTTCAATTTTTTTTACTTTTCCAAGGATGATATATACCAAGTTAGAGCTTCATAGCATAAAAACTTTTCAAGTTATCGCGTTTACAAGGAATTCTTAGAGTGAATACATATCTCGTGACCTTGACCTTTGACCTTGAAAGTGAACGTGTCAAAATCGTTCCCCCGAGGTATGAGTAGTAAGGTATGAATAAGAGTTCTGGAAAGCTTAGTGGAAAAAAGTTATAGCTAGTAGTACGAGTGCGGCGGCGGCGGCGGCGATGGAAACTTCACAAAAACTGATAGCAGCGCCGTCCTTAGACGGGGCTGCTAATGAAGTACGTACCTGAATGAGAGTCAAGCCCTTGACCTTCAGTAATAATGAAGTACCTACGTGAGTGAGAGTCAAGCTCTGGACCCTCAGAACTGATAAAATACCTACCTGAGTGAGAGTCAAGCCCTTGTCCTTCAGAACTGATATAGTATCCATCTGAATGAGAGTCAAGCCCTTGACCTTCAGAACTGATAAGTACCTACCTGAATGAGAGTCCAGTCCTTGACCTTCGGAACTGATAAAGTACCCACCTGAGTGAGAGTCAAGCCCTTGACCTTCAGAACTGATATAGTACCCATCTGAGTTAGAGTCAAGCCCTTGACCTTCAGAACTGATAAGTACCTACCTGAGTGAGAGTCAAGCCCTTGACCTGCATGGCTGCTATAGTTCCTACCTGAGTGAGAGACAAGCCCTGGACCTGCATGGCTGCTATGGTGGGTATGAAACTGGGGAAGAGGAACCCGGACACACACATCAGAAGCTCGCTGAGGAGCAGCAGGAGAGATCGGACATCCGTGAGGAAGCTGAGGTAACTGGTCGACTCGCTCTTCTTGTTCTTGGCTTCGTGATGGAGTGCTTGAGTGAAGAGAGATCAGAATAGATATTGCATTCAAGATATAGAGGTAATTGAAGATTAACAGTAATTTCACAATCCATCTTTTGCAATCTGATAGCATTTATCACAGTATGCAATCGAATTCGCAAAATTACATGGTGATTTGTTCACGATTTTGCTCTCATGCAATGTGTTTAGATTGCAATCTGATCCCGTTTGCTGGCATTCTCTTCCCACAGAGGCAGTTCAAGTCATGAAATGTTGATACAGCCTCTGTTTTATTACGCCGAAATCCGTGGGTTCCGGCAGTTTACCCTGGCGGAAAACAATTGCACCACAATTCATTTAATTTCTTTATCAAATGACAGCGCTTCTCCCATGGAAAGGTTGGTTCGTATCACAATGCTGTTGCCAGGATTCAGTAGCCAAAATGATGATTTTAGAACAGCGTCCCTGATTGCACAACTAACTTTGATTGCCTCCAATCAGGCACCTTCCATTCTATTCCACTAAATCGGCGTAATAGAACAGAGGATGTATCAACTGTGCAGGATAGAATGGTTTTCAGGTAATACAACATCATTTCCCCAGCTCCTGTGTACCGTACCTTTGTGTCGAAGTGGTCTGAAGGTGAGAATACACCAGTACTGGTTGAGGATGATGCCCCCTAGAAGCAGAAAGGTCCCCCACAGAGTGTACTCCGTGATGAAGAAGGAAACGAGAGGAGGGAAGCCCATGGTCCCCCCTGCCCCTCCGACCATGGTGAGGGCTAGAGCTATGGGCCGCTTCTTGTCGAAATATTCCGTCACTATGCTAAGGGTAGTGAAGTAGAGAATGCCGTGTCCCATACCTGTAGATGGAAGCATTCCTTACCATGTATACATTGTATATCAACAACATTTTAGAACAATTATTTCTATATATAGATAAAGCTGACAAGAAAGTTATTTCGACACCTATCAAAATGTGTTTCATCGATATGTTTTTACCCTGATTTCCTGATTTAGTTGTATTAAACTTTAGCTGACATCGGCTTTTTTGATAGACATACATGTCAATATGGTCATTGCTGTATTTCGTGGTTGTGATAAATGATGGGTACTCTTGCGTATGATAGGCAGGAGGATGGCGACGAGCGTGCTATTCTAGTTACCGGGGACGATGCTGGATGTGATGAAGATGACGTAAGAGTTGGTGATGAACATGGAGGAAATGAACCCGGCGGATAGCAAGGTCACAGCTATACTTCCGGTGAACCGATGTCCGAACCTCTGCAGCATATACGAAATTAATGGTCCTAGAAAGAGAGAACATTCATGTCAAGAAATTCGGGAACAACGGCTGACCAGATATTATTATGACATATTGAATATATTCAAGCTTTGAAACTGATCAATCGCTCATAGCCCTTCTGTGTAGATACCGAACTTAAAACTATACTATTGTATTTTGTAAGCTGTAATAAGCTGGGAACGTTGTTGAAGGAAACCATTAAAGCTTTGTAGTAAGCGCTATTGTCCCTGCTGATAGCGCACATAAGAAACGATGACATGCAGGCATTTGCTGTCTTTGGACTTTGGGTATGTTTTTTTGCTGTGATTGGTTGAGCTATTATCAGGGCGTTATAGTCAAAGAGCTAAACAGCTTTGTCATCGGGTACATAACATTACGTTTTTGTTATAAACACAGAATTACCTATCTTCTCTTAAGACGGTACATTTGAATCCTTTGTGATTACGCAGTATTTTTATACACATTACCTGCTATAAATCCGATTCCGGCAAATATGGAGCCGAGCCAGGAAGCGGAAGTGAGGGACAAGCCGTACTTGTCCTGGATGTCGGGGTACATGAGTCCCCACGATGCAACAATTCCATAGTCTATTGCAAGAATGAGCAAGCCACAGATCACCACTACCCAGCCCCACCCCCCGTCCGGGGCTGGCTTTGTATCGGAAGTAGTGGCAGCGTCGTGTTTGTCGTTAGTGGTGGAGTTCGACAAGGTTGGTTTCTCTTCCCTTTTCCATTCTATCTGACTGATACCTTCTAATTTAACAGCGCTGTTTGGCGTGCCATCACTGGACGTGGACAAACCGTTTGATTCCAAGTCGTAAGTCCTTGTAAAAACATTCTTCATTGATGTACAAAGCTGTATTGTTGTATTACTTTGGTGCTAGTTGTTACTTGTGAACTTTTCTGCTGCCAACCTAATCTTCAATGTTGGTTGAATTAATCACAGGAGTCTTATCTGGAACATTGGGACAGATTTATATTTACTAAGTACAGACTAAATATAGGGATTGTAAGTCGGTAACCAGTACTTAACTTAGGACGTTTTGGAAAGGATCTTAAAGGGACAGTAGCACGTTTTTAGGGGAAATATAAGGTGATGTAAGGAAAATGAAAATTAATGGTTTCAATTGAAAGACAATGTATTTAAACAAAATGGAGCAGTAGTATATAACGTAAAGTTTAGCCATGCGATTCCTTTTTCTCACACAAAATGAATTAAAGGTGTTCACCCAAAATGGCCGACAATGGATTTGAATCTTCTTACTTTGTCCTCTGACTTTGGATAATTGGCTTGTGTAATGATATTTCTGACACTGTCAAATTAATACATTTAGCATTAACTTACAATTATCAGTGAAAAATTTAGAAAATAAAATTATCAAAAAACGTGCTACTGCCCCTTTAAATAGAACAGCTGCAATGTTTTGTTCTCCTTGACAGATGACGATTATATTTATACTGCAGTTTGGTAAGTATTTTATAAGGAACCATGTTCTGAAAAAGAGCAACATTTTGCTTAGATTGAACAATTGATATGATCGATTGGACCCTATTGAAACACCCTTAAGACCTACTTTTAAGTTCTTTTCAAGAATTAAAGCCTTGAAAGCTGAAAACTTTAAACAGACTCCTTATTGTATTTTTAGATTTCTCACACCTTTGATAAATGGTACTTGAAAGTGAATCTTCTGTATCAATTGTACTATATATGTATGTGAACAATCGCCGATCATATCTCCGATCACATCTAAACCTCTAGCCATTTTGAGTGTGCGGTAGGAATAATGATTCTGCATGTAAGGAACGATTCTTTGATTCAAGTTTTTGGTTTTGATGAATTAAGGCATATACGTTTTCAATAATGAAAAAGGAAATGAGATTGATTATATTTCTCATCTACGGTTTTATTATGCAACTCTTCTTAAACTCTTTTAGAAATAAGGAAAAACTTCTTCATTTCAAATATGTACAACATATTAGTTACAAATCATTTATTTTCGATACCATCACTGCCATAACACTTTGTCAGGATCAAAATGCTGAGTCATCCTGCTTACTATTATACTTAAACTTTAATGCTCAAAACATAACTATTAATGCAAAATGAAGCTTAATAATTAAAAAAGGTGAAAAATAAGCCTTTAGGCTATCTCTTAAAAGCAGGGCACTGAAACATAGATATGCAACTTACAATTGTATTCCTAATATTAATGTTTAGTATTTTTTAAACTTTAAGTATTAAAAACATGACAACAAGTTCAGCAAAAGGACGCTTTACCATAAAAAAAGGTGAAAAATAACACTTTCGGCTATTACTTAAAAACAAGGCACTGAAAGATAGATGTTAAACTTACAATTTTATTCCTATAGTAATGTGTAGTATTTTTGTAACTTTTTTAAGTGCTAAAAACACGACAATTAGTTGTGCAAAATGAAGCTTTCCATAAAAAAGGTGAACAGTTAAACTTTCGGCTATCACTTATAAACAAGACACTAAAACATATATGTTTAAATAACAATTGTATTCCTACAGTAATGTGTAGTATTTTTGTAACTTTTTTAAGTGTTAAAACACGACAAATAGTTGTGCAAGAGAAGGCTCTTCCATCACAAAAAGGCGAACAGTTAAACTTTCGGCTATCACTTAAAAACAAGACACTGAAACATAAATGTAAAACTTACAATTGTATTCCTAATAGTAATGTTTAGTATTTTAATTCAACATAAAATGTTAAAAACATTACAACTATTTATACAAAAGGAAGCTCTACCATCACAAAAAGGCGAACAGTTAAGCTTTCGGCTATCACTTATAGACTTAAAAACAAGGCACTGAAACATAGATGTTTAAATAACAATTGTTTTCCTAATAGTAATGTTTAGTATATTAATTCAACATAAAATGTTAAAAACATTACAACTATTTATGCAAAAGGAAGCTCTACCATCACAAAAAGGCGAACAATTAAACTTTCGGCTATCACTTATAGACTTAAAAACAAGGCACTGAAACATAGATGTTTCAATAACAATTGTTTTCCTAATAGTAATGTTTAGTATTTTATTTTAACTATAAATGTTAAAACCATAACATGTATTTATACAAAACGAAGCTTTACCGACAAAAGGTGAAATAACACTTGCGGTTATCACTTAAAAACGAGGCATTGAAACATAGATGTTTAAATAACAATTGTATTTCTAAAGGTAAAGTTTAGTATTCTAATTCAACTTTAAATGTAAAAAACATTACAACAACTACAACATAGATGTTAAACTTACAATTGTTTTCCTTATAGTAAATCCAAGTCATTCTCTATAGGAGTGCTATCTTATCACAGTAAGGACACTCCTCGGAGGTGTCCCAGTGTACTCACTTTGCAAGGTACACAATACCTTTCTGTTCTTATCATCGTTAGTGAACACTTCGTAGGAACAGAAGTATTCGGACCCGACTAACTTTTTTAGGAGTTAGATAAATCAGTGTCGTTTTCATTCGCCGTATACAACAAATTGTTTTTTATGTATTTTTTATCGGAAGTATGATAGGACAACAGGAATGGCCCGGTATGCACAATACATGCAACAACATTAATATCTTATATGTACATTGTTTTACAATATGTGATATTTATTGTAATCTGTTAGACAGGATGATATGTGTGTAATGTCGCTTTCGCCAGAAGATTCATAATTTTATCTTTTCAAACACAATTTACTCCTTTGAGTGTATGCAAACCCAAATACCCAAACTCATATATATAGTGCTCAAAAGGAAGTATACACTGTGTTTGACAAAGTAATCATTTACAAAGTAACTGGCCACATATGCATTCCAAGCCAAGTTATATTTCCATGACACTTAAGGACGTGTGCTATCAAAACATGCATTTCACACACACCATAAAGTTTGCATTTGTTGCAAAACGTTTAGGATGAAAAGTTTTTTTTATGATTCTGACAACCAAAGGCGTAAAAAAACGTCAAAACAAAATTACGCATTAACACCGTAAGATGACGGTTGACGTTTGGCGTGATCTGTTGTCATAATTGTAGCAGACATTGTGATAGTTGTTAAGTTGTGAAAGGTGACACTGGTAGTCTTCAGATTTGTTTATAAAGGTACACTCAGGGGCAAAAGAAACGATACTTTATAAAGATAGATATTTATAGATTTATATATGATAGTTTAAGCTATACGAGTGATAATTATGGCTGAAACAGGGTTATATCGTGTCATCAAGAGCCAACTGAAATAAGTTTCTCATATATATCTATTCACGCTTTTGAAAAACACGCCTTTCGAAAACGTAGTTTAAATCTCCTTAACTACACGAGATAGGATAGTGAAAATGGCCCTTTTGCTTGTTTTTTTAAAACCAACTTACAGACAAACTGCGTGAACAAATTCATTTCTATATACAAGGTTAGTTATGCTGATAACATTTTAAATTCATATAAAGTTTATATTTCATAATTTTCGATTCCAATTCCAAAGATTATGTCCAAAAATCACATTGAAAAAAAGAAGTTTTATTTAAATAGTCATAAAATAAAAAATATCATACTCTAATGTTTGAACTTGTGGGTAATTCTTAACAACTTATGCCCGTATAACAAGTGTTCGTAGTCGCATTTCATTCACGACACGTTTTGTCTTATACTCTTTTGAAAAGTTGGTATCGTTTCTTTTTCCCCTGAGTGCAGTCCCAAAAGTGTTCTTTAGGGTTTGTGCTCGGATGACATGCTAGCCACGGCAAAACAACGACGTTAGCGTTATGCAAAGGGGCGTTTGTTAGTCTAGGATGTGTTGTCGTATCGGTAGACAATGATACGAAGATGTTTTGGGATGATTCACAGGACAGGGTGTCATAAAACACAATAGCTGTATTTTTGTGGTCATCGCAAGCCCGTTTTCAGAACGTCGAGTATATTTTTCTTTCAGCCTATAAGTCGCCATCGAAGGTGCTAAACGCAATGTAGGGCAAATTGACGGCGGACACGTCAGTAAACACTTGTTTGGTCGTCATTAGCAGCCCCGTCTAAGGACGGGGCTGCTATTAGTTTTTGTGAAGTTTCCATCGCCGCCGCCGCCGCCGCCGCCGCCGCCGCCGCCGCCGCCGCCGCCGCCGCCGCCGCACTCGTGCTACTAGCTATATTTCCACTAAGCTTTCCAGAACTCTTATTCATACCTTACTACTCATACCTCGGGGGAACGATTTTGACACGTTCACTTTCAAGGTCAAAGGTCAAGGTCACGAGATATGTATTCACTCTAAGAATTCCTTGTAAACGCGATAACTTGAAAAGTTTTTGTGCTATGAAGCTCTTACTTGGCACATATCATCCTTGGAAAAGTAAAATTTTTTGAAAAGGTTTTGGCTACAATCCGTCAAAGGTCAAGGTCACAGTAAGGTCATGACGTAAGCATGTTTTAGCAAAAATGCTTTATTTTAACTATGAACACTTTTAATCAATACATGATTGTTATACTCAATAAAAAGTGTTCAATGATTGTGTGACCTTGAAGGTCAAAGGTCAAGGTCATGAGATATGAGTTATTACAAAATGCACTAAATTTGGGTATAACTTTATCCCATTTAGCTTTTCAGAACTCATAAACATGTCTAAATATTAATACTTCCAGGGAATCATTATGACATGTTCACTTTCAAGTTCAAAGGTCAAGGTCACGAGTTATAAAATCACCGCAAAATTCTTTGTAAACACGGTAACTTGAAAAGTTTTTGTGCTATGAAGCTCTAACTTGGTATATGTCATCTTTGGAAAAGTAAAATTTTTTGAAAAGGTTTCGGCTACAATCCGTCAAAGGTCTAGGTCACAGCAAGGTCATGACTTAAGCATGGTTTAGCGAAAATGCTTAATTTTAACTATGATCACTTTTAATCAATACATGATTGTTATACTCAATAAAGAGTGTTCAATTATTGTGTGACCTTGAAGGTCAAGGTCATGAGATATGAGTTATTGCAATTCCTTGTAAACACAATAACTTGAAAAGTTTTTGTGCTATGAAGTTTAGATTTTGTATATATTATCTCTTGAGAAGTACAAAATTTTCAAAAAGTTTTAGGTACGAACTGTCGATGGTCAAGGTCACAGCAAGGTCAACATATATGGAGAAAATCGATTAATTTCATTTTTAACACTTTATTTCATTACAATAATGTTATACTCAATTAAATGTGTTCATTGATTGTGTGACCTTGAGTGTCAAAGGTCAAGCTCACGAGAAAATTCCCAATTTGGTGAGGCCTGTTAAAGGCGGAACAGGGTAAGGCGAAACCCCAAGTTCCGGGGCTGCTCTGCTTTTGCGGTATCCCGCAAACGCTAATCTAGTTTTTATACAGACTTTCCCTCATCTGTTAGGTGATGTGAGGTGATGTGGGGTTTATCGCCGCTTTCAAGAGTGTCAACATTAAGCGTCATCTTCCAACGTCTTATTCGTCTGCTCAATGGCAATTGACACGTTGTTTGAATAGTCAGATAAACTTTGTTGTATTGGGCCAATGTGCTCGAATCCAATATTGTCTCATTTGTCGGTATATCATGCGTCGGTTATATGGTGTCGGTACACTATTCGTCGTTTTATATGGTGTCCGTCGCCGTCACAAAAACTTTTCCAAGATGCATTGATCGGAAGTGGCTTCCATCAATGGGCGTTATCACATGTTATCGACCACTCCTTGGACTGTTTGCCGTATAATCAGTATTTCTTAGTCTATTCAACAGTCAGACAGAATTTTCTTTAGTGTAGCAAAATGTTTTGGCAATGACGGTGTTGTAAGCTACTTGTTTACCCGTTTTCGGCAAGTCTCATTCTTTCGATTGGAGTCAAACTTGATTAAATTCTTATGTTTGTTGTACTACTGTGCACCTTAAGCGTCGCGTTGGCCGTTCATATCATCAAAATGCAATTTTAGTGATTCATGCATTGATTGCTACCGATTTATATAGATTTGAATACGTAGGCGATACTATTATAGTATAAACTATGTTCATGATTTATTTCCACGCTATTTCAGCGCTTCTATGGTTGAATTGCCGTAATTTGCACTAGGTGGACGTCATTTATTCCACATTAATCATCAATAGAAACTTTATCAAATGGATGCCTTTGAATTCATTGAGGCTAATCTATAAGTTGGCTATAAAAACATAATTATGTCTATTATGTACTGAACAATCGATGCTTGTGTACATAGTTGCAAATTAATCACTAGTGTTAAATTCAGCGACAGCTCCAATTAAAAAGATTGATGAAAGCAACTTTAATTTAAATTACCGTTCTATACTGTTTCAAAACATTATTATTGAAATTACTTTGACATGTCTAATTCAGAACCAACTGAGAAATCCCTTGTCTATACTTCGACTTGTAATTGAGGATGATTATGGTGATTGGTTTACAAAGCAGATATACGTAATGAATTTCGACTTGTTATTGCTTTGAGTAGAAAATCACTGAACAAAGACGATAAACGTAATATACTTTGACTTGTAATTTATGGTGATTAAGGTGATTGGTTTACAAAGCAGATATACGTAATGAATTTCGACTTGTTATTGCTTTTGAGTAGAAAATCACTGAACAAAGACGATAGACGTAATATACTTCGACTTGTAATTGATGGTGATTAAGGTGATTGGTTTACAAAGTAGATATACGTAATGACTTTCGACTTATTATTGCTTTTGGGTAGAAATCACTGAACAAAGACGATAGACGTAATATACTTTGACTTGTAATTTCAGTATGACAAAAGCACTTGATGATCTTTCCTTACGATCCAAGAAAGTCATAACAGAAATAACTGATAACCTGAGAAAACTTCGAAAACTTTCGCGTCCAGATGAATTATTAAAAATATTCGATAGTCAAATACAATCAATGCTTTTGTATGCTTCAGAGGTGTGGGTTTTAAAAAAACTACGAATATACGAATATTGAAAATATTCACTTATCTGTCTATAAGGTCTTCTTAAATGTCGATCCACAAACACCTTATGCGATTGTGTACGGTGAATGTGGTCGATATCAATTATATATTATTTCTCCTGTGCGTAGGCCTACTTTAAACTATTTTACGTAGATTTGGTATATGCATGAAGATCGTTCACCTTATGATATGCTAATGATATGGGTCATAAACCTTTGGCTTCGGAAATTAGAAATATGTTTTTTATTCTAACGGATTTGGTTTCTTACTACCAACGAAAATTACATGTTGAAAAAATTAAGCCACTATGTTTATTATGCCTATGAATAACGATGTTGAAAGTTAAATGAGATATATAGTGATTAATTAATAATCATCCTTTTTGTGCTATCTACATCTCGTAAGTTGTGATATTTTATAAAACTAGTATTCACGTTAATAAGAGCTGGGAATTGGGCTTCAACGATTATATATGACAGTTTAAATATTTTCATTGTAAACGAGTATTTATCATATAAATGCAATTGTTGGGATGAAAATCTGAGATAATTATATTGATTTTGTATCATGAATAATGCCTTTTACGTTCGTGTCATAGCATAAATATATGTGATGAAACTTATGGAGTGGCTCTTTTTTTCTAGCAAAACTTATAAAAAACACATATTTAAGAAACAATATATTCAGTCCATATTTCTGTAATGTAAATTCGCAACTACCGGTAGAGTGACGGCTTAAAACGGGCACGTAAATTTAGTTTTATTCAAACTTCTCTAGTACAGGCTTGGAGCAGTTAAAAATACGACCATGGTCTATTTACATAAGAAAATCTGCATTCTGGCTACAGTTAAAGAGGATGCGAAATACATTGACCGATAAAGCAAAAATTGAAAAATATCTATTCTGACCTTAATCTGTGGAAAGGAACATATCAGCCGTCAAAACAAGTACGTCTATAATTACCGTGCACTTTAAAGCAAGTATGCCCCTTCAAAACTATTCAGTTGGAAATGAGTTCATGCAGATGTGCAACAACCGGTTTTTATATAAAATTTTATACCCCCTCTACAGTATCGGAGTGCATTCGAGCTATTTTCATTTTTTCATACTTTATCTCGAGAATCTACGTAAACGTATATTTGTGAAAGATATCGCGGAGAGTTATGTCACCATCTCTTACTTCTATCTATTACTTTTCACTATTTAATGAGCAATATTCGATAATTTAATAAAATGTTAATCGGGTAAAGGGGGAAACAGTCACCAATGTCCCAAGGAATTTATGATTTATTAGGATATCAGAGCATAAAATGTCCCAGTTGAGATACAAACCTTTAGGTACCGGTATCGTTTCTATTTCTAGTATCCTAAAACTGAATTTCTTTTGAGATTTCAATGATTTAATTACTAAAAAGGAGGATATTTAATTTGAGATTCACCATATTGAAGCATAACCGCTATACATCAACGTCACAATATTAATGGACACTTTAAGGTAAGACAAATCACAAAGAAAGTTTTCATTAGGAGACATACCATAATCTTATACAAGTTTGAAAACGATGGACGTCTCATTACTATAATTCTATTAAAATAAAGATTTTAAAAGGGCTTATTTTTTCTGTCATATTTTATATCTGATCCCAATTGTGTCTGTTCTAAAATAATGGCTTCATTAAAAAATGTCCATATCCAAATCAGAAGTACATATAGACCAGTGTTCGTGTTTTTACAAAATATTCAAGCGGGCATAAAAGTGTATGAGATAGCAGGTAGAGGTTCACTCATTCTCTCCTCACAGAGGCAAATCAAGTCATGTTGATACAGCCTCTGTTCTATTACGCAAAAATCCGTGGGTTCCGGCAGTTTCCCCTGGCGGAAAAAAATCTGCATCACAATCAATTTGAATGTCTTTCTCAAATGACAACGCTTCTCGCATAAAAAGGGTGGTTCATATCACAAAGCTTTTGCCTTGATTCAGTAGCCAAAACGATGATTTAAGAACAGCGTCGCTGATTGCACAACGAACTTTGATTGCCTCCAATCAGGTATCTCCTATTCTATCCCACAAATTCGACGTAATATAACAGAGGCTAAATAACATGACTTGATCTGCCTCTGTGGGGAGGTAAATCAAATCTACCTCAACAATCGAATTTCTTGGTGAATAGAAAGTATATCCGCCCTAATCTTGAAATAAGATGTGATCTAAAGGAAGATGAAGACTGGTCTAAACCTACGAGAACAGTCCAACTCAGAACTGACACCCAAACGAATGACACTGATAACAAGGACGCCGTGTTTGTAGGAGTGAAAAGAGTCAGAACAACTCGGTTCTACCTTAATGGCATTAGCTACACAACATCCGACAAGGAATTATCTCCTATCTCTCAGAGAGAGGAGTTAGTGTAAAGGGACTTAAACTATTTGAAAATAAACACTCTCGCGAAATACAATCAGCAAAACTCACAATTCCTACCTCCTGTTGTCACATACTAGAAGAAGACGAACTCTTCTGGCCTCATTGTGTATACTGTCGTCGCTGGCTCAGTGTAAACCAGTGGCAAGCTGAAAGCAGAAATGAAGAATCATGGGATCGCATGTGATACAATCCTCATGTAAGCCCGGACTTCTCCTGTTCATGTGTACATTCTCAACACATATACCTGAACATCCAACCCCAATGACTCCAAATACTCAAGCATTAACAATTTTCAACTGGAATGTCAGAGGTGCAATATCCTCAGCTGTATCCTTAGGGGAGTTGCTTGATATTCACAATATTGACATCGCATGTGTCACGGAGCATAAACTTTTCCCTGACAGCCTCTGCTTCCTAGACTCTATAAACACAAACTACACTTCAGTAGCAAAAGCAGACTCAACCCTGGATACAAACTTGCGTGTGCGCTGTGGCAAAGAAGGAGTAGCTATTCTCTTTAAGAAAAACTTTTTAAAAAAACTCGCTACCCACCCCAGATAATGACAGGATAGTGGGCATACACCTAACAACGACAAGGTCACATCCGCTATTCCTTGTCTGTGTGTACATGCCTACAGCAAAAGATGGCATTGACTCCTACAAGGCGTGTCTCTCAGATATACAGGACCTTATTCATATGTACAACTCAACAGGCAGAATCGTCATAGCTGCAGATATGAATGCCGAGCTCAACAACCAATCGTGTTCACGATCGACACTACTTAAAAGGTTTGCAGAACATAATAATCTATCATGCCTCAATACTCAACTCCTTTTAACATTTCAACCAGGACAAACCCTGATTGACTTCATATTCATGACAGATTACTTTCCGGATCATATCCTGGAAATTGATATAATGGAATAAGATAGCTGGAACTGTGTCTCCGATCATCTTCCAATAAAGATGACATTGCTACTTCCACCTGAAACACTGGCCATGCAACCCCCTGATACCAACACAAAACATTTTGCTTGGCATAAATGCAATATTCTTAATCTCGAGGAATACAAGTCCAAAGTCCATGATGAACTGACATCTTCGCCCATTAAGAGCAACGATATCAACGACATATATCAACATATTGTTTCAAGCATCATTAACGCAAGCCATGCTTCCATTCCTGTCTCGTCTTACAATCCACACACAGAACCCTACTGGACATCAACAGTTAAAGCAGCACATACAAAACAGAGATCCGCAAGGAGAACTTGGCTATCAGCAGGCTCACCCAAAGACTCCACGAATCATCTGTATCGTCACTACAAGGACGCCACAAGATGCTTCAGGCGTACCCAACGCAAAGCAATTGAAGATAAGCATGAAAGAGCATTTCAAGACCTCGAAGACTTAGCTGAACTTGACTCACGTCTCTTCTGGAAAAAGATTAATCAGACACGTCAAAACCCCCACATTACCTGCCAAAGCCTTATGATGAATGGTCAGCATGTCTACGAACCACACCTTATTTCTGAAGCGTTTGCCGACTTTTACAGTGACCTTCACAGTGACAAGTACTCGTCACAGTTTGATGCCGACTTCAAGAAAGAAATCGACACTAACGTCAATCACCTGATGACCCAATTAAGACACCTTGAGGAAGAAGACCAAGCTGTTGACACTGAAGAAGTCCTCAAGTCCTTTACCTCCCTGAAGAAACGAAAAGCCCCGGGCCATGACCTCATCGAGAATGAACATTTACTGTATGGAGGTGACACACTACTACTCTATCTGACTAAGCTCTTCTCAAGGATGTTGCAAGTTGGTAAAATTCCACACGCTTGCAAGAAAGGAATTATTCTTCCTATGTACAAAGGCAACAGAAAACCAAAGCACCTTCCTGAAAACTACCGACCAATAACTCTACTCCCCGTCATCTTCAAACTATTTGAGAAGATTCTGTATGAGAGAATAAAACATCATGTTTCTCAAAGTGATGTCATAATTCCAGATCCTCAACAACAAGGATACCAGAAAGGACCTGACCCAACCACAGCCGCATTCAATGTGAAGGAAGCCATTCTTCATAACCAGAGCCTTGGAAGTAAAGTCTTTGCTGCCTTTATTGACATAAAAAAGGCATTTGACACTGTGTGGCACAACGGTTTGCTATGGAAGCTTCACCATCTTCACCTTCCCCGCTACCTTGAAAGGATACTATCCGATTCATATGCTCATCTGCAGAGCTGCATCACCAGTAACGGTTGTTCCTCAAGATGGTGTTAGCGTGGAGTCAGACAAGGAGGTGTCCTGTCAACATTCATGTATCTCCTCTTTATCAACGAACTTTTGGAAATACTGAAAAACAGCGAATGTGGCATTAAGTTTGCATCAGAGCCCTGTGGCAATCCAACTCTTGCCGACGATATATGTCTTCTTTCCCTCACTCAAAGAAATCTTCAAGTCATGATGAACCTGGCACACCTTGCTTGCACATTTGTTGGGATGAATTTCGTACCTCCACCTGTTACTGAAGCTACAGTAACAAGTGGAGGTTCGAAATTCATCCCAACAAATGTGCAAGCATATGTTTCCCACCCATGCCTAAACTAGTATCACAGCAACCCTTTGTTATACCATCGACAACGCTCCTATAACACCGTCCAACGCTGTCAAACACCTTGGCTACTTGCTGAACCCTGCTCTGTCACCTACAGACGCCATCGACAATGCTTGTACCAAAGGAAAGGCTCTATTCCATGGATTAAATCGGGATAAAACCTAAGTCTCTGAACCCAATCACAGCTGCAAATCTTGTGAAAAAGATAGTCCTGCCCTCAATGCTGTACGGATGTGAGCTATGGAACAGCATCAGTACAAAAGACCTAAATAAACTCGAGGTAACCTGGCGGTATTTTGCAAAAAGAATACAAGGTTTCAAACCCAGACCAGAACGGACATGTCACTCAGTATGCTTGGGTGGCACCCCATTGAAGCTAAAGTCGATAAGAGAAAGCTAATGTTTCTTCACAAACTCTGCTTGCTTAACCCCAGCACGATATCAAAGCATATTTTTAACATCAGACTCTTAACCTCAAGTACTCGTCCTTCTCAGAAACACAGCTTTGTCACGGACCTCACAGAAAAGCTCCACAAATCTGTATGCAAGACCTTCTCATCCAATTCATCAAAACTGGAGTCGTACCACCAAAATCACCCTGGAAACGGACTGTGAACACCAATGTTGATATGTTCTACTCGACCACCTGAGTACAGAGTACAGGACAACAGTGACCTCTTAAGGTTCCGGATGCTGCACACATCCATCAGACCAGCTAACACCTGGACGACATCCAAGGACAGACGCTACATAAGACAGCTTGACTTCCTCTCTTGTCTATGGGTAGCCCCGCCACAGGATCTCCAGCGCATTTGTCAGCACTGCAATTCACCATATAAGGACCTCATTCAGCACATTGCCACATATTGCTCCAATCAGAAGATCCTTAGACCGAGGGAAATGCTGTGGACAATCATCTCTGACGCCTACCCCATCGACCTGCACGTCATGCTCAATAACTGTGACGACACACAACTCCTGCTTTACATGATGGGGAAGCCAGTCCCCATTGACCTGGACTCTTCCTGCCACAGCGAGCTGCTGAAGCTCACATCCAGCTTTCTGATGGCTTCTGTCTCAGTGTACAACACACTGTGATCCATACTGCACACCACATGGGGTGTGACGTTCCAAAGACTCTTCTTATTCTTATAATTTTTGTAAAGTAAGAGTTTTTTCCAACCCCCTCTTATATATATCCGCATTTCCTTGTAATCTCCACGACTGGAGGAAATAAAGAAGAAGAAGATGATGATGATGATGATGATGATGAACTTAAAGTTGGAAAACATAACATGGACCTGTACTTTGAAAACTGCAACTTTTCAAAAGGTGTGCACTTACCATCTTGTTTATATAACTTACTAGCTTAGGCTAATTATGAAGCTGATGAGTTGTCATTTAACAAATTTATCGGGAGGGTGTTTAAATGTGTTTATTAAAAAGGATACACGTAGAAGACCTGGCATTAGCTGATCAGACCTGAATTATCAGTTGACATGAAATGTCATGGCGTCCAGCGTCCATATCCATCCATAAGCAATAAACCATTTCGCTTTTTAAGACTTTCTCCAAGGCACTGGGAAAAGTTGTAATCCTGTAAGTGTCAGCTACCCATTCCTTCCCCACAAAGGCAGATCAAGTCATGAAATGTTGAAAGAGCCTCTGTTCTACCTCGCCGAAACCCTTGGGTTCCGGCAGTTTCCCCTGGCGGACAAAAATACACCACAATACATTTGAATTTCTTTATCAAATGACATCGCTTCTCGCATGGAAAGGGTGGTTCATATCATAATGCCTTTGCCATGATTCAGTAGCCAAAACGATGATTTCAGAACAGCGTTGATGATTGCCCAACTAATTGATTGCCTCCTATCAGGCATATCCCAGTCTATTCCACAAAATCGGCGTAATAGAACAGAGGCTGTATCAACATTTTAAACTGCCTCTGTGGGGAAAGAATGTAAGCTACCTTGTATTGGGGTAATAAAATATGTATATGAAAGGGCTATAACAGCCACTCTCTTCTAACCTATTTCCAAATATTTCTCTAGAACAGAAAGACCCGG
The DNA here is from genome assembly GCA_916613615.1 of Steromphala cineraria. Lineage (NCBI taxonomy): Eukaryota > Metazoa > Mollusca > Gastropoda > Trochida > Trochidae > Steromphala > Steromphala cineraria. Next base: position 15,961,097 of record OU744729.1, read on the forward strand.
AAAGTTGAAATGTTGCATACACATTTTAATCAAATGTCTCCGAAATTCGGTTTGGTGGCAGCTAGATGAAGAAAAATTAAAAAATTCCGCCACAAATCAGTTGAAACGTGGATCTGCACGGACGTTGTCTATTTCATCTCGTGATGCACGGACTTCATGTACGCCATGTTGCCAGCAACTTTTTAAACTTCACGTGCAGCACACAACATAAAAAACAAATAGTTCCAAGGAGGTTGGGAAAATCGAGTGCCCTCCGTCTGTCCGTCGTCCGCGAGGTTGTCCGCCTTCATACAGGTTTGAGGTCTTTCCCGGAGGAAATTAAGGTGCATGAGATGGATCGTTAAGCATACTCTATTTGCTGTTTCGTGTAATTTATTTATTTGTTTCTTAAAAAGACTCGGCAATATGTTGTAAAGCGTTTACAAGGAATCAAAAGAAGCGTGTTCATTTGAACGCATTTGTCTGCTTCTAGGTATTGTAATATGTATATAAAATACAGAAACTTTGCGATTCCTTCACTTACAGATCTAGTTCCAGCCGATGATCGCAGGTTTCACCGCAATGCAAAGCCGCAATAGTGTTGCGGGCTTTCTCTTTGCAGTAATATTAGCAGCCGCGATATATGGTGAAATACTCTTGGAGGCGGCGATAAACCTCACATGATATCATCATTTACAGATCAGTTAAGTATGATGTTACCTACAATAGACCGAGTGTATACGTGAAACTATCAAGCGTCCATTAAACAATAAAAATGCTCAATGCTAATAATTCAAAAGTCGCTGTCTGTAATGGCATTTCCAAACTTTAGTTACTATTTCGAAGAAAACGTGATGATATGAAGAATTGTTAATTGAAATGTCTTTTTTCAGCGCCTGAAATCAGACTGTTTGTATTCTTAATGGTACACTTTAAATAAATTGTTTCAGGAACTACGCATGAAAACTAGTTTCACGGTTGCTGATATTGAGGTCAGCTTTCTTTTTTGATTATTGAAAAAAAGACCATTCTAAATGCATGTGACCTCCCGACAACTGACTTCATATTAAGGATTTGGAACATTGTTTAAAGAGAAGACTAGCATAGATACTGAGGGCCATTTGCTGACTCATTTTAGTTTAATCTTGAACAACGGGATTACGTGTTTGAGAGTTTTAATTGAAATAATAGTAAATGTTTGCATGTATCAAATGACACAATTGAAAGCATTATAGCCATGTAATATGAAAATGACTGTAAATAAAAAGTGTGTATTCTATCTTTTGTTTTCTTTCATTAACGTTCCTGATATTCTTAAGAATGGCATATATTTGTAGACAAAGCATTTAGTAAACTTAATATGTTGACGTCTTTTCCTGTTATGAATTTGCCGGTCTTACTCGAACGGTGTTTCTATGATTAATACAGAGCAGATTACCAGAGAAGGCCTAGTTATTAAGGATGTGCTGTATAATAATAAGCCTGTATTATATCGATATATCGGTATATTGCAATACAGGAATTAACTATACGTGATACGAATCGGTACACACTTCTGAAAATATCCAATATATCGAATTTCCATCTAAAATTGCAAAAAAACACAACCAAATACAACATGATTGACAGAGAGTTCTTTCCTAAGTGTAAACTTGTGTTGTGAAAATAGCTCAAATATTTAAACAGATAATAAACAGTGATTTAACAAACATCCCTTTCCAAAACGTCTCATAGCTGGACGTGCAATAATGATCGTTCTTAACGCTCATATTTAGACAAGAAAGCATGCACATTCTTGAATTAAAAATCTACCAATATACTGCAATACGCTTTTCTGTAGGCCTATCTCAATATATTTCAATACAGAAATGAGGAACGATACCAATCCTTACTAGTTATATGCTATTTAGCTAGGCAACAGTACAACAAAGACGGTTATGGCAGACATTTGTTCATTATTAAATGACTTGTGTAGTCGGTATAATGATATGCTTTTCAGTCTCAATCCTGTTCGTTGCAGATCTGATTTGATGATTGAATCATGAATGACAGAATCTAGCCAATCAGAATAGCCGACAGCATACGCTATCGATCACGTGCGCTATGTTTAGTATGATCTCATTCCTTTCCGCCCACAGAAAGGAAAAATCGATTGTCGCCATTTTGTAAGTGAGCGAGTTTTGTATATAAGCCGAAAGCTACATTTTGTTATAACAAGCAATTCTGTATCAGGGTTTCCACAATATTCCTTTATATTAACGTTCAGGAACGAGAACGATTTGTATCGCTTTTCAAGTGTTTATAAAGTGAGGAAATAGCGCCGCACCCATATGACGAGGTGGCCGAGTGGTTAAGGCGATGGACTGCTAATCCATTGGGGTCTCCCCGCGTGGGTTCGAATCCCATCCTCGTCGAATTGTTTTGTTTTTTTCTATATAACCAGGTCTTTTTAAAACACATGCCATATTTTATATTCGTATTTTTGATCTAGACTCGATTAAAAACACAATTTGTTTTTACAAATATATTTATTATCACTTCGATAAAAATAGGAGATATATTCATTTTGTGCATGTAAAGCTTCAACCCAGTAAATATATTTTTGTTAAAACAAAAGTAACTCAGTTTTTGTGACAGAGCAACACATTTCTTTCTATCAAATGCCCATACATCAAAACAAATTTACCTACAATGTACAGTAATAGATCAACATCTCCAAAATATACAAAGGGAAGAAACTCTGTTGAACTTAGTGGTTGACCGTCACAAGCTTACATGATTTTCGTTATTGTGTTTGCCTATAAGAATCATCTAAAACTGAATAAACACATGAATTTATACTTTTTTTCTTGTGTTAATGGATCATTTATCATTTCCGAAGGACACAATTTCCAGGAACATATGTACCTTTACTTTAACATATATGCACATGTAACTACGTTGCTGCAAAATGTTCAAATCATATCTTGAATGAAACTTATCATCATGCGTGTTTGTTTAATTTTTTCCAGATAAATCCCATGCAAATCTAGTTTCATTAAATTATTTGGTAATGGTTTTAGGATACAATATGTTTTTAGTGGTTAGATATAATCTCACTCTATATAAAATGATAAAATGGTTTTAAATGATTTATGAAAGGGAAAAATATGCAACATAGAAACCACACCACATGACATTCCCTGTAAGTATTTAATATTTGCGTAGCTTTGTCGCTGTTATTTATTTTACTTTTGTGAAAGTTGTTATATGACCGTCTGCCTTAAAATAGAAGTTGTGCAATATTGAACAAACTTATTTTATTAGCCGCAAATGTAAAATTGCATATGGAGAAAACACTAAACAAAAATAGGTTTGCATTAACTCAAAAGAACATGAACTCAACGTGTAAATTTACATACGTATGAACATGATAAAGAGCCACTCTGTGATTTCGGACACATATTGTTTTGCTTTGATACGAACGTAAATGGAATTATTTATGATATGAATTCAAAATATCTCACATTTTCGTTCCCGAAATAGCATTAAAAAAAAACTTAAAACAGTCAATTATATTGACGGAAGCCAAATTCACATGGCCAGTTTGCACGAAAGCTAGTTATATAACCTATAAAACATTATAAACTCGTAACTGTCATTCGGACTGCTGTAGATGAGTTTCCAAAATTATGTTTGACTGATTGACGCAGTCATTGTCCGGTTTTCGACCACAACCGCGACTACAAATGTTCCTGTTGTCACTATACGACGTCAATAGGCTTTCGATTGATACTCTCCTGAAACAATCGGTTCTTCTCGATCAGATGACACTGTTTGTAAAGTTTGGCATTTATGACCCCAAAAACTCCCGGGGTGGCTCTTTAAATAGTGGACTTACATGACCTCTTTACTTACCTCAAATATTTTTGAACATGTGTGAAAACATTATTATAGGTGGGTAAAAGTTCTTATGGACAATATTTTAGGAATTGATTTCTATTAAGAAACTGTAGGCGAAGCATTTAAACTTTGGTCTGCATAAAGCCATTGCAGAATGGAATTTCTTGTGTACTTTCATACACAACTTAAAGATAAGTCAAATGTACACAGGTAAAACATTGTCAGTAAATAATGTACAGCGGCTGTGAACAGAAGGTGATGAATTAATTCTTATATTTACAGTCTAGAAATGATTTCTTTTGTACCGCCGTAGGTGTTGACAGCACAGGAACCCGATCGTAAATAAAATGTAGGTAAAACGTAGATACGAAAGACCCACCCCTCTATATACTGAGACAAAAGAAAGTTGTACGATCAACCCAGTTCATTTAACTAATGCAAAATCTCCACATATGACGTGTTGGTGTGACGGAGCTTCTCGTAACCCGGATGTGGCTCTGCCATCGGTTCAGCATAGGCGTGAGGGTTCATGGAAATCTGCCTGAGTCCGGGTTCGGATCTGGGTAGGGTGAGTGGTGGACGGCCTCCCAGGTCCCGGGTCTCCACGTGGAAGGACGACTGGCTCACGCTCGACTGGTACGTACGCCTCAGGCGGCGAACTCTGCGATACAACAATGGAATCGGGTTTTCATTAAGTGTCTTTTCTAGAATGAGTACGGGGGAAGGAAACCCGAGTTTTATTGATAGTCAAAAACTACACTGCAATGAATACAGAATGCGTGAGTTATTGTTTTACGGCGCTTGGGTAATATTTCAGCCATTAGCGGCGGAATAAACACTGACGTTGCATTTATTGCAATAGAGAAGTCGACTATTCATGAATGGTTCACAGAAACGGTGTATCTTAGTATTTCATGTAGATAGATCATGCACTTAATGAGTTCTATTACACCATTTTTACATTATTGTTCCTCGTTTACTTGTTTGTGACGTGTCCTTCATACCATTAGCATACATGTGCAAGTCAACAAATGCCCAATTGACGTATATTTTGTCATCTTGTATTTGGTTGTAATGTTGTTTTTAGGTCACTCATGATAATTAAATTTTAAACTTTTTTGTTAACTTCCTTTATGCTCCATTAAATTGCTTTTGGTTCAGTGGAATAAAAGAACAAAATTCACATGGTTCTCACACTTATGAATTAAAATTTCGTGGAACATACTCAAACCTTTTTCAGATATTTGTAAAGTACAGGGACGGACTCAATGTAGAATGTCAAAGAGGCCACAGGCCCATAGGACATAAAATACATAACATTTTCAAACTATTTATAACATTCATTCCGAAGATTAATTTGATATGCATATCAACATTTAATGCTATGTACAATTGAAATAGGTGATAACTATTTCACTTCTAATGCAATTCATTTATGAAGCGTAGCCTAAAGCTTAAATGCAAAATAAATATATTTACAAGATTTACAATAGGACACAATGCGAGAGCTATATGTAACACAATTTACAACTGACCTGACCGCTAAACAGATTACCGCAATCACCGCAATCAGAGCCAGAAGGGCTATTCCGCTGATGATCGCCAGAAATATGTACGCATTTCCTGTAACATTAGTTTCATTGTGAACAATACTGTTTCATTGAATTCAATGTATAATTATACTTATATTGAAATCTTTGAATAATTTTAATTCGTTTTGACTGATCAATACATTTTCAAATTTATCAAATAAATAGTTTTGTTTATATTATAGATAAAAAACCGCTTAAAGACAATCACTTCTCATTATGCTTATTAAACACTTCTATTGTAATGACTTCAACGTTCTCTGTTAATTTATTTCCTATTTTTTACATGAAAGATTTCAACCTCCCAAATGCAATAGCAATTTTAACCCTCTACAAATGTATTCAGTTGCTTTTCAATGGTTCCAGCTATATAAATGAATTTCAGGATACTGCTTCTCGTTTGAAAGACAAAAACACAGATATAACAAATTTCATCACGAACTTTTGGAATTCCCTTCGCTGCTAGTAGTTTCTTCTGAAGTTCGAGAGGTTGTCCAAGATGGCGTCTGGCCAGTACCGATGTCTCTGACGGGCTTCGATTCACAGATGATGTTGCGTTGTTGTGAACAGTCCACGTCGTTGAGGAGGGTGTGTCGGAACTCAACACACACGTCTCGGTCCATAGGGAGGTCCGGCTGAGCGAAATGCCAGAGTCTGCATATAGGGAGGGAATTGTAATAGTGAGTGAGTCGAGTTTCACGTGTTGCCAGCAATATTTCAGAAATTTCGTTCTGTCATGGTAGAGGATCTTATACACTCTTTGAATACTTTGCAGGGATCCATAAACCGATGTATTAATTTTGTACAGGCAAATGTAGAAGATCTTACACTCTTTGGATATCTCCCGGGGAACCATCAACCAATATATATATATATATTGTTCAATAAAATGCAAAGGGTGTCACACTCTTTGGATATCTCCCGGGGAACCATCAACCCATATATATATTGTACAAGAAAATGCAAAAGATTTTACACTCTTTCGATATTTCCCGGGGAACCATCAACCCATATATATATTGTACAAGAAAATGCAACAGATCTTAAATTCTCTTTCGATATTGCCCGGGGGGACATCAACCCAAATATATATCGGACAAGAAAATGCAAAAGATCTTACACTCTTTCGATGTTTCCGGGGGAACCATCAACCCAAATATATATTGTAAAAGAAAATGCAAAAGATCTCACACTCTTTCGATATTTCCAGGGGAACCATCAACCCATATATATATATTGTAAAAGAAAATGGAAAAGTTCTTACACTCTTTCGATATTTCCGCGGGAGCCATCAACCCATACATATATTGTACAAGGGAATGCAAAAGATCTTACACTCTTTCGATATTTCCAGGGGAACCATCAACCCATATATATATATTGTAAAAGAAAATGGAAAAGTTCTTACACTCTTTCGATATTTCCAGGGGAACCATAAACCTATACATATATATTGTACAAGGGAATGCAAAAGATCTTACACTCTTTCGATATTTCCCGGGGAACCATCAACCCTTATATATATATTGTACAAGGGAATGCAAAAGATCTTACATCCTTTCGATATTTCCAGGGGAACCATCAACCCATATATATATTGTACAAGAAAATGCAAAAGATCTTACACTCTTTCGATATTTCCGAAGGAACCATCAACCCAAATATATATTGTACAAGAAAATGCAAAAGATTTTACACTTTTTCGATATTTCCGGGGGAACCTTCAACCCATATATATATTGTACAAGACAATGCAAAAGATCCCACACTCTTTCGATATTTCCAGGGGAATCATCAACCCATACACATATATTGTAAAAGAAAATGCAAAAGATCTCACACTCTTTCGATATTTCCAGGGGAACCATCAACCCATATATATATTGTACAAGGGAATGCAAAAGATCTTACACTCTTTCGATATTTTCAGGGGAACCATCAACCCATTTTTATATATTGTACAAGAAAATGCAAAAGATCTTACATCCTTTCGATATTTCCAGGGGAACCATCAACTCATATATATATTGTACAAGAAAATGCAAAAGATCTTACACTCTTTCGATATTTCCGGAGGAACCATCAACCCAAATATATATTGTACAAGAAAATGCAAAAATTTTACACTCTTTCGATATTTCCGGGGGAACCATCAACCCATATATATATTGTACAAGAAAATGCAAAAGATCTCACACTCGTTCGATATTTCTGGGGGAACCATCAACCCATATATATATATTGTACAAGAAAATGCAAAAAATCTCACACTCGTTCGATATTTCCGGGGGAACCATTAACCCATATATATATATTGTACAAGAAAATGCAAAAAATCTCACACTCTTTCGATATTTCCCGGGGAACCATCAACCCACTGCCAATTCTCACTTGTGCGGCTAAGACCAATCCACCACTTCTTCACTTTGTCTCTCGTGTTGGTTCTGTTTATACTGCGTCTTATTCTCCACGCTACTTGGTCCTGTTTAAATGAAATGTCGAATGTGCAAAAGAAATATTGTCAGAATGAAAGCATTTTCAGGATTGTATACAAGACTTAGTACAACCAGGATAATAATGTTCACAATGTCGCGGTACTTTATGAGAGCAACCTCAATGCAACTTGCAAAGCTCCGGTTAAGTCGAATTTGAAACAAATAGAGAAATTCTTACAACAAAATAACCTTTTAGGTCTTATTTTTACAGATCTATCTGATCTAAAGGTGACCCTAATTTAATGAATGAACGTTGTAACTAACCATAAGGCAAGTGTCCACCTCTTGGAATGATGAGTTAATGACGAGAAGGATGAGTTTAACCGTAATACATCCATCAATAAAGTGTCAAATCCAAATCTGATACGGTCAGTGCCAACTTTCTCCACTGACGAGAATGAAGTGTCTTATTTAAATTCAAATCTGTCAACCTCCTCTATTAATGAGTTGCTGACGAGAACATATAATTGATATAATGTGATAATTATTACACATATGGCTGAAAATAAATGGTGACATATTTTCAATATGGGCACTAGTGCACATGTCACTTTTGCCTAGCAACGATTGTTAAAGCGCGAGTTCCCGTATTTTTTCGTGACGTTATAACATCATTGTTCGTGACGTCACTGTAACAGACCGTCGCAAGGGAAGCGGCCCTTTCCTTAGATGTTTCTAAGATGTAAAATGGAATAGAATTGGTAATAAAGAAATTATTAACCTCGGAAGTGTACCATATGACTTTTACGAAACGTGTGCGAATCTTTATATTGCCCGAGCGAAAGCGAGGTTTATACACGAATGTGCACGAGTTTCGTAAAAGTTATAATCTATATGTAATAAAATTGATACAATAAAGCCAGTACTCACTTCCTCGTCTGATGAGTTGCTGACGAGAATACATGTATATAATTGATATGATATTATAATATAATCAATATAAAACAGTACTCACTTCCTCTTTCGGTGAGTTAATGACGAGAAGGTCCCCGCCCAGGCTTTTACACTTGTCGCGTCCCTCCAGCCAGGTGAGTTTGGCGTCATCATCAAAATAGTAGCAAGAACACACGGCGCTGTCCAGGCTAAAAAGTCTCCGACAGGTCGTCTGTCCACACTGACACCATACCGTCTTTATCACTAGGATACAGAAATATAAAAATATATAGCTGCTTTATAAACTTTGGTTGAATAAACGCTGGTAAGAAACTTTGTCTGCTCTCATCTTTATGTAACAATGTTATATTTGGGATCACACCATCTTAAATAGTACAGATTCTTGTACTTTTTCGGGCTGAGTCCCATGCGGGATTCGAGATATTCAAGATAGTGTGATCCCAAATATAACATTGTTACATTTGTTCACTATCTAAATGACATGTATCTCTAATGCTCCCATCTTGTAAAACAAAAAGGAGTTACTAGATTTCTGTCTAGATAATTATTCAGCAAATTAAGAATTTACTGAAACAATAAAATATTGAAAACTGACATGTTTGTCAAGGAAGAAGTAGTTTCTATCCCAGCTGGTAAGATATTGGTGTTTCAAATAGACGTTTAGGTCATACAATATAATTTGGCTATATCTCTTGAACTGAATGATGAGTATGTCATTTCTAATATAAACTGACAGGCAAAAGAAAGTACACACTACAGTTGAATTTATCATAAGATTTTTAATTACAAAATTTCAATAATTCGAGTTTTGTTGTTGTATTCTCACACTGATAAGAACAAGAGTTAAGTCAATTACAAAATTTCAATAATTCGAGTTTTGTTGTAGTATTCTCACACTGATAAGAACAAGAGTTAAGTCATCGTTCAAAGATTACATTAAGGGGGTTGGACACAAAATATCAAGGTATTAAGAAATAGCTTAATTTGGTCTTATTTGGTTGAAAAATATGTCCTGAATCAAAATATGTCATAAAAATGTCACATGTCATATGCCACCACAGTATTTGTTAAAGAAGAACCCTATGATGAAAAGAACATAATTTCAGAACTATTTTAAAGTCAACTTTCATATAATTGTAAATTTAATGTTTTTCAATTAAAGCTTAGCAGTATAGAAATAAACTTGTGCAGAAAAAAGGTGATGAAAAGTAATATGAAGTAAATCCATACAAATTAACTTTATTTTAAAATGATGATTTTTGTAAAATATTTATTCTGTTATGAATTAATAAATTTCTCGTATTAAGATTTTTGGTAAATTATATATTTTATACACACTTGAAAAAGATTCAAAAGAAAATATAAGTGTCATAAGAGGATAACAGAGATATTCACAGTCAAATTAGCCTTATCAATAAAATTAAACATCCAGGAGAGATAATCCTTCAATGTCAACATTATCCTTTTTAGATCTTAGTTTTTAAGGTTAATTATTAAAATAAAATTTATCATCAAACAAAAATTAACGTATACAGTAATAACACAGTCATTATTTTTTATCAAACTAAATTATTGTTTAATTTTTCATTGTTATGCCCTCACACTGTTGGTAAAAAAAAGGTATAAACTTCAAAATCACAATCTGACTGTTGCGGAAGCTCAGTAACAAAGGTATCCAACCTCCTTAAAGAGTTTTTTCCTCCAAAACACTAAATGTTATGTTGGTTAATTGTTCCAATATCAATTTTGATATTACACCAATGTTCATCAACAAGGAAGACATATTCTAAAATCAAAAATCAATAAACGTGCTTAATTTTCCACATATTGACAACGTTTTAAATATACTAGGGGTCATGATAGTGTAAATTATATTTCTTTTATCTGCCAGCGTTAACGAAGATATTGAAACACACCAGTAACCAGTTATTTATTCAAACAACCGCAAATATGTGTAATTTTTAATGTATCATAACTTTATACATTGAATGTCCCTTAGATACTTAGTAAATTTGAACAGACTGTAGTGTGTTCTTTTTTTTGCCTGGCGGTTAAGAAGAAAACAGGAAGACATGTTAGATGGAGTCACTAAGTGATCATTATTGCTTACTCCTCGACATTATGTATGATTATCATGAACATCAACGTAATATACTTGGGGAGTATTGTGACCATTACGTACATATGTATATTCATATATATATGATTTAAATATATTTTATTCATGAAATGTATACATGAATGGATTGGCCAACAAGCTCCGAAGAGCTTATATTAAGGCCGCTCCGATATATATATAAATGATACATAAATTTAAATGATAGAACATAGTATTATTAATTATGATAAAATTCGAAATTTATGAAATTATGGATTAAAGAATACACAAATTATCTGTTAGTAGTTTACCATTTAAAAGAATTAACGTAAACTTTGTCAAAACAACTCTTGAATAGTAGTAGTACTATATTTTTTATCAAAGTGTCACACGCATCATTACATTTTACATACAAAACATGGTACACAATATACAACAATACGTCGAGTCACAAATGGCTTATGAAACACTAAAAGAACACCTTTTACTGTTAATAAATACATGTATTTGAATATAAAATATTTTACCCAATCAGATCAATAACAGTTCTCTTCTATTAAACATATTTAAAATCGAAGAAGCTAAACCAATTTGCAAAGTGCTTTCATTCATTAGAAAAAAAACAAAATAAACTCTATCTGTCCAAGAAATCACATAAAACCATCGGTAGCTTACGAAGATTGCCTAATAATTTTGTGTACTTACTTATCACATTGAGAAGCAAAAAAGGTTAGCGAATATCAAGACAGTAATAAACATTAGTACTGTAAGTAATAATCAAATGTGAAGGATAAAATTGACATTAAAAACTTCAGAACTATATTAAGGAATATATATAACACTATCAGTATATGTATTATGCAAGCATGATTAAATGTTTACGCACATCCTATGAGCATTACGAAATAAAAGACTTCCTTTACTATTACTATGGGAACTTATAAAAATATTTGACTATCATTTGTTACTAATTTGCATTAAAGGAAATATTGTGGACATGGCGAGTGTTAATTTAATTAGATAATATAGAATGATATAGAAATCAAAAGCAAAAATCTATTATCTGAATAAATAAAATAGAAACGAAGGTAGTTTAAAACACTACTTAGCTAAGCATAAAATGAAAAATAATTACACAGAGTAACTTCTAATTTTATAGTTAAACAGTAATAATCATTATCTGCATCATAGTTTATGAATTCGATATTTTGCCATTTCTTTCAAATTATGTAATCTGTTTAAGAAGAACAAGTTCTTATGGATAGTCAACTTGTTTAATTTCATTTTCATGTAATAAAGAAGTTGACTATCCATAAGAACTTGTTCTTCTTCATGCCTAAATGCCTCTCAAAGAAGTTAATCTGTTTAAATTCTTAACGTTAATGATTGATACAAATCAAGTGTTTTTGAAAGAATAAAGAAACATTTAAATGCCCAATTTTCTTGTTCTGTACTTAAAACCACTTCGACGTTCATCGGAAACCTATCATATTTACATATTTCAAATGTCATGCGAACGACTTACCGAATAGAAGAAATGCAATGAAGATTTTCATTTGAACAACCATGGTTGACAAACAAGATGGGATGGACTAGTAAAGAGGTTATTAGTCAGTGAACTAGAGATATCAGTGTGTCACACAACCTTGGGAGTCACTTCCGCTCACGAAGGAAACTAAACTCAGCCATTGTCATGACGTATGATCTAGATTACATTAATTTTAAAGAGATAAAGGCACAAGACACTCAAATTGAAATAATCATGATGTATATTTCCTGTATTAAGTCAATAATAAGATGAAAGTCATCAATACAATAATTCACAATTTTGACCATATTTGGCAATCATTTAATACTCTATTGTGGCTTAGGCTTTCCTGGCTTAATTGTGATTTTTCTTATTTAAAGGCCGGGTCGTTTAGGTGATGAAATCTTAAAAGTGAAAATGTCAAATATAGGCCCCACAAAAAAGAAGAACATTTAAAATGGATTCAAAGGGTTTAAACAACTAACCTTCCTTACTTTTAAATTTATGATAGAAAAAGTCATGTTGCGAAATCTTTCAGCAATGGGTTAGCAAATTTGTAATTCCTGAAAGATGATCCATGGGACATGATGCAATGGTTTTATGTTTTTATAGACCAAATATTGCTTTGAAAATCAAGTTCATGGTACATGGAGTTAAGGGAGAAATAATTATATAGATATAGAAAAATAAAATAAAATATTGTATATCAAATCGTTTTCTTTTTCGGGTTCATGCTTAGTCCATGAAAGTATCTTAAACTGAGTATATCATTAAAACGTATATAATCCGAAAAAAAAAAAATCATTATTTGATCAAATCCTTTCTATCAACTTTAATGTCCCGATAGCTTGTCTACAAAAGTGAAGATGGAATATGTGTAATTAAAACTTTTCAGTCCTTATTGTCTAATTGTTTAAATGGTTAGTTGGACCTCGCGGACCAACAGGATTTCATGATCTAACTATTTCGTTATTTTATTTTAGATAAAAAGTTTATATTTTTGTTGTTGAATTGATTTCGAACTATTTTGACACCGACCGTGTCACACAAGTAATTGACATCAAAACAAAGCCATCGAGCTCTTGAAACTTGCGTTAGAACGCATCCTCACGAGTTGCACGTGCAGCTTCACTTTCGACATGGCATGCTGTGATTTTGTCATTTAGGCAAGGGTAAAGGAAAGAATCGGACGTATATTCACAGCTCTAACATACGCATGTTGAGTTTTGCTTATGTATATGGTGAGTATTAAAACGAAAGACAAGTAATTGATACGAATCGTTTCAAGAAACAATAGTCTTTACAGTGGAAATTTTATTTGAAGGCCATATTACCATATTAGTAATAAATGGAGACGCGATGAGCATGCACTTTATTAGGCCGTTGATTGAATAATGAACATAAACTATTTTCATGGCTCTTTCTGTTTCTAATAAATTCTAACAGTAGGCAATTTTGAATTCTCTTTAAAATTATAAAAGTACTGCGTTTGAAAAACATTCGATAACTGTATCAGGATATCAGAAATCTACAATCCTGATATTAGTGTTTATTTTCATTTACAGGCATCGGGTAGCAACGTTCAGTCATCAATGCTTTAACACGAATTATTGCGCAAATACAAAATGTTGTCGAATTTTGAACGAGGAGATCCCCGGAAATGCATTTAAAGGGTACCTTTTGAAACAAAGATGTACATGATTTTCTGTAAAGTGGGCCGAAAGGCTCCTCAATCTGTAAAATAAATTTTATGTAATAAAATACATATTTGTGTAATGTTGTTTTTAATAGACCTTTTCTGATCACGACATATAGTTCTGCACATGAAAAGTAGTTCCGTCCGTGGTAAATGAAAATGACCTTTCACCTGTCCTGACTTCATTCAAATTACTCACGTACATATTTCACTGCTTCATTCAAAGGGGAACTTAATCAATCATTGCTTCATTGCAAATGGTTAAAAACTATAATAATGCAATAGCCGTTCTTTTGGACATTTATTTTAAAACATTACCTTTTTGTTTATATATCAGAATGCTACGTGATAAAGTGCATTGGCTTTCTTTTGGTCATCTATTTCAAAATATTACTTTCTTATATAAACTAATGTCCAAAAGAAACGATACCAAGTTTTCAAAGTCCTCCGAAACAAAACTCTATTACCTGACAGAGTCGAATTTAAGTGTGCCTAACAGGCATATGTCTTGTAAAGAAGTATGCACATTTTCATTCTTCAGGAAAAGATTCTTTTGATTTTGTGTCTCTTCAAACGCACATGGGGTGCATAAATCGAAATTTCAAGTTGTTTTATGCACAGAACTTTTGTCATTTCACCATAAAATTGATAAAGTATTGAATTTAGGTAACAATACATCTTGTTGATACAATGCACTTTATTTGACATAAATTCGTTGACGCGTTATTGCACTAAAACGTTTTAAAACAAGCGAAAGTGTCCAATTTCTCCTTGCTATTTCGCCTTGTTAATGAGATCCCAGATCGAGGATTTTTTTAAATACATGTTTCTCGCAACTATGAAAAGGTAATGTTTCAAAATTTTGCATAGAAGTTAGTTGACTACTGAAGAAATGATAAAACTATGTTTTAGTCTTATCAATCTGCAATGGATTGAGTTATTGTGCGATTTGTATGGTATCGTTTCTTTTGGACACTAGTTTATCAAAATTATATACGATGCTGTGAACTAACAATGCTTGTCTAACGTTTCGCGGTTGTGAAAGAAACATTAGTAAACCCGATTTGTGATATATATTAACAAATCTAAATTGCAAATTCTGGTTTTGAACATTCATTTATTCATGAATGAACCTGGGGAAGGCTGAGAATGCTCTGGCCAAAAGGCTTGCTCAGAGAGTCATTATCAAAGTTATGTTTTCATGGAAACCAAAGAAAAATGTTTGGATTATGACTAAAATTATAACGCACATCTTTGGTTTACTTTTAAAAGTGCATCAATTTTGGTTTAAGTATGTGGACAAGTTACTGTGCTGTTTTGCGACGGACGAACGAACAAGGGCCAGCGGAATAAACGTTTTATGCTGTATAACAGTCAAATTTTCACACATATCAGTATATATAACACGTACCCTTAATTTGAATGAAAAATACATCCTCAACTAGGAAAAGAAAAACTCTTTACATAATTTTCACGACAAATCAACATCACAGGTGACAAGGATCTTGAAAACAATTTTAAATGCATATTTTTAAAAAATGAAGCAATTCAACAGGGATGTAACAACCAGGGCGTCAAGTCATGTGATGCTGAAACACCTTTTTTGCACAATTAAGCTATTTGTTATTCATGTGCTCTGTAAATGTGTTTGACATGGTACAGCTTCTAACCAGCAGTTTGTTAGTTACTTACATGGAAATATGGTGTACGGTTGAGTTGACCTGATTGATTCAATATGTGCGAATAGTTATGATTTTTAGATTAGACGAAAAAACTTCATTTTACCAGCACACCCTGAATCTGATAGTAATATTACTAGAGGAACATATTTGACATGGATTTATGCAATATTGTATCTAAAACGATAAAATGCTTCTGGTAATGCTCTGGATACATTATGGTTTCAGTTTTAACGTTTGTCCTACATTTTGAGCCCATTACTCTTGTGAGACTATAGTTTTTTTATCTGTTAAAGCTTTTAAAATTTTGCTTGAATATAGAGGACCTAAACTGTTCTTAAGGCTTTTATTATGCCCCCGAATCGGAGATTCCGGGGGTACATGTATATTGTTTTATACCTGTCCGTCTGTCTGTCCGTTTGTCCACAAAAACTTTAACCTTGGTCATAACTTTTGATTGGTCAGAGCTAGGTCTTTGATACTTGACATATGGATCCCTTGTGATGAGACCTTTCAGATGACACCATGACATTTGACCTTGTGACCTTGACCTTGACACAGCGAGCAGGATGCATCCGGGGGCATTCGTGTTTCACAAACACATCTTGTTAAATACAAAGTCATGAAGCAAGACATTCAAAGCTTTGAAAACCTGAACTGAAGTAGACTTGAATAAAGAAGTTGTATATCCATAATATTACCTTCATCTTCTTCATCTTCTAGAATGTCCATCAAAGAAGTGAACTGAATGTATTCGTAAGAGTAAGATTATTTGGATGAACAACTTCTTTATTGACAGTAGAAACGTTCGGTATAGATCCTTTTACCCTTTTCAAACAAATTTCCTTTGGTTTCCTCTTTGAAAACCTTTTTAAATATTTTTATCTTTAAATGTTCAAATACGTTCAGAGTTTTAATCATTTAGGCAAAAAGGTTGACCATTTTCCCTCATGAATATGGATGTTATTATTTTTATGGCAATATTTTATCTACATTGAATATATCTTTCAAATTATCCAAATATCTTTGTAAGTTTTGGAAGTCCCTATATTAAGTGTTATTCGTACTTAATAACGATATGTTGTCAGCTCCTTACATTACGATTTGTATAAGGTTGGCATTAAAACATGCTAAATGTGACCGTTGTTTTCATGTTGAGAACGCTTATCATATGTTTCAATGTACATTATACAACAAACAGAGAAGAAAGGTAATGTCATCATTACAGCATATCACAATGCATGTTGGTATTTCAATTGATCTTAAACTTTTGCTTGAAGGAAGTGCAGACCTTCAAAGTAAAAATTATATTTATGTTAATGCAAGCTTTTATCAGTAAAACTAAGCGATTTGATTAGCACATTGATGTTTCTCTTTTTCTTGTTTCTTCATACTCAGTTCTTGTTCAACATCTTTCGTTTTGTATATAAACATTCGTAAATTAATTATGTAAGGAGAGGGTGTTTTAAGGTGGACAACTTGTTCCCATTCCTAACTAAGTGAATAAAATATGTTTAAACCAAACGGCAACGGGAACTGTAAGTTCTGTCAAAAAGGTAATTTTATAGTCTCTACACTCAAATTCAAATCGGATAGTGTTACACAAAACCTGAGCATACATGTAAGTCGTGAATCTTCATTGTGATTCTTTTGCTTCTGAATGTCTTGACAGCAAGGCAATGCTTGACATGAATTAAACATTTGGATTTTTTTATATTTCAGGTAACTTTTAAATATCCTTAGCCTCTTTTGTTTCTGAAAACTAAAACTCTATGAGAAACCTATATCCTAATCTATATAGTTCACAGGGTAGGTATAATACTATTTACAGCCATTCAACTCACTATTATGTATTTTCTTCATATTAACTGTTGACATATATAGTTAATATCATAGCATGATTATAAGGGAAATTTATTCATTTAAATATGTGGGTGTTGAACGTGACATTTGTTTTGGAAACCTACACTTATCATTGCTCACAATAATAGTTTTTAAGTAAAAATGTCAACCTATAAAGTATACATTTGATAATGATAGAAATGAGGACACAACAATTGATATTTGATTGTTTGTCTCAAGGACGTAACTATGAAATATGTAATGAAACGTTTTTTCAAAGTTGATCATTTCATGACAGACTCCATACAACAATACAACACTCACATCGACATGAATCACTGACAAAACTGGTGTGAATATCAAGTACAATTATATCGTGAGTGTTGGTTTATCGAGAGACTCAAGTTACCCATTTAGGAGGTTTATAATGACAATTTAATGTCTCTCTCAAACTGATTTTTATAAGTGATATTTGTAAATGAAAAGAACCCAACCATAAACAGTAAAGTAATCCTCCTTTCCACTTTGCTTGGTAGACTGTCACCAGCAACTTCAATGATCTCGCTTAAGTGCATCTGACACAATATGTCAACGTAAGACTTTCAATACGACTTGCATAGTAATTCTTTAACTAAAATTTAGTCTCAGAAGTATTTTTATTCAATATTGACAATATTTTTAAACACATCATGGTTTGCAACAAAACACCTCAGAAGAATCTAAGAGCTGAGCAATCTAGACTAGCTATATTTTTCTAGACTTGGTTGGTCGTCAAATGAATATTTTTGCTCTCGGGTCTGGGTGATTGTAAGACAAGCCACTTGGAGAAACCTATATATTCACCCGGTACGATGTGTTACAGTTGTGCAGTGTTGTATGAATAGAGCAGGCCTTAAAACGAGCACCTACAAAAATAAGGGACATTCAAATAGACTTCGTAGTGACATAATGAAGTTAAAGGGAGGTACTATGGAGTTGTATAATGAGGTGTATCATATTTTATGAGCAAGCGGATGTGATTTACTCCACTGGTACAACCAAGTTTAGCGTTTGGACTGGAAAGAGAACCTGCTAAAACATAGGGGACATTCAAAGCGTATTTAATAGACTTTTGTAGTGACATAATGAAGTTGAAAAGAAGGTCATACAGGGCTTTATAATGAGGTGTATCGTATTTTATGAGTAGTTAAGTGTGATTTACTCCAATGGTCAACAGGAGCTGATTAACCATGTTTAGCGTTTGGACTGGAAACAATCACCTGCTAAAACATAGGGGACATTCAAAGACTGTTTAATTAACTTAGTAGTGACATAATGAAGTTAAAAATATATAATACAGGGCTGTATAATGAGGTATCATATTTTATGAGCAAGCTGAGTTGTTAAGTGTGATTTGCTCCACTGGCCATCAGAGCTGGTTCAACCAAGTTTAGCGTTTGGACTGGAAAGAGCACCGGCTAAAACATATAGGGGACATTCAAAGCATATTTAATAGACTTTGTAGTGACATAATGAGGTTGAAAATGAAGGTAATAATACAGGGCTGTATAATTAGGTGTATCATATTTTATGAGCACCCTAAGTTGTTAAGTGTGATATGCTCCACTGGTCAACAGAAGCTACTACAACCATCTTTAGCGTTTGGACTGGAAAAGACTACCTGCTTAAACATAGGGACACTCAAATCATATTTAATAGTGACATAATGAAGTTAAAATGGATGTTATGCAGGGCTGTATAATTAGGCGTATCATATTTTATGAGCAAGCTGAGTGGTTAAGTGTGATTTGCTCCACTGGTCAACATAGCTGGTACAACAAACCAGAACTAATATATTTGGTGTGAGTTTCTGAGGCTGCTCTGGTGACATCAGCCGTATCCATCAGTCGTATCTATCGTCCGTATCTATCAGTCGGTATCCATCAGTCTATATCCATCAGTCATACCTCCTTGTTCTTTTGAACAACGAAGATAGAACCCATTTAGAGGTAAAACCAATCTCAGTGGGGATGAAATATATCAATGCCTTACGGATTACTCCTCTTTAACTAGGTTTGTATGCACCAGCTTCACACATTCCCCAATGACGTTGCACATATCATCTTATGCAACTAGGTCATTGGGACATTATCTACAAATCCCTTTAGCCAGATAATCATTAAACGAGCTTAACCTCTAGTCAAGACCTTGATCATGAAACTGGTGAAAAGTATTTGACAATCAGTTTAGAAATGTTCAAAAGATGGTTATCGCACAAATATTCTTTTGAGAATATATACTATAAGAAATGTTCAAAAGATGGTTATCGCACAAATATTATTTTGAGAATATATACAATGTTTGCATAGTTGTAAATTGTGTGCCATGTATATATGAAACCGTTTGGATGCAAAAAGAACTTCCTCCGGGATTATTAAGTCTTTTATTATCATATACAATCTACAATATCTAAAGGATTACGGTGTACCATGGGGCGATAACACGCATGGTGTTCCGCACACATAATATATTCATGTCTGTCATAGCCATATTTTCTTACCTTTATACGAACGTCGGGTTTTCAAATATACAAAATGGTACGTTCCGAGGACGCTTTATTTATCTGGATCTACATACAGTTGTATCATTTTAAAGCAATTGTTTGAACCACCTTTGGTGACGGGACCAATCAAACGAGCCTCATTGTAAGATTGTGCGTGAGGGGTTAAAACCTTCAATGGTACAGATGAAGCGACGGTCTGTCTCTCATTGGTAAACTAAACTTGCCAGTGTATCTAAATGGCAAGGTCCTTCATAACATAAACCTACACCGAAACAGCCATGATTGGATAACGTAGATAATTTGAGGTTAATCGGAATATTTACCAGGGGCTGGCTTTTATTATATGGAGAAACCATTCAACCCAGATTGCATTCAACCTCGTGTATGGTAAGGTTGTGGACCCTGAAAGGAAGTAAAATCATGAGGATGCGATGTATCCGAAGGATTTTACTGACTATTTTGGTCTACAACCTTACAATATACGAGGTTGAATGGTTTCTCTATATTATCAACCGCTAAAGTTTATAAATCCGTAAATGTAATTCCCTCCCTAGCCTTATATTGAGAAATGTAAGGGAACATATATTAAGACGTGTAAGGGAAAATAGAGTTGTTAAGCGTTTCTGTTTCGTCGGCTCCATAACGCGGTTCAGATAAATTAGTGATATAATTATTGCGGGTTCGAGTCCCGCTATGTTATTTAAGCCATTTTTTACTTTCAATAGTTTTCAATTGTAAAACTTGTGTGAGGATCTCAAACTCTCCTAGAGGGAAAAACAAGGCTGTCAGTCCATCTAAACGGGGGATACGATTTTGAATACTCTTTCAAACATGACGGTATGTGGCTAGAAGAAATTGGATTTTAATTATATATGAGCGTGAAGTGTGAGCTCACAAATATGTGTATGTATGTAAATGGTAGTGAAAACTGTCTCGCTTTTTATCAACATCGCATATAACATTAATCTTGAAAATTACTTGTAGTACATATTCAAAAAAGGATGTCAACATGTTTTGTAAAATTCAGGGTAACAGATCATGTGAGACGTAAACAAGTTGTGATATTGATGATTCATATGCTTTGTAAAATTTGTTGATATGGTTCAGCTGCTTATCATAAGTTGTCATTTAATATTGCGTTAGCTTGAGTTGATTTTATCTAATCAATATTGTACCAAACCTTATGATTTTTAAACTAGATGAAGTAATTAAACTGTTTTAACGTGTATTGTCAAATGAAAGCGGAGACCTTGCAGAGTGAATGGAGTGTGTCAAAAGGTCAAGGTCACTTAGCACTCAATATTTTGAATGACCTCAACGAGACATTTTACCTTGACATTTCCCTCCCGTAGACTGGACAAAAGTTCTGTTGGAATGTCTTTACAGTGTCTGATGATAACCCTCGCATGTTGCATAAGTAACCAAGATAGACAGTCGTATCCCAGATGGGCGTGGTCATCCAAAGTCTTCATAGCCCAGGACAATCAAATGTTATTCAATGCTGCTGCAACCAATGCAAAAGCCAAAACCTTCCTAATGTACCCAGAAATACATTGGATATTTTTGCAATCCTTGGTCGTACTTACAGCTCTCAAACTGGTTCAGGACATCGTTATGTTGATCTTCAGTTTGTGGTGGCATGACTTTAGTTAAAAAATCGCAAATTATTGAGCATGTCCAAACCACAAGAATCCCCGGTTTTTATTGCAAATGTTGTTCTATCTATCTTAACAATTTCGCCCTGTATTGACAAAAAAGTAGACTTTAACCATTATTGAATTCAGGCTTTGAAGTGGTTAGAGAAAATGTTAGCACCAACACACAGCTTAGATTTAAACGTATGACTCATTTAAAAACTGTTATTTCAAAAGCCATTTTAGCAGTATATTACTATATGAACATATTTGACAGGGATTTATTCAATATTATAGCTAACACTATAAAATATTATTTGCCTTTTCATGCTCTGGATACACTATGGTTTCAGTTTGAAAGTTTGTCATGCCCTACATTTTGAGCCCATGACTCCTGTGAGACTACAGTTTTTTTTATCTCTTAAAGCTTTAAAAATTTGCTTGAATATTGAGGACCTGTTCTTAAGGCTTTTAATAAATACAAAATCGTGAAGCACGACAATCAAAGTTTTGAAAACCTGAACTGTTTAGAGATGTAGGTAGTTAGAGGAAATTATATTATATAATATTGCAGACAGAAAAAAATCAAACTTTGACCAAATGCTCTTCTATGAGAATGCTGAATACCAAATATCTAATTCTTTGTATGTAGTGTTGATATGATCAGCTCTCAACGGTTTGACTGAAAGATATTTTGAATAATACTAAAGGATGACCAAGTGATAATAAATTATGATATTACATAGGATATATATCACAGTTAACAAACTTATGATAAGCAGCTATACAGTGCCTATTCATGTTGTCACAAGAGAGCTAGCACGGTTTTTAAAAACAAATTGTATGTTTTCAAATTTTCACTGATAGTTGTTCGTTAGTTTTAAATGTATTATTTTTATAGTGTCAAAAATCTCATTACCCAAACCAGTCATTGACAGTCAGAGAACAAACTATAAAGATTCACATTAAGTCAATTGGTGGCCATTTTTGTGTGAACACCTTTAATTTATTTGGTGTAAGAAAAAGGTATCGCATGGAACTTTACATTATAATTTTGATTGATAACTGCTTCATTAGATTGAGTACATAGTTTTTTAATTGGAACCATTTTTTTCATTTTCCTGACATCACCTTAAAGTCCACTTAAAAGCGTGCTGTCCCTTTAAATAAAACAAAATTTTCTTGATAATTGTTATCATTATGCATTTCAAGGTCGTAAGATTTTTCTCTCTCTTTTATTCTGGATTAAATTTGAGAGATTTATGATTCCACGGATTCACACAGCTTCTTCTTATAAGTAAAACGATAAATGTCTCTGATGTTGCTGTAGATTGCTCAAGGTTTCAGTTTGAAAGTTTGGCGTGTCCTCATTTCGAGTTCATCATGCCTACAAGACGTTATTTTCCATTTTAGTTCATTTATTTCCGCTAAACTCGACTTTGGATGTTTCAAAAAAACTGGGTTCCTTTTTTATTTTCCAAAGAAACACCTTTATTAGTCTTTCATAAGGACCGCGTAATTAACGACTGTAAAAAAACTACCTAGGGGCTAGGGCCATAAACTTTATGAAGAAGATCATAGTTTCAACTGAAATACCGCCTCAAATAATTGTTTAATTGCCATTGATGTGGATATCTTAATAACACAAAAAGCTTTATAGTGTTACATAGTCAAAGGGCTTATCTAACTTAGTGTTAAACATGGTCTGGAAATTTGTCTGTGACATTTCGTGGATGTTTGTGTTTGTTTTGTTTTGTTTTGTCAAAACCTAGTATATCTAAAAGGCTTTGCGTGTCCCCCAAATTTAAACCGGTACTTGTTTCCTGCTCTACTTACACAACAGTACACACCTGTAAAGCACCGTGACTAGTGATTATATAGGTATCTACCGTGCAGAATGCATTGAAAGTGATAACTTGATATCTTATGTCACAGATACAAGTACCTGAGCGAGACCATTCAAGGGAGGTAATTGGGTTTGAGGTAAAACCCCGTAAAGTTTTCCAGGGCTTGTAGTGTAGATTTATCGGAATGAAAGCGCTGGATTATCGAGGATGATAGAAGACCGACATATTTACAAATATTTCATAATAAAAGTTATCAGTTACAACAACAATTTGTCGTAGTAATGCATTCCACGATCGTAGCTTCGATGATTGGCTTCATTTCACAATGTTTTATTTTTTTAACGATACACTTTATTCTTTGTCAAATTGTTAAATCTTGAATAGCTGACCATATTTGACCATTCGAGCGGGGTATTTTCGTGGAAACGAATTCAGAAGGACTTTCCTGTTTGCAATAATTATTTATGATTTTTACATGATGATTTCACACTTAATTGAATACATGTTTGTGATATAAGCATTTTAGATGTTAAAGATGACAAAAAAATACAAACATCGTGTAATGAAGCCAATCATCGAAGCTACGATCGTTGAAAATGCAACTATAATGAATTATTTGTAAATATGCTCCTCTTCTACCAATCAAGTAGTTATTACTTAATTTTGCTTATAAATAAGCTTATTACAGCACATTTGTTTTCTCGCAATGCTAACCTTTCAAAATGGCGGATGAAAGCCGCACGAGTGGTGCCTTTATATTTGCTGGCGGTAACAGCATATTGTATTGTAAGCTGGTATGCAGACGCAGCCAGACATGTGAAGCAAGTAGAACCCGGATATAACGAACTCAAAGGGACCAAAGACTTTTGTTCTCTATATCCGGTGTTCGTTACTCGCGTTTAGCTGTCATACTTTTGTCAGGGCTTTTGATGGGACTTAAACATTTTTTCACTATTGTTCGCTATATCCAAGTTCGCTATATCCGTGTTCTACTGTAATACTAGACTTATATTAAGTCTCTGATTTTTTTAAAGTAAAAATCTTATTTTATTAAATTTTTAAAAGGAGCCTCAGACAAATGGAGATTTCAGAGCAGTCCAGATCTAGACTTGCTTCCATGGGGTGAATTATATGCTCAAGGGTCTGTGCATAAGACTACTGTTATACAGTTCCATCTTAGACCACGGCTCTTTATCCTTTGAAGGACAACCCTACAGGTATATTACACTATGGGACAAAATGTGTTGACAGCTATGGAAGTGATGTTTTGGAAATATGATATATAGTCTCGGTATCTTCATCGAGCCCATCAGGCGATGTATATAAATATAAGTAACGCTTGCTGGTCTCGCATGGTTGAAGGCAAATATAAACTTGACAGATCCTATCTACAAAATGGGGTCTCTATAATGAAGTATATAAGGACAAGTATACATAGGTAACAACTTCTTTATCCCTATATCACGAAATGTCGATTCAGATTCCCGTATCCTTAAAGGGACAGTCTTATCGGAGTATTTTTTGTGTGGAAACGACATTCAAGAGGTTGCAGTGTTGCATTCTATTCTCAAATTGTTAAATTCAAAGCAACTAAACTGTTACCCTCACTAACATATTTTTTAAGCGTGAAATAATCATGCTTTATTCATATACATGTAGAAGTATAAACAGGGAAGTACTCTTGAATTTTGTTTCCACAAAATATACCACGATAGGACTATCCCTTTAAATGCTTATGGGACACACACACATGTCAGATATTGTGTTAAAACGTTATACTTTTGAAGTAAAGAAGTTGTTAGCCATAAATATTTGACCTTTATTGAAATTCTAGCTTTTTAAGTGACGCTGAAATGAAAATGACTTGGTTTTCTTTCACCCAGTTTTCTTCTTTCAAGTTATTCACAATGATTCAATTGACGCGGCCCCACCCATCTCAATTAACCAAGTCAGAAATTGTCACACATTGCTACCCGACTACCTCAGACCCAACCAATTGCGCATTGC
This sequence comes from Steromphala cineraria, assembly GCA_916613615.1. NCBI lineage: Eukaryota > Metazoa > Mollusca > Gastropoda > Trochida > Trochidae > Steromphala > Steromphala cineraria. The sequence continues at coordinate 15,986,809 of OU744729.1, forward strand.
GCTGAGACGGGTGTAATTGTGTCTAATCACGTGACTGATTCACGTTTCTAATATCCCGCACTACTCAGCCCGCCATCTTGGTTTGTGAATCGCTTTGCACACGGCGCATTTTCACCTGTCTTAAGCTTCTCTGATTTAAGTCAGTATATACGCGTTGTCGTAGGTGTACACACGTGGTAAGCATGGCTCGAGTTGTGTATGTAGTTTTGTGTGTTTTGAGTTTATTTACAATTTTCCTACGTGCAAAATGCGATGGGAACTCAGAAGAACATACTGCAAGAGTGGACGTGTTTCACAAAGTACTTGATTTCGTGAATGAAACAAGCGGCGCTCTTACTCGAGTTAAAACTGAAATATTTTTGGAAAAATTATTTCATAATTTCCACTGTGAATCGACGTCTCCAGACGGAAATTGTGAAGATGCGTTGGTGAGTATTTTCATAATTTATTTTAGAAATAGATTTATTCAGTTTTAAGGAATGATAACTAAAATCGACATTTCCGAACATTCACCACTTAATCAATTCTAAATTAACTAAAAAATAAAATAATGGATAAACTCAAATAAATTTTACGGCAAGTTAACGAATTTTCTTTTTATTCAAGTTGATACTGGAGGTCCTCTTTATTTCCGACTTGTCATAATTTAAATATTTACGATGCTGTACAAGATGATCTCCATGATAAACTTCATTCTTCTTCTTGGTTTATTCAAATTATCTAGCTAAAGGACAGTATCATGTACACTTTGTCCGTGTTGTGATGTTAAAGTAAGACTCTTTTATGCCTAAGGCATTTTTACCTGTCCCACACCTGACTAACTGAACGCGCTATGTCACACCTGACGTTTCTGACATGCAAGAACATTCCTCAACTTGATGAGATTACTTTCCTCTTTGTAATTTTATAGTGTAATGCACACATTTTTCCCTTTTCATTATGCCTATTGACTTACATTAAATTTGTAACACAATTTTAAATTATTCTTATGCACCCATTTGTTCCACATTTCAATGGAACCATCTTCATTATGGAATTATTTTAACGCAATTATTCTATGTATTTTTTGTGGTTATTTATCTTCATAGAAGACAGATTGTTTAATGGATTATCAATTTATTCATTGAAAAGAAATTTGGCGTTCCAAAATAGATTCTTATACTGTTTTCGAGCATGAATCTATACCGAAACGTTTCTATTCACTATAATATAGACGTTAAAAATCCAAAAAAACAGCTTGTCTGATACTGTAAACTTCTAGAGTTGCTCATTAACAGCTTACTTTCCCGGAATTGGTAAAATGATAACACGAATTGTAATTCATGTTCAGATTTTCAATAATTGTAATTCATGTTCAGATTTTCAATAATTGTGTATCAATGCGATTCAAAATGTATCAAAACATACGATTTACACTTATATTAAGTAACAACTATTATATTGATGGCATATGTAAATTTGGCGTTTGAGGGAGTTTGTTCAAATATCAAATTATGGTCATATATATTATATATATATATTAAATTACTAAAATAAGAAAGGAAGATACCTACTGTCATTAATGTCAATCTGGTTTTGACGCATGTGTATGTATAAATGTTCTCTTAATGAATATATGTGATTTGGCATAGATTATCCTTAAGTAGTTACATCTATCAAAGCAATATTCATTTCATGCCAAACAGTTTGTTTATCTTAGCTAAACAATTTTCACCGGCAAAAATAGATGATCCGCCCAGAGGACAATTTGATGGACATTTATGAAGATGAAAGGGTTAGTGAGACGAGACGGTGTCAGTCTTTGCCGGTAAACTAGTCTTTAGGTTTGTTGCTTACCCATCTGACAAGATAGCTGATCGATTCCGAGGGACCATCGATCAAATTAGCCGGGGGAGAGTTATGGGGGGGGGGGGGGGGTCTCACCAGGAAGATATATTTTGTGGTGAAATAATTCAGTTACGTAACTATTGACCACAGGGCTTAGCAGTCATGTTTTAAGTAATTAAGCTGTCTTGTAAGGACTTGATTCAAATATTTTTTATTCATGAAAATTAATTAGGATTTGTGGACAAGCTGATTAGCTTAATTTAACCTCTAAGCGCTTGTACGGAATCGTTTCGTTAATTAATCGTATATGAAAAAAACATATATGTCTGGTATTCTAAAGACATAATTAAAATCATTTTGCGTGCTTAATTATTTATAAAGGACATCGTATTTGATTGAGTTGTTATTTTACTAGATTCTCGATTCTGGATATATGGTGAAGTGTCACTAGAATTTGTATTCAAAATAAACATCGATTTAAAAATTGTGATTAAGAAGGAAATAATTCAGAAAAATATAAAGAATGATTTAATGATAATGAAAACGAATATTTAAACCTTTGAGCCATTTATCGTTAACTGGTTAGTGATGTCATATTGTATGAAAACTTGTCATGTGACTTTTTTGTAACAACGAGCTCTTGGCAACTTGATCTGTTACGCGTTAGTGCATTGGTACTCATACGGTAGAACATAAAAGTAGTGAAGCACAATCGTTTCATGACCAAGATAATGTCAACTGGTTTGTATACACAGTCTATCATTGAAGTACAGTTTGTGACTGTCAAATGAACAGCACGTTTATACATTTGGTATGCTTTAGAGATATGATTATGGTCTATCGAACTGGCTTCATTTTAATCATATACAATACATTTTTGGGATTTTGAAAATACTTATCTTGCGACAGATTTTATTTAAAGGGGAAATACTATCAGGGTGGAAACAAAATTCAAGAGTACTGCCCAGTTTAAATGTATATATTAATTAATTAATTCTTTCATTACTATTTCACATTTATCTTCATATATGTTAGTGAGAGTAACATTTTAGTTAGTTGACAAAGAATAGAATGAATCACTATGTACTTTTGAATTTCGTTTCCACAAAAACTACCCCGATAGGACTGTCCCTTTAAGTTACTGACCTAAAGTTCAAATAGCTATAGTCCGTGAAGGGTGATGAGGCCCAGTATTTGAGTACCGAGTTGAACCTTATAACCTGTGCCAGGTGTCAACACGGATATACTACCCTTTATGAGAGTTACATGCTGAGATATGACATCATTAATTGCTATACCTGGTGAAAACATAACAATCCCTTGTTTTTATTGCATTTCATGTACCTTGTTGACTGATCAATGAATGTTTCATATATACTTCTTTTTGGCACGTAACGGCTTTAAGGATGGTTCACAATTACTAAGAAATAGATTTACTTGTTTACTGTTATATTGAGCTAGATCAAATGACATTAAATTATACACTCTCGTTGTTTTGTTTACATCACATTGTAACCATATGTGATGAAATATAATAAAAAAGTGTTATTCAAGTATAATTTTGTTTAAAGAAAATATTAATCATTTGATACCATAATATTAGCTAGATGATTTATTCTGGCAAATTTGATAAGAAAATACTATGCAAATGATGTTTCTCTTCAGTTTCTTGGATATCTACCTGTCTAAATAATAAACTAAATAAATTATACCCTTAAATTGATTTGAATTTGGGCTCACCGAACACTAGTTTATTTTGGTACTGTTATTAGTTATTTCGATTCACATGAATGGGTTTTCTGATGATAGTCAATCAGTAAACCATTTCATGGCAGGAGTTAAAAAGCTTGTCGATTTATTTTTATATTCCCCCATCAACCCCAGTTGGTTTTGAAATAGGCTGTGACGAAACTGTTTAAGATGTATATAATATAATCATACAGGCAAGTCTTAGGTCAACCCCACAAATTAGCCACATTTGATATATCAAAAGTATCATTTGGATTGACATGTGAAATATACATGTTGAGCGCTGTCCCATTGACGTGTTAATTTCTTGGTGACCTGGTCAGGAACCGTACTGTCCCTTGTAATAAACATGTCAATCGAGAACTGAATGATGTATATGTCAGGCTCTGTTCAGACGTTGATTGATATGTTAGTATTTTTCATATAAACATCACACACTGTAAATTTAAAACAACAATTAAAGTTGATATGTTTCTGTCAGCAACCGACAGGTGATGTATGATCATCATCACTTCTCAAAGTTCATTGCAACAGTAATCATGGAAATAGATCTGTGAAAATGACATCACTCGACAGGTGACAGGTGACTTAACTCACCTTGTAACATTAATTACACCTGTAATCTTGGGATGTATCTGTGTACCTGAGATCAATCAACTTGATCTATCTTAAGACACGAGACGGGTACCTGAGATATGATCAACATCAATCATGACAATGATACTAGGATATGATCTCAGTGTATTGGTCAGTGTTCAGTCCGGCATGATGTAACACATGATTGAGGTTCCCAGGTGTCCGTTTAAAAGTAGACGAATCTTCTTTCACTATAGACTAACATTTAGTCTCAGAAGAATTTCTTTTCAATATTGACAATATTTTTATACAACTCATGTAATATAACAACATGGAGCCAAGAAGATGCTTTAACTTCAGAGCGATCTAGACTTGCTATATATAAATATATAAATAGTATATGTTTTTGCTTTAGGGTCTGGAAGACAGACTACTTTCACTATGGCTTATCTCTGGATTTAGGAGGCAGTGTACAAACTATACATACGATCCAATTAGTAAAATTTTTGGGTTGTCCTAGCAAGTAACTTAGGTTCTCAAATAAGCCCATGAAAACCAGTCAAGTCTATAAATACTAGAAACGAAACTACAATAAACATAAGCAGCCATAACGACTCAAACTATGACATTTCATTTAATTTCAAAGATTAAACTAAGTCTACGCCACAGAACTGTTCAATATTTTAGGGTAACATCAAACCTGGCAAATATCCTATGTCAATAAATGCAACAGCACATTTGGTTTAATTTTGAAATTCGAAATTTATTACATTGTCAGGCATTCCGATTTCAGTTACAATGAGCTTAAAGGGGGTCTGCAACCTGACTTTTTAACTTCTAGTGTTTTATTAGCAGGGCCCCGAAGAAGTCGTAAATACTCGGTAGGGACGAAATCGTTTGGTTGCGAACCGCTTACAGCTGACAGCCGGTACCAAGTTTGTGTCATGTGAGCCCCCTTACCCGTCTGGATGCTCTTGTTAACGATGGTCAATGAGGTTTCACGAGCCAGGTTGTTGATCCCCTTTAATGCGTGCAAAGAAATGTATGCATAACCGTTTGAGCAAAATGTTCGAGAATTTCAAGGAAGACAAATAAAATTGAAAGTAAGACTCCCCTGAAGTCGTTTAACCCTTTATTATCAGTTACTCTTACTTAATAGTAAGACTCCCCTTAACGTCTTTTAACCCTTATCAATTTCTCTGAATTGAAACAATCATTTAGGATCATTCGAAGGAAGGCATGCAGTTTACACAAAGGCAATACACAGTTTGTAAAAGAAGTGCAACCATATCCATTACAAAGACCCATCAGGAAGCATACGTTTATCAGAATGAAATGATATTATGCAATAAAGCTAAGCATTAAGTTGAGTCGCATTGGTTTTTTCATAGAGAAAGCACTATACATTCTATACACTCTAGAGATTGTAAATTACATTTTCATTAAGGTTAATACCACGCCATTCGAATAGACTGCAGTCATAAATTGTCATTTGACTGTGCAAGCTTGGCAATAGCATACGTAACGTGCCATTAAATTTATTGCCTTAAAGGTTATAATAAAAAGGACATTAACTTATGTAAATTAAATGAATTATGCATATGTGAAGATAGTTGCATAGTAGGTCTCAATTAGGCTATTGAAAGCATAGCAAGGGAATCAGAGCACAAACAGTAGACTATAATTACATTAAGACAACCATTACTAACAGTGTGTTAAAAAACTTTCCAAGTTCCCCTTGATGTAGCGGTATTACTAGGTCATGTTAGTACCAAATGCAGTTAGACTCCTCTGAGAAATCTAGACTTACTGAAATTACGATGTAAGAATAACCGTACGGTTAGATGCTAGAGCCTTGTCATTATAGACAGAAAGTTTATTTAAGTCTCACTTTGTGTATACAGTAGAATATGACATAAAAAATATTTGATAAAACACATCATAAAATATACACAAACCACTCCTTTTGGAGATATGAGAGACTATAAAATATATTAACATACAGATAAAAATACAGCACTAATGATATAAAATATTCTTACGTCTTCTTAAAATATTACTACAGGTTTTGGCACATAACAAAGATAAACGTTTTTCTTGGAGGAGCACCGAACATTTTTCCGCATCATTCATCTCATTAAAATTAATAACAAACATAGAGGCTTCCTTTAACAAATTAAAACGAAGATCGTCATAAACAGGGCAATTTAAAAAGATTATTATACATCCATCTGCAGACAGACAGACAGACAGACAGACAGACAGACAGAATATAAAAATACACACAATACATTAGATATAACAATAAAAGTTGAGCCCCCCTATAAGAGATTATGAGAGACTAACGTCATTAAAAGATTTACGTGATATACGTATATTTCAGGAGAAACATTTATATAGGCTACTTTAGCCTGTTTGCTGATCCTTTTGGAGTTTGTATTTTCACAATTCATTTTGTAATATCTGTCCTATTTTGGCAATAAAATACTTTTTTAAATCAAACTATCTACAAAGAGATGAATACTTGCCAAAAATAAGTATAATTTATCATAGACTTACACCCATGTAGACTAACAATTCTGAATTCTCAAGAAATGAACATTTTATCGATGCAGAATTTCAATTCCAATCTTTACTTGCTTACCACCTTTGATGTTCATTTCGGACTGGAAATGAATCTATTATACAATATTTTTAACTTCATGTCATGGTTCAGATTAAATAGAAGAGCAATTTCAATGGCCAAGTTTAAACATAAAAAGTGCTTTAATATAAACCATATACATGCCGTAAAATGAATCATTTCATATACAAAGACAGATTTATTGCAATTTGTCACGACGATTAATCATGCAATTGTTTTTAACTCTCTCTCAAATAAATTCACTTTGACATTTAAATGAAAAGCTTTTATAAATATTGTTTATCTGGTTTAAGTAGGAGTGACTTACATTTATATAAATAACGTTTTAGCAATTTAATTTATAACAAAATAGTAAACCATATAAATGTGCAAAATTAAATGCTAAATATTTAAAAGTTCATGTCATGTTTATTCCAAAGATTCCCATTTAACACCAAGGTGAATAAATGAATCATAATTAATATATTTTCACGTGTGCAGAAATGTTCGCCTTAACTTGTCATAACGAGTTTAAGGTAATAGGCTAACCTGATTTACCTGTAAAGTAAGTAAAGTCTTTGTGGGCAAATAAGAAGTTGAGATTGTATCCGATTGTGTGTGAGAAAGCGAAGAAAGGTAAAGTTTGTGTGAAGCCGGCGATCTCTCGATGTTGATCTCGGACATTGAGCCGGGCTTATGTCAACATTCGGACACTAGTGCTTGTCTTACTTGCCCTGCTATTCATTAAACTCATTTCAGATGCAAGGCCGCGTAATACGGCCGTGACCGATACGGGCTTACTTTGACTTATCGCCTCTGTATTCAATTTGTCTACATACAGTTTGAGAAATAAGGCTTATTTTCTACATACACATGTCTACAAGTCCATGAACAATAGGCTCCCTATTTAACTTATTGAGCTGTGAGAAAGTTACAAAACTTCATAGGAAGGCGATATTTATGTTTGAGCTAAGCCGTTGTTTTCCTTTGTCCTGTAACTACAATGCTTCCTTTTGTACAGAGCGTACGACTTCCTCAAGGGTGTATGCGAGTCATAAATAACGTATGTATGTGATTGGCGTACAATCATCAATACAACCTTTGCATTGTAAGGTGTAATAAAATCAATACAACCTTTGTATTGTAAGGTGTACACAAATCAATGAAACCTTTGTATTGTATACGTAATTTTTCTCATATTTCGATCAAATCAAATTCTTCTCTTTAATGTTCCTACGTTAAAACTAGTGTGTTTGTGTGAAGTTGTGTAGACAAATAGTCACGTTCATATTTGAACCTATGTGTTAACGGATGTAAATAATAATATGCAAGTGCACATGTATATTTTAAATTAGTGCTACATTGATGATATTAGTGTGTATGTGTGAGAAATAATTGGCAGAACTACTTACATTTATCTTTACATCTTTATATATCTTCTTCACATAGTATCTTTTGTTACAAATGTCTTTACAGAAAATCGTTTTCTTTTACTTAATGATATTTTCAAATTTGATAACTGAAAATAAAATGGAACAAAGTGCATCATATACTATCCATTGTTCTGGTGTCGAAACATGGGAATATGCATGATGCATGATGTTACCAAGTGGACAAATCAAGAAATTATCGTTTTACAAGTCCGTTTCATTGTAAGTAGTGACACTCATAAAACTATAGGTATATAAGGTATCATTAAATAACTTAAAAGACATAATAAAAAAGCCCACTTAATAACAACCAAAATGACATTGACTTTTTAGTGTAATTGAACATATTCTAGGAGACCAACATATTCAGAATTTTATATACCGGTATGAGAATATCATAATGTAGTGAAATATTATTTAAATAAATCATATTTTTTCAGCTTTTGGCAAATGATTCTTATATGTCATAATGTTATCTATTCATTGATGTTAATCAGCGATTAGGATCTCGTAGATTGTCACTGTATAAATAATGTGTACATTCAAATTTGACATCACGACATTGTAAGAGGATACACGTTTCATCTGTTTCACCTCCACCGCATTTTCTAATGATTAAGTCTATACACGTTTTTTGGGTTTTGTTTTATGCGATGCAATGTAAATCGTCTTATGCGGTTAAAATAATAATTGTCTTGTAAGTCATTATGCGCATTCGTGGTCATGATGTCATGAGTATTTTTTATTGCAAGAAAAAAACATGTGGTTATGTGTTTACGATCATTTTAATAGGATTCAAGCTTAACATAAAGAACCCAATCGGATAACTTCAAACATTAAAGTTGACGACATATCAATCCTCGAATGACGTCATAACGAGAAATGATCAACGAATCCAATGATCATTAGAGCTTACAGTTGTCAAATGTCACGTTCTCCAAGGTCAAAGGTAAAAGGTCACGTTTAGAAAGGTGACTTCCGCCGATGTTTGTATGGATGTTCCGTGACATGTAGACAGCTGATGCGATGTGTGGTTGGGTTGTTGAACAAGTGAGAGAATTGATACATAGTCCCTACACAATATTCTTCCCACTAACAGAGGATTACAGCTTGTATATCTACCTACGTCACAACACTCAATCACTTCCCCTGTCACTCTCCGTTTCCTTCTGTGTTTCACACGTCTACTCAATGGATCGGAAGTATAATACGTTAAAGTGACACAGAGTATCTTTCTGAAAATTTTATTTGGTTTTGATAAGCTACAAAATAACTTATATGCTGATTGAAGTTCATATCTCATCGCTGGACTTGCAAATATATCCATTTATGCACAATATTTCTAAAATGCATGATTTTATGGAAAAATCAAGAAAACATCTCAAATACGTTTGATATTCGAAATTATGCATCTAATTAATCTACCTATTAGTTACAATACCTAATAAACACTATCGAATCGAATATATCTTCCTGTCAGCTTATGACAAGGTTTCAAAATTACGTTTGGCGAAATTGCGAGCGCCACTCGAGCCACATTGTCCGGTTTTCGATCAAAATCCAGACTTTGAATGTCCGTATTTTCGCTCTAATGTACTGATTGACCTTTAACTTGTTATTTTCAGTAACAGTTAGTGGTTCCCGATGTAATAACATCGATTTCAAAATTTGACATATGTGTCCTATATGATCCTATCAACATACTCTGTGTCTCTTTAAATTCAACGCAAACATATCCATAAAGCCCTTATATCATTTAGCTATAATTAAATCATAGGCCCATGACGGCGAAATCACTTATAGATGAAAGCTAACGTTAAAGGGGCAGTAGCACGTTTTTAGGAGGGATATAAGGTGAAGTCAGGAAAATGAAAATTAATGGTACCAATTGAAAGACAATGTATTTAAACTAAATGGAGCAGTAATAATTCGAATATATCATTTTAAGTTCAGTCATGCAGTTCCTTTTTCTAACGCAAAATGGATTAAAGTCGTTCACACAAAATGGCTGCCAATGGATTTTATGTGAATCTTCATACTTTGTCCTCTGACTATGGATGATTGACTTGTGTGATGAGATTTTCAACACTATCAATAGAAAATAGAAATAGAAAATTATCAAAAAACGTGCTACTGCCCCTTTAAACTCCAACACAACAACAACATCCATGTAAACATGTCAAAATGATCGATAACTGAAATATATACAAATCAACAACATAACACAACTATTAAACCGTTACCCTATGCCATGGCTTTTCTTTATATGTTGATCTCTTCAATCTTTTCTTCTTTTCTTTTCTGTTTAGTGTCTGTCATCCTTTTTGTGTAAAAATGTAATCATATATTGTAAATACCATGGAGAGGGTGTTCTAAGTTGGACAACTTGTTCCCAATTCTATTCTTGTGAATAAAATATGTTTAAATCAAATCTCTTCAATCTAAAGTATATAAAAACGGTTTTGTTTTAGAATGAAACATCTTGTTAATCATATCATCCTGAATGAATAGGTAAAGGGATACACGAATGAAACGGTAACCTTACTATTTGTGGTTTGACTGTGTAACGTCCTAAATCGTCGAATTGGAACCTGTTGAATTTCAGTAGTAATAAATCAAATATATAATGTCAAGTTAAGCCATGCGATTCCTTTTCCTTACAAAAAATGAATTAAAGGTGTTCACATATAAATGACAGTCAATGGACTTTATTTGAAACCACATAATTTGTTCCCTGACTATGGATGATTAGTTTGTGTAATGAGATTTGTGACACTATCAAAATAATGCATTTAGCATTAACGTTCAATTATCAGTGTAAAATTGAAAATATTTTATATAATATTCTATATAATATATCTTTATTACTATTTTCTTCATATACCCATAAACAGAATAGAGTGCATTTCAGCTTTATATAACTTTGAATCATTCTTGCCAAGCCATTCTTGAATAGAACACATTTAGTGTTTCAACTCAATGATATCATTTAGCAAGGACACCTACATGTAGTATATTAACACAGGGAAGTATCTACTAGATTTAGTAAATCTCTTTAAAGCGATTTCCTAAGTATGACGAAGTAGTCAAGTTGAGAAGCTCATCCATTCATGGTTTCATCTAAATTAAATGAAAAATATAATTAGTTGAGCAAATAGCTAAACGTCCAAGTAAACAGTAAATCTTTACAATTATTTTCTCTACAGGGGGACTGGGTATCACACAATGATTCGCTGACCGCTAAAATATGTTTGCACAAGGAGTAAAATACATACGGATATGAAATCATATATTTACAAAACGTTATATTAAAGAGAGACTCTATAACGACCGAATACCTGCGTGTAGGAGTGAGGGTGAACGGTATTTCAGTTGAAAAAAATGATATATAGAGGATGATTTCTCTTCCTGACAAATACCACGTGTATGTAAACGAACGAGGTGAAATGTTTACATTATGACAAGTAGCGCACCCGTAAGTGGTAATGTTTTACTTTTCTACCTCACGAAATAAACATGGTTTTGTCAAGATTCTTCTTATTTTAGTGATCAAATAATTTAAAAAAAAGCGAAATCGATGTTCATTTACGATGACTCAGTTTCAGAGAGAGTCCGTCGCCTGAGCAACAATATGATGTCAGGAGCGTGTCATTATGTCAGAGCATTGTTCCATGACGTCACGATCGTTATGACGTCATGATCATTGTGTTATCAGTCACTATTGCATGTTATTTTCACTAGTGAAAACACGATTTATTTTAGTTGATAGATCATGGTATTTCATCGGCAATCATATTAATTATATATGTTATCATTTAAAGTTCTTCGAGAAGTTGTACTTTTGATGTAATTGAGTATTTTCTACCTTCTGTTGTTAAAAAACTCTTGTATAAAGCAAGACAATTAACAGCACATATTCTTTTGTAACAAAATTGTGTTTTAAATACAAGTCATATGTAATGTGTCAACGTTCCATGCAATGTGAGCAATAATGCTGATGAATATACGGATGACAACTTCTTTGTTCATTTAATGCGACGTTTCGACACAGACTCTTGTGTCGTTCTCAAGCATTATTGTCATTCCAACTTCTAAAATGCCTCTCAAAGAAGTTAATGTGAGCAATATCTATAATTTCAGGCACAATGTGCACTCAGTATTAAGTCAAGCTCTTACAATATAATGTAAAATATGAACAACATATGATTAACTGAGTTTATTTAGGCAGTTATTTATTCAGATTCTTAAACTAATGTTTTGATGTTCATACATCAACATTTGTTGTATCATTTTAAACAAATGTATCATTATCATACTAGATTATTTTTGTTTGATAAATGTTACAATTACATGACAATATTTCTGTACAACAATAAATTCATAGATCAACATTTGTTGTATCATTTAAAAAAATGTATCATTATCATTGTTATTAGATGATTTTTGTTTGGAAAATGTTAAAAGCAGAAGTTTTAATAAAATCACTAAGATTTATTCCCCTGTGGGCTAAAGCTAGTTCAGGTAACCCTATAATAAGATGTTTACAACCTATACAGCCTGGGGTCCCAATCCGGCTAGTAAATCAAGGCTGAAACGCATAATATTAAGGTTTATTGCTATAAATCGTGTGGCTTCTTAAGCCTATGATCGATGATACAATTATGCGTGTCCCGGATGTACGTTTCTCCGAGAATTTATAACCCTTTAATGAGACACTGACTGAGACAGGGTTCCGCATTCTCTTCGTTAGGATACTTTTCCTTTTCGCAACGTTATCCAATAGAACCTTTCTAGATTGGCATTAAGCATCTCGCTTATTACGTTTCTATACTTAACAGTTTTATTTCGGATATTTTGTTTACTTTTGTATAATCATACGACCAAACCTAGTCTCGTTCTTTTCCGTTCCTACTAAGATTGTTTCTCCGTTCACCTTGACTTCTGTATGAAATTGTGTATTTTGTCATCTCCAAATTTATAGAACACATTAAGCGGGTCATCACTACATGTAAATGTAATACATTAGATATGACTTTAAGGGATTTCAGTTTGAGTAATATCACATAACGTAAACATGGCTTAGCTATTTGCTTTGTTATATGATTTCATTTCGCTAAACTTAAAAAATCGAAATTGAAAAATCAAGTAATGTAAATCTCTTAGAAGTTTCAACCTGACCACTGGTTTATCACGATATACCTTTCCGTTAATAAAGTAAAGCTGATTATTGTTATTCGAAATGTGTATTCATTATTGCTAATGTCAAATAAGTAAGTTAACCTCACACGAAAGTTCTTTTAGGAAGAGAGCGTGTTGATTCCATCTGACCTCAGTTACACTGTTCAGCTTAGTCAAGTAATAGAAATCCGTATTTTGTAATCTCAAAATCGACAGAACACATTCAGTAGGTCATTCCAAGTCGAAGAATAACATTGCTTTGTTCATTAGTATTGACAATGAATTCATGCAAATTTGAATCTCATGTGTATTTTTTCATTTGCTGATATTACCTTTGACATTCCACAAGGTGAGATTAGTTGTAACCCGACATTATTATACACCCATGTTATTGTTGTAACTGTTATTACAAGTAATTTGATTCTTATGGTTTTGGTTATTTCCCTTGCTTTTATTACAGGTAGTTTTTTTCAGGGTCGCAAACAAAGTGCAATAACTTTACGAGCTAGACATACATACACCTATGGTTCTTGAATAAAGGAACTATACGAACTAATGAAATATGGTATATGAAAATGATAAAATGCTGAATCGTAGAAATCCAATACAGTCTGATACACACATTAATTAAAATAATGTTTACAGGAGTTTGAACTTCAGCTGTACAAGTTAGAAATAAATAAATAAATCTAAAGTGAATCTAAAACATGATCAAGCTGTACGTAGAATGAGTGATATAAATACGTACATAATTACATATCGCTATTACTACTCTTTTTGGCGTTAAGTTAAAAATAATTAATTTCAAACATTAAATTATTTAAAAGAAATCCTTAGGGTTACCCATTGTTCATTCTTGAGAAAATATGAATATGAAAGAATAAGAAAAAGGTCTTTCAAACATTTTACACTCGAAAAATGTCTATAAGCGATGACTTCATTTCAGGTGTCACATCGAAACTGACGTTTTTCATTCAATATTATGCACCATATTTTATCATCATTTCATTTGAATAATTTTGATACTTTAAATGCAATAATTTTATGTCGTTATCCATCAGTTTTGGCATTACATGTCTAGACCAAAAGCTATTGCATAATATCTCATTTTTTAAAAACTTCTCAGATATAGAGTTGTATATCATTGTGATTCATTAAAACGATTTCTCAGAACAGCCGTACTTATTCAGACTGTTAGTTAGGTCAAAGCGTTCCTTTAAACCTGATCTACACATATTTTTATAACTTCTAACCAATCAAACACCGCCGAGGTTGGTTAAGGCAAGGAAGTGTTTTGGATCCTTTGTTATTTCCAACACGCAGTGTATACACCGTGTTAAGCCAGATTGACAGGTACACGGTGGTAGAATGACATACCGACGTTTTCTCTCATCCAGTCTGAATTGTTATAGCAGTTGGCCTAACCTCCTCACCCCCAATAAAAATATTTCAGATTTATCCCCCGTACTTTCTCCTTCATTATCCCGTTATACGTTGGAATTTGTTTTGAATGTTTTTCCTTAAGACGTATTTCTTATATAATTAATTTATTTTAATTGTAACTTATTTCTTTTATTATACTTTCGAAATTAGTTTTTGATTTGCTACGACGTGTTTGTTATATGTGATTCTACTTTTGTTTGTTTCATATTGATAAATATCTCAGCATATCAATATCACCTAATATCAAATCATTTTCTTTTTAAAAAATACCAAGTAAGCTCCTGACAGCATGTTTGATATCATCATTTGATTCATAGGTTGTATAGAGAAACAGGAACATAACACCAAACAAAATCGAACACCAAAATAAGTTTGGAGGCATAATATGGACCTTTTCACCTTGCCAATTCTTACTTAGGTTTTGACAACAAAGGCAATAAAACGACCCACCATTTCACGGGCTCTATATCACAAATTAACAAGGTAAAAAAATTCAATACCCGTGTCAATATTACCATTCAAGAATGGTTTGTAGTGAACAACAACATCGATTAAATAAAAGGAACAATATTTTCCTTATTCTCAGGGTTTAGAAAGAATGTTTCATAACAGGATATAATTTTTGATCAAGTACATGTCAACAGGCTATTTATGTCAAACCACGTGCAACGTAACACACCCTTTATTGTACATATTAATCACAGCCGTTACGAAGGAAATCCTTATATGTAACTTTCTCCTTTTATGAACTTGTGATATATTTAATATCAGACAAATATGCTCCTTTTCGTTTAAAAGTCATTTTTTGTTTCCATTGCCAAAGCTCCTTTTATTACACAATCTATTCTAATTAGATGTTTTATTGATGACCTTTTTATGGATACAATAGTAAACAATTGTCTTGCTAATGAAAATCTTTATTTATTTTTGACGTGTTTAAATCTCTCTTGTATCCATTTAATATCCTCCCTTGAATCTGTGAATTGAAGAAAATCTATTTCTGCTCATCAGATTGAACTGTCTATATTAATATCAAATCTGTAACAGAGCGGATTTCACGACAAAGATTAGACATTAGATAATTTTTGAAGTAGGTGTAATTTCATGACTAGGAAACCAAAATGTAATCCATACTCCGGTTTTGAATAAGATTCACATTCCTCGTGATAAGTCAACGCTGACGTTACTTCGAGACGTTTAACTCTCGCATAAGCTGCCTAGTTTACGTGACCTTTTTTATTGATAGCGACTGTGATTGTTTGAATGGATTCTTGTCCAGGAGGGGCAAGATCATATAACTTCATAGTAGCGTAAAGAGGATAAAATTGCTTTTAATGATAGAATGACGTTTTATAACTTATCGTTTTGTGACACCGATGTCTTTATGTGACAAAATATTGACAATGCATATTTATAGTCATACCGACGTATTTAATCCATATAAGTTTTCTGAAGAACACTAAATTATTTGTCACTTCTTTAAAAGCAATGACAATCAGAATTCACAACACCATTAACCCCCACCTACATAATTACACTATGATAGTTTAAGCAGTGAACCAGAAACGAAATGGTTCTATAATTATTATGCTGGATGGCGAAACTTTCCTAACCTACTCTTAGATGCCAATTTATGATATAGTTGAGGTTATTTGTTAAAGGAAAAATGATAGATGGTTTCATGAGTTTCGACTGACTGTGGTGCATAGTATTTTATTACTCGCCCGTGTAAGATATCGCAGTGTAATATTTATATGGCAATATTTAACTAGTGTAATAACACAATTGAAGTATGACGTCACAGTAGTGTTTGGTTGTGACGTCATTGTGGAAGCCCGCCGTCACAATGGCTGCCCTGTCGCGGAAAAGTTCGTTTTTAGCAAATTATTACCGGTTGCTTGATTTTGAGGGCATGAAATAAACAGAATACTAAACTCCCTTCCATTTAATACTATTTTTATTAAACTCGTGAATGATTTGGTATCAAACTCGCTTTCGCTCGTTTTATACACAATCTTTAACTCGTTTGATAAAAATCGTATTACATGTAAGCTCGTTTAGTATCCTCTATATGATCTGTTATTGTCTTGTTCCAGTGCATCAACATTGACGGACTCTTCCAAGTGGTGGGCGCCGTGGACTCCTTGACCGAGGAACAGTTCAACCAAGTCAGCGTTGTACTCATGTATTATATCAACACCATCAACAGCAACTGCAAACAGACAGTTGACCCTAGCCAGAACAATTACCAATACTTCCTGGACTCTGTCCTTGGTGTCTTCACAGACGGCCATGATGACATTGAGGGGGAGGTTATTGAAGAGGTACTGGAACGAATCGACCAATCACTGGAGAAATCTCACACTGGTCATGCGCATGACAGCATGGCCTTGACAAACGTGCTTGATGATGATGAACATGACGACCATCATGACGCGGAGGAAGTTGAGGTTATCGAAGATCTAGTGAGTTTTATTTCCCCAGATCGGTTTCAAGACAGACATGCAGTTACTCAAAAGTATTCTTTCATTTCCTGAATTGAGGATTATCATTTCATCAACTAGTTGAATAGTTGCTTTGGTTACACATCTCTGGTTGACATCTGGTTTAGTCATTTTGTCATTGACGTTTCAGATACTTTTCTGCTATTTCTTCTAATTTTCATGTTCCTATTGCAGTGTGTGAGTCCCGATTCTGTGTTTTACCAACTGCAAGTGGAGGAAGATCACATCGAGGCTTCACGCTTAACGGAAGTGACGTCATTTATGATCTACAACTTTTTAATAGGTATGCCTATTGGACTGAAATCATGTAGCTTAACTTTCTGTCAGACGCTTGTCTTCTTTTCTCTTTCAAGGGTCTGAAAATTATCTTTGTTATAGATCACCTTTATGACGAATGTCGAAATATAAATGTATTTACGGTATTAAAGTCTTATTCAATTTAATTAATGTGTAATCCAAATAAAGTAAAATGTATGCACAGACATAAATGCTTCTTCCGTGAAACAATGCGTCTTGTGGGTATAATTAAGAAAAATAGATTAAAAAATTCACATAAGATTCATTAGCAGCCATTTTTGTGTGAACACATTTAATTTATTTTGTGTAAGAAAAGGGAATCGCATGGCTGAACTTTTCATTACATATTTGATTTTACAGCTTCATTTAATTTCAATACATTGTAATTCAATTGGAACAATGTATTTTTATTTTCCTGAAATCACTTTATATTTCCCCTTAAAACATGCTACTGTCCCTTTTAATGGATGTTTAGACTTAGCTGTAAATAATTTTCATTACGATTTCACCTCCCCTATCATGATGTGCATGTTTGTTGGTCTCAGGATCCACAGTGAAGGAAGAGTGCCGACTGCTCCCCTCCAGGAGGAGTATTCTCACCAGTCTCTTCTCCATCCTTCACGCCACCAACAACACACTCACAGGCTCAGGTAACATCCGCCAATATGTCCTTAGGTTCCAGTGTTTAACCCTTACAAGCCAGACGACCGACCCCAACACGTATGTTGCTGGTTTTTGATGGATGGAGTGTAAATTAGAATCATATCTACCATACGACAATGCAAAAAATTTTCAATTTTGTGTCCGGAAAATATAAATATTTTGAGTATTCATTAAATTTATTTATTCAATATTAAATTGTTTGATCTTCGTGTGTGATCTTCGTAGCATACATGGGTGTCCAATTAATAAATATCGTCATTATCCATCCCTTATTCCTGCCTAGTTATCTCTGAGTACTGTATCCCCTTGAAATTACAATAAAGTGTTAACTATAATGACCTTGATGCATGACTGTGATTTACAAATCCCACTTACACCTCTGATTTTCAAAATCAGAAGAAAAGGTTGTCGATATTCTATCATAAAGTTTTTAACTTATGATGACCCTGGACCTTGTACAACTACACTAACTACCGATAAATGGTGTGGCTTTATTTTCTGAAATTTCATTTCGTTCTTGCTTTACAGACCTTGCTATGCTTCTTGGTAAACTCGACCTTGTTGAGGATGAGCATCATGAAGATGAAGATGAGCATGGGCATGAACACGAAAAGCGGAAGAAGAGAAGTTTCAGTAGACGACTCAAAAGACAAGCAGATGATGGTCACAATCATGGGTCTGTCGCTGAGGTAGGTTCACAGCGTTTGAAGTACAATTACATTCTCAATGACTTAAACATGTAATACTTCATTATTATTAATAAGAAATTCATTGCGATTTTAAGCAGATTCTTTGCACAACATTTAGAGAATAGTAAAATAAAGTTTAAAAATGTAGCAAATATAATTTAGGAGTTCTTCATGTTATGATGTATTATCGTTCATCTATGAGATTACTTTGAACCGTTTTTGAGCGAGTTCTTTTTCTTTGCATAAAAAGAAGCTTTAAACTGGTGCAAATATAATTGAGGAATTCTTCATGTTATGATGTATTATCTTTCATTTATGAGATTACTTTGAACCGTTAACTGTATAATGATAAGCAACGAGCCATCATGAACCAAGACATGTAGGAATAGCACGAACGCTGAATCAAAAGACTAACTCTTCCTGCAGGTGTCCAAGAAGTGCTACTCGGCTGATCAGATCAAGGCCATCCACGACCTCCGCCACGATGACGTCATCACGGAGAGCAAGTTCCTGGAACTGAGTCCTACTCTGCTGTACATGCAGGTCGCCAACTCTTGTGTCCCCGTACCTGTTGTCTCCAACACCACCACCATGCCTTCAATGGCAGAACGTGAGTCCATTCCCTCCGTTCAAAATTAAATGAATTTGGGCTGTGTTATCAAATGCACCTGTATCTGGAAGAGTCAAGATACTATTGTATTGCAACGGTTAATTTAGAAGTTTAGTATCATGACCTTCGTTTTTTATATGTTTGCACTTTGCTCAAAATTGAATTAGCCATATACGAGTTATTTCTGTAAATCCTCGATACACTGACACATGACTCTTTTTGTAAAAACAGTTATTTTAACTTGATTTTGGGAATAAGACCCTAATATTTGTTCATGTTACAGAAATGTCAAAACGACTTTACTTGTATTTGTGTCAGCTGACGAAGCAGAAAAGGACATTGTAGTTTCCTCAAAGAAATGATACACATTATTTACCATGCCTTCACTAAAAGAAATCTGTATTAAGAAACACTATAGATTTCATTTGTATGTTTTATATATTTTGCACTGTACTTTTGTATATGGGCCTTTGGCCTAAGTACAAATGAACTCCTTTGACCTTTGACTTGATACACATCACGATCAGGATTTTCAAAACATGAACATCAAGCCCTTGCAGTTCTTACGCTGCTTCGGGAATGAAAAGTAATTCTGCTATCACTTATACAACTCACCATATACACTCCTCTCTGCTGTAAAACTCTTCAGATGTTATTCTCTCTACCGCAGGTTATGGATACTCCTCACTAGCTATCCTCATCATCTGCCTGTGCTCCACGGTGGGAGTGGTTGTCTTCCCCTTCTCCAAGGGCAGATGTTACGAGATCTTCATGGCCGTCTTCCTTGGACTCGCTGTCGGGACTCTCAGCAGTGACGCCGTTCTCCACCTTCTGCCCACGGTAACTTTATTAATAGGCTAACTGTAGCTGAAATGCGTTGCACATTCGGTAAAAAGCAACAGTAGACTTTCGTTGCAGTGGCTGGCAAATTAACTTAGATTTCATACCTTGAATGAAGATTTCAGGAAAGGATAATTTCGAAAAATATGCATTGTCATTCTTATTGGTTAGACCACAGTTCCGACCAACCCCCTCTAATAACGGTTCTTGTCATGTACGCTTTTTAAACAAAGGACCAATGTTCCAGTCTTTTGTGCAATGAATTATAAATAATAATTGTTTCACTTCATATTTACATGAATCAAAGGTAAGTCTATTTACTAACTGTCAATATACAACAAAACTGTCAAAACTTTATTTCTTTATTCTGTGTAAGGGACGTTTCGACATAGATTCTAATTTCGTTGTCAAGCAACAATTAGAATCTGCTTGACAAAGACAATAGAATCTATGTTATAAGAATTGTCCTTATTGTTCATCACACCAACTTCTAGAATGCCAATCAAAGAATAAACTGTCAATGTACAAAAAACGCCTGAAGGTTACAGATTCCATAAAATCGGATTTCATAGATCTACGTCATGAACTTGTGTACTTAAATTGAGAATATTCAACGCCAATGATAATCATAGGAATTCTGAACTCAGACAAATGCTTCTTAAGTGTGACTTTATTCTACAGGCATTTGGTCTCCACAACCACGAGGAAGACGAACATGCGCACGCTCATACTTCCGGTCCAGTCATAGAGGAATACACGTTGTATGCTCTGATAGTGTTAGGAGGTGAGAAATGACACATTGTTTCTCTTGCAAACTTATGTCTTCTTTTGGCAAAATATCAATTTTTAAGTATATAGAATACGTTGTGTATATCCACATACATTGTCTTAGTTCCTTATTGCTTTTTGACAGGCCTTACAGTGTGATAAATATAATTGAACGAAAAGATATCAATATTTTGACCAATATCGTCTATATCAGACGTGAGTAAATTCCTTAATGGGTAATCGTATGCGGTACAGTTATGAAAGAGCTTTGATTTAGCAGATATGTTATATGTGGCTTACATTAAGTAACTTGTATATCGATATCTAGCGCTTCAAAAATTAGAGCCTATATCAACCTTTAGGACGTACTTTCTTGTAAGTTTAAGTAGGATGTTATGAAAGTGATAAAATAACACTGATCCTCTTCTTAAAGTTTCCCGCGTTAAGTGGGACATCAAACTCTTCTTTTTTCAAATATAATCCCATGCAAATTGTTTCTGTTTTTCTTACAGGTGTGTACTTATTTTACCTGGTCGAATCCGTCATGGTTGTTTTTGGACCCGAAGATTCGGTGAGTTTGTTATTTGGATATTTTACTGTTGTTCATAGTTTAAAGGGGCAGTGGCGTGTTTTAGGGGATATATAAGGTGATGTGAGGTGAATGAAAAGAAATTGTTCCAATTGCAAATCAATGATTTTTAACTAAATGAAGCAGTATTGAATGAAATATATAATGTGAAGTATAACCATGCAATTCCTTTTCTTACGCAATATGAATTAAAGGTGTTCACACCAAAATGAACGCCAATAGACTTTATGTGAATCTTTATAATTTGTTCTCTAACTATCGATGAATGGTTTGTGTAATGAGCTTTTTGACACTATCAAAATAATACATTTAGCAATAACGTACAATTATAAGTGAAAAAAGGAAAATGGGAAATTTAAAAAAAATAATTCTACTGCCCCTTTAAATCGTCTATGCCAAAACAAACCAACCACAAACACAATATCTTGTCGATCTTTTTGTCTCAACAACAACGGTTAAGTCAATGTTTTATTATGATAATTTCATGAATATTTCTTTGATCTATATATGTTTTATGAACTTGTTTACAGCACTCCCATTCCCACTCGTCCACGGAGCTGACTAAATACGAAACAAAGGGAGACAAGGTCAGCTATGAACAACGCACTTTCCTTGTAATTTACAAATCAAAACATACAGCGTCTCGGTTTGATTCGTGATCAAATGATACGGAAGTCAAACAATAACGTAATTGATATAAACAATCTAAGTGTGATTTTAAATATCTCTGATTTTTTTAGAATGTTTACCTTTTGGAGAAAAAGCTTAACCTTTACTGAACCTTTTACACTAGACTGCAGACTGGAATCTCAGAGCTACGTGACATTCAATATACAACATACTATATTAAAATTATATATCTAAGGTACATATTTTACTTTATGTATGAATAAATGATAAATACTTGCTGAGACTATGATGCGACCGCTTTTCGCAATCGCTAAAGGGCGATAAAGTTTACCGCAAATGAATCCAGAGAGGGTTTTTTTCCTTGATAAAAGTGATTATTAGATACTGTTTGTGGTAGCCATGTTACTATTGATCAATATCATCTGGGGCCAGGTTTCTACAAATCAGTGTAGTGTATGGAATGTTACTACCGATCACTTTTTGTGGTAAAGTTACCTCTATTGTGTGGTCATGTTAATACATATCGCTGTATTTGGTGACCATGTTACTTTAGATCCTTGTATTGGGTGGGCATGTTACTAAAGATTCTTGTATTTGGTGACAATATAAATACATATCGCTGTATATTGTGGTCATGTTACTACAGATCCATGTTTTGGGTGGCCATGTTACTACAGAACCCTACAGTAACCATGTTACTACATATCGCTGTATTGGGTGGTATTGTTACTAAAGGTCCCTGTGTTTAATGGCTATGTTACTACAAATCCCTGTATTGGGTGGTATTGTTACTACACATCCATGTTTTGTTCACAGTACGTGAAGACGGAGACTTTGGAAAACGGAACTTCCATAGTGATCGAGCATGGTCAGAAGAAGGAAGTCAGTGAGTAGCGAATCAGATCAGTCAAACTTTAGCAGCTTGAGGCACTTGATCAGCATACTTTCAAGGCTGTAAAAATCGTTCAATGTCACGTTACGTCAATGAAGAAATGGAAACACAATATTTTCAATTTTTATTATTTCAAGAGAGAAACTTCATTTAAGTCGCGAATTGTGTCCTTTTAGATAATCAATATATATATCAAGTTTGTTTTAAGACGTGCGCTTGACCTCAGCCTGAAATGAGATTTTACATCATTTTACGAAACGTATGTTGGTTGGTTTCCATAAAGATGTGCAATTATGTTCATCTATCAGTTTCTTAACATATTTTCTTTCTTTTACATATGAGACATAATAAAGTGTTTTACTTGTATTGAATTTCAGAATGCTCAACGCTTGCCTTTATGGTGATAATCGGTGACGCTATCCACAACTTTGCTGACGGTCTAGCAGTCGGTGCTTCCTTCACGCAGAGTAACATGACGGGGGTAACCACCAGTCTGGCAGTCTTCTGTCATGAGCTGCCGCATGAACTAGGTAATATAACAGTCTGCTGTCATACGTACCCTATAAACATGTACATACATAACCCCCTTCTAGAAGGATACAAGTCTCTGTCTGTCACCCAACCTCTTTCTCAAGCGTCCGTCATGGCTCTATGCGTGTGCTCCATAGAGGATACTAAACGAGCTACCAACTAATACTATTTTTATTAAACCAGCTAGTTTGTATGAAACGGGCGAAAACGAGATTGATACCAAATCGTTAATGAATTTGATAAAAATAGCGTCAAATGAAAGAAAGTTTAGTGGGCTATTCTTTTTATAACTTGCCTTTTAAAAAATTACGGACAGTGTCCTGATACTGACACTTTCGCGACTTGGCAGCCATTGTGACGTGTTTACCTTGTGACGTCACAACAACAAACAACTATTTATTATTGCAGCATATTACACTGCAGTATCTTATACTTGGCGAGTGAAAATTATTTTTATATCATATGAAGCTATAGATGTACATGTAAACCTGTCCCTGTCTGTCCAAGGCTCGTGTCTCTGTGTCACTTTCATCTACCAGGACCTGCCCCATAAAATACATATATGTACACAAGTGTAACATGTTGTTTCCCTCTTTCTATCTTTAACTCTCATAATCATATTAATAAATTGGCTACGCTTCTTAAAGTTTCTTATGTAGGACATCGTAATAAAAGAAGTATGGACGATTGTAAAAAAATCGCTAAGGCCGCTGCAGAATCTAGACATGTTAAATATATGTACGCGTAGCTTCATGGTGTTGGTAAATGTCTGGACACATGGTCGGTCTCTGTCCTTCTCATACTCAACCAATGTCAGTGGTAGGAGTGGAGTGTTTACTAGTCACCCACAGGACACTGTCGTAAATATGAATATAGAACATTTTTCGTGATATTTTACTCGGTATATGATTTGCCCTCTTGTTTACAAAAATGTCACAATTTTGTATCGTATTTCTCTAGTTGCCATCATTGATCGACGTTTTTGACGTGTTAATATACTGGAGTATGACGCTGCTTAGATATTTGTACAACACCACATGTTTCATGTTAGACATTTTCTACGTGTTTCTGTAATTTATGATTTAATCCCATTGATGTTTAAAGATTATATTATGTTGTGTCTATCCAACAGTTCGATTAAACGGTGATGAATGAAGTAAAATGGAGGAAATCGACTCTATATCAAACTGATGTTCTCCTTCAAATCGTTGAAATGAAAATGAAATCATTCAATAAGAAAATATGAATTTTAGCCTACTTGAAAACAATGGCATACCATGATTTGGAAGAAATGAATCTTAAACCCTTCAAAGTATACACAAAATCGTTCTGTTTGAGATAATTGCGTAATTTGACAGCAATTTCACATATATCAATAAAGCTTTAAATTGAAACGGACGTTAAACGAATCTTTGAAATGCGGTGTCAGTCGTAAGTCAGCTTGAAATTGTGAAACCTGTGTACATCAAAAGCATCAGGATGAATGAAAATAGTATATATGCATGAATTGGTGAAGTAATCGCATTTTTAAACATATTTACCTCTAAGGCAAAGCAGACTTTTACTAATCTTCATAAAGTTTGTACACATGCATGCCCTTTGTGCACATTATACGGTTTTAATATCGTTTAAGGAATTATTCATTGCAAATTTGAATACTCATGTGTCAGGAAGTGTTATCAAAGCGGGTCCATTACATATTGATGCAGATCAATCTCAATAAATTAAGATCTATATTGCTCCACTAAGCTACGCAGATTATATATGGAGCAATGAAGATCTTAATTTATTGAGATTGGATGCAGATGTTCTTAATCCATGAATATTTATATGACGATAATGGTTGCAATGGATACTGATGTACATGTTTGGTTGCATTTGATGAATATGCTAGTCCGGTTTTTGCTTGCCGGTACATGCTTCTGTGTGTTCATAAGACTTTTCCTTCATTTTCATTGTTTATTTAATGTAACATCAAGAGGATGCATGAATAATCATAATGAGGAAATATATATCTTTCATGGAAATAGAAGATGATATCAATGAAATCGATCTAACAACTTGTTGCTCAACTTAATTTTTTTCAATTTTTTAATTATTGTTACTATGGAATATTCATTATGTATATTCGTTGTAGTGTCGTTGTATAGTTGCTTTTGTGTTACGGGAATGACGAATTCTCAATTTCAATGTACTTATAGTTTCTGTAGAAGAGTTTATTGAGAAACTATAAGTACATTGAAATTGAGAATTCGTCATCCCCGTAACACAAAAGCAATTCCCTTCAAAAACGTTTGATCATTATGGTAAGTTGGTAACTGTTATTTTAGGATGTACTATAGGTGTTAAGTGGCTTTGTATATACACTCCAGAGAACTTGTCAGTTTAAAGGCACTGGTGTCAATAGAGTTCCTCTTCAATAGTTATTATACAACTTTCATATTTCTATTCAACTATAATAACAGAGTTACGGTTAGAAGAACCTAGCTATAGGTGTTGAATAGGTCATTGTATTTGAGTTATTCATGAGTAAAAGTACATATGACATGTACATGCTTTTATGGTAACGTTTAATCTGGTATGCATTCAGTACAGTTGTACTTAACATGCTAGGATCAAGTGAGTCACTCCAGGTTTTGCTAGGGCTGCTATAGTCGGTCGTTTTCCAATAAAACAACCCGCCTGAACCTCCTTAGCCAATAATGATATATATATTTGCAACTATGGGAATCCCTTTGCCGATATAAACCAGCGTGATATCAGCTGGTACAGAAACTAACTAATAGTAACATTTAACTGTAATCAAATGTTCTTATGTAAATATATTTTTACCCCAAGGGACTTCGCTGTGCTATTTCAGTCGGTGGTTTTCGAACTTTTCGTACAACTAGAAATGACATTTTCACCTCAGCAACATTTGAACATGTGGAAAGATGTAATATAAGACCTGTATTATTGTTTCATGGCCACATAACATACAAAGTACAATTGATGTGGAAAAAACCCAAAACAAAACAAAAGAAACAAACAAGAAATGACTTTGCCGATCAGGACTAGTACGAATATTTTCGAATAACCATGTAACTGATATTAATGTACAGAGTTAGTGTTCCTATATTCAGCCATCTTCACTTGCAGGTGATTTCGTAATGACACAGCACGCGATGGTATTCTAACTATTCACAACTATCAAATATGTAACTTAGTGTTATAATATACCCACACCTTGACTTGCAGGAGATTTCGCCGTGCTGCTACAGACAGGCATGTCGGTGAAGAGGGCCCTGGTGTGGAACTTCGTGTCGGCCCTGACGGCCTTCGGGGGTCTGTACCTGGGTCTGTCTATAGGGGACGACCCCGGATCTAGGCGCTGGATCTTCTCCGTCACCACCGGCATGTTCCTCTACATCGCTCTAGTAGACCTCGTAAGTAGACCATGTAGCAACTTCCCCCGCAAGGCATACTTTACGGAAGTCAAGCACTGGCTATGTTAAAGGGGCAGTAGCACGTTTTTTGATGATTTTATATTTTAAAATTTTCACTGATAATTGTATCTTAATGCTAAATGTATTATTTTAATAGTGTCATAAATCTCATTGCACAAGCCAATCATCCATAGTCAGAGGACAAAGTTTGAAGATTCACTCAAATTCATTGGCGGCCATTTTTGTGTGAACACCTTTTATTCATTTGCGGAAGAAAAAGGAATCGCACGGCTAAACTTTACATTATATATTTGAATTATTACTGCTCCATTTAGTTTAAATACATTGTCTTTCAATTGGAACAATTAATTTTCATTTTCCTGACATCACCTTATATTCCCCCTAAAAAACGTGCTACTGCCCCTTTAAGCCTTGCCTCATTTGATTTATTTTTTCTCAACAAAGCACAATTTGTATAAGTCATTCAATGACTTTCTTCAGCCTTGGATTATATCATTAACTTTACTAGGCTCGCTCTCCAATCTACTGTAACTGAATTTAAAAAAATACAAGAAATATCCTGCAAATTGTTACTAATCGCCGTCGAGAGCATGCGTAATGCCGAAATAAAAAATGAGTCTGTCGCTTGTTTTTTCTTGCGGGGAGGTAGAACATGCAATGACCTTAAATTGATAAAATTGCAATTCTTATATGCATAGATTTGCTCTATCACTGGTTAACTCAATAACGTACTAAATATTCTTGATATGGCATGTTTGATGTTAGAAACGTTGTAGAAATGGGATTCTTGTGTCTATGTACGTAAACTCACCTTTTAATGGTAAGCGCCAGCAACATGTTTTTAATTAATTCATGCAAACTGATATTAAAGCCAAGGTAAACCCTACATTGAAAAATAGCACTTTAAAGAATATCAAATCCTCAACTTTTCTCTGGCCTTTAAATTGTGACTAAATTCATTTCATTCATATGGCAAGGCAATACTGATGTTATAAGTACATTTAAATGCTCCTTTTCAACACGAGTAAATAGTTTTCACCCTTTACACTGATCTGAACATCTCTTCTTGTCTAGACAGACGGACTTTATTAAAGAGACACTAGCACCGTTTAAAAAAATCTACTTCACAAAAAATTATATTTTGCGTCATATATATCGTCTCCAAAGAGCCAAACATCTAATAACTCAATCCGATTACCCGTAGTTTTACAAGAAATGTTTAAGTACAACACAGCTGGCAATCATTTTAGTATTTGGACAACCGAACATGATATGTTCGTTTCAAAACTGTTACTCTGAAACTGTATTTCTCGCAAGCTATCTTAGATAAACTAAAATTCGAGTTCTAATCATTGAATATCCGTGCTGGCAATCATATTAGTGTTTGGTAGATTCCCGAAGCACAACCTAGCATGATATGGTCGTTTCAAAACTGTTACTTTTTATCTAAAACCATTGTCTTGCTGTTGTTTTCTATTTTTCTCACAAGATCTCTTCTTTTATCAAAAATTATAGTCCTAATCATTGAATATCCCTGTGTCTCCAGCTGCCGACCCTGGTCAACCATAAATCCGTCCACCGGAAGTTGCTGTTCGTCATGCACAATGTGGGGATCCTGGCTGGTTTCCTGCTCATGTTGCTGCTCGCCATGTACGAGGAACAGATCAAATATATAGGTCAAAGGTCAGTGTCATTCAAAACTAACATTCAGTGTCAAACATATACTTTTGAATAATTCTTATTTTATAATATACGGAAAAGGAGAATGAAAAGAAAACATGTCATTCCCAAATATACCTGTTTTGCTTTTCAATAGACCTTTATTGGTTTTGTCTATTTTTGTACGAGGAACAGATCAAATATATAGGTCAAAGGTCAGTGCCATTGATTCGTTAGATAAACATCGAGTCTCCAAAATATACTTTTAAATAATGCTTATGCTTTATGAGATATCTAGAAAAGGAGAATGAAAAGAAGACAAAATTACCAGCTTTTCTTTTCAAGAGGCCTTAAGTAGTGTACTTATTATTCGTTCAGTGTTGGTTCTAAACTGACGGGCAAAAGAAAGGTTTCACCTTAGTTGATTTCATCATATACATAATTTTCAATTACAAATATTTTCATTTTTAGACGTCGTACGCTAAAACAGAACAGTGCAAGCCTTTAGTTATCAATCAAAGAATACTTCTAGACGTGTTTGATTTTTTGTGTGGAAAATTGAATTTTTTTTTTTTTTTTTTGAAAATTAATTTTAATAAACAACAAATGGCCATCGATAAATAAGCTATATTTTTTCTAAAAAATCACAAAACAAACCTTGTTTTCCACTCATTTACACCCTTTTTAACATGGTAGGGGTCATGTTGGTGTAAATTTCATTTTTTACCCCGGTCTTCTTTAAACAAAGATATCTTAACAAAAAATGAATCAATCAACGATCAATTCATATGAAATATTGTAGATATGATTAATGTTGATGATTCCATAATCAAATGCGTCATATATATTTCAAATCGTTGTAAAATCGAAACCAACCGAGGTGAAACCTTTCTTTTGCCCGTGAGTTTATTACCAGCCCACTGTGTCCATTGGTTGTCGGAACAGAGACGTACATTGTTAGCGATTATTCTGTTGATTTTAATGTACCATTCAAACAGTAAAATTTTTTAAAGTGAAATTGATTTTACATGAATACGATTAAAAATCTAAAAACTTTAAAGAGAAAAGGGTTATATTATTGTTCTATGAAGACGGTTAGAAAATACAGCGATTGGTATTGTATGGATGCGATCAATTAATAAACAATTAAAAGCTTTACAACAAAATGCTATTGTAAGATTACGATTATATAATAACAGTGAAAAGCTTTACAGCAAAACGTTATTTCAATGAATTCGAGTCAAACAGTAGAAACCTTTGTATAGCATGTCGTCTAGACCCTGCAAGGTTTATGGCTTTGTATATGTAATGTATATTTCAATGGATGAACTAATTTTTAACGTTTATTACAAAGTATACAAAAATTAAGATGTATCACCATACCAGTAAGTTATATAAAGAGGAAAACGACTCATTTATGATATATAAGCATAAATAATCATGTCCTATTTGATCCTGAATATAACAATCACTCAATTCCCTCTTTATTTTACTGTTTCAGCTAAGCGTTTTCAGGTGATCAAGAAGGAAAAAAGGACAGCTGAAAATACATACTTTAAAACAGTTATTGTACAAGGACACGTGGATACAGACCACTGCTTTTTATCGACACCTAGATGCACGAGGATATAACGCAAGGAGGGACATTGCATGTACTTTTGCGGCTTTTTTTAACTGTCAAATATCATTTGATGTGTGTCTGAGAAAGAGATAACTTAATTCAATGTTTATTGTATTCTGGATTTCAAGTGAAGCCCCACATGGATCGGTTAACAAGGGATCTACTGGATTGATACCAGATGTTAATCATCACGCCTTTACATATAGAACAATATTTTGATGAGTCTGCTTTTCGATGTGGTGATTGGAAAGTATCATAGAACATACTGAAGTAGGACTTTAATGTCGAGGCTACGTAACGATGGACTTAACGTTAATTATTCATCTTTGGGGTTAGAAGGAAGATATGAGGCACACATCGATTAGTTTCATGTTTATTAAACAATGTTGTTAACCAGTTGTTAGTGCCAAGAAAAAGAATCTAATGATCCAAATTCGAAGCTTAATCACTTGTTATCGTGCTTTAGAGAAGTAGTTGTACTGGCAGAACAGAAGGTTCGTGTAATAATCCTCAAAACGCTTGTATTAGTTGCAGCATTTTCTCTTACTACGCCTTAAAATAAAGCAATGAGTATAAGCAGTGAAGACAACTCACAATAAGCAGACTTCATCCAATTCTCTCGCAATTCAGTTGTGCCATAGAAGTCAAAATCTTAGAAAATAAGGCCCTTGCATACACGATAAGCAATTACGTTTTTAAGCATGGTGTTTATGCCAGAAAAACATGAATGAATGAATCGTTTAAACCATGATAGGGTTGACAATGCTTGTTAAAGCGTGTCATTAACGCCCGAACTGCTACTACCTATTTGATGTCTTTTTAGCCTTCATCCCCAAAAAGACAAGGAAATATGATAGATTATTATGAAGAAATCCTAAATTAGAAATGTACATTCTTTTAAAATGTTTACAATAGGATTTTCAAACTTTACATACATCAATTTGAACAACGTAAACAAACAAGAAAATGTCAAATCTATGGAATGTTTATTAATCAGATTTTCTCGTGAATGTCATCGTCTTCCTATTAACTGTACTAACGAATGGAAAACATGCTTATAGCTGAAGCACGCTGGGTGCAACGGACTGTGATATA
Source organism: Steromphala cineraria (assembly GCA_916613615.1). Lineage (NCBI taxonomy): Eukaryota > Metazoa > Mollusca > Gastropoda > Trochida > Trochidae > Steromphala > Steromphala cineraria. Next base: position 16,018,469 of record OU744729.1, read on the forward strand.
ATATAACTAATATGTATAAATGTACATACATGTACCTACACTGTAAATAGACATATGCAATGCCATATTGTACATAGAAATTGTATATGCTCATTAAATATTTTGCAATAAATGGGCGTGTTTTGTTGTTGTTGACTACGAATATTCTAAGCGTCAATATATAGGCTGTGTTGTATAAGGAGAAATGACGTAAGTGAATCTACTGTACATTGTAACTTGAATATAACTCCCTTGGATCAACAATCAAAGGTGTCCTTTTTAATAAATGTTTTATACTCTTTGTGTTCATTTTTATAGATGACCATTGGTTGAATCTCACAATGGAAACAATTAGTACAAATCGACGTATAATGGAATGAGTTATTTGAAAGATATAATAAAAATCATGGCACAGAGTATGTTGATAGGATCACATATGTCAAATTTTGAAATCGTTGTTATTACATCGGGAACCACTAACTGTTACTGAAAATAACAAGTTGAAGGTCAGTCAGTCATTAGAGTGAAAATACGGCCATTCAAAGTAGGGATTTTGATCGAAAACCGGCCAATGAGGCTCGAGTGGCAAATTCGCCAAACGTTATTTTGAAACATTGTCATAACCTGACAGGAAGATATATTCCATTCGATAGTGTTTATTAGGTATTGTAATTAATAGGTAGATTAATTGGATGCATAATTTCGAATATTAAACGTATTTGAGATGTTTTCTTGATTTTTCCATAAAATCAAGCATTTTAGAGATATTATGCATAAATGGATATATTTTCAAGTCCAGTGATGAGATATGAACTTCAATCAGCATATTAGATATTTTGTAGCTTATCAAAACGTAATAACATTTTAAGAAAGATACTCTGTGTCACTTTAAGCCGTTTTGTTGTAGTAATAATGAACCATTTCAAAAACGCTAACAAACATCAATTCTGGTTATGCGGAAATAAAGACAGAACTTCAAGGTAATGTACACTACAATGAATTACTTACATGAATAACTAGACTAACATTTAGTCTCAGAAGTATATTTTTCAATATTGACAATATTTTTAAACAAATCATGTATTATAACAAAATGGAGCTCCGAAGATGCTTTAACTGCTGAGTAATCTAGACTTGCTTTACTTTTCTAGACTTGGTTGGTCATCAATTAAATATTTTTTCCTTTATGGCTGGATGACAAACTAATGAATAATATCATTCGATCACTGTATTAGCTCGTATACAAGCATATACAAGCGTGAATAAGCCTTCTATAAAAGTTTATTTATACCATGTATAAAATATCCAAAAAGAACAAACGAAACAAACGAGACGGTTTGTAATAATTGTTATAACATGTTAGTAATCCTCGGACAATCTATACAGTCAAGACCAATCTAATCAATGAACATTTAAAGTATCACATTGTACTCATTTCAATTTTTAGGGAGGGATTTTGTAAGGAAATTGTTTCATTTTACTTTTTATTTTTCTCTTTTAATCGCTGAAGTTAAAGTACTGCTGGAAATGCTAGAACATGCTTTTCCGACGGCAAACTAAACTTTGTAAATACATGGAAAGTTTGATAACAAATACATACTTGTCCGATAAGACCTTATCTTACCTGTCGTGATTTCCATTTTGATATCACAAAACGCCTCTTTACAGGTATAATACGAAAAACTTAGAAAAAATGCAAAGGAGTGACATATTTTCTGAAACAGGTTATACTTTCTCTGATTACATAATCCTGACCTTGTCAAACGCTACAATCGCACGTGCATCAGGAATGCAAGGGTCATAATTTGTTCCCAATTTTATCAAAAATGTTTTCGTTCAAAATCTTATAAATTATTTTTAAAGGTGAAAAAAACATTGAAATTTAACTAGACATCATTGTACAGGTCTTTGAATATCCATAAACATGAACAAGATAATCCGAATATTTAGAATTTGTCTCCAAATTCTGATTTGAGATGACACTCTCTACACTCTCTATAATTGATAGCAGTGAAAGGGTTGTTTGTGTTGGGTGAAAATTACATATTTTGTTTAACATCATGTTTTACTCTCTCAGTAAGATACAAAGTTCAGTGTAAACATCTTTCATGTGTCTTTTAGCTTAAACTTAAATAGTCTTTAACCTCATTTGCATAAATTTAAAGACTAGTTAGACTCGGAAAATAGTTCGGGTAGCTATTTCCCCACAAATCCTCTCCTGTTAAACCCTCTTTGGAAATATTATACTATCACAAATATAAGTTTTTAGACAGGTAGTCACGATTAAAGTAGATATTTCCACAAATTGTCGTTTGTTTTTCTGTCAAATTATAATAAACTCTAAAAAGAATTTATCTAGCCTTTCCGGCAGCACTGTTTGTAAGGTGTCGGATAAAAAACACCACTATGTGCAGGGAGGTAACTCCATCGAAAACTGATGCATTATTAATATTGTCAAAGAAACGGCCTTAAAATCATACTAAAACATTATTATCCGTTTATATCCGGTTAATTAATAAAACAACATGTCAAAATGTATATTTATCTTGATTTGAGTAATAATAAATTAAGAATTCATCCAAAGATTTATTCTTGATCATTGTTTGTGGTTTTCAGAACATCTTTAGTATTACCTGAATCCAAAACAGTTAGGCTTATTTCTGCATTTAGACCCTATCAAGTATCTTTTCCATTTTCATGCAACAACATTTGTATAAATTTAAGTCCAAATGGCAAATACAATCCAAGCTAAACTTGGCATGCTGGTAGATCCTATTGGTCAAAATCAAATGAAAACCTAGTTCGGCCAAACCAGAATTTGTTTTAAAAGATGCACAATAAAAATACTGCAAAACACTGAATCATTCGGTTAATTCGTAGGCCCCTTTTGGTGTCAATTTGACTTACTTAAGTCCGACCAAAGTAATTTTGAAGAAGCACTTTTCGGCCAATACTGGTATAAGAAAGTTAAAACTTATACATTGTTGATCTACAAACAGATTGACTTGAAATTTGAAAATTTGAAATACTTTTAGTGCAGCAACTTCTAAGGTTTGCCATTCTCATAAAAAAAAGTAAGTATAATAATAATAATATAATAATTGAAAAACCTGACGGACGATTTTCATGATCCCTAAGTAAGTCCCTAAGCTCTTCAAGGTAAAAGAATAAAATCGCTCTCGAACAGTCTTATCAGGTCACAAAGATCAGGTATATGTTTAACATATCGTAACTAATAAGATAGAAAGAATTGTTTATTGTATCAACAGACAGTCAAAAGAATGAACTGAGAAATTGGGGAAAAGTATATTAAAATCAGCAATGTCCATTAACATTGAAAGATGAGCTTCAGAAAATGCCAAATCTACCTTCGTTTTTGACCTACATATGCAAAAGGAGTAACTTCAATATGAATCTCTAGCAGTAATAGTTTACAACTATTGCTTCGTATTGGTATCAACTACGGTGGCAACGAGTATCTGATTCGGAGAAAAAGAAAAGAAAATCTAGTCGTGCGCGACGAGGACTGCTTTCAAGCGTATATTTAGAAACCGGAAGTTGATTCGCCTTTATTGTCGGCTGCCGTTTCGGTCATTTTAGTAAATTGTCTCCTACCTTATGAATTTTGGTCCGATTTTCTCCAGGTTGGTAGCAAAGTTAGCAAAAAATAAATTTAAAACAGTAAAAATACCTTTGAAGATATTGAACTTCACTACACTTTGAATATGGGGCTTTAAAAATGATCTAGCTGTGTGGGGGAGAATGTCAAGAAGCAAGCATACTGTCAGTACATTCCAGTCAAGTGTGATAAATCAAGGCTGGCTGAACTAAGCGATAAGTGTTAATCTTTCACCTCTTTCACATTGAAGGATAACTCTTATATATTTCATCAGGGCGCAGGATTGTACCAGGAAGCCTGTTGATGCTTTCAGAGACGGGTTCTTTTGGGCCACCTTCCAAGCTTGGTGAATTTCTAACCTTGGATGTATCCTGACGACTATGTTTAGTTCATCGTCGACACAGAACCTCTGTCTCCAAGCAAATTCGTTCATTCTCAGGCTCCTTCACTATTGTCTTTCAGGAGTGTTTTGGAACGAACATGCCACATCTCAGAAAGGAATCAAGGTGAGGTCAGTGTGTTCACAAGTTTTTGATTGAATCCTCCCCGACACATCATCTGCACACAAGACCTTAAGGATGTGCTCACTTGTATTGTTCTTGTCATTGACGAAAGGTCTTCGTGTAACATTATACCCAAATTTTCCCTTAGTCTACAACAGGAACAGGAGTTTCAATAAAGTAAAAAGGCTCAGGTTGTGATCGTACTTTACTGCTGCACTTGAAAAGCATTGTCTCACTCTTCACTGCTGACAGGGTTAACTTCCAGTCTTTGCTGCATTGTTCTGCGATAGAGAGAAGATGTTTCATGCTGTATCTGTTTTTGGCTATCAGGGCTACATCATCCGCCTGAGTAGGACAGCAAGTATTAAGATCTAGCACAAAGGCACCTTTCCGTGATGAAGTCAGCTTTTGGAGCATCTTGTCAATGAAGAGCAGATATAGCTTAGCCGACAGGACACCTCCTTGACGAACACCTTTCATGGGAAATCAAACCTCCAACATGGACACTGCTTGTGGCATATAGGGCATCAAGAACAGGCCATAGTTTCCCGCTTATAGCTTAAGTTTTAAACCCTCATGTCAAACAGTATCAAAATCTTTAGCTGTGTCCAGGAAAGGTAATACAATTGTGGATTGTTTCTTGAAGGTTGAATGAAGCGTGTAGTGCAGATAAGGATTTCTGGTAGGCCATTTGTTGAGAATTTAGAACATGGTGCTTGATTCCCCCAAAAAGGCCTTATCTCTTAACAAGCTTCATAAAATTATTGAGGGTTTCTAAGATCTGGTCAGAATTACGGAAATGTGGATGGAGAAGAAATCAGTATGTCTATAAAGCAGAAGATTTGCGGGGGATATACAAAAAAGGAATGACATGAAACAATTGTATTCTCTCATTTAAATTACAATATGGGGCAGTCTGTCCTTTATCAGTAACCTCCAAGAAGGTTTCTGTTCTGGAAAGATAAAGTAACGGTAAGACAAACACATGCTACGGTCTCATCACAATCTTTATATAAGACCTTGTAGTCTAAAAAGTTCATTCTTGTTTCACCGTTGTAGAATAAGAACATGTTTTCTTTCCACCATATCTTCTATTTACTCAGTATTTGTTCTGCAAATGGACTCATTATGCCAATTACTAAATCAGACGGAAGTTTGGACATCTCAAGTCTCATGAGTCACCTGGCCCTGGTTGAAACTTCCCTAGAAGACAAGGCATCTGCTGCAGAAATGGCTCAAGTGCAATCTGACCTTGCTGCTTCTCACAAAGAATTATCAGACACAAAAACGGAAGTGACACGGTTGAAGACGGAGCTGGAAACTACCATCACTGAGTTGAGAACCGCCCAGGCAGATCTGAAGAAAGCTGGTATCGATATAGCTGTGGTGAAGATTCAGCAGGCAACAGGGAGTTCCACAGATCAGCATCAGCATCAGCCTCCTGAGATCAAAACGGGTAAGCAACACATTCCCAATATTTGTTGAATCATTAATCCTTCAAACTCTCGAACTAGCATTACATGACGGTCCTGCCCTACATCAAACCCTTGTGAACCACGCTCATTGGTGCTGAACTATCTTTAAATATACTGATTGCCGTCAACTTAGCAATTTACGTATGCCCATTTATGTGTAAAATTGAGCAGGTGGATATCCAGGGTTATTATAAGAGTATTTAAGATTTTCTGGTTAATAACAGTTTTACTGAGCTGGGGCTTATAAATTTCCAGTGCTGTTCTGGAAACGAAACGATTTGAAGGGAAAGACAGAGAGATGGGCAGACAGTACAATGACTATATCCCTCATATCCCTCCGGAGGTTCAGTGACACAAAATTTCCTGGGATGTTCACAATCGAACACTCAATGACTGATACCCGCCATGAACAAACTGTTTCAAATGCTGAGTGACTTTGATAAGTGTCACGTGCTGGACTAGATTACTACATAAGGGTCATTAGACCAGGGCAAAAGAACACAAACAAGTTGAATTAATTAGTAGTTCAGCTTAAAGTAGATGAAGTGTCTGGAGCCAATCAACATTCATGTCATTGTTGTTTTCTGATGTGAGTGAATGTCAATTAACTGTTTCTTAGTTGCAGGTGGGGCAACCTTCACGAGATGGGGAAGAACATCTTGTCCTGCTGATAGCATGGTTGTCTACAAAGGTGAGGTTATTAAAGCTGAAACATAAATATATATAGACTTAGTTTCGTGTATAAGCTCGCTAATGAGTTGTTATATAGTAGCTCTAAGTAAGTGAAATATGACATGGATTTACGCTCAATAAGCACCTTGACTGATTATGAGTAAATAAGGTATTATCCCCCCTCACGAAGTGGAAGGGTTCGAGATGTGTCCGTCCATGTGTCCATCCCTTCTGTTCGTCCGAGCAACTTTGGAGTCCGAAAATTAGAATTGTGCAATTGTGTTTTACAGAATTATGATCCTATTTAAGAGTTTTTGGACTGTACAAATGTACCTTGAAAATAGTACAATAAAACAAAACATTTGTAAGATCCGCGCAAGTTAATATTATTGTAGCACCATCAATGGACGCCTTTCGTTTTTGAGATGGCTGCGTTTTAGATATATTTTCATTGAAAAGACTTAAAGTCTTACGGCAGCTACTTAAGACAGGATATGCCTTATCTCGACTATGAGTTGCACTTGTTTTTTCAAGAGATATTGCCCTTGTTCTGTGTTTATGAGTTGGGGATAGACTAATTTTAGAGAGGTAAAAGCTTTACCGACGTCTGATTGACATTGCTGCTAAATAACTCACGCAAATACAATTCATAGGTAACATTGGTGACCCCTACACTATTGTTATCTTCCCAACCATAAACCTCCTCATCGACGCTGACAAAACACTTGTTAATTTCTGTCTAATCACGGCAAAAATAACTAGCTTTTAACATATTCACGAGGGGAGGGGGGGGGGGGGATATTGCCTTTGTTCTCTGTTTGTGGGGGAAGGGGGCGGGTACATTGCAAAATATGACACAGAAAAGAGGAAATTCCAATAAACTTCGGGTATGTGCACGCTAAATCAACAATATCGACAAGTTCCCTACAGAGTTCTCCCCGGCTATAATTCTCAACAATGACTGACATATTTTAGTTTCTTTCTACTCATGACAAAAACAAATAGCTTATCACTTCTAAATTTGTATTTTTATTGATATCCATGAAAAAAAACCCAGTATCATAGCATGTGATTTCTGAAATATGGTTAAATTCCGAACTGGTAAGAACCAATCAATAATCTTCATATGATAACGCCAAAAACTGCATTGTCAATTCATCCACAGGGTACACTGGAGGTACAAATATATATGTCAAGGGTGCTGGAGCAGCCACCATCCTGTGTCTACCAGAGCATCCCATCTACGGCAACTACACCACTACAGGGCATGCTTCCAGTGGCTTCGGCTCTTCCATTTATGGCACGGAGTACGATGCACGATATCCAGATATGTATTTCGACAAAATGTTTAATGAGGACATGCCCTGTGTAGTTTGTGAGAGTTCTAATAAGGGTAAGGCAATCATGGTTCCAGCACGAGATGTTTGCTTCCAAGGCTGGACTCTGGAGTACTCTGGCTATCTGATGGGACCAGGTGTCAACTGGAAAGCTGGGGAATACATCTGCGTGGACTCTGACCCTGAAGCTACACCAGGGGGTGAAGCTAACGACAATGGTCAGGTCCTGTATTCGGTTGAAGGGAAATGTGGCTCGTTGCCTTGTCCTCCTTATCATGACGACTGGGAGCTCACCTGCTGTGTATGTTCAAAATAAGGTTTAGAATAAATTGTAGAACCATTATAAGCATCCTGTTTTATGTGACTTATCGTTCTTGATGAATAGTGATTCTCATGACAGCAAAAGTGACTTTTTTAATCCATTCGTTCTTTTCTTGAAACTACTTGCAAGAACAAACATTGCCTACAACATTATATGAATTCATATAAGTCTAGAATAACCAACTACGAGAAGCATTAAATACTATGCTATTTATATAGGAAATGGTCCAAAAAGTCTCCATAAGTTTGGCACGAGGGAGATGTCTTACACGGCGAGTCCCTCCTCTAACTTTTCCTTCCCTACTATTGGAGTTTTAGCATTTTGGGGTTTGTGTATTGATGAAACTGAACTCTCCATGGTAAACTATTGAGGGCTTTCCTGCTTTATTATCCCCCGCCACGAAGTCGAAGGGGGATATAGGTTTGGGCTCCGTCCGTGCCCCCGTGTGTCCGTCCGTCCGAGTTAAAGGGGACAGCTTTTCTCAAAAAATATATCAAATAGGGTAACCAAATTTGCTGTGTCTTCAGAGTATCAATACCTTGATGGAGTTCGAAAATCAGAACCGCCAATTTTTTTAAACGGAAATATTGCCCTTTTTTCGTGTTTTTGGACTCTGTTCGAAGGAGTCCTCAAGGGCTCTCAGGAGCTATTTAAGATAGAAAAACAAAATTTGCAGTGTATTTTGAGGGTATGAATACCTTGATGAAGTTCGAAAATGAGGTAAATACAATAAATTATTACAGAGTTACAGCCCATTAGGGAAAATATTGGGAGCTTTAATGAAAACTTATTTGGCGGGGAAGGGTTGATGACCATGTCTTCTTGTTAGCCTTTACATATGTGCATCTTTGCATTTTACTTTCGCACCTGACAGGTAAACATAGCTAGCGATGACAATGAACTTCTCATTACACAAAACAGTTTTCAATGTTCTAATTGACCTTCCCTAACAACGTATTGATGCTGCATGCAGTGTATGTAATCGGTATGTTATCTTCACTTTCCACCGCTTTTTTTTCAACGAACACTTCTCGAGCGGATCGACCCAAACTGTTAACTATTGTATCAAGATAAAACGTAAGAAGGTAATACATTAACACAATAAAGTCCTTATCTTATAGACCAAAAGTTGTAAAGTTCTGTCAAGAGAGCTTGTCAAACGTTTAGTAGTAATTCAGTGGTTATGACCCTTCCGCAACATTGCCAATTCTCGGAAAAGACCATATTCTTTTGACGAATCCGTTTGTTGGTGACTGTTTCTCACAAACAAGAGTTTGTTTAACGGACTGGGCTGAAAAAGACAATCGATAGTCAAAAATTCGTTGGAAAATAATCAAATTTCAACTACTGTTGAAAAAGTGAAAAAAGGGGGTTTCACTTCGTAAATGTCAACCTTGTAACAAAAATTGTTGACAACTCAAACCAAAAGTTTATTGTGTACTGTTGCCAATTTCGGTTATCACCACTGATATGAAACTTCACATAGTTCATAAATTAAAAAAACATTGAAAACAAGTAATGTTATAGTTAGTGCTTTGGGGTCCAGAGACCCCAAAGTTATATTTGGCCAAATTTCAGTAGTCTCACATTTTTTCTCATATTTTCATTATTTTTGCACATTAGCGATTTTTAGTACAATTAAATAGTCGATAACAAAGCAATTGTTATATCTGGAGTGGTCAATACATCACAATAATCCAAATAGTCCAAGAGCACCCAAGTTCATTTTACAAAATAGGGGGGGGGGGGGGGTGCTCAATTAAGTTCTTTGTGTATATATTGAGTGTTGATCGAATTACAGCCGAAAGTTGCTGATAAATTTAGAAATGATCTCAGCTACAAGTTCATAATTTTCATTATGTTATAGGACGACATTTAAGAATATTTTATCATACTTTAGGCTCGATGTCGATACTTTCTTCGAAAGACACCTTTAATCGTAATGTTTTGAAACATGAAATTGAGTGAACGATCAGTCATTGACAAGGCGGGACATTCAGCGCTCGCGTTATAGTTAAAAAATTGAAAGAACCGAATTCCTAGTTGATAAAAAAATGGAATGTCCCGAATGTGGAATGCAAAAAAATACACCGAATACTACAAAACAGCTCACATGCATATGCAAAATTGATATTTATTAAGGATGTAAACGCTCACCCATAAAACTTGCCAATTATTTCGTACCACCCACACGGTCACGTGGGTATAAATTTGCTACAGCTCTGTCCATTAGTCGTTCGGAATACCAGGATATGCTTAAAACAAATATCATTGGCTGAAACTTCTCCTTGAAGTTTCCAAGAGTAATATAGAGACAAACTTCTGCCATTAGTTTTCAATATCAAATGTGACATAACTATTGTCACAGGGGAAAAGCTACACATTAAACTTTGGATGTTATGAATTAAAAATAACATTTCTGATCCCTAGTTGACATTCATACACTAAAACCCTTTTTATCATGCATGATAAGATGCTTGCAAGACATTGAATTTTCAGTAGTTTTTTCATCAACAATTTATAAAAAGCCTACAATCTAAAGATCTGTAAGTAAACTTGAGATTCCTTGAGTTGAACTTGTTGATCAAACACTTCCTTTAGATAAGCCATTATCTTTGACAAGGACCAATTAATGTCTTTGTGCAGTTTTCTTTAAATTCGATATTTGATAATTTTGTGATTTCGAAGGTTCATACTGCTTTAACGATTGACTTTTGCTATGGGGTTATTTACTGAAAATTCATCAATTCACTCAAGAGAATGATAATAATCACATTGCAGCAAAAAATATTGACTTTCATTTACAATTTTAAGGTAACTTGGATTTTGACTAAAAAATACCAAGTTAAACCAAGACCATTCAATTAAAACATCCTTATTGTTTGCCTGTACATTTGTTTTGTTTATCATTAGCAGTGTTTTTCTGTTTGAAAAAGTGGGGGGTGCTTAATTAAGTTCTTTGTGCATATATATACGCCAAAGATTCATTCAAATGTAACTGAAAAGCGAGCGCCCAGGCGTTAAAAAACGTTACTGCCCTAGTCACACAAAAACTGATATTATTTTTGTTTACGAAATCAACTAATCCCAGCAAAGATGGCAACTGAGATGGGTTTCTGGATCCCGGTCGTTTAATATTTAGGCCACATTTACCGCACAGTCCATACACACGATAGGGACGCCATAAAGCACATATTTGTACAATAAATAGACAGTCATTTTTAAGAGAAGGGTACCTTTTAGCGATGATCCACGCTGGGTGAGGTTCTATGGAAGGGTGTATTGACCGAAAGTGTCTGAGGTCAGGATCTGAGGATAGCCGATTATGCCAAGATGACTTTTCATGTTTGATGATAGTGTCTTTAACAGTCTTCTTCCAAGTGGACTTGCTCATGAAAACTCCTGAAGAGATGAAGTTATCTAGGAACTGCAGCAGTTTGTATTTCTTAAGGATCCTAACCACATCGGGGATAAATCCCATTTTAGTTTCCTGTACACAGTTTCTGAAGACAAACAGTCGAGTGATGAACAGTTTGTATGCAAGATGATGTTTTTTGTTGTTACATAGTGAGCCAAGGAAGAACAACTTTCTAGTGTCTATGTAGGATTCTGCTGAAAGCCAACCTATCAATGAGTTACAAATATCAGATCTTGTTGTCCTTGGGAGTCCTTGACACATCTTCAAACAAAAGCGCTGTGCCCTTTCCATTAATACTATGTCATTCTTTGTCATGGTTGACCACAGCTCGCATCCGAACAGGGCCTTTGGTAGACAAACAGACTTAACAAGATTGGAGCTTGTGATAGGATTCAAACCACTTTTATGTAGGCCCACGTTCGTGAGCATCATTGCAGATGCCTTCATCTTCGATCTTGAGTCTGATGCTCGACTGTAGCTGTTGAAATTTGCATCCAAGATGATTCCAACATGTCTTGTGCTGTTGACTTCAGGTAACTCCTTTCCATATAGTTTGACAATGTAATTTTTCTTTTTTCTTGAGTTGAATACCATAACATTGCTTTTTGATGGGGAGAAGGTAAATTGCCACTTGGAACTGTATGTTTCACACTCTGATACCATGGCCTGGAGGTGGGATGTTATGGAGCTTATCAGTGAGATGTCATCTGCTTGCGTTGGGGCGGCGATGTGGAGGTCCAGCACGAAGGCTCCCTTCTTCAATTGAGATAGGTTCATCAGAAGTTCGTTGATGTAGACTAGATAGAGCTTAGCAGACAGGACGCTGCCTTGTCTGACTCCTCGCTCGAGACCAAACCACGATGAGTAAGTGTTATTGGCGAGGACACAGCTCTCCATTCCAGTGTATGTGTTGCAGAAAATGCGCCACAAACTTGGGTGAATGTTCAACTCGTGTAGTTTCCACAGTAACCCATCGTGCCACACAGTGTCGAAGGCTTTGCTGCTATCTAGGAACACAACCTTTGCTGAATCGTGTCGCTCTTTGTAGTGGTAGATTGTTTCTTGAAGAAGGAATGAGGCGTGGAGGGATGAAAGACCTTTCTGGAAGCCACATTGCTGGGTATCAGGGAAGTCAGTAGAGTATTTGAATTGTGGAATCCGGTTGGCTATGACAAGCTCGAAAAGCTTAGAAATGACAGGTAGGAGAGTTACTCCCCTGTAGGAATCTGGCGACGTCCTCGATTTACCTCCAGCTTTGAAGATCGGGATAATGATACCTTTCTTCCATTGGGATGGAATATGTCCTGTTGTCAGTATTCTGTTGAATAACTCTGAGAGGTAAAAATGTAGAGTGGTTCCACCGTGTTTCAAGTGTTCATAAGCAATTCCATCAAAGCCACTGGCCTTGTTATTTTTCAATGATTTGCACAACTTATGGACTTCCTTCTCTGTGGTTAGAAGGTCGTCAACGTTGATTGAACTGTGAAGGATGCCATGCTTCAGATTTGCAACTCTTTCTTCAAGACAACTTTTGAAGTTTTGATCAAAATGCTCAGCAACTCCTTTACTGAATATAGACTTCATGTGGTCTGCTAGTGCTGTGCAGATCTCCAGAGAGTCTGAGGTGTGTCTGTCTGATACAGCTATTGAAGCAATCTGTGATTAAGGATGTAAACGCTCACCCATAGATTGTTGAAAATATACGATATATTTTACATCATAACATTATTATAATAATCAGTTTCCAAATTAAAACTTGCCAATTATTTCGTACCACCCACACGGTCACGTGGGTATAAATTTGCTACAGCTCTGTCCATTAGTCGTTCGGAATACCATGATATGCTTAAAACAAATATCATTGGCTGAAACTTCTCCTTGAAGTTTCCAAGAGTAATATAGAGACAAACTTCTGCCATTAGTTTTCAATATCAAATGTGACATAACTATTGTCACAGGGGGAAAGCTACACATTAAACTTTGGATGTTATGAATTAAAAATAACATTTCTGATCCCTAGTTGACATTCATACACTAAAACCCTTTTTATCATGCATGATAAGATGCTTGCAAGACATTGAATTTTCAGTAGTTTTTTCATCAACAATTTATAAAAGCCTACAATCTAAAGATCTGTAAGTAAACTTGAGATTCCTTGAGTTGAACTTGTTGATCAAACACTTCCTTTAGATAAGCCATTATCTTTGACAAGGACCAATTAATGTCTTTGTGCAGTTTTCTTTAAATTCGATATTTGATAATTTTGTGATTTCGAAGGTTCATACTGCTTTAACGATTGACTTTTGCTATGGGGTTATTTACTGAAAATTCATCAATTCACTCAAGAGAATGATAATAATCACATTGCAGCAAAAAATATTGACTTTCATTTACAATTTTAAGGTAACTTGGATTTTGACTAAAAAATACCAAGTTAAAACAAGACCATTCAATTAAAACATCCTTATTGTTTGCCTGTACATTTGTTTTGTTTATCATTAGCAGTGTTTTTCTGTTTGAAAAAGTGGGGGGTGCTTAATTAAGTTCTTTGTGCATATATATACGCCAAAGATTCATTCAAATGTAACTGAAAAGCGAGCGCCCAGGCGTTAAAAAACGTTACTGCCCTAGTCACACAAAAACTGATATTATTTTTGTTTACGAAATCAACTAATCCCAGCAAAGATGGCAACTGAGATGGGTTTCTGGATCCCGGTCGTTTAATATTTAGGCCACATTTACCGCACAGTCCATACACACGATAGGGACGCCATAAAGCACATATTTGTACAATAAATAGACAGTCATTTTTAAGAGAAGGGTACCTTTTAGCGATGATCCACGCTGGGTGAGGTTCTATGGAAGGGTGTATTGACCGAAAGTGTCTGAGGTCAGGATCTGAGGATAGCCGATTATGCCAAGATGACTTTTCATGTTTGATGATAGTGTCTTTAACAGTCTTCTTCCAAGTGGACTTGCTCATGAAAACTCCTGAAGAGATGAAGTTATCTAGGAACTGCAGCAGTTTGTATTTCTTAAGGATCCTAACCACATCGGGGATAAATCCCATTTTAGTTTCCTGTACACAGTTTCTGAAGACAAACAGTCGAGTGATGAACAGTTTGTATGCAAGATGATGTTTTTTGTTGTTACATAGTGAGCCAAGGAAGAACAACTTTCTAGTGTCTATGTAGGATTCTGCTGAAAGCCAACCTATCAATGAGTTACAAATATCAGATCTTGTTGTCCTTGGGAGTCCTTGACACATCTTCAAACAAAAGCGCTGTGCCCTTTCCATTAATACTATGTCATTCTTTGTCATGGTTGACCACAGCTCGCATCCGAACAGGGCCTTTGGTAGACAAACAGACTTAACAAGATTGGAGCTTGTGATAGGATTCAAACCACTTTTATGTAGGCCCACGTTCGTGAGCATCATTGCAGATGCCTTCATCTTCGATCTTGAGTCTGATGCTCGACTGTAGCTGTTGAAATTTGCATCCAAGATGATTCCAACATGTCTTGTGCTGTTGACTTCAGGTAACTCCTTTCCATATAGTTTGACAATGTAATTTTTCTTTTTTCTTGAGTTGAATACCATAACATTGCTTTTTGATGGGGAGAAGGTAAATTGCCACTTGGAACTGTATGTTTCACACTCTGATACCATGGCCTGGAGGTGGGATGTTATGGAGCTTATCAGTGAGATGTCATCTGCTTGCGTTGGGGCGGCGATGTGGAGGTCCAGCACGAAGGCTCCCTTCTTCAATTGAGATAGGTTCATCAGAAGTTCGTTGATGTAGACTAGATAGAGCTTAGCAGACAGGACGCTGCCTTGTCTGACTCCTCGCTCGAGACCAAACCACGATGAGTAAGTGTTATTGGCGAGGACACAGCTCTCCATTCCAGTGTATGTGTTGCAGAAAATGCGCCACAAACTTGGGTGAATGTTCAACTCGTGTAGTTTCCACAGTAACCCATCGTGCCACACAGTGTCGAAGGCTTTGCTGCTATCTAGGAACACAACCTTTGCTGAATCGTGTCGCTCTTTGTAGTGGTAGATTGTTTCTTGAAGAAGGAATGAGGCGTGGAGGGATGAAAGACCTTTCTGGAAGCCACATTGCTGGGTATCAGGGAAGTCAGTAGAGTATTTGAATTGTGGAATCCGGTTGGCTATGACAAGCTCGAAAAGCTTAGAAATGACAGGTAGGAGAGTCACTCCCCTGTAGGAATCTGGCGACGTCCTCGATTTACCTCCAGCTTTGAAGATCGGGATAATGATACCTTTCTTCCATTGGGATGGAATATGTCCTGTTGTCAGTATTCTGTTGAATAACTCTGAGAGGTAAAAATGTAGAGTGGTTCCACCGTGTTTCAAGTGTTCATAAGCAATTCCATCAAAGCCACTGGCCTTGTTATTTTTCAATGATTTGCACAACTTATGGACTTCCTTCTCTGTGGTTAGAAGGTCGTCAACGTTGATTGAACTGTGAAGGATGCCATGCTTCAGATTTGCAACTCTTTCTTCAAGACAACTTTTGAAGTTTTGATCAAAATGCTCAGCAACTCCTTTACTGAATATAGACTTCATGTGGTCTGCTAGTGCTGTGCAGATCTCCAGAGAGTCTGAGGTGTGTCTGTCTGATACAGCTATTGAAGCAATCTGTGATTAAGGATGTAAACGCTCACCCATAGATTGTTGAAAATATACGATATATTTTACATTATAACATTATTATAATAATCAGTTTCCAAATTAAAACTTGCCAATTATTTCGTACCACCCACACGGTCACGTGGGTATAAATTTGCTACAGCTCTGTCCATTAGTCGTTCGGAATACCAGGATATGCTTAAAACAAATATCATTGGCTGAAACTTCTCCTTGAAGTTTCCAAGAGTAATATAGAGACAAACTTCTGCCATTAGTTTTCAATATCAAATGTGACATAACTATTGTCACAGGGGGAAAGCTACACATTAAACTTTGGATGTTATGAATTAAAAATAACATTTCTGATCCCTAGTTGACATTCATACACTAAAACCCTTTTTATCATGCATGATAAGATGCTTGCAAGACATTGAATTTTCAGTAGTTTTTTCATCAACAATTTATAAAAAGCCTACAATCTAAAGATCTGTAAGTAAACTTGAGATTCCTTGAGTTGAACTTGTTGATCAAACACTTCCTTTAGATAAGCCATTATCTTTGACAAGGACCAATTAATGTCTTTGTGCAGTTTTCTTTAAATTCGATATTTGATAATTTTGTGATTTCGAAGGTTCATACTGCTTTAACGATTGACTTTTGCTATGGGGTTATTTACTGAAAATTCATCAATTCACTCAAGAGAATGATAATAATCACATTGCAGCAAAAAATATTGACTTTCATTTACAATTTTAAGGTAACTTGGATTTTGACTAAAAAATACCAAGTTAAAACAAGACCATTCAATTAAAACATCCTTATTGTTTGCCTGTACATTTGTTTTGTTTATCATTAGCAGTGTTTTTCTGTTTGAAAAAGTGGGGGGTGCTTAATTAAGTTCTTTGTGCATATATATACGCCAAAGATTCATTCAAATGTAACTGAAAAGCGAGCGCCCAGGCGTTAAAAAACGTTACTGCCCTAGTCACACAAAAACTGATATTATTTTTGTTTACGAAATCAACTAATCCCAGCAAAGATGGCAACTGAGATGGGTTTCTGGATCCCGGTCGTTTAATATTTATTCTCATAAACTTGTAATGCTTGATTTTAGGAGTTTTAACCTAATCTTTGTGACGACAAAAACCATTGTACACAGATATGAAATCGCAGTGCTCAGTGAATCATTTAAGAAATGCCGCTTGATTTATTTCCTGCGTCAAGAAACCACGTTGCCACTTCCAGTAGAAAATTGTTAGATACGCTGCTACTGACAAACAGAACCAAAGTTGACAAAATGGGCGCTGTAACGTTGAAATGAGCGCTTGGGGCCTTAAATTCGGATCGCTTGTCGCTGGCAACCACACCATTACCATACGATTCAATAACTGTCCCCGGTTGTAGGGAAAAGGGGGAACCGAGCGGTGTGTTGCAACTCAAGGTATATGAATTTCGGATTAACCGTTACTATCTACAAAGCGTCAGCAGTCGCCGCTCCTCTCAGCTACGAAACGGTTTTGAAGGGGAGAGATTGACGGAACGGGAATTCTCTGACAGCTAGGCGCAGACACAAAGCACGGACACCGCATGCTCAGCCTGTTTCCCGTAATTTGCCTCTGGATCCGAAGTTACGCGCACCGACTGCTTCTCCGCAAGAAGATCCGAATCTAAGAGGGAATCCGAAGATTGTAGCGGCGCACAAAACTGCTTCTATTGTTCTCTGCGAACTAGGCACACAATAGGACTAATCAAGCGCACGGCCACATATATAGACCATGGCTCGCACTGATCGGCGGCCAGGTCGACCTGTTCACAGTTGGGGGCAGGTCCACAGCGTGAGGGTACGGACTAGCGTGATTTATGCAGCGTTAGCTAGCCACGAGTACACTTAATCTTATCTCTCACCGTATATGCGTTGAAGTTCTGTTTACACGTTATTACGGTTGTGGTAAATTTTATGTTTCTTGCATTTTCCTGACCCATACATAGCCATTTAATATATATGGGCCGGTTGACTGATAAAACACTTATTTTTCGAGATAAAGTTTGTCTTGTCTGTTGCAGGCGATATCGCTCCTTGGAGAAATATTTTTGATATAAAGTAAAAAATTTTTTATTGATAACTATGCTATGACATTATACACATATACACTCGTTAATGAAAGTAATAAAGCCTCGACAAGTCTCGGATATCTCTAACGCAATAAAAATCACTGAATTATATTTTTAAACTGTGATTACTTTCCACTCTTTTAAAAAAAAGATGCAAACAGTTCAAAACAGTAACGATATTTTTGGAAAAACATATTTATGAAACGTCATTATGAGACATTTGATTCATTTAAGAAAACAGTTTGCAATTTGTGCATGAGAAAACAATAGGTCCGTTAAAAATATTAGTTCTAAGTTGTGTCAACAAAATCCACAAAACGTTAACAAATTCAGAATTGTCACGAGCTGTCAATCAAACCATGAGATACTCAATTGCACGTGCAGCAAGCGACAGAAATCTCAAGATCTGACAGTGAAGTGGTGTTACATTTAGTCAGGTTCCAGCTAGCCGATCTATCTATCTTCTGTAAGTGTTGACACCAGTGTTTTCCAGCTTATTAAGTCGCGTTTTGGGACAAGAAAGACGTAAATAAATGAATCTAAAATGACCGGTGCACTGCTCAACATTATTCGAAAAGCGAACGAAGCGTTAGGATCAGTTTGTATCCTAGACTTACATTAAAGGGGAAGTAGCACGTTTTTAGGGGGAATATGAGGTGATGTCAGGAAAATGAAAATTAATGGTTCGAATTGAAAGACAATGTATTTAAACTAAATGGAACAGTAATAATTCAAATATATAACGCAAAGTTTAGCCATGCGATTCCTTTTTCTTACACAAAATGAATTAAAGGTGTTCACAAAAAATGGCCGCCAGTGGATTTTATTGACGCTTTGACAACGAAAGTGAGATTCGAACCCGGGCTCCATATGTTGCTCCTCTAAGAGTTGAAACTGGAAGATATAATTGTACTCCTTTACAGGAAAGAACATGTTTTCATTGTGAGGCTTTTATTGAAGATGAGCGTCATGTTTTATTGCACTGTCCTCTTTATTCTATTGAAAGAGATGTCCTTTTTAGAAAATGTCAAGAATTTAATGCTACGTTTATGTCCTTTAAAGGGGCAGTAGCACGTTTTTATGGGGAATATAAGGTGATGTCAGGAAAATGAAAATTAATGGTTCCAATTGAATGAAAAGGTATTTAAACTAAATGAAGCAGCACTGATGTAAATATATAACGTAAAGTTTAGCCATGCGATTCCTTTTTCTTACACAAAATGAATTAAAGGTGTTCACACAAAAATGGCCGCCAATGGATTTCATGTGAATCTCCATACTTTGTCCTCTGACTATGGATGATTGGCTTGTGTAATGTGATTTTTGACACTGTCAAATTAATACATTTAGCATTACCTTACAATTATCAGTGAAATATTTAAAATATAAAATTATCAAAAAACGTGCTACTGCCCCTTTAACGAATTTGATAAGGTAATATTTTTACTATCCAATCCACAAGTGTCTTTTAATACAGCCAAAACCTGCTATCTTATTTTAAAGCGGCGACAGAACCTTTTATATGGTTAACTTTTATTGTAAATAGTTGTATTATATACCCTGTATTCCTTTTGTTTCTTATTTTATACGTTTATTAGTCTTTCATAAATCTGTAAAGATTGGCTCAACATTTTAATTCGATTTTTTATGCATATATTACATTGTACCTTACCTGTATTTATTATGTTGAGGTGAGACTCAAATAAATTATCTGTCTGTCTGTCTGTCTATGTTGTCAAGCAGCGCCTTTACCACTTGAGTTACCGAGGATCAAAACCAATCAGTCTATGTATTTATGTTCTGTTATGTCTGATTTTTTAAATATATGTTTCCCTATATTGAAATGAAATATAGTTTTTAATGTAAGGAATACATATTTAGTTCTACAACTCTAAAACGGGAGTTTATTGTAAGTAATCTCGTTATTCCTATATGTTTAGTTTGCTCAGGACACATTGAAACCACAAAGTGCATCATTGAACGTTTTTGAAATAATAATATATATATATACAAATATTTTAAATCACAGCAAGTGAGTTCTAAACCGGGAGTGTAAGCCAAATAACCCGATATATGAAAATAAAATCAGCTCGGGCTACACCTTCGCGAGTTTATTTGCCATAACCCTTCGGTACCTGGTTATCATTTACTCCTTAATGAAATACAATGAGTGCAGACAAATCCTAGATCAGTGAGAAGCTTATAAATATTATTAGATTAGTTAATCTGTGCTTGTTTTATGCATTCACGTCCTTGTTATACTCGCTTGTTATGGTCGCTACATTCTCCATCAAACCCCTTCGAACCAAGGTTACTATTATCCTAATCTATAATATGTTTATAGCGTAAGTTGTTATTTCGTTAAATCAAAACAAAAAACATTTATACATCATATACACAAGCATAATCTCATTTTCATACTCGATCTAGATAACATTCAGATACAGAGATTTACTTATATAGACTTATATTCACACTATGAAAACTAATTCTAAATAACGATTATTGTATTAACAGCAGCCTTATAGAATCGGCTATTTCAGAATGCAGTTCACTATAGATCTAGACTTACCTTTTAAAAGGTTTTGTTAATGTTAAAATTTTATAAACTGCAGTCTGAGCGTTAGACTTAGCTTTATATCTTACTACTCTTTGAAATACTTCCCCAGGGGGCGTCGTTTCACCTTAAAGGGACAGTAGCACGTTTTAAGGGGAATAAACGTTGATGTCAGGAAAATGAAAGTTAATGGTTCCAATTGAAAGACAATGTATTTAAAGTGACACAGAGTATTCTTAAAATTTTATTTGGTTTTGATAAGCTACAACATTTCTTATATGCTGATTGAAGTTCATATCTCATCACTGGACTTGCATATATAGCCATTTATGCATAATATCTTTAAAATGCTTGATTTTATGGAAAAATCAAGAAAACACCTCAAATACGTTTAATATTCGAAATCATGCATCCAATTGATCTACCTATTAGTTACAATACCTAATAAACACTATCGAATCGAATATATTTTCCTGTCAGCTTATGACAAGGTTTCAAAAGTACGTTTGGCGAATTTGCGCGCGCCATTCGAGCCACATTGTCCGGTTTTCGATCAAATTCCCTACTTGAATGGCCGTATTTTCGCTCTAATGTACTGATTGACCTTTAACTTGTTATTTTCAGTAACAGTTAGTGGTTCCCGATGTAATTACATCGATTTCAAAATTTGACATATGTGATCCTATCAACATACTCTGTGTCTTTTTAACTTGAGTGGAGCAGTAATAATTCAAATATATAACGTAAAGTTTAGCCATGCGATTTCGTTTTCTTACACAAAATGAATAAAAGGTGCTCACACAAAATGGCCGCCAATGGGTTTTATGTGAATTATCATACTTTGTCCTTTGACTATGGATGATTGGCTTGGGTAATGAGACTTTTGACACTGTCAAAATAATACATTACTTACAATTATCATTGAAAAATTAAATATATAAAATTATCAAAAAACGTGCTACTGCCCCTTTAAGAGTCATTATAACTTAGCACATAGGCTACCCTAGCGATTTAGGTCATGTTTTTTGTGTGCAATAGCTTATTTAAAAAACCGGTTTGACAAAGTGAACATTTTATTGTAATAAATATTGTTATTTCCATCCGGTAATGATGATAAAAGCAACATTACATAATATCACATTACACCTGACAGGTTCCTCCACTAGTGGGTGCTGAGAAACCACTCACCCGTGACCAGTAGGGCCCCAGCTATACAGTGGCATTCCTCGTCTATTCATAAACTTCATTCATCCCAGTCAAACTGGTTTGCGTTATGTCCACAGTTGTATTGAGTGAGACTCTTACATTGTATACATTCGGGGTGCAGACTACAGTGGGCACTACGTCAATCCTGCACGACAGGACACGTGGAGGTGTTGACTTGGGGAGAACGACTCTTATGAGAAGATTGTTATGTGGATCAGCGGAGGTTCATCTTGATCAAGGATTATTTTGATGCAAAATCCGTGAATCGTTGAAGCCAGATAATACGTCAAGGGCGTTTATTAGGACTCGAGCTACGTTTCTGAAATCAATCGTACTCTACAAGTGATTTTACTGGAATACCTGTTTAAAGAAATACATGAAACAACACCTGATCTAAGTTGCCAGGACCGACTAGCCTGTGATATACACCACCCCTGAAGACGACTAGCCTGACCCCTCAAGTGAGAGACATCACCCCTGAAGCCACTAGCCTGACCCCACAAGTGAGAGACATCACCCCTGAAGCCACGAGCCTGACCCCACAAGTGAGAGACATCACCCCTGAAGACTCGCCTGACCCCTCAAGTGAGAGACACCACCGTTGAAGCCACTATCCTGACCCCACAAGTGAGAGACACCACCCCTGAAGCCACTAGCCTGACCCCTCAAGTGAGAGACATCACCCCTGAAGACTCGCCTGACCCCCAAAGCGGCAGACACCACCCCTGAACTCCCAGAATGCGGCTATTACTGCATGTGCTTGTCCCCCTAGCGTGTTGTGTGGGGGGTGGCGCGGGGGAGAAGCTCATGTTGATAGTGCTCGGGGGTTTCCGCTGGGACTACTTCAACATACACACCTTCGAGTCTGACGGCTTTACGACCCTGTTCGAGGCGGGGGTGAGGGCGGAGTATCTGACCCCCTCCTTCCCCACCCTCTCCCCCTCCAACCTGTACACCATCGCTACCGGTGAGTTCATATCCATATCAGCTCCTCCTTCGTCTTAAATGATTGTAAATAGTAATGGACGCCTTTTGTCGCTTTCTTTAAGATAAAATCGTTGTAAGATACTTACAGGTCACATTATATTGATTATTACATTATATTTTAATATCATTAAAGACTTTTTATTTTTCTAATTAAGTATGCATATGACGCTAATTAATGTTAGTCATGTCAATACTTCATCTAATTCCATATTGTACTAGCAAATTAATAGGAATGTGCAATTGTGTGTAATTGAATCCAGGTTTATATCCGGAAAATCACGGTGTTGTTGGCGATGAAATGTGGGACCCGGAAATGAAGAAGGTATTCAGAAAGGGAGACAACTCTGAGAGGCTTAAACCCTACTGGTGGGATGGCGGCGAACCAATTTGGATAACGGCGACCCAACAGGTTCGTGTTTAAATATCAAATGCGAAAATGAAATGCGAATTGTGAAAGATCCCTTTAACATCCTTCATGACAAGATTTTAATTATTTGAATATATACATAAACATCATTTTCAATTTCATTTAATGGTTATATTCTTAAAAATATCTTAAGTTTGTTTGATTTGTGTATGTTCAGTAACGGTGGAATAAGTATTGTTTTGAATTTCGTGCTGGCGTACTCTTTTTCTCTCTCTGTGATTTGTAGTTATATATTCAGCGAGTCGGGTGAGTTTAGTGGTTTGATTCCATGGCAAATGTATCCTAATAGCAAAATACAAATCTGAAGTATTTCATAAACCAAAAGAGGGATTTCTTCATGAACTAACGATGATAATACCCTTTTAAATCAGGGTACCTCATCGTGAGCTTTAAAAAAACAACATATTTTGTCTTTGTCTGATCTTCGATATAGTACTTACATTAAAATCAACATCCCGACATATTAGGATGGTTTAAAACATTAAAATCAACATCCCGACATATTAGGATGGTTTAAAGTGTACCTTTATGTCATAAAACTTTTATCTGACATTCTAAACTTGGGATTAGAGCAAGCACTCAGCATTATTCGATATGAGACTACCATCTGTCATGATGACAAACTTACGCAGTGTTACCAATTTGAACATTACTTGTGACTTACTCTTGTGTGGCAATACTGATCTGAATATCCATATAAATCAAAGTATATTCAAAATTGTTACATACATACATTACTTACATAAGTCAAACAAAAAGGTTCCTTTAATTATTGTATCAGTTTTGTATTTTATCTGTTCTCTTCTGTCCATCTTGTTAAACGAATGCAAATAATATTTAATGTACATATTAGGGAGAGGGTTTTTCTAAGTTGTATAACTTGTACCCAATCCTTTTCTGATGAATAAAATATGTTTAAACTAAAAAAAACTAGACTACCATTCGTCTCTCTTTTACAACAGGGCAGCAAATCCTACTTATTCAACTGGCCGGAATGTGAGACCACTATTAGGGGACACAGACCCACTGCCTGCTTTCCCTACACTGACGTCACGCCGGATATAACCCCTGACCTTAACAAGTTTGTCCATTTCAAACGCGAAGGGTTGGAAGTTTTGAAAAATGAATCGGCGGATTTTGTTGGTAAGAAAATTTAATCGTGTATTAATATTGGAAAAATAAGGAAGTATTCGTTCATATAAAAATATTTCGCAGACATGCACGGAATTTGTTTTTTGTTTTCGTTTGTATGAACACCTCATCATGTATAATTCATTTATGATGTTTAATAATATTGAGTGAAATTACAAATTGGCTTATGTTTAAATTCTAGATAAAAGTATTTCAGACTCAGTTTATAAATATTCTCGCGTCATCTTTCATGATTATTAAACACTTGATTTAATGTCTTTTTGGTAGTTCACTAAAACAAATACCTTTAACTGCAGGTATTTACTTGGATGTGTCGGAGTATGTGACCCAGTTGTATTCTCCGAGCAGTCTCGAGTCGAAAGGTTGGTGGATATTCTTCAACTTGGTTTCTTTATCTGAGGTTTTCCTGAAGTAACCTCTTGTCCGGTAACGAAATACAACTTTTGAAAATACTTAAGTTGTTCTTATGTTACCTTCTTTCAAGTCACAATGGTAGCGGAAATTAAGCCTGCATTACAATTGAAATGATTAAAGTTAAACAATTCGTAGATAGTTACGAGCTTCTATTGATTCCAATTAACCCTCGTCAATGAGAGATACATCAATATCCTAATATTGCATATCATGTCTAGTGAATTTTATTTCATGCTTCATTTAGTTGAAATACATTGTCTTTCAATTGGAACCATTGATTTTCATTTTCCTGACATCACCTTATATTCCCCCTCAAAGCGTGCTACTGCCCCTTTAAATTGTATTTTTATTACTTAATACTTACATACTTAAAAAAGGAGTATTGCAATGACAGGTGTGAGTCGGTGGTTGGATAACGAGATGCGCAACCTTCTGCATGAAATCAACTCCATGGATCTGGAGTATGACGTCAACGTGCTGGTGGTGTCGGACCACGGACTGACGGACATCTCCAAGAAGAAGGTGGTCAACATCAGCAGCATCGTGCAGGGGGGAGACGTGGATAGGGTGCTGGGATCAGGGGGCGTGGTCAGTGTCTGGCCCCAGGAAGACAAGATACAGGAGGTGGGGTCATCTTGTCTGTTTCACTTCCACAGGCTATGTTATAAAACGGGTTATGTTGAACGTCTCTGAATTTTATTGTTGATGACAGGTGTAACATCTGCTTTATGCAGTCTCGCTAGCTAATGATTTAGTATAGATCTAGGGAAGACGGGATCCAGGTCGGTTTTATCTTCCACATGCAATCTTATATAACCGGGTTTACTTTGACTTTGATTATCGATTGTATTTTGTGATGTAATTATTGCAATCCATTTTCGTGTAATACGTTTTTCATAAATGAAATATGTTAAGATAAAAGAACTAACGCCACTAAGGGACTAAGAATGTACATAATAACATCTAGTAAACCTTGATTGGTCCATGTGCTAACCTAAGTAATGGCCCATCAACCCTAACGTGCAATGCCACCAATTTGCAACCTCAGCAGGACAAGGTAGAGATTTATAAGTGTAGATTTAGTGCCTTTGTTGCAAATTCTATTCTCTCAAATGTCCAAGATTCTGCTTTCAAAATCATATGTATACAGAGATTATATTCATAAGATTTTGTATGTGAATAGTATGCCTTTTTTTGAGGCTATGAAGTATGATACACCATAAATGTAGCAATGAAGTATTGCACCATAAACGAACTCTGCTTGTTTGAAGGTCTATAATCAGCTGAAGGACCTTGATTCCAACATGGCCGCCTATCTGAAGGACGATCTGCCCGCTAGGTGGCACATCGCAGACAACATCCGGGTACCTCCTATAACACTCGTCGCCAATATGGGCTGGTACATCGTCACGGTAAGTAAAGCATGATAAAACCTGAGAAAAAATCAGAATGCTATCCAGTTGTAGGAAAGGTGTGACAATAGTAAATTATTTTGTTAGCTGAACTATCGGAATTACGATACGAAATACCATTGGTGCCATTTGTTTTGGTCTGATTTGCTTCCAATCAAATTGGATATAAGTATTCTGATCTGACAGTATTTTGGTTCAGGTACCTCATGATGGTTTGAAATTCACATTTGTCGTAAATAACTATATTCATAAACACATTCTTTTAATTGTTTTTAAGCCGGACGCCGGTTTCCCAGTTGGCACTAAAGGAAAGAAACTGAAGAGTTACCATGGTTACGACAACAACGAAATCCGGATGAGAGGAATATTCTTCGGCTTTGGACCAAGTGAGTTGATACGGTTCTCCCTCGACCTCTATAATATGCATCATTGAAAAGTAACCGGAAAGACAGCAAAAAAAAAAAGGGGGGGGGGTCGTTTTATCGTTTTCTCCGGGATACTTGTCGTTTGGTTGAATTAAAGGGCAGTAGTGGGTATAGAGCAGAATCGAATTACAGAATGCTGATACTCTCTACTGTACCCTATCCACACAGAGGTACTCAAATCATGTGTTCCCTCATTCTCTCCCCACAGAGGCAGATCAAGTCATGTTGATTTAGCCTTTGTTCTATTACGCCGAAATCCGTGGGTTCCGGCAGTTTCCCCTGGCGGAAAAAACCCGCATCACAATCCATTTGAATTTCTTTATCAAATGACAACGCTTCTTTCATGGAAGGGGTGGTTCATATCACAATGCTTTTGCCTTGATTCAGTAGCCAAAACGATGATTTAAGAACAGCGTCGCTGATTGCACAACTAACTTTGATTGCCTCCAATCAGACATCTCCCACTCTATCCCACAAAGTCGGCGTAATATAACAGAGGCTAAATCAACATGACTTGATCTGCCTCTGTGGGGAGAGAATGGTGTTCCCTCGCATCCTCTGTCAAAAGTTGAAAAATATCATCAGTTTTTCAAAGACCAAACAGAGAGTCAACAAGATAGTTAATTAAGGGTAAATGACTCGAATAACCTCTGTGTTAAGATCCTATAGACGTTTGTCTGTGTGACGTTTTCTCATGTCATTAGAGTGCTTTAGCACGCTCAACATGTAATTCATTGCAGATGCATCGGCCTTAAAGGAGCATTGTAATGAAAAAGCTAAGATAGGGTTTCACAGATATAAACATTATTTCCACATGTTGTGCATTTACACGATGATACGCTTAAACGGTGATTATAAAGTGCGATGCAGTGTAAGTTATATATGCTAAACCCCCAGACAGCAGCCAGAACGTAGATGGTGTTCATAATGCAGCTCTGTGCAAGATATCCTGAAAAGTGGCGTGAATGTTATGAAATGCCACACAGTACAGAAATGACTCCCATGTGTTAATGAGTTAAATTCAAATAGTCTGACTTAGCAAATTTTCTGTCTCCATCACTAAGCACTGCCAAATAAATGACTCTTGAAACCCAGTCTAGGTAAACCTAGCCTCAGTAATACTCGGTTCACTACGATCATAATAAGAGTGAAGCGAGTATTATTGAGGCTAGGTTTACAATGTACTTAGGCTGCTTGAAACCCGACTGAGTAAGTCAATTTTACTATTGTGTGACATGTAACCTCATGAAAAATACCAGTTTTATACCCTTATGCTAGTTATTCAAAATATCATTTTTTTTAAAAATTTATCACTTTTTGGAAATGTTGGAACAACCGATTTAACTTTCAATTTAACACTATATAGTGTTTAGATGGTAGGTCACGTTTAGAGAAAGTTATATATGTCTAATATCGGCAAGGAACTGTTCGACTTTCTTAACGAGGTTTGCTCACATGTTTAAATGTTCTACATAATTACTAAGATAAGCTCTCTATTTCAGACTTGAAACGAGGCTACAACCTGCCTGGTATAGAAAACGTGAACATATACCAGCTGATGTGTCGCATACTCCGCGTCAGTGCCGCGCCAAACAACGGTACATGGAGTTTAGTGCAGGACGCCTTCATCAGCATCCCCTACCGGCCGCTTATAACATGGAAGAAGACATTTACATACGGGCCTGTGGCCGCCCTGCTCCTAGTGGGGGCGATAGTGTACTATATCCGCTTCCGGAAACCAGTGGACAAAAGCAAAGAGGTGTAGATTATTGAAACATTGTTGTGTCAGAATATGGACCTTGTTAAGACATTTTGAACAAGATTCTGTGGATATCAAACTTCTTTATTCACTAAATTGGTATGTTTAAGTTCAGGGGGGCATTGCAGGAAACGACTTAACACTTAGCCTAAGGTTAACCTAAGTGCCGTCATTTAGAAGATAAATAGTTGCGTTTGTAAAATTTCCAGGATTCATTAATATTGTTATTAAACACCCGCAAATTTAGTTTAAAATCGACCAAATAATGTATCCTTTCGCGGTGATTTGCCTCAGCCAATTTGCGGGTGTTCATTACCATTTAACACTGGGAAATCCTTCAAATCAACCAATCACAAACGAGTATTTACCGAAGTCATGTTACAATTAACATTGCAATGAGGCTATCATAGTGACTTGGGCCACATGCAACCCTGGTCTTAACGCCATTTTAGAACACACTTAAGAAGTAAGAAGTAAACAAGTTGGACAAAGACAACATGTTTTCTTTCCTCAACAACTTCTGGAATGCCACTGAAACAGTTTATTAGACTTCTGTTGTGTGGACCCGAATCTAAATCTTAAAGAATATCAATGGCTGGTTGTTACTGTCTTTATAACACGTTTGTCTGTAGGAGAAAGATATATAGATTCTACATGATCTGTCTGGGACAACTTGATTATAAAACCGCTAGGTTAAACCAACAAACCACCTTTTAATGCAAGAGTTAAAACGCATTATCAAGATTTTGAAATCTTGCTTTCTGAAGGTCTAAAGTCCACTCTCAGCATAGACGTGAACCAATATCGGATATCAATAATATCTCTATTACAGTGTCAGTGGCACTAAAGTTACAAAAGTTAACACCTCCCTAGTCAACGATTCCTTGTCATCATCACCTCATCACAGATATGCTCCGATAAGCACATCGTCCAGTAGTTCATACCACGCTCTTCTACCATTTAGAAATGTTTTAGCAATAGTTCCTGTTTGTTCAAGTAACATTTGAGTCCACATTTCGTCATCATGTCATTTATGTCAGCTTGTGATCATTCTGTATGATATGGCTAGGTCGAGTTCATATTACAAGTACTTCATACAAGTTTTTCTTGCCAATGACAAATGAATGTAGGGAGATACGTGTATTTTGGATAAAACGATGTACAACAAATAACTTAAAAATGATATGCTTCCTTCATGTGTGTCCTTAAGGGTACAGAATATTATTTTTGTTATTTTATTACGACTTACAAGTAACTGATATCAACTGACTGTTATAACTCGTTATTACTGTTAATAAATAGCAATACTTTTGTACTTGAATGTTTTTGTGTGCCTTACAGTGGCGATGGAATTGGGATATAAAGCTGATTTAGTTGAAAACACTAATGGATTGTGTTTCGTCTAAGATTTAGTCCATGGAAAAAATGTTTTTGAAAATATCGAATTGGTCTTTGCGACTAATCTTACCTTCATTGGCATATGGTATGTTATGGCATGGCGTATTAGGATCATCCGTCATGATATAAATTGTTTACTATTTCGACTACTTATTCTTGAACCAGTGTCTCAAGGAATCTGAATTTTTGGTCCTCCTTGGTGAGTTTTTTTCATAGATTTCGTGAATCAGTGGCACCTAGCGAAGGCATCAGGGGCCAAGCCCTTAAATTTAATTTTTATCTTCTCATGAGAATGGCAAGCTGAAACCTTATGAACAGATTCCTTAGGTGATGAGGATAATGTATGTTTGCTGATCCTTTGACCCCTAATATTGTACACAAACGCTACACCCTAAAAACCTATTTTAATCTATCCACGAGAAGCAAAATGGCTTTTAGATTTTGCAAACCAGAACCCTCTATAGAGGGCCACGCCTTAAAGGGGCAGTAGCACGTTTTTAGGAGGGGGTATAAGGTGATATCAGGAACATAAAAATAAATGGGTCCAATTGTAAGGCAATGTATTTAAACTAAATCAAGCAGTAATAAAGTTCAGCCATGCTGTTCCTTTTTTTGTACAAAAGGATTAAAATGTGTTATTACAATTATCACTGAAAATTTAAAAAAAACGTGCTACTGCCCCTTTAAAACTCTATTTGTACCTAGAATAAAACGTAATCTCAAACCTCAACGTAACAAGAAAAGCCTTTTGAAAAGGCAAGCTTTGGGGTACCCGGTTATGTATCACTATAGAACCAGGAGATTTAGGTGAGGGAGGACGGGGACTTTTACTTGAATAGATTGTTCCAATCGGAGACGCATGTTCTTTGCTCTTTGTTTTGAGAGTTATCACTAAACTATGTACGTAGTAAAACATCTCGTTCTTTCCGCTTAAATTCCAACAATGATAGGCCTACGTCTCCTTTCTCAATTACGATATGATATATACAAAAGTTCCACACATATAGAACATATATTGAAAAGTCCACGAGGATATATATTCATTGCGAGTTGTAGCTCCAACGTCCACTAATCCATGGTCCTTATACAAATATACTTGCAAAGCTAAATTGAAACTTGGTAATGATATATATATTTGTATAACATGACTGCGCCAGCTTCGCCAGTTATACAAGTTAAACTTACAATTTTCTAACAGGTTATAACTGTGTGGACAAACACATTATGAAATTAATTTCTTAATACCTGAACCGTTTATGGTTAACGACATTGTCACCATTTAAAGTACGCTGTAAAACGTTCCGTGTCTTATCAAAAAGAAGAAAAAAGAAGAAGTTGTTTCATGAAGGTGTCAAATTTTCCAAATTCCATGTATCATATGTATATTATACATAAATTTTACGGGCACCTGGCTTTCCAATACCCGCAAATTTAGTTTAAACCCGACGAATTTCCCATTGACTTTCAGGTTAATGACATCTTGCAAGAATAATTTTCCTTAATTGAGTGTTGATCGAATTACAGCCGAAAGTTGCTGATAAATTTAGATATGATCTCAGCTACAAGTTCATAATTTTCATTATGTTATAGGATGTCATTCAAGAATATTTTATCATACTTTAGGCCCTATGTCGATACTTTTTTCGAAAGACACCTTTAATCGTAAATAAATCATCCATAACGTAATGTTTTGAAACATGAACATTAAAATTGGCCTGTTCAGTACCATTTTTTCCGTGAAGCGGTGAGATACATTGAGTGAACGATCAGTCATCGACAAGGCGGGACATTCAGCGCTCGCGTTATAGTAAAATAAATTGAAGGAACCTAATTCCTAGTTGATACAAAAATGGAATGATTTGTTCCGATTGTGGAACGCAAAAAGATACACCGATATACGATATATTTTACATCATAACATTATTATAATAATCAGTTTCCAAATTAAAACTTGCCAATTATTTCGTAGCACCCACACGGTCACGTGGGTATAAATTTGCTACAGCTCTGTCCATTGGTCGTTCTAAATACAAGGATCTGCTTAAAACAAATATCATTGGCTGTAGCTTCTCTTTGAAGTTTCCAAGAGTAATATAGAGAGAAACTTCTGCCATTAGTTTTCGATATCAAATGTTTCATAACTTTGGGGTCTCTGCACCCCAAAGCAATAAGAACATAATATTGTGATCCTCTTCATATGGTGTCCCTGTGACCTTTTGTCTAATTTATAGAGAGCCTGATGATCTGCAGAGCTAATGGCATTTTTCAAATCACCTTCCCCGTGGCCTTACAGTCTCTGCATTAGAAAGTTTAGACAAGCTGGAGGAGGACCGACACTGAATCAAAGGCTCTATTTAATATGGAAGGTATCTTGTAAAGCTGTGTGTGTTTCACAAACTCCAAAAATGGGTCATAAAGAGAAAAAAATGCATAACGTATTCAAACCCAAAGACGCGTGATGCTGCAATTGTATGCACATACAAGAAACCTAGTGTTACACAAACCATTCACTGATGCATTCCCGAGAGAACATGTGATCCAACAAGCAGGAAGGCTCGTTCCGAGGCCATGTAACACGGTTAGGATACCGATTATTCAAATCTTGTATTGTCCGATGAAAAAAGGTCGACTCTGAAGCCCGTGTGAGTATTAGTAGCACGTACTCTTTGATTTTATTTCATGACAAGTGATGACTTCATCGATCGCCTATTTTTAGCAAATATGTTTATATCCTTTTACGAACACATCAGGAGAAAGCAATGGCCCTGCTTGATTGGTAACCCGGCGTGCTATCAGGCGTAAATATAGCCAACGGAACAGAACTCGAAAACCGTAACTCCTACAGCTTTACAAAATTTCACAACCTTTTCAGACTTCAATTTTATCTGTTTTTCTGATAACGCCAATTTGAGTAGATCCGGAGTAGATATTTAAGCCACTTAAAAAAGAGAGAGTCCTACCGAGATAGTTTTGTAGATACGAAATTCAAAGGAACTTCCTTGTTTATGCATTTTTATTAATAATAAATAGTTATTTCACACTTAATGTCAAATATGATATAAGGTTATCATTATTATTATTCAAGATTTAACAATTTGACAAAGAAAAGAGGGCGTCACTCAAAATAGAAAAGTTTTAAACTGTGAAATGAAACCAAATATAGGAGTTGAGAGCTCTTTATCGCGAAGGTGTGACAGTAAATTTATAAATACCTAAATCTTAGACATTAATCTTAACATTAGATAACGAGTCAACACAGATTTACGGAAATGAGTGTATTAAGATTGTCACAAAATAGGCCAAGTTGCGAAATGCACTTGTAACCCTAATCCCCACCAGCGATTTTCATTCCTTGGCTGCAGAGAACGATCTGACCGAGAAATCTACAGAAACCTGCGTCAAAATAGACAATCATGGAGTTGATTCATCTGTGTATGGCTTCGCTGCTCTCTCAAGTCGTGGCCGGTAGCAAGCTTTTGGTGCTTATGCTGGACGGATTCAGATGGGACTATGTGGACAGATACACGGACAGACGGACACACGGACCAGGAGGATTCGCACGTGTGGCACAGGAAGGGGTATCGGCAGATCACCTCATCTCCGCCGTCCCATCCGTAACCTACCCTAACCTCTACTCTGTACTTACTGGTGAGACTATCGATAGATTTAGTTGATTACTTGTCTTTGACTCATTGCCCATCCGTGACCTACCCTAACCTATACTCTGTACTTCCTGGTGAGGCTATCAATAGATTTAGTTGATTACTTGTCTTTGACTCATTGCCCATCCGTTACCTACCCTAACCTCTACTCTGTACTTACTGGTGAGACTATCAATAGATTTAGTTGATTACTTGTCTTTGACTCATTGCCCATCCGTTACCTACCCTAACCTATACTCTGTACTTCCTGGT
Source organism: Steromphala cineraria (assembly GCA_916613615.1). NCBI lineage: Eukaryota > Metazoa > Mollusca > Gastropoda > Trochida > Trochidae > Steromphala > Steromphala cineraria. Next base: position 16,052,211 of record OU744729.1, read on the forward strand.
GAGGCTATCAATAGATTTAGTTGATTACTTGTCTTTGACTCATTGCCCATCCGTGACCTACCCTAACCTATACTCTGTACTTCCTGGTGAGGCTATCAATAGATTTAGTTGATTACTTGTCTTTGACTCATTGCCCATCCGTTACCTACCCTAACCTATACTCTGTACTTACTGGTGAGGCTATCAATAGTTTTAGTTGAGTACTTGACTTTGACTCGTTGCTTGTTATCACCTTCAAAGGTATGATATGAAAATTGTGTGAGTCCCCGATGGGTTGAGATTCCAGTAAGGCTTTTATACTTTTCTAAAGCTTTTAATGCTATATGTTCAGGTTATTTTGTGCTCTATTGAAACAACATTGGCTTTGAGGCATTTAATACGAAAGCCTACAAGGGCCAAATTCAATGATAACATTTATAAAAACAATTGAAATAACAACTTTTAAAGTTGAAATAACAAGTTATAAAGTTGAAATAACAAGTAATAAAGTTGAAATAACAAGTTATAAAGTTGAAATAACAAGTTATAAAGTTGAAATAACAAGTTATAAAGTTGAAATAACAACTTTTAAAAAGTTGAAATAACAACTTTTAAAAAGTTGAAATAACAACTTGTAAGGTTGAAATAACAAGTAATAAAGTTGAAATAACAAGTAATAAAGTTGAAATAACAAGTTATAAAGTTGAAATAACAACTTTTAAAGTTGTAATTATAACTACTTAACCTGAACTTTAATAAGATTATTCCTTTGTCAAATGTTTCAATTATTTTAACTTTATAACTTGTTATTTCAACTTTATTACTTGTTATTTCAAGTTTATTACTTGTTATATACCTCAAGGCCCATTTAACACTATTTGAAGCGAGTTTTTGTTCGGGAGAACATCCGTCGGAATGGAATTGAGAGGGCCTTAGACTGTATAACACTCCGCCGGGAGGGCCTTGCACTGTATAAGACCCTGCTGGGAGGGCCTTATACGAAATAATAACATCCAAGGAGGTTATTATTTATTATGAGGCCCTCCATTTCGCACCTTATAATTTCAAAGACCGGTAAGGTAATCGATCTCAAAAAATTTCAGAAGCGAAACCGCGGGATTCGAACCCACAACCCTTCGCTCTGTAGCCCAAGACTTATACCATTAGACCACAAAGGATTGGTGAATATGAAGGAATTGTTTTGTGAGGTCTTTGCTGCTCTCCTAGAACTTGATGATATTAAATTGCGCTCTACTGTACACTTTATACGTCAGAGATGTGGTGTATCTCTGTAACAAAAATTAATAACGCCCTTAATATGCTTATGCTATAGCGTTCTGGCAAAATGTCCAAGATAAAACATTTCGTGGCAGAAAATGGGGGATTCGAACACAGAGACACTCACTTCGTAGTCCAAGATTATACCACTAGACCACAAAGGATTGGTAAGTGTGAAGGGATTGACTGTTGATATCTATTCTGCTCTCCTCAAACTTTAAAAGTTTATTTTCACTGTTCACCTTAAATGTTAGAAATGTGATTTTATTTTCGATATATGAAATTTGCAACAACCTCATCCTCTAGCTATAGCGTTCAAGAAAAATTTCTAAATGTAAAATGTAAAAAAATTGAACATTAGGGATTCGAACCCTCAACCTTTCAAGCTGTAGTCCAAGACTGTACCACTAGGCCACAGGGGATTGGTTAGTAAAAGGTTATTGACTATTGAAGTCTATTCTGCTCTCCTCAAATTTAATGAAATTAATTTGTTGATTTTTTTCGCTTTTAAGTTAAATAAGTGATTATTTCGGTATATAAGATAGATAACACACACATCCTCGGGTGTTATAGCAAACAGAGGCCTTTGCCTACGGGACGACCCTCGTGCGCTGACGCGCACTAGTACTCGGGTCGTCCCTAGGGCAAAGGCCTCTGTTTGCTATAACACCCTCGTATGCGTGTGTTATCCATAACTTATTTCAACTTTAAAAAGTTGTTAATTCACCTTTAAAAGTGGTTATTTCAGCTTTATAACTTGTTATTTCAACTTTAAAAGTTGTTATTTTAACTTTTTATAAGTTGTTATTTCAACTTTGTAACTTGTTATTTCAACTTTATTACTTGTTATTTCAACTTTATAACTTGTTATTTCAACTTTAAAAGTTGTTATTTCAACTTTAAAAGTTGTTATTTCAACTTTTTAAAAGTTGTTATTTCAACTTTATAACTTGTTATTTCAACTTTATTACTTGTTATTTCAACTTTATAACTTGTTATTTCAACTTTAAAAGTTGTTATTTCAACCTTTTTTTTAAAATGTTATCATTGAATTTGGCCCTTGTAGGCTTTCGTATTTTAAAGCATTTTGTGATATGTTTTTCAAATAATTTTGAATTTTACGGAAGGAACAATTGGGAGAAGATTAATGGAAATTATAAATTCCTAAACAATGTCGTTTTGCAACAATTTAGGAAAGCATTTAATAATACCTAAATATAAAATTATTTCAATGTCAAACATAACCCTCTTCTCAACACGTTTTAGAGAACATAATGTTCCCAATATGTGCAAACTGTTGGCTTAATAAGATACAAGCATGTCAGAAAATGAAAGAAAGCCATCAAAGCGTGCTGTCAACCTTAAGAGTTTGTGATGCGTGAAATAGTGGCATATGTATGGTTTCATTCAGAAAATTGAATACCATTATAGTATTGACAGAGTTCTGTTTGTATTAGAGTTAGAAGGCAAGTTGATTTTGTTCACCTATTCAATTATTCCTAGAAATGCAAAAACGAGATTATTTCAAATTAATATTAGGTATGTAGCAATGATTTTAAAGAAATGACTATGAAATATGTGAACAACTTTTGAATATTTCAAATTATTCAAATTTGAAAGCTTTGAAATGGAAAATATTATTACAAAAAAATCCCGTGTTCCCAGGCCTGCATCCTGAGTCCCACGGGATGGTTTATAACAGCATGTACGACGAGAAAGAGGACGAAACCTTCGACTTCGGCTTCAACCCTGAACAGATCCATCCCCACTGGTGGAACGGGGCCGAGCCGGTCTGGATCACTGCAGTCAACAAGGTGCCCGTATATATGTGTATATTATATATATGATACATGGAATTTGGAACATTTGACACCTTCATAAAACAACTTCTTCTTTTTGCTTCTTTTTGATAAGACACAGAAAGTTTTACATCGTACCTCAAATGGTGACAATGTCGTTAACCATAAACGGTTCAGATATTAAGAAATAATGTGTTTGTCCACACAGTTATAACCTGCTAGAAAATTGTACGTTTACATTGTATAACCGCCGAAGTTATACACAATTTCCACACGGACATATATCCATTGGGAGCTGTAGCTCTCACGTCCACAAATGCTTTGTCTTTATACAAATATACTGGCAAAGTAAAATTTATTCTTTGGTTATGACTATTGTGATAGGTATATCGACTTATTTTTATGATATCTTGACATCATTTTCCAGTTATCGTTCTAATGGACTATAGTTATTACGTACGCTTCACGATCCAGAACCTTGGTGCTTTCGTGTATCACTGGCCGGGGTGCGAGGTTGAGATTCGAGGGCGGCGTCCCAGCTACTGTCAGGTCTACCCCGGGTATCCGGAGGACGTGGAGGAAGCTAAAGTTAACTTCACGAGGCAGTGGAGAGATGGTCTCACGGTGCTGAAATCTGGGGACGCTGATCTAGTCTGTGAGTGGAGTTTACACAGTGTTCGCATTCTCGGATCAGCAGTGCCTATACTGTGAAACATTCAACACTTGTTCTCAGTATAGAGATTAGGGAATTTTGTAGTTGCACATATTCCTAATTGAGTCGTCGTCATCAGATTCCTGACATCACTTCGGTCGTTTTAACCTTTGGATTTTTCATCGCTGGTTAATAAGAATTTCATGGGAACTACCCACAGGCGTTCAAAAGTATCAGAAATTGTCTCGTAATGCCAGAAAATCACTATGTCGTTTCCTGTACGACATACAAATAATGAATCTATGAAGAACCGGGGCCTTGAATTGTTGAAAGCAGTTCCTTCTCATTCTTCATTATACTTTAACAGGATCTGTACGCGTCCGACTAAGAATAAAATTCTGCGTTATCAATGCAAGATTCCGTTCATCATCAGGGCCAAATAATAAGATACTTAGATAATAAGATACAACAACCTTGGACTTTCTCATCAGAACAATTGTATTGACATTTCCTCCTTCATCCCGGGTGACCAGGGACGATGCCGTTGTCCGTGCGTCTGTGCGTCCGAGTTAAAGGGGACGGATGTTCTCAAAACTTTTTCAGATAGGATAACCAAATGTTCTGTGTGTCTTCAGGGCATCAGTACCTTGACGGAGTTCAAAAATCAGAACCCTGCAATTATATTTCACGGAGTTATTGTCCATATTACGTGTTTTTTACTCTGTTGAGATTTGTGCAATTGCATTTTACTGAGTTATGGCCCATGTAGGAAAATATTGGGAGCTTTAATGAAAACTAATTTGGCTGGGGATGTTGATGACAATGTCGTGAAGTTCTTGTTCTTTCAACTCAATATCTCTTATCTTCATTCTTGCAGTAGTGTATTTGGAGTTAATCGACTTCTTGGGACATATTTACGGTCCAGACTCGACAGAAGTTGCTAGTCTGGTAAAATGGACGGATGATCAACTCAACAAAATCATTGACGACATTTCAAAGCGAGGTTTAGGCCTTGACCTTAATCTCCTCGTATTATCAGACCACGGGATGACAGGAATCTCCAAATCCCGAGTTATCGACGTGTCAAGGATTCTTACCACGTTGGAGTATGAGCGAATGATTGATCACGGGCCTGTTCTTAGTATTTGGCCAAAACATGGCTTTGAAAAACAAGTAAGCATCACTAAAAACTTTTTCAGAGGCATTATTATAGTCCACGGTACAGCTTAGTCTGTCCTCCAGACCCTAAAGCAAAATAGATTTATTGATGACCAACCCAGTCTGGAACAGTATAGCAAGTCTAGATCGCTCAGCCTTAAAGCTTTCAAGTTAAAGCATCTTCTGGGCTCCATTTTGTGATAAAACATGAATTGTAAAAGAAAAATTCAATATTGAAAAAAATTCTTCTGAAACTATATGTTAGTCTAAGTACAGCTGTGATAAGTTTCATTAAATAACGACTTTTAGTGACAGTTAAGATCTGTAATAACTAATGTCATTGAAATCAAATCATAGATTTGCTTCCTTATTTAATATTACGTTGTTACTTATCACAAATCTAAGATCTGACGGAATCCCATAGAGACCCGTGTCCACCGGAAGTAAGATTTCATCCTGTGACGATCGTGCTTTCAAATCTATGAAAGTAGATCAAAGGTTCAAACATCATCGCTTTTCTATGTATCGCTGCGAAGACTATACTGTTACGGAAAATGCCGAGGTTTTCTGAATGTTTTTGGTACACTTGATTTGCTTACATCCGCATGAAAGCAATATGTTTGTTAACGCCCTTGTAATCTGAATTATTTGAATTTTAAATTCAAATAAGATCATCGGAAACTAGATCAGCTTTATGTCTTAATCTTAGATTTACAAAATGCATATTGTCAATTTTTCAGTCCTTTGATACAAGCTTTACAATGATCAAGTGGTACGAACGGTATTGTAACATTTAATGAAAAACCATTGTTTTTCGATGAAGTAGAACCTTTATCTTAAACTGTTGCTTATATCGTTTACTTTAAACAACTTAGTCATTCATATTTGCAGTGAAAAATAACTGCATTCGAAGATCTGTTTAGAAGAATACAAATTTTTATAGCTCCAAAATATTTTACAAAATACACGTCCATGAAGCGCATACATCTTTAATCTATGCACTATTAAATTCTGGTCATTATGAATTTCTTATTCTATTCTCTTTGCATCAAATGTTTTAAAATTTACGATTGTTATGTTATTGTTATGTTAATCTCACCCTTACAGTCATTATCTTGTATCATTTCATGTTGAATAACAATGTAATAATATAATATGTTAATTGTAAAAATGGACACATTATAATCACACTTTGGTGTCAAATGTATCAATGCGTATCTTTAGTTTTCAAGCCAGTAACATGGTTATTTTATATATGATCATTAAAAAATGAAAAGGAATTGAATCTCTTTTTATATTTCAAGGTTTATGAAAAACTCCGAGACTATTCAAGTCATATGTCAGTATACCGGAAGCACGACCTCCCCTCAAAATGGCGGCTAAAGAATCACTTCCGGGTGGCACCGATCACGTGCTTTGCAGAGAATGGTTGGATGATTGTTCATGTAAGACCAACTCTTTACTGTTATGTCAATTTATCATTGGACATACAATTTTATTTATTCTTAAACTCGACATTTTTAACAATAAATATTTTAAATACTATGTAATCCAAGTGAAGCAATTATACAGTGATTGATGACAGTAACAACGACAAATACAATGACAAAATTGAAAATGATAATGAATACATTTCTTTAGAAGCGCTTTGTGGGTTGAGCAACAAAACAATGTTGGTTATTGTTGAGCACGATTATTTTAGGAAAAACGTTCTTTATGATATAAAAAGTTACTTCTGTGTTCTCCTCAGTACAGTCTAAGTAAACCTAGCCTCAATATTATCTGTTTCACTCCTATACTGAGTCTAGAAAGGTCTAGTAGAGGGGCACGTCAGCCGACCTTTCTGCGACTTATGACCCTCCAACGTTATACGTGCGAAGGCAGACTATTGTGGTTTGGTAAGCTCAGATTGGTCAATTTGATACGTGTTACCAACAAGAAAAGCCTTTAAAAAGGCAAGCTTTGGGGCACCCAGTTATGTATCACTATAATTATAGAACCAGGAGATTTAGGTTAGGGAGGACGGGGATAGGGACTTTTACTTGAATAAATTGTTCCAATCGGAGACGCATGTTCTTTGCTCTTTGTTTTGATAGTTATCTGTACACTATGTACATAGTTAAACGACTCGTTCGTTCCGTTTAAATTTCAACAATGATAGATACGTCTCCTATCTCAATTATGTTATAAATTTTTAAACATAATACGGTAATTCAAATTTATGTTGCTTTAAAAGATAGCTGACTGTGAGTTTAATACAAGAACCAGTGATTAGCTAGAAGATAAATAGTTGTGCTATTGACTTTCAGGTTAATTACATGTTGCAAGAATAAGTTTTCTTAATTGAGTGTTAGAAATGATCTCAGCTACAAGTTCATAATGTTCATTATGTTATAGGATGACATTTAAGAATATTTTGTCATACTTTAGGCTCTATGTCAATACTTTCTTCGAAAGACACCTTTAATCGTAAATAAATCATCCATAACGTTTGTTTTGAAACATGAAATTTTAAAATGGCCTGTTCAGTACCATTTTTTCCGTGAAGCGATGAGATGCATTGAGTGAACGATCAGTCATTGACAAGGCGGGACATTCAGCGCTCGCGTTATAGTAACAAGAATTGGAGGAACCGAATTCCTAGTTGACACGAAAATGGAAGGTCGTTTCCGAATGTGGAATGCAAAAAAATAGCCCGAATAACTACAAAACAGCTCACATGCATATGCAAAATTGATATTTATTATATTTATATATTTTGGAAAATTTACGATATATTTTACATCATAGCATTATTATGATAATCAGTTTCCAAATTAAAGCTTGCCAATTATTTCGTACCACCCACATGGTCACGTGGGTATAAATTTGCTACAGCACGGTCCATTGGTCGTTGAAATACCAGGATATGCTTAAAACAAATATCATTGGCTGAAACTTCTCTTTGAAGTTTCCAAGAGTAATGTAGAGAGAAACTTCTGCCATTAGTTTTCAATATCAGATGTTACATAACTTTGGGGTCTCTGGACCCCAAAGCAATAACTGTCGAATGCTTTAGTCCTCTTCAGGTCTGCCCGCGTTTGAAGGGAAGGCTTACGGCGGGTATCATGGGTTCGACAGCACAGCAAAAGACATGAGAGGGATCTTTTACGCAATGGGTCCAAGTAAGTACATTTGTAAAGTGGATCTTAATCTTTATCCCTTGAACACTGCTGAACAAATTTGTTCTCGCAAATTGGATATTTGTATATTCAAAACGTTGTCTATTTCGACGATTAACATGTATAAAGAGAAAGAATCATTTTATTTACGAGAATCTTTATTAGTAAACAAGTAGTACGGAAGCGTCAAAGAAATTTAAAGGTACAGCTGATGACATTATTTTGAATTTTAGATTAAAGCTAACAAATTAACAAAGAAGCGATTTGGCATCGCTGAACAAAATAGCGGCTGTCCGTCCTGGAGTCATTTACATGTGGGAGGGGTATTATTACCTGTGTTGTGTATCTTTTTAAATACTGCTCATTTTCCTGTGTATTTCCCCTATAGATATCCGAGTAGGAGAGCGAGTGAAAGCGTTTGACAACATACACGTGTATCAACTCATGTGTCGTCTCCTGAACCTACAGCCAGCTCCAAACAACGGGTCTTGGTCTGTAGTGGAACAGATCTACACAGGGGGTGGCTGGTCACCCACATGCATGTTGACCTCGTTTTGTTGTATCGGCTTTACAATACTATTTGTTGTATATTATCTCGGAAAGATGTTTTTAAAAGACAAAAAGAAGATGAACTGATTAATGAATTCCATCTTGCCATGTGCTTAAAATGGCTGTTCTGTATGGAGTAAGATAACAACAAACGATCTGGATATGTAGGAATCAACAGTGAGATATTTCTGCAGTAAGGTACAAGGTCTACCAAATGTACCGCCTCTCCTGTTGTTCTAGATACTTTGGGTTTATTACCAAATAAAGGGTATAAAGATAAAACATGCTTATGTTTGGTAGATTATGTAGTCTAGGAAATTCAAATGTTGTTAAGCAAATAGTATTACATCGACTTGTTGAATCGACATGTATGATTAATACTTGTAAATCCCCCTCACCCATCGTCTATATGATGTATGGTCCCATGTATCGATTAGGGTTCGGTCGCTGCATAATTTGATTTCAATTAATGAGAAATAACAGGCACAGATTTGTACAAAGTTTATTTATACATTTTGAAACAATTATTTATCTATGAATGTAGACAATGTAGAGACATAAATCACTCATTGAAACTATTTATGAAACACATTTTGATTATACTTCTGTATATTGTCCCTTTGAAACCAAATAGAGTTGTTAAAATCATAAAATGATTTACCGAATTGCATATCATATTTCATAATAATGAAGTTTGAATCTAATAGTTCAGACCGATTTTCCAAAATTTTGAATAGTCGTTGGATAGGGAATTAAACCGGTTTCTTTTGATGTCAATGAGTTCAGAAACACTATTTCTGTGAGAGATTATTTGATCTTTCGACGTCCTGAATTGTATTTGGTATTTTCAAAGGTAAATGGAGGTTAATAAAATATTAAAATATTCCTTGGATTTAAAATTCTTTCTTAAATGCAAGAGAACTATTAATCATTTCACTTTATGTTTTTATGGCACATTTTACTGATGAGAAAACTTGCAAGGATTTAAATACCGTTGATTTACCCTCTCTGGGTGTATAAATTAACAATAACTGATTCCTTTTAAATATGAAAAGTCACGAATACATGTTTTACAAACTGCATTCGATACACTATATTCAAAATTTAGAACTGTGTAAATTATGTCATTTTAGTTTATCAAATAAGAAGCTACATATTGATCCCAAATCCTTCAATATACTATATAAATAATAATGATACATGATAATCAAGATCATTGAACAAATCAGATTCGCACATTGACAGACACATATGACAACGACATGTAGATAAAACATATGATCTGAGCAACACAATATTATCACAGTTGAGTGAACAAGTATCTGTTCCTTTTTGATAGCTTGTCACGGTTTTTAACACGTTTTCTTAATTTCTGCATATAATATTTGTTTTACAATAAATTATGTATACCTCTGTAAATAAGCATCTCCACCAATGCCCTATTTGCAATTCATTTATTGTGAGTAAGAACTGATAGTCTCATTTTCTATGGACATAGTGAAAATGCCAACATGTTCTAATATTCAATAAAACAAATAATGGAAAATAAACATGAAATTGATAGAATGATATAAACCTACTGTAGAACTGTAACAAGTTTTAAGAAAATATTTCACCAATCATTCATTGAATTAAGGATATTCGTACATACATAAAACTCTGAATAAATAGTTCATTTAAATATGATGTTTAAACCATTACGACATATCAATATACAATAACCTGAGTAATATAAGACAAATACAAATATAGATATGACATATGTTTGACGAAGGGGGACAACTGCTGCTGGGAAAAGTCATTTTGAGCATCCCTTGCACGTTGCTCCAGCTGCCGTTGTTAGGTGACGGCGTGACCTCCAAGATGGCCGACATCATCTGGTACAGATCCACAACACGAACTGGTGGCGTCACCACATTCTTTCGAAATGCTGTTGAAAAAAAATAGTTACATTCTATTTCTTTTTAATAATTACTATTTAATAAATGTTTCTTTTTGGGACTTATTGGCATGGTATTATTTGAATTCTGCAATGTGATTTATTCACACAGCTCTGAATTGAGCATCGATATTATTTGCATCTTTGCTTCCATTTATAAAAATAATGTCTTGTTTCGTATACAAAATAAGCTGTCATTTTGGTAAAGTAATGTTTAAAGAATTATGTTCACTCTAAATAACATATAGGTTCACTTGCACCACCATGAATTATTCCAAGTCAAGTCTTTTCGAAATCAGGATATAAATTCCTTTTTCATTGGTTGAGTTTCACTCATAAGACACTTTTCTTTTTAAAAATATGGTATTAAAAAATATGGCTTAGTCCCAAAATAAGAGTTTAACCCATCCTATGGAACAGCTATATTCAAAATTTAATATTCATATAGTTAATAAGTATATTCCTTGTCATCAGTTTCGTGTGGTGATTCTCTATGAGACTATAACCCACCTGGACCGACAGCCGCCAGGACTCCCCGCATGTCTTCCTGGAAGTTGTCATATCCGTGGTCTCCCAATAAGGGCTCCATGTTCTTGCTAGACGGGTAGTGTGGGGACCGGGGCTAGAGATACACATACATTTGATATGTTATTTTGCAGGTGATGATTATTCCTCTACGACTGATTCAACTTTAAATATAATGAAGTACCTACATCGAATAATGCCTTTACTATTGGACCCTGTTAAAAGGGCAGTAGCATTTTTTTTTAAATTTTAAATTTTAAATTTTTCATTGATAATTGTATGTTATGCTAAATGTATTATTTTGATGGTGTAAAAAAATCTCATTTCACAAACCAATAATCCATAATCAGAGAACAAATTATAAAGATTCACATGAAGTCCATTGGCGCCCATTACATTATATATTTGATTTGATACTAGTATTTTAGTTTAAATACACTTTCTTTCAACCATTTATTTTCATTTTTCTGACATCACCTTATATTACCCATAAAAACGGGCTACTTCCCCTTTAAAACGTGACATGGGGCGGCAAGCTGAATATTCTTTTACTGCATTTGTGTAAATGAAAAAGGAAGTTTTCCGTTGAAAGAAATCAAGTCACATGATCTTTGAAATATCTGGTTTATAAACAAACTGTAGCTAAAACGCAGATATTATAGGAGAAAAATTATAAAATTATCTAAGAATGCCTCCAAAACGGTAAAATATAAATTGAAAGGAATTCAATCAAAGGACAATTTCAATTAAAGAATCCATGTTGCTGAATTAATGAAATACAGGAACTTCGTGACAGTGTGTCTGATATATTTTACGTACGCATCATTAATGCTTACAGTGAGTATGTACCAGCCCAGATCGGCCACGGCGAGAATCGGAGGGGTGAGACGACCCTTCTTGAAGTGCCATCTCTCTGGAATGTTGTCTTTCAGATACACAGTCATGTGCGGGTGATAGTTTACCAGTCTCCTGTACACCTGCAAGTAGAACCATGGTCACACATTGCCCTCCTGCATGAACATCACTTGTTGTGTTACTTGATGAAGAGGAAAGCATATCTTACTCTTTAAAAATGTTTATTATGGAAATTATAGTTCGCATGTATGCTTAGTCATTTGAATTAATACAGATATAAGGTTTAAGAATTTGTCTGAGCGATACTGTAGTAATGAAAACTGTACACTTTATTCACATTTTTGACAATGGTGACTATTCACCTGCTTACATGAAAATACGTTAGTATCCTTGGTTATACCGGTTTTCATGTTATAGGAGCCAATGTATTCAAAAAAGTAGTTGGCAGACGTTGACCATTATGTGTGCACAATGTAAATCGTGCCGGTTTATAGAATGTTTCTTAACTATAATACCTATAGTTTCTGTTTGAGTAATCGACTATATGCTTGCAATATCAAGGTGGTCGTGTTTAGGTAATGGACTATGCTTGCATTAGCTAGTTAGCCTGTTTAGGGTAATTTATAATGGACTATGCTTGCATTAGCTAGTTAGCTTGGTTAGGGTAATGGACTATGCTTGCATTAGCTAGTTAGCCTGGTTAGGGTAATGGACTATTCTTGCATTACCTAGTTAGCCTGGTTAGGGTAATGGACTATGCTTGCATAAGCTAGTTAGCCTGGTTAGGGTAATGGACTTTGCTTGCATTAGCTAGTTAGCCTGGTTAAGGTAATGGACTATGCTTGCATTAGCTAGTTAGCCTGGTTAAGGTAATGGACTATGCTTGCATTAGCTAGTTAGCCTGGTTAAGGTAATGGACTATGTTTGCATTAGCTAGTTAGCCTGGTTAAGGTAATGGACTATGCTTGCATTAGCTAGTTAGCCTGGTTAAGGTAATGGACTATGCTTGCATTAGCTAGTTAGCCTGGTTAAGGTAATGGACTATGCTTGCATTAGCTAGTTAGCCTGGTTAAGGTAATGGACTATGCTTGCATTAGCTAGTTAGCCTGGTTAAGGTAATGGACTATGCTTGCATTAGCTAGTTAGCATGGTTAATGTAATGGACTATCATTACAGGTTATAATGTTTAGTTAGCTTTGTTTCTATTATGAATTTAAATCGTCATACTCCTCTAGAGTTCCCAGTTTTGAGCCATTGGCTATGCTTACAATATCTAGTTTGCCTTGTTTGGGCCATACAAAGAGGATAGGTCCTCCTTCAAGGGAGATATGCACGTCTTTGCCTATCTTCTTTGACAAGTCTATAGTTCTGTTGGGAGCCATTTCAGTCATGCCGTGGTCTGAGAACAAGATGAGGTTGACGTCACTCAGACCCCGGCGGTCAAGCTCGGAGAGAGTGTAGGCGATCTGGCGGTCAATCTCCTGTAGGGCACTCTTCACTCGATCGCCGAATGGACCGTTGAAGTGACCGTATTTGTCTGTCATCTCGAAGTACACGCCTGTGGGAGACATATCAGTTAGACATCATATAAGATATGGTACCATCAAAGGCAAACAGATTACTTGTTAGAACTCTCATGAGAATAAGGGACAAATGTGAACCTAATATGACATTATGTATCAATGCATTCTATCCCAACGGACAGTCGTTTCCGAGTAAGCCTCTGTTCTATTAAGCCTAATATGTACAGTAGAAAAGTAGAAGTCTGTTTGGAGGCAATCCAAGTAAGTTGTGCAATCAGCGATGTCGTTTCAAAAGCGATTATTCGCAAAGTTTTGGTCAGTTTCGTATGCAAAACGAATTCAATATCCAGGGGAGATAACTCTTCCTTTTACAAAACATCGCTTTTTATCTTCTCACTAGTTTTTGAGGTTGGTTAGTAAAATCAAATTCATGAAATAAATAATCATTTACACAGTTACAACTGACCTGCATGTGGGGAGAGAATTGTATTAATGATATAACTTAACTATTTCTGTTCTTTTCAACACTCTTTAGTTAACTGCGATATTATAGATATTCTTATTTTCCACTGTGCTACCTGGTTACGAGTTCGGAACAATATTTAGATAATTTTTAGAGTTAGTTAGATAGATATATCTAATGATGACTGACCCACAATGTCGGCGTTATTTTCAAGACGTTGAAGTCCGTCTTCCAGCGCCGCCATATTGTCTTCAAGGGAGGGAACTTTAGTGTAGTTCCGGCAGTAGGTCGGTCTCAGACCACGGATCTCGACCTCGCACCCTAGCCAGTGGTAGAAGTAGCTTGTCTTCCTCTGAAAAGGGATGGATGAAAAATATTTTTATTCATATAATTAGATACAATTTAGTTGTATATCTTATCCACTTCTTACATACGAGGCTCAATCAATATGCCAACATAATATTTTGTTTGAAATATAACTTAGACCAATACTGGCCATGTAATGTCTGATACAGCCACCCATTGCTGGTCCGATTAAGGCGCCCAGTACTTGCCCTGTATAATTATAATTACTAGAAATTGATTGTAGTTGTAAAAACAGGTTTTCTGACAATTTATCCTAAATAAGCATGTCAAAAAGAAAACAAAATAAAAAAATGCTGTAAACAAATAATACATATATTTCATTATCTCAAAAGGCAAAACACCTGCAATTGTTTGAAAAATAGTTGATACAAAATGCAAGGGTCAAAAGCAATAGTGCATTCATTCCCTGAAGCAGACGACATTTTATTTCCTTAAAGGTAGTATTACGCCAGATATGGGCCAATACCAGGACAGTATGTTAGCCCAATAGAATATGCACGAGGCATTATAAGGATTAGTACTGGCTCTTTGAAAACATCCTATTATGCATGTGCGATTTTGACACTGGACGAAAACTGACTCTATGCCTTCAGTCAATCATCTTCCCACACAAAGCCTAAAACGCCAGTTTCTTTACTGTCAGTTATACGCCTTGCTGCCGACCCTATAGTTGTCAGTGCTGATATCAGCGCCCCATTGTAAGCAACCTCCAGCTACTTTCTGATTGGACTATTGCTTTGGATGACAACTTCTTTATTCATAGAGTGCGACGTTTCGATACAGATTCTTGTATCGTTTTCAAGCATAAATTGACAGAGCACATGAGGTATATATACAGTACGGCATGAGATAAGTTAATTTCTGTCATAGTAAGCTAGAGAGCAAGCACAGAAAATTTAAGGGTCGGCAGCAAGGCATAAAACTGACAGTTCGGAAACTGGCGTTTTAGGCTTTGCGTAGGAAGATGTCAGTCAATATGCATTGATCAACTTTACCAGCCAGTACAAAGCACGAAAAGTACGAAATCTGCCCTTTCCCGACCTACGCGACCGTGTACGTATATACGTACAGGCGATGATGATATTTGTCATCAAGCATAATTCATAATCCTATTTGTAAACAACTCGTGGAATGTTGACCCATTCTAATCAGGTTAGATATCGTTTGATAGTCCATGACCAAGACGAAGTACTTGAGATGAGTAGCTGTGGTCTCTGTTCAAAATCATTACAAACAAGCTTGGCCATAGTATCAATGACTATTTGCTGAAGAACGCGTATGAAACCGAAGAAACGGCAATTCAGTACACTTTTTTGTTATATGCCAAATAAGAAAAATGAAATGAAATGGCACGTAGCACGTTTTAGGGGGAATATAAGGCGATGTCAGGAAAATGATTCAAATTGAAAGACAGTGTATTCAAATTAAATGAAACAGTAGTGAATGAAAAATATAGTGTAAATTTCAGCCACGCCTTGCCTTTTTCGTACATAAAATGAATTAAAAGGTGATCACACAAAAATGGCCACCAATTGACTTCATTTGAATCTTTATGATTTGTTCTCTGACAATGGATGATTGGTTTGTGTAATGAGATTTTTGACACTATCGAAATAACAATTTAGCGTTAACGATTATCAGTGAAACATTTAAAGTATAACATTTTCAAAAAAGTTGCTACTACCCCTTTAATGAGAGATTATAAAAAAAATTCTTAAAATTCTTAAAATCATTAAATACTTCACCTGTCTTGCCGCGGTTATCCACAGAGGGTCGCCACCATTCCACCAATGAGCGTGCGCCTGCTCAGGGTTTGTACCAATGAGAAAGGCCTCTTCCCTCTCAGTGTCGTACATGAAGTTTCCCACCATACCATGGCTCTCACAGTGTAGACCTGTCATAGATGAGAAGTACGTTACGTATCATTATGTTACACTTGTGACGTCAGCCTATTGTTCTTATTTTTCAGTAATGGAGCGTTATATTTTGCATCGAGTTTTTTACTTGAATTTTCACTTTTTTGGATATCTTAAGTTATGTTTTTTAATAGGCATACGTTGAGTGTAATTTAAGTCGATTAATGTCCTCGTAACTCTCCATTCCTAAAAAATAATTAGCCTCGACCCCTGGGGACCTCAGCTCCACTGTTTTATAGGAATGAAGAGTTACCCGGACATTAACCTATACGTACGTTCTGTAGAAGAATACCGTGAAATTGGTCACTTTGTTAAATTCATTTATTAAAGAGCCACTTCTTGGGTAACGTATGCAACACTTTGCCAATAGTATCATTTGATCGAGGAGTATCGACTGATGCAGAAAGTATCATTTTAAAGCTTATTGACGTTGTATGGTGATAACAAGAAAAGCCTTTAAAAAGGCAAGCTTTGGGGCACCCGGTTATGTATCACTATATAGAACCAGGCGATTTAGGTTAGGGAGGACGGGGACGGGGACGGGGACGGGGACGGGGACGGGGTCTTTTACTTGAATAAATTGTTCAAATCGGAGACGCATATTTTTTGCTCTTTGTTGTGATAGTTATCAGTACACTATGTACATAGTACAACATCTCGTTCGTTCCGCTTAAATTCCACCCAATGATAGATACGTCTCCTATCTCAATTATGATATAAATTGTTATGATATGAAATTTCTAAACATTAATATGGCAATTCAAATCTATGTTGCTTTAGGTTTAAAAGATAGCTGACGGTGAGTTTAATACAAGAGTCAGTGATTAATTAATAGAGAAATTGTTGCGCTAGTAAACTTTTCGGGATACATTGTTTTCCAATACCCGCAAATTTAGTTTAAACCGGACGAATTTCCCATTGACTTTCAGGTTAATTACATGTTGCAAGAATAAATTTCCTTAAGTGAGTGTTGATCGTATTACAGCCGAAAGTTGCTAAAATTTTTAGAAAAGATCTCAGCTACAAGATCATTATTTTCATTATATTATAGGATGACATTAAAGAATATATAGAGAATCTCACCCATGTGTCTTCTGATATCAAATATATCAACACAAGTTGATAAAAGTAACAAATATCCGAGGCTTGTTTTTCTTTTTTGGCAATGGGATAATTTTGATGTTTTCCAAAGAGTGGGAACGTGATGGAAACTTAATGATAGTTGACAAAACGTTTGGAAAATATCAGCCAGTTGCAACTTGCACTCTGCACTCTTTTAGAACTACACCTAGCAAATTATCAGGTCCACAGGCTTTATGTGAATTTATCTTAGCAAAAGACGTTAACACATCATCTTTAGAAATATCTAACACCTCACATGGTGGGAGTGATTCAAGTACAATGTTTCTTTCTTCTGAAAAATTACAACTTTCAAAGCGATATCTCCTCTGAAACACAGTTTTGGGTGATAATTTATCATATTTTAGACCCTGTCGAAAGTGTCGATACTTTCTTCGAAAGACACCTTTAATCGTAAACAAATCACCCATAACGTTATTTTTTGAAATTGCATTGAGTGAAGGATCAGTCATTGACAAGGCGGGACATTTAGCGTTAGCGTAAAATTGAAGGAACCGAATTCCTAGTTGATACAAAAATGGAATGTCGTTTCCGAATGTGGAATGCAAAAAAATACACCGAATAACTACAAAACAGCTCACATGCACATGCAAAATTGATATTTTTTAAGGGTGTAAACGCTCATCCATATATTTTTGAAAATTTACGATATATTTTACATCATAACATTATTATAATAATCAGTTTCCGAATTAAAGCTTGCCAATTATTTCGTACCACCCACATGGTCACGTGGGTATAAATTTGCAACAGCTCTGTCCATTGGTCGTCGAAATACCAGAATATGCTTAAGACAAATATCATTGGCTGAAACTTCTCTTTGAAGTTTCCAAGAGTATTATAGAGAGAACCTTCTGCCATTAGTTTTCAATATCAAATGTTACATAACTTTGGGGTCTCTGGACCCCAAAGCAATAAGAAGGTTTGAAGTCGGGATTATGAAAACCGGACAATGACGCGCGTCAATCCGCCAAACTTTTTAAACTTCAGAAAGCAGCCAGAATAACAGTTACGAGTTTATAATGTTTGGTACAATGTAGGTTTTATAACTAGTATCCATTTAAAATGGACGTGTGATTTTGGCTTCTGCAAATATATACGATTTATTGTCGTTTCAGGGTGAATATTTAACCTACATAGTGAATTAGGCTTCGTATCAAAGCAAAACGTTGATGGAAATTACGCAGTGGCTCTTTAACCTTGCCATATTGTCAACTGAAATGGATGTACAGTCTAAGTTTTCGGAATGCTTGTATATTTCAGCGTGCTCCACGTGCTGCACGTGCGTTACGACCTGTGATGTAAGACTCTTATCGGTAAACTTGGAACTGTTTCTCTGTTAGGGAGAAGAATCACTAAAACACCAATGTGTTCTTTCTAAAAGGAGTCAATCAAAACTATTTTGATTTCGTGTGTTGTTTGAAGCAGTCATTGGCGATTGTTAGTTTGCCAGCCAGACCCTAAAATAAAATGTAAGCCTAAGCAAATCTATAATAAGAATTGAGAGCTCAATTTAGGAAATTTCTGAAAATGAACAAATTTGAGTCTCCTTGTCATTATTTGTGGGCTTTCTTTCAAATTGTCTCATTGTTATACTAAGCCACTGTGTGAATTAGTTAAACTTCGTCGTTAATGATTCACGTTCACACTCAGTAACGTTACCTTTCAAGCCAAGCCGTCTACAGGAGTATTTTGATAATCAATTTACTACGGTTTCTAATTTGCCATGTAAAGTGAAAATGTCAATTACTTTACCATATAGGTATAATGCAAACAATCTGCGATGTTCTTAATTAGGCCTATCTTCAGACAAAATCAACAGCACGATAGCTTACATAAACTAGATGTTTGCAAGTTGGTGGGTTGTATTTTCAGTAGTTTGTCATAGACGTACAATGTATTATTCAATCCTGTTTTAATTTTATTTCAGTATTTTTATTTTTATTGTGTAATTGTATCTTAAAATTTCCTATCAATTTTAGCGACAGTTTTCCTATGGTGATATACAGTTTTGCAGTCTATGATTTTAATCGGAATTAAAATAGATTTTGAAGTATCATCTTACCCTGCATTTGTATATACATTGTACAAGCTGAACCTCAATAACCAGGCAGATGAGAAAACCAAATCAATATTTTCGTTTGATGGAATCAGAACAAAAAACTCAAAAAACTTCTTATAATATGTGCTTCTTTAAACAATCTGCTGCTGCAGGCAAACTGAAACAAAGGCAGATACATATGCAGTTTAAGATAGTATATCTGCCGTCTAAGATAACAAATTTATTGAAGCCGCAAACGAGAAATTCATATGAAATTCACATTAACGTCAGTTCCAATATATCGGGCATCAATTTATAGCTTGTTATTGTTAGTTTGCCAACTTTATCTACGTTTCCGTCATGATTAATTGAAATAAAACACGTCGGTATTTCAACTCTTTTTGAAACAATCTATCCTGCATTTTTTATAAAAAATCTGATGTCATGAGATTTATAGAACGCAGAGTAACATATGCAACCCCACAGAGGGTATACATTAGAGACCAGCTTATATAGCCTCTCGTTTAAATCATTTGTATTTTCTGAGAGTATTTTCAATGTATAATAAAATAGGTTTTTATTGACGAATTAAGAGATAAACATGTACAGGCGTATAATAGACTAGACATATGTATGAAGAGTAAAATTTCGAGAATAAAAATTCTGTAGAAAGTCAAAAGTTTTAATGAATCTAGACTTGCGGACATGTTCTTGACTTAATAGGATACGTTAATAAATACGAAACCTGCTGTGGGAGGCAGACTGCAAAACAAACCACGTTTCAATGTTTAATAAAATAGTTTTTTTATTGGCGAATTACGAGATAAACATATGGGCGTATTATAGACTAGATAAATGTATTAAGAGCAACATTTCGAGAATAGAAATTCTGTA
The DNA here is from genome assembly GCA_916613615.1 of Steromphala cineraria. NCBI lineage: Eukaryota > Metazoa > Mollusca > Gastropoda > Trochida > Trochidae > Steromphala > Steromphala cineraria. Next base: position 16,072,449 of record OU744729.1, read on the forward strand.
GAAGTTCAAAGAATCTAGACTTGCCGACATGTTCTTGACTTGATATGGTAAATAAATACGAAACCTGCTGTGGGAGGCAAACTGCAAAAAACGACATCACGTAAACAGTTTATATAAAGAAGCAACGAGCTGTGCAGCGCTTCATGAAACATATCTGGATAGATTTCGGTAAAGAAGACATAAACACGTTTAGCTAAGCTGTTAGTGAAACGGCCTTCTGCAGATAGGGGGTGCAGTGTTTATGTACGTATCAGATTTGAGTCATCCATTGCAGATTTGCTTTTTAAGAAAAACCAAGTGGAATGCATGCAGATGACTTTTATCAGACGGACAATTAGTGCCTAAAACAATGACGGAAGTATATATCTTTGTAGAACTTCTTGTATATGAAAACAGAAACAAAAGTTGTTCTGAACTATAGATGTTGCAAAATTTTCTAGACTTAAGAAGGCTCTTTTAGTTTTGGTATTCTCGAGTCTGGATGTGAGGCTACATAGTCTGTTATCCAGACCCTGAAGTGAAAAAAAGTTAAACGAGCCTTTTTAAGTCTAGACAATGTTGGCAAGTCTAGATTCCTCAGCTAAATTAAGAACTGTTCAGGGCTCCTTTTTATTTTAATATCAAATATTTGAAATTAAATTGTTAGTGAAAGAGGTTTTTTTCAGGGACTATATGTTAGTCTAGAGGGTATTCTGAGATGTGTTTTAAATATGACGTCAGCGATACGAATCCGTGCAACTAATGTGACCGTATATACAGACCGGCTGTAAAGAATCTATGAATGTATGTAGATCACTTAGAAGCGTAGTTTCATATTTAGTTCTTTGTTGCCATTTAATACCTATCAAATTTGTGTTTTCGTTTGTCTTCTTTTTATAAACATTTCAAATACACGAAGATCACATGGAAGTGATGAGTGTTCTCTGACATCAGCTGCACACATCTGGCAGTGTAAGACAGGAACATGTCAGAGATAAGACTTCTGAGATCACACTGGAGCAAGTTAATCCCTACACAGTTGAAATGTTTACCCAATAATTCGTATAATGCTGATAAGATGAGAACTAGACATGCACTGCATTTGCTAGACTAAAATTCAGTCTATGGAATATCTAAGTAATTATTGTACCTTCATTCATTTTATTTTATTTCTTGAGACTTTTCATTTCATATATGTATATTCAGTCATTCTAAACTTGCAGAAATAGGACTTAGACTTTATTAAAGGCTCCTATTGAAAACACAGTCATGAAGCAGGACTATGGATATGCCTGATTATAAAGATCCCTCTATATGTTTTTATTCTGAATATTCTTTAGATGGTGCATGTTCACCTTCAAGTTTCCCCTGATTAAATGTCCATATACTGCGGTGTCCTTAACTCGCAATACGACTAAAAACACGCAAATGACTGAGATTAAAGTTGAGTTTTCGGATGAAATCTCAAAAAGTAATTATTTTATCAAATATACGAAAGGAGCTTCGGAGAATTTCAGATACTGTAGTTCACTGCAGATCTAGACTTGCTTTTATATATAGGTTTTGCTAGGTCATAATAATATTAACTACATTCTCAATAAAGATTATACCAGGATATGTAATAGTTACTAGCATAGTAAATTGTATGCATCGGATAATGGCAGGGACACTTTGTCGGAGAGGCCAGTACGAGGCGGAGCCGAGTACTGGCTCGAGGACAAAGTGTCCCTGCCGTAATCCGATGCATACAATTTACTATGCTAGTAACTGACTTACATCTCACTTAATCCGAGTACAATCAACCACAAAATTAATAAACTGACGTCCAAAAGAAACTTTACACTTTTTAAACTGAAATTTTGAAAACAATGTTATTTCAATATTTTCAGTTAAGTTCTCAACAACATAGTTGAAACCCAAACTTTTATGTTTAAAACTTTAAATTGAGCAATATTCATGCATTTTGCAAAAATGGCAAAAAATGTCATAATCAGGTGACCTTTCCACCGGAGTTTAGTCACGTGACGAAAAGGTTTAATAAATGTCCATAATAAATGTTTGTTCTCCTGTTTGTGAAAAAACACCTTAAAACCGGTAACGGCACAGCAAACATATCACCAATCCCCATTGAAAATCAATAAAACTGATAAAAAAATACCCTTGTTACAAGAATCGATAGTGTTTCTTCATTTGTTATGGTAACTTGATCAGGCTTTACAGAGAGGTTGTGAGGATTGCTGACAACCCTGAAACATGGAAAAAGAGTTGTTTTTGACTGCATGAGGGCCAAAATCTAAAACGTTAGACCACCGATAACGTTGTCTCTTAGTGACGTCAAGGATAGCATACATCAAAGGTCGACATGTCATTATGTTCTCGTGCACTATATGAACTTGAACAGTTGTAATCAAAGCTCATTGACTGCTCAATTGATAGCCATTGGCCACTAATCAACCACACAAGGCAATGTCATTCATAAAGTCATAACGTCAGAATTGGCCTGCAATATTACGATTTAACTGCGATTGTTCAGCTCTCAAGGCTGATTACCAGTTGTACGACTAACAAATGTGTCAATCTGACATGTAGGACTTTATCCATAAATTCCCATTGATAGAAAAACATGGATTCAGATTTAATGTGAAGATTGAAACTGAAAACAGGTGACGTATTTCAAATTTTGGCCTTTTTCGTTACACATGGCAGATTTTGAAGGGATGACACTCGGCCTGCTCATACCTGGCGCAAAAGTTGCTAATTTCATAACCTTAACGAAATTATTGCGAAAAAAGCATTTCAATGAATGCCTGAACAATCAAAATTTTGACACCTGCCCACTTTAAATTGATTAATTGCTAAATCGGGGTTTTCCCCTTCAATTTTAATTAGCTGGTTGTTGACTGAAATGGTTGATCGATAAAAGGCACTTTGTTTTAAAGTTCTATCGTTCTTCATTCTTTAATCAGAATGATTACCAAATGTAGTAAAGTTTCTTTTGGACGTCAGTTTATTTTTAAATAAAATTTAAATTTCGATAACCTTCCAAGGGCCCCTTCACTGTTGTATAAATGAAGTTTGTAGTACTATGAATGGTGTACGAGCACGTACTTCTTGCTTGTCAAAGCGCGAGGCACGTGCTTCTTGCGTGCCAAAGCGCAAGGCACGAAGTAAATGTTTTGGGCTTGCAGACTTCGTGCACTCCATGAATATGAGCCTGTTTCAAGACAAAGTTTCACAGGTTGTCCATTTCTGTTTCGATTTTGAAGGTAGAAGACGTGTTATTAGAGTTCTCATAGGCAGCTAAATTTTGACAGTGGTTTCTACTTATGAAACGTTTCCCTTGGATTTCTAATAAAAAGGTACTTTAATCATTCCCATAACAAGTTCAGCCCAAAATTTTTTTTATCTTATCTATGAAAAAATTAATTATGTAATATTATCACATTATTTTTGATATTTCTAGACTTATTTCCCTAACATTACAAAAATTTTGGTGCAACACAAATCATAAAATGTTTATTTCTTGGTATCGTTTTTTTCTAGTGCAAACTTAAGTCTACAGTGTTATTAGGTGATGGTAATATTTTGATTCACGCAAAATGTGTAAGTATTATGATTGTTTTCCAGCTTGTTTTATTTTATTATTGATACTTTCACTTCAATTCTATGTCTATGTTGTTGATTGATTGTTTTAAATCATGTGTAGGAAAGGTTTACAAAAGTGTCCTTGCATCAGATGGCAGGACTCTTTGGCCTAAGAGTTCCCGATATCGATAATGAACAGGACACTTTTATGAATGGTTGCCATGGACGACGAGGGCTAAGTGGGATGTAATTATAGCGCAATGTACAAATATCCATATTATTATAATAGATATTGAGCAAACAGATATTCGAGTACACGACCAGGTATAACGTTACTCAATAAATTTTCTAGTAGAGTGAAGAGCGTTCTCCTCTAAACAGTCATAAAATTGACCAAAGAACTCCTTGATCTATAAAGATGGTCTGATTAAGCTATAAGAATGTCATAGTTTTAAACGACCAAACGATCGTCATTATATTGGTATCCAACCAAACCTTAAAAAGTTATAAGTTATGTTGAAAACTACAAATATCTTGTATGTATGCATAAACATATTCCGAAAGACACAGAATGGCAAAACTTCAATGAAGTACATGTTATATGAATAAATCACTTAAAAACAATGGTTGAACGAGATGTTAGCGGGCATGTCCTTCCCTGTAGGTAGAACCGGGATCATTGAAACCAATTTTTAATTTCTGATGCTAGAATACACAGTCTAAACAACTTAGATAAATGCGACCTCGTCCGTTCATAGTCCAAAGTGGTAAACTCACAAGTCATATCGAAAGGAGACAAGCATCTTTTGATCTTACAAAAAATACTATACTGCATGAAACATTGCTTACTATATAAGTGAAGGGAGTCCTTACACAAGAGAGTACCGTTTAACACTAGGTACGTTAATCATTTTAGAGGTTACCCTGGTATATCGTGTTACGGGTTCTCAATATGTTTTGTTATGTTCACGCTTATATATACATAAGAGAAAGGAATCTCATTGATCTTACAAAACAGAGTTTTCTTGTACCTTCTTGGAGATACATTGCTAACAGCTAGTCAAACACAATGCTAGGGTCTTATGTTCACGTTATATAAAACGATACATGACAGGATGTGTCGGCACCAAAGCCAGAATTTATGGCTTCTGTGCCCAAAGCTACGTTAGAGTTTTGGAAAAGGCCTTCAATCCACAGATAAAGAGAAGTAATGTAAGAACGCGAATTACCAGTGTCAATTTGAGAATTGATGATTTGTAGGTAAACATAAATAGACAGTGGCAATTATACAAATACATCATGAGTGGACCATTTACCACACTTTAGAGCAACATGATTTTGAGTTAAAACAAGCATGATAGACAGAAACTGACATAGAAATATATCAGTATCGATATTTATCATATAATGGAGAGTGTTATCGATGCAATAAAGCTATCTGATAAACTTGGTATCCGATTGCTTCAAAATCTGATAAAGATGCAAATTAGGTCAAAACACGAACTATTTTCTCAAAACTCCATGCACGTCATGCGAGTCCTAACACGGTCATTAACTATTGATAACGTAATCGGGAGTTTTCTTTTGATCGAATAAAAATTCGTAAACAAAATCCGTCAGGGTAAACTTATCAAGCATTCGTATTTTAGAAATTGCTTTGTAATCGAAGCATTTAAAAAAAAATCATCGTCCGTTAACACCAAAACAATAACGATATGCAGCTTACAAAATACCGGCTATCGAACAAAATGTGCGCTTCAATATTTTCGACAGTAACATAGGCCTACACCGCTTTGACCGTGTCAGTTTTCAACTTACCAGCAAAACAAATCATATTCTAGTGATAGTACACATTATCTAGTATCGTAGTAAAAAACGTAACAATCCCACCTTCGAAGTAATCGGCGTTTAGTCTAAGGATACCGTAACTGAACAGCTTTTCAAAATGCAGTTAGAGTTACTTCCCCTGTCGTAGCGACGGTGACAAGTGGTTCATACAAATTCTGTGTTGTAAAGAAAAAAAAAGTTTGGGATAAACTTGTGCATAAACCATATATACTTAATTCACTTAAGATGTTGATAGATTGTAGGAGACGTTTCTATCACTATGAAAAGATCAGCTCACGAAGGAATATTTCTAGACTGTTCACAACTGTATATCGCCGACAATATGACCTTCACCTTGCTGTATTGTAAATGAAATTACTCCGCAAAAACTACGTCAAACATGTTTTTAGAGGGAATCATATTTTCGTTTAAACCCTTTTATTTCAAAATGACATTATATGATAAAGAAATTATTAACCTCGTGTGTTTCCGTATCATTAATATCATATAATAGGAATAAAAATATATGTATTATGCTCGCCAAAGGCTCGCATAATACAAATTTTATTCCTATTATATGATATTAATGATACGGAAACACACTCTGTTAATAATCTCTATTGAATAGATTATCAATCATAACAGATATAACCTTTTAACTTCTAGCTCATACATCCTGTGTAATGACTGAACAAAGACATTGTGACATTGAACACTATTTACTAAATGACATTACCATTCGCATAAAAATAAACTTTGGCTACAGCATGCTCATTGGTGAGTTATGAATGGCATTATATGTTTTCTTGGAACAGATATACACAGTCATTCATATTTGAAAAAAGAATTATATCTTATCATTAGAATTCGTTCATAGATTATTACTGAGGTGATTGTAATGGTTGTTGTACTATGCGTTGAATCACAATTCTATGAGACATAAAGTACATCAAATGCATATTAGCGCTGAGCAGCACTCACTGAGTGGAAACGACGAAACGACAAAACAGAAGGGATCGCGTAAAACTAATGTCTAAATTCTGAAATTTAAATATTAGAATATTAACCACAAAATAAAAATGGATACTTTCGTTTCATCACTCTAGATCTTCATATAATTATTTTGTCGTTTTGATATTAGAATCCATCTTCCTACCAATTCTTGAAACGCAAGTTTTAAATAGTTTAGAAACTAGTGTTGTAATTTTTTGGCGGAAGATGAGAGTCAAAACTGGCCACAATTTCCACACCATTTCAAGTTTCTCCTGAAGACAAGGACAGGTATCAGTGCAATCAGAAAACCAGCTGATGAAGAACGTCTCCCTGCCGTGCCCCATGTATTGTTTTTATCAAATGCGTATCAAATATCTGTTATTTTGACGTCAAAATCTAAATTATCTGCAGTCTTTGTACCTCACACAACCTATCAGATGCAATCAAATATGCGCCTATCTCTCTCAGTCCACTGGTGGTCCAGTAGGGGGGTCGCACAGTAGCTGCAGGGAGCAGTGTCGGTTTATATCTCATGTAGCAAGTGCTCTAGACTTTATATCTCTTGATTTCCAGTTTATAATGTTAATATTCACATGGGGAACGGTCACAAATGAAACAAAATACTCCTTTCGACCGAAGATTTTCAAAAAATGTGATTAATATACATGTATGTTTCAAATAATTATATCGTGACTTTGATAAGAGTCAGTATACATAAAATGATTGTTAGTTATATTCTAGACTTTATGAAAACTATTTTAACGTAAACTTAAGTGTTTGGATAGTTAACTAGATAGTTAACTTAAAGTTTCATCTACTACTTTAAAAACAAAGAGAAAAATCTCCCGAATCTTAATGCGTCAGTGAATCAAAGGTGCTTAAATCATTAACTCCATTTACGATGTTTATTTGATTTACTTAGAAAGTTTGATAAAACAACTCCTCTTGTAAAGAAAATAGAATGTTTGGGTAGTTTTTATCCAAAATTTCACAAAAAATATCTTTAACATGTTGAGGTATTTGTTCGACTAGTAAACCTTCTGAGATTTTCAAAATGCATTTGGATGTAAGTACTATGGTTGTATATCGTATCGCATTTTGAGCGTCACATTCCAATATTGTGGACCATTTCTCGCATACAAGAAGACGAGAGTTCTACAGAGACAATTTCGATGACCTATGACCTCACAGAGCAGAGAGCACGTGCTGGACAGGTGGAGGGACTACCTGTTTCTCTCCTACAATTACAGGCGTGTAAGACGAGCCGTGTACAAATAAACACTCTCTTGTGGTGATTGTCCAGATTCCCCACATTCCTCCTGATTAAAGCGATCTGAGATCAAATAAAGGTAGAAGCGAGGATGACACTAAATAGAAACATTTCCAGCAGAAGATGGCATGATAGAATACGTCAGCCTTATGATCAGAAACGTCTGCATACAGTGGCATTCCTCTCTGTATATCAAGCCTTAGCTTTACAAATCAAGATCACAAAAATAGAGCCAGTGGCTCTGTAGCTCATCAGGCTTCATATCAATTTTGCTTTAGGGTGTGGCAAATGTGGTTCCCCCTTACATTGTACTTTGGACCACTGGGTCACCAAATGTACAATTTGGAATCCTCCTTATCTAACCTAGCTTCTTGAGAAAGAGATGAAATAAGGTTAAAGGGGGTGGCCCCTGAGGCCCTTATTAGGGGCCACAGGGCCACAAAAGCTATCAATCATAATCCTCACTAGTCAAAGAGTATATTCACAAGGCTTTAGCTTTTAGGGCCTTTTGCTCCTGGAGAAGAAGATGAAAATAGGTTTTCAGGACGTAACCCCTCTGGCCCTTTATAGGGGTCAATTGGCCACCAAATCTACAATGTATAATCCTCACTAGTCAAGGAGTCTGTACACAAAGTTTCAGCTTTCTAGGTCTTACGTTTCTGGAGAAGAAGATGCAAATAGTTTTTTAGGGCGTTTTAAAGCTAATTTTTTTTATAATCCTCACTAGTCAAGGAGTTTGTACACCATGTTTCACCTTTCTAGGCCTTATGGTTCTGGAGAAGAAGTCGAAATTCCACAAAGTTTACGGATGGACGGACGGACGCCGGACACCATGCTATGCCATAAGTCCAGCGGGCCTTACAGGCCAGATGAGCTAAAAAGCGGTTTCAACAAAAACGATTTATATCAGGGTGATTTATCAATTATACATAAAATTACGGATAGCATAAAGTTTGAATGGCTAATATGTATAAAGAAATATTTGACACTAGAACTGACTACACTGAATGAATCACGCGGATATCCACTAATGACGTTTAGTTATCCATATGATAAAGCTAAACGAGTGTTAACTAACAATTTGGAAATATTGTTATTGATGATAAGTGTATATCAACCAACGAAAACATATGCATTGATATCCAATTCAAATGTTATAGCAAAAATAACTATTGACACTAAGTCTGAAAATTGCGTTTTAATGTTACAGTGTGCATTCTTTGCATTACTCAACAGATTTAACATAATTCCGAATTTGTATTAATATATCCTTAAAACTATCGTGTGAGATAACATGGTAAACAATATGCATGAATATAGGTTATATACAACATTACATATGTTTAAACATATCCGTTTAAACACAATTTTGAAATATTATTTATCACATGCATAGCGAATAACTTCGCCAAATGATATCATCATTTACAAATAATTATTCAGGAAGTCGTAAAAGGGTAAACCAAAAGCTTCAATGACGATATGGAATATCCACATGTGTTTACATAACAATACCAAGTGTTGTTACGCATTCATCGCTGTTAATACTTTAGAATTCTTGAGAAGTCATCTAGGCAAGGTCACGTGACCCAACAGCTGGGCAGGGTTACCGGAAATGAAAGACAGGGGATCCTAAAGGGCGCATTGAGAGGAGGAAGTACCGGCTTTCAGAAACATCTCCACTTGGCATCGCCTGTCTGTCTGTCTAGACTGTATTGGATACGTCACTTCACTTTACTTAACCTCTAGAGGCTTCAAATCTCTGAAACATTATTTCCCATGATTTACGTCTTCCTTGCTACGGCTGCTAGGATTTGTTGAAGTGTCAGTTCAGTGATTCCCCTTAGACGTTGAACAATTATGGTAATTTCATGAAATATAATGATAGAAACTGAATTTGATCATCTTATCTGCAATGACTCAACAAAGATGTAAATAGAACGTCTTTAGACTCAGGAAAGAATTTCAGATTGATAGTCAATATCTCTATATTTTAAAGATTATAGTTCAAAGTGCAAAACATTCTGCAGAAACCCTTATCTGTAAGGTAAGCTTTAAATTGCGGAAGATTTATGCAGAAACCTTCATTGTTTACCATAGTTCAATATGGCATGTTTATGAATCTGTTTCAATGACATTTGAGAGATTGAATGTCGATCTGTGATCTGTCTGTCTGCTACGTTACTTTACAAACAGCCGGTGATGCAGACATCTGCTAGGTAAGGTCTTGTTTTTTCACACATGGACACAAGCACGGCTCTAGTTAACATCTGGTTTGTGACGTAGCCCTGTAATGACGCTGTCTGCCATTAATCTAATGTAAACACCAATGCGGTGAAACGGTAGTTGCTTTCCGGGGAATTCGCCACTGTACAAATGTCACAACCCCCAAACCTCTCGCATAGTTGTCCAGGTATTTAGTAGGAAGGACAACGTGGTACTTCAAAGTGACAAGATACTTCAACTACTTCCGGTTGTGCCCAGTCAGAGCGACGCAACATACGGGTGTTTAATAGGAGTCACATGTCCATTCAACAGAGATGGTTCAGTTACGTCAGTTACCGAACAGCTTTCAAAATTGCCAACATGCGATTGTTTTTATATGGCAGGGTTATACATATACCTTCGACTTTGCCAAAAACGATTTATACAGAATGTATTTAAGGTGTCCAAAATATGTAATATAATACACACTCAAACTTTTCCCTGACCTTTTTAAGGTTATCTTATTCTCAACGACTTTAATTATGTAATAAAGCAAAACGATATAATGATTCTCAACAAACGTGGATGCAAAACAAATCAATATCAACAAATATGAACATATTTTGAAATAAAAGTTGGCTCGATTAAATGCAGCCCTTAAAGGTAACATTTTGTTAAATTGATTATACAGGACGAACATTGGATCTTTTTAATTCCTTTATGACAACGGTACAGAATATGTTAGGGATAAATGTATGTATGATTGAAATGAAATCGTTGTTATTAATTTCGCTGAATAGTTACATCATAATTTGAAAATATGAATATTTTATTTTCAAAAAAAATATGCATATATATATTTTTTTAAATATGCATATTTTATTTTTGTTAAATATACATATGTTTTTCCAGGGGTTTTGCCTAATTGCCTAAACTGATTCCATCCCCCAGTAGTAATTAAAGGAAGTAAATATACACAGACAGATGCATGTAGATGCAGCCGAGTCTGTGAGGAGACGATCAGTCAGGGTCCATTGCACCAGGGCAGGAAGTGCTTCCCAACTGCTGCCACTTGATCGACTTTCCCTTCTGTGGGACGCTGATAAAGTATAATGTAGGTAAAGGTAAGTATTGTGAACAGGTGAGAGGCAGGTAGATTGATAGAGAGATAGATGAAGGGAGAGTGATTGTACGGGCTGGCACGTCAGTGTGTATTGTGGTGGAGAATTGATCTGACACCCGGAAGAGGAATCTACCAGCCACTGTCTGTCAGTCAGACAGTTAGTTATGGGCGATTGGAGTCTGACAACTCATTTGTATTCCGAGATTTCGACTAATTGTCGAACTACTTACAGCAATGATAACATTTTGGCCTTGAAGTGTTTTTGTAATTTGTCAATTTGAAACTTTTTGACCACTCATATTACACGTTTTATATTTTTATTTTGTTGCATTTTAATACATGAGATGTGGTTATTTTGTTATGCTCAATAAAAAGTAAATTAGAGTATAAACAGATGATGACAGGATGACAAGAACTTATAAAATCCATTTATTCCATAACCAATAAGAGCAACAGCTTTACTATAAAATAACATTATATACAATATCCATACACTTTAATGCATGGTACTATTTTCTACACTCAAGAGTCGACAACTCCATCCTCCACTTTGTTTGTAGTGTAATGTTCAGTTTAAACACCCTCCTTATATTTGTTAATCAATTTTAACACTTGATATTTCAATGATAATATTCTACAGGAATTCTTTGGTTTTTTTTCCTGACGGATGTTTGTAGGTGCGTGACTGTTCTCGGGCTTCAGGAAGTATGACTCTGATTTAATCTTGACATAATATTTATTTCAATGGATGCTTACTCGACCGACCCTTTATTTCCCTTAGTAACCCTTGCGCGAATAGTTGGTGTCAACTTAAGAAATACATTTCTATTACGTGCTTTGTATGTAAGTTCAGTATTCGTTTTGTGTACGTCGAAGGGCAGTTAAATTAAAGTAAGCAATTGCAAGGCAAGTTTTATGATTAAAGTTGCAGTTATAAAGTGAACCTAATATGTTCGTTTAGCTATACAAATCCATTTCCCTCTCAAATGATTAAAAGGTGGTTGCAAAATATGATATATTATCATTCTCCTACCACTACGGAAATCGGGATTAGCATTGATATAGTTTACTCTCTGAAGACAAGGATACGTTTGACAAAGGTTTATCAACGTATCATATCGATTTGGTAAACTTAAATTAAATTTGTTTTAAGAAACCGTACTGTTCCTTTCAACAATGGAATTAGGCTCATTGCTTAAAGGGGCAGTAGCACGTTTTTTGATATTTTTAAATTTTAAATTTTTCACTAATAATTGTAAGTTAATGCTAAATGTATTATTTTGACAGTGTCAAAAATCTACTTACACAAGCAAATCATCCATAGTCAGAGGACAAAGTATGAAAATTCACTTAAAATCCATTGGCAGCCATTTTTGTGTGAACACCTTTAATTCATTTTGTGTAAGAAAAGGAATCGCATGGCTTAACTTTACATTGTATATTTGATTTATTACTGCTCCATTTAGTTTTTATACATTGTCTAAAGATTGGAACCATTTATTTTCATTTTCCTGACATCACCTTATATTCCCCCTAAAAACGTGCTACTGTCCCTTTTAAGAAGCAAAGCTATATAGCCCTTTTTTCCAAAATCATTATACACTTTGTTATTTACGTGGAAACAATTACACTAGAATCAACAAGGTACCAAGGCTGTAACAAAAGCAAGCTAGCGAGTTCTAACAGGTGCGAGACAATTGCCCTGGGTGTTGCTGGGTGTTCCATGGTCGACCACAATCCATCTCAGTGACGGCTTCTAAGTCAAATTATATTAGTTTAGACTTTCGTTGATGCATACAAAAAAAATCGGCGAGGAAGAAACAGGGTTGGCCTACTCATATAGAATTGTTCAATTTCAATTTCAATTTTACTTTGAACTGAAGTTTTTTACTTACAAGCTACATATAAAAAGGAAATGGGCGCAGAGAAAATTACTTCAAAACAATTTTCAAGTACCCATTTCCGGGTTAAAATTATTTGTTTCGTTATTTACAGGATGTAAATTTGTTTTGTTCTTGGTTACTACAAATGAAGCTTTAAGTCCATTTAATGAGTTAAACCTACTGCGGTATTTGTAGCATGAGCATGAGCACAAATAGCTAATTTATCACCCCCACCCTTCCGTTGTATTTTACTGTATAGTAAGTCAATCTAAATAAACACATACGAACTAAGATAAGAAAAAGTCTGTAAGCCACAGAGACCTATGTAAACAACTATGCTCTGCACATATCGGCCATAAGCAAATGGGCATTTTGATTTGAAAGTGTATTTATATTAAAATCTGCAACAACTTTAGTTGTGGGCAGTGTGCCTCAAATGATCAAGATCGTATCTCGTCAATTCCTTTTAGTCAATCATTACACTATGATTATCACCAAGAGAAAAACTCATTACAATTTCAAAACAGAATGATAATGAAGAAACATATATGGATGACAACTTCTTTATTCATGATATCCGACGTTTCTGCTTGAAAACGACACAAGACAAGTTGAAACGTCGCATATCATGAATAAAGAAGTTGTCATCCTTATATGTTTCTTCATTATCATCATTCCATCTCCTTAAATGCCCATCAAAGAAGCTATCCAGAAGTGAATGGTTTACTAATTGGATATTAAGTCAGAATAATGAGGAACCTAGAAACCAGTTTGCACAATCAGTCGGTTCTCTTATCTGTCTGCAGTTCTTGGCGTTATCTTAATCCAACTGTCCGTTCAGAAGGGCGCCTAGTCTGTTGAGACTCAGCTAGGTTAAATGTTATAAATGCTGACGAAATACAAAATATATGGATAACAACCTCTTTATTGCAAAGAAGGGCGATGTACGGTGTAGATATCAACAACCTTTTCAAGTAAATGCTGAGTGGACATTTCTTGCATTTTGTATTTATTCAACAAACCGACTTCTAAATTGCCACTGAAAGAAATTTTAAATTCTACTTAAAACAGTACTGACTGTTGCTTACAATTGACATTTTAAGACGAAGTTATTTATTAAAGCGACATAGAACGGTTTTATTCATCTTTCAACGAAGAAAGCCAATTAAATTCAATGAATACTTTACTGGTTTGGTATAAGTGTGTGTTGTAACTGTAATGATGTATTTCAAAAGCTTGCTGTAGAGATAGTTAACGATGTTCGGTCAAGTGGAGAGCCTAATGAGGCAGGAAAGTGGATGATAAGTATTGGGCACCAAGAAGTAGCCTATGGAACAAATTACTATTATTGTAGGAGAGAAACATAATTCTTTAAATGTTTAATATCATATTTACATGTTTTAATCAACAATAAAATACTTAAGTCGACGTCAAAAGTACAGTACCCCCTGCAAAAGTGCCATAACCTTTTCCGCTTTCGGTGACATCATCATTATGTGTGTATGTTTTACACTGCGTCTCTACCGCAATTGCGTCCGATGGGTATCAACTTGGGCGGCAACTTGTGCCTGAATCGGCTTTCATGAATCATGACGGCTTTTAAGCGTATATTAAGCAACCGCAAACCACACTTGATTCGCCTTCATGTCGACATGCCGGAGCTTACGTTTCGGTCATTTTGGTAAATTGTCCCCTGTCAATTGAATTTTGGTCCGATCTTCTCATGATATATAAATATCATGATATTTAAATATAAAGATATTGCTAAAAATACCACCAATACAGTAATAATAAATTTAAAAAATTGCAGTTTGAATATGGGTTTTTAAAGGGGCAGTAGCACGGTTTTAGGGGGATTATAAGGTGACGTCAGGAAAATGAAAATTAATTGTTCCAATTGAAAGACAATGTATTTAAACTAAATGGAAAAGTTATGTTTCAAATATTAGCCATGCGATTCCCTTTTCTTACACAAAATGAATTAAAGGTGTTCACACAAAATGCCCGCCAATGGTTTTTATGTTATCTTCATACTTTGTCCTCTGACTTAGGATGGTTGGCTTGTGTAATGAGATTTAGACACTGAAAAAATAATACATTTAGCATGAACTTACAATTATCAGTGAAAATTTTAAAATATAAAATTATCAAAAAACGTGCTACTACCCCTTTAAAGTAGTAGCCAGGTATGTCAACATACAACAAGGGGATTATCTACAGATATACGTACGGTCAGACTCACCTGTCCGTCCACTGTTTGCTCGGTATGGATAAGTCGAACCTACTTGCTTGTGCTTAGAGCCGCTCTTGAAGTTCAAGAAGTGTTCTAGAAAACGGACGGGGGCAATTTATGCCCTGTCATTTACCAAGATAGGTGACTTACAATTAAATACTGCTCACAATTTAGTGAAGTCTGCCTAACATCCCATGAAAAATATTAACAAAGACCCACGCAATTCTATGTATTTTAGCAGATCTAGATCATTTTTGTTTCAGGAAAGAAGAGCTTCAGTATTTTTTAATGCTAAATAGTTACATTTATAATATATTTACAGTTTAAAGAATAAAATTTAGTGTTAATTTTGCACAAAGTTCTTCAATACTTCTACATTTCTCGACTGCCTCTTATTAACCTTATCTTATCGAATTTCTACTGTCATTTCATAATTGAAGGGTTCGGGGCAATACTTATATGATAACCCACACATTTCTTCTTTTGAGAAAAACACGTTTGAAATTTTTACATGTTAGATGGTCATATTTGGGGGGAAAACATGATCACCCCTTGTCCCATCAAAAACATCTTAATATTTCCAGAACAGATATGGTCATGACACTGTAGCTATCTAATTTTGATTCTTCTGATGTTTCCTCAAAAAATGAATGTAGGGTTCTGCCATTATTTTTCTATATCTGAAGATAAAATCCATCAACAAAATTATTTTCTGTTGCCCATTTTTAAAGGGTTGTCACAATTTTACCAAACAAAATAAAAAATTTTGTGGCTTATCACAAAGTAGGTATGATGCAATTCCCAAACTGTAAGAGCTAAGGGAGGTAATGCATATGATACTTAAAGATCTGTAGTGTTGGAATCTTGGAAAATAGGGTTTTGAGGGTTATCAACTTATTTGCCCGGACCCTTTAATTGTCACATCATCGTCAGTGTGCAGATACATGTATTCGACTCTATGAATATTCAAGCAACATATTACGTTATGAATGAGTGGACACGCTTTTATAAGGAATTTACCATAAAAAGTATATAAAGTATTACCAACGTCCTGTACCACTCAGTCACGTCACGTCACGTCACGGAAAACTTCTCATTATTGTTCACTTAGTTTACAACAAACTTCATTTCTCGACCGTATCATCGTGCAATCAAGATCAAAAGCAGTTTAGTCTACAAATTAGTTCAAAACAGTAAATATCAGACTTGTCCGTTTTAGAATAAAAGAAGAAGTCAACCATTGCATTGCAATCTAGTGTGTGTCGTTGTCCATGTGTTTAAGGACTCTCTTTTCCCCAAAAAGGGGGCGGGATAGCGCAGTGGTTAGCGCGTTCGCCTTCGGATCAGGAGGTCCGTGGTGCGAATCCCGCCAGGGGCTCGGCAACTTTGTCTGCAGTAGAGAACTGTTCTACACGCAGTCAAGTTTGGGTGCAATGCTACACTGAATTTTAGTGCAGTACCACCCATGGTTGCTAGTTCCAGCCGATGCTGGCAGGTTTCACCGCAATACATAGCCACAATAGTGTTGCGGGCTTTCTCCCTGCAATAATACTAGCAGCCGCGATATCAGTGAAATACTCTTCAAAGCGGCGATAAACCTCACATCACCTCTCTCAAAAATGTGACTTTCATGGGACTGTTATGGGTTTACCCCTTTACAAATTACCATTGTCAATATATACGTTGATAAGTTTACGAATGTATAGTTTCATTGAACATTGACAATTCAACCACTGAATCAGTTCAGCCTGTTTCTTCTCCTGATGCTGTAATAGTTTCTTACACATGGCGAGACGTAAGTGGTGTAATAGTTTCCATATGCACGAGTTAACCATTGTTTCGGCGGGAGTTCCCGTATTTTGTTTCAGTCTTTCTCCCATGATACTACAGTGATGTAAAGAGATGATTAAAACCTGTCATATTTTAAAAGCACTTCATGAACCACCAAGCTGAGTCTCCTTTTAACGTCTATTTGTGTTCTGACATGCCATTTCACTTTTCATTACAATTTTGAAATTTACCAGATCTGAATAAAGTTGAAAATACGATATGACTGAAGTATTTCTTGTATGAATGAAAACATTCTAAATATACAATAACTCCACTATTGTGCCAGTCTAGTTTACCTATCATGGTGGTTTGATAGTTGGAGTATGGCATTAAAGCCTACCTTCATTCTGCTGTAGTAGTTTCAGTGTGACTGTGAAGCCTACCTGCTTTGTTTGGCCATGGTAGTTTTTGGAGAATAACATAAAAACCTACCTTTCATAATTCTGCAGAAGTTTTAGTATGACTCTAAGTTATACACTAGTATACTTGTGTAGCAAGACTCTAACGCATACATGACATGCTTGTGTAGTTGTTTTAGTACGGCTTTCAAGCCCCCCTTTCGTGATGGTGTAGTATTTGAAATGTGACATTTAAGCCTACCCGACATGAATGTATAACATTTGTAGTATGGCATTAAAGCATACCCGACATGAAGGTAAATCATTTGCAGTATGGCTTTGAATCCTATCTGTCATGAAAGTGTCACAGTTGTAGTATGACATTAAAGCCTACCTTAGATGAAGATAAAAGTTGTATAATGGCATTAAGCGTAACTGATGCTTAAGTCGATTGAGTATGACATTCATGTCTATCCGACATGAAGGTACAGCTGTAGTATGACATTAAAGCATACCTGTCATGATGCTGAAGTTGTTTGAGTATGACCTTAAAGTCTACCTGTCATGAAGGTATAACAGTTGTAATATGACTTTCAAGCCAACCTGTTATGGTGAAAAGTTGAGTTATGACTACCTTTCTTGAAGGTGTGAAAAGTGTGAGTATGACATTGAATTCTACCTGACATGATGCTTTAGTTGTTTGAATATGACATTAAAACGTACCTGACATATGCTTTAGCAGATTGAATATGATAGGCTATCTGTCATCCTGATCATGAGTAGTTGATTAATGACATTCAAGGCTACCTGTCTTAACTTTGAGTATGACATTAAAACTTACCTATCATGATGTTGAAGTAGTTTGAGTAGGACATTCAAAGCTGCCTGTCATAATAAATAGTTAAGAAATGTCATTCAAGCCTACCTGTCATGATGCTGTAGTAGTTGGGGTAGGACTTGGTGGGGAAGTCCGGCTGGAGATACTCAGCCCTGACCCCCTCCCGGAGGACCCGTCTGAAGCCATCCTGTCCCAGCCCCTCGTAGTCCAGATAGTCGTGTCTCACTCCATCAAGCAGCAGCAGCAACAGTCTCTGAGGCTTGCTGTCTGTCAGGGAGAGGCAGAGGAGAACCAGCACTAGCGAGACGGAGATACGCATGCAGATCACACCCATGCTAGTCTAGCTCCGTGGCCAGCTCACACCCCATCTGAATCAGTGAGTGCTGTGAGCGAGGGGAGTCCGAGCTTCATATTTGAACACGGCGAGACAGGGGCGCACCTGACGTCAGTCTGTAGCACAGTCCCTCATTCGCTTATATCTTACACTCATTTCACTCCTCAATTACTTCCAAATAATGGTCACCGGAACTCAAGATTTTCTTACGAATAATACCTTTTTGGAATCCTGAAATTGTTTTTTTTAATTGTAAGGGACTTTCAATTTAGTCTTGCGTTGAGAATACTAACACAGAGTACTTGACATGTTAATGTTTGTATAGTGGTCTACTTCAGTTATCACTGACAGTTCCTTTCCATAGAATATATTTGCATTTTGTATGAATGTTTGAGGAAAATTTATCTTGAAACCGTCAAAGATATTTTTCTTTGACTTAACTTATCTGATGTTACTGGGTACATTTATTGTCGTTTACAAGATACACACGATCGTACCAGTAAGGTAACTTGCCTATACTATAAAAGAGCTATGAGTAGGAGTGAGGGGGGGGGGGGGGGGAGAAGGGTCGAACTAAATCTGTGTTTCGTATTAACGCCAGTGGCGATAAGACAGGGGGTCATGTTACCGCACATTTAAACTCTTCATGATCGGGGAGGTTTTTGTAGAGATACAAAGTTTATTTTGTAAGTCTTTGAAGGGAATTTAGAACAACGTTCATAAAGAGCAAGATTTTCTGGTAAACAACTTCTTCTTTACTGTAAAGTCTGATTAAGTTTACTTGTTAACATGTAATCTTTGCTATACATTAAGTTGTAAACGAAATCAATGTTGTTATTCTCCACATCGCACCTTGTGAAGAGGAAGCATATACTCCAGAACGTCGAGATCTTCATGATAAAGAAAATGTTATGTAAAAATAGTTTTTTTATATGAATGATGTACAAATGCTAATTTCTTAATGAAAGTAGAAACATGGACAATATATCTGAATTGAAGGATTTACACCAGGAAGGTCATGGTTTCTCAAATAACATACTCGAACAGAAATTATTATAATATGTCAAATAGAACTCTTCTTTAACATACCAAATTTAACGTTTTGGAGAGGAATGTGCATGCGTTCTCTATATTTCATTATTTAGATAACGTGTTTTCGGAGAGAGGATTGTCTTTCAGTTTATATGTATGCAAATGTACACAAACACTGTCTTAAAACAAATAAATATGAAGAAAATGAAAAAAAAAAAAGAATTTTACCGAATTCATCTTCAGCATTGCACTGCGTTGATGTTTCTGAGGTGGACATATACTTGTTAAAATATTTGTGATTATATAAGTAATGCCACATATAGGCGCCACACGACAGTTTACTGAAGACCAAATAAACATACAAACAAAGTAACCCAATTCATGGGTCGAATGTTAATTTTTTTTAAACGTGTTGTTATCACAAAAATGATAGATATGATTATGTGCATGTGAATGTATCGATGTGTTCATGATAAACAATTGTTCACGTGTCAATTGATTTGTGAAGTTCTCATATAATGATAACTACGTATCATATTTTTTCATTTCATTGATCGCTTGTCTCCGCTACAATTATTCTTCATACTGTGCTCTATAGATACATGTAGGTTGTCTTTGAAAGAAATATATTCATTTATTGTTCGACTGAAATGTATGTTGTTTCATACTTAAACTCACATAATCAAGTAACAAGATTATCAAATAACTTAGATTTCCTCATTCTGGTTGATTAGCAATCTTCTCTTAGTTGATTGATGATGAATATGTGTAAATTAGCTAGATGTTTCATTCATTAGGAAATTTTAAAATAAATTGTTATGTACAATTTTATAAAATAATTGAAGTGTTCATTGATCAAACAGATGGTAACCCTGAATTAAATAGTTGGATATCTCGATTATGTGCTCATATTGAATCTAGATTATAAATTATATAATTGATAAAAAGTATAATTGTCTAATAAGGAGGCCAATATATAAGTGCATTCAAATCTCTGCCTTAAATTTACATATCATCGACACTGCACACCGTTTATGCTTTCATGAGGTCATGAGATAAGTATACATAACATTCAAATCGTGTCTGTATCGACGTACAAGGTAAGAATCAAGAGAAGTAAGATCGAAATTGTGCCTGACGTGTGTATTATTACGTACACATTAACATCTTGTTATGAAAATAAGACCAATTAAGACCCAAGACCAACTGTAATGTTTTAAAAAGTATTTTACTATATTCGTGGTGTTTTTAGTAATATTTTGCGTCGAACCCATGACAAGATCGGACCAAAATTCATTAAATAGGACCGAGACGTAAGCCCCGGGATGTCGAATCAAGTGTGGCCATCTCACAATTTCCGGTTCCTAAATATACGCTTGAAAGCCGTCTTTGTCGCGCACAACTACGTTTTCTTTTACTTTTCTCCGAGTCAGGCATTAGTTGCCGTCCAAGTTGATACCAATCGGACGCAATTGCGGTAACTGGAACGCGTTGTCACCGAAAGCGGGTTCGTTGAAAGCTATGGCAGTTTTGCAGAGGGTACTGTACTTTTGACGCCGAATTAAGTATTTTATTGTTGATTAAAACATGTAACTATGATATCAAACTTTCGATGAAAGATTTTTCTACCGAGTGATGTATTTCTCAATAGCTTAATTTCACCTCGAACCGAATGAAGTATGATAATGGAGATTTAATGATTTATGTGAAGAATTAGCCATGTGTTTATATGACATGATGTTCCGATTTGAAATTATAGTTTATAAACATTACAGTTGAACACACACACACACCTCTGTGACCTGTGACTTTGAATGGGGTTATCTTATCACTGCTCTTAAACATGTGAAAAATGATGCCGACATGTTCCAGTAGATAACGACGAACGAGCAAAAGCAAAATATATTCATTGAAATGTTGTAGAATGAGTATGTAGTATTAATAGATTAAACAGTGGTTTTTAGATTTCACTCTATTTTAAATTTTAAAAATGTATATCGCGTATGAACGTACAAGTATTTAAAGTATGAATTAAAATTTTTTTTAAAAACCATTTTGACAAGCTTGTTATTTATTTAGGACAAAACTAGGACTTCATCAACCTTAAATTCACTTTGCAAAGTAATTGTGGAATTAAAAGATACAATCAAAACTGTTCTACATGGCGAAATAAATAAAACATTTTTTTATTGAAATGTACCATATTACGACCGTAAATGAAAAACTATATCGAAATTACTGCAGAACATTACGACATGGCTCTCTACGTGACTCTCGTAGTTACATGGATGGTAACAGTGATCTTTACGTCCTCACAAGCGGACCGTGAGTACAACGATACTATCATTAAACCATATTATGGCATATGATCATAATAAGTATTTGTAAAAAAGACTTTAAAGAGAACACGCCTGTTATTCAATGTACTTCCCTTGTAACATTTCATTCGTAAAACGTACATTTTTTAAAATAATGTTGTTATCTGCAGGGCATTGCACAAAATCTACTGTCAAAACGACATCCCCTAAGCAATAAAGCTTAATCTTCCACAAATCTGTTGAATGAGGTTTGGATTACAGTAATCAATCCTGATACCTTCAAATATCACAATCATAGTTGCGTAGGAATCTTACCATTAGATGTACATGTATTGATTGTAGGGTTGTCATTATGAAAATGTTAATATTCCGTTGCACACAAAATACACCTATATTTTCTCCTGAAGAAAAGTACAAGAGGTTCTGCTATGTAGAGAGTTGGGCGAGGTACAGGAAAGGCGGAATGGCGTTTACTCCGGAAGATATCGGTGCAGGTCTTTGCACGCATCTTTCCCTCGCCTTCGCCTCGTTAGACGACACAGCGACACACCTGTCAGACACTGAAGACGATCCCGACTTGTAAGTTGAAAAGTTTCACCATCAATAATACATTGTTCATAATGTAATAGACATATTGGGCACAAAATTAACCTTTGCAGTTCTCATTTTTCCAACAACATTTGTTTTGTTTAAGAAATACCTCGAATAGTCCCAAAACCCCTTGTAAAATGCGTCACTTAAAACTGTTGATTCCGCCAATAAAAGTAATTTTTCGTCTACAAAAATGTGTACATATTTTATTGAATGGAAATTAAATCAAAATTTCGACAACATAAATGAGATTATCGGTTTTATACATTTACTCAAAACAGTCTTTTATTACGAGTACCAATGTACACCTTTGTTCGCAGTTTCCGGAGATTTAACGCCATTAAGAAAGGCCACCCAAATTTGAAGACGCTCCTATCGGTCGGTGGGGGCGCTTTCGGGTCTCATCTGTTTAGTAAACTTGTCTCAAGTAACAACAACATCAACAGTTTCGCCCAGAACAGCATCGTCTACCTCCGTGGTCGTGGCTTCGATGGTTTGGACGTTGACTGGGAATACCCGGCACAAAAAGGGAGTCCTCCCGGCGATAAGCATAGGTTCACACAGCTGATACAGGTTTGGAAATATAGTTACATCTACCTCGTTACAATTATGGTAAAATAATGACTATGATAAAATGAACCTCGACGTTCGTTCTACATTCTTGTTTCGTATTTGTCAGATATTTGGTCTTTAAATCTCTCATTTGGTTTCAGACTTTGCACAGTGCGTTTCAAAACGAGGCTCAAAGAACCGGGAAACAACCTTTACTGTTGACGGCTGCCCTGAATTCACTTCCGAGTATGGTTGCAACATCCTACGAACCAGTGGCTCTTTCCAAGTAATAACCAGCTTTACGTATTTGATGCACTCTAATCAAAATCGGCCTAGTTCCGAGGAATAAAATATTCAAAGTTTCAACTCTACGTATAGATATGATATCCTCAACACTCTGACCGCACCCTCGTACCTCGTGTGTTTGTTACCAGTTTAGTGCAGCCGAAACCCAGTCATTAGCGGACCAATCACATCGTCTACCTTCTTGGACCGCTAGATCTAGCGGTGATCATGTTCAAAGCATTGTAATCAGGAGTTACTTCCCCTAGCTGATACCAAAGGCCTTTGCCGGCGGCTCGTGATTGGTTAGCTGAGTAAACGTCAGAACATGGGACCTACGGGGCTGAGATCGGATCAAGCGGAGAGGAAACCTATCGAAATATGACGTTCGAAGATTATTCATCGGGACTAGACCGATTTTAATCAGACTGTACTAAAGTGCATTTTGATGAAAAAGCTAAATAAATCAGTCACGTTATGTCAAAAAGTTCAGGGTCTAAATAAGTTTATACTGTATTACTTAAATATTTCTACATGTATCTCTAACTTAGATAGATAGACAAAGCTGAAATTGAATAACAATTTCTAAACCTGATAAATACAGCTGTAATCAAATATCTTTCCAAAGAAGGAATAATTCCCTTCATCACTTATGAATAACGTAAAGTGAAAATAATTCCGGTAATAAACATTTCCAGATGAAATTGAGCGATGTTGCTATCCTTAAGTCAGTTATTAGTTCTTTGACAAGTTGGTATGTGCGCGTAGGACAAATGAACCCATCGTTGAAAATTATTATTGAGATAAGTACCACAATGAAAGTAGGGATGTTCATTTATCATAAATTCACCCACTCGTAGTTTACAACGTAAATATAAAGGGCATATAAACTACTGATCCAAACCTTTTTGATCCGACATAGAGTACAAAATGCATCAGGTATATTTGAGTTAATAAAATGACTGCACGAATCATGACAATCACGATAATGAAATACATACTTAAACTCTTGTTGAAAACAAACAAAAACAAGATTATCCGTTTTTCAATCATTCAGAATTCACATGTTATATATACAGAATAGCGAATGCATATTTCAAATAAAAATTTCGTATGGCCACTTTTGGCATCAATGTACGCATGCAGTTGTGTGCAGTTGAATGTTGGTTAGTATTTGTTTGTTAAGCATTATTGGGTGTTATATTTTCTTTAGTTAAAATTTCTTGCAAACTCCTTTTCAGATATCTTGACCTGATTAATCTCATGACCTATGACCTTCACGGACATTGGGAGAGCCCGTTAACAGCCAATCATCACGCAGCACTGTATCCATCGAGCAAAGACCCACAACATAACATTGTAATCTTATCATCATTTCGTTTAGGTAGCGTTAAACCAATGAACCATCATTTGCGACAATGAAAAGCAATTGAAAGAACCTTTACTGGCCAGGTATAATATCTAGTTGACTTTATCGTTAACAATCGTAGATGGTTTAGACGTATATTGGCATTTTCAAGACAGCTGATGTCAATGACAAGATATATTTCTAAGTTAAAGGAAGCAGTTATCTTATGACTGCAAAGTCATATTGCCAGGATAAGAAAAGTACACTTGAATAAAAGACGTGTCCTTTTTAAAGAGTTTTCGCAATATACTTACCATATGCCATTTGCAGTAAATGGTTTAAATAAGGTATTGTCATACTAACGGCCTGCTTATGAAGACGGTAACAAACCTGTTACTGTCAATGTAAGTACGAGATTAATTCATACAGAATTTTCTACATAAATCTTCTGATAAACGGAACTTGAGTTATAATTTTCAGGACTTTCTGGCGACCTACTGGTTCAATATGGGTGTTCCCAAAGAGAAGATCCTGATCGGACTACCCTTCTATGCCAGAACCTTCGCCCTGAGTAATGCTGCATTGAAAGGTGTTGGAGCCACGGCAAGCGGCCCTGGACAAGGAGGTCCCGTAATTCATGACTCTGGGTCGCTGGCTTATTATGAGGTACTGAGCATATACAGGAGATAAAGTGGTGCCTTTATTTTATTTATAAATTTAACCGGCAGATTTGCAACTTTTTGATGAATTGATAAATGATTTATAAAATATGAATTATAGGCATTTTTTTATGTTGTAGTGTTTAAGATTGTTGGTGTTTATTTATTTAGATAAATAACATATATTGTTAAACAACCATTCGTTATCGTGTTGGCGTTTGTATAGATTATAAGATTACTTTTGTAAATTCACAATGACTTGTTCTATCCTTGTTGGCGTTTGTATAAATGATATATATATATATTTTGTAAATTCACCATGACATGTTCTACATCTTGTATTTTGGAGCGGTATTAACATAAGCTTTTAGCTTGTTTACCAATCCAATTCTTTATTGAAATGAATATGTTTAAACCAAGTGGTGCCTTTTACAGCACTTGAAATATTTCAATTCTGGTGGTTTCGCATGTTCCTATATATAAAATCGTTTTTCTACAATGTCATTCAGATGTACATACAACATTAACAGTTTATATTAAGGGTTGGGATGACTCAAGAATATTTTAACCAAGTTGTCACGATTCATGAGAGGAAAGGTTGGCAAAATATTTTTCGAATTGTTTTATTTTGCTATTAGGTTCCCTCTTCTGTTCATTGAAAGCTTACAGTTGATTAACCGTTGCCATCAATGATGTCTATTTTCAAGGTATGTAAGCTATTACAGCACGGAGCAGAAAGTCACGTGATCTCACAACAGAAGGTCCCTTACATGGTTGATGGAAAGACATGGGCAGGTTATGATGACGAGAAAAGCTTGCAGGAAAAGGTGAGTGAGCATGTCAAACAAACAACGGGGGACAAATTTAAAGAGGTTCTGCAAATTGTTTTCTGAATATCGCAGTTTGCGCAAACCATACTGTTCGATTTCTACCGCAATATGCTTAACACTGCTTGAATGAAATGCGACTTTAGCGGGAAAGCGTAAACGAAGCATAGAGGTTTTCAAGTATGTTTGTTCATGCACATTGAAATGATTTACTGTTATTCGCCTAACAATCTTGGTGTCGTTAACAGGTCAAGTACGTCATTGACCACAACTATGGCGGCGTAATGATCTGGACCCTCAGTCTCGACGATTTCACCGGAAGTTGCGGCAAGAAGTACCCGCTGATGCATGCAGTTAACAACGCCTTTAATACCTTCCTTGGTTGATACAATGTCCATTTGTCACACTATTAAACTATTTATACAATGAATTTATTAGTATGTTGATTTTATAATGATATTATTATCCCCCTCCACGAAGTGGAAGGGGGATGTATGTTTGGGCTCCGTCTATGCGTCCGTCCGTCCGTGCGTCTGAGTTAAAGGGAACAAATTTTCTCAGAAATTATCTAAGATGGAAATCAAAATTTACTGTGTGTCTCAAGGGCATCAATACCTTGATTGAGTTCGAAAATCAGAACCTTGCAATTATTTTTACGGAGTTCCGTTGTTCCGTGTTTTGGGCTGTTACTACAGAGTTATGGCCCATGTGGGAAAATGGTGGGAGCTCTATGAAATCCTATTAGGCGGGGGATGTTGATGACCATGTCTTCTGGTTAATTGTTCGTTCGATCAAATACACGCAATCAACAATTTCTTTATTAAACATTTCAAAAAATTATCAAAAACCTTTCTTTGAATATCATGACACTCATTCAAATGCTGGTTCTATTTTATAAATGTGACCTAAAATGTAGAAACGTTGTTTTATTACCGTGGCACATTGATAACCAATGATATCGAAATAGAACTCTTTTATAGGGGTTTATTCAGAGGACATTAGAGGCCTGTCACTGCATATCCTTGAGAAAAGGAACGTGTTTGAACCTTTTTAAACACAGTTGAAGAAACGACTGTTTTAACCCATGGTTATGTTTGAATATAAAAAGTGCGTTAAAAAGACATTAGGTAACAACGGTGTAGATAAAACATTTAAACCTGAAAGCTGTGTGAATGCTAGACTGCAAGTGAATATGGGGATGAAATAATGTCAAGGTGTCGAACATTGAAAATTGAAAAAAAATCGTGGTGTGTCAGATATAAATTTATGTTTCAAAATCTGCCATTGCCTGAAGTTGGAATGTTCATAAGATTATATTAAGGCATTTGGAACGTTTCCTCCTGACCAATTTTCGCCAAAATGATTCCAATATTTGTGTGAGAAAAACTGTCACCAAGGCCAAAACTTTCTACATCAAGGTCAACCATTTAATCTTTTGGAAAGTATGGTTCGGCGATGAATAACAAATTCATCCAAAACTGTGAGATGAAACAGCGTTTCTCAGTTTTGTTTAAAGTCGATGAAATTAAAACTTATCCAAAACTTCATTCGAGGGGTCAACAGATTCGGTTGAGGGGGTGTAAGTAACCAAAAATAACCAGCACAAAAGATCTGCTTAATGAGTTGTTTTAGGAGAAATTGGCAGAAAGTCTGTACATCAACATCCGCAAACGTCACATGCAACAGAATCATGGTCTGACAAGGGAGTTTACAAGCATGATGATGATCATTCACACACAGAAAGTCACATGTCCAACCTCTATTTCTTGATCCATTTCAAAGTCTTGCACAAACTCCCTTAACACAAGACCCTGCCAAACACCTTTAGAACAATAATCATGAAATTTATTGACGTGACATATTTTACAAGACACCCCAAGAACCGACCATCGCAATAAAAGAAGGGTACGAAAGAACTGCGTGAAAGAGACTTCATAACCTTTACCGTTCATTGAAAAAAGTGCATATCAAGAATTTCTTTAAATGAAAACGATACAATAAAATGACATTGGCATCAAATTGTTGACAAATAATTCAAAAACCAAAAAAAACCCTGATGTCGACGTGTTAGTCAACACTGCAGCATAGTTAAATGTCACTTCTTTTCCATTGACATTTTGTTTTATTTTCGCTCTTCACTTACAGCAATAATTCTAAGAAAAATGGCTTTTGCGTAGAATCTACGGTTTTACAAAACATCGCCCCATTACTGAATAGTGTGGGATTTTACAAACGCTTCTTTTATACTATCACGGTATTCACAATTTTACACACTAGCTCCTTTGTTTTCATTCTCGATAATCCAGAGTTTACGTTCCGATGATATCTCCACTAACCCCTGGAACCAATGTGGGCTTAATTCGCTTCATAAATTACCTGCCCTTAGTTGCATTAGAAACATTCCAAATATACATGAAGGTACTAAATCGACCTACCAGCAGTTATTAATGCAAAACGTGTTTGCTAAGCTCCTTACATTTTTTTCTCTCGGATCTGTCTACTCTTTTAAATTTGTGGGGCAGCAACCACGTGACAGCACGTTAAATCCCAACTCACTCATCTTTTCACAATCAAAATCAAAGGCCATAGGATTAAAATTTTACATCAAAGGTATTTTCTTGACGGAAAACTGAGATTGCTTGGTAACAAATCGATTTACCCTCACCCGTTTTGATAATCAAAAACACATCACTCCCCTAAAACAGATGCCTCCTTGTCTTTTCCTGAAAGCTTTTCGATGGTAAACCGGGAACATGACGTCACGAAATCTATCTCTTCTGATGACACTTCTTTTGGTGATGTGTCATGAAAGAAGCCAAGCGATTGACACGCTAGCTGTTGGAGGCAGCGTATATAGTAGATACCTCATTGGACGATAAGCCACTAAGGGCAGGTAATTTATGAAGCGAATTGAGCCCGTATTGGTTCAAGAGGTTAGTGGAGATATCATCGGAACGTCAACTTTGTATTAACGAGAATGGTAACAGCTTAACACATTAATAGTTAAGAAGAATGAAAACACATAGTTCAAATACTCGTCACGCCATGCAGTTTGTTTACTTGACGTTAAGACAGTGTGGAATAATACATGTATATGTTACAGTCAATAATCAATAATTTTGTCAAAAGCCTAAATGTTTAAGACGTTTGATAAAATGACTCTTTTTACAAATTTTACAAATTAACTAATATTTTCAGTCATTTGACTAAACGACTGAAAATTCACACCAGGCATTTTACTCAACGCCTATTTTTGAGAAATGAGATTTATTGATATATTGATGTTTTATTTCAGAGCATCAAGACAGAGTTGACCGCCACAGTCATTTGATAAAATGTCTGATATAATAAGACATTTAACGAAATAACCGACTTGACTGCAACATATATATGAAGGAACTGCATGGACATCATTAGCATGATATGAAACGATATCCCTTAGTATCCGTCTTAAATTATACTGCTTCGTAAGCAGACCTAACTCAGCTAGTAAAATTACGGCGTAAGACCTTGAAAATAAGAGTACTTATCCAGAATTTATACTTGTCCATAATTAAATATATAAAATGTTCTGACATGACTGAAAAATAATAAACCACGTTTTTCATATTTCCAGTCTTTCGTTAACCAGTTGCGGTTTTATTTTCTAATATTTTGAGATAGTCTATAAGTTGTATGCTTCTCACGAGGGTTATACGCTCCGGTGTTTTATCTTTTTATCTTTTACCAGGCCGCAAGGCGAGGACTGATATTTACTACAAAGATGGTAGACAGACCGTATTTCCCGAGAGAGAAGCATACAACTTATTTATCTTACCGTCATGTCTTGCTGAACCGTCAACTCAAAAAATTAATTTTATTCTACTGTCGTTAATGGATGAGCCATCACCGCTTGAATAAATGGCATCATCCAGCCAAAGTTAAATGTTATGAATCGCATGAAAGCCGAAACATGTTTTAAAACTATTTGATTTTATTTCTATAGCATGTGCAAGTAATGCAATGCGGAATTTGTCTCCAAAGGAAACACATACAGATGACAAAACAGATATATTATTAATAATCACGGAAACAGCTAATCAAACTTATGTAAACTCTGCGGATCAAGTGCGTCATTTGGTGACGTCACGTTTTCTCCTTTACTCTCAATCCATATGATGGTGCTGATTTTTCTCAGAGACTCTGTATAAAATATTTTATTCGAAAATCAGAATTAAGAAAATATGACTCCATCTGTCTTTTATTTCGTGCCAAATTTTGAAATTCTGAGCCAGTGACCAGACAATCTAAAACTTACTTTATTGCACATTGACAATTATTGACCATCCTTTGTCACCGCTGCTTGAGTTATTTGATTAATATCCGAACGAAAACCAAATTACGTGATAGAAGAAGAAGAACTTTATTCAGTATAAAGGCCACAGGCCCATGTACATTGTATACATTACCGATTATAATAATTTACGGTTTTGTTGCTAGATAATGAAACATCCTTATATTTAACAGGTTAATGAAATTTTAGAATACAACTAAAGTAATGAAGAGCGTTACATAAAAGCTTCTTTGATATAAACTGAATACCAAAAGAAACTTTGCACCATTTTATAATGATTCTGATTGACGAATGAAAAACGATAGAAATTTAAAACAAAGTACCTCTTAATAATCAATCATTTGTTTAAACAACCAGCGAATCCAAATTAAAGGTGGGAAACCCAGTTTTGCACTTATTTGATCTGAAGTGGGCAGGGGTCAAAATTTTGGTTGTTCAGACGTTCGTTGAAATGATGTTTTCGCAATAATTTCGTTAAAGTACTAAAATGTGCTACTTAAGTACCAGGTTTCAGCAGCCCGAGTGTTATAAGTTCCAAATCTGCCATGAGTAACCAAAAAGGTCAAACGTCAAAATACGTTTGCTGCCAGCAGGTTCAACTTTACATTTTGTCTGCATCGAAGCTTTTCCATAAATGGGAATGTGTGGACACAAGTCTTACTTGTCATATTGACACATCTTTGAGTCGTACAAATGGTAACTAGCCTTTAGAGCTCAACAATCGCAATTAAATCATGTTATTGCATGCCAATTCTGACGTTATAACTTCGAATGAAATTGCCATGTTTCGATGTTTAGTGACCAATAGCTGTCAACTTAGCAGTCGATGAGCTCTGACTAGATCTGTCCAAGTTCATAAAGTGCACGAGAACATAACAACATGCCGACTTTTGATGTTTGCTATCTCTGACGTCACTAAGAGAAAACGTTGGCGGTGGTCTAACGTCACAGATATCGGCTCTCATGCAGTGAAAAAACTACTGTTTTTTGTGTTTCAGGGTTGTCAGCAATCCTCACAACATGTCTGTATAGCCGGATCAAGTTACCATTAGAAATGAAGGAACACTACCGATTCTTGTAAAAAGGGCTGTTTTTGATCAATTTTGTAAATTTCAGAGGGGATTTGCGATATTTTTGCTTTACCGTTTACTGCTTTTAAGGTGTTTTTTTCACTTTTGGAGTGACAAACATTCATTATGAACAGTTATCAAACTTTTTCGTCACGTCAATTGGTTTCAGCAGAAACCTCACATGATTATGACATTTTTGCCATTTCTGCAAAAATGCATGAATATTGCTCAATTAAAAGTTTTCAACTTGAAAGTGTGGGTTTCAACTATTTCATTGCCACCTTAAATGAAAATGTAAATATGAGATCGTTTTCGAAATTTCAGTTTTAAAATTGCAAAGTTTCTTTTGGTATTCAGTTTAGTTTGCATACAAATATAGACAATTTACATTTTCATTTTGCATTAGAGAAATTAAAAAATGTATTACTTTTACATTGAATACTAGGCAAATATTTCATTCTTACGTCTTTATAAAATGGACACAAAAGCATAAAATGTAATTCGTCTTCTAAAACATTTTTACAGAAAGGACAAAATCTAAACTCTCTCGGAATATTATTTCTCCTCCCGTTATTTTTCATTATATTCAATTCACCTATTCTGAAAAGAGTTAAAAATCTTCTTAAATCTTTATTGCGAATCACCAACAAATATGATTCCATTTTAAAGGATGCTTTCACAGATGAGTAGAAATCAAAATTTGAATGTTCATTTAAAAGAGAGAGAGAGAATATTTTGAGTATTACAATCTTTAACACTCTGAGCGAATTGTTTAATAAATATATCAATATTGACAATATTTTGAAACTCCCATGCATAATTAAAACCATATGTACAAATTATGTTTCTTATCTTCGTAACCCACGATTTACGATCATTTCGTCAAGTCTTTTCAACATAAGGTAACATTGTTTCGGGTATCTATTTTCATTCATACACACTAATTTACACCAAAAAGTTACACATCTTATAACTGTATTACAAAAGATATTTTGACGTCCACATTCCGATAACACAGCAACATTAATTTTGTAGCGTTCATATTTACACCAAGAATACATTTACAAAACTTCACATGAAAGCTTTCCAACATTTTCCATTCATGAATACCCCATATTTCTGAACAATAAAGAATAATAGGCATTATTTGTGTGTCAAACATTTGAAATAAAATGGTTGGAGCGAGATTTTTTAATTTTTAGACCATGGCTGCTTTGTTGTGACCCATGGTCTAACCAACCTCATTTTCAGTTAGACCACGGACGGAACTACTTTTTATGAGCAAGACTATGTCGTGATAAAAATAAACTTCTATTAGAAACATAACAAAAACATGCATTTTATTACATAAAAGTGATTTTACAGATCGAGCAGCCTTTCAGGTCATTAGGCAGAAAGGCATATACAGATTGATTGCAAAATGTGCCCTTCAAATGCATTGAGTAGGATCTCCTCCGTCGAATTTCGGCATCCATCATTCGTATTTAAGCCATTCGTGTAATAGCATTGAGATGACTGCACGGTGCTTCCCCGACACCTGTAAATGAAATAAACATCGAAATCAGGACTGTAGACTTTCATATCCTGATTCAGTTATTGAATGACAACATTTCAAACGCAGGTTTTACAATGTTTACCGAGAGGTTACCATTTCGAACAGTATGAAGCAGTTCTTATCCAACTTCCAAGCAATGGTCAAATTGGATGTACGCCATGTCGCAACTAATTGATACGTGTATTGTAAAATGGCCTTCAAATAATATCTCAACTGAATAGACTACTGTTTCGTGAAACGATTTGTGTTCATTACTTGTTTATCGTTTAAATACTCACCATATTCACAAGCACAACTTCTTTTCTAAGGCTCCACATGCGTAGGCTAGAGCTGTCAACATACGTCCGACTCTTTCCATGTCCCTTGCCCAAATGACAAAATCACAGCATGCGCATGTCGAAAGTGAAGCTGCACGTGCATCTCGTGAGGATGCGTCTTAATGCAAATTTCACGAGCTCTATGGTTTTGTTTTGATGTCAAGTACTTGTGTGACACGGTCGCCGTCAAATAGTTCGCAATCATTTCAACAAAAAAATATCAACTTTTGATTTAACATAGCGTTTAATGAATTACGTTTGTAGGCAATGATCTTTCGACCAAGACTTTCTTGGTCGAAAGCAGTCCAAACCCTTATTCATAAAGCTAATAAAGCTCTTATTCCAATCAAACAACTCAATTATGTAATAGTTAGACCATTCGGGCCTTGTTGTCTAATCGTTTAAATGGTTAGGGTTTGGTTTGGTTAGGGTTTGGACTGCTTTCGACCAAGAAAGTCTGTTTGAAAAGAGTAATCCCAAATGACTATAATATGTTGAAGTTGTTATTGTGACGTTATCAAATAGCCATTTTTCTGTCTTCTTTACAATGCCTCCATTACGAAAAACAGGTATCTT
The DNA here is from genome assembly GCA_916613615.1 of Steromphala cineraria. Classification (NCBI taxonomy): domain Eukaryota; kingdom Metazoa; phylum Mollusca; class Gastropoda; order Trochida; family Trochidae; genus Steromphala; species Steromphala cineraria. Next base: position 16,106,347 of record OU744729.1, read on the forward strand.
TGTTTTGGAAAAATTTACCCTCAAACCCTATTTCGTACAAAATTGGGACAAAACATTTATTTTCTTTTGCAATCCTACGTGATGCTTGCACTAAGATACACGAGAAAGTGAACAAACTTATGATATGCTGCTGTATACATTGATGAATTTATTGAATAAAGATAAATAAAGATGTCTGCAGTTCTTCGATGTTCTAAAACATTTACATGAATTGAAAAAATTTAATCTAGAAAGGTATTATTTCAATTTGATCAAAGTGTCAAACCAAAAATAATTTTTGACTTCAGAAATCAATTTGCATAGGAGTAAAACATTAATATTTTCTAAGCTGTTAAATATTTACGTTCATATTACGATTAATATTTTTCTCATTATACCAAAATGTGTTTCACCAAAAGTAAGTAAACATCGAGATTGTCCAGAGTATTGAAAAAAAGTTTTTGAACATTTTATTTTATGACTACAAACATCATTGGCCTGGTAATGGAGAAATTGAACAGGCCAGGTTTCCAGAAGACCTCATTAGGGATACCCAGTAGATACCCGTCAGTTGGTTTGATGATGGGGCCGGTTGGGTTGCATTCTCCACAGGCAGTGAACAACCATCCTCCTTCATGGACGCTGGCACAGTTACTTCCTGCAAGGTCGTCGTTGTCGACATCGGTCGTGGTGAACTTCCTCCCTATTGAAGGAACTAAACAGTCCAACAGATCTTCAGGTGACTGCTTTGACCGATGAGTTCCAAATGTGAACATATAGCCAGTGACTTCACTCGATATTTGAAAATCGTGATAATAGTACTAGTGTTGTCTGAAAATAAAAATGTTAATATAAAAACATAGCAATGCTATTTGAGTCAATTAAAAAAATATAGCATTATCATAAAAAAATACTTTAAAAACATTTTTCTCTCACTTTGATGCATTATAAGGAATTAAAATGTTGAACTGCCTTCACATCTTACATGTACTACAAAGACATTGTATTGTGCATCAAAGTCAACTTGTTCATGTATCCTATATAAAGCATTGTATTTACCGGTTAATTTTTGATGGAACTGTTGTCATAATCTGAACAATTAGCTTGAACTGTTTTGAAGTGGTGAGATAATGCATCTTGTCCAGCCCAAGCCAGAACTCTTCCTTCAAGTTCCCGAATCCTGCCTTGTAGTCAGCCCAGGGTCTGTTGAAGTCGATGGACCCAGGTTCACGAAGCATCAAGAAGGTTCTACCTTTGTACCTCATTTCACAGTAGACATGAAACGGATCTGGAGATTGTTTTGGATGGATGAGAAAAACAGTGTGCAGCCCATCATACAGTCCAACAGTATTACCCTCCGAACAATCTGTATTCAAATAAAAGTAAAGAAAAATGATAACACTTTTTGAAGTGTAGCTGGTAATTCTATGGTCTTTATAATTCTGTCCTCGAAAATCCATGGGATATACATGCAGAATAGTGACCACTCTGGATCAATCCACGGCTTTTGCTTCTGGTTTAACAAGAAAAGCCTTAAAAAGGCAAGCTTTGGGGCACCCGGTTATGTATCACTATATAGAACCAGGAGATTTAGGTTAGGGGGGACGGGAACTTTTACTTGAATAAATTGTTCCAATCGGAGACGCATGTTCTTTGCTCTTTGTTTTGAACTGTTATGAGTACACTATGTACAAAGTAAAACATCTAGTTCGTTCCGCTTAAATTTCAACAATGATAGATACGTCTCCTATCTCAATTATGATATTAATTTTTAAACATTAATACGAAAATGTATGTTGCTTTAAAAGATAGCTGACGGCGAGTTTAATACAAGAGTCAGTGATTAACTAGAAGATAAATAGTTGCGCTGGTAAACTTTCCGGGATCGATTGCTTTCCAATACCCGCAAATTTAGTTTAAACCCGACGAATTTCCCATTGACTTTTAGGTTAATTACATGTTGCAAGAAAACGTTTCCTTAATTGAGTGTTGATCGAATTACAGCCGAAAATTGCTGAAAAATTTAGAAATGATCTCAACTACAAGCTCATAATTTTCATTATGTTATAGGATCATGACATTTAAGAATATATTATCATACTTTAGGCTCTATGTCGGAACTTTCTTCGAAAGACACCGTTAATCGTAAATAAATCATCCATAACGTTATGTTTTGAAACATGAAATTTGAAAATGGCCTGTTCAGTACCATTTCCGTGAAGCGATGAGATGCATTGAGGGAACGATCAGTCATTGACAAGGCGGGACATTCAGCGCTCGCGTTATAACTTATAGTAAAAATAATATAAGAAACCGAATTCCTAGTTGATACAAAAATGGATTGTCGTTTCCGAATGTGGAATGCCAAAAAAACCACCGAATTACTACAAAACAGCTCACATGCAAAATTTATATTTATTAAGGGTGTAAACGCTCACCCATATATTTTTGAAAATTTACAATATATTTTACATCACTCCAATCGGTGACCTTTATCATATTTATAAGTCCAAAAATAATTACAAAACTTAGAGCTCTATAATCCAATGTTAAAGGACATGTATGACGTATTGGTGAATATACCCAGGTCTTACATTCCTTAAGCTGCCAGATGAAAAAAAAACGAAAACGTAAAAGTCTGTTGTGAATGACTTAAGTTTTTTCCAACCAACTTACGTTATGTGCATTAAAAACGAAAGGTGATTTGCAATAATTAGAGTCCAAAATATCTGAATTTGCCAAGGTTTTATTTTCTTTTTTTGTCTGGTGACATATTTCAAATGATTTAAGTGATAGTTTGCCCTAGGGCAACAATGAAAAATATAAACCTCGTTATGACTGCCCTTCGTAGTTAATTATTACTGTTCTATTGTGACGTAATGTTATAAACAATTCTTTGACGTCTCGGTTCACCTGTGACAGTCTATAGTCCGCCTATGCTGAGAAGTAAATTTTTCATAATTTGTTTAATTTTCGGACTATGGTAATAAACAGAATATCATATTCGTGCCCCTGACACACTATGGTATTGACACTCGTGCACAAATATCAGTATATCCGTCGCTCTCTCTCGGATATACTGTCATCGGCACTCGTATGATATCATCTATATATATGTTTTCTTAGGTTGTTTCAAGGCGAAATGTGACCCTGTGGTTCTGACTATTGTGAAGAGGCGAAGTTGGGCAATATTGTTGATACAATTGTTTAAAGTTAGCATGAATGGGTCCAGGGTATAAGTGGAGATGTATCAAAACTTTTTGGTAATCATGGACCCATATTATAATGGCAGCTTGATGTGAAACTCTTTACCTTCCATTAGGCGTTCGCATCTTTCCCCAATGTAGCCATCAACACAGGCGCATCCAGTGACTAAATCATACACCCCGCTGTTCAAACAGGGAGAATTCACCTGTCAGGAATAGGAAGTTAAAGTGAGGCAAATGTGAAACGTAGAACTGCAGTTGCGTGAGTCGACAATTACAATAACATTTTCTAAATCAAAGTATTTATGTTTTAAATGAACATTCCATTAGCTATGTGAAACAATTTCAAAGGTAAATTTTTATCGTGACTTAGGGGCCGGTCGTCTACAGAGGTGAACTTGGGTTCGAACGTTGATGGCAAACTTACAGTGTTACCAGTTTGAACATTACTTGTGACTTACTCTTGTATGGCAATGCTGATCTGAATATCCATATAAATCAGAGTATTTTAAAAATTGTTCAAACCTACTTAAGTCAGACAAAAAGGTTCCTTTAATTATTGTATCAGTTTTGTATTTTATCTGTTCTCTTCTGTCCATCTTGTTAAACGAATGCAAATAATATTTAATGTACATATTAGGGAGAGGGTTTTCTGAGTTGTATAGCTTGTACCCAATCCTTTTCTGATGAATAATATATGTTTGAACTAACGTTGAGGAGTGACACTCAATATTATAATTTAAATGTATTATTTTTCACGACCCTCCCCCAATATATATCTACATCTCTTCTTGAAAATCTGAAGACTTATGTTAACATTTTCATTTAAGTAGGTTGGATACAAAATATCGAGGTATTAAGAAATAGCTAAATTTGGTCTTATTTTGTTGAAAAATATGTCTTGAATCAAATTGTGTCATAAAAATACCATGTCACCACAGTTTTTGTTCGAAAAAGGGCCCATCCGTTAGGGCACCCAAAGATGAAAATACAATAATTTAAAAACTACTTTTCAAGATAACTTTTGAATATAATTTCTATTTAAATGTTTTTCTACTAAGGCATTGCAGTATGGAAATAAACTAAGTCAGAAAAAAAGGAACTTGAAAATAATATGAAGTAAATTCATACAAATAACCTCTTTTTTTGTATGATTATTTTTGTAAAATATTATTCTTTTATGAAAAAAATTGATTTCTCGTATTAAGATTTTTTTGAAAATTATATATTTTATAGTTAATACACACAAGAATAAGATTAAAAAGAAAAAACAATATGTCACCAGGGGATAACAGAGATATTCACATTCAATTTAGCCACATCAATGAAAATTAATATCCAGGGGAGATAACTCTTCATTGTCAACATTACCCTTTTTAGAAATTTTCATTAGAACTTAAGGTTAATTAGTGAAATAAATTTTATCATAAAACAAGTACTTATGTTCACAAATATAACATAGTCATTGTTTATTATTAAACTAAATCATTCTTTAATTTTTTTATTTTTTCATCTCACACTCTCAGTGAAAAATAAACAAAACAGCATAAACTTTAAAATAGCACAATCAGGCTGTTGCGGATGTGCAGTAACAAAGGTATCCAACCTCCTTAATGTTTGGTTCTACATACAACATTTTCATTGACACCTTAAAGATCAATTTCTAAAATGTTGAAAACATACATAAACTACGCGGCAAAAGAAAGTATATGTCAGGTTTGAAGAGTAATAATGAAAACCCATCATATCAGTATACAGTATGGTTTATGCAAAATAATGGTTTCAAATCATCATTGCGGCACATTATGATAAGCGTACAACTTACATATAATAAGTTAGTGCTCACTGGACAGTGGTAGGGTAAAAATAACCGTACTTGTCAGCGATATCAGAATCAATGTTTTTTATAGTAAAATTTCTCAGACGCAACGGGCTTTAGTAGCTTGTATGTCAACATTTGGCATCAGTGCAGGTAGTGAAACGTCACCTCATCGCTGACTTCCTACGTCAGTGACGTTATTTGACAAATTTGCAATTCTCACCTAATAGAGGCAATTTCATCTCATTTATTGTAACAGGGGATAAAGTGACTTTCTAGTAGACTCAAGATAGAATCAATGTGAAATGTTGGAAAACATAAGATAATAAGTTTTATTAATAGGTGTATAAAAGATAATGGTTGACATGTATATGTCAATGGATATAAAGGATATGCTAAATTGTCTGTTTCGAAGATAAGCGTTAGAGAAGTTAAGAACCTTAAAGTAAAAGAGAGTAAAAGGCCGAAATATGCAAAGGGAAATTCTACTTGTCAAAGTGATAATATCATTTAACTTGAACTTTTGAAGTCAGACGTAAAAGTCGAAAAAATATCTTCATACAGCCAAAACCAATACCAATTGAGTGGAGATATGTCCCTCGGACTAATGTCATGCAAAAAAGTTATACATGTGCAACAAATTCATAAGAGATACTGGCTTTCGTAAGCCAAAGAGCTTGTATAGATTGAATGTCTTTTTTGATCTAAGCCACAAATTTAAGTTAAAATATCTTTTTCCGCAACCCCGCCACTATGCTACAAAATGAAACCCCCCCTTTATAAAATCTTAAGAAAGAAGTTGAAAAGCTAAATACTAAGTATGAATTTACCTATCTGAAAATATACAAATGTCACATCTAACTTTCAGAAAAAAATCATTCATAATTTATAAAATTTGAGCGCATTTGGTAAATCATATATCAAGATAGATCTCTCAGAGACAGGTAAATATATATAGTTATTTAAATTCTATTGATTTTTTTACTACCTAAATCTTTATCCGAATTAAAAATGCACCGACATTATATAAAGGAAATAAAAATAGAGCTTTTGGTTCTGTAGCTCATCAGGCTTGATATTCAATTATGCTGTAGAATGTGGCCAATGTGTCAATGTGGCCTTTATTTCGAACCAAAGGCCCATCAAAGCTACAATTTTAATCCTCACTAGTCAAGGAGTCTGTACACAAAGTTTAAGCTTTCTAGGCCTTATGCTTCTGGAGAAGAAGATGAAAATAGGTTTTTAGGGTGAAGCCCCTGTGGACCTTATTAGGGGCCACAGGCCCACCGAAGCTTCACTTTTTATTTCTCACTAGTCAAGGAGTCTGTACACAAAGTTTCATCTTTCTAGGCCTTATGTTTCTAGAGAAGAAGATAAAATAGGTCTTAAAGTTTACGGACGGACGGCCGACATCATGCAATGCCAAAAGCCCATCGGGCCTTTCAGGCCAGATTAGCTAAAAAGGAGCCCATGAGATGCTTTATATCCTAGAGGTGAGTTATTTAGAGTTGCTATACTTTTCTAGATTGGGTTGGTCGTCAATTGAATATTTTTGCTCTAGGGGTTGAATCACAGACAATACAAAGGTCTTTTGCAGTCTGTGATAATGCGTTCTCACTATGAAGGACGCCGTACACCATGCCATGCCGTTAGCCCATCGGGCGTTACATGCCAGATGAGCTAAAACCCGCGACTGCATTATCTGCTTTCAGTTTAGAGGTCAAAATCATGTAGATTTACTTACAGTTTTACAGTTTTTCAAAGTTGAAATCCTGACTTCTCTAAGTAAACAATATTTTAGACTTTTTCGTTTAGCAAAGAAGTCCAAGAAAGATGGTTTTATTCTTGTCCATTTCTTGTTATCTTGAATGACCTTCAAATTAGGATATAAAGAAATTCTGAAAGCCACAAAACATACTCACATCATTGAAAGCCAGATACTCCTTGAAGGGGTAACTGCTGCAGTGTTGGAGCTGAAGGGTCCGATTATGAAGAATGCACGTGTAGGGTTTCTCGCGTGAAATTTCAAATGATTCACATTGTGCTTGTTTTGAACACAGAGAAGAGCATTCAAGCAGTGACTTTACTACATGGCTACTTATTGTATCAAAGTAATCCCTAATTGTAACACATGACTTAACCTTCATAAAATTGTTTTCCATGAATTTGGCACCAACAAATGACAGCGAAATGTACAGGAGACAATGATACACGAGCATGCTGATATGTGGATGGTTTGTTCGTTTTAGTTCAATTGCAAGAAGTTTCTCACAATGTTGTAGATAGGTGTTTCTGCACTAAGTTAACAGAATCTTTACAGTTCGATGTTTGCTTCGATAAATCCCCAGTGGTAGCGGGAGCAGTCTTGACAACAGCCAATCACATTGTTTGGCTTCTTATTGATTCAACGTGAATTTCTCTGATGCTCTGAGTGTATGTACATTGTATACATTTCAGATTATAATAATTTACGGTTTTGGTGCTAGATAATGAAACATTCTTATATTTAACAGGTTTATGAAATTTAAGTATACAACTAAAGTAATGAAGAGCGTAACATAAAAGCTTCTTTGATATAGTTTGCATACAAATATAGACAATTGACATTTTCATTTTGCATAAGAGATGCATTACTTTTACATTGAATACTAGGCAAATATTTCATTCTTACGTCTTTATACAATGGACACAAAAGCATAAAATGTAATTCGTCTTCTAAAACATTTTTACAGAAAGGACAAAATCTAAACTCTCTCGGAATATTATTTCTCCTCCCGTTATTTTTCATTATATTCAATTCACCTATTCTGAAAAGTGTTAAAAATCTTCTTAAATCTTTATTGCGAATTACCAACAAATATGATTCCATTTTAAAGGATGCTTTCACAGATGAGTAGAAATCCAAATTTGAATGTTCATTTAAAAGAGAGAGAATATTTTGAGTATTACAATCTTTAACTCTCTGAGCGAATTGTTAAATAAATATATCAATATTGACAATATTTTGAAACTCCCATGCATAATTAAAACCATATGTACAAATTTTGTTTGTTATCTTCGTAACCCACGATTTACGATCATTTTCGTCAAGTCTTTTCAACATAAGGTAACATTGCTTCGGGTATATATTTTCATTCATACACACTAATTTACACCAGAATTTTACACATCTTATAACTGTAGTACAAAAGATATTTTGACGTCCACATTCCGATAACACAGCAAAATTTGTGGCGTTCATATTTACACCAAGAACACACTTACAAAACTTAACATGAAAGCTTTCCAACATTTTCCATTCATGAATACCAATAAAGAATTATAGGCATTATTTGTGTGTCAAACATTTGAAATAAAATGGAGGGAGGAGGGAGATTTTTTTATTTATAATTGAGTTGTTTGATTGGAATAAGAGCTTTATTAGCTTTATGAATAAGGGTTTGGACTGCTTTCGACCAAGAAAGTCTGTTTGAAAAGAGTAATCCCAAATAACTATAATATGTTGAAGTTGTTATTGTAACGTTATCAAATAGCAATTTTTCTGTCTTCTTTACAATGCCTCCATTACGAAAAACAAATATCTTTGTTTTGGAAAAATTTACCTCAAACCCCATTTCGTACAAAATTGGGACAAAACATTTATGTTCTTTTGCAATCCTACGTGATAATTGCACTAAGATACACGAGAAAGTGAATAACGATAAATAAAGATGTCTGCAGTTCTTCGAAGTACTCAAACATTTACATGAATTGCAAATTTAATTGGAAAGGTATTATTTCAATGAGATGAATGTGTCAAACCAAACCCAATTTTTGACTACAGAAATCAATGTGCGTAGGGGTAAAACATTAATATTTTCTAAGCTGTTAAATATTTACGTTCATATTATGATTAATATTTTTCTCATTATACCAAAATGTGTTTCACCAAAAGTAAGAAAACACCGAGATTGTCCAGCGGATTGAAAAAAGCTTTTGAACATTTTAATCTATGACTACAAACATCATTGGCCTGGTAATGGAGAAATTGAACAGGCCAGGTTTCCAGAAGACCTCGTTAGGGATACCCAGTAGATACCCGTCAGTTGGTTTGATGATGGGGCCGGTTGGGTTGCATTCTCCACAGCCAGTGAACCACCATCCTCCTTCATGGACGCTGGCACAGTTACTTCCTGCAAAGTCGTCGTTGTCGACATCGGTCGTGGTGAACTTCCTCCCTATTGCAGGAACTAAACAGTCCAACAGATCTTCAGGTGACTGCTTTGACCGATGAGTTTCAAATGTGAACATATAGCCAGTGACTTCACTCGATATTTGAAAATCGTGATAATAGTGTTGCCTGAAAATAAAAATGTTAATATAAAAACATAGCAATGCTATTTGAGTCAATTAAAAAAATATAGCATTATCATAAAAAAATACTTTAAAACCATTTTTCTCTCACTTTGATGCATTATAAGGAATTAAAATGTTAAACTGCCTTCACATCTTACATGTACTACACAGACACTGTATTGTGCATCAAAGTCAACTTGTTCATGTATCCTATATAAAGCATTGTATTTACCGGTTAATTTTTGATGGAACTGTTGTCATAATCTGAACAATTAGCTTGAACTGTTTTGAAGTGGTGAGATAATGCATCTTGTCCAGCCCTAGCCAGAACTCTTCCTTCAAGTTCCCGAATCCTGCCTTGTAGTCAGCCCAGGGTCTGTTGAAGTCGATGGACCCAGGTTAACGAAGCATCAAGAAGGTTCTACCTTTGTACCTCATTTCACAGTAGACAGGAAACGGATCTGGAGATTGTTTTGGATGGATGAGAAAAACAGTGTGCAGCCAATCGTACAGTCCAACAGTATTACCCTCCGAACAATCTGTATTCAAATAAAAGTAAAGAAAAATGATAACACTTTTTGAAGTGTAGCTGGTAATTCTATGGTCTTTATAATTCTGTCCTCGAAAATCCATGGGATATACATGCAGAATAGTGACCACTCTGGATCAATCCACGGCTTTTGCTTCTGGTTTAACAAGAAAAGCCTTAAAAAGGCAAGCTTTGGGGCACCCGGTTATGTATCACTATATAGAACCAGGAGATTTAGGTAAGGGGGGACGGGAATTTTTACTTGAATAAATTGTTCCAATCGGAGACGCATGTTCTTTGCTCTTTGTTTTCAACTGTTATGAGTACACTATGTACAAAGTAAAACATCTAGTTCGTTCCGCTTAAATTTCAACAATGATAGATACGTCTCCTATCTCAATTATGATATAAATTTTTAAACATTAATATGAAAATGTATGTTGCTTTAAAAGATAGCTGACGGCGAGTTTAATACAAGAGTCAGTGATTAACTAGAAGATAAATAGTTGCGCTGGTAAACTTTCCGGGATCGATTGCTTTCCAATACCCGCAAATTTAGTTTAAACCCGACGAATTTCCCATTGACTTTTAGGTTAATTACATGTTGTAAGAAAACGTTTCCTTAATTGAGTGTTGATCGAATTACAGCCGAAAGTTGTTGATAATTTTAGAAATGATCTCAACTACAAGCTCATAATTTTCATTATTACTCTCCCGTTGAAGATATAGAGAATTTCACCCAAGTGTCTTCTGATATCAAATATATCAACACGAGTTGATTAAAGTTACAAATATCCGAGGCTTGCCGAGGATATTTTTACTTTAATCAACGAGTGTTGATATATTTGATATCAGAAGACACGAGGGTGAGATTTTATTTATCATCCGAATAATTTTTCAACAGTTATTAGCAAAAGAATGAACATATCTGAACACAAAACTGTCATTAGACTACTTGAACAGTGAGGTCATTGCATTGTGACGTCATCAGCATTATGACATCATAGCATTGTTACGCCATGAACTTTGTGACGTCATAGTATTGTCATCTGTGTTCTAAGTGATGCCAAAGCCTTGTGATGTCATTTAACTGATGATGTAATAGGATTATGACGATTTGATTGTAGCGATATCTACAATGTAGATATCGCTTGTAGATATCGCTTGATCTCAGAAAAGCGATATCTACTGTGGTAGCCACTTTTGGATGATAAATTGCTGTTTAATAAATCAATCATGTTATTACACTATGTGTCATAACATCGCGCGCTGACCGAATGACGTGACGTAATGATGACGTCGCAATTGTTAAGTATGATGTCATAATGTCAGCGGGCCGGCCGCGACAGTCATGTTGGCGACTTTCTTTGTATTTTTACGATGTTATTAAGCAAGTAATAAATAAAATACTAAACGACGTCCCGTTTCATAACATTTTTATGAAACTCGTGAATGGTATAGGTATTTAACTCGTTTCGCTCGTTAAATACCAACCCATTCACTCGTTTCATAAATATGTTATGAAACGGGACGTCGTTTAGTATTCTCTATTTACGTTATAGGATCATGACATTTAAGAATATATTATCATACTTTAGGCTCTATGTCGGAACTTTCTTCGAAAGACACCGTTAATCGTAGATAAATCATCCATGTTTTGAAACATGAAATTTGAAAATGACCTGTTCAGTACCATTTTTTCCGTGAAGCGATGAGATGCATTGAGTGAACGATCAGTCATTGACAAGGCGGGACATTCAGCGCTCGCGTTATAACTTATAGTAAAAAAAATATAAGAAACCGAATTCCTAGTTGATACAAAAATGGATTGTTGTTTCCGAATGTGGAATGCCAAAAAATACACCAAATAACTACAAAACAGCTCACATGCAAAATTTATATTTATTAAGGGTGTAAACGCTCACCCATATATTTTTGAAAATTTACGATATATTTTACATCACTCCAATCGGTGACCTTTATCATATTAAGTCCAAAAAAATAATTACAAAACTTAGAGCTCTATAATCCAATGTTAAAGGACATGTATGACGTGTTGGTGAATATACCCAGGTCTTACATTCCTTAAGCTGCCAGATGAAAAAAAGCGAAAACGTAAAAGTCTGTTGTGAATGACTTAAGGTTTTTCCAACCAACTTATGTTATATGCATTAAAAACGAAAGGTGATTTGCAATAATTAGAGTCCAAAATATCTGAATTTGCCAAGGTTTTATTTTCTTTTTTTGTCTGGTGACATATTGAACAATGATTTAAGTGATAGTTTGCCCTAGGGCAACAATATAAAATATAAACCTCGATATGACTGCCCTCGTAGGTAATTATCAATTTTCTATTGTGACGTAATGTTATAAACAATTCTTTGACGTTTCGGTTCACCTGTGACAGTCTATAGTCCGCCTATGCTGAGAAGTAAGTTTTTCATAATTTGTTTAATTTTGGGACTAAGTTATAAACAGAATATCATATTCGTGCCCCTGACACACTATGGTATTGACACTAGTGCACATTCAAATATCAGTATATCCGTCGCTCTCTCTCTCTCGGATATACTGTCATCGGCACTCGTATGATATCATCTATATAAACTGAATGCCAAAAGAAACTTTGCACCATTTTGTAATGATTCTGATTGAAGAATGAAAAACGATAGAAATTTAAAACAAAGTACCTCTTATTACTCAATCATTTGTGTAAACAACCAGCGAATCCAAATTAAAGGCTGGAAACTCAGTTTTGCACTTATTTGATCTGAAGTGGGCAGGGGTCAAAATTTTGGTTGTTCAGACGTTCGTTGAAATGATGTTTTCGCAATAATTTCGTTAAAGTACTAAAATGTGCTACTTTAGTACCAGGTTTGAGCAGCCCGAGTGTTATAACTTCCAAATCTGCCATGATTAACAAAAAGGGTCAAACGTCAAATTACGTCTGCTGTCAGCAGGTTCAACTTTACATTTTGTCTGCATCGAAGTTTTTCCACTAATGGGAATGTGTGGACACAAGTCTAACTTGACAATTGACACATCTTTGAGCCGTACAAATGGTAACCAGCTTTAAGAGCTCAACAATCGCAATTAAATCTCGTTTTTGCATGCCCCTTCTGACGTTATAATTTTTTTTATAAAATTGCCATGTTTCGATGTTTAGTGACCAATATCTATCATCTTAGCAGTCGACGAGCTCTGATTAGATCTGTCCAAGTTTATAAAGTCCACGAGAACATAACAACATGCCGACCTTTGATGTTTGCTATCTCTGACGTCACTAAGAGACAACGTTGGCGGTGGTCTAACGTCACAGATATCGGCTCTCATGCAGTGAAAAAACAACTGTTTATTGTGTTTCAGGGTTGTCAGCAATCCTCATAACCTTTCAGTATAGCAGGATCAAGTTACCATTAGAAATGAAGGAACACTACCGATTCTTGTAAAAAGGGCTGTTTTTTATCAATTTTGTCAATTTTCGAAGGGGATTTGCGATATTTTTGCTATACCGTTTACTGCTTTTTAGGTGTTTTTTTCACTATTGGAGTGACAAACATTCATTATGGACAGTTATTAAACTTTTTCGTCACGTGACTCAGTTCCAGCAGAAACGTCACGTGATTATGACATTTTTGCCATTTCTACAAAAATGTATGAATATTGCTCAATTAAAAGTTTTAAATTTGAAAGTGTGGGTTTCAACTATGTCATTGCCAACTAAAATGAAAATTTAGATATGAAATCGTTTTCAAAATTTCAGTTTTAAAATTGCAAAGTTTCTTTTGGTATTCAGTGTATATGTTTTCTTAGGTTGTTTCAAGGCGAAATGTGACCCTGTGGTTCTGACTATCGTGAAGAGGCGAAGTTGGGCAATATTGTTGATACAATTTTTTAAAGTTAGCATGAATGGGTCCAGGGTATAAGTGGAGATGTATCAAAATTTTTGGTAATCATGGACCCATATTATAATGGCAACTTGATGTGAAACTCTTTACCTTCCATTAGGCGTTCGCATCTTTCCCCAATGTAGCCATCAACACAGGCGCATCCAGTGACTAAATCATACACGCCGCTGTTCAAACAGGGAGAATTCACCTGTCAGGAAGAGCAAGTTAAAGTGAGGCAAATGTGAAACATAAAACTGCTGAGGCGTGAGGCGACAATAACAATAACATTTTCTAAATCAAAGTATTTATGTTTTAAATGAACATATCATTAGCTATGTGAAACAATTTCAAAGGTAAATTTTTATCGTGACTTAGGGGCTGGTCATTTACAGAGGTGAACTTGGGTTCGAACGTTGATGGCAAACGTACGCAGTGTTACCAATTTGGACTTACTCTTGTATGGCAATGCTGATCTGAATATCCATATAAATCAGAGTATTTTAAAAATTGTTCAAACCTACTTAAGTCAAACAAAAAGGTTCATTCAATTATTGTATCAGTTTTGTATTTATATCTGTTCTCTTCTGTCCATCTTGTTAAACGAATGCAAATAATATTTATGTATATATTAGGGAGAGGGTTTTCTGAGTTGTATAGCTTGTACCCAATCCTTTTCTGATGAATAACATATGTTTAAACTAACGTTGAGGAGTGACACTCAATATTATAATTTAAATGTATTATTTTTCACGACTCTCCCCCAATATATATCTACATCTCTTCTTGGAAATCTGAAAACTTATGTTAACATTTTCATTTAAAGTTTGGTTCTACATACAACATTTCCATTGACACCTTACAGATCAATTGCTAAAATGTTGAAACATACATAAACTACGCGGCAAAAGAAAGTATATGTCAGGTTTGAAGAGTAATAACGAAAACCCATCATATCAGTATACAGTATGGTTTATGCAAAATAATGGTTTCAATTCATCATTGCGACACATTATGATTAGTGATTAGGTACAACTTACCGTATTTCCTCTAATAAGCGCCCGGGCGCTTATTTTTTCACCACCCTTTTACCCCCCCCCCCCCCCCCCCCTTCTAAGTTTGTGTTAGACAGTATTTTCAATGAATATCAGTAAAATGTTTGGACCCGGCGCTTATTAGAGACCCGGCGCTTATTAGAGGCCCGGCGCTTATTTTCTCAACTACCTATGACCCCCCGGCGCTTATTAGAGGCCCGGCGCTTATTGGAGACCCGGCGCTTATTAGAGGAAATACGGTACATATAATGAGTTAGTGCTCACTGAACAGTGGTGAGGTAAAAATAATCGTACTTGTCAGCGATATCAGAATCAATGTTTTTTATCGTAAAATTTCTCTGACGCAACGGGTTTTAGTAGCTTGTATGTCAACATTTGGCATCAGTGCAGGTAGTGAAACGTCACCTCATCGCTGACTTCCTACGTCAGTGACGTTATTTGAAAACTTTTGCAATTCTCACCTAATAGAGGCAATTTCATCTCATTTATTGTAACAGGGGATAAAGCGACTTTCTAGTAGACTCAATATAGAATCAATGTCCTTTGGAAAACATAAGATAATAAGTTTTTTAAATAGGTGTATAAAAGATAATGGTTGACATGTATATGTCAATGGATATAAAGGATATGCTAAATTGTTTCGAAGATAAGCGTTAGAGAAGTTTAGAACCTTAAAGTAAAAGAGAGTAAAAGGCCGAAATATGCAAAGGGAAATTCTACTTGTCAAAGTGATAATATCATTTAACTTGAACTTTTGAAGTCAGACGTAAAAGTCGAAAAAATATCTTCATACAGCCAAAACCAATACCAATTGAGTGGAGATATGTCCCTCGGACTAATGTCATGCAAAAAGGTTATACATGTGCAACAAATTCATAAGAGATACTGGCTTTCGTAAGCCAAAGAGCTTATATAGATTGAATGTCTTTTTTTATCTAAGCCACAAATTTAAGTTAAAATATCTTTTTCCGCAACCCCGCCACTATGCTACAAAATGAAACACCCCCTTTATAAAATCTTAAGAAAGAAGTTGAAAAGCTAAATACTAAGTATGAATTTACCTATCTGAAATATACAAATGTCACATCTAACTTTCAGAAAAAAATCATCCATAATTTATAAAATTTGAGCGCATTTGGTAAATTATATATCAAGATAGATCTCTCAGAGACAGTTAAATATATATAGTTATTTAAATTCTATTGATTTTTTTTACTACCTAAATCTATATCCGAATTAAAAATGCACCGACATTATATAAAGGAAATAAAAATAGAGCTTTTGGTTCTGTAGCTCATCAGGCTTGATATTCAATTATGCTGTAGAGTGTGGCCAATGTGGTTCCCCATTTGTAGAAATATATGTAGTTGAAAATAACATGGTCCCTGTGGCTTTTATTTGGAACCAAAGGCCCATCAAAGCTACAGTTTTAATCCTCACATGTCAAGGAGTCTGTACACAGAGTTTAAGCTTTCTAGGGTGTTGCTAAGTTAATTTGGTTCCCCCTTTTGAAAGGGCGACAGGGTCACCAATCCTAGAATTAATTATTTTGGCGATGTGATAGATACCTTTAATCAATTCAGAAATGGAAATTGCTAAAATCTTCAATTGATCATTTATGGTATAGGATCCAAATATTCACAAGCCATTTTTAGGGGCCATAGGGTCACCAAAACTGTAAATTATAATCCTCAATAGTAGGAGTTTGTACACAACATTTTAGATTCTAGGCCTTTTGCTGCTAGGTTTTAAGGGCGTGGCCCTTATGACCCTTAGTAGGGGTCACAGGGCCACCAAAACGATAATTTATAATCCTCACTAGTCAAGAAGTATGTACACAAGGTTTCAGCTCTCTAGGCCTTATGCTTCTGGAGAAGAAGATAAAATAGGTCTTAAAGGGGCAGTAGCACGTTGTTAGGGGGATTATAAGATGATGTCAGGAAAATGAAAATTAATATTTCCAATTGAAAGATGTATTCAAACCCAATGGAGCAGTAATAATTCAGATATATAACGTAAAGTTTAGCCATGCAATTCTTTTTTCTTACACAAAATGAATTAAAGGTGTTCACACAAAATGGCCGTCAATGGATTTTAATGAATTTTATGTGATTCCTCATTCTTTGTCCTCTGACTATTGATGATTGGCTTGTGCTATGAGATTTTAGACACTGTCAAAACAATACATTTAGCATTAACTTACAATTATCAGTGAAAAAATTGAAATATAAAATTATCAAAAACGTGCTACTGCCCCTTTAAGGGTGTGGCCTCTGCGGCCCTTGGGCCACGAAAGCTGTAAATAATAATCCTCTCTAGTCAAGGAGTCTGTACATATAGTTTCAGGTTTCTAGGCCTTATGCTTCTGTAGAAGAAGTCGAAAATGAGCAAAGTTTACTTGGGGACGGACGTTTGGAAAACGCACAAATAAGGAAATGTGTGAGATTATTATCACTCCAAAAGAAGTATCTGCTGTTATTAAATGTTTGCCTGAGAAATAAGCATGTGATCCAGATAGAATAAGTCACAAGCTCCTCAAAAACATAGTTAATTCAATTAGCAAAGTTTTATGTCTCTTATTTAATTATCTACTACAATCAGTAACTTATCCCAGTGTTTGGAAAGAAGCACATGTTTTACCATTGTTTAAAGGGGCAGTAGCACGTTTTTTGATAATTTTATATTCTAAATATTTCACTGATAATTGTAAGTTAAGGCAAAATGTATTATTTTGACAGTGTCAAAATTCTCATTACACAAGCCAATTTTCCATGGTCAGAGGAAAAAGTATGAAGACTCACATAAAATCCATTGGCGGCCATTTTGTGTGAACACCTTTCATTCATTTTGTGTAAGAAAAATGAGTCGCATGGCTAAACTTTACGTTATATATTTGAATTATTACTGCTTCATTTAGTTTAAATACATTGTCTTTCAATTGGAACCTTTAATTTTCATGTTCCTGAGATCACCTCATATGCCCCCTAAAACGTGCTACTGCCCCTTTAAAAAGGCGATCATTCCATTGCTTCAAATTATAGACCAATTTCTCTCATAAGTTGTGTTGGAAAAGTGTTTGAGAGAGTTGTTTACAAGCATTTGTATAATTATCTTCATTGTAATGATTACTTTATTAGTACAAAGCTGGTTTTCAGAAAGGTCACTCGACTGTACATCATTGCTTGAATTGTACAAGCAATTGATGTACATATATGTTGATGGCGAAACGGGCGAGTTGGTTAGCTGTTGGTATGGTCATTGCTGGCGGTGTTGCCTGACTCTGAGGGTGTGAATCCCACATGGGACTCGGTCCGAAAAAGTACAAGAATCTGTACTATTCAAGATAGTATAATCCCAAATATAACATTGTTACATTTGTTCACTATCTAAATGGCATTTATCTCTTGAATTGTACAATCAAGTACGCCTATCGTTAGATAATAAGGAAATGTTTTGCATGGTGTTTTGTGATGTTTCGAAAGCTTTTGACCGTGTCTGGCATAGAGGGCTTATGAGTAAATTGGAAATGTATGGTTTAAAAGGCTGTATGCTTCAGTGGTTATCAAGTTATATAACCAATCGAAGTCAATCTGTTTTTGTGAATGGAGCATTGTCAAAGCCTGTATACTTGACAGCCGGTGTTCCCCAGGGCTCAGTATTGGGTCCCTTTCTGTTTATTGTATTCATAAATGACATTGCTGGTGAACTTAATTGTTTTGTAATAGTTACCGACTGAGACCGAGGTGTTCAAGTTAGATGAAGGGTACTGGATAGCTCAGTCGGCAAGAGCGCCGGTCTCACGTTGCTGAGGTCCGGGGTTCGAATCCCATCCGGGCCAAGGTGTAAAAACCTAGAGTTCAACTCTGTTAGAACTCTATATGTGTCACCCTGGAGCCCTAGTGTGTAGTGCAACAAAAACTGCGCACTTAAAAGATCCCACGAATTCATGTCAGTGGCTGAATGGTGGATACATGAACACGTGCATACGCCGAGCTGTCGTTTATCAGCGTTCAGCAGTGTTGGACAAACTGCTGGGACTATGTGTCTCAGGTCACCCAGCTGTAAATGGGTACCCTGTCAGGCATAGAATGGTCCCTAACCTGAGCGCCATATATGGATGCCGGCTGAATACTCCCCAGGGAGTTGAATTGGAAAAAATGATCGAACGGTGAAATAATGCCATTGACCAGGGGAAACAATGTAAGCGCCTTGAGCAACCACGAGTGGATGGATATGTGCGCTATATAAATATTCATATTCATTCATTCATGAACCCTCGCGCACGTGAATCATGAACGCCGAGGCCGTTAGGCCGAGGTGTTCATGAATCACGTGCGCGAGGGTTCATCTAACTTGAACCCGAGCTCGAGGTCGGTAACTATTTTACACACTAGCTCCTTTGTTTTGTTCGAGTATTCATTTTTCATACCAACTCATATTGTCTGTGAAATGCACGTGCCTAGGTGTTCATCAGACAAAGCGGGTGTTCATCATGAACACCCGGGGTTGCCATGAACACCTGATAGTGAAACTATGACAATTTGATTTCCGAAGTTTTTTTCAAATTCAAAGTTATATTTTGCAAATCAAAGACACTCACTAAAATTGCAATTGACCAATACAAGACATTTACAAAATTTGCATTCCAAGCATGGGTTCAAACGTGTGTCCTCTTTATTTATCCATTAGACCACGGAGGCCGGATGAAAATACAAGATGTTTTTCATGACCTCATGATTAAATTTCAAATTTTTCCTGAGAATAAACATTACCGTGAATGATTATTTATGTCTTTGTAATTTATGTAAATAAACATTGGTACCAAATATTTATACTCATATTAAAATAAGTTTTTGTTTTATTTGTTTTCATATTAATATATTGTGGTAGCATGTACGGTCCCGCACGGATTGCACGTGCAACACGAGAGGCTCATGCCAGTGTCAGCTACTTTAAATGGACATTGTTTCTCCAGATTAGAGTCAATGTTTCACCTTCTCATTAAATATAATAAATATTTGATTTCAGCATTATTAAAACTGATGTCATGTTGAAAATGGATTAATATAGCGTTGAGCTAGTGTGAAAATACTTTTCTACTTTTAAAACAAACACAATTTGCCCCCTTACCCTTTTCACGGGGTCTAGCGACGTTTCGGCTACTATAGATCTTCCGTTTTTAAGTCTAGCATACAAAAATACTAAACTTTTAACATATAAATTATCTTTTAGCGTGATATTTTTACCTATTGTAAACATAGTCTTTTGACAATCAATATTATCTCTTTTTTTAAACTTTCAGAATTAATAATTTGAACTGCAAGTTTTTCAAACATTCTTTCCGCCAGCCTGTCCCCTTGCTAAGGCGGCGTAAGCTGCTTAATTCGCAATTCAAAAAAGTGCTTCACTTCACTAGTGAAGTTCATAACAATAGAAGAATAACAACCTTTAAAAGTTCAATTACAACATTTATATTACGAGTTTTATGTATGGCTCATAGATTGGTGGTTATTTTTGTCCCCTTACAAAAAGTAGGTGTGACGTTGAACAAACTCGACAACGATCCGAACTAATGATGAGACATGTTGGACACCGCGTGATCCGAAATAACAGTTACTCGGATCGGTTTTGCTGAGAGGTACGCATATTTCGGCTCTACTTCGTCCGTCTTACAGTTTTCCGTGGTCGATCATCGGCGTGCTTCGAAGCAATCCGAAGACATCCGTAATTTAGTTTGAATACCGTTAACAAGATCCGCAACGAATCAACACCGTCGAAAGTTGTGACGCACGCCGATGCCGACTAAGATCCGAAAAGTGTCCAAATAACTCAGGAACGAATATGCAAAAGCATTCTACGATCAGATTGCAATGATAGACAGAGTGAGCCGAGCTTTGGGGAGGAGACGAACGAGTCTGCTGTGATTTTACAAGTTTTGAAAGTTTTCAAGTTGTATGTTCAAAGTTGACGGAAGCCTTTTAGGGCCATGTAAACAAATTTAATCTCCACTAACAGGAAATTTCCACTTAGTATCTGGTTTACCAGTTAGCATCTGAAAATTTTAAGTATTAAGACGTGTAATTTCGAGATTTAAACCTTGCCTTTTCAAGTTTAAATTTACATGTTTAATAACCACAACCTTTTAAGGTGTACTTTACAAGTTTTCAAGTTACATATAACCAACTTTGAAAGACTAAAAAAAGTTGTACACTACTCAAAAGAAGTTAAGGATCACTTAAGTTGATATCATTTGCACTTACATTAAAATGTTAGCAGTTCAAAGGGAACTGTTTTGTTCGAAGTTTTGTTTATACATGATGAATACCTGACATCAAGCTACTGATTTTTAAACTTCAAAGAATATTTAGAAAATTTGATCAATCTCGGAATTTTGGAATTTCTAATCGCATTTTTTCCAGGAATATGTCTCCATAAAGCTTTTCACTACCAGGGATATTATGTTCAAAGCGATAAAGTGCATTTTCGACCCCTGTCTTGTCATCAAAGCGCAATACAGAAACGGAATCACTCTCAACAATTGATTCTTATATGTCAGTAACATAGTGTATATTTCATTAAAAAAACACAACTTTATCCATTCGTCGAGGCATTTTAGTATACCATACAAGTTCCTTAGATTATTTACATTCAGGGTTAAAAGGTAATAATTACAACTTGGAAATTATATATTTTAATTACAACTTTTCAAATTGGTATATTCCAAAAAGTACACCTTGCAATGAGGTTTGATAAAAAAATTCAAACAAACTTGTATTTTAAAAGACTAATAAAAGACGTGATAATTTGGGTATATATGTAAAACCTAAAACTGTTCAATATAATTTGCCAAACGCCATGTAGGTTTTCAACATTCAAGCCAGAAAAAGCACTATCGGTCAACTACGCTTAAACCCTTGAATGTTAATCCTGAATAGTGACGATATTTGGTTCAGCATACATTGTGATTAAGGTCCTCAGCTGGTAAAACGTCAGTCCCGAAGACGGAAGATACCCAAGATCCGATAAATAAAAGCCAATGACCCTTTCGACGTGAAGATCCGAAATTATACGCTGTACGAATTCGCACATAGCGGACTCGCGTCTTGAGCCTTCTATCTCAAAATAAGATCTCTATGCACAGGAGTTCGGGCTTCCTTGTTGCCAATGCGTGCAAGAAGGGCTCAAGTTAGCAACCTACTGCTACTCCTGCAAGTCAATGCAGTCCAGAGTGGACTCGCCACATTTTACCCCTTCAACGTGGAAGAAAAGCAGTACGCGAAAACATTACGAGATACATTATAGCGCTCCTCTAATATCGACCACTTGTAGTGCCCCGTCAAATAAAATCCGACCAGTTGATAATGTTGACGCGTATACATGCCTATTGCGATCCGATATTACACAATTTATGGGCTCGCTACGTACTAAGTCCAAAGAGATTCCCGGCTGCATATTTGTGTTCCCATTTAGTCTGCCGTTTGGCTCGTTCAAGACGTACGTTGTATATCCGATATAATATCAACTTTTAAAAGTGCAATTACAACCGTTGTACGTGTAAGTTATATCTACTAATTTCAAAATAATATTTTCACGTTTCAATTGTGCTATTTCAACATCTAAAGAGTTGTAGTTACAGGGGAAGAAGCACGTTTTTTGAAAACTTAATATTTTAAAATTCTCACTATGTTTTCATTTCGAATTTATAAAGATTCACATAAAGTTCTTTGCCAGCATTTTTTACTGAACATTTTGTGTAAAAAAAGGAATTGCATGGTTGAAGTTTTCAATATATATTTGCTTCATTTAGTTTAAATACATCGTCTTTCAATTGAAACCATTTATGACATCCCTGTATATCCCCCCTAAAGACATGCTACTGTCCCTTTTAATGGTAAAGATTAAGAAATACCTCAATAAGGTAGGCATCAGCCCGGAGCAAAAGTAACCCTGTTCCGGTCTGGCGAACATGTCGTTTTCCATTGGTTCATTTTGTTAAAGGGGCAGTAGCAAGTTTTTAGGGGGGGATAACAGGTGATGTCAGGAAAATGAAAATTAATGGTTCCAATTGAAAGACAGTGTATTAAAACTAAATGCAGCAGTAATAATTCAAATATATAATTCAAAGTTAAGCCATGCCATTCCTTTTTCTTACACAAATTGAATTAAAGGTGTTCGCACAAAATGGTTGCCAATAGATTTTAGGTGAATCTTCATACTTTGTTCTCTGACTATGGAAGATTGGCTTGTGTGATGGGATTTTTTACAATCTCAAAATAATACATTCAGCACAATTATCAGTGAAAACTTTAAAATATAAAACCATCCAAAAACATGCTACTGCCCTTTTGAAAGGTCATTAACTTTAGTGTTCAAATTAAAGAATAAAAATGTGCGAGTTTTTTCCATGAATAGGTCGAACACCAGTGTGCATTTTTATTTTCAATCAACATATACACAAGTAGGCATCAGATCAGTTCCATGATGAAATATATTTATCATACCTGTATATTTGCTAACTTAATACAGAGCAAATCAAGTAGTTAACCTAGGAGTTCTAAAAGACTTACAAGTGTATGTATATCAATAGAAACATATTGTAGACCATACAATTCAGGGATGATCATCCATACACTTACACAAAGTCGAGGCTATTTCTTTCTTTAAATGAAAATGTTATTTGATCAATTTAATACAGTGTCATTTCTATTGCTTTGTAGTCTTATAAATCTATCATATCTGGGTTCTTATAATATTTTACAACTAAATAGCTATCTCACGGAGCTATACTGGACAATCCGTTAGGAAATTATATCCATCTTCTACAAATAGAAATATATGAACAAATATCTTTATTCTATTTTATTTTTTGACACCGCAAATTGTGCCTAATACCAAGCTATTGTTAATCAGTTATACACAGACAGTGAATCGTAAGTAGAGCGAGTTTTCGTTTCTACAATGCTGGATATTTTTTACATCAAATATCTTTGATGATTTGCCTTTAATGTTGCCTTCTTTCTATCAGAAACATTGGGTCGGGTATGCTTTATTATGTTTTTTCTGTTAAATAGTAATATGTGATACAGAGTATTTTATTGTTTTCCCATTTCTTTCCATTAACAAACCAGTTTTGTAATCAACGTCGTACTGAAGGTTGGGATTGTACATGACTACATTGTACAACTACTTTACTTAAAATGATAATTGATAAAATAAAAAATAAAAATATACAAATGTAAATATTCATTCAAAAACTAACATTTCATAATTCATCTCTCTTAATCATTTTTGAGTTCTTCATAAAATTTACAAATTCATCCTTAGTTCGATCCTTATCAAAATCAAGTGAAAATTCGCCGTTGACAAAGAGCTTGATTGCTGGATACTTCTTGGCTCCAGCCTTCTTGCAGACAACTGAAAACAAATATGAGAACATGAAACCTCCTAAATCTGTTTCATCTATTCATTGTATTTATAAGCTGCTTGCTTCAATTGTACATTATGACATAATAGATTTTAACTGGTACAATTATCAAAACCATTGTTTATGTTCAAACTATATTTCATGTGTTCAAAAACTACTCAACCTATAACATTTAATACTGGATACTATTCATCAACGAACGGTAACATCATTACAAATATTCTCTCTAGATAATTAAACCCCAAGGACTTAATGTTTCGAAATATGTGATGTAATCTTGTAAGACGGAAATCAATTTTGATTCGGTATAATTATTTTCGTTGAAATTACCCGAAATGTTTCCATAAATAGCTTTTATTTCAGTAAACATCACTGTAGATTTTAATATCATCCAAAAAGATAAGAATACGGATTGTATATCTATTTCAACTTACCATTATTTTTAGTACAATCAACAGCTGCAAATGCCATCTCCAAGTTATCCTTCATCTCGTCAGCAGCACTCTGAAAGTCCGGTCTGGCTTTTTTGCTGTTTTTGCACCAAGGGGCATAGAACATGACTAGGACCGCTCCATGCTTCTCCATGAACTCAGAGTAGGTGTCTTTGGTCAGGTGGTTCACTGCAGAGGCAACTGAGCTCCAATCGGGTTCCTTGGATTTGACAGGGGGAGCCTTTGGTCTGAAACAGAAGCAAACGGGTTGGACGTACATTCAAACCGTGAACGTTAACTTGAGAAGGAACAAAATTTCACACAGATTCATCGGTGAACTGGGCTGATAGAATCTGTAACAATGATATACTTATTGACACTTATATGAGTTATAATATATTTGACAGGGTCATTTACAACTTTTGAATACAGATAAAGTTTTAAAATATATTATTCAAATTCAATTTCATGTAAATGTCACTCACGATCTAACCCTGTAAGGTAATATCAATAAAGCCTGAAACACGGATCCCTGTCTATTCAAATGACTGATCACTCAACTCACGCTTTCAGAAATTCTATTATGCCTTCTTCAGTGCGGTTACCGGAAAAGTCGAACTGAAGTTTACCATCTCTGAAACAAAAAAAGAACTAATTGTAGAATGATTTCAATTCAGTAAATTCTTACAAACATCAGTGTGTGGCATCTAAGTTTGAATTATGTCAGTACTTGAATGGTGTTCAAGTTTATATCTCGAAACTCTTAAAGCATAAGGGCCGGCTCTGATAACGTCTTTCTGATTATCACAATCTTGCTGAAGGTTTACAATTATCTATAACTATGCTTACACCATTTTATATATACCTGGCATACCTGGCATAAAAACTCCACCGACCTTCCATTTATGTTACGTATCATATGTATACTCTTAAATCTTAAAAATTCACTATTTAATCCAAAAGTCTACTCACTGGAAGTATTTGATCGTTGGGAAGCCTGTGATGCTAAACTTTTTCAAGAGGTCTTTCTCGACTGTGGCATCAACTGCTGCTAGCTTGGCTGATGGAAGTTCCGTCTTTAACATTGCCGCCGCTGCTTCATAGGGAGCTTTCATGCTCATAGAGTGTCTACAAGCTGAATAGAATAACAAACATAAAGATGCTTTTATTCAATGATTTGGTATAATTTTGGATTTTTTCCAGTCATGGGTCCGATATTTGTAGCCATACCTTGTCAAACTCCCTTTCAAAAATCATATGCTCGAAAACTGGTTTAAAAGTTTTAAAAGCGCAATTTCAGTCATGGCATAAATAATCTTCACTTTAAGGGCCTTTGATTCACATTACTTAGAGACAAAGCACTGTCTACAAGAACAAGGCCTCCGCTTACAACATGAATCAGGTTGAGATCATGATAATGGTAATACAAAACTAAACTCGACCAAGCTTACTTACAGCGTCTTAGACCTGTAATTAGAATTTATATGCTTTACAGAAAAGGGTAACTATGAAGAGATGAACTATGCAATTACCTAAACAGAAAACTTCTTAAAGAGTC
Organism: Steromphala cineraria; assembly: GCA_916613615.1. NCBI lineage: Eukaryota > Metazoa > Mollusca > Gastropoda > Trochida > Trochidae > Steromphala > Steromphala cineraria. The sequence continues at coordinate 16,132,570 of OU744729.1, forward strand.
ATTTTAGAAGTTGGAATGACAATAATGCAGAGGAATATATGGATGAAAACTTATTTGTTCCTTGTATGCGACGTATGCGACGTTTCGACACAGATTCTTGTGGCGTTCTCAAGCAGATGAGATGTCATAACGTCGCATACAATGAACAAAGAAGTCGTCATCCATATATTCCTCTGCATTATTACCTAAACAGACACTATACATATAATCGTGTACGTACACTATAGTAAAGAGAATTTCCCTTTTGAAACTGGCTAAATTACTTAATGCAAAATGTGATAATGAAGAAAACGACTCACTTGGTGAATAAAACATCACCAATACTGATTTCTCGTTCTCAATAAAGGCATCAAAGGTTGATGTTGTGAGGAAGTTTATATCTGGAGCAACTTCACTCCATTTTTTCTCGATCACCCTTGGAGCAGCTGGCTTTGGTTTATGGTCCTTTGGACTGAAAGAAGACATCACCACGCAGAGTAAGTATAAGTGTAAGTATTATCATGAAAAATAATGCTAAGAAGCTAAATTTTATAAGATTATAATCTCATTTTGTTAAGGATTACAAGATTCCATTGCCCTACTCTAAAATACAGACATGCAAATGTAAAATTGTGTATTACCAAGTTAAAGAGCAGTGAAATGTATAACATGAGTTTGGTGGCGACCACAATTCAGCACTACAGTGATAGATGGTTCCTTAAAGTTTTGATTGCAGAGAAGAGGCCGTCTTAAAATGGCACTATGATAATGAAGCCTTTTTTGACCGCCATTTACTTAAGATGCATCACCTGGACAATGTGTATTTTAAGCATGCAATGTCTTCAAAGTCCAAGTATCAAGACTGGAGGCATCTTCACAACGTCACGGGCGAAACGAAAAAGTCTCTAAACCTTTCCATTCCTCCCTTGACATCATTGGCCGTAATGTCTGTGCTAACATTTCAACCCGCTGCATGGAAGAAGAATAGTCCAATCAGAAGACAGCATGTTATATGAACCGATTTGAAAAAATACTTTTGTATGCGTCTTAAAAGGGAGAGAAACACTTTATTTGAGTGATACATTAATGTTGTCTTCTCTGCATTCTCGGTGCTCATCAAAAACATGAAAACAACCATGCGGACTGAAGTTTAAAATTATATTTCACTCGGATAGTTTTCAAAAAGATTGTCTCTTAGTATTCAAAATACTAACAGACGATCTTTTTGAAAACTATCCGAGTGAATTTGAATTTGTTCCGAAAGTAAACGGCAATGTCCTTGGCTATTGTTGAAAGAGCTGATAAGGGGCGTAACTCGTGATCACGATAGGTGTCGCTGCTCCGGATCACCAGTTTTCTACCTTGTGATGGCAAGGTCTAAACGAGGAGTTGCTCGATACGTTTTCACCTTGCCGTGGGAAGATGGACTGGAAGGTACATCATAAACACTATTACTGTTCAAAAAGTGTTAACACAATCACGAACCTCGTGTCTAGATTTATCGATTTGAGCAGACTGATTAAAATCTGTCTAGTTCTGATGAATAAAAGTTTTAAAATATTCACTCTATGGGAATCGAACATTAAATGCTTGGTATCCGTAATACTCCTGTTAATTTACCATCATGGCTTGTGAGAGATCAAGCGATAGCGCCTAGGAGATATCGTTTTGCAGTACATGTCGCACAATATCCTGTCATTGTCAACGCTACATGACAACACCGTGCTTTAACGTCACTATGCAATGACATCACTGTCTTGAAAATTGTTGTGTTCAGACATGTAAATTTTATTCTCTGAGATGTAAAAAAGAGTGACTTTGGATAGAATATCACTCTCGTGTCGTTGATATGAAATAAACCAACACTCGTTGATAAATGTAAAAATATTCATAACTTTCAACTCATGTTGATAGAAATTAACTTTGTGAAATTAAGTTTCATTGATTGATTCATACTCGTGCCAATATTAGTGTTGTTACCCAGTGTTGTTACTGTTCAATAATCCCCCAAATTGGTCGAATAATCACAATACCCTTCATGTGGCACCAAACATGCCTTTTTAAAGGCTTTTCTTATTTCGATAGGTATGATCTCCATTGAGTCCTAGTGTAGAATATTACACATCTCCGTGCAGTTAATATTTTGAATATTTTATTCCTCGGAACTAAACAGATTTTAATCAGACAAAAGTATCCGTTACAATTCTATGCGATGGGTCGATTCAAATGTAAATATTATCAGGAACGTTCGGGATACCCTTGTCCCACTGCATGGACGAGTAATAATTACTGCATTACTTACATCCTGTCTCAGGGTACGAACGTTACGCTAACTCAACTAATCTGTACCCTGGGCTCATAAGCTAGACTCGCTCGCGCGGCCCGACTTGTGGATATAACCAATCTAATCATTTTCTGGCACCCTTCTCGATAAAATTTCAACGAGAAAACGATTTGATTGGCTATATCCCAAGTCGGGCCGCGCGAGCGAATCTAGCTTCTGAGCCCAGGGTACAGATTAGTGGAGTTAGCGGAACGTTCGTACCCTGAGACAGGATGCATTACTTACTTTTTAACAATGGAGACGAGGTTCTCTGTTGTCCTGGGCAGTTGGTCGTCTACTATGAAGAAAAGCTTCCCATGGCTATAAATGATAAATAAAGCCAATAAAAAACTTTAATCCTAAAGGTATACAGATTTTCTTCACTATAAAAATGATGCAAATATAGAATGCATGGTCATTTAACGCAACTCTTTTTGAAAACAACAATTGATAAGGTGATTAACAGTAAATTCATGGAGTTGAAATTTGTAGTTGGTAATGTAAGTAAAACACATTCAGTCGACGAATAAGTAAGAGTTCTATGTTTTTTTCAATTTCTTAATTGCTGAAGTGCGACGTTTTGGTGTAGATGTTAACACCGTTATCAAGCATCTTTCATCTCATTCATTAATAATGAAGAAGAAAAACACATAGAACTCTTCCTTATCATTTGAACAACTTCTTAATGCCTCCAAAAGTCACAATCATTTGATATGAGGCTTGAGTCAGAAAAGCAATCTTATTGAAACCTTCCCACTTCGTCTCAACATGGGGGTGTATCATGTACCATAAACCAAAGAAGGATGTTTAAAACGGATATATGTTTATATCGTGAGGGTTAAACAACATTAACATCGAGACTTCTTCTTCCACAATACTAGGTTACGACATCGCCATCGCTTTCTAACTTATAATCATTTCAAATGTATGCTATAGATATTGATTTTCTCTGCTCAAAGTTTGGAATTTTTAAGTTTGATACATACCGCTAACCTGAGTTTCATGTCATATGAACTATGAAATGCTCGTAATGAAATGAAATTAGAAATGCGTCGATGATTCATTAAAACTATGTTATTTTTCAACTTTTTCAAATTTTCCTTTAAAAAAAAAGGAATTTGAATATAAAAGTATCAACCGTTTATCAGCAACCAACTTACTTATCTTAAAATATATTCTTGATAAACTTCCAAAACATTAATAAATCAATGCATAAAGACATTTTCGAATCGATTTTCTGAGTTTTCGGAAAAACTTTGATCTCAATAATAACATTAATCAACTTGGAAAAATTGACCAGTTTATACAATTGGCAGTTAAGTGCAAGCGAAGAATATACGTATTTGAGGAAATATACCCGTGAAGAATTACGTCGTTATCATGAAGCTGTAGGAGGTTGTAGAAATATATGAGTTCTACATAAACATTAGTTTGCAAGCCACAAACACAAAATCGGATAAATTGATAAAAAAAACAGGTACCGGGTCACACAAAAATAGGATTCTGGAATGGAGCCTAAAGAGATAATAATTAAAAAATTCACTCACTCGAAGTACAAAACTGTAAACGCAGCATGATGAAATATTAATTTTACATGAATGAATTAGCATCACTACACTCCTTTAATCCAAGTTATTGTCATGTTGAGACATCGGACTTATGTAAAAGGGTGTTTCAAAGTATTTAAAAGGAAAGCACTTTGGAGTTTGAGAGAGCTTGAGAGCTTAGAGAGAGAGAGCTTGAGAGAGAGCTTGAGGGAGAGTTTTTTGAGAGAAAGAGCTTGAGAGCTTGAGAGCTTGAGAGCTTGAGATAGAGGCTTGAGAGCTTGAGAGAGAGAGAAAGAGAGAGAGAGAGGGGGGGAGAGATTTAAAAATCCAGATTACCACGGTATTAATCCAAGTTATTGTCATGTTGAGACATATGTAAAAAGGTGTTTCAAAGTATTTAAAAGGAAAGCAATCTGGAGCTTGAGAGCTTAGAGAGAGAGAGCTTGAGAGAGAGAGAGAGAGAGAGAGAGCTTGAGAGAGAGAGCTTGAGAGAGAGCTTGAGAGAGAGAGAGAGAGAGCTTGAGAGAGAGAGCTTGAGAGAGAGAGCTTGAGAGAGAGAGAGAGAGAGAGAGAGAGAGAGAGAGAGAGAGAGAGAGAGAGAGAGAGAGAGAGAGAGAGAGAGAGAGAGATTTAAAAATCTAGATTACCACTGTATTAACCTTTCTCCTGCTCGTAAAAACATTCACCTTTAACCCGGAACAATGTTGTTGATGATATTGACAAAATCGTTGGATTGTTGTAAACATACCAAATTTGGCAAGACTACCACAGATACATGACAATTTCAAATAACATCCTTTTTTTGGACCAATATAAATGCATACTTCACAGCATATTTGAAAGCAACAACACTAAACCGCAACATTATAATTACAGCTCTTTTGAACTTATGCCTTTCAAAACACAAAATGGCAGGCAGACATCAAATCTCTCGTATGTCACCAAACCCCCCCAAAGGAAACAAAGACCTCTTTCACCCATGTAGCGTCCATATAAATTACGTCGTTTGACACATCTCCATCGTTCATAACCAGAATGGTCTGGAGCTGTTTCTTCCTTTTATATGTTGATATTTTATGGCGCTTCGTTTACTCTTGCTTGTTCAACACAGATCTGTTTAATTTCTCCAAATTAATTATACTTTCAAATGAGATATCAAGCGCCGATTGCGACAATGTAGGCTGTGCATCCTTTATAAGTACCCATGAAACAGCTGTGTTGACTGAAAGCAATGTGAATGAATTGTCTTGCAAATGACACCCACTTCATAAAACACAGGTTACAATTATGTCTGCATCTCAAGTTATCCGGAACATGGTTTTAGACTATTATGCTGAAGCCCCTTAACTTTGATCTTTATTCATGGAAATGTGCTACTTTGTGTCCATCCCTTCCGTAAAAGTTTGATGTAAAGAGATGTGTAGATAGTGTTACATTACAAAGACAAGGATGAGACAAGACAACTCACGTTCTGGATAAGCTCTAAGCCGATACCGTGAAGCGATCTTGGTCATCAATGTGGCATCTACTGCTGCTAATTTGCCGACATGCTACAGCACAGAGTCGAAAGCAATATGATAATATGACAAAAGGGTATTTTGTGTACCATATACCAGTAGTTGGGTCGTTTGTTTTAATAAAGGTATTCACATTTCAAGTTAACACCAAAATGGCAACGTAATACTATGACTAATATTTGACCAAAACACTTAAGGGCAATATAAACTATACCATCTAAAACAAGAAGACATAGTCATCAACATCCCCCGCCAGATTTGTTCTTATTTTAAATTAAGTCAGAACCTTCTCCTAAATACTCGAGTGTCCTCAAAAATATCATGATACGAAACTCCGGAAAAATATTTGCGCGGTTCTGATTTTCGAACTCCATCAAGGTATTGATACCCTGAAGGCACACATCAAATTTGATGATCCTATCTGTAACAGTTTCTGAGAAAAATTGGCTCCTTTGAAGACACCTCGAACAGAGTCCCAAAAAATGTATCAAGGGCAATAACTCCGGAAAAAATATTTGCGCGGTTCTGATTTTCGAACTCCATCAAGGTATTGATACCCTGAAGGCACACACAAAATTTGATGATCCTATCTTAAACGGTTACTGAGAAAATTTGGCTCCTTTGAAGACACCTCGAACAGAGTCCCAAAAGAACGTAACAAGGGCAACAAGAAAAGCCTTTAAAAAGGCAAGCTTTGGGGCACCCGGTTATGTATCACTATATAGAACCAGGAGATTTAGGTTAGGGAGGACGGGGACGGGGACGGGACGGGGACGGGGTCTTTTACTTGAATAAATTGTTCAAATCGGAGACGCATATTTTTTGCTCTTTGTTGTGATAGTTATCAGTAAACTATGTACATAGTACAACATCTCGTTCGTTCCGCTTAAATTCCACCCAATGATAGATACGTCTCCTATCTCAATTATGATATAAATTGTTATGATATAAAATTTCTAAACATTAATATGGCAATTCAAATCTATGTTGCTTTAAGTTTAAAAGATAGCTGACGGTGAGTTTAATACAAGAGTCAGTGATTAATTAATAGAGAAATTGTTGCGCTAGTCAACTTTTCGGGATACATTGTTTTCCAATACCCGCAAATTTAGTTTAAACCGGACGAATTTCCCATTGACTTTCAGGTTAATTACATGTTGCAAGAATAATTTTCCTTAAGTGAGTGTTGATCCTATTACAGCCGAAAGTTGCTAAAATTTTTAGAAAAGATCTCAGCTACAAGATCATTATTTTCATTATATTATAGGATGACATTAAGGAATATATAGAGAATCTCACCCATGTGTCTTCTGATATCAAATATATCAACACAAGTTGATAAAAGTAACAAATATCCGAGGCTTGTTTTTCTTTTTTGGCAATGGGATAATTTTGATGTTTTCCAAAGAGTGGGAACATGATGGAAACTTAATGATAGTTGACAAAACGTTTGGAAAATATCAGCCAGTTGCAACTTGCACTCTTTTAGAACTACACCTAGCAAATTATCAGGTCCACAGGCTTTATGTGAATTTATCTTAGCAAAAGACGTTAACACATCATCTTTAGAAATACACCTCACATGGTGTGAGTGATTCAAGTACAATGTTTCTTTCTTCTGAAAAATTACAACTTTCAAAGCGATATCTCCTGTGAAACACAGTTTTGGGTGATAATTTATCATATTTTAGACCCTGTCGAAAGTGTCGATACTTTCTTCGAAAGACACCTTTAATCGTAAACAAATCACCCATAACGTTATGTTTTGAAATTGCATTGAGTGAACGATCAGTCATTGACAAGGCGGGACATTTAGCGTTAGCGTAAAATTGAAGGAACCGAATTACTAGTTGATACAAAAATGGAATGTCGTTTCCGAATGTGGAATGCAAAAAAATACACCGAATAACTACAAAACAGCTCACATGCACATGCAAAATTGATATTTTTTAAGGGTGTAAACGCTCATCCATATATTTTTGAAAATTTACGATATATTTTACATCATAACATTATTATAATAATCAGTTTCCGAATTAAAGCTTGCCAATTATTTCGTACCACCCACATGGTCACGTGGGTATAAATTTGCAACAGCTCTGTCCATTGGTCGTCGAAATACCAGAATATGCTTAAGACAAATATCATTGGCTGAAACTTCTCTTTGAAGTTTCCAAGAGTATTATAGAGAGAACCTTCTGCCATTAGTTTTCAATATCAAATGTTACATAACTTTGGGGTCTCTGGACCCCAAAGCAATAACTCCGGAAAAAATATTTGCGCGGTTCTGATTTTCGAACTCCATCAAGGTATTGATACCCTGAAGGCACACACAAAATTTGATAATCCTACCTTTAATGGTTTCGGAGAAAAATTGGCTCCTTTAACTCGGACGGACGGACGGACGCACGGACGGACGGACGGAGCTCAAACCTATATCCCCCATCCACTTCGTGTCGGGGGATAATAAAATATAGTTTATAACTAGACAAACAAAGGGACTGATTTTTTACTTCAATTTTTAATATTTGATATGGAAATAAAAAAGAGCCCTGAAAAATATCCAGATTTTACCAACATTTACTAGACTTTAAATTAGCTCTTAAATTAATTATTTTTGGATTTGGGGTCTGGATAAGACACTAGGTTTTAACGACAAGTGATAATAACGACTGAAAGACGGTGACCTTCAGAAGCTATCTAAAGTAAGTAATAATCATAGTTCTTAATCATTATAAGTTTCCTTTTCTCAAAACAAGCTTTTAAGAAATAATCGTATTGGAATCCCCTTATAAGGAGGAGAGTCAAACGTTTTTAATGAGCGAAATCCATCAAAAAAAACAAAAAAAACCCATGATTTTACGGAAAGTTCTTAACTAAGTGACAAGTTGTGTTATGAAAATATCTCAAACATATATACAGGTCATACACAGTGATGGAAAAATATCCCTTTCCAAAACGGCTAATAGCTGAGCAATAATAATCATTCTTTATTTTCATATTTACACAAGATAGCACTTTATGTTAATCTTCATACTTTGTCCTCTGACTATGGATGATTGCCTTGTGTAATGAGATTTTTGACACAGTCAAAATAATACATTTAGCATTAACTAAATTATCAGTGAAAATTTTAAAATATAAAATTATCAAAAAACGTGCTACTGCCCCTTTAAGATAAGGTTTAGCAATACCGGCTACATATAATAAAGAAACAACATCTATCAGCGACACTTACTCCTTCATTCTCTAGCAAAGCGGCTGCCTCTCCATACGCAGGCATCATTGTCTTGCAGTGACTGCACCCTGGAACAAATGATCACATTTTAATTCTCCTTTTTTCTTTTCCCAACATCGTCTGACAGCGCTTTTTCTTTTCGATATCCCTCAGAAAATGTTTGATATCCCTTAACAATAAACATTCCAATTTATAATGGTTTCTGACATAATAGAAAGTAGGGCGTGACTACCTACGAAATACTTGGATCTTCTTCCTCTTTAATAATGTACATACTTATATATGGCGCATTTTTCACGTGACTACCTACGAAATACTTGGGTCTTCTTCCTCTTTAATAATGTACATACTTATATATGGCGCATTTTTCACGTCCTTAGACATGCTCAAAGCGTTACATTATTACCCTGAAGGAACGAACTTTCACAACTGCTACTAAGCGCTAATCACGACCACGTAGGTCAGTACATCCAGTTTTCAGGTACCCATTTACACAGCTGGATAGACAGAGTGCACTGTGGATGAAGTGCCTTGCCCAGGGACACAACACGGAATTAGATCCAATTCACAATGCTTTAGTGTCTCCACTGGGCTTCCAACTCGGGTATATGGCTTGAGTGGCCAGCATTCCAACTTGTTATCCATTGTTCTCCTCATAAATGCAATAATCGAGACTGTAATACGATTTCATAAATAAAAAACCCTGCAATTTCAATTTATACAAACAAGGCATAACAAACAGTCCTCAAAAATATGAGAAAACTGAAAAATGACTTACAAAGAGCATAGAAAAGGACAAGTACAGAATTATGTTTCTGTATAAAGTCATCAAAGGTCGCATCGGTGAGTTGGTGCACATATTCCTTTCCTTCCACATCTTTCCAATGTTCGTCTGAGTCCTGGCTAATGCGGCTACTCAAAAAGTGGACGAATGCTTCCGCCTGAAACACACGTGAACATTTAAGTCATACAAGTACGTATAAGAAAAATGAACTAGAAAATTTTTGTCCATGGAACACAGATGCCCCAGCTAATAAAAAAGCTCTCAATGTTTTCAACCATAGAAATTAAAAAGAGATGCACATCTTTAGCTCATTTTAAGTTCAAACGTCCATTAAAATGTAGAAAATTAAAAATTCCCAAATCATAATATAAGGTACACATCTTTACTTAAAATATATATATTATATATATATATATTATTACTTAAAAACACAAACCATTTTAAAGGGACAGGAGCACCCTTTTTGGAAATTTTTCACTTTTTCACTCATAATTGTACATTTATGCTTAATGCATTCTTTTGATAGTGTCAAAAATCTCATTACATAAAGCAATCATCTATAGTGCGAGAACGAATTATGAAGATTCACATAAAGTCCATTGGCGGCCATTTTCGTGTGAACACCTTTAATTCATTTTGTGTAAGAATGAGTAATCTCATGGGTGAACTTTACATTATATATGTGATATATAAGTGCTTTATTTAATTAGAATACACTGTCTTTGAATTGGAACCATTTATTTTCATTTTCTTTGCATTACCTTATATTCCCCTTAAAAACGTGCTCCTGCCCCTAAAGGATATCTTTAAACTGTTGCCCCATTTAAAACTATTTAACATGTTATATCAAATCAAGTTTTCATAATTTCGGCAAAAAATTGAATTGATCAACAATTTTTATAATTTTTTTATAGTCAAAGATTTTTGATCAATTTGCAAATGGATCAAATTCAAATTCAGTTTACAGAGAACAGATGTTGCATGTCGGAAGAAATTTTTGACATTCCAAAAAAGATTCATGAGGTCAAAAAAATTCATATTTCCGAAATAATGGGTTTAATTAAACACATTTTCGACAACTTTTGGTCAAACAAATCAACATTGGTCGACAGTTTTTAATGATACGACATTATTAACACCGTATTATATGAATTTTGCACTAACATTCGAAGTTGTGAAACAAACATATGATGAGTATATTTTAAATAAAACCAACAATCCACAAAATTGATCCATCTATCAAAACCAATTATATTAAGCAAATTCACTTTCAAATTAGTTTCATATTTATTGCAATGTAACACGAGGAAAGTCCAGAATTTTCAAATAAAAGTCATTTTCATTAATTCTAACAAAAAATATGGAAAATGATCACATTCATTCGTATCTAACATCCACGTACCTTTTTTTTATTTAAACGTGCTGATCGCAACAATGATTCTGACCACTTAAGGGGACAGTCCTATCGGGGCATTTTGTCGAAACCAAATTCAAGAATACTTACCTTTTTATACCCATAAATGATGATAACATCATTATTGTACACTGAACATAAACATGTAAGTGAGGTTAACATTTTAGTGTGTTCTAGATTAACAATTTGACAAAGAATGGTATGCATCAGGTGTCCTATTGATTTTCCTCGATGGGATTGTCCTTTAAAGGGGCAGTAGCACGTTTTTAGGGGGAATATAGGGTGATGTAAGGAAAATGAAAATTAATGATTTCAATTGAAAGACAATGTATTTAAACTAAATGGAGCAGTAATAATTCCAATATATAACGTTAAGTTTAGCCATGCGATTCCTTTTCTTACAAAAAATGAATTAAAGGTGTTCACACAAAAATGGCCGCCAATGGATTTTATGTGAATCTTCATTTTTTGTCCTCTGACAATGAATGATTGGGTTGTGTAATGAGATTTTTGACACTGTCAAAGTAATACATTTAGCATTATCTTACAATTATCAGTGAAAATTTAAAATTATAAAGTTATAAAAAAACGTGCTACTGCCCCTTTAAGGATCAGCTAAAAGGTTCAGTAGGACGTTGCAAGCTTTTGTCCCTACCTTTTTAGTAGTTAACAACTTCTCTCGATCCTCTCCGAACTTGAAATAGTTGACTTCAACCAGTGTAATGAGTTTATTGGAGACACATGTGTCCGTATGTTCTGAGCAGTCTATCGCAGCAAAGGTAACCTTTCCAAAAGAAGACAAGCAGAAAATTGCTATACTTTTTTATCATTTGGGGGGAAATGGAAAGGTGGGCATATATTTTGTTATAGTTTAGTAAGAAGTAAACCCTTCATATACATTACATCAATGATGATAGAAATATCTTGTTGATTTTACATGAATCATGAAATGTCTACCTAATACATGAACATGAGACAAAGCTGATATCATTGTCTGAATATTCAAATTTTAAACTGCATTAAAATTGAATATATTGGGTCCAACTTAAAATAAGATATCACATCACTGAAAATTTAGAGCAGGAACAATGAAACTTTAGAGCAGGAACAATGAAACTTTAGAGCAGGAACAATGAAACTTTAGAGCAGGAAAATGACAATTTAAATGTTCTACCCCATAGTCCTTCAAATCTTACCTCAGTTTCCTTTTGGAAGTTGGTAGCAGCTGCAATGAACTCAGGCTTGACCTTCTTGAAATCTTCACTCGCTGTGAACAATACAAGTCAAGCTCTCCTTTAATTTGATATGTTATACAAGTAGAAATAACACATCAAACAATTAGATCCGAGTTGGGGTGTGAAATGAACAAATATACGTACTAACACCACAGAGTTTACATAGAACATCACAATCTATTCCATCATACTGACTTTTATAACAAGTCTTGTTCAATTAACAAGATGATAAAATATACAAACCTTTTCCTCTAGGCAAATCGCGGGTGTATTTATTTGAATCCTTATGTTTTAATTTATTTAGCTCACTCAAATGGCACATATGATATCGCATAGGCGAACTTTACATTGTATATGTGATTTATTACTGCTTTATTTTATTAGAATAGACTGTCTTTGAATTTGAACCATTTATTTTCATTTTCTTGACATCACCTTATATTCCCCTTAAAAACGTGCTACTGCCACAGATACAGCGAAAAGTTTGTTACCCCATTTATAACTATTTAACATGTTATATTAAATCAAGTTTTCATCATTTCGGCAAAAAATTTAATTGATCAACAATTTTTATAATTTTTTTATAGTCAAAGATTTTGGATCAATTTGCAAATGGATCATATTTTAATTAAATTTACAGAGAACAGATGTGGCATGCCGAAAGACATTTTGGGCATGAGGCTATTTATTTGAATCCTTATGTTTTAATTTATTTAGCTACTCACATGGCACATATGATATGAGAAGGACATGCCTTCTCTCGAGCAGGGATTGTTTGAATGTGTCTCGAGTGAGATGCAGTAAGTTATTTTCCTCATCCTTCCATTCCCGCTTCGGGTGTGGGCTGTTGAATAACAGAAGAGTGAATACATGAACTTTCTAGCTACAAATTCTTGACTAGAATGACGATGCGGATAGAAAACTTGCTACTCGCGCCCAAGGTCCGGGTTCGAATTCCGGGCAAGACACCAAGGAATATGACCCGGTCTCAATTAAGCTCTTTCGTGTCCTTGGACAATCAATCAGACAATCAATCAATCAATCAATCAATCAGTATTTTTTCAAACAAACCACCATTGGTGTTTCAGGAACGATACAACGTTACAACATAATGATTACATTCAGTCCAGATGCTTTCGTTAGAATACTAAGTTTTGCTACCCGCGCCAAAGGTCCAGGTCCGAATTCCTGTCGAGGCACCAACGAATTGTGACAACGGTCTCAAGCTGTTTCGTGTCCTTGGGCAAGACACTTTGAAAACATTACATTCAGTCCAAACAGTTGATTAGCTATAGATAGATATCTAAAGACTATATTTGCATAGTTGCGTGAATGGGTGAGTAGCGCCTTGTCTTTGTTCAGACAGAAAGAAATATGTTTTCCATTATAACTTTTCAAAATAACAGAACTACCTTGTTTATCATCTTGTGAAGAACAGTAAAATAGTATACTTTGCATTTAAGGTCTATAATAGAGTTCTAACAACTCAGACCATAGAACAAGACGAAACATGAAACCATTATCCACTTGACAATCTCAAATTAAAGAGGGATGACATAATTATATATTCCGAGCATAAGCAAGAGAAACTTTGTTTTGCTTGAAAACGTAACGCTTCAAAGACTTTCCATATAAAATAGATAAGTTATCATCAATAAACAGCATTCTTATCTTATTCCAAAATCCTTATATGTCATCAAAGACGTTTTCGAGTTTGGGGTTACAATGACTAATGGTACTTAGATTAAATTTAAATGCAAAAGGGTGGTTGGATGAACGGATTGTTAGAGAGTTCGAGCAATACGATTGAACAATATCAAAATGATCAATGAATACTTACTTCTTCATAAATTCTATGAGTTCTTCTTTAGATCTCTCCATAACTTCATACGCATATTGTCCATCCCTATAAAAAAAAGAGTAACATCCAGTTAAAGTTTTGTAAGATTTACTTTATAAAATATTATATTTTGATATTATGAATTGGTCAACGTTCTTCATAGTTAAAACTTTTGCATCAAATTTGCAAATAAAAATATTTACAATATACATATAAGACAGTTTGATGGTATGTAAGGAACGATTCTAGTATTAATGAAAGAGACATGGGTTCTACATTATAAACTCAGATTTTATTTTTACTTTATTGATGAAACAGTGAAATGTTTGATAATATAATCAAGAATTGATTTTTTTGTAAAAAGTATTCCTGGAGAAATATAAACATACTTTTAAGGTATGTAATCTAGAAAATAATGTTTCGTCTAATATGGCAATTATGACTTTTGATACAATTAAGAATGAAAAAGTTGAACTGAAGTGAAAACCATATTTCATGATATTTACATTTTCAAATGTAATGAAACAAACTTTTGTTAAGCAGCTGAGTACACAAAACAAATTCTGACGAATTGATGCCTGTATACTCCTCACAAAAACTTAAGCAACATGTGAAATATGTATCACAAACATTCTTTTCATTTTGCTTTTTATGAATTGTTGTGTTCATCCAATGTGTTCCATCATATCAATAAGGGTTATCTATCTTACAGATGTCTCTGCCTACATTATTTCCTGGTGTATGGCTTCCTAGAATGATAAACATAATTTGCTGAGAAATATTCATGCTCATTTTTTGTGACGAGTATATTTTGAAAGCAAAACATTCACCTACCTTCTCTAGATGTTCAACAATAAATTATGATCCAATTCAATTGGCACAATTGCTTACGCTACGGTACAAATTTGAACATGAACAAATTCGTATTTTCAACTTAAAGGCTTTCTCTAAAAGAAAAAACAGTTGAAGTATGTTTATGCTTACTTGAAATACAGGACTGTTGGTAGGTGCGACATGAAATGGAAATACAAATATTAACCCGATGCTAGAGCAACTATCTTTATAATCAGCATTAACAACATAAACATTAATGTTATCCTCACCAATATCATAAGTCCCATCATCGTTACGTATATAATAATAATATAATATATAACAACGATGACAATTCAAGTCACCGGAAATTTAGTGTGTTTACATGAAAAATTTGTTTCTTGAACAACAAAGCAATCAACATAATGGTAATTAAATTTGACATAAAAGATGCTGTTTCATACTTGCATACGGTTCAGGCTGAAATTTAGCTATTGAGAAAAGAAATATATCACTTTGTAGAAAAATCTTTCGTCGAAATTTTGATATCATATTTAGATTGTTTAATCAACAATAACATACTTATTTCGACGCCCAAAGCACAGTACCCATTGTAGAAAGGGCATAGCATTTAAGGAACCCGCTTTCGGTGACGTAATCATTACACGTGTAGGATTTACACCGTGTCACAACTACCGTATTTGCGTTCGATTGGTATCAACTTTGGCAGCAACGAATACCTTATTCGGAGAAAAAGAAATAAAATCTAGTCGTGCGCGACAAAGACGCTTTTCAAGCGTATATTAAGAGACCGGAATTTGTGAGATGGCCACACTTGATTCGCCTTTATCTTGGCTGCCGTTTCCGTAATTTTGGTAAATTATCTCATATTTAATGAATTTTTGGTCCGATTTTCCCTAAGTTGGTCGCTAAATTCTTCTAAACATACAACGAATACATTAATAATACTTTTTAAAATATTGCAAGTATGATACAGCATCTTTAATGTAGTTTTAATTATCATAATTAGGGTCATTTAATTGAGATTAATTTAATCAACTATTAATCTTAAAAATAAGCTCTACTTCATTCACCAAACTAAATTTTAGTAACATTCAATTTTCAAAAACTTCCACTTCAGTAAGATGTTTGTATGTTAAAATCAACAAAGATCCTGGAATTCGCATCACAATTTAGGGCGTATAACTGAAAAAAGTGGTTTGTCGTTAGTTGGTCAGATGATAGAATTGGTTGACCAGGGTCGCGTTTCACAAAACACTAAGGTGGCCTTAGGTCACTAAGTAGCCTTAGCTCAATGTTAAAGGATGACACTAAGGTTAAAGGGGCAGTAGCACGTTTTTTTGATAATTTTATATTTTTAAATTTTCACTGATAATTGTAAGTTAATACTAAATGTATTATTTTGAAAGTGTCAAAAATCTCATTACACAAACCAATCATCCATAGTCAGAGGACAAAGTATGAAGATTGACATAAAATCCATTGGTGTGCATTTTGTGTGAACACCTTTAATTCATTTTGTGTAAGAAAGAGGAATCGCATGGCTAAACTTTATGTTATATATTTGAATTATTACTGCTCCATTTAGTTTGAATACATTGTCTTTCAATTTGAACCATTTATTTTCATTTTCCTGACATCACCTTATATTCCCCCTAAAAACGTGCTACTGCCCCTTTAACGTTAGTGTCAAGTCGTATCGTGCAACGGCCTTAAAGTAATTAACATAGCCTATTGAATTTTGAGTCTATCAACAAAAAAAACCAAAACTATTTCTTCTACCATCAACAATAACGCTCCCGAGTTACATCTATTTAAAAAAATTGATTTTAAACTCACCGCAAGGTAGAATGTTTACAGATGTGTACTGCTGGGGAAGGTATTTCGAAGTCTCAATATTTACAGCTGCCACAGCCCCCGTCTGTATTACACAAGATAAAGATATACTAGCCAAGCTGCTTGCTGAGCTATTGAACATTACAGGAGGGATATATAAATATATATAGTTTTATATAATACACAGGACAGTAAATGTACATTGCTTACTGTCTAACATACACACAATAGAATCTGAAAAAGGATCCATCAACAATAGACACATCAACAATACACTGGTGAACATGGTAGCCTTCAATCTCCAATACAGTAAAGGATGCAGAACATTCTCTCCCCACAGAGGCAGATCAAGTCATGAAATGTTGATACAACATCTGTTCTATTACGCCGACTTGGTGGGCTAGAATGGGAGATGCCTGATTGGAGGCTAGTTGTACAATCAGCGACGCTCTTCTAAAATCATAGAAATATGAACCACTCTTTCAATGCGAGAAGCGTTGTCATTTGATAAACAAATTCAAATAAATTGTGGTGAAGTTTTCCGCCCGGGGAAACTGCCAGTACCAACGGATTTCGGCGTAATAGAACAGAGGCTGTATCAACATTTCATGACTTGATCTGCCTCTGTGGGGAGAGAATGGATGCAGAGCTGCCCAGCGCTACTAGCTGCCATCGTCTGAAATTTTGACTTAAGAATAGAGTAAAAATATAAACGTGATATTATAAATTCAACCTACATGTGTCAATTTTCATAAGTTACTATCAGACGATAGGGTCAATATGTTTGTTAGTAGGTTATCGGTTATCGATGGAGGCATCTAATTACGTCTAAATATTCATAAAGGATCGAAGGAATGACATCTTTGACATACCAATCTTTAATACAGTTGATATATTTTGAAAATCTTTCCTGCTATAAGCAAAGTGGGTATTAGCAAAGTGGAGTTACCCATTGACACTGGTGAAGTATTTAACGCCACTTTCAAGAGTATTTCACTAATATCACGGATGCCTGTATCACTGCAGGAAGAAAGCGCACAACACTATTGTCGACTATGCATTGAAGGCGATGAAACCTTTGAACATCTTCTGGAACTAGCGAAACATGAGTGCTATTGCACTGAATTCCAGTATTTCACTTAAATTTTACTGCGTGCAGAACAGTTCTCTACTGCAGACAAAGTCATCGAGCCCATGGCCGGATTCGAACCCTACGCAACACCCCCTCCCCCCTTTTCCCAAGACAATGTAGAACCAGCAAAGGCAATATTTCGTCAATGTATAACATAAAATACTGACTTTGATCAAGCCTTTACATTCTTTTAACAAAACGGTACTTCATATCGACTAGGATATAAAGCAAACTGATTAACTTGAAGGGTCTACAAGTCAACATACCCCATCATGTAGTATCTGTTGTGCAGCCCCATCCAGAGCAGGTTTCATCTCCATACATGGTTTACAGGACTGCTCGTAGAAGAAGACAAGAGCTGAGGACTCCTTGTTGATGAAGTGAGAGAATGTCGTGTTCCTGAGGTGAACCACCACGCTCCCTTCCTTCTTCCAGTCCTCGTCCCAAGTCTTGGGAAATGGGCTGAAAGCACATGTAGTCAATTCTAAAATGCTCAGCACCAATACCATTAAATCGAGTAATCAAGTTCTTACATTGATCTATCATTACTTGTAAATCCTAAAATTCTCAGCACCAAAGCCATCTAATCGAATAGAGTATTCGAGTAATTCAGTTCTTACATCGAGATATTATTACTTGTAGATTCTGAATTAGCAGCACCAAAACCATTTCATCGAGTAATTGAGTAATCTAGTGCTTACATCGAGCTATCACTACTTGTAGATTCTAAAATTTTCAACGACAAAACCATTCCATCGAGATCGAGTAATCCAGTTCTTACATCGATCTATCATTACTTGTAAATCCTAAAATTCTCAACACCAAAACCATCTAATCGAATAGAGTATTCGAGTAACACAGTTCTTACATCGAGCTATCATTACTTGTAGATCCTAAAATTCTCAGCACCAAAAGCATTTAATCGAATAATCGAGTAATCCAGTTTCTACATCGAGCTATCATTACTTGTAAATCCTAAAATTCTCAGCACCAAAACCATTTAATCGAACAATCGAGTAATCGAGTAATCGAGTAATTCAGTTCTTACATCGAGATATCATTACTTGTAAATTCTGAATTAGCAGCACCAAAACCATTTCATCGAGTATGTGAGTAATCTAGTTCTTACATCGGGCTATCATTACTTGTATATCCTAAAATTCTCAGCACTAAAACCATTTAATCGAATAATCGAGTAATTCCAGTTCTTACATCGAGCTATCACTACTTGTAGATACTTAAATTCTCAGCACTAAAACCATTTAATCGAATAATCGAGTAATTCCAGTTCTTACATCGAGCTATCATTACTTGTATATCCTAAAATTCTCAGCACTAAAACCATTTAATCGAATAATCGAGTAATTCCAGTTCTTACATCAAGCTATATCATTACTTGTAAATTCTAAAATTTTCAGCACCAAAACCATTTAATTGAATAATCGAGTAATCCAGTTCTTACATCGAGCTATCACTACTTGTAAATTCTAAAATTTTCAGCACCAAAACCATTTAATTGAATAATCGAGTAATCCAGTTCTTACATCGAGCTATCATTACTTGTAAATTCTAAAATTTTCAGCACCAAAACCATTTAATTAAATAATCGAGTAATCCAGTTCTTACATCCAGCTACCACTACTTGCGGATCCTAAAATTCTCAGCACCAAAACCATTTAATCGAATAATCGAGTAATCCAGTTCTTACATCGAGCTACCACTACTTGCAGATCCTAAAATTCTCAGCACCAAAACCATTTAATCGAATAATCGAGTAATCCAGTTCTTACATCGAGCTACCACTACTTGCAGATCCTAACATTCTCAGCACCAAAACCATTTAATCGAATAATCGAGTAATCCAGTTCTTACATCGAGCTATCATTACTTGTAGATCCTAACATTCTCAGCACCAAAACCATTTAATCAAATAATCGAGTAATCCAGTTCTTACATCGAGCTATCATTACTTGTAAATCCTAAAATTCTCAGCACCAAAACCATTTAATCGAATAATCGAGTAATCGAGCAATCCAGTTATTACTCCATCTAGGTTGACTAGAAAAATGAATTACAGCACATGTAGTAGTATATAAATCTACCGCAAAAACTCAAATGTTTAAACACCTCGTGGTAAAAGGTTTTTCATTTCTAGTAGACCGTGGCTGTAAATCTTTGTATTTGACGAATGTTCACGAAAATGTCATTACATGTCAAAAGAAACATCATAAGACATTCCCAAAACCTTTCTCATTGAAAACAATGAAAATGATTTTCTCCTGTTTTTAAATTAACAAATCAGTGGTGAAACCGCACTTATTAAGAAGGTTGCATCATGGACTATTTAGAAGAAGCGTAAAAAAAAACAGCTATATAATTATATTCACAATTATTAGAATGTATAAAACTGAATTTTATTGGCATTTAGAAGAAGCATAGATAAAAACAGCAATATAATTAGATTCACAGTTATTGGAATGTAGAAAACTGAATTTTATGGGCATTTGGAAGAAGCATAAAAACCCAGCAATATAATTAGATTCACAGTTATTGGAATGTAGAAAACTGAATTTTATGGGCATTTAGAAGAAGCATAGATAAAAACAGCAATATAAATATATTCACAATTATTGAAATGTAAAAGACTAAATTTTATGGGCATTTAGAAGAAGCATAGATAAAAACAGCAATATAAAAAGATTCACAATAATTGAAATGTAAAAGACTAAATTTTATGGGCATTTAGAAGAATCATAGATAAAACAGCAAAATAATTAGATTCACAGTTATTGGAATGTAGAAAACTGAATTTATGGGCATTTAGAAGAAGCATAAAAACCCAGCAATATAATTAGATTCACAGTTATTGGAATGTAGAAAACTGAATTTTATTGGCATTTAGAAGAAGCATAGATAAAAACAGCAATATAATTAGATTCACAGTTATTGGAATGTAGAAAACTGAATTTATGGGCATTTAGAAGAAGCATAAAAACCCAGCAATATAATTATATTCACAATTATTAGAATGTATAAAACTGAATTTTATTGGCATTTAGAAGAAGCATAGATAAAAACAGCAATATAATTAGATTCACAGTTATTGGAATGTAGAAAACTGAATTTTATGGGCATTTGGAAGAAGCATAAAAACCCAGCAATATAATTAGATTCACAGTTATTGGAATGTAGAAAACTGAATTTTATGGGCATTTAGAAGAAGCATAGATAAAAACAGCAATATAAATATATTCACAATTATTGAAATGTAAAAGACTAAATTTTATGGGCATTTAGAAGAAGCATAGATAAAA
The DNA here is from genome assembly GCA_916613615.1 of Steromphala cineraria. Classification (NCBI taxonomy): domain Eukaryota; kingdom Metazoa; phylum Mollusca; class Gastropoda; order Trochida; family Trochidae; genus Steromphala; species Steromphala cineraria. The sequence continues at coordinate 16,153,563 of OU744729.1, forward strand.
ACAGCAATATAAAAAGATTCACAATAATTGAAATGTAAAAGACTAAATTTTATGGGCATTTAGAAGAATCATAGATAAAACAGCAAAATAATTAGATTCACAGTTATTGGAATGTAGAAAACTGAATTTATGGGCATTTAGAAGAAGCATAAAAACCCAGCAATATAATTAGATTCACAATTATTGGAATGTATATTAGACTGAATTTTATGGGCATTCAGAAGAATCATAGATAAAACAGCAAAATAATTAGATTCACAGTTATTGGAATGTAGAAAACTGAATTTATGGGCATTTAGAAGAAGCATAAAAACCCAGCAATATAATTAGATTCACAATTATTGGAATGTATATTAGACTGAATTTTATGGGCATTCAGAAGAATCATAGATAAAACAGCAATATAATTAGATTCACAGTTATTGGAATGTAGAAAACTGAATTTTATGGGCATTTAGAAGAAGCATAGATAAAAACAGCAATATAAAAAGATTCACAATTATTGAAATGTAAAAGACTAAATTTTATGGGCATTTAGAAGAATCATAGATAAAACAGCAAAATAATTAGATTCACAGTTATTGGAATGTAGAAAACTGAATTTATGGGCATTTAGAAGAAGCATAAAAACCTAGCAATATAATTAGATTCACAATTATTGGAATGTATATTAGACTGAATTTTATGGGCATTCAGAAGAATCATAGATAAAACAGCAATATAATTAGATTCACAGTTATTGGAATGTAGAAAACTGGATTTTATGGGCATTTAGAAGAAGCATAGATAAAAACAGCAATATAAAAAGATTCACAATTATTGAAATGTAAAAGACTAAATTTTATGGGCATTTAGAAGAAGCATAGATAAAAACAGCAATATAAAATGATTCACAATTATTGAAATGTAAAAGACTAAATTTTATGGGCATTTAGAAGAATCATAGATAAAACAGCAAAATAATTAGATTCACAGTTATTGGAATGTAGAAAACTGAATTTATGGGCATTTAGAAGAAGCATAAAAACCCAGCAATATAATTAGATTCACAATTATTGAAATGTATATTAGACTGAATTTTATGGGCATTCAGAAGAATCATAGATAAAACAGCAATATAATTAGATTCACAGTTATTGGAATGTAGAAAACTGAATTTTATGGGCATTTAGAAGAAGCATAGATAAAAACAGCAATATAAAAAGATTCACAATTATTGAAATGTAAAAGACTAAATTTTATGGGCATTTAGAAGAAGCATAGATAAAAACAGCAATATAAAAAGATTCACAATTATTGAAATGTAAAAGACTAAATTTTATGGGCATTTAGAAGAATCATAGATAAAACAGCAAAATAATTAGATTCACAGTTATTGGAATGTAGAAAACTGAATTTATGGGCATTTAGAAGAAGCATAAAAACCCAGCAATATAATTAGATTCACAATTATTGAAATGTATATTAGACTGAATTTTATGGGCATTCAGAAGAATCATAGATAAAACAGCAATATAATTAGATTCACAGTTATTGGAATGTAGAAAACTGAATTTTATGGGCATTTAGAAGAAGCATAAAAACCCAGCAATATAATTAGATTCACAATTATTGGAATGTATATTAGACTGAATTTTATGGGCATTCAGAAGAATCATAGATAAAACAGCAATATAATTAGATTCACAGTTATTGGAATGTAGAAAACTGAATTTTATGGGCATTTAGAAGAAGCATAGATAAAAACAGCAATATAAAAAGATTCACAATTATTGAAATGTAAAAGACTAAATTTTATGGGCATTTAGAAGAATCATAGATAAAACAGCAAAATAATTAGATTCACAGTTATTGGAATGTAGAAAACTGAATTTATGGGCATTTAGAAGAAGCATAAAAACCCAGCAATATAATTAGATTCACAATTATTGGAATGTATATTAGACTGAATTTTATGGGCATTCAGAAGAATCATAGATAAAACAGCAATATAATTAGATTCACAGTTATTGGAATGTAGAAAACTGAATTTTATGGGCATTTAGAAGAAGCATAGATAAAAACAGCAATATAAAAAGATTCACAATTATTGAAATGTAAAAGACTAAATTTTATGGGCATTTAGAAGAAGCATAGATAAAAACAGCAATATAAAAAGATTCACAATTATTGAAATGTAAAAGACTAAATTTTATGGGCATTTAGAAGAATCATAGATAAAACAGCAAAATAATTAGATTCACAGTTATTGGAATGTAGAAAACTGAATTTATGGGCATTTAGAAGAAGCATAAAAACCCAGCAATATAATTAGATTCACAATTATTGGAATGTATATTAGACTGAATTTTATGGGCATTCAGAAGAATCATAGATAAAACAGCAATATAATTAGATTCACAGTTATTGGAATGTAGAAAACTGAATTTTATGGGCATTTAGAAGAAGCATAGATAAAAACAGCAATATAAAAAGATTCACAATTATTGAAATGTAAAAGACTAAATTTTATGGGCATTTAGAAGAAGCATAGATAAAAACAGCAATATAAAAAGATTCACAATTATTGAAATGTAAAAGACTAAATTTTATGGGCATTTAGAAGAATCATAGATAAAACAGCAAAATAATTAGATTCACAGTTATTGGAATGTAGAAAACTGAATTATGGGCATTTAGAAGAAGCATAAAAACCCAGCAATATAATTAGATTCACAATTATTGGAATGTATATTAGACTGAATTTTATGGGCATTCAGAAGAAGCATAGATAAAAACAGCAATATAAAAAGATTCACAATTATTGAAATGTAAAAGACTAAATTTTATGGGCATTCAGAAGAATCATAGATAAAACAGCAATATAATTAGATTCACAGTTATTGGAATGTAGAAAACTGAATTTTATGGGCATTTAGAAGAAGCATAGATAAAAACAGCAATATAATATCTAAAAATCAAGTTCTCTGAGGTGAAAATAAATGTTGTCAAAAGTTAACAGTAAATCTCATCAACTTACCTCTGTAACCACTGAAGCAAACCCGCCTGACTTATTCTCCCTCCATATTTAAATTGTAGCGTTCCATTCCTTAAAAAATAAACATGACACTTATATAGTTAAACTGATAAGATGCATACACCTGTAAGTATTCGTTTCGAAACTGATGCTAAAAGTAGCGAAGATAAGTCAAAACGATCTATGCCAAATGTAGATCTACAAGAACTACCGTATTTCCTCTATAATAACCGCCGGGTCTCCAATAAGCGCCGGGCCTCTAATAAGCGCCGGGGGGTCATAGGTAGATGAGTAAATAAGCGCCAGGCCTCTAATAAGCGCCGGCGGGTCATTGGTAGTTGAGAAAATAAGCGCCAGGCCTCTTATGAGCGCCGGGTCTCTAATAAGCGCCGGGTCCTAACTATTAGATAAATGCTCCCTCAGTAAACATTTTACAGGTATTCATGGTAAAAGACGGCTTAAAACAATCTTCAGTGTCTGTGAAAGAAATAAGCGCCGGGTCTCCAACAAGCGCCGGGCCTCTAATAAACGCCGGGGGATTAAAGGGTGCTGACAAAAAAGCGCCCGGGCCCTTATTAGAGGAAATACGGTAATTTTGGCATCTTTATCATTTCATTACCCGCTGAATGCATCAGAATTAGGACGTTGTGACACTTCCTTACTACTGTTATATTAAAGAATGGACGATCGTACGTTGCTAGAAAACAAACTTTCTTATTCCAATATAGTCAGTTTTCTGGATAAACATAGAATTATGGGCAATACTTACTCAAAGTAGTATATTGTAGGGTAGTCTTTGATGTTGTATAGCTTTTTAAGTGGTCGCTGTGTATGATCATCTAAGTTGATAGCAACAAATGTCTGTTAAAAAATATCAAATAATTATTATTAGTTACGTTTGCGTTATAAATATCCTCTTTATTCTTCGCCTTTTTTCATCAAAATCATATTTACTTGAGGTGTGTCCTCAAAAAAAGAAGTACAGTTGGACAAACAATCAACAAAAAAACAAATGTGATCTTGTTATTATCAGACTATTTACATTTAGTTTTTTTAAATGCATTATTTAACTAAAGTTGAAACGAATGCAAATCAAAGACCTATATGCAATGCGCAAATATTTCTTTAAAGATAGAGTCGGAGATGTAATGTAACATTTGAATTGATAAAACTAAGGACGGTTTCAGTTTTGTATTTCCCGCTATGGATCATATAATATGTAAAGGATATTAACATGTCCCTAGGGTTTGATTGAAAATGTAAACAGTTATGAGTCTTGTATAAAATGTAAAATATATAAAAAGTAAAGTAAAAATAAAAATTATTCTAGAATGTCCCTTTTATATTTTAAGGTTTATATTTACTTATAGGGACCCACTTGTAGAAAAGAAGAAGACATATAAGGTGAGAATTGATAATGTACAGAACACGAATACTTACATACTTATCCTTCATTATTTTGGCTGCGGCCACAAACATTGGTTTGAAAAATTCCCATAGGTCAATTACTGAAAAATATATATACACTATTATTATGGATTTACATTTATAATGTGATGTGGAGTCTTCGAAAACTCACATATTTATTAGAAATTGAAATATTTAGATACATTAGATCATAATTACATAATTGTTATATATAGGAATTTCTTTTGATAACGAATTAGCTCGGGTATTTTGTTTCAGAAATATAGTCCCTCTTACTTTATCCTTGAAACCAAAAAATCAACAATACCAAAACTTTTTTGGGGGAAAATGACTTACTATGACTGTAATTCACTCAATTTAATCAATACACCCAATAAACCTTTAAAGGGGCAGAAGCACGTTTTTAGGATGAATATAAGGTGATGTCAGGAAAATAAAAATTAATGGTTCCAATTGAAAGACAATGCATTGAAACTGAAAGACTCAGTACTAATTCAAATATATAACGTAAAGCTTAGCCATGCGATTTCCTTTTCTTGCACAAAATGAATTAAAGGTGTTCACACAAAAATGGCTGCCAATGGACTTTATGTGAATCTTTATAATTTGTTCTCTGACTATTGATGATTGATTTGCGTAATGAAGTTTTTGTCACTATCAAAATAATACATTTAGCATTAACGAACAATTATCTGTGAAAAAATGAAAAAAAAACTTGAAAAAAAACGTGCCACTGCCCCTTTAATCTGCATTAATTGTGTAATTTGTCTGATATACTTACGAGGTCCATGAAAGACAACTAACATAGGTTTTTTATCTTTCTTCAGCAACTTGTCAAAACCCTGAAATTAGAAATCGTTTTATATTTTTGGGAAAATGCAATATGGAACTCATACTTAAAAAAGAATATATTTTTAGATTTTAGATCACCTATCAGATGTTTCCGAATCTCTCACGTATGTAATTCATTGGACAGCCTTAAAATCATCATTATTCTACTGATTTGATTAAGACCGGCATTCTTTTTATCCAAGCTTAACTTAAACAACCTGCTTAACAGTTCGAATAATAAAGAAATTGAAAACCTGTCCATGTATATATTTTACGCATCTGTATATAGATTCAACATCGTGTCATGAATGTTATGAAAATGTATAAAGAAATGTATATGTAATATACTATAGGCCTGAGGCCTTTTGAGTACCGAAATAAAGATTTAGTTCATGGTAATAAATGATATCCCCTCCAAAACCGGAACTTACCCCAACCTCGAGGATTTCTACAAAGTCTTCAGGTAATTCGTAGTCATTCCAGAGAATAAACCTTAACATGGGCTGAAAAAATAAGTATTTTGCAGCTTAATTTTCTACAGTCTTTAATAAATATAAATTCAAACTAATTAACATAAACATAAAGCATAAATTATATATAAGTTGAACATAATGTGAATTTTATAGGAATATATGCTTTTAAAAACGTCTTTTTCAAAATTAACACAAGTAATATTTTTACCTGCAGGGCTAAAGGTCCATTGAACTCTTTAACAAATTTTCCTTTCCTGCAAAAAAAGAGCAAACGGTTTATAGATTCAAGTACTATTTAACTATGTTCCTTACAAATTTGTAGATTGTAATATTGTAATAAAACTCAAGGTGGAAAAGAATAATTACAATTAAACAGTTTATTAATAAACCGAAGTATTTCTATTATTTACACATTTATGTAGAAAAAAGTCATCAGAATCATCATATCCATCCGTGATAACAACGTAATAATAACGTAAACATACAAACATATTTAGCTTGAAAAATTGTAACCATGGTCAACTAGTGTCTGTGTATTCTGCCAATATTGGCTGTCAACAATTTTGAAGATGAGTTCAACAGTACATATGAATTGCGAAGCGGGGGATGTAGTATTGGGCAGCGGTCGTCCGTACGTACGAAATTAAATAACTCAAAAACTCTTGACCGGATTCTTTTCATTTTTTGTATATAAAAATCACTATAAAGAGTATGGTTCCGTTTGAGGTTCATGACCTTGACCTTCATTTCGAGGTCACAACGAGACTTTGAAATGTTACCCTTGTCAGCGGGATATCTCAAGAACTATTAACTATGTACAAATAACATCTTATTGAGAAGGCGCCGGGCCCAGTCGATTTTGGTGACCCATCACATTATTTTCAAGGTCACAGCGAGGCTTTGAAATTTTCAGCATTGAAACCTGCATTTTAGGCTTGTCGGTGGGATATCTCAAGAACGATTCATTTTCTCGCCTTCTTCTTGATAAACTTTGAACGAGAAAATGTTTTGATGTCGGGCCGCGAGGGAGAATCTAGCTTCTGAGCCCAGGGTACAGATAAGTGGAGTTAGCGTAACGTTCGTACCCTGTGACAGGATGATTTGGAAGACGCAGGGATCAGTCGATTTGTTATGGTCTAAATGACATTTAGTAGCATGACAAATGTAGACAAGTGTATCTTTGTATACATTATGCTTTTTGTTAACATCAATTTGCGGCGGGGGATATTGTCACCATATTGTGACACATACTTGTTTTAACACATTGTCTGTCAATTGGAATCATTTGTTTTCATTTTCCTGACATCACCTTATATTCCCCCTAAAACGTGCTACTGCCCCTTTAATATATATAGGCTTTCACCAATTTGGAGACATTAGGTGCAGCTTTTAAAGAGACAACCATTGCAAAGGCATTAAGATGCAATGACCCCCTTGAAAATAAGGTCAAGTCACCACAAATCAACTAAAGGTAGGTATAGACGCTGCTGAATCAATGTCCAACTGTCTGCATGTCCGCAGGGAACAACAGACCAATGCTAAGGTAAGAATGGTAACTCACATGTAGTGCTTGATGACAAAAGGAGACTTAACATCAAGTTTCCTGCATAACCTGGCATTGTCTCTGCAAAAACAAATAAATGAACATAACATTAGAAATAATACAGCTGCATACCAAAAGTTTGTTCACCTGCTTGTGATATTAGTGCAAATATCATGTAATTTGGGTTTCGTTTTGACGTTCACAAAATAAATCCGTGACTACAAACAGAAGATCATCAATTGTCCATGTGTAAAATAACCATTCCCAAACGATATTTCGGGATCGTCTTGTCACAGGTGCTGAATGTCGATATTTGGCATTGTTAAATAGACAGATGGGGTCACATGTGTGAAATTCGGATTTTCTTTATTTCGAATAAAATCATCCATGTAGACTTTGTAGGGAAATATCAGCACAGTTACGTTGCCTTATCGCAAAGGAATACATAAGAATAAGATCTTAAGCTGTTGATCACTTATGAAGCATTTTGTAGAGCAAAATAGAAGTCAGTGTTTTCGATATTTTGACCCCTGGTCACTTCAATGACCTGCCAAATTTTTTACAGCTATCTGCTTGGTATGACATAGGAATATGTCAACGGAAAATAAATCTTAACTTATGCAGTGAAATATCATCATTATTGGTTTCGTTTTTACAATGTCTCAAAGACGTTACAAATTACATGATATTTGCACTGGAATACGAAGGTAAGTGAACAAACTTAAGATACTAGCATATTAATTGTTAATAATTGAGAAATTTGAAAGCAAATAAAGATATTTTAAAAAAAAACGACTATTGAAACTAAAATATAGTGTCACAGAACACACTTTGATATTCCGGTTAGTTTACCAGTTACTTTAATCACAGTATGAAACAGACCAAGCCTTAGTCACTTTATGAACGTGACAAGATATTGATATGACCTTGGCATATCACTTAAATGCATTTTGTTGTCGATAATAAATGTTAGTAAAAAATCAATTAATTTTACGAACTTGAAGCTAAATGCTTTCAAGTCAAAGTGCACAGTTTAACAAAGATTTAACCAGCAAAAGTGAAAAGGGTTTAAAGGGGCAGTAGCCTTTTTTTAAATTTCAATTTTCAATTTTCACTGATAACTGTTAATAAATGCTAAATGTATTATTTTGATAGTGTCAACAATCTCATTACACAAACCAACCATCCATAGTTGGAGAAATCATAAACAGATTCACATCATTTGAAATTCCATTGGCAGCAATTTTTGTGTGAACAATTCATCTTGTGTAAGAAAAAGCAATCACATGGCTGAACTTTACATTATATATTTGATTTATTACTATTTCATTTAGTTAAAATACTTTGACTTTCAAATGGAACCATTAATTTTTAATTTTCCTGACATCACCTTATATTCATCCTAAAAACATGCTACTTCCCCTTTAAGCTACAGTAAATTAATATTCAAGTAGGCCTGTACTACGAAATGCACACCAAAACCTAATGATATGTGAATAGTACCTACAGGGCTAATTACATGTAACTAGAGCCGTACTTATACGATCTTGGAATATTGGAATATTCCAAGATGGTATAGGACAAATCTTAAAATATTTTTTCTTCCAAAATTGTATAGTACAGGCCGACTTACTCTTACTCAAGTGACAAAAGGTACATTCAGGTACAACATGTCTATATCTACCTACCCACAGTCGACAAAACCAACAACGCCTTCCCATTTAACTTGTTTCGCAACACTCTCCATGGTCGCCATTTCCTTTGATAATGCTTCTGCTGAAAAATAAAGAATTCGAACTTCCATTACAGACCCCTTTGCTTGTTTAAATACTCAAGGAATCAGCGGGCTCTAAATAATGCATGCACTGGAATTTGTTTTCTTAACCATGTGAACTAAAAACATCAATACATTATTTTTATCTCGATTGTGAGAAATCCTCAAATTCTGAGATTGACAGACAGACAGACAGACAGATGTATTCAGTAAATGGCCACAGGCCCATAATACAATCATTTGCCTAATTCATAGGCTGGTGCACATGTTGAGTGGAAACATTTCAAATTCTGAGATTGAGTTTCTTTCAATCGACAATAAGGCCTCTGATTATGAAGTACAATTTTGTTTTAGGTTCATGTTTGTATACTCGTACACCTATCATGAAACATCGATTATCGTTGTACTAAAGTACTCACGGAAATACAAATAAAATCGTTTATGCATCAGAAACATACTTTTCTCTCCGGTAAACTTATACACTTGGGGGGATTTTACAAAAACTGAAACGAAAGTTGGGAAAAAAAACATTTTGAGTGAATGTTTCGTATTTAAATTTCAAGTTTGTTCATATTAAAGAAATAATCGCCAAACATTTTATTTCCTTTTCCATGTGTACTATAAACACATACAATCTACTACTATACACAATGAAGAATCATTATCAAATCAATTCAATGTCGGTGAGAGATTAGGACGAAGCTCATCTTCAGTTATTTACATCCAATAATCTTTAGAAGCACCTTTTTTGAAAATGTTATATTTTCATTTGTTCACTGATAATTGTACGTTAATGCTAAATATATTATTTTGTGAGTGCCAAAACTCTCAATACACAAACCAATCATCCATATTCGGAGAACAAATTATAAGGATTCACATGTAAAGTCATTTAATTCATTTTTTGTAAGAAAAAGGAATCGCATGGCTGAACTTTACATTATATGTTTGATTTAATACTGCTTCGTGTATTTTTAATACATTTCCTTTCAATAAGAACCATTTATTTTGATTTTCCTGACACCACCATACATTCCCCCTATAACGTGCCACTGCCCCTTTAGCATCCCACGTACCTGTTTCGGCAAATATGCAGAGGATATTATTTTGTGTGCGGAGTAATTTCTTGAAGCTCTTGTACTCTGTGATTCTGACGACCTGACCAAGGCTCTCCTGTTGGTATAGAGGGATCACCGCCTGTAAAACATACAATACTTATAAAGAAGAAGAAGAAGAAAAAGATAATATAAAAGAAGAAGAAGAAGAAGAAGAAGAAAGATATTTTATTAACGTGTCACATGTTGTTATAAAAGCATTTGAAAGACATTGTTTAAATCAGTTATATAAAAATATACAATGATGTAATGAGGAGACGGAAGTATGATCACGTGACTCTGATGATGACACTCCCTGATTTTCACCATGTATTGTTTCACTTTGATTAACGTTAATGGCATAATTCATCAAATAAATTCAAACATTTCACACATTCATCCTAAAATTGCAAATAAACAATAAATACTTGTTTTTCTATGAAAATCGAAGAACAGTCATATAATTTCGTGGAAGGCAAATCCCATTTTCATTGATTCTGGCTATAAAACCTTTTATACAGTACCAACCCTTAACTGTCATTTTGGATGTTTTCGATATGTTTCCAAAATTAATTTTGAAAGCGGAAAGAGTCCACTCAAAGATTTGCACTATATGAATACCTATTTTTTCATGGACTAAATGTCTAATGTCGCAAGAAGCAGATACTTTACCATCCTCGATTACCTTGAAACAACTTTGTTGAAAGGTATTTTGTTGCAGAAACGATTATCGAGAGGTCATTCCTTTTTAACCGCAAACATGCATACCGTATACCGTATACTTCTTCACATGCAACCACAGGAACCCGATATCGTAAATGAAATGTAGGTAAACGTGGGTAAGAAAGATCCGTCCCCTATATGTAATATATTCTATTACATATAGGGGACGGATCTTTCTTACCCACGTCTTACTTACATTTTATTTACGATATCGGGTTTCTGTGCATGCAACATGTGCTTAGAGAGTAGAGGCATCTGGAGTTTCTAACAGCAGCTGTTACTGTAGGGAGTTGTTCCTTGATGTTTTAATCGATAAAGAAATAGATGACTCCTGTTTCTCAACAACTACAGTGTATTTAGCCCACCAAGGCGATGACTGTTAGTGATATTGTTCATAGTCTCTATCATACCGTGCCACCACCAATAATAAAATGTGCATAAAGAAGATCCGACACTTTCGAATTATTCAAAGCTTTCTAAACCCTTACTGCATGTTATTGATTGTATAATTTCGGTGTCATGCGAAACGCCTTTAGAACAACCTGTCTTAGTAATGGAACCATTATATTATTTAAGTCTGTTCCAGTTTGATAATAGCTAAGGGCTACAGAAATAATAGGTAAGATGGATGGTTGAGCAACTTAATACAAAACTTTTACAAAATGGGTTATTCTTACTTAAATAAATGCGATTAAGAGCCTCATGAAAACATATTTTTAATTTTCTCTCTCCAAACTTTTGAAAGAAGCTTATTAAATCTTGAAACATTAGGGATGAAAATGGAAAGGAGAGCGATTTGCATGTGTTTAATAACATCGAGCATTACAACCCATCTAAGTTTAAAGAACATATGTCTTACCAACAAAATGTAAAGAGAACTCCATAACCCTTGTGTTTTCGCCATGTTTAATGCCACGTTAAGTTCCCACGAAAGAGCATGCGCAGAATAACCTTGAGTCTTCACAGCCTTCATTGATCAAGGAAAGGTGAAGACATCAATCCACAAAAGCAATTGATTCAGAAATGGTTTGTGAACAGAGTTGCTCTACGCCTGTAAAATAACGTGACCTGCCCTGGCCATTTTCAAATCAAAGGATTCCATAAATTCAAAGATGCACTTTAAAGGGGCAGTAGCACGTTTTTTGATAATTTTATATTTTAAAACTTTCACTGATAATTGTACGATAATGCTAAATGTATTATTGTGATAGCGTTAAAAATGTCATAACACAAACCAATCATCCAGAGTCAGAGGACAAAGTATGGAGATTTACATAAAATCCATTGGCGGCCATTTTATGTGAACACCTTTAATTCATTTTGTGCAAGAAAAAGGAATCGCATGGCTAAACTTTACATTATATATTTGAATTATTACTGCTCCATTTAGTTTAAATACATTGTCTTTCAATTGGAACCATTAATTTTCATTTTCCTGACATCACCCTATATTCCCCCTAAAAACGTGCTACTGCCCCTTTAACTAGATTCATTTAAATCACTAATTGCATTAGAAGTAAAATTGTTATAACTTATTTCAATTGTACATATCATTAAATGTTGATATGCATATCTAATTAATCTTCGGAATGAATGTTCATGTGATGGGTTATTTTAAAAAAAACATAAATTATGTATTTTGCAAATGTTATGTATGTTATATCCCAAGGGCCTGTAACCTCTTTGACAGAAATATCACCATCACGAAATCACTGATTACAAAACATTAAATTGGTTAAGAGAATTAAGCAACTACAGTTAATTTTTATTTGTTGTTGAAAATTTAGATTTTCATAATACTTGACTTAAAATCAGGAATGCAAGTAAAAGTAATACATAAAACAAGAAAAATTCATCAACTCCAAGAAAATTCCTGAAAGAAAGCACACTGAGTGGTTACGATTACACAAACCTACATCCTCGGTCATCCAGGGAAATGTTCAAATAGTGTCTACCACATCACTCCATTTAATTTGAATAATTAAGCTAAACCGTTGGCCCAACACGCTTGTCAAAATGTTTCGTCCTTCGTCAACAAGCTTTGGTACGTGTATACGTTTTGCTTGGTGGATATAGGGTTTCAGTCTCGGAACTCTTACCTATTTTTCAGTCATCCGGAAACCCTTTTATCTTTGAACGCACAAAGTCAAACTTAGCCCCCTTTGACTTAAAAAGACACAAGGTTGATAGGATCACATATGTCAAACAAGGGCGGATCCATGGATTTGAAAGGGGGCGGGTGTTGAAAAAGGGGGGGGGGGGGGGGGGGGGGGGGGGGGGGGGGGGGGGGTCCCCCCCCCCCCCCCCACCCTGGATCCGCTAGTGTCAAATTTTGAAATCGATCCTATTACATCGGGAACCACTAACTGTTACTGAAAATAACAAGTTAAAGGTCAATCAGTACATTAGAGCGAAAATACGGCCATTCAACGTCGGGATTTTGATCGAAAACCGGACAATGTAGCTCGAGTGGCGCGCGCAAATTCGCCAAACGTAATTTTGAAACCTTGTCATAAACTGACAGGAAGATATATTCGATTCGATAGTGCTTAATAGGTATTGTAACCAATAGGTAGATTAATTGGATGCATAATTTCGAATATTAAACGTATTTGAGATGTTTTCTTGATTTTTCCATAAAATCAACCAATTTTAGAGATATTATACATAAATGAATATATATTTGCAAGTCCAGTGATGAGATATGAACTTCAATCAGCATATTAGATATTGTGTAGCTTATCAAAACCAAATAAAATTTTAAGAAATATACTCTATTTCACTTTAATAGATATATAGGTATGACGTGTTTGTCAGAGAGTGATTCACATTTTAACGCCAAAATTCCATTATTTATTTTGTTATATTAATTTTCGTTTAAATTTTCCCCAAAGTTCGATTGATCAAAACGGATAAAGCAATTGAGGCATTATCATGTTGAGCACATTTGCAATTCATAAAAAGTTACATGGACTCGACTTTTCTCTTTACAAAGCGAATGTGTTATCTATCTAGAACCTTTTGTTACTTAACCCCTGAGATTCTCACGACATACGTCCTCTTAAATATTTTATCTCCTCTTAGATGTGTGAATTACTAGGCAATCAATCAAATTTAATGCCATAATTTTACAAAAACACGTAAAACACTATGGGAGTATTTTGCCTGAATAAATCATATTCGAGACTACATATGTTATTATCATCCAACATTTAAAGACATTATATAATAATACACATTGATTTACATAGGTTCCGTCTTTTAGACTGACATCTTATGATTCGTGTAATTAGGGCTGTTTACAATTTAATTCTTAAATACATACCTCTTGGGACCTTATCAAAGTTAGGACATAGGAATAATTCAAGTAATTGAATTTGTCTCCGATTTTTTTATATCACTAACAATATAGTGCCATTAAATCAAACATGATATTTTGCGTTAATGCTGTTTATATCGTAGAAAGATTGAGTAAATCAATTAAATTAAATTGAAATGAACATTTAACATAATTATATCTATGCTACTATAGGCTAATATACTATCAATCTAATTTGAAATGAATATTACTAAATATAAAACCATATATATCAAAGTAAATGACGCTAATAATATTCGAAAGGTGTTAGACAATGTGCACGGCTGTTTTGATGCATTGTGCATGGCTGACTATGCCTTAGCATGTTTGGCATGACGTTGAATGGTAAACAGGTAAAAAAAATAACCAAGAATTTCTCCCTCGTCACGTGACTGCATTGACTGGACAAAATGGCGGCGCCAAGTGTGAAGATCACGAAACTTTCCAGTGTTTTCCGACCTGGGTTGTTTAAGGACAAGGTTGCTATAGTGACAGGAGGTGGCACTGGCATCGGTAAAACCATATCGCTGGAACTTTTATATTTAGGTACGTCATTTACCCATTTACGATTTTTTGTGAAACTGAGTCCTGGAACATATTGCCCAAGCGGCGTAAAACAATAATTAACTCACTCACTGTCACTCACTCACTCTGCAACAACCCATGGCATTGATAAATAGTAAAAAGTTACATTTAGAAACTTGTCTTCTGATCATTTTCATAGAAATCAGCATTTCATAATAATTTGTTACAAATATATTTAATCTTTGACAATTTATAGATTTATGAGAATCGTTCACCTGTTCACTATTAAAACATTGTACATGATTGGTTAAACAAGTTTATATGTGCAGATCCTGTACAATTAAGTGCAGGCTATTGCTATAATGTTAACACCTTCCAATGCGGACAGGTTGCAATGTGATGATTGCATCTCGGAATGTAGAAAGACTTGGACAGGCACAGGAGGAAATGCAGAGTCTTCTCAGTAAACAGTCAAAGCAACCTGGCAAACTGAAGCATCTTGCTTGTAACATACGCAAAGAAGAACAGGTAACTAAGACCCACCTAGAATAACTTTCTTAATTACTACAAATGCAGCTATAGACCTGCATATAATATATATGTCTATCATTTGTTCAAGATTTTTCCTCAAATAATTCAGTTATGTGTTTATCATGTTGTAAATTGCATTGTAATGATAAAAAATAACTTATTCAATGATGCATTCATAATTTTGCAAAAAATATCCATAGCCATACTTTTATCAAAAACATTTATCTTATTTATCTTTGCCTTCATAAAAACAATTGACAATTTTAACATTTTGACCATCATTTTCAAACATAAACTTCAGATGTCTCAGAAGCACCATACCCATTATCTCACCAATGTTAGATTAAATTCACAGAAGCAGCTTTTGCATTGCTACAATTGACTACAATCATTGTTTTGACCCTCTTTAACAGGTTGAGAGTTTAATGTCCAACACTCTGTCAACATTTGGGAAGATAGATTTCTTGGTTAACAATGGAGGAGGTCAGTTTGCAAGTCCAGCGTCGAACATCTCCCTGAAGGGGTGGAATGCTGTGGTAGACACCAACCTCACAGGGACTTTCCTCTGTTGTAGGGAGGGTCAGTGATACTTTTCTCAATATTCAGATTCCTTTAGATTGTAACTTGATTAAAAAACCTCACAAACAATACTAAAAGTCCTTAAAAGCATGATGTTAGCAATGCGGGATTACAGAATTTTCCCAGAAAATTTACAGAATTCTTCAGAATTATTTCAAAATTTCAGAAAGTCATAAGAAATTTTTCTGCATCTTTTGTGACCAGCATGAACAATCATAATATACAAAGAAAAAAAGAAAAAATTAAAGAATGCATTAATGATTTATTATTTAAAATGTTTTATCACATTATTACTGTTTTTCCTATTTTTGGGGGTTTTCAATAGACTTTTAGTACTCACTATGCCAACCATTAATACATTGAGATTGTGAACTTGTGTAATGTGTGTTACAGTGTACAATCAGTGGATGAAGGAACATGGAGGCTCAATCGTCAACATCATCACGGACATGTGGAAGGGCTGGCCCTCCATGAGGTGGGTGTGGGTGTGGGAAGCAGAGTAGTAAGTTGGCAGGGAATGGGCATATTTTAATAGTCATTGTATCAGTTTTGCAAGGCAAATATTTAGAAGGAATAGCCCATCAGTTGTATCAATCCTTCCTTAAGCATGTATGTGGGCGAAATAGGCATTTCAGTACAGGTACATCATGTACATGTACCATACATGTATATTTGCACATATGAGGTATAAAAGTCATTTTAGTGCATTTAATTAGGAATGTATGTGGAATGTTGGCAGGCATTTCAGTGCATTTAAATTGGCACATGCTGGTTGTCAGGTGACATGTAAATGCATGTTAAAAGTAGTTCTGTTGTTAAAGCCATGTCCTACTTTGTCCCCAGTCACTCTGGAGCGTCAAGGTCTGCAGTAGATAATCTGACCAAGTCTCTGGCTATAGAGTGGGCAGCAAATGGGGTCAGAATCAACTCTGTGGCACCGGTACGTCAGTGCTTGTACCATTAATTTCAGTCATTATTCTGGTTTGTCAGTGCTTTTTTTAGAGTCATTGGTCATTATCTATGATTCCTGGTCACTTGAAATGTTTAAAAGAGAGACACAATGACTGATTGTATCGACATCTTGAGTATCAAAATAACCACAAATCGTAAAGATATCTTTGAATTTCTAAATGCCATTTTATTAAATAATTGATTCATCTTATTTGTAATCTTATTTCATAGACCCAAAATACATAGAATGTTTTAAAGCTAAAACAGACATTTTGAAAAGTTCATCTATTAATAAGGGGTTAAAATAGTCCTTTTTAGGTCAATTTTCAAAATTTCCAAAAGGGACGTGATTGAACTCCTAAGCCCTCCTCTGGATCTGCGGCTAAAAAAGCAGCTACTTCTACATAATTGACAGTGATTATCTCTAGCCTCACTACATGTTGTATTGTACTGTCCAGGGGAGTGTAATCTACTCGGACACTGCGGCAGCTCAATATGGCAGCTTCGACATGTTCTCTCGCAACCTCAAGTCTGCTCCAGCCAGACGTCTCGGGACCACAGAAGAGGTATCATAGTCTTTTATTCTTTTCTTGAATCAAGTTTTGGGACAAAAATCATCTACTATTCCTATTTCCTATCAACAACACTTTGAGTGCAAAAAATAATGAATAAAGTGAATTCTAGTTAGGTGATACCCATCTTTTATAGAGACTTTTGGATTATTTCTAAGTATCAATGGCACTTTAATGACCACTTTAACTTTTATTCAAGTGATATCTCATGAACTGGTATTTGACTCCTATTATGAATATGTTTACAATCTTGACTCCACATATACCATTACCCAAAGTTTTTTTTTGAGATACAGAAATTTAAGGATGTTTTCAGCAAAAAACATGTTTGTCTCTGGCCAAATATTGATCCCAAAACAATACTGATTGCAATGAGCTCAACATCGACACAGCAAACTTCATCTGCTCGGAGATTAACTATGACTGCTACTGATACATCTCTGCTATACTCAAGGTATCAGGAGCGGTGAGCTTCCTGCTCTCCCCGGCAGCCTCCTACATCTCCGGAGCCTCCCTCAAGGTGGACTATGGGTGCAGCCTTTACCCCTCCATGACCTGGGAGGTTCCAGGTGGGTCAAGGTCAAGGTCATATACTTATTAGAGACCTTATAAACCTTTAGAGGGACAGGCCCTTTATTCTCGAAACGCTCTAAGAATTCTTATCTACTTACGCCAAAATAAAAGGATTCTTAAGAAAATGTTTACGACCTATTCTCAAAATGTTCTTATCGCGGTCGTAACCCAATCCGACTAGATAGGACTAGTTTTTAGGAATTCTTAGTGGTACAAACGTTTTGAGAATAAGGGGAAAGAACACGTTTTTTAAGATAAATGATGTGATCTCAAGAAAACACAAGAAGCATAAAATGAATGTACCATGTTTATTTGGCTATGCGAATTAAATTCCCTTCCTCAAAAGGTGTTCACACAAAGATGGCTGTCAATAGGTTATAGCTTGATATTTCATAATTTCTTCTTTTACTCTTGAACAGTTTGGGAAATGAGTTGTTTGACTGTCAGAAGATAGTACTTTAAGTGAAAGCTAGTGTCTCTTGTGGAAAATTTGAAGACATTTTTTTTTTAAATGTGCAACTGACATTTTAAGATTTAATACAATTTTGGCTCCATCTCAGTTATCAAGAATTTGGTGCAAAGCACTGTTTGATCAATATTTCAGGCATAAGCAGCAATCCAATCATAAGATATCATAACCATCTTTATAACACTCTTCTCAAAGTAATGAACCACTAGCCGCGGCCGTTCAGTTTATCGTCTCTGTTTTGATATTGTCAAAACACACAGTAGATACTGATACATGCATATATATAAACTCATTCTCATGTAGAGTTGTCAATCATTACAGTTTTTTATAAAAAATTCTAAATTGCCAAGAATTTTAATAATTTATGTCAATAATAACTAAATGTTGTTTGTTTGTTCGCATAGTAATCTAAACTACTAAGAAACTGCAATGAATGTGTTTCATATTTTCATTTCAGAACATAAAAACTCTAAGGCATACAGGTGGAATGAGGATGAAGATAACAATGAGTCATGATAAACATTTGAAGGAGTCATCAGCTGCTGTTTGTGTACCTGTGATTCTCATCATGATACTGATAAATGTAAAGAAAACAAACTCTTCTCTTGGTCCTATATTCAAGGACACCTTGTTGGTACTCTAACCTTATCCAAGATCCCTTCCAATGTTCGAAATATGTTTTAGTCCCTACAAGGAAGCACTGCTTGTGGTTTGAAAAGTCGACCAGCTCTCCTAGACATCTGATAAGCCCTGCAATGTGAAGGCAGTTATTATTTCAAAAATCCCGCAAGACAGTCAAGTTTGCTGAGTTTGTCTGCAACAAGCCAAATCAAAAAGTAACCGGCAGGCCGGCAGACAAGCAGGCACTATTTCAAACACTGTCAGCTTCATTCAGTAAAAGGATAAATCTAGTTGTTCAGTCAGCAGGGATGGTTGAGATCCAATAGTATATGGACACAAACCAGTTGAGAACAATAACCAGCATTAATGTGCCATTACAAAGAATTCCTCCTGTATGAAGTGCCTTGTAGGCTAGGCAGAGCTTGTCATAAAGTAAAGACATACCATAATCTACATAGAATGAAGATACAACAAAGAAGTTCTACTGTATAAAGTGCCTTGTAAGCTAAGCAGAGCTTGTCAAAGAGTAAACACATACCATATTCTACATAGATTGAAGATACTAAAAAGAAGTTCTACTGTATGAAGTGCCTTGTAGGCTAAGCAGAGCTTGTCATAGAGTAAAAACATACCATGCTCCACAAAGATTAAGGATACAACATAGTCTAAACTAAAGACTTTAAACTAAACAGTGCTGTGTGTTCTGAGGGAGGAGTGGTAAAAAGCCCATTCAATTATCATCAGTATTAATGTTCTTTATAATGAGATGTTTATGTATAAAGTGCCTTGAAAATCAAGGATCTGGTCCGAATGTAAGTTTATAATGTGCAGGCCATGGATGTGGCTGTGGGTCCTTAAGTTGTTTCTCTAGATATATGCATCTGTTTTAGAATTATTGGAATATTAAAATTTATCATTGTAAATTCTATGAAAGCATTGAGGGTGCTTGTATGACAATTTCCATTTATTACCAATTGTTGATATTTCAAGTGTGAGCCAAACTTGCCAACAGAATAAAGTTTCCTGTCTTGTTTATATATTATAAAGTTATTGAATATTTTTGTGCTGTATCAACATCAGTCAGCCTTCAAGTATTATCTCCCGCCTTCCATTTTTGTGATCAGAGCATATTTTATTGCTAGTACATTTATTATTGACCATAATCTTGCATTTGCCACATATTCTCAGGGTCAGAATTTGGATTTGGAAACCAAAAATGTAAATACTTCCGTAGACACTGTGTATCATTGCATTTTATCATATTAATGTTTAGTGTGATGGTGGATATATATCACAAAGTATGAGATGTTGGGAATATACTATGTTAAACTGGTAGTGCTATCTTCCAAAGTTTTATATTCCTGAAGTATAACTTGAAATGTATATGAACATAAATTATCTGTATCTCCTAAAGCGATAATGTTTTTAATGTAAACGCAAGCTAAAACACTCGTTGATTAAAACATGTATCAAGTAAAAACATCTCTTCTCTTCTTCTTTTATGTTCCCGGTGACTGTAATGATACAATAGTAACTTGAACTTCTATTTTCTTGATATCGGGAATTAATGAGACCTGGATTCACACCGCATCACGGAAACCACATTTAATGACAACTATTGAGGCACTCTTCCGAGACAAGGCATGATTGTCTAGGTATGTTATAAAGCATTTATTGGCATGAACATCATAGTACAAAAATTGATGATATTTTTTAACCCATCCCACTGTATATTATCACATATCAATAACAAAATATAAATACATAGGTTTACATACATACAAAAATTAGTTTTCAATGAAAAATAAAGTAACACCAGTATATGTTGAGACAATGAGACACGTCGTATGATGAAAGCAAAGTTATGAAAACAAAGATAAGGTTACAACTATACGAACAAAGCACGCAAGGAATGAAATGTAATGCTAAAAAGACTACCAATAGACCAATGCATATTGATTTCAAGTACATATAGTATCACGCTTCAATCTAGAACATTAAGTAAATGAACAAGAAACTAGTGGAAATAATAGTGTTACTTTAAACATATATATTTTATTCAGAAGGAAAGAATAAGGGACTACCTATCCGACTCGACAGTTATCAAACGTAATTATATTATCTTTCCTATTCGTATAGAATAAATATTTATGTATAAAATAATGAAAAATAATTGATTTTTACGATGATTACGATACAAATAGGATGAAGGAGGATTAGAATAGAATGAAAGATTAGAAAAGAGTGAAGAAAGATAAGATATAGAATGAAAGCAGATAAGGAATACGGTTAAGAAAGATTAGAATGGAATGAAAAATGAATGAAGACAAGAAATACACACCAAAAAAAGTTAAGCACCCCCTGATTTTTCAGAAAGGGGTGTACTCCGTTGAAGTATGCTATGAGACTGAGGAAAAAAAAGATAAACAAAACCATTTTTTTAGAGAACAATCATTTTTTTAGAGAACAATCATTTGGTCATTTGCAAGAGAAGTTTTGTAATCGTGTGGGCACAAAAAGTGCATGAAAATAAAGAGGGAAATGAACATGGAATTTCATCCAAAACACATGGATGTTTAAGTATTGTCACTACAAGCTCTTGGTGTGTAACACCCGATCAAAGCAGCTTAAATATAGTGAATCAGCGTTTCAAGAATCACCAAACATCAGTAACGTGTTGTACCACCACGTGCGCGAATACCACTCAGGTTCTTTAATTGTTCCATCGGTATCCGCTGCCACTCATCGTGAAGAGCTGCCTCCAGTTCCCTCAGGTATCATACTGGAGGAGCCCTGCTTTGTATCCGACGACCCAAAATGTCCCAAACATGCTCGATTGGGTTCAAATCAGGTGACATTGCTGTCCATGGAATTCTTGTTACACCATTTTTTTTCCAAATGTTGTTTACAGCAAGTGAACAATGGGGTCTGACATTGTCGTCCATGAAAAAGGTTCTTGTGGTAGGTCTGTGGTCATCGAAATGATCAATAATTACAGGTTCCAGAATCTCCTGAATGTAGCGAACGCCTATAAGTGAACCCTGTATAGTCACCAAATCGAGTCTACAGTCGTAGGAGAAGCCTCCCCAAACCTTCACGGATTCCCCGCCATATGGTACCCTTGGCAAAATGTTCCTGCATGGGGCAAGACGTGTATTACTGGTCCTCCATACGCAGGCTCGGCCATCAACAGCATACAGGAGGAAACGACTTTCGTCGGTTCAGTGTACTGTCCTCCATTACCTCAGGTTCCACCTCTGCCTGTCTACACACCATAACCTACGCTCACGTCTGTGGTGATATGTGAGCATTGGACCCCTGATAACTTTCTGTCCCTTAATTCGACAGATTTGAGGCAATTTGGTTGGGATTTGGTAACCATTAACCATACCCGTTTCAGATGGGTGTTGAAGCAAACGGCAGGCGTCTAACATGTCGTAACAGAGCTCTATCCTCCTGGGCGTGGTAGCTTTTGGTCTTCCTGATTGTGGAAGGTCCCTCATATAAATTGTTTGTGCATGCTTCCTGTCCAGACGGCTTATGACGGTGTAGTGGAGATGGGTTCTTCTGGCAATTTCTTTGTAAGAAAGTCCTGCCCGATGAAGCTCAATGATTTAGCCATCTCAATGCATTTAAAATTCTCCTTCGTGCCATTGTCAATGAGACGTGAAACAAGTGGTAATGAAGTCGGAACCGATCCTTAAATACCAAATACTTGTGATTGTTTGAAACTTTGGTGTGTGCAGTACATGGGTGGATTTATATATATAATATATATTTGTTTCGATGTTTTAATTTTTAGCTCATCGGGGCTTGCATGGCGTGGTGTCCGGGGTCCGTCCGTCCACCTTTCCGTAATCTTTGTGCATTTTCGACTTCTTCTTCATAAGCATAAGGCCTAGAGAGCTGAAACTTTGTGTACAGACTCCTTGACTAGTGAGGATTAAATATTGTAGCTTTGGTTGCCCTGTTGCCCCTAATAAGGGCCACAGTGACCACGCACTAAATTTTTTTTCCATCTTCTTCTCCAGAAGCATAAGGCCTAGAAAGCTAAAACCTTGTGTACAGACTCCTTGACTAGTGTGGATTAAACATTGTAGCTTTGGTTGCCCTGTTGCCCCTAAAAGAGCCACAAGGGCCACGCCCTTTATATATATTTTCATCTTCTTCACTAAGAAAACCTTTTTTCATCTTCTTCTCCAGAAGCATAAGGCCTAGAAGGCTGAAACCTTGTGTACAGACTTCTTGACTAGTGAGGGTTATAACATGTAGATTTGGTGGCCCTGTTGTCCCTAATAAGGGCCACAGTGACCACGCACTAAAAACCTTTTTTCATCTTCTTCTCCACAAGCATAAGGCCTAGAAAGTTAAAACCTTGTGTACAGACTCCTTGACTAGTGAGGATTAAACATTGTAGCTTTGGTTGCCCTGTTGCCCCTAAAAGAGCCACAAGGGCCACGCCCTTTATATATATGTTCATCTTCTTCTACAGCAGCATTAGGCCTAGAAAGCTGAACTTTTGTGTACAGACTTCTTGACAACTGAGGATTATAATTTATAGCTTATGTTTCCCTGTGGCTCCCTATTAAGGGCTATAGATTGCAGATGGGTTTTTTCTTCTCCAGAAGCAAAAAGCCTAGAAAACTGAAATCCTGGTAGAGACTCATTCTAATGAGGATTGTAATGTACAGTTTTGGTGACCCTATGACCCCTAAAAACGACTTGGTGAACCTTTGGATCCTAAACCCTAAATTATCAATTTAATATTTGAGCAATTACCATTTTTGAATTGATTACTGGTTCCTGAATATATACTTAAGTTTAGGATTCGTGACCCTGTGGCCCCTAGAAAGGGGGAACGACATTGACTTAACTCTGGTCTACAGTATAAATTGAATATGAAGCCTGATGACAGAGGCTCTATTTTATGTCTAAAATAATTAAAAGTAAGAAGTTTGCCATCAAGTCATGGACAAGACGAATTCTTCCACACCGGCCTATACTAATCTGGAACATAGACTAGATGATGTTCACTTCAGTCTGATTAAAATCGACTGTGATTCGAGGAAAAAAGGTGCAAAAATATTATCTCTAGTGGGGTTCGAACTTCAACCAGCCCGGCTTTCCTCGTCGTGGGGAGGAAAGCTCTGATACCTACTTTACTTTTCTTCCTCGAAACACGGTTGATTTTAAATAGACTGATGTTCACTTGTGCATTGAAGCTTAGTAGTAAAAAAGTGTGACCAAAGCTTACCAGTCAAAATCTTCAAAAACTCAAAACAGTCTTTTTCGATCGAATATGCTAGCATTGACCAAGGTAACCTCATATTCAGTCAATGCAAAACTATCAAACCAGTTTTGCAGGAGGGAGTCTCTTGCGGTTGGTAAGTATCACTATCATTCAACTAAGCAATTTAACATATATTACTGACTGATTCTATTTTCATTCAACTTTTCAGTATTCAATAAATAATCATTTTTAATAACACTGTATAAATGCACATATCATTACGAAATGCTCAAAGTATACTTTCAAAAACATTAACTACAACATTACAAAATAAAACACAAAAATTCTGAGAAATGTACATTCACTGGATTCCAGTAAGAATTGATATTACATTATAATACGAGCGTTTCTGAATCAAAAAGAACTGGGCAAATGATACAAGAAAACGGAGTAATAATAACGTATTCAGGTAAAACAATTAAGATTGTAAAATAAATATATTTTTTTATCAATTTGAACATACATTGTAACAATTATAAAGTATAGGCCTTACATATACTAGTATACAAAAGAAAATTACCAAAGTTTAAACACATTAAAGAAGATATGAAATCAATGTATTAAGATGAGCGTTATAATTTCTATTTAGAGTTAATAAAGTTCCACAAGTCAGAATCTTAGCTGAATATTTAAAGTTTAAAAATCTGCCAACTGTTATAAAGTATAGGCCTTACATATACAAAATGAAAAAAGAGAATAATACCACAAAGAAGATATCAAATCAATGTATTATTATGAGCGTTATAATTTCTATTTAATAAAGTTCTGGTCCACATGTGACAATCTTAGCTGAATAAAGCTTAAAAATCTGCCAGCTGTTATTTATTGTTCCTATAGCATTTATAAAGTGATAATACCATTGCTTGTACTTCACATTATGTTTATGCATTAGAGCCATGTTTTTGTAACATTGTTATGAATTGTTTTGAATGATTTGTACTGATGGAGCTGCAGAAATTAGTTAAAACTTTTCTTTTATTAAGGACATTTTAAAAAGTATTCCTAAACATATAAATATCAACGATATGAATATATATTATAGCTATAAATTGATTATTTATATATCCTTAGAATCGCGTTCACTAGATAAGAATCAAACTTTTTTTTATTCTGCTGACATGTTTTGAAACATCCAAAGCTTCTATATTCAAGAATACTGCAATGAATGCTCCCAAGTCACATGACCATCTTGGACAAAATGGCGTTCAAACCGAGTTCAAAGGTAGCGAGTGTGTTTCGCTCGGGTTTGTTTAAAGACCGGGTAGCAATCGTAACGGGTGGAGGGACTGGAATCGGCAAGGCGATTGCTCTTGAGCTTCTTTATCTAGGTGCGTGACACGAGCATTCAAGTTTTTCTCAAGATATTATCACGTTCAAATTGTTCAGGTGTGCAACTCAGGACTGAAAACTCTATTTTAGATTTATGTCATTTCATCTGCCATATCTGGTTAATTAATATCTTTATTTATTTAATTTTAGTAGATGTATATGTATACCGAGAAAGTTAAATGTCATAACTATTAATTTACAGTGTTCATTAAATCATGGTGAAGCATTCATAAAATATTGGCAGTGGTTACTCTAGTAAAACAATTTTGAAGGCTTTCCATTTAGTATTGTTTGATGCAAAGCATTGTTTTTAAATGCAAAAACTTTTCAGAACTGAAAACATTTGGGTCAATGCTTAAAAAAGGGTCCATTTATGATTTGTTATCTGCCCTATTTGGATTATAATTTGTTTTTGCTAGTTTCTATTATCAAGAACATTTCCCTTACAGGAATCATGTTTATTTCAGTATTTAAGGCCACATGGCCCATGGTACAATTGTATGAGAAAATAAATACATTTGTCACATTTACCTTACAATAGATTATAAGACAGATCAAGGGTATCAACTCGTAGCATACATATAAAGAGTATTAATGGAAGCAATCTATTGTAAAATTTTCATTGAGCTGTACTAAATTTTTCTTTAAGATGTGATAAATTCCAAAATCTCCATCCCTCAATCAAATGAGGAGGCTCATTCCAGTCTAGAATCGGACAAACATTTGGGTTTTTGTGGAATTGAGCAATCACTCTATTGATATGATAATGTGTGTAGCCTTTAAGAGTAGTTTGGACATCTATCAGCATGAGATCCATTCCTCAATTTTCCTGTAGAATGATAAGTTTGACAATTTATTATTTGATTTCACTGCTGTTTCAGGATGTAAAGTGATGATAGCGTCCCGCAAGGCGGAAAGATTGGAGGAGTCTGGGAGGAAGATGACGGAGATGTTGGTGAAGCAGGGTATAGCACCAGTCAGACTCCAGACCTTACAGTGCAACATCAGGAAGGAAGATCAGGTTTGTCTCAAAGATAACTTTGCCTTTACTATCTAATTAAAACAGTTTATGTCATGAATTCTACCCTTGACAGGGGTCAGACTCGAAGTCCTAAAACCTGAGTACCCATACATTTTATCCTTACCCAAAGATATTAAGATTTTTGTAGGTCAAAGTTCTTGCCTTACCCACAGAACCTTGAATTGATGTAAAACCTAGATATCGTAACATATATATTGACTTTAAATTGGTCATATGTTGATTGATTTTGACATCAATGTCTTAAAATGGTAAGAAATTGGACTCCTGTCCAGCTGTAGTACTCAGGAAACCAAGGAAGCCCTAATTATGCACCGTAACATATATTTTCGGTTCTATCTTAAAAGGATAATATTACATGGTTGTCAAATGTGATTTTGAAAGTAATGTATAGGTGATAAGGGAAAAGAGGAGAAAATGATAATGTTTATTAACCAAATAACTAAAATACATGGACATGTATGTACATGTGAATAGGTTGCCTACTTTTGGTACCGTAACTGCATATGTATAGTCTTTGTTTGGTTTCCATTGAAAACTATTGATTGACTAATATTTGCAATTAAAGGATCATGATTATGTAAGTTTAATGAGACCCTTTGAAACATTTATGATTATTATAGAACTTTATTTTTGAGGTGACAAGCTTAACATTAATGAGACAACTGAAGACAGTATTCAAACTTAACATCACAGAATGCATGCTTTTCTAAACCTCAGTTGCAGATCACCTTTGTTATTGCAGGTAAAAAATCTGATGTCGACTACAATATCCAAGTTTGGCCGTATAGACTTCCTGGTCAACAATGGCGGTGGACAGTTCCCAAGTGCGGCGGCCGACATCTCCCTGAAGGGGTGGAATGCAGTGGTAGAGACTAACCTAACTGGGACCTTCCTCTGTTGTAGGGAGGGTCAGTCATTATTTTTCTAAATATTCAGTTTCTTTGAAATTGTTATCTAAAATTGATTTTGAAATTGACCTCACAAATATTACTAAAAGTCCTTAGAGCATGTTGTTACAAATTGTCAGGCTTAACTGAACATCCTGCGCAAGGAGTAACTTGTGCCATGTACATGACATACAGCAAGGCTTAATACGCCAGCAGTTAGTACTGGCATGGAAAAGATGCTCTAAATGTTGGAGCTCACAAACTTTGGATTTATTTTCGAGGAAGTCAGCCATATGAATGATTTTAGCAACTATTTGTAAGACAATGAATTTTTCATATGATATGACATATCATGCTGCTTTTGTTACATGTTGAAGAAGATATAGTATAAGCTTTCAAAAGTCTTTCCTTTATTTACAAATAAAAAATCAATGAGTGAAAGTTCATAGCATCACAACTGACATCTCTCAAATTAAATTCATAGTCAATGTTGTTATCATATCAAATGTAAAATTTATCATAAGAAAACATTTTACTGTTTTGTACATTATATGCTTCAGCGTACAACCAGTGGATGAAGGAGAATGGGGGTGCCATCGTCAACATTATTGCAGATATGTGGAAGGGTTTCCCCTCTATGAGGTATCCATGGATATTTTACAGTTGATATATTTCTTACTCTAGAATAAAAGTTGCCTTTTTTCACGCAAGCATTGCAGATATATGAAAAAGTTTCAACCTCAAAGATGTACCAAGTTTTCTTTTGCTACATTTCTCACTTAGAAAAAAAAGTTTTCACAAGCTTTTCATATGTTTTCTTGACAAACATTATCATTGGAGCAATTGACAGGATATGGAAAAGGAGCAATATAAGAAGAAACACTCAATGTTACCAGAATACTACACGAAGTTATGCCAAAAGTTGTGTTACTTGGAACTTGTGATACAGTAACAACTTTTATTTTCTTTTGTATTTGATCATTCAAATATCAGTAGTCACCTTTTTGAAAGAAACCGTCCAAACTTTTTTTTCAAATTATTCTTACTATTACTTCTTTTTTGGAATAAAAATATTAAAAAATGTTGTAGGTGTTCTCTAAAGATACTATGGAGTATCATCTTGAGAAAGCATAAAAGTAATAAGATTCTGCATCTATTTCAGCCACACAGGAGCAGCCAGATCAGGAGTGGACAACTTGACCAAGAGCATGGCCATAGAGTGGGCTTCTAATGGAGTTAGAGTCAATTCAATAGCACCGGTCAGTCAGTCAGTCACACAAAAACATTATGAAGAAAGAAGCAAATAAATCAATTGTTGAATGATGCATGAATAATTTTTTGCCTTAGATAGTGACGTCAAAACAGACGATTTTCATTTCTTTAATCAAACTTGCCAAGATGTAGGAAGGTTATCAAGGCACTTTATTCACATTGCACTCAGATCATCCAGCTGTAAAACTGGGTCCCTTAACAAGTGGGAAGTACGGACCCATACGGTTGTGCATAGCGCTTGTCAATAGGCAGCACTGAATATACTACCCCTCCATGGGAATAATACATATCATGGTTCTTTGAGCATCTTTTGTCATGGATATATGTGTGGATATAAGAAAGCTACCATCATTATCAGAAAATGGTGATAAAAATAGTTGTTTCATTTGAAATAATAATTTCATGCCACAACTGGCAGAAATAATGCCCAAACAATACTGTTTTATGTGCTATTACAGGGAAGTTCCATCTTCTCGGAGACCGCTGCAGCCAACTACGGAGATGAGAGTTTATTCCTGCGCAGTATTCCTTACCTCCCTTCCAAACGTCTAGGGAGGACAGAGGAGGTGGGCCACATAGATTAGTGGGTGAAATAATCTTGAAGAGTAGCCAACCCAACAGTGGTATTTCCTAAACTGTAATGGTAAAACTGAAGAGCATTTTCTAAAAGTAACAAGCCAAGCCTTATAGTAACCAGGTTTTGTGCTTGCAGACAGGCTTTAGTTCATACACTGCATTGATCTAATGTTTCATTTGTAATCAGAAGGATATAAAGTGACATTTTACTGACTATCGAGAATTTTGAGACTCCTTTATAAATCAGTTTCATTAAAATGTTTAAGGTCTGCACTGGGAGGACATATTCAATCTGCCTTCAATATCATTTATGATAACAATCACTTGTGTATTTTGCGATATCTTCAACATAAACATCATTTTCTGCCTCTGTCCTTTATGCCAGTGCAGGGTTCGAAATTAGCACTAGCCCCGTAGCCAATGGCTAGTGAAAAAGATGCTGGGCTAGTAAAATGCAATCATTAGTAGTCCGAAGGACTAGTTGAATTTAAAGAAAATATGATTACTATATTGTATTTTGCTAGTCAGAATATGTTTGGGCTAGTGCTCACAGGAATGCACTAGTCCAAATGGCTAGTACCCCAATAGGACTAATTTCGACCCCTGCAGTGTATTTTCTCTCAAGTGCTCCATCAATAGGTCATAGTTTTACATATGCAAAATCAACAAACACTTGTCTCTGCTGCAGGTGTCTGGAGCCGTCTGCTTCCTCCTGTCCCCTGCTGCATCCTACATCTCCGGCTCTACCCTCAACGTGGACGCAGCTAGCAGCCTCTACCCCCACATGTCCTGGGAGATTCCGGGTATAGCCTTGTTCTCTTTGCACTACAATCCAAGAAGTATAATTTTCAAGTTTTGCTACCAATAGGTTTTTTCTCTTCCCAAGGTTAATTCCTAGCATTATCTTACAAGACTCTGTAGACATGTTCTGACAGCAGTAAAAACCTTATCATAGAGCAGTCCCATCAAATATTAAGTTAAAAAAGAACGCCATTTAAAATGTATTCAGAAACAATTGACAAGCATAATGCATGATATGGACATGTAGAACAGGATCGTCCAGAGTCTTCCTCAAGTTAGGCTGTTGATCATTGGCAGATATAGAAGGGGTGTGCTGGGGCAAAGGAGAGGTCCAAATATACCTGGTAGTATATGTTGAGAGTATTGTTTCTCCTTCCTAATTAAAGTAAACAAATAATGTGTTTGGCAGGGAACTTGAATTCAGTAAATTTTTACACATATATTCATTGATAAAAAAAAGGAATACTCCTTATGAATCAATAAATCATACCAACAAATAAATCTGGAAACATATTTTGTTTTTACAATATTTCAATTTCGTTTTTATTTTCAGATCACAAGAAGAGTGTAGCGTACTCATGGGATGAAGATGATGATGATGATCGGAGAAGCCCAAAATCAAAGTTGTAGAAGTGAATGTAGCTCCATTAGATCACTTTTATCATTTGTCAGTTATGAATGAACTTTAAGTTTAAAATGTTAACTAGTCCTTTATCTCTATAAATTTTTATTGTATTCATTTGTCTTTGGATACCAGTCTGAAATTCCTGAAGCTATTACCTTTACAGATTTGTTTTGGTTGCTCTTGCTAATTTATGATTTTATGTTCTTTAAATATCGCCTAAATGTGTTTTCAGATATGAAGTCAACATTTGTGATAATAATGTTGTAATTTCTTAAAAGAATCAATATTTCTTATGACAGAATGTTATATAAAATTATTTCTTTGGTTTCTACCCTTATTTCTGCATTTAATTTTAAGATTCCACATTTTCATGTATTGCCTTTTTGGTAATTTTTATTTTCCTTTGTAACAAGAAAGTGATCTTAACTGATGATGGTTACCGTAATTTCTCTATTAATTCGACATCTCTAATAATTCAACCACATAATATTTAAGTGAGGTCACAAATTCAAATCACTTCTAAAATTTCAACCAAGTGCCAAAAGTCCTTAAAGTTGATGCTCCCATGATCCATCTCTTGCTTAAAATCATTGTCTGATAAAAAAAAAAAATTACAAAGCATAATAATCTAGACTTAAGAAATCAAAATATCTTCATAATGAAGACATTTCAATTAGCAAGTGGTCATGCATTATTAAAACCTATGCATTAAAATTACACATGTTCTTCTTATTTATCTAGCATTTCAACCATGGAACTTTTGAAAATTTGAGGGTCGAAATTACGGTAGTTATGAGGACACTTAACCATGTTTCTTAAATTAAACTTTAACTCCCTTTCCTTCAGCACCCCTTTCCTCTTGATTTTAATCAGGTTAAGGAATATTTAAATGATGTTGATAACATGATGTAAATTCTACAGAATTATCCATTAATTATCCGATAATAAAACGAAAACAATACCTTTGTTTTATGATGCTCAGCTCTTTCAGCACAGGCACTGTGGTACAGTGGTAAGATAGACAGGTATGAGAGTTGAGACATTGAGAATACAACATCAAGACAGCATATTGCCAAAATATGTGCAGATTTCAAAATTGAAATTTGAGCTAGTGTTCAAAATTGATGGAAAGTAAAGAGTTTAACTCAAGGGTCTTATTGTTTAACTAAATATATATTTGAAGATGGGCATGTTCTTAACCACCAGGATTTTTTTATAATCACATTACATAAACTACTTGAACATAATGCCATTACTTGAATTAAACCATTGTCTGTTGTGGTAAAAGTCAATTATCAGAAAGAGGGTCCTTTAGGAGAAACATCATTAAAGGTTTAATTTCAAGTTTGGGCTGTGTTTGAGGTTAATCTCATACATTATTACTAATATTTATTAATGACAATGTAACAAAAAAAAACAGTTATTTCAATAATCCAGTGTGATCCCTTTAAAGGGGCAGTAGCACGTTTTTAGGGGGAATATAAGGTGATGTCAGGAAAATGAAAATTAATGGTTCCAAGTGAAAGACAATGTCCTTAAACTAAATGAAGCCGTAATAATTCAGATACATAACGTAAAGTTTAGCCATGCGATTCCTTTTCTTACAAAAAATGAATTAAAGGTGTTCACACAAAAATGGCTGCCAATGGATTTTATGTGAATCTTTATAATTTGTTCTCTGTTTATGGATGATTGGTTTGTGTAATGAGATTTTTGACACTTTCAAAGTATTACATCAAGCATTAACTTACAATTATCAGTGAAAAATTGAAAATATAAAATTGTCAAAAAACGTGCTAATGCCCCTTTAACTACTAAGATAATAGATGTGTAAGTAACAGATGTACATTTGACAGACTTTCATTACTGTGATACAATCTGAATCATTAGCTAGCAGTTAGTAGAACTGCTATCATGTAATTTTGCTATCATGTAATACATCTTGATAACTTGTCATGTACAAGTTCATGACTGAATACATGCATATTGTTGATTATTAATGAAAATTGTTGAATATATTTTTATGATTAAAGGATTAATTTCTGAAAATCTATTTCACTTATATTTTTGCAAGAAAAGATTTTAAAAGGATAAAATTGTAAAGAAATAGTTGGCTGTTTCCATCTGATGTAGTCCACGTTTTACTCGTGTGAAAGCGAAAATTATTTCCTGAAAATATGACCCTTTATATGTCAGTAGCAGCATAGCTCGTTAGCCTAATATTACACTATGATATATAGCAAGCAAACACTCATTTCATGCATATAATTGACAACTTAACCAATCAACATACCTACACCACTGAGCAAACGAAAAAAAAAACATTAACCTACTATTCCTTACTTTTGTGAACTGTGAACTGCTACACCCCCCCCCCCCCCCAAAAAAAAATGAGCTTGAGGAATTCTGGTCCTGTTGTTAAACATTGCATTCTGGTTTAATTCAAAATGTACTGATGTTTAAAGAGCCACTCCATCACATATCGTTTTGCTTTCATACGAACGTAAATGACATAATTTATGATATGAATTCAAATTCGTTCATAAAAATATTCCCAAAATGGAAAGAAGATGATAAATACTAGTTTTTAATGAATGAAGCCAAATTCACACGTCCAATTTACATTGATACTAGTTATATAACCTGTCAACCCCTATCGACTTGTGACTTGCGACTTGCCTTACATAAGTGTTTAAAATTACGTTTGGGTGATTGACGCGCGTGAATGTCCGGTTTTCGATATAAAAAAAAGCGATTTCAAACCTTCCTGTTGTCAATGTACGATGCCGATAAGCTTTAAAATGATAATTTCCTGCAACAGTGGATACTTCTCGATCAGATGATACTTTTGGTAAAGTTTGACATATCAAAGACGTTGATACGTCTGTGAACATATATACTCAACACCAGGAAACTATGTTTAACATTCCAGATATAACCATACATGGGAAGTAATGAAGGCAGGTAAATCTTTAGGATAATTAATCCTAATTTTAAAAAATTATCACATTAGATAGGAACAACCATCCTTAAAAAAAGACAAAATGATAAAAGTGCTTGTGTTACAAATTTCACTTGTTGCTTAATTTTTTTGTTAGAAGTATATGACATTATGTTCTCGTAATATGTGTGCAAATAACGGAATGGCCGTTTAGATAACAAATAGATGTAGAATATTGCAATTGCTTAACAATGTTTATTTCTTAATGAA
Organism: Steromphala cineraria; assembly: GCA_916613615.1. Taxonomy (NCBI): domain Eukaryota; kingdom Metazoa; phylum Mollusca; class Gastropoda; order Trochida; family Trochidae; genus Steromphala; species Steromphala cineraria. The sequence continues at coordinate 16,187,657 of OU744729.1, forward strand.
TATGTAACTACTAACTGATAGTCTATAAGCTGTGTGATTAAAACGCTAAAATGTTATCCAGAAATGTTCTCCAGTGGACCAAACTGCGAAATTTTACGTGCGCTTCTCAAGTAATCCACAGAATTTGAAACGACAATAAAATTATCAAACGGTCGATTTATGGCGTCCTTAGGAATAATGAGCTCTACTTTACAATCTGAACAAATAATTTTCTCGTAAAATCACGTAAATGCACTGAATAAGAGGATTTATGCCTTGTTCGCCAGTATGTAGTGTGTCGCCAAGGGCGTAACTACGATTTAGGTTTATGGTTGACTAAGGCGGATAGATTTTTATTTTTTCATGTTACAAAGTAGCAATGTTTCTTTAACAGTCGTGGCTATGGTTCCAGGAGTCCGTGTTTTAATCTTAACCAAATACCACATGATAATCTCTCACAAATTTGGCATTCTTCCCTCCAAGATTCAACGTGTTCAAATTATATATTTTTCAAATGACTCCTTAATGTTGAGACCTATCTTAGATTAGATATCCCCCCTTACTTAAAAAATGTTTATCAAATTTTAGGTGTGATTGACTTAAACTTGCCTTAGAGACTGGTATATATAACAATATCCCATATGATTTAAAGTGACACAGAGTATCTTTCTTAAAATTTTATTTGGTTTTGATGAGCTACAAAATATCTAATGTGCTGATTGAAGTTCATATCTCATCACTGGACTTGCAAATATATCAATTTATGCATAATATCTCTAAAATGCTTGATTTTATTGAAAAATCAAGAAAACAACTCAAATACGTTTAATATTCGAAATTATGCATCCAATCAATCTACCTATAAGTAACAATACCTAATAAACACTCTCGAATCGAATATATCTTCCTGTCAGCTTATGACAAGGTTTCAAAATTACGTTTGGCGAATTTGCGCGCGCCACTCGAGCCACATTGTCCGGTTTTTGATCAAAATCCCGACTTTGAATGGCCGTATTTTCGCTCTAATGTACTGATTTACCTTTAATTTGTTATTTTCAGTAACAGTTAGTGGTTCCCGATGTAATAACATCGATTTCAAAATTTGACATATGTGATCCTATCAACATACTCTGTGTCTCTTTAAGACTTTGCCCTATGGTAACAAATATAATCTTAATTTTATCGAAGATGAAATACATGTTTACTTTACTGTAAAGCTTACATAGATAGAAGGAATATATTTCTTGATAGATAATTAAAGGAACCATTGTCAAAATATGCTTTTGCAAATCTTACGTCCTCAACAAATATAAAACTTATTAAAAATGTATGTCTTTTTTTACATCAAGTAAGGAAAATGTGTTTATGTAAGCTCATGCAAATAATCATTTTGTGTATGTATTATGGGCCAATGGTCTTTTACTGAATAAAATGTTTGTCTGTCTGTCAATACCACATGACACTAAGTTTTTCAGGTACAAGTGGAACAATGACGGTGTTACTTTCACTGTTGCTGTTCCAGGAGTCAAATTAATCAAAGTTGCGGTAGGACTATAACCGGATACACTCCCGGGAAGCTGGTTCCAGCTAAAATGACATTTTACCGAGTTTTGTTACTATTTTAAGTAATGATACATCTGTACACGAGTTTATCTGCGGCAGCGACGAGGTTTTTATATATTGCGTGTCAATAACATCTTTTCATATCAAAATAGAAAGTGAAATACATTCCCAAATATTTCTTCTCTAACTACATAAATTTACTATGAATAACAATGAAGCTTTTAGGATGAAATTGATTATCAGTGATAAAGTTGGCCTGAAAACAGTGAAATTTGGCTTCCTGTCATTCAATTTTAGAAACAAAGGTTTGATTACGACATATTTATTTCATGTTGACCTATCAAATAGAATTAATGCAATTGAACGCGTATTTGATCTCTATTTTAATTGTAATTTCCAGTTGAATCTTCTAATAACACGTTACGACTTTTACCGAGTAATGTAGTTGTAGTTCCGCTCGTTACCGAGTACGCTCCGCCGTTTCGTGAGTTTCTCAATTTAATTCATTCTAGTCTCAGATTTAGAAATGAATTTGACAGAAATTTCGACAAAAGAAGGGAGTTTGCACGTGTCATTGGAGGTGGAGGTGACCACAGAAGAAATTTCCGAGTAGGAAAAACATAAAATGAGACGTTGATTGCAAAGATAAAACAATCACTCATAAGAAAGTATTATCAAAGGATAAGACATTGGTGAAATGTACTCATAATGAGATTTTTGATGACAATCTTACATGTAACTTTGCGGGAGACATACTGTTTTCAGTTCCGGCCATGGTTCCGCGATTCCGTGGTACCGTAATTCCGAAATGCTTTCGTTTCGTTTCAAAAACTGCTTAATATTTTTTTACGAAACTATGTATGTGGTTAGATCTACTGTTGAATTGGTGCCTATTGGTATTTTGGTTATTCTGATTTTTTTCTGGTTTCCATGGAAACAGTTTGAACTTAATGGATATGTGTCATTTTCAGGTTGTTACGGGGACATTACAGTGCAACACATGCACATATTTCTAGTTTATAAAAAAGCAGCAAGTTTATGTTCTGAGTATACATTTTGACGTTAGCTGAGAGAAACAATTTTCACTCATCTAGGAGAACATTTGTGATAAGCAATATAAGTAAACTTTTATAGATTATTTGTATTTTACTTTAAAGGGTTTGTCAGGGTGTTTTAAAGGGACTTGATCATCCATTTGACATACATGTTTCAGTTCAGAATGTTTGAGAAATATTTACAAAACGTAAACAATATATCCTAAAAACATATCATAATTAAGACATAAAAAATCTTCTTCCAATATAAAATCCATCTCATATACTTAATACATATAAAATTTCATGTCATAGATATGATTATATTTGATTTATAAAGGGGCGTAGAATATAACAACTGAATGTTATTGAATGTAACCTATATAAAATCTACCAGTGTTCGTTAGTATAACGCGTGATTAATTACTTAGGTCTCACATGTCTGAAAATGAACTGAATAATTTAGCATTGTGGGCTTTCTGTATTATGGGGGTTGATTTGAATAAAATTGAAATAAGATTTTAGCTTAAATTTAGTAAATTTGCTAGGCGTTCGCATGACACTTTTTACACACAGTGTTGATTTGCATATGTTTTATTTTTTGCATAACATTACATTTGCACCACCTCCTCGCTAGATGTAAATTTACTTCTTGTGCAAAAGTACTTACGGGTGCAATTGTATTCGCATTACACGATTTACATAGGTATGAAAAATTTGCATACCTGTGTAACTTTACATAGAATTATAAGGGTGCATGTGAACAGGGCTTTCGTCTATAAGTTAACGAATGTCATTTGATTAAGCGAATCATGTATAGCTGCCTCATATGCCACTATGCTACATCATCGCCTTGTTGTTTGATGATAGCTGAATGTTGAATAATAAAAACATTGAATGAAAGAATCACCCATGTATCTGAGATGTTTGCTACTTACCTGCAGGTTTTGACAATAAAATATCCTAATATCTTGAAACAAAAATAGAGCCATTGGCTCGGTAGCTCATCAGGCTTACATTCAAGTATACTGTATGGCCAATGTGGTTGACCCATTGTAGGAGCACAGGGTCACATATCCTAAAAATAAGTAATAAGACAATGTAATTTCAGATACCGGTAATCACATCAGAAATGATATTGCTCAAATATTTAATTCATAATTTAGGGTAAAGGATCCAAAGGTTCACCAAGCCCTTTTTAGGACTCAAAAGGTCACAAAAGCTATAAATTACAATCCTCATTAGTCAAGGAGTCGCTATCAGGATTTAAGCTTCCTAGTCCTTTTGCTATTTGAGAAGAAAATAAATAAAGGGGCTAAAAGGCGTGGCCCCTGGGGATCATATTTGGGGGAACAGGGCCACGAAAGCTATAACTTTAGTCCTAACTAGTCAATGAGTCTCTACAAAAAGTTTCAGCTTTTTAGGCCTTATGCTTCTGGAGAAGAAGTCGAAAATGCACACGGTTTACGGACGAATGGACGGACGAACGGACGCCAGACATCATTCAATGCCATAATCATGAAATAGTTTTAGGGGGTGGCCCCTGTGGCCCTTATCAGCTACAATTTATAATTGTCAATAGTCAATGGGTCTGTACACAAGCTTTCTAGGTCTGGAGAAGTAGTCTTTATTGGCGTGGAGAAGAAGTTGAAAATGCCCGAAGTTTACGGACGGATGGACGGACGGACGAACGCCAGACATCATGACATGCCCTAAGCCCATCGGGCCTTAGAGGCAAGATGAGCTAAAAATCATTATTAAAATTGTAAATGTATATATACTATTCTGTGGTGTCAATGTGATGTGTAGCTGTGGCACCATCTATATCTCCAGAATTAGAAACACTTCCTTCTGTTTCGTTTTATAGTTTCTGAACTTTTTCGCAGGGCTATTTAATAATGGCAGAGATAGTTAATTTGTATTAAGATCTGCCAATACTTGATAATATGAACACGAAAACACATACTCTCTTTCCATATCGTATGGAACGGTAGCCAAGGGTCTCTTTCTTGAGAAAGCCAATTTCTTATTCATTTTTTGTTAACAATACAGTATTGAACCGCAGTAGTTGATTTTTAGAAGGTTTTTTGACAGTAGAAACACTTGATATCTACCCAAAAAGTAAGCATATACCACAGTATAGAAATGTGATCTCGGTACATAAGCGGAACATCCTACTCGGTATATGGCGGAGCATTACTCGCCCAATGTCGGAACACCCCATATTTACAATTTTGGGAATATCTTTAAGAAGAGTCATCCCAGAATAACGTCTTAAAGAATTAAGGATACTTGGGTCTTCAAGAAAATGGTGCATTTTCATTTTCGACAGTTTGAATGATAACTTAGATTTTACAAGGGTTTCATTCAATTTATTATGCTTATTCCATATATAGTTTGCTAAAACGTTTTTTCATTCATAAATTTGCATGATGCATTTGATACCACATGCATACTGTACAAGAAATCAAGCTTAGTCTTAATACATATATTTACGTTCATCGCTACGCTCACTAAACATGACAGGAGGGTGTGTATAAAACTCGCGAACAGATGTAGCATTACTTAAAATAGTAACAAAAACTCGGTAAAATGTCATTTTAGCTGGAACCAGCTTCCCGGGAGTGGGATATGTCACAACTATGTGATAGGCCTGTAACAGTAACATTAAAGGGGCAGTAGCACGTTTTTAGGAGAAATATTTATAAGGTGATGTCAGGAAAATAGAAATAAATGGTTCCAATTGAAAGACAATGTATTTAAACTAAATGGAGCAGTAATAATTCAAATATATATTGTAAAGTTTAGCAATGCGATTCCTTTTTCTTACTCAAAATGAATTAAAGATGTTCACAAAAAATGGCCGCCAATGGATTTTATTTGAATCCTCATACTTTGTCCTCTGACTATGGATAATTGGCTTGTGTAATAAGATTTTTGACACTGTCAAAAAATTACATTTAGCATAAACTTACAATTATCAGTGAAAATTTTAAAATATACAATTATCAAAAAGCGTGCTACTGCCCCTTTTTTAATTTAACATTCTACCGCACAGTCAATTACTAGTACATTAGAACATCTCCAGAAGATTAAGCTAAGTTGTCTGTTGTAACCTGTCGTATATGAACTTGGTAACAATATTGCAAACATAAGTAGAGAGGCACTCATGATGTAAATGTCAGATTCTGACCACCGTATTTTGAAGACACGTCAAATTAATTGATTATTAATCTGCACATAATGTTGACGTCAGTTATTTGAATTTTTCTGCATTGAATTGTTTACGATCATGGCTTTGGCTATGAATGTTGTAAAACTTGTGTCAATATGGATAATCATATCTGTACAAGTTATGAAATTTACAATAAAAGTCACACAAGTCACAACTTGTACAAAACATATGTACACGACAACAACATTCTGCATTGCGTGCAACCCACAGACCGTCAAAGTGCTGGTGTCGCATAATACTCGCATTCCCTTGAAATAGAATTGATACCCGAACAGTTTAATGGAGTGTCTGTTATCCGCTAAATCTGAATGACTAAGACAGGTGATATATCGCTGTATCGGACATCAGGCCTTGATATGTCGTTTCAAGTTCACATGCAGTCATTAGAATCGGGCAGTTTTAATTAAACTATAAGATGTTATAACTCTTTGTCACATGACAGTTGAATATACAAGTCGGCCTTCAAAATTTCACACTCAATGTTTTTGTGACACAGTCGTAGGCCTACTATTTGGCTTTTGCAAAATAATCTCTATTCTAGTCAACTAGCCATATGATCAAGGGAAAAAGCCAATTCCTATGAGATGCGTAGGATGATATCAGAAACTGAAAAACTATTGGCTCTATCGGGGTTCGAACTCAATCTAGTTGAAATTTCCTCTCTTGTCACAAGCGTCCGATTCCCGGTACTGTCAATATTTTAAAACTTTTATTCCCCGGAATACGGGTTCAATCAGACTTAGGTGGATATCAGCGATTTATAAATGTTTATATTTTTGTATGTACCTAAATATAATAAAAAGTGATCTGATTTCACGATATTCACATATCCATCCCGAAATGGAAATGTATGATCATTATCAGTTTGCAATGATAATGAAACCATCCATGTAGGCTATATATGTGCAGAAGTCGAAATCATTCTTCCATTCGTTTACATAAAAAGGGGCCAATATCAGAATATAACCTAAGACAATATAACCTTTGCTTCTTTGCTTGAGATGTTTGTGATGTCATGTCCCTTCTGATGACAGTGCATTGTTCAAAATCTACTGTCAAAACGATATCTCCTAGGAGATATATAGAGGATACTAAACGACCTTCCATTTAATACTGTTTTTATTAAACGAGTTAATGATTGTGTATAAAACGAGCGAAAGCGAGTTTGATACCAAATCATTCACAAGTTTAATAAAAATAGCATTGAATAGAAGGGAGTTTAGTATTCTGTTTATTACTTGCCCTCAAAATCAAGCAAAACCGGCGACAGTTTGCTGATACGAACTTTTCCGCAACTCGGCAGCCATTGTGACGGCGCGCTTCCACAATGACATCACAACCACACACTACTGTGACGTCATACTTCAATTGTGTTATTTCACTAGTTTAATATTGCCATATAAATATTACACTGCGATATCTTACACGGGCGAGTAATAACGCTTGATCTTCCACAGGCGATATCTCCTGTGGAACACAGTTTGGATGATTAATCTCTTTACTCTACACCACCCAATGCTGTGATATCATAGCATTGTGACGTCACGTTGAAGACGCAATTACATTGTGATGTAATGAAAGTACTTGACAATGGTGGGGTACTGTTAAATCGATATCTCCCGTGGAACAAATGCAAGGTCTAGTTATTTAAACAACCCATGCGTATATCTAGTTATTATTTAGCATATAGGCCTATATAGCCTAGCTATCATGATCTAAACTAAGAGTAGGCCTCCCAAATTAGCCTATTTAGCTCTGACACGTAACAGGCATTAATTAATTAAACTGTCAGCAGACCTGTTGATAAGGGGAGCATGACAGGTCTTCGATTTGTCGGACAAGCGCCACGTGTATTAAATACTTTATATAGTCGGATGAACACACATAGATACAGTGTATAAAATAGATTTGAAACCTAGCCTGTCCTGAAAATTAATTGGTCAATTCCTAAGGGGAAAATAAAGAAAAAATTGAAGAGTTACCAGTCCTGACCAAAAAGTAACCAGTCCTGCCAAAAAGTAGCCAGTCAAGGACTGGCGGACGGGCTGTATTTTAAACACTGATAGATAGCGCGTTCCCATCACCAATGGAGACTGTCAGTGCTCGAGTTTGTTCTGCGCATGCTCTTCCGTGGGAAACTTAACGTGGCATCAAACATGGCGAAAGCACGCTGGGTGATGAGCGCTCTCTACATTTTGCTGGTAAGATATTTCCTTTAAGCTCGAATCGGGGTGCCATGCACTTTGATATGCACACATGACATTTTGACCTTAGCCTCACAGTTGCATTATCACGTTAGAACGACCCCGCGTGAGCTTTCGCGGAGCTTCGATCGTGTCATCACACAGAGGCTACTCGCCACGACTAATGTTATGATTTATATGAAGGGTCGTCTTTCGGAAATCATGAATGGTCACAAGCTCAAGTTGACGATCTCGGCTTAAGGGCTATAATGTACGGAGAGTCTAAATCACATTTTAATGAACACTTTATTTCACCTGTGATCACTTCATTTCAAACTCAAACACGTGTGACACGGAAAGCATTTCCCCTGTCAAGTTATTTATTTGTAAGTACTGCAACAAAGTTGTCAGATCACTTCAGATGAATTTTGTGCACATGGTCGTGAAATAAATATGTTGAATTTTCTTAATCAGATTATTTCTTCTTGTTCACACAACTTTAGTCAAAATCAACTCCACAATCTTCTGAGAGTTGTATTATTAGCAAATAGAACAAGGAAGATATTTATTTTTTGCCATATTTCCTCTAAAAAGCGCTAATGCGTTTATTTTTTCAGTATCATTCCGGCCTGATCTCCAATTTGATCCTAGTTTGTGGCCTTGCTCATTTTAAGACCTGGCGCTTATGCTTATGACTTAAATAAATATTTCATTTAAGGAGATATGTATTATTATGTTTTCTAAAGCATTTTTAACACATTGACATTGGTTAAGACCCAGCACTTAATAGAGGCCTGGTGCTTATATGATCCACTACCTTCGACCGCCAGTGGTTATCAGAGGCCCCAACAAATCTTGGGGGAAAAATGGTACTTTGAAAAATGAAAATTTAGTCCATTTTGATTCAGGAATCTCTAATTAAGGCATAGTTAAAGGTAGGGTGCAACTGCATAACTTAAAGAGACTGAGGCTTTTATACCTACAAAACAATCATAAGACAAGTATAGATGAAAAATATTATTATTTTTAGTCATTAAAGATCTGATTGCATATTAACTTACAGGTTTAAATCAAAACAACTCATGGAAAAATATTGTAGACCTATTCAAAGAGAGGGAAAAGAGGATACGTGCCAGAGCGAAAAATGGCTGATGCACGAACCTACTCAATAATAATAACTTATAGGTTTTTGCATAACTTTCAAGAAACATAAAAATATGTCATTTTACAAAGAAACATTATTCTAGAAGTTCCTCATCCTCGATTATCCAGCGCTTTAGTTTAAAAGAAATCTACACTTGTTTGATTATCGAGGATGGTACTATCTTTTTACTTACATAATGACCTAATGAACACAGAAAACTCATGCTTCAGAATGTGTTTTTCAATTGTTTTTTTTGATACTTTGATGACAATAAACTAAAGGAGTGAATACAGTTTGCAGGTATTGTTGTTTGAAATTGTATAACATATTAAACTTGTTATTTTAATTGAATACCTATATTTCGAAATAGCGGTGGGTATAAAAAAGTATGAATACGCACTCAAAATTAGAAATACCCACTCAGTTTTCAAAATACGGGTAACATACCCACATTATATAAGGCAAAAGCTTATATGGAGCTCTGGTATACCAATCTACAATCTGAAACTCGCAGTAGCTGAAAAGAAAGGCACAATGTTACGATATCATTTTTTGCATAGTAAGGTATCCGGTATGCAAAGGTGTTGGACTAAATATATGATAAAATAAATTCCAGATAGTTAATTATACCGTGACCAGTAGTATGCATATAATCTTTGATGTAAAGAATGAAGTTGTTTATATATTTCAGTTATTTGGTGACAGTCTTTGGCACACGTTTAGAATGACAATCCTAAGTTTACTTACCAGTATGTTGCAAATATTCAATATTTATTTTTTTATCATCTTTTCAAATATCTTTAAATAATTACTCAAAGCGACAGCTGTAATGAGGACATATTTAAGCTCACCTCTATATGCATTTCATTCAACACATGTCACCCACGGTATGCTATCTCAAAGATTTTTGAGGAAACAGCTTGTTGAATAATTAATAAACAATCCCTTTGCATTTAAAATAATTTGAGAGTAATCTGTTCAATTATCATGCCAATAATTGAAAATGATACTGCAGGTATTTTTAAGTAAAGCAAATGAAAATTTATATTAACTCTGAGAAAACAGTTTGCTTTCAGTTGACATGATTCTAGGTTGTCTCAAATATGTTGAAGATTTCGAAAAATTTGGAAGTAATATTATTCATCAGTAGGAAAATTGATAATGATCATAATATGATAGTGATATCCTCTTTCTAAGGATTTCCTAAAACATAGCGGATGTATAACAGAGATACAGAAATCTGTCTATTTGCCAAAAACGTCCAATTGGGAAGATATTCTAGTATTAAAGGTTGAAATTGACCTGCCAGACATTAGAAAAGACATTTGACAGTTAGATGAAAAATGAAGCCAAAAGAAAACAAGAACATGATCACTATTAAAGCTGGAAATATCAGATTTGGCTCAGCCTTCAGTGAGAGCATATCTTTCTTTATTGTTCTGAGTACATTTGGTTGTTGTTGATAAGGATGCGCTGTATTATCAATATATCAGTATATTGCAATAAAGTAACAACGTGATCGAATCGGTACACACTTCTGAAAATATTCAATATATCGAACATTAAATTGAGCTATTTCTATCTAAGATTGCAAAGAACACAACCAAATAAAACATGATTGACGGAAAGTTCTTTACAAAGTTTGAAGTTGTGTTGAGAAAATAGCTTAAATATGTATACAGATCATAAACAGTGATTGAAAAAATATCCTTATTAAAACCGCCTTATAGCTGAGCAATGATGATCGTTGTTAACGCTCATACCAAGACAAGATAACATGCACATTCTTGAATTAAAGAAATAACAATATATTGCAATACAGAAATGAGGAACGATACCCATCCTTAGTTGTTGATGTATGTCTATATCTCAAGTATATATATATATATGCTCATATATAGCTCAGTAGAGTGTCCTATCGTCCACCAGAAGACCAGGGTTTGATTCCTGGTCACGTCATACGGTTTACCAAAAGACTATAAAAGGTGGAAGTCGTGGATGTAGCTTGAAACTCAAAATTGGAAAAATCGAACAACGCATTAACTGGCACTGCACACTGGCTGCCGGGTACAAATGCACAAAACAAATTTCCAATATGTACCGTATTTCCTCTAATAAGCGCCTGGGCGCTTATTTTTTCAGCACCCCTTTACCCCCGGCGCTTATTGGAGGCCCGGCGCTTATTGGAGACCCAGCGCTTATTTCTTTCAAATAGAATTGAACTTTGTTTTAAGTCGTCTTTTACCATGAATACCTGTAAAATGTTTACTGAGGGAGCATTTATCTAATGATTAGGACCCGGCGGTTATTAGAGACCCGGCGCTTATTTTCTATACTACCTATGACCCCCCGGCCCTATTTGGAGACCCGGCGCTTATTAGAGGAAATACGGTACATGTATTGAGGACAATAAGGTGTTTTTATTATCATTATTCATTATTATGATTATTTTGCAGGCTGTGATCCCTATACACCTACACGCCAAGCAGGGACGCCCCAGTCTTATTCTGAAGGTCACAGATCACAAAGATTTCAAGAAGTTACTTAAGACCAAAACTAATTTACTTTTTATATTTGCTGAGTCAGGTAAGTCATTGATAGTTATTTATTTAGTCAATCAATTATTCAAATTACATTGCAAGATTCACAATGCTACAAAATATACTAACTCTGATTCTATATATGTAAACAAGACAGAGTAAAAATGAATCAATACCAACTGAGTTAGATTTAACAATCCCTAACAAGAACTCATATCACGTAAATGTTCAGAATATTATAATGTCAATGCTGATGAAACTCCTGTTTTGCACTAATTAATATGAAATTTTGATTACCAGGAGCCAAGTTTTATGAAAAATTAATTTTGGTCCTGATTATAATGATTATCGTCAGATTTAGAGTTTGGTGCTTCTTCAATACACAATCTGAACTTCGAATGCAATGTTTATTTCCTTAGTTTCAATAGAGATGTTTTAATCCTTTTGCCACTCGGAGAAATATCAATTGTTGTAAATTGGTACCTTGAATGAAATGCCATGATATTAAGGTCAAAATAAGTTAAAACTTAGTCCTATTACAGTTGAACACGGATATAGCGAACTCGGATATAGTGAACAATAGGATATAGCGAACAAATTTTCAAGTCCCGTCCCTATATAATATCATTTAAATTGTATGCGTAAAGCGAACACCGGATATAGCGAACTAAATTCTTTGGTCCCTTGGAGTTTGTTATATCCGAGTTCTACTGTATATTCAAGCTACTCAGCTAAACCTACTCAGCTAAACCTACTCTGTCTAACAGCCTTCGAAACAAAATATCTTTAAAGACCCACGTAGGTCTATATCATTGGAGCAAGTCTAGCTCACTGCAGTTTCTCAAATTGAACAGCTTCAGTGGGCTCCTTTCAATTTTAATAGTAGATGGCTGCATTGAATATGTTGGTTTTTTTTCAGAGACTAAAATTTAGTCTTAGAAGCTAAAACATTTGTTGATGAAACTTTACATTAGCGTCATTCATTGATTGGACAAACTATGTTTGTAATGTGTTATCCGTTGATCTTTTAACAAACCTAAGACATGAAATTCTTGCCAAAAGTCAATAAAAAAATCATTTTAATGTCATTAGGCAGGGATCTTACTTTCCATATATTACTCGGAAAATATTTTCAATGACTGAGCAGTGATTGGGAAAGGCAGAGGCAATAGGCCATTTTGCACATTGGATGAAAAAATGGCTCATTAAAATTCTGAAGATTACTATTGATGTAATGGGCAAAAGCCCATTTGAAATTCAGAAAATAAACAGAAATAATGAAAATGGCCCATTGTCAAAGATGGGTTTCCCAATCCCTGACTGAGGGAACAGACACCTTGGTTCAAATCCACTTTATTGTACTGACAATTGTCTCCTTCTTAACTGTTTGGGTTAAATGTTAACTGTTAAAATTGACAGTTAGCTAACTTAGCTATCCTAAGTTCCTAATAGTTTGCCAGTTTCAACTAAATCAACAGCCTGATCAAGCAGGTTATTGATGAAAACCATGTTGCTTTAGCAGTATCGGGGTCATTTTGGTCTTTTCAGATATCAGTGCTCCAGATACTTTTTAGCTCATCAGGTCTGAAAGACCCGATGGGCTTATGGCATGGCATGGCGTCCGGCGTCCGTCCGTCCATCCGTAAACTTTTCACATTTTCGACTTCTTCTCCAGAACCAATGACTCTAGAGAGCTCAAATTTGATGTGGAGACTCCTTGGCAATTGGGGATTCTAAATTGTAGATTTCATGACCTCATGACCCCAAATGGGGTCACAGGGGTCAAAACCTTAAAAACCTATTTTCATCTTCTTCTCCAGTTCCAAAAGGTCTACAGAGCTCGAAAGTTGTGTGTAGACTCCTTGGCCAATGGGGATTCTAAATTGTAGATTTCATGACCTCATGACCCCAATTGGGGTCACAGGGGTCAAAACCTTAAAAACCTATTTTCATCTTCTTCTCCAGTTCCAAAAGGTCGAGAGAGCTAAAAAGTTGTATGTAGACTCCTTGGCCAATGAGGATTCTAAATTTTAGGTTTGGTTACCCCTTGACCCCAATTGGGGTCCCAGAGGTCAAAACCTTAAAAACCTATTTTACTCCATCTTCTCCAGTTCCAAAAGTTCTAGAGAGCTAAAAAGTTGTGTGTAGACTCCTTAGCCAATGAGGATTCTAAATTTTAGGTTTGGTTACCCCTTGACCCCAAATGGGGTCCCAGGGGTCAAAACCTTAAAAACCTATTTTACTCCATCTTCTCCAGTTCCAAAAGTTCTAGAGAGCTAAAAAGTTGTGTGTAGACTCCTTAGCCAATGAGGATTCTAAATTTTAGGTTTGGTTACCCCTTGACCCCAATTGGGGTCAAAGGGGTCAAAGCTTTAAAAATATATTTTACTCCTTCTTCTTCAGTTTCAAAAGGTTTAGAGAGCTGAAAAGTTGTGTGTAGACTCCTGGGCAAATGGGAATTCTAAATTTTAGGTTTGGTGACCCCATGACCCCAAATGGGGTCACAAGGGTCAAAACCTTAAAAACCTATTTTACTCCATCTTCTCCAGTTCCAAAAGTTCTAGAGAGCTAAAAAGTTGTGTGTAGACTCCTTGGCCAATGGGGATTCTAAATTGTAGATTTCATGACCTCATGACCCCAATTGGGGTCACAGGGGTCAAAACCTTAAAAACCTATTTTCATCTTCTTCTCCAGTTCCAAAAGGTCGAGAGAGCTAAAAAGTTGTATGTAGACTCCTTGGCCAATGAGGATTCTAAATTTTAGGTGTGGTTACCCCTTGACCCCAATTGGGGTCCCAGGGGTCAAAACCTTAAAAACCTATTTTACTCCATCTTCTCCAGTTCCAAAAGTTCTAGAGAGCTAAAAAGTTGTGTGTAGACTCCTTAGCCAATGAGGATTCTAAATTTTAGGTTTGGTTACCCCTTGACCCCAATTGGGGTCAAAGGGGTCAAAGCTTTAAAAATATATTTTACTCCTTCTTCTTCAGTTTCAAAAGGTTTAGAGAGCTGAAAAGTTGTGTGTAGACTCCTGGGCAAATGGGAATTCTAAATTTTAGGTTTGGTGACCCCATGACCCCAAATGGGGTCACAAGGGTCACAACCTTCAAAACCTATTTTCATCTTCTCCTCCAGTTCCAAATGGTCTAGAGAGCTAAAAAGTTGTGTGTAGACTCCTTGGCCAATGATTCAAACTGGGGATTCAAACTTGTAGATTTTGTGACCCAATGACCCTTAATGGGGTCACAGGGGTCAAAACCTTTTTCCATCAAAAATCTGATGAGCTACAGAGCCCATGGCTCTATTTTTGTAGCTATTGGGTATTTACTCCCTGTTTTGGTTAAACAATGAGTACTGTTGATTGATAGTGTATTAATAAAATTTTACTCCCCTGATTTCGGATAATTGGGTATTTTATATGAAAATCAGAATGAACTTTCATGATTTAACATAAATGGAATATCTCTGCATATAAAACATTATCTTGAAAATGTAATGATTGTAACAAACAAGTTTAAAGACAAAATATTGATATTTTTAAGAGTTACGATAAGCACTTGTGACAAGTTTAGGTTGAAATATCTAGGGTTTACAAATTGCTGTGTACAGTACGATAGCAATCTGATTCTTTTTGGTTTTAAAGAAAATTTCTGCTTATCTGTACTCAAGGCATTTAAACTAATTTGTTTTTTAAAGGGGCAGTAGCACGTTTTTTGGGGGGAATACAAGGGGATGTCAGGAAAATGAAAATAAATGGTTCCAATTGAAAGATAATGTATATAAACTAAATGGAGCAGTAACAATTCAAAAATATAACGTAAAGCTAAGCCATGTGATTCCTTTTTCTTACAAAAAATAAATTAAAAGTGTTCACACAAAATGACCGCCAATGGATTTTATGTGAATCTTTATACTTTGTCCTCTGACTGTGGATGATTTGCTTGTGTAATGAGATTTTTGACAGTCAAAACAATACATTCAACATGAGCTTACAATTATCAGTGAAAAATTTGAAATATAAAATTATAAAAAAAGTGCTACTGCCCCTTTAATGCTTTGGTTGCGGAAATATGCAGATACGCTGCTTATCTGGAGTGCTGGATATAAAGTGGTAGAAGTATCCTTCTTGATTAAATTCTAAGCGACGCCTAGCCAAAAGAATGGATAAATTTCCTCAGAAACCCCTCAAGGAACAACACTGCTGGAGCTGAAGGGATTTGTTTGTTCCACATTGACTCCTAAACTATTCTCGAAAAATATTTGAAGACAATATCAATTTCCTGATTACTTTGTCATTCATCTTGAACCAATAAGCATAACCGTGGAAGCCCCGTAATGTAATTACTGGTTCCTGCATCTAAGAGAATTGGATATCACTGCAGAGTTAATTAGCTCTCTTCATTAACTATTAAAATCTAATTAACTGCATCAAATAACAAGTCAGTAGACTTGAAACTACTGTACTGTCTCACAGCTTCAACAAAGCTATTTTAAAAAGACTTACTGCAGATAATTTTTTACGCTTTTGTTGGTTATTTATGTCAAAATGTTTTTTTTTCTTCAAAATTTTATCATCCATGTTTCAAGGAAAAAATAAGTTAGTTTCTATTCTACCAATAATCTCTTACAGCTTGAACAACTTATGTAAAAAACACTTATTGTAGATAATTTTTTACGCTTTTGTTGGTTGTTTATTTCAAAATGGATTTTTTTTTCATATTTTGTAATTTTATCATCCATGTGTTACAATAAAAATTCAGTTAGTTTGTTAGCTAAAAAAAATTTCTTTTTACTTTTCAACCTTTTTCGTTTACAGTATGCAGTATAAACAGCGCTATCCCTCATTTTGATAGTCACTTAAAAATATGAATGTCTCTCATACATAGAAAGTTAGTTAAGACAAAAACATGTTCTTATGCAGTAAATATGAAATAGTAAGTGCTTATCAAACAGCACATGTTCTGTAGAGCATGCAGGAAATTGATAAGAAAATATTGTTCATCCATATGTATACACACTACACAGTTTAAAAATCTTATCTATGTCGAATTCATGTGATGCGTATAATGTATTGCCAATGCTTGTAATTTGAAAAAGAAAAAGTAATCTTTCAAAACATATTGATCGGTAGAGATTGTTTTTATGTTTCAGAAAAAATACTGTATTGAAATGTGTATCCAATAGTATGATAATAAGAGAAATTGTTCATCCATATGTATACACACTACACAACTTAAAAATCTTACTGTATATATGTCAAATTCACATATTGCTATTGTTTTTAAATTGAGAATGAAAAATGAATTTTTTTAAACATATTGATCGATAGAATTTGTTTTTATGTTTCAGAAATCATACTGTATTGAAATGTGTATCTGTTGGTATGATAAATCACTGTTGACTTGTCATCAATTTGTAATTTGATCAAACATATCAGTCAGAAATCAACTCATATTCCCGAGTTTCAGGGTGTGCTGTGTCAGGGGTGGGGATTAAATCTGTATGTAATGATATTTTTTGGTTTTCATATTTTCTCATGTTTTGCAAACATACGGTTAGGCAACAGTGACAACAGTATGCATATGAAAACATAGGACAATAGTCGAAAATACAATTACATGAAGACATGAACAAAATATGGTACACCATACACTTTAAAGGGCAGTAGCACGTTATTTTATTTTTATATAATTTTTCACTGATAATTGTACTTTACCTTATCCTCACGGGTATAAAATCACCTCCCCTTATTTCAGGGTTGAGCAGGTTGGGGTCATTCTCGGTTTAAAGCCCACCCCGGGCCTCAATTCTTGAAAATCTGACAAAATCTAGAGGCCAGACTATCTGCCAGACGATCAAGTTTGCGAGCCGAGATGTTCTCAATTACACCGGAAGCAATATGCTCAAACATCGATGTCATTTCAGTATATTGATACAAAAATGTATCGCCTTATCATTACACCTAGAGCTACTAATCAGTGTGACATTTTTGTTCACACAGTAGAGTGACAATTCGAAACTTAAAGGCACCACTCGAGTGGCTTTCGCCCGCCATTTTGAAAGGTTAGCATTACGAGGAAACAAATGTGCTGTAATATGCTTATTCATTAACAAAATTAAGTATTAACAACTTGATTGAAAGAAGAGGAGCATAATTACAAATAATTCATAATAAAAATTATCAGTTGCGACAGCATTTTGTCGTAGTATTGCATTCAACGATCGCAGCTTCGATGATTGGCTTCATTTCACGATGTTTTTATTTTTTAAAATTAATTGTGAAATTATCATGTAAAAATCATATATAATTGTAAACAGAAAAGTCCTCCTGAATTTCGTTTCCACAAAAAATACCCCGCTTGAATAGACCCTTTAATGTCACTGATTATAGGAGGATAATAATAAGTTATTAGAATCATATTATGACCAGAATTTAACAAATGTATCATTCTAATTGGCCACTAAGTAGATGTTTTATTTTCTTATGTCATTGACTCATTGTACTGTATAATCCGGCTCAGTATGTATCTAAAATAATCATGTTTTAGATTATCTTGAAAATAATGTTTTTTTTGCAAGTATGATAATTGCGTCGATAGGAATGTTGTTCTCATTTATTCTGAGCAATATTTTTTAAATTGAAAAATTTAGATAAATTTTTGCAGTTTCTAACTATTTTTCTAGTCGCTGTAAAGATCAATCACACTCAAGTTTATAGTTGAAGATTTTTAGTATGCTCTATAAATCTGACTTTTCAATCAGCCATCAAGTAGAATGAAGTTCTCTCAGCAATGAAAACTGCCACATGGCTATGAAATTTGTCCTAGCCTTCACAGGAGGCACGTCACATGTGTTGCCACTCCCACAATGATAACAGTAGCATAGCTCCTGGCAACACTTGCCACTTTCTTTACCCTGTGAGGAGATCTTAGGGCTTTTCTTGACCCCAGCAGGTCAAAGGTCAGGAGAACTTCAAACAGTGTAAAATGGCTGCTGTGTTTAGTTAAGAAAATCGAGGGATGAAATAAGGAGATTGAATTTAAATTTGTTTTGAAGATACCTTGCTAAAAATCTTAAAAACAGTTTTACTTTAACACTCAAATGTCACAAAACTGATAAATATTTTGAAAGTAAAATGTGGTTTTAAATCATGATACTCAAATCAATATAATTTTACAGTTCTATATATACTCATCATCTTTGTTTTGAATATCAATGAATGAAAGTGAAACATAACTTTGAATAGAATAATTATCTCTCCATTTTGAGTAAACAAATGATTACCCAAATGCTCCTTTAAATTATATCATTGAAGTAATTTCATTGATTAGATTGTTGTACATGGTTATCTTCCTATAGTTTTAGGTGATTATGTCTCCCCCGAAGGGTCGGGAGACATATTGGTTTTAGCTGAGTTCCCGTCGGCGTGTATGATGTGCCTTTTGGAGGTTATAGATTTCTTAAAATTTAATTTTTTTTAATTTCCATGGCAACAAATTGGACTTAGTCTTTTTCAAGAGTAGTGTTCGTTCCCGGAGCAGATCTCTAAAACTATGTGACCAATCATCACCAAACTTGGTATACTGTCTCTCCATATCATGTAGATATGCCTTTTGGAGGTTTGAGATTTAAAACAAATTATTTTGTTTATTTCCATGCAATTTTGAATATTTTGTTAGCTACAATTGTGGAGTTCATAGGTTATTTATTCAAGTTGAATTATACAGAGAACATTAATGGTGCTTTATGATAGTATTGTTTAGAGATTCGGAGCATTTGAGGAAGGGGGAGACATCTTTTTTTACGGGTAAAAACACTTTCTACTTCACTGCTGGAGCTGGCTTCAATGTTTATTCTACAGTAAAATTGAGCTCATTTTAATGTGTGTTTTCGATCAGCTTTTCAAAACTACCTGATTGTTTGATTGTTTCAGAAAAAGCAGCGTCGAAGTCAATGACACTCTTTGAGGATGTGGCAAATGAAGTCAAAGGAAAGGGCACCATGGCCTTTGTTAATTGTGGGTAAGTAGGGAAGTGATTTACACTTTTTCTGTTTCAAAGATATGTTTTGCTTAAATTTCATTTACCGTATTCGACCTATTAAGCGCCCTAGGCGGTTAGAAAATTTGAAAGAGGGGGCGCTTATTTAAATGTGCTAATCATTCAGTTGAATAATAAAAATTTTGTATATTCCCGATCTTTAGTGAAAAGTTACAAATCCAATTACTGTGAGGAGAACTGAAATCGAGTCTTCAAACCATTTTTATGTAAATATTCATAGGTTTGTCATGTAAGGTATGCCTGAAGTCCGAGGGGGCGCTTAATGTTTTTTAAGTCAAAAACACACTTACGGGCGCTTATAGGGAGAGGGTGCTTTGCTTTTTATGTCGAATACGTTAATGCTTTATCAGCTTAAAAAGGTTTGACATTAAATATTTTGTTAAGAACAATTTCATGAACGATAGTACATTAGACTACCGCATTGCAATTTTGTGAAATGCTTTTGAAAACTTTGAAGCTTGCTCTCCTTAAAACATTGTCTACTGTCATTTTTAGCTCATCTGGCCTGTAAGGACCGATGGGCTTATGGCATGGCATGGTGTCCGGCGTCCGTCCGTCCATCCGTCCGTCCGTCCGTAAACTTTGTGGAATTTCGAATTTTCTCCAGAACCATAAGGCCTAGAAAGCTGAAACTTTGTGTACAGACTCCTTGAATAGTGAGGATTATAAATTGTAGCTTTGGTGGCCCTGTGACACCTTATAAGGGCCACAGGGGCCACGACCTAAAAACCTATTTTCATCTTCTTCTCCAGAACCATAAGGCCTAGAAAGCTGAAACTTTGTGTACAGACTCCTTGGCTAGTGAGGATTATAAATTGTAGCTTTGGTGGCCCTGTGACCCCTAATAAGGGCCACAGGGGCCACGACCTAAAAACCTATTTTCATCTTCTTCTCCAGAACCATAAGGCCTAGAAAGCTGAAACTTTGTGTACAGACTCCTTGAATAGTGAGGATTATAAATTGTAGCTTTGGTAGCCCTGTGACCCCTAATAAGGGCCACAGGGGCCACACTCTAAAAACCTATTTTCATCTTCTTCTCCAGAACCATAAGTCCTAGAAAGTTGAAACCTGTGACCCTGTGGCCTCTACAAAGGGGGAATCACATTGGCCACACTCTACAGCATAATTGATGATGAAGCCTGATGAGCTACAGAGCCAATGGCTCTATTTTTTAATTTGTCACTTAACTGTTACAACAATTTCTTGCAGGGAAGATAAAAAGTTATGCAAGAAAGTGAAGGTTTCCCCTCCATCACCATTTATGTTGAAACATTACAAGTAAGTATTAGAACATATACTACTGTTTTTGTCCCCGCCAGGGGGACTATGAATTCAGCGGCGTTTGTATGACATCCGTACGTCCGAATTCTTGTTAACGCGATATCTAATGAACCGTTACACCAAATGTCTTCAAATTTGGTCACAGCCTACATTTGGGGATTACGCAGACACCACTCAGTTTTGGTGACCTTGACCTTAACTTCAAGGTCACCACAGCACTTTGACCACTTTTGACATTCTTTCTTTGACTTTATTTTCAAGGTCACCACTCTTGTTAAAGCCATATATCTTGAACCATTGCACTCAATGTCAATGGGAATAATACATTTGCTTAATGTGACAATTATTTCGAAATATATACAGCGGGGGACATTGCCACGTTAGTGGCAAACACTTGTTTTCCTTTTAATTTGCAAAATGAAATACTTATTCATTAGAGTAGGAATGTCATGATACGGATACATCGTAGAACCACGACTTTCTTGCAGAGAAATACAATTTCAATTCAACCTTTTATACAAGACAGACCCCATCAGTTACGCAGTGAAAAAATCCAATCTATGAATCTTATACTTTAATAATTTTGTAAAAATTTGAACATTGCAAGGATTTAATCTAAGTGAACAAAAAATTTCAGGAAATGAATTTGATGCACTAGATTTAGATTATGATTTCGAAAACTATAAAAATGCCAATATTACTAATAGAGAAAATACTGCAAACAGTGCACATATTTAATCATCCAAACAGAAATTTAATTTATTTGTTTGAGAATGTTAAGAAGTTTCATAATACCATAACTGGTCATTTGAATGTTTTCTAAAAAATTAGCGGTTTTCAATACAGTGAAAACCATTGAAGTCAATTATCAATGTTCTTTTCAGAGATGGAGATTTTATCATTATTTTCAATGTTCTTTTCAGAGATGGAGATTTTAACAAAGACTATGATAGGAAGTTAGTCTTTAAGGTAAGCAAAAACTTCTTGTTCTTTTATTATGTTAAACAAGAATTGTTTAAACCTCATTACATGAAGATACAACTAAAAATTCTCAATAATGTTCAATACATCTTATCAAAAACAAGGGGGTACTTTATTTGTATATCCATTGAAACCAATCATACTTTTTTCTGGAAGCAAATTATCAAATTTGAAAGTTTTATGTCATATTTTTCTTTCAGTCCATGGTGAACTTCATGTTGGATCCCACAGGAGATTTGCCTTGGGACGAAGACTCAACAGCTCAAGATGTCGTACATATTGATAAGGAAGATGTAAGTTCTGGCGGAAATATTGTTACTTATTTAATTATATGCTAAGCAGTGAGAGTTTTCTCAGTTCTAGAGAAGTAATCTCGCAACTGAGTGTGATATCACTTTTTCAAATCAGTGAAAATATCACAGAGGGGATGACGTCATGTATAGAATGGTATGACTTCACTTCACGATACAATAAACGTGACGTCATTGCCATCGCTAAGTAACGATCAACAATGGTATGACGTCACCAAAAAACTCTTTGAGTCAAGACCTTTTGGACATAAATTACCACATTTTCGACCCCAAAGGCATATAATAAACAGAATATCTCTTGTTTTGAGTGGGATATCACTTATCTCTCATCTCGTGACGGGGTAAAGCCAGTATTTTCACTCGTGGGTGCGCACACTCAAAACAAAAGATATCCTCTCTAATCATATATTCTCTGATAAAAATTCATCCTGCCAGGAACTTGGAAACTTGTCTGCAGTAGATAACTCATCTACACTCAGTAAGGTTATGCTACACTGAATCTAACCCGTTGTTCACTAGTTCAAGCTGTTATTGCAGGTTTCACTACAATGCATAGCCACAATAGTGTTGCTGTCTTTCTCACTGCAATACTAGCAGCCTTGATATAAGTTTTGATAAGGGCTCCAAATCACCTCACCTTATAGACATTTAACATTATTAGCTAAAAATTGAAACAAATGACACTTAAGTATTTCTCTGCAATGTCAAATATTGGTGACATGTTTTTTAGATTTAATTTATTCAAGGAGAATACATAGTTACTTTGATTTTACCCTAGGATTCAATGAAAGCAATAAATGTTCATCAATAAATAGGTTTGAGATAATGTAGTGGTTGAATGCAAAATTGTTTGCAAAAGCACATACTGACATACCTAGGCCACTTATACCCTAACAGATTTCATATTGTGTCATCATAGTCAGAATTACAATTTCACAGGTTTAGAGTATGAAGGAGGTCCACTAATGAACATTTATCCTGCTCATTTATTTGTCATCAGTAAATAAGTTCTCATGCACCTTAAGCAATAGATTCTTTGGTAACAAACTTGAAAAAATAAGAATCATTTGTTATATATATGAAGAGCAAATGAAATGAATGTTGATTTCTTCTCTTTTCAGGGTTTAGCAAAGTTGCTGAAGAAGGATAAAAATCCAACACTTGTTATGTTTTATGCACCTTGTAAGTATTTCATTAGCAAATATGTTTATGATGACTTTTCAGTAAGTGATGATGAATGACACAAGAATCTATATTAATTAATAAGATGAAATTCTTTTACTTTACTTTTAATTCTTTTTTTTATTCTGAAATATTTTGACTAAAATTGGATCTTTCTATTACAAGATGATAGCTAGGGCTCATCTATCATGTACCGGTAATGAAAGTGAGATCATCTCCAGTCTGTTTGAAAAGACCGTACTCCGAGGAATAAAATTGCAAAAATATTGTCTCTCTCAGGGATCTAAGCACTCTGGATATCCTCCGGGTGGATGCATTCAGACCGAGACGAAGAGGATATCCCGATTGCTTAGAACCCCGATAGAGACAATATTTTTGCAATTTTATTCCTCGGAGTATGGTCAATTTTGATCAGACTGGATCATCTCAAGGGCAGAAGCATGTTATTTGGTAGGGGATGGTGATGACTGTCTTTTTGTTCTATCTATATTCTTTTAATGCTACCATGTACCCAATTCTGTTTTCAGGGTGTGGATTCTGTAAAAGATTAAAACCAGATTATGCCTCGGCTGCCACAGCACTTAAGGGTAAATATGTAAGTGTTTGTGCTTTGTGGGATTTTATTCTTATCATAAAGCAATGAATATTGTTTGTATATGTGCTTTTTGTAGTTGAGTTTCAAGAATCTGAAGTTGTACTTTACTTTTGAAGAATTGAATATTAAACACTTTTAAGATTAATTTGAATCATATTTTTGAGGTCACTTTCTTCAGTGCATTATTCAGGAGGGAAAATTTGATTTTTGTTTCATTTTCTTCATGTTGTGTTTGATCATACATATGTTCTCATATAAATATGTAAATTTTGGGTTACATACATATGAAATACAAAAATGAGTCACATCACAGTCCACAATAATCTTCATCATCAGTTCCACAAAAGGCAATATTGGCTTAATCTACTAAAAATTAGTGTTACACTTATTGTCAAGATGGAAGTAGACTATTTATAACACCTCAGGTTGTTTCAAGATGTATTATCACGTCCAAAACATTTATCAAGTCTGCCACATTGTTAAGTTGTTATATAATGTGTAACACATAGAGTAAGTTGAAGTGTTAAATAAAAATACATTTTGAAATTGTAATATATAGTGTAACTTGGAATATAGTTGTAGTTCAAGGTGTAACATATGTTGTCAAGTTGTAATTTAAAGTGTAACATGTTGTAAAATTGAATAATCAACTGTAACACATTGTAAAGTTGTGATATAAAAAATGACACATATGGTAATAGTGTCAAGTGTAACATCCGTTTTCACCTGAACTTGATAAATATTCCAGAAACGTTGAATATATATCTTTGGATTGAACTTAATTTTACTCATGATTATAATACAATACATACATTGTCAAGCAATTTCATACTTGTAGTTGAATTTCCATATCTTACTGATTGAGAAAAAAAGAAAATATGCAGATCTTAAACATTAATTTGTTGATGTAGAAAATGTTAACCTGAATAAAATTGTAAGCAAGTGATTATGTAATATTTGCTTAAATATTAACTCAATTTGGAATTGTTTATGTTTGACATTTCGATATGTTGAATGTGCTATATTCTATTCTATTTGTTGACAGACACTTGTAGGCATCGATGTAGACAAACCAAATCAAATGGCACTGCGAGCTCAATACAACATTACAGGTTTTCCTACTATCTACTACTTTGAGTGAGTATGCACAATTTTTACTTTTGGAATGAATAGTTGAATTAAAATAGCCATTTCTGACAGTTTATTACAATTTTAGGAACAATAATTTTTTTTAGTGACTTAAGTGACTCTTCTCTCAAAAATATTAATTGAATTGAAAAAAAAAATTTGATAGAAGTATGACTTGAACAAGTATCACGCTTTACATTTGCAGATAAGATATAAGTTATCAGACAAAAATCATTTGTAATATTTTTTGAATAAACAAGGAAATAAGGAATGATTGTCAGTTCTGATTAGGTTTAACTGTTGAATTGATTTAAGACTTGTAAGAAATTATTGAAATGTGTAATCAGACATGCCTACCCTTACGATTTTGGCGTAATGCTTACTATTTTTGTGTCAAATTACGATATTACAATTGGGGTAATATAAATACGATTAAAATCAAAACTTGTGTATTTTCATGTTTTTTTCATGTATTTTCTGTATTTCGAAAAAAAATCTGAAATATTGGTGTTGCAACATACCTGAGTTTGTCGTTTATTGAGTGTTTATGTTGAAAATAAATCTCGTAATAATAATTGTAAACAAAGATCGCTAAACCAGGAAGTAAGTGAACCGGTTGTAGGCATCGGCAAGACTGTTTAATTCAATTATCCAGCCAAAGTCAGACTGTAGCACTGAGTTTTTCTCGGAACGATCGTCTTTAGAAGTATTACAAATACCTTACTATAAATTTGCTCAAATTACTATTTTTTAAAAGCAGTACTACTATTTGTTCCAAAATGGGGTAGGCATGTCTGGTGTAATTTATACTGACTTTACATTGAGATTTTGTTTATGTTACAGGAATGGAAAGATGAAGTACCAATATGGTGGCGAGAATAATAAAGATGGAATCATTTCATGGATGAAAAAGTAAGTGGTCTCAAATTTTGGATAATGTGGAAAATTTATAGAATTAGTATAAAAACATATTTCATGCAACTAATGATGTCATGTCAATGAATTATGGTGTTATTTAGACAACAAGTTGACAATTACTATCAAGCAATGATAATTTATCTAATTCAGCTGTTCATTGTAATAGGAAACTTGGTCTTTATTCAGAATTAGTGGATGAATTACTCAACTCAAGTTTAAGTAAACCTAGCCTCAATATTTCTCTCTAAACTCCCATATTGACTCATTGAGTCTAGCAAGATGCTGCCTACACATATGGAATTGACCAATCAGGGCTCATCTAACCATCTAATAGTCTGCTTCTTATATAACGTTCAAATTTCAAACAAATAATACTAAATACTAATAGTAGTCGCTTTATGATTTGATAATTCCATTTGGTCACCTCACATTTGATATGAGGTTCATAGGTCGCCGAGAGGTTGGCTGACCTTTTACCATATCTAGCTAGACTCAATATGGGAGTTTAGCTAGTATTATTGAAGCTAGGTTTACTTACACTGCCTCAACTCAGAACAGAACAGAACAGAGAACAGAGTTTATTTCGTATATTTGGCCATGAGACCAATAGTACAGTGGTCGTGAGATTTATGGTAATCAAATACATGTGAGTGCTTCTTAGAGCTTTAAAGAATTTCGGAACACTGCCTCAACTCCAAACAATTCAAACCCAAATAACAGAAGGGACTACTTTCAGCCCTCAACCAAAGCAGGAGCCCAAGAAGGAGGCGGAATGGGCGGATGAGGAGAGTGAAGTGGTCCATCTCCTTGACGATAACTTTGGAGACTTCATTGCCAATAACCCATCGGTCCTGGTCATGTTCTATGCACCATGGTGTGGTCACTGCAAGAAGATGAAGCCAGATTACACAGAGGCTGCACAGGAACTGAAGGACGCAGGGGTATGTGTGCCTGTCGGCAATTCTGAAGGAGAAAGGGCCGTTTCTTTTGTCTTTCTGTTAGATTGGAGTGTTTTGGAACATTTTCGTAGCAAAAACATATGATACATGATAACACTTTTTTAAATGACAAAAAATGTCATGAAATAATAAATTCATGATTTGTGATATTTGTGATTTAATTGATAAATGGGTAGTTATTTTTAAGAAGAAACTTTCCTTTTCTTACACAGTAATGTAATATTTCCATGGTATGTAATCATTTGTAGATTGTAAAAATATTAAATTTATGTATTAAAACTTTCAATGGGCTAACTGTTTTAACACAACACAAAACATGTTATTATGAATTATGATCCATGTTTTATAGGTGAATGGAGTCCTAGCAGCTGTCGATGCAACAAAAGCAAGGAAATTGGCAGAGGAGTACAAGGTCCAAGGATTCCCTACAGGTGAGGTGAAGTTAGGACTTGATAGTCAGACAGACAGTATTTATTCAGTATTCAAGGCCATGGCCCACATTACAAAATATTACAATTCCATGTGCTGCTGGTAGGGTTGTTACAAAATACAAAATCCAAGAATTGGACGAAACGTCCGTAAAATATCTGGAAGGTTTCAACAATTTACATGAATTCTACTCTATACAGTCAAGTTTCTGAATTTATAACTATATTGGCTATTGAATGAAAGTTTACATATTTCTAATTTTTCGAGCCTGCAAAAGGAATTTAGCAATATTCACTATAACATTAACATTATTACAAGACATAAGTCTTACAAAATCTTCCTTACTAGGTTTGATAAAATCATCATGGTGAATATACTCTTTTCTTGCATCCTTGTAGAGTTCACAAACCATTAACAAGTGATATTCATCTTCAACTAATGATATTCCTTTGCTATGACAATATAAACAAATTCTATTACAATATTCTGTATCATTATGTCTCCCTGTTTCAACAGCAAGTTTGAAATTATTACATCTAAATTGACTCAAAATATGTTTATAGTACAGTATAGTAGTAGCAGGATATGAACTCATTCCACAGTGTCCTTCAAAGGGTCTTGCAAATCTCAAGAAATACACTTTCTGTGAGTTGACTGTTTGGCCAATCTCAATCCCTCCAAGCCTTTAGTGGCAGAATATAAGTTTGACAGTATCTCAGGACTCATACAGGTCATGAAAGATTAAAATAATGATTTCTTGCCTGGCATACATCTATAAATAAAGTAATGGAAAAGTAATTAATTTTGTATTTCTGGTGAAATATCCATTCATGTTAAACTGAAATTTTATTTGCAGATATTTTTACCAAATATTGTGGCATTAAAATTTACAAACTCAAACCCTCTAGTGGCAAATTATTTCGAGATTTATTCGTCTCAATAATGTTATTTTTAAATTTTGTTCTTTTGATTTCTTTCATATGGAACTTGACCACTAACAGTGAACTACTTCAAGTGAGTTTGAATTTGAATTGTCATATATTGAATTATCAATGTTGTTTCTTATCAAAACATCTAGTGAATCAATACAAGTTTGATACATTGCCGGTAATGTATGTATAACCATGTTTCATTAACAACCAATGCACTAATACAGATTTTTATTTTGAAATTTCTGACAATCTTGTTTTTCATTATAGTTTGAGTTATAATGCAGTGTGTAAAATGACGCAGAATAATTGTTTTAAAAAGAAACTAATTGATAAGATTTCTTCAGTACTTTAAATAGATCTATGATTGTCCTGAATTATAGTAAATACGAAACTACATTTCAATTTTGGGAATAAGCATCATGAAATGTAACCATTTTGTTGAAAAAATATGTTAGAAGCCATTTAGACTTAATGCATTTTTCTGACTTTGTGCTTGACATCAATTTAAGGCATTGAAAAAATATCTTTCTATTATTTCAGAGATGGAGAGTTAGCATTTGCTGTGAATGAGAGAACAAAAGAAAAAATGGTAGAATTTATGAAGGAGTAAGTATTTGAGAAATCTTACATATTAAGAGTTCTCTCGATCATCTCTTACCATAATTGGAAACAGTGAAGCTGTTTCATATAAGCAAAGATTTTTTACAATAAAACAATTTTGAACATCATGCAAGTGAAAGAAAATATTAACAGAAATGGAACAGTTTGTAAGAACTATCAATCTCAATAAATTAAGATCTACATTGCTTTACTACGCTAGCATATCGATCTCACCAGGCTCCGTTTATAGAACCATCAGACTGACCTTTGACATGTTGTAAATCCAGCCAATCAGCAAGATTTCCTCCTAAGCCAGTAAACCAAGCAATGGAGTTTACAGACATTAGAAAATAATCTAGGCCATTTCAACGAAATAGTCACCAGAAAGTATAAGTAGTTCAGAAGTTACCACAGTCGCTTTAATGAGGAGTTAAAATAAAGAAAGTGAGTTGTATTGACATGTGACATTCAGTCTGATTAAAATCGACCGTACTCTGGGGAATAAATATAAAAAATATTGTCTCTATCGGGGCTCAAATCAGCCTCCATCTTGGTCTGAATGCACCCACCTCTATCGCATGTTGCTATGACCAGTTTAGCGCAGACAAACCCAGTCATAAGCTATCCAATCACATCCTCGTTTTTAAATAGTGTTTAGCAGCGATTATACAAGTATAACGTATGTTACACTGGAGTTACCTGCCCCTAGCATGATATTGAAAGCTTTTGCTGCACTCCTTGCGATTCGCTAGATGAGCTTGCCTCAGAACATGCGGGTAATAGGGGTGCCTTCAGACTGTGAAAGCCGGGCTGGGTGTGGTTCGAACACCACTAGAGATAATATTTTTACACTTTTTCCCTCGAATCACAGTCGATTTTAATCAGACTGATGTGACGAGGTATTGAGATGACTGCTGTCTCCCCCAGCCCCAAGGAGCCGCCACCCCCTCCCCCTCCAGAACCCAAGTGGGAGGACCAGGAGAGTGATATCGTACATCTGACGGAGGACACCTTCAAATCCTTCCTGCGCAAGAAGAAGCACGCCCTCGTCATGTTCTATGCACCATGTGAGTACCTGATTCAAGATTATTTAAATACTGCTAACGACTACTGTTAAAAAATAATAATCATACATCGCATACAATGTACATTTAATTAAATTTCTTTGATTCTATAGGGCTGAGTATTGTAAAATACTTATTGCAGTATATTAAATGAACTCTGCAGTCAATCTAATCTACTTTATATGCTGTACATTATACATTCAGAGAAATGTCTTTGAGATTTGCAAAGTAGACTTTAAAAGATGTCTACTATCATTTGTGATACAGAGTTGTCAGTCATAAGACATATTAATTATGTCAAATTATGTACAAATTAATTAATATATAATTATATACTTACCGGGTAATTCCCTACATGTTAAGCATGTAAATGTGCCTTAGAACCTGGTATTTGAATAAATTTGAATTAGTTTGTAAGATATTTATGTATATAAAATAATATAAAAAAATAATATTGCAGTTATTGTAATGCACAATCTACTCTGATCTATTGGTAGTGCAATAATTATGCAGAGTATTGCCACCAAAACACATAAATCATGAGCTGCTTGTACTGCAGGGTGCGGCCACTGTAAGAAGGCCAAGCCAGAGTTCACATCAGCTGCTGCTCAGTTCAAGGAGGATACTAAGGTTAGGACAAGGAAAACAATGTTTGATAGAAAGAATTTCCTGTTCCGCTTTGAAAAGACACTTCTTGATTTTCATGGCATTTTGTTTGGCTTTCATACATGTCAAGACAATTATTCTGAAATTCATTCAAGATAAGAATTTTATTTCATGGTATTGTATTTGGCTTTCATACATGCCAAGACAATTATTCTGAAATTCATTCAAGATAAGAATCTTATTTCATGGTATTGTATTTGGCTTTCATACATGCCAAGACAATTATTCTGAAATTCATTCAAGATAAGAATCTTATTTCATGGTATTGTATTTGGCTTTCATACATGCCAAAACAATTATTCTGAAATTCATTCAAGATAAGAATCTTATTTCATGGTATTTTATTTGGCTTTCATACCTTTCAAGACAACTATTCTGAAATTCATTCAAGATAAGAATCTTATTTCATGGTATTTTATTTGGCTTTCTTACATGTCCAGACATTTATTCTGAAATTCATTGAAGATAAGAATCTTTTTTCATGGTATTTTATTTGGCTTTCATACATGTCAAGACATTTATGCTGAAATTCATTAAAGATAAGAATCTTGTTAATTACGTACAATCTGTTACTCAAGAAATTTTTTTATAAACTAGTCTAACAGAATAATAGACCAATGGTAGGTAACATGAAGGTCTACATTTACTGATGAGAATAGTCTTACAGTTTGTGTTTTAAATTGATAGATTTTGTTGTTGTTAGAAATTAATAATGTTCTATGATGATATTCATGGAGAGATGATAATGCAGTGAATCATAATATTAATAGATGTCATTTGAACCAGCATAGATTTTACTTGAATCTATGATCAGAGATTCAATTTCAAGACCTAATATTTAGCTTTTCTTTGAAGAAATTATACATGTGTGATTCAGTTATACTTTTTCTGATATAGCTGTAAGTCCTTTCTATTCAATTACGGTATTCAACGTATCAGTGACCCTGATTGATGATGATGATTGCAGGTGGCGTATGCTGCGGTGGACTGCACAGTTCACGCTGGTGTGTGCACCTCCCATGATGTCAGTGGCTACCCAACCTTCAAGTACTTCAACTACGGCAAGAACTCACAGAAGTATATGGGAGGAAGAGAGGTGAGTCCAAGGATGTTCTTACTCTCTACTCTCCTGAATTCAGAAGTCAAATAGTAGCTGACTTCTTATCCCACCTTTATGTGATACTGTGGGATAGAGTCTTCGCACAGTCTGTCTGAACTCAAAAACTGTATGACATAGGTCAATGAAACTTGGCATGTGGATATGTTGATGTGCCTTTTTGGATTTTCAACTTATTGTGATTTTTAGCTCACCTTTACAAAGTAAATGTGAGCTTATGTCATGGCGCTTCGTCCGTCGTCCGTCTGTCCGTCCGTCCGTCCGTCCGTCTGTCTGTCTGTCCGTCCGTCCGTAAACTTTCAGGAAAAAGACTACTCCTCCTAAACGAATCCAGATATCATTCTGAAATTGTAGTATGTTATACCCATGGTGATTCCTCACAGAAAGGTAGACGTTTCAGTTTTGAGAATCCAAGATGGCCGCCATGGCAGCCATATTGAATTTTCAATTAGATTTCACGAAAAAGACTACTCCTCCTAAACAAATCCAGATATCATTCTGAAAATGTAGTATGTTATACCAATGGTGATTCCTCCCAGAAAGGTAGACGTTTCAGTTTTGAGAATCCAAGATGGCCGCCATGGCAGCCATATTGAATTTTCAATTAGATTTCACGAAAAAGACTACTCCTCCTAAACAAATCCAGATATCATTCTGAAATTGTAGTATGATATACCCATGGTGATTCCTCACAGAAACGTAGACGTTTCAGTTTTGAGAATCCAAGATGGCCGCCATGGCAGCCATATTGAATTTTCAATTAGATTTCACGAAAAAGACTACTCCTCCTAAACAAATCCAGATATCATTCTGAAATTGTAGTATGTTATACCCATGGTGATTCCTCACAGAAAGGTAGACGTTTCAGTTTTGAGAATCCAAGATGGCCGCTATGGCAGCCATATTGAATTTTCAATTAGATTTCACGAAAAAGACTACTCCTCCTAAACAAATTCAGATATCATTCTGAAATTGTAGTATGTTATACCCATGGTGATTCCTCACAGAAAGGTAGATGTTTCAGTTTTGAGAATCCAAGATGGCTGCCATGGGAGCCATATTGAATTTTCAATTAGATTTCATGAAAAAGACTACTTCTCCTAAACCAATCTAGATATACTTTCTAAATTGTAGTATGTTATAGTGATTCTGCACAGAAAGGTAGACGTTTCAGTTTTGAGAATCCAAGATGGCCACAAAAGCAGCCATATTGACTTTTCAGCTGCAATGACACATCATTATTATTCAATTTTAAGCTTTCATCAAGTGATCACTTGCATCAAATAAATTCTCTAATTTGAACTTACTAATCATAATATTATCTTGAATATGGAATATTTAAGATTGTCATGCAAGTTGTTCTATATTTTTAAGTGTTTTTAAAAAAAAATTAAGATATAAGACAACCATAATTAATTAATTTGCTTAAAATCTTCATGGCAACTAGCTGCAAAAACCCAATCACATTAAACATCATGTTAAATTTTAAAAAATGGTATCTCCCTTAAATTCCTTTAAATACCACACATTAGGGGTCAACCAGAGTTCAGATATGCCTGTAGAGTCCACAATGCTATTCTAATACACATCCTGATACAGGCTGCTAGCATCACAGTGTCAGCTGCTAGTCTGTTGCATAATCAACCTGACCCAATTGATATTGCAGAGCAATATGCTATATGGCCATGTGTATGCAATAAGAGTTATGGAAATTAGACAGTGATATGTTCTTTCTAAGAATAACAACTTACACAAAAGTTGTCATCAATAAGTTTTGTGTTTAGCAATCTTCATGATAAGTTGATGTGGAAAGAGTTATTTTGTATCAGGTTCCATTTCCTGTGTTAACTCATATTTGTACCATTTCTATATCTAACAGAAGTTCTTCTTGACACAAAATCAATTTAGGACATAAGCTAACTATGTTTTGTGAAATTATATATATTTTTCACAACAATGCATGTTCTCTCCCGTCAAGTTTTTAAATACCACACATAAGGGCTTAGCCAGAGTTCAGGTTTACATGCTCAGCACACTATTCTTCTCCAAATACACAAAGCCAAATCCACAAATTGCTACAATCTCCTTAAGGATCTGGGGCTAGCAGCCCTGCCTGCTTGTATGTTGCTTAGTTATCTTTACTTAATTGATAAATACAACATAATGATGTATGGCAATTATTATGTCTAAGCAATGGACTTTATGGAAAGTATATAAATTGACTTTATGAAAAGTATACTTGTATTCTATTAATAATAATACTTTTTACAAATAACAATTTAAACAAGTCAAGAATCAGCTTTTGTGTACAACAATCTGCAAGATGAGTTAATATTAATAAGTCAAGAATCTGCTTTTATGTACAGTAATCTACATAAGCTATTGTAGAAAGAGGTAATTTGTATCAGGTTCCAGTTCCAATATCATATGTTTTATGAAAACCTGTAAAACTAAATGATAATTGTATCATGCTGAAGGGGCTCTGGGAACAACATGTCAACATAGAAGTCATTATTTTTCAATTAGATTTCAGGCCAAGTAATTCTTCTACTAAATCAATTAAGATATCATTCTGAAAAGTGAGTATTTTTTTATATAGTGATTCCTGACAAAGACGCATTCATTTTATTATCAAGAATCCAAGATGGTCAATATGTCATTTATATTGAATTTTCAATTGGATTTCATAAAATTCATTGAAAAGAATACATTTACTGGTCAATCAAATGAATGTGTTTATATTTGTATTGATGCACTTGTTGTAATATTTATCAACACTATAAATACAGTTACAAAATTTTTTATGAATCATCTTTATCTGCGAACAGCCTGAACCATGAGTGTTTTAATAAATCCTTTTAAATAAAACATATAATGATATCAGTGGGTTACATAATTCCTGACACTTCATAAAAGGCCAAATAACATAGCCAGTGAGGGATCTGATTACGATCTGAATGATGATTATCTAGATAATTATTATGATCATTCAATTCAAACAAATCCTTTTCAAAAGCATTTAAAATGATTAAATTTGTTCACTCTCAACACTAACTGTTGTTTCCATGCAATTATTATTAAAATACTTCAATAAACATATTACTGAGTTGACCTCCAGATTATTTCTATAGCAAACCTCTCTTCTACCCCTTTCCTCTCCTGTCCTTCCATTGCAAACCTCTCTTCTACCCCCCACCCCTTCTATCCCCCCTTCCCCTCCTCCCCTTTCCTCTCATGTCCTTCCATTGCAAACCTCTGTTCTATCCCTCCTTTCCCCTCCTATCCTCCAGCCCCTCTCCTGCAACTCCCCTCTTAATATCTGTATTGCATACTGAATTAAGGGGAAGACACTCACATTATGGAATAACAGTAACTTACATAATAGGATAAGTTACATAAGCTACATGCAGGTGCAAGAGGTCATCACAGGTCATCATATCTAGTAATTAGCATAAACCCCCATGTGGCTAGCCTATTCTGACCAATCAGATTGCACTAACATATGTCAAGATTTAAGATATTCAGAAATCTTCAGTTAGATTCACATGAGACATTGACCTGGACAGTTTACTTTGGCAATTGGACTTATCACTAGCTGAATTTGTGATTTGTGTCAGAGGGATATATTTCAAATGTTTATGTGCATCTTTTTTTAGTTCTTTGGAAGTTGAGAGTGTGACTAATCTAACATTGGATTAACCAGTTTGTTGACTGTTGTGATTGTGTTTGAAAATTTTGGTCAGAGTACTGTACAAGTACTTTTAAGAAAGAATTCTTGAGATTTTCGGGACTATTTCTTGACTTCAAGAGTCACAAAACCTGTTATTATTGATTGACATTTAAATGAATACTCCTAAACCAATCAAGATAATGAAATTAATATGGATGCCCACATATAAGTAACATTTTGAAGATTAAAAAATACAAGATGGTCACCAATTCAGCCATAGATATACAAAAAAGTTATACAAAAACCTACTGCTTGTTAACAAATCATGATTTAATAACATTCTTGTATTAATGTTTGTTCGTGCTCTAATTTTTTCCAACAGAAGACTAGCATTTTAAAAGATACAAAAATCATGATGGCAGCCATAATCAATTATCATATAAAATATGGTTACACAATTAAACTATATTACCACATCATTCTTTTTAAGGTGAGCTTCTGTACCCTCGGTACTTTTATTTATTTTTGGCGTTTTCCATATATATGTAACTTAGAATTCCTTTTCGTACCATAACTCAAAATTGTAAGATCTAGTTTAATAATACTTGATATTGGATCAAGCATGTATAGGTTGCCTTAGGGATTTTCAACTTGTATGGAATTTAAAATTTTTGAAGTTTCCGATAAAACATATCTGTACACTTTGGCAATCAGGAGTCAAGCAGAACCTGATTTTATGAATGATTGTAAAGATGCAGGTTTTATCCACCCATTAATCTGCTACTGTTTCTCAATCTTATCTTCAAAAGTTCAAAAGTAAGGATCTCAAGTCTTTTCCCTATTTCAGCTTGGTAGTGATTAAATTCATCCCAGAGATTTAGAAGCACATGAAGGTCGTATATTTGATAACATCGATATGACAATGCTTGAACTAACGTTACCTTTGTGGTTGCAGGAGGCAGACTTTGTACATTTCATGAAAGATCCGCTGAACCCCACGCCGACCCCCTCCCCGTCAGCCAATCAGCCCCCAGCAGAAGACCAGTGGAAGGAGGTGGCAGGCAGCGAGAACGTTCACCATCTTGGCAAGGCAAACTTCGACAGCTTTATGAAAGAACACAAGTCTGTTCTTGTCATGTTTTATGCCCCATGTGAGTATGATCTAATAATAATAATAGTAATAGTCTTGTATTGCCACAATCAAAAGTGCTTGCTTGTGGCGCAGCTTTACACATGGTGGTATTTGTGGAACAAGTGAGTCTTGAGCTCTGATGGAAATGTGTCTAGAGACAGGTCATTATTTCGAGGCTAATGGCAAAGTTTCAAAAATGAAGCAGAAGTGAAAGAGAAAGACGGATCTTCAATCATGGTTACTCTTTATGAAGTGTGCGCTATTGTTAAATGATTTTGATGAAAATGATTGTTTACCTGCCAATGGATGAAGTACCGCCCATTCTATCAAAAACTCACTCGATGCTTAATCTTCCAATGTTAAAATTCATCATTTAGTAAGCAGTCCAGTCTCGTTCAAACAGATTCTTGGACATCACTCACTCACTCACTCACCTACATTCTTAACTAATTTCTTTACAGTTAATTGAGTAAAATTTCTTAATGAAACCAGAGGCATATGAGACATGAAATGAGAATTTGGTTTGTTTTCAGGGTGCGGTCACTGCAAGGCAATGAAGCCTGCATATGGGGACGCAGCCACTCAGCTTAAAGATCAGGGGGTAGGGACATTTCTTCTGTTTCATTACCATATTATCAACCATGACGTAATGTATTTCTAACAAGCACAAAGTTAATGATGTTTTGAGTAATAGAATAAGAAATGATAAAATAGATTTAGGTTCATAGATTATTATTGTGCATACTAAACCCCTCAAAAAGATGGATTTGAAATTTCATAATTTATAAAATTTCACATGTTTGTCACAGTTTAAGTAAACCTCGCCTCAATATTATCTGTTTCACTCCTATACTGAGTCTAGAAAGGCCTAGTATAGGGTCGCATCATCTCATGCATCGAATTGACTAATCAGAACTTATCTTACCAAGCCACAATAGTCTGCCTTCGCACATATAACGTTGGAGGATCATAGGTCGCAGAAAGGTCGGCTGACGGCTTTTTAGACTCAGTATAGGAGAGAAACGGATGATATTGAGGCTAGGTTTACTTAGACTGAGGTTTGTCAATGATTAAGTCAAACAGAATTCATTTTTCCAAATTAACATTTATCCTAAACATTTTTTGTGCAGGTTACTTATCAACAATCCTGAAGTTATATATATCTAAGTTTCTATATCTTGATTTATCCTTACATAAGGCTAAGTAAGGAAAATTTTATCTTATTTATGACACAAGATCCTGTTCGTTTTCCACACTGTTGTATTTTGTCTTCAGTATGATGCCGCACTTGCTGCAGTAGATACAACTGTTGAAATGGACCTCGGGGTTGAGTACAAAATAAAAGGATATCCCACAAGTAAGTTTAATATACATATGAGTTATGTTTGAGATGGGTTTGAACTAACAGAGGGATGACTTGATTTGGTGGGGTTGTAACGGTACAATTTAGCTTTGGTTTGGTATGTGTTGCTTTACTAGATACTTGGTTTGGAACATTGTTAATAACAATTGTTCAGAACTAAGAATGCATCAATACTTTAGATGATAAGTTAATTTGAAAAAAGTTATGCAAACAAAAAGGGATATCAAGTTTTATAAAATAAATAACCTGAATTATTACAGCAAGAATCATTGAAATTTGATAATCGGATCCATGGTTTTTAAAATCGTAAGCATATGCTAAAGTTATATACCGTTTTGCCCATAGTATACTGATTTGTTAAGCAGTCATAGCCTTATGGATTTCATGGTTAACACATGTCTGCTCACTCGCAGCAAATGGTATTTTACTAATCTTGCCCAGGCAGGTAAATGAGTACATTTTCTCAGCGCTTGTAGCACTCAAGTTTCAAAACATTTTTGGCATTTCCAATACGGTTTTTATTTCAAAATATTTTTAAAGATGGGGTCTAATCAATGATGTTTGAACACTCAAGAAAAATGGGAACATATCTCTCAGCTGATTTGTTTTTGGTATTTCTAATGCAAATCATGCTGTATATCTATATGTTTTTTAACAAATTTGGGAAAAACAATTCTAGCTAGAGAAAAAAAGCTTATATCGATTAAGGTTGTCCTTGAAACATTACATTATGTTGGGTGTTCTTTAAAGGGGCAGTAGCACGTTTTTTTATAATTTTATATTTTAAAATTTTCACTGATAATTGTAAGTTAATGTTAAATGTATTATTTTGACAGTGTAAAAAATCTCATCACACAAGTCAATCACCCCTAGTCAGAGGACAAAGTATGAAGATTTACACAAAATCCATTGGCGGCCATTTTTGTGTGAACACCTTTAATTCATTTTGTGTAAGAAAAGGGAATCGCATGGCTAAACTTTACATTATATATTTGAATTCTTACTGCTCCATTTAGTTTAAATAAGTTGTCTTTCAATTGGAGCCATTTATTTTTATTTTCCTGACATCACCTTATATCCCCCCTAAAAACGTGCTACTGCCCCTTTAAGGCTTATACATGTTGACAATAGGCTAAGGGGGTTTAATGCAGGTATGTCTGGTTTTAGAATTTGTTTGCTTTCGCACTTCATACCATTTCATCCATGCATGAACAATCATTACTTGGTTTCAGAGTGAAATTGTCATTTCTTGAAATATACATTATTTTCAGAAAAATATTTTTCAATGTATTACTTTATATCTATACATATTACATATCTTTCTTGTAATGTTTTTGCTATTTTAAATGTTAACATATTATTTCTGTGTTCTCTTTCATAATTTCTTTACCGGAACATTACAGTTTTATATTTCAAGTGAGTAAAATGTTCAATTTGTTTCATTTAAACATTTCCATCCCTCATAAATGTCTGGTTGCCTTATGGGGAAGCTGCTTCTATATTCATTTACTCTGGAGATGGAAGTATGGGCTGGCTAAAATATTATTATTATCCCCCGCCACGAAGTGTAAGGGGGATATAGGTTTGAGCTCCGTCCGTCCGTCCGAGTTAAAGGAGCCAATTTTTCTCAGAAACCGTTGAAAGTAGGATTATCAAATTTTGTGTGTGCCTTCAGGGTATCAATACCTTGATGGAGTTCGAAAATCAGAACCGCGCAAATATTTTTTCCGGAGTTATTGCCCTTGTTACGTTTTTTGGGACTCTGTTCGAGGTGTCTTCAAAGGAGCCAATTTTTCTCAGAAACTTTTACAGATAGGATCATCAAATTTGATGTGTGCCTTCAGGGTATCAATACTTTGATGGAGTTCGAAAATCAGAACCGCGCAAATATTTTTCCGGA
This sequence comes from Steromphala cineraria, assembly GCA_916613615.1. NCBI lineage: Eukaryota > Metazoa > Mollusca > Gastropoda > Trochida > Trochidae > Steromphala > Steromphala cineraria. Next base: position 16,227,619 of record OU744729.1, read on the forward strand.
GTTTGGTGTCATGATGTTTTTGAGTACACTCGAGTATTTAGGAGAAGGTTCTGACTTAATTTAAAATAAGAACAAATCTGGCGGGGGATGTTGATGACTATGTCTTCTTGTTATTATTATATTAGCAAAATATTGTGTTCCTCCATTGCCACGACAATCCTTCTCCTTATCCAATAGTTCATATATAGAGGATACTAACCGATCTTCCATTTAATACTATATTATTTATAATACGAGCAAAAGCGGTTTGATACAAAATCATTCACAAGTTTAATGAAAGTAAAGTTTAGTATTCTGTTTATTACCTACCCTAAAAATCAAGCAAACTTTCCGACAATTCAATGAAACTAACATTTCCACGACCCCGCAGCCATTGTGACAGCGCACTTAAAATGTAATGTCTTGTTTTGTGGTATTACACTAGTTGAATATTGCCGTATAATTATCACACTGAAGTTTCTTACAAGAGGCCCAGGGTGCTTAATACGTCGAATACGGTACATAGTGTTTATTCCTAATGCAATTGAGAATTGTATTGACTGTTACAGTGAAATGACAAACTATAAACCCTCTTTATAAATGTCTTTAGATATAGCTTTAGTTATTTTGTCACAACCCAAGAGCTCATCTCACACTGGAAGTGAGGAAAGCAATGTTGTGTTCAAGTTAAAGGAAATATCTTTTATGGAAGTCAACTTCTTTTTTGCAATGTTGCGTTCATTTCAATAAAGTAACTGCCTATCTATTTAAACATGGTTTTCTTTCATCTCGACAACTTCACTTAAAGAAGATGTGTTCTAATCTAGACAACTGTATTCCTGTTTTCGTTGAATTTCCACGCTTGTATACCCTACCATATCAAATTATATATCCTCTCTTTTCTTTTGTGTGTGGATCCTCTGTAATTAATGAAACATTTGAAGGGAAGACCAATGATTAATAAATCCTTGACATGTTTCAAACTAGCTGATATTGCATTGTGGTTGCTAAGTGAAGCAGTGAGTTCATCCCTCCTACAACTCTTGATAATATGTCTTATAAATATCACATTTGTTGTCATTCCATGAATACTTCTGAATTATAAATATGACTATATGTTTAGTGCTTATTCATTTCAGACCTAAGATAACTATATCTTATGAAATCAACCGCTCCCTTAATTTTCCTCAATTTTAATTGACATCAGTAAAAATTTCAAAGTTATTGCCCTTGGATGAACCCTTACGATGCGGGTATATATTTTTGCTCTACAAGCCCACGTGGCGGAATTGTTTTGTCCGGTGCCAGCCACCCTTATATCCTGATTGGCCGCTTCTTTATTTTTGTGCGCGGATATACATATGATACATGGAAAAAAAGACAATTCTCTTCTCTATACGATGATGTAAAAATTATAAAATTATCTCTAATGGTTCGTGAGATATAAATGCCGCAAGGTGGGTACCCTCAATCATTTTGAGGTAAAAAATAAAATTTGCGGCACTTGTCGCAACGCTTGCCGTTTCTGTGTTTTTGTGCGCGCATATACATATGATACATTGACATAAAGACAATTCTTTCTTCTACACGATGATGTAAAAATTATAGAATTATCTCTAATGGTTCGTGAGATATGAATGCCGCAAGGTGGGTACCCTCAATCATTTTTAGCTCATCTGGCCTGTAAGGCCCGATGGGCTTATGGCATGGCATGGTGTCCGGCGTCCGTCCGTCCGTCCGTCCATCCGTCCATCCGTCCATCCGTCCGTCCATCCGTCCGTAAACTTTGTGGAATTTCGACTTCTTCTCCAGAACCATAAGGCCTAGAAATCTAAAACTTTGTGTATAGACTCCTTGACTAGTGAGGATTAAAAATTGTAGCTTTGGTGGCCCTGTGACCCCCAATAAGGGCCACAGGGGCCATCCCCTAAAAACCTATTTTGATCTTCTTCTCCAGAACCATGAGGCCTAGAAAGCTGAAATTGTGTGTACAGACTCCTTGACTAGTGAGGATTATAAATTGTAGCTTTGGTGGCCCTGTGACCCCTAATAAGGGCCACAGGGGCCACGCCCTAAAAACCTATTTTGATCTTCTTCCCTAGAACCATAAGGCCTAGAAAGCTGAAACTGTGTGTACAGACTCCTTGACTAGTAAGGATTATAAATTGTAGCTTTGGTGGCCCTGTGACCCCTAATAAGGGCCACAGGGGCCACGCCCTAAAAACCTTTTTTGATCTTCTTCCCTAGAACCATGAGGCCTAGAGAGCTGAAACTTTGTGTACAGACTCCTTGACTAGTAAGGATTATAAATTGTAGCTTTGGTGGCCCTGTGACCCCCAATAAGGGCCACAGGGGCCACGCCCTAAAAACCTTTTTTGATCTTCTTCTCCAGAACCATGAGACCTAGAAAGCTGAAACTTTGTGTACAGACTCCTTGACTGATGAGGATTATGAATTGTAGCTTTGGTGGTCCTGTGACCCCTAATATATATAAAGCATAATTGATAATGAAGCCTGATGAGCTACAGAGCCAATGGCTCTATTTTTTAGAAAAGGTTTGATTTTTTATATCCGGGAGCAGCCAAGACTGCTTGCAGTCAATTATAGCCTTATCCTGAAAGTTATGGATTTCGCCAAGAGGGCTTACGTGTTATTTTATATTTGGCCCGTAAATATCACGCACCCCGCATCGTAAGGGTTAAACAAATTTCAGACAGAGGAGAATCTTAACCTTCAACTTTTTATTTGTTTTAGATCTTTTTTAAAATTTCCTTGATAGATTGTTACAATTGACTAACATTTGAAACTGATGATAACTGTTACTATCAAATATATATTAACATTACCTAAATGATATTGTCTAACATAGCTACTTCCCTTATTCTTCAATACCAGATTGGTACAGATTATAACAGAAGTGTCTCAAACCTGGTTCACTGAGCTTATAATAGTTGTTTGTCTTGTTTACTTATGTTGTTGATAGCAAAAATTGCTTCCTAAAGTTTTTGAAAGTAATTTGCCAATTTCTAAAGTTTTGACATTTCATTGCTAATCCTCAATATATGTATTCAAACCTGATTTTTACGCTTGCAGTGCTTGTGTGTGTGATTTACTATTTCGAACTACCACTATCTTTGACAATTTTCAATATTTTATTTACCTTGTTGAATTGCAGGAATGGTAAATTTGCCTTTGAGTATGATGGTACAAGGGCAATGGATGGTCTAGTGTCCTTCATGAAGAAGTGAGTATCTTTGCATCTAATGAGTTCAATATGAAACATGATAGCAACAAATACCTTTGTTTGTGAATTGCTCAAGATGTAGGTGTTATTCATGAAAAAGTGAGTGTATCTTTACATCTAATGAATTGAATATGAAATATGATAGCAAAATTACCTTTGTTTGTGATTTGCTCAAGATACTGTTTTGATTTCTCATTGAAAATATTTACACACTAAAAAAAATGTAATAATATTTACCATTAATTGTCGCCTGGAGACGCAAATAAAAATGAATGTATGATTTTTAGCAGAGCTAGTATATGACATGAAGATCATGAGAGTGATGTATGTAAAGTAAGCTTAGCCATGCCCTTTAATAATTGTAAAGATTAGATTTCAACTGTTAACTTCAATAAACATTGCAGTACTAAACGTACACATGATAAGTTCAGTGCTGAGCTTTAATCAAAATTAGTTAAAAACTTAAAAACATGAAAAATAACTTTGGTCATGATACTTGCTTTAAGTAGTTTTGCTGTTAGTTTCTTCATAACTGACACAATTTCTAAAGAGTAATTTGCAAGATCTTAGATTTTCAGTACATTGAAATAAAATATAAAAAATATAAAATCTATTAATTAACTTAGGGCCCAAGCAAGGTGTTCAACGTGATTTTTGCTGTTTTCTCTTATTCTTAACATTCGTATTGTATTGTTTTATTAGTCCAAAGCCATCAGAACCAACAGAACCTGAGAAGAAATGGAGTGATTCACCATCAGAAGTTAATTTCCTCACAACAGCCGATTTTGATTCATTCATCGAGAAGGAAAAAGCTGTCTTAGTGATGTTTTACGCCCCATGTAAGTCTTTTGTATAACACATTTATCTTATACATATATGCTTTGCATAAAAAATATTAAAAATCATCATGTTTTCATGTTAAAAAGGGTTTGATGGATTTTGATCCAACAATTTTAATTTGGACAACAGACAATTTCAAGAAAAATTCAGGGCCTTCAGTTACTTTTTGAGACACGAAGAAGGCATTTGATAAATACATATCATTTTAATTAAGCATCATATTTGCAGCCAGAGTTTTAAAGTTTTTTTAAGCTCTGTGTAATTTCAAAGCCTGTTTGTGTTAATTTGATCTTCGTCAAGTCTATCGCGCAATGCAAAGATGTGTTTATTTGCTTATAAATCCCAAAGTTGTGTCCCTTTAACAGGCATTTCGTCCACAATAATTCACTACACTCCTTCAAATTGGTGTGTGTGATGTTTAGACCTACATTTAGAGTTTAGTTCATTGGCTGGTATTATGAAGAGTAAAAAAAGGCTTTTGGTTAATCGATATAAGGGTATGTTTGGAGCCTCACAATGCTAATATTGGATGTATTTAGATGATATTTGTCATTTCTAGACACATACCATACTAATATCATCAATTGAGGAAGAAATTGTATATTTTCATGAGTGATATTATAAAACTTTTCTGCCTCACAAGATGGCATAAACATGGTATTGGTAAAGAAAAGAAAAATTTGCTATTTCTTTTATGATTAAACCATTGTAATACTATCAAAATTGAAGCACATTTACTTTGAGTCTGCTTTGAAGAGGGCATCAATAGTGTTGTTGTTGTCAGTTACTAGTGGTTGTTATTGTCACTAGTAACTGATGACACTGTTAAGTTTCATTGATAAATCTCAGTATTTCACCGCCAATCGTATGATATACCCGCCGCTAATGGCTGAAATATTGCCCAAGCGGCGTTAACCACTTACTCACTCACTCACTTACTCACTCATATAATGATATGTATTTGTATCTGTGTCTAACCTTGTCTCAATCTCCCTCTGGACAGGGTGTGGCCACTGTAAGAAGATGAAGCCTGCTTATGAAGCTGCAGCAGAAAAATTGAAGACAGAACTCCCCTCTGCAAAATTAGCTGCAGTGGATGCTACCTTAGAGAAAGATCTTGTGACGAAATTCAGTATCACCGGATTTCCAACAATCAAATATTTTGAGTGAGTTGTGTTATAGATCTACTGTTATTTAGATACCAAATAACTAAGTTAAAGAGGCAGTAGAATGTTTTAAGGGGGAATATAAGGTGATGTCTGGAAAATAAAAATAAATGGTTCCAATTGAAAAACAATGTATTTAAACTAAATGAAGCAGTAATAAATCAATTATATATACTGAGAAGTTCATAATATGAAATTTTTCAAAAAACGTGCTACTTTTAAAATATTTGAAAAAGTTTTTAATCTTTAGAATGACATTGGAATTAACAAGTTATTTCTACGGACCAATGGATTTGTTTAATTAATGGGGATTGACATTTTCATCAAGTCAACTGATATTTTTTTTCAGAAATGGTAAAAGCAAATTTGACTTCTCGGGAAGCCGCACAGAGGAAGGATTAATTGGATTTATGAAGAAGTGAGTATCTTCATTATCCTTGTTTAGAATAGAACCACTCTTGATTTGAATGCTTATATGTATTTATTCAAGGGGATGTGTTCTGCAAATAAATGAGTCCAGGATCTTAAATGAAAGATTAATTTAATGACTTAATGATTTTATTTTAGTTCAATGTGAAGCTTTCTAAAAGCCACTATTTAAACAGATTATTATTAAGGATGTCTTTAAATCAATACCCAAAATTAATTTCCCATGTACAAATATCAAGATCTTATTTTTTTCTGGTGCAGGAAGAGATAAGAATTATCACCTGTGCTACCATTCTTACTTTCTGTCTATCAACATGATAAGTGATAACTTGAGACATAAGTTTTAGGAATATTCTTAATACAACATCAAGCATCTTATCTTCATTCGTCACTTGTTGATGCAAATCTTCATACTTTCTGTGTAAGCTACTCTTCAACCAACGACTGAGCTTGTTTGTCAAATCAGATTTTCCTCGAGACTGCTTTTATCTTCCATGATGGCACAATATAATCATAAGATGTGATTTTGGTAAAATGTAACACGGCATAGGTGTATATTGGTGTAGTTTCCCACTCCCAGGCAAAACTGCATTTGTGTTCTGTTCGGATAATCAAGTGTACTGTTACAAGCTCACTGACTAAAGCAAAACTCATTGGTCAATAGTAAATTTACGCTTACCCTCATTACTGTGTTTTAGCCCCAAGGCTCCCCCTCCCCCGCCCCCCAAGGAACCCGACTGGGACACCATTCCCTCAGCAGTAAACCACCTGACCAAGGACACCTACTCAGAGTTCCTTGAGAAGCATGAAGCGGTCCTAGTCATGTTCTATGCACCTTGGTGTGGACACTGCAAGAAGGCAAAACCAGACTTCCAGAGTGCTGCTGACGAGATGAAGGATAATAAAAAGAAAGCCTTTGCAGCTGTTGATTGTACAAAAGATAATGGTTGGTGAAATTTCTTGAAACTACATGAACTAAATCAGCGTTGTCTGTGGGAGGATCAAGAGAAATTTTCCTTGGAGTCCGTTATTACTTTTAGAAGTAGAATACTTTAGTAGGGGCTCACATGGACTGATCAGAATTAATGATATTACCCCTGACCTGATCAGCTGTAAAAAATACCTTCAGTGTATGCTATAATCTTGAAAGCTATCAGGCGTAATAGTGTTTTGGTGAAATCGTGGACATTTTGGTTTGATTTTGGATTGTAAATGTCTTATCTAATTGCCTTTAGAAAAAGCTGTGCTGTGAAAACTTGTATAGTGTTTTGTTGAGATCTGTAACATTGTAGTTTAAGCTTAGGATTGAAATATCTTATAATCGCCTTTAGTAAAAGTTGTGCTGTGAGAACTTTTGGAATAAAGAAAAATGTAATATTAAGTGAATTAGATGTTGTAAGAAACTAAATGGTCAAGGTGGTTGCAGTTTTCTAAACCTACTTATTAAACATTTTCTGTTTCAGATATCTGTAAAAAGGCTGGAGCAAAAGGATATCCTACTATCAAGCTCTTTGTCAATGGCAAATTCTTAAATGATTATAATGGTGGACGAACCAAGAAGGAATTTATGAATTTTCTCAACAATGCACCAACAATTAAGAAAGATGAATTATAGAAGTCATAGTTTTAAATAAATATTTATAATTTTATATGTTTTTTTGAATTCATTTTGACCGCAATTATGTGGTGTAATTAAGATATTTTGCATTTGGTTTGAGGAAAAGGGAAATTCATTCTGGGATGTCATGAAGGGTTTGAGGAAAAGGGAAAATCCTTCTGGGATGTAATGAAGGGTTTGAGGAAAAGGGAAAATCATTCTGGGATGTCATGAAGGGTTTGAGGAAAAGGGAAAATCCTTCTGGGATGTAATGAAGGGTTTGAGGAAAAGGGAAAATCATTCTGGGATGTCATGAAGGGTTTGAGGAAAAGGGAAAATCCTTCTGGGATGTCATGAAGGGTTTGAGGAAAAGGGAAAATCATTCTGGGATGTCATGAAGGGTTTGAGGAAAAGGGAAAATCATTCTGGGATGTCATGAAGGGTTTGAGGAAAAGGGAAAATCATTCTGGGATGTCATGAAGGGTTTCAGGAAAAGGGAAAATCATTCTGGGATGACATGAAGGGTTTCAGGAAAAGGGAAAATCATTCTGGGATGTCATGAAGGGTTTCAGGAAAAGGGAAAATCATTCTGGGATGACATGAAGGGTTTCAGGAAAAGGGAAAATCATTCTGGGATGTCATGAAGGTTTCAGAATGAAATCTTATTACAAGGACAAGTTTTGATTGGTCAACAGAGAGAACAAAAGAAACAAAAACATAAAGGTTAACTTGCGTTTTCAGTTAATTATCTTTTACCTGGCGGGGAAAAAACATCCACAAGTAATAATTATGATTATTCTTATCATCTAGTGAGAGTTAGAAGATTGAAACTATTTCATTGCATTTCTCATTTGAATGATAATTATATACTGAGCCAAACAAGTTCTTGTGATGCCCTTAGAATTTGTGTAGAAAAAAATTAACAAAATAAAATTGATATGAAAGCTTGATATTTGACCTGCAATTTGCAACCTTAATTTTCCCGAGAAAGGTGAATGATAATTCTAGTTGCACATGGTTAAATTGTCTTTATCAGTAATGAAATGTTCTCTCAACTTACAAAGTTTAAACACCAACATTCTTGCACAATTTTGGAAAATAAATCTAGTGCAAATTCATTTTTCCATGATTTGCAAACATTTCCTTAACAAATGCATATTGGTACCCTGTCATAGTGTTGTGAACCGGATATTGGTTAACTCGTACTTTGAAGTTAATTTTCATTAAAAAAATATCCGTGTCACAAGAACTTTTGTTAAGTATATGTCACATTATTTCAAATATGTCTAACCAAGCAATTTCAGGCAATCTCACTGCATAAATGTCTGTGACTTGAAATTGATTTTAGATATAATGTCATAAAAACTTAATGATTATCTTGCCATCTGTGACATAACTTCTAAAGAATTCAACGATATCGCCTAGGGCATCTTGAAACCATAATAAACTAGTATGTTGACATAATCAACAAAATTACATTACATCATCTACAGCGTGACTCATTCCATGACAGTAGGATCTTCATGACAATTTGATGACCATATGTTGTGAAGGTCACGTGACAGTGTCGTGTAAAATGTAAGGAAAATAACTTTGTTTTATAAAAGACAAATGTGGATATTTTTTTAAGAATATTGACCAAGGTTGTAAAATGTATGTAATAGCTGATTGCCATGTTGATAAAAATATTCCGAAATCTCCTTGTTCATAGTGAGAACACATTATCACAGACTGCAAAAGACCTTTGTATTGTCTGTGATTCAAACCCTAGAGCAAAAATATTCCATTGATGACCAACCCAGTCTAGAAAAGTATAGCAAGTCTACAGTAGATCACTCAGCTCTAGGAGAAAAAGCATCTCATGTGCTCCTTTTTGTTATAATACATGAATTGTTTAAAATATTATCAATATTAAAAGAAATATACTGAGACTAAATGTTAGTCTAACCTTTGTAGTCCCAATGCCCATTCAACACACTCTTGAAGTTGATCAATTAAAAGGAAATAAATTTTGTCTGTGTTGAATAAGCTATGTAGTAAATTGCATTAATCACACCAAAGGCCCACAACTCTGGACCGACTTATTATATTAGCTGTGATATAGTATGGGTTCCTGCACATGTAGGTCTCCATGAAAACGAGAAAGCTGACCAGCATGCAAAATCGTCCTTATCCAAACCCTACGTGGATTTTAAGGATATATATCCAGTGCCAAAGCATATCTATGCTGCTGTGAATACAGCAATTTATGAACAGTGTCAAAACGACTGAGATAGGAGCAACACTGCCATACATATGCATAGCTCATGCCCTAAAGTGGTTAAGCACGCTAAGATTCGTCGACAAAATCGAAGAGACGAAGTTATTCTCATTAAACAAAAATATATCACCTATTCATTAGCAGCCCCGTCTAAGGACGGGGCTGCTATCAGTTTTTGTGAATTTTCCATCGCCGCCGCCGCCGCCGCCGCACTCGTACTACTAGCTATAACTTTTTTCCACTGAGCTTTCCAGAACTCTTATTTATACCTTACTACTCATACCTCGGGGGAACGATTTTGACACGTTTACTTTCAAGGTCAAAGGTCGAGGTCACGAGCTATGTATTCACTCTAAGAATTCCTTGTAAACGCGATAACTTGAAAAGTTTTTGTGCTATGAAGCTCTTACTTGGTATATATCATCCTTGGAAAAGTAAAAAACTTTGAAAAGGTTTTGGCTACAATCCGTCAAAGGTCAAGGTCACAGCAAGGTCATGACGTAAGCATGTTTTAGCGAAAATGCTTTATTTTAACTATGAACACTTTTAATCAATACATGATTGTTATACTCAATAAAAAGTGTTCAATGATTGTGTCCCCTTGAAGGTCAAAGGTCAAGGTCATGAGATATGAGTTATTACAAAATGCACTAAATTTGGCTATAACTTTATCCCATTTAGCTTTCTCAGAACTCATGAACATGTCTTAATGTTAATACTTCCAGGGAATCATTATGACATGTTCACTTTCAAGTTCAAAGGTCAAGGTCACGAGTTATAAAATCATCGCAAAATTCTTTGTAAACACGGTAACTTAAAAAGTATTTGTGCTATGAAGCTCTTACTTGGTATATATCATCCTTGGAAAAGTTAAAAAATTTGAAAAGGTTTCGGCTACAATCCGTCAAAGGTCAAGGTCACAGCAAGGTCATGACTTAAGCATGGTTTAGCGAAAATGCTTAATTTTAACTATGATCACTTTTAATCAATACATGATTGTTATACTCAATAAAAAGTGTTCAATGATTGTGTGACCTTGAAGGTCAAAGGTCAAGGTCATGAGATATGAGTTATTACAAAATGCACTAAATTTGGCTATAACTTTATCCCATTTAGCTTTCTCAGAACTCATGAACATGTCTTAATGTTAATACTTCCAGGGAATCATTATGACATGTTCACTTTCAAGTTCAAAATTATTGTGTGACCTTGATGGTTAAAGGTCAAGGTCATGAGATATGAGTTATTGCAATTCCTTGTAAACACAATAACTTGAAAAGTTTTTGTGCTATGAAGTTTAGATTTTGTATATATTATCTCTTGAGAAGTACAAAATTTTCAAAAAGTTTTGGGTACTAACTGTCGAAGGTCAAGGTCACAGCAAGGTCAACATATATGGAGAAAATGGATTCATTTAATTTTTAACACTTTATTTCATTACAATAATGTTATACTCAATGAAATGTGTTCATTGATTGTGTGACCTTGAGTGTCAAAGGTCAAGGTCACGAGAAAATTCCCAATTTGGTGAGGCCTGTAAAAGGCGGAACAGGGTAAGGCGAAACCCAAAGTTCCGGGGCTGCTCTGCTTTTGCGGTATCCCGCAAACGCTAATCTAGTTGAATTGGGAGTTTTGTAATTCATTGCTTAAATTATTTTCTATGATGCACATATCGAATGCTACCCTCAAAAGGGGCAAAGTGAGCCGTGGGGAGCGCTTTGCCCCGAGTGATCTCAAATGTTTTTTATGCTCAACAACATTAGTGTCAGAGGTATTTTTTTTTTCTAAAGTAAATATCGTAAAATAGAATTGTAAACAAAAATATATCACCTATTCATTGAATTAGGAGTTTTGTAATTCATTGCTTAAATTATTTTCTATGATGCACATATCGAATGCTACCCTCAAAGGGGCAAAGTGAGCCGTGGGGAGCGCTTTGCCCCGAGTGATCTCAAATGTTTTTTATGCTCAACAACATTAGTGTCAGAGATATTAATTTTTTTTCTAAAGCAAATATCGTAAAATAGAATTGTAATTTTCATTCTATAATTTTCCTGTATTTAAAAAAAGATATATTATCAATGAAGTAACACAATTATATCATAGGATTCTTATTTCATTTAAAAACACGTATGTTTTATTTAATAATCTAGCATTAGTTTTGATATTTATTATATATTTTGTTTTATCCCTAAACAATTAAGAAGATAGGCCGTATGGGCAAGTCCGACAGAGATAAGATGTTTGTAAAATGTGAAATTTGTCTTTCAAAGCAATCAATTTCTTTATTTCTTTCAAACTTTTATTGTTTTCTGATATTTAATGAGTAAAATTGTCAAGACTCGCATAGTTCTTAGTAATTCGTATATAGCAATCATGTAAGTGTTGGTTGAGAACTTTCAAAATCTAGGTCCACGACATATAAACAATATTTTGTCCTTCTTTGCATACTGAGCCTAGGCTAGGTTTTTATTATTTGTTAAGTTTTCATAATAAGGGTGCCTGTGAACTGCATGGCACTTAAGAAAACTTTTTTGGATGGTAATGGCTTATTATAGGTGTTTGACATATCACATTTTCCCACGGGCGCTTTGCCCCAAACTACGGGGCAAAGTGTACCGTCTTTGTCGAAAAACATTTTCGTTTATATCTCTTTATGCAGGCGTGGTAGGTTAAAAAGCATTTGTCATACAATAGTTTATCTGACGAGAATTAGAGACATGCTGCAAGTTGCATTCTAAACATGTTGATGTGCCCAGAAAACACGCTTATATGTTAGGGGGTGCGCTTTGCCCTGGTCTCCCCTACTATACCTTCCTCTAAATGTTTGTCGAAGTTGCCTTTTACTTTTAGTAAATATTATCTGAACACCTCCATTAAGCACAAACTGATAAAAGTTTTAAAATATCTCGGTCCGTACATGACACCAAGTTTACAAAGTTGTTAATAAGTTATTTATTTGAAAACGTTTCATATCGTCAAATTTAAAAGGATTTTGATTTAAACATATTTTATTCAATAAAGAAAGGGATTTTGGAACAAGTTATCCAACTTAGGTAACCTTCTCCCAAGTACTTACAAAATGATAGATACATAGTGACATACATGAAACTTGGAAAATAGTATAATACAAAATTGTAGAAAGATATGTACAAAAGTAGGTATGAACATGCTGCAGTCAACAAGACGGAGCGGACTATATACAAGACCCACGGAATCTTGAGTTCATTGCTCTTTTCACAGGGGCCACACCCTTAAAACCTATTTTCATCTTCTTCTCCAGAAGCATAAGGCCTAGAGAGCTGAAACTTTGTGTACATACTTCTTGACAAGCGAGGATTATAAATTGTAACTTTGGTTGCCATGTGGCCCCTTATAAGGGCCATAAGGGCCAGGCCCTTAAAACCTAGCAGCAAAAGGCCTAGAAATCTAAAATGTTGTGTACAGACTCCTACTATTGAGGATTATAATTTACAGTTTTGGTGACCCCATGACCTCTAAAAAGGCTTGGTGAACCTGTGGATCCTATACCATAAATGATCAATTGAAGATTTTAGCAATTTCAATTTCTGAATTGATTACAGGTATCTAAAATCACATCGCCAAAATACTTAATTCTAGGATTGGTGACCCTAGCGCCTGTCGCCCCTTCAAAAGGGGGAACCAAATTAACTTAGCAACACCCTACAGCAAAACTAAATATGAAGCCTGATGAGCTTTTACAGGAACATTGTTAAGATACTGTTCGTATGAAAAGTTTGATTTATATTATAATATACATCAAGATTTGAGCTGCTATTAATGTCACTGTACCATTTTTGCAAGAAAACATCAATCAAACGTTGCTTAAAAACATTACAGAATTCTTGTGGATTTACTCTTAAGGGATTCAGCCACACAAAACCAAAACCATGTTTATATAAAACATCTTAAATTACAAAAGAAGCCCAATTTTGTATACCTTTAGCACAGTTTTCCATCATAATATTTAAAGCAAACTTCAAGATATCATTATGTGTAGATAGGAGTTTGAAAAAGTACCGTACAATTCTTACAAATATGTTAACATAGAGAGGGCATCAGAGGTGTCTTCCCGGGAAGCAGAATGAATAGCATTAGTATAATTTCATTGATAACTGTGCCTTCAAGTCACACTCGGGTGGAATCCACGAAGCAAGATTGTAATGGGTTAAAACCAAAACGCTACCGAGCTGAAACAATAAATAGCAATTGTTTACAGGATGAGAGTTCCAATCGACTTTTAATAGAAACCATTGCAAACTATGATTGGAGAACTCGTTGCTGTGTGAAAGAAACGTAAATATGGCATATGATGAATTTGTGAATTTCATGCATTCTGAACTAGATAGAACAGTTGGTGTTGCAAGCAAATCAGTTCACCATGGGAACGAAAGCAAGTTTACACGCAAACTCCTACTGGTGTGAAGAATTACAGCGTCTTTGGGATGTATGTCGCAAAGCAGAACGTGAATGACTAAAAGCTAAATCAACATCTAAAGGGAAAGGTCTAAAACATGTCTTTACTGCATCTAGAAAGACTTGTGATAGATCTCTAAGAAAGTATAAACGTGAGTACCAATTGAATGAACAGCAAAATCTTCTAGATAAATACAAAAATAGTGACAGTAGAGATTTCTGGAGATGCATTGGCAAAATCGGTGTAGCTTCAGACAGGTTGAACAGGATCCCATGGGAAGTGCGCTGTGGGGAGGAAGTGGTGAGCGGTAGAGAGCAGGTGCTCGACGTGTGGAGGGACAGCTATAGCAAATTCTTCAGGGTGGATGGACTTTCTAAGTGACGTTCAGCTTGAATTGAGTTCTTATAACACGGTGGATAACTTTGATGCAACCCCTCTGGATTCTCCTATCTCCATATCTGAAGTAGAGGACGCTGTGTATAGGGGAAACGAGGCAAAGCTACGGGTATAGATCTTATAGGTATAGATCCAGCAGAAGCTCTGAAAAACAGTGGATCCATTAATATGCTACCGTAGCTTTTCACATACTGCTTTGAAAACAACACTTGCCCTGACCAGTGGAAGACGAGCATTATTCTTCCACTCGAGAAACCAAGAATGGATGTCAAAGACCCTCTTGGTTACAAGGGTATCTCACTGCTGTCGGTTTCTTGCAAGATATTCGCAGACATACTTAATAGGAGATTCACAGATTGGTTGGAACGGAGCAGAGGAACAAAACGGCTTCCGCAAAAACAGAAGTACTCTGGATCATCTCTATACCCACTACTCCGCATCCACAATCAAAAACAGTCGAGACAGTCAACGTTTGTCTGTTTTATTGACGCCATGAAGGCATTTGACAAAGTAAATCGTGACTGTTTGTGGTACAAGCTGAAGTGTCTTGGAGTGTCCGGAACGTTCTTCAACTCTGTGAAATCCATGTATGAAAATACATCCAGCTGTGTTAGTGTAAAAGGATATCATACAGACATATTCAAAGTGGACAGCGGAGTCAGGCAAGGTTGTGTGTTATGTCCAACATTTTTTTCTGTATTCATCAATGACCTTGCCCAGTCTATAAACAGTGTCAACTGTGGTGTTAAAGTCGGAGATGAACTTTTGAGCATTCTTCTCTAGCTGATGATGTAGCACTGATAGCGCCGGATGAGAAAAGTCTACAGCGTATGCTCAATGTTGTGAGAGACTGGTGTTCAAAATGGAGAATATTGGTTAACATTAAGAAGAAAGAGCAAACAGAGCTCTGGGCGTAATCATTAGCAAGTCCAAGTCTGTCAGAGGAATGGCTTACGACGTCTACCAGTCTAAGTAAACCTAGCCTCAATATTATCCGTTTCACTTCTATACTGAGTCTAGATAGGCTTGGTTGAGAGTCGCGTCAGCCCACGTGACCAAGTTGACCAATCAGAACTGATCTTGCCAAGCCACAATAGTCTGCCTTCGCACGTATAACGTTGGAAGGTCATAGGTCGCAGAAAGGTCGGCTGACGCGACCCTCTATTAGACCTTTTTAGACTCAGTATAGAAGTGAAACGGATAATATTGAGGCTAGGTTTACTTAGACTGGACGTCTACAACACCCTTTACAGTAACCTTGTTCAGCCTATTCTTTCATACGGTTCTGCAATCTGGGGGTCTCGGCAATTCAGATGCATCAACAAGGTACAGCACAGGTGTAGGAAGTAAAAGTGCTAATGCAGCAGTACTAGGTGAGATGGGCTGGCTCTCTTCATCAGCTCTTCAACGTATTGAAGTCATTCGCTCCTGGAAGAAGCTTTCTCGGATAACAGATGATCGACCTATACTGGACAACGTCAACAGATGGTCACTTGGCTTCCGTAAATCATAGTACAGTACAACGCTGAAACTTATTCAGTCTCTGCCAGTTCCTATCACAGACATCCACAACCTCAGCAACCACGAGTTCCTCATCATCAAAGACACCATCATATCCGCTGACACTGCTGACTGGTGGAGTGAGCTGTGGAATGACAAGGGGCGACAGAACGGCAACAAACTTAGAACTTATAGATTGTTCCAAACATCGACAGCAGTGGATCCCTATGTCTCAAGAAACTTGAATCTTCTGCACAGAAGCGTGTTTGCCAAGCTCAGGTGTGGCTCTCTTCCTCTGGAAATCGAACTAGGCCGAGATCCATTTGCTAACTGTCTGCCCACTACTCCGACATCCGTAACAATATCTGGAAAGAAGCCAACACATTACATAACCAGTTCAACTCCCTGTCTTATAAACTATCTTTGTGACTTTCAACTTGAAAATTGCAGAAACAAGAAAACAAGAAAAACCTTTAAAAAGGCATGCTTGGTGCCACATAGGCAGATGAAGGAGATTGTGATTTGTCGAACAATTTGGGTGATAATATATACAACACTGGATAACAGCAGTAATATTAACACGAGTATTACTCAAAGTTAATTTCACAAAATTAATTTCTATCAACACAAATTGCTGAAAGTTATGAATATTTTTACATTCATCAACGATTGTAGGTATATTTCAAATCAAAACACACGAGGGTGATATTCTATTTATCATTCAAATTCACTCTTTTTGAGATCTCAGAGAAAAAATGTAAATCTCTGAACACAACAACACTAGATTTTCAAGACAGTGATGTGACAGTGACAGTTTATGATGTTATGGCATTGTGATGTTGTTACTTGAAGTAAAAGCACTGCATGGGTTGCCATGTAGCGTTGACAATGACCGGAAATTGTGCAAAACGTACTTCCAAAACCATATTTTCTTGTCATGCTTGTAGTATTACAGATAATAAACAAAATACCTTCCGATGATCTGACGGGATTTCAACCCAGCTCCGCTGAGCTAAGCCGCGGCCTTATAGTAACCGTATGGAACCAGCGATGTAGGTCATATTCTAAATATAGCACTAGTCAATTTAAGTAGCTCTGATAATAAATACATGTTTTCAACGTAAACATTTAGTGACATCGTTAAGTATGACTTGTCACGTGGTCGTAAGTGATCTACCTATTAGTAAACATAAGTCTTTTTTCGATGTCACCATCGTTCTTACACAAACATTACTTTTAAATCACCAGGCGAGCCCAGCGTGAAATTAAATCGCGTGGGTTATAAAAAAGTGGATTCTGCGATTATTGAATGCGAAATAATGCTCTTATCTGGAACAAATGCAGACTCTTCATCAAATGAAGATGTTTTTGATTGAGTCTGTTAACATTTATCAGCGTCTTTAATAGAAAATATTGTTTCTCTTTTAACATGACATTTAAAGCGAAATCATATTCCACAGTTTAATGTGCCAAATATTTTGTATTACCCACATGGTGACGTAATGCATTTTTTTGCTACAGCTCTGTTCATTGGTCTTTTGATTTGGATACAACACATGTGATTGGCGCGGCTTCCCTTTGAAAATATCAAGAGTAATATAAAGAGAATTTAGAAAAGTTTTAGGAGAATCAAATCATAATACTTGGTGCCCTTTGGGGCACCAAGCAATAAGAATGTTGATTTTTGAATGTTTGATTAATTTGTTAACCATATCAAATATCAATGCAATGTATTTATTCATGCACTATTGGTTCATAATTGATATATGTGAACACGTCAATAAATTGTCTCTCTGTCGAATAACATGTTGTTCGCCTTTTTACCACTTCACATTTTCATATCACCCATGACCATGTGTCTGTAATCACATAGACCGCCTATTGTTAGTGACCACTAATCCTTGAAGTTACTTCCTCTAATGTAGACTCCGTGTTTATACTGGTCTGCTTCCCGGGAACTAACCACAACAGAAGATCCATATACAGGAAACGTGACACGTGAAGTCAATTCTACACTCAGAGCATCAGAGAAATCCACGTTGAATCAATAAGAAGCCAAACAATGTGATTGACTGTTGTCAATACCGCTCCCGCTACCACTGGGGATTTATCACAGCAAACATCGAACTGTAAAGATTGCTGTTAACTAAGTGCAAAAACATCTATCAACAACATTGAAAAAAACTTCTTGCAATTGATCTAAAGCGAAAAAACCTTCCATATAACAGCATGCTCGTGTATCGTTGTCTCCTGTACATTTCGCTGTCATTTGTTGGTGCCAATTTCATGGAAAACAGTTTTATGAAGGTTAAGGCATGTGTTACAATTAGGGATTACTTTGATACAATAAGTAGCCATGATGTAAAGTCACTGCTTGAATGCTCTTCTCTGTGTTCAAAGCAAGCACAATGTGAATCGTTTGAAATTTCACGCGAGAAACCCTACACGTGCATTCTTCATAATCGGACCCTTCAGGGCCAAAACTGCAGCAGTTACCCCTTCACCGAGTATCTGGCTTTCAATGATGTGAGTATGTTTTGTGGCTTTCAGAATTTCTTTATATCCCAATTTGAGGGCCATTCAAGATTACAAGAGGTTTTGTTAGAGTCATTTTTGAAATGGAAAAGAATAAAACCATCTTTCTTGAACTTGCTAAATGAAAAAGTCGAAAAAATTTCGACCTCTTCTCCAGAAGCATAAGGCCTAGAAGGCTGAAACTTTGTGTAAAGATTCCTTGACTAGTGAGAATTAAAAAGTGTAGCTTTGGTGGGCCTGTGACATATCTCCACTCAATTGGTATTGGTTTTAGCTGTATGAAGATACTTTTCCGACTTTTACGTCTGGCATCAAAAGTTAAATGATATTATCACTTTGACCAGTAGAATTTTCCATTGCATATTTCGGCCTTTAACTCTCTTTTCCTTTAAGGTTCTAAACTTCTCTAACGCTTATCTTTGAAATAGACAATTAAGCATATCCTTTATATCCATTGACATCTAGCTTCTGAGCCCAGGGTACAGATTAGTGGAGTTAGCGTAACGTTCGTTTCCTGAGACAGGATGGCAGGTATCAGACCTTACAGTCCCTTCAAAGGGACGATCTTCATCGCCAAACATTGGCATGAGGAACTACGCTTGGTGTCACAATGTTCACGTTCTGTCCTGGGCTGCCTGTTCCCCTGACATGAACTAAATAGAGCAACTATGGGACCAATAAGAGCCGTCACCGGTCGCCTGTGACAATAAATGAGATGAAAATGCCTCTATTAGACATGATTAAAACATGATTACTTTGATTTAGAAAATTTTATTGTAATTGTCGACTCACGCAACTGCAGTTCTACGTTTCATATTTTCCTCACGTTAACTTGCTTTTCCTAACAGGTGAGTTCTCCCTGTTTGAACAGCGGCGTGTATGATTTAGTCACTGGATGCGCCTGTGTTGATGGCTACATTGGGGAAAGATGCGAACGCCTAATGGAAGGTAAAAGAGTTCCGCCTTTAACTGCCATTATAATATGGGTTCTTGATTACCAAAAGGTTTCGATACATCTCCAGTTACACCCTGGACCCATTCATGCTAACTAAACAATTGTATCAACAATGTTGCCCAACTTCGTCGCTTCAGGATAGTCAGAACCACAGGGTCCCATTTCGCCTTTAAACAACCTAAGAAAACATATATAGATGATATATATCATATGAGTGCTAATGACAGTATATCCGAGAGAGAGAGAGCGACGGATATACTGATATTTGTTCACGAGTGTCAATACCATAGTGTGTCAGGGGCACGAATATGATATTCTGTTTATTATCATAGTCCCAAAATTAAAGAAATTATTCAAAACTTATTTCTCAGCATAGGCGGACTATAGATTGTCATAGGTGAACCGAGACGTCAAAGAATTGTTACGTCACAATAGAAAAGTGATAATTACCTACGAGTGCAGTCATATTGAGGTTCATATCTTTCCTTGTTGCCCTAGGGCAAACTATCACTTAAATCATTAAAAAGTCATACATGTCGTAAGTTATTGAAGTATAGAGCTTTACATATTGTATTTTTTTGGACTTAATATGATAAAGGTCACCGATTGGATTAATCTTTTTTGCAATATTACATGGACTCTTTACCATTGATTAAATCAGCTTCCAATTACTGAAATTATTCTCACTTAAGCTTTTGGTTTTAATCATTATCTCTGTGATACATATCATCACCATAAACCTTGAATACATTTGTCGTCGCTTACGACATAATTTAAGCAAAGATTTCCCTTATGAAAAGTACCAGGGTTGATGGAGTGAAGAGCATTGGGACATTTTATCCCTGGATATCGAGGAAGAAGAATACCTTTACAATTTCCTTGATACCTTTGTAGTACCTTCCATCGAAGCATTTGTTATAATGTCCCCGCAGGAATCATGGCTTTCATTGCTAATTGTAATGATACCTTATTAACTACATTACCCTAGACCAACTACATTACCCCAATACCAATAGATCTAATGTTGTCAAGGGTCTGTATATGTATATTCCATGGATTTTCGAGGATAGATTGATATAGACCATAAAATTACCAGATTCAGTCCAAAAGTGTTATCATTTTTTTTTACCTTCATTTGAATACAGATTGTTCGGAGGGTAATACTGTTGGACTGTATGATGGGCTGCACACTGTTTATCTCATTCATCCAAAACAATCTCCAGATCCGTTTCCTGTTTACTGTGAAATGAAGCTCAAAGGTAGAACCTTCTTGATGAATCGTAATTCTGGGTCCACCAACTTCAACAGACCCTGGGCTGACTACAAGGCAGGATTCGGGAACTTGAAGGAAGAGTTCTGGCTTGGGCTGGACAAGATGCATTATCTCACCACTTCAAAACAGTTCAAGCTAATCGTTCAGATTGTAACAACAGTTCCATCAAAAATTATCCGGTAAATCATTTATATTGGATACATGAACAAGTTGATGCACAATACAATGTCTTTGTAGTACATTTTAGATGTGAAGGCAGTTCAACATTTACACTATCCGTATAATGCATCAATGCGAGTGAAAAATGTTTTTTTAAAGTTCACATAAACACAAACATATTTCACTATTTTCTTTGGAATATAGAAAGTCTGATTACAATATTTTATAGTGCGTTAAAGGTCGCTCCTCAAATATCTTTAGTTTGGTAATGAAAGCCGTTTTTGAGAGCCACTTTTGTTGGACCGCTTAGACCTATCTGACAACAAACAAGTGAATGCATAATTGATCACGCCCCCATTTTGTGACGTCATAAACAGAATCGGCCTCGTTATCTATACATCTATCGTAACAATAACACAGGGAAAAGACCTAATAAATAACGATTTTCAGGAAATGTTTTCCACTCAGTTAGATAAATCATTTGACGACGTAACACTACTAAGCATTTGGTGTAAAAAAGATATCATCATCGATAGGAATTAAACAATTATTTAGGCGGTATTTCAGTTGAAATAATGATGCGTCACTCTGTTTTGTCTGTTTATTACGTCACACCCGCGAATTTTATGGCCCCTTACCCAGGTTGGTTTTTCACAGCCAATAATTACGCTGTCTAAATGAAAGGCTAATAAAAGGTGTGTATTGGACAAATTAAAAAAAATAAAGTCCAAAGAAAAATCTTTGAACTAAAATCGTTAAGTGGTAAGGTCGGGGTTAGTTGATGTTTAAGTATTTGTCGATGATAATGCTATATTTTTTTAATTGACTCAAATAGCATTTCTATGTTTTTATATTGACATTTTTATTTTCAGACAACACTATTATCGCGATTTTCAAATATCGAGTGAAGTCACTGGCTATATGTTCACATTTGGAACTCATTCGCCAAAGCAGCCACCTGAAGATCTGTTGGACTGTTTAGTTCCTGCAATAGAGAGGAAGTTCACCACGACCGATGTCGACAACGACGACCTTGCAGGAAGTAACTGTGTCAGCGTCCATGAAGGAGGATGGTGGTTCACTGGCTGTGGAGAATGCAACCCAACCGGCCCCATCATCAAACCAACTGACGGGTATCTACTGGGTATCCCTAACGAGGTCTTCTGGAAACCTGGCCTGTTCAATTACTCCATTACCAGGCCAATGATGTTTGTAGTCATAAAATAAAATGTTCAAAAACTTTTTTGCAATCCTCTGGACATCTTGAGTTTCTAACTTTTGGTGAAACACATTTTGGTATAATGAGAAAAATATTAATCATAATATGAACGTAAATATTTAACAGCTTAGAAAATATTAATGTTTTACCCCTACACACATTGATTTCTGAAGTCAAAAATTGGGTTTAGTTTGACACATTCATCTCATTGAAATAATACCTTTCCAATTAAATTCAATTCATGTAAATGTGTGAGTACTTCGAAGAACTGCAGACATCTTTATTTATCTTTATTCAATAAATTCATCAATGTATACAGCAGCATATCATAAGTTTGTTCACTTTCTCATGTATCTTAGTGCAAGTATCGTGTAATTTGGTTTTCGTTTGGATATTAATCAAATAACTCAACCAGCAAAGGATAATCAATTGTCCATGTGCAATAAAATAAGTTTTAGATTGTCTGGTCACTGGCTCAGAATTTCAAAATATGGCACGAAATAAAAGACAGATTTTTTAAATTCAGATTTTCTTGATTTTGATTAAAATATTTTATATAGAGTCTCTGAGAAAATCAGCACCATTATATGATTTGAGAGTAAAGGAACAATTCTGCCTTATACCAAAAGCTGTTGATCTTGATCACTTATGTAGGATTTTGTCGGGAAAAAACAATACATGCAGACTTTGGTCACTTTATTGATCTTCCAACTTTAAAGGGGCAGTACAACGTTTTTTGATAATTTTTTAATTGTAATATTTTTACTGAAATTTGTTTGTTAATGCTAAATGTATTATTTAGATAGTGTCATAAATCTCATAACACAAACCATAGTCAGAGGACAAAATATGAAGATTCACCAAACATCCATGGGCGGCCATTTTGTGTGAACACCATTAATTCGTTTTGTGTAAGAAAAACGAATTGCATGGCTAAACTTTAGAATATATTTTTGAATTATTACTGCTCCTTTTAGTCTAAAGGCATTTTCTTTCAATTGGAACCATTAATTTTCATTTTCCTGACATCACCTTAGATTCCCCCAAAAACGTGCTACTGCTCCTTTAACGCTTTGACAATAAAATTTATAACGTAAAATAAACCTTTTTATCCTTAGCATGATTGATCATGAAAACATTTGGTGATACCAGGCTTCATCAAATATATGCCTGTTATAAGTTTTTCATCGAAAACTAGAACTTATCATATATTTTCATTTTGGAGATGATTATATCAGATGTTTTGAACTTATTGAATTATATCACTTGTAAAGCTTTCGAGGAGAGTTAATGCTTTCGGTCTCATCCATGATTCCATGGTTCTGTTATTCTGTGTTTTTGAAATGCTTTCGTTTCCGGACCATATCTCAAGAACCCTTCAATCTTTATTACAAAACTTGGTATATGGTTGGATCTCGTGTTGGAGTGGTGCCTTTTTACTATTTTGGTTATTCTGGTTTTTTTCTGGTTTCCATGGAAACAGTTTGAACTTAGTACATGTTTTGAGTAGAGTTTCTTTCCGGGCAATAGCTAAAAAACTATTCAATATTTTTTTATGAAACGAATCCTCACGTCGTGAAATATATACATGCTGATGGATGTGTGAACAATTACAAGATGACTGGAACAAGGGAATTACATGTAGTTTGGTTTCAGTGTCAATTGTATTGGTGATGGTAGTTATTAAGTATAGGGTAATGCCCGAGTAACTCTCCATTCCTTGAAAATAATGAAGCTGAGGCCCCCAGGGGCCAAAGTCAATTATTTTCAAGGAATAGCGAGTAACGAGAATATTAGCTGACTCAACAAAATGCTTGTTCATTTTCATACCTTAAAAAGTTAAAACTTAACCTAAATGAATATAGAATATCAAGTGAAAAACATTAGGAAGAATGTAAGGCTCAATAAAAGAAAATAACAGAGCAAGAAAAGCTTACGTCACAAGTGTTATTTAACAAGGTGACTGCAACTCATCAGAATGTAAATGAGGAACAGAAAAATATCGTCGTTTTAAAAATGTTTCTGAATAGTTTCAGTTCAGACAACGTGACTATATGATGAACATTATCCTACTAAATTAAACGATCCCTCTTTTTTAATTAAAGCTATAAGGGATATTGTCATGTACTGGCAAACATGTGTTTACGCATTAGGCCAGGGTTTGTTTGACAATTCCTACTTTGCATATTAAGTCGAATACTCACGTAACATGTTTTCCCTACAAGGAATGTTTACATAATTGTCCTGGTACATATCCAATATCAACAGACTTCTCGCCGATCTATATGTAAAACTATAACTGTCGATTTAATTACATAGTACGTGTACAATGTACCTTCCAGAACAAATTACGAAAGGAGTTATTGATTTAAATGTTATTCTTCCAAGCGAGTTATGTATTATTTATATGGATATAATCCAAGTTTACAACATAAAGACGTTCGATAATGCTACATATATATCGACGCATCTTGATCAATCTAAAAGGTTATAAAAGATTAGGTTACATTCAAGAGCAAGGACGTTGTTCTTTTGAGTAGAAAACATTTGTCTGTGAAGTATGGAGGAATTTCATATTCACGTGCATTTAAACGGTATTTTCTTAAAGTTAATTTGTCCGTTATTGTTATCGTTAGTTTTCCTTGACGCCTGCTTAATAGAACATTCGTACATGGAAGCTAAATCATGTATTTCAACAGTGGACGATTTTAATGCCACAATTACATCCTTGAGTAACACAACAAAGCTTGAATGTGCTTTAAAGTGTTCAAATCATTTGCTGTGTGTAGCCTTCGAAATAACAATTGAGGAACCTTACACCTGCATTCTTCACAGTCGGACATTTCAAGCTCAAAGATGTACCACCTACACAGTAGGCGGGTCCAATAAATTCAACGACGTAAGTATGATAGTTTTCTTGTAATAATGATACATTTATCATGTCTCAGTTATTCTTATTTTTCAATTTATTCGATTAAGCGAACAGTAAATTCAATGACGTAAGTATGATAGTCCAACATTTTCTTGTGATAATAATACATTTATCATGTTTCAGTTATTCGTATTTTTCAATTTATTCGATTAAGCAAATCGTCAATTAATTCGTATACAATAATTGTTTTATTTGTGTTCTGTTTGTTTTTAGATGGCATCCTGTTTAAACAGCGGTGTGAATGATCCCAATACCGGATGTACGTGTATGTCTTCATATATTGGAGAACACTGCGAACACTTCATCGAAGGTAGGCTTCACAAAACATTTCAATATCAATATTTTATGAAGTTTGAATTTCTGATTCAAAATTGTTAATTAGGGTTTTAATACAATTAATTGATTTCGTTTTCATGCCTCAAACATTTGTCATTGTCATAAACTACGAATTTAGCAAATATTTGTTTTAATATGAATAGAGTTTTGTAATGAATAGAAATATGCTTAGATTAATTATGTCATTTAGTATTTCACGCCAAATGAACAAAAGTAACATTCATAGGATATTTCATTTGTGTTTTTTGTCAAACAGTCAAGTCAAAAAGAAGAAATACCAGTATCACAAAGTATCGTGTATTAATCAAACTTATTTCTTTTTTTATGGAAACAAAATTCGCTTGTGTTCTCTTCTTTATTGTTGTCAAATATAAATCTAGTAACGTTACCACCAGTAACATGTTTATACTTAGTTGTGTTATTATCATGAACATATAGCATTATATGCATAAACTGAAATGTCCCCTTTTGTTGCCACAATGAATTCCTCGATAGGACTGTCCCTTTAAGTGTATACTGTTCTTGAAGATGACGGAACTAATTCTTTCTATTTTCTTCATGAAACAGCATGTGTATACGATATGTCTCAATGGACACATGGGAAGAAGTCCCAGAACCTTACTGAATTAACGTTACATATATGTCCACTCTGACTTTGTATTCTTGGCCATATGGCCCTCAATTCTGAATAAAGTGAAGAAGATTTTGACTCCTCGTTTTATGCCCTTATTGATGAGAGAAGTATACTGTGAAAGGCCGGGACACAGAGTAAAACCAGGCAACGACGCCTTTAAAGTTAAAAACATTTAATAAGTGATAAAACGCAAAACAAAAAAGTTTCACTTAACTATGATTGCACCTTCAGATTGCACAGAGGCACTTAACAGTGGGTCGTACAGCGGAGATGTTGATCTCTATATCCAGCCTCAACAATCACCAGACCCGTTCCTTGTGCACTGTAAGATGGTCTGGGGAGGAAGAACCTTCTTGATGCTCCGTGAACCTGGATCTGTCAGCTTCAACCGACCCTGGGCTGACTACAAGGCAGGGTTCGGAGACTTTGGCACGGAGTTTTGGCTTGGGCTGGACAAGATGCATTATCTCACCACTTCTAAAAATTATACATTGACGGTTCAGATTTATACCAAGATTCAAGGCTCTCTTTATAGGTATGTACTTCAGGACAGGACGAAACATGATATGTGATATTCTTTTTCTGAATATCCGTGATACCGGGGATATAATTTATCACGAGAAACATATGCTCATCACCCGGAGTTCGGATTTCGGTTCTTGACGGTCAAAGTAAACCTAGCCCTGAAAACACTCGCTATATATACTCCCATATTGAGTCTAGCTAGGTGGAGTAAATGCTCGCGTCAGACAACTTATCGAATTGATAAATCAGGGCTCGGCTTACCATGCCGCAATAGTCTGCTTTCGCACAAATAACGTTGGAGGGTCAAAGGTCGTCGAAAGGTCGACTGACGCAACCTATTGCTGTATTTCACTAGACTCAGCATGTGAGTAAAGCGAGTATTCTTGAGGCTAGGTTTACTTAGACTGGGTTCCCGACAGTGTCTTTCCAAAAGAGGCTAAATTATTGGAGACTTTGTTTTACTTTCCACTTAGAAATATCAGGAAAGAACATCGCTTGAACTGCACAGTGGCTGCCGATTGACAAGAGGACATCTTAGGTTTCTGAAAATACATTTAATCAAGTACAATAAGACATCGCAACGTTGCGAAAATCAACAGATTATATTGAAATTCCACTAAAGACGTTTCTGTCTGATTTGCAGGTTATGTAAGTGAGCAGGGGTCAAAAGTTCGAAAATTGTTATGCCCTGTCTGTCTCTCAGTCACAAAAAAACTTTGACCTTGACTATAACTTTTCATTGCTTTGGGGTCATTCTCTCAACACAGAGGCTGTTTAAGTCATGAAATGTTGATACAGCCTCTGCTTTATTACGCCGACATTGTGGGATAGAATGGAAGATGCCAGATTGGAGGCAATCAAAGTTAGTTGTGCAATCAGCGACGCTGTTCTAAAAACATCCTTATGGCTATTGAATCATGGAATAAGCATTGGTATATGAACCACCCTTTCCATGCGATAATTGTTGTCATTTGATAAAGAAATTCAAATGGAATGTGGTGCAATTTTTTTCCGCCAGGGGAAACTGTCGGAACCCACGGATTTCGGCGAGTTCGAAAAGAGGCTGTATCAACATTTAATGACTTGTTTTGCTTCTGTGAGGAGAGAATGCATGGGGTTAAACCTTTGATATTTCCCTTCCCATTTGCATCTCTCGTGATTAGAACTTTCAGATTAGGTAAACTTTAAAATTGACCATGACTTGTGATTGGATGGAGATAGACCTTTGATATTACACAAGAAAATAGACATTTACAATTTACTGATAAACGGGGACATCAGTGTTTAACAAACAAATTCATATGGTTTCAGACAACACTACTACGATCACTTCAAGATCAGTAACGAGGAAAACGGGTACGCATACACAGTCGACACTAGCGAAGCTCACGCTGAACCGCACACGCTCTTGGACTGTTTACTCCCTGCAATAGGGAGGAAGTTCACCACGACCGATGTCGACAACGACGACCTTGCAGGAAGTAACTGTGCCAGCGTCCATGAAGGAGGATGGTGGTTCACTGCCTGTGGAGAATGCAACCCAACCGGCCCCATCATCAAACCAACTGACGGGTATCTACTGGGTATCCCTAACGAGGTCTTCTGGAAACCTGGCCTCCCAAACTACTCCGTCAAGTTTATTGCATTTTGGGTAACTCCTTCAAACTAGCATAAATGACAATATCATCCTGTGTATACACACTATACTAAAAGACAAAAATAAGGAGTCGGTGAAAAGTGTAGTGTCTTATTTTCTAGCGCAAATATCGTAAGAACTAGTGACTCTATTCTTCATATTTCGCAATATACGCCGTAACCATGATGTATATTTTTATTTATCTTACTTTACAGAAAAATACTTTTTTCTGATTGGCTGTCCATCGAATCGTTTTATCTTATGTACCCCGCGAGTCTTGTACAAATTTCATGTACCCCGTTGCCATAGCAACAGGTCACCTACGAGAAGAGGTGTCCGCATAGCGGCTAGATGACGTTATCAAATGACGCACGTGGTGGGCAGAGTTTACATAAGTTCGATTAGTTGTTTTTGTGATTATTAATCATAGATTTGTTTTCTCATCTGTCTTTGTTTTCTTTGGAAACAAATTCCACAATGCATTACTTGCACTTGCTATAGAAATAAAATCGAATAGTTTTTAAGCATTTTTCGGCTAGTAGTTTTACTTAACACACTTCATATATAACATTTCTGTCGGGTTGGCTGACGCCATTGTTTACAATTAGGGTCAATGCCGTTCAAGCGGTGATGACTCGTCCGTTAACATTAAAGTAAAATTAATATATTGAGCTGCAGTTGCTTAGGACATGACGGTAAGAAAAATACGTTGACACTAGCGGTCTGCTTACTTCATTATATACATAGCAGTATGGTTGTGGGTCTTTATTTTTCTTAAAGATGCTGTTTCATAGTTGCATGCGGTTCAGACTGAAATTTAGCTATTGAGAAAAGAAATACATCAATTTGTAGAAAAATCTTTCGTCGAAATTTTTATATCATATGTAGATTGTTTAATCAAAAATAACATACTTATTTCGACGCCCAAAGCACAGTACCCCTTGTAGACAGGGCATATCATTTAACGAACCCGCTTTCGGTGACGTAATCATTACGCGTGTAGGATTTACACCGTGTCACAACTAGCGTATTTGCGTTCGATGGGTATCAACTTTGGCAGCAACGAATACCTTATTCGGAGAAAAAAAAAATCTAGTCGTGCGCGACAAAAACGGTTTTCAAGCGTATATTTTGAGACCGGAAGTTGTGAGATGGCCACACTTGATTCGCCTTTATGTTGGCTGCCGTTTCCGTAATTTTGGTAAATTATCTCATATGTAATCAACTTTGGTCCGATTTTCCCTAGGTTGGTCACTAAATGTTTTTAAAAATACAACGAAAATACTTTTTAAAATATTGCAAGTATGATACAGCATCTTTAACTATTTAAGTGTTAAGCTGTTACCTGAGTTCGTAAGTATCGATTGATGAAGTTTTGACTTTTTCTGGCATATTGAAAGTGTGTAAACCTTCTAATAGATGTTGACACGAACCCCATCAACTGTACATTGGAAAACCATAACTGTGAATATGTATGTGACAAGCATTAATAAGTGTATGATTCTTTTAGATAATGTACATTTCCCCAGCACCTACCATTTTGCCATTTTTTGACATATTGCAATGCTGTAGTAAGTTAGTATTAATGTTACATTTTGCCTTAAACATGCATTAAAGGGGCAGTAGCACGTTGTTTTGATAATTTTATATTTTAAATTAGTGTCATTAATCTTATTACACAAGCCAATCAGCCATAGTCAGAGGACAAAGTATGAAGATTCACATAAAATCCATTGGCGGCCATTTTTTTTTAACACCTTTAATTTATTTTGGCTAAACTTTACATTATATATTTGATTTATTACAGCTTCATTTAGTTTAAAGACATTGTCTTTCAATTGGAACTATTAATTTTCATTTTCCTGACATCACCTTATATTCCCCCTAAAAACGTGCTACTGCCCCTTTAAACGTCTTGTATATCCATTAGCCGGATATTTGTTTATATTTATTGTTTTTCATGTTTATGTATCATGTCATAAAAACGTTTTATCAAGTCCGAGGGCCTTCGATTAAATGTACAGATTTCTGACACGAAAATAAAACAATTCTTTCTCTGTATACTCTCTTTGTATACCAAGGAATTAAAGCTGCTTATGTTGCCCTTTGATTAAGTTATTGTTGTAGATTTGAAAAGTTAACATAGATGCAGAGATGATAATATTATATTTATCATTAAATCTACGTTTAGCAGAGCTAATACCCCGGATGTGGATGTGGATGGGGATGTGGATGTCTGAGCTGCACAAAGATGTTTTTATTTATTCCTTGATATAAAGATCGTATTGTTTTGATCAGCATGATTGCTCATCTTTGGCACTGGTGTACTTAATTTCGAGTTTTTTCGACCCCAAGAGACTGCGAATTTAGCAAACTACCAAAGTCAAATATTGCGAATCTACATCTGTACATATCTGTACATGTACCTATCTGTAAATGACGCTTGACATTTGGACAACAAACACGCATCTAAATGTTGTATATTTTGTATCCACCTATTGAACTGATATGCCTTTAAGTATTTTAAGATCAAACTAAACCTCCCTGCCTAATCTATTGAATCAACATATCAAGACAAGAGTTGAACATGCTGCACTTCACAAGGACGATAGTACGTCCTACAAGACACATGTTATGGATAACAACTTCTTTATTGATTTCTCACGACGGTTCTGGGCCAATTCTTGCCCCTTCTTCAGGTGACTGTCACCTGAAGAAGGGGCAAGAATTGGCCCAGAAACGTCGTGAGAAATCAATAAACAGTCACCTGAAGAAGGGGCAAGAATTGGCCCAGAAACGTCGTGAGAAATCAATAAAGCAGTTGTTATCCATAACATTTGTCTTGTATTACCACATCAACTTCTAAATTCTTTTGAAGGATTTCGATAGTATGTCCATTTGGACCAACACCAAGTTGTCATTTGTCAACGTCGGAAAAAAGGAACTGAAAAAGTGAAAAATTACCTTTATTCTGGCAAAATATCGAAATAATCAAAATCTACATGTGCAGGTTTCTGTCTTTTAAACAGTTCATCTGGCCGGTCCTCATAATCAAAGAGCCAAAAATCTTTCAAATACAGCAACCTCAGCCTAGACAACTGACTCTTTGATAGTTGACTGTAAGCCTGTAGGAATGCCTCGTGTTTATTGAGCTTGGCACTCGAATCAGAAGCTTTGAAGGCATTTATAGCCATATTAATGTAACCTGTCATTGCAATATGTTCACTCTCTTCCTCAGATAACTGGTAAGTTATTTCCCTGTTGATGAAGCCCGATATTTGAAGCTGTCTCCAGAGCCTTTTCCAAGCAGAATGTTTTGAGAGACATTTTCCCCAGTTCTTTTCAAGCTTATATGCTCGAATCACCTGATATAACAAAATATCCAAACGTTTCTCGTAGTCCAAGTTCTTGAAAATAAGTCTTTGATTCAGGGTGCCTGTGTTCTTCAGCACGTGGCCGACATCTTGTTGAAAAGTTTCAAACTTGCCGATTATGTCATACTTAATATGACATACATGGCAGAGCCTATACATGGGTAATAAATGCTTTTCGAGACCATTAGTATCTAAAATTGCTGTGACAAATTCACTAAATGTCATATCTGTGCTGCACAAATGATGGCCATCCTTTGAGTCGTTTCTTAGATTTTGTTTTACTTTGGAACCATACTGCACAAAAAAGTTGTTCGGTGCTAACACTTTATCCACGTACACAGAAAACAGTCTTTGGTATGGATCTCGTACAAATAAGAACTTCATAAACTTTTCCAAATATATCGTCGGTACAGACGAAAACGTTGCGAATTGTTGTGACAGTAAAGTTAGATTTTGTTGTAACCCAAAGGTATCAAACACATGAAACGGAGACACTAGGTCTGTAGTTTTAAGTCTAAGCACATGCAAAACTTTGGCCCAAAAAGTAGTTCCGGCTTTGTATGCCGGACAAAAGAAGATTGGTGGGTTATGTATTGTCCACATTTGCGATAGAGATGAACCCCTGACTTTATCCAATGTTGCTTGAACCATTTTACATTTCTTTTGCAAATGGATGTTCCTTTCCTTATAAACATTGGGATCCGCTTCCTGTGGTGACAAAGGCATATGAAAGCTTGAAAGGATGAACAATGGAGGAAACATTCATCTTGACCTCACGTCCGTAATGACAGAAATGATAGAAATTTATAAAGATTTTCTTACATTTCAATCAAAATGTTATCAGAATTATTTAGGAGGGGAAAGCATTTTTTAGTTGTTGATGACATATATATATAATGGGTTAATCGTACATATAGGAAGCTTTAGACATTGTTATATTTTTCAAGTAATCAAGAGTAGCATAATCAGCATTTTCTTGGAATCAGATATGTTCATATTCAATTCAATGTAGCATGCCTTACCTTAAAATCTTCATGGTGAATCTGACCTATGAGATGCCGGTTGTATGTCTTCACTAGATTATGGATGGTTTGGGTACCATCGGGCAGCACGGGAATTAAAGACAATGTTCTTAACTCACTTCCCTTCCTCGCATACAGATTACCTGCCCATCAATGACATCCATTTGTTAGACAACACAAGTACATTTTAATATCTTTGATAAAAATGAAAAACGATTTTAATTTCAATTTAATCGTATCTCGTAATTAAACGTATGTTTATTTATGCCTAGATGTATGATTAATGATATAAGTCATTGTGCAGATTACAAGTTCTTGGAAAAGTCGTCTCATAATTTTCTTTCATAAAATGCATGTAAGTCTATGTGAATAAATGTCAATAACGCTATCGATCATCAACCACGCAACATCGATTGCAGTTTGTTTACTCTTAACTCTCTATTCTGATTCTACACTGATCAATACTAAAAGTGCTATGTACTCGGATAAGTGTCACGATGCCTGTTTCATCATCAAAATCATTAGAAAGACATCCAAGCAAATTTGTAAAAGTACATAATTTCTCAATCACTTAATGCCATCTTGCGATTAAAACAACCTTGATTCAACTAAAAAAAATATTTAAAAATAGAATAGAAAATAGAAAAATAATCTCAAAAGAACAAAGGTATTCTAACCTGTTTTGATTGTCATAGTAATTATCGTGACCATTACTAAAGCCAGGAGAATCTTCCTTTTCCTTCTCGTAGAGATACAGAACCTTCTCAAAATGGTCTTCATCCCACTAAAGAGGAAGTGCTCTTTATCCTTCACCATTCGTCTTGTGCCATTTTCTTGTAATAACTTTGTATGTCAGACTGAAAACAGTATACAGAGGATTGGGGTTTAGATATCTTAATTACTTGCTTGTGATTTAATCCATACTAAGGATACCAAAACCCCAAATAAAGATTAACACTAATAACAGACAACTATATTCGAATACCAAAACCCCAAATAAAGATTAACAGACAACTCTATCCGGATACCCAAATTGAGATTGATTAAACTATATGACTCATCCTGTCTCAGGGATATACTTGGGATATAGCCAATCACATCATTTTTTCGCTGTCTTCTCGATAAAATTTCAACAAGAAAATGATTTGATTGGCTATATCCCAAGTCGGGCCGCACGAACGAATCTAGCTTCTGAGCCCAGGGCACATATTAATGGAGTTAGCGTAACGTTCGTAACCTGAGACAGGATGCATATGACGTTGATGACTCTGTTCTTCAGTTGTTCTAAGAGTTTCTATTATCATTTCCGAAGTATCAACATCGTTCAACATTACAGGTGTGTATTTAATTGGGATAACTGTGGGATGCTCTATCAATAAGACTAACTTAATGTGCAAGGTGAAGGGCGTACATGATTTTAACGAACAAATATTTTATTCTTCAAACATAATAGACAGTGGCTTTTGTAGCCATCAGACTTAAATTATGTATGTGGCGATGGATTAAACAACCTTTAAAAATGCATTTAGGGGAGTGCATTTATAAGTGCTTCTCAGTGGCATCTAAACAAGACAGAATGCAACTGGCACCATATATCTAGTACTTATTAGATAGACTGTCGAATGGCACATGCAATTTAAGCCTCATATTTCACGCAAATGTGTTGAAATGTTGAAAAAGGGGTCACGCTATGCACCGTAATTTTTGGGCTAAGTGTCCAATCCCCTGGCATTTTGCCCCATGTGCAAAGAAAATATATATGTGACAGATATAACAAACATATAATCATTAAAAGTAATCATTTTAATGATGTATGGCAACTAATGAACACATATAAATGGGAAGAAATAACACATTTCTGGGCAATGTATGTAAGGATTTACAAAATATTCTTTAAGCTGTCATGGACCTGGATTTTCGACAATTTCAAATACCCAATATCATTATGCTTGGTTCATACACATTTCTTAGGTCTACGAGAGTGTTGATAATGTAGCTCATTGACTATTTAAATGTGAAGTAAAAGAAGAATCGGGTTGGTTAAAAAGATGCAATTAGCATTTCACAACATTTAAATTGTGTCGGAATTGTGCTCGCCCGAAAGCTAAAACATATCAATCTTTCAGGGTTGAAAGATAATATACAATCATGTGAATATAAAACAACAATATTACTATAATAACTATTACTTGTCGTCATTCTATATGGTAATTATTATGGTACATTTCGTTTATATTTAATTCAAGAGAATAATAATATAAATATCAAAGAACTCTTTTACGTAATATGCTGTATGCTCCACCTATTAGTAAACATTAGTCTTATTTCAATGTCACCAGCGTACTTACAGAAACATTCCATTTAATTCGCCAGGCGAGCCAAATTAGCGAAATTAAATCGCGTGGGTTATAAAAAAAAGTGGATTTTGCGATTATTGAATGCAAAATTATGCTCTTATCTAGAACAAATGTAGACTCTTCTTCATATGAAGTTGTTTTTGATTGACTCTGTAACATTTATCAGCGTCTTGAATATGAAATATTATTACTCTTTTAATATAACATTTAAAGTGGAATCATATTCCACAGTTTAATGTGCCAAATATTTTGTATTACCCACATGTTCATTGGTCATTTGATTTGGATACAGCACATGTGATTGGCGTGGCTTCCCTTTGAAAATATCAACAGTAATATAAGGTTGATGCCTTTGGACATCAACCAATAAGGACAAAATATGATCAAGTGGCTGAATAGTTTTAACCATAAACCTGCCTACATATAAGGAAGTCTAAACCTGCTAACAAAACAAAATTGGTTTTCCTTCTGACTATCATATAATGCCTTAATTACAACTTATTTATGCAAATTAGAAAGATTCTTCTGTTGACAATGGTTAGGGCATATGAACTCAAATGGTTCCCGACTCTTTCGAAATTATGAATAAAAATATCGAATATGAATGTGAATTCGGGATAACAGTTGTGTGTTCAATAAGATACTTATAATCTATCACAATGAATACCATTATAGTTTAGTTAACCCAAACCGAGTTCACTAAATTCTCATTGAAAATTAATCTGGTTATTTGTCGTTTAATACAAATAATCGTTACACCTTTTCTGTGAAATGGGTGATATGACAGCAAGTACCGGGTAATTAAATAATGATGATGTTTGAAATTTGTTTCCCTCATTGTTTACATGTTGCCTAGTAACGCTAGTTTTCCAATGTGAAAATCGCACAACATGGGCAACGCATGTTAAAGGTATTTTGTTTTGTTATGGATTTGGTTTGGTATGGATTACCT
Organism: Steromphala cineraria; assembly: GCA_916613615.1. Lineage (NCBI taxonomy): Eukaryota > Metazoa > Mollusca > Gastropoda > Trochida > Trochidae > Steromphala > Steromphala cineraria. The sequence goes on from OU744729.1 coordinate 16,263,377, forward strand.
ATGATGTTGCTGATAGTACTTTGTTTATCAATACCTTTGTACAACGACTTAAAGATTGTATTACTCAAGATTGGTACTCTAGAATTTGTGAATCAAGTAATTTATCTAGCTATAAAGAATATAATCATTGTAATCAGTAGAATATTATCTAAATGTAATCCCAGTGAGGGAATATATAGAAGACTCTTATGTTTATTACGCATTGGTGAACTTCCCTTGATGACTAATACTGGCAGACGTTGTGGCATTGCACGGTGTGATAGGATATGTACATTTTGTGCGTTAGGTTGTATAGAAGATGAGTATCACTTCCTTCTGAAATGTCCATTATATTCTCATCTTAGATTAAAATATATCCCACAGTATTATTGTATTTCAACGAATATTAATAAGTTTTATACACTTTTAACATGTACTAAGGAAAATATATAAGTTCATTAAGGAAGCATTATGTTTGAGAAATGTTAGACATGATAAACATCTGTCACACTATGATTGTTATCTGTACATGGGCCTATATGGCCTTTATACCGAATAAAGAATTGAATTGATAGCTACAGAAGCTGTTCTAAGATATTTGAGATTTATGTATATTTTCAATGTACTCTGATAAATAAGTCTGACCGATGAAAATTCTACGAAAAACTCCTAAACGTCTGTTTGGAGACATCTCCATGTTCACTTCCCACAAGCCTTTGCGCGACATTGCAAAAAATACGCCCTTACTATTTATAGAAACCTGCCGCTTCTGGAAAGCCGTTTCGATTTTATGATTCTTTTTTTTTCACGAATAATGATTTGATTTTTGCTTTGGTTGTATCTATTGATTTCTGAATATTCAGGGAATACGTTAAAAGCTATCTATATTACTAAAATTCCGATCAAGGGTCTTTAAATACGCATCTTCCGGTAGGATAAACTGTTAACGGTAGTGTAAAATAATATCGCTACGCATACAAAACGACATAAGTGAGTGCTAAAATTCACCTACCGTCTACAACCATGTAGCGCGGCCACACTGACATATTGGTATGGGTTAACTGAGTTTTCATTCTGACAATGATTGAAAGTTTAGTCAATATAACCTGTTCGTTCATACCATTGACGTATCGCTATTGGACGACATTAGAAGTCATTATAGAGGTTCAAATTCGTACGAAGTAGAAGCAACAGATGGTGACATAATGAGGTTGGCACAATAGAAGGGAATTGATGTTTAAGTGTACGGTGACACATGAGAAGGTTGGACTGAAATGAACACAAGCTAAATAGATGCTGGCGAGCTAACCGTGTGTAACTCGAATTGACTTTCTTAATTATTAGCATGAATTCGCAAACAGCGCGTGCCATGTGGATGCTTAACATGTTGTACCTTTTAAAGGGGCAGTAGCACGTTTTTTGACAATTTTATATTTTCAATTTTTCACTGATAACTATAAGTTAATGCTAAATGTATTACTTTATAAATCTCATAAAACCAATCATCCGTAGTCAGAGAACAAAGTATGAGGATTCACATAAAATCCATTGGCAGCCATTTTTGTGTGAACACCTTTAATTCATTTTGTGTAAGAAAAGGAATCGCATGGCTTAACTTTACATTGTATATTTGATTTATTACTGCTCCATTTAGTGTTTATACATTGTCTAAAGATTGGAACCATTTATTTTCATTTTCCTGACATCACCTTATATTCCCCCTAAATACGTGCTACTGCCCCTTTAAAGGAGCAGTAGCACGTTTTATTGGGAATATAAGGTGATGTTAGGATATGAAAATAAATGCTTCCATATCAAAGACAATGTATTTAAACTAACTGAAGCAGTAAATCAAATATACAATGTAAAGTTAAGTCATGCAATTCCTTTTTAACAAAATGAATTAGAAGTGTTCACACAAAAATGGCTGCCAATTGACCTTATGTGAATCTTTATAATTTGTTCTCTGACTATGGATGATTGGTTTGCGTAATGAGATTTTTGCACTATCAAAATAATGCATTTAGCAATAACGTTCAATTATTAGTAAAAGATGAAATTTTTTTTAAGTGCTACTTCCCCTTTAAAGGGGCAGTAGCACGTTTTTTGATCATTTTATATTTTACATATTTCACTGATAACAATAAGTTAATGCTAAATGTATTATTCTGACAGTATCAAACATCTCATTACACAAGCCAGTCATCCATAGTCAGAGGACAAAGTATCAATTCATTTCGTGTAAGAAAGAGGCATAGCATGGCTAAACTTTACGTTACATGTTTGAACTAGTCTTTCAATTGGAACCATTAATTTTAATTTTCCTGACATCACCTTATATTCCCCCTAAAAACGTGCTACTGCCCCTTTAGTGGGCGTTGTTTATACACGTGTATAAAAATCAAATAACTTTAGTCTTTTTAGTTTATTTAGAAGCGATATCGATGTACAGTTACATTAAGCATTTATTAATCCTTCGCTGTAAGTTCCTGACTTTATTTAAATATATATGTACACATATCTATAACGAAAACCCTTACAAATAAAAGCATACTTTTCTATTCAAAATTGATTTTGCGATTTCTTCAGCAGAAAATGTCATGCTTCAAGAATTTAGTAGGTATGTTATTGTTTACAGATCAATGAACGGTTATCAATATATCTTTTGTGAGGGCACCCAGAGCAAACAAACAGAAGCTATTTGGACTGGGTTATCTCTGATCATTTATTTATTCAGCTCTTAAAGTACACGAATGACTGTATTTCTTTGTAATTCAAGAGACTCTCTTGTGTGCTGTAAATCAATGAAAATAAATGTCGCAACAACACATTAAACATTTATTCTTCTTTGTGAAAATATCAATATTTCTGTAAAATATACATGCAAGTGCAAATGGAAACAATATAAACTATTTATGTATTTACCATTTGAAAAATTATTGACATTCATAACATTTTCGGAAGCCATTTTATGATTTCCTATGAAGTTTTTTATAGTAAATATTTTGTTATTCAGGAAAAACGTTGCGAGGTTTTATAACTTGTTCTCTTTAAAGAGATACTCCGTGACGTTCATGATATAATTTCCTTTAATGCGAACTAAAATGGCATGTAAGGTGATAATTTTAAAACGTCCCAAACATTCAGCTCCAAGTTACAAAAATCCCAAAACAGCCTTGTATGTGAACAGAAGCCGAAAAGAATCTCCCCATTATTTATATGGTATAATAGTTGAATAAATTTTAAACCTTTATGTGCCCACGAATCGGGGCGTTGCAGTTTGATATGTAAATATAAGTTTCTCGTTTCTCTCCCGATGGAGGCCATTTTGTGATAATTTTTGGACGAAGTAAAAAGTTGTAAAACTACCTTGGTGTGACTCAGGCAGGGAATTCAGCAGATGTTTTGAAAACTGTTATGCAAGATGATATTTTCAATATAAGAATACTTCAACCTGTATTCAGTAAAAGTCTTGGAAATGTGTATAAGAGAATCATGTAAGAAATACATCGATAAAGCGATCTATTGGCAGAGTACAATATTGATTGAATTATTGAATTTCGAAGTTGCTAAAACTTCATTGTTTTCAGAAGACGCAATGCTTGGGAAAGAAACACGTAAACAATTGAAACATTGATTCTCTTCGGAAGGCCAATCGAACTAAAACTATTTCGATATCTTTAATTTCACGAGCGGACATAAAATCCATGTCAATGACATACTATGTTATCGACGTGAGTGCTTAAATATTTGTTTTTCCCAAACGAGATGGATTGATATACTAACGTTTGTTCACGACTGTCGTTAAAGAGCACTAAAATGGCCACTTTCTGGATTCATGAAGAAGGGATTACAACTAGATAATTCGTCATAGTCTCCGCTTTGTAATTCTCAAATCGGAAAGTAACCTCCCTTAAAACGACTTTTTAAATACACTGCTTAATTAGCATTGACGAACTAAATCTGTGGTCACTGAAGCGTGTCTGTCCAGACTGCACTATGACGCATCAGAAGACATACGTTTCAAGAAGTGATCAATTTCAACGTGTCATAGCAGCCTTTTAACTGTCCATTAACATACAAAACTTCACCAACATAGTATGTCATAGGCATTGGAATAACGCTTTTAATTACCGTAGTCTCAACATTTAAATTTACAATCTTTTTCCTAGCATAGGCATATACGCCGTATAGATGTCTGTTTTTAATCTCAACGTCGGCGAACCTTGACTATGTGTATAATGTGAAATTAAAATGAAAAGGTGTTTTTTGGTCTAGGTCTTCGTATAAAAAATACTACCCTCGATATTACTGTCCTTAAATTTAATATATTTATAAGAATAGTTTTTAACCGTCATATTTCACTTAGAGACGTTTTAGGTTTATTTTTCACTTTATTAAAAACGTCTTCATTAAGCAAATAAACTGTTACGCAAAGAATAACTTTAATGGAATATTCAACTGAAATCTTCTAATATGAATCGACAATCTTAATTTACTTCCAGCTACTACACATGTACATGTATATCTATTATTTTGTTGGTTATGGTGTTTTTTACGCTTTCTCTGTTTATCTTTTATAATCGACTGATTCGTATAAGCAGTGAATTATATGTAAATCAAACTGCAATTTTATGGAAAAAGAAACATCAATAAATGATATGGATGATGTATCCCCTAGATTGATTATAAACTGCTGGTGACCTATTTATCATAGTTACTTGTCATTATTATATACTGTCTTCCCAAGAAGAACCTTTTAAATATACTCATCTTAGTAACAATAATCAACAATGTTTGAACTGATAACAGTGTTGTGTATTTATAACATACTGATTATACCAAGAATAGTATTATTTTAGAAAAAGTCATGTTTGTACTGATAATTAAAGCCAAACACTGATAACTACCACGGAACATACCTTCTTTTATTTTCATTTGAATAGGTACATGTATAAATTTGCCTATCTACCTTTAATCTATATTGCCAAACAGATGTTTATTTGATGGAAAAACATTTAGGTTATTAGTTAAGTAATTTATTCTTATTAGTTAGTATTAAGTTGAAACCCCCAAAAATCCATGCATGACAACGAAAAACTGACATTGAATTGTTCTCCAGTTTCATAACAATAATTACATGCATTTTATCAGAAGCGCACATAATATCCTCAACTTGAACCGGATGCTACACGAAAACACTTAGGCTACTGGCATTTTATACAGTAGTACGTACATAGTTACATTTGAATGTTGACTATAACGAGAGTCGTGTAGGTCATATGTTCAAGTGGTGAAAGTGTACCCGTTACATGAACGTATACAAAATACCAATATCAATATCAAACTACTTGGTCCAGTCCAGTCCAACAATATTTCTAAAATTCCTGTTATAACAATACAGAACGAAGCCATTAATGTAATCTTCTCAGTGAAACCTTTTTAATCATGAGGAAAGAACATGCGGAAGATAAACAAGAAAATGTAATGTTCACCATCAATGATTGTCATTTCCAGTGGCTCACAAATTCATTTTGTTTGTTTAAATTCAACACCCATCTTCAATGGTATATCACGGTTTCTATTATAAATTATGCTAAAGTATTCCTTTCATCTGAAATATCAATTTAAATCAACATTTAAACCGAAAAAAAAGTCCTCACTGTATTTGAAATAACAACACAAACAAAGAATGCGAAAAATCCATCACAAACTCACCTGTCAAATGTTAAATGTACAAGCAGTCGTTCTTTGTTAACCAAACTTTGAAAAAAGAATAAAAAAATGTAAAAAAAAACGTTGTCTGGGACGACTAATAAATATACTGTATTGCTGAAGAGGTTAGGAAACATTGAATTATTATTTCAACGAGTATTTCAAACTAACTTTGTCAGAAAATTTACGTATGTGCATAACCTAGAGAACATTATAACAATGCCCGTAAATGACACTCTGTATTACATGCAAAAATGTTCAACAGCCAACCCCATGAAGCATATAAAGTATGACACGTATCAATAAATGTACAGTTCAATTAAATACCGAGATTGTAATTGAACAATAAGAACGAAAACTATATACACTGTCGTGTACCCGGTATGGAGGGGACTTTAAAAAAAAATATATAAACACTGATATGCGCGACAATATGTATGAGATTCAAAGTCGTAAAGGGCATGAAAAAGGGCATTTTAAAGCCTCCTCTCCGCTTCGAAAATGAAAGTGAAATAAACATCAACTTGGCATCTAAAATACGCAAATTTCTTGCAGTTTGTGAACCAAAACTCATAAGGAATGTATTCAAAATTCTATTCCTGATTACCACAGTTAAAGGTGACCACCTAAACCTCAACGATTAGGAGAAGGGAGCAATGAAAGCAGACACCTACCTCTGTTGACCTGTCCCGGCCACCATTTTGAAAGGTCCCCTCCATACCGGGTACACGACAGTGATATATGTATATTCCAACAAGGACACCGTATAAAACATTCACTCTTTACTCAACCACAATTACCAAGCTTTAATTTGATACTTAAATCGTTATATGGGTTATCATTATAGAATATATTTTTATAATAAATCTTGGTGGTCCATAACGTCCATAACGTATAAACATCCTAATTACAAAAAATGAAATGACAAAGGCTTAAATATATCTTGTTAGTAATTAATGATTTTCCATATTAAGTGAGAGTCTACGTGAGATTATTTAACGCAGATGCACTGATGAAAAGATCAATTATTAATTGATGAGCTTTATGTGATTGAAAACAAGCTACATATTATCATTTGTTGTAAGTTAATCTATGGTAAATATTCCATTTTGCTTACCAAAGGACAAGTAAATATATTCATCAAAATCAATTTGAAATAAACTCTAAAGTGAGATGATAGATAGAGACATCTGTAGACAAATTGATGATTAAACAAAGTGAGTGATCAAGGGAGATGAAAAGATAGAGGAATTCATAATATATGTACATGTATATGAATTTAAATAAATCATGAAACTATTTTAAATCATGCATTGAGAGAGAAAGAGTACTAGTAGAGGTAAATTACGCAGTTTTTCTTTCTCTTTTTGGTTAATATTATATGCATTGTGTTTAAACATTCGGTAGGATAAATTCGTAAAAGAGGCTGACATATCCCTGTTCCCCCTCACTATAATGGTATAACGAATTTAAGGGAGATAGGGAGATAATCCTCTTATATGCAATATGGTACACAGTGTTTTCCTTTAACTCTACCCCAAGGGAAGAAAATAATGCAAATCACATTCCACATTATGTATGTCAATATTTATGCTCGTTACCACTTTTATGACATATTATTACTATTTATGCTCTCATGCAATTATATTGTATATTGTACATCCTCACCAAATCATGTGTTGCACTTTTTGTACCCTTTGCCTAAGGCCCCTTAAACAGAATAAAAGAATTGAATTGAATTGAATTGAATTGAATAACGAATTTATCCTACCGAATGTTTTAACAAAATATGCATGTAACATTCGACTAAAAAGAGTATAAAAACTGCGTATTAGTAAAGGTCATGTAATGGAGCATTGTATTTTACATCAAGTTTTTGTCTTGAAATTTCCAATTTTTAAATAGTTTACGTTATGTCGAATAGGCATTCATTGAGTATAGTTTAAGTCTGTTAATATCCTCGGGCCCTCGGCTCCATTATTCTTTTAGGAATGGAGAGTTACTTGGACATTAACCTAAACACATACCACGATTTTATTGTTTGGACTTGGTATAACTAACCAAAATGTTATACTACACCAAAGATTCAGCCGGAACTACTTTTTTAAACCCTTCTCATTACAGACAAAAAACGGTATGTACCACGACCAATGTCACTGTGACGGTTTGACAAATAAGTTCAATTTCTAGTAGCGACAAACAATGATGAGGTAACTTTTATTAGGGTTTTACTGTTTTTGTATTTTGTTAATTGTAAGGGTTCTTTCGGAAGCCTTGTCATCGTTTGATGTAGTCGTTACAGCCGGAGAACGTCGTTTTGACTTGAGGAATATTGCTGACCACTTCACTTCAAATAGAAGGCCTGCAAAGAGTTGAGATTGTTATGTTAAACTGAATCATGTAGAGAATAGAGATGGAGAATATTTTCAGAAGCCTACATACATAATGAACTGAACATTTTCTTCATTATACGATTTTGTAATTCCCACCTCGTTATCTAGCCATGACAGACCAGGATAATTTCAGATTGCATTAAAAACTATTTAATCAACTGTGGTGTTAAACAGTCAGTCCGTGATAATTATGGTAATTTATTCAAAACATCTCGCATGTTCATTCGAATGCGAAAATTAGGTAAAGAATGTTGTTAATTGTTAATTTTCTTTTTGAAAAAAACTGTTGAATTCTTACAATAGTAGATAACTTCCTCTTAGGTAATAACTAAAACATCTTAGTAAATGACGTTCTGCCTTCTTCGTCAAGTATATCTGATAAGACAATATACGCAATGAAGAGACAAAGTTGCAAGCTAATTGTAGTTTCTTCATAATACCCTGTTTATGCTCTAGTCAATACAAAGATGACGGAGAACACAAAAAGACAAATGTACCTTATATGCCACCTTCAAACGCATTCATTACATAAGCAGCCTGTAAATAAAGTTAAAGAAATGAAATAAGTATGGACATTTTAAAAGTATGTAAATAGTCCTCGTTGATGGGTTCAAGAGAAATTCAAGAGACAGAAAAGTTCAACGAATTTACGTCAACTTTGTATAACAAAATGTGTAATGGGACATCTTCTGCCATATCGTTTATCATATTTAAGATTGAACTCTTTTCGGTAGAAACACTTCCAAATTCTAAATTTTAATGTTAAATGCATTGAGAGGAAAGCAATCACCTTTCAATTGGGCGCATCATCCATGTTTGTAGAGAAATGTTGCCTACGTCCTCACCTTCCTTTGTACACAGTGACGATGTCGCCTTTTCCGAAAGTCCATGTCGTTTTCACCATGTAGTGCACGTGCAAAAAATGACCCACGCGCTGTTGTTGTTGCCGTAGTTTTCTACTCTACTCTATGCTGCTCAATTAGGGAATAAATCCATTCTGTTTTTTATTATATTAACCCCAAAATAAAAAACAGAATGGATTTATCACCATTCTAACATGACTAATTAGAAAAAAAAGGTGGAACTATTTTGACTTGCGCAAAAGCAATGTGATTAGGTCAAACCGGTGCAGAACGGCTCCACATACTTGCAAAACAACGGTACAGTCCACTTTCAAAAAGAACACATAACAATTAAAATGTCATTACATACAGAACAAACATGTTTAAATAGACTCATCTATAATCTATTGAGCATATTATCAATAGAAAACAGATTTCAATGTCGTCAAAGTTACGATTTTTTACCTAAATACATGGGTCGATCCATCACCCCTACAAGAGCGACAAGGACTGACCAAATCAAGGGACGTTACTCTGAAAATAGTTGTTCACTACATGTCGGTGATCTGTTTCAAACTTAGTAGAAGCTGTCAAGAAAGTTATATTTTGTGTCATGGTTGGGGACATTGTGACAGGAAAAGGTGTCACTTGTAAATTAGAGGTAGGGGCAGTGACAGCATTCTGCGAAATTAAAGAATAAAGTCGCTTCCGTTCATTTGACGAATCGCTGTATGAGAGGTGTGCGATCGTTGATATTGTTTATAGATCTGTGGACTGTGATTAATTTACATCGCTAAGCAGTAAGAAGCACTTCAAACAGGAACCAAAAACCTCGTTATTACATTAAAATTTGTTGATGTTTCACAATGTCGACAAGTTTCTGATATTGAAATTTAAAGTGTCGTCGCCAACATGTCTATTGTAAACAGAAAGTCGCTGAGTGCAGATTGTCTACGCGTGCGCGGAGTAATGTGAAGCGGTCGTAAATATTTAGAGGTGATTATCGGCGAAATAATTACTCCAAAATGTTTATGAGTAATCAATCAGAACGCAGTATTTTCAAACTAGTTTTCGTGTCATGTTAAAATCGATATTTGTCAAAGACACGAAGGATCAGGTAACTATAGATCATATTTTAGAGGATATTTGGTTGCTTATTATAGTGTGGCACATTGAGGCACATTGTTTGGTACAGAGAACATAGTTCAACGCATTTTTACAATTTACGTATGGTATTTTAAAGGGGCAGTAGCACGTTTTTTGATAATTTTATATTATAAAATTTTCACTGATAATTGTATGTTAATGCTAAATGTATTATGTTGATAGTGTCATAAATCTCACTACATAAGCCATAAAATCCATTGGCGGCCATTTTTGTGTGAACACCTCTAATTCATTTTGTGCAAGAAAAATGTATCGCATGGCTAAACTTTACATTATATATTTGAATTATTACTGCTTTATTTAGTTTAAATACATTGTCTTTTAATTGGAACCATTTATTTTCATTTTTCTGACATCACCTTATATTCCCCCTAAAAACGTGCTACTGCCCCTTTAAAAGATATGTTTTGATTATATATGTCGGTGTGTTGGTCGTACGCGTGGTATAAGTAAGTTATACACCTCGTATTGGTCGTCACTCGGATTACATAGACGTATGAATATATTAGAAAGTTTCCCTAAAATTAATCAACTAATGAACTTTGAAAAAAATGTTTTTGTATTAAACACAGTTGTCAATTAACTAAATATGCAAAATGGTTTTATAATGGAATTCTTTTGAATAGTGTTTCCTCTTACAAATACTTGGGGATTTTATTTTCTCGTTCCCTATCTTGATCTTCACATGTCAGTGACGCGGCTCTGCAAGCCACAACAATATCAAACTCCCTCTTCTTGTTAAATCCATTTCCCCATAACTTATTTCCAAAAAAATATATGAAACCTAAATTAACCCTTTTCTTTTGTATGGTGGTGAGACAGTGGGAGTTGGTAAATTTAAAGAAGTGAAAGTTGTACAGATATGTATGTTCTGTTGTAAACGATTTTAAATGTGAAACGATCCAACACATGTGTTTAGGAGAGAATATGGACGTTAACCAATGTACGTGCTTACAAAAAAGCTGTTAAATATATGTAAAATGCCAGATTCTAGATTTGTAAAGAATGTTTTAACATATTTTTAGATACCGTAAATGGTTAAACAATCGGCATCAAAACTTACGAATATTCTCTACACTTTTGGATTTTGCTATATTCGGGAACATCAGCGACATTTGATAAACTCTTATCAGAATTTGTATTAAGATTTAGAGTAACTTGCGAAGAAGAATGTACACATCAATTGTAAATAGTTCAAATTATTCATTTTATCCTTATTTTAAAAATCAGATTTGATGTTGAATTTAACATAACAAATTTATCAAATATAAAAATTTCGATAATCGCTTCCTAGATTCAAATGTGCCTCACATCGCCTCCAAATTGATACCGATCGGTATACAATCAACCAAGACAAATAGATTATGAAACAACTTTATTGAAAAAGATTTGTTTCTGCTTGTATAGACATGTCACCAACATTGTTTGTGTTTAACGATTTTTTGTTCAAACCCAACTATAAAAAAATTCTAAATGCTCTGTCAATTGTAACTCAAGATGTTGTTCATAACCTATCAATTTTTATACACAATGCAATGACTCTTAAGGTAATTATTGGTATACGCCAATGACGTACTGTCAGTTGTTAGTTGATTACATAAATTTACTTATAATTGATTGTCTTGTGATTATATATATATATCCACTGCAAATAAATAAAGATTGATTGATTAATTGATGATATTATACACATAAATTAACTGAGAAATAAACGTATTCGTGTCATGTGATGTCACATGTATTTTGATCAAAATATTAAAATGTGTGGTTAAATGGAGCATGTGTCCATGAGTATATACATACGTCAGATTCTTCTAAATCATAAATGATGTAGATCTCATATTTCTTTTGATCAAAATATTAAAATGTGTGGTTAAATGGAGCAAATGTCCATAGGTATATACATACATCAGATATAACTTCTTAATCATAAACGATATAGATATCATAAGGAAAATGAAGCATTAATCCCATAAGCTGCTGTTTTCTTCTGAAGTCTGGTCAAAGTGATAAAATGGTATGGTTACTTGGAGCAAGTTAAGGTACTACACACGTGCATGTACATACATAAGAGAGCAAGAAGCATCTGGTTATGGTTGGGTGTATGCAACTCGCTACAAGACCCTTGACAAGCACGTATCTGACGCATTAGATGAATAATCTCACTTGTCAGCTTGGCACATAGTAACCGCTCGTTGCGTCATCGTCACTCTGTTTCCATGACAACGCCATATCCTGGTTATGAGACCAAATGTCGAAGAATTTAGTATGAGTATAATGTTCATATCATCGTGAGAAATGTTGCTTTTTAATGCTATTTACAAATCGTAAATCAACATCATGACATAATGAAGTCTTAACACGTGAGAAAATTACTGTAAGATTTAAAGGCATTGTACAAATAGTAATGAATATCGACATCATTTATGATTTGTGACATATTCATTCTTAAATCATTTTGTTCTTCAATTAAATCAGTTTCTTCAATTTAGTCAGTTATCACGAACTTACATATTTTAAAGCCGAGGTAAAACTTATCAATATTCAAAGGTTGTTGAAAATGCATAGTAAATTAATATACAAATTCATTATCAGTGATTATCAATTTTCATATATACGTCGCACATTTTATAACGTAAGTTATATGAATAATAGTATTTTTATTGAATGTATGATTTGTTAGTGGTCAACTTGGAGAAGGTCATTATTCTACAGTAACTGTTTCACTTGTTATGTACAGTGTTGAAAACGATAAGCAATAATTAGGTGACATTTCGTAACTAAATGTCAAATCAATTTATATGGTGCGTTGAGCATATTTAAGAGCTAGAATATGTTAGATTTAACGTTCGATAATTTTCTTGCTGCTATGTTTCCAAAAAGAATCATCAGTTCGTCAAATATGCAACCCTTAACTAATTTCTCATCAATGTATAATAATAATTATGTTAAAAAGATAATTGAAAAACGAAAACAACTAAACTTAAGCCATTAACACTTTTAACCAATCAGCTGTAGTTTCAAAGGTCAGGTGACAAATGTCGTCTGCTTGAGAAACAAAGATGGCGGCCGCCTGTATGTTTAGAAGTGGAAGCGACACAGAGAAGTTCGCAAATCAGTATCTGCCGTCTTATTTTTGGCACATCTTTTCCTAGTTCTCTGAACGTGTCGAATTACCTCTGTATGGAAGCCCGCTCTTAGCGTAGTACCTCTGGAGCATAGTGACAATAAATGCGCCTTCGCTGCACAGGAAAAGGAAGCAAAATATGGCATAGACTACCTGTCACTCGAACTTTGATGCCATTGCAAATCCGGAAAGACTTGGCATTGTTGACAACATTGGTATATAGGTGCTTCATGAATGTGGATCTTTTACTTCGTTGTTTCTTCGTCGCCTGTCAGCAAGTCTAAATGCTGTAAGTACCACCATGTGTAATGTTTATATGCTAACAAATTTCACGTCCCTGTTGTTAAGCTTCAACATGAGCTAACTTTCTGACGTTTCATCTTCGACTCGGAAACCCTACCGTTGAAGCACCTTGGTTTATCTAATCACAATTTTTCAAAAAGAAGTGTTGACATTTCCCATATCTCTACTTCTTCTGCATATTGAAATGAAGGCATTTACAATTGGATATATCCTGTGACAATGAGCTGTAATAGTGTACATGTCGTTCATTAAGTGAGCTGCTTGAAGGGAAGCAACACGTGGATCTGATGCAGTGGCGTGACTGAGGCTCCAGTTTACACAGAGATACTACTGCACCCTCACACAACACTGATAAGTATTGAGGAAACACCGAGTTCGCTTGTGCTGCATATTTTGGAAGCACTTATCTTAAGGTACCATTTTCTTGGACTATGGCCAGAGACCGTAATGGAATCTCGCTGTCTTCGTGAGAAAATGTTTTTCAACTCTGAAGCCAAAGCCCATGGATCACTGGTCATTGGGAAACAAGGAAACAGCTTTTAAGGTGAGACAATCTTCTATCTAGATCTTCATCTTACTTCCTGAATACATTGCTTTGAGGAGATGACTGTCTTTTGGAAAACTATTATAGAAATGTTTGGAAAACGCAAGAAGAATAAACGATATCTTATCAAATTCTACACATGTCATATTTAGTGTTTACATGCAAGCACGAACTATCCTATGATTTTATCATTAATGGAAAAAAATGTTTGTCTTTTGTCTAATTCACCTATTTTATTTTGTACAAAAAATTCAATTTCAGTTTTCTAGACCAATAGTGTTTGGTTTATTAACATTAGTGAGTTTTTGGCAATCGCGCAACATATTTGGTTTTAACCTAAAGATACATGAAAGAGGTTACCAAGAGATAGGACTAACAAACAAATGTTATGATTTGATGAATTCCATGTTCAATTTCAAAAAGGACTTTAGCATTACGTTTATGGTGTACATCAAATAAAAAGTCCAAATCAAATTGATATTACTGATGTACTTAGAATATATTTTATGTAAGTAAAGTCTGGTCTATAGAGGATTTGGAACAAAAATGATCCTTTATAGGTAAATTTCAAAGTAGTTGACATTGCAATTTGAAATGATTTAAATGTTCATCTGATAAAACATTTCCTATTTTCAATGAATGATCCTTTATAGGTAAATTTCAAAGTAGTTGACATTGCATTCTGAAATGATTTTAAATGTTCATTTGATAAAACATTTCCTATTTTAAATGTATCATGTTAAAAGATGATATTATCTATAAATGGTACGTTATTCGACATGTAGAAATTCATCTAATTCCCATAATACCACTGGTCAATGTACAATGTCGAAAGTTGATATATATCTACAAATGGTTCGTTATGAAGAATTTCCACTAATTCCATTAATACGACTGGTCACAACATTAAACAGAGGTACTGTCTGATAAATCGCTTAGCGTCATGTGCAATTAATTACCTCCCCTGGCTATACCGGGTTAATTATCGCCCCTGACCCAGCACGCAAAGTGGATATTACGTGCCCTCAGTACGTTTTCAGACACGGCTTGTAATTATGAGTCTATATATACTGGGGGCTGATCACTAGACTATACACTGGAGACTCTTATATCCAGATGCTTAGTCCCCCTCTCTACCATCCACTCGCTAGCTTTATATTATGATGATATGCCGAATATTATCAAGTCTTAGTCGGTTAGCCAGACCCTGAAGTAAGCTAAAAGGGACAGTTCTATTGGGGTATTTATTGTGGAAACGAAATTCAAAGGGATATCCCAGTATTACATTTATGTTATTAGTACATAAGTTCATTAGAACATATTTTAACACAATCCAATTGAAACATGTTGCTTTTGGCAGTAGTTTTATCTATTTACATTAGACAACTTAGACAACATACTTTGTCAAAACAACAACAGTGAGAAGTGAAGCTATTTGTCAGCACTACGAGTGTGGAAAGCCTTGCTACGCCATTATTAAGCACTGTTGATTAGTTTTAAAAATGATGATTTATAAATATGCAGGTAATCTGTCAATGCATTAAGTTTTTGTGTACTTTATTGTCAAATTTGTAACAGTACAGCACTTTTTTCATGTCATTTTCACAAAAAATAAAATGGCGGCCGGAACACTGATAGATCGGTCACTTTAAATCAATAAGAAGACTTGACACCTCAACTTCTCAAATCTCATTTTCATTTATTCATTCTTCCAAATTTTAAGATTTATTGGTATTTTTATTTCAGAGTCTAAATGTTAGACTAATCATGTTATAATACCATCCATGAACTGTCAAACATTCAGACAAAACGTGGGCTCTGTACATGTACAATGCAGCAACTCTGAAATATGCATTGACCAAAATATCAGTGTAAATACATGTTTTATTTATTCCACTGTGGGCTGTAAAAGGAAACACTTCTTGTTCTTCGTGCAGTGTTCCAGTCACGTACATTTGCAAAAGTAAGTGAACGTAACCTTGAAGTCAATTAATATAAGAAAAATCAAAATTTTTGTTCATAAATAAGAGAAAATAAAATATATGGATGTTGCTTGATTTGTTCAATCTTGGATTCATTCAATTTGACAGGACGAAACTTTATCAATGCAAATTTTAAATGGAAAAAACGTCACGTCACTGGAGATGCTGCTCTGGAAAATAATTGCAAATGATATTTATTTAGAACTTTTTCTTTGTCATCGTGGTAACTAAAATGATTTTCAAACAAAACCAAGTTATACACTGTTTTTCAGAGAACAATGAATGTAGACGCCCAATAAGCAACCAATTGCCTACAATAAACAAAGACAAAAGATTAAACATTAACCCCCAATTATTTGATTCTACTGCCAATATGTGCTATTGTTAACTTGTCATTACCTAATACATCACTTGACTCATAGATATTAAGTAAATTTATCACACTGTTGTGTGTACTTTCTTTTGACTGGCGGTATGTTTGATGTCCTTGCATTGAGACTTGAATCGGGGATTCAGGTCATGTCCACATTCGTAGTGAATTTATTGTTTAGTGCCGCTTACATCAAGGAATATAATATAGAATGAGTCAGTTAGTAGGCTCTAACACTCTGTCAATAAGGTTTAGCTATTGAACACTTAATGATGTCATACAAAAGAGTAATGAGATCAATGGGGGAGAAGGGTGAAGAGAAGAACGAACGAAAAGATAAAAAAAAAACAATGACGTCATCAGAATATTTTGTGTTTTAAACGCATTTCTAGGCTATGAATAATTTGGATGTTTGTATCCCTTGCTTTTGTGCACTCATTCTATATTTACTTATTAAATAGTCGATAATTTTATATATCATTTATTATGCAGTATTCAGGATTTTTCGCTTTGATTGATTTTATCCATAATCCAGTACAGATATAGTTTGACATTTGAACGTTAAAAATATTTCAGGTAATTTTTTTGCTGAGGATTCCTTAACGTCGATTATAGATTTTCTGAATAATATACCAATATATATTAAGTTTGACATTTCATGGTTTACGTGATTGCGAACGTTTGAAAATATCAGGTTTTTAAGGGGACCATCATTGCAAAAAATAAGCAACTACTCGTGAGTTATCAATAGAACACAAAACACATTCCATTTTAAGAAATTTTTATTTGTCCGAATACTTATTAGTATATATATCGAAAATAGGAATTATTCTCTCGTGACAAGCTACCACAAAAGTATCCGGCCCACTTCTATTTTCACATACCTATATTTACATGTTTATCTATACATATAATATGTGAACTTTTGTATCTTTATAATGTTCATATTAACAATATATGCATATATGTTTTCAATTTTAGTACACAAATACGACACTCTTTTCTCTGAAACAAATGGTGCACACTTTCTACGGTTGAGCATGACATGTTGGAACCTTTAGAATCACAAAATGCTGAAAAACGTTTCTGACGATTGGCTAAAATTGAATGTGTAACTGAATAAGCAATGAATTTTTTTTTTAAATGTTGACAAAGTTGACCATGTTCTGCCGTTATTCTCAAAATAGGTCTCAATATTGTGTTGTATTAAAGTCGATTTTGTCGTTATCGTTGCTATGGGAACTTGTACATGTATTTCACATGACCTATTCATTTTGATTTATAAATAGATATTGTGATATATATAATCAACCTCTTAATGGTGGTAAGTAAGAAAATGTATATGTATGAATCGCAGAAATCACAGTTTATTCATCAAGGGGCGGAGTTTTGCGCCTGTAATAACTTTCCAACTGAAACTGCAGTTACAATATCTATATATATATCAAGATGATATTTCTATAATGTCAACATTTTAACGTTAATTTCTTTCACATGATAAATAATATATCAAGAAATCCATTTTGGAGAAACATACCTTCTCCAATCAATGTGATATCATCTTATAACAATAAGATGTAATTTCATCTTAGTTTAATAACGTTGACATTTATTTGATATAAATATTTTTCTAAAATCCGTTATAAATCATTAATGCAGCCTTTCAGTAAAGTTGCGTGAAAGTGAAAACAGCAAAGGTTTTTGTTGTTCTATTCAATATTAGCATTTCAGGTTTTTGAGATGGTGAATATGATGTTATAATGGACCGTTTCATAGAAGTCAGATCACATTTACATCTTCTTTAACGTCCTCTAGTTCTATACCATTCGATGTGATGTCTTTTGAGCTTAATTGAGAAAATGGCTGTTCATCCTTCTATTTCTCATTCTCCAACATGTTGGAATTCTGTTTTTTTAATTTGTTTATGAGAAATTTGACAATTAATTGATGAGGTATGCAATTTTTCTTAATTCTAATCATTGTTTTATATTTTCCAGATTCAATTCGTGGACAAAATGGCTCCCTAGGCGCCTCTGGATACTTGTTTTCATATAAAATCGTCGCCCTCAACAAATGGATACTACGGATACTTTATTCATTGCTGACCTTGACCTTTAACGTTTGGCTTCCGTCACCGCGTAGACTAAAGCTGGCGGCCATTGTATCAAAAAGTGAGGACCATCACGTGCACACGAGTGAGAGGCAGTCTACACGTGCGTGTGTCACGTTTTATGTAGTTAGCACCGTCATGGCAAGCGTTGTTGCCTACAACTTCATGACGATGGATTCTAACGCGCACCAACGTCGATACAGCAGCCATATGGATGGAGTTAGTGTCGTCAGTGAAACGTCATCAATGACGAAGTCAAAGAAGCGTAGCAGGAAGAAATCTGCAGCCGCCATAGTGCACTCAAATCATAAAAAGGTAAAATTTTGTGTGAACTATCATTATGAATATCATTTTTTTTAAGAATAAGATAATATTGGTTGTATGTTTTTCTGTTCATATCATTTAAAATATATTTTTGTCGATGAAGCAGAATGATATTGCTAACGTTTAATCTTCATTTATTAAAATATTGTATGTATTGATGCATGATGCAAATTAAAATTCGAGGGAGGATGTATCCGGCATTACGTCATATAGTTTGTTATCAAGGTTTGATCTCTTTTGCATGTTTCACCAAACACAGGACCTTATCTTTCAAGACAGACGATCATGTGGAAATGCATGTCGATGTTTTATTAATTATGAATTTTTAATTACAATAAGAATAACGAAGTCTTTTTGAGCATGTATTGTCCTTTAAGATTGTTTTCACCATTCAATGAATGAAATTTAGTATTCCCATTTAGAAAAAGATTACACGAATGAATATTCAACAAGATTTAACTTCGTGGTTATATAATCAAAGGAAGTGTAACTGTGTTTCTGCTAAAAGGGTTTGTAATTAGGTCAGTGCAATTGTAATCAGTTACCAAATGGATTTTTTTCCAATAATTGGTAACATTTGAAATATCATAAAGTTTTGTTGTCACGCATGTGCATGTGTGCTTGAATCATATTTATTGTTTGAATAACAGGATGATATCTAATTGATGATCGTGACAAATCGTGTTACGAGTTCAGTTTGACAGATTAAAATAATTTTTGAAAATACTCTAGACGCAATCCGTACCTATTTCCTTATTCAATAGCAAAACATTGCTTGAAGATATTGTTTATTTTATATCAGTACAATTTCAGATATCCAGTAACTTTTGATTCACCTCAAAAAAATATTTTAAACACGTTGTCTTTGAACAATTTCAAATATATTTACAGATCGAAATTCAATCCTTTTTACATATTAGATTAGAGTGTTCGCGCAATAAATATTATTCAATGATTTCCGTAAATGGTTCACATGAAAAAAATCAATAACAGCACGATCTTAAATGAGGTTGATTTTTTTTTCAGTTTTAAACTTTGTTTCTTGTAATTGTGAAAACATGATTTTTTTAAACATTTAGAAAATTTAGAAAATCATATGTTTATCATAAAATTGTGAAACCTCTCCTAAGTTTAGATGAAAATATTGTATCTATTGTGAAAGAGAACCAATGTTCAGGATGTACGCTGGTTACCTGTTTTCTGTAGTAGAGTGATGAGAAGCTATGTAAACTATAGCTTACACTCGTTTAACTCAATCCATTGTTGTGCAATAAAGTGATATGCAGTGCACTTCAATCAAAGGGATATATATAGCGTTACTTATTACGTGGTTCTACGTACTCGTAGCCCACATATTATCCATGGAACACTATTAATCGTTACCAAGCCGTTTCCAATGCTCCGAGGCTCCTATTAACTTTATTTAAACACACTTAAAAGAGGCAGTAGCACGTTTTTTGAAAAATTTATATTTTCAATTTTTCACTGATAATTGAACAAAAATGCTTAATGTGATATTTTTATAGTGACAAAAATCTCATTACACAAAGCAATCATCCATAGTCAGAGCACAAATTATAAAGATTGACATAATGTCCATTTGGGGGTATTTTGTGTGAACACTTTTAATTCATTCTGTTAAAAAGGAATCGCATTGCTGAACCTTACTATATATATTTCATTTATCACTGCTTCATTTAGTTACATACATTGTCTTTCAATTGGAGCAATGTATTTTCATTTTCCTGACATCACCTTATATCCCCCCTTAAAACGTGCTACTGTATCTAAATTATTAACTCAGAACAAAGGACACATATCATTTAACTCCACTTATACATATCACATTCACAGTATACACTTTGCTGTTGAATTGGCCATACATTGCAATGAGATCGTTGTAAGGCGTTGAGACTAAACATTACTTAAAGTGACACAGAGTATCTTTCTTAAAATTTTGTTTGGCTTTGATAAGCTACAAAATATCTAATATGCTGATTGAAGTTCATTTATCTTATCACTTGACTTGCAAATATATCCATTTATGCATAATATCTCTAAAATGCTAGATTTTATTGAAAAATCAAGAAAACATCTCAAATACGTTTAATATTCGAAATTATGCATCCAATTGATCTACCTATTAGTTACAATACCTAATAAACACTAACGAATCGAATATATCTTTCTGTCAGCTTATGACAAGGTTTCAAAATCACGTTTGGCGAATTTGCGCGCGCCACTCGAGCCACATTATCCGGTTTTTGATCAAATGTTCGCTCTAATGTACTGATTTACGTTTAACTTGTTATTTTCAGTAACATTTGTGGTTCCCGATGTAATAACATCGATTTCAAAATTTGACATATGTGATCCTATCAACATACTCTGTGTCTCTTTAAAGCATAGGCTTGTACCCTCGCAGTATTTATAACGAAACGTCATAAACGGACGTTAGTTAGGAAAATAGTTAAGTTTGAAACGGAGAATTGAATATACAGATTTACCATCTGGTGATGTAGGAATATATAGACTTAATTAACAGATGACATCAACTGGATAAGTAGAAATGTTGAGTTGTATATACAGATGATATCAACTGGTGACGTAGGATATGAAGATGGCGTCAACTGTATAAGTAGGAAAATGTTGAGTTATATATAAAGATTATATCAACTGGTGGTAATAGAATATACAGATGGCATCAACTGTATAGTGTAAGTAGGAAAATGTTGAGTTGTATATATAGATTATAGCAACTGGTGGCGTAGGATATGAAGATGACATCAACTGAATAAGTAGGAAAATGTTGAGTTGAATGTATATATTATATCAACTGGTAGTGTAAGAATATAGAGTTCAAAGAGATGACATCAACTGGTGATGATTGAAAATGATGAGTTAAAAAACGGATGACATCAAATGGAAAAGATAAAATATGGAGTTAAGTTAACAGATGACACCATATTGACAGTTTTAGAATTCTGAACAAGAACTCAAATGGTCCACTACTGTATAATATAAAAATATATATGTATATGTGTATATATATAAAGTCATGCGGTTAGGAGCCAACCAATCATTAGCTATAGGTTGTTTTGGTGTATGAAGATACAAACCATATGTCTGACGTTCTTTTGTAGGTCAAAGGTCACTTGGCAGACAGTACAACAACATTATCTGTATACCGGTGAAATGTATGCATGCATGTTTCAGTGTAAAGTCACATACTTGAAATCGATTAAGGCAACTGGCTTGATCTACAGACAAATCCATGCTTACCCGATGCTTAATTTACACCCACCTTCAGGGCCTAAATACGTCAATGAAATATTTCTCCTATATATTTCTTAGTGTAATTTCCCTGGAGTTTTGTTTGTGTTTGCTGTATTCTAATCTCCATCGTTATTCAGTGATGGACCTCTGTAAAGTCTGAAATTAACATGCAAGTCATCAATGTGTCTCGAATAGTTAGCATTTTGATCAACCATGAAAGGAATATTAGTTTCATATTTCTCGTGGCTTTGCAATTTCATGTGTCTATGTAAGTGTATCTACATTCCCCCAAGCTTTGGTATATTCTAAAGTCTAAGTTAATACACCTCGGAGGCACGATGGAAGTTGTATCAACATTCCCTGGACGTAGTGTGTTCTTGTGGCTAAATTATTGTACCTCAAGGGCACTGTGAGGGTTGTATCTGAATTCCCAGGGCGTTTCCTAGGTAAACTTAAATTCTCCATTTACGTCATGCATAAAAAGAAGTTGTCTAGTCTAACTAGAAAATTAATTTATCTAATGTCATTGCAAACCTGGTTTTGGAGAAATAAACTTTAAAGAGATAACAACCTGTCATTGTTTTCCAATCATACTTCGTATGTTAATGTTCTTCAATGATTAGAGCTTCAGTTACCGGTTTCCTAAACAAACATTCTTCAAGCTCATTTTTTATTAGATATTCATTGCACAGACAAGTAATTAACCAATAGTTGATTGGCACCATTTTAGTGAGTTTATGAATAAAGTTGTCTTAATACTGAAAAACATTGCAGTAATTTCTAAAATAACTTTTTGAAACAGTATTGTCGACATCTTGTCCATAAAAATTTATCATTTAAATGATGAACAATTAATGAATCTATGAATAGAAAAAATCAATTTGGTATTTGTAACGTACATGTTGGTACTTGCAATTGTGCAACGAATAACCAGCAAAAATCAAGACCAACTTGAGATAAGATTTTCTTATATTTGTGACCTTTCATATTTTGAGCATGGCATATTTTATTCGAACCTTTTAGATCGAACTTAAGTATAGATATAACCGTCACGGATACCAGATAACGTGATATTAGCAAATGTTATTGCTTTTTATCAAGCTTGATTATCAAGTTTCGATAGAAGCATGTCTGGTGTGCTGTTTCAAGCTTGTGTTATCGCTAGACAACAGCACGGACTGTAAGAAGCGCCGAATCTTACACTAATCTATCAATTACCCTGATAAACATCTGATTTAACACCTGTTGGGCAGTTTTACAAGGTGCGAGAACTAGGGCGTAACTTCAGCGAATGTATGCTTGTATTATGTTTATCTTGAATATTTCAATAGTTGTACTCAGATGTTTAGAATCTGTAACGACCTTAATATAATCACTATATCATTTTGTATAATTCATAATTAATAATATCAAAGCTTGGTTGAGAAAGCTTTTTTCTCAGATAATGTAGGCATTTTTTCCAGAAATATACATAGACTGTTTTTTTACTTTAAAACCGTGTCATAACTTGTTTTACGTGTTACATTTTACATTGATTATTGAAGTTTAAGGGGCAGTAGCACGTTTTTTGACAATTTTATAATTTAAAATTTCCACTGATAATTGTAAGTTAATGTTATGTGTATTATTTTGACAGTGTTAAAAATCTCATTACACAAGTCAATCATCCATAGTCAGAGGACAAAGTATGAAGATTCACATACAATCCATTGGCGGCCATTTTTGTGTGAACACCTTTAATTCATTTTGTTTAATAAAAGGAATCGCATGTCTAAACTTTACGTTATATATTTGAATTATTACTGCTCCAGTTAGTTTAAATACATTGTCTTTCAGTTGGAACTATTTATTTTCATTTTTCTGACATCACCTTATATTCCCCCTAAAAACGTGCTACTGCCCCTTTAAAGGGGGTTTCTAACAAAAATCCAAATTAAACATTTATTTCTTAATCACTTAATTGTTTCTTTTTAATTGAACATTACTTTTTATAACATGTTATAAACTAACATGATTTTTATTGTAATCCTTGTTTGTTTATTATACCTTTATGTATGTATTTATCTTAATACATGAATACGATGCAGAGGAATTGTTACGCAAAGTAAACTTCAAATGTTGAAACAGGATGGTATTCTTGCTCAGCGAAAAATCCAATCTGCTAACTTGCGTATTAAAAAAGAAAAAAATGTGCTTATGTCGTTAATTTACTTAGCTTAAAGAATACAATAGATCTAATATTACTAATTTTATACATTGAGTTAATCATTATTTTTTATTGTTTGGTCAATTTGTTTTGTACAGCCTGAATCTAATATGGTTCTTCTTCTACAAGTAAACTTGTTCTATATAACCTGCAGGTTCTCTTTCTACAAATAGACTCCTTGTTCTGTACAGCCTTGATTTCAGAAGGTTCTTTTCTACTTTTTCTATAAAGCTCGAATATCTAAAGGTCCTTCTTCTAGCCTGAATCTCTGAAGGTTCTAATTCTACAAATAGACTTGTTCTTAATAGTCAGAATCTTTAAAAGGTCTTATTCAACTAGTAGACTTGTTCTGTACAGTCTGAATCTGAAGGTTCTTCTTCTATAAGTAAACTTGTTCTGTACTGTCTGAATCTGAAGGTTCTTCTTCTACAAGTAGACGTGTTCTGTACAACATGAATCTCTTAAAGTTCTTCTTCTTCATGTAGACGTGTTCTGTACAATAGTAATCTCTAAAAGTTCTTCTTTTGCAAGTAAACTTGATCTGTACAATCTGAATCTGAAGGTTCTTCTTCTACAAATAGACTTGTTCTGTACAGCTTGAATCTCTGAAGGGTATTCTTCTACAAGTAGACATGTTCTGTACAGTCTGAATCTAAAGGTTCTTCTTCTACAAGTAGACGTGTTCTGTACAGCCTGAATCGGAAGGTTCTTCTTCTACAAGTAGACTTGCTCTGTACAACATGAATCACTAAAAGTTCTTATTCTTCAAGTAGACGTGTTCTGTACAATAGTAATCTCTAAAAGTTCTTCTTTTGCAAGTAAACTTGTTCTGTACAGCCTGAATCTCTGAAAGTTCTTCTTCTTCAAGTAGACTTGCTCTGTCCAATAGGAATCTCTTAAAGTTCTTCTTCTGCAAGTAAACTTGTTCTGTACAGCCTGAATCTCTGAAAGTTCTTCTTTAAAGTAGACTTGTTCTGTACAACATGAATCTCTGAAGGTTTTTCTTCTACTCGTATTTCACACAGAGAAATTAATCCGATAAAAAGCCTTAATAAACAAGGATCAAAGCATGTATTCTCAACGGAGTGGGATATTTCAACACGCCTTCATTGGAAACCAATTTGAATGCAAATAAAGGTGAGGGAGACATTCCACATTTCCTCCAGCGCTTTGATGTTTGACGCGTGTTATTCCTTCCACAACCTAGCTCTTTTTATCTATTTGTACAGTGTATGAAGTGGTAATGTAATCACTCATCAAGACTCTATTCTATGCGTTCGTTTGCATGTTTGAAACAAACCTCTTTACCATTTTGAATAAACAAAGGAAACCACGAAAAGCTTTGTTTCAGATGCAAAGGGATTTGAACTCAATTTCAACTGTTTGAAGTTAATGAGCAAAATCTTGCTGTTCCTTTAGTCATTGTTGCAAGAGATCTAAAAAAATATAAGTTCATTTTTTCATATGATACACATGTTATTTTGGATAAAACTATCATTTTCTCTCACTTTCTCGTGTTCCTGTCATGTACTTCCAGGAATAAATCCCCTGACAGATTGTGTGGTACATATGCTTACCATTCTCTCATTACATCTTAGAATTCAAATACAAAAATACAAAAATCCTTTAGAATTTCCGCATGCATGACCACGATGCACGATAACTAGTATGCAGTTTGATAATAACGACTTTTTTATTCTGAATATTTTTTGTTTGAAAGGCACCCTACATGTATAAAAGGACAACCACCGTCACGATTCTGTCATTGCAATCTTGATGTTCCCTACTCTCAACCATTTTTGCAACAGAATATCTTTAAAACTTTTGATTTAATTAAAACTCACTTTCATGAGGCCATGTTTACACTGAGAGAACTGTTTACATAAGCAATAATGCACAGTTTTGATATTGTTGGACTTTATTATTTATTGTATGATTAATGTATGATAAGATGTTAGTAAGCCAGGGTTACACTATGTTTAAACTGATCAACCGTTTTTATTATAAGGGTCTTCTTAAATAAATATTCTCTTAATAAGGAATATAGAATACAATATCTAATCTTTGAACATTTTTGTGTGATATTCTTCATTTGGCATTTAAGTAAGCGTTCCCCATAATTATCAGAGACTTCACTTCAAAACATTTTTTTTTTTAAACAAAATAATGTATTCATAAGTCCAACAATAATCGTTATGTGAATGCGTGCATGTACCTGTACCTCTTTATTACCATTGTATATGATAACAGTGTATATATCTGATCTTTTTTTAAGATAAGATAATGTCTTTATTGTCCCAAGGGAAATTTGTTTTACATCATATATACAGTTCTCCAGTTACAAACAAAGCAAACTAAAAGTACATGATAATATTATTATGCATAAGATTTGTCTAAATAAACATGAACACATCCGATTTAGTCACACTCACATTCACTTGACTAAAACAGAAATATGACATTAATCAATAAACTGCTCATTGTAGGAACGAACACTGTTTGGAATAAAAGTGTAGCGAAACCTGTTTGTTCTCCCAGTCGGCATGCGCAGTCTGCGTCCTGAAGGTAGCCAAGAATATTCCGAAAAAAAGAATATGTGATTGGTCACTTACAATTTTATTTGTTTTCTTGGAAATTTGCTGCTCATAAAAATCGCCGATACTTTCAATTGGAAGTCCAATAATTTTTGAAGCTGTTTTAACAATTTTTGAGAGGTTGTTTTTATTCTGAACAGACAGATTTCCGTACCAGCTCAAGAAATTTAAGGTTAAGATACTTTGAATAAATATTCTGTAAAATAACCTCAATATAGTTTTATCTATTTTAAAATGTCTCAATCTCCACAAAAAATGCTAGCGTTGCTGTCCTTTCTTATAAATTTTTTCAGCATTTTCGTTCCAAGAAAGTTTTGAATCCAAGACAGTACCCAAATATTTGTATTCTGTTACTCTTTCTATTTCACCATCATCTATAGTCACAGCATTTAATGTAGACTTCTTTTTCCTAAAATCTATGACCATTTCTTTGGTTTTCTTGATCAAGAATATCCTCCTCTATGTACGAATATAGATATTATTATCCGAACATGTGTGTAATATGACTTAAACAAAAGAATTGTGATTTTTCTATTCCCAGAGCGAGAGCGAGAGATATACACAAATTTGCATGTGTTTCGTAAAAGTCAAACGACACACTTCCAAGGGTATTACCGATTCTATTCCATTTTATTCACTAGTGCTCTTTTTGAAAATATGTCACATCTTATTTTCAACCATATGGGTAATAAATATCTATTATGTGTGTGATGATGTTGCATAGGGTTAATATCTACTCTGGCTCCTCGCCCATCAACACCCTACCTGAAGCTATGTGTTCTATGTGTGATAACGTTGAATAGTCCTTATACCTACCCTGTCGTCACGTCTTTCATTATCCTACATGTAGCTAAGCGTTTAATGTATATGATTACGTTGCAACGCTAGGGTAGGATGTACGCTGTCCCTGAACCCGTCAACATCCATGCATGTGATAGCGAAGACTAATATTTTGTCGCTGAAATAAGAATCCTACCAATGACTAGTACACTTAAGATAAAAGGGAGCCTCTGAAAAATGGCTACTTCTGTTGTTCACTGCAGATCTTGATCTTCGAGAGGTTATGTTAATGACAAAATATTGTAAATTAGTCTGCAGCCGGGTGATAGCGTTGTACGTATAGGCTTTATCTCCTCCCTGCTGTTGAGCCCTGCATGCATGGTAGTCTGGCAGTAGATGTCACAGAACAGCACTGTGTACACAACACTGTGACATGCCAACATTCTTACATGTTAACACAATGCAGATGACGCTATACACTTACTCCTAGTCTAGTTAATATTATTCTCCATTAACTCGAGACCATTTGGTATGTGAATGGTCTTTTTCAATTTAGAGAAATTGCCGAAGAGTTGGTCTGTTAAGATTACCTGTTGGTGAAAATGTATTTTTTATTTAGTTCCGTGATTAGCAGTGAGTAAAGGGTGATAAGGAGACGTAGATAGAGGCAATCCACGAAGCAGCTTACATGCATTTCATACACTGCTCCCTACAATTATGCTTCATGCAGCAACGTTGTACTGTCAGAATCAATCCTTGTACTTTATTGCTACATCGCCTTGGAATTCTTGAATGGTTACGAATGATTGCTCAGAGAGTGATCATAGAAACTGCTAATATACATTTATTGAAGCATTCGTAACAATTTGTCACATCTTTCATAGACATATATAACTGTACATTCCTTACTGTATTACTTCAATATGATTTAAATTTGATATCATATTCCATAAAATAAACATTTCAGAACATTTAAACTTACGATGTCTTAAGAGTTATTCTCTCCCCAAAGAGGTAGCTCAATCATACCCGATCACGCCTCTGTTCCATTAACCAAGTAACCAAGATCCAAAGTTGCAACTCAAGATATTTACCTTATTTGCAGCCAATGAAAGCACCACTTGGTACCTTTGACCTTTGGGATCATCCTTAACATTACACAACTAACTTGGATTTCCTCCAATCAGATTTCTACCTTGATTTCCAATGTATTTGGCATAATAGAACAGAGGCTTGTTCGGGTATGAATGAGCTGCCTCTGTGGCGAGAGATTGATTAAGATCTTTTTTAGTTTACAAATATTTATTTGTTCTGTTTCTTCACAAGAAGCATACGTGGTTGGTAGGTTAATAAAACGGGTAATCCTTTATACCAACTTTTCAGTTAGCAGTCGTTTAGTTTTGGACGCCACTGTATGGTTGCTAGAGTGGTTTTTGTTATAAATAATCTTGGTTGTATTCCTAGAAAATATGACAACTCAACGAATATGTTTCCAATTTTCAACTTGATGGTTCTTGTGACGACTTACAATTTTGTTTCGTTTCCATTTTGGTAAGTTTAAAATGGTACCTTGTTGTAGGAGGTGTGAAGGGTTTGCGTCGATCACTGGATTATCTTCATGTCTTACTTTCTGCTTACTTCAACACAAGTGTCGATATTGAGGTAAAACAGTTGCTTCACGAGGATTGTTTGCATGAAAATCTTGAAGTAATATGAAGTATATTTTTTATGACACTGTCATAAGAAACATGTATTATAAGCTTATCAATGCAACCATTTTCAATTGAGGGTCAAATTCTTGAAATACTTAATCATTTTTTTTTAAATGATCGATGTTCTATTGAAATATATACTCATATTTGACGTTTTAAGTTAAACGATGTTTTTGTGTACAAGTTTCAATAAATGATTTTCGGTAGATGGAATAATGTCAACATTGGGACATTTTCTTAGGGTCTAGGGAAGCAAGTAATTTTCTGTTAATTGCGTAGGATCAAGAATGGGCGTTCTCTCGTTTCCAATGTACACAATTTTATGATAGGTTATGCAGGGATGACAAATGCTCTTACATTTTCTATGTTGTCTTTGGAAACAATAATAACAATAATGGAATACACATATGTAACTGTTTGTCTTATCTTGTTATTTCCTCGTTTGGAAGACAACAATAGCAACTAAATTGAGACATAATTGTTGTGTAACATGTTTCACATTATACTTAAGTTGGGAAGTTTGTTGGTAGATTTAAAGTTTCAAATGTGCTCTGAGATATGCAGATGTGGCAATGTTCCACCCAGCTTCTGTTTATCTTGAAAGGTAGCACATCCGATTACAGCAATGAGGCACGTAAACAACCATAGATTACCTCGTTACAATTAACTTTGTCAGAGCCCTGTAGGTGAAATTGGCAATTTGGCTTCTTTCAAGATTCGCAGTTTTACTCTGATTGTAAATTTCTTCTAAAACAAACCAGAACTAGTTATTTCATTATCTAGAAAGTCTCCTGCATTTTATCATTCTCTCCAGAAATACGAGCTATTGTGTTGCGGTTTGTTCGGTTAAATAACAGGAAGTAGTGACACCTGTGTGGTTTGTCTACAGCTCTGCTTTAAAGATTACGGTACTTAAAGTCGTGTTTTCAGTGAGCTACATACCAAAGTTTTTATCGATTTACAAAGAGAGGATGTTTTTGATAAGAAATCTTTTTAAAACAACACTGACATAGATAAGTGTCATTTACAATTTGATTTAAGAATTTAAGCAATTTAGATTTACCTTGTTGCACTAAACCAGAGCTGTTACTTCATTTGTGTTTCATTTTGACTTTTACAAACATGTGCAGTATACGCCATCCGAAGATAGCCAGATAAATACATCGATACTATGTATCAAAGCTCAAATGATCTTTCTCTCCTAACTATATCCTTCTGTTTTATTTTTCTTGTTTTGTTACAAGATAAACATAATTTTCATATCCCTTGGCTTGAATTGCATATACGAGTTTAACAATTATATTACATCTATCCTGAAATGTGTATCAGTATATCAAGAGTCATGTACAATAGTTCTTTACCCCTTAGCTTTAATGGCATATCTAAGATTGGTACACCGTACAAGACATGGGTTCCTAATCGTTTAGCTTTGTAAGAATTCAGAGTTAGTACCACATCTGATATTGATACTTAGCCTTTATCTTTTGTAATGTGTTAAAGGATTACACATTACATATCTACTACTGGGTCTCATCTTGTCTTGTGTCCCTTGGCAAGGATATTCATCCACATTGCACTCAGTCCATCCAGCTGTTAAAATGGGTACCTCCAAACAGGATGTAGGCTACTGACCAACGTGGTAGCAACAAGCGCTTTGTAGTAGCTGTGAAAATACAATTCTTCAGGGTTTGTAGCGCTTTGAGCATATCTAAGGACGTGGACAGGCGCAATATAAATGCTCACATTATTATTATTTACTATTATCATAACCCCTTTCAGTTTCGGACATACATATTCCCATAATAACTTGAAATACATGTTTACTCGCTCTAGAGTTTGCCTCTGGTTCGAAGTTAATAAAGCATAATGATAAAGCAGTCATTTTAATTGACAATGTGTCTTTTTTTGGAAACTTTCATATGACTTACTATACTTGTTAGAAATGTATGTGTATCACTATTTCAGTAACAACAATAACGCTGTACGATAAGTTTTGTCCTCATTCCAGAAATACCATTGGCACCAATTATATACATATCCTGTTCAGATAAATTACATATACACAAGCAGCTGGCCTTCTCGAAATAGATAATACGTACATACTAACGCTCACCGAATAAATCATACTTGTTTTAAGCGTGACGTAATGATGGCCCTCTGATGTATGATACAGCTGTTCTATGATTGGTTGAAACTTGCCCGACTTTGCTCTAATTGGCTGAATTCTTCAGAGTTGTTACGTTGATTGTAGAATCTATGCAATCTATTTCAAATAAGCGTTTGCCTAGAAACAGTATACATTACATGCTTTTTACTCGATGACGTCTGTTACTCTGCTTTGCGTTGAATATGTAGAGTTTGAAGAGATTTTTTGAATTACGACAAGAATACTTTCAAAGCTATTTTGGAAACAAAGATTTCTTCATTCGGAATTGATGGTTTGAAAGAGATTATATCCTACCGTTTACCTGTGATTATCTTACTTACGTATTGTTCGACGATTTGGATCATCTGTTTTACATTAAGATATTTGAGATTGCAACATAAGCATTACATATTCAATGTTAATCCATGATGATGACGTCACTCTATTGTGTGAACAGTGGATTATTTTAAAGAATCCACTGCACATGGACTTGTCCAGTCTGGAGGGGTGTCAGGCATTTCACACAAACCTATTCCGCATATCTTATCACTGTACGTTATACATGGATTAAGATGGAGACTGGAACCTGAACTGGAAAAATGACTCATTCATATTATTAGGCATTATATTTACTCATAATCTTGCAGAAATGGTCGAAAGAAACTATAAGGATAAACTAAAGACGCTCAAGCACTCTATGAATCAATGGCTAGCAAGAGATTTAACACCCTTAGGTAGAAATGCCATTCTTAAAAGCTTACTCCTGCCACAACTTAATCATCTTTTTGCAACTTTGCCCAACCCAAACCACAAACTTATCAAAGAAATTGAACAACTATGTTTCAAATTCATATGGAAAAATAAACCCGACAAAGTTAGTCGTGACACTATTACTAAAGATTATGACCAAGGCGGAATAAGGGCACCTGATATATTAAACCTCATCCGATCACAAAAAATATCGTGGATTAAAAGAATATTTAATACAGATTCAAAAATAAGGAACTTATTACAGAGAAGTACAAAATGTAACATAACCGACTTCATACAAACTTGCGAAACATACATAATGGAATCGGTATTAACGCCACAGACAAATCAATTCTGGAAAGACACATTAAAATCTTGGGGCAAATTCCTAAATAAAAAATCCCAAAACGTCGAACAATTGGAGGATATCTTAACACAACCCCTATGGTTAAATGAAAACATTAAAATAGATGGCAAAATAATTAACTATAAACACTACTCAAGCAAGGGTATAACTTATATTAATGACTTATTAGACAACAATGGAACCTTCCTAACAGTGGAGCAATTAAAATGTCAATACGGATGCAAAACAAATTTCTTAGAGCGCCAAGGCATATTAGAATCCGTTAAATGTTACTGTAAATCCAGAAACATCAATATTGCCATGAAAATTGACCTCCCAATCTTACCCTTTTTTCTGAAAGATATTGTCAGAAATCCAAAAGGATGCCGAGAAATTTATGATACACTGATAAAAAGTAATACCACTAAACTCCCAAAATACAGAGAAAAATGGCAAAAAGAATTAAATGAATTTATTGATGAGAACACATGGAACACGATAGAGAAGACCACCTTCAACTCATACAATAGTGTAAAGCATTCTTGGTTCAAATATAGTGTATTGCATAGGCTTCTACCAACAAACGATTTATTAACAAAAATGAAACTTAAGGAATCTAACAAATGTACCTTTTGCAAGACCGAAAAAGAATCAATAATTCATCTGTTATATGATTGCAAATATGTGAAACAAATTTGGGGAGAAATCGAAGAATGGATATTTAGCAAAACAGGAACTAATATAATATTCTCAAACAAAAACGTTGTTCTAGGATATTGCGAAAAGAGAAATTATGTACTAAATCTTATAATAACTACGACCAGCTATAACATATACAAGATGAAATTGCAAGAAAAAATACCAAATATTAGATATGTTAAGGAGGATATAAAGACCACATATAATATTGATCGCTTCAACGCTTTCACAAACTGTAAGTATGACAATTTTATGAAGTTTTGGTCATTATGTCACAATCTATTTTGAATATCATATAACACTGAATGAACCTATATGTATATGTATATATGCTATTTTTGAATGCCTTCTATTGCCTATCATCGACATGTATTAATTAAACCATATGTTTTTGTTATGATGTGGATGTTGAATATGTAACATGTTTTGTATGGAGTGTTAAAAATAAAAAGTTAAAAAAAAAAAAAAAGATGGAGAATGCATTCGGAGCAGTGGATTCTTTAAAATAATCAATCGGGGCTCGTTGATTATTTTAAAGAATCCACTACTCCTCATGCATTCTCCATTACTTCATATCGCATAATCTCACATCTTTGCCCGAGATATCAAAATATAACTTTTTAATAGTTTTGATGTCATCCTTTGAAGTCACAGTTCTGCGGGCAATACTTTGAAGATGACTTTTTTCTTTTCTTTTCAATACTTTGATAACAAACACAACATTATATTTTCGTGCAGATGGCATACTATATTTACGACATTCTTGCCTGAATATTATTATAACAATTGCCCATGATCTCATCTAAGTTCGACTTGTTATTGTTTATTCCACAAAAACCATTTTTACCAAATCACAGAAACCGGACTCATTTACATATCCATTTGGTGTAATAGTTAGAGAATAACCAACGAGGTACGATTGATTATGGGATATCTGCCTGAGTCGAAATAATGTTCACAGTCGCGAGCCTTGGCGAGCGACTGAACATTATTTTGACGAGGGCAGATATCCCGTAATCACTCGTACCGAGTTGGTTATTCTATATATTACCAATTTATAATGAAATATAATTAAAAAAAGACTGAAAAAATGCGATTGAGAAATCGTAGTAATGCTGTAGTAAGTGATACCAATCAGCTGATCAGTATTCATACGCGTGTCCAACCGAACATCTCCAGAGTGAATTAGTCAACAACGCATCGGACTCTAGTTCAGTTTCAAAACAATACGAAAATGACGAAAATATTGTCCCTGAATGATATAATACACTTTTCAACCTTGAACAAATTAACACACATAAAACTCTTAACAAACAACATTATTTGATAAAGATAATAAGTATTTGAATCAGCCGATCGTCACGCCGTACTACCACTGTGATGTGTTGTTGACGGCACAATGTTGTAACGAAAATGTCAAAAACCTGTCAATTTTTCAAAACTATAATTGATAAAAGTGGCAATATCTTTAAGAGAAACTTACAAAGAATGCATCAAAACAAGTCTGTATGTCAGGATAATCAAATAATCTGAAGTTTGAACAACATTTGTTTCTTTCGACGTTACTTTCATTCACGTAGCAAGTGTCAAGAACGATAACTCTAATCGGCCTGTGATCACGGTAGGATTGTTCCCAGGCTGATCAACTATGAGTATGTTGATTTGTAAAAGTTATTGCTTTCATGAATGTATGTATAGAATAACTACTCAGGATCAGTGAAATTCTTGTGCTTGGATAGATTTCATGAATTTTCGATGGCAGCCATGTTTGTTTATAAACAGACAACGCTTATTGTACCTTTGGAAAAAGCACAATCTTGAGATCACAATGAAATTTAACACGTAGATGAATAGTTTCAAATAATACTGCGTTTAAATATCAACCTGTAAGTTATATGATGTACAGTAATATTCATCGTTCTACGATTTTATTTTTAACCTAATCGACATACGTTCGACACGTTCAATTTATCAATGAAACTTGAAAATAGTTCCGTCGACCAATCGTCTTTCTTTCTTTTAGGAACCGACCAATCAACGTTGAGAATCACTAAAAAGCACATGTGCGGATATCAAAAAAATATCCACTCGTGTATCCTCGCCCGTATGGGTAATATTAGCAAAGACATCACTTCAAAGATTATATTCAATGTGTAGACGATTTCGATCAACTCATGTTACCATTTATTAAAAAATGTACCCTATTGCAGATAATGCAATGACGCATGTTTATGTAGCATTGGCTCACTGTTGAAAAGGTTTTGTATGTCATTATAATTTGAAAAGCTTGTAACTCAAAAAGAAATAACCAAGTTTAATATAATTTAATGATAATCAGTGTTATTCACCACTCATTTCTCATTAATCTCAAATTTAACACATTAACACATCTGCAAACATATAAATGGAGTTAATTCAGCATACGGTAGGGATGTTTGTTCATTTACTGGGATTGCCTACTCAAATCATGCAGTTATTGGCCAAACAAATATACATCAGAAGTGGATGGGTTAGATCTGTTGATTGTAAGTCTAGGTTTACTTCAATACAAGTACCAAGAACTGTAAAGAGAAACACTTTATTAGTATTATATACTCAGCAAAATAATTAAAGGACCGACTTTTTTTAAATGATGAAAGTATTTTACGAGTTAAAATTTTGTAATTGTGGCACCACAAAGACCCCATAGTTGTCTTTCTCCATTACGAATTCCAAGTTCATGATGCACGTGCAATTTGTGATAGGCTTGATATAAGGCGAACGCATGTGTTCTCAAAGACAGCCCTGACGTGTAAGAATAGATTTAGCCCACAGAGATCAAATTAAATGACATTTTTTTAATCAGAAGTGATTTGTGAAGTCTCAATGAATTAAGAATGCCCATTTATCGACTGAAGAGGCAGCTCAAGCAATAGGGCTGTTGGGTGCAGGTCTTTCATTTAGAGAAGTTGGGAGAAGGCTTAATGTTAGTCATAGTGTCATCAGCAGACTTCGCGAAAGGTTTCAGCAGACCGGGTCTGTCAAGCAGAGGGCCAGGGTCTAGATTTTCGAAGCTCTCTTAGTGTTAAGATGGCCATAAGCCAATGCTAAGGAATGGTACTTAAGACTATGTTAGGACAAAGAGAGCTTCGAAAATCTAGACCCAGGAGTGGACGTCCCAAGAAGACTACTCCATGTCAGGACCGGCAAATTGTCATCATTACCAAACGGGCCAGCTGAAATTGGCAAAAAACATTTATTCTGAATTCCGAAATGTGACTGGCATTCAAATTTCAAATCAGACAGTTCGAGACAATCTTATTAAAATATTATCTATTTGCTACACTACGCTACGCATGTAACGTAGTGAAGCAATTAAGATATTATTTTAATGAGATTGGTTCGAAACAGACTCCATACTCAAAATTTTCGTGCCTACAGGCCACCATTGGCCGTACACCACAGAAGAATTCGACTGGAATTTGCACGAGTACATGTGAACATGGATAGGGCGCCATTAAGGAACATTTTGTTCACAGATGAATCAAGATTTTGTCTGGATTTTCACGATGGAAGGAGACGTGTTTGGAGATCCAAAAATGATTTTTTAAAACTGTAATGTGGTGGAACATGACAGATTCGGAGGAGGGTCAATAATGGTTTGGGGTGCCATCTCTCTCGACGGCTCCAAGGACCTTTATGCCATAAGGAATGGCAGTTTAAACGCTGTAAGATATCGGGATGAAATCTTTGACCCCATTGTTAAACCATTTGCTGGTGCCAATGCACGTCCGCACAGATCAAGAATACTCACTGATTATCTTGCACAAGAAACCATCAGCCGCATGGACTGGCCAGCCTACTCACCGGGCTTCAATCCTATTGAGCATGCCTGGGACATTCTTCAAACCCGAATTTCACAACTTCCGGTATCACCAACGTCAATCAATGAACCTGCCGACGCCCTTGTTAATGAATGGCAGCAAATTCCTCAGCAAACGTTACGGAATGTTGTTCAGGGCTTTCCTCAGCACTTTCAGGCTGTGATTAATGCCCGAGGTGGACACACACGCTATTGAAGTTGACATTAGACCCAGTTTCAAAATCAGCTTGATTCTTATGACAAGATACCAGTACTACCAATAACGTTTGTATTCTTCTGAATAAACACATGTGTGTGTCCATTGTGATTTTTTTACACTTTTTAGCTCATCAGGACTGAAAGTCCAGATGGGCTTATGGCATGGCCCGTCGTCCGGCGTCCGTCCGTCCGTCGTCCGTCGTCCGTCGTCCGTCGTCCGTCGTCCGTCGTCCGTCGTCCGTCCGTCGTCCGTCCGTAAACTTTTGACACTTTCGACTTCTCCTCATGAACCATACACATTAGAGAGCTGAAATTTTGTGTACCAGTACCTTAGCATATGGAGATTCCAATTTGTAACTTTGGTGACCCTGTGACCCCAAATAGGGTCACAGGGGTCACAACTTTAAAAACCTATTTTCATCTTCTTCTCCAGTTCCAGAAGGACTAGAGAGTTAAAAATGATATGTGCAGACTCCTTGGCCAATGGGGATTCTAATTTGTAACTTTGGTGAACCTGTGACCCCAAATAGGGTCACAGGGGTCACAACCATAAAATACCTATTTTCATCTTCTTCTCCAGTTCCAAAAGGAGTAGAGAGTTAAAAATGATATGTGCAGACTCCTTGGCCAATGGGGATTCTAATTTGTAACTTTGGTGAACCTGTGACCCCAAATAGGGTCACAGGGGTCACAACCTTAAATACCTATTTTCATCTTCTTCTCCAGTTCCAAAAGGAGTAGAGAGTTAAAAATTATATGTGCAGACTCCTTGGACCATGGAGATTCTAATTTGTAACTTTGGTGACCCTGTGACCCCAAATAGGGTCACAGGGGTCACAACCTTAAAAACCTATTTTCATCTTCTTCTCCAGTTCTAGAAGGACTAGAGAGTTAAAAATGATATGTGCAGACTCCTTGGACAATGGGGATTCTAAATTGTAACTTTGGTGAACCTGTGACCCCAAATAGGGTCACAGGGGTCACAACCTTAAATACCTATTTTCATCTTCTTCTCCAGTTCCAAAAGGAGTAGAGAGTTAAAAATTATATGTGCAGACTCCTTGGACCATGGAGATTCTAATTTGTAACTTTGGTGACCCTGTGACCCCAAATAGGGTCACAGGGGTCACAACCTTAAAAACCTATTTTCATCTTCTTCTCCAGTTCCAGAAGGACTAGAGAGTTAAAAATGATATATGCAGACTCCTTGGACAATGGGGATTCTAATTTGTAACTTTGGTGACCCTGTGACCCCAAATAGGGTCACAGGGGTCACAACCTTAAATACCTATTTTCATCTTCTTCTCCAGTTCCAAAAGGAGTAGAGAGTTAAAAATTATATGTGCAGACTCCTTGGACAATGGAGATTCTAATTTGTAACTTTGGTGAACCTGTGACCCCAAATAGAGTCACAGGGGTCACAACCTTAAAAACCTATTTTCATCTTCTTCTCCAGTTCTAGAAGGACTAGAGAGTTAAAAATGATATATGCAGACTCCTTGGCCAATGGGGATTCTAATTTGTAACTTTGGTGAACCTGTGACCCCAAATAGGGTCACAGGGGTCACAACCTTAAAAACCTATTTTCATCTTCTTCTCCAGTTCCAGAAGGACTAGAGAGTTAAAAATGATATATGCAGACTCCTTGGACAATGGGGATTCTAAATTGTAGATTTTGTGACCCCATGACCCCAAATAGGGTCACAGGGGTCACAACCTTAAAAACCTATTTTCATCTTCTTCTCCAGTTTCAAAAGGAGTAGAGAGTTAAAAATTATATGTGCAGACTCCTTGGACAATGGAGATTCTAATTTGTAACTTTGGTGAACCTGTGACCCCAAATAGGGTCACAGGGGTCACAACCTTAAAAACCTATTTTCATCTTCTTCTCCAGTTCTAGAAGGACTAGAGAGTTAAAAATGATATATGCAGACTCCTTGGCCAATGGGGATTCTCATTTGTAACTTTGGTGAACCTGTGACCCCAAATAGGGTCACAGGGGTCACAACCTTAAAAACCTATTTTCATCTTCTTCTCCAGTTCCAGAAGGACTAGAGAGTTAAAAATGATATATGCAGACTCCTTGGACAATGGGGATTCTAAATTGTAGATTTTGTGACCCCATGACCCCAAATAGGGTCACAGGGGTCACAACCTTAAAAACCTATTTTCATCTTCTTCTCCAATTCTAAAAGGACTAGAGAGTTGAAAGTGATATGTGCAGACTCCTTGGACAATGGGGATTCTAATTTGTAACTTTGGTGAACCTGTGACCCCAAATAGGGTCACAGGGGTCACAACCTTAAAAACCTATTTTCATCTTCTTCTCCAGTACTAAAAGGACTAAAGAGTTGAAAATGATATGTGCAGACTCCTTGGCCAATGGGGATTCTTAATTGTAGATTTCGTGACCCCATGACCCCAAATAGGGTCACAGGGGTCACAATCTTAAAAACCAATTCTCATCTTCTTCTCCAGTTCCAAAAGGTCTAGAGAGTTAATATTGATATGTGCAGACTCCTTGGACAATGGGGATTCTAATTTGTAACTTTGTTGACCCTGTGACCCCAAATAGGGTCACAG
Organism: Steromphala cineraria; assembly: GCA_916613615.1. Taxonomy (NCBI): domain Eukaryota; kingdom Metazoa; phylum Mollusca; class Gastropoda; order Trochida; family Trochidae; genus Steromphala; species Steromphala cineraria. The sequence continues at coordinate 16,303,385 of OU744729.1, forward strand.
GGGTCACAACCTTAAAAAACTATTTTCATCTTCTTCTCAAGTTCAAAAAGGTCTAGAGAGCTGAAATTATATGTGCAGACTCCTTGGCCAATGTGGATTCCAAATTGTAGATTTCGTGACTCCATGACCCCAAATAGGGTCACAGGGGTCACAACCTTAAAAACTTATTTTCATCATCATCTTTAGCTCCTAAAGGTCTATTGAGCTGAAAGACTGCATGTAGACTCCTTGGCCAATGGGGATTCTAAACTGTAGGTTTTGTGACCCCATGACCCCAAATAGGGTCACAGGGGTCACAATCTTAAAAACCTATTTTTCTCCATTTGATGACAGTCTATGGCAAATTTATTTCTCCTTGGATATCTTAGTGTGGACTTCTTTCACTGTCTGATATTGGCGATCTAGAAAGTGTTGAATAATAATACATTTGTTTTGTAATTTTTTTATAGGTTTTCTTGCAATAGGTAACATCAGTTTCATTTTTAGCTCATCTTGCCTGTATAAAGCAAACTTGATATGATGCCTGATGAGCTACAGAGCCAATGGCTCTATTTTTTAGAATTCAGCCTGTTAGTACAATGTTAATAATTTCATTTTCATAAAACAAATTTACAAAAATCTGAAAAAAATCAGGTGGTCCTTAACTTTTTTGCGGAGTAGTTACCTTTATTCGCATTTTCGTTTTTGAATGATACAAACGTTACTGCTTGCTTACGTTTACGCCGTCATAAATCTCTGGGGAAGGACAGTTCAAGGGTGGAGTGAAGCATACAAATTATTACATAGATAGAGAATGTCAAATTGCGAAAACTTTCATTTTTATATTTGTTCTTTTGATTTGTTTATGATATCAAGGAGTTCGATAAGGTGAACATGAAGATTGCTTAAAGTGACCGCTCGCACGTACGTCCAGTTTCTTGAGATTGCTACCGCGATACCTGTGGACTGTTGCACTAAAAGTCTCCATATTCATTCGTCTTCTTCTTCGGAAACAAAAGTTCCAGGAAGCTAAAGCTTGTATAAAGACCCCTTAGCTCATGCGAACTGTGATTAAAGCCCCATAGTCAAAGTGAAGCGAAGATCAATATTTAAAAAAATATTTATACTGTATTCTTATCTATGGAAAATCAGACCAACATCCATTGAATAGGAGACATTACCAAAATGACCGTAACGGCAGCCGAAGTGAAGGCGAATCAAGTGTTGCCATCTCACAATTTCCGCTTTCTAAATATACGCATGAAAGTCGTTTTTGTCGCTCACGACTAGATTTTCTTTTTTTGTCTCCGAATCGGGTACTCATTGATATCCATCGGACGCAATTGCGGTAACTGAAAAGCAATGTAAATCCTACACACATAATGATGACGTCGTCGAAAGCTTTTCCGTTAAAGGCTATGGCACTTTTGCAAAGGGTACTGTACTAAGTATGTCAAATTAAGTATTTTATTGCTAATTAAAACATGTAAACATGATATCAAATTTTTGACGAAAGATGTTTCTACCGAGTATATATTTCTTTTCTCAATAGCAAAATTTTATAACGATCCGCATGCAAGTATGACTATGGGGCTTTAATAGATTTGGTGATCCTGAGACCCCTAATAATAGGGGCCACACCCTACAAACCTATGTTCATCTTCTTATCCAGAAGCAAAAGGGTTAGAAAGCTCAAACCCTATGTACAGACTCCTTGCGATATGCGAATTATGATATATAGAATAATTAACCCTGTAAAAATATACCTACATCATAAGAAGGTTTGTGAGCTACAGAGTCAATGCCTCTTTTTATGTCTTTGCTTAAGAATATCACATGAAGTATTTTAACCAGTGTCTGTCTCAACAACCGTTGAAGATGACTCTTAATTAACTTGAACTTACCAAGGTGGTAGCATCTTGACTATTCACAATAACACATTTTATCTCATTTATCTCTGTGCAAGATCATGTTATGTATTCGGATCGGAGGTTCTATTTTGTCTCATTGTCTCTCCTTATCTGTGTGTTGTAAAAAAACGTCCATATTCGCATTAACTACTCATTCATTGATGTGTCGATCTATGATGCTTTACATGTCTCCATCCCTTTACATGACACCTTTCAGATGAGGTAATGATTATGGATTTTGACATATGAAGCTTTTTCGGAAAACTTTAGCACAGAGAAAAACCTTCGTACTCTACATGAACGTCTTTTATAACGGGACCTGGAATAGAAATAACATGTTTGGTTACTTTTGACCTTAACCAGAACTTGAAAGAGGTTACTGTAATATTTTCTATCGCAAACTATTGCTATCTTACGATCCAAACTATTCATCATTAACAATAGAAACGCAACAAAAGCTTTGACAAGGGAGGTTTTCAAATGTTATAATGAATTTCATAACCTTCTGTCTCGATAGGTATGAATAATGTATTTAAAGAGTAAGCGTTGAATATCATTCCTGCCTGTGATGTCTTTATTGACCATTATTTCACTGTATTCTTGGATAAGAGTAAGAGAATCCTTCTGTGGCATGTAGAAGTGCGTCTGAGCATGATGGTATGTGACTGTTTTTCTATTTATATTTCCATCAGCGGCGCTTCAATCGTTTAACGTTTAAACGTAGATCTGAGTTTATGCCTCACCAGGAAATTGTAGACATATTCTTGAAATATTAGGGATGAACAATAGCCATTGCTACATGCATTTGCCTTGTCATTATCTCTTTATAGATATTTATTCATATGATCTTATGCTGATTTTGTTTAACAATGTACACAAAGGGTCACATGCATCAAATAAGTGATTCATTTGAATCAACATTTTAAGGAGTTAAATACTTGTTTTGTAGGACAAAAAAATAAAAATACACAAACATATATATTGATACGAATGATACGATTGCATTGTTGTTGTCTTACATAAGCGTCTATAAAATCAGTACTTAACATCTTAAAGTGACACAGAGTATCTTTCTTAAAATATTATTTGGTTTTGATAAGCTACAAAATATCTTATATGCTGACTGAAGTTCATATCTTTTCACTGGACTTGCAAATATATCCATTTATGCTTAATATCTCTAAAATGCTTGATCTTATGGAAAAATCAAGAAAACATCTCAAATACGTTTAATATTCGAAATTATTCATCCAATGAATCTACCTATTAGTTACAATACCTAATAAACAATATCGAATCGAATATATCTTCCTGTCAGCTTATGACAAAGTTTCAAAAATTACGTTTGGCCACATTATCCGGTTTTCGATCAAAATCCCAACTTTGAATGGCCGTATTTTCGCTCTAATGTACTGATTGACCTTTAACTAGTTATTTTCAGTAACAGTTAGTGGTTCCCGATGTAATAACATCGATTTCCAAATTTGACATATGTGATCCTATCAACATACTCTGTGTCTTTTTAAAACCTGCCTTAAATGAGTGTAGTTTTAAACGCCAATTTCTTTTCTTCATGAAATCACATCCATTGCTTCAATGCAATTCACAACGGTACCTATCATGATTAGATAGTTCCAGCCGATGGTTGATAGTTTCAACATAGTGCATAGCCTCAAATACATTTGAGTACCCACAGACGATCTGGCTTGATTTATTTACTTAAAAATATCAATTTAACACATTATCGCCACACCCCATTAAATTCTTTGAAATTACTACCATTTATCATATTGGTAAATTTCAAATATAACTGAGCGTGATGATAACGGATCTTAATTTCTTGTAACAGGATACATAAGATATTAAAAAGCCACTATTTCATCGTTAATTATGAAGCCGAATGGCGTCCTCGTATTGATGGCGACATCATACACGAGGAATATTCAATACCACTGCACTCAAAAAATATGCAGGATACATACGTACTTATTCACAACAATCAAGGGTTTTCGTGTATGAAGAACCACAAAGGAGTTACTTTTTGAGCTCTAGTCGTGGAAAAATTCATTAAAAATCAGCTAAAAGAAGATTGTATATACTTCGAAGTTAATGCATTTTAATGCGTATGGATATTCATCGATCAATTCCCGGAGGCAACAGTCAACGTATTCAGTAAAATCGCAGGAAATTTTTCTTTGCTATTGAGAGGAAACGATGAACTAAGTCTTCCTATATGACAAATTACTCCTACTATCGTGAACCATATATATATTTAACAATAGCATGTGTGTAATCTGCATGTGCTTGTCATCCGCATGTTTTGTTCTCGCACATGCACACGTGCCATCTTCACTTCTCAGTATTGCTTTGTGAACACATGCCCGAGTTAGACAGATTCGCTTGCCATATGTTCTTAGCGATCACTTGTTCGTATAGGTTTGTTGCTCGCTTCTGAGATGGTGCGAAATGCTCACCAACTATGGTCGGCCAACGGGCAAGGATAAATTGGTAGGAATACTTCTACTGTCTTTGTGATGTGCGTCAACTAACCCAGTGGAGTTATCATTGTCTTGTTTGGGATATTTTATTGGATAATTCATCTCTTGGAGGTATACATGGTATGTATGCTTGTGTCGTTATCCTCTGAAGGCTCACCATAACGTCGCAAAGTATCATGTATGTTCATATTAGATTCATTGTTGTAGCTAAGATATGCAGCGTTTGTTTATCGTCCCCAGTGTCTTAATACGAAAACTTGTCCCTTATTATTGACCCAATAACAATAATATTATCTTTTTTTTTCAAATTTTGATTTAAATAACACGATAAAAAAAATTAATATAATGCTAAAATGATAAATATGTTAAATAATTAAAATAAATATTTTATCAAAGATGATAAATTGATATGCATGAGTTTACAAGAATAAAGGATATGAAAAGGTTTGATAAAGGTTACACTGTCATTAACAATTAATACCAACAGAAAACACAATCGTTGATAGTTAATATTACATTAATGCTCATTAGGTATATATGTATCTGATAGCGAGGCATGTTAATGGATAACGTTTAGCATTATTCTGATAAAGGTTAGCCCGTCCTGCAGCATTGTAAGTGTGCTATATATTCATTATAACGTCCTTCACTATTAGCTGCTTCGCTCTGCCAGTTGGCTTCTACGTGAACGGTTTTTCAGTACGTTTGTTTTTTGGCTCCGTCACTCAGCCGTTATTCTTAGACATGGAACTAATGCAGGGTATCTCTCAACATCCGGGTCTCGTCAAAACAGTGTTTCCAGCACAGATCTTACAGTCATCTCCAGCTTCAATTAATAGTTCAACTTTTACTTACAGTTAAAAGTAAACAATGAGGATGGAAATAAGGTCTGGCAAATAATATTTTAGCCACTGCAAACTGGTACAAGGTGTTGTATAGCTAACGTTTTGAAATCAAGACGTGGATCCATAAATACAATTCGTTTTCGATAATTCAATATAATATATTGTACAATGACAACTATATTTCCTCTAATGGCTTTCATTTAAGCTTAAGCAAAAGTGAGAGGTTATTGAAGAAATAATCTATAAAATCATTACAACTGTTGTTGACACACGTTCTGTGTCAAGATTGTTTGAAACAATGGCCATTTTTCATTGCCACACTTTCGCAATAATCGTATCGGATATATTTTCGTTATTTTTATCAAATAATCTTTTTCCAATAAATGATATAAAATGCGGACGGCACTCACTTTCATTACTTTAAGTCTAGAATAGATTTGCAGGGAGATTAAGCATCTTTGTGTTCAGAAGGGCATCAACCATTGTCTACTATTCAATTCATGAAAATCGTTTTTGCAGGGAATTCTAAGAGCAGGGGAATATAGTAAGAACATGCATATATGACTGCGAATGACACCAATTAAAATTAATTTTCTTATTAAATATCCTAGTTGTACAAATGACAAGGTTATTTTATTAACTCGCATCATTCCGCATTCATTTCGAAGGATCTAATACTGCTATTGCACATGATTGCAATGATTCGTTATCAGTGAATTTGATATTATCAAGTCTCGAAATAGCTCATGAACTGTTGTACTCAAAGTCTTCAAATTTAGTGTCACCTTATTTAAGGGTAGTGCACAGACACAAGTCGATTATAGTGACCTTAACCTTCTTTTCAATGTCACTATGGGACTTTCACTGATTTTGAATCACTTGTTTACGCATTATGTATAAATGTGTTCACATTTTTTGGCGGTCTACATAAGACGCAGACACCAGATGACAAGATGACCTAGACCTTTTTTAAAGGGCTACCATAACATTTTGGCTACATTGGAAACTATAGTTAAAAAGATATTTTGTGAACTGTTGAATTGAAAGTCTTCAAATATGGTGTCAGCCTTCATTGGTGACATATAGAGTCACTAATTGATTTTAATGACTTTGACCTTACTCACAACGGCACTTTGAACAGTTTTTAAACTCTTGTTTATGAATTAACTGTTACACAGTTTTTAGATAGGTGATAACTGATATTGTAAGAATTATACAGAGACACAAGTAACCATGTTGACGATGACCCTACTTTCAAGGTCTCCGAAGCAGATTGTTTGAACAGCCTAGTTTGGGTAATATACTTTTACAAGGACCCATCTTTATGCAAGTCTCACAGTAAGCATTTCATGGTCAACCAATCTCCGTTAACTTCATGTTACTGTAATTCAAAAGCATGATGCCAACGAGATAATTAAAACTCATATACATATTCCATATAAGCGGTGGGGGACCATGACATGTAAGTTGCTTATAACATTTGTTATGATGTGAAATTAGTTTCATGTCACATATCTGGGGTGGCTAAGGTGCAAAATCCATTATCTACAAATAGCCACTGTTTAAGATACACCCCATGAGTTGACGAAGAACATCCTGCCATACGGTGTCAATGTGACAGAATGGTTAAATTTACATATTGGAGACAAAAACGTTTTGTTTGATGGTGATTATGGTTTATATACATATGTAATTTTTAATGTTGGCTTTTGCACATGAAAAAACTGCTGCTAAAATATGGAATTGTCAAAACAATTTGCTTTTGGTGATGAATATGCTTATGCAAGTCTAATGAGATAAGTTGATTTAAAATAACCACAAATGGTATTTTGGCACACCAAAGTAAAAATAATGATAAGAAAATAATAAATCTCTGTAATAAGTAGATTGTTATGTTTATGTTTTATGTTTATTGTTGGGTTTTTTTTACACATTTCCGTAAGTTTGAAAATTATTTCAAGTTGAGGCCCGTGATATACTGCTCGACCTTTCGAAAGAAAGTTTCAGCTCTACAGATAGCTAATATTACAACCCACTGACAACGTATATAAATCTTTAGAAATATAGAACAGTTCAAAAGTGTATGTCATGTATACCCAAGCGTAATTAATGGTGTAATTTGATAGAAAAGTACAGAATGCTGCTAAAAAGTATCGTGTTTATTATAAGCTTTAGGTTTTGTACAGAGACATATTGCAGATGAGTGAGTGGGATAAACCGTATTTCCTCGAAAAGACGCCGGGTCTCGAAAAAAAACCCGGGTGTATGGCTGTACATACACACAGGGCCTCGAATAAACGCCGGGTGATAAGTTGATTAATCAATGCTCCCGTAATTGAATTGAAATAAAGTATTCTCCTTTTACACCATCTATATACATTTATTTCCTACTAAAATAAATATACGCCAGCCTGGAATAGACGCCGGGTCTCGAATACACGCCAGGGATAAAGGGGGTCTGAAAGATACACGCCGGGGGCATTTATTCTAGGGAATACGGTACTCACAAATTTTGTCTGAACTAGGAAAAGATCAGTCAAATAATTTCTTGGAATCTTATCTTAACCAGAATGACAGTTTGGAGTTGTTAGTGTTTGAAAGGTTCTTTGACCTGAGTTTATGTAAATAAGGAGCGTGATATCATCTTCTATGTTATTTGAGTTATTTTCATGGAAACAATTATTTATTTCATGTTGGTCTTTTGGTGATGAATAATTTAGATGGTTTGAATTAATATCACCATAAAAGCATTAAGGCTCGTATAGAAAACAATTAACCGCGAATTTGATCTGTTACTAAAAAGAAACATGTCTGAGAAATTCATGACCCCAAAAAAAATGTTAAAATATTTACGCTAATGTGCGTGCAAACCAGTGCTCCAGACGCGAAATCGGGGTTTTTCTGATCATATTCATTATCATTATTGAAATTTCACTTTGGTTGTTTGCCTGTTTTGAATGTCGTGTAGATATTAAACAACAAGAAACCTCATTATTTTATATGTTAATTGGTTAATTTGGACAGAGAATACTTTCCAATTCAAAATACAGCAAAGCTAGAACAAAATCAACCATAAGTAATAGTAAACCGTTGATCCCTCTTATCCCTCATTTTTTCTCTCATAGTACAAAGTAAGTAGGTGTCAGCAAAAGTCTGACCTATTAGGTAAGCAAGAGGGATATTTCGTGGCAGGCTGTGATTGGCTGAAATAAGTAATGCCGGTTGAAAATGTGATGTTTGTATTCCAAATCATTTAATGAGCATTTTATATATGTTTTGAACAAACGAAGTTTCGATATTGTCTGATCATATCCTTTTGTAATTCTTTCTGCATTGTGTACCCTCTGGGTGTATATTTTTTTCAAGAAGCAATCAATTCTTTGTAATAAGTTTCAAATCTTAACGTATTTTTTCTTTAATGTTTCATAAACAGGGTTATCGAAACACATTTGACAATGTGACAATAAACATTGAATCCACTAGTTTAAATGTCAGTGTTTCTGATTTAAGCTTTAAGTTACATTTAGTTGTATTCGAATCACATTTGTAAACTGGACCATTTTCATGACGGATGTCAAAACTTATTTGTAGCAGAAAAGAACAGATTTTTGGAATTAATGAATTTGACGTTATCATAGGTTTGATATCAGTAATTGGCCATTTTCACAGGGCTTTGACATCAATTTATCAATACATTTTAAGTTTACGTGAATTTTGTTCATGCATTTGATTATGAATGAGCAACCTTAAAAAAACATACGAGAGAAAGACCCCATAAGCTGTTGAACTAGGACTTTCAACACTAACGGTCTGTTTTTTATATACCATTTAAACCACGGTAATATGTAAACTTAAATAATAATTCATACAATATTTTGCCATTGCTATCTTAAATGTGCCTTTTTCATAGTTTTAAATAGATTTTCATATAATAGATATTTCATTCATTAATACTTACTTACTGTTTCATTATTTCACTAATATTAAAAGCACTTTTCATTTAGTAAGTTCTATTACATATCACACTTACTCATATGCGATGCTGAAGCTTCGAAATTATCAAAATAAGTTGAAAGATTTCGAACGACTTCAAGGATGATCGACAAAGGCAATATTTCCATGTCGATGTCAAATCTTTTTGTAAAGGTTCTAGTGAATATATATATGCATATTCAAATCATTTGAAAAAATGGATAATGTGTCTGAAAACGTTAACATTGCACATATGTCCGTGACATGCTCATTGAAACGTATTTTTAAACGCACGTGGTCTAATATCTTAAATGAAATAGAGTAATAACAGTATAGTTATTGCATATGCATATGTATGGAAATGTTAATAAATGGCGTAAATAGCTGTTTATGGGAAGGTATTCTAGCAGCTATTGTAATGTTGTCATTACTAGAATGTAAATCTGTAAAATAACGAGAAAACTACCCATATCGCCAGAATGTCTTTGAAATATAGGTATCATTTTATGACAAGAATACTTTCTACTTTCTTAACATAATGATTCGTCTTCTGATTCAAAGTGCTTCTTAACATTAACTTAAAAAAGAGGAGAATGGCTGAATTTAATTTACTGTTTTCCTTCATGAGTCAGTTGCTTTTAGATTAAAACATAAAAAATTCAGTTAGAAGGACAAGTAATCAGATATGTTATTTATGTGAACCGAAATGAAAGAAAGGGTTAAAGAAATGAAAGAATTGGTACAAACAATTTTTCAATAAAAAGGGAATCTCCCCTTACATGCAGTTTTTCGTAAGTATACTATACTATACTTTAGTGAGTATTATTCGTCGCGTCAGTTTCTGTGCGATGTGCAACGGTATTGGTCATTGACAACTAGCAAGTAAACTAAAACATTTTAAACTAAATAATCATAATCTTAAGAAACATCCCAGCAATCGGATAATTTACCGAGATGGTCGCTTGGGTGTCCGAATGAAGCTGAACTCAACTCAGCGTCAATCAGAAATGCAATACTGTGAGTATGTGACAGCCTCCACGGCATCTTTTCGATTGGCCGAACAGCGAATGTCAGAGTTCAGCGGGACGGCCCGCCTTATTGGTCAATCTGAGATCAACAGTAGGACGTAATAAAAACTTAATATATTTAATTTGCTATTTGGATTAAAAATATCTTTTTGAAATATTTTATATTTGATCTGCATGTACATGTACATGTAAATGATTAGTTTAACTGCAATTTCCAATTCATAGTCATTGAGTACTCAAACATCAAAATAGATCCTTTTTAGTATACTGCACATTTCGATGTAACAATATCTTTGGTAAACCATGAAAAGGGTTGTAACTAAAACCTTGATACATATTGATGGATATTCAACGTTGCATGCACGTAATCGGAAAATATTAGGATTAAAACTTCTGCAATTTTTGTCATTTACTTTTGTTATAGAAGCATTTGAAGAAGTTTTCCCAATAAAGCCAATAAGGAAACATGTAAAGAGATATATGTATAGGTGTCCCTGTCCCGACCTATATCAAAACCGGAATTTCCATTTAGATTATAGGTTTAGTATATTCCAATCTTGCTGTTTGATAAAGATGCAACGGTGAAATTACCATGAACAGAATTATTGGCAGTGTGAAATTCATATGATTTTGATTTGATAAATAATTTACATCATTGTTTTTGTACTGAATACAAAAACCCATTAAAATATGAAGGCAGTTTCATATCTTTGGGCGTCTATCGTTTAGTAGGAAGGGCATAATGTTTTCTGTGTGGTTATAGGTTGAGTGTTTTGTGGTGTCTTCTGTATTCAGTGACAACTCTCTTGAGACAATAGCACTTTCACTTAATGAATATTCATAAGTCTGCAATAGATGTTGTATCTATACTAACGAGGAATGACTGGAAGTATTCATAACTATTAACCTCTGTATGCTAAGCCTGTTACGAAATATCAAACAGCATATTTTCTAATCATTTCAAAATTGCAATATGAATACTTTGTCGCCAGAAAACTAACAAGATTTGAATGACTTGAAAATGTTGCATAATATGTAAATATAATATAGCATACGTTAAAGAGGCAGGTAAAAATTATTCACTGATAATTGTGCGTTTATGCTGAATGTCTTATTTTGATAGTTACAAAAATTTCCATAACACAATCCAATTATCCATAGTAAGAGAACAAAGTATGAAGATTCACCTAAACTCCATGGGCGGCCATTTTGTGTAAACACCTTTAATTCATTTTGTGTAAGGAAAGGGAATCGCATGGCTAAACTTTACATTAGATATTGGAGTTATTACTGCTCCATTTAGTTTAAATGCATTGTCTTTCAATTTAAACCATCAATTTTCATTTTCCTGACATCATCTTATATTCCCCCTGAAAACGTGCTACTGCCACTTTAGGGACCACTCAATGTTAATTATAATATCTATAAATTAGAACTATTTCTTAATTTGTCAACATTGAAAATTATTTGCCCTTTACAAGTTTTCTAATATATGGTGTTCACTTTGTAAATATGGGGTAATCTATGACCATATGACGTAAAGTCAATTCATCCCATTACAGCATAGTTGTAGTTACTTAATTAGTAATTACATCAGTCCGAATTAACATACCAACGTTCATGCAAAAGGTTAACCATAATACTATGCAAAATACAGTTTCTTTACATGTACTCTTACGCCTGGTAAAACCTGATTATATACAAAACATGCACATATAACGTTGTTTTGCCCAGAGGGAAATGTGGTGCAGTATTATTGAATTTAAAATCGTCTCTCAGTGGCTTGAGACCATCCAGCAGACAGAAACCAAATTCAGTACAATTTGCTATTATGAAGCATGGCTGTTAGATTCTGGATTACCCTTCGGACAAAAAACCGATCCCATTTAACCACAACTTTATATAAAAAAGTTCATGAATATTCATGAATGTAACTTCTAATGCGCCGGAGACGTTCGTTCAAATTATTGTAGTAGATGGAAGTAGCAATTTTCTCAGGTTTTCACTTAAAGCATTATTATTATCCTACCATAGGGAATCCTTCACCGCTCACGTCTTGTAGAATAACTACAAAGAACCTCTTACTTAAAACCACTGTCTCGAGAACCGTGTTCACAAAGAAGTAATTAGATAAAGGAAGTTCACGAAGCGATCCAAGGTCTATCTTGCATCTTACTTGCACGTCTGTACAACTGCATTTAAGTCATAAAACCACTGTCTCGAGAACTTTGTCCACAAAGAAGTAATTAGATAGAGGAAGTTCACGCAGAGATCCAAGGTCTTGCTTGCCTTCTACTTACATTCGTCTTACGTCTGTACAACTGCATTTAAATCATAACACGCGTCGACAAAGACTTTCCCCGCCTGACAGAGTGAAAGATAGAAGGAGAGATCGCTGTCCGTGTAGTCGCGGTGCCTGCAGACAGTTTAGGGGAGTTGAGTCGGTGGGGGCTTGTATTACATGTTCATGCTGCCTGACAGAGTGAAGAGATGACTTGCTCCAGTGTGTGTCGGTTTGACCCTCAACGCTGTGCACGTCCTTTATATATACACGACTGTTTCAAGGTAAGACACATGTTGATCCTTCTCTTCGCTTCTTTAAGGATCTTTCTAAGATGGTTTGGGGTTGTGCTTGATTCAACTTTCTTCGTTTCTGAACTTCCAGTTTCAACTGGTTTTGGAAGTTTGCCAGTGTTAAGAAATTCAATTGCTAGTTTTATGCAACATCGATTTTTGATTATGGTTTTGCGGAAAGTTTGTAAACATTAAATTGGTGCATGTTTTTCTCTCTATCCCTTGAAAGGTCATCATGACATTGTTGTGTAACAGTATCTGGTTATTGTCCACAATTCTTTAAAGTGTCGGAAACCAAAGGCATACCTTGTTGGTGATCGAATCATATCAACTGACTATGTACTTCAAATGCGGACAATATTTGATCATTGAAAAAGGGATTGCATAAATCTAACATGAAAAATGCAAACGTGATATCAATCAAATTTAAGAGCTCGCTTAAATCAATTGAATTCTTAGTCAATTCTTATATGCCAAAGTTAAAATCATAGCCACTACTTGACAGAACACGTTATCTAGCATTCTGAGAAGACGTCCAACTATCAGTTCACACTTACTCATCTCCATGGTAATGCATATAAACTTAGTCTTCAAGCACAGCGTTCACGCGTGCTCCCTCTTATCGTGTACGTGCTTGTACTGCAGTTTTGTGATAATGTGCTTTGGATGCACAGGTATCCTTCTATTACTCCAAGAATCTTTATCGGTTCTGGTCAAAAATATCAAGACAAGAATTGAGTAAGAATATAAAGTTTTATTGCTGTATTACAGTTCGAGAAGCATTTTGGCAGATTCGTGTGCTTTTGGTTGGCATGATGTTTAGGAAACTTGATTTCAGAGCGTTTACAACTTTCGCAAAATAATGTACATAAAAAGAATAGCGGCATGAAATGTTATCATGTTAATTAGGGATGTTTTGATCATTGATGGTTGGATTTCCAGATGGTTGGATTTCCAGATCTAAGCACATAGCTCCTGAACGTCCAATGATTTTGTGGTATTTCTGACTTCCTGTAACTATCCTCATAAAAGCATGTATTTTTTTAGTGGTCCCCTCTCAACTCGCTTGTTCCCTTGTTGCTGTAAAGGGATATATGGTTGCAGTGGACATTCCATAACTCTGTTTAAAGATATCCTCACCATTCTATAAGTTATGAAGATCGTTAGAGAATTTGTAAATGTGTTAAAGTGAATTGACATTATAAATTGCAGATCTTGTTACCTGCAAACCCTATAAAGATTCAATATGTGCTATACTTGCTTTATATCAGGTAAGACATCCTACAGCCGATTCCTCAAAACTAAAAGCTATACGTTATGGAAATCTGAAGTGTAGTATACCGATTATCATGTCAGTTGAATTTAATTTCAGATTAGAAAATATAGAATATACTATAAAAATAATAATTTAATATATAAAATTTATAAATATATAAAAATATACTCGTATTGGGCACTTGCAATTGGGCCATTCCCTTAAATTTCCAAAACCAACAATATCTCACAAGCTACAAAGCAAGTGTTTCTATATGGCAAAACACATCATATATTGCCAGCATTGAACTGCATACATCTCACGTATCTTACCAGATGGTTGTAACTAGGTTTCAGGAACTCTCACTTTCTTCATAAATCACTGTAGGATAGAAACTGCAAAGTTTGATCATTTTCCCTTTGTAGCTTCAAAGCAGACGGAAATATCTACGTTCTAAATGAAACAAGGAACGCATGCACAGGTGCATGGACAATCAGATAGGACATGAGTGCATAAAAAGACTAGTTGTGATAAGAAAAGGTACCAGCTAAAATAGATACTCTCTTTTGGCACAAGCCTGAACAATGCATTAGCTGCAAGTTCGTCCTGATACACTGAGTTCTACTGATACATGTTGCATTTCTTTGAAATCTTGTGATATGCGATCATGAGATAATTACCTCAATTAATTTTAGTTAGTTCCAATGCTCTCCATGGTTAAATTCACGACTTAATAACATCAAATCTCAGACTTAATAACATCAAATTTCATTAAAATCAGTCAACATGTCAATCGTACCTCATGGCCTTTTGTAATATGAGTAAAGTTCTATTGGGTAGAGTCAAGTGACCTCTTTATTCCAGCAACTTGGACAATGATAGGAAGTTATTGACAAACCATATATATTATGACATTTAGCGAACCTGTGATTGATTGTGGAAAAGGAATATAGACAAAGTGACGTGACCTCAATGGTGAAGTGCTCATAACAAAATCACAACAATGTACGAATGAGGTTCCATCTAATTCAAAGGACATTGAAAAACGCGTCAGTGTCTTGATGTATGTGGCTTGTTGATCCCACGACAATGTATCATTTCAAATTAAATGTTTATGTATAAATAATGCTGTGCACTGAACTGATGTCACGAAGCTAGCAAGTTTACCACATCAATAGATTATGTTTTCAAGATATATGTCTTATCACATTGTGATGTTGTAACTGACTAAAGTTCATATCCAGCGTATGAACTTCCGATGGATACCTTTACTCTTTGATATAACAACATTTTGAACTATACATATTTGTGTGCTTTCATTATGAACTCAAGTTCTATGTGACTTTCGATGGATACCTTTACCCTTTGATATAACAACATTTTGAACTAAAGATGTGTGTGTGCTTTCATTATGAACTCATGTTCTATTCAACCATATGAAACTTTCTATGGATACCTTTACCCGATGATATAACTACATTTTGAACTATAGATGTATGTGTGCTTTCATTATGAACTCATGTTCTATTCAACTATATGAAACTTCCGAGGGATACCTTTACCCTTTGATAAAACGACATTTTGAACTATAGATATTGGAGTGCTTTCATTATGAACTCAAGTTATATGGGACTTTCGATGGATACCTTTACTTTTTGATATAACTACATTTTAACTATAGATATTGGAGTGCTTTCATTATGAACTCAAGTTCTATGGGACTTTCAATGGTGCCTTTACCCTTTGATATGATTACATTTTGAACTATAGATATGTGTGTGCTTTCATTATGAACTCAAGTTCTATGGGACTTTCGATGGATACCTTTACCCTTTGATATAATAACATTTTGAACTATACATATGTGTGTGCTTTCATTATGAACTCAAGTTCTATGAGACTTTCGATGGATACCTTTACCCTTTGATATAACAACATTTTGAACTATACATATGTGTGTGCTTTCATTATGAACTCAAGTTCTATGAGACTTTCAATGGATACCTTTACCGTTTGATATAACAACATTTTGAACTATAGATATTTGGAAGTTTTAGTCAAACATCTCCGCAGTTCCGCCTGGTCTCGTTAAAATCTAATTTTGGGTATCTGGAATCATATATGAATAAACTGCTCCTCGTACCTGGCATGAATATATAAATAATGTTATGTGTGAACTTGTTAACACTAGTTCGGTGTCTGTGTAACTGCTCACAGGTATTTAGTGTTCCTTCTTATGCATTTTTGTTGAAGTTGGCAGCACCTGAGTTGATAAGTATAGATAAATATGATTATTTTGGAACTCTCCCAGTCAGTTCTTAGGTTTTCCGGCAAGATAAGTCACGCAGATTTGTTATCCTATTGTAGCAGAAAAATAAAGTGTACTGATCAATAAAGCAACAAAGACCAGTGATATGTTGGACTCAAAAACACTGCAAATAAGTTGTTGTTCACTTTCTATAATTCAGGTTTTCTATCATAGTTGTTGCTGGGTTTGATAAACGGTGAGCGTTAGGTGTGTTTTTTATCTGGAGATGTCCCCGAAAGTTTGTGGTCCTTAAAGGGGCAGTAGCACGTTTTTAGGGGGAATATTTGGTGATGTCAGGAAAATGAAAATTAATGGCTCCAATTGAAAGACAATGTATTAAAACTAAATGGAGCAGTAATAATTCAAATATTTAATGTAAAGTTTAGCCATGCGAGTCCTTTTTCTTACAGAAAATGAATTAAAGGTGTTTACAAAAAATGGCCGCCAATGGATTTTATGTGAATCTTCATACTTTGTCCCCTGATTATAACTGATTGGCTTGTTTAATGAGATTTTTGACACTATCAAAATAATACATTTAGCATTAACGAACAAATATCTGTGAAAATTTCAAAATATAAAATTATCAAAAAACGTGCTACTGCCCCTTTAAGAGATGAATTTTGTGCATTTGACTTAAAGCATTTAAATTCATTCCCATCCTGCAGAGGTTAACCAAGTCATTACGAACAGTCGTCTCAACAGCTATGGAAACAATGGAACTCATTGTGTACACAATATTCTTTTGAAGCCAGGCTTCTGAACTTCTGGATCAGACAATGGGTTACTTGTAACCGAGGTGATGTAGGAAGGTTCCTTGCGCTGCGGTTATCAAACGGTCGTCCAAAGTCTCATCAGAAGACTTGAGGAAACTGAAGCTTTGAGATAGCTGCTAGTTGACAAAGAGCCTTGAATTAGATTGATATAATGCATTATAGGTATATACATTTTGACATGATAAAAAAGGTTTATATATATATACCCGAGGTGCATAAACCACAAGAAGGCGCCCAAACTTCGGACATTTTTAAATATATATGTGACGAAATTATGTGTAATATCTGTAAACCCTTTGTTTCAAAATGTTAATTTTCAACCTTTTTTGACATCTATTTCATTTGATCAGTATTTTAATTTCAGACATATTTCTAAACTACCTTTTTCAGACAAGTATGATTAACCGATTTACGACAGAAATTGACAAAATATTTGTTTTTATGTAAATGTTTACACAAAACTCAAGGAACGTTCAAAGTGCCAAACACCATAAATTGTATGTACTCGTATACATATGAAAGTATAAAACGAAAAATAAAGCATATAGTTTTGATGATGATTTCCACTTTCGAATTCGAAGACTTGAGACAGAAAGTTAAGTCACTCATTCTGTGATAGTGAACTCATTTTATGACACACACGTTTCATGCCATTGTATTGATTTGTTTTGAGAATGAACATTACGTTCTCGTTTAGGGATATTTCTGATTATGCCAAAGGGTGGCATGTATTATTTAGATAGATCAGATCCATTATAATGGTTTTGAATCGTAAATATCATTTTGGCTATTGAAGGTTTGTCATTTTTCTGAATCTTTTTATGTAATGTCGAAACGTGCTGTTGTAGTGTTGTTGGTGAAGTCTTGGATAATGTAGCTGTTCCCGAAACGCCCGATAGGCTTATAACATGACATGGTGTCCCGTGTCAAAAAGCAAATGGTCAAGAAAGCTGAACCCTTGTATACAGACTCCTTGACTAGTGGGGATTATAATTTATCCATTTGGTGACCCTGTGGCCCATAATAAGGATCACAGGGGCCACACCCTTAGAACCTATTTTCATCTTCTTCTCCAGAAGCATAAGGCCTAGAAAACTGAAGTCTTGTATACAGACTCCTTGACTAGTGGGGATTATAATTTATAGATTTGGTGATCCTGTGGACCATAATAAGGATCACAGGGGTCACACCTTTAAAACCTATTTTCATCTTCTTTAGAAGCATAAGGCCTAGAAAGCTGAAGTCTTGTATACATACTCCTTGACTAGTGTAAATTATACTTTATAGCTCTGGTGACCTTACGGCCCCAAATAAGTGCCACAGGGACCACACCCTTAAATCCTTTCTTCATCGCCAATAGGCTCGTCTATACAGACTTCATGACTAGTGTAAATTATACTTTATATCTCTGGTGACCTTATGGCCCCTAATAGGTGCCACAGGGGCCACTCCCTTAAAACCTATTTTCATCTTCTTATCGAGAACCAATAGGCTCAAAAAGCTGAAATCGTCTATACAGACTCCTTGACTAGTGTAATTTATACTTTAAAGCTCTGGTGACCTTATGGTCCCAAATAAGTGTCTTGGATAATGTAGCTGTTCCCGAAAGGCCCGATAGGCTTATGACATGGCATGGTGTCCCGTGTCGAGAAGCAATTAGTCTAGAAAGCTGAACCCTTGTATACAGACTCCTTGACTAGTGGGGATTATAATTTATCCATTTGGTGACCCTGTGGCCCATAATAAGGATCACAGGGGCCACACCCTTAAAACCTATTTTCATCTTCTTCTCGAGAACCAATAAGCTCAAAAAGCTGAAATCGTCTATACAGACTCCTTGACTAGTGTAATTTATACTTTAAAGCTCTGGTGACCTTATGGTCCCAAATAAGTGCCAGAGGGGCCATGCCCTTAAAACCTATTTTCATCGTCTTCTCCAGAACCAAACGGCTCCACAAACGCTGAAATCTTTTATTCAGACTCCTCGACTAGTGAGGGTTAACATTTCTAGCTTGACCTAAAACCTGATTTCCATCATCTTATTCCCTAGAAGCACAAGGCATAGAATGATAATATTTCTATAAACTCATTGTATGCGGTAATGGGGATTCTAAATTTACATTTAATGACATTGTGGTCCCTACTTTGGGGGAACCACATTGATCACACCCTAAAGCAAAATTAAATATGATGAACTGAAGAGCCAATGGCGCCATGTCTCCATTGTCTATGATATGTGTGGCGTGACACATTTGAAACGTTAGAAATATTAGGGATTAACAAGTATGATACAAATCAATGCTTTATTTCCATTGATCGGTCTCACGATTGTAATTAGGCAATCAACCAAATAAATCAATCAGTTATTTAAAAAACATTACACGAATATAACAAAAATAGTACTACGATGTCGTCAGAACGTTTTACATTAAATATAACCTGCTTATGATCGCACCAGCTATGCTTATACTGTAATATTGTTTTATTGTTTATTGTATAGAAAAAGTGTAAGCTCAGATATTCCTTGATGAAAATATGTCTACCTTTGTACTAATTTTGGAGATTAGGAGATACATTCAGCTTCACACATTCTTAGTTTTATCAATGTTACCATTGTTTTGCAAAACCTAAACTTTTGTTATTCCCTTATTTACGTACACGTTTTCATAATTGACTGTAGGTCAATCATTTAAAATAGTAGGTATTTCATTTCATCGATGTATTTGCATATGACCTTAAAGGGGCAGTAGCACGTTTTAGGGGGAATATTAGGTGATGTCAGGAAAATTAATGGTTCAAATTGAAAGACAATGCATTTACACTAAATGGAGCAGAAATCAATCAAATATATAATGTAAAGTTTAGCCATGCGATTCATGTTTGCTTACACAAAATTAATTAAAGGTGTTCACACAAAATGGCCGCCCATAGATTTTAGATGAATCTTCATACTTTATCCTCTGACTATGGATAATTAGTTCGTGTTATGAGATTTTTGACACTATCAAAATAATACATTTAGCATTAATGTTCTATTTTCAGTGAAATTTTAAAAATATCCAATTATCAAAAAAGTTGCTACTGCCCCTTTAAATGCCATAAATAGCCAAAGCTCTAAGCATTGCCTTCGAGTTATTATATAGAGGTGTATTCTACTTGATAATAACTGCTGTGTTGGCATGTGTGATCTACATATATAAACAATGTCACCCCATATTGAGTTATGAGATGAATTCACCACTTGACTTCCAATCAATTAATCATTGTTTGGGTGAATTTAGAAGATTACTGTAGTCGCATGCTGTGATGGTGGCGTTACATAGACATGAATTCTTTACTTTGGAGTACAATCTGTTATCGATTTCTAACGGCATAAATTGTATTTGCTATGGTTATGCTCTGAAGGTATCATATTTCATGACTTTTTCCAAGGAGTTTAACTCAAACAGAAATAAATGTTGTTGGGGTATAATGATATTGACATGTGTCA
Organism: Steromphala cineraria; assembly: GCA_916613615.1. Taxonomy (NCBI): domain Eukaryota; kingdom Metazoa; phylum Mollusca; class Gastropoda; order Trochida; family Trochidae; genus Steromphala; species Steromphala cineraria. The sequence goes on from OU744729.1 coordinate 16,324,020, forward strand.
TAACCTCAATTTTAGCACTGTTTAACCTTGTAGCAGCATTAGCTGTGACTGAGATTTAATTTCCATGTGAGTTGAGTTGATATTGGGCTTGAAGTCGCTTCGAAGAGAAATTCACTGTTATCCACAGCTGTCTAGTATTATTGCAAGGAGAAAGTCCACAACCTTTACATTGCGGTGAAACCTGCGAGTATAGGCAGGCATTGTGTGGTACAATTTATGGGAGATGTAATACAAATGTGTGACTTATAATGCTCAACCATTGTGAAAATACAAACGCAGGGATTAATTTAACACGGGTACCTCTTGTGATGTTGGAGTGTGTCAAGCATAATAATAAGACGCTGTGTTAGGACTATGCATACGCAATGACCAAGAGCCACTTCTTCTGTTAAGACCAAACTACAGAAAAACCACCGAGTGTGTTGCCATCTGTCACAAAATTATTCTTTAACACTCCTACAACACACTCAGCGTTATACTAGTTTTGTAGGAACTTTAATCAACACATTGCACCATCTTTAAAAGACTAAATGTCCGAAATGAGTTAATCTGTCATTAATTTAACTGTTCTACATGACACCCAGCCTTACACTTCTTTAAATCATATTTGTTAAACATGTTTTCACCATCGCTTAAATCAATAGATGTACGTGTATATAGAAATGATTGAACCGCCTTCACTGCATGTATGCTGAAATGTTCTTTCGTATATCAATCTCAACATACCGCTCTTCTCTGTGAGTCTTAAGAAATATCATTGTTACGTTTAACCATTGTTTTGTTGAATATGTAGAAATAACCCGTCTGTTGCCATATATCCCATATATTAATTTCAACCCTGATCTTTATTTATATAAAATATTCGTGTTATTTTTTACCATTTTAAGAACAATATACATAAATGAATGACCCGTCATCACTGCATGTCTTGTCATGTATCCCATACATAGCATATCCCATACAATGTAAACACAGAGCTAGAGTAGGTTATTCACATAAATCATTAATCATCCATCACTGCATGTGTTGCCATCTAACCGATGCATCATGTCAATATAGAGTAATAATAGTTTTAATCTAAATTTGATAAGCATCTCTTCACAATTTTGCAAAAAAACATTAACCCTCCATCACTGCATATGTTGCCATGTAACCGATACATCAATGTCATTATAGAGTTGTAGTTGTTTAAACTAAATTTGATAAGCATCTCTTTACAATTTCACAGAAATATTTAATCCACCATCACTGCATAGTTTGCCATCTAACCGATACATCAATATAGAGTTATAATCGTTTTTTAAACAAAATTCAATTAGCATCTTTTCACAACTTCACAAAATCATCAATCTTCCATCACTGCATATGTTGCCATGTAAGCGATACATCAATGTCAATATAGATTTGTAGTTGTTTAAACTAAATTTGATTTTCATCTCTTCACAATTTCACAGAATCATTAACCCTTCATCACTGCATGTGTTGCCATGTAAGCGATGTCAATATAGAATTATAATAGTTTTTTAAACTAAATTCCATTAGCATATTTTCACAATTTTGCAAAAACCATTAATCCTCCATCACTGCATACATCAATGTCAATATAGAGGTATAATAGTTTTTTAAACTAAATTTGATAAGCATCTCTTCGCAATTTCACAGAAATCGTTAATCCTCCATCACTGCATATGCAGGCATGTGTCGCATACATTAATCTCAATACACCTCTGCACGCTGCCAGCGGGGTATGCGAGGAATGCTCTGCTACTGTAGGAACTTTCTGCATACAGCATGCATTCGGCCTTGACCTAGACATATCTGGAGCACTGAGCTCGCGTATATACAGCCTGTACGGGAACTGGTGCATTCCTGGGCTGGGGGAACATATTGTGCATATCCATGCACTGATCGATTAGTTATTTATATGCTTATGCATACTTTATTTTTAACTAATTGTTAATGTTTGAAACTGTTGTAATTATTGTGATTGATGTTCTTCACGTAACTTTACGGGATCGGTGCATTCCTGGGCTGGGGGAACATATTGTGCATTTCCATGTACTGATCGATTAATTATTCATATGCTTTTGCATTTTTTTATTTTTAAGTAATTTTTTAACAGCTTAATGTATTAAAGTGTAGTAATTATTGTGATTGATATTTTCTACATAACTTTACGGGATCGGTGCATTCCTGGGCTGGGGGAACATATTGTGCATTTCCATGTACTGATCGATTAATTATTCATATGCTTTTGCATTTTTTTATTTTTAAGTAATTTTTTAACAGCTTAATGTATTAAAGTGTAGTAATTATTGTGATTGATATTTTCTACATAACTTTACGGGATCGGTGCATTCCTGGGCTGGGGGAACATATTGTGCATTTCCATGTACTGATCGATTAATTATTCATATGCTTTTGCATTTTTTTATTTTTAAGTAATTTTTTAACAGCTTAATGTATTAAAGTGTAGTAATTATTGTGATTGATATTTTCTACATAACTTTACGGGATCGGTGCATTTCTGGGCATCTATCTGTACTCATCAATTCATTATAGATATGCTCATGAATTTTTTTGTTTTTAAATAATTGTTAATGTTTAAAACTGTTGTAATTGTTGAGATTGATATTCTTTACGTTACTACACAGGGATTGGTGCATTCCTGGGCTGGGGAAACATTCTCTTGTGCATCTCTCTGTACTCATCGATTAATTATTGATATGCTCATGCATTTTTTATTCTTAACTAATTGTAAATGTATGAAACTGTAGTAATTTTTGTAATTGATATTCTTTATGTAACTCTACGGGATCGGTGCATTCCTTTGCTTGGGAGTTAACTTCGTGTGCATCCCTCTGGTTGATTGATTAATTATTGATGTGCTCATGCATTTTTTTATTTTTAACTAATTGTTAATGTTTGAAACTGTAGTAATTATTGTGACTGATATTCTTTATATAACTCTACGGGATCGGTGCATTCCTGGGCTGGGGAAACAATTTGTGCATATCCATGTACTGATCGATTAATTATTTATATGCTTATGCATTTTTTTATTTTTAACTAATTGTTAATGTATGAAACTGTAGTATTCATTGTGATTGATATCCTTTATGAAACTCTACGGGATCGGTGCATTCATTGGCTGTGGAAACATATCGTGTATTTCTATGCACCGATCGATTAATTATTGATATGCTAATGCATTTTTTTATTTTTAACAAGTTGTAAATGTTTAAAACTTTTAATTTTTTTGTGATTGATATTCTTTATGTAACTCTTTCACCATGAAACACTTGTTGATGTGCAATTTTTTTTTAAACCTTGGATGACAACAGGATCGTGCATATATAGTTTTCAATTCATATGTTTATGCAATATGCAAGTTACGGTTGATAAAGTTATTATATCATATTTTTACTTTTTTACTTTACTGTACGTTAATGCTAAATATATTATTTTGATAGTGTCAAAATTCTCATAACACAAACCAAATCATCCATGGCCAAAGAACAAATTATAAAGACTCGCATACAGTCCATTGGCGGCCATTTTTGTGTGAACACTTTGAATTCATTTTGTGTAAGAAAAAGGACCCGCATGGTTGAACTTGACGTTATATAGTTGATTATTAATGCTTCATTTAGTTTAAATACTTTGTCTTTCAATTGCAATTTCAATTTTCCTGACATCACCTTATATTAACCCTTAAAGAGCCCTTTAACATAAGAGTTGAATGCTCAATCAATGTTTTTATCATAGGCTCACATTGTCTTGTGATATTTAGTAGATATATTATATGAAATATTTGGCACAGCAACATTCTGTGAACTTATCTTGACAGTTGACATTTTAACATATAACATTAAAACTATTATTTCTTTATGATAAAGTTATTTGCGTGTTTGATACCATTTCATTTTCCTGACATCACCTTATATTACCCTTAAACGTGCATAAGAGCCCTTTAACATAAGAGTTGAATGCTCAATCAATGTTTTTATCATAGGCTCACGTTGTCTTGTGATATTAAGTACATATCTTATATGAAATATTTGGCACAGCAACATTATGTGAACTTATCTTGGCAGTTGACATTTTAACATATAACATTAAAAATTTTAAATCTTCATGATAACGTTATTTGCGTGTTTGATACCATTTCTCTTGAGTGGTTGAGTAGCACAACTAGCATCATTTCTTCAACGTTACATTATTCATAATGCGGTTTACCGTAAGCAAAATGTCGTTATATAATGGTTTGAACATAAACATTTAAGTTTGTTTAGTAATCTAGACAGCCTTGTATTATCATTTGATATTTAATTAGCTCCGTCTGAATACCAGTTTACCAAATTCAAATTCAAAGATATATCTTAAAACCATCTTTTTTGAGAATCGTAAAACAACAATCTATCTTCTTATTCATATACATGCGATACCTGCTAATACCTGTAGTATAAACCACCCAAACCCCTTGTTCACCCTTAAAGTTTAAGTCCTATTTTTTGACAATTGGTGAATTAGTGTTTCTATCTTCATATTAATACATGTAGGTCAGGAATTTATGCATATATATATTTGGCTTTACTATTAAAAGAACATTTAAAATTTGCATAGAAATGTCTTAAAATCTTTAATTCTAATACTCCATATCCATAACGTTAAGATAACTCATGTCATTATAACCTTTTATGTCAGATTAGAAGATAAAATAATCATTCTTACAGAAAACACCTTTTCCGCCACATGCAGCTGTATTCAACCAAATGTCTTTGATTAGATTCGTTGACATTTGCTGTTCAAGGTAATAGTAAATATATAATAAACTCTTACAGATATCAAAATCCAGATACTTCCAGATGTTCTTTTTATAAATCTAAGTTAGGGAATGAATTCCATGTTGTTTTTATATGCCTAAAATATGATAAATTTAGGCGTAAATATCTTCCAGGTTATTGTCAGCACAACCCGAATATGTACAAATTGATTAATCTGTTATCAACTGTTGATTATGACAACCTTTTCAAACTCTGTCTATTCTTAGATAAGGTGTTCAAACTAAGAAACAATTTGTCTGCTTTCAAACTTAAATATTTTTTTCTGTGATGCAGTTAACTTTATCGATCTTGTATTCTACACATGTTGTACTGTTGGCCTCATGGTTATTTATACGAAATAAATGAACGAATAAATATATTACACAAAAGTTTCATAAAATCTGAGCTACTTATCACCCAGTTGTTAGTCCTAACCTAAAAAGTCTCCTAAAACGTCAACCGCAACATTAAAACTGAATAAAGTTTATGTTGACATCTCGCTTCCTAAATGTTGTGTATGGTAAAAATGGTAATATAACAATTAATATGTATTGCAGTCAAAATGTCAACCATTTTACAACATACTACTCAGTGGTTCTAGAAAGTCGAAATATTGTTAAGGTTAAAAGTTGAGTGCTAGAAGTTGTAGTATAATTGTAGTATATAGTATAATAGTAATAAGTGAAAATATGGGATTTTAAAGCACATGTTTGAAAGTGTTGACTTTATTTCGCCAAGGATTGCTCTCAATTTAGTTTTTTCTTGTAGATTAAAATCAGAATGCTTAATTTCAGTGTAAAAGCAAGTCAGCAGGTTGCTGTATGTTTGGTTATATGCGGCATTTTAGACAATTACCTTATGTAATTAATAAACAAAGTGATGAACAATATAGTTTATCTTAGATCAAAACCTTGTCCCCGTTTTCAACCAAATTCATCCTATATTTTATTTCACCTTCAAGTTTGTTTTGTATCATATACTCCAAACCCAGATAGGCTACAGACACGTCTATCTTTACTGTTTAAACGTGAAACGGTTTTATTATGATAATATTTAAAGTTCAAAACTGAATGCATATTTGTACATTTACGATAATATATTAGCCGTAATCAAAAGTAATATGTTCACTAAAATATCTTCAATGTCGTCGGATACATAGTTTTCAACAAGCATCTATATATATTATTGGGAAAATGATAAGACTTTCAAAGGACAAGAAGTTAAATGTCTATTTCAATTTAAATCAGTTTGGACAGGATGTTTAATTAGATATAAGGAATTTAGATTAAAATATTTAAATTATTCACCATCACAGAAAATAAGCTTCAATGTGTTACTGCAATTTTAAATGCATTCACTCCTCGCACCTGTACTCCATGTGGTTTCAGTTGCAACACGTGTCCAAATCACCACTGGAACTTCAAAACAATCCCGGAGATTTACAAATATTGTGAGTTTGCCACTGATAATGTGAAGACCCTGTAAGACGAGACCAGGTCTAACAGAATGTGCTAACCCTAGTGTTGATGTTGCAGTAAAGCTGATAGTTACTCTGTGTACAGTATGCGCAGCAAATGGTAAAGATACGACCTCATGCTAGCATACAATAAGCCTACAGCATGATCCCAACTGGCTCCACTCTCCCCAGACCACATTCATTTACTCTCTATCACTTCCACGTGTATATATATTCTGATACACCATCTATATAACGCTATCTCACCCCTTTACGAGACTCCATCGTTAGAACAATTCTCTGGAAGGCTGCATTAGTACAGAGAAATACATCAGAAGCAGAATTGCTTGCTCAATGTAGATTCGATCAAGCAGAACACTTCCACAGCTGGTACTTAATATGGCTACCGCCTACAACTAGTTCTGGAAGTCTTGTGGTCCTGACAACGCTTGGTGCCAAACGTTTGCAGGCTGTACACTGGGAGTTAGCTCTTCACTCTCACATGTGGTAATTATCATCGTGATGTTAGAGTCTCCGAAGAGTGGTCTACAGTTTATTGTATAGTGTTGGTTATTTCTGTGTTATTCATATGTTATAACACTACAATTAGCTAGCAATTGAAGTTTGTTGTTGAAGCGAAATGCCTTTATTTCAATAGATTTCTAGAACGTGTTAAGATTGCAATTCTTTAGTTTTTCTTGAGCTAAATTCTGCTTTTTCATAATTTATATTAATCTTTACGTTTGATAATCACAATCAACTTAATAGGGGCTATTATATAAGTGTCCATGGCATACGACACGAGTGGCTAAATATTAGAATTGCTACGTATAGATTGTGAGTTCATGGGTGAACCGTGACGTCAAAGTATTGTTTATAACGTGACGTCAAAATGAAAATATTATATTTGGCCCAAGGGCAACATATGAACAATATGAATCTCGATATCACTGCCTTGTAGGTAATAACTATTGTAATTGAACCTATGCTATGTCAATAACATCATTTCATTTAAAACGAGCCTTTTATCTGCATCATTTTACTCTAAAACATAACGGCATACATCTGCAGATTACCTTATTAAAAGAAGCACCATCCACACATAAAAACAAAGACGCAATTGATGTCCGATTGTTTGAAGATAATTACCAAGGGCAGAGCATATTTACCCTCTCGGGGTGTATCAAGTGCAGTAGACGAATGACGGATTGCTCAAGATTAATTTTGATATACAGGGACTCATTACTACAAACGCTGCCTTATGTACATTCCAAACCCTGTTTAAGGTCAATAGCTTACTTTATCTTCTGATCTGCCTCCAGGCGACAAGACAACTCTCAAATATAGAAGCGTGTTAATTGACCATTGCTTCTGTAATTACCAAATAATGTCATCAAGGATTAGATACACGAATATGTGTTAATGCTGCTGTATGCTGCAAGCTTGTAGGTAATCGATGTAATTTCAGATGACAGATGGCGTCCGTGTTTTTAAGGAAGACGTTTTTACAACAAGAAACGGTATTCATATTCTGTTTTCATTCAGTGCTATGTGTGTTATCAATATCAATTTTGCTTTCCAAGACGCCGGTGCCAATGTCTGAACCGTATACATGACACGGCAAGTTTGCCATTTTCGTGCTCACATTTGTACTTGTTCTTTGTTTTTTGGTGTTTTTTAATATTTGAAGTTGAAAATTGGAATTTAGTATTTTTGTCATTGAACTAGAGTTGTTTATAGGTATATGATTTTATTCTATTTTACATACCAGAGTCGTAATGTTAACCCATTATTGTGGCCACACTGATAGGCAATGGTTCATTTTCAAATTTTATATTTTGTCATTTCAACCAATCACACATGCTATTGTTATTTTTCATCCTTTAAGGTTGCCAATCATTGCAACATGTATTTCTAAAACCTGAATGTCTGATTATTTTCTGGTGATGGTTCAGGTATTATTTCTATTTGTGCTTCTGATGAAAGGTCAGGCATAATGTTTGATTATGTTCAGGAAACGGTTCAACTGTAATGTTCCCGATCAAGGTATAGTGTCTGATTGTGTTTAGGTGAAGTTTCAGTTTTAAAAAACGTGTTTCAGGTGGAGATTCAGGTGAAACGTCAAAGTGTGTTTAAGGTTAAGGTACAGGAATAATGTTTCAGGTGAAGGTGTTTAATGTGAAGGTGTAAGTATAGTGTCTGATTGTCAATAAGGTGAAGGTACAAGTTTAACGTCTATTTTTCTTTGAGGTTAAGGTACAGGTATGATATCTGATTGTGTTTTAGATGAAGGTAAAGCTACAATGTTTGTTTGTGTTTTAGGTGAATGTACCTGTTACTATGTTTCAGGTGAAAGTACCTGTTACTATATTTCAGGTAAAGGTACATAAATAACGCTTTGTTTCATGTATGATACTATGTTTCAGTTGAAGATACAGGTATTAATACTGTGTTTCAGGTGAGGGTACAGGAATTATGCTATGTTTCAGGTGAAGGTACAGGTATGGTTGTATGTTTCAGGTGAAGGTACAGGTATGCGTCCAGTTCTTCAAGGTAGGGGAGATTGATACTCTCAAGGAACAGTACACGGCCGATGTGATTGTGAGAGCGAGATGGCGGGAACCAACCATGGACGGACAAATACAGTCTGTGAGTTCATCGGATCAGTTTTTATTTCATAGTTATTAAATGTCTCAATTTGTAACTGATGTCTTGACAGTGTATTAGGCAGTGTATGTATTTATTGCATCATTTTACTATTATATTGCTCTCTGTAATACAATAATCTACTGTACAATTTCTGTGTTATGGGCCTGTGGCCCCTTTACGAAATAAAACATATGAAATCATCAATTAGGCAGTGTATAACGGGTTTTTTTTAAAACGAATATTTCAAATTTCAACTCACTAAGCAAGATTCATGCATTCGATCATTCTAGTGTAAACATCTCTTAATTATTCGAATTTATTATTGAAGTTCAACCGAACTTGGTACGAACTTGGAACGACTCATTTTCAATGTATTAAATTTATTTGATTAGTAACAATTGTCTAGATTTTGTATTTTTTTTTCTTAAAATAACTTGCTAAAGTGTCGTTTAAAATCAAAACAGATAATTGAAACATATCGCAAATTTGACAGTTATTTTGTTCGTCATGGAATTTTAAAAAATCTATAAATATATATGAAATCGGTTGTCACTCATTTCTAATAAAGGATTTAGTTCTAAAAACAGTTTTAAGTTAATGCTAATATACTTACTCCCTTTGAACATCTTACCAATGGAATTTTAAAAAACACGATGTAGTACACGATGGTAATAATTCTGCTCATTTTCTCGAAAGTGAATACTTAAAAGTTACAAATGCCAAAATAAATGTAGAAACGTTTTTTATGGAACAAACATCAATTTTGGTACCGTGACAAACGTTCTCATAAAAGTATGCTATTTCATGTATGTAAATGTATTATTTTTGCAAACTTTGCAAACTTTTATTTATTTTTCCACTTATGTAAAATAGATAACAACCACTTGTTTCGCGTAACTGACATTTATGGCAATATCTGGTATACTTCGTGACTTTTGTGAATTTTTTAACCCTAAGAGCAGGAACTTTGGGTGATAAATACTTCATGCTTACATGTTTGTTTAAAACTCTGACGTCCGAAGATGACGTCAATGATTATTGTTCGCAAATTGTTCACATTTGAATTCTTAACTTTACAAGCTCAGCTTAAACGATATTCGTTGTCAAAAATGAGATGTTTTGTAAGAGACGCTACCAATTTCTTCTGCTAATATCTTTTGACATATAGGAATGTAGGAACACACCTAGAATTCATTGGGAATCTTAAACATGTCAGAAACGTATGTAACAAGGTACAAAGTATATTTTCTATATATTTTGGAGTTGAAATGAAAAGTTTCGATCAAAACATATTTGTTTATATTCGCATCTTAATATTTCGTTATGCACCTAGGAAAATGGTAAAACAAGTGACAATTGCTTGATATCAAATAGATTGTTGGACGTGTTTATACGTAGACCATATTATGTAAAATGATAGAATTAAATTTTTTGAGAATATTTTTCTTATGTTTTTCAAAACCGTTTATGTTTTTGAACATTTTAAAACAAATAAATGGTATGTCACCCGTCACCCATTTTGACATTTTCTAAATCCGAAACCCATTTCCCCATCTCCCCATCTCCCCCTTTATAAAATCCTGGATCCGCCCTTGCCTTTATCGGTAATAATATCATTCAAGTAAAATAGTTCCAAGATGTAATGATTGATCTAAGGAGGACTAGTAGTTGTTTGTATGTACGGAGTTTATTAGACATCAAAATTATCTCTTCCCAGGCTGGCGGGATCCCGGCCTTCCACAAGGGCATTTTTCGTTATTGGTGATAACATCATTTAAGTAAAATGGTTCCAAATTGTTGTTGTGGATCTCAGAAAAATATGTAAATTGTTTGTATCTGTTGACTTTATGACATCGTTTTTGTCTCCTTCCAAGGCTAGCGAGATCCAGAACTTCCACAAGTACCTTTTTCGTTCAACATTCGAGTAAAATGTTTCCAAATTTATTTTGTTGATCTCGCAAAAAATGTCAATTGTTTGTGTCTGTATGATATTGTTTTGTCTCCTTCCAAGGCTGGCGAGATCCAATAAGTACAGTTTCCGTTACTGGTCATAAAATGGTTCCAAATTGATGTTGTTGATCTCAAAATCATGTCAATTGTTTGTATCTGTAGACTTTATATGATATTGTTTTGTCTCCTTCCAAGGCTAGCGAGATCTCCGGGGAAAAAATTAAATTGTTTGTAACTGTAGACGTTACATGATATTGTTTTTGTCTCCTTACAAATTGATGTTGATCTCAGAAAATTGTAAATTGTTTGTATCTGTAGACTTTACATGACATCGTTTTGTCTCCATCCAAGGCTGGCGAGATCCCGGACTTCCACAAGTACTGGAATCCCAAGTTATACATCGAGAACACTATAGGGGACCCGAAGGAGATCTTCAGACACAGACTCACGTTCAACAGCAAGGGCGAATGTTATGTGTCTGAGAAGAGGATCATTAAAGGAACATTCATGGAGAACCTGGAACTGGACAACTTTCCATTTGATGTCCAGGTGAGTTGATCATATTTGCACAAGAAGGTTTGCTTACCTTAGGACGTTCAGTGCCCGATTGGAGCTCACTTTGGAGGTCTTTGAAAAAAGTTTACTCGAGGATCGTTTCATTATGTAAAATTTAAGGAGAAATAGTGGTTTTACGCAAGAAGGTCCAGTACTCGAGTTGTTTTTGTGAGGCTATTTCGATAAGAAGGTGTTTTTACTCGAGGGGACGCAGTACTCGGGTTGTTTTTTGTGAGGCTATTTTGACAAGAAGGTGGCTCTTCTCGTGGGGACTCAGTACTCGAGTTGTCTTTTGTGAGGCTTTCTGGATAAGAAGTTGGCTTCTCTCGAGGGGACTCAGTACTCCAATTGTTTCTGTGAGGCTATTTTGATTAAAAAGGTGGCTTTACTCGAGGGGACGCAGTATTCGAGTTGTCTTTTGTGGGGCTTTTTTTATAAGAAGATGGCTTTACTCGAGAGGACTCAGTACTCGAATTGTCTTTTGTGGGGCTATTTTGATAAGAAGGTGGCTTTACTCGAGGGGACTCAGTACTCGAATTGTCTTTTGTGAGGCTATTTTGATAAGAAGGTGACTTTACTCAAGGGGACTCAGTATTCGGGTTGTCTTTTGTGAGGCTATTTTGATAAAAAGTGCCTTTACTCAAGGGGACCCAGTATTCGAGTTGTCTTTTGTGAGGCTATTTTGATAAAAAGTGCCTTTACTCAAGGGGACTCAGTATTCGAGTTGTCTTTTGTGAGGCTATTTTGATAAAAAGGTGCCTTTACTCAAGGGGACTCAGTATTCGAGTTGTCTTTTGTGAGGCTATTTTGATAAGAAGGTGACTATACTCAAGGGGACTCAGTATTCGAGTTGTCTTTTGTGAGGCTATTTTGATAAAAAGTGCCTTTACTCAAGGGGACTCAGTATTCGAGTTGTCTTTTGTGAGGCTATTTTGATAAGAAGGTGGCTTTACTCAAGGGGACTCAGTATTCGGGTTGTCTTTTGTGAGACTATTTTGATAAAAAGTGCCTATACTCAAGGGGACTCAGTATTCGAGTTGTCTTTTGTGAGGCTATTTTGATAAAAAGTGCCTTTACTCAAGGGGACTCAGTATTCGAGTTGTCTTTTGTGAGGCTATTATGATAAGAAGGTGGCTTTACACGAAGGGACTCAGTATTCGAGTTGTCTTTTGTGAGGCTATTTTGATAAGAAGGTGGCTTTACTCAAGGGGACTCAGTTTTCGAGTTGTCTTTTGTGAGGCTATTTTGATAAGAAGGTGGCTTTACTCAAGGGGACTCAGTATTCGAGTTGTCTTTTGTGAGGCTATTTTGATAAGAAAGTGGCTATACTCAAGGGGACTCAGTATTCGAGTTGTCTTTTGTGAGGCTATTTTGATAAAAAGTGCCTTTACTCAAGGGGACTCAGTATTCGAGTTGTCTTTTGTGAGGCTATTATGATAAGAAGGTGGCTTTACACGAGGGGACTCAGTATTCGAATTGTCTTTTGTGAGGCTATTTTGATAAGAAGGTGGCTTTACTCAAGGGGACTCAGTATTCGAGTTGTCTTTTGTGAGGCTATTTTGATAAGAAGGTGGCTTTACTCAAGGGGACTCAGTATTCGAGTTGTCTTTTGTGAGGCTATTTTGATAAGAAAGTGGCTTTACTCAAGGGGACTCAGTATTCGAGTTGTCTTTTGTGAGGCTATTTTGATAAGAAGTTGGCTTTACACGAGTGAACTGGTGAATATGAATTGGAATGCTATGAGTGTCGGACATTTTGGATATTTTATTCTCATAGATGCCGGAGACGATGTTTTCAAAAGGAATATTGCCAGGGTTTATTTACCGAACTAATCAGTTTACCAGCATATATCAGTTATCGTTGGATATACATGTAATGCCTTTAAAGATGTATTGGTCGTAATTTGATTTTACAGTACTACAACTTTACAACTTTAATTTTAAGGTTTCATGACTTTTACATAATAACATCCTGTTGATAGTTTCGCAAAAGTTTGAAATGTTTGTTGAAATGTGTCTTGATCATTGATGTATTATCTATCACTAAGTTTTCGCCAATTATTCGTGCTCAGTATCAGCCGTATGTTCCTTTTCATGGCTTTTCAATAGGCAATATTAATCTAACTTGTATAAAGGGATTTGACTGTGCCCATATCTACGTCAGAGCGCACACACAAGCTTAACTGGAAAATATAGAATAATTCAGATAATACATTCCAGACGACCATTTGTGAATAGTATAACAATAAACTGCTTCAAAGTGATACTTTGTGTCTGTTCGTGGATCTACGCCAACTGATCTGGAATACGTAAAATCCATCGACCCGAGACAACTGCGCAGGAGCGGAAGGACGCTTGATCTCATATCATATATGCCTTCACTAATTGGCTTACCAATCTCTCCACACCACATCCGTGGGAATATCGGATTGTTGTCTTCGGCCCTTGCTTTCGTATTATTCCAGCACATTCTAGACGTAGGTTTAAGAGTAGAGTTGTTTACCTGCAAAGGGTTTAAGGAAAGGTCATCAAGTGTAAAGAAGAGTGTGTGAGAGTAGTGAAATGAGAATACCATGGACGAAGCAGTCATAATGTACGTTAAGTGGCCGCAAGGTCAACTGAAGGAACAGTGCAAAACAGAACTTGCACTGTATTTTTGTGTACTTGAAGTTGGATTTAATCGTAAATGTAAATTTTGTGAATGTTAATTATTTGCACTACAAAACTTTCTGTAAACAGTAGTTCATGGAAGTGCGGTAAATTGATATCATTTTTTATTTTGGTAATTGCCAGGATTATTGAATTCAACATAATTAAATTTTTACTAAAGCATTACCATTTCCTTAAACTATATTTTTTAATTCAATTGATACAATATCCTAATATGCAGCCTTAAACTTAGATATACATAATTCTTTATTGAGGCACTACCCTCTACTTGATGTACACCATTATTGATAGCAATTATATTGATATGAAGCCTAATACTATGTATGTATTTCACTGCGACATTAACCTTTACCTCAGGAGTACCGTTTTTGATAGCATTGTTATTGATATGTAGCCTTATACTTATACAGGTCGTTAGTTGTTTTATAATCCCCAAGCCTAAAGTAGAAGATGGATATTCGTTTGGGCTCCGTGGATAACGTTTCTCATAAACTTGGAATGGGATAACCAAATGTCCTATGTACTTTTGGTATCAATGCTTTGATGGAGTTCGAAAACCAGAAGCGTGAAATTATATCCAACAGTGTTATTGACCTTGTTCCGTATTTTGGACTATTTTCATGGGGAATCTTTGGGGAGATAAAAAAGTGTTGCTATTCAAAAATCAGAAGCACGAAATCATTTTTACAAATTTATTGCCCTTGTTCCGTGTTTTTGGACTCTGTTAGAAATTATTTACGATACATTTTCTCTGACACTATTCAGGATAAGATAATCAAATTTGTTGTGTGACTACAGGGTATCATTACCTTGATGGAGTTAAAAAATCAGAGGCATGCAATTATTTTATACAGTAGTGTGGCACTTGTTCCGTGATTATGGAATCTTCGAATTCTGGAATGTTATGAGCTATAATGAAAAACGAATTGGCGGGGAATGATGATAGTGAAACAATTATTGACTTTCGATACTGTTGATCCGATGATTTGTCGACAATGGTCAGGTAATGGTGCCTCGGTGAGTATCACGTGTCCAGGATGGACAAATTATTGGATTAGCCTTGCTTAAAGTACAAAGTTCTTTTTAATTGAATAACAACCTAGTTCTAAAGCATCTGACATCTGAGTATCGGAGGACCTTTCGTCGACTTGGTGTCAAACCCAATTCAAAGACCATCCAATCCCAAGGACATGTTGGTAGCTGTGTTCCAAGTGTATTGGCTAGGATTCGTCCCCAGTGGTGGTCTCTGTGTTGAGGTTCACCTTTGTTTCACACCGTTTGCCGCCCATATTCACTGAATGTGGTCTCTATGCTATGTTCATCATTTGTTCCCAGACTGTTGTCCCCATGCTACCGTTCCCTATTGTTACCGAGCTGAGGTCTGTATGCATAAATTCGCCCTTGTTCAAAACTTGGATCTCTTTGTAAAGGTTCGTTCTTGTTCAAAGACTTTGATCTCTTTTTAAAGGTTCGTTCTTGTTCAAAGACTTTGGTCTCTTTGCTTTTAAAGGTTCCTCCTTGTTTCAAGACTTGTGGTCTCCGTGTTTTAGTTCTTCCTTGTTCCGGGACTTATGTTCTCTATGCTAGTGTTCCCCCTTGTTCCTAGACTTGTGGTCTCCATGCTAAGGTTCATTTTGTTCCCACAGGACCTGACAGTGACGGTGGCCTCTGAGTACCCATCGTACGAGGTGGAGATCATTGAGGACACAGAGAACAGACACATGGTGAACAGACAGAGCTTCGTGGACGAGCAGGAGTGGCACCTCTACATACACACCGAGTGTGAGAAGAAGGCTATTGTCATTGACCAAGCTGACAACAGCGTCAAGAGGTCGGCAGTTTCCGTCAAATGTCGGGCTGCAAGACGTCCTGGATACTTTGTTTGGAATATATTTATGGTTACGGTAGGTATTATATTTTACGAAGCTCCAGAAGGGACATGGTAAAACAATATTTTTATTACGTACGTACGTATTACTATCACGTACGTACGTGTTATTATTACGTACGTACGTAGTAAATTAATACGTACGTACGTGTTATTATTGCGTACGTACGTGATAAATTATTACGTACGTACGTAATAACTTATTTCGATTGTTTAAGCCTTTTGCGAGGAATTTGATAAACCATTGCAACAATGAATAGTTTTTTTTATTAAAAAAATATTGCAAATATGTTCAATGTATGTTGAGCATCTATAAATCGAAATAAAGCTAGTGTCGGAAGATTGTAATGGATCTGCATTCTTCTTAGACTATCATAATTGCCATGATGTGTCTTAAAATCTCTATAGGAATGTTGAGGTGTTTGCGTTTCTATCCAACATAAACAATAAAGTCATATACAACTTTTTGTTTGTAATTATTTTACATAAATAAATACAGCACAATAACTTGAAAATGTATAGGGTTGTCACTTGTGAACTGTTTCCGCGAGCAAATGGTCCTCGGTCCATTAATTGTTTAGTCCGTTTCGCTTGTGCCGTTACTATGGATACAAAATTCACAAAGCCAAAATTTGGGCAGAGAAAACATAACTTTCGACATTTCTACATGTCCAACTTTGGTTCATATTCAATATACCATAGTGCTCAGACAATTTGAATTCCTAATGTAGGATGATATATAAGAATAGAATAAGTGTTTGTTTTAAACGTCTCCGGTTGCAAAAGACAAATAAAGTAAGCACATATTTCATGTTTCTTTGAGCTAAACACAGTTTGTATACGCTAAACGATTGCTTATGGTTAAAAGACTGGTCTATTGGACTGGTCTAATAATTTACTCAGAACCTTTATACAAAGATGACGTTCATGTAGATTATTCCTTTCTTTGCTGGCTTATGTGCGGTCAGTCATGATGTAATAAATATCAAAAATAGATTTTTGAATATTTGAAAATTATAAAAGATATAAAATAATATAAGACAAAATAATATATTTATATATCAGATATATCTTGAAAGTTATTTTTTCCTAGATATTAATAAGTAAGATTGAAAGTATATAACACTTATTTGTCTTTTTTGGGGAGGAAATTGTGCTACTTAGTTGCTTGTTAAAAAAACGCAACAGATTTGCTGTAGCCTATTCCATACAGTGGCCTATGAGTCTTTTTAGATAAAAACATTCATAACAGGTGGGGGTTGATCCAAAATTACAGTCATGCCTTATAACTGCACCTCCCTCTCCTCCCCCCCTCTCTCATTGAGAGCTAAGATTTAATGCATAGATAAATATTTTGTCTTGTCTTTCCTCTTGATCCTCCCTCACTTATAGGATGGTGATATAGACAATAAATACGGCGTTTTGCGAAAGCAAGCGCTCCCTTTTTGAAGTCCATAGGCTACTTATATATTACCGTGCATCGAAGTTTATGGGGTATAAAAAGTTATGAAACTGCTCATCCGTCCGTTTTCTAAGGTGATGCAATTTGCCCTATCTACTCCTATAAGAGACTTCACTCGCTTAGTGTCTTATGATTACGATTTAAAAAAGACTCTCACCTAAAACATTCCGGATACAAACCGATGTTTCCGAATATTGGGGCGGGATAGCGCAGTGGTTAGCGCGTTCGGCTTCGGATCAAGAGGTCCGTGGTTCGAATCCCGCCAGGGGCTCGGCAACTTTGTCTGCAGTAGAGAACTGTTCTACACGCAGTCAGGTTTGGGTGCAATGCTACACTGAATTTCAGAGCAGTACCACCCATGGTTCGCTAGTTCCAGCTAAGCATAGCCACAATGGTGTTGCGGGCTTTCTCCCTGCAATAATACTAGCAGCCGCGATATGAGTGAAATAATCTTGAAAGCGGCGATAAACCCCACATCACCTCACCACCTCACCGAATATGAACACGAGCTTCTAATATTTGTTGAAGGTCACTAATCCAAACTCCCTATTTTCCGTATATAGCAGGCTGGGCTTGCTTCCGGAAAGCCGACGGGGGTAATTCATTCACTTGTTTTTGAGAGTTTAGTAAATTCAGTATCATATATACGACATACGTTTGATTTTTTATCAATATCTTGCGTGTTTTTGTCACCTCGCCAAACGTGACTCAAAGGCAGTGAATAAAGAATGTAATAAGTAATGTTATCACATCAAGATTTCCAAGAAGCCATTACGCCATTTTCCATCAATAATCTTTTAAAAAATCATTATATATGATATTTATTGTTTTATTTGTTTGTAAATATTAACACATTTAATTGTATGAACGGTCTTAAAATAATCCCTTTGGAGCTTGTTGGTCAATTCTTTTATTTACTATTTCATGAATAAATATGTATAAACCATATGATAGTCACATGGAACAGCACATTTCTTATGAATCATCTCAGACGTTCATTCATCATTATCGCATAAATGTACATTGTATTGTAATGGCATTATAATGTACCAGACCAGGTACTTGTAGTAGATGGGATAGATAGATTTAGCCGTATCCAATTAAGTTTTTTACCAGTTTGAAATAGAGTTTCGATGATGGACAATAATTAAGCAAATGGCAAACTTCTGTCAACATTTCTTGCTATACAAAATATAACATATTCTCTATCGGATCCTGATATATTCATTTAGAACGGAACAAAGTTAAAAAATAATTTGTCTCTTAACTTAAAACGTCTTTATTAAGACGATTCTTTTATCATTATGTACGTAGGTTAAATGTATTCATTTTTAGTTATTACGTACGTACGTAATAATTTATCACGTACGTACGTAATAATTTTTCACGTACGTACGCAATAATAACACGTACGTACGTCATAGTAATACGTACGTACGTAATAAAAATATTTTTTTAACATGTCCCTTCTGGAGCTTCGTAATATTTAGACCATTTAGAAGTAAAATGTCAAGCCTTGCGTACCGTATCTTACTTTTGTCATACCACTTTCATTGCCAAGCTTCTAGGATCATCAGTATTGTTTTTGTGGAAATTAAACGTTACCAGAAACACGAAATTTCCCGGGATGTTCGCGAGCGCTCGCGAACACTCAATGTTAAAAGAAGGATACCCGCCGCGAACAACGTGTTACTGAACGCAAGGCAGAATTTAGCAAGAAAGAATGAAGCAGCTTCAAACAAATTTCAAATATTGGTTTAACATAATGTTAACAAAATGTCAATTTGACCTACGACGAGGTAATTTTATTTAAGAAATAAAGTTCGCTCTACCCCAATGTGTTTTGTAATAAAGTATAGTTTTGCCCTGAACTATTATAGTTAAAGCACGAGGACGGTAAAACTATACTTTATTACAAAACACATTGGGGTAGAGCGAACTTTATTTCTTTTCTAAGATACCAAACTCATTTGCTGAGAAGTATAACAATTCTTACAATATCAAATTAAAATATTGTTAAAATAACTTAGATTATATATCCATGAACAGGGCTAACTGCTGGCTATTCCATGTTTAGAACTCACCCCCTAATTCAAAAATATTGTTTATTGGTGAAACAGTTGATTTTGTTAATGTAGCAGTTATATTTTCTCATTTATAAAGTTTAAAATGTTATTTTCTTGTTATCTTGTCATTGTTCAAACAATACAAAAATATCAGACAACTCATGTTTAATAAAACGTTACTTTTGAACAGTCAAGTTGTGCGATGATGCAGTGCGGGCCACACTGCCCATATAAGGCTTATCACGTGATTGACATTCCACAAAGAATTATGGGTATTATTTGTCAGGAAGCGTTGTAGATCTATCATTCTCTTTTTGCTGTTGTCATAAAAGTTGAAGTTGATGGTACCACCGCTAATATTAGCTGACTGAAGGAGCTGTACACCATGAAAGGGAGTACAAACTGTAATATTGGTTGAGCTATATATGGCACGTTGCTTGGCAGAGACGGTTGACGTGAGTGACCGTGTGTCAACGTCACAAATGCTACGGGGCGCCGTGACCTGACGTGGAATGTCAACGTGGTCACTCGACAAACATGTCGGAGGCAGAGCATTGGTCGCAGCGTTGTTCCCCTGTAAGATGGAATTGTTTTGTAGCTTTTCAACGACTGCTCATTTCTGTGACCAGTGACGGACATGATACCAAGGGCCCCAACCCCTGGCTTCTGAAAGTGATAGGAATGCGCCATGTTGATTGATAGAACCGAGATAAAAGGTTACCATGGACACGCTTGATAACGAGGGGGCAGCGGGGAAGAGCGGACAGCGTCATTCGATTGTTACGTCATGTAAAAACTATACCTTTATTGTCTGATAAAGTACTTTTTTTTCGATTGTTCTAACCGCTAGGCATCTTAGAAAGTATATTTCCTTGTGTTAAAGCAACAATTCATGTCATTGAAGCTTGAAATGCAAAACCTATGTCTGTTCACAGTTCCTCATCTGCAGCCTAGCGTTTGCAACGTTCAGTGTGGAGAAGGATTTACCTCAGAACCGTCTTCAGCTTTCCTTCACACTCGTCCTCACTGCGGTGGCCTTCAAGTCAGTCGTCAACCAGAGTCTCCCCCGCATCTCATATCTCACATACATGGTGAGTGGTATACTCCATATCTCATATACATGGTGAGTACTATTCTCTATAACCAACACATGACGAGTGGTATATTTAATATCTCACATACATGAGAGCTGTATATTCCATGTCTCACATACATGGTGAATGGTGTACTCCATATCTCAAATACATGGTGAGTGGTATACTTTATATATCACATACATGGTGAGTAGTATACTCCATATCTCACATTCTTGATGAGTGTTATCCTTACATACAAGGTGTATAGTATAAGCAATATACCACATTCATGGTGAGTGGTAAATTCGATATCTCACACACAAGTTGAGTGTTATACTCCATACCTCTCATACATCGTGAATATCATGTTTTTTATCCTTCTTCATTGCGAGTAAAATCCATACCTCAGAAACAAAGTGAGAAGTATAGTCAATAGGACGCTATTCAGACTGATTCATTTCCGATTTCCTTTCAGGATAAATATTTACTGGCGTCTATGATCATGTTGTCGACGGTGTGTGCGTGGCACGGTATAGTGACGACCCTGCTCAGCAACCGAGCCCACGCCGACAGGGTGGAGGTTATAGTACTGGGCGCTCTCGTCGCTCTTTACATCATCTATAACGCTGGCTTCATGCTCGCTATCTATATATTTGTAAGTACGCTGCTTAAGAAATTGAGATTTGATTGATAACAACTTCTATATTATGAACAGTCAGGTACACGAGTATATTGATTATATGTTCAACAAGGGGTAGGGGTAAGCTTATACACAGAAATAGCCTTGATTGAATTGATGCCTTTTTTCGATTATAAAATGTTTTCATTCTGTTTTTTTAAATAGATCTGGTATTTTGGTACATGTATGTGTTTAGTATGTCAATCATTATCCATATAGCTAAAGAGGCTTTTTGAGTCAAAAGTGACCATTTTTGTCCATATGTACATATCTATACACTCAGGGGCAAAAGAAACGATACCAACTTTCCAATGAGGGCAAAACAAAATCCTTTTATAAATAATAGGTGACTACGAATCCATGTGAAGAGCTTATTAGTTGTGAAGAAGTACTCACAATATCAAACATCAGAGTATGATACTTATAACTGTAAGGCTGTTCAAATACACGATGGGTCCTTTAACAGCCCTTTCAGTGATATTTTTGGACATAATCTTTGGACTGGAATAAAAAAATTATAAAATGTATAAATTTAATTAATTTAAGATATTATCAATAAAAATAACTTTTATAGAAATTAATTTGATCACGCATTTTGTCTGTAAATTGATTTGCAAACAAGCAAAAGTGTCATTTTCACTATCCTATCTTGTCTAGTAAAGGATATTTTTTAACGAAGTTTTTTTAAAGGCCTGTTTTTCAAAGCATGTTTAGATAAAGCTTTGAAAGTAAAACCTCAGTTTGCTCTTGAAGACATGAAATAATACTGTTTCAGCGGAAACTATCCATCGTAGGTTAATCTATGATGCATTTTATATGGCATCGTTTCTTTTGCCCCTGAGTGTATTTACATTTACCATGTTCTACTGTCAGAACTGTAAAAGTTTCATCATGAATATGATGTGTATCATATTTGAATGTGTTAATTAAATGCAAACATTTATCTTTTTCAATATTGCAGCCTTACAAAAGAAGACGGATAATGGCCCAGAAAGATAGAGAATATAAAGTATGTATTGATGCCATGTGTCCGATTTTCATGATTATGCAACATTTGTTCTACATTAAAGGGGCAGTAGCACGTTTGTTGGAAATTTTAAAATTTTCAATTTTTCACTGATAATTGTACGTTAATGCTAAATTATTATTTTGATAGTGTCACAAACCTCATTACACAAACCAACCATCCAAAATCAGGGAACAAATTATAAAGATTCACAAAGAGTCCATTGAAGGCCATTTTCTGTGGATTACCTTTAATCCATTTTGTGTAAGAAAAGGAATCGCATGGCTGATTTTTACATGATGTATTAGATTTATTACTGCTTCATTAAGTTTAAATAAATTGTCTTTCAATTGGAACCATTTTTTAAAAATGTTCCTGACATCACCATATTACCCCTAAAAACGTGCTACTGTTCTTTTTAAATAATGCTAGTTGACGATTTATTTACAATGTTTTACATGTAAAAATATTCATAAAAAATGTTTTGCATGTTTCCAAACACTGAATGTGATCATTTGAACGATTCATTAGTATATTTCGAGCTATATTATTGTAGGTACCATTTAATATAGTTTTGATTTTAAATTTGATTTTTTTTTGCTTTAGATTGAACCATATTTCATATTTCATATTTTGTTTATATTTTTTACTTATTTACAGTCAAATACAGATAGAGAAAAATAACATGATCATACACCTTTTTATTCTCCGACCTGCCTATACTTCACAATAATGAGTTTTACTTCTTGGCACATTCCTTACCTTTTCACTGTCCAAGCAACCATCTTCGAGTATTTTCTAATTTATTCAAGAACTCTCTGCATTCAAATCTTACCCCAAGTCTGAAGTACCTTCTTTGTCGACATCGGCTTACAGCACTGCAAGATTGGTCATATAACACCTCTCAAAATATGAAATTATCAGATTTGGATATGCGAGTGGGTTATGAATGTCAGATATTATCAAATGAATGAGTCTTATTGATAAAGTGTTTGAATAATACGTTCATAAGCTAAAACGCTGCTTCTAATTGTCGGTCAGCCGAAGCCGAAGATTTACACTATCAGTCAGTAAAAAGGGAAAGAGTACCTTTCTTACAACATCAACTCCTCTCTCGGGTTTTTATCAATCTTTCTGCAACTTTACACATACTATAGATATATTTCGGTTACGTGCATCCCCCTTTTCGGGATGAGTCCATTAGTATTTTAGGAGTTATGGCCCTTGATTAAGAGCGCTCTACTTTCCAAGTTCATAATGACAGTACCTATATTGCGAAATTAACTTCTCCGACATATTATGATCAATCCCTCTGAAACTTCACACATGGTTGGAGCATTTATAAAGGGAGGTTTGCTTTAATACGACAGGCGGGGATTTATGCGCTCAAAGCTCTTATATTCACCATGTTTTTCATATTTTAGTAACGAAGTGATCATATTTAGATAAATGTAATTTGGTAAGCTAGAGGCCTAAAAGACGCAAAAAATTCTTGACTGACTTCGACATATAGCACGGACTAGCTGTTTCCCTTTAACTTATGCCTATTTATTTCTCAATTCTGTACGCCAAGGACCCTCTACCGTTACTATAAGCTCTTAAAGGGCCAGTAGCATGTTTTCTGAAAATTTAATATTTTCAGTTTTCACTGATAATTGTTCGTTAATGCTAAATGTTTTTGTTTTAATAGTGTCACAAAATTACACAAACCAACCATTTATAGTCAGAGAACAAATTATAAAGAAACACAAAAAGTCCATTGGCGGCCATGTTTGTGTGAACACCTTTAATTCATTTTATGTGAAAACAGGAATTACATGGCTGACCTTTACATCATATGTTTGATTTAGTATTGCTCCATTTCGTTTAATTGTATTATCTTTCAATTGGAAATATTTATTTTTTATTTTCCTGACATCATCTTTCCCCAAAAAGCGTGCTACTGCACCTTTAAGGCAGCCAATCTTCGTGGTTTAACGGGCCGTTAGTTTGGGCACGTATGACGTCACCTCTGTTTAATACTCGACACTTACTATGACAAAAGCATAGGGCGTACTTGAGTACTTGACTGGGGTCTGATTTGAATGTTGTTTGAACAAAGTTCACTCATTTCTCTGTCTTCTTAATTCGAGCATTTTACCTCTGCACCTTTATTAAGTAAGAAATTGAGTATGAATATGACTTTGATCAAGCTTTTCTGGGTCCCAACCAAGAAATCCTCCAAAGGAATTACTCACACACTCATAGAGGAGTAAGATATTGATATCGATCATTGCTATAGAGTAACGATACATTCTACTTTTAGATACTACAAAAGGCTACATAAACGAAGAATGTCTTCAGAAATCTCCGAAGCATCGAAAATGGGTTGGTCCTTGACTAGCTGACCGTAGCAAAAGGCTAAAAACATAACATTCGTTAGAATAATAGTTATATAGAGCCTTCCGCTTCTGTTACTAATATGTAGAAAGCCTATATATATCCATTGTTTAATGTGGACTTGGGTTCTTTTATTTCATTATGAAGTTAATAAAGTTGTGCTGTTATATTGTCAGTATAATATGTGTTAAGGTTGTTGTGTTGCTAAATTGATGTGTGGTACCTTTACGTTTATTTTCTTATATTTTATTTCGAGTTTCGTTATAAATCATTTTTCGTTTACAGTAACAAGCTTATCGATTTTATGTTTTATAAATAACCGAAAAGCGTCGTGTTATATGTAAATGAATATTGCATATATCTAAAGATGAATATTGCCAAATATAGCATACGTATCACACAATGATTCTGTGTGCATTAAGATTGTTTTCAACATTCATCGAAAAAAAACCCCATTATTTTAAGAGTAAAATATCAAGAAGACAAGGTATGTAATGGATGATCAACTTCTTTATTGTACAAAGTAGCGATGAAAAAAAATGTGATAAAAATTCTCTGACAATAAAATTGTGTTATTACTACCGGAAATCATCACCCGGCTAATTTTATAATGAAATATGATGTGGGTCTAGTTATGTCGAATAAAAAAATTGTAACGTACCATGAGTACAAAAGAGATTTCTGTGTTTACAGTATGAAACTGTTTGAGCGTTTTCACTAATGACCTCCTGCCGTTTTGTTTCATGTCGTGTGTTTGTGTACATGTCTGAGACACCTGCATGTTCATTTATACGTAACTAAAATTGTTAGCTTTCATTTGATTTAATTTAAATATATAGATCTAATTTCACTTACGTTTCAATTGAAATCCACTTTTCATTTAATTGAGAAATATTTTTAATTTATGTACAGGTATGTATGCCTTCTTTAAAACTCTACGATTGGTTAACATGTGTCCCAAAGCATCTTTCCAATTAATTCACTTCTCGATCATAAACACTGTCATCTTTAACATGTTCTACACTAACATTATTCATAATTTGTCTCACCAAAAGAAAACAAAGAATGATAAGAGTCCGTCCTACCTCATAATAGTTTGTCTTTTATAGGAAAAATGGCGGAAAATAATACAGTCGAGATACTAGAATCATCTTCTTCACCTGAGCTCCTAAAGACTTCAACAACTGACGCACACCCTGCCGGATCAAGCGTTCCTCTGAGCGCGAGCGAGGGACAAGGGGAGGCTCTCCCTTAGCCTCCTAGCGGCTGCACGAGCTGCTTCGGTGGCTGTACTGCCCTCCCTGGCTCCGGTCAAGGTCGGATGCACGTTGCATGCAAAGGTCAAGGTCACGCCGTCAACAACAGACAATCAGGTCAATACCTAATACCAAGGTCACGGATGACGTCAGGTTCACTGTTGCCATGTGACATAAGGCAATTTTTTAGAATACGGAGCGATCCAAGTTCAGTATTTGCTCAGTCTCCCTAATTTGGTGAGGTCTTGTCTGACTTCTCATGTGGTGAGGTCTGTTCAAATCTTGTGTGACCTCCATATGAACCTTGACAGACGTAAATCAGACTTGTCTTAGTGGCCAAAGAATTCTGCCAACATTTTTGGCTTCACAAAATGCCGAGCAATGCGTCAAACCGAGAGGACATTTCCATATCAAACCACCCAGTGATGATGAACTGTCATCCGAAGGGTACTCAGAATTAGCCCAATGATCGGGATGAAGGAGAGTGCCACGCTTCGTGTCCGAACCACTCCGTTCTCAGGAGAGACATCAGTTTACTCTTCATCGACTCACCCTTGTTCATCGCCACACACCAGGACTGGTTTCATGACGTTATCGGGTGACGACATCAGGAGAGAGAGAAAAACGTCATGGATAGGCCAAAATCAGAGATCGTTTTGGACAATGTATACCAAGAAACAGGTATGAGTTAAATTTGAAATAAAATACTTCCAACAACAATATTGATCATAAAAGTGAAGATGACCTGCCTTACCGCAACCCGTCGTCCACACAGCTACATCCTGATGTCGGCGCCCAGCTCAAACTACAGATATACATCTGGACAATATTGAAACTACAGATATACATCTGGACAATATTGAAACTACAGATATACATCTGGACAATATTGAAACTACAGATATACATCTGGGCAATATTAAAACTACAGATATACATATGGACAATATTGCTGACTAAGATGAACTTGTTATATACGCCACCCAACTGTTCGTGTAGCAATATTTGACAAATCCACTGTGAATTACATATGATGTATATCTGTCATCAATTCCAACATGAAGGTGTTTGTTTATGTGTAAAGTAGTTCATGTTAATCATATAGACTTATGATTATAGAATCCATTTCAATGTTAAGTCATTGTGTTGATGCTTATCAATACATCAACTACATTATCTACAGGTTCTTGTTTCAGTGACAGCATGGACATATCATGCAACGTATAGGCTTATGATAACATACTTTTATCTTTGGTATTGATGTATTTTATCCATTTATTTTTGAAATATTTGTCGAAATACAGTTCGTTCAAAAGGTACATAGATTCATGCATGTAAACTTCAGTAGATTTTATCCAAATAATAGCATTAAAAAGGTACCTAATTAGTAAACAAGTAACATGTCATGCGATTCCATTATCATAAGTCAAATAACATAGTTGGTATTATTTAAGTTGCCTACGTAGAGAAGATCTTTGATTCTAAATATAATGATGTAATAGTAATTCATATTGATAGAAACGGATAGGTTAAATAACAATGGTAACACTATGACTTATGAAACTTTGTTAACGTTATATTATGAATTTATTCTTAAACTGTAGCAGGTTGAAACTTTTACATATATTTATTCAAAAACTCATAAAATTTAGGAATGTAAACAATTGAATGTCAATATCCTCATAGTAAAAATTCAGATAGTTTATAGAGGATTATAGAACTGTTATTGTCTATGGTCCTTTATGTTCTTAAATCTTGTTTACGTTTTTTTTTTTCAATATCAGATTAAATGTCGAAATGCAAGAAAATCGATGTTTGGTGCCGTTATGTTGATACCAAATTTGGGGCAATTATGTATTATGTAATTATGTAAATTGCCACCAACGTAACATAATGAACAACATTACAGAAATAATGTTTTGTAGATATGAAATCCAATTACGGTTTATTTGTGGAAAATATTGCATCGAATGTTATAATGTGCCTTTAAAATATGTTATGAGACTCTTTTTCTTATATTTCGTGCAATTTACTTTCAGTATGACAGCGTATAAACCTTGTTTCGTACAGCAGAGGGCTACAAGAATAAAAATTGTTTCCAATATTACCAAATAATAAGGTATATTCATATCGTCATTTGTTCCGAAGCATAGAACATAGTTTTGCAATTGTATAAAATTGAATAAACTGAGCAATAATTCATGTCAACTCTCTATCATCTTACGAACGCATCGGGCGAGATATGCATTTACAAGAAATTCATATTCACCCTTGCGACAACTCGACGGGAAAGTTGAGACTCTATCAGCGCCCCCTGTAGGACAAACAGAGTTACGTCCCTTGCGTCAGTCCATATCGAACTCGAAGCGAAATTTAATTTCTAATTAATTCCTTAGTTACGTTGTGACAACAGTCATAAAAACGATGCGTGAATATAGGTCACAAAAATACTGCATAGAATAAGGCTGTATCTCTCAGTTTCTATTTAGAAATCGCATCGTTTTATTACAGTTTTGTGTGCTGAATTGAAACATATCCTCGCTTTTGATTGCTCAATAATCAGGCTACTTCCTGTCCCAACTTTCCCGCCGAGTTGTCGAAAGGGTGAATATGAATTTCTTGTAAATGCATATCTCGCCCGATGCGTGCGGAAGATGACTCTTTATGTACGTTGATTGTTAGGTCAATTTATAGCAGGCTGCATACATACGCAAACATATAATGCATCTATAGACGTCTTTGGTTTTCTTGTAAATAGTCTACACAACGAAATGACTTCATATGAAAATTGTTTTGTCTGTTTTTTATAACTTCTTACTTCGTTTTCAGTTCCTCAAATACAAGATAAACATTATATCCGTTAGTAGGGCTTACTTGTATGAATTGAGAAATGCATTCATTATTAACATAACATATAATGTATCTATAGACGTCTGTGGTATTCTTGTAAATAGTCTAAACACAACAACGAAATGACTTTATATGAAAACTGTTTTGTCTGTGTTTTATGTCTCCTTACTTTGTTTTCAGTTCCTCAAATAGATAAACATTATATCCGTTAGTAGGGATTACTTGTATGAATTGAGAAATGCATTCTTTATTAAACGTAACGTTCTTTCTATAAGAAAATGACACTTTTATCAGATATAATTTAACATTTTCCTTCACTTAATTGCTATCATTAAGTCTTTTTATCTTTTATATTTCTCTTCTTGCAACTTGAGAATTGGAATGAAATGTTTTCATTTCGACACTGCTCAAATATGACAGTTAATCTGTCGTTTTGTTTATTTTGATCTTCATTATTTTGTTATCTTGACAAAGAAATAAATAATTCATTAAAATAATTATGATTTAAAGTTTGTCATTTATTTTGATGTGTACGTTTTTCATTTCCATGGCAACGACTGTTATTCGGTACTACAAGATGGCGGTTCACACATAATTCATTCTTATCCTGAATCATGGTGAAATGGTAAGAAAATTGCAAGAGAAAGTACCAAAGGAGCAAACAGTAAATGTAAACAAAAACTTTTATTTTTCATACATGCACATGAACAAAATATGTATCAAATATTTTTTACTTACATACATAAGTTTTCAATTTACGTTTACAGATTGACGAGCGTTATTGTCCGCTTTTCGATCATAATCGCGACTTGAAATCTTGAAATCTTGAAATCTTGAAATCGCTATTGTTCACTACACACTTTTGTCGATGAGCTTTAAATCAATTAAAATGATACTCTCATGCAACAGTCGATATTTCTCGATCAAATGATACTATTGATAAAGTGCTTCATACCTGACCTCCATTAAAGATGCTGTTTCATACTTGCATGCGGTTCAGGCTGAAATTTAGCTATTGAGAAAAGAAATACATCACTTTGTAGACAAATCT
The DNA here is from genome assembly GCA_916613615.1 of Steromphala cineraria. NCBI lineage: Eukaryota > Metazoa > Mollusca > Gastropoda > Trochida > Trochidae > Steromphala > Steromphala cineraria. The sequence continues at coordinate 16,353,838 of OU744729.1, forward strand.
TTCGTCGAAATTTTGATATCATATTTAGATTGTTTAATCAACAATAACATACGTATTTCGACGCCCAAAGCACAGTACCCCTTGTAGAAAGGGCATAGCATTTAACGAACCCACTTTCGGTGACGTAATCATTACGCGTGTAGGATTTACACCGTGTCACAACTATCGTATTTGCGTTCGATGGGTATCAACTTTGGCAGCAACGAATACCTTATTCGTAGAAAAAGAAAATAAAATCTAGTCGTGCGCGACAAAGACGGTTTTCAAGCGTATATTTAGAGACCGAAAGTTGTGAGATGGCCACACTTGATTCGCCTAGCTTAATGTTGGCTGCCGTTTCCGTAATTTTGGTAAATTATCTCATATTTAATGAATTTTGGTCCGATTTTCCCTAGGTTGGTCGCAAAATATTTCTAAAAATACAACGAATACATTAAAAATACTTTTTAAAATATTGCAAGTATAATACAGCATCTTTAACTCACGAAGTGGGGTTATTTAAAGATTTGAAGTAGAAAGCTATCTTTTTACAAGGAGCACTAAAGGATTATATGTTTAGGAAATTTTTTGTCATTTACTCTGGGTTTTTTTCAGTGATGCTTTACACGCTTGGTTTCACTGACATATGCTTTACCGCACACTAATAAACATATAGTCATAGATCAATCTTAGCATTGTGATTAAATTTTAAGTGATCAGTATTCTTGTTTTATAATGGATATATAAAGGCTATGGTGAAACACACCAATTCGATTGTGTAATAATAATAATCAACGCACAAAAAGAAATAGGCAAACAAGTCTCTCTTAATAATGTCGAAGCTAATCGGTACCTCCTCATGAAGACAAAATTGAAAAGGGTTAGGTAATTAAATGGTATCTTTTATAAATATTTTTCTTTGAAACTGTTGCTATTTATTTTCATTCCACAAGTGTACGTATGTAAATTAATAATATCCACATGTTGACAGAGTTAACATTGAAGCTCTCGTAAAATATTGACTATGCGCTAGCACATCATATTTGAAAATAAAATATAAACATACACCTGAATATTGATTTAGTTCACTTTACCGTTTAACCTTCACCGAAATGAAGAGTCAATAACAGTAGGTTTGTCATGAAATTCTTCGTTCTCGAACAATTATGAGAGGTTTTGAATGTGATTCGGCAAGTTAAAATATCGATGAATCCATCCATACCAACCTCCCCAATTTTCAAAATTAAAGATTTCATACTTCAAACACAAGGGGCAATGACTTTTGCAGCTCATCAGGCTTTTTTACATATGCGATGGTGGGTAAAACAACAGTACAAAAACAATAATTACACAGTTATAGTCAATATTTCCCATTTCCTCCTGCAAAAACACCCCCAATGAGTTCTACACTCAGGGGCAAAAGAAACGATACCAACTTTTCAAAAGAGTACAAAACAAAATCCTGTTGTAAATGAAATGCGACTACGAGCCCTTGTGATAGGAACATCAGTTGTGAAGAAGTATTCACAATTTCAAACATCAAAGTATAATATTTATAATTGTATGACTGTTCAAATACACGAGGGGTCAAAAAACAGCTTTTTCGATGGTATTTTTGGTCATAATCTTTGGAATTGGAATACAATAATTATGAAATTTAAAAATCTATAAAATCTTAGATGTTATCAATATAAATAACCCTTGAAGAAGTTAATTTGTTCACGCATTTTGCCTGTATTTTGGTTTAGAGAAAAAGAAAAAGGGCCATTTTCACTATCCTATCTCGTCTAGTAAGGAGATTTTTTAACAGCGTTTTTTGAAAGGCTTGTATTTCAAAAGCGTTAACAGATATAGCTCTGAAATTAAAAACTTAGTTCAGTTAGCTCTTGAATACATGAATTAACCCTGTTTCAGGCGTAACTATCAATCGTAGATTGACCTATCAAGCATTTTATATGGTATCTTTTCTTTTGCCCCTGAGTGTATTCATAAAATGTTCTGGCCCCTACTCCTGATCTAATATATGTCTATGAGCCCAGTGTTGTAAAATCCTATAAAGTGAAGATAAACTTTGACTGTGTCTTGCTCTCATATGAAAACAGTTTCTGATTCATTACAGATATACATATGGACAATATTGAAACTACAGATATACATATGGACGATATTGCTGACTAAGATGAACTTGTTATATACGCCACCCAACTGTTCGTGTAGCAATATTTGACAAATCAATTGTGAATTACATATGATGTATATCTGTCATCATTTCCAACTTCAAGATGTTTGTTTATGTGTAAAGTAGTTCATGTTAATCATATATACTGATGATTAAGAATCGATTTCCATGTAAGGTCATTGTGCTGATGTTTATCAATTCAACATGTAGACAGTTTCCAGGTTCAGTGACAGCATGGACATATCATGCAACTAATAGGCTTATGATAACGTTCTTTTATCTTTGGTGATGATGTATGTTATCCATTTATTGTTGAAATATTTGTCGAAATACAGTTCGTTCAAAAGGTACATAGATTCATGCATGTAAACTTTTAGATTTTGTAGATTTTATCCAATTGATAGCATTAAAAGACCTAATTAGTAAACGAAGTAACCTGTCATGCGATTCCATTTTCATAAGTCAAATAACATAGTTGGTATTATTTAAGGTGCCTACGTAGAGAAGATCTTTGATTCTAAATATAATGATGTAATAGTAATTCATATTGATAGAAACGGATAGGTCATATAACAATGGTAACAGTATGACGAATGAAACTTTGTTAACGTTATATTATGAATTTATCCTAACCTTGATAACCTGCCTGAATCCAACATTTGGAAACTAAAGTTTTCTTAAACTGTAGCAGGTTGAAACTTTTACATAAATATATTATATTTATTCAAAAACTCATAAAATTTAGGAATGTAAAATGTATGAATTCAGATAGTTTATAGAGGATTATAGAACTGTTATTGTCTATGGTCATTTATGTTCTTAAATCTTGTTTACATTTTTTTTCAATATCAGATTAAATGTCGAAATGCAAGAAAATCGATGTTTGGTGCCGTTATGTTGATACCAAATTTTGGGCAATTATGTATTGTCTAAAATTGCCACCAACGTAACATAATGAACAACATTACAAAAATAATGTTTTGTAGATATGAATTCCAATTCCGTTTTTATTTGTAGAAAATAATGCATCGAATTTTATAATGTATAATGTGCCTTTAAAATATATTATGAGACTCTTTTTCTTATGTTTCGTGCAATTTACTTTCACAATGTCAGCGTATAAAGCTTGTTTCGTACCGCAGAAGGCTACATGAATAAATAAAAATTCCAATATTACCAAATAATAAGGTATATTCATATCGTCATATGTTCCGATGCATAGAACATAGTTTTGCAATTGTATATAATTGAATAAACTGAGCAATAATTCATGTCAACTCTCTATGTACGTTGATTGTTGTGTCAATTTATAGCAAGCTGCATACATACGCAAACATATTGCATCTATAGGCGTCTTTTGTTTTCTTGTAAATAGTCTACACAACGAAATGACTTCATATGAAAACTGTTTTGACTGTTTTTTATATCTCCTTACTTCGTTTTCAGTTCCTCAAATACAAGATAAACATTAGGTCTCGTTATACAGTTTTTTCATTGCCAAAGAGTTCCCACTTCAGAGAGCAAATAGAGGTCAGACAGTGTTTTAGCCCTAAAAGAAAAGTTAAATGAGGTATTAGAATAAGTCTTTCTTTCAGTAATAGCCTATATACTTGGCTGTTAGCCTGCAACACTCATATATTTCTACGCCAATTGCGGAAGATCAGGTAACCCACTCAAGGGAAGCTGTTCGGTCGCTTCCGGGTCCGAAATCCCAAGAATTTCAATGTGTGAATTTCATGTGGTCTATTTTCAAATAGCTGTAGCAAAAAAAGTAGCAAGGGGAACCTATATTATTTCATTGATTTTTCCATCAGAATTATGCATATCTTACTGCTGCTAGTGGTTAATAGTGCTCTAATTCATTTGCAAGGGAATGACAAGCCCATGACCGGTGGCAATTTAACATTGGAGTCTATGGGGGAGAAAACTGTATAACGAGACCTTACATCCGTTAGTAGGGCTTAGTTGTATGAATTGAGACATGCATTCTTTATTAAACGTAACGTTCTTTCTATAAGACTATAAGAAAATGACACTTTTATCAGAAATAAATTGACATTTTCCTTCACTTAATTGCTATCATTAAGTCTTTTTATCTTTTATATTTCTCTTCTTGCAACTTGAGAATTGGAATGAAATGTTTTCATTTCGACATTGCTCAAATATGACAGTTAATCTGTCGTTTTGTTTATTTTGATCTTCATTATTTTGTTATCTTGACAAAGAAATAAATAATTCATTAAAATAATTATGATTAATAGTTTGTCATTTATTTTGATGTGTACGTTAAGTCATCTCCATGGCAACGACTGGTATTCAGTACTACAAGATGGCGGTTCACACATTTTCCTTTCTTACCCTGAATCATGGTGAAATGCTGGGTAAGAAAATTGCAAGAGGAATTGAAGTACCAAAGGGACAAACAGTAAATGTAATTGCAAACTATTTCATTTTACATACATGTATATGCACATGAAAAAATATGTATAAAATTTAACTTTACTTACATACACAACTTTTCAATTTACGTTTACTGATTGGTGCGTGTCATTGTCCGCTTTTCGATCACAATCGCAACTTGAAATATTGCCATTGTCACTACACACTATTGTCGATGAGCTTTAAATAAATTAAAATGATACTCTGATGCAACAGTCGATACTTCTCGATTAAATGATATTATTAATTAAGTTTGTCATATCTGGCCTCCATTAACTCACGAAGTGGCTATTTAAAGATTTGAAGTATAAAGCTATTTTTTTACAAGGAGCACTAAAGGATTATATGTTTAGTAAATTGGTTGTCATTTACTGGGTTTTTTCAGTGATGCTTCAGTACACACTTGGTTTCACTGACGTATGCTCTACCGAATACTAATTATCATATAGTCATAGATCATTCTTAGCATTGTAATTAAATTAAAAGTGATCAGTATTCTTGTTTTATCCTTGATATATAAAGGCTATGGTGAAACACACCAATTCGATTGTGTAATAATAATAATCAACGGACAAAAAGAAATAGGCAAACAAGTCTCTCTTAATAATGTCGAAGCTAATCGGTACCTCCCCCAGGAGACCAAATTGAAAAGGGTTAGGTATTTTATGTATTTTTCGTTGAAAATATCTTATTCTGAAACTATTGCTTTTCATTTTCATTCGACAAGTGTACATATGTAAATCAATAATATCCACATGTTGACAACATTTACATTGAAGCTCACGTAAAATACTGACTTTGCACTTCATACATGAAAATAAAAAACAAACATCTTTGTGATAATTTATTTTGTTCACTTTACAGTTTTAACCTCATCAGAAATGAGTGTCAATAGCATGAGGTTTGTTAGAAATTTATACAATTTTATACAATGAAGTAGAGATCTCGAACGAAAGTTTACAATGAGAGGGTTTGAATGTGATTCGACAAATGTCGATGAATCCATGCTTTGAGAAGACCGTTCCCTTGAACGTCCTGCAAGCTTACAGTCCATGAAGGTCACAGATATAAGGGCAATGTACAGGCCCGTGTCAAACGGTGGGTCTTGGGGCTAAGCCCCAAACTATTATCATGACCATATATTTCACACAAGGGACAATGGCTCTTGCAGCGCATCAGCCTTTTTATGTATATGATGGTGGATAAAACAAAAGTAAAAAACATTAGATACACAGTTGAAGTTAATATTTCCCCATTTCCTCCTGCAAGACTGAGTTACATTAATGACATGTTCGGGCCCCTAATCCTGAAATTGGTGCTACGCATCTGTTCTAACATCTCTATGAGCCCAGAGTTGTAAATTCCTATATGGTGTAAATAATCTTTGACTGTGTCTTTATCTCCTATGAAAACACAGTTCCTGATGCAGACAGATAGTTTATTCAGTCTCACCTCTTTTATAGTATCGTATAGCTTTCATGAAATGGCTTTCATCCATAGTCCAGGTTTGTAGACTCATTTGTGTCGAGATAAGAATCTGTGTTAAGTATCACTGCATATTTCTTACTACCCAACGAGAAATCATTTATAATTTTATCAAATAAGTCAAGAAAGTCTTTTACGGTGGCGGGAATATATGAAAAATCATGTATGATTTCAAGGTGCTACAAGGGTTATCTACTGCGACTTTCGGAAGTTAAAGTCTGATATTTCCATCCACCAGGAGTCCTGCACGTGATAATCGTGTTGCAGAGTTTATATTACAAAATGTAAAAGAAAAGTTCTATGTAAAAATGAATGTTCGAGGAATTCTTAACTGAAATATCATCCCAATTTCAATTTCTGCTTTCAAAAATATATATTTTGGATATTGAAGTAATTCTAAACCTATAAATCATCAAAATTTTCATTTCCTTGGTATCATCTCAATTTAAAGTTGATAAATTCAGCTCAACATTTGTTTTATATCAGTTCAAACTAAATCTAAATTTCTAAAGATAGCCATTGTCCTATAATCTTAATATTGAGCGTCATAGGGCCTTAAGAATTATTAAGCCATTTAAGAGTATGTTGATAGGATCACATATGTCAAATTTTGAAATCGATGTTATTACATCGGGAACCACTAACTGTTATTGAAAATAACAAGTTAAAGGTCAATCAGTACATAAAGAGCGAAACTACGGCCATTCGAAGTCGGGATTTTGATCGAAAACCGGACAATGTGGCTCGAGTGGCGCGCGCAAATTCGCCAAACGTAATTTTGAAACCTTGTCATTAGCTGACAGGAAGATATATTCGATTCGATTGTGTTTATTAGGTATTGTAACAAATACGTAGATTAATTGGATGCGTAATTTCGAATATTAAACGTATTTGAGATCTTTTCTTGATTTTCCCATAAAATCAAGCATTTTAGAGATATTATGCATAAATGGATATATTTGCAAGTCCAGTGATGAGATTTGAACTTCAATCAGCATTTTAGATATTTTGTAGCTTATCAAAACCTAATAAAATTTTAAGAAAGATACTCTGTGTCACTTTAACATGAATTATTATGAATTAAAATGTTTATCAATGTTTGACAATATTAATTGTTCTATCATATAAAGACATTTCGTAAACATCTAGCTTTCTCTAGTAATAAATCATTCAGGATACAAACGTCACGAGTCCTGAAAGCACAACCTGAAAGCGAGCAACGAATAAGAATTGATTCGGAGACTGAATGCAAGGCTATTTGTGTCTCCCCGCCGTGCGCAGTCCAAGGGAGGTTACTCTAAACCACATGTGAATCGAAACAGAAAGTCAACTGCAGAAAAAGGCGTACATATTGTAAGTGAACCATCGTAATTGACATTGAGGTAATAATATCTTATGTTTTGGCTTATGTAATAATGAAACTGTTCATTTATTAATTAGTTAGAACTTGCCGTCAGCGCAGTATCAATGAACATTGTAGGGCCTGTGTTTGCTGACTATCTGTTTAAAGTTTTTTAAACCCTGGCTTGGATTCCTGGACGACGGTGATTTCGTAGGAGGTTCGTGTTCGTAGAAGCGGTGTTTTCGTAGGAGGATCCAGTTCGTAGGAGGTGATTTCGTAGGAATGATAATTTACATAATAATTTACATGTTAAGTTTAGTTGTCAGCTTTGTCTCTTTTGCTTTTCGTTAACTATTTATGGTTTATCCTATTTGTATTAATGACTTTTATTAGCTCATCTGGCCTGTAAGGCCCGATGGGCTTATGGCATGGCATGGTGTCCGGCGTCCATCCGTCCGTCCATCCGTCCGTCTGTCCGTCCATCCGTCCGTCCGTAAACTTTGTGGAATTTCGACTTCTTCTCCAGAACCGTAAGGCCTAGAAAGCTGAAACTTTGTTTACAGACTCCTTGGCTAGTGAGGATTATAAATTGTAGCTTTGGTGGCCCTGTGACCCCTAATAAGGGCCACAGGGGCCACACCCGTAAAACCTATTTTCATCTTCTTCTCCAGAACCATAAGGCCTAGAAAGCTGAAACTTTGTGTACAGACTCCTTGGCTAGTGAGGATTATAAATTGTAGCTTTGGTGGCCCTGTGACCCCTAATAAGGGCCACAGGGGCCACACCCTAAAAACCTATTTTCATCTTCTTCTCCAGAACCATAAGGCCTAGAAAGCTGAAACTTTGTGTACAGACTCCTTGGCTAGTGAGGATTATAAATTGTAGCTTTGGTGGCCCTGTGACCCCTAATAAGGGCCACAGGGGCCACGCCCTAAAAGCCTATTTTCATCTTCTTCTCCAGAACCATGAGGCCTAGAAAGCTGATACTTTGTGTATAGCCTCTTTGAAGAGTGAGGATTATAAATTGTAGCTTTGGTGGCCCTGTGACCCCTAATAAGGGCCACAGGGGCCACACCCTAAAAACCTATTTTCATCTTCTTCTCCAGAACCATAAGACCTAGAAAGCTGAAACTTTGTGTACAGACTCCTTGACCAGTGAAGATTATAAATTGTAGCTTTGGTGGCCCTGTGACCCCTAATAAAGGCCACAGGGGCCACACCCTAAAAACCTATTTTCATCTTCTTCTCCAGAAGCATAAGGCCTAGAAAGCTGAAACTTTGTGTACAGACTCCTTGACTAGTGAGGATGATGAATTGTAGCATTGGTGACCCTGTTGCCCCTAATAAAGGCAACAGGAACTTCCTTCAAATCTATTTTCATCTTCTTTTCCTGAAGTATAAGGTCTAGAAAACTGAAACTTGTCGCCTATATATATTTAATTTTATGATTGGTGACCCTGTGGCTTCTACAAAGGGGGAATCACATTGGCCACACTCTACAGCATAATTGATGATGAAGCCTGATGAGCTACAGAGCCAATGGCTCTATTTTGGGGATTTCAGGATACGAAACTCCACATAGCTTTATATGTTGCCGACTATGATCAAATATATCAGCTTGCGTAGAACCAAACTTACCAAATTACTTTATTTGTTAAAACAACAACTTAAACTATTAAACAAGGGATTACCGATAATCCGGTAAAATAAATTGCTAAATAAACTCGCATCGTCTTCCAGTCGCTTCCACTAATATTCCACAATATACTTACCTCTTTAATTTTATTCATTAATGCAAACGCCAACAATAAACATTGCCGGTAATCAACAAATCTTCTACATAAAAATCTACTTTTACGAAAACACCGTCCAATCCTCCTACGAAATCACCGAAAAATCCTCCTACGAACTGGTTCCTCCTACGAAAACACCTACACCCGGATTCCTGAAGACGATCGATTTTTATTGTTCGCTTTTCAAACGTTAGGGTTTGTAACACTTAGTTATTAAATTATTGTATCATCATAATTTGGATACAAATAAGATAGCTATTCTGCCATGAATACCTGATCAAATAACTAACCCTGTCCTAACTCCTGGTTGAACAGTTTTGATTGCATTAGGCCTAGTTTAAAATGAACTCATACAACAAGAACGTCCTTGAAAAAAATGCATCAACAATATTATGATACTGACAATCTGACATGCAACTGCTAAATTCGCAATGAGTAGGCCTAGTTCAGATAATCTAAACTTTGTTTTAAGTGTGAAGATTGCGCAAATCAACAACAAAAAAACAGCATGCTGGTCTATGTTCATTTCTCTTCAGGGTGCATAAGATTTATAAGCAAATAAGCAATACATTTGCTAACACTGACAACAAAGGAAGACATCTGCAAGGCATACTGATTGCTGGACTAGCCACAGGAATAATGTATTGCTTAAAGGGACAGTCCTATCAGGGTTTATGTTGTGCAAGCGTAATTCATTCGGACATTCCAGTTTACACAAATACACTTATATGTGACAAGTGCACAACCTTAACAAAGCTCAGTTGAATCAATTTCATTAAGAAGAGCATTCTCTCCCCACAGAGACAGATCAAGCAGGGATAAATTTACCTGCGAGTCCTGCTTCAAATACTCATAAAATATAAAAAAAGACTCATAGAAATTTAAGCTGTGAGTCCTGGGATGCAAAGGTTTTTGGTGGTACTATTTGATTACTCATTGAAGGACTCACTCAAATCTGCTGGGACTCACAAGACTTTTTGGTAGCCAGTCCCTGGACTCAGAAGATGATATCTTTAGATTGATCACTGATCAAGTCATGTTGATTTAGCCTCTGTTCCATTACGCCGACTTTGTGAGATAGAATGGGAGATGCCTGATTGGAGGTAATCAAAGTTAGTTGTGCAATCAGCGACGCTGTTCTTAAATCATCGTTTTGGCTACTGAATCATGGCAAAAGCATTGTGATATGAACCACCCTTTTCATGCAAGAAGCGTTGTCATTTGATAAAGAAATTCAAATTGATTGTGATGCGGGTTTTTTCCGCCAGGGGAAACTGCCGGATCCCAAGGATTTCGGCGTAATAGAACAGAGGCTAAATCAACATGACTTGAACTGCCTCTGTGGGGAGAGAATGAAAGAAGAGTGGACTTGCATAAATAAACAACAATAAGAAATGAACCACTTCATGTATCAACACCTAAAGCGTGTAAAAACTAGCTACAGCTTTAAAATGAAAAATCATATCTAAATTCTGATATCCCATCACTACATATAGTTTCTTTAATAATATTGTAAAATTAGCGGGTTTCTTTCATGAATTCCTCACAAATTTAAAATGGCTAACCTGATGTCATAGGACAGGCGCTTTAAAGGGACCATTCAAGCGGGGTTATTTTTTGTGGAAATGAAATTCAGGAGGACTTTCCTGTTTACAATAATATATGATTTTTGCATGATAATTTCACACTTAATTACCGGTACAAATATGTTTGTGAGGATAGCATTTCAGTTGTTCAAGATTTAACAATTTGACAAAGAATAAAGTGTATCGCTCAAAAAATAAAAACTTCGTGAAATGAAGCCAATCATCGAAGCTACGATCGTGAAATGCATTACTACGACAAAATGCTGTCGTAACTGGTAACTTTTATTTTGAATTATTTGTAAATATGCTCCTCTTTTATGATCACTTAAGTATTTTTTTCTTTTATTCGTTAATAAATTAGCATAACACAGCACATTTAATTTCTAGCAATGCTAACGTTTCAAAATGCTGGATGAAACGCGGTCGAGTGGTGCCTTTAAAGGCATCACATCACATGCAAGACTAAGTGATGATGTCCAATTTTTGTATCAGTTAATTTCTCATTATTTGTTGTATTAACATATTATTACAGTAGTCCTGGCCAAAAGGTATATACATGTACATTCCAACTTTGTACAAATAATGACTCGTTGCGATTAACCAGGTGCTTTCATAATGATTTTGGAAGAGGAGAAATGCAACTCTTGATATATTGTTGTTTACATATCAGTTATTAAATCTGCTAAGGCAATATTAACAGTTACACAAGGTGGTTAAAATTATGAGACTTGTCAATTTCACATTTCTTAGTTGTGTCAAAATGGCCTATTTGCTGGACTACAGACTATTATCTGTCAATTTTTTTCTGCCATCTTGAATTTTAGCATTATGAGAAAACAAATATGCTGTGTTATGCTAAGTTATAAACAAAGATTATAAATAATAACATGTAATTAGTTGGTAGAATATGAGCATAGTGACAAATTATTCATTATAAAAAATATTGGTTATGACATTGTTATAACATAATAATGTGTTTCAAACTCCTTAGCTCCAATGATTTCATTGATTTGTGTTTTTTGTAACGTCTATCTGGTTTAATGATGTGTTCTATTCTTTATAAAGTCATCCTGAATTTCATCTCCACACAAAAATACCCAGGTTTTTTGTACAAATTGTTTTTATATTCCCATTCAAGCTAAGGTTAAACTATAAAAAACATTTGTGATTAATGGTACAATCCAACCAGGGTTTCATAACAAAGATCATTGTCAATGCAATGAAATATCAGGAACTTGAATCGTGGAAAAACAAGCTGTAATCTTCTATGTCCCAATGTTGGATATTATATCTAGCAAAGTGTAACCTTATCTGTATCGCCCAAGTGCAAATTCTGACAGTTATAAAAGACCTGGCTGCCATTTCAAATAATAAGTCACTGCAATTATATGTGGTTCCCGTGCACTGTGATTACACAATCTGATCGTAAGCAGTGCTCCCAAGTTTATCATTAGGGCAAATATTAATGGCAACTTTGAAACTATGCAGGTTAATGTTTTGTAATGTGTAGATGTTCATTTTTAGAAAAGATAAGTAATAAAGAAGGTTAAACTATGACAAAAAAAACTTTTAAGGATAATAATAGAAAAAAGAATCGCAAACAACAGTATAAACAGTTACAAAATGCCAAAGAAAGTCTTCTTTTGTTCGAAACTGACCTCCCGAACTCTTTTTATTGGTCGTTTCACAGTTCATCAAAGGTCAGCTCAACAATCGTCTGTTATTTGAACATAATAAAGGATAATTACAGCTAGTTTCAACTTTAAACTAGACAGGCCAATGAACATGTTTTCAAATAGTGTTTTCATTATTTTCTGATTTAATAGCAACCAAGATTCTAGAATCCAATATTATTATTTTTTATGTGACGTGTCATTTCTTCAATTCTAAGAGGTCATGATGCCAATTTCCATGTAAATAAGAAAATAATGTTTATTTGCAGGTATGTCCCGCACTGCATAAAGCAACATGGCTTCAAGCACCGACAGTCGAGACCAGGCTGTGATCTGCAGCATCTGTCTGGAGGAATATGAAGTGCCCAAGCTGCTGCCCTGCTTCCATACCTTCTGCAAGAGCTGTCTTGAGCAACATGCGGGTCGGACCACAGTATCAGGACACTTCCCTTGTCCACAGTGCAGGGAGAGCATCAAGATACCACCAAAAGGAGTCCAGGGATTCCAAACCAACTTCTACATTACCAATATCAGGGAGACTGCAAAAGAGTCCAGTGAAAAGAAGCCCCAAAATAATAAGGCTTTCAAGGTCTGTGGATTTTGCAGAAATCAGGAATCTAGGTTTGAGTGCAGAACTTGCCGGAAGCTACTCTGCAATGGATGCAAAAAGACACACAAGAAGCCTAAGTCTAACAGGAACCACCATATCGTGCTCATCAGAGAAGAACCGGTTGTTGAATCGAATGACACACTTTTGTGTCCTAAACACAAAGCTAGAGGTGAGATACTGGCCTACTATTGTGTCAGGTGTGATGTTCCAATATGCATGTCCTGCAAGCTTACAGCCCACGAAGGACACAAGTCTGAGGACATGGAGGACAGGATTGGCAGGGTGAAAACTTCACTCCGAGAAAGCAGCTTTGAGGCTCAACGATTGGCTCACAGTCTTGAAGACATGAAGGCAAATGTGTTGAAGACAGAAGCTCGGTGTCATGGCTTCATGGATGAAGTCCTTGAAGATATCTCACATGATAGGGAAGAAGTTCTGAAAATGGTCACTGCTCGGTCAAAGTGTCTTGAAGGACAGCTGAAAAGGAAAGCTCAAACAACACTTGATACCATTTCTGGACATCTTGAGAGCATTGATGGACACATGAAAAAGTTGGATGATGTGAAAAGCAAGATTGATAATTGTCTTGATAAAGGATCATACCAAGAGATGTGTCAGACATCTAAGGGCCTGAAGGGAAAACTTGAGACCATGAAAAAACAAATGCCACAGAAAACTGATTGTAACCCAAACTTCACTTATGATCACTTTGGATGCGAGAGAGCTAGAAAGAAGTTGGTGGAGAACATATTTGGGAAAATCAGTACTGACCAAACTGCAAATGACAAGAAGCTTATGCCAAGGGGAACAAGTATTTTGGCAACATTCACAATTCCGAAAAATGTTTGCAAAACAAGAGCTATGGCAACAGTGAATAATAGTATTATGATATGTTATGATCCAAGCAACACTTCCATTGATACAGTAACAGAGGCAGGCTCAATGAAATCGGCAACCAATTTTGATTTTGAAGTAACTTCAATTGCCAACAATGACCATGGCTTCATATTCCTTGCCTCAGCCAAAAAGAAGACACTGTACAGCTTTCTATTTGAGACAGTGATTCCAATTGCTGAAGATCTACCCTTGCCTCCACTAGCAATAACCAAAGCAGACGACGACATCATCTATGTTGGCTCCTCAAAGACTGTGAAGGGTGGAATTGTCAGTGTGTGCATTGCAGCAGGTTTAAAATATACAAGCTGGATTTTCAAGGATGAGGAAGGAATTATCTTCAAGAAGCCAGCAGATGTTGCCTATTGGTCAAAAGGCAAACAGGCCATGATCATTGTCACTGATCCAAAAGCTCACAGAGTGGTCTTCTTCAACAAGCTAGGAATTTCATACCATGTGTCTAGGATCTACAGTGGAGAGGGTCTTCACAAGGATGAGGAACAGTTCTGTCCTCATGGAGTCTGTGTTGACCAACTTGGCAACATCTTTGTTGCCGACCCGTCCAGTCAGTCGGTCATCCAACTGAGCAAGAAAGGCAACCTCATGGAGGATCAGACAATGATGTTTGAGGAAGGTTTTGTTCCGAAGACACTCACAGTCACATCAAAGTGTCATTTGGTTGTCGGGAGTACAGAGAACAAGGTGAAGGTCGTCAAGAGAGCTAATCCATAGGATACTGAACACTCAGTTACTTTGAATCATAAGTGTTAGCTACAAAGAAGTAGAGCTCATAATGCTTTTCAAGACCTGGATTGCCATCAACGTACTAATTGCTGTGCAGAAAAAAAATCACAAATGAAATCATTTTCCCTCCCCTATCTTGATACCTATGATGTCTATTCAATCTTTGTATTATAGCTGAAAAACTTTAATTGTTTCAGTCTTTTCTAGATATTTTTGGTGATAGATCCGTTTGGTATCTTTTGTATGTTTTAATCTCTTTTGTAAAGTAGAATTAGTAGACTGACAGATTATGATTGTGTGCTTTGTGTAACCAGTTTTCTCATTATCTACCGTTCTCATAAGCAAGTCTTTGGTCCTCCTACACAATATGTCGTGAAACTGTGTTGAGCAACTGAGTGACTGACTTTATTTCTTGATGTTGTTTTACTGGAACATACCAGTGTGCCAAATAGGTTAAGTCCCTTAAAGCAAGCAGGGCTTGTGGTTTGAAAAATCAACCAAATTTCAAAATTTGAGACGCCTTGCAATGTAAAGTTAATATCTCTAAAATTAAAGAAGCCAGTAGGGCAGTAATTGGCAGAGGGACAGGCACTATTTCAAACACTGGAACATACATGTATATAGATGTTATCATTTTCTGATTTCTTCAAGTTTTCTAAATAAGATTCTCTGATGAAATTTTGTCATGTAAAAATATGAAAATGCAATCAATAATTTTGTCAGTCAATATTTTCATTATCAGAAGGAAATAAAACCTGGTTTATTTGATAAAGCTTGGTGTTTGGATGGTTTCTTTATAGTTGTTTCATCTTTAATTCCTTTTAGCTCTTCAGTAAGTATTTAGTCCTTTAAGGAGGGCATCTCTTATTACTCAATACACATTCTGTTTGAATCGTGGGACTCCTTTGTGCAGAGGAGAAAAGGGATTCAAACAGGAGGTGTTTTGAGTGATGCACTGAAGAAAGTGTGGGTATATCTGTCTTTTACCCCTCTCCACTAGAGTTATTTGGTGAAAAAGAGATTGCCATCCATCTATATATTTACATGTCTTGACCTCAGTAGATCAATTGAAAATCTACAATAATCTTCTGATTGCCATTTTAAAACCATATTTTATCTTCATTACATTAAAACCAATACATAGGCTTTTAAAGCAAAAAATGACAATATAGACATGACACAACAGAAAGTGCCTCTGCTTGTATGAATCTCCTGTAGCTCAGTCGGTAGAGTCGTTGCTTAGCAAAGAAGACCTCGGATCAAACCCAACTCCATCCTGCTGCATCAGCGTATATGTCTCGGCGTCCCAAGATATCCTTCTATCGTATTCTTCAGTATCGCTATATATAGCAAGCCAATCAAATGATGCCCTTTCAACGATTACAGCAGATTCAAATTAACCAATGAGATTGCTGTTGCATAATTAATATGATGTCTTACTGCAGGCTCCCGCTAAGCTACAAACAGCGTTCTCTTAGATTTCCACGAGCGACATCACTAGACAACAGTGTATGGAGTTCAAAATAGTTTTACTGAAAACAGACGGGCTATAAAAAGCGCTGAGTAACCACCCGTCGGTGATACGGCTGAATATGAAAGAAGGATATCAGGGGATAGGTTGTAGCATAACGCGGAGACATATACGCTGATGTAGCAGGATGACCCAACTCTGTTGTTGATAAATCTGTTGAAAAATGTTGAACATGTCCGTTGATTTCCCAAGATCTCTTCAGCTGACTAATTGTAGGTATACAATAAAAAGTATAGTGGTTGTTTTGGAAAAGTAGAGATGTATTGGTCAAAACACAAACATTTAGAACTAAAAAAATTAATATAGAAACAGCATAGAACTGAACATAGGCCTACTGGTTGCATGTAGCAGTGAAACAGTGTCCTAAATTATGTTTGACTGATTGACTCTCATCACTGTCCGGGTTTTGATCGTCATCACGACTTCAAACCTTTCCAATGCATATACAACGTTTATTGTTCTGTAGTAGTTAGTAGTTACCGACCTCGACCTCGGGTTCAAGCTAGATGTACTCTCGCGCACGTAAATCATGAACGCCGAGGTGTTCCTGAATCTCGTGCGCGAGGGTTCATCTAAGTTGTACCCGAGGTCGAGGTCGGTAACTATTTTATACTATTTTTTTAGCTCATCAGGACTGAAAGTCCAGATGGGCTTATGGCATGGCCCGTCGTCCGGCGTCCGTCCGTCCGTCGTCTGTCGTCCGTCGTCTGCCGTCCGTCGTCCGTCCGTAAACTTTTGACACTTTCGACTTCTCCTCATGAACCATACACATTAGAGAGCTGAAATTTTGTGTACAAGTACCTAAGCATATGGAGATTCTAATTTGTAACTTTGGTGACCCTGTGACCCCAAATAGGGTCACAGGGGTCACAACTTTAAAAACCTATTTTCATCTTCTTCTCCAGTTCCAGAAGGACTAAAGAGTTAATAATGATATGTGCAGACTCCTTGGCCAATGGGGATTCTAATTTGTAACTTTGGTGACCCTGTGATCCCAAATAGGGTCACAGGGGTCACAACCTTAAATACCTATTTTCATCTTCTTCTCCAGTTTCAAAAGGAGTAGAGAGTTAAAAATTATATGTGCAGACTCCTTGGACAATGGAGATTCTAATTTGTAACTTTGGTGACCCTGTGACCCCAAATAGAGTCACAGGGGTCACAACCTTAAAAACCTATTTTCATCTTCTTCTCCAGTTCTAAAAGGACTAGAGAGTTAAAAACGATATGTGCAGACTCCTTGGCCAATGGGGATTCTAAATTGTAGATTTCGTGACCCCATGACCCCAAATAGGGTCACAGGGGTCACAACCTTAAAAACCTATTTTCATCTTCTTCTCCAGTTCTAGAAGGACTAGAGAGTTGAAAGTGATATGTGCAGACTCCTTGGACAATGGGGATTCTAATTTGTAACTTTGGTGAACCTGTGACCCCAAATAGGGTCACAGGGGTCACAACCTTAAAAACCTATTTTCATCTTCTTCTCCAGTTCTAAAAGGACTAGAGAGTTGAAAGTGATATGTGCAGACTCCTTGGACAATGGGGATTCTAATTTGTAACTTTGGTGAACCTGTGACCCCAAATAGGGTCACAGGGGTCACAACCTTAAAAACCTATTTTCATCTTCTTCTCCAGTACTTAAAGGACTATAGAGTTGAAAATGATATGTGCAGACTCCTTGGCCAATCGGGATTCTTAATTGTAGATTTCGTGACCCCATGACCCCAAATAGGGTCACAGGGGTCACAACCTTAAAAACCAATTCTCATCTTCTTCTCCAGTTCCAAAAGGTCTAGAGAGTTAATATTGATATGTGCAGACTCCTTGGACAATGGGGATTCTAATTTGTAACTTTGTTGACCCTGTGACCCCAAATAGGGTCACAGGGGTCACAACTTTAAAAACCTATTTTCATCTTCTTCTCCAGTTCCAGAAGGACTAAAGAGTTAATAATGATATGTGCAGACTCCTTGGCCAATGGGGATTCTAAATTGTAGATTTCGTGACCCCATGACCCCAAATAGGGTCACAGGGTCACAACCTTAAAAACTTATTTTCATCATCATCTTTAGCTCCTAAAGGTCTATTGAGCTGAAAGACTGCATGTAGACTCCTTGGCCAATTGGGATTCTAAACTGTAGGTTTTGTGACCCCATGACCCCAAATAGGGTCACAGGGGTCACAATCTTAAAAACCTATTTTTCTCCATTAGATGACAGTCTATGGCAAATTTATTTCTCCTTGGATATTTTAGTATGGACTTTTTTCACTGTCTGATATTGGCGATCTGTGTTGAATAATAATACATTTGTTTTGTAATTTTTTGTATAGGTTTTCTTGCAATAGGTTACATCAGTTTCATTTTTAGCTCATCTTGCCTGTATAAAGCAAACTTGATATGATGCCTGATGAGCTACAGAGCCAATGGCTCTATTTTTTACTATTTATAGGTAGCTCAGCGCTATATCAATCCAATTTCAGCATGACATCAGTTTTAATGCAGCAATGCATATCTTTCTTAGATATAATGAGAAGATGAAACATTGACACTTATTGGAGAAACAGTGTCTATTTCAAGTAGCTGATATGGCATGCTGCACGTGCAATCCGTGCGGAACCATACAGCCACCTGAATAGATTGTATGCCAATTTTGATATGAAAACTGCTAACAAAAAACTCAATTTGATATGCAAATAAACATTTGGTACCAACGATTTTTAAATAAATTGTCAAAATATTAATAATCATTCACTGTAATTTTCTTCTGGGTAAGAAATGTGAAACATCCTATATTTGCAACTGGCTTCCGTGGTCTAATGGATAACTCACTTTGCTTGAGATCAACAGGTCACAGGTTCGAACCCATGTTTGGAGTGCAAAATTTGTAAATGTTTTGTTTTGAATAAATGCAATTTTAGTGAGTGTATTTAGTTTGCAAAGCTAGCTTTGAACTTTCAGAAATCAAAATATCATCGTTTCACTATCATTTGTTAATGGCAATACCGGCAATATCATGAACACCCTCTTTGTCTGATGAACATCTCGGCACATTATCAGTCGGTATGAAAATGAATACTCGAACAAAACAGGAGCTAGTGTGTAAAAAAATTATACTTTTCTGCAACAGTCTATACTTCTCGATCAAGAGACATTTTTTACTAAAGTTTGACATATGTGACCCCCAACAACTCACGGAGTGTCTCGTATACACCACAGCTTATCGACTGAAGCGGACGTACAATTTCTTTACTTGGTGTGAGTATTAAGTTTGTGCTAGGCTATGAACCAACTTGCAGTAAGAGCTATTGATAAAGAATTCCATAAGTGTAGACATAATCCAAGTTAAATTTTTGCTACATAATTTCCAATAAAAATTAGAGCCTCTGGCGCCTAAGCTCCTCCGGTTATCGTTAATTATAACTTATTACACAAATGGTCAGAGGGTCACCATGTTAAAGGGAATCAACAACCTAGCTTGTGAAACCTAATTGACCATCGTTAAAGAGAGCGTCCAGACGGGTTAGGGGGTCATATGACACAAACTTGGTACTGGCTGTCGGCTGTATAAGCGGTTCGTAAAGAAACGATTACGTCCCTACCGAGCATTTACGACCCTTTGGGGCCCTGCTAATAAAACTCTGGAAGTTAAAAATTCGGGTTGCAGACCCCCTTTAAGAGTCACATGGAAACAAAATCAATACAGTATAACCCTCATCAGCTAAGGAGTTTGCACATATGGTTAAAACGTGCTTATCTAAGGGCTTTTTCTTTTGAATAAAATAATAGAAATAGGGTTTTAGGATGTAAACTTTTTAAGGTGTCACATGGTTACAAGTGTTGTAAAACGTTTGTACACAATATTTTTTTCTATGCCATTTGTTTCAGGAGAAGAAGATAAAATTGTTTTACATGGCGTGGTCCAATTGGCCTTGACAATAGGGCACAAGGTTACCAAGCTTATGAATTATAGTTCTCACCAGTTAAGAACCTGTACAATATTTTGAGTTATTGGTTCTGGATAAGAAGACTAAAATGCATAAAGTTTACAATAGGATGAACGGACACCGGACGCCACGCCTTAAGCTCAAAGGGCCTTTAGGTCTGGTGTGTTAAAGTCGTAAAGATAAACAAAACGTTTATTGATGTTAATCATTTTATTTATCTCATCAATCAACTCGGGTTCAAAATAAATATGAAATATTTACAAATATGCATATGAATAAATAACAGATGAAATTTACAACAAATGATTCTTCATGAAGTTATGTAAATAATGGGAATTACAATCTCTTATTCAGAAGGTTAAATGTTAAACAAACGTATTGAAGACTATTAAGAATATTTCATTTTAAAAATCCACCTGAAAACGAAAAAAATAAAGTTTCGATATTGAGATCACGAATTCACAATCGAAGATATTGTAATGTGGCTGGTTTTATCATGACATTTGGTCAATTCAGCCCTAGTTTGAAAGATTTATGCTCGTTTTTCAAACAATATTTGCCTTGATTATCCGCTTTAGATAAGGTAATTGAGTATCAAGTTATTCAAATATTGCTTTTTGGTAATTTACCCATTTCATAAGGCAGAAAGTATATTGAAATCGAAAAACAAGCATATTTTAATTGATATTTGGTATTGTTAGTGTAGAGGCGTGTTCAAGACATTTTTCGCCCCACAGAGAAAGTTCAAGTCATTTATTGAAATCATGACTTTATTGCTTGAGCTTCCTCTGTGAAGGGAGAATCGTTAAAGAAGTATTATTTGAGACTTTATAGTCCCATCTTGGACTGTGAGGTCGATCGACTTATCAAGCAGTTGTTGACAAAAGCTTCGATGCTTTAAGGGAAAGACTTATTCCTGCACAAATTTGTCCTGAACACGCTCATGGTTGAAACTATTGGAAGGGAGACAACTCTGAACACTAAAACTGGACTCTATGGTGTTTAATTTACACCGCAAATCAAACAGGAAACCTATATCAAATCGATTGGTCATAATGTATAGGGTTTGTGTTTTTGAGGTCAAGAAAGGTCGTTGCTTTTGTGACGGAATGTTTGTTTTCAGAAGGCATATTACATTGCCAAATTGGCTGAATTTGGTTACAAAAGAAAACAAATTAACTTCTTTGAGAGGCATTTTAGAAGTTGGAATGACAATAGTGCGGAGGAATATATGGATGACAACGTCTTTGTTCATTGTATGCGAAAGAAATTAGTTTAAAGTATTTCAAAAGATGGTTCAAAACAATGGGACCAACTTATCAAGATATTAATAATTGTTTGCCATTCCGGTCATTTGTGCAACATGTCTTAACCAGGGAAGGAGGTAGGTAAAACCGTGTTTAGGGATTTCAAGGATAACTAAACACACTTGTGAGTTAAGGTCATGGTCACTGGAACGTGCTTGGGTCACAGCAGAGGACATCACAGGTTCACTTCCGGAGGAAAAATAAAATGACGTCACATAAGGTCATCTTTGCAACCACAAGTTTACAATGGTGATTGTAAGTTGAAAAGCTTTCAGAAAAGAATATATGTGTCATTACAAAGTGTAGTCCCTTATGTGACCTCATTTGGTGGATGAAGGATCACACGGTTGGTATCACTCTGTAAAATAAGCATTAAACAGTTTAATGAAGACCATTGATAACCATTTATGATTACTGATTATGAGAGAAAGTTTTTGATAGTAGACGTACATATATTCCTACTGAGGTGAATTGTGAAATAATTAAACTTTGTGGCGGAATACCTACATTCATATTTACTTATGCTTATCTTCATAGTCAAATTCGGTGATAATTAAGAGTTCGTTCTTAAATCAACAGCAGTTGTGAATGCGAGGTTGCATATTATGGAGATGATTTGGTATGAATTTAAAGATGAAAATTTATCTAGATTTTAAAATGCAAACCAAGCCCTACTCGTACAAACTCTTTGAATTCAACAATATAAAAACATTAAAAGATTAAATATTGTTCACAAGGTAAAGTTCAAACAAGGTAAGGTAAAGGTTAACACAAGGCACAGGGCTAACGTTTTCATCTATAAAATATACAATCAACTGCATCTGGATTCTACGAGAACCTGTAATAAATAAATTGATAACTTCCATAGGAAGTATTTATTATGCCGTTTATTCGTGCAATGACCATATCATCATATGATCACGTTGACTATTTACATACTACTACTACTACTACTACTACTACATCTACTACTTCTACTACTACTACTTCTACTACTACTCCTACTACTACTTTTACTACTACTACTTCTACTACCACTACATCTACTTCTTCTACTATCACTACATCTACTACTACTACTACTCATACACCTACTACTACTACTACTACTACTACTTCTACTACTACTACTACTACTACTACTACTACTACTACTACTACTACTACTACTACTACTACTACTACTTCTACTTCTACTTCTACTACTACTACTACTACTACTTCTACTACTACTACTTCTACTACCACTACATCTACTTCTTCTACTATCACTACATCTACTACTACTACTACTATTACTACTATTACTACTACTACTACTACTACTACTACTACTACTTCTACTACTCATACACCTACTACTACTACTACTACTACTACTACTTCTACTACTACTACTACTACTACTTCTACTACTACTTCTACAATTACAACTACTTCCTGTACATACTTATAAGCACTACAACTTCTAATATTAAAACCTCTGCTACTTTCTACAAACTACAACAACTATAACAGTTACTACTGCTACTACTACAACAACGTCTAACTGATACGACTTATATTTCCTCCTTCAAGAAGACGTTTTTTATAACAACTGATAGTCTTCTACTTGTAATTTTTACTATATCTGCAAATTAAATTATAAAAATGACGAATATTATGTTTTCTACTGCATTGCTTATATTTGATAATATACAGTATACTTTTACAATCTTTCATTCTCCCTTAAGAAAAAATTAGAAATTACTTCAAATCAAATACAAAAGATACATCAAACGTTACAACTGGCCTTGTTTTCATGGTATATTGGTAGTATAATATAGTTATTAGGGACCACAGATATACAAGTTAACATGCACCATAGGTTACAAAAATGTAGTTAAAATACATTAAAAGATAAATAAAGATGAAAATATTCTTGATCATAATCGAAAGAGAAGATTGCAAACTAAATAAGCTTAGATAAATATAGAGAGCAAGATATAGGCAACATAAAGTAGATATTGTTAAGTTATGAATAAAGACATAGAAAGCATTGATTTGAATATGATAAATAAAAATTATACGTAATATTATACACACAACTCATTATATGATATATACATGCCAATTGGTAATCACAGAAACTGAGGCAAAATAACATCAAATGTTATCCATCGTAGACATTGAAGCAATTAATACTTGAAAATATATTTTCAGAAACATGCAAATAAAGCATAAATACAAAAGGAGAAAAAGAAACTGTAGATGGTGGCAAGATTTTACAGTGACAAATAAATAATGTGTTATGTTTAATCAAAGAAGGCATATTGATATGAAACCTGATTGCAATCAGAATGCATTCTGACAGAAGCAAGTAGTAGGGGATATTGAACAAAAAGCTATACAAAGATTACAAATGTATATTCAAACAGGGTCGGGTTTTCCCCATGACTATACCCCACTTCCGGTCTCGTTGCATTGGTTTCCTTTGCTCTAACTGTAGGTGTATTGACCGATGCACCTCAACTTTTCTTATACACCTACTGTTTATTTCACATTTCACATTAGTTAGGTGAAGAGATCTTCAAGTTTGGCAAATCAACAGACTTGTAAAATTCAGATTTTTTTTTTTTTTTTTTTGTAAATGGGAAGGGGGGGATGACTTTACCTTTGCTTTGGGAGTCTTTACTTTGCGATGCAACGCTTCTGTCAACTGAGTCACTGCGGATTGATACAAGTAGCTCTGCTTTTTGTTGTGACATGTCTAGATTGTTAATTTTTCCTATAAAAGCCTATGTATAGGTACTAGTACCACATTTTTAAGCTATGAAGTCAGTAACTCGACCGGAGTGGGGTATAAGTCAGATATACCCGCACTTCCCTAGGTGCATCACTAAATACACCTCCCGTTTGAATCGTGGATCACGATTCAAACAGGAGGTGTATTGAGCGATACACCTCGGAAAGTATAGGTATATCTATTACATATACAGTGTGGATACAAATCCGGATGGTTGCCATACATCTGAAAGTCCACGAGAGACAGTAAGAACAACAAATATAACAATAAATAAACATCAATAATTGATACAGTATAGAGTGTAACAGTCTACACGAGGTCAAAGCAATTCGTCACAACGTGTGTCAACACATGCCTGATATTCTATCAGCTCATTCTGACTACTATACAATCAACACAATACATGCATTACAGCAAACCATTACATCTTCGTCAGTTCCTCTACTCGGTGGTTAGTGTTGAAAATTCATAGAGCCTCTATAAATCAAACTAGTCCTGATTTATGGAAGTTTTTCAGAAACGAAACTATGTCCAACGTCAGAATCAAGTCATGTCATGTCTCATGCCTAATCAGTTGACAAGTCTCTTAACAACGATACGTCTTTGGTGTCAATATTCAAGCATCCTTGCAATATAAATGTTGCATTCATCATTTCACTGTCAGCTTTCACTCAATACGTTATAATAAGGAAATGTATGCGAGTGATAACAGACTACTGGAAACACTGTAACAAACCATTTAGTACCAAGCTATTTCTTAAAACCCAACTGATCTAGTAGACAACACATTCCCAGAAAAATAGTTTGCACCAAGTAAGAGATAAGCCATGCATCCACCAAACAGGTTCTACAGTTCTACTATATACAAGCAGCATGACTAGAAGTAAATTTGGCACTAGTAACGTTAACTGCCCACTAAACATGCAGTTGCACCAAGGCCGATTGAACAACACACAAGCATCTACAGTTTGACAATATACTGGTCAGAAGAGGAAGAGGTGTTTGAATGGCCCATACTGCAGATCTGTTTGTGGCCCTTCTTCCAGGCTTGCTTCTGGCAGGTGCTGGAGCAGTACCAAGCCTTCTTACACTTAGAGCACTGAGGGAACCTCTTCCCTTCCTCAGCAGCTTTACCGCATCCTGTACAGGCATTGGGACCATCGCCTTCGAACTTGCATCGCTGACATCTGCACCAGAAGTTGTAGGAACGGTAGAGCCACGCCCGTCGTTGTCGTCTGGGCATGGTGGTGTTGATGTATGTGATGAAGACCTCATCACCCTTCTTGATCTTTCCGCGGACTCTGACTGCAACTCCGGGCTTACCACCCACAGCATAGTCCATCACTTCCGCATTGTTGGCGCATGAGTGGTTCATGCAAGCATGCAGAGGAAACAGACCTGCGAACTCGGCTTCCGGTGGGTCTGCTGGGATGTATTTGAGGACCCCCTGCCATCTTCGGTCGTCCTTGAAACGGTCAATGAATTGTTTGAGGGGATTTTTGGAGTCGGAAAACGCCTGCACGTTGCATGTTGCTTGGAAGTACCTCCCGTCAAACTCTCGTTTAGTCACGTCGTACTTCAGACCGTCTCCGAGATCCTTGAATATATCAATCATGAGCTGAAACATCTTTGGGATGACGTCAGCGTTGCTTGAAGACCCATAAGCTATGAATCTGAAACCCACACCTCAACTATCAGTTGGCGAGCATGATATTATGTATACGAATACCTTGTTGCAAACCGATTACGTATTATTGGGCCTGAAGTAAGAAATGTTAGCCTCTTTTGTATCAGATTGGATTTATGCTGGCCGAAATAAATTTAAAAGAAAATGTCTATGCGATATGCGATGTCAAAAAAGTCGATTTTGAAGTCTAGCTTGAAATCTTAGCTAATACTTAGAACTTATGTAATATAATTTATAGATCTTGAAAATCATAACGATTGTCTGTCCCGACTTTTTTTACTTTTAATGATGTGATTTTGCGTAGTATTAAATTGACAAATATAACAATTTAGCTATCGATATGAAGTTTAAAAAGAAGTGTGTCGCTAGAGAATGTGCCAGTTCTTTTGATATGCTTTATCAATGAAGTAAATATTATTCAACAATTGAAAGTAACATGAAAAATGCAAGTCAGTTAAGTGCTTGTCAATCTTTGATTGTAGTAGGAGTATGAAAAGGGACAAGATATATTGGATTAAAATCTTCTGTCACGTTGCGTAGCTTTGGAAGATTTCGTTGATGGAATAAAGGATATAAAGTCAGACGGAATAGTCTATCTTTATATACCCTTCTATTGTTCTATGAGTTTGGTGGGATTAAGTGACTGGAGTTGGTTATACAGGAGAAGTTGATAATATGCTTCAGAGTGTCATTGCAGTGAAGAAGATATCTTTGATTGGCATTCTGGAAGTTGTTGTGATGAGGATGACAATCTTAATGGATGATCAATTTCTTTATTCTTTGAATGCGACGTTTCGACAAAGATCCTAATATCGATGTCAAGTAAGATGGCATCGACATTAGGATCTTTGTCGAAACGTCGCATTCAAAGAATTAGAATTTGATTTTCCATAAATTAATTTTCCTTATTGATTGTTAAGAATATGAAATCCTAACTTCTTAGTTAGATCCTATAAGTGAAAATTGTAAAACAGTGAAAAATGTATATCAATTATGATTGAATTAAAGTTTACTTGTATTGTCAATTAGACAACGTGAACTAATTGAACTTACATCCGACATTGGTTCATATAAGACGAACTCAATTATTACATTTGAACAACCTTCAAGGCCTGCTCAAATGTTTCAAGGAGTCAGTATA
The DNA here is from genome assembly GCA_916613615.1 of Steromphala cineraria. NCBI lineage: Eukaryota > Metazoa > Mollusca > Gastropoda > Trochida > Trochidae > Steromphala > Steromphala cineraria. The sequence continues at coordinate 16,380,958 of OU744729.1, forward strand.
GGTTTAAATGGTGAGTTAAAGTAAAGTAAAGTATAGTAAAGTTAAAGGTAAAAAATAGAAAGAAAGAAGAGTAGGTACATGTACCTGTTAGTAGCCATGCGTTGGAAAGAACTAGGAGGTTATCAATAGGGGAATATGAGTATCTAAATCACCGCCGTAAGGGAGCCTGAGCTAGAGTCCAATCTGCCTTCACTGGGTTGGGACGTCCTGCTTCGGTGGCAAGACGCTTGGCCTCACAAACCATGGAGGCCCACATCTTGACCAGGACAAAAGGGGAGAAGGAGGCGTTCCACCACCCTTTCCACATCTGCCCGTCATCGTTCTTCAGTTTCTTGTACATCTCGCATATCTCGTACAGCTTTTTGATTGGCTTGTTGACGGAAGGGCAGACAACTCTGTGATATCGCGTCCACGCTTCGTCTCTGCATTCTGTGCTGCAGTATATTTCCTCGCTACAGCTTTGGCAAGGGTGAATCTTCCGTTTTGGCCAAAATTGGGCAATTGCTTTCTTCAGTTCTTCCTTCTTTAGATCCTCTGGAGGGAATACGTCCTTTGGTCTCAGCATTGATACTCCACATTGGCAGCAAGCCGGGATCGTCATAGTAGCTAACGTTTGGGCTAGCACAACTGGTTTGTCGGACATGATGATCTCATGGTTTCCAAGGTCCTTTATGGAACATACAGCACGTCCATACTGTGTGAAGGTAACTTCAGCGTTGGTTCCAATAGCAAGGGGCCCATACAGACGCCCCACACGCACTTTTTGAAACACGATGGCGGCCTCTTTGTCATCCGGGTTCTTGTTGACTTGGGTCGCCCGTCTTAACCACTTCTCGGCGCTAAGCGGGAGCTGAAGACCGACCAGGATCTTACCTAGAAACATACAAGAGATTTGATTCCTAAGTATGGTTTCAAATGTATTCTATATTTGAGCTCAAGTCCTATTTTTGAAGAATAAGTCTATCAATATAAAGGACTCTTTATTGCCATCGACTCATTTTGATTCATAATTTCGAAATCGCATCACTATTTTTTTTTGGTAAATGTCGTATAATGCTTTAATGCTATCAAAAGTAGATGTAGAAATTTACACACAAGGTTTCTTTGGGATCGCGATTGTTGCCCCATCATGAGATAAATGTGATACTTTTATAAGATTGTGGCATTCCAATACCGAGGGAGGAACATATAGTAGCTCAAGAAAGGTACCGCGTGCAAATGCATGTTAAAGGGGCAGTAGCACGTTTTTTGATAATTATAAATTTTAAATATTTCACATATAAGTGTAAGTAAATGCTAAATGTATTATATTGACAGTGTCAACAATCTCATTACACAAGCCGATCACCCATAGTCAGAGGACAAAATATGAGGATTAACATAAAATCCATTGGCGGCCATTTTTGTGTGAACACCTTTAATTCATTTTGGTAAGAAAAAGGAATCGTATGGCTGAACTTTAAGTTATATATTCAAATTATAACTGCTTCATTTAGTTTAAATACATCGTCTTTCAACTGGAACCATTTATTTTCATTTTCATGACATCACCTTATATTCCCCCTAAAACGTGCTACTGCCCCTTTAATGCATGTTATTATCATATAATATTATATTTCATATTATCCATCAATTTCCAATGTTCTTTAAAGTTTTAACAGATGAAAAATCGAAACCTTTCAATGCTATTGTTGAATGTTTGTATTCGTCGATTAACTGGTATGCAGTGTGCTTCCTCAATACAAGAGTACGGAATACATTAAAATAGAAATCTAAGTAGAACGTGCGGATGTAATAATTTAACCAAAATAAGTTGTTAAACTTCATGATAGATGGGCCATTATTCTCTACTTTGCTATGAGAACACAATACACCTACTGACTCCTCAGACAAAATGTGCGCAGTCGTCAACCTTTGACATTCAGCTTCTTATGTAGTTATGAATACCGTTTTTGCAAACAGGTGCTGTCGACATGGTCGTGTATAATAGATTTTTCAGGATTTTTTACAATAACTACCTTATTTCATTCGTTTCCAGTTTGATGGACATACACTTTCGACTATCTTCGCTTGAAAATGTAGCATTTGTATAAAACATGTAAGTGTGAAACAATTGCAAAATCAGCATTATCACAATTCTACCATGTCGTTTTTGAGGTTTTTTTATTTTTTGCAACTATTTTGTAAACCATTATTCTTATCACTGCATCGGATTTCGCTACCTAAGCGTGTGAATTAAACCTTTGACTTTTATTAATTACTATAGGCCTACAAGCTGCTGATATTTCCTTTGTATGTACTGACTCTTAGCATAACACCATCGTACTTACCACCGTACAGCCACGTGTAAGTCGTCCTCGCTTGTTCAGGGAAGGAGTTGACAGTTCTGAAGGCTTCTCTGTAATCCTCTCTATCATACAAGATGTCAATCCTGCCTTTCCAGTTGTCAAAATTGGTTGCATCAAGCTCCAACGCGCTTGTGAAGAGTTCCAAAGCTTTGTCCATTTGTCCATCTTTTCGTGCCTTGTATGCCTTGACAAGTTGACTCCTGGCTTTATCAGGGTCTGGCAACTGAATGCTTATACTTGGAGCATCGAACAGCTTCCAGTTCTGCATTATCTCCCTTTCCAAGCTCTCCACCTCGTCGTCCCCTGGGTAAGGTTCCTGTGAACACAGTTTAAGAGCATCATAGTTGGACTCCTCGGCCTTGTCAGAATCTTCATAGTGGGCAACAATGGCGTTCTGGAGGTCCCTCAGACCCACAGCAATGGCCTTGTCCTTGGAATCAACGTCCAGACCCTTCTTGAAGGTTCTGTAAGCGTCCTCGAACCTCCCCAATGCTGAGAGACAGTTGCCCTCAACAGCATAGGCCTGGACACACTGTGGACTCCTGGCTGAACAAGCCTGAGCCTCTACCAGAGCCTCCTTGTGTCTGCCCAACTCACACAGACACTGGGCCTTCTTTAGCTGGACTTCAATATCGTCACCAGAGTCTGTCTGGATCTGGCTGTAGTGACCCAAAGCCTTCTCGAAGTCGTTGACACCAAAAGCGATATCACCACTTGATAGACACTCGGCAGTAGACATGATGATTGTTTGTTCTGTTCTTCAATCTCTAAAATAAAGGTGAAATTATAGGTCAATTTATCGATGGTAGGGGAGACCAGGGCAAAGCGCGCCCCCTAACATATAAGTGCGTCTAGTGGGCACCCTGACATATACAGAATGCAACTTGCACACTATCTCTAATACTTATCAGATAGACTGTTACGTGGCACATGCTTTTTTAAGCTACCATTTCGTAATAAGGATATATTTACGTAAATGTATTTTGATTAAGGGGGCGCGCTTTGCCCTGTAGTTTGGGGCAAAGTGCCCAATCCCCTGGGCGCTTTGCCCCATGTGAAAAACAACACAGACTGTAATAGATATTACACACCTATAATCAGCCAATACTTATCAAAAGCTTTCATCTTGATAATGCAAGGCAGCTATCGAACTCATATGAAGGATAGAAATAATATAAACGTTGGCAATATATGCAAGGATGCTCAAAGTGTTCCTTAACATATCATGAACCTGCATGTTCAACATTCTCAATGACCAAATATCATTATGGTTGGTAGTTGTACATTTCTTTCAACTACGAAAGTGTTGATAATGTAGGTCATTGACTATCAAGACCAGTAATAAATAAAAGAAAATAAGAATTGAATTGGTTATATGGACGAATTAAAGATATAACATCATGTATTTTGTGTCGAAATTGCCATAACGGCATAAAATTGCTTATCGTTTGGGGTTAAACAGTAGTATACAATGAATTATATTTTCATGATTTAAAAAACAACAGAAAAATATGTTTGTTGTAACTGTTAGTTGTTATCATTCTTTAACAAAACAAACCCTTTAAGTAAAATGGTATATTTCATTTTTATAGAATACAGCAGAATGCTGATATGAAAATTATAGTTCTCCTTTGCATTATTTGCTTAAGAAATGTAAAATAATAACTTTTACACCAATATGTTAACCAAAACGATGTATTTTATAACACATGGGGCAAAGCGCTCCCCCCGGCACGTTTTGCCCCATCCAGGGCAACATTCGTTATGTACATCACAGAAAATCATTAAAGCTAGTAATTCCAAAATTCAGTATTCAATGAATTAATGATACCAATTCATGTTACATGTTCACGAGAATTTAATGTTCCGTTTTGTATTTTTATGAAATATTTGAATTTGAGACATATCCGTTCCTTATAGTAAAATCGAGTTTTTTCGAATATTTGAAATTCTGCGTCAACAACTCAGGCAAATGATTCCAGCGTTGCTCACAACGCTTCATTACGGTTACTTGCAATTGTTGGTAATGAGAAATTGCTCCATTTGTCGATAGTTTTGAAGAAATATCGCGAGGTCACTTTGCCCCGGGGGCGCGCTTTGCCCTGGTCTCCCCTACTAAATATGTTGATTTTTCTTTTAATCCTTATATACAAATTCAGAGTATTTAAAATCTGTCAGATGAATATTAATAGAAAAATGCCTTCAGTTTGTTTTCTATGCTTCTGACATCTAAGAATTAACTAAACTAATACGTTAAAGTTCATTAAGATTATGTACGTTAAAAGAATAAAACTAGGTTTCAGTAAAGACATGTCGTTGATGGTATCTTTTACAGATTCAGGACATTTAAAAGATTTCTTTTGGTGTTCTGGCATGTTATTTTCCACAATATGTTCATCTTTCAAACACTCAGAAGAATTCAAGATATACAATAAAACCAATTCTTTTCCAAAATTCTCATCAATGATTTCATTTGAAATATTACACCATATCACAATTATCAACATATTAACTGGTATCTTTATTATATCTTTTATTATCCTAATCACTTCATCATTTCTCAGCCTCTAAATTGCCAAAAAATAAATCAACGGGTAAGAAACGACTGATATTTACTTGTTAACAATTGAAGTCATTGTAATCCTAACAAATTGAACTCCCTCAATCGGGCAATACAAAGATATATAGATGCGTGTACTGTCTTAGTCAGTGCGGAAGGTTCATGGATACATATGTCTAAGTATTCTACATAACCTTCACCGCAAAAATCACAGAGCTGTGATAGTATTGAAATAGAAAACAGTAACTTACTAAATTTAAAGAACTATTTCACTATTGAAACAAGACTCACATTTATCCGAGAGTGAATTCACTAAGCTTCTTACCGGTTCATCTTCTCACAGTGTATCCATGGTATCTGCCCGTGCTTGCATCCCGTGCCTACATATATACTCTCTGACACGTGGGTTCCTGCTACTGCAGATAGCAGCTCATCTCTACGTCATGGGGATCAGGTATCCCCTTACCCCCTCCCCCTCCTTACCCCCACCCCAGTCAGCGTCTGGACTCCAAGGAACAGATGCCAGCTCCCCCATCGTCCGCACTAGAAGCCTCTCGGATTCCTAGACTGTCCCTCTGGCTCCGTTTGCGTGTTCATTATACGGTATTGAGAAAAGTCGTTAAATGTTAATAAAATGTCTGTAAATACTGATGAATTTTTTTAAATACATTGTTATAATTTTCTTTTTGTTCATTTGTGTTTTCAGTTTAGCAATATTTGTTTACTGCAGCAAGTCTTAATGTTTATTGCTAAAAAATACGACGAGGCACCTTTATGTATTTTTCTTTGTAATACATTATTGGTATTACCCGAAACATTCCTAAGTGTCATATTTTGTTAACTTTGTAGGCTTATATATAGCTAAAAGGTTAATCAAAAATATTTAATTGATGACCAACCGAGTCTAGAAAAGTATATCAAGTCTAGATCACTCAGCTCTGAAGTTAAGGCATCTTCTTGACTCCATTTTGTTATACATGAATTGTTTTAAAATGTTGTCAATATTGAAAAAAAATACTTCTTAGACTAAATGTTAGTCTAATACAGAGCATGTAGGCGTGCATGTTTACCCATATATCATTTTCTGCACACTCTGATAGAACTAAGACATCAGAGCTGCATTGATGAGAGATATAACCTAATGTGACAATATTATGAACGCAATGGCACACTAATACTCATTTTATGGGGGAAAATTAGTTCCAGAAAAAGTTCTTCCCTTATTCTACCAGGACCCAAGTTTTGAATTCTAATGAAATTTATAAATCTTTCTTACATGTATTTCATGACATTTTTTAAGTTTTTGGGGTTTTATTATTTTTCTTGTCCTTATGGTGTGATATTGCCTTCACATGTCTGCTAATACAGATTCCAAATCTATTTTTACGGATTGATGAACAAGCATAATTATTTAAACACGTGAAGTCGAGGTCAAAGGTTAACACTCAAACGTTGGAACTGAGGTAGAGTATCGGAATGTGAGGTTCGTAAATATCTAGAATCACTGACTGAAATCACAAACCAATTCTAAATGAAATATCCAGGTATGATTGATGCAGTGTCTTCAAAGTATTTGCCAACTTGGGGTTATACTAACATGCTTGTTTAATCATTAACCAGATGTTGTAATTGACACTGAAACATGGAGAGCCTCGAGTGTCGGTCCAACTTAAACAAGCCACAAACTAAAACCATATGACTCTTTCTCATAAAAGTGGCATTGATGCAGTCATACTTGACATCGATGGCTTTGACACAGAATCTTTTTTATAAAGAGTTTGCTTTGTTTAAAAAGATTAATATTTGATCGATTGGATTTTAGAATAACCTTAATTCGTTAAAATACATTTTCATAATTTTTTTTTTTAATTTAGATTTTAAATATAGATTTCATTAAACATAATGTCGAAGATATCTTCGTCACCCCTGGATGCTCGCTTTTTACCGTTTTATATTTAGGATTTTTGGCAAATATTTAATAAACAACAAATACAAACATGGCATACCCATCATCAGTTCCTGTAAGTTCAATCAAAACCAATGCACGTAAAAATCATTATTTTATTAAAATTAGATTTTTTCATTTACAAGGCTACATGTGTAATCCTCTTCCCTTCCCCCCTACCCGTTTGCTGACCCCCATGATCTCTGCTACGTCCCCTCCCAAATTGCTAAGCCCCATGATCATCCCTACGTGTCCCTGAAGGAGTCGGGTTATATAACTATGACGGACAGTCAGCCTCACAGCTGTAACTACATCCAGATGGGAGTACATACCTCTCATTAGGAGCTAGAAGACCTCACAGGGGACCAGGCCACGACGAGCATACTTCTCCTCACAGGAGAGACTCTAGACTAACATTTAGTCTCAGAAATATATTTTTTAATATTGACAATATTTATTTTAAATTATGTATTATAACAAAATGGAACCCAGAAGATGTTTTAACTTCAGACCTAAAGCTGAGTGATCTAGACTTTACTTTAGTAGACTTGGTTGGTCGTCAATTATTGCTTCAGGGATGGATGACAGACTAGCGAGAGTCTTCCTGGCTGTGCAGAAGTTTTTTTGTTTGTTGTTGTTGTTGTTTTGTTTTTTTATGTATTATGTATTTAATCAAATGTCTTCTAAGTAACATCTACGGCCATTCTACATGTTGTGACTCACACTCTCTTATTTCTTTTTCTTTTCTTTTTTTGTGCAGAAGTTGTCACATTAGAGACTACTGATTGCTTCATAGCTGTCGTCGCAGAACTGTATCATGCAAACATCTTTATTTTGTCTAGGTCTCATTCAGTAAGTTTAGATTTAACTTATGAAATTAAAAGTAGGTAAAACGCTTTATGTACAGTAATAATTTTATGTATTTCATTGTTTAAATTTTAGTTAAAAGATTACACTCTCAGAAAACTATGAAAGCAATACCTTTTCTAAAAATCACTGCTATTACTGAATTAAATGTACACTTCCTTTTGCAGCGTATTTAATGATTTTGACAAATAAACCAAAAAAATTAGTATCAGTTTTGACCAATTCTTTTCAATAGAGGCATAAGTCTCCAACGAACTGTAATCCTATTTTCCTTTGCACATGCGTGGATATAAACCAACAAACTAGTACATATCTCGATATATGCAAAATTGTGGAAGGGGGTGATATTATTCAAGACTGATGGATAAAGTTTTTGACTTGAATTTAGACAATAATAACAATAATAACAAAGGATAACACGGTGGAAATCATTATTGGTAACAACTCCTTTCTTGAGAAAATCAATATAGTGATTTTAATGATTAAAAATTTACACGTATATAAGTATTGTGAACCAAACTTTATATATATATCAAACACATATTCACTTCAATGAACATTTTTTTTTCAAAAGGAACTTTAATTGCAATTGAATAATTGCAAGCTGCATTTGAAATATCTGTATATGTAGAACGATTAAGATAAAAAATGACGGTAAAGAAAGAAAGTTCATCAAATTAAAACTTTATTCCAAAGTAGATCTCAGGTTGAAGATTTCAAGCAATGACGTCTCCCGGGGAAAAGAAACGGCCTGTAAATATTTCAGTGTGGACACTGTTCAGGTCCAATCACACTCTGGTTTAATTATGTATACAGCTTGCATCAGTGCGTATTATGGTAGCATTATGATTCTTTCTTTGCTTCATAACTATATTAGGTGGGAACCTTTAATACAGTCTAGATTGTAAGCAAGTCTCAATTGAGTGAGTACATAAATAAAAATATAAATGTAATATATAAATCACTTCAAATATTTCATTGAGTAAAATTCAGTTTAAATTAATTCAGTTAATCATTTGAGAAATTAAAAGTTTGTGTTTATAAATGTAGTCTGTCATCTAGACCCTAGGCAAACAAATATTCAATTGATGGCCGACCCAGTCTACAAAAGTGTAGTAAGTCTAGATCGCTCAGTTGTGTTTAAGCATCTTCTGGGCTCTTTTTTACAATACATACAATAATGTTTGAAACTATTATCAATATTGAAAAAATACTTAATAGACGATAAATGTTAGTCATTGCTTGAAAGTTATTAGGTATGTCTGCTCTTTGTTTGCAAAAACTTTTTTTTCATATTGGACTAAAGAGGCAATTTTCTTCAAAGACCGACAGTTCTTTACTGAGCATAAACATGTTTTTTGTGTAGTTATTAAAAGATCATTGTTTCGTACACTGACTATTGACAAAAAAATGATTTCTTGGGTTGTTTTTTCTGTATTGTAAAATTCAAAGGATACTAATTTTCAGAACTTTTATTGAATTTTAAATGCATATTTATGATAACAATTATTAACCTTTATATTAGTATAGCCTATGATATTTTCACTTTTCTTCTCCCGCACATTGTATGTTTATGTGCTTTAAAACTTTCAGATAAGATAGTGATGATATCTTGATAGTTCGGTGAAGAGTGTTATAAGAGGGTCTACAGTAATATCACTTGTACCCACTGCACCATGGTAATTGATAATGATGATGAGTATGTATAAAGCGCTGTATCCATAATTACACAAGGTGCCTACTCAAATCGTATAGACATATTAGAATGGAAGATGATGATTAGAACTATTGGGTGGAATTAAATGTATGGGAAGAAAATGAATGATTAATCATAAATATTTACACAATGTAAAGTAAGTTTAATAAATCAGTAGGGAAATATGGTTAAATATCTATGAAATCTATTAAAAATACCTTTAACGTAAGTTTTGAGATTTTTAACTAAAAACATTCTTTGGTGATGACATCTTTTTTGACATCTTGATGACGTGAGGAAGTTGGTCAATAAGTGAAGGAGTGGCATAGCTGAAATTTCTATCTCTTCAAAACTCGTATGATTATTTCAGGCGATCAGCCCTGATCAGAGAACAAGATTGTTTTTCTTTCCTGTAAAATTGTACCCGTGATCGATAAGTTTTAGAAAGGAACCTTCAGTCTAGGTACTCATTTACTATTTTTTATCAGACATATGGATTGTAAATTTAGGTGATGTTGTGCAATTTGTAATGCTAATAATTATGCAGCTAAGGCAAATATTTCATCGCTTTTTTTGCCGGCCTTTTGCAATAATGGTAAGCTTTTAAGTGCATTTTAGCTCTCAAATTAAACTTTAATCAGAACTCCCCTTCCAAATGACGTAGGTTGCCTTATCTTGACATTCTCGAAAGTCAAATGAATTTGCAACGACGTCAGATGCAGACACACGCAATCGACACTCAACTGAATCGTACAGACGGTATTTGGGTACTAACAATACACTGGCCGGTCTTATTCTAACCTCATATCCTATTGAGAGTATCAGTATAACCGGACTATTTACCTGGTGTCTGAGGGTCCGGGTATACCTCATTACCTTGCATTTAACATTGTCCGCCAGTACAAACGGATTTCTATAGTTTACGTCGGGTAGGCAAATAGGAGGTATACATTTTGGTGATAAAGAGTTAAATTTGATAACTTGGAGAAAAATGGCCGAAGCGAACGCTTTAAATTAAAAAAAAAAACAATTTAATGAAATGTTGTAATCGGATAGTTTGTCTAACAGCCCCTGAAACAAAATATCTTTAAAGACCCACACAAGTCTATATTATTATAGCAAGTCTAGCTCACTGCAGTTTCGGGAAAATGAACAGCTTCAGTGGGCTCCTTTAAATTTTAATAGTAGAAAACTGCATTTGATATGTATTTTCATTTCAAATTTAGTCTAGTAATCGGCGATATATATTTTAATTATTTTGAAAATAAGTCGCTATGGGCATACTTTAAAAATTCATTGTAATATAACCCCCAAGGCCATAAAGACGACTTCTGTATTCAGACCGGTTTTTCTTAAATTGAAAACTTGTCGTTACATAATACCTAAGTGTGACCGGATCTTCAATTGATAATGTGACCTCGATTTATGCAATACGAGTAGGGAATCATTAGTCAAACCTACCCCGTGGCGATATTTACCATTTAATGTATTTGGTTTAATCCCATCGCAGCATGTATTGAAAAGATATCCTAGAAAACAAGTACATGGCAAAGGAGTGGTATATTAAACACGGTTCTCATACCTTCAATCGGCCTTTATTGACTCTTGTGTTTAAAAGAAGAGAAATCCGGTTTGATTTTAGGCTGGTTAAACAAGAAATAAAAATTGAACAAATATAAAAGCGTGTTTCAATGTTTTAATGTTTTAGATATTGGTGTTTATTGTTTCATGTTATATAATTTCTTCAGTTTTTCCATATCATGAAATTTTATATAAACTCTGTATTAAAGGGGCAGTAGCACGCTTATAGGGGTAAAATAAGGGAAAGTCAGGAAAATAAAATTAAAATTTATTCCAATTGAAAGACAATGTATTTAAACTAAATGTAGAATTAATAATTCAAATATATAATGTAAAGTTTAGCCATGCGGTTCCTTTTTCTTACACAAAATGAATTGAAGGTGTTCACAAAAAATGGCCGCCAATGGATTTTATTTGAATCTTCATACTTTGTCCTCTGACTATGGATGATTGGTTTGTGAAATGAGATTTTTGACACTTTCAAAATAATACATTAAGCATTTACATATAACTATCAGTGAAATATTTTAAATATAACATTATCAAAAAACGTGCTACTGCCCATTTAAAACACAATATTTAATACACAGTCATGGAGCAGGATTAGTTATTCCTATATGTCCTCGTTAAATAATGTTTCGGGCATGCCATAAAGAATATACGAGTTGCAGCAAGTCCTAAAAAATGGAGGCGTCCCAATATATGAATGGATAAATACTCATCTCGTTTTCAGTATATATATTCAAAAAAATCTAAACTTGAGATTTGTTGACCTATATTACACAGGCCCGTAGCACCAATTTCAGTTGTGGGGGGGGGGGCGAGATATTGAAATTCTCTGCTCAGTGGGGGGGGGGGGGGTTAATTTCCTTAGGCCAGTGACTTTTCCGAAAATAATTTTCCTCGCTCAGTCTGTAAATTTCTTTTACAAAATTTTTTTTCTAGAATTAGTGGGGGCCCCCGCTAACTACGGGCCTGTTACATTTCAGCGTCCATGAACGAGTACTACACCTTGATGGCTGTTATCCTTGTTAGGACACCATTGCTTAATAGCGGCTAATTGGCCTACTTGATAGACCGATAGTCCTTTGTAATTGAATGTTAGATAACATTGATCAAGATTGCGTGTTGACATGGATCGAGGACAAGAACAGGTGTTTCCTTAAGTGGTCTGTCACTAAATATTCTTCCTCCATCTCTCACTGCCCTCCAGACATCGGCACTTCCTTAACTACAGAATACGTCTTAAAGGGGCAGTAACACGTTTTTAGGGAGAATAAAAGTTGTGATGTCAGGAAAATCAAATTCAATATTTCCAATTGAAAGACATTGTATTAGAACTAAAGGAAGCAGTAATAAATCAAATACATAATGTGAAGTTCAGCTATAATTCCTTTTTCTTATATAAAATTGATTAAAGGTGTTCACACAAAAATGGCCGCCAATGGACTTTATGTGAATCTTTATAATTTGTTCTCTGGGTGGATGATTAGTTTGTGTAATGAGATATTTGGCGCTATCAAAATGATAAATTTAGCATAAACGTACACTTATCAGGGATGATTTAGAAGATACAATTTTCAAAAAACGTGCTACTGCCCCTTTAAATCTTAAACTAATAGTTAGATGAAAGTATTCGAGATCGTTAACATTATTGATATCCAAGGGGCAGTAGCATTGTTTTATATAATTTTATATATATTTTAAATTGTTCACTGATAATTGTTCATTAATGCCTAATGTTTTATTTTGATAGTGTCATAAATCTCATTAAAAAGTCAATCAACCATGGTCAGAGGACAAAGTATGAAGATTCACATATACAGTGTATGCTCCATTTTTTTATTCAGTTTGTATAGCATAGCATAGCTGAACATTACATTTTGTATTTGAATTATTACTGCTCCATTTAGTTTAAATACATTGTCTTTCAATTGGAACCATTAATTTTCATTTTCATGACATCACCTTTACCCCCTAAAACGTTCTACTGCGCCTTTAAGAAAGGGTGCTCACTACATTTGCGTGTTATACTCTTCCTCAATTTCCCTTCAGACATCAGCATTTCCTCCATGTAGTAAATACGTCTTAAATCTAAAACTGATAGTGATATTAAAGCGAGAAGCATTCAAAATAGTTTACATAATTCATGTTAAAGAACAAGTGCTCCCTATTAGTCTTACACTCAGAACCTCTATAAAAGCAAGTCTAGATCTGCAGTGAACTAAATTTCCAATTCTCTGAGGCTCCTTTCTTACATTTAATAAAATAGTTGTTTTTGAGAATTATTAACTTTCAGAGACTGAATATAAGTCTAGCTCACTATGTGGTCTGGCATTAAATATTTTCCTCCGTCTATTACTGCCCTCGATCTTCAGCACTTCCTTCATTGAATACTTCTTTAAAACGGCCGTTATTTCTTTAAATATTTAAAGGCTTATGTAATATAAAACTCGTCTGTTTGTTTTTGGCATCGATGTTCCTTTGAACAAGGCAAGGTGGTGCTAATCCTTTTAATATTTGTGCTAGTGTTTAACGTTATCTCCTCGCTATAATCCATCTGACGTCTTGTTCTATTGTTTGCATGCAATGTTCAGTTAGTATCCTCAGGGAATACGCCTCCGAAAATGAGACCTGTTGCAATATGTTGATTTTTATTTTTGGGGGGGTTAAAATGATTTCATTGCTTACACTAGTTTGTTATACAGTATCCTTAGGAAAAACACCTCCGAAAATGAAACCTCTCACAATATATTGATTTGTTTTCGATTTTTTTTTTGAATTTTCAAAATGATTGAATTGCATACACTAGTTTGTTATAAAGTATCCTCAAGAAAAACACCCCCAAAAATGAAACCTCTTACAATATATATTTTTTTTTTTCTGATTTTTTTTTTGGGGGGGGGGGGGGGGGGGGGGGATATTTAATTTTCAAAATAATTGCAATGCATACAATGGTTGTTATAAACGGTGATTAAATTCAACTTCTTTAGAAGAAGTTAAAAAGGTAATAAACAAATCTTTTCCCAAGGTTTAGCTCGTTAAAGATGTTAATGCTCCCCTTTCCCCGCCCCGAGTCAATTACCTTCAACAGATGTGAATAGTTCCACACATCAGTGTCGCTAGGTATGTGGAGAATTCTCCAGCATCATATCTAGGGGTCGGTATTCGCGTATGCAGTCATATCTGCGCAGGTGATTAAACACCGATAGCGTAGGACAATGGGAGCAAAGCAGCCCTAGCCTTTATCCCCGGGAGTTTCATCACCTCTTCGTCTCGTCCCATCAACAAATTTGTAACTTTTGTCCGGTCACTCAACTTTTACCGTCTCAAAAATCAATATTACATACGTTTGCAATACGAAGTCCTATTGTAAGATAGTTGAAGTTCTGAAGTAATTGTTACTTAAAATGCTAAGCCTTGTCAATAAAGTGGCTATTTCTCGATATCAGCATAGGATCTTCTGTCAGTCTAGCAACGCTTGTTCTAACCTAGATACGAGCTGCAAGTGTTCGTATCCATGGAAACGGTGTAGCTACACAAACAATTAGTCAATAACTGATTGAAAAACCAAAACAGACAAATCACTTATTGATCAAACGATTCTATTAATAAACAAGCGGTGAAATTAATACAACAATTACGCGAAGAGATTTAATGACAAGTGATAATGGAAAGTTGTAAAGTGAGGAAGTACCGATTGCCGGATCACGCCCACCAGTGAATATAACTCGGCAAGCTTCGGCCTTGTTCGGAATTCCGCCCATTGCGCACTCAGTACGGGCTGAGCAAGCAGACTGAAGAGAGCAGGCGGGACGCTGACAGTGAGTTCGAGCACGGGTAGAGAGAGCATCAACTTAGTTACTTCCCAACTTCTCTGAAAATGTCGGGCGATTGGCAACACGGACTGTGCGGATGCTTTGATAATATTGGAATCTGTATTGTAGCTTATTTTGTCCCTTGCTACAGTTTCGGTAAAAATGCCGAGGCGGTCGGAGAAAACTGCTTAACGTGCGGAATCGCCTTTTTGGTGCCCCTTCTGAACATATTCGCTTGGCTCAAGGTCCGTGGCAAAATCAGGGAACAGCGGTCCATCGCCGGCTCAACTATAAACGACTTGTTACTAATCTGTTGCTGTTCCTTATGTGCGTTGGTGCAGGAGTCACAGGAGGTCCAGGGGGCTCCAGGAGGCATGTCCATGGCCAGGGAGTAGAGCAGTGGGGACCGAGAGAGGGGACAGACGCGGACTGAAGACACACGCCCAGCGAAGAGGGGAAGGGGGAAGATGGAGAGATGTTTGTACCTGTTGATACGAGCGCCGAGCAGACGATAACCTACCACGTCTGCTCACTGCTTCTACAAATCCTCTGGCTCCCTTTCAACTCGACATATTGGATTAGGATTAAGTGCATATTCTTCCTGAATGCCTCTTGGACTAAATGCGGTATGTGAAATATAACCCTGGGAATTTTGGGATTCCTTTCAGCTAAGTTGATGGTCATGTCAATATGGGGCTAGCTCAGGGCGTTCCGTCTGCAAGAACGACAGCATCCCGGCCAGAATTCAACAGATTTACTTTCTGAACTTTTACTGTAAGGATAAACTTTACTTTAAGGCACCACAATTTATCAGGATGAAGACGGACGGATAAAGAGAGCGTCAATGTGGCTCCGTTCTCGGAAGAATCTATGCTGTGAAAAAGTCTGAAACAGTGGCTCTTTGTTCTAGGGCGACAGTTGAAAGTGTTTACATGAGCTAACCTTTGACCTTAGGCGTGTCGGGGGAAGTGTTCATGGGTCTGTGGCAATCGGCATCTTTGTTTGATGGGTTTTCTTTCGTCTGTTTGGAGCTCGCGTCTGGTTCTATTTTCATAACTCCTGTTACGGACTTTGTAGCCATGTAAGTCCTTGTCATATATGTATATCACCAACGGCGGATGTCGTTGCGAATGCAAGTGACGGTGTCGCCTATGCCTTATTGATTTTGCTAATGTGCAAGCATCTTTACATGTTTTTGTTATTTTTTTTCATATGACGATAGTAAATACCAATTTCTAAGAAGAATATCGTTTTGTTATATGTTCATGTTATATCGGTTAAGGTTTATAATTAAGAAAATGTCACCAGATTGTTTGTTTAAATCAAAGCCCTAAACGTTTGATTATTCAGTAGCCTTATGACATATGCCCTAAAACAAGATTTACATCGGAAGATTAGACAAACAGAAGCAAACTATAAACTTCATAAAAAATAACCGGAATTCGAAATATGTTAACCCGACAATGAATCATGTCCACGTCACCGCGACACTCGCAGCTGTTCCAGTTGCAGATTATTAGATAAGATATAATATGCAGAGTAATCGATTGCTTAGAGCGATCTGGTATTCACCCAGTGAACAACAGTGCTGTTACCTCAGCACAGGTGAAGGGGAGGCATCCAATTATGATTACTCCCAATATGGCTACTGCTAATATAAACACAAAACCAGTGTTGCATGATATACCTGTCCCTATTTGATATAATGACCTGAACCACAAGTACTGATGAAACAGCTTTGTTATAAAAAATGTCAGGAAAAATATAAGAGGTATATTCTTTGAACATGATAATTTGTCATGGATTGATAAAAAGTCATAATTGTGTTTTTGTTAAATTGTTGTCTTAAAAACCCTTCATTCTATTTAAAGCAAGTTCTCCGTTGAATCTACAAACTGAATTTGGTGACCTCCCTGTCTCTAATGTACAAAAGCTGATCCGTACCCTTTAGTAAACCTGTGGCTTATATATAGAAATTCAACGTTTTATTTCATGGTATGTCATCTGATATTCTCAGATTGAAAGCTTTTATCTTGTATAACCCCCAAACCACAAGCAAATAATTATTGAAAATCTACTTTTTACAAGCTTAATTGTTGCATACATTAACATGTCTACCAGTTAGCTAAATTGAAACCCAGGTGAAGGTGTTTCCAAGATTTAAAGGTACATATGTGGAGTTCATTGAAGCGCTACACTGGTCAAACTGGTTATACGCCACATCCCTCTAGCACGCTTCAGTGAACACACTAGGCTTGGTTGAGTCAGGGCCTGTCATTCAGTTTTTAGCTCACCTTTACAAAGTAAATGTGAGCTTATGTCATGGCGCTTCGTCCGTCGTCCGTCTGTCTGTCCGTCCGTCCGTCCGTCCGTCTGTCCGTCCGTCCGTCCGTCCGTCCGTCCGTAAACTTTCACGAAAAAGACTACTCCTCCTAAACGAATTCAGATATCATTCTTAAATTGTAGTATGTTATACCCATGGTGATTCCCCACAGAAAGGTAGACGTTTCAGTTTTGAGAATCCAAGATGGCCGCCATGACAGCCATATTGAATTTTCAATTAGATTTCATGAAAAAGACTACTCCTTCTAAACGAATACAGATATCATTCTGAAATTGTAGTATGTTATACCCATGGTGATTCCTCACAGAAAGGTAGACGTTTCAGTTTTGAGAATCCAAGATGGCCGCCATGACAGCCATATTGAATTTTCAATTAGATTTCATGAAAAAGACTACTCCTGCTAAACGAATACAGATATCATTCTGAAATTGTATTATGTTATACCCATGGTGATTCCTCACAGAAAGGTAGACGTTTCAGTTTTGAGAATCCAAGATGGCCGCCACGACAGCCATATTGAATTTTCAATTAGATTTCATGAAAAAGACTACTCCTTCTAAACGAATACAGATATCATTCTGACATTGTAGTATGTTATACCTATGGTGATTCCGCAAAGAAAGGTAGACGTTTCAGTTTTGAGAATCCAAGATGGCCGCAATAGCAGCCATATTGACTTTTCAGCTCGTATGACACATCATTATTATTAAATTTTAAGCTTTCATCAAGTGATCACTGGCACCATATAAATTCTCTAATTTGAACTTACTAATCATAATATTATCTTAAATATGGAATATTTAAGATTGTCGTGCAAGTTGTTCTATATTTTTAAGTGTTTCTAAAACAATTAAGATGAAAGACAAACATAATTAATTAATTTGTTTAAAATCTTTATGGCAACTAGCTGCAAAAACCAAATCACATTAAACATGTTAAATTTTAAACAATGGTATCTCCCTTATATTCCTTTAAATACCACACATAAGGGGTCAACCAGAGTTCAGATATTCCACTATGTTGTCTAATACACATCCCAAGGCAGGCTGCTAGCATCACAGTGTCAGCTGCTAGTCTGTTGCATAATCAACCTGACCCAATTTATATGGTAGAGCATTATGCTATATGGCCATGGCCCATGTGTATGCAATAAAAGTTATGGACTTGTATTCTCATGACAGTGATATGTTCTTTCTAAGAATAACAACTTACACAAAACTTGTCTACAATAAGCTTTGTGTTTAGCAATCTACATGATAAATTGATGTGGAATAAATATGCAGATGAAAATCGAAAAGGGTTTAGTAAGAAAAGTAAGGAAATTTGATTTGTCATATCTCTCTGTTGATTTGACAATGCAAAAATGTTTACCATTATAGTACTGTATGATTGTTAAATAAATTGATACTTTAATGAAAGACATCTCATGGTCACTTGACATGTAAATATTATGTGAACAAAATAAATGTGTCTTATGCATTGCTGTGTTTATGACTTTCCTCTCAATCAGTCATTCATTTTCCTTGAAAAATCAGTACTTTTGGGATTCTTAATATCCCATGCAGCATAACCATCAGTGAAATAATCTTGAAATCATATTAATGATTCACTACAAAACAAATGTAAGTGCCCACCATCCTGTAAGTAATGAATGACATTTAAATGGATACTCCTAAACCAATCAAGATATCATAATGAAATTAATACGGATGCCCACATAAAAGTAGCATTTTGAAGATTAAAAAGTACAAGATGGTCACCAATTCAGCCATAGATATACAAAAAAGTTATACAAAAACCTACTGCTTGTTAACTTATCATGATTATATCATTCGTGTATTAATGTTTGTTCAAGCTCTAGTCGTTTCCAAAAGAAGACTAGTATTTTAATAGATAAAAAAATCATGATGGCAGCCATAATCAATTATATAAAAGATGGTTACATGTATAATTAAACCATTTTACCACATCATTCATTTTAAGGTGAGCTTCTGTACCCTCGGTACTTTTATTCATGCATCTTAGCCTTCTACGAAACAGGATATCCGCCGTCAAGCAAGTCTAGATGTAATAATAAACAATTTCTCTCTCTCTGTAACCTTACGGACATCTAAATTGATTTAGATCAACAGGTTTTTATGAATCGGGAAAGTGGCCATGGACCATTTCAGTCCACCTCTTTTCAAATTGTTTATTTCGGTATGAAGGCCATTGGCCCATGTACAAACTAAATACATTATTTTGCGGAATTATACATCAAGGATTGTCCCCCTGTAAGTGATACTGTAAATGTAAACGATCTTAATTTATTTAGATTGATCTAAAGTGGTTTTAGACGTGGAGGTTTTACTTCAGCACATCTAAAGTTCATTAAGGCATATTTGCAATTTGACAAGTTTTAAACGTTTTGCTGTGTTTTAGAATTAGGTCATCTGTCTCGGGTTCACACTGTAGAATATTATGCCGACACTCCTTCAATCTCATTCAAATCAGAGCAAAACGTTCACTCCTACCTCGATGCGCAGTAATTTCGATCTGATAGGAATGAAATTGACACTCCCTAATCCGGCAATTCTTCATCAGGAATGAAGATTTGCTATTGCTCTTATGAGAAACTACTACCAAAGGATATCACAATGTAAAGAAAGATATGGACTTTTGGTATAATGATTTTCCCGACACTACGATATCTAATAGAAAAATAAATTTCCTCGAGAAAAATTAAATGCGTGAGGCTGTAGTCTAGACTTAGACTGAAAAGAATAGTCAATACATCTAAAATTTGAAAAAAATAATAAAATTAAAGGGAGACTGAGTCTCAAATCTTCTTGTAGACTTGCTTAGGCTTTTGTCTTATTTAAGGGTCTGGCCGACAGGCTACTCAGGCTGTTCAGAGGTTCAAAGTTGATATATGATGTATGGTTATTTACTGATTATGGTCTGTGTTCAGCTTGTATCAATGTCTACATATTTGCAATATAAATAATCACGGAGTAAAGTTAGTGTGCCGATTTATATCAAATTTAGTAAAAAGATAAAACTTGGGACATTATCGCTTGAGGGTCTTCTCTAATGATGGATCGCTGTAGACGCCAGGTAAATCGTCATAATCTTTACTAGACTTACGTTGAGTCTCTGTTTATCTTAATAGATTGGATATTTTTATTCACTACTTGAAAGGAGCCTCTTTAAATATATGTTTTATCGTAGTTTATGATTAGAAAAAGGTTGAATTTCAGGAAGATATATTATGAAACAGAATTCTGGTGGAAAGAGCTACACGCATATCTCGTAAGGGTTGTATATTTCAATATAAAGTCAAGCATCAAAATATGACTTTATACATTTAAAAATCGACTAAACGTCAAGTAAACATCACGCAATAACGTGAATAGGTCTCTAATGCCACTATTTGTTTGTGATATTTACAATAATATTAATATTGAGGCTCAGCGTTATTATTGAAAACATCGACCAAGGTCCTGCAGTAGAACTAAAGCTGTGTACTCCTAGTCTGCCATCCAGACCCTAAAGCAAAAAATTTAATTGATGACCGACCCAGTCTAGAAAAGTATAGCAAGTCTAGATCGCTCAGCTTTAGGCTGAAGTTAAAGCTTCTTCTGGGCTCCATTTTTTTTAATGATATGAATTGTCTAAAATGATGTCAGTATTGAAAAAAAATACTTCTGAGACTAAATTTTAGTCTAGTGTACTCCCAGCGTCCGGTGTCGATACCAAGGCAACAGCTGTCCCGCCACATGCATGCGTTATCCTCGGATCTGCATGGTAACACACTGGGCTGGGAATAACACAATCTGTTTGTCCATATGTAACTAGTCTGTTGTCCTCATTCTAGTCTGTCATCAAGAAAGCATTCACTTGACGACCAACCAAGTCTAGAAAAGTATAGCAAGTCTAGATCGCTCAGCTTTAGGCTTCAGTTCTGAAGTTAAAGCATCTTCTGGGCTCCATTTTGTTATAATACATGAATTGTTTTAAATTATTGTCAATATTGAAATAAAAAAAACCTTCTGAAAATGTGAATTGTGAGTTGATCAGCTCATATCAGCGGTTTTGAGTCAGTCTGAATGTAGTTTTCTTCATAGATTACCTTACCGGAATTTCTTCCGTGCATTTCAGCTTCCCATTACTCCATATTACTGAATATTAGATTAAAGCCCTAGCAAGTCTATATGTTTGAGAAACTTGTGGATGAGGGGCTAGACTAAATTTTAGTCTCTGAAATGAAAATATTGCCAAAATGTAGATTTTTTTTATCAAAAGAGAAAGGAGCCCATTGAAGCTGTTCATTGAAACTGCAGTGATCTAGACTTGCTATAATAATATAGGATTGCGTGGATCTTTAGAGATATTTTGTTTCATGGGCTGTTAGACAGACTAGATGAGGGGCGTTGAAAACATAACCAAATTGTTTTTGCTGTTTATTTAGAAAATTCAGATCATCATGTGACGTCCAGATTTTACTATAAATCAAATCTTGCTTGTCGATATCACTTCGAATATGAAAAAGGAAAATATGCCAATTATCTCTAATATAAATATTTTTTAATTGATATGTTCTCGCTTGGTGTTCTGCCCCGTGGAAGGTTTACTCTTGTGTCACATGAAAAACAGATCCAAAACAAAGGATCGTCAACTTTAGCAAGTCTAGATGCTTTATCTCTTAATATGGAATAACTAAGGCGTTGTCAATTATGATACATATGTCAATGTGTTTTCAAGGACTATTGTTAAGTAAGATTACAATTCTGACTATTCATCTAAATTCAGTTAACTGCTCAAGCCTTCTGTATAGTTACATGTTTCGATATAAAAAATTAGTAAGATAGGTTTTTTTATCACTTAATTTCTTTTTGAACTGGGTATCATAAATATGTTAGTAAAGACGGCGTTTTTTTTGGAGTGTAAATGTCAAAGTCGTTTAACGCTTGCTCGTTATAGTTTGGTATATGACCTCTAATACAGCTTATGAAAAAGATGATGTTAAAATAAATCTAACCAATGAAATCCAAACTAACAACAATGATCGATGATTGAAGAAAACTAAAGAAGCAGAAGAATATGTTTTATTCAGTCCATGTCATATTTTGTAATATGATTCGAGCAGGTTTTTATCCTTGAGTGATATTGACATGGAAACGCTGTATCAGTTGAATGCTGTATGAGAGATATATCTATGGAATTTGAAGATATGTGACATTTTATACAAAATATAAGGTAGATATATAATAGACTAAGCATTGACTCCTAAAGCTAAGTCATTAAAAAAGACAATTCTATATGAAAGGAGCCACAGGGAATCCAAATTTCAGGCCTAATCTAGACCTGCTTTACAGAGCCTTATGCTGTAGGTCAGGGTTAATATAAGGTTATATCATCCATAATTCGAAGCAAAAATATCAAGGTGTCTCTGTCTTTAAAACAACTTATCAAGTCTAGTTGGTTCATTTTTATGCCAAGGACTATTCTATGTCATACCAATTCTAAACCATTTCAAACATATGTCTTTCTAGTAACAATGTGAGATTTTGAACAATATTCGATTGATTATTCTACATTCGTTTGAACTGAGTAGTTGGTCTGTTATCCACACTCTTAACCAAAAATATTCACTTGACGACCAACCAAGTCTATTGAAGTATAGCAAGTCTAGATCACTCAACTGAAGTTAAAGCATCTTCTAGTCTCCATTTTGTTAAAATACATGAATTGTTTAAAAATATTGTCAATATTGAAAAAAATGCTTTTGAGACAAATATTAGTCTACTGAGTAGTCACACACTTAGAATATTATTCTGTTTTCCAGATCCCTAAAGCAAACAAATTAAACAGCCTTCTTAAGTCTAGAAAATGTTGACGATTCTAGATGCCACAGCTATAGACAAATAAATTTTTGTTCAGGACTCAGGGACGGATCCAGGATTTTCGTTTCGGGAGGGTGCGCCCATTGGGTGTGTCAAGCACAAATTTCGAAATGATTTTTTTATCTATATTTTGAATTCTCTTGGAGGGGTGCTCACCCCCGCAGCCCCTCTGGATCCGCCAATGGGACTCTTTTTTTATGTTCAATGAAAGGTGAGATAAATAAAATGGGTCATGAACTCATTTTTCTGGGACTGTAAGTAAGTCTATTAGGAAAAGGACATACATGTACCTACCGGAGGGTTGAGACTCGGGTTAACTTGACACTCTCTGACATCCTCCGCTATTTTATAACGACATTTCTAATTAACCCTGCCTATGACCCCTTATCGTGTTTATGTCAGGTATTTCGGAGGTCAGTTGAATATTTGACCGTCACTTGACCACTCAACCCGAATGTTTTCAAGCTAATGTTGTCCCTTTCAACCTAAGGTTAACTATTTGTACAGAAACAAAATCACAGAGAGAAAAGACAATTTATTAAAAAGTTTTGTTGAGAAAGGCACTTTGAGTGATTTCCTTTCTGTATTCAAAAAATCATTGAAGTTATTTATCAAGACAAACCTGCAATTAATACAATTTAGTTTTTAATGAAGAGATATCAAAGATAACTGAAGTTGCCCAGTTTTATAAGGCATACTAGCAAATGATTTCACAGTAAGTCAGTGAAAAGTTTAAAAATGATATCATATCAGAATAACTAAATATTTTTAGATAGTTAATGATCATTTCAAAACAACATTATTATTCATCGTATAAATTCCAAATTCGGTGATATCACTCGAGCTAAAGCTAACCTTAGTCTATAAGTTTTCTCACAACCGGGTTCTGAAAGCCTAACTACAAACTGTTGCCCCCTTCTACGGTTACTCCGTGTAAGTATTCGCCCTGAGTGCTGCTAGAAATAGCTGATGTAGATCTATAGAGTAACATACTTCACTAATGCACAGTCGCTGAGTGTGGTGTGTATATAAATACTCCACGAGATCGCTACAGCGTTACCTGTCTCTCAGACCGACACCTCGAGCAGGGTTAGCTTAATCAGGTGGTAGACATGTAGGTAAGTTGGTAGATCTCTAGGCTTGATATAGGTAAAATATTCAGGATACGATGCTGTTCAAGGTAAAGTGTTGGTTACTTCTTTCACTTGCATTTTAGAAGTTGGTTTCATGAAGAAATACAAATATATGAATTTACATTTCTTCATCAAACCAACTTCTAAAATGCAACTGAAAGAAGTTATACGTCGTCTGCATGGAGACGTGGCAATTCACACTATGGCATCTCTTTGCAATAAAGAAGTTGTAAATCCATATATTTGTATTTCTTCTTCAAAGTGTTGATTGTTCACGTTTACGTTCATGTAAAGTGCTATAAAGGCCTTTGGGAAGTATCTGACAACTGAATGTGCACTCACTGTGCATATAGCTCGGATTCATTTTGATTTGAATGAAGAAATGTAGTTTTTATATTTCATCATTTATGACATCGTGTCTCAATTTTTATCTGGCAAAATAAGTCAAGATAAGTATTTGGCATGGCGTCCATCGTTAGTCACTTCATCCTGTGACCCCAAATAAGATCGGTAATCTAGATACAGGAGGCTATCTATGTCATTAAAGAAGAGGAGATAATAGGGAGAGAATTTGTTTATTAATGTCTCATCTCATACAAACACGATTGGCACATGACACAATATAATAAAAGGGCTACAAGAGACAAATACATACACTACAATGACATAAAATGTTGCAATAAAAATATATCAAACTGTTCTAACATTAGGATAATGTGCATATAAGTAACATTTGGTAATGATTCATTCAATTCATACCTTCAACAAATGATGATATAGATGTTTGGCGCTAAGCCTCTGTAAGATACTAACCAACCACTTTATTTACTCCTGCACTTTGAGGTACACAGTATCAAAGAGTTTCATTTTGTCCGCATCATTTTATAATAAATTATCTTTTAATGTAATTAAATAAAAGGAGTCCTGAACAAGTTGAATCTGTTGAATCTTGAATCAATTTGAAATTTTGAATCTGTGGAAATCTTAACTTGTCGACCTTCAACACATGTTTGTCTAGTAAGGATCCGTATCAGATCTTTATATCAGTGACTACGTCTAGAGAGATAGATAGTAGCCGACAAGTCCTTGACTTTACGCAAGATAGTGTAACATAATATATTTGACATCGGAGATGCTGCTCTACACATAAATATTGCATGCATTAATGGCCGCAGAAAGATAAGTTACGATAAAGCTACACGTAACGGTTATTCGTCCTCATATTGATTTTTTTCAAGTCTTATCATGTAGACCTACAATCCATATGTACGAGGCCATGAGCGCGGTGGTGTAGTGGTTAGCGTGCCTATCACGCCAAAGACCCGGGTTCGAATCCAGGTGGAGACACCAAAGATTTGTGACCTGGGCTTTACACCGTGTTGTGTCCTTGGGCAAGCCACTTCATCCACATTGCACTCAGTCTACCCAGCTGTACAATTGGTTACCTGAATACGGGAAGTACGGACCTATGCGGTCGCGCGAAGCGCTTAGTAGCGGCTTTGAAATTACTTCCTTCAGGGAAATAATGTACAGCCAATGAGCAGTGCTTGCACTGGATGGCTTAAAAATGTTCATTATTATTTATTATTTATGAGCACATACAGTGGTTGTATTTTTATTAAAAAAATATTAATGGTGTCTTAATTGGTTGTTCTTTGTTTAAGAGCTTACTATTTTTCATTTAAATAGCTAGCCCTGCTCATCTAAATAGTAAGTACCTATGTGCTTAAAATGACTAACACAGTCGTCATTACCTCTGAATGTTCGAAATTAGCTTCGCTGGAAGGGCTTGTAAAATCTCCAATGTAACAAACTGTCATTACCTTAAAGACGATAAGAGCAGTTTTTATAAACTGATATCTTATGAAATTCAATGTCTAAGAGAAAAATTTGAACCGATGAAAAAAGGTACACATTTACAAAGAAGAACAGATCTAACTATTGCCAAGAAACAAAATGAACATTATAAGATGTCTCTGACATATCATGTACCAAAGTTTGATTAATGGTTTGTATGACCTTGAAATATCTTCATACCAACGTCGAATTTTGAATTATTAATACACTTAAGGTAATTCTTTTAATGAAAAACTTAAGTTTCAGCAAAGTTAGTGAAAAATCCATTGTAAAACAGTATAAAGAACAAATAATGTTCTGCTCATGTTAAAGACTGTCCATGGGTTATATCTTTTCATGATGACAAAGTTACACAGTTTATCAAGACATATCGAATTTGAAAAGATAAATAAATGTCTCTATAGTATAAGTATACGAGACTGGCCACATTCATAATAGGAATAATTATTAAGTTATGATATACTCTTGTTTTTTCTCTCTCTAGACTCCTCTAGATAGATTGTCGATAAGAGACTATACACATTCTACTGGGTATTTGAATTGAAAATTCTTTAAAAGACGTTTGACATTCGAAATAAGATCAAAACCATTGATATATTTTATTTCATTTACTGGTAAAACAAAGACTGATTGTGAAGCCCTAAACCATTGGATAAACGGTGCATGACTATGCCAGGATACGTGACACGGAGTCTTATCAGTGAGTGATTGCAAGACAATATCGAGATAAGACCAATTCAGCTTCCCGGCTCTGCTCCGTATGGTACAACTCTAACAGGCCAACAGTGTTTGCTTCAAGCTGTCTCATTATTTTGTTCAAGCTTTGCTGGAAATACATGTAATAATAAAGTCCGTTTTAGCCCCATATTGAACATTCCCTCCCCCACAGAGACAGATTAAGTCACGAAATGTTGATACAGCCTCTGTTCTAACTCGCCGAAATCCTTGGGTTCCGACAGTTTCGTTGGCGGAAAAAATTAGCACCACCATCCATTTGAATTTCTTTATCAAATGACAACGCTTATCGCATGGAAAGAGTGGTTCATATCACAATGCTTTTGCCATGATTCAGTAGCCAAAATAACGATTTTTAGAACAGCGTCGCTGATTGCACGACTTACTTTGACTGCCTCCAATCAGGCATCTCCCATTCTATCCTTCAAAGTCGGCGTAATGGAACAGAGGCTGTATCAACATTTCATGACTTGATCTGCCTCTGTGGGGAGAGAATGCATATTGAATCAATGCCAACTCTTTCACTTATCATGATCCTCGACAGTATAGAATCAGAGTCTTTATCGTCTAGGTCAGTTTTAAGTACATTTAGTTTTTATAAACACGCCAAGACCGTAAGAATTTTACATTAACAAAACCTCTTGTAAAGCAAGTCTAGATCTGTAGTGAACTACGATCTGAAATTTCCAATTTTTGTATATCTAAAAAACTAATTGTTTTTGAGAAATATTATGCTCAGAGACTATATATAAGTCTAAACAACACCATTAACTTAAAGAAAAGTTTTGCATTTCATAACCTAAAATCTCGTGTCAATTATCACATTGGACTTTGGACATTGTAAATGTTTTTCATAAAGTTATTGCAAATAAAAAGACAAATATCAAATAGCTAAAAAAAGAAAACTTGACAATGACATTTAAATGTTTTGCCTCGGTTTGGAGTTAATAAAATAATAGCAAAAATGAGCATAATAGTTCAAATTCTACAAATACTTCCCGGTCCTACTGCATGTATTGAATGAAGGGTTTCTATTTTCATTTTTCATATCAACCGATGACTTAATCGAAAATGGTAGTTTCTACTCATGTGTCTCATACCCCTGCAACTATTAATTCAACTTGTACACAGTCTTCTTAAAGACAAATCTAGCTAACTAAAAACACTTGAATTAATTACTGCTATGCTATAGACGAGCGTGTATATAAAGTTTCAGATGTGCAATATCTGACATTTGACACAGCTGAACGTCTTTATTTCAAACTCTCGTGGTGTGATTTCATCATGTTTAAAGGGCAGGACTCCAGTTGCGTTTTACAGTTTGACATCTATTTTTGATGATCGAAATGACTTTTAAATTTTTATCAAATGGTGTTAGTTCGCTCTTGTAAACACATTTCAGCCAAAAAATGAATTTAAAAAAAAGAATTTAACCTCGCGATATCTGTTTTTAAGGCTTTGATGAGGCTGGATTTCAAGTACTAAACCATAGCAATGTGGGTGCTTTACGTTCAGTGACTATATGGGTCTCGTCGAACAATGGGATCTCGGGAAGATGCAATGCATGGTTGCCGTAAAGATTGTGAATTTTTTTCAACCGAATTTTCGAGATTTAACCTTTTTTTAATTGTGAATTCCCTAAGTGTTGGTCTGTAGTACCATCGGGTGTATGCAATCTATATGCATTATTTGTTGGTTTTTTTATTTGTGTACTTGTGCTTATTAACCCTAAGGTAAACTTTCTATTACCATAGAGGTCATAAAGTGACCACTTGCATTTGAGGACAGATGGCGTGTAAGAGACTAGTTACAAGATTAGAAAAATTCCCACATTCTTTATCCCTGCAGATTGGGTGAGTCTCTGAAATTAAGTATTATTTACATGTATGGCTTCTTTTATTTTATTTAATGTCAAAACTTAAAATGATATAATAAGCCATGAACTCTTTTTTTTCAGGGACTATATGTTAGTCTAGATTTACCAGACTATCTTGCGGATTAATGCAATGGGACAGAGAGCGATAAAAAATAGCTATATTTAGTCGTGTATCCTTAGGAATTGTATCCCTGGTATTTGACCTTGACACAACAAGGTTTATCATGGACGTATATTTATACATACTTGACGGTAAAAGGCATTACAAGTCATGACAAGATTATCGTGGTTCTTGGTTTTCTCTATATGGAATGTTATGTTTCGTGCTTAAAGTGCAAGCCAAAGTCCTCATAACTTCCCTCAACCTTAAAGCGGTTCCATATCTACATCAGGCTTAAGTAAGCATTACACGGTGATCGAAACAATATTACATAAAGATGTGCAAGACAGATAAAACGGAACGGGATGTAATCATATGTCACAACTACATGAACTAGAATCGTCAAAAATCGTCATGCATCATGGATTTGAAGAGTATCTAACCCGGTCATAATGTTATAAGATACCATTAGACAACATCGGCAACTTTCATTGATACTTATTCACAAAATGGCTGTTTAAATATTTGATTATGTCCCGATTTTGTTTAAATTACGTCACTTTCAAAATGTTTCAAGGTTA
Organism: Steromphala cineraria; assembly: GCA_916613615.1. Taxonomy (NCBI): domain Eukaryota; kingdom Metazoa; phylum Mollusca; class Gastropoda; order Trochida; family Trochidae; genus Steromphala; species Steromphala cineraria. The sequence continues at coordinate 16,410,284 of OU744729.1, forward strand.
TGTTAACTCTGAATGTGAGGCAGTTGGAGATCTCCGTGACCTATAAGCGACAGGTGAAATAGACACGGTGACAACCCATCATCAGTGAGTTACAGCATGTACATAGCTTGTACCTTCGGGCACCTGCTGAGCGTGGAGTAGTTGCTGCTATAGACAAGCCTACAGTCAATCATGTCAATTGCAGTAGGCGAACAGTCTGTTTCTTTCGTGCGATGGATAGACTTACTTTAATCCATTAAACTAAAAAAGAGGAGAATATTGTGATTTAGTTACACTGGCAAGGGGTACTGGGATAGGGTGTTGCTCACACCTCACCCCCCATACACACACACCCTCCTCTATTATATGAAAATATGTACTCATAATTAGCAAAAAATGTACCAATATATATTGCAAATGTCCTCTCCTATTTTCCCAGCTACAAAATCTTGAAATTGCGCCCTCATTTCTGATTTTTATATCCTGGCCAGGTCTTTTACACAGGGAGGGGTTTCAAGCTCGACTGTTCGTGTTAATTTCGAAAGCTGTTATATCTGGAATCAATGTGTACTTCATAATACGCTGTTCATTTATGGTGATGGTGGCGATGGTGGCGATGGAGGTTGTGGTTGTAGTGGATGGATAGGGTCGTGAGTCGTCTATCATCCAGACCCTAAAGCAAAAATGTTCAATTGACGACCAACCCAGTCTTGAAAAGTAAAGCAAGTCTAGATCACTCAGCTCTGAAGTAAAGGCATCTTCTGGGCTCCATTTTGTTATAATACATGAAATGTTTTAAAATATTTTCAATAAAGACTAAATGTTAGCCAAGCCTCGCCACAGTGACATGGTTACTGGAAACCCGTAATTAACAGGGCGTTTCTTTATGATTATGATGTCACCATCATGGCATCATTATAATTCATGTACTTATGTCAATCATATCTTATCATATATTTGTTTCACTGAGACTCCCATTCAAGGTTTGATGTACTGTTTTACCTTCAATTGTTAGTCAAAACTTGGGCTCATTGAAAACTACCCATTTTCTTAAACGTTCAACAATGCACGCAACACAAATATGACCCTAAAGTTACAGGAGTCATAATGATTGGTGTATATCAATAAAACTGAATTATACCGCCCTGTGTCTCGAGCTTAAATAAACATTGAGGGACTAAGAGTGAAATATCTCTTTAACTAATTTTTTATATTTCATATGCCTACGCCTAAAGCGACATATGATTTACTACTAACGAATGAGTGTCAGCAGATATATCATGTTTTTTTCTTTAAAGAAATTCTAAACGGAGTATCTATTAAAAAATTAAAATGAAGCAAAATTCATGTTTTCAATATAGCATTTTGTCATCGTTCTCTAACGATTTTATAAATAGAAGATTCCTGGAATCTCCTTTAAATGTTTTGCATACATTTGTGAAAGAGCTTAAGAGCTAAAAGATACTTATGAAATGTCTGAATTTGTTGAAAATGTTGGTCTAAGAGTTTAGAAAGACAAGCCAATGAATCAATTCACTGCTTCACACAGTGATGTGTCCGTAATTCCCCTAGTCTGTGATCCAGACCCTCAAGCGAAAAAAGGGAACCACCTAAGTCTAGACAATTTTGGCAAGTATAGATGACTCAGCTTGAAATCAAGAATTGTTCACGGCACTTTTTTAATTTTTATATCAAAAATTAAGAATTAAAATGTTAGTGAAAAACCTTTTTTCAGGGACTTTATGTTAGTCTAGCAATTCCCAGGACAATTGCTTATGCTCGTTAGACCGGAAACAGTAGGCGTTTTACATAAAACTGGGTTCAGCAGTTTCACCCGTCATGTGGGTACATACTACAATTGTTCAAGACATGAGAAAGTCGTGGGTGAAAGGCAAACAAACTTGCCTGAGAGATGTAAGAGCCTGTTGTAGACTCCATCTTTGCCTATTAACCCTATTGATGAGATGCCTCATTAAAATGTTATTTTTAGAGTCAATATCATATAAAAATATGTTGAGCTGTCAGTCCTGTATCCGGCTTGTTATATGAATGGACTCTGATTCAATGAAGAATTAGCTTGCGAAACACATCCATGTTGTTGCGAAATGTCATTTGCGATGTCAATTTTTTTTTTTTTAAATGACAGGTTATTGGAGATGAAAACATGCAAACTTAAACTTGAAAAACAGGTTTGATATGTTAATAACTAACACCCTTTACTTAGTAATATATATTATATAGTAAATATTGACAATGAGGATTTGACTTTCGAATCCAATATTAATCATGTTGTCTTCTCGCGTATACTGCCACTGCTTATGACAACCCATTGTCTTGAATTATTTCAACAACTATAGCATACAATTGATTAAAGAATTGTGTTTAAGGCTAAATGTATAAACGCACAAACTTCAAGGAAGCTGTAGTTTCTGATATATCTAGAACAAGTGCCTTCCGTTGAGCAGTATATGTGTTCATCACTTAGTTAAACACAGACAGTCAGATATTCAATCTCTTAGAGACCCATTATCAAAATGCAATATTTAAAAAGTATTTTTACTGTATTCGTGGTATTTTTAGCAATATTTTGCGACCATGCATGAAAGTTCGGACCGAAATTCATTAAATAGGAGACAATTCACCAAAATGACCGAAACGTAAGCGCCGGCATGTCGACACGAAGGCGAATCAAGTGTGCCCCCTCACAATTTCCGGTTTTTTAAATATACGCTTGAGGGCCGTCATTTTCCGAATCAGGCACATGTTGGCGCCCAATTTGATACCCATCGGTAACTGACATGCAGTTTAAAAGTTACACACTGATGATGATGTCACCAAAAGCGGGTTCGTTAAAAGCTATGGCACTTTTGCAGAGGGTACTGTACTTGTGACGTCGAATTAAGAATTTTAGTTTTGATAAAAACATGTAAATATGATATCCAACTTTCGATGAAAGCTTTTTCTATCGAGTGGTGTATATCTTTTCTCAATAACTAAATTTCATTATGGACGGCATGCAGTATGATAATCGGGCCTTTAATGATTTCAGCACATCAAAGAGTAAGGGTTTCATTATAAAAGTGCTAAAATGAGGATACCTTGATTAAACTGAATCTAGACAACAAAGAGACATGTCGAAAGGGCTGCACACAGAGCTTAAACATTTGGATTCTTCAGTTGTATTCGCTTTGCTATTTCAGAGAGAATTTTAACTTCACAAAAGTCAGTTTACTGCAGACTGTACTGTTTGCATTGCTGTTGATGCTGCTATTTCAAGTAGGTATGAGTGTTCATGCCCGATGAAATAAAGCCTGGCATTCTGTAGCCATTGTGCTGTCCCAGTCGACACGTCTCCGCTATAAACATCCCACACGGGCTATTCGCTTATTAATCATCATGTCCGATTTATTCAGTTTCTGTAGTCAATATGGAAAATAATGTCCTTCTTTTAATTTTTCATGAAAAAGATATGCATTGAATTGTCCAGTATGAATCACAATTGTAGCTAGTTGATTAAGTCAAACTCAACTTAAAGACAGCATTCACGTTGTATTTAAATTCACATTCTAAAACATGAAATTGACATATTCATAGCATATTCATTGAGTATATATCAAACTTTGACATAAATTTCTCTGTCAAAATATCTTCAAATGGGAATTTAAAGGTCAATATGAATAGTTTATACCTCAGGGAGACAAAACATTCCCCAATTGTAAATCAACGGTATGCGCACGACTCTAGACTAACATATAGTCGCAGATGTAATATTTTTCAATAGTGACATATTGTACTTCTAAAATCATGTATTATAGCAAAAATGAGTCCAGAAGATGATTTAACTTCAGAGATGAGTGATCAGGACTTGGTATATTTCTCTAGACTGGGCTGGTCGTCAATTGAACATTTTTGCTCTAGGGTCTGGATGACAGATCACAGCCACAACCACAGCCACAACAATCATCGCAACCACAGCCACAACAATCATCGCAACCACAGCCACAACAATCATCGCAACCACAACAACGACAACCATCGCAACCACGACCACGACAACCATCGCAACCACAACAACGACAACCATCGCAACCACGACCACGACAATCATCGCAATCACAACCACGACAATCATCGCAATCACAACCACGACAATCATCGCAATCACAACCACGACAATCATCGCAACCACCGCGACTTACAACAACTGCCTTGAACAACAACGAAAATAGTTTATATGCTGCGTAGAACTAAGCTTATCCGGATGTCACAGTGTATGACGTCAACCCGCTCGTTGTAGTTCACCAAGTCAACATGTTTTTATGTAACGATATGTTAAGTTAAGTCAAACTCCGTTTGGTTATACAGAGTATGAAATAAGCCTGAAACGGTCCGCCCAAAAGTCTTGTTTTGTAGATTTTAATGTACATTGCTAAAAAAATTACCAGGCCAGATGAAAAATAACATTGTTTTGGACTGACAGTCAAGATTTATTTTCTACACTATACTGTGGTTTGAAACACAAAACTTAGACTAACATTTAGTCTCGGAAGTATTTTTCTTTAATATTGACAATAATTTTAAACGATCCATGTATCATAACAAAATGGAGCCCAGAGGATGATTTAACTTCAGAAAGCTGAGTGATCTAGACTTGCTATACATTAATAGACTCGGATGGTCATCAATTGAATATTTTTGCTTTAGAGCCTTGATGACAGACTACACAAGACTGACTAACTGACAATGCATGAACGCAACGCAAAAGGTTAAATTCGACAATAGGAATATAATTAACCTGAAACACCTGAATACCCTTCTCGTATGTAGGTCGTGTCAACTAAATTGACACTGGATCGTTCCCAAATGCATTCTCTTCTGCTTAGCAGTGTTTAATTGTGAATCAGAGTAGGTCAGGAGATGCACTGAAACAGCAAACAATCAGTACCTGACATTAACTTACCCCCCCCCCCCCCCCCCCCCCCCCTACAATATTGTCTTTTCAATACTAATGACCCCAAACAACAGAGTATTATGCTGTGTAACTTAAATTTTAACTTAAATTTGCGATTATCTTTCTCTTTCATCTTTTATTGTTAATACTATTATGCTTATTATAAGTATAAGTCCATCACCTTTCAGTATGACGTTATCAAGGTAAATTAGAATGCAATTCATTAAGGTATATTGGGCATGTCTGTCACTTGTTACCCAAAACATTCTTAGATAGTGTTCTCTGTTTCATACGTTATGAATGATTTAAATACGAGTTCAATGGGCAGTAGTACATTTTTTTATAATTTTATATTTCAAATTTTCACTGATAATTGTAAGTTAATGCTAAACGTATTATTTTGACAGTGTCAAAAATCTCATTACACAAGCCAATCATCCATAGTCAGAGGACAAAGTATGAAGATTCAAATAAAATCCATTGGCGGCCATTTTTTGTGAACACCTTTAATTCATTTTTGTGTAAGAAAAGGCAATTGCATGGCTAAACTTTACGTTATATATTTGAATTATTACTGCTTCATTAAGTTTAAATGCATTGTCTTTCAATTGGCACCATTAATTTTCATTTTCATTTGACATCACCTTATATAACCCCTAAAAACGTGCTACTGCCCCTTTAAACCAGTCTATATGCAGCCACCTCTGTCGACCGGATGCAATTCTGGATGATGATCGCTGGATTGTTGTACAATCCGGTTCGATTGCATGCGAGGAGTCAAATTTACTCTGTATACATACAGACCTTGAGTTGGGTTAGCTGACTCATCACGTCCTACTGTAGACTAGGGATAGACTGTCAGAGAAACGCTTTATATATATAATATATCTATTTATTCTGTAAAAAAACAATACCTAGAACTACTTCGCTGAATACGAAATTTGGATTTTCAGAAATATTCAAGTACTTAAAACGTTTGAGGCGGATGTATCTCGTTGATAAATACAATAAAATTGAAACCTTGAGGGAGGCTTTATTGTTGTTAAATAGGTTGAATAGCATATCTATTACTTGAGATGCCCTGCTGTATATATACTAGGAATAGACTGACAGAGAAACGCTTTATATGTATACACCTGTTTATTCTGTTAATTACAAAATCGTGAACTACTTCGTTGAATACGAAATTTGGATTCTGGGAGGTATATAAAGAAGTAAGAAATGTTAACGTTTTAGGCTGATGTATCTCGTTGATAAATACAATAAAATTTAAATTTGAATATTTAGGCAGTTATATGGTTTATAGTATTGAGAAACCGGATATCCCATTCGTCTTTAAACAGCAAGACTGCCTATTAGTCTGTTGAACACCTATGAGTTTCTATTATAGTACATAGTGCAGTACACATCAGAGATACCGGACATCTCATGCATCTTAAAAATACAGACTGTCAAACACCTGAACACCTATGTAATATTTTTGCAGTATATAGTGCAGAACGAGTCAGAAACATCAGGTTACTGATCATTAACCTCGCGATTCGTGCTTTTTCGAGAAGTCTGAATTCGTTAATGGTTGAAGTCAAGGAATACAATAGGACAATAGAGACAATTCTTATGGATGAACAACTTCTTTATTCTGTGTAAGCGACGTTTCGACATAGTTTCTAATGTCGTTGTCAAGAAAGTGATTTATGTTCAAAAGATGAAGTAAAAATATAAATGGAGATGAAGACTGGGGGTCAGGCTATGTAAGGTAAACTTAGTAGAGAAACATACAACTTATTCAAGAGGCTGGGTCTATTCTTGGAGCAGCTCGTTAATCGTGTTCTGTAGAAATACTCTCTCACACTCGTAGGATATTTTCAAACGCTGAGTCGATGTACACACATAAAACCTTGACCAATTTTCGGAGGGTATATTTGTCTACTGCAGGTGGATATCCCATATATATTACTCGAGAGGGGAGAGAAATGGGGGGGGGGGGGTCTTAAAATCATCAATTACATCTATGTTATTGTTTGTCCTTTTCGCAAATTACCTCATTTAATGAAAACATCAATGTCAGTGAGTTCTTATTTCATCCAACATAGCTAATTGAAAAGTTATCCATTGAAACAGTAATATGTTATTGACAAGGAAGTTTCGTGACTGTTCTAGATAAATCGTGACAAAGGTTTCGCCTCTACTTATAAGGGATAAGATGACAGCCTCATTTCGAATACGATAAGTAGGTCTTGTCCTTGACATGTCACCATCTGAACATATATGTGTTTATGTTTTAGTTCCCGTCTCACTCCGTACCATAAACATAACAATGTCATGTTGATATCATATTCATGAGGGGCAGTGTACAGAGCTTCTTTCCTGTTTTGAATTGCAAGGAGGATATCAAGTTTTCTCATTCTGTAATGAACAATCCTTGAACAGAGTCCATAGTAATGACACCTTGAAGTGTTGTCTAAGTGAAATTTTAATGTTATGATCCGGCTATAACATCGTTTTAGCAATTACTATCCCGAAACCAAACGTACCATATTGCATATCAACGTTGTCTGATGATAAATGAGACGCATAACTTAATTCTAACATTGCTTTTTTTACAATTTAGTTACCTAGTCAGCCTATGATACAAATGTACAATGGTTGCTTCAGAATTGTGAACTTAAAACTGTAGCCAATATTGGCGAGTCTTTGTCCACATCCTAAATGTTCTTCTAAAAAGTCGTTGTATATTATTGTTTACATTTGATATTCAGCTTCATTTCAGATGAATATGTACAGACATAACTGAAAAGATCGCTTGAACAATTTAAACTTTTAGCTGTATAATATATGGGTGTGGCTTTGACTAAGCCCTAAACTCAAAAGTTTGGATTTTTTCTTGTTGACCTTCTTTTCATGTCACTCTATATTCCAGGTTCATATGAAACTTCAATGGTTGATTGAACAATTTAAACTTCCAACTGTATATGGGTGTGGCTTTGACTAAGCCGATTATTTTCTACTGAAAAGGTTAAGTGTTTGTTCATGTTATGTTTTTCTACATTTGTCTATTTTCAGGAGTCAAGTGTTACTTAAACGGTTGCTTGATATTACGATTTCAAATCCCAACTGTATCATATATGAGAGTGGCTTGGACTCAGCCCTTAAATTTCTTCTCAAACGTATATGGTTTTTTCTTCTATATAAATTGGTATGAATAATACATTAAACATTAAACGACTGCTTGAAAAAAATCAAATACATCTTATTTGGTTGATAACATGAATGCCGATATTCCCCATATGGTTTTTATTTTCTATTTAATTTGGTATGAATAACAGATTAAACATTAAACGACTGCTTGAAAAAATCAAATGCATCTAATTTGGTTGATAGCATGAATGCCAATATCCCTCATATGGTTTTTATCTTCTATATAAGTTGGTATGAATAAAAGATTAAACATTAAACGACTGCTTGATAAAAATCAAATACTTCTTATTTGGTTGATAGCATGAATTCCAATATCCCTCATATGGTTTTTATCTTCTATATAAGTTGGTATGAATAAAAGATATACGCCAATATCCCTCATATGGTTTTTATCTTCTATATAAGTTGCTATGAATAAAAGATATACAAAATACCAATATCCCTCATATGGTTTTTATCTTATATATAAGTTGGTATGAATAAAAGATATACAAAATACCACGACCTGCCAATATCCCTCATATGGTTTTTATCTTCTATATAAGTTGCTATGAATAAAAGATATACAAAATACCAATATCCCTCATATGGTTTTTATCTTCTATATAAGTTGGTATGAATAAAAGATATACAAAATACCACGACCTGCCAATATCCCTCATATGGTTTTTATCTTCTATATAAGTTGGTATGAATAAAAGATATACGCCAATATCCCTCATATGGTTTTTATCTTCTATATAAGTTGGTATGAATAAAAGATATACGAAATGCCATGACCTGCTAACATCCCTCATATGAACCTAGCTGGCAGCACTCACAATGTACGTTTGTATGTAGGTTACGCTAATAGTCTACTTCCGGTTATTTACATGTTTAAGTAATGGAGGATATTAGCGTACACGGTCTCCTCACAATAGTGCTTTTGTGTAAACCTAATTAATTGCTAGATAAATATACTGAAATAGTTTTGGCGGTGAATATTGTATCATTGTATCTTGAATATATTTTCACAATTAAACTAGTGTCCAAAAGAAACGATACCATACAATTTGCTAAATAACTCAATCCACTGCAGATTGATAAGACTAAAACATAGCTATATCATTTCTTCAGTAGTCAACTTACTTCTACGCAAAATGTTGAAACATTATCTTTTCATGTTCTCGAGAAACATGCATTTAAAAAAATCATCGATCTGGAATCTCCTTAACTAGGCGAGATAGCAGGGAGAAATGGGACACTTTCGCTTGTTTTAAAACGTTCTAGTGCAATGACGTGTCAACGAATTTATGTCAAATAAAGTGCATTAAATCAACAACATTGTTTTCTTACCTAAATTCAATACTTTATCAATTTTAAAGTGAAATGACAAAAGTTCTGTGCATAACACAATTTGAAATTTCGATTTATGCACCCCATGTGCGTTTGAAGAGACACAAAATCAAAAGCATCTTTTCCTTAAGAAAGAAAATCTGCATACTACTTTACAAGACATATGCCTGTTAGATACACTTAACTTCGACTCTGTCAGGTAACAGAATTTTGTTTCGGGCGACGTTGAATACTTGGTATCGTTTCTTTTGGACACTAGTTTAGTTATTTGATTCGTACACTACCTTTGATAAGGATATTTGGCAGTATACTAATTTATTACAGTGTGGACTTTGGCCCAACATACAGTATTAAAATTGATTGATTATAGATATTGCATATAGTTTCATTTTGTAATTCATGAGTTTCATGTGTTGAACACAGCTGTGGCTTGTATTGTCTGTTTCTTGGGACTGCATGAGTTGACTTAATTTACCTAATGTTGGATTTTCAAAGAAATACTGTAGATACTTATGTAATGGCTTTATTGTTACACATATGCATTGCATATGAACGTTTATAATTGAAACATTATGATGTTCATTACCCAATCTAAATAAATTTAGATCAACAGGTTTTATATTTGGTCATACATGTTGTATGACAAAATAAAAAATCTGTTGATCTAAATTTATTTAGATTGTTCATTACCATGCTGCTATGAATAATATATACTTAAAACTACATGTTATTTACTATCATTCAGCAAACTGACTCGATGAAATATATCAACACTCGAGATAGAACAAAGCCTTCATTGCAGAACTTAAGGTGTCAATAGATTTACAGTTCCTCAGTCTGTAAACGTTTTGTAGCAAATTAACTCTATTATAACTTCTATTTTTCAAATAACAAACTTTTAGCAGAAAAAGAATGTATGACCAACCATTCACATTTTACACGTGTGAGTGTGACATATGGTTGTTCTGAAATGTTCAGATAAGACCCATACCTGTACTATAGTGGTAGATATACAGACCTTAGGCTACATACACTATTTGAAGTGTTGTTAGAAGAACCGATGATTATGAATCTCCTGAGAGTACTCAATTATATTTTCATAGGACTATTGTTCATTACTGGAACGCTGTTTATACTTTACGGTAATTATTCTTTCGGTGATGTTTTTGCCTTTCGGAAGATAAAAATTCTGACCATGTGATCCGTTTTAAATGGATAATGTCACCCATTATTTACTGATGATTCGTATGTATAACTTCTTATTTTCATGCTGATTTCGTGAACCCGTTGCCATTAATAGTTTGATATGTCGTGTCGATTGTATTTTTCTCCTTTTATAAATGTTATTATTAAAAAATCCATTTTACTTTGGGATTAACTTGTCTATGCTTTTCAACTTTTCATAAACTAATTGTACGATCAAGACTGTCTATGTGCATTAAACGGCCAATAAGATAAGGAAGCGTCTTGCCATTAACTATAACCATGTACTATAAACCTTGTCACTACCGCGTGATTGATATCACACGTTGCCACTCTAAATCGCACTTGACTTATGACTTGAACTGTTTTAGAAATTTTCAAAATGTATAGAAGACGATGCTTTTTATAAGGACAATCTATCCACAATAACCACGTGTTAACCATATGGTTACAAACGGTAACCTAAATGCTGCAACATCGCCTATAAGAAAAGGTTGGTCATCAAAATCCTCCTTTTCTCATAAAATATCGTTCCTCTGTTGCAGCAACTCATGTTAGGTTTTCACTGAATCTTTCAACAGGAAAAGGCATCATTTACAAGCCTAAACAAGGCACACTTCAGCTGAACTTCGAGCTGGCGACCTCTCTGGAGGAACGAACCTCCATGTTGATGAACTATGTACCTGCACTACACGCAGAGCTGAGACAGCAGATTTATCAGGTAACGTGTGCATCGTGAATTAAACTGCTAGGTGGTAAAATTCATTAAAATACATGTACCAAAAGTACAAATACATATTCCAAACACAAAATCGAATTAATTCAGATAACCGGACCACTCGATATTTGGACGATTTTCAAGTGTAACCAAATCGGATAAACGAGGTTCAACTGTGACTTATGTGTACATAAGTCTTATGAACCATCTCTTTGTGACAGTTATCATGTAGCTAGTAATACGGCTTGGTATGAACTACATTATTATACACACAAAAATTATACACAGGTCTTATTAAACATCCTTTTGTGACAGTAATTAGCATCAGTGCTATCAGTTTTTGTGAAGTTTCCATCGCCGCCGCCGCACTCGTACTACTAGCTATAACTTTTTTCCACTAAGCTTTCCAGAACTCTTATTCATACCTTACTACACATACCTCGGGGGAACGATTTTGACACGTTCACTTTCAAGGTCAAAGGTCAAGGTCACGACATATGTATTCACTCTAAGAATTCCTTGTAAACACGATAACTTGAAAAGTTTTTGAGCTATGAAGCTCTAACTTGGTATATATCATCCTTGGAAAAGTAAAAAAAATTGAAACGGTTTTGGCTACAATCCGTCAAAGGTCAAGGTCACAGCAAGGTCATGACGTAAGCATGTTTTAGCGAAAATGCTTTATTTTAACTATGAACACTTTTAATCAATACATGATTGTTATACTCAATAAAAAGTGTACAATGATTGTGTGACCTTGAAGGTCAAAGGTCAAGGTCATAAGATATGAGTTATTACAAAATGCACTAAATTTGGGTATAAATTTATCCCATTTAGCTTTTCAGAACTCATGAACATGTCTAAATGTTAATACTTCCAGGGAATCATTATGACATGTTCACTTTCAAGTTCAAAGGTCAAGGTCACGAGTTATAAAATCACCGCAAAATTCTTTGTAAACACGGTAACTTGAAAAGTTTTTGTGCTATGAAGCTCTAACTTGGTATATATCATCCTTGGAAAAGTAAAAAATTTTGAAAAGGTTTCAGCTACAATCCGTCAAAGGTCAAGGTCACAGCAAGGTCATGACTTAAGCATGGTTTAGCGAAAATGCTTAATTTTAACTATGATCACTTTTAATCAATACATGATTGTTATTCTCAATAAAAAGTGTTCAATTATTGTGTGACATTGAAGTTCAAAGGTCAAGGTCATGAGATATGAGTTATTGCAATTCCTTGTAAACACAATAACTTTAAAAGTTTTTGTGCTATGAAGTTTAGATTTTGTATATATTATCTCTTGAGAAGTACAAAATTTTCAAAAAGTTTTGGGTACGAACTGTCTAAGGTCAAGGTCACAGCAAGGTCAACATATATGGAGAAAATGGATTATTTTAACTTTTAACACTTTATTTCATTACAATAATGTTATACTCAATGAAATGTGTGCATTGATTGTATGACCTTGAGTGTCAAAGGTCAAGGTCACGAGAAAATTCCCAATTTGGTGAGGCCTGTAAAAGGCGGAACAGGGTAAGGCGAAACCCCAAGTTCCGGGGCTGCTCTGCTTATGCGGTATCCCGCAAACGCTAATCTAGTTCTGTAACTTCTTTGAGGGGCATTTTATAAGTTGGAATGACAATAATGCAGAGGAATATATGGATAACAACTTCTTTGTTCATTGTATGCGACGTTACGATACAGATTCTTGTGTCGTTCTCAAATGTTGCATACAATGAACAAAGAAGTTGTTATCCATATATTCCTCTGCATTATCGTAATTCTGTATATGGCAGCGATAAACAACTCATTATTTGTTATTCATTTGACATTTAAAGGGGCAGTAGCACGTTTTTTGATAATTTTATATTTTAAAATTTCCACTGATAATTATAAGTTAATGCTAAATGTATAATTTTGACAGTGTCAAAAATCTTATCACACAAGCCAATCATCCATAGTCAGAGGACAAGGTATGAAGATTCTCATACAATTGATTGGCGGCCATTTTATGTGAACACCTTTAATTCATTTTGTGTAAGATAAAGGAACCACATGGCTAAACTTTATGTTATATATTTGAATTATTACTGCTCCCTTTACTTTAAATACTTTGTCTTTCAATTGGAACCATTAATTTTCATTTTCCTGACATCACCTTATATTCCCCCTAAAAACGTGCTACTGCCCCTTTAAAGGAGGCTTGGTATGATTTGTTATTATTCAATTCTGGGGTTTTTTTTACAATGCCTTCCATAGGTGTTTCATCGCCTCTTCTAGTACAGACAAATATCCACTGAATCCAAATCATCGACATAATAGGCTGAGTTTTCCCTTTTTAAGAAATTGCTCTATTTTGAAAACGTAAATAACGGTTGCCTTTGTAATGCAGGACATCCTATCGTTAATTTTTGAACATCTGGGACCAAACACATATTAACTGTTAATGGCACTAGTGTAGAAACTTAAATCGATTGTAATCTGTTTTGTATGACAATTCTTTATCACTTGAAATTTACTTCTAATTATTTTCCATCAAATTATATTCTGATGTAGCCAAAGCCTGGAAGTAATGGCTTGTTATATTACAGGATGAAGACGAAGCTATATATAGGAGCAGGAAGAGACACATTAACAACTACTGCAAAGGAAAAGGTCGCCAAGCCACGACAGATCCCCATTTAGTTCGCAATTTGACCTGGTTCTCGAACAAGCCGAGGTTTTTGATATGTGTTGGGCCGAAAGCGGGCTCTACATTTTGGAGAAAAATTATGCAAGTGATTAAAGTAAAGAGTCCACGTATATTCAGCCCATATCAACTTTCATATGAAGACTTTTTCGAAGAAATGGCAAGAATTCCTTTTCGTCTGATAAAATCCAAGGACTTCTCTACAACACTTAACTCAACATTCAAATTCATGTTTACTCGTGACCCATACCAGAGAATATTTTCAACATATGTGGATAAAGTCGTGTCTCCCAACTCCCTCTTGTGGAGCTTTGGTAAGGGAGCAGTAGCCTACTTCAGGAACTCGAGTGAAGCGAGCCAGGGGGCGGATGTGACCTTTAGAGAGTTCATCAGATACCTCAACCAGAGAGATGTGTACCAGTTGGACTCTCACATCCGTCCTCTTTCCTCCAGATGCGACCCCTGCGTCATCAACTACGACATTATCGGCAAGATGGAGACATTTCAGAAGGACACAAGGTACATACTGAAGAAGTTAGGAGTTTATGGTACCGACGTTATTTTCAAAGATATGACTTTGGAATACAAAATTGACTACGTGATAATGTCAGTATTTCGAGCCTTCGAACTGAAAAAGTACTGGTCTGATTACATAAGCATCCATTCAGGGTACAAACGTCTATGGAGACAGTTGCAGATCACTGGCGTAATAAGTAAGGAGGAAGAGTACACCCTTAGCGCAGACCAGAGCCAAAATCTTTCATTACAGGACTACATGGAAATGGCGTTGCAAGCATTTAAAAATTCTTCTCATTTAGCCCGTGGGAACAAGAAAGAGGCATATTTACAAGCATATGCTACACTCTCTGTGCAAGATTTAGAGACGTTCGTAGACAAGTACAGGGAGGACTTCGAAATGTTTGATTATGAACAAAGACCGGCAGAACTCTTTCTAAGAAACCATCTTCGTAATACTGACTTTGATTATTTCGATGTTATGAAACTAAAATAGGAATTCTTTTATAAGATTATTTATTTTATTTTTCTAAAATCATTTCCATCATTTTCAATAACTACAAACATGGGAATAAAGAATGACTATTTAAATAATGCATGACAGTCTCCACAATAATAATGGCGAAGGAATTGTTGGCCCCTGTTAAGGCAACATATACTGTTGAAAGAGTGGAAAAAGTAATGGATTCACTTATCCAACTTTCCTTTTAAAGGGACAGTAGCACGTTTTAGGGGGGGAATAAATGGTTCCAATTGAAAGACAATGTATTTAAACTAAATGAAGCAGTAGAAAATCGATTTTATAATGTAATGTTAGGCCATGCGTATCTATTTTCCATTCACAAAATGAATTAGGGTGTTCACACAAAAATGGTCGTCAATAGCCTTTATGTGAATCTTAATGATTTGTTGTCTGACTGTGGATGATTTGTTTGTGTACTGAGATTTCTGACATTATCAATATAATAGATTTAGCATTCAAGTACAATTATCAGTGAAAATTCAAAAATATAAAATTAAAAAAAACGTATTACTGCGTCTTTAAAGCATATAAATAACGGAGTCATCAATAAACAAATATTTGAAACTAAATGTTCTAACTTATCCAAAAATATTTTATAAAACATGGTCATGTATCCCAAGTGAACATGCACAAGCTAAGTTATGAACTTTCACACGCTCGTATAAGTTGGCACATATTTCAGGCATGAGTATACCTTGAGGGCAGTCTAACGTGACACTCATAGTTCAGCCAGTCATGATATGTACAGAACAACCCTTCATGGGACTGTTCATGGGATGTAATGAACTAGGTCACCTTACAGGTGAGAAAAACACGACCTGGAACGCTAAAGGTATATTTGTTTGCTCTCGCTACGTTTCGATGGTAACGCGAGATAGCGCGGACCACTCAATGCAATGAACGTTTTGCTCATTTGTTCCACTCGTTTTGTGGTTTCACTCGGAAAAGCTCGGAATGTAGCCAGAAGGGTTATCGCTGATGGCCAAGTAATGAGACACTCGGAATTCATCGGAATGGGAACAATAGTAACACGATCATGATTTACTTGGATTAGGCTCGCCATGAAAATAACCATAATTCTTTTTGTTAAAGTAGGTTATGTATATATGTTAGGAATATTTAGTTTATATTTTAGTGCTTACATACACCTATATATCTGTCTGTTCTAAAGGATTTACCAAATATACGAGTTTATTCATAAATGTATTTAAATATAGGTGTGACGATACAGATTTTTCACGATATGATATACATCACTATAGGCTATTTCAAGGTTCTTAACAAAACAAAGCATTAAATTTTTCACAAATCCCCATTTTTTTAGGAAAAATAGTCCATTTTAAAGTCAATGATACGTATCACGATAAAGAGAATGTATCACGATATATAAGTGTATTATCAGATTAAGTATCACGATTCACGAATATTCACGATATATCGCCACACCTTTAGTATACAATTTCTATCTATTTTGACTGAATTGGTCATTAATACGTTTATCTAGCTTGATGTATATATATATATGTACCGGAGGAATGTATACGGTTGCTATGAAATGTTTCACAATCCGGCGGATTTCCTTTTGATACATAGCATTTGTTTGAAGCATGTTGAATCAAATATAGCATTACAACATAACCCCGGAGACCTATTTGTACTTTCAAATTAAAAAAATGTAGCTTTAGATATAATGCGCGAGTGTAACCAATACAATATTTCTAGTAACAAGTAAATTGATTAACTTATGGTGAAAATTCTTTTTAAAGTATACACATATTACATGACAAATTTACTTTTATTTTCTTTCATTACTTTTTTGTCTTATTCGTAGTAACTAAGATGATTATTGTGAAAAAATATGTTGTGTAACACTACATGAAATATATGACATACTTCCAATTCGAAAAAAATAAGTCATTGATCTTATTATTCACTAACATCGGAAACATTTGTCTTAACTACACTGATTTCAAGATCAATGAGTTTTGATAATTGTCATTCAGAACTTCTTTAAGGTGTATCTGAATATTTACATACATCTCATTGAAACCAGATTTAACCTATGACTCCCACTAGTGTCTCGATCTGAGTTAATAGTGGGTCGTGACTGTTACATTTTATCTTCCATACATTCAGACATTAAGGGCTAATCAAAATATATAATCGTGCCGATGGCTTCATAGCCTTGTTACTGATTGATTGATGGAGTCCAGTAGTGAAGCACAGTGGTGTAGTGGTTAGCGTGCTGGCCTCTCACGCCAAAGACCCGGGTACGAATCCAGGTGGAGACACCAAAAATGTTTGATATGGGCTTTACATATTGTTGTGTTCTTGGGCAAGGCCCTTTATCCACGTTGCACTCAGTCAACTGAGCTGTACAACCTGGTAACCTGAATACGGGAGTTACGGATCTATATCGTCGAGCGAAGTGTTTGGAAAGTTCAAGTCCTTCATGGTAATATGTGCAGCTTAGAGCGGTGCTTGTCCTGGATATTAAGTTTAAAAAATTGCATTATTATCATTCGACCCCATAGAACAGTACTCAGATCAGAAACGCAACGAGGCACGAATTATATTGAATAAAGTGAGACACATATACATTTTAAACAAGGAAATAAACGTTATTCTGACAATAATTTGATATTATCATAACAACCAAATACCATGATATTATTTTATAGAAAAACGTCAATAAAGAAATGTAATTCTGTTAATTTCTTTGATATGTTTGCACTGAATAAGGCTTATAAAAATTGAAAATTCAAAACATTTACATGCTAAGAAATTGTTGAAACATGTAGAATTTTATATATAACTGAAATATATTCATGCTCATAATGTTTTAATTCTCATTTTATTTTTACTTAGTTTCTTTTTATCATGTTCTATTCCATATGTTTATGCTCATTCTTTATTTAAAATTCAGTATATATATTTATTTTTTATTTAGTTTTTTGCTATTTCTATTTCTATTTTCATTGTTTCTTTCAAATATTTGAGTTGAGGAACCTAGTTCAAGTGCACAGAGTTCTGTCTTTGTATTTTTTAATGAATCTAACGAAAGTAGATACTTAGCGTATGAACAAAGCACTTCCATGTAGCATTGTTCAAGCCGTCTGTGGCGAGTGCGATACACTTCAAGTTGAGTCGTGCAGAGGAGTACTTGTTAACTTGACTTGTGTGAAGTGCTCTAACAAGCTGGTTTTGAGATTTGATTATACCAGTCATCCATCTACTTCATGCAGTTCGACAATGTTCAAAGCGCATGGAAAACTTCTTTAAAATAAACTCAAACACGTATTTTAAAGGGGCATTAGCACGGTTTTTGATAATTTTATATTGTAAAATTTTCACTGATATTTGTATGTTAAAGCTTAATGTTTTATTTTGATAGTGTCATAAATCTCATCACATAAGCCAGTCAGTCATAATCAGGGGACAAAATGTGATGATTCACATAAAATCCATTGGCGGCCATTTTTTGTGAACACCTTTAATTCTTTTTCTGTAAGAAAAAGGAATCGCATGGCTAAACTTCACACTGTATTTTTTAATTATTACTGCTTCGTTTAGTTTAAATACATTGTCTTTCAATTGGAACCATTAATTTTCATTTTCCTGACATCACCTTATATTCCCCCTAAAAACGTGCTACTGCCCCTTTAAGAAGAAAGGTTTAACACAAATGCATTTAATTCAACCCTTCTACTACATGCATTTTGACAACGTTCAGTGCGCATGAGAAAGTTCTTTTAAAAAAACTAAAACACTTATTTTAAGGAGAAAGGTATTTCACAAATGCACTTAATTTAACCCTTCTACTTCATGCAATTTAACAACGTTTAAAGCGAACAAGAAGGCTTCTTTTAAATAAACACAAACACTTATTATAAAAAGGAAGATATGATACCAATGTACATAATGTAATGTTTTGAATGGAAATGTATCAAATCGTGTTTGTTTTCAGTTACAACCCCTGTTCGAATCAACAGAAACTGTAAACCATCAAATAGAAAATGTCTTTACAGCCAAGTCGGTTTGGTTGTATTCAATGTAATTAATTAAAAAACTTAACTTATTTCATAATGAAAAAAATGTGGTGTAATACTTTCTTCCAAATGCACATTTCAACGTAAACCTTTTAAATGTTCAATGTCTGCATATTTTAACCCATTAGTTAACGACACGATACAAGATTCATCAAAAGGCATCTGCTATGTTATCTAAATACTGACAGGAAGGCAAGTTAAGTGTAGCATTCCGTTTCAGAAGAAATCATTTTAATTCTGCCATAGCCTCTATTAGGGTAGACTAAATGTCAGTCTCTGAAAGAAATGTAAATATTATCAAAATGCAGCATTTTATTAATAAAAGAGAAAGAATCCCACTGAAGCTGTTAATTTTCAGAAACTGCAGTGATCTAGACTTGCTACTATAGTCCTGCTTCATGACTGTGTATTATATAGGAGCCTATATACAGTCTAGGTCTTAATTCTGCAAGTCTAGAGACACATGAAATGAAAAAACTCAAGAAATAAAAAATATATAAATGATGGTACATTAATTATTTTAAATAATTCATAGACTAAATTTTAGTCTAGAAAGACTACTATTAGGGTTGGACAAGGAGAAGTGGCAGAAGGTTCCTTTACTGTTTTTGCTTTAGGATCCGGATAACAGATTAATGTAAACCTATAAATTTTCAATGTCTGCATATTTTTAACCCATTAGTTAATGACACACTTTGATACAAGATTCATCAAAAGGCAACTGCTATGATTTCTAAATACTGAAAGGAAGGCAAGTTAAGTGTAGCATTCCGTTTCAGAAGAAATCATTTTATTTCTGCCATAGGGTTGGACAAGAAGTGGTAGGAAACACAGCTCTTGTATATCTGAGACAGGGGCGTGAACATTCCTTTCCCTTTGTTAACTGGAACAAAGTTCAGAGTTCCTGGGGGTGTCCTGTTCTTATAGCTAATGCTCTGAGCTTGGCATGGTTTACATGTTCTTGATATAAAACCGGAAATGTTGAGAGGTTATTTATTATTGCACTTCCCAAAATGGAAAAATGCCTACACTGAACATTTAGGTTTACATTGAAATGTGCATCTGGAAAATAATTGCATCCCATTTTGGTGTGTCTGTAACCCTTATAAACACTAGTCTGTTATCCAGAACCTAAAATAAATTTGAAGGGGTCCAGTCTAGAATTTGTTGGCAAAACTAGATGCCTCAGCTTTAGGGAGTACTGTTCAGGACTACTTTTTATTTTTTAATAAATGCAAATTAGAATAATAAAATCAGAATACTTTTTTCCAGGGAATATGTGTTAGCTTTTATAAACACATGCCAGCAGAATGTTAAGAACTTTCTGATAAATGCATCATGAAACAAGAATGTCCAGTGCCTTTATAGGAGACGATGAAACCAATCGTGCAACTGGGTGCAGCAAATGATGATCTTATTTTTTGTGTTTGTGTCTTCAGTAGTCAGTCTACTTCTACTAATCGAAACTTGCTGGTCCATATTTTCTTCTATGAACTTTGACGGTTTTACATGAATACTGTTGACTGGATGAGAGTGTTGGAACACATTTAAAATATATTTTGTCATGAGTGAAAAGGTTGTTGATTAAAATAATAAAAGACATGGTTTAACCTTAAGTAAACAGTATGATATAAATAAGATTCATATCAATCGAAGACCATTGATTTGTATCTCGGCTGTTTCTGGAAAAGCAGGTGTTGCAAAAGTGTTTTCCAGGTGTGCAACAGAAATGTCCTCAACACGTCTGACACTACAGAGTGTTCTCGTAATCGATAGTATTGATGTGTATTCTTTCTGCAGGTATACATACGAGTTTCAATTACTCAATTGCTTTTGATTGACAAAGGTTTAAAACTATTCCTAGAAAAACTTGACACTGATGACACACATCAAATCAAAATATGAAATTCTCAATGTAACGAACAATTTTCTATATTCATGTAAAGGAGTTTGATATGCATGTATTTCAGAATATATCTGCCCATATATACATTCATCCTTGTATGTATAGATACACATTTAATGCATCTATCCATGGCCAAACATTGATGGTGTTTTATTGCAATTTATCCAACTAATGAGATAAGCAATGCAAATCCGTTGAGCAAATTTACAGTGCATTTACTGTTAGAGGAAAATGTGCTTGTCAAACACAAACATAACAAATTAATACACTATCTTACAATAAAAATAATGTTGCATTCTGTGCGATCGGTTGTATGTTTTGATACAAAATTACATTTACCCAACAATAATGGCCCTGCACTTACACCTTTTACAATATGTTAACATAATCACCAATTCCATTATATAATCAGACACTGTAGTGACAGTCAACAAACTGTCACCATGCGTGCAATATCAACCTTTAAATAAACTGCTTAGTCAAACCTATGTGGTAATGCAACCATTCTACTTTAATTATTACCATTGATACAAGGAGTTGTACATTATTGAATCGACGATTCCCTAGCTTTATCATTGCACCGTGCAACAGCTGTGTCATGTTGGAATGTTTGTATCGATCAGGGACGATAACAGATCTGTTGTTGCCTGTTTTGTCCGTACACGTGGCAATTGCGGATATTCCACAAAAGCACATAAATATGTAGTCCACACAGTATCATGCATGTAATATTGATAAGTTGGGTATTTTATTCTGGATGTCGAATGCATATGAATAAATGAAATGGACATTGCGTTGGTGTGCATTTTGGATGTATCATATTTTCAATGGTAAACTCATTGTATTTGTCGTTGATAAACATCCATATGTTCAATAAGTGAAATAACCAGCGAATGAATAAATGAAATGGACATTGCGTTGGTGTGCATCTTGGATGTATCCTTTTTTCAATGGTAAAATCTTTGTATTTGTCGTTGATAAAAGTCCATATGTTCAATAAGTGAAATAACCAGCATATGCATAAATGAAATTGACATTGTTGGTGTGCAATTTGGATGTATCATATTTTCAATTGTAAAATCTTGGTATTTGTTGTTGATAAAAGTCTATATGTTCGATAAGTAAAGTAAACAGTTATGCTGCACGGTGAAGTAACATTGTCGCGTCATCTTGCGATTGTGTAACACCATAAGTTAAACTTGACGAATTAAGTTGGAACTCGTCATTTTCAAACTTTACATTTTTCACTACGATAATAACTTGAACAATTGAATTTTTTCGTAGAATACGACGTTCTACTAGAAATACATTTATATATCCACATAACTCCATGTGATATACAGGGTTTTCCGGGAATTAACTGAATATGGTATAGTATACCACTTCAAAAAGAAAAATGTTGACATGATATACACTACATAGTACAGTACATATGAAATGAAATGTAATACATTATAAAGACTTAAATCAAATTCTATTTGGACCTCAAATTATTTAATTGTAGTATCTTCTTAATTCGATCAGGAAAACAGGGTTTTGAATGGAAAATGTAAAATGTAGGTTTTTTTTATCAAAATATCATTTGGGGTTTTAAATTATCGGGAAATTAAACAATATACCACTTCCTTGAGATAAAATGAAATGTAAAAAAGAACTGTTTATTATCACTAAAACAAATTATTAGGTTTGAACTTTATAATATGTTTTGTACATTTTGATAAAAAATCCCAACTGATCTTACATCATTAAATTGTTTGACGATATGCCGCTGCATTGAGAATATATCATGAAATAATCTTCAGGAAGATATGTAAACAATCAATAAAACAAAATAAGTTTTCCTTAAGAATCAATAAAAACATGTAATGATCCACGTGTTGCTTTGTTCCTCATGTTTTAGTACATAATTCCTCAAATTTGAATAAAACGCCAATCAAATATAACTTGACTGTAACTTGATAGGTGAAGGGGGCTTTACATAACCAAAAGGACAAAAAGTCATGTTGATTTCAATAAGATTATGTAGTCGTTATTCAGAAAGCTTGTAATACAGTTCATAAAACGAAATTGAAGGTTTGCTTTATTGACCGTGATGGCAAATTTATACAATTCAACTTGTGTGGTTGAAACTGTCGACTACGCAATTTAAACTGACCTAGAAATCACTTTATTACTGTTATTTTATGGCGAAAAGATCATAAATACATGTTATACGACCACTCAACCTTGGGTTCTCGTCTTTCGTTGTCTTGTCATTGAAGGTGTTTACAACCTGGGCTAGTCGAATGTAGATATGGCTACATAGGTATGATAGATATATTTCATGATTTGTAGCACAGTCTGCCACCCACAACCTTACACAAACTGTAAGCCAGATAGATTTTATAAGAATATTAAACCTGATACGTTTAGGTAAGGTGAGTTATAAAACTTCAGATGTCAGATATGTCCATGGTTTCTATTTTTGTCCTTAAAATCTATTTCAAGGATAATTTAATAAAAACGTATTATTATGATTCTAATTCACAGAATTATAACTACTATCATTGACTTTATAGGCAGTTAAATCCAATGTGTTTCAATGTTTAATAATAACTTCATTAAATTTTCATTTTGAATATTTCATTTTTAAACAAAACAAATGAAATTGAACTTCTAATACTGAATATATCCGCAATAGCAAATTAAAAATCGCTACGTATAAGCAAAAAGTTTTAAGGTCCTAATTTTCTCTCTTGCTGCTGCTCCATGTCTTCCCATTAAAAGTCTAGTCACTCGAGCTAATACCACGGCTATCCATTTCATAATCGACGACCTTAAAGGTTCAGAAGTCTATTGCTCAACAAATTAAACACAGCATTACCAAACGTTTCGAGTCACTTACATGGACTTATGATAACTTAATCAGAACAGATGAACATTTAAGTCATTGAGGTGGAACTTAAATACAAAACTTTTCCTGAACGTTCTAAATACGAAATTGTCCAAGAGTTCAGAAACAAAGGCACCACCCCTCCTTTCAAAAAGATGGATACACTTCAAAATCTCGAACTACGACAAGACATAAAAGGAAGTTTCACACGACTGATTTATATGGGTTTTTTAAGATGCATTTTAGAGTTGAAATGACAATAACGAAGAGGAATATATGGATGACAACTTCTTTAATCATGGTAAGCGACGTTTCGACACAGGTTCATTCTCAAGCAGAGGAAGAACATGTGTTGAAACGTCGCATACCGTGAATAAAAAAGTTGTCATCCATATTCCTCTTCATGATTTATATGAGAATTATTTGTAGCCTTATCATGTCAGAGTAATCTTCATGTCATTTCACGGATAATATTTATAAACCATATAAGTAATTACCATCCATAAATGTACTGTTGACATGGTTATAAACTAAATATGGAGGACACTTGTCAAAGATGCATAAGATAACAGTAGAAATGAGTGGAGAGATAGGTAATGTGTTGACAAGTGCTTGTGATCTCATTGAATATTTTAGTATTGTTATGGAAATGTTTGAAGGTAGGTATTAGACGAGGGATCTCCCAAGTATATCAAATATCTTACACTATCAGTGAATATAAATGTGACACTAACTTTATCCCATGTGTTATAATCTACATAAATCGCATCCGTTCATTTATTTTAAATTTGAAATTAAAAGGACAAGAATAAGTTAGAATGTGAAGAAAGGTCGATTCCAACTCAATGAAATAACACTTCATATACACGCCAAAGGAACCAATGGTAATTTTCAGATCTTGCTATGGTTGTCAAATCTTCATTTTTACACAAAGTTGCGATATGATGAATCAGTTTATGTGAAGAAAGTGCTTTATTGTGGTTATCCCTCGGTGGGCCAGGGTTGAAAGTTCCGCTCCTCTACACTAAATCATCCTTGGGACTTTTCTGTAGAGGATATCCAAAATTGTTCCATGGCATCAATCAACAAATATGAACACATACTTTCGCCTGATGACTGTATCAACCGTGTTTACATAATCTAGATGATCATGTAGTAATAGGGATTATCTGTCACGTTTAACTGTGCTTCTTCAATAGATTTTAATTTTGTAAAATCAATTTAATACGTTTTGTTCAAACCTTGAAGGTGAAAATGTGGGGAAAATAGTTCGATTCTTGAATGTTCAGTTGCTCTGCATTAAATCAACCTTGGGACTTTTCATCAGGAAAATCTGCATGACTTTAGAGGATATCCAATATTGTTCCATGGGATTGATCAACAAAAATATAAACATACAATTGCCTGATAACTCTATCAACTGTTTGTACTGTTTGTGTAATCTAGATAATCATGTAATGCATGGATAATTTTCCTTTTTTAACCATGCTTCTGTTAGGAAATCCATTTCCTTCCTTTTGTTCAACTTTGTTTTGAAAAATAAGTTAATTTCGAAATTAAGAATTAAGTTTCCTCCAACTGTTTCTAAACGAATCTATTGTTCCAACCACCAACAAGTACAAAATGTCAGGGTAACCTCAGCGTTCCATCACGTTAGTTTGTTTAGTGATCGATATTGTTTAAACATTACATTCTTAACGTCCGTAATGACAATCAATAAGGCCAGCACAATCAACAACAGAATCGTTTATTGATTCAGTTAGGCCGGATCAACATATACATGAATCATTCAGACAGAAACAATTTAGAAAAGGCTTAGTAAAATGTCATATTTGTCTAGATTTACCAATTTTTAAAGTAAGTAAGATCAACGGTTATTCCATTTTCTATGCATTTAATCTTAAAGCCTTCAATATTAGATTAATAAGCAAAAGAAATTCTTAGAGGAGCCTTTTTTTAAACCAAATATTCATATTAATTAATTAATATAAAAGGAAGAGATCTTATAGGATGCTTTTAAAGGGGCAGTAGCACGTTTTTTGAAGATTTCATATTTTTAATTTTTATGATAATTGTACGTTAATGTCAAATGTATTATTTTGACAGTGTCAAAACTCTCATTAACCAAACCAAGTATCCATAGCCAGAGAACAAATTAAAAACATCCATGGTCCATTGGCGGCCACTTTGTGTGAACACCTTTAATTCATTTTGTGTAAAAAATGAATGGCATGGCTGAACTTTTACATTATATATTTGATTTATTAGTGCTTTATTCAGATTAGATACATCGTATTTCTATTGGAACCATTTATTTTCATTTTCCTGACATCACCTTATATTCCCCTTAAAAACGTGCTACTGCCCCTTTAATGTGTCTCTAAAAAATATTTCAGTGAAATTACGTTCCTCCATATAACAAACATGCTCTAAAAGAAAGAATAATATATGGATGACGACTTCTTTATTCAAAACATGAATAAAGAAGTCGTCATCCATATATGTCTCTTCCTTATTGTCATTCCAACTTCTTAAATGCCTCTCAAAGCAATAACATGCTCTTTACAAGTAATAATGATGTAAAATATTAATGAGCTGCTAGATCTATTAGGATTATTATTTGATTTTGCGAGATTAAAACTGTATTCACTACGTATGATTCTGTATCTTCTTTAATTAACGATAAAATGAAGAATGTTTGTGTTAAATAGTGGAGTTCAATACATTCTTTGACGTGTTTAGTAGAACATCGTTTAGCCTAGAAAAATACTAAGCTGACAAGAGTTGTCTTCTCCTTAAATCCCATTTCCAACTGTGTTATCTATTGATTATTGTATAACCACGTGAAAATGACGAACTATTACATTTGATCAGATACTGCATTTGTAGATTCTAACTCATGACAATACGATAACAAAGTATTGATAACACAATCTGTATTCCATTACGTACATGATAAGAACATGGAAAGTTATAAAGAGTATTGTACATGACCTAAATGAAAATAGCAAATGAATACATATTAAATGTTTGGTAAATATTTAGGGATAATCATTTAATACATTTTTTTTTTGTGAGTGTGCAGTTTAATTACAGCTGCGTATCTTAAGTTTGTTCACTTACCTGCGTTTTTAGTGCAAATATCATGTAATTTGGAATGTCTCTGAGGCATCTTAGCATTGTGAAAACGAAACGGATAATGTTGAAATTTCACCAAGTAACCATTCAGTTAGCGTTAACATATTCGTAAGTCATACCTTAAAGGTAACCGTAACTAATTTGGCAGGGCATTGAAATGGCCAGGGGTCAAAATTTCGAAAACACCTTTTTGTATTTTTCTCTACAAAATCCTTCATTAGTGATCAATAGCTTTAGACCTAAGTCATATTTATTCCTTTGCATTAATGCAATGTAATTGAACTGATTTCTTTCTTACAAAGTTTACGTGTAATATTTAAATACAAATCTAAGAAAATACGGATTTCACAAATCTGACCCCATCTGTCTATTTAATCATGCCAAATATCTAAATTTAGCACCAATGACAAGACGATCCCGAAATATGGTTTGGGAATGATTATTTTACTAATTGATAATTGATTGTCGTTTGTAGTTGCTCCTGAAGTTTTTTATGGACGTCAAAATGAAACCCAGTTTACGTGATATTTGCACTAAGATACACCAACATGTGAACAAACTTCAGTTACGCAGCTGTATTGTCCAGTAGGTCATGATATATTTACAATTGTTTAAATACATACCATTGCAAAACCCAACTTCTCTTTTTTCCAGTATGAATTTGTAAACAAAAGAATATCTATTCATACCTTTATTGTTGTTCGTATTTATTTAACTTTCTCGGCATAATACAATTAAAAACAATTACTGAAAAGTAAAAAACAAAAAATAAAAGGAGTATTGAGAAATCAATATAGTGAAGTAAGAAAACTGCATCATTAACGTGAATAAGTAAAATAAGGTGTAGTTAAGGAGGCAGATTGTAAAGGAAATAAAAAATGTATACAAAACATTAGCTTTTATGAAATAGAAACTTTATCTATATGATTACGATGTGCATAGAGTTAATATATAGAGGATATCTGTCTTTTCTTGACTAATACCATGTTTATCTCATCGAGTGAGGTAGAAAGGTTATATATAACTTTTCTTCCTCACGAGATGAGATAAATATGGTATTTGTCAAGAATTGACGGATATTCTATTTATTATATGGTTTTACCATTGTAATTACGTCCGAAAAGGGTCAATTTCACGCCGAGCGGCCGCTAGGAACAGCCCGTCACCACAGTAACACTGTGACGTCATAAGCCAATTCGCCGCGTGAGACCATTGTTTTATGACATCAAATTATATCAGTCACCGTTCGCAGTGAAAATATAAGTTATTTTCACTGTAGCTTGATAGACAGTTTATTTCACTGATAAATCCCAGTATTTCACTGCTCGCCATATAATAAATGATCTTATTACTCGCCCGTTGAAGATATCACTGTTTGATAAATCTACAAAGTTATTACATTCTGTTTAATAACTACGCGTGCTGACCGAATGACGTGACGTCATGGACGTCATAATCGTTAAGCATGACGTCACAATGTTAGCTCGGCAGTCCTGTAGCGATGGTCACGGCGAATTTCTTAAAATATCTGCCGATGTAATTCAGCGAGTAAAAAATATAAAAACTCGGTCTCCTTAAATAACATTTGTATGAAACTCGTGAATGGTATCGGTATTTTAACTCGCTCTCACTCTTTAAATACCTAACCATTCACACGTTTCATACAAATATTATTAAACGGGACGTCGTGTAGTATTTTCTATATAGAGAAGCCTGGATTACAAACCATTACTGAAAAAGGACCCGTATGGTACAACATATTGATTAAAATGTAATATCCTTCATTGAAACTGTTCTTTCTGAAATCATTTCCTTTTCATCGTGTTTTATCATCAAGCGAACAGTGTAGCATGAGTTTTTGTTACACCTTGGGGGAAACTTCCTATCGATTGTGCGTCTACACAACAATGACTGCTCCCTTGGCAGGGATTCCCGTTAGCCTCGTTTTGAAAGGGATTTCCCAAAAGGAGAAACAAAAGTGCGTATGGAATTCTTCATCGTATGGCATTTTATGATTAAGTAACATTTGTGATAACGTGCAGTTTTGAGGTATATGACACGATTAACAAGCTTATATATGTGGAATAGTGTGACTTGGCACTGTTAGTTGTTGTGAAAGCTGTGTCACAGTCGTTCTCCCTATTGTCAAAGGACCGTTTCCATTGATTGGGGAAACTAACACGCAGTGTGTGATTGTTAAGATACGATTGGATACTAACTCTTTGCCATCTTAGCAAGTGACAACTAAATTGCGAGTATACAATATGGTTTTTCCATAACAGTCCTTATCTCGTTCTTGTTAAATTTTATTAACAAATATTTTTTGTCACTTTATAAAATCGGTGAGATTTACGGTGAGTAGAAAGTAAAATAAGATTCATCATCCTGAGGAATACCCTGTGACTGTCCGTCATACGATATGACTTAGACGGCGATATAACGAAGCTGTGATCTGTTGCTGTTATTTACTCATTGTTCCTCAACAACTGTGTACTGACAATGCCCGGAAAGACACTTCCAGTGAACCCAAAATTGGCTGTGGTTCAAAGTGCGGAAATAGGCGACTCTGGGGTGTTCAAGTATATACTGTGTAAGATATACGAAGGAACCAACACGGCGGACTTCAAATACATCGTCAGAGGGGCGGCCAGTGCAGAGTTTCATGGTAGGATGTACACTATTATATATAGTACTTTTATAAATTATCACATTATTCGTGATTATGTTTCTTAAACTGCAATTACAACAAAATTTGTTTTTAAGACACTTAATACGATTATTTTCTCTTTAATTTGTTGCAGGAGCTATTTAAATGGAATGGATGAAGCTTGAATATGAGGGATTATGTATATTGATAGAAAATAAATTATATAGCGCCCACCAAGCTATCATATACAGATGCTTCACAGTTTTGTGAACAATAACTCTTGCAATTGCCTATCTCATCGTAATGGCCACATATCTTTTTTCTACCATATCCCACATGTTTCCATTGTCATTTCTCTTTCCAACGGTTTTTTCCGGGAGTAAAATGTTTTAAGCACGTTATTGTACAGTTGTATCTTTAATCATCACTGCCGAACGAATGCAGTCCTTCTTTTCTTTCAGTTTCATAAACTCTCTCCTAGTCGAGGTTTATACTATTGATAAATGTCCCTGTATTGACAAACGAAATCCTCTCGTTCAAGGTGTCTACTATAGTAGACTAGCTACTACGTGTTTCTATCTACTCCACAGCTGACATCTACGATGTTCTAGTAACTAACTACTTCTTGTTTCTATCTACTCCACAGCTGATATCTACGATGTTCTAGTAACTAACTACTTCTTGTTTCTATCTACTCCACAGCTGACATCTACGATGTTCTAGATGCCCAGTTAGAGGCGGAGGGTATCATGTGTGAGTGTGTGGGGGGAGGGAAGATTGAACACGACTCCGTCGCCAAAACAATCAGGATCTTCGGGAAGTCTCAGGTAGAGCCTCTTTATATGTTGTCCCTATGAACACAGAATTGTTTCACTTGTATCATCTGCAGCTGGTAATGTTGATACTCTTGGGCAGTGATAGGATCACATCCCTTATGAAATTGATAACTAACGCTGCTTTGGTATTATCTGGTAAAATGTTGACTCTTGTATGCTCACCATATCTCCTTTATGATATCGGTAACTCCATTTACAAACGTTATTCTTCACTTGGTAAAATGTTAACCTACGTATGTGTGAGTAACACCTCCTTTATGATAATGAAGACCTCGATCAAACGTTGTTCTACATTTGGAAAAAATGTTAACCCTCTAACGGCACACCTTATTATTGTCCTCGATCAAACGTTGTTCTTGATGAACTCTATCAAACGTAGTTCTTCACTTGGTAAAGATCAAACATTGTTCTTCACTTGGTAAAGATCAAACGTAGTTCTTCATTTGGTAAAATGTTAACCCTCGTACGTACACATCCGTTATTGATGAACTCTATCAAACGTTGTTCTTCACTTGGTAAAGATCAAACATTGTTCTTCCCTTGGTAAAATGTTAACCCTCGTACGTACACATCTGTCATTGATGTCCTCCACCAAACTTTGTCACATCTTACTAACACCTCTATTATGATTGTTCACCTCAATTATGTTTGTTGTCCAAACGGTTTATTTTACCTTTATCATCTGATAAACGTTTAACCCTCGAATGTATAGTTTTTCTTTCCAATATTAATTTTGACAAAAACACAATGATTATTCAATGGTTATGCTGTCAGTATTCAATGTATGATTTTTATTTAAGTTTACCTTTAAAGAGATGGACTCATTTTGGCAGTCCAAATCGCACTATTTGAAATAGTTCGATACATTGTGATATGTTTAAAAGAATTTTAAAATATCCAGTAACTAGTTTATAACTATCATAGCAATATGTAACCAGTTTTAAAGGCGGTTCCAAAGATTGATCCGTTGTTAATTATAAGTGTGTCTTGCAAAGTGACCAACTTAGCTATGTTTGTATTCTTCATTTTGATCAATCAATCTGTTCTTTCAGGGTTATGGACGAGCAAACCACGAAGTTTCTACCCAAATTCTTAGAGATGCCTTTCCTGACTACTCTAGCGTTATGTGGAGTAATGACTAGTCACGTGGTGGTCACGTGACTCTTTTAAATGGCAAAACTACATGGAAAGATATTAACTCAGTCAGTTCAATCATAATGAATGTTATCTTCCCGAGTGAGAACTATTTATATGAAGTCTCAAACCTTGGACACAGAAAATAGTATAAATTGTACAAGAAAGAAAGGTAACGCCTGTTGTTTATACCCTATAACATTATGATATGCAAACGCGTGTAGGCAAAAAGGGGTGACCATTATGATATTGAAAAATGCCAAAATTTCAAAACGATAATACAGACCTTGCCAAAGATGTCCAAATGAC
This sequence comes from Steromphala cineraria, assembly GCA_916613615.1. Classification (NCBI taxonomy): domain Eukaryota; kingdom Metazoa; phylum Mollusca; class Gastropoda; order Trochida; family Trochidae; genus Steromphala; species Steromphala cineraria. Next base: position 16,442,289 of record OU744729.1, read on the forward strand.
ACAAGTTAGGTAGTTTGGAGTTTATACCGACAACATTAGGTATGCAAACGCATGTTGGCCAAAATAGGCTTCATTATGATATTTTAAAATGTAAAACGTTTAAATTGATAATAAATCTCTTGCCAAAGATCTACCCATGACGCAAATGAAGATGAGTGGATATGAAACGAAACGCCAGTGTAAAGTGTTGATTGGAACAATAGAAACTTATTAAAATGCTTTGGCGACGTTTGGACACTGAAGACACCCAAGCCCTAATGATCCGATACGTTGCAAACAAAAACAAACTTGATTTAAAAAAGCCAGTCAAACTGCGACGTTGACCTACCATTTTATCAAATGGCGCCTTTTATCACGACACGGTCCTCCGTTGAATAAAACGGATTGTAACACCAGAATTTCACAAATATGATAATTCACACACTGAGCAACCAAGCAAAGTTTCTCCCGCATCTGGTTCTAGGGTGCTTCTACTTCTTTTGGTTTCAGAACGAGGCAGATCGTGTGAGCATAAATTTCCCTGATGAAACATTCAAGGGGTGATATATAAACGCATTGAAAGATTCAATTTAGGACGACCTGCGATGATCACATTATTGCCATTTTAATATGTATTTGGTCCTCTGCTTATAATGTAATACGACGGGGGAGCAAAGTGCTACAAAACATATATGTTACAATTTCAACCATGGGATAGATACGAGCTTGCACCTGGGAATTAGATCTTGCTTTGGAAACAGGCCTTCTTCACATTTTTGTGATGTTTTTCAAATATATTTATTTAATTAGAATAACAATATGGTAGCATTTGATGTGAACTATGTTTTCTGTGTCCAAGGCCGTTTACATTATGGGTGATCTAGGGCAGATTCGTCAAAGCCTTGTTTTGGATTGAATATTTTATTTATAGTTTGTTTAAAGAATTGTGGTTCTTTATTGGTGTTGATAATGTATATATTTGTTCCTATGTCATTTTTTCTGTTTAGTATTTAGTGTATTATTTATTGCATCAATTTATGATTTTCTTAAAACAATTTGGTTCAAATATTGCAATATCTTATGAATATATCATTTGAAACGCCTATTCGCTCAAAAAACACACTAACGACTTAAAGATGGAAATTGCAAGGGATGTTGATATTAAAAAGATTGACGTAACATGAATACTTCCACATTCTGAAAGTATAAAATGTTGGTATTACCAGTATCCAGTATTCTTGGCCTATGTGTCAATTAAAAGTTGAAATTTACATCCTTCAACTTACTTGACATTGCTTTACGGTAACGTTAAAAGCTTTAAACGAATTGAATGACATGAAACCTATTATTTGATCAAGGTTGTTTTGTTTATTGAATATGTTTTTTTAGATTGAAATATGGTACCATTGTCATAATCGGGTTCGCATTGTCCGCAAAAGAAACTTTCAGGACGAGTTCGTTGGGAGATTTGAACCAACATGGATGGATAGACAATTAGTGACTTCGGGAACGACTGTCCAACACTACATCCATTCGGGTCTCTTCATAAGGTCTCTGTATAAAAAGTTACTTTTGTAGATTGTATGATCTCAGTAATATAAATCGTACATATGTTCATTCACCCTGTCTCGTTGAAATGTTATCGAGAAGATGGTGAGAAAATGATTTGATTTGCTATATCCCAAGTCGGGCCGCGCGAGCGAATCTAGCTTCTGAGCCCAGGGTACAGATTAGTGGAGTTAGCGTAATGTTCGTACCCTGAGACAGGATGATGTTCATTATCTATAAATGAAATGCAATTGTAGAAACCTTGATGGTTGCTGTTATATGTTATTATTCTCCTGCAATGCTTGCTTAAATCTATTAATAGGACCGGAAGTTGGCGTAGATGTAGCAAAGATTCTGGCACGATGTAGACGATTTTAAATCAGCGGCAATTTCAAGGTCCCATGATTTAGTATTTGTCTGTTAATTTACTGGGTTTGTGGATCCCTTGATTTAGATTCATAGTCCTTTAAACGTCTTCACAAATTATGAAAATATTATGAAAATTATTTTTCATTTGAATAAATTTTTCCCTTTACATTGCAAAATATTAGTTGTGTTCTCCGGTTGTTTTTGGTTTTAAAATGAGACTTCTATTTATGTTGTTGCGAATTTTGATAACCGGTTCCTTTGAAGCTTCGACTTAAAAAGATTACTAAAATTATTACATAGGACGGGTCAATCGACTAATTAAAGCCTTTTAGTGTAAAGATCAAAAGTATTGTAAAGTATTACTTTTTACTGTTGTACCAGCATTTTATTTTCGTTTAATGTTCAAGTTCATCAAACAAATCAACCATTTCCAATGGTAATGAATACGTAAAAAGATTTACCAGAAAGACTCATACTGTACTGAGTGTACTGTAATATTGAAATGAGTGCAAAATATTAAATATTTTGAGCATTTATAAAACGTTGACATTAGCACAAATGTCGAAATTGTAATCTGATAACCATGGGATCTTTGTACTTGTATACAGGATACCTTAGTGAGGTTTGGGTTTTGTACAGTTAAATATAAGGCTGCTGTTTGATGTCGCAAACAGAATGTGGCGTGCAACTGTTGAGCTAGAAGCTACCGTTCATTAAATATCATACCTAAAAATATGAAATTCTGCTCACCTTTATTCAATATATATATCGTGGGTATTGTTAGCAGCCCCGTCTAAGGACGGGGCTGCTATCAGTTTTTGTGAAGTTTCCATCGCCGCCGCCGCCGCACTCGTACTACTAGCTATAACTTATTTCCACTAAGCATTCCAGAACTCTTATTCATACCTTACTACTCATACCTCGGGGGAACGATTTTGACACGTTCACTTTCTAGGTCAAAGGTCAAGGTCACGAGATATGTATTCACTCTAAGAATTCCTTGTAAACGCGATAACTTGAAGCTATTAAGCTCTAGTTTGGTATACATCATCCTTGAAAAAGTAAAAAAATTTGAAAAGGTTTTGGCTACAATCCGTCAAAGGTCAAGGTCACAGCAAGGTCATGACGTAAGCATGTTTTAGCGTAAATGCTTTATTTTAACTATGAACACTTTTAATCAATACATGATTGTTATACTCAATAAAAAGTGTTCAATGATTGTGTGACCTTGAAGATCAAGGTCATGAGATATGAGTTATTACAAAATGCACTAAATTTGGGTATAACTTTATCCTATTTAGCTTTTTAGAACTCATGAACATGTCTAAATGTTAATACTTCCAGGGAATCATTATGACATGTTCACTTTCAAGTTCAAAGGTCAAGGTCACGAGTTATAAAATCACCGCAAAATTCTTTGTAAACACGGTTACTTGAAAAGTATTTGTGCAATGAAACTCTAACTTGGTATATATCATCCTTGGAAAAGTAAAAAAAATTGAAAAGGTTTCGGCTACAATCCGTCAAAGGTCAAGGTCACAACAAGGTCATGACTTAAGCATGGTTTAGTGAAAATGCTTAATTTTAACTATGATCACTTTTAATCAATACATGATTGTTATACTCAATAAAAAGTGTTCAATTATTGTGTTACCTTGAAGGTCAAAGGTCAAGGTCATGAGATATGAGTTCTTGCAATTCCTTGTAAACACAATAACTTGAAAAGTTTTTGTGCTATGAAGTTTAGATTTTGTATATATTATCTCTTGAAAGTACAAAACTTTAAAAAAGTTTTGGGTACGAACTGTCGAAGGTCAAGTTCACAGCAAGGTCAACATATATGGAGAAAATGGATTAACTTAATTTTTAACACTTTATTTCATTACAATAATGTTATACTCAATGAAATGTGTTCATTGATTGTGTGACCTTGAGTGTCAAAGGTCAAGGTCACGAGAAAATTCCTAATTTGGTGAGCCCTGTAAAAGGCGGAACAGTGTAAGGCGAAACCCCAAGTTCCGGGGCTGCTCTGCTTTTGCGGTATCCCGCAAACGCTTATCTAGTTTTCTCAGACTTCAGAAACTTCATATGTAAATGACAGTTCTAATAACGCTCTTATTCTCTGCAATGCTTTGTTGTTTTGTTGGCAATGATTTGTTTCTGTTGGCAGCGCTTTGCATGTATTGTTATTTATTAGATAAATGAAATGTGTGTTTTGCAGTTCATATATTAATAAAAGATATATTTTCGAACCGTATATTTCCTTGGAGAGTTTTTACTACTACCATGTGGTCCAGAATAGTTTTCAATATACGTGCAATAGAAGCAGTCGTAAAATATTACTAAGTGGATGTCTTTTTGTTTTTTGATTTTACGTGATGAGTAATATTTGTCAACATCATATTAAGACTTTATATATAAGACATTACACAGATAAATAACAAGATCAAAATGCAGTATAATAAGAGATTGCAATAGAAATTGCATTGATAAAATATATTTCGAAATTACAATGATAAAATATCTTTCGAAATAGCATTAGTGTTAGGACATACAATACTCTGAATAACAGTACCTCAGGTTTTGATATGCTTTACACTGATAGCATGGTTATAACCAAATGGATGGAGCATGGATATGATTTTAAGTTAACTTAGGGGAAAGCTGTCCAAAAGGTACGACATCAACTAGAAAAACGGTACAATTGGAGCTGTTTTAATGGTTTGATTAACTCTTAATATCTTTCAATTTTAAGATCAATTAGGAATTATTCTTTTCTGTCTGACATGTTTCTATGCATAGATAACAAACTACACCCGCCGATTATAAATTCTCCCACCTTTTCAATTATTACAACAGTTGCTTTGGGAGACACTTTATCTGTTGTTAAGGCGACTGCATCATAAGGACTTTCTGAAACAATATGTCAAAGGTTAATATATACAACATAATAATAATAGTTAATGCTCCCACAACTGTCAGTTTTCAACATATGAATAAAACATGCAAGCACTGCCTGAACACATTGCTTTTAATGCTTGAAATGGTATAAGAATCTATACCTAGACGTCGCTGATAAAATTTCCTTTGTCTTCTTAACATTGCTTTTGTAAGTTGGAAATGGGTGTCTTTCACAAAACCGTATGGAAATCTGAATCAATCTTCCCAAATCATTGATTGCTTACAAAGATTTAAAGTCTTAACCATTTATTGCATGAATGTGTGACAAATACAACACCAAATGCATATCATTATTTTTAAATTCACAAAACTTGAATAAAGTAACCATAATCTGAACAAGAAATTCAGTGGAAAAGAGTTTAGAATCTATTTCGATGCTTCGCCTATTCAGGAGAAAGAGGTTTAATATCATCAATAAAAGCAATTTAAACATTAATCGACCCAATCTCTAGAATGCTAAACATTCGCATTGAGAATACCACCAGAAGAATAGCTTAAACATGTGCACAAATAAACTTACAGTTATGTAGTGACGACATTAGCAATGTTATATAAACATGGTACCTTTGACCATTCGATAAATGACCATGGCAAATGTAAGTAAAGAAAGACAAACAAATCAAACATTTTAATATTAACAATGTTTGATTAGTCAAGCATAAAATCTGGATCAGTGTACACAATAGAAACATCTATATATAACACAAATGGTAATCTCCAAGAACAGGAAACAAATAGCATGAAAGCCGTCTTCACTTATGCGTAACAATTAACGGTCCCTAACAAATGTATGTTCTATTAGTAAGTTCCATCACTGCCGACCATTCTGACTTGGTCTTAACCACTACGTGTTGCTATCTAGGAATAACCCTCGGTTTCCGCATTGTTGCTTATCATGCGTGTCGATATTGGTAAAAACATTAAGAATACTACACGTACATAAATATGTCGTACGAGAATGTACATGTCAAATTGTATTCAATTCCTTCCATCAACTACGATGGTGTACATGTTTATGTAGACTATTTTCACTATATGGATTATATACGACATATATCGTTTAGGTATGTTGAAGCCGACAATAATTCAGTTTAGAGTAAATTTATGTTGTACCAGTTTGACGAACTCTTAAGGACAAAGTACCCCTACCGGTGTGACTCCATTTCAGTAACGCCATATAGCAACTATCAACTAGCGACAGTGCTTACTTAAAAAGTTCGTAACACTTAAACAAACTGATTCTTTAACGGTGACCCTCATAGCATTTAAGTCATCACACAGCCTACTAACGTTTCTGACAAATATTTCAAATAGAAATTTAGTTGGAGATAAAGTAATTAATTAAACTAATATAATAATTCAGAGTTTATTCAATCAATGTTCAGTATAATGAATAAAACAGTGTGTAAAATGTTACTTTGCCCTCCCCTCATAGTTCATTTGTTAAATGGTTCGTTCACATCAAAATATTTATTTCTTGTTAACGTAAACAATTGTTTATGTAAGATATGATAAAATATAAAACGCATCGGGTTTACCCCATTATGTATATCATTCTTATGTTTGCAATCTTAACTTTCTTATTTCATGATAGATATATGAAAACATAAACAGTACATAAACATAAATATATTTGAGAACATATTAGACAAACATTTAGTCTCAGAAGTATTTATTTTCAATATTGACAATATTTTAAAACAAATCATTATTATAACAAAATGGAGCTCAGTAGATGCTTTAACTTCCTATAAGGTTGAGCAATCTAGACTTGCTATACTTTTCTAGACTTGGTTGGTCATCAATTAAATATTTATGCTTTAGGGTCTGGGTGACAGACTAAGAACATATATATGTAATGACATACACACTTATGAGGCTTGATATCATTCTCTCGGTGGGAGAGCAAAAGTTCACCCTAGCAATACGTGTTGATCTGTGAACCATAAAAACCCTCGCTCTCATTGAGTAGTATTGTCATAAGCGGCGAGAACCTTCCCTAGAGAGGCATGTTTACAGATATATAACTGGTCTCTTTGTTTGTCCTTTCTTGTCCTCGTATTATTATCATTACTGTTGACATGACGTTTTTATGATTATCAGTATTTACGTAGGACTGTCACAACAACAACTTTGTCTTGGTTCTGAACTCCGATCTGTCGATGTTTGTGAGTAAGGTCAAGTTTTTATTAAAAGCTTACGATTTATATGAATGAGGATCAATGCAATAATATTTTTATTGTTAACGAATACTTTGAATCAATTCTTACTATGCAATTTGGATGGTTCAGTTACATTGATTCACATGTTGATTATTCTGTAAGATTCACTCGTGCTGTAATAATATGAACTATTCAAGAAAAATAAAGCTATTTATTCACAACTGATTATCTGAACAACCTTTGATTCTCAGTTTCTGACACCACATACAACAAAAGAAAAGCCTGAGAAATCCACATGCACTGATGTTTCAACTATAAATAATATTACATGCACTGTTAATAATATTTGTTCTTAATACGTTGTAATAAGACAAAGTTATGTATATTCCAAGTTTTTCAAGACAAACTTTATTGATATCATTTTCAAAGGCTCAGAGGTTAACCTTGACAATAATATATATCGACAGACAAAAATTTCGGTTGGAGAAAAGACCATCCCATAGCACAATAATTCTAAACAAACTGCGTATCTCTATGACATATATTTAATAGATTTAGACACGCTAGAACCCTTTAGCTTTATTTACCAACATAGACCTCATAGAACGATAAGCAACAACCGTAAGAAGTACCTCATTAAAGGGGCAGTAGCACGTTTTTTTATAATTTTATTTTCTAAATTTTTCAGTGTCAATTGTAAGTAAATGCTAAATATATTATTTTGACAGTGTCAGAAATATAATTACACAAGCCAATCATCCATTGTCAGAGGACAAAGTAAGAAGATTCACATAACATTCATTGGCGGCCATTTTGTGTGAACACCTTTAATTCATTGTGAGAAAAAGGAATCGCATGGCTAAACTTTACGTTATATACTTAAAATTATTACTGCTCCATTTAGTTCAAATACATTGTCTTTCAATTGGAACCATTAATTTTCATTTTCTTGACATCACCTTATATTCCCACTAAAAACGTGCTACTGCCCCTTTAAGAGGTGTGAAAAAAATGTCAATGAACGTACTTTTTCGAGAAAATTTATAAAAAAAGTTAGAATTAACAATGATTCAACGGTATCCTTACAAATATGAAGATTGTTGAGTGTTTTCATTTCAAGTCTGTAAGCGCATCATCAAGAATCTCTGAAAACAAAAATGAAATCTTATAATTCTTGATTCAACGACGAATAATAGATTCCTTTTAGTGTAACAACCCATTTACAGTACCATATCAATGTTTCGGATCAAATGCATCTTTAACTAACCGGTTTATAGAGGGTTATCTTTTTTATTGCAGTCGATTTCGTAAATATACGTTTTCTTTTAGGAACATTTACCAGTTATATCATGAATCAATTCAGACCCTATTTACCTTTAACCTAAAACGTTGAACGATCATAATTCATACATATTGAAACATACATATTGTTTATATATTGATAAAACATTGTCCAAACAAAAAAGCATTGTTTAAACAATAAACCATTGTTTACACAATAATACTGTTAAAACACAAAACTGTTTACATAATAAAACAGTATATACATAAAACACAGTGTTATATGATAAAAACGTTTCGACAGGAAAAATGTCTTCATAGTAGAGAAACGTTTGAATAAAAAAACTTCTGTTTATACTCAAAACTTCTTCACATTATACAAACTTCTTTACATAATGAAAACTTGTTACATAACGAAAACCCGTTTATAAATAAAACCTTTTTCGATTATAAAATGTATTTACATAAAACGTTGTTTATTGTTATGATAATCACATTGGATTATCCAGCTCCAACTGTGAATGTAATCATATTTGTTAATCGTCGATTTGAATAAAAAGAATTCTTCGTCTGGGTATATTTACTGATCATATTTTTTATCGTCGATTTGAATAAAAAAAATTCTTCGTCTGAGTATATTTACTGATCATATTTTTTATCGTCGATTTGAATAAAAAGAATTCTTCGTCTGAGTATATCTACTGATCATATTTTTTATCGTCGATATGGATAAAAAAAATCTTCGTCTGAGTATATTTACTGATCAGATAACGGTTCCAGGAACCCGATCAATGGTTTGTTTACATATGCTTTCGCAACGTCCCAGGGTATTTAAATGTCTGGAGTAAATACAGCTGATGTCAGCAGGCTTATATTTCACATAATTCGCATTTGCCACGCGCTAGATTTGATTAAATCTGAGAATACAAACAAAAACAATTAAACAAAATACCGATTTAATCGCATTTTGTAGTAGCCTGTAAATTTTCCTTTCGATTTGTTCAAAGCTCTGCTCGTGGGTTGTCACGAAACACGCACAATAGAACAGGTAACCTTACTCCAGATCAGTGGAGGCGACAATACACGGAGACTGATTACAGGTGTAGTTTATTTACCGGGACCAGGTGATCTGTGTCACGAACAGGTGCGCCAATACTTACATACAGTCACATATATATATAAAGGTCAGATCTAAGACGGATCTGAAGGTGGATTCTTGGAACTAATATTTTTTTTATTATTGATTTTTTGTATGTTTCGAAACTATCATTTGAGTTGATTTAAACTTCTAACCTACTTTTATATTTATTTACATATCCATTGTATAGACCTATTCTTATTTATTGTAAGATGTCATATTAAAACCTATTTTGTAAAAAATTTATTATAAATAACGGATTTTTTATCAAAGGAATAATTGATACAACGTGGACGGTAGCCTTGTAAATTATATCGCGATGCCTTGATGCTGTAGTGAAATGGTCAAGGGTATTTTTGTGATATTTAATGATTGTTTTATTGTGATTGTTGTCATTAAAACGTTTTGTGGCTATCAAACGTAACCCTGCCCAAAAGAGATTTAAAGGAGAAAGGAGTTTAAATTTGGTGTATAGTTACATATAATATAAAGTCACCCCTTTTTCAAAATTTCAAGATTCGTCACTGCATGTACATTATTCACATTCATTAACATCATTCTTATACGTACAATGATTTTTCTCGACATGAATAATTTATCCCTCATAAGGAATTCTGAATTGGTTGGCAAAAGTCCAGATTTGCAAGAGGTGTTTCAGTTGACGAGAATCCGATGACATCAATAACGTGATCAACCGGATCTCTCTGAATAGACCCACGTCGATAATGTAATAACTTTGCATTCATCAAAGTTGATAAAGTACGGTTAATGTCTTTTCTTTTTTTTCAAATCAAGGTTATCTTTCAAATTGTGTTTTATATACCCGTTGCTCTTCCTAGCATTTCATATAACCTGTATTCAATGATACTTAACGAATGTCTGTATTCAATTATAGTAAGAAAATGTCTGCCTAAACTTTGAGATATTCTCAGATTGTCTGTCAAATTCAAATATCCTTTATTTCACAAATAACAAATTAATTTAATGTTTCATTTTCACGATAGAGTTTAAAACCGTAAACCAAGCCCATTTGTGCTGAAGTCATTAATTGCGGGTTACTTGACAAGGCATAAGACTAACTCATACTTCCGTATATTATTCGAAGAAAGTAGTACAAATATTTGGGTGATCTTAAATCTGACATTGATTAATGCACCTTATAAATTCAAAGAGGTCAATGATGATTAAGAATTTCAATCACAATGCCTAAAAAAATGAAAGCTGAAGAACATATAATAAGGTGATTTATTATATGAAATAAAGCGAAGAAGATATGAGTTCAGTGGCGATTTAATGAATTTTGAAAGTTAAAATTGACAAACGGAACTGTAGCTCCGTGCTTTTTCAAACCTATATGTACAACCAGTTGTTATCCAGTTTTATTATCGTCCACTCCTTCTTGCTGTTCACAGGTTCATAAATCGTTCATAAAACCATTTAGTAGTTCCGCAAAGCCTATAAAACCATACTAGCCTCATTAAGAATGAAAAATCAGAAGAACTTTCATCAACTTGTACGTTAAGCAAACAATTAGTGGTTCCTTAGAAAAACTTACAACAATGAATAATAGCGTGCTTTAAACTTTGACAAGCATACATGTATATCTAATGCAGAGGAATGGATAACAACTTCTTTGTTCGTTATATGCGACGTTTCGACACAGATTCTTGTGTCGTTCTCAAGTTTCAATGAACAAAGAAGTTGTAATCCATATATTATTCCACATTATTGTCATTCCAACTTCTAAAATGCCTCTCAAAGAAGTTACATGTATATCGATGGATAGATACGACTATACTGTTATTTGTTATCTGTTTTGGAGGCGGAGGGGTTTAGAGAAATTGTGTAATTATGTTTAGCCTAGAGTTAATTTCAGCGTGTAAAATATGCTCATATTTATAAAGCAAGGGATATAATATGTTTAAGTAAGATAATCTTGCAATGTAAATTAGATTTGTTCACTTATAAAAATTCACAAAGAAGATTATAAAAGAAATTTTAACGTTTGTCTTTACAAACATCCCAAAGTCTGATTGCCACTTTAAGAGCATAAATGCACTCCATTCAAAAAGGACTAGTCGCTCTCAACTGTTGTGAAATGGTCCTCAAAGTTAAAAACGTCATGCCTTTTAGGCACTCGTCACCATTAGTCGGAGTGTTCCTTTAATATCCTTGTTTGGTTAAAATGCTTACTTCTTTATCTACCTATGTTTGTGTGTTGCTACCCACTGACACACAACAGTCATCTGATAGGGGAGATTTATGCGACACACCGATTGATCCATAGTTATAATCACTTCCACTGCTCTCTTGTCATGAAATCAAACATATTTCAGTGCTGACACAAAGTAAGAGAGAAGATCTTGTACATTTGCCAAACACGCAACTTTCTGTACTTAGAGGCATCAAAGTCTTCACCTGGTCTGAATTTAAATGTACAGGATCTGGAATAAAACAGACAGACAGATATATCATACTTTTTTTAATAAATTATAGACAATCCGAAATTCCCAATTAACATACAACCAGTATCATCTAAAGGTGTATGTCTGTAGTAGTGTTACTATTTTATCTCATATGCAAGTTGATTTCAACGACACTTAGACGTACGTTTTGAGAATTAAATATACGTTGTGACACTTGATCAAATTCAGATGGATTAGAATTGTAATAAAGAAACAAACACATGCAAGTACGTCATATGTCGTAAGCAAACGAGGGCACATGTGTGTAGTACCCTCGCTTTCGCTCATGTAATACAACAATTCACATTCGCTTCGAAACAGTCATTGATTCAGTTCATTATTTTAAGGGTTTTCGTTGTCAATCGGGAAAAGGGGGAAGGAAAAATGCAGAAGTTAATGGTTAGATATTCAATATTTCATCCAATAAACCATAGAGAATTCTAGGCTTTCTTTTGTCTACTTTGGTTTTTTGCTAACATTTTAGAACTGCAATGTGCCTGCTCTCATTCCACCTGAAGAGGAGGTAAGCATTCTAAGGAAAGTATGTGGTTTCACAATTATATATAGTAGATGTTATGAAAGTATTGTTTGATGACTTGCAAATACTCAACAGCATTTTAGACCTACAGGGACTTGATTGTCATATGGGGTCTTGGTCAAGGACTTGAAAGTTTGGTCACATTTGTTGTTACTATTGTGAAAATGTACAAATATTTGAAATCCAAATTTTACAGATTATCGGACAAAATACAAATTAATAATTGAAAATGTCTTTTCCTTTTCAAATGTGGATGTCATTAATTAAACATTCAATATATTTAAGGTCTCAAAGAATTATTGTATAGACAATATATAGGCAAATTAAGAATTGAAAATATATTTTCCTTCTCAAAAGTAGATGCTATCTAAACGTTCATAGTATTCAAGGTCTTAAAAGTATTATTGTATGAACAATAAATCCAAGAGAAATTCAACAACTTCAAAATAACAGATGATTCACAGTTGATATCCAGTGTAGCCTACTCATAATCAATTTATCGCCCTCAAGTGAACGACCCACTAGAAGGCATTTTATAAATTTGTGTCAACATGTCCTTCTATGTGTTTGAGTTTGCTTATAATATTCGGTCAGTGAAGGCATGTTTACATATACTTAGGAACCTGAGTGAGTACACAATCGCCATATAGATAACGGAAGGAACACGGAAGCGTCAATGTACATTGGGGTCATTTCGTATTGGAACTTCATGTATAATCTTGTGTGCATTATTCATTTTGGATAGCTCAAAATTGCATTTTGTTACAGGTCATAAATAAAGGTATTATACAGAGGCAAACTTAATAACAAAACGTTTTATAATTGAATTACATCAAAATCGTAAGTTAAAATGTATTGTCCAATTTGTTATACATGAATGACATAAGATATTCTGAAAATTGAAATATACATGTACCTTTCAAAATTTAATCCCTTGAATTTATAAAAGGGTATAAATTTTGGCGAACCCCATTCATGACATCGTATTTGAAAATAAAGAAATACAATTTTTTTTAAACTTCCTTTTCTCCGGTGTCTTGTAACTCACGACTTGACAAATAATATTGCTAACGTAATCGTCATAAATATTTGCAAAAGTCCTTCTCTTACAATATGCCATTCACAGTGTATTCATCACAACCTTTGCTTCCTTATTGCTCATAGTCATTCATATAAAATCATATATAAATTGGCACACATTTAAGTGATGCCGACATTGAAAAGACTGTCCATGTTACCAGACACCTTTGGTGTCGTTAATATTGGAAGGCTTTACGATACAAATTAACAAGTCTGATAAACTAAACGGTGTATAAATCAATCATCGTTGGTTTCACATCTAGGTAAGAGTAATCGATAATTGATAATCGATATCAACACGGAAGTTGATAACAACTGTAAAGTCATTTCCGGGGTTCTATAGAAAGGGTTGAATCTTATCGACCCTTTGGTATCCTTTTTTTAAATTTTGGCAGTTCTTTGTTTTCCTAAACAGGATTCGGAGAGGTTTCGTGGTACCTTCAATTAAGAAACGACGTCTTAATGTTTAGTTGGTAGCTCGAACATGCTATATACATTTTTGGAATCATTATCAGAAATGATACAATAGCAAAAATATATATATGCTGCTATGCAGCTATAGTATATATAGTATTAACAACATGTTTTAAAATACCTCAGGCATGAATCCCTGGTTATTTACTCAACGTCTATACCAGATGTTAATGATGATTGTAACAATAGTTTTCTTCTTGTTTTAGGGGGTCTTTTGTCATTTTTCCAAAGTCATATAAACATACAAAACTGCCATCGGTACACCAAGAATCATAGTAAAAAATCTCTTAGTTTAATTAGTTTAAAATTTCGGAAAATTGCAATAGTAAGCATATGTTGCCCTTTCAATAACTGTCCCCATTCTACACTGTCACATGAACGTAAGATCCCAATCCTCATGTATAAAATAAGCGCGTTTGAAGTTGTTGACAATATGTTGTGGTTTTGTCAGAATATTGAACTTACTATGTGAACATTGAAAATGCTGTATCATTCTATTTCGTAACATTTCTCATCTTATCTTCAGGTTATAGAGAAATACGGCACTGTTATAATGACTATTTAGTATTATATGGCATGTATATCCGTTATGTATTTATGGTCCCTGAAATAGAGACGTTGAATAAAACCAAAGCTTCAAAAGAACCTACTCAGAGACCCTACCCTAATACTATGAACATGTCTTTCTAATGCTGTTTTTAAGCGATACTGTCCCTGTGCATAGAACGAGGATTTGTTTTTTGTTGTTTTTAAATGTTAATCGTTCAAAGAAAACGCCTTATACTGCATTATGAATAAATGTAAAATAATGCTCTACCTTTAGTGTTACTTATTTTATAACGAAATAAGAGTGTCAGAAGATATTCATTATACTAATTGCAAACTTTCTTCTTTACTTCAAATTATCAAAAGATCAGAGACCATTAGTGAACATGATTATCTTTTATTATTATTTAGCTATGCATAAATTGTGTTATAAAGAGTTTTTAAGATGATATAAACAATTTTAACTAAAGTCATCTCGTCTATGTTACAACCAACTTGTAGAACTACTGTAATCAATTCTCTAAATGTGTCGTATATTTCATGTAAATTCTTAATGTTACCGCTAATTGATCCTTCATAACCCGATACCTCGCCTCACCTCTAAGTATATAGGTATATATATAGGTATATCTTCAGTAGAACGTCACGCACATACCCCCCTTGCCAAGTAATGACGTTAAACTATGCCTTATCACGCCAGAGCCAAATTAAAAGTTAACATGAATGTAATTACTTTCTTCAAATGATTAATATCTCTTTTGAATTCAAGTACAAAATCCATGTACTACTTATCTTTCGGGTTTAAATATATATACTTGGTTGAACAAGATTAACCTTTACGTTAAATTAAAAACTTCAATAAATCTAAAATGAAATTTAAAGCTGTTTGCATGTACTTCGTTACTTAATATTTATTTATCATAATGTGTTTAATATTGAAGTTGTGAATACCATATTCATAATATTATTTAATATGTAACTGTTAAATGAAAATGTTTAAATATTGATGTGCGCCACCGTTTGGATGGACATGCATGTTTACATAATCGAACGTTATTTGATATAAATGATACAGAGTTTCAGAACAAAATCTATTAATCTGACGTATAAAGTATTAAAGTATTAATACTTCGTTCTTAGAACTAACAAAGCCAGCAGTGAGTACAACAGGGAAAAGGTGCCAGTTTTTGTAAAACATATACTTAGAAGTTATTACATAAGTCCATATGAATAAAGCTATGATTATCAGATCATTCATGAAGGCAATTAGCCTATTGTTGTACGCTGCTATTATGATAACCCTGCAGTAGCCTTGACCAAATCAGCAGCGCAAACCAAGTGTGTCTGTACCAAACACCTATTCACCGGCCTCCCGGTGAATAACGCCCATATTGTATACCTGTAGCCAAGCAACCGACTTAATTCTCGACCTTTCAGCCAATGAATATTCATTATCGAATCACGTGACACAAGTCTAAGCACAGAGCATGACATGCACGCGGGGAGATTCAAGAACAGCAGACGATAACATGACGGTCTAAACCAAGTAAAATGTGATAGTAAACTTTCGTGATTGATTTCGTAGGAGTAGTGTAAAATACTAACAAGAAACCATTTCGGATCGTCTGAAGAGGATAAGCGAGCTACAAGTGAGGATATACCGTCAAGATCGAAGGCGAGTCCTTCGTTAAACAATATATACATACTGTGTGAAGGGGGGTGTGATCTACAGGCGAGCTGGCCTTGTCTATGGATCCTGTGTGGATGAAACTTTGGATTTTACTCGTGTTCATAGGGTGCTGGTCGCGCTATGGTCTGGTTGAAGGTGAGGAAGAGAAACTCGATTTTATATTTAATAAACTTTTACGTTAAAATTTGGTAAAACTCCATATCGTTATGTAACAAGCATATCTTTATGTGACATTGCGCTTACAAGTTACATTATGTATCGATACGCATTTGTTTGAGATAAGTACATTGTCTTGTTGTTAAAACTGACATATTGCACCCATGGTTTAAACCGGCGTGATGCCGCATATTTCCATTTCTTATGTAATATTGATATATAGGTGTATTACAATTAATACATTTCCCTTTACAATACCTTCTATGTCGATTAATACTTTCTAAGTCGTACATATCTTAATAATTTACTATTCAAACATTTCATAACAAAAATTATATATTTAGTCATTCATATATTTTCAATTCCTGTTCTTCTTATCCAAACAACAGGATTTACATATTCTCCAACTTTTATAAGTAATTTGAATCACAGACAGACAACCAAACAGATAGTTCATTACATTAAAAGAAAAAATACAAAAAATGAATACAGACATATGTTATTATAAAATGCAATGAGCCACTCTTTATAAAGAGTTATGAGAGACTATCATGATGTATTTACAGAATTAATAAATCACATAATTTGAATTGAATTACATCATTATCACATCATGTTTAAAGGGGCAGTAGCACGTTTTTTGATAATTTTATAATTTGAATTTCTCACTGATAATTGTAAGTGAATGCTAAATATATTATTTTGACAGTATCAAAAATCTCATTACACAAGCCAATCATCCATTCTCAGAGGACAAAGAATGAAGATTCACATAAAATCCATTGGCGGCCATTTTTGTGTGAACACCTTTAATTCATTTTTTGTGAGAAAAAGAATCGCATGGCTAAACTTAACGTTATATATTGGAATTATTACTGCTCCATTTAGTTCAAATACATTGTCTCTCAATTGAAACCATTAATTCTCATTTTCCTGACATCACCTTATATTTCCCCTAAAAACGTGCTACTGCCCCTTTAAGCCACTATGGTCAGTTCTTCATTAAACTAAACTAAACAGTTATTTTAAAGTGCAAGAATTAAGCCCCCGTACAATTCAATCAACCTAAAGTATACAACTTATCAGTTGTTACATAAAGATATAATGAAGTGGATACAGTGGATGTATGATAAAAGTATTGATTAATGTAAAACAATAAATGAATGACCCCTCCCTTCTCTTTCAATAGATGACTTCCCCAACCAAATTCTCCCCTCTATGGAATTCCATAGCAGGAGAATTTGTGACTCTTTGGATGTACCTTCTCAACTCGATGTGTTGTTGATTACCATTAATGAAAGACAATGTAAACATCAGCAGCACAGGTATTCCTTGATTGACTAATCAGAATCGATTAGTTTAACCAGGAAGAGATTAATTAATGATGAGCACGCTTCCATCAATCAAGGTTACTTGACTTCTGACAATAGGACTATTGCTTCATGAACTTACAATTGTTTCTCTTTGTTGTAAGCATTCACAATGAAGATTGTACTTATCCTCCTAACTGTACACACTATACTGATGCAGTATAACAATTAATTATTAAAATTCAGCATACAATTGTTTCTCTTTGTTATAATCATTCACAATTTTTTAAATCTTTATAGTCAAAACTGTATACAGTATACAGATACGGTATAAACATTATAATTAATGATTAAAATTCAGCATACAATTGTTTCTCTTTGTTATAAGCATTCACAATGAAGATTTTACTTATTGCCATAACTGTATACACTATACTAATGCAGTATAGACATTTAATTAATGATTAAGATTCAGCATACAATTGTTTCTCTTTGTTATAAGCATTCACAATTTTTTAAATCTTTATAGTCAAAACTGTATACAGTATACAGATACAGTATAAACATAATAATTAATGATTAAAATTCAGCATACAATTGTTTCTCTTTGTTATAAGCATTCACAATGAAGATTTTACTTATCGTCCTAAGTGTATACAGTATTCAGATACATTATAAGGATTAATGATTAATGTTTAATGATAAGTGATTAAAATTCAGAATATAATTGATTCTCTGTATTATAAGCATTCATAATGAACATTTTCCTTATCTTTTAATTTATTCTCCAAAGACCACTATAGGTATAAGAGTAAAAAGAGTTTTAATAATTATGTACAGTCTAAACTGTCTTATGTGTATACAGCATAAGGATACAGTATAAAAACTTTATCAATGATAAAAAAATGAGGATTAAAACTTGCTTGTTTATTATGTCATTGTGTAACATATATAAAGAAATTCTCACAAAAATATCTCATCATGTTCGTCAGTTTAACCTCTAAAATGCTTTTCAAAGAAACCTAATGATAAAAGATATATTGTATAAATGATAGTAACATCTATACTAATGATATGTGACAATAATAGATAACGGGTTAAACAAGTATGTATCTTCAGTTTAGCACTAGAACTTAGCACTAATGGTCTAATTGTTTAGCAATATTACATTTTTATAACATTTGGTTAGTAAAGAAAACCTGAAAAGTATGAAAAAAAATTTACTTTATTACTAATGGTCAATCAATTTGTTGACAAACTGATAATCTTTCATAAATTCATAT
Organism: Steromphala cineraria; assembly: GCA_916613615.1. NCBI lineage: Eukaryota > Metazoa > Mollusca > Gastropoda > Trochida > Trochidae > Steromphala > Steromphala cineraria. The sequence goes on from OU744729.1 coordinate 16,461,269, forward strand.
ATCTCTTTTGTCTTGTGTAGTTGTCTTATCATTGATTCATAAACCGGTAGCAAATTATGTAGTATTTTTTGTAGATAAATGAAAGAATGTTCAACTTTCCAGTTTTTGATGGAAACGTTTTCAATAAATGAGTTTTGTTGTCAAAAGAATATTTAAATTTTGTCCATTTCAAGAAAATTCATAATGCTGGTTGAAGAATAAGTCTAAAAAATTTTGTGATGGTGATGAAATTATAATTGATAATCCATTCTATATATCAATATATGTTCAACAAAAAGTGATACAAGCAATGTATTTTGCCCGACATATTTGCATATTATTAACTTTGAACATGGTTGTAAGAATTACCATCAAATAGTTTTATTGAATAAGAAGCAATGGTCTTATTTTGACCTTTGAACTATTTCCAATCAAAAGCATTAAAATAACTTTTAAAATAATGTCTACATGCATGGATATCTTACTTATATGAAATGCATAGCTTTCCTTAAATATGCTTAAATCAACTTCAAAACAAATTGTGATCATCTGCTTTCAAAGTATGTGTAAAGGACCAAATGATAGCTACAACTTCCGTTTTGGCTGAAAGCTTAGAATAAGCTAATATATTAAACATTTTTCAATCAAATATATTTTGTAAATGGTAAAAGAAGACATTTAAACAAATGAGAAGCCTCTCTTATGTTTGAAAGGTGACACTTCTATCTTAATGCTTTAATGATCTTGAAACAAAGGCATAGAAAATGGAATATATTATTTTTTTACAATATGAACAAATAAGTTGATCTTATAAAAATAAAAAACCTCAGACATTTCACATTGTATTTGACTAACTTCCTACTGAATCAACACTTAGTAACATTATTAGCAGCCCCGTCTAAGGACAGGGCTGCTATCAGTTTTTGTGAAGTTTCCATCGCCGCCGCCGCCGCCGCCGCCGCCGCCGCCGCACTCGTACTACTAGCTATAACTTTTTTCCACTAAGCTTTCCAGAATTCTTATTCATACCTTACTACTCATACCTCGGGGGAACGATTTTGACACGTTCAAGGTCAAAGGTCAAGGTCACGAGCTATGTATTCACTCTAAGAATTCCTTGTAAACGCGATAACTTGAAAAGTTCTTGTGCTATGAAGCTCTAACTTGGTATATATCATCCTTGGAAAAGTAAAAATTTTTGAAAAGGTTTTGGCTACAATCCGTCAAAGGTCAAGGTCACAGCAAGGTCATGACGTAAGCATGTTTTAGCGAAAATGCTTTATTTTAACTATGAACACTTTTAATCAATACATGATTGTTATACTCAATAAAAAGTGTTCAATGATTGTGTGACCTTGAAGGTCAAAGGTCATGAGATATGAGTTATTACAAAATCCACTAAATTGGGGTATAACTTTATCCCATTTAGCTTTTCAGAACTCATGAACATGTCTAAATGTTAATACTTCCAGGGAATCATTATGACGTGTTCACTTTCAAGTTCAAAGGTCAAGGTCACGAGTTATAAAATCACCACAAAATTCTTTGTAAACACGGTAACTTGAAAAGTTTTTGTGCTATGAAGCTCTAACTTGGTATATATCATCCTTGGAAAAGTAAAAATTTTTGAAAAGGTTTCGGCTACAATCTGTCAAAGGTCAAGGTCACAGCAAGGTCATGTGTTAAGCATGTTTTAGCGAAAATGCTTTATTTTAACTATGAACACTTTTAATCAATACATGATTGTTATACTCAATAAAAAGTGTTCAATTATTGTGTGACCTTGAAGGTCAACGGTCAAGGTCATGAGATATGAGTTAATGCAATTCCTTGTAAACACAATAACTTGAAAAGTTTTTGTGCTATGAAGTTTAGATTTTGTATATATTATCTCTTGAGAAGTACAACATTTTCAAAAAGTTTTGGGTACTAACTGTCGAAGGTCAAGGTCACAGCAAGGTAAACATATATGGAGAAAATGGATTAATTTAATTTTTAACACTTTATTTCATTACAATAATGTTATACTCAATGAAATGTGTTCATTGATTGTGTGACCTTGAGTGTCAAAGGTCAAGGTAACGAGAAAATTCCCAATTTGGTGAGGCCTGTAAAAGGCGGAACAGGGTAAGGCGAAACCCAAAGTTCCGGGGCTGCTCTGCTTTTGCGGTATCCCGCAAACGCTAATCTAGTTGTATCTGTACCATAAAACTTCATACTTATTGTTCCTTTATTCCATTGTTTGCTGATCATATGATATGATTGTAAAAATGACAACCCCTTGTTTACTACATTGCTTGCTTTGTATGACATGACAGTTTTGCAATAAGAACTCATAAATCAAAACATTTTGCATTATTTACCTATAAACATATATTTACATATAGAATAAGAAAACTTAGATTAATCATAAAAAGCTGTGTCTTTGATTCTTATCCAAATTCATATCATGTTTGGAGAAGCAAAAATTATTTTAAAAATATTATAATAAGGACATAGATAAAACCATGTTCCATTAATTCATTATCAACTTCATATTATTTATCATATCATTTAAGGATATGAATATTGTTGGAGATTTTTAACATAGTAAAACATGAAATAGAATTTGCTACTTTTGATAAAGAAGATAAGTACATGTACATATTTTCATTACCACATTTATAAATAATTTTCATTTTACTCCCAACAAAGTTTGTTCATGACTTCCTACAAAACCATACTTAAATATTGAACATTCTTGCTTTATCCACACATGTGTAATAGTGCAAGTATATCCTATAAAGCAAATATCAATTTGAGATTGGAGACGGTTTTTGACCTGACAATAATAAGGACTATCTGTGTTGCAAATGTTCACCACTAGAAGGTTATGTAAGGACCAATAATCATGTCCCAATTGTTACAGAGGTTACTAGGGAACAAATAATTGAGTAACCTCGATGGGAAGGGAATTACTATGAATAAAAAATGGTAGAATTGTTGTAACAAAGCTGTTAAAGTAAATCCATAAACTACTGTACTGTTACATGTCAAGTTAGTCGTGCAGTGCAAGTAACTCCTTAAAGGCACCACTCGGCTTTAATTCGCCATCTTTAAATGTTAGCATTGCAAGAAAACAAATGTGCTGTATTATGCTAATTCATTAACTAAATTAAGAAATAACAACTTGATTGATAGGAGAGGAGCATATTTACAAATAATTTATCATAAAAGTTATCAGTTAGGACAACATTTTGTTGTAGTTATGCATTCCACGATTGTAGCTTTGATGATTGGCTTCATTTCACGAATCGTCAATGCTTTTCTTTTTTGAGCGATAAACTTTATTCTTTGTCAAATTGTTTAATCTTTAACAGTTGAAATGTTAACCTCGCAAACATGTGTGAAATTAAGAATTATCATGTAATAATCATATATATTTGTTAATAGGAAAGTCCTTCTGGATTTTGTTTCCACAAAAAATACCCTGCTCGTATGGTCCCTTTAAGTTATGCAGTAACACCATAAACTCCCCTACAGTTAATAATAAGTCTTAGTTGTAGTCGCTAACACTGTGTCAGTTTGATATATACACTGTTGTACAATGTTATACAATATGATACACACTCTACAGTCATAATATCCAACCTAAGGTGGAGTACCTATTCATAAAGCATTGTATTAATGATATAAAGGTCTACATTCAATTAAAGAGGTGATAAGGGACGGCACCTTTGTGTGGTACATTGTGTGACATTAGCTCTTGTGAAAGGTTATTAATACTGAATGACTATGTAGTTCAGCGTTAGTTCCTATCAATACGCTGGGTATGTTAGAAATGTGGACAATATAGTGAACACCTAATACATGATTGTGATGACATGTTAATAATGTAGGTCTGACACCAAGGGTAGGGAACTTAACATATATCACAAAGGATCTTTGTCCACTTTCACGCCATTGAAAAACCCTGTCAGGGACTCACAATCTTTCACCATCAATACATGATTTGATTTGAAAATAACTCATTTGCCTATTTTCTTCTATATAGTTTTCCATTTACCATGTCCTGTTTGAAATTCTTCAAGGGCATTTAGAAGTTGGGTAGTAATACAAGACAATGACATGGATGTCAACTTCTTTATTTATTTCACACAACATTTCTGAGCTAGTTCTTGTTCATTCTTCATCTTAAGCTAAAGTTACTCACTGCTTGTCTCAATAAGTTATATTTACATTCTTTTTTAATCTATTGATAAATCTATAAATGTAAATTTATGTAAGAAATGGATTCTTTTAAAGTACAAATCCTAGTGTAATGAACATTAATTATTTATCATTAAATGCTGGATGAAAGATTCCCAATATTCAACTTGGACTGGCAAGATCCAATAGTTCTGAATTATTCCAGGGTAAAGGTTTAACTACACCATAAGTTTGGTCAAATAATCTCTGGTTTTTGTTGTTGTTTATTTGGGAATGAAAATATCATGCTGAAGTCAAAATCTTTCTGTTGTCCAATTGCAAGATACAAATGTTCTCAAGCTCTTCAGATATCTAATATGAGATAGAAATGTTTTATCTTTCCATTCAAAATCTACGAAAGAAGGCAAGGCATTTCTGTTTTTCATAGCTTGAAGAAGTAAGCATACATTTAAAGATAGTAAAAATGGATTAAAATTTAAACATTTCTACTTCCTAATTTACCCTGTAAATAATAACTTTTTCAAGAGTTGAATTAGATATTTTGGAACTGTAGATCCATTTTCCTACAAACAATCATGCTATATAATTTAACCCATTCCTATGTCATACAACTCATACAGATAATTAACATCCAAACAATAAGATATATTTATTTTTAGTCACTCTTACAACGACTTTCATGCATGATAAGATTCAAACTAGTTCTGGTAAGATATTTATTTAGGTGGCTTTAATTATGTACTTCCTTGTATAACAGGTTATTCTGCATTCTTATTCCAAAGTCAAAACCCTTTGCTAAACTCAAAGCACCTTTAATGATTTTTTAATGCAAAATATCCTTAATGATAAGTGTCCATTTGTGGGGGCTATTTCCAAGCATGGTCATGCTTAAGGGAACCATACCATTCCTTACCTTCTCATGTCAAGGTACTTGTTTGTACAGTTTGTTGGACTGAGTGCATTGTGGATGAAGAGCCTTGCCCTGTGAAACAAGACAGTGCAAGGCCAAGGTCATAAATATTTAGTGCCTACAACATGATTCAAACTATGTATATTTACTATATGTATACACCAACGTTGAACCTTTATCTACCTAGTATATTTTTATGATATTGAAGGTTTAATATTTCACATGTTTTCCTTTCTTCCTAGAAAGCATACATGGTCTTTGCAGGTTAAATAAACTAACCATATTTGAGTGTTGTTTATACTAAGTAATACAATATATTTCTAATTTGGATTAAAGAACATAAATAGGTTCCTGTTGATAGACCATCAATCATGTGTACTGATATACCCTTAATCATACAATCCTCTTCAACTTATGTAAAAATATGTAAAGTTGTTAACACAAAAAAGGTATTTTTCAGAGCCCAAACCTTTGTAAAGTCATACTCCTTATAATTTTTTTTAAAATCTGGTTGCCAATATACAGGTTATTTTAAGTCACAGTTTGTGTTTTCTTTATGTTGATCTTTATTGTCTATTGAAATACCAAAGAGTTTACCGACAAAGACTTTTTATAGTTACCAATGACAAAGAAAATATAAACAAACTGCCTGTTTGAAATGATCAGTCTGGCAAACACAGGGGGTCATGCAATTCTGTCATTTAATACATTTGCCATGCATGCTTGAGTGGATTCAGATACATACATGTAGGTATTACAGAGACTTGTCTACGTCAGTGGGTTTTTTTTCAGTTTCCAAGAAAATGATCCTTCTCCAAAACATATAGATATAAATCAATATGAATACTTATCAACTATATTATACTTTTGCGTATTAGTCATATGGCCCACATACCATAAACTTGTTTTGTCTGTTAAAGGGGCAGTAGCACGTTTTTTGATAATGTCATATTTTAAAATGTTCACTGTTAATTGTAAGTTTATGCTAAATGTATTATTTTGACAGTGTCAAAAATCCCATTACACACACCAATCATCCATAGTCAGAGAACAAAGTTTGAAGATTCACATACAATCCGTTGGCGGCCATTTTGTGTGAACACCTTTAATTCATTTTGTATTAGAAAAAGAAATAGCATGGTTAAACTCCACGTTACATATTTTAATTATTGCTGCTCCATTTAGTTTAAATACATTGTCTTTCAATTGGAAACATTAATTTTCATTTTCCTGACATCACCTTATATTCCGCCTAAAACGTGCTACTGCCCCTTTAAAGAGGGTCTTTGAATGGTGCATGTCTGAGATCAGAAATCAATTAGGTTGACTTTTATCTGAATGTAGTTCAATAAGTCTAATAACTTATTAAATGTCATATGATAGTTTTTAATTATGCAATATATTGTGTCAATTCTGATGGGCCAATCGATAATATTCACACCATCTATTTCCCAATGTTTTTTGTCAAAGAAAATTTAAATATTGTTTAAAAAACAAATGGTATATGTATACACCCTTAGAGAGACATAAAAATTGCTAATTTGTTGAAAGCTCAATAAGTTAACCTTAAATGAGAAAACATGACAGCAAAAACTAACGTCAAGCCAAAAATGTGCTTACAAAACACAAATCCATTTACATATCATAAAAAAATATTTGAGATCGATAAGATGCATTACAACTTACAGATAAGGGTCATTGTATTGATCTATCGACCTGGCTTGTATGTTGGACCTCCCTGTAAAGGATTTGTTTGCAAGTAACGTTAACATGCTCAATCCAAATTGTGGTATTGAATAAAAAAAAGACTTCTTCCTTAAACTGTTTGTTTCATTTTCAGCAGTAATAAAGGAAATGAATTGAAGTAAATTAAGTTATATCTGTTTATGTTCTGGTTTTCAGAAAAGGCCTGAATGCCCCTTAACTCACTTAAGGGCATGTTTTAGATAACCTAGTATTGATTTAAATAGTTGTATGTTCTATTTGAACCAAGGCCAGCAACGCTGTCAAGATTTATCTAACAGTCGAAAAAAATATCTCATATAAATCCAATTTGTATACAAAGGGTTATGTGATAAGCAACATTTTATGCTATGTCATTTATATGTAATCTAAATTCTTATTGAAAAGCTATTACTTTTTATCCCACCGGTATGTAATACCGTGGGATATAGTCATCGCCCTGTCCGTCTGTATGTCCGTCCGTCCGTCTGTCCGTCCGTCCGTAATCATTTCGTTTCCGGAGCAGAACTAAAAAAACGGTCCACATATCTTTCTGAAACTTTACATGTGTATTGCCCACCTACTGAAGTGGTGCCTTTTGATATTTTCACATTTCTGAACATTTTATTTTTTATTATTTCCATGGAAACAGCTCTTATATGTACTCTGTTCATGAAAGGTTTCGTTTCCGGAGCAGAACTAAAAAACCGGTCCACATATCTTCCTGAAACTTTACATGTGTATTGCCCACCTACTGAAGTGGTGCCTTTTGATATTTTCAAATTTCTGAAAATTTTATTTTTTATTATTTCCATGGAAACAGCTCTTATATGGACTCTGTTCATGAAAGGTTTCGTTTCCGGAGCAGAACTAAAAAACCGGTCCACATATCTTCCTGAAACTTTACATGTGTATTGCCCTACTACTGAAGTGGTGCCTTTTGATATTTTCACATTTCTGAAAATTTTATTTTTTATTATTTCCATGGAAACGGCTCTTATTTGGACTCTGTTCATGAAAGGTTTCGTATATATTAGCTTATACTATTATGAACCTTGCTTGAAAAATTTACAATTATCTTTCAAAGGTTTACATCTTACGATCATGTGGAACCGGTGGGATATGTCATCTTCTGATGACTCTTGTTTAACTATCCTGTTTGTGTTATTGTCCCTCAAATTGAGGGAATGAGTACTTTTCAAGACATACATAACATAAGAAATAAAACAAACAAAAACCTAAATAAATTATCATGACGTTTTGTGTGAAGTAAATATATATCTTTATGCCTTTGAAATCAAAGTAGGTTTATTTTTTTAAAATTTAGTTTAGGCTTTATTTTTATATTATACAAACTATATTCACAATAATATTTTTAAAATATTATTAAATGAATTGAAACATTATATATTACAATCTAGAACAATTTGTCAATTCCATCATCAAAAACTCATTTGGCTTCAAAGGATTAATAAATCAAAGAGTAAACCTGCCATGCATGTCACAATTTATTTTATCAGTTTCTAGCAACATTGAAGTGTCCAGATTTAATTTGCATCATATATTACCCTGAAGTAAATGAAGTATAGAGTTGTCAACATTTGTGCCTATTGACTGCAAATAGAGACATGTTCCACTGAGAAACCAAACTTCAATGTTTTATTAGATATCTTTGAACCTTTAAAGGGGCAGTAGCATGTTTTTTGATAATTTTATATTTTAATTTTATAATTTTTCACTTTTTATTGTAAGTTAATGCTAAATGTATTATTTTGATAGTTTCAAAAATCTCATTACGCAAACCAATCATCCATAGCCAGAGGACAAAGTATGAATATTCACATAAAATCCATTGGCAGCCATTTTGTGTGAACACCTTTAATTCATTTTGTGTAAGAAAGGGGAATCGCATGTCTAAACTTTACGCTATACATTTGAATTATTACTGCTCCATTTAGTTTAAATACATTTTCGTTCAATTGAAACCATTAATTTTTATTTTCCTGTCATCACCTTGTATTAAAAAAAACCCATGCTACTGCCCCTTTAAATGCTCTTTTTTGCATATACCTTAATACCTGGGGTGACTATTCAACCCCAAGAGATTTTTTTTTGCTGGCGATAGCAATAGTCTATTGTGAGTAACTATTGCAATAGCAATAGTCTGTATACTATATAGTCTTATCATTTGACTTGTTCCTCTTTAGAATTCTTGAGGTAAGCAGTTGTCTTGGACATTATTTGTTATGATTAATATTCTTACACTTAACTTTTAAATATAGTATCTTCAGTATCATAGCTCATATCCAACCATGGGTAAATTGGAAATTATGAGTCTTTTATAATAGTAGTGCTAATTTTTAAAGGGACACAGAGTATGTTGATAGGATCAAATATGTCAAATTTTGAAATCGATGTTATTACATCGGGAACCACTTACTGTTACTGAAAATAACAACTTAAAGGTCAATCAGTACATTAAAACGAAAATACGGCCATTCAAAGTCGGAATTTTGATCGAAAACCGAACAATGTGGCTCGAGTGGTGCGAGCAAATTCGCCAAACGTAATTTTGAAACCTTGTCATAAGCTGACAGGAAGATATATTCGATTCGATAGTGCTTATTAGGTATTGTAACTAATAGGTAGATTAATTGGATGCATAATTTCGAATATTAAACGTATTTGAAATGTTTTCTTGACTTTTCCATAAAATCAAGCATTTTAGAGATATAATGCACAAATGGATATATTTGCAAGTCCAGTGATGAGATATGAACTTCAATCAGCATATTAGATATTTTGTAGCTTATCAAAACCAAATAAAATTTTAAGAAAGATACTCTGTGTCACAAAAGAACAAAAAAAAAGGTTTTCCGCTGACCAAATTCAGCTAATAAAAAATTCCAAATGATTTTCATCCATGAAAGAGATTTTATCAAACATATGGTTTATGAAATATCTAGACCTTCCCTCTTATCTCATCTTTAAAATGTCATTTATAGAGAAGTATAAAGATATCTATAAGCTATGAAGTTCAAAAATGCCTTTGGGGTTCATATGCCACATTATGCAAGTTATGCAAGTTATTAAAAAGCATTTTATGGGAGGTCTATTAGATATATTGTGACAAAATGTTAGATTGCATTTAGGGATTAACAGAGGCTGTCCAGTATTATGCCAAAGATGTTTAAAAATGCATTAAAGGGAATTGTGACATGACTTCAGTAAAACTTTTTTCTGATCGACTTAATAGAAAGATTTCTTTATGTTAATTGGCATTGAACACCCATTGGATACGGTGAAATGACATCATGTCTATTACATGTTCAACTTGACATATGATTGTTCTGATTGATAGATGATGTTGTCATATTCCAAATTGTGCATTCCAATAGATGCTGCAAATTATTTCTATTTGCTTAGGGTTTAAGTAATATAGTTGTTATCAACTGATTAATTAACACCAACTTTGCTATCTTGTTTCATGTTACTAGTTTCGTTTGATTACCATTCCCAAGGCACGACATCACAAAGTCGAACAGTTATGACATCATGATCTGTCATCACTGTCACAATCGTCTGAGGCAATTTTAGATATTTGTTCTTAAGGCTTTTCTTGTTGATCGACAAAGTATACAACTGTTTTCACTTACTCACATTTTACATTGAATATAGTAACTTACTTACTTATTTGTAAGATCTCATTGAAATGAAAGTTACTGTTTTGTGTTACATGTACATGTCTTTAATGTTTATTATGCTGGGAATTCCAATTTATATTGACTTGCCAACATCTCTTACAAGAATGGAGCAATCAAAAATCCTTCAATACAGATCCTACAAAAAATTAAAGTTTGCTCTTCAATCTTAATAACTAACGATCATGTCATAATATTGATAAATAGTTATGTTTGTCAAATTACCAGGATTCATTGTTAGTCAACACCCACAGATTTGATTTTAAACTAAATTTGCAAGTGTTGAATAACAATGAATCTCAAAAATGTTAGAATCCCAAATTTTTATCTTCTAATTTATTAGTTCTCCTTATTACATCAAAGATGTTAAATTAATAATAATAATATTACTTTATCATCAACAAAATAATTTTACAACAGTGAGAGTCAGCATGGTTAAGACAAAAAGGCATTGTACAAATGAATAACATATAAAAACACCATCACCAAAATTACAAAAATCTAAAGGCACATAAACAATTGACTACGGTCATCAAAAAGGGGTCTTGCATTCATTGAATAGTTTTATACTGATAGGTATAAAAGCTGTACAAAGCTTTTGTATTAAATCTTGGAACATCCTCAAAGGGATAACCAATGATTCTACAATTTTAGAAAAAAAATTCAAGTTGCAATTAGGGATTATCAATGGCTTTACCATATTACACAAAGGTGATAAAATTGATGTAGGCAATATTAATAGTTCACCATATTTTGCCAATGATATATAATGCTTCCAGGGATGGTTCTATGGTTCTACCAAAGTACACCAAAGATCCTGTTCTGTTGTATTGTTAGTACTTATCATTTTTTATTTCTTTCAGTTTCAGTTATTTTAAATCTATTTATATACATTCAGAGAGTTTCCTTTATAACTTGTTTTCCACCCTAGGTGCGTGTGACGCTGCGAGCTGTGCAGCAGGAGAATACTATGACACCGGAGCTTGCGTAGTCTGTCCGCAGGGCAAATAGTGAGTATATCAACCAGCATACCTTACAAACCAGACATGTCAATTACATGGATTTACAATGTTATTAATATGTAAAACTCTATTCGAAAAAGTTTTGAAGAAGCAGCTACTTTGAGAGGCATTTTAGAAATTGGAAGGAAAACAAGAAGAGGAATATATGGATGGCATCTTTTTATTTCATGTTATGCAACGTTTCGACACAGGTCCTTATTCTGAGTGAGATTGACACTAGAACATGTGTCAAAAAGTTGCATATCATGAATAAAGACATAACAATCCAAATTCCTCCTCCTTATGTAAGGACGCAGAGTTGAATTCAAAATATTTCTCATGTTGCTGTTGTAAAAATGTTTTGCTATCTAACAATACCACAATATTTACATAAAATGTGTTTGTCTTATCCCAGCAGTATAAATGGCTACCTGGTTTAATAGTAAAAAATTTACTGTTTATTATTGTCCCCCTCCGCAACGCGGAACGGGGGACATTGTATTCAGCGGCGTCCGGATCCTTGATTTATTTTTTAACTTTTTTATCTATGTATACTAAGAAGATTAGGATGCATATTCCTGAGGGAGCTGTGATTGATAAGGTCTGTGTATGCATTAGGGGAATGATTTAGGAAAACCTTTTCAACTTAACAGATTAGTGACAGTCTGAGTTATTGTTGTTGAAAGGGATATATCGATCCTAACCAATGGCCAGCTGGTTCATTTAACTCGTACCCGCCGCTAATGGCTGAAATATTGCCAGAGCAGCGTTAAGCACTAACACACTCACTCATTTAACTTGTATAAAGTTAAGGGACAGTCCTATCAGGTATTTTTGGCTGAAACAAAATTCAAGAATACTTCTCTGCTTATGCTAATAAGTGATTATCACACCGGGTACTCTCTTATTTTCATATATGTAACTGAGGGTAACATTTCCATTGTGTTCTAGATTTAACAATTTGATATAGAAATATTGGATTCTCTTGAATTTTGCTTCCAAAAAAAAAATACTCGAACAGGACTGTCCCTTTAGGACCCAGAAATATATCTACCAGTGAAATTTGTTGTCCTATCATTACACTGTCCCTAAGGAAGTAAATCAATTTTGTTTATGTTTATATCTTTGTTAAGATTCATGACTATTGATGTTATGTGAGATAAACTTTACCACTGTTTGTTTAATGTACATCATGAGTCACGATACAGACATTTACAAACCATAAAGAAAAGTATAAATTCCTTACACAACCAATGTCAACCGTGGCAATACAGACATTGATTAACCATAAAGTAAAGTATAAATTCCAAACCATACCATAATCAACATTGTAAATAAGTTTTGTTTTAAGGTGGAGTATTTTTTATAAATTTATTTCTTAGAATTAAATATTAATTCACGTGATGTATATCATTTTCAGGATGTGATACTTCTCAATCTGTTTTTCTTAAGTTGTACAAAAAATTATCAGTGAAAAAACCTTGAAGTCATTTGTTCGTGAACACCTTTTATATTTATTAGGGAGAGCATGAATTCATTAAGCTTTATCAAACATGATATACATTTTGAAACTGCTTCTTTGGTTACCCAGTATATTATTGTCTTGCAATTGGAAACATTTGATTTTATTTTAATACGATACCCAAACTTACTTAAAACATGCTACTGTCAGAATGTGAAAAGGTTATACCGGATAAAAGCTATGAGTGTATAGTAAAGATATTGTAAAGAAAGTTACTGGAGTTATCCTTAGGAGGGGGCACTTATGGAGCTTCTATTATGATCCATGTTTGAACAGCATGTGTATATCAAGGGTCATGTTTGCTATAATGTTCAGCATTTCTTGATTATTGGATTGACAGTCTATAACAATAATCTTTTAAATGTATGGCTTATGATTTAAAGTAATTTAGTTTGCTCATATTTGTACAATGTTTGTACCTGCTAATACATGTATGTGAGGAGATGCTATAGGGTTTCAATTGCAGTTTATGAGATAGTATGAGAGGTATAAGAAAAAATTATTTGGAGTTTTTTTATCCTTGGTCCATCAAAATTTTATTTTGTATTGATATTCATGTCCCCTAAAAGAAAGAACAGGTGTTTCATTCTTGGGAAGCTACTAGCAGATGTTTGTTAATAATAGAAATTTAATATGGTAGTTGTTAATAACATAAATTTAATATGGTAGTTGTTAATAACATAAATTTAATATGGTAGTTGTTAATAACATAAATTTAATATGGTAGTTGTTAATAACATAAATTTAATATGGTAGTTGTTAATAACATAAATTTAATATGGTAGTTGTTAATAACATAAATTTAATATGGTAGTTGTTAATAATAGAAATTTAATATGGTAGTTGTTAATAATAGAAATTTAATATGGTAGTTGTTAATAACATAAATTTAATATGGTAGTTGTTAATAACATAAATTTAATATGGTAGTTGTTAATAACATAAATTTAATATGGTAGTTGTTAATAATAGAAATTTAATATGGTAGTTGTGAATAAAAAAAATCAATATTATAAGAGGTACTTTCGTAAGCGTTATCGGTATTTTCATTTTATAACGTTTACTGGCTAGCAACATAGGCAGGCATATTTGATAAAAGGGACACTCACCTCATGACGTTTACCTTGAGATTCGCTTATCTCCCTGCAATCATATTAAACAATGCAATATATTAGTTGAAGAGCTAACAGATTGTTGTCACCTCACCTAGCCTATTATCAAATCTCAATGATAAATGCATTCAGATTCATACACGCACTTCTCCTCACTTCAGACAAATTTATTTACCGTACCTCATTTCATCTCAAACTATGGTCTTCACACAACTAACTCACCTCAACTCAATTTAATTTTACTCAACTCATTTCACCTAACTCAACTTAACTCAACTGAAATCAACTCATCTTAACCCTCCTTATTTCACCTCACCTCACCTCAACTAACTCAATCTATCAATTTAACTGAAGTCTTCATTTAACCTTGCCTTGCCTCACCTTGCTCACTCTCAAGTCACCAATATTTAACTCTCCCAACTTAACTCAAATCAGTATTTTCTTCTCCTCTCAGCTGCTCAAGTCTACTCAGCTTTAAACCCTGTAATAAAATACAAAAAGCCATTTAATTCACCTCATTTTTAACCTCACCGACATCACCTGAACTTCCAACCCAGTAAAACTGATAATAGAGATACTTCCATGTGCTTGTTACAGTTGCCCTGCAGGCAGCAGTACAGCCAAGGACTGTCCACAAGGGACTCACAGCACCAGCACAGGACTCAAGGCAGAGAGCGAGTGTACTGTGAGTAGCCATTTAGTTAGATGTATGGGACTCATGCTTGTTTCTTCTACTTGACCCAACAATATAATTTCCCTCCTAATTTGAAAGTTTGAGATTTAAATCATTTATCACAATTTTTGGCCAGAAAGAATAGCTTGAAAACATTGCAGCATTGTGATTTTTCATATTCAATGTCACAGGACATTTTCGTTTGCTAATTTGTAAACTCGCTTGAGGTCTCTTCAGATTACCAAAAAACTTTCAATAAAATTCATATTCATGCATCATTGCATCAAGTCAACGATGTCTTGCTTCATCAAGATACAGTCAGTTTATGATCTAATAACTTTTTGTCAAAACAGATTGCTTGAAAATGGTATAAGGATCTATAAAGTCTGTCTAACAGCCCCTGAAACAAAATATCTTTAAAGACCCACACAAGTCTATATTATTATAGCAAGTCTAGCTCACTGCAGTTTCTGAAAATGAACAGCTTCAGTGGGCTCCTTTCAATTTTAATAGTAGAAAACTGCATTTTATATGTATTTTCATTTCAGAGACTGAAATTTAGTCTACGATCTATACTAAAAGTCGCTATTATGTGTTGAATATCCATAAAATCTTGTACTTTATTCAAAACAGGACTGTTTAGAAGGCGAATACCAAGATGTCGCTGGTTCGACTAGCTGCAAGATGTGTCCTGCAGGCAAGGCATGTCAGACCGCTAAAACAGCCACACCTTCCGATTGTGCCAACGGACAGTACTCGCTAGGGAGTGCCAATGCATGCACGCCGTGTCCGATAGGGTCCAAGTGTCCTGCTAAAGATCAGGGTCCAACTCTCTGTGATGATGGAGATTTCACCTCCGCTGAAGGTAGTATTTTGTTTAAAGGCACCTTTGATTGTTCTTGTGTTATACAAAACAACATATTATTCAGAAGATCACAACTTATCACAAAGATGGTCAAAATGAGGAACAGATGCTAGAATTGCACAATCTCTGAATAAATGATTTAAATATCAGTAAGTTAATTGAATGAAATTATGAACTTAGAGATCTTTATTTCTATCATTATGCTATGATCTCATTGCTTGTGTTGAATTAAAGATTGCTAAATGATATGTTTTTATGTGTTTGAAACATGTCATTACAAAATACTGCTTTTCCTGTTTAACTAGCTATTAACTCCAGATTTATTCTTCTGTTCTTAAAATAGTTTAGTTTAATTTAATTATCAAGATAACTGAAATAAGTTTATGTCCACTAGGCCAGACAACATGCAACAAGTGCCCTGCAGGCAAGGAGTGTCCAAACCGAGGGGCGCCAGTGTCCTGTCTCCCAGGCTTCTACAGTGGGAACGGGGAGGGGGCGTGTTACCCCTGCTCCCCGGGACAATACACATCATCTCCAGGTGCGGACAAGTTTAATTTCTTTTTCATGGTTCGTTTTGGAGTGTTGAGTTTGTACAAAATCATCCATATTTGAAACAGTAGTCTGTCTAACAGCCCCTGAAACAAAATATATTTAAAGACCCACACAAGTCTATATTATTGTAGCAAGTCTAGCTCACTGCAGTTTCTTTTTCATTTCAGAGACTGAAATTTAGTCTATTGAAACAGCTACCTACCCGTATTTGGTTGATTTCAGATAGAACAAGTTACAGAGTTTATGTAATCTTTGATAGTTCATTTGTCAAAATAATGCAGGGTCTGCACAAATTTAAAGGGCAGCTGAACTATTGAACCAGAATCCCTGCTCATATAGATTGTAAAGTGTTTTTAAGCACTAAGGTGATGGGAGTAATGTATGAAAGAACTTTGAATGAAAGAGTAAATATGTTTGGTTTCGTTAAATTCTATAACCAAATCATTGTTTTTCTGAGGACCAACCTCTTTATCAATTTGTTTCATCTGAAGAAAAAATCTTTTAATGGCCACACTTTTAGCCAAAGCATCCAGTGTTGATCGTGACCCTCATTTAAAACCATTGCTATTTAGGTTTAATGTGTCCTGTTTTCTGCTGCTAATCGCTGAAATATTGCCCAAGCGGCATAAAACAATAATCACTCCTGTTTTCACTTTTTATGACTTTACCTTTCATCCAACTACCTGTATTTTTACTTTACCTATTGATTTCCAATCCAACCACCTGTATTTCAGGGGCTTCTACCTGCACCGATTGTCCAGAGGGTCAGAAGTGTCCCAACGCGACCTCAGTGCCCATCGACTGTGACCCCGGCTACATCGCAGCACTAGGCAGCTCCAGTTGTACTCTGTGTAACTCAGGTCAGTTCATTTCTGTTCTCAGGTTTTATCTTGTCTACATAATTTTTAGGATCAGTTAAAGATGACATTTATTGGGGTTCGTGTTTCAATATGTATGATTTGTCTTTTTTTTAGCCAAAGAACCATTCTGTCAGTTTATGGTTTTTAGGCATTTTGATTACCTCTGATTTAGTGTGCATCACATAAATTTTTCATAAAAATTGTTCTTGAAGCCTTCGTTTTCGGTTTAACTCTTTATCTTTTTAAAAGATTTATTTTTACTTAAAGACTTGTTTGAATAGTGATGAAAGCACAGAAATAAAGGAAAAATTACCAATTTGCTATTTGGTCAGCCATGAAAAGATTATTTTGGATTTTGCTTAGACTAATAACAATTACCATTTGTTTCTGCAGGTTGTCTGAGTCATGTAAAGTTTCAAAATTTTAAGTGCTTATATAATTTGTCTCTGTATTTTCAGATGAGATTCCTGACACGAACAATAAGTTGTGCCTCCCCTGTCCTGCAGGCAAAAAATGTACAGATCCTGCGTAAGTATTCTTTTAGAGTGGAAACTTGCTTTGAAATTTTAACATTTGTGTATACCTTTATCATTTTCATTATCCAGCCATGATTGATATTGCCTACTTATCAATATTTCAAAATGGTTAGATAACCAACCCATCTCATAATCTGTAAAACAAAACACTCACATGTTGCAGTAATAAACACAATGACACAATATGTAGTACTAATGTGTTACAGTACATAAATATGTAACAGTCCAACTACAATGTAGTTGTTTGTTCAATTTACCCTCTGTCCCTCTTAAATCCCTCCTGGCTAGTACTCGGGAGAATTCTACTGTAAAGTCCACAGTTATGGATGACAATGAAACCATCTACCATGATATTCTCCCTGTCCCCAGGTCGACCCCTGTCTCCTGTACAGCTGGCCACTACTCCCTTGACGGAGAGGGAACCTGCACGCAGTGTCCGAAGGGAAAGTACTGTCCGAACAACTATGAGGCACCCAAAGACTGTCAAGCAGGTCAGCTTTAGTAGAAATGAATAAAGATTCTTTTCCTTATTTGTTTATATTATAATATTTGTTTGTTCCACCTGAAGACCCTTTGGTTTTGGCAGAGTTTCTGTCCGTGTTGGCATCAGTGTTGGCGTTCCTATTCATTTCCGGAGCAAAACTAAGAAAATACTTGACTAATCTTCACTAAATTTGGAATCCAACCTCTTCATTTCATTTCAACTTCTTTTCAATTTTATATATTTTGGTTTCTATAACAACAGTTTTTACTTTAGTATTTTGTCAAGCATGACTAACTGCAGAGAATTACAGTTTATGTTGTTTTATAGTTCTATTCCTTTTGTTTTTGATTGGCAATTCACTTAATTATCAATTAACCCTAATTTATCCATTGATTTTATTACAAATTTATTCAGTCATTCAATTGTTCAGCGGTAAGTTAGTCATATATATTTCATGAGTTAACCTTTGTATTTGATAGTATAAGGAACCACTGGATGGTGGTGATAGAAACTGCTGGCAAGTGATATCATGGGATTTAATTCCAGGCCTGGGCAAGTTTGTATTGGTTGTCTACACAGAGACTTTATGCTTCTCTTTCAATGCTTGATTAATAGTCAGGAGTCGGGTTACATGCATAATCAATATTGACAAACTGACTCTGCTGATCCTGTGAATACAAGTTAAATTGATTAATCAATATCATTTGCCCATGCATTGTTAAAACTAACAGGAGTTATCGGGAAAAACAATCAATCAACACATTGATTGTATATCAATAAACTAACTGTAATATTATTGTGTCTTGATTTAAGTACAGTTGTAACCATGGGTTTATTGCATGGCAGATGTTTAGACACACAGCATCTACTGTCCATAACTACCTCCATTTTTGATCTACTGTCCATAACTACATGTACCTCCATTTTTGCTGTCTCCTAAAAACTTGCCTTAATCATTAACAAAGCTGAACTTTCCAATGAGTAGCATTGTAACTTCTTTGAGAGGCATTTTAGATGTTGGAATTACAATAATGCAGAGGAATACATGGATGACAACTTCTTTGTTCATTGTATGCAACGTTTCGACACAGATTCTTGTGCCGTTCTCTGCAAGAATCTGTGTCGAAAAGTTGCATACAATGAACAAAAATTTGTCATCCATATATTCCTCTCCATTAGAATAGCATTGTGTCTGGTATATTATATGGGGGTGACAGTCATTAATTCCTTCAACTTTGAATTGGTTTCTGAAACCAAGAAGCATAAGAAGTTTCATAGTTGTTGGATGTAGATGGGCAAGATGGTCCTAAAACAAGTGATGGTGGTAAACTGTGATCTTGGGAATAAGTTGTTTCACTGGCACAATGTAGGACACAGGTGCAATTTAAAGTTGATTACCCCTCAATAATAATAATGGTACGTTCATAATAACCATATTTGTCCAATGATCAGCTTTAAACTTGATCAGATCGTACTTTTGTAGTTACATTGTCATTCAGCAAAATGATGATGACTATCAGGTAACAGCATACAATAATTTCCTATCCTTCCTCTCTGAACATTTCAAAGCTATGACCTAGCTGTTTGTTTCCACAGATTACTACTCTGCTGAAGGATGGCGAGCATGTTTGCAGTGCCCGGCGGGGTACGGATGTGCCACTGCTGCTGATACACCCGTCAAATGTACAGCGGGAACATTCAGCACGGCCGGATGTAAGTGGTTCCAGGCAGATACTCACTATAAAATAAGCTGAAATTTATAACTCCTTTACAACAGTTTGTGACAGATACAGTGATTTTAACATGAAAAAAGCTTAACTTAATTAAAAGCTAGGATAAATGTGATTTTGTGAAAGTGGAATAAAAAAAATTCCCAAATTTCTGGCTTTTTGATTAATATTTTGCAAGATGGCCAACAGTGTGAAATACAAAAAAATTAGGTTACACTTGATGCATTTTCTTGTCCTTTAAATGATATCAATAACTAAAAAACACAAGAAAGAAAGGCAAGTACAATCCAAACACCCTCGTTTCGTAATGATTATTCATAATTCTACCATGAATGTGATGAATATTAGATTCTGATTGGTTCTCCTGGAAAATCAAACGTGATCAATTTTGGATTGAACGTCCTCTGATTTTGAGGCCGCTTCACCGCGCATTGATACACCCGACTGGCAACTTCAGAGCTGGTATTCTGCTGTTTACTGAGATTAAATCTTTTAAAAAGTTATTTAACATGTTTCATTTTTGTGTGTTTACGGGGGATGATTAAATCGTTTGAGACAGATAAAGTATTTTATTCAAAATAAGAAGTTTAAGTGGTCAATCAGCGCCACACGCAGCGGGCTTCCTTCAATTACGGCAAGAATACAGTGACGTCATAATCCTTGACAACGTCATAGTGGTCTTCTGTTAGAATCATCTATTCGATTGATAGGGATGTCTCAGGCTATATCGTAAACAATTAATGGAATCACACGTTGTAAAAGGTACAATATTAATAGCTGTGTTGAAGAAAGTGAGAAATATACTTGAAGGACAAGCAATGATAGATTTTACCTTTGCTCACGGCTGAATTTATTTCAAATAACAAGGAGCAAATCCCCCGGCACAGACAAGTTCATTTTTGTTGCCGGAAGTCAGGACATTTTACAAAGTGCACTTTGCTTATACAAAGAGTTCACGATTAATATTCTCATGGTAGAATGGAGATAAACCTAGTGTGTTTGCGCGTTCGGTTTCAATTTAAGATTTACTCTCTATCAATCCAGTATAACATGTCTCTGATTTTCAAACACACTAGGTTTATCTCCTAAATGACTTTATGCCTAACTCTCTCCCCCAGCAATGACATGTGACCAGTGTGCAGCGGGGAAGTACTGCCCCGAGGGTTCCATGATGGAGCTACCCTGTACCCCCGGCCATTACGCCGTAGCGGGTTCGGGATCTTGCACAGACTGTCCCCAGGGGAAATGGTGCGACCTCATTGCCGCCACCGACTGTGTTGATGGAACCTACTCACTTGGCTTTGCAGATACATGTACCCCTTGTCCTCCAGGTATGTGTTAATTTGTTGAAATCTTGAATTCTCTATAAGGAAATTACCTAAGTGAATTGTTAGCAAATTAGCTGGCATGTTATTTCATTGTGGATCTTTTCCTCCAGATAATTGTGTTTTAAATAAATAAATAAAATGTGTCATTTTTTCCTTAGGTCATGAATGCAATGACAAAGTTTCGAACCCTGTGCCTTGTACAACTGGCTCCTACAACCTGAACGCCTCCAGTACCGTGTGTCAGGAGTGTCCGGGAGGCTACATCTGTCCCACAACCATAGACAAGCCTACCAAGTGCAATGATGGTATGTCCTCAACTTAGATTGACCCTCTGAATGGCATTTTAGAAGATATTGAGAATCTCCCTCAAACTTCTTCTGATATCAAATATATTAACGAGTGTTGATATATTTGATATCAGAAGACATGAGGGTGAGATTCTATTTATCATTCAAAATAATTTATCATCACATTTGCATGAAAAATGTTCAACTGTGAACACTGCATAGCCCTAAAACTCCTAAACCAGTGACGTCATAGCATTGTGAAGTCATTACTGATGATGCAAAAGGTTTGTGATGTCATGTCCCTTCTGATGACAGAGCATTGTTCAAAATCTACAGTTTTTGATGATAAAGAAGTCAAACTTTATAAAGAAGTGTTTTTTTATGAAATAATTGTTCCGATACCGGTATATCATCTAGACTTTTAGATGAAGTAAAAGCCATTGTACAAGTCATTTTAGATGAAGTACATGATGAAGTATTCCAGTGGTGGCACATGGTCCTGTGCAATGCTCAGTTGACCACTATCGGTGAAGTTCAGCAACAATGAACACAGCTAGATGGATGAGTTGGTGTCCCACTTGTTTGAAGGGTTATTCCCTGCCACACACTGAGACACGAGTCAAGATATTCTTTGTGTCACCTTGGGCAAGAGACTTAATTCAAAATGTGCCTCTGTCCACCTAGCAGTACAATTAGGTACCTGGGCCTATATTTTCGAAGCTCTCTTAGTGCTAAGATAGTTTTAAGCCAATGTTATAGTATGGTACTTACGACTATCTTAGCCCTAAGAGCACTTCGAAAATCTAGATTTCACAATATCTCATAGTGTTCAATGTCCTGTCTGCCTGCAGGATACCTCAGTGACCCTGGCTCCACCACCTGTACTCAATGTCCAAGAGGGCACGCCTGTCCTAACGTGGGCAGCATCGCTGACAACTACCAGTGTGAGGACGGGTACTATTCCATTGCTGGGGAATTCAACTGCACCAAATGTCCTGTTGCAAAATATTGTCCTTCTACAGAGTAAGTAAATGAGGCTTAGAGTCTGATGAATTATATTTGTGATAGGAAGGATAGCTAGTGTAATCTTATGATTTCTACCAACATTCTGTGAAAAAGTACTAATTAAGATACTATCTTACTGTATATTATCTTTGTTCAACTATTACCTTTTTTAATCATACATATATGTGACATTGAATAGATTTAAATACTTATGAATTTATTTGTCATTCTGTGGAGAGTTAAAAGCAATTGTTTTGCCACATTTTTCTCTGATTCAGCATTGATTACTAGCTATATCTGAATATAAATTTTGATTGTTCTTCAATCAGATAATAGTTGTATTTTTGGCCTACTGTTCTTTAATTGCTATTACTCAGTAAACAGATTATGAATAATTTAAAACATTTAACCATATCAGTTTGCAGGGAAATGACATGAAGCATACTGATAAAATTGTTTAATGATACAATTTGATTATAAAAAGGAGAAAAACCATTATATACCTTAAAATGAGAGTTGTACAATAAAAGAACCAAACAAATCTAAATTTTCTCATGTATGCCGTATCTTTATGTAGCTACAGGGCTAGAGTTGCCCAAACACAAACATGGAAACATCTATCATCACTATTTGTTATGTTGCATGAATATTTCCATGTACTAAACCATCGCTCTCTTCCAGGGAAGCAATAGAGATCGACTGTCCCAGTGGAACCTATTCATTAGGCAACCAGACCTCCTGCACTGTATGTCCCGCTGGCAAGATGTGCCCCAACACTGACGGGTCTGGAATAGAAGACTGCGCTGCTGGAAAATATGCCATCGCAGGATCCACTGAGTGCACAAAATGTCCCGCAGGATATGCCTGTCCAAGAACAGACACCTCCGATATTATCAAATGTGAAAAAGGGACATACTCCAAGGGGGAACAGCAAGCATGTACAGAATGCAAGGCAGGATTGTAAGTATGAGAGTTTAGATGGTCCATTATTGAGGTTATGAACATCCTGAGACCTTTGCCAAATAGGATAAGAGGCACAAACTATCATACCTCTTTTGAAGGGTTGCTCATTAATTTTGACATTGATACTGTTGGTGCTCATTTGTATTGGGATGTTTGTTTACTTTGATAACAAGCATTCGGAAGCTGTAAGACTGGCTTAGAAGTCAAGAATATGACATCAAATTCATACATAACATACGATTTAGGTGTAACTCTTCCTCCTTGAATTTAGAGAAAGGAATCTTCATTAGGTCAAGGCCACTTGCTTTCTGAATTAAAAATAACCTTGGCATTGGTCCTGATGATCCTGTTTTGTTTGCAAAGAGGATGTATGGTATTTCAACGAGGTATAATTATCTTAAAGATAATTTCAGTCAAAAAATAAGACATTGTACCATTTGTTTGCATTGACAGCGCTTGGCTGGTGGTTGATAATATTTTTTTAAAGTATATTTCTTTACTTATTTTATTGTTATTGTCCTCAGTGCATGCCCGGTGACCACAGATGACACAGAGATAAAGTGTGACGACGGAACCTACTCTGTAGGTAACCAGACAGCGTGCACCAACTGCAGAGCAGGTTATGAATGTCCAGATCCTGCCACTGGCACAGAGTAAGTATTCTAATGATTGAACTTTTATCACAGGCTCTGCTGGAGGCTCTTGTAAAATCTCGAAATAAGTAAGTCCGAGGCTCTGGAGCATGGGAAATTATTTATGACATAACTAAGTCTATTTTTATGGTAATATCTTCAAATTTCCTCAAGATTATTTAAACCCTTTGAAGCAACTTGTGATAAAATACTCTCTCCAATACAATAATAAATAAATATTTGAAAATATGATGTCTGCTCAACAAAGATAAGTATGGAATGATTTTAAGAAATCTTTATTACATTTCACAATGTTACGAGTAAAGAATATTTCCATAACCATATCCTCCACAGAACTGCATGTGAGTCCGGCTACTACTCGCTGGGAAATGCCAAGGAGTGTACGGTGTGTGATGAGGGCTACAAGTGCCCAGTCAGAGACGAGGGACCCATACTGTGTGGGGAGGGGGAGCACAGCGCCGGGGCAGCCACCAACTGTACAACCTGCGAGGCAGGGTACCAATGTCCTGAGAGAGAATGTAAGTATTTTCATATATTTATGGAATTCTCAACTGTGTCAGATGAGACTCTCACCTTTTCCCAATCCCTTCTGGATAGCTCTTAACAGATGTCTTTAATCAAGAGGTTTCAATTGAAATTGCTCGTTCTTCATGCATATAGCTTTTATGCCTCTTCATTATCTTCATATATTTCCATGAATATATAACTTGTCTATCCAATGGCAATGCTTGATATGGAACAACCAAATTACATTAATAACAACATTGTCAACTCAATGAGTAGCATAACCTTTTTACCCCATAATGATTATAATATCAACCTTGAGGCGCTAAACATTTACTAACTCTCTCACCATAACTTTTCTATATTGTACTCCTGCAAAGCATTGTCCAGCATCATTAAACATTATGCAATTTTAAACCATTAATAATTTGATTTGATGAAGAATTGCAAGAAACAATACCGATATCAGATACTTGGCATCAAAATCAACATCATTCCTCTCCAACTTTACTAACCAATTCCTTTCCCCAGTGTCCCGAAGATCCGAGTGTCCCCCCGGAACCTACTCCAACCCAGGATCCATCTCCTGTACCAACTGTGACTCGGGCTTCCTCTGTCCCGTCGCTTCCACCAACCCACGCCCGTCCGACGCCTGGTGTCCAAAGGGAGGCTACTGTGACGGCAAAGACTTCTTCCCCTGTCCGGCCGGCACCTGGAACCACATCAATGGCTCCACGAGTGAAGATGCTTGTGTGCCATGTCCTTCAGGTCTGTTGCTTTCCTGGTATTTTGTATGATAATTTTATGCTGATTTTTATTTTGGGTTTCATGGTTTGTTAATTAGGTGCAAGACTCATATAGCATGGACATGAAACTTTTATTGTAAAAGCAATATCTTTTCATTACGGTTACAACTTTCTCAATTAAAAAGGAAAGTACTCTAGATATTTCAATTGGCATTCACAAACTTTATGAGAAAGAGTAGATGAAACTTTATTGACGTCATAATCTGACTCTTGATGTTTGTGAATCTTATAACCAGCCCTTATCTATCACATATATAAAATATACACATATATTAGTCAGATGGCCAAAAGAGTAGGAGGACCTTGACCATAATGACGCAGTTAACCAAATAAAGGAGTTGATCCTCCCTCGATCACGAATATCTTCTGCTTATTACTGGTTCTTTAAATTTGAAGCTATATGTATCACAATCCCTCTGTGTGGTTTCATCTCAAACCAATCTGGTATCTGAATGCCAGGTTACTACTGTGAGGGTCCCGGAGTAGAAGACTACAGCCTGTACCCATGTCCCGAGGGCCACTACTGTCTGATGGGAACTACCATGAGGACCCAGTACCCTTGTCCAGGTACGTCCACTCACTACATCATCCAGGGTACTGTTCCACAAAACACTAACAGTCGAATGTAGACTTACAATCAAGTGTAAGGTTTTTTTTTAAAAACCAATTGTAATCAATTAGATTGGGCTAAATTGGATTGTAACTTTACGACTGCTATATGAAACAGAACCCTGCTCTATCAGGATATTTATGCCCTATGAATCTCTGATTGTTGTGTCAGTATTTGCCTTCTATCTGTTTTTTTTTTGTTTCCTATTGCTGACAGCAGGTAAACAGCTATATATATAATGTAATGTCGACACTCTGTTGTGATTTCATCTAAGGAAAGCCAATAATACATATACAATATATGTACAATAATACAATATCATTTCAATACAGTCTTGTGCATCAATAACGATAAGTCTTCCTCATACTTATGATAGCACTAAAAATAACTTCACTGATGTCCAATACACAACATGACACTTAAACTATAGATCTAAACATGGAGAATGAACAAATGTTTTTTGCATTTAACACAAATATGACCGAATTGTCTCCCCTAGGCGGCACCTACAACAACGGGACCAACGCAACAAGCACCGCTTTCTGCACCCAGTGCCTACCAAGGAAGTTCTGCCCAGCTGGAACTGTTGATTTCGGGGAGGATTGTCCTGCTGGATTCTTCTGTGTGGGAGGACAAGCGTCAGGCTTCCAGAACTCCTGTCCCATCGGAACCTACGGCCCTAGCGTTGGACTCCTCAGTGAGTGCACGTGAAGCTTCGTTTATCATTTTGGGTTATGATATGATAAATGATGTGGAATGTGGATCATTTGTTGAGGCACCAATGAAAGGATTTGTATGAGGGGTTAATAAATACAAATTAGGGTGAAAGAAAACTTTAATATTGTTTGAAGCTGTTATCATCTGGCAATTCTTCAAAAATATGCAGCAATTGTAAAATTTTGAATGAGATAAATTCTAAATATATATTTCTTGTTACCATAATGTATCCATGGTTTCAGTGTAGGTATGTTCTGTTTGTATTAATGCTGATATGAAGTCACTCAAGGATAACTGGTTAAAATGACAAAACATGATTCCAAATTCTGTATGTCTATTTATAAACTCACTCTGAGGTATTATGTTTCTGTTCATAATAGTAAAATAAGACTGAAAAATCTGTCATTCATAGATCTATAAAAATATGATGAAACTATACCTATATATGCTTATTAATCTATTATTAATCTCCAGATGGCACTGAATGTGAGAATTGTCCGGCTGGTTTCTACTGCCCGTTCGGGTCCCAGTCCGAGCCCACTGTGCAGCCCACCCCGTGTGAACCAGGGAAGTACAACCCTGATGAAAGAACCGGCCACCCCATCAACTGTATTGTGTGTGACGCAGGCTTCGCTTGTCCTCTCATCAACCAGACAGCCTCCACTCTGCCTTGTGCTGAAGGTACGTATCCTGTCAATAGCCAGTGAAGCTGCCCAATTCTTCTCCAATCTAAACTTTCTCTTCGGAGGAAATACCTGAGTCAAATTATCCACAAGTTTGTTCTAGGGTATTATCTTCCTGGGGAACGTTTTTCTTCCAAGGTTCCAATAGGAGAGGGGAGAGGCATTTTATGGCGGTCTGCTTAGTCACCAAGAATTAATGACCTATGATGTTAAGAGATTATGTCATGACTAAATAGAAAACGACAAATATGGTAACTTTCAATCAAGGGCGGTCTGTCACTAGGGTGGTCATAAGGCACTGAGGAAACCTCAGTTAAAAAAGGGAGTAAAGGTTAATCTTAGCAAGGATTGTTTGTCAAAAAGGTCCAAATTGATGGTTACAGTAGTAATGCATTTTGGACGATAAAACATTTTACTGAAAAAAGTTACTTCGTGCTTGTCATGCAACAGAATAAGAATGAGAGAAATATGTCCATGTGTACTTTATTCATTTCTCTTGGTTCTTATCATTTAAACTTCTATATGCCCCTCTAAGAACCCATGAAAAAGAATATTTTTATTTTCAGGACTGCCATCTCCTCAAGTTAATATCTGATTGTAATCAGTCAATTAATGTTCAGCAAAATGTGTATACTTCCAATGGACTATGAAAATATACTCTTTTGTCCCTCTTACCCTATAAATGTTTCTTCTGCAGGTCACTACTGTCCAGCGGGGACCATTACCCCAGACCAGTACCCCTGTCTGCCAGGAACTTTCACTGGGAAGACCAACCTGACATCAGCTGATGAGTGTGATCCTTGTCCAGCCGGCAAATACTGTGACTGGGGAAATGGTCAGTACTGTTAACTGAATGTTCTTCTTTTTAAAACTTTTTAGAAATTCTGCTACTTCAGAGCATCACTGCTCCATCAGTTTCAGTTTATGAAGTTTTAAGATACGATATAAACAGCTTTAATTTTAATTTTAATTTATCAATCTTCTTTATATTCGATAACTTTTGCTTCAGTATATCATATGTTCAGGAATCTAATATATTCATATTTTAAACTTTTAACCCTGCGAATAATCAATTTCAAATTTACGATGCCTGTTCTTTACTCCAAAAGTGTTAAATCTGAAATGTTATTAA
This sequence comes from Steromphala cineraria, assembly GCA_916613615.1. NCBI lineage: Eukaryota > Metazoa > Mollusca > Gastropoda > Trochida > Trochidae > Steromphala > Steromphala cineraria. Next base: position 16,489,792 of record OU744729.1, read on the forward strand.
TTTATTAACTGTCAACTCTCTCCAGGTGAAAGCTCAACCATGAACCCACCCAAACCCTGCAGCCCTGGTTACTACTGTCCAAGCCAGACCCCGGCCCCAGATAGGTTCCCTTGTCCGGAGGGGACCTACAGTAACCGTGCTGATCTCACCCACGCCTCCGAGTGCTCGGACTGTCCGGAAGGTTCCTACTGCACCGGTGGTCAGTCCACTGAGACAGGGGTGTGTCCTCCTGGCTACTACTGCCCTCTCGGAACCAAACATGCGACGGATTATGGCTGTGAAAATGGAACCTACAACGAGAAGGAAGGAATGAAGAAGAAGGAGGATTGTCGTGTTTGTACTCAGGGTGAGAAATTATATAGATAATATCTATGTTATGTTGATACAAACCGGGGGGCGTAGCTCAGTGGTAGAGTGTCCGATCGTCACCCAGAAGACCAGGGTTTGATTCCCGGTCGCTTATCCCAAAAGACGATAAAAGTTGGAAGTTGATGCTGCCTTGCTTGACACTCAGCATCATAAGGACAGAACAATGCATTAAAGAGACACAGAGTATGTTGATAGGATCACATATGTCAAATTTTGAAATCGATGTTATTACATTGGGAACCACTAACTGTTACTGAAAATAACAAGTTAAAGGTCAATCAGTACATTAGAGCGAAAGTACGGCCATTCAAAGTCGAGATTTTGATCCAAAACTGGACAATGTGGGTCGAGTGGCGCGCGCAAATTCGCCAAACGTAATTTTGAAACCTTGTCATAAGCTGACAGGAAGATATATTCGATTCGATAGTGTTTATTAGGTACTGTAACTAATAGGTAGATTAATTGGATGCATCATTTCGAATATTAAACGTATTTGAGATGTTTTCTTGATTGTTCCATAAAATCAAGCATTTTAGAGATATTATGCATAAATGGATATAATTGCAAGTCCAGTGATGAGATATGAACTTCAATCAGCATATTGGATATTTTGTAGCTTATCAAAACCAAATACAATTTTATGAAAGATACTCTGTGTCACTTTAAGAGGCGCCGCTCTGTGGCTGCCTGGTGCAATGGGCACAAAATGATTTTCAAATGTACCTTGTATTGCGGAGAATAAAGAGTTATAATTATTATACCCTGGTGTAAGGACCAATAACCTCGCTTGTTCTTCATTATAAAATCCTAAGATGTTAGCAACAAAGCAGCCAATAAAAGTCTTTTGTGTTTTTCTGTCACATTGCCATTACTAAGAAGCCAGGTACCTTTTTGTTTTGCTGGGCACAGAGGCTCATTGCATATACAGTTTTTTTATTTGGAGCAGGTAAACATCATTCTAAGATTCAATTTATTAATTTAGGTTCTAATCATAAATATGTAATGCTTTGGGGTCATTTCTGCATTATTCATCAATTCATGAACATGTGAAACAAAACTTTGTTTTATTTCTTAGTCAAATTCTACTCCAAGGCATCAGTTATAAGAATAGCACTTTTTTCATCATTTGTTCAGGCCATTACTGTGAGTTTGCTGTGACTGTTCCGGAGAAGTGTCCGAAAGGGACCTACATGCCATGGGGAGTCACTTCTACTTCAGCTGCTGATAATAATATAGCTACAGATGATGTTATCACTGGAGGTTTGTAAAAAAGAACACCATTTGGCTATCTCTAGAAATGTGCAGTGTAAATACCAGTATCCAAACTTTAAATAATCTCTATGTTCTAATGTATAATCTGTCTTTATCTTATGCTCATCTAAGGTTTGAAATATTGCCCAAGCAGCTCAAAAAATAACTCATTTGATCTGTTAGCAATAAATCCTAAAATAATAGTTTGGCAATTATTAATTATACAGCATGGAACTGATTGGAACAGGTAGAAATTCATCAAAGTCAGTAATTCATATAACTTTAGCTTCAAATTGTGAATGTAGTTTTCAGTATAGTTTGCAAAAACATCAATATGTAAATGCTCTTTGGTGAACATTTTGAAATAATATCTTACATGAAGTTAAATATCGCATTAATGTGCCCAATATTTGGTCAGTGTTCAAAGGGACTACTTACTTAACATTGATAAATCTTCTGGAGATTTTGAAGGGCAGGCAATAATTCATGTAAAAGACCTTTTCCACTTAGTGATTGCTTAAGGGGCTGAAGCATATTTTTTTAGTTTAACAAAATGATCCAACAAAATAACAATAAATGTTATCAATTCTATAAAAATTATTTCAAACATCTAGGTAATTATCTCAAGGAAGTGAATTTTAGAGGATTGGGGTGATCAAAGTGATGCTGAATAGCAAAAAAATTATTATCATTTTGTATTGCAGGCAATAAGTGAGTTAATTGAGGGTCTAGACCTTGCATGTGTCAAAGGTAGGCAATTATCAGAAGGCAAGCAAAAACATAAGGATTGATCACACATTGTGTACCTTCAGGAGATCCGGCGAAGCGAGAGGACGACTGTTTGGAATGTCCTGGAGGTTTCTACTGTGGAGAGGCAGAGTATGATCCCAAACAGTGTGGAACAGGGAAGTTCTCTAAACCCAAACAGTTCGACTGTAAGATCTGTGAAATAGGGTAAGTTGACCTCCACATCTTTTTTTTTTCTAATGTCAAATTTATGCCTTGTGCACCTTTATTTTTTATAAGACATCATTTTATTATAGCATTGTCAATTTTAACTATTGTAATTGCCTAGGATCAATTTTGTCTTATGATATGTAAACATCTAAACAAATTATTAAAAGATAACATATTTCAAGCTTCAGACGGATTTTGTGACTTTTTCTGCCAGAGACCAGATAGTCAAACTCAGATTATCGATATTTTATTATGTAAATGTAACATTACTTGATGTTACATTACCATATTTCCACAGACACTACTGCGACAACGTTACAACCTCGAAGGACGCGATGTTGACGACCAAGAAGTGTCCTGCAGGCCGGTACTGTGTGGCAGGTCTCAACCAGGAGCCTGATGCAACCGACTGCTCCACTGGCAGATACTGTCCAGAAGGTTAGCTTTACCTTGAGATCTCCTATCTTTAAAGGAGTTATTCAATTTTGGGTTACTGCTGCTAATAGCTGAAATATTGCCCAAGTGGCGTTGAGCTTTAACTCCTCACTCACTCACTCAATTTAGGATTTATTGATGATACCAAACGTTTTGTTGGTTAGTTTTTTCAGTAGCACCGACAGATACTGTCGGGACAGTCAGATTTTAGCTTAAAAGCTCCTTATTTAAAAGGGTTAGTTTAACAATGTTAAACTTGTCTGTAAGCCTTGTTATTATCAATGCAAATTAAAATGCTGTCAGCATCAGAACAAAGTTGAGTACAAAATAATTGAAATTATGACAATCTACCTCTACAGACCTACCTTTTATTCATAATTAAATCAGTTATCAGAATTAAATGCTAACATATCCAGCAAAGCTTCTTTTGTCTTGCCAAATGGTGTTCTCAAAACAACTTCCTTTCGAGATTACGACAGCCATGCTTCTATCCAGGGAGCCTCTGGTTTTTAATTCAATCTCCCATAACCCCAGAAATGTTATGTTTTAACTCCTACTTGACAGGCACTGTGGAGGAGCTCAAGTGTCCAGTAGGTACAATGAGGACAATAGTAGGGGCTGGAGCCATCTCGGACTGTGCTCCTTGCACTGCAGGCTACTTCTGTCAAGAGGGATCATCAACCACATCAGGGGAGTGCCAGAAAGGCTTCTACTGTCAGACCAATATCCCAAACGTTTTTGGAAATGATCCATCGTTGATCGGAAGCTATGGTGACAAACAGGTGGGATAAGAGTAACTTCATGATCACATTTAAGAAAGATTTATTCTAAGTATATTTTTTGAAATGAAGATTATAGGTTTCCCTTTCATTCAAAGGGAACAGAATAGTCATTAGTTTGAATGATTTGGATAATTTTAGTTTATTCTTCAATGGAAGTTATGTTGACAAACAGATGAGATTTGTATAACCCTATGATCACATTTAGAGAGACAATTGTTTGCCTTAGCACTCAAAGGGAATGAAAATGATTCCACATCTTCAGATATAGGCAAAATTTAATGCCAACAAAATCAGCCAAAAGATATGCTGTTAACATTTTACATCTATGAAAAAAACAACTCAAAACTGAAAATAATTCCTGCTACCAAATCAGCAAATAGTGCTTTTGAAAATATTTTTATGTCTACAGAAACTTAGAAACTTGTACTTTTGTATGAGATTTCAATAATTGTTCATTGTGCTCTAAGGAACCGTGCCCAGAAGGTACCTACACAGACATCACGGCGACCCCAGACCTGGCTTCCTGCAAGGTGTGTCCCAAAGGCTTCTTCTGTGAACAGGCAACCTTCGACCCCACATCCTGTCCAAGAGGCTACTACTGCGAGGAGGGTTCCGTCAAATCAGAGCCCTGCCCGATTGGGACGTATGGAAACAGAACAGGCGAGTTGAAGAAATTTGTAATACTAAAAGCATATATAAAACATACTGTGGGTTATAGAGACCAATATTGTATTTCAATTTCTGGTACTATTTACCCAAGCATGCCATGTCCCCCAAATTGCTTTTGAGGCCCTTGTTTTGTTTGGACCCAAATTTTTGGGTAGTTTTTTTAAATGAGAATTAGGCTTTTGTAGTTATCAATAAAGAGATTTCGCGCCTCTTGTCTACAGAACTGGGCCACATGGATGAGTGTACTCTCTGTGACAAGGGGTGGTACTGTGACGCTCCTGGTCTGCTCCAGCCCCGCGCCCCCTGTAACCCAGGATTCATCTGTATAGGGGGAGCCACTACCGCCGAGCCTATAGATGGCGTCACTGGAGACGTGTGTCCGGCAGGAGGATACTGTGTTCTTGGTGAGTAAAGCCTATGTTAACATCAAGGACAAGCTTGGCTAAAGGGGTCCTGTCTTTTGACATGAAGTGCCAAAACAAAGGATTGTAAAAGCATTTGAATAACTATTCTGTTGACCTAGAGCAGCATATAATTTTAATGGATCAAGGTCATTTTCATTACTCAATAAAGTTCGTTTCTTGAATATCCAGTTCCAGGGTTTGTTTTTTGGGGGTTTTTTTTACACTTAATCAGGTTTGAGAAAGGGCACCCTTCAACAACAGTTGTTTAAACCATCAAAAGCTCAAGGAACATTGTGTGAGTTTGCAAGACTTGGTAACCTGTAGGAGAGTCTTCAGAAAACTGTGACAGATTTAGGGGGTAACAGGGGATGAATATGGTGCTGTAAATATCCTCGAACCAAATTTCTCATTCTTATTGTTAAATTGCAAATAAAGTGAACTCCAATTAGGGGATAAATCCATTCTGTTTTTTATTTTGGGGTTGTATGTCGTGCATTCTTTACCCCTAAATATAATTTCAAACCGAGCTTGCGAAATGTTTATTTAGGGGTAAAGAATGCACGACATACAACCCCAAAATAAAAAACAGAATGGATTTATCACCATTCTAACATGACTAATTAGTAAAAAAAGGTGGAACTATTTTGACTTGCACAAAAGCAATGTGATTAGGTCAAACCGGTGCAGACCGGTTCCACTCACTTGCAAAACAACAGTACAGTCCACTTTCATAAAGAACACATAACATTTTAAATGTCATTACATACAGAAAAAAACGTGTTTAAATAGACTCATCTGTAATCTATTGAGCATATTATCAATAGAAAACATGTGCACATTTCAATGTCGTCAAAGTTTCAATTTTTTACCTTAATACATGGGTCGACCAATCACCCCTACAAGAGCGACAAGGACTGACCAAATCAAGGGACGTTACTCTGAAAAGTTGTTCACTGCGTGTCGGTGAACGGTCTCAAACATAGTGGAAGCTGTCAAGAAAGTTGTATTTTGTGTCATGGTTGGGGAAACTGTGACAGGAGAAGTGGTCACTTGTAAATTAGAGGTGGGGGCAGTGACAGCATTCTGCGAAATTAAAGAATAAAGTCTCTTCCGTTCATTTGACGAATTGCTGTATGAGAGGTGTGCGATCGTTGATTTTGTGTATAGATCTGTGGACTGTGATTAATTTACATCGCGAAGCAGTAAGAAACACTTCAAACAGAAACCAAAAACCTGGTTATTCGATTAAAATTTGTAGGTGTTTCAAAATGTCGACAAGTTTCTGATATTGAAATTTAAAGTGTCGTCGCCAACATGTCTATTGTTAACAGAAAGTCGCTGAGTGCAGATTGTATACGCGTGCGCGGAGGAATGTGAAGCGGTCGTAATTATTTAGAGGTGATTATCGGTGAAATAATTACTCCAAAAAGTTTATGAGTAACTAATCAGAACGCAGTATTTTCAAACTAGTTTTGTTAGAATCCCCCTTTTTCAAAGGTGAATTCCCCTTCCATTGCCACTGAGGTTGATGTTGAATATCAATGTTAGATGTTTACAAAAGTAAAACATTTTCTCTGCCTCTAGGTTCCTGGGAGGAGAAGGCATGCCCTGTTGGTACGTACAGCAATGTGACTGGAGCCGTCAACAACTACGACTGCAACGACTGCGACCCTGGCTTCTACTGTTCCACTGCGGCTGGTGGCGCCCCCACAGGGCCTTGCGAGGGAGGCTTCTTCTGTACTGGGGCGGCAAAAAATTCTCGTCAACATGTCAGTCAGCCAGGTCGGTAAAAAGATTTAATTAGTTAAACAGTATTTTGACCCTTATATGACTTTATACATTGACCCTCATCCAACACACAGTTTCAACTGCATTTGCTTTATCGAGTGAGAATGAAAACTTTATCATAAGATATCAGGCAAGGTTATTTCATGTTGAGTTATGTAACAGTCATCAAGGCACACTTTGGATTGCTTTTTATTCTGCACTTACATCTTTTAAAATCAGAAAAAAAAATTTCAGCTGTAGAACTCCATTGAAAAGCAAAATATCTTTCTATATAGGTCAGTCAAAAGGCAGATATTTACGCTTTCCATTATAGCCCATTAAAAACTTCAAGTGTAAGAAGGGATCTGAAAGTTGAATATCTCTGACTACAGGTTACTACTCCCTGAATGGATCAGTGGCCCAGACAGAGTGTCCACTGGGCACCTACCAGGACAAGAACGCCTCGGCTTCCTGCATGGTCTGTGACCCCGGCTTCTACTGCCCAGAGAAGAAGATGACCGAACAGTACCCCTGTCCCGCCGGCAAGTACTGTGGTAATGGCAGCATTGTTCCTCTCGACTGCCCACCGGGATACTTCTCAAATGCGTGAGTAATGTTTAACTCCTCAGGAGTGAGTGAATGTGTGTCTGTGAGTAATTGAGTTCATGTACAATAGTAATTAGGACTTAGGTGGCCTAAGAACATCTAAGGGGGAAGGGATTGCTAAGGAGTACTAGTTTACTGAGTACTGGTTAGGACTTGTCAGACTGAAGAGGCAATTATCCTGTCTCTCCTACCTGCTCAGTTCCAACCGCAAGGTCTCAATGATAAGATCCTGAGTTGACTTTCCACCTGTTTTTTTTTATAAATGTACAATAGTTCAGTTATTCAACACATGCAACATGGATGTTGCCATCCACAGGAGTGTGGACAGAACAAGGAGAAAGGGATTAGAGGGTGAGAGAAAAGATGGAACAAAAGACAAAATTAGAGAAAGACACTATTTTAGAATGAGTCAAATATGTTTTGCTTATGCCTATTGATCTGTTTTGCTTCGGTTACGCTACCATGGGCATGATAGTTCTAGCAGAAGTGGCTCTGAGGTCACTGAAACACCAAAAACCCCATGACATGACGAGTCAAGTGGTGCTTGTTCTCAGGAAATGTTTCATGTAGAGATAAGATGATATGGATGATATTTAATTTCTACAACAAGAATGAATGATTGTACAGCTTTCAAGTCAGTGTTCATCATAACTTTTCTTGTCATCTCTATCTTAGGAAAATTAGTATGACTCTTAGTATAATACTGTAACTGTATATGAAATATCTTTTTAGCTGTATATTTTACTTTATTTGACTTTGAGACAAAAAAAAAGAACTTATACTTAATACTGCCTCACAACATCAATAAGCCATGCATTTTACTCTAAGGATGAACTTGTAAGTTAAGTAGCATTAATAGAGATTATTACCAGAGGAAGTGTGTCATATGACTTTTACGAAACCATATGCACATGTGCTGATATTGTAAATATATGTCACTACTTATTTTCAACCACATGGGTAATAATGAAAATAATTATTACCCCTCAGGACCCACCAAGATGAGATAGAGGACTGTGTGATCTGTCCCCGGGGCTACTACTGCCAGGACAGGGGCGCTACAGAACCCAGAGGAAAGTGTCTCGCCGGCCACATCTGTTTCGAGGGGGCGCTTGACGACGATCCTGTCTACAACAACGACACGACAGGCAACAAGACGCTCATCCTGTGGGGAGACACGTGTGAGGCGGGGTACTACTGTCCCGAGGGGATAGCCTTCATGGTCCCCTGTCCCCGGGGAACTTACAACCCTGACCGGCAGGGGAAGTCGGAGGACCAGGCATGCAAGCCTTGTGACCCAGGCATGTACTGCAATGGGACTGCTCTCATTGAACCAACAGGTAATGTTCACATTAAATTGTTTAGCAGTGATTTTATATATTCAAAATCTAACGGCATTATCATTTTGAAAGATTGTTTGTTTTCTTTTTTCATTTATTCTTTCAATGTTATATACGTGTAACTGCTTGAAAATGTCCATGTTCCACAGGTTTAACAATCAGTTCTATTTATTGCTATTAAGGAACAGACAAAATTGTTTAATATCCCATCAAGATACAAAATACAAAATCTTAAAACCAGTTGCAGAAATCTAACAGTAATAGAATTGCTAAAGCAGTGTTATCAATGTTTTTTCTCTAAAGCTAAGAAAACATTATTTACCAAAAACATTGTTCACAACAATGCCATGAATGTCATGTGATGACACCAATTAACCCAATACTCTAGTAAAAGTTCTGCTGTGTTTCTAAGAAGAAATTATGTAAAATATTTTGGGACCTAGTAAAAGTTCTGCTGTGTTTCTAAGAAGAAATTATGTAAAATATTTGTGGACATCTATCAAGTGGTAACACATGAAGTTTTCCTCTCCAGGGCAGTGTTCAGCAGGCTACTACTGTACCGGAGGCGCCTGGATCCCAGATCCAATCGACTCCTCCGTCTCCAACGACACCGGCGCCATCTGTCCCATGCATCACATCTGTCTCGAGGGCTCGGACCAGCCCAAACAGTGCCTCATTGGCTATTTCGCTAACAACACCGGCCTGTCTGGCTGCTCCTTGTGTATCTCAGGATTCCTCTGCATCCCTGGTGAAGCACCAAGAGTGTGTCCACAAGGTAGGCTCGGACAAAGTTGTCTTCTGGACTGTATCAACATAACTTGTCACCTTGTTAGGGTATATATCTTTTCAAGCTATACTAGACCCTACTAAAGGGTAAGAGATATTTATTGGTGCACTGCATTCCTCTGTTACCTTGGATGGCAATAACCTATCAACTTTCCAAAGCTTTAAGAATCTATTGTTATTTCATTTAGATATATGTACATGATCTAGAGATAAATGATTTTGTTCTCCTTCATTAGCACCTCAGATAATGCTAATTTTGATATTGATAATGCTGGAGATTTCCTTTTGTTAATGGAATATTATTTCTGTTAATCAGCTACACAGGAATAGTCGCTAAAGTTCTCTGGGAATCGGCTGTGAATCAATCCTTTCCAAACCCTTAACCCCTTTAATTGGCAATTTCCCCTAGGTTCTTTAGTCAAGAGTCTTCACTGAGAGATTAGGCAGGCTAAGTGTTAATTCCAAAATGCACTTGTGGCAATGTTTGCAACTGTTTCTAAACACAATATGTTTCCATTACGTCTGTGGCAGGTTTCTACTGTATAGCCAGTACGGTCTTGATCCCAACCAAGCAGGGGACTCCTTGTCCTATCGGCACGTACGGGAAGCACGATGGACTGGAGATGGAGGAGAACTGCACGCTGTGTGATCCCGGCTACTACTGTGCCTCAGAGGGTGAGTATAAGGGGGACTCTTATTAAATATATTGATAACCATAATACATTGGAAATTCATTTTGTGCATTTGACAGCCCAAGGACAACACCAATTTGAGTGTTGTTCTGTCCTCATGTTGACTGTGAAGATATGTAGCAAAAAATCCAATCTTACAAAAAAAAATTACATCTTTATGTCTTTCGGTATGACTCTAGTGGGAATCAAATCTAACCCAAGTCTTCCAAAGAGCGGATAATATCACAAGCTCCTAACCGAGTTATACCCACACATTTATCAATGATTTAACTTATTTGAGTTTAAGAGAGAGATAAATATGACTGCTTTGTTAACATGTCATACTTATTTTGATCTGCCACTCTCAGCAACATATTTACTTGAAATATGTTTGACACAGGTTTAACCAATGCAACTGGACCGATCACGGCCGGGTACTGGTCTATTATTGGCTCATCAACACCGACCCCCGAAGACACAGATAATGCCAACAGGGGGCGCTGTCCCAAGGGCTTCTACTGTCCGGAGGGTAGCATCTCGCCAGCTTCATGTCCCTTGGGAAGATTAGGGTAAGAATGCTCTTTTATATCTGTATCCCTTGAGGAGAACCTTACATGCAATTGCACTATCAAAAGTCTCAATAGTATTTTTGACGTTTATTTTTGATAAAAAGATTGATTGGGTAAACATATTTTTTCTTTGAAGGTTTTTTAACATCTTTAAATTATGATTCTGCGTCTTCAGATGTCAAGTCACTGGAATTTTTTTACTTTGACAAAATATTGTCTTTCAATATTACTGTTACCAGGTAATTCATATATACTAAGATTAAAGACTCCTGTTACATAAAGATGTTGTATTCAATTATTTTAAGCATTTATAATAATATAATATAATAGAGTATTTATACCGCGCATTCATCCATGCTAGAGCATGCTCGAAGCGCACAAATATGGATTGTAAAAATGTCACAACTGGAAGGCGATTTTGAACATGTGAGTCTTGAGTTGGGTCTTAAAGATCTGGTAATCACAACAGTCTCTTAGACTCTGTGGGAGATTGTTCCAAGCATCAGATGCTGCAAAAGTGAAAGATCTTTGTCCATATTGCATTGATTTCACTTTTGGTGTCACCAGCAGGCACTTGTCCTGTGAACGTAGTGAGCGGGATGGAGTGTACACTGTCAGGAGGCTGGAAAGGTATGTCGGTGCAGTTCCAGTGAGGCAGCGAAAAACCAGACATAGAAGTTTGAACTTGATTCTATGCTCAAGAGGAAGCCAGTGGAGAGAGAACAGAATAGGAGTGATGTGGTCGTATTTCCTGGAGCGGGTCACAATACGAGCAGCAACATTTTGCACTCTCTGCAGCTTTGCAATCTGAGTCTTAGATGCACCGGCCAATAAACTGTTGCAGTAGTCTAATTTACTCATGACGGTTGACAAAACAAGTGTCTTGGCGGACTCTATGGTGAGGTATTGACGTACATTACCAATGTTGCGGAGAGATGCAAAGCAGGTTTTGATTAGGTAATCAACATGTGATTGGAGTGACAGATCGGAATCAACATATACACCCAGGTCCTTGACTTGATCAGCAAAGAAGATCGATGACGTATCAAATTCGAGATGATTGACTTCGCACTTAGACCTCCGTTTTTCTGGTCCAAGGAGAATACACTCTGTTTTGCTGCAGTTGAGCTTAAGTTTGTTGTCAGTCATCCAACATTTCACATCATGACAGCAGTGACTCATGCCTGTCAGGGCAGCACGTGACTGTTCCTTGTCTGCAGCAAACAACTTGTAGAGTTGTGCATCGTCAGCATATTGATGGCGGTCGGCAGCATGTGTGGCAATAACATCTCCAAGAGTCTTGATGTACAGCGTAAATAGGACCGGCCCAAGGACCGACCCTTGTGGAACGCCATACTTGAGATGAACTGGAGCAGAGTGGTGACCATCTATGAGGACAGTCTGATGGCGATCGGTGAGGTAGGACTGGAACCAGCAGAGAGCTGTGCCGTCAATGAGAAAGTCATATTTGAGTCGGTTGATTAGTCTATCGTGATCAATAGTATCAAAAGCAGAGCTTAAGTCAAGGAGTGTTAGAATTCCAACTTTGCCTTTGTCCAAACCAAGCCTCAGGTCATTGAGTACTTTCACGAGGGCAGTCTCGGTAGAGTGGTAAGCACGATATGCTGATTGTAGAGGGTCATGCAGCTCGTTGCGGTTGAGATGTTCTAACAGCCTAACATTCACTGCCCGCTCTATGAGTTTTGAGACATAGGAAAGATTTGATACAGGTCTGTAATTTCCAAGTTCATCACAGTCTAAATTCGGCTTCTTCAGGAGGGGTTTCACAAGTGCAGATTTAAAAACAGTAGGCATTTCACCAAGTTCAAGGCTTCTGTTAATGATCTGTGTCAGAACTGGGAGAAGAACATGTATATTTTCTGAAAGCATAGGGGATGGCAGAGGGTCGAGATCGCAAGATGTTGGTTTAGATTTCCTCATCAGTTCCTTTACCTCAACTTCAGTGTAAGGCCTGAAACATGTAAGCTTTGAGTCATCATCATTACCAGGTTCTTGACAGGCCTGTACATTGGTGGAGTGACTGTGGTAGCTTCTTTCATCATCGCCATTGCAGCCAGATGGATTGGTTGGGGGCTCCATTGAATCACGGATCTTGGTAACTTTACCTATGAAGAAATTCTGGAAACAGTCTGGCAGAATATCAGGAGAATGTAATGATGGAAGAGGTCTAGATGTGGCTTTACCAAGCAGGCGAGACATGAGCCTGTGAAGTGACTTCGGATCTGACAAGGATTCCCTGATCTGGTTGTTAAGTGATGCTTGTTTTGCAGTGCGTAGCTCCAAGGTGACCTTGTTCCTTGCAGAGCAATAAATCTGTCTGTGTACTTCAAGGCGTGATGATCTCCATACACGCTCAGCACGACGTCTACACCGTTTAGCCTCCAACACAACTGACGTCATAGTCCATGGTGTCACAGGTCTGTCTGTCACCTTCCTGTTTTTCAAGGGGGCATGTTTGTCCAACACATCCTTAAGTGTTGAGTTATAGAGTTCACAGAGTTCATTCAGTTTAGGAGGAGGAGATTGTATGAGACTGCTGCTACACAAATCACCAGCTAAGGCGATTTTATCTATGGCCTTTAAGTTTCGGCTTTGCTTGACTTTTTTGGGATAAGGAGGCCTATCTACATCCAAAGAAAAGGTGATCAAGTAATGGTCAGATATTTGTAGGTCAGTCACACTGAGATCGGAAACACAACACATATCCTTCATTGTAACAACCCAGTCTAGTGTATGTCCACTTTTGTGGGTGGAGTTTGAAACCAACTGGACACATTGCAAGGATTCGAGAAGGCGTTTCATTTTAGCACACTCCACGTTCGATTTGCTGTCAAAATCGACATTGAAATCTCCAAGCATGATAAGTCGTGAACGTGTTGTGCATTTTGCTTCCACCAGTGTCAAAAATTCTTCATGAAACTGTTGAAAGGAAAGTTTATTTCGTGCTGATGGAGGTGGTCTGTATAGAGCAACGATGTTTGTGGTTGTTTTACCAGCAGTCACAAGAAAATCAAGACTTTCAAAAGAGGATTCATGTTTATCAGTATCCAATATCTTCACATTTAGATGAGATTTGAAGACAATGGCCACGCCCCCACCTCTAGACGGACGAGCCTTGTGTTTGAAAACATACCCTGGAGGTGTCATTGAAGCAATCTTTGATTCATCACCACATGATTTCAGCCAAGTTTCTGTTAGAACCAAAACATCAATATCTTTTTCAGTTAGTAGGTCAAATATGGTGTCACATTTATTACAAGCTGAGCGAACGTTTAAGAGGGACATTCTCAATTTGGTTGAATTCGTTTTGGGTTCAATTAATGTGAGATTGTTTTTGTTCACAGGCCTCTGATTGGTTGGTGGCGTGCAAGAGGATCCCAGTATCACTCTGATTGGTCTCTGTTTGAAACTACCCGCCCTGGTTCCTCTTCTAAAGGGACGCCGTGGAATCTGCTTGACTGGTTTGATGAGATCAGCTGGAAAGAGTAGATCATCAGCTTGGTCTTGATTGATCCTTTGTCCTATTTTAAGCAATTCACCTTTAGTGTATGTAATCCGCTTGAGTTGGGCCATGCTTGGGTTCCCTGTTCTGATTGACTCACAATAGCAGCTTGGTCTTCTATTGTTCTCCGACACTAGTTCACAGTCTAAAATGTCACAGATTTGTGTAAAAGTACACAACAAAGTCAGTACTTTGGCAACAGATATGAAAGTCATAATTTCATAATCCAATAGGAAGAGATTAGTTAAATATCCATGCCAAAATCCATAAATTTTGAACAGGAATAGATCATAGAAAACTTGAAAACAGTAAGAGCAACAAAATCAGTGTGTGCAGCCTCTGGGCGCTCCAACAGATTTTTCTTTACATGAAGATAATTTAGAAATTTAACATTTTCATTTGTTATGATTTCCCTTGTATGCATATTTCTATGAACTGCACTTTAAACAACAAATTTCAAAACTTAGATCTGAAAATTTCAGGATAATAGCTATGTTGTTTGCAAGCTATATGCTGTTATATTCTGATGTTATACTGAATCAAATACCCCTATGACAGTTGTTAAAGATTGAAAAGGCATGATTACCTTTACTTAATCCTTCCCTTCAAACCTACAGTAAATTCACCCGTAAGACAAGCGAAGCTGAGTGTGAGAGATGTGACCCTGGGTTCTACTGTCCCTACCCCAACATGACGGAGACCACCCTGCTCTGTAGCCCTGGTCACTACTGCAGTCTGGGTTCACCAGAACCTGCCCCCCTCAACCAGACCTACGGGGACATCTGTCCAACAGGTGTGTTCTCATAAATATTGATCTAGATATTTTTGAAAAACCTAAATTGTTTGTTTTCTAATATACTGAAAAATAAGTACAATGCACTTGAATCACTGCCCCTTTTAACCAGGCACATGAGCTTTCTTAATCTGTGCAAGAAGAATCTTTTTTTCATTTCCAATTTGGTGAAACATAACTATATTTGGCTTTTTTTTATATATGTGGACATGTGATGTTCAGGTACAAATGTTATATGCACAAATATGATATTATATACATACCTTAATCAGCAAAATATATGTACTTTGAAACATAGATAGATTACCATCGCCTGATTTTTAACCAATTGTCATTAAAAAAAATTGATATCAAGGTATTGTTTTAGATTATGAAACCACAATTGAGAATATTTTGCCTTGGGCATGATATTAGAAATATGCTTCCCCATAGAATTGCCCTCATAGGTAATAACTGCCGTAATTTTCAGGCTACAAGTGCCCAGAAGGATCCTATGAGCCTGTAGAGTGTGCTGCAGGCAGCTTTTCGAATGAGACTGGTCGAAGTTTATGTATAGACTGCCCTGCTGGCTACTACTGTCCCGTGAACACCAGTGAACCCTTCGCCTGTCCAGAGGGGTATTGGTGTGGTCCCAAGTATGAGACAGCCTTCCAGACACCCTGTCTGGCTGGGACGTACAACAACGCTACGGGGATGGATCAGGCCGAAGACTGCCTTGCTTGTATGCCAGGGTAAGAGGAAGTATTGTAATGGAATTGACAGGTTAATATGTCAATACTTCTAAATGGAAAGTATTTGGTTCTGTTGTTCTTGAATTATCTAATTCTTGTAGTTGAGGTTTTGGTGGCTATATATTTGGTATGTTTCCATAGTAAGAAAATATCATTTAACAAGAAGTCAGAAGCAAGGGAGGTAACATGTAAAAAGCAAGACTTTCTGATAAATAACTTAAAGTGTATGGGTTTTACTTGTCAGAAAGTCTTACTTTTCCAAATTTATCAGGATTACCTCAATCAGTTTTCCTTTATCGTGATGAAACTGACTAGAAGCTTCTGCTGTGCGAGTCAGTGCCTATCAGTGCTCAGAGATGTGTATGTATATTTACAATGTCATCATTTATATAACTATAATCATTATTAATCAACCCCCACAGGTACTACTGCGCCAGCCCTGGTCTAGCAGTGCCCACGGATGAGTGTGACGAGGGTTGGTACTGCACCGGAGGAGCCAAGACATCCAAGCCAGCAACTGCTCTTGAAGGGGGGCAGTGCTCCCTCGGACACTTCTGTCCCCGGGGGAGTGCCAGCGAGATCCCCTGTACCCCCGGCATGTACTGTGAAAATGTTGGTAAGTAGGAATGTCTTCTTCTTTATGAAGTCAAATGAATTTTACTGACTGATTAATTGTAAAAAATTTGTATGAAGATGGCTGCAAATTACATTTTTATATTGTGGTGACCTAATATCAAATCATTTGAATTTGACGAGTTGATTAACTGTTGAAAACTAAAACTTGTGTGAAGATGGTAATGTTCTAGGAGAAATGAATATTACATTGTAACTTTGCAAGGTAATGTTTTGAGTATAGGTCTTCAAAAAGTATCTACAGGAGGAACCGTATATATTGAAATAAGTTAAGAGGAGGTATAAACACCTATAAGAAATCTCCCAAACCCCAACAACCACCCCTATTTTGGATGAAAATTTTCAGCTTTGCATTGTGTTGATGTTACAGAGCTGCACAGCCCGACAGGCAACTGCAGTGAGGGATACTACTGTTCTGGGGGGTCTCCCACACCAACACCTGTAGGCAAAGCATATGGTAAGAACTTCAATTTCTAGTGGATCCTCATATATTTTTTACTTTGAATTGCCCATTTACATAAATGTTATGAATGAATAGTAAACATTTGATGACAGCATTTGCAATGCAGATGACATATGTAAAGAATGTTTGACTTTTCATTATATCATTTCTATCTTCTCGTAATGCATTTGAATTATCATGGACTGCAATGGTGTAGTGGTTACCATGCCGGCCTATGTTTGAATCCTAATGGAGACATCCCAAATTTCTGACCTGGATCTTATACATTGTTGTGTCCTTTGGTAAGACTCTTTATCCGCATTGCACTCAGGTTATCAAGTTGACCTATTGGTTGTGGAAAGAGCTTAAATAGGCACATTAAAAGAACTAGTAATAGTAATAATACAAAATTGAACAATTACTGCACCCTCTAGGTGACGAGTGTCCCATGGGCCAGTTCTGCCCCGCCGGTAGCAGCAACGGTACCTACTGTCCGCCAGGGACCTACTACAACGCAACCGCTGCCCGCACCGAGGGAGACTGCCTCATCTGCCAACAGGGAAGCTTCTGTCTGGGGTACGGGAACCCTGACGCTAACAATTTGTGTGACCCAGGGTACTTCTGTCCCGAAGGCATGAACGTGTCCAGTCCTTCTGCATACACTTGTCCAGAAGGTGAGGAGGCTTGCAATTGAGAAATACGCTGCTAATGGCTGAAATATTGTCCAAGCAGCGTAAAATAATAACTCACTCACTCAATTGAGAACTTTTAGATACAAGTGGTTTAGGATTTATAATTTATGAGTGTTGAAAAATTATGTAATTTAGCTGATCAATATCTCAAAGTTATTTTTCATTTGATATGTTTGATATGTCAGTTTGCTGACGGACAGGCATCTTATGCTTTAATTGAAGCCAAAGGTAGTTATGTAATCAAATTAGACCGTTAATCAGCATTTATGCCCGTCAATACTATCTCAAGAAAATATATTTGATAGATGTATCATAGTTACAGGGTATAAGAAATGAATATTAGTAAAACAGGTGATTGGGCACAATAATTTTGAAGTAGCCAGATTGGTACCAGTTTGGGTAGTATTCAAATCTTTAATATATTGAAGTTAGATATATTGAAATTTAAGTTTTATTTGAACAATTCAGTTATCATATCAAAATATTCGATGATTTCTTACTTAATGCCTATTCTGTCTGGCAGGTCACAATTGTCCCTCGGGAAGCCACGAGGCTGTGAGATGTGAGAGCGGAACCTACCAGGATGAAACAGGTCAAGGGTCATGCAAGATTTGTCCTGCCGGCTTCTACTGTGACAAGACTGTAGCTCCAGTCGTCCTCTACAATGACAAAATCTGTCCCATGGGTAAGCTACCTTTATAATTTACATCCACTTTTTTCCTGAGCGACTTACCATCAAAGGTTGCTGCACAAAATCATTTTTGTATTAAAGGTAATTTCTACAAATAATTGTTGATAATGGTTCCTGATAATTGACATTTCTAACAATGGTTTGGAAGTAATTATTTCAGCATTCTCAAATTTGCAAATAGTACAAGGAAAATACTTTCTATCAGGTAGAAATTTCAAAACTTAACGTTTGATTTAAAGGATCTAAAACTTTCTTCTATCCTAGGTTACTACTGTCCAAATGGCACCAAGTATTCTCTGGAGTTCCCATGTCCGCGAGGAACCTGGAGCAACCGGTCGGGGCTACAGGAAGAGTCAGATTGTCTCCCTTGTCCAGGAGGATACTACTGTGACCAGGAGGCCCAGACTGACTACAGCCTTGTCTGCTCTGCTGGGTGAGCTTACTTGAATTCATAACCAGTTACCAATTACATGTAGTTTCATCCAACAGTCCAAACCCTAGTAACTTTTGCCTCAAACTTTTTAGGGCTTTTTTCAGTTAACATTCAATAGCTGGTTGTTTCAAACTTTTCTGAGACACTCTCAACTAGGAAAAGATAAGACATGTCATATTTTTCATATGTGCAATTGTGCACACATCAGTTTATCCATGCATGTATAAATTGTCTCAGTATAAGTTTCCCTAGTCAAACCCTTTGTTAACAGATAGCGATTCTTTTATAATTAGCCACTCAAGGTCTCATATTCATTGAAACTACTGCTATGCAAGAAAGTAGGTACAGTTGATTGTACTTAAAGGAACTATATCACAATCTTAATCATATCTTCTCTCTCTTCTGTTTCCAAATTTGTTGAAATAATGAGAATCAATTTCAAATGTTTTCGAATTATATAACAAATATATACTAATGGATTAAATATGTCCCAAACAGTGCTAAGCAATAACTAACTCACCCGTTTACATACTCATCAGTACAATACTTCCTGTTGCAGATACTACTGCCGACAGTTTGCTAAATCTGCCACTCCATCCCAAGGCTATGATGCTGATGAATGTCCAGTGGGTCACTACTGCCCAGAGCAGTCTTCAGAGCCAATGAAATGTCCTCTCGGGACTCACTCCAATAATGTGAAGCTCACTGATCTGGCAGAATGTCTCAACTGCACTGCAGGTAATGGGCTTTGATAAATTATCATTTTATGTGATTGATTGATTGAAATAATATTTAAGAATTAACTTTGCACTGACAAATATTTTGAATACATTTTTACTGTACCTTTGTAGAATTATGTCCATCTTTTAATTCAAGATAATTTTGATTTAATTCAAAATATTTTAAACTTTTCAGAACTTTTATGTGATATGACTTTGGTTCCTTCAAGATTTATGCTAAAGACTTTGTGATAAACACCCAGGATTATTGCCTGCAACGTGTTCAGTGAACTTTATGTTTACCTTTTTTTGAGTCGAGCAATACGTTTTACAGGTTTCTACTGTGGAGACCTCAACTCGACCGCCATCACTGGTCAGTGTGAGGCCGGCTACTATTGTCCAGTGCGATCGTCCAGCTCCCAGGAGAACATCTGTCCAGAGGGACACTACTGTCCAGTTCAGAGTGAGATACCAACTCCTTGTCCTAAAGGTCAGCAGAATTTCTTTTACTCAATTTAGCAAAATGTCATCAAATAGATATATAAAATGTCTTTGATTTGATTTTTGCAATCTGCCACAATGTAGTAAACAATAGGATATTGCTCATGCTATTCCCAAAGTTCATGCTGTTTTCTCTCCTTTTGTTGAACAATAACCAAGGAAGAAAACAACTGCAATCTATTGATACATATTCTGGGTAATAAACTTAAAGATCAAGTTCTTTGCTACTTCTGAACTTATGTGTCCCATTTCTTGGCAGCTTACTTATTGGAATTCATCAGAAGTTTGGTAGAAGCTATTTAAATATATATAAAATATCATTGTTTCCATGAATAAAAGTTTTCTTGGGGGTCTTCCTCATTGTCAAATATGTTTCACATGTTTCTCTTGTGATGGTTCAGGCAAATACGGCAACTTGACAACTCAGAAAGCTTTGTCTGACTGCTCCGAGTGTCCGGGAGGTTTCTACTGTGAGACTGACGGCCTTCCTCAACCTACAGGACCCTGTGGAGAGGGTGAGTTGTCTCCCTTTAGGATTCCTATCTTGTTTAGCCATAAAGGAGCTTATGTACATTGTTGTGTCAGAGTAATCTTCTACTAATGGGTACAACTTTCAGGAGTCAAGTTGGTAGATTTTACAATATATTTAACTAGAGGCCTATGCTTGTATGAACTTATGTGTTACAGATTTTAGCGTAACTTCATCTTTGATAATTATGTTTTCTTTGATTTTGGTCAATATTGATTTTGTGCTTTACATAAGTTTCAGATACATTTAAGATAAGTAATTGAAAAGTTTATGGAAATAATAAACAATGATTAAAAAGGATTGCCATAACCCTTCCTTGTTAAATTCCTTCCAGGCTACTACTGTCCAGTGGGTTCCATATACAAGGAGCCTAATGACACCTACTGTCCGATTGGTCACTACTGTCCAGAGGGGGTCTCTGCACCCATACCTTGCAGGAACAACAGCTATGTATGTTCAATTTATGATCTTACATTTTGTATTTTTCATACTCCTGAATTTGTTCATGTTAATTCCAAAATAAACATATATTTTAAATACATATATAAAATCCTGTCATATTATAATTAAGTTTAAGGGAAGTGTTAACTAGAAAGTAACTGAGGGATATTTTATGTTCAAATTGATGAATCTCCATTCATGCCGGTAAACCACACCCATGTTGTCAAATGTTACAAAATTAAGAAATTGTTGACTTTTGTCATTCTTTATATCACTAAATATTTTAAATTTTTTTTAATATCTCCATGGCATAAAGCCAAAATAATAGATACATGTCAGGAAATATACTTCCTGATGAAAATTTTACTTTTATGATAATATAACTACTCCACCCTTGCAGGTTAATCACACCCATGCTGTGGAATGCTACGAGTGCCCAGCAGGCTACTACTGTCTGGGTGAAGGTCAGAATGCCATCTGTCCAATCGGCTACTACTGTCCGAGTGGCACTGGTCTCGACTGGTGGGCGTGTCCTCGAGGAACTTACAGCGATGAGGATGGGCTATACGAACTGAGTCAGTGCAAACCGTGCCCCTCAGGTAAATACTGTGACGGAGAACATCTGGATTCACCGACGGGAGAATGTGCACCGGGGCACTGGTGTGTGTCCGGAATAGACCGGGAATATCCTGACGGGAATAATCAGACGGAGCCTCTCAATAACACATGCTATGATGACAGGCAGGTTGGGTTTGGAGGCATTTGTCCAGTTGGGAACTACTGTCCTGGAGGTTTGAGCAGTGTGTACCCCATACCTTGTGAGAACGGAACCTACGCTGATGTAGAAGGGTTGGCTGCCTGCCTTGACTGTCCTGAAGGTAACAATCTTAGTTCAGTCTCTTTTAATTCATTTGATACATAATGCATGTAGACATTTTACTTTGATGTGCAATATCATGCAGTCACAACTGGTAGAGTAAAACTAGTATGATATCAATCAAGAATACACATTAGAAATTTCATTTATCTGTACATATAAATGCCATGAATTTTGTGAATATTTCATCAGAATGGATAATGCACAATTTGAAAAAAAATGATCTTGCCAAATAATTGGCATGAAATTTATTATGTGGTCTTTCAATTTTAAAGAAGTGGACAGAGGAATATACATAAATGTTTATTGGATTGAAACAGTTAACCATGAGGACAATATTTAATTGAATATCATTTGAGAAATGAAAGCTTTTCTCCTTCCATCCTACAGCCTACTACTGCCCAATGGGCACTGCAAACTACACTGACTTCCCCTGTATGACTGGCCATTACTGTCCCCACAAGACTCAGCGCTGGAATGAGTTCCCCTGTGATGCTGGCACATTTAACAATGAAACAATGAGAACAAAGAAGGAGGATTGTCTCACCTGCACAGGTAACTCATGTTCACCTTTGCCCTGCTTGTCTGTTTATATTATCTTAGGAAATTAATAGATTTTGCTGATATAATACTATTACATATTACCTCTTTGTATCCAGGAGGAGAATACTGTGGCCAGACAGGACTAAGCAGCCCTTCTGGATTCTGTGACCCTGGCTACTACTGTCCAAATGGCTCCACCACAGCCACCCCATCAGGAGTGGGAGGTGACCAGTGTATCGCAGGGTACTTCTGTCCCCTCGGGTCCACCAACCCCACCCCCTGCACCCCAGGACACTACTGTGCCACTGACCGACAAGCCAACACCTCGGGCCTGTGTGACCCTGGTTACTTCTGCACTGGACTGGCCACTATTGCCAACCCAACTGATGGAACCACTGGCAACATCTGCCCTGAAGGAGCTTACTGCCCTGAGGGAAGTCCATCAGCACTGCTGTGCCAGGCTGGATTCTTCCTGAACAGCACTGGCAATGACGCAGAGTCCGACTGTATCCAGTGTCTGCCTGGCCACTACTGTGCTGGGGCTGGCAATGAGGTCCCTGATGGACTCTGCAACCCGGGCTACTACTGTCCAGGAGAACAGGTATTTCCCTGATGCCTTGTTGACTGTTACTTCCATTTTAAATACTAATACAAAAAATCTAATTGAAAATGATAAGGGAATGTTAAACATGATAATAGAATATAAGATATCAATTTATGACAAGGTTATTGTCAATAGATGTCCTTTTTTCAGTCTAATCTTGAATAAAAAAATAGGTTATATATATTATTGTAGATATACTCAAAATGTCATAAATGAACATTAAAATGAATAATATAGACAAATCATAGCCTGAATAAACCCCTTATTCCAGGACAGTGCAACTCCTCCCAGCTACAACTGCAGCCTAGGACACTTCTGCCCTGAGGGAAGTTCCCAGGAACTGAGGTGTCCTTCAGGAACCTACCAAGATGAGACCCTGCAGAGTTTCTGCAAGTCCTGTCCAGCAGGCTTCTACTGTGACTCTGTGAAGGAACCAGTGGTCCTCTTCAACTCCTCCTCTTGTCCAGAGGGATACTACTGTCCCGAGAACACAACCAGAGCCGGGGAGTTCCCCTGTCCGTATGGAACCCACAACAACATGAGTGAGAGAACTGACCTGTCTGACTGTCTGGACTGTCCAGGAGGAGTCCACTGCAGTGCCGAGGGACTGGCTGTCCCGGTCGGACCTTGTGATGCTGGCTACTTCTGCACGTCAGGTTCCAACAGCTCCACACCAGGGATGGGAAGCAATGCTGACATCTGCCCTGAGGGTTTCTACTGTCCTCAAGGAACTGTGACCCCCCAGTCCTGTCCCCCCGGCACCTTCAACCCCACCACTGGGAGACAGAGTGAGACTGAGTGCACCAACTGTACAGGAGGTCAATACTGTCCAGATTTCAACATGACCAGCGCTGGGCCTCTCTGTACTGCAGGTAATCTTTTACGAATAGATAAAGTTTCATATCTTTTATGCATAAGGGTTGCAAAGCATTGTTCTTATTTCAAACATAAATAAACATATTAATTATGCAAAACTGCTATGTGCAACCTCCAGGTTACTACTGCCCATCAAGAGCGGATGTAGCTGAGTTCCTGCAGTGTCCTGCTGGCTCCTACTGCCCCGAGGGGTCAGACCTGCCCACACAGTGTCCCCCAGGGTCCTTCTCCAACACTCCCGAACTATCCAGTGTTGATCAGTGCACCCTCTGTACTGGAGGATACTATTGTCCTGATCCAGGTATGTGGTTAATCGTATATGTAATTTGCTGTAAAGATCACTAGTTTATCTATCTATTTGGATCTTGATTGGTACTTTGAACTATTCAGCTGACTCAGTGTATTTAGATCTGCAAAGGTTGTAACCCCTTTGCCTTGTGAGAATTTGCAAACATGTTTTCTCATGTAAACTGGATACTACAGCTTCTATATGTAGACGGCATATCAGGGAGTTGTGAGGGCTCTGCAGATACAAAAACGCTGATGTAGCATGATGCATTGAAGATATTTGTTCTTTCAAAATGTTAAAAAATGTAGAAAATATTCAGTATTTAGCTGCAAGAATCAAGAAGTTTAGGATATTAGAGGAATAGTCTTTGGTTGTTTGACACTTTGGCAACACTTTACCTCATTGTGGAGTATATTTGCTAAGTGTACAGGGAATACCAAGTCTTACATCTAATGTTTCTGAACCCCAGGTATGACTGCAGCAACTGAGCAGTGTTGGGGAGGCTACTACTGCCCTAGCAACATGTCACAACCTAACCCCGTGGAGAACATCTGTCCCAGGGGCCTTCACTGTCCTAATGGAAGTGAGATCTACAAGGTGAGAGAAAGATTTTATTTTTCATAATATAAGTTATACCATTCAGATGCAGGGTATTTGGGGAGATATCAGCCTCATGCTTGGTGTTATGTGGCGAGGGTATAAATAATTTTATCACCCTGCTCAAGAGGGTGATATCAATAATTATCCAGGGTCACGTTGACCAACCAGAGATCAAGATTCTTACATGAGGTAGGATGATAAGAATTATCCAATCATTTTATGTGTTCATGAACCCTGTCAATCAATGTTCTCTTAGTATTATGAATATGTACAAGATTTGTTTATACCGTTATCAGCACCAGGATATTTTATTCTCTATCACAGGAGTGCCCACCAGGAACCTACGCCAACCACACCGGGGCCTCAGAGTGCAGCCCGTGTCTACAAGGGTTCTACTGTCTCCCTGTACAACCTGAGAACTCCACACTCAATGCTCAGCCCTGTCCTGCTGGCTACTACTGTCCAGAAGGTGAACAAGTTCACTTTTACGTTTTATTTTATCAAAATTTGTACTGTTGGAGCAAATAAGGATCGATATAATAGGGATACATCTATTTTGTAGAATCGCTCAACTATTTTAGAGCATAAGCATGATATCCCTTTATGACCTCTTGTACCAAGGAGCTCCTTTAGATAGGGTGTCTTTTCTTAGTGGATCACTGATCTAAAGGTTTGTATTTTTTTACGACAATAAATCTGTGAGTTATTTATGAGCATAGTGAGTAAGTTGTAGACAATATTCTAACCTATTTCAGAACATGAATGATACATCCCTTTGACCTTAACCTTGGGTTCCCCACAAGCACAGCAGGTACCTTTGTCCTTTGCCCCCCTTTCTATGTGCATAGATTTCTAAATCTGCCTGTGTTTTACATCACAGGCACAGCGCTGGACTGGATGTCGTGCCCGAGTGGAACATTCAGTGACCAGGAGGGTCTGTATGAGCTGCCCCAGTGTACCGCCTGTCCGGGAGGAAAGTACTGCGATGGTGAACACCTCACTGTCAACTCCGGCAACTGTGCTGCAGGTGGGAGTTGTTTGATGTCCAATGCCTTTTGTCAAACATCATTTATTCCACTATCAATGCTCGGCAAAAAAGTTTGGAAAGATTTCTAAATATTGAAATGATTATTGATATGAAATATTTTATCAAGTATGTATTTGAATAAATGAGGTACTCATTTCTGGCAAATAATTTGAACTAGTATTGAGATGGTTTGGATATGTGTATATAATTAGGCTGGCAGAGGTCATTGTGGAACAGATGTATTATATAAAGATAATAGTTAATGCAAAACTTGTTTATCTTTTATTCATTTACCAAACATAACAGTGTCACAAGATGCATATTTCCTCTGATAGATTTACCGAATTCCTGTTACATTTCCAGGTTACTTCTGTACCTCCGGCGTGGACCGCGCTCAGCCTGGATCACCCAGTGACACAACACCTGTCAACTGCTCCTGCCCTGAACAAGCATTCCACAAGGGAATCGGAGGGGTGTGTCCGCTGGGTCACTACTGTCCGGAGATGAGTGAGAAGGCTCTGCCCTGTGATGCAGGATCCTACGCAGACCAGATAGGCATGGAGGCCTGTACCACCTGTCCTGAGGGATACTACTGTCTTGCCAACTCATCAGAGTTCCTCAGCTCTCCTTGTCCTACAGGTTTGACATTTGCCTTAATCTTTTAGATGTAGTCTTTCAAGTGCATTTAGAATCAAATTAAATTCCTGGTAGCCAGGTAACACCACCAGCATTGACATTTTCATCAGAAGCATTACCTATGGAATTGGCTTTCTCAAATAAAGGAAAACATCCAGTATTTAAGCATTCAGTGCGGCCCTAGATGTCGAATTCATCCATGTTCAATTCAATGTTCGCTGTCCAAATGCATAATCCTTGCATAAATTGTCAAAAATATTTCTCTTCTCCAGGCCACTACTGCATGAATGGCACTGAGTACGACACCCACTACAAGTGCCCCCCAGGGACCTACAACCCAGTGGAGAAGGCCACCTCCCTAAGTGACTGCCTGGACTGCCCAGGGGGTCAATACTGTGAGGGTCAGGGCAACTCGGCACCCACAGGCAACTGTACCGAGGGGTGGTACTGCTCCGGGGGGTCGGACAGCCCCAACACCACCACACACGGGGGACAGTGCCAGCCGGGATACTACTGTCCAGAAGGTAGGGAGTCACTATTACATATAGAAGCAATAGCAGACATGGGGGTTAATGGGGTTTAGCCACTCTCTGCCCTTATTTCTTGTTTTAAATCAGTGGTTAAATGGGACAAAAGCATTTTAAGAAAACCATTTAAATTATCTTAAGCAGCGCTATATTTCAATCAAAAAAATAGTCTTGAAAATAATAAGTTTTATAATCATATTTTGTTCGGATTAATCCATAAGAACTCTTTGTCGTCATTATAACTTAATCCATCTGAAATTACTTACAATTTATTAACCACTGCATCAACCATCAATATAAACTCTTCTTCCAGGCTCCTCAGACCCACAACCGTGCCCAGGAGGCAAGTACTGTGATCTAGCCGGGCTGGCTGAACCTACTGACAACTGTACCGCCGGTTACTACTGTATCCTGAGAGCCACTACAGCGATGCCCACTGACACCGTGACAGGAGACATGTGCCCGGCAGGCTTCTACTGTGTGGGCGGGGCAGCGTCGCCCTCCCCCTGTAGCCCGGGGACCTTCAGTGGAGCCACCCACAACACCAAGCCAGAGGACTGTGTATCCTGCTCCTTCGGGGAATACTGTGAGGACTACAACCTCACTCTCACCACCGGTCAGTACAAACTGGATTATGCTGTGAATTTTGTGAAATATATGGAATAGAATCTTACCCTCCCTACAGTCAAATCTGGGTATACAGTAATGGAAAATTCTAAAAGATATAAGATATCACCTCAACCCTATCACTGTTCATCATAATTGCTTAACAGTGTTTATCTTATTCAGAAATTATAACTCATTGTCACACTGAAACATCAATCATAACATTTTGATAACCCTACCCAAATTTGTGAACGACATTCTGCAGTTGTGGTGGTAATACACAACAATTTTGAATGAATAGCAACCTTATTGTCTCTCACAGTTCTTGGTTTCTACCAGTTTTTTCTTTTTCCTTACATAAAATGTATGAATCAACAATTGAACTGTTGAAACAAGCCTATCCTTCCAAAGGACCATGACTATCCGACTCTAATTTCATGTACCAGGAAACTGCAGTGCTGGGTACTACTGCCCACAAGGGGAGAGGACCCCCGACCCCTACCTCTGTACTGTGGGTCACTACTGCCCGGAGAGAAGCCCCGCCCCCATCCTGTGTCCGAGCGGATTCTACCAGGAGAGCAAGGGACAGGCCACCTGTGACGAGTGCGTGGAAGGCTACTACTGTGACAACAGCTACGGCGTGGTCTATATCAACGACACCATCAAGTGTCCAGAGGGTCACTACTGTCCACAAGGTGAGCATCCTCCTGAGAAGAAGCATTTGCATTTGGTAAATCAGGGTATTTGTTTCCCTGATATATTGTGAATTTATATCTGAAACCATAAAGCCAATTCAGAGTATGAAAGTACATGTGCACAAGCCTCATAAAATCATTTGATTTTCTTGATTGGCTGTGAGTGTTCAATGGTTCTAGAATTGGTGCAATTACACTTGCCAGGCATGTAGAGATACTAAAATTGTTAATCGC
Source organism: Steromphala cineraria (assembly GCA_916613615.1). NCBI lineage: Eukaryota > Metazoa > Mollusca > Gastropoda > Trochida > Trochidae > Steromphala > Steromphala cineraria. The sequence goes on from OU744729.1 coordinate 16,518,040, forward strand.
TAATCTTTATTTTATTTTTTTCCTGCAGCAATGTGATTTGTCTTTCATGTCAGTGTATGAATTCCTTGAAAATATTTGTTTATCATCACAGAGTTTGATCAAGAACAACTGACATGGAATAATTAACACTTCTAGGAAGAGCTACTTTTCCCCAAACATATTTTGCCGTATTAAAAGAATATCATGGTTCTATCTTCCAGGCACTTCAAGCAGTACCCAATACCCCTGTCCTCTTGGTACCTTCAACAACATGACCGGGCTCAAGTCCAGCAATGAGTGTACACCCTGCACCGGGGGACACTACTGTGGTATTGTCGGCCAATCAGAGCCCACTGCGCTCTGCTCAGCGGGATACTACTGTAAACGCTATGCCATGTATCTCACTCCCAATCAGACAGGAGATGCTGATATCTGTCCACAAGGTGTGTTATGATGTTCAACATGTTGAACAAACTCTTAATTGTCACTATATTGTTAAATATCTGTATTTTGGTCATTTTTATTAAGATTTCTTTATGTTGATAATGTGAATAACACTAACTGCCTACCAATCAAAAGTGAATCCCAAAACCTCTCTGTGTGCAAGAAAATAATTTGGAGTATGAATGGGTAACTGAAGAATAAATTTCTCTAATGCCGACTTATTCGACATAAAATACTGCCTCAAGATCATTTGAGGAATATTATAAAAGATCAAGAATAAGAACAATAACTGATGTGAGCTTTGTTGTATTCAACAACTCTATTAGTGATGGCTACACTGTAGAGCAGAAGAAACATAAGCAGATACAATTTATCGCAAACAAAAATCCTGTTTTGCTAGTTGATCTGTTCTAAGTGTAAATCATGACATCAGTGTTCCGATTCTGTAATCAAATGCAATTGAACCCCGATATAATGTCTTGTGATGCAGGATCCTACTGCCCGGAAGGTACAGCTGACCCAGAGGCGTGTCCACCCGGGACCTTCGGAGCAACTGATGGTCTGGGAGATGTGTCCAATTGTACCCAGTGCCACCCTGGACAGTTCTGTGAGACTCCTGGACTTACAGCCACTGAAGGTAGGGAGTCCATTGTCCTCATCGTGGGAATGTTTGATAAAAATCTTGTGAAAATTGAACTTTTGGATATTCTGTTAGACAAATTAAGGACATGAGCTGTTTACAGGTGACTGCCTAAACCAATACCTTTATCCTTGAATAATTACCATCCTCACAAAATGGTTTGAAATATTGTTATTGGTATTCTACTGAAATAGTTCTTTGCTTTAACTTTTGGCCAATATGGTTCTAACAATTAATATTAGGTGGATATGGTAGTATAATTATTCTATATTTTTTACATATTGGAATTTAGGTACCACATGATCTTTTCTTAGCCAAACTAAGTTTCTATCCTGAACTGGGTTTTGTGTAGTGATAAGGAATTTATCATCAGATTACAAGAACTTAAGGAATACATTCCATTGCCAGGTCCGTGCAGTGCTGGCTACTTCTGTGTGGAAGGATCGAGTACAGCTACTAGTGAGATCTGTCCCACAGGGAGGTTCTGCCCAGAAGGAACAGGAGTGCCTGAACTCTGTCCTGAGGTATGTGCTTTAGTTTGGTAGGAAATGGAGAAAGAATAAGATGTTTGATGATCATCAAACAAGGCAATTTTATTTGTTTGTTTGTTCAAATAAATAAACTTTTAAAAACTGAGTTAATGTTTTCTCAAGATCTTGCAAGATGATGATCTAGTTTTTCTAGATATTTCTAGATATTTCTCTTAACTACATCTACAATCATTATCAGAAATTATTACATCAGCCGACAAGGACATCTTGACTGAAATTACATTCCTCACTCTAGATCATGCAAAGGTATTCAAGTTTTCTGTTATTCCACTCCAGGGTACCTTCAACCCCTACGAAGGCATCAACAGCACGGAGGGCTGCACCCCCTGCACAGAAGGCGAGTACTGTGACCTGGCAGGACTCAACGTTACCTCCGGGGCATGTGAGCCAGGCTTCTTCTGTCCCCCAGGTCAGAACTCGTCCCGACCCACAGACTTTGTGTGCACTGTGGGCCACTACTGTCCCCTCAACTCGTCCGAGCCAGTGCCTTGCGCTAATGGAACGTACATGAACCACACCATGGCATCAGAGTGCTACATCTGTCCAGAAGGATGGTAAGTCTGTTCCAAAGTATTTCAGTCGTTTGTATACATGTGTATGCTTTGTCAATACAAGTATGTAGGATCTTTAAAAACAAGTATAAACAAGGTTGCACTTTCCCTAAATTGATCTTTTTATCAAATATGATATCTCAATCATCTATATTGATGTGTAGAGTATTAAGCAAAGGACATATTCTTTATTCTCAGTGATATATTAAACAGGGAAATAAGTTATTGATCAATATAAATCATTGATTTCTTTCATTGGCTTAAGTATATTTTTTATCATAATTTAACTTTCAAAGATATGTGTCTAATTTTTTAAGGTTGAAAGGGTTAATTGTATCTTCACTATGATTCTGCCCACCAGGTACTGTCTACATGGAGACCTGGTCCAGCCCTGCCCAGAAGGCCACTACTGCCCTGAAGGAACGGGACTCAACTGGCAGCAGTGTCCCCAGGGAACGTTCAGCAACGAGACGGGGCTGGGCACCTCTGCGGAGTGTGAGCAGTGTCTGGGGGGTCACTACTGTGAGGTGCAGGCCCTCATCCAGCCCACCGGGGAGTGTGATGAGGGATACTTCTGTGAATATGGACTCGACCGAGCTCGGCCTAGTGGCAACAACTCTGCAGTCGTCATTGGGTCATGTGCTGATGCAGGTGAGAGACTGTTTATCAATAGGTTTGAGTGTGAGAGACTGAAGGTTTGAGAGCCTGAAGTGATAGGTGTGGTAGAGACTGCAAGAGGTGTAAGAGAGGTGAAAGTTTGGAGCACAGTGGTGTATCAGTCAGTATTCTAGACTCTCATACCAACAGCGTGGGTTCCATTCTTAGAAAAGGCATCAAATATTGTGACCTGGGTATTATTTGTCCCTAGGCAAGGCACATTAACCACATTGCACTCAGATTAACATCTGCACAAATGGGTACCTGAACATGGAAAGATATGGACCTATATTGTTGCATGTAGGCATCATATGTACTATTTCTTTAATTGAGATTGAACCAAGCAATTATTTTTTAGTTATTTCCAAGAACCTTGCATTCTGTCAATGTATGTTGATCATTATATCTTTACTACCAGGCTTTGAAACTGGAGTAGGAGGCATATGTCCGATTGGTAACTACTGCCCGAAGGGAACGTCTCACCCAATCCCCTGTGGTCCAGGCTCCTACAGCAACAGCACCGGTCTTGCTCTCTGTTACGTGTGTCCAGCGGGATTCTACTGTCTAGCAGGTGAGATTAAATCATATGTGTTTATGAATATATTTATTTATTGAGAATTTCTTAACCTGAGAACTACGATCTGAGCTACATATTCTACTGACTTGGTCTGTTATCAGACTTATATGGTTTCATGTGCAGTTATTTTTTTTTTTTAATTTATTGGAAAAACTTGGGTTTTTTTGCAGTGGGTGTCCCTGCTTCTTTTAGCCGTATCTGTTTGCTAAAGAGATTTCATTTTCACAAAGTAGATTGAAATAAGATATAAACCTTAGATAGTCCCTGGAATTATCAAATTATTTTCTTCAATAGATTGTTCCGTCAATTTTGTTTGTAAAATTGAAATCCAGTTAATTCAAAACTCATAATACACATATCAAAGTAGCCATAGAACTTAACCCTTAACGTTAACCCTTGTCATGCCAGGAGCGGAGGACTACTCAGGCACTCCCTGCCCAGAAGGATACTACTGCAAAGATGGAACATCCTCCGCCAACCAATACCCATGTCCTGCAGGAACCTTCTACAATCTCACCATGGCTCGCGATATCCAGGATTGTCTCCCTTGTCTAGGTGGCGACTACTGTGAAACTGACGGCCTTGCTGAACCAACTGGGAGATGTGATCCAGGTAAAATTAGATGATTTAAAACTGAAATTTTGAAAGCAATCTTATTAAAGTATTTTTTTTAATTTGTTCAGATCTGTTAAGCTTGGTATGACCATGCTTAAAATAGATATATTCTGTCCAAAAGATGGGCCTTGGCTTAGTATGCAACTTACTCTACTCTGTCCCTGTCCTAGGGGTATTTGCTCAACCTATGCCAAAACTTTCTATGTTCTGTCCCCATGGTAGAGCTATTAACTCAACCTATGCCTAAACTATATTTGTTCTGCCCTAATAAAATAATGTTTAAGCTCAGCCTATGCCTAAAATGTCTGTTTTCCATCCCCAGGGTGGTACTGCACCAGCAACTCCTCCAGCAGGACCCCGAGCGCCCCCGAGGGAGGGAAGTGTCAGCCCGGCTTCTACTGTCCCCTGGGGTCCAGCGCCCCCCAGCAGTGTGATCCCGGCACCTACTGTCAGACTGCTGGTCTACCTGCACCCACAGACAACTGTACTGCAGGTAAAAATAGTGTTTGTTTATACATGATATTACTGTAAATCTGTAAAATTTACCATAGCAGACTATGAACGCTCTGAATGGAGCCTTAAATAGTCTCTCATTATGGGTGTTATTTTAGTGCTTTAGGCCTATTTCATCACCAAATTGATAGTTGTAAGAATGGTTGCTAAGGTTCTTGTTTGAAACAGCATAGTTTTTCTTAGTTAAATTGTGAAAATTACATTTTAATATTTTGCTTTGTCAGCTATTCAGCTGCAAAAAGTTCATTTGTTAGGTACATTTCAATTTACCTTTTAACCGCAAACCATTGTTATGTCCACCAGGCTACTACTGCACCCTTGAAGCTCAAGTCCCGGCGCCCACAGATGGAGTTACTGGAGATATCTGTCCAGTCGGTCACTACTGTCCAGAAGGAATTGGCGAGAAGCAGCCGTGCATGATGGGATACTTCCTTAACGTGACCGGGCAGGATGCGGAGTCTGACTGCACTCTCTGCACTGCTGGGAAGTTTTGTCCAGGATCAGGGCTGGAGTTCCCAGCAGGAGACTGTGATTCAGGATATTACTGTCCAGGGGGAGATAACACATCTAGTCCTCATGACACAAGGTGGCGTATCTTTGTTTTTGATGACCCTTTATTGTCCCAGTTACAATCTGGCAGATATGTTTTGTGCTCTCACCAACCAGCTACCAAAGCGCAGTGCCAGTTCAAACGATGCTCATCATTATATTATTGCTGAGTGCCAAGCAAGGCAGCAAAATCTCCAAACTCATTATCTGTTTTGATAAAGCAGTAGCAATAAATTATTGGATATGTGGATAGATTTATAAATTTTTAACCTAGCCCTAATTGAACTTAATAGGTTCAGAAAATAAGAATGTTTTGTAAATATGTCATCTCAGCGACATTTAGAATTTGGTCTGATGAATGACAGTTAAAATAGTTCTGTTGATTAATAAATCCTTATTGCAAGGTTTGGTATTATTATGTTCATTATCAAGCTAGTATTTATAAATGTTTGAGACACTAACATCTTTTCTCTCTCATCCCAGATGCCCGATTGGCCACTACTGCCCTGCTGGAAGCCCAGGCCCCCTGAGGTGCGAGAATGGAACATTCCAAGACCACGAGACCCAGTCCACCTGTAAGGTGTGTCCAGCCGGGTACTTCTGTGACAACACCATGAGCATTGTGGTCCTCGACAACTCCACCACCGTCTGTCCAGAAGGAAACTACTGCCCCGAGGGAACACGGTTCAGCAATGAGTTCCCCTGTCCTGTGGGCACCTTCAACAACCTCACAGGTAGTGCTGTTCCTTGAAGATATAAAATATATAGGTCTCCATCATAAAAACATCTATGATTTGCATTTTTGTGAAACTTATGTTGATTAAAAAATAAAGATAAATGATATCATAGCATTAGATAATTGAGTATTCCTTGACAACTTTACCATTTATGGAACCTGACTTTTTGGATTGTTAATTGTAGAAAGTCCCTGGGTTTGTTTACCTCAAGTCATGCTCTATTTTTTTAACCTTTGTTGCTCATGTTCATGTTTAACAATGTCATTCCTGCATTAAAGTTTTGATGATTTTTTGGTTTATCAGGCAATACCTTAATGTTTCGACAGCTTGTTTTCATGCTAGATAATAAAATCTTTCCTTCATTACAGGTTTGACAATGGAGAGTCAGTGCTCGCCCTGTTTCGGAGGTTTCTACTGCCCAACTCCAGGGATGACTCAGCCAGTCGACCTCTGCTCTCCAGGCTACTTCTGTAAACAGAACGCAAATATCTCCGCACCGGACCAAGGTTAGAAATAAATCATATTTCGTATGATCCTCAATAATGTCATGAGATTAAGAAGAATATGTTGAAAATTTACTTGTTAGCATGAAGTCTGACAACCCCTCATAGCTATATGCTGATAAAAACAGGAAAATATGATGTTATGCTAATGTAAATGTCATCATTTCTCTATACCGGTAATAGGTGATATTTTGCATTGTATGAAAAATGTTTATCCCAGTAGTATCACTATTGTAAGTAATTAAGTCTTATATCTTTGTTCAGAACATCATGATTTACATCATTTGACATCATACCTGTTTTTTTTATCAAAATTGACTCTATTAAATGTCGTCATCTAAGCTTGTCAAAGAAGCAGTTTAAGATAAGATCTATCAATAATTCAAATGATTCATATTGTCATGAATCAAATAAATATCTATTTTTCCTACCTTGTAGGTGCGGATGCAGGCATCTGTCCATTGGGTCACTTCTGCACAGAGGGAACTTCTGACCCCTACCCCTGTCCTAAAGGGACCTTCAACAACAACACAGGGCTGGAGAAGGAAGCCGACTGCACACTGTGTACCCCTGGAGCTTACTGTGAGGACATTGCAATGGTGGAGGTCACCGGGCCTTGCGATCAGGGGTACGAATAAGTCTTTATTTTTTATGGATTTTAGTTCTTTTCTGTTCTTTTCTGTACTAGGAGTAACTAGACCTTAAAAACAGGGGTAGGAGTTAGTGTTTGTATTTTTGTTGCAAGAGAAGGAATTTGTTCTTTAAAAGTCTTTGATTTCTGAATAATGTCCCTGCAGTTCATGGCTATAAAGAAAGTCTTTGGACCTTTTGATTTAGAATTATGTTACTTATTTCTTGACTGTAGATATTTGACATCTGGATGATTTTCCTCATTCCATGACAGTAGTCAATCGGTCTTGATGAATTGGGAGCTCATGATAAAATAGTCACTCATCTCAATTGAGTAGATCTTTATATACAAGGTGATTTAAACGTGGTCTTTAAAAGCTATTGACACTTTACTGGAATCAAATTATTTGAACATTGGTAGGGGCATGTTCTTTGATTATGTCCTTGTTGATTACAGGTTTGGTATCCCTTGACCATTGCTGGTCTAAGATCTTCAACTCAAAATGGTCAATATCATGACATTGAATGAAAGATTTCTTTCAATAATGTATTCCCAAAGACATGTTGGGATAATTAGATAATTGGTCATTTGTATCACGTTTCAGATATTTCTGTCAGCTTGGCTCCAACAACTCCCAGCAGGCAATATGTCCAGTGGGTCACTACTGCCCGGAAGGTTCCGGTGATCCAACTCCATGTCCAGCAGGAACCTACACCAACACACAGGGGCTTGCCAACGTCTCCCAGTGTACACAGTGTGACCCCGGCAAATACTGCAATGATTCAGGTGAGGTCTTCATGCTTTTAATCATTAGTGTAATTAATTGTTACAATACATTTTGATGTTCTTGTGTATAAACTGTTCTTGAAATTGCCTCAATATGTGCTCTGTAAACGAAATAATCAAGAATATTTTTTAAGATAGATTTGTAATTTGTCAAGGTGCAAGATGAATGAAAGTAATGTAATTTTATATTTTCCTGCAGGGTGTTATCCACTTTTAATGAAGAGGAAGTGCAAGTGCTGCAACACTGTTCCCCTATATCACATCATGTAACCCTATGATCATTGTTTGTAGGCCTGTCCGCCCCAGTGGGTGACTGTGATCCTGGGTTCTACTGTTCAAGTGGTGCAAGTGCCCCCAATCCAGTGGACACCCCCTGTTCAATCGGCCTCCACTGTCCTGTGGGTAGTGGGCAGCCTGTGCCCTGTGACCCTGGGACCTTCACCAACATGACCCAGGCTGACTTGTGTCTCACCTGCCCTGCTGGATTCTACTGTGTCCCAGAGGAGGTCGTTGAAGGTAAGAATAAACTGTTTCATAAAGTTTAGGAATCTCCTGTTTGAGTGGCAATCTCAAAGTTGTATAAAGCAAATTTAATACAAGATTTTATGAATATCCAACTTAGAATAGTGGATTTCAGTTTAAATCCTTATACCATTTTCAAGCTGAAAAGGATTTATTTTCTTCAGTAAGTCCTGAAATATGTTTGGTTAATCACTCTACCGTCATGATCCAAATAAGCAATATGAATGAATGCAGCTTTGTAAATATTGGATTCATTGTGATATACAATCCTTTTCTTCAAGGCAATTCCTCCGCTGGTCATCAACTCTGCCCAAGAGGGTTCTACTGTCCAGCGGGAACTGGCAGAAACTGGACAGCATGTCCAGCCGGAACCTACAGCAACCTGCTCGGACTAGCTGATGTGAGTGAATGTCTGCCCTGTACTGGCGGTCAGTACTGCGACACCACCAACCTGACCGCTCCCACCGGAGACTGCAGTCCAGGATACTTCTGTACCTCAGGGGTGGACACACCGACCCCCACCGGTGGCCACACTGGAACTGGAGGCATCTGTCCCATTGGCCACATGTGTCCTGGAGCTACTGTCATACCAGAGGGTTGTGATGCTGGATCCTACCAGGTAGGTTGTTCCTGTGGAGTGGTTGATCATGATGGATGCCTGGTGGAGAGCAAATATTGATAAACTTGATATTACTAAAGGGGTTGATAGCCTATCAGTAATCATAAGGGCACTGAGCCATCTGATCAATTGGGGCACTTGCTTGACTCAGAAAGGGGTAATGATTAAACTAGAACAAAGTGTCTGTGTAAGTGAATTGACTGACTAAGAATGACAATTTTGATGTAAGAAGATAATTATAACCTCCTATCATTGTACATGAACCTTATTCTGATTGGCATAAGACAAGCTTTTGTGAAAAGATATATTGTAAAGTGCCCGGTTATCGTCATTTGCATTAGCTGCCATCAATTCAATGACATTCAAGCACATTACTTTTTTTATCATATTACCACTGACCTTTTTAAAGCCAGGATTTATGAATGGATGAACATGTCCTAATATTCAGTTTGGAAGTCAGTTGACAATTAGCTGACAATCTGCCTTATCTCGTTAGGATAAAGACACCATGCCATCATGTGAGGTTTGCCCGGCAGGCTACTACTGCATTGCTAACAGCACCACCTACACCGACAAGCCCTGCCCCTCCGGTCACTACTGTCTCACCGGGACCCAGTACGATATACAGTACCCCTGTCCAGAGGGAACCTTCAACAATGTCACAGGTTAGTTGACTCATTTAGTATTTGAACAAGCAAGATTCCAATAGATAAAGGAAAAAAACTTAATTTGTTAATTTCAATTAACATGTTATCCAGAACACATTGTTCTTATTTTTTAGCCACTAAAATTCTTTTCAAGGACCTCAATGTCAAAAGAATTGATTCTAACAAATTGTTAACTTGTGTCGTCTCTCCTAAGCCAAACGCTCTTCCTTGAATATTGAATCACTTTATGTCAATGAACATTTTTATTTTTAAATTCTTTATTAATTTTGACTGCCTATAGATAGTGCACCCCAGTTCTCAGGGGTGGCACTGCAGCTCCCAGGGTATCACTTCCCCCACTTATACATGTATGCTAATGTTCTCTCCCCACAGCCCAACCCAATGCGACCTCGTGCACCCCCTGCACTCCGGGGTGGTATTGCGCCTCCCAGGGTATGTCCGCCCCCACCGACCAGTGTGACCCCGGATGGTACTGCACCGCTGGTTCCTGGCTCCCCCAGCCTGGAGATCCCGAGGGTGGCAAGTGTCTCAAGGGTAGGTGGCTTGCTGACATTGTTTGTAGACATTATTTGAACCTTTTGTACCAAAGATATTTAATTTATTTTGTTGATTATTTTGTTTATTGGATAATTAAATTGTAATTGTAAATCAGTTAATCTTTGTCCATAAGACAGATGTGTTCATTTGTATATAATTGTGTTTGACAATCATGACTCCTATGTTTCTGCATTTTAAAATATAGATATAAAAAATAGAAAGACTTTCATAGTACTGTGGACTCACAAACATTGAATTGGTCACTGGAATTAATCTGTTATTCTATTTAAAAATGTAATCTGTTCTCAAGTATATGCCTACGAAATATCATATCAGACCTGATATTAATCATTTCTGCACTGAATTTACCCTGTGGCCCATCAGGTACCTACTGCCCGAAAGGAAGTGCAGCGCCAGTGGGATGTGACGACGGACAGTACTGTGACGCAGACAAGATGGACGCCCCCCGGGGACCGTGTACTGCTGGGTACTACTGTGACTCAAACTCAACCACTGACCGACCAACAGGAACTGGAGGTGGGGTGTTGACCATGGTTTTCTTCTCTTAAATATGTAGTAAAACATCTGTTCCAAATATTAGTATCATTGTTCAATGACAAGGATGATTGGATAGAATAAGTATATACTTTATGTGATGTAAAACACAAAGTAACCACTAAGCCATTATAAATCTAAGGTATGTATTAGCTCTGTTCTTTGGTGAGATTGTTTTTATCTGTCCTTGTTATTGATTCATATTCTTAATATTCATAAAATTTTGTTTAGCACCAATATCTAGCTCACCAAGTCACTGTTCAATAATACTCAGGTCACTCAAATACATCTCCAATTCTCTATCCATCTCCTGCAGGTGACCAATGCCCCACCGGCCACTACTGCGAGGAGGGAACCGGGTCCCCAGTTCCATGTCACCCTGGACATTACCAGCCTAGTCTGGCGGCCCAGAACATCTCCTGGTGTATCCTCTGTACAGCTGGCAAGTACTGCAACCAGAGCGGACTCACAGCACCTGATGGGGACTGTCAGCAAGGTAGGCTGTTTGACCAAGAATGCTAGTGAATGCTAGATCTCCCTTGGTTCAACTTTCTTGCAGAGTGCCAATATTTGATTTCTCAGTGCTGGAAAAATTAAATTTTTAATTTGAGATAAACACTGTTATTGTACCTTTGGTAATGCAGTTAAAGCACCTTTTGTTTAAACATTATCAAATCATATCTAAGTTACTATTTTACCCTTTAAGCATATGATCATATTCCATCAAGGAAGTATTAAGAAGGTCTGTAACAAACCCATATTTCACTTAACCTTCAACTATTTCCTATATCATGAAAGCACCTTTTGTTGAAATTTTATTTGATTATATCTAAGTTACTATTTTTTCCTGTTTTGATCATATTCCATCAAGGAAGAACTTAAATGTCAGTTACAAATCCAAATTCAATAAACTGTCAATTATATTTCTTTGAAATGAAACATATAACCTCTCTCTCAGGCTACTACTGCCCAGAAGGCCAGGTTGTGCAGAACCCGAGCCTGTACGAGTGTCCAGGAGGCTACTACTGTCCGACTGGATCAAGCGACAAGGTGCTCTGTGCCTCAGGTTCTTACCAGGATCTGACCGGTCAGTGGGAGTGTAAGAACTGCATGGAGGGTTTCTACTGTGACAACTCCGGGGGTCCCATCACATCCTACACTCCCTTCAGCTGTCCTGAAGGTGAGATTGATATTCCTTTCACCTCTAAGAACCAGTAACAAATAAATTTTTAAGCTGATTTCTGGATTATGTGTGCAAAAGGGTTAAGGCACCCTATATATGTAACTGGCTAACAGTCCATTTTAGCTCATTTGGCCCAAAGGCTATATACAGATTGGCCTATGGCATGGGCTGTCATCCAGTAGTTTGTCAATTGTCTGTAACATTTTTCTCAATTTTCATTCTTCTTATATTGCTGTGACTGAAATATTGCACAAGCAGCAAAAAAAATAATTCACTCACTCTTCAGAAGGAACTGATGAAACAAATGTTTCTTGGTTATAGAATATATTTGATGATGGATAAGGGTGTTACAAAAGCTGTTTCCCCACGTAAAGTCAATCAATGAGTCATTCAATATATTTTTGCTATTATGGTATCTTAAGAATAAAAACATGCACAACAAGTCAGAAACATCCTGCACTGAGAAGGACCTGAAGAGTTGTATAAGGAGCTATTTTCAATCCTAGTCCTGACATATTTGCCTGTCCCCAGGTCACTACTGTCCCAATGGAACGAAGACGTCCACAGAATACCCCTGTCCAGCCGGGTCCTCCAACAACTTGACTGGACTGAGGGCTGACACAGAGTGCCCAGCCTGTACAGGTAACATCACTTATCATGTGTCTAACTTTGTACTTATCAAAACATTTATTGTTTCTTTGACAAAAAAAGAAACATCTCTCATGTTAAAGGTTTATCTTAATCCGTTCCTCACCAAATGCTATAAAAGTACAATTGAAACTTGTTTGCTAAAGATTGGATAAGTAAAAAACCTTAATGATAAATGACTCTTTGCAAGTGCATCATCACATTTGTAACAGAAGTGATGTTTGAAAAGTAATTTTTATGGTCCCATTAACATTTACTTACTTAACATTATCCAATGGACATGCAGTACTCATCTTTCATGACAAATGAGTATTATTATTAAAAAAATGAAACTGATAACAGAAACAATTAAAAATGGCTATTCACTCCTACCCTTCTCCCCTCAACAGGAGGGTTCTACTGTCCCCCGGGGACTGTCTACCCGTCCCTCCCATGTGCAGCCGGGTACTACTGTCGGAACAGCAGCCAGTCCTCCGCCCCGAGCCAGGGTGTGGATGCTGACCAATGTCCAGTCGGTCACTACTGTCCAGAGCAGACCACTGAACCCATCAAGTGTCCAGCCGGAACCTTCTCCAACAGCGTGCAGCTCATGAACGTCACCGACTGTACCCCTTGTACTCAGGGTACGTCACATTCATGACCTCTCTATCAATCTAATGACTAAAAACCATAAAAAGCATTAATTACGCAATTTTGACTTTAAAACATGCGTCTCCACCCGCACCTTAGCTAAGAAACCGCAAATCTGGGACCCCCTCACTTTTTGTTAAGTACAATATGAACACCCACCCACCAATTTGCTATTTGTTGCCAAAAATCTGAAATCTGAAGTTGAGACAATGATCAATTCCTCACTCAGGTTGGTACTGTGAGACCCCCGGGTTGACTGCTCCCACGGGCGAGTGTTCTGCTGGCTTCTACTGTGTGACTGGCTCGGACAACAATGCTCCTCAGATCTGTACCGCAGGCAGATACTGTCCACAGGGTAAGTGTTCTCTCATCAGGATGATTAGGTGTTTTATAAATGATCAACTTATTTTTAATTGATAACATACACATTATGGATTTAAATACCCTTAATTGCGATACAAATGATTCGGATAACTTGCTGTATCTGTCTACTTTGATTCTCCTCTCCAATCAAATGCCCATCCACCCTTCTCTATCAAATTGCAATGAAAACATCTTCTTGACTTGCCTTCATGTTGTAACTATTTCATTTCCTCCATGCAGGTACTCACACACCCATTTAGTGCCTAACTGGAACAACTTGCATAATCTTGATTCATCTTCTTCTAGTAACTTTATCAATTCACCCATGCAGGTACCCACACACCCATCAAGTGCCCAACTGGAACCTTCTCCAACACCGCAGGACTAACAGCAGTAGAGAACTGCACCGACTGCACGGCTGGCTACTTCTGTCAGGCCAGTGGACTCACTGCAGAGGAAGGGAACTGTACACAGGGCTACTACTGTCCTACAGGTGTGTACTCAAACAATATACAATAACCTGCAGGGTATAAAATAGATTGGAAACCTAGACTGTCCTAAAAACTAATTGGTCAATTCCTTAGGGGAAAATAAAGAACAGTTTTTAAAAGTTAGCAGTCCTGACCAAAAAGCAACCAGTCCTCACAAAAAGTAGGCAGTTTAAGGACCTGCGGACGCGCTATATTTCAAATACATACAGTGTCTAGATCTATATTAAAGTCAGTCTTACGGCCCAGAACCTGGTAAATTTTGGTCAGGGCTTGTTACTGAAACCTTTTATTTTTAATTTCTTGCTAATTTTCAAACATGTTTCATTTACTGATATAGCAGTATTTTCTGTGTGCAGGTTCAATAGTGTCCACAGCCATGGTGTGTCCTATCGGTCTGCACTGCCCCACGGGGTCTGATGAGCCAAGGTCCTGTCCCCCAGGGTTCTTCACCAACAGAACCGGCCAGTGGGATTGTGACATCTGTCCTGATGGGTATGTGTCCCAAATAAAATCATACTTATTTTCTATTTCTATTACGGGTAGTTGAAAAACACTCAAATCATATACATGTAGTTTATCAAATGATCCAATTCAACAGTCAAAAAGCATCTTGAAATCTGATACCTGAAATTTTCAGTTTTATTTCTTGCAATCAATGTAAAGGAAAGTTACTTTTCGTATAAATGTTGAAAGAAGAGGTAGTTATGTCACTTCAGATTATCAAATTAAACATAATAATACCCATCAAAAATCAATGTTTGTTTTATTTTGCATTTGCATTATTCTGTTATTTACCATGATATTTCAATCATTGATGAAAGTACCACTGGAAGGAAGTCAAATATAAATCCCCTCGAGCCATGCAAATATACAATTGTTATTGTGGAGCAAAGTGGTGTAGTGGTTAGCATGCTTGCCTCTCACGCCAAAGACCCGGGTTCAAATCCCGGTGGAGACACCCAAATTTTTTGACTTGGGTCTCGCTCTGTGTTGTGTCCCTGGGCAAGACACTTCATCCACATTGCACTTAGTTCACCAAGCTGTACTAATGGGTACCTGAACAAGGGGGAAGTATGGACCTATATGGTCGCGCAGAGCGCTTCTTAGTAGGCGGCACCGAAAGTACTATCCCTCCAGGGTAATAATACTCATGGCGCTTTGAGCATGCTCTGTCATGGATATATGCGCGGCATAAGAAAGCTATTATTATTATTATCATTATTACACATTTTTAACTGCCAATGTCAATCTTTGAAGATGTTTTTTGTTCTCCCTCCAGTTTCTTCTGTGTCCCTGAGAATGTGACAGCAGGTGACCCCAAGTCTGGCTACTTTGACTGTCCGGCCGGCTACTACTGTCCATCTGGCACAGGAATGGACTGGCAACCCTGTCCCAAGGGAACATACAGCACAAAGACAAATCTCTTCAAGGTGACCATTGATATATTGCATTTTGCTCCAAAAAGACATTGGTCAAAAGAGTTGTCATATTGATAAGAGCAGGAATTTCGTTAGAAAAAACATGGTACTGAACAAAATTGCAAAGATTAAAAGAGTTCCATTGATTCTTCACAGATTCTACTCATCATTCTGGACTTTGGGTTCAGAAAAGGTTTGTAAGTTATGTGCCTTTCATAAAATAGGATAAACTCAAATTTTGCAACAACTTTCTTAAATTATCTGTCATTGTACTTTCCGGTAGTGCACAAGGTCCCTTTTGTTCTTCCCATATGAACTTGTGCTGAAAGGATTTTTGTTCTCCTTTATGAGTAACTAATTACTATTTATTGCCATGCCAGGTGACCCAATGCACCGACTGTGACGGCGGCTACTACTGCGGAGTGGAGGGAGATACGAAGGTGACAGACAAGTGCTGGGCAGGATACTACTGTCAGTCGGGCGTCGACCGACCAAACCCAGACAACGCTGCCACCAACAGCTCGTACGATGCCTCCTGTCCTCTCATTGGTGGACACACTGGTAAGAAGGAGTTTTAGTCGCTTTTTATTCAAATTTTTTGTTTCATATTGTGGTACAGTTACCGTAATTTCTCTATTAATTCGACATCTCCAATAATTCAACCACATACTATTATTCTGAGGTCACAAATTCAAAACACATCTAAATATTCAACCAACTGCCAAAAGTTTATTTTCCTGTGATTCAACCACTGCTGAAAATAAAGGTTTAATTTGCAAAAATAAAATTAAATATTGCTATGTGTAATTTTCTCTGCAGTAATCAATTAATAATATATTCATTATGATAACTATCGCATTTTCATTTGGTCATCTATGGAAACTATGTATTAATTATGTATAATATAACTTTCTGATATGTATCTAATATTTCAACCATAGTACCAAATGAACCACCAAAAGTGAAATTAGTTCAACAATACACATTTTCTGAAATTTTTTTGAAAATTTAAGGGTCGAATTAATAGAGAAATTACGGTATATTACGAATGAGAGTTTTATAATGAGTAGCTGTAAGGTTAAATCAAATGAAACTCATATGAAACTTGGTAAAATGATTGTTTCTGAATAACAATTAAGTTTTTTAAATATGCATAGGATTTTCACATAATCTTGCAGCCTTGAGGTATATCCCTGGCACATATCATAAATAATATTATGTATAAATCAGTCATTCTTCACAACTGCTTTGAAAAAATATGATAAGGATTCTTTCAGAATCTTCCTTTTTGTTTTATCTTTGAAGAATGCAATGAATAAACATGTGACAATCCTTCACTCTTAAAGTCATGTCATAATCAATCATTGTTTGCCTCAATTGCAGGTTATGGAGATGTGTGCCCAGTGGGTCACATGTGTCCAGAGGGAAGTGAGCAGCCAATCGGCTGTGTTGCAGGAACTTATCAGGATGAAGAGATGCAGAGCACCTGCAAGATCTGTCCTGCAGGTAAGAATTTGTCTCAGAGCAAAGCATATGATGAAGTAGCAAATAGAAAAATAGTCTATCGGTAAGCCAATTCAAAGGGAATGACTTGGGATTGGTCACAAGATATGATTTCCAAATGATGTATGGCATCTTTTGCCGAAGAATTTAACATTTGATTTAAAAATATACTCACTAAAGAATATCAGTTTATGAATTTATCTTTTATTTTTAAATAGTCTTTGAAAGGAAAAGAATATGGACATTTTTCTTGTTATGTTGTCATTCGATAATATATGATCCATTGAGGATCTTTGATTTAGTAACAGTGCTCATCTATGAATATTTATGAAAATTATTCCATGTACATGCACTACAAAAGTAATTTAAAGAAATAAACAAAAGAACCTTCATTTCTAAGGTTAGTATTGTTTTGCAGTTTCCCGTCGATAAGATATACTCCACTGAGGTTCTTTATATATATCACTATTGCCTATCTCCCTAAGGTTACTACTGTGTGGTGAACTCAGATGACTACAAGGACAAGCCATGCCAGATGGGTCACTACTGTCCAGAGGGCACGACAATGACCGATGAGAACAAGTGCCCTGTCGGTACCTACAACCCCAGCAACACCTCAACCAATGAGACGGCCTGTCTCTCCTGCGATGCCGGCTACTACTGCCAGACTAAAGGCCTGGCTGCTCCAACAGGAGTCTGCGAGTAAGTTGGCACCTTAACATGGACTTAAGTCTACAAATACAAAGATTTGACATTATGGTCAGAAAGCAAGTTCAAGTATTTTAATTTTAATCATGTCATGATAATTTTTATAATCATTTATTACTTATTAACCCTGACTTAAGTTGTGAAGATATTTTGCAATATCAAGAGTCATGGTACGTATCTGACATGATATTCTCTCTTTATCCTTATACAATTGTTGACTGTATAATTGTTATTTCTTTTGTTATAACTTTTTTTTGTAAATAATATATGTAATTTTGCTTTAAATAAAAAAATAACATTAAATTTTGTTGTCATGTTTGATGTAAAATTCGCTTTGTAAGAGACACATGATATGAAATGTCTGAATCATCACAACTCAACCCCTACACTATTTCAGTGGAGGATATTTCTGCCTGGGGGGTGCAACACAGCAGAAGCCGACGGACGACACCCAGGGAGGGAAGTGTAAGCGCGGCCAGTACTGCCCCGCCGGCAGCCCAAACTACACCGAGTGTGATGGAGGCACCTACTGTCAGAGGGAAAGACTCTCCGCCCCTACCGGCAACTGTACCCAAGGTTTGTGGAGACCATCTTCCATGTCTGTCTGACAAGATGTTAGATGTAAAGTTTGTTGGTGTGCTGATATATTCAGAAGGTGTTGTTTGTTTTCTAAGGATCAACCTTATTAGAGTAGCATTTAGTTTGCTAAATATTTTTGACTTACCATTTCCGAGTTATTACTTTTTGAAAATTTTGACTTTATGTATAGCTGAATTGTTGCACAACTCATTTATCGAGAGAACCTCATTCAATGTGTTAGCATTGGGATCTCCTTTGCTAAATATTTCTGAAAGCCCAATCCCAATTAGCACAGTACAGCAGTACAGTAATCCCAACAAACAAACGACACTGTGAAGAATTCCACACTGAGTGAAGGTAGCTATTGAATATTTCATGACCAGTCAGAAAAGGATAATAGTTATGTTTCTATCCTATTTCAGGATACTACTGCATCCAGTCTGCTAACATCTACCGGCCTACAGACGGGGTGACAGGAGACATCTGCCCCATGGGTCACTACTGCCCCGAGGGGTGCCACGCCCCCATCCCCTGCCCCATAGGCTACTACCTGGACAGCACCAAGAACAGTGCTCCTACAGCCTGCAAGATCTGCACACCAGGTGAGCTGGTTCAGTGGAAGAAATTACTGGCAATGTTTACATCAGCTTATAGAATAAAACTCTTAAGTGGAACCTTGCAACATACACTTGGTGCTGGTTACTTGAGAGGCCTTTGTTAAAGTTTCCATTCTGCACATTCTTGTATCACTATTTCATGTGGTTTCAGTTTTCTGCAATAGTACAAGGGTTTATCTAGTGTGACGTGTTAGGTCCCTTAAGGATTTGAATCCCAACCCTAAGAGTTTTGGAATGAGTGACTCGATTAATTGCTGGCACGATCACTGCTGGTGGTGTTGTCTAACTCTGAGGCTGTTCCTTTGAAGCTTGAAAGGGACTTTACAGGTTCAAAATTTATCTACTATTGCAGATTGTGTAATCCAAATTTAGAAATTAATGTTAATTCCACATTATTCAGGCAAATACTGTGAGACGGAGGGCCTGGAGTCCCCCGATGGCGACTGTGCTCCCGGCTACTACTGTCCGGCTGGAAGCACGGCGGCAACTCCAGGCAACCACTCCTGTCCAGAGGGCTACTTCTGTGTCGGAGCTCTCGAGGCTCCAGAGGCCTGTCCTTCGGGCACCTACCAGGTAGTTTCTTGTCATTAAGATGGGTAAATTGTGCATTTGCAAGAAGAACTAATCTTAATATTTCAGAGACTTCCCTTGCTTATATTATTGCTTGAAAACACTACAAATATCTATAAATAGTGCTCTGAGAATAAAGAAGTTGTTATCCATAGATATTCTATTTTCAGATTTTGAAACATGATAATAAAAAAATTTCTTTAAAATTTCTATACCATCTTATTTGTCTAAGAATTCCAATTTACTTCTCTCCCAGAAGTTCCCTTTTTTCGTCAGGCATAAGTCCTTTTCAATAAGTTTTCAGGTTTTGAAACATGATTGAAATAGTAATTA
This sequence comes from Steromphala cineraria, assembly GCA_916613615.1. Classification (NCBI taxonomy): domain Eukaryota; kingdom Metazoa; phylum Mollusca; class Gastropoda; order Trochida; family Trochidae; genus Steromphala; species Steromphala cineraria. The sequence continues at coordinate 16,537,717 of OU744729.1, forward strand.
TCAATTTCCATACAATATTTTTGTCTGACAAAGTATTTCAATGCCAGAACATCTATTAAGAACATTTCACTCTGTTGTCAGAATCTGCCACAACAAACCACATGTAAGACTTGTCCCGAAGGCTACTACTGCAACGCTACAGATGGTCCCGTGGTCAGGTTTGAGTCCACGATCTGTCCAGAAGGCTTCTACTGTCCTAACGGAACCAAGTTTGATGATGAGTTCCCCTGTCCTCTGGGCACATTCAACAATCTGACAGGTAGGACTTGGAAGTTTCTTTCTGGCTCGATTGTTTTTGAGATTAAAGTAATTTGCTTGCATGAGTTGTTTGTTTTAATAAAGCTTTAACCTTTGTGTTTATTGTTAAATTTCCTTGTGTAGAAAAGCAAAATGCTTTAATTTTAGACAAATACTTCATGGATGATTAACTGCCTTTGCTATAAATCGTGCTTAAAACTTATGTAAACTTAATCTATAATTTTTTCTCTGAAATTCCAACTTTTATAATACCTCATAAATTAATGAGTTTGAACCTTAAAAGTACTCTCCTATCCATTGGTGCTTAATGAAATTAAGAAGAATAGTTATCGCTCGTAGACAAGTTGTTACCGCAGTGTTTCTTGTGACAGGTTTGAAAGATATAAGTGAGTGTTCAACATGTGTTGGAGGAATGGCGTGTGACCAGCAGGGTCTAGCGTATCCCATGAGGCCTTGTGCAGAAGGGTATTACTGTCGCCAAGGGGCTGAGTCGACAACACCAAATCAAGGTATCAAGTTATCAACACTTGCATATGTCATTTCCATCACACGAAATATTGAAATATTGCTCAAGCAGAGTAAAAGAATAACTCACTTACTCACTCATTCCCATCAAACTGTAAGTTGGTTTGATCTATTTGATTGGGATTTTTTTATGACAATAAAATTTTAAAAAAAATCTTATTTCTTTATCTTTAGAAATAAATAAAAATATGAATATCCAAGGAATACAAAATATAAGACCTCTGTTGTTTTTCCCAAGTCGTTGTTTCAATTTAAGTTAATTTCAAGTTAAATCATAAAAACATACTAGTAATTTTTAGTGTAAGTACTAAACTGTATTGATGCTTCATGTTTTCACAGAATTATAAGCATCTTTGCCAAAAAAGTTAAATTCTGGACAAAATACTTCTACTTCTTTTGCCTCGATACACCATTGCAAAATTCCTCTTAAACACTTCAATTCATATAAGGGTTGTTGTTTCCCCAGGGACGGATGCCAACGAGTGCCCCGCCGGTCACTACTGCCCCGAGGGTACTGATGAGCCCCTGCCCTGCCCCCAGAGGAGCTATAACCCCAGCACCGGCATCTTCAGGGAGGACCAGTGTCTCAACTGTACTGGAGGCTCCCACTGCAACACCACAGGTACTCTTTATATGATTGACAGTGATATGCTGATTTCTAAGGGAAATAAATCTCCTTGCAGGCAATACTGTACCACATCACCAACTCTACTGAGTGACAATTACCTGTTTTGGCACTGTACTGAGTATAAATAACCTTTATAAACTGTCTCTGTACTGAATGACAATTACCTTTTTTGTCACTGAACTGCTTGACTATTACCATTTTTGTCACTGTACTGATTGACAATTACCTTTGTTGTCACTGTACTGATTGACAATTACCGTTGTTGTCACCGTACTGATTGACGACAATTACCTTTGTCACTGTACTGATTGACAATTACCGTTGTTGTCACCGTACTGATTGACGACAATTACCTTTGTTGTCACTGTACTGATTGACAATTACCGTTGTTGTCACCGTACTGATTGACAATAATCAAAATGGTTACTCACATGACGTCTTTAGAACAATTTGATATGGTGACAGCTTACCAAAGCCAAAATATTACTTTTGAAGGCAGTCATTTTCAATATTAAAACAAACAGACAAATCATCAAAATATTTCACTTGAGATACCAATACTGTTGATTGATAGCATACCTAAATTCTTGATAATAAGAAGTCCATGACATCCCACAGGCCTGACAGAACCCAGTGGCCTCTGCCTAGAGAGGTACTACTGCCCAAGTGGATCTGCTGTGGACACTGAACTGATCTGCCCCGAGGGACATTACTGTGGGGAGGGGACCGAGTACCCTGCTCAGTGCCCCCAGGGAACCTACAACAATGACACAGGCCTCGCCCTGGAGACTGAGTGTCGGGACTGTCTACCTGGCTACTACTGCAATGGCTTCGGTCTTGTCACTGTCAGTGGGCTCTGCAAGGAAGGTGGGTTGACTTTGAAAGTTTACAAGTACCATATTATTTCTAGTAGGGGCTCGGGCCCTTATTAATATTGAAGGTGTTGTACCCCCTGGGCCTTATTGGAGACCCAGCCCTTATTCATAACACTTGATAAAGCCCCTATTCAAGGTTAGGTAACTTTACCCCAGGCTGCTATTAGAGGCCCGGCCCCTATTAGAGGAAATACGGTAATTTCTAGACATGAATCATCTAATTGTCGGAGAGAGAGTTTAAAACTTATCATATACATAGTCCATGTAAAGATTCTGGTATTTAAGGATATGCATTTATAAACTACATCTTCTGTGTGCAGGTTACTACTGCCCAAGTGGATCCAAGGTAGAAACAGAGGTGATCTGCCCCGCTGCCAAGCACTGCCCGACCGGTAGCGCCTCCCCCCAGGACTGTCCTGCTGGCTTCTTTGTCGACTATGATGGAGGATTTGAATGTCAGGCTTGCCCAGAAGGTGAGAATTTATATCAATACTTTGTTATGTTTGTGAGGAATGCTGCTAATGGCTGAACTAATGTAAAAGTAATTTACTCTTTCACTCATTTATATTGATGACATCAGATTGTTTTTTACCTCAGTTACCTGAGGTTTTGTTATTGAGGTTTTGTCTATTGTTTGGTCACAGAACTTGAAATTGACTTTTAAATGGTATTCAAGTTGTTCATTTCTCCATGCTAAATTTTGTATTTTGCATTAATGCTGTACATTTTACATATAATGTTGTTTTTACTCTGGGTTTGTTAAAATATAAGTCAAATAAATATAAAAATTGAAACTTAGAAATTCAAATATAAGAAATTTTATTTCTTTGATCTTTTATCATCAAATAGCTATCTGTGTTTATAGAGATTGTAGACTATAGATCCCATGCATTCTCTCCTCCCCAGGCTACTACTGCGTACCAGAGCTCACAGTTGCAGGAGACGGATCCACTGCCAAGCATCCATGCCCCGAAGGCTTCTTCTGTCCCAATGGAACCGGACATGACTGGAAGTCCTGTCCAATGGGAACCTACAGTGACACAACAGGACTCAAGATGGCGGAAGAGTGCACTCCTTGCACTGGTGGACAATATTGCCAAGGTGAAAACATGTTAATCAATTTTAATATCAATCCTTCTTATAAGGTTCTTTTGCCACATAGACTATCAAAGAGTAAATTTGCTTCATTCTTTATCTATCTAAAGCGACGAGGAAAACATTATGAATCTTCTCTAGGGAATATCACCTACATGCACTAGTCAGTGAGACTTAACCAAAGCCAATAATTGTCTACAAAATAACATCTGTGTACAACCAGCAATAATGTTGACCCTTTACCTGCCTGTATCAGAATATTCTAGAGAGTCTATATTTGTCAACAGATGCAAATCCTGTAAATGAGTGACACTGAATACTCTATCAATTAGTTATTGGACAGTAAGAGAGTAAACATGTCCTTACCTTCTTCTCCACACATTCTTCTCCTCCATAGGTGTGAACCTGACCATCCCATCTGGTGACTGCGATCCAGGCTTCTACTGTGTGTCCGGAGTGGACAAAGCAAACCCCACAATGGTAGATGAGAACCAATGTCCAACTGTGACCACCCACCCTATCATTGGTCACATCTGCCCAACCGGTCACTACTGTCCAGGTGGAACCGACTACCCCATCGGGTGTCCACCCGGTTCCTACAATGACCTTGATAACCAACCAGGATGCAAGGCATGTCCAGCAGGGTACTACTGTCTAGCCAACACCACCGACTACATGCCCAATATCTGTCCCTCGGGCTACTACTGCGAGACCAACACCACCCATGCCTACGAGCACCCCTGCCCCCCGGGGTCAATGAACAACCTGACCACTCAGCAGACTGTGGACTCCTGTGTACCCTGCACCCCAGGGATGTACTGTGAAGGGGACGGCAACTCCCACCCCACTGCTGAGTGTGATGGAGGCTGGTACTGTGTCAATGGCTCCTTTGAGGCACAGGTACAGGATCTTGAAATAAAATCTCTCTTTCCTTCTGCAAGGAAAAGGTTAAACAAGGATTACATTTTGTAATTGAATTTCCTTCAATTCTAAGATACAATATTCAATATTATTTTAGTACCAGTTTATCAACACTAGGATTTCCTTTTTAAAATTGAAACATGTTCAATATCAGTTCAAAATATTCAAACATTTGATGTTTATTTGTTTAAACTTTGTGATATTATTTTGAATAAAAACATTTTGAAAATGATTTTGAGAAATGATAATTAAAGATACTGTTGAAGAACTTATATAAATTCAGACATTGTGCCTGCCTATGAACAAACCAAAAGCACTCACAAGTTCAAATCATTTCAGCCATTACTGAATGGTGGGAAGTGCGAACCTGGCCACTTCTGCCCACAAGGGTCCTACGAGATGACTGAGTGCACCCCCGGCAAGTACTGTCAGACCTGGGGCCTCGACTCACCCACAGGGGACTGCAAGGAGGGATACTACTGCCCTAGAGGATCCACCAGTCTCAAGCAGATCAACTGTCCGGTGGGTCACTACTGTCCCCTGGGGTCGCCCACACCAAACCCCTGCAGGAACGGAACCTTCGCCCCGGTGGAGAAGCTAGCCGCTGTGGATGAGTGTTACGAGTGCAGCGGAGGATTCTTCTGTAATGGGACGGGACTGAGCGCTGTCAGTGGAGAGTGTGATCCAGGTAGGCTGGAAGGGAACTTAATTGCTGAAACTTGTTTGTGTGTTATGATTGTTGTATAAGAATTTCCTTTAATGAACAAGAAGCATGAGTCCTGCTATTTATTGGCTGCTAGAGACTTACTGAAAAGGATTATCAACTCTTAAGCTCGACAAACTAACCCAAATAATTATTGAAAGAGATTCAAGGGTTTAAGATGAGAATAAAATTGTATGGCTTAACATTACTATCCTATTTAAATCCAAGTGCTAAATAATATGCTACAAAATGAACCACTTTGTATATGTCTGATCAATTCTGTGTCAGCCCACCAAACACTTGCACGTTCAGCATCCAATGCCAGAGTTCACTATCCTTGATTGCACTGTTGTATTATAGAGCATAATGCTGAAAGGGCATATCTATCTTAAATATAAGGTGCAATGGAGCACATATACAATAATCCAGTATTATAAATCCTTCCTTGAATAAACATTTCACAACAAGTTGCTAATGCTGTTGCCCTATAAATATTGCAGGTTACTACTGCCCCGGGGGTCAGACTGTCCCCACCCCCAATGAGTACCTGTGCTCTGTGGGTCACAAGTGCCTCCAGAACACAGCCACACCCATCGTGTGTGAACCAGGCTTCTACCAGAATGAGATGGGCAAGGACTCCTGTAAACAGTGCGAGGAGGGTGAGAAACTTTCTCCGTCTAGTGGTAGAAATTATTAGTCTTCACTATCTGAAATGTGTACAAATTGAGACATTTATCTAATTTTAAAACTATGATGATTACAGCTACTCATGTCTTTTGATTTAAAATGATCATTTAAAATATTCAGGAACAAATTCATCGGGTCATTTTTTTATTTGCATGGGAAAAGGAGTAATTTATGACTTTAAGTTGCCAAAGTGGCGCTAAACAGTAACTCAAAAAGTTGCCTTTCCTTTACTCTTAGAGTGTTTCAATATGACAGCATCATAACCCAGGTAGGCAAGCTGAAAAATTCAATCTGACCCTACCACTGTCTGAATACTTTATACATGCACACGTAATGATCACCAAACTAAAATCTCTAATCCTCCTAAAGGCTACTACTGCGACAGCACCATCGCCCCCATTGGCAATCTGACTGACTACCCGTGTCCGAAGGGCTACTACTGTCCTGTACAGACCGAGAGATTCAACCAGTACCCGTGTCCGACCGGGTTCTTCAACAACAAGACTCACCGCACCAGTGAGGACCAGTGTCAGGTCTGCTCTCCTGGCTTCTACTGTAAGAGCACCGGACTCCCTGAACCAGAGGGACTCTGCTATGCTGGGTAGGTTGCTGGTGTTCACCCTTTACATGCTAATGTAGGAGTTATAATGATACTGATAATAAATTTTAAGCCTAATATCAAGTGCCAGGATTGCTTATTGGTTGTACATTATTTGCCTTGTCAAACAACAGAACACAACATCTGGACCGTGTCTAATGGTGTGTCAATTACCTGATCAATTGTTTATCATCATAAAATCAACCATATGATATTGTTTTTAACCAAAGAGTTCATTTAGACTTTGGAATACAAAAAATCTCATTTACAGCTTGACCTTACACTAAAAATCTAGTCCATTTCAACTGTTGTATGTTATATAAATTCAGTATTTTCAAATTCAAAAAGGGAAATGTTTGACACAACTCTTATTTCAGTTTTATAAATGACCTTCATGAAAATAATAGAAGACACTGGAGTCCTACTGACATAAAAGTGTGATTTTGTACCATTACCTTGTACTTTACAGATTCTACTGTGAGAATGGAACAACAGAGCCAAACCCAGCATCCACCATCTGCCCGATCGGCAACTACTGTCCGGAGGGAAGCTACAAGCCAACTCCTTGTCCTCATGGAACCATCGCCAGCAGTCTTGGAAACATCAACATCACCGACTGTAAACTGTGTAATCCTGGACAATACTGCACTCCAGCCAGTTCAGCTGTTGGTAGGTAACTTCATTCATCCTTTACTGTCATGTGAGGTTCCTGGGTGAGCAGTGCAGCACTAGTATTTGGTTGTTCTTCCCTCTGGATGACGATCATATATTGAAGAAGCAACTTACATTTTCAAAACATATTTAGAAACGACATGACCAAGATGTACATTTAGTAGCTTTTACCATTAATAGTTATGTAAGCTGTAAACATGAGAATCATTTGGTGTCCTGAAATTTACCATTGCCAAAGAAGGTTGACTTTTTACATCAATATCATAATTTATGAACTTTTAAACTGAGGTTTATTTTTATTAAGGCAAGAATTTGTCAAAGGTCGTTGGAAAAACATGGTGTCCAGAAAGGACAATCTGGTTCTGAAGACCTTTATGATAATGTTCTCTGTCAGGTCTCCTGTTCCTCATCAGATTTTTTCCTATACCGTTGTCTTTATTGATCTCGTCATCCACGTCGATGACCATACTACTAATGTATTATATCCTACAGGCAAGAGTGACCCATGTTTTGCTGGCTACATCTGCTTGGCTGGCTCCAACATCGGGAACCCAACAGACGGGATGATAGGATACATCTGTCCTGCGGGCCACTACTGCTTGGAAGGGGCTGTTGTTGAGGCCATGTGTGATAAGGGCACCTATGGACCATCCACTGGGCTAGGTAATGATACTCTCAGCAGTTGGTAATTGTAACATCTCAACCATTTATCTGTTTAGTTATTATGTAAGACCATTCTCAGAAGTCCAAATTATTTTTTGTCAAGGATTCTAGATATGATATCTAAGAATGTTACCATTAATAAGAAAATTAAGAATGATTACAATGAAACACATTCTCATTTAAATTAGATAGATTCTAACACACGTAGCATTCTGCGTTTCTAGTTGAATAACTGCTTCATAGGGGTGATGTCAGGTGACATGTGCTCTCAAGTCAATCAGCCATCAGTCAGTTGATTTCAGTGAGATTTCACACAATTCTCATTGTGTAAGTTCATCACTTAACTTCATGTATTCTGTGCAGGTGAATGTAAGCAGTGCCCAGCAGGCCACACCTGCCCACACCAAGGCATGAACGACACCTTCCCCTGTCCATCCGGCTTCTACTGCCCAGAAGGAACATCAACTGATGGAGTCCCCTGCCCAATAGGAACCTACAACCAGCTTGAAGGAAAGAAGAACTACAGCGACTGTCAGCCCTGCGCCTCGGGCCAGTTCTGTAATGCAACCGGACTTAGTTCACCGAGTGGCAACTGCTCTGCAGGCTACTTGTGTGTAAGTGGATCTGCTCACCCAGAACCTGATGATGGCGTCAATGGACCATGTCCTGCTGGTCGGTACTGTGTGGAAGGTAGGAAAAATCTCTTTTGTGATATGACTAAAAAAATCATGCTTCATGCATTAATGTCAGCATCAGTGCTTCTATTGTGCTTTTCACAGGTGTATTGATAACAAATGTTCAATAAGTATTGCATTTTGTTCTTGCATAACTTTGGATGTTTCTATGCTCAGGAGCAACAAGCCCAATCTTGTGCCCGAGAGGAACAGCCAGGAACCAGACAGGAGCCGCCTCTGAAGGGGACTGTTGGCCCTGCCCCCCAGGGCACTTCTGTGATGTGGAGGGGGGTCTGGGTCCCGCAGGGGTGTGTGCCGAGAGGTACTACTGTCCCGACTACGACAAGACAGAGACTGATAAACCAGCGACTTTGCTCTGCCCAACTGGTCACTACTGTCCACCCAACACTGCTGATCCTGTTGCTTGTGAACCAGGTGAGATCAGAGAGAAAGCTGTTTAAAGCCTTAAGATCAATTGTTATATCGCATTTAAAGCCTTAAGATCAACTGATATATAACATTTCATTGTAGTTGGGCATATATTTTGGGTGGAACAGTTCCCTTTGTATCATAATGTTATCAAAGCCATTCAGCAGATAATTTATGTATCATAGTTAAACATTGAACAAATCTGAATCTTTACCTTCAATTTTTGTAATAATTAACCCAAGTGTCATTATGTTTCAGAGTTTAAGATTACATTTGCTGTAAAAATAAAAAACACACAAAAAATATATGTTTTTGTTCTCGATGAAGAACCTCTGTTACTTTATGTTCTAATGATTGCAGGGACATACCAGCCATCCATTGGACAAACTGACTGTGTTGAGTGTCCCGCCGGTTTTTACTGCCAGCAAAACACAACACTCCCAGACCCCTGCCCTGCCTACTCGTTCTGTCCCAACGGGAGCTCTTCCCCAACACCCTGCCCTGATGGAACCTTCACAGAGAACGCCCGCACCGGCAACGATCAGGCTGAGGACTGCAAACCCTGCATCACAGGTAAGGGAATATATAGGGTGATGAACCTCCACTGAGGACTTCTTTACAAGGCTATGACACTTCTAGGCTGGTCCTCCTGTGTATTATGTAAATTTTTAGATTCAATGTTGTTGTTGATCGAAAACCTTTGCTGTATCACTTGTATACTTGGTTCATGAAAGCCTATTTCCATTTATGTTGCTCTATCTAATAAATCAAACATCATTAAGTCTATTCAATAAAAAAGGCACTGAGATTAAAAATGATAAGATTTAAAATATCTTTTCAAAGGCTAATTTCAAGAATTTTGTCATCAGGAAAGTTCTGCACCAATGGACAGATTACGGGTGACTGTGTGTCTGGATACTTCTGCCACGTGGGTAACTTTGAACCAAACCCCAACGGTACGCTGACTCCTCCCAGTGGCCCCTGGGAGACAAACATAACTGACGGCTGGAACAGACTTCCCAATGGAGGACTCTGTCCTTATGGGTACTACTGTCCTGAAGGTAAGCAAGACTTTTTAATTGTACATCATTTAAATTTAGTGCATAGAAAATTTAGGTATTCTTAAACAAGACATGAAATATACATAACAGATTCTTAGATACCTTACAAGTGAATAATAGAGTCAAAAGACAAACATAAAATATCAAAGGATTTTAAATATGATATGCAATGCCAAACAATGGCCAATACAGGAAAATAATTTTTTTGTATCAGTTTTGTTAGTGTTGATACAATTTTGCATATAAATCCCACATGATACATGCCAAAACAACAAACTTTTCTAGACCATACCATGTAAATTCAAGGAAGATTTGATCATCAAGAATAATTTGATTGACCTAGAAATAAGTGAATAGTTGCAGTAGTGCTGCATCTAGAACAAATCCTGACAACATAACCTTAGTATATTCATTCAAAGAGGAAACAATATTGAGAGGTGGCATATGAAATCAAACTGAAAAAGTGGTTGAGGTTCTTCACTGAGTCTCTTTGCTGATACTGATACATTATTCTTTCAACATGCAATCTAAGACCTTGATTTCAGTTCTCTAAGCAACCCTTAATTTTCTTTTTTAGATATCCATAGCTGTGATGAATGTACAATGACTTCTATGTAACGATAAATGCAGTAACGCTGGCAATGAAACATGACAAACTTTTATATTTTTTAAAATGCTAGGCTTAAATGAGTTTGATTCTATACCTATGCCCTGTAACAGGTACCACAAGTCCCCTGAAGTGTCCTTCTGGCAAGTTTATCGACAAAGAAGGAGCGAAGGATTCAAGTGAATGCACAGACTGCCCCGGAGGAAGAATATGTCCCCCGAACTCAACCGTATCCGAGCCCTGTCTTGCTGGACACTATTGTCCTTTTGGCAACCCAATGGTGGTATGTTACTGAATAGAGATTATAGTGTCAGTGTGTTCTGCATAAATTCAAAGAAATTCATATTAATAACCAAACTCAAAAGTCAATTGCTCATGTCAGTTACTAAGAATTGAAGAATATTGAACATATTATTGCATCAAGTATAAAAAAAAATCACAAAAAAGTTTATTCTTACCCTTTTGAATTGGCATAAACCAGTTGTTGATTTAAATGTTGTAGAATTGTGTTCAAGCTTCACACAATTATGTGTGTGTGCATACATCATGGAAATCAATAGTGTAAGATTGATGATATCTGTCCCAAAGTGTTGAATTGTCAATTGAATGAACTGTAATTGTGATTTAGGAATAACTGCTTGATTGCAAATCCTGAGGTTAAGTTGCGTGTAGTTGGATTTGCCCTATTTAAAACACTGACATAACCTGTGTTGCAATTTTTGCCTGAAACATGACATGAAGCAGCTCTGAACAATAACTCAATCACCCCCAGGCCTGCCAAGCCACCACGTACAATGATCTGGAGGGGGGTAAGGACATCAGCTGGTGCAAGCCCTGTCCCCCAGGGTTCTTCTGCAACACCACCGGTATCGCTGACTACACCACCAACCCCTGCCAGCCCGGCTTCTACTGTACCAACGCTACCACTGGACCTGTGGCTTGTCCTAGAGGAACCTACAGGTAGGTCCTTAGTACTTATGTGTTGTTTTGAATATCTCTATTGTTTCTCTTTGGTATCTCCATTGTATCTCCATTGTATCTCTTTTGTATCTCTTTTATACTAATTGTATATCTTGGTATATATTTGCTGCCAATTGTATCTCTTTTGTTTCTCTATTCAAATCATTATTTTTTCAAATTATTTTATTGAGAAGGTGTTTGGTGTATCCAATCTTAAGAGTGTTGATTCTGAAGAGGGGGGTTCAAAATTCATTCTAATCTTAACCTTTATACTTTAATTTTTGTAGTCCTTGGGAAATATATCAATGAATAAAGAAGGCACTGGCTAAAATATATTTTACTACCTATATACAATCTATTATTAGTAAAATGACATTGAGTTAAAAAAATGTGATGTGGTGCCTAATGTATCCATTCAACAAAAGTATTATCATATTAAAAATGTAAAAAAATAGTCAAAACCAAAGACTTTAATGTATTGGTACCTTCATTTATGAGAACATTTTGCAGAGATGAGATAGCAGCTGGGTCGGTGGCCGACTGTACTCTGTGTCCAGCTGGGTACTACTGTCCTGACGAGAGCATGACGTACTCCGGGATCCAGTGTGATGAGGGATACTTCTGTGACTTCGGCGCCCAGAACCAGACTCTCTGTCACGGAGGTCAGCATCTACACAACTCCTTACTTTGATAACAATTATTTGGTTATACTTATTAGTTCAAAATTGTTTTGGAATTTTCTAATTCCTTCTGAAATTGTTACTATTGAACTGAGGCTATTCATAAGTAAAGCTATTAAAGGGAAAAAAGGAAAATGTGTCACTCCTTTTACATCATTGTAACAGCATTGTTGTTTAAATAAGACAATTTGTTTGATAAGTAATGATTTTTCATGATCTCATGAAATTCTATTTTCAAAGATGTTTTAACTGTGTACTATCCTAAAAATTTAACAACAAAGAAGCATCAAGAAGTTGTAAGATAACTGCATATTATGATTTCCCTATGCAGGATACTACTGCAACATGTCAATGACGATGCGTCCCTGCCCGCCCGGATACTACTGTCCTAACGGCTCCAGCTCTCCGCTCCCCTGTCCTGAGGGTCACTACTGTGGGGCGTCAGACGACTGCAACGCTACTGATGCAGGTCAGAGGATCTATTGACTCTTTGCTTTTATCACATAAAGTTGCTGGAATAGTCCTCATAAACTGTTTATGTCAAATTCTTCTGTATTTATACTTGACACTCTGTTTATAAATGATGTAAGCTTCTCCTATCCTTGTTTGGTTCTGAAAAATAATTTGAAACTATTGAAACAAACAAAAAACAAAAAGAATAGCTACTTACGTAACATCAAGAAACCTAGTTCAAATCTTAAACTTAAACATTCAGGTGCGATTGAGCCAAAGAAGTGTCCATTGGGATACAAGGAGTATGACGGTTCCCCGAGAGCCACTTTCGAGGACACTTGTGAGCCCTGCAGCCCGGGTACTTTCGGAGCTCATGAACATCGAGCTGTGTGTGATATCTGTCGAGCAGGAGTGGTTTGTCTTGCACTGGCCACCTCTGACAATCCTGTGGCCAACAACAGTGATCTGGCCACCTTCATTGGGTTCCCAGCAACCAACTCTTATCCATGCCCACCAGGTGAGAACTAAATTATATCCTTATCAGTAATTGTTAAAATATACAGGATTATAGTGAATTATATATATTGAAAAAAGTGATTATAAGGATAGGCCACATTTATAACAGTATCCAATTTACAACTTATCAGAATGCAAGTGAATTGTTACCCACCACAACCCCACTTTTACATTTCTAACAATATTTGATGTCTCTTCTAAGACTGTCCTTGTGATATCTTTGCTTCCAGCACATGTCCAAAAGGAACCTAAAGGCTAATTATAGTGGGGTAGATCATTTCTGATGGGTAGACCCCACAACCGAATCTATCAATTTTTAACAAACCTATTTCATGTCCACATGTAACTGCTGTCCCATGTAACCCGTATGGCTTAGTTTTATTGGCTTGTTTCTAACGAGTAACAATTTCAATATTCTAACAAAACCTTTTTGATGTCACCAGGTTACTACTGCCCTGCTGGCAGTTTCGCTCCTAGCCCATGTCGCCCCGGAACCTACCAGCCCTACGCGGAGGCGGGAAGTGTGGGTGACTGTCGAATGTGTCCGAGGAACCACTTCAACCATCTGGAGGCCCAGAAGGGCTGCTTCCTGTGTGGGGCCGAGGCCAGGCAGACCAGACGGGGACAAACAACGTGTGACTGCACCGGGGCAGGGAGAGACTTCCAGGTAAGATCGAGAAGACTCTTTTATCCACATGGATTACATTGAAATCGGGAACATCAACAAGTATAAAGATTTGGATAAAGCATAGAGTAAACTTTATAAGCTGAAGTGATAATGTCTACATCCAGCAGAATTCAAACCAAGGACCTCCTGGGTGAGAGTAAGACACTTTACCGTTCTAGCAAAAGAGTTATCCTGCTAGCCGAAAAGATTTAAATGTTTTGACCTCACCCTACTACACTTGCAATATTAACGAGACATGTCCAATTCTGCTATTACCTGCAGTTGCATTTTTATACCTCAAATCTACATTTTCTCTCTTGACTATCAGCCGAGCGACAGGTCTTGTCCTTGCAAAGCTGGTTACAACCAGGTGGGCACCCTACAAGACTGCAGCAAGCATGTGTACGAGCTGTGTTTCGAGGGCTCCTACAGGACTCAGGATGGCAAGTGCTACACTGATGCACAGTGGCAGGTCCAATGCAGTGAACAGGTGAGATTCATTTCTTTAAGGTGCTTGATAAATAAGTTTGGTATTATGTCTGTATAAGTTGTCTTCCATAGTTTTTTTGAGCTTAATCAAAATCTTTACGAAAATGTTCATGTTGGTTAACACTACCAAGCAGTAAAGTAAACTCTGATTGTTAACTTTGTTGAATAAATTTTAACATGATTCATATTTCCGTGAGTAAACAACTCTCTTTTAACAACAAGAAGCTTTAATTTAGCGCAATTTGTAGAGCGTCCTTTTTTCACCTTGAAGGCCAGGGTTTGATTCTCTGCCACGTGATATACCAAACCGTGGTAAAAATCATCCTCATCAGTACTAGTAGCAGTATCGGTAGTAAAACTGAGACATGTAGCAGTATATCATAGAGTTTCATTTTACCATTACTGTCTTATCCAAGAGTTAGAGTCTAATCTATACATAAATATATATGAACTCTTATCCCTGCTCTCTAGACTTGTGACAGTGTGGAGGAGTTCCGAGGGTTTGACCGGAGCCTTGGTCTGTGTCTGTGTCGGCATGATGACCTGGAGGTGCTGTGCAACAGGGAATGTCGACTGGCCCAGAGGAACAGACTCAGCTTTGTGTGTGCCGAGCAGCCTCTCGAGACCTACCTCGAGGTCAGGAACAGCTCAGGAGGAATCATGGTAGGATTTATTATAAATTATCATTTCATTTCTCATTTATTTTTCATGCTTTATCTTTTGGTAAGATTGTTTTAATAATAAGGTTTGATATCAGATTTTTATGTAATAATTATCTTAAGAGATATATGCAATTTAAAGAGTTAAATAATGTAGTTATTTATATTTGGGATCACACCTCCTGCAATAAAACAAAGATCAGCACTTCCAACTCATCTGTTTTCCTCAAGCTCACATGTAACATTATTGTCTTACTTTGGACTTTAACTAGTTGCCATATCATGTCAATGGATAAGTAGTTAAACAGTTAACTATGTTTGGTAGTATAGTGAGTTGTTTCCATAATATGATTTTTCAAATATTATATTTCCCCACATCCAGAGACAAATCTCTTCCAAACTGATGATGACAGCCATCAACACCCGCCGAGCGATCACCTCCGATCAGTGTGAAAGCCGAGACAACAGCCGCACCCCGGTCAGTGTGTGTGAGATGAGTAGCAAGGGATTCCTGGGAGTTTACGAGCCCGACCCTGACCAACTGCTGGACTGGGTTCACTCGCACACCAAGGGAGACTACTCTGGCAACATCACTGAGGACACGGACTACAGCTCCTCTATATTGGGACGGCGTCGACTGCTGGCGGTGTCCTCCGTAAACAGCTCTATCTTCAGTGGAGTCCTTAACCCGACAGTCTGTCTCACATACGGGGAAATCATGTTCTTCTATGTCACCAATGATCATTATCCTGTGTATGATAAGTAAGTTGAGATTGTGTATTTACTTCTTAAATCGTATTGTTCTAGATCAGCAATGTTCTCTTTGGCAATGACATAAAATGTTGAAGGAAATGCTATGATTGATTGTTGAGTCCAGCTAGATACATTTCTAAACAACAAAATGTGCAGCTTGTAGCAAATTACGATCATCAGAATAAAGGGATAAACCAAGACAGACTAAAGATATTCTGCGGGTGAACATCTTTAGTTCAACAGTAGTGATGAGCGCATGATGCTTGAAAACTGTATGAAGACTTATGCCGAAACGACCATACAGTGAAATAATGAAGTTGTTCATCCATAGAAATTCTTTTGTCTTCCTTATGCTATTAACTTCTAGAATGCCACTTTCACGGTCCAACAAAAATTGCAGAATTTCAGCAAATATTGTGATACGTTGTAGGTTACATTTGCCTTGTTACCAAGGATGGTATTTTTTCAGTTTCGATTGACAATTTAATAATACATTTACACTTTTCAACCTATTTTTTTTTAAATGACAACATGTCATTGTCATGTCAATTCCCAAAATACCATTCATAATGTTGACTGACCCTCCCTCCTCCAGGAACAACCTCTACAACACCAACTCAGACTTCGACTACGGTGGATTCCGTGCCCTGATGGAGGCCCAGTCACAGCTCTCGACGTCCACCACACTCTTCGCTTACAAGTTCACAGAGCCCGGAGTCTATGTCTTCTACCTCAGCTCCAACTCCAACAAGAAAATGGTGAGTAGACTTACGTTCAATGAGGAAGAGCTCTATTGATTTCAACTTTGTTGCAAGATTGTTACATATCTTTTCATTCTTGCAATAAAGCAGTCAAAAAAACACAAAACTCTTCCTCATTAACTTGACAACTTCTTAACTTTGCTCACAGAAGTTATCATATAGAACTGTTGCAAATACTTTTTTCTAACCTTCAAGTCCCTTTTCAATATGCTTCAGAAAGATGTTACTCATGTTAATGTGATAACAATATTTCTTGTTACAAGAGATATTAATCATCTTTCGGATATTGATAAAATAATTATTTATGGGGGAAACAGAAATAGTGAGTGAGTGCTTTGTTGTTAAGTGCTGCTTGGGCAATATAATAGCTATATTGGATGCTTCAGGGGGGGAAAATAAGACAAATTAGTAATGTTTTCAGGATTCAAAAGGTAACCATTAGTTGATAACCTCATTCCTCTCCAGTACCTACGAGTGATGGCAAGAGATGCCCAGTGTACCGAGGATGGCCCGTTCTTTCCGACCACGTCCCGATATATCATCCAGAACGGAATCTCTGTGTCACAAGACATCCTCAAGGCCCCTGATTGGACGATCATCTTCATACTGCTTGGAGCCGCCTTCCTCGTCATGGTGCTCATGATCCTGCTACTGGTAGGTCAACTTGTTTTTGCTTTATAAACTATTTGTTGGACAACTAATGTTTTTAGTTGATGTATTTTCTGAAATAATTAATCAATTGTTTGTGAGTTTGAGCTTAATGCTGCTTGGGCAATATTCAGCCATTAGCTATGTTATGAAATTGTGATTTGAGAATTATAAAATACTTAACATATTGGCACACCATGTAATATTGAGTTGCTCAGTTAGCGTAAAGCATATTAAATTTTTAAACAAAAAAAGTCTGAGGGAAGATTAAACATAAAATAAGGATCTATTTCTAAGGTAAATTCTTCTAATATTAATGAACTAAGCAAGTTCTACTCCCAAAATTTTTTTACTGAAGTCAAATAAGTTTGCCATGGATGAATAATTTGCCGTTTTTCAAACCCAACCAGGTTCTCTTCAGAAAGTATGGTTGGACAAAGACATCATATTTGTTCCCCTTCTACCGCCACCTTGCACAGAGGTTTGACTTTGACGACTACGCTAGCAAAGGTTCAACGGTCCACCCAGTGAAGAAGTATCACAGGAACTATCAGGCTCTTACCGAGGCCAATCCTGGGTCCGACCTGGGAACTCAGGCAGCCATCTTGGATGGTGAGTAACTTTGGGTTATTTTGACCCTTTTTGCATAAATTGACATTAACTCATGCATCAATCCTAGAGTGAGTTTACGTTGGTTTATTTGATATATTTTTTATTGATATTTTGACACCTAAGAGACTGAGTTTATAATACTCAAGCCTTTCAGATTTGCCAAGTTACAAGAATCACAATTCGTTATAAATTGTATTCAAAATATGGGTGGTGGCCTAAGACATAATCTAGAAGAATGTTTAGTGACATGCAAGTAAAGGGTGCATTACTAGCAAAATATTCATGAGTCACTGAGTTGATAATGATTGGATTGGTAAATGGTAAGCTTGGATTAGAAGGGTCAGAGTCTTGTTGTAAAACAGCATTTAAAAAATAAAAAGCTGAATAATTCAATCTTTCATAATCCAAGAGAATTTCCTTGCTAACTGTTACAGCAAATGCAGTAGAAGTTAAGAACGATGATTTCTGGGATTACGATCGTCAAGTTGACCTGGAAGCCTTCAGTGTCAAAACTCTTTATGACACCCTTTCGAAACAGTCCAGAAGTGTCACCCAGAAAATCGGCAAACATAAAGATGAGATGAAACAGACATACCAGAACATAGCCAATCAGAGTGAGTCTCTCAAAGGCCTTTGGGCAGCCAAGATGAACATGTCTGGCCGTAGCGACCTGGCAACCAATGAGGACCTTGCAAACTATGAGCAAAAGCTGGACGACCTTGACATTGAGCTGGAGAGGAGGAAGGAGGTTGGCAGACGCTTCACCGCCATCTTGGAACAGCAGATGACTCTCATTGAGGAGGATGAAACTGGCAGGGAAAACCATCAGGTAAGAATTTGTTTATCGTCACAAATTAAAGTGCAGCTCATAATTGGATATTGTGTCAAATTTGTTTAAATTTTTGAAAAGATTAAATGTGTTTAGCATGTACATTATTGAAGTACTGGTATTACATAGGATCACAGCTTTTATGTGAGTGTTGACAAAATTTAATGTTATTAAAAGATGTGAATTTTAGTGGCAAGATAACTGATTTCATAAGGATTCAAATTTCCTTTGTTTTGTCAGTTTGCATCTTGACAAAATGACTGTTACATAAAGGAAAAAAAAAAAAATCAAATTAAAAAGTAAAAAAAAAGTATCATATATTTGCTGTGAAAATAATATATTGGCTATGTAAGTAATATATGATCTTATCAAGTAAGTAACTCTCCTAACATTAAACTCCAATCCCTCCAGGTGAACTACCAAGCAAGTTTGCGCGAGGCAACAAGGGTTCTTATGGAGCAGGCAACGAAGCTGCAACATGGCGGACAGAGTGGCGAGGTTGAGAGGGAGGTTCTGTCGAGTGTGGACCGGAGAGTGTCCCTGTTGCTCCAGAAGATGTCTGCTGGGATAGACGAGGAGTGTCGCAGGATCGGAGCCTGGGGTGTCCTCAACCAGGGCACCGGGGGACAGCTGGTGCAGTCTCGGGGCGAGGAGCCGCTCACTAGGAACGCTCTCATTGGTAGGTATTTTGGTTGATATAGCATACAGTAACAAAGAGAATCCCAGCCTTGTTTTTGCTGAACCAAGGTACAGAGGAACTGCATTTGAAATTTTGGAGAAATTTGCGACCGCATGAAAGGAAATCTGTTTTTAGTAATCTTTCTTTGTCTGAATGTTTCATTTGCTGCTAATTTGGATTAAATTGGGATACAAAATCTGAAAGGGAGATACATTAATTTGGCCAAAAGAAATAATTGCTTTAGGTGTATTTGGAAATTAAGATTTTCTAAGGATACCACGTGTTTTTGAACATATGCATTTAAAATATATTTTTCGTAATTTTGGTTATTAATCAAAACAACCTAATAACAACGTTTTCAAACATTTCCTCAGGCTCAAACAACTCCATCAAGGCCACTAACCTGCTGTTGTTTGATAAGAAGACGGGACTGATCCTCCCTAAACCCGGCACCCAGATGATGCTAGGGGACGGGTCGGTGATGAGTGTCCCCCCAGACTATTTCCTGCACCCACAGACCGGGCGTGTCCTCCCCATACAGGGCAATGTGGCCTATGACGCAGTCACCTCCAGGCTCGTCTTTGTTATCGACTCTGCTACAGGTTGGTTGTATTCTGATAAGGCTTTCTTTGGGTTCATCAGTGTCTAGGACTCACTTTATTGTCAAATCTGTTAGATAATAGTTTTTCAAAAATTCTACAACTGAAGTAGCTGCTGAAAATTAGTAATTTGTTAGTGATTCAACATACTGTGCAATTTCAAACTTATGAAGTTCAGAAACTCAAATTCTGTGTACATATCAAGGGCCATGTCAATGCTATATGTAATTACCATGCATGATTTCTTCATAAGGTGAGTCTACAAGATCCGAGGAGCCATACATCCCGTACATCCCGTACCCGACCAACCCTCACACAGGAGAGCCTGTAAAGACCCGACTCCAGCCCCTGGAGAGTAAGAGCGATCTGAGATACGGCGCTCCCATCTCTGACCCGACCTGTGGTCTCAAGGTGCCCATATTAGGCATGACCATCCATCCCAAGACAGGCCTGGCCCTTCCCATTGGTGGAATCCATACAGACCCAGTTACAGGTCTACCAATCCCCATTGAGATCGGCTCCATCATGGTGGACCCGAATGGTGGACAACCTGTGCCCATACTGTCAGTGGCCATCGACCAGGAAACAGGTCAGCTTGTTAATATGATACCTATTAATATGAATATTCTACTTATTCTTCCATCTATCCCTCATAAGAGTACTCAGACTCCTAACATACTTATAACTATTGATGTTATATATAAGTGTTTTTTTAGCAATGGTGAAATTAATATAACTCAGAGATTTGAAGAAAAGTGTACAGTGAGATAGAAAAAAATTCTTGCTCACAGAGTACTAATGTCACATACAGACCTTTTTGAAATATATTTAGAAATTTGAAATAAGTTCATGATAAAACTTCATTTCGAAAGATTAATTTAAAAATATCATGACATAATTATAAATAATATAGTTATTTTAAAAAGCAAATTTGTATTTCCCAGGTGTGGTGGTACCAGTAGGAGGAACTAAAGCAGGAGGACACGGAGAAATACCCATCATCCCCGGCGACTCGTTTGTCGACTCTCTGAGTGGGAAGCTAGTGAGGATCCACGGCGGATACCTGCGGGATGTGAGAGTGCTGCCCTCTGCTGGAGGATACCAGGCACTACTCGACTCCATTGTGCTCGCTGTCGAGGTTCGTGTACAGGACACGCTGAGAATGTACAAGGATGCTGTCTTGGCTTCAGGTACGTTTTTATTGGATATGATTCCTGATTTAGTTTTGAAATTATCTAAAGTGGTTGTTTGTATGATTTTATCATTGCTTAGTTAAGTGAGAAACAGTTAAAATATTTGTAGCCTCATGAGGGTTTATTTATTGATTGGACAGATAATATCACTCATGATGATGTAATGATATAAATTTCTGCTATCATATAAAATTTTTGATGAATCAATGAATAAAACGATTTTTATGTTAGTCTTTTTTTATGTAGAAGAATCACAACATTCTAATAAAAATGATGTATTTCTCGTATTGTTTCTCATTCAATCAATGAATAATTTTACCTAACTGACTTACTTACTTACTTACATTCTGTTAATTGTTACTACAGGCCAGGAAGGAGGAAATGTCAATATCCGCCATGAAGAAATAGCACTGGAGAATGCAGTGAAAGAACTGGAGAAGGCGAGATCTCGCATGAAGTCTCATCTGCTGAGAACTCAACATGACATCATGAGACGCAAGGACAAGGCTGTCATCCTGGCAGGAACAGGAGGATGCCCTGGTGAGATATGAGATATAACCTGTCATACAATATATATGGTACAAAATGGTAAAATATATATACAGCAATCCTTAAAATGTTTTTCAGAGAATGGAAAAATGGCCTCTTAAATATCACAGAACAGTTTTCCCTAAAGCAAGCTCCTTGATAAGATTGCTGAATTTTCATTATATTTCCTAAACCACAATCAAATAGTTAAGTGAAATAAAGTAAGACTCTATGTCACACTATTGGCAATAACCAAAAGGCAATAACCTCTAAAAGAGGTAATAGCACACTGGCTAGAGAATATCATACACTCATGGCAAAAATTGTTGTCACCCCCAGACTGAGAACGCTACGTCAAGTTTAACTGAGTGTTGACAAATAATCAAACATGCAATAACTGTCAGAATGATTTGTGTGATTGGGAAAAACATTCGTAAAACATACCAGCTTGTATTTTGGTCTTGTGCTGGCCAATTTAAGAAATTCTACTAGGATATGTATGGTCCCTGTGAAAAAGGGCAATTTTTTACAGTATCCATATAGTATCAATTGGATGGGTATCAATAAAACAAATTACATTTTCAAGTTCAATTGTCGGTTTTATTTCATTCTGCAGTCATGTAAGAGTATATTTACAAGCCTAATATCGGGTAGCACCGCCTCTGGAATTTTCAAGGGCGATAATTCGGGCAGGCATACTGTCTATCAGTGTGTTGATGTTTGCAACAGCCAAATTGTTCCATTCATTCACAAGAGCAGCCCGCAATTGCTGTAAATTTGCAGGAGCAGGGTCCAGTCTTCTAAGTGCACGGTCAAGCTGATCCCAAGCATGTTCTATCGGATTCATATCCGGACTTTTTGAAGGCCAGGGCAATCTTGTTACTCCTTGTGCCTGAATGAAAGCGTTCACTGTACGTGCACGATGGGCTGGTGCATTATCGTCCTGCAACAGGAAGTTGTTGCCATACACTCTTCTTGCATGTGGGAGGCAAACGGTTTCAAGAAGACGTCTGTACGACCTCTGGTTGACGTTTCCTTGAAGGACGACATGATCCGTTTTACCGTTATGGTGTATTCCTGCCCATACGTGTACAGAACCGCCACCGTGGGCAACCTGATGCTGCAGACAGTCGTCATTGAGCCTTTCCCCACGTAAACGTCGCACTCTCATTCTCCTGTCCACCTTATGCAGTAGGAAACGAGACTCGTCAGTAAATATGACGTGACGCCAATGTCCAAGTTGGATTCTGCGGTGCTGCTGCGCCCAAGCAAGCCGTGCCCTGCGGTTGGCCAGTGTCCAGAATGGTTTGATGGCAGGTCTTCTTGCCTTATATCCATGCTGGAGCAACCTGTTCACTACAGTTCTCCGGCAAATGGGCGTATTAATATGAGCCCCCCATCTCTGTGCAAGAGTCAAAGACGAAAGACGTCTATGACGTCGGGTCAAACGAAGAAGAATTCTATCCTGACGAACCGTAGTTTTCTTGGGACGGCCTGAAGACTTATTCGGAACAACATTTCCCTGTATGGCGTGCAGTCTTTTAATCCTTTGAACAGTTCTAACACTGACGTTACATGCTGCAGCAATGACACGATTCGAAGCGCCACCACGACTCATGCCAATGATTTCATGTCTGATTCCTGGTGGAGTGGGACCAGGCATGGTCTATGCTTTTCAGAAACTATAGTCGTGAAGCTGTATCTTATGAAAGAGGTCTATAGTAATCGATGGAAATGACAAACCTAAGGAGACAAATTTCCATCATTTCAATGAAATGCACGTGGTCTACATGAAACCGCTGACACTGTTCATTGTAAAGTGTGAGTTAATGTAACTTCATGCCTGTAATGACATTTCCATGGAAAACCAACATTGCCATGCATACAATGTGATATAAACTCCAATTTCATTAAATATTAGGGGGTGACAACAATTTTTGCCATGAGTGTATGTCCAATTTCTTGGTTTGGGTTGTTATGGCCTATGAAGACCTAATACTTGCACCTCAAAATACTAAAGTCAAAGTCAAAGTCAAAGGAGTTTATTTGTACTGAGGCCAGAGGCCCATATACAAAAGTACAATGCAAAAATGTATAAAACATACAAATTAAATCTATAGTGTTTCTAGATACAGATTTCTTTTAGTGAAGGCATGATAAATGTAATATTGTAAACATTTGAGAAGATTTTCCTGAGATGTACACAACAGAGTTTTATATTTATAAATAGATGGCGCTTGCCAGAAGTATTGTGGAAGAAATTTTTCTCTCAAGTCTTTGTAAAAATGACAAACGAGGGTGAAATGATATTCGTTTTCTAACGCGAGATTACAAATAGGACATATACGTAAAACATATTCGATCGATTGCCATCTACCCTTATTATAATTCAGTGGTAGGACATTGCACCTAAATTTTGTGTAAGTTGTGCGCACCTTATTATCAATAACAATATATAAGTATCTTTCTGGTTCTAATATAAATTTATATTCTCTGTACATCACATATCTTGAACTGTTACAAAGTGAAGACTTCCAACTTTGAGAAAATTCATTTATCAATGTGTTTTTGAATACACGATAAAAGGCAAATTCATCACCAACAGACTGATTTATCCATACATATCCAAACCCGTGGGAAAACAATATATATTTTGTGAAGGAAACCCAACTAGGTTTACCACATTCGTCATAATACATCAGCATGCTATACGCTTTCTTTGGTAATCTGCTATCGCTCATTTTAAGCAATTTGAACCAATAACGTAATATGCGCAAATAAGCATTTATATAGATTGGGAAGCGACCGCATTCGCCATATACAATAGCATTAGGGGTTTGTTTTCCTACTCGCAAAAAAAAAAAAGTCAAATGCACATTGTGGGCAGATCCTTTTAAATTCCCTGATCTGTGACTGAAAGTGCAAATGGTTTGAGAATTTCTTAGCAGGGAACTAGTTACTCTAAGTGTCTTTTATCAGCTATAACTCAAGGTATTTCAATGCTATAAGTAATGGTTTACAGGAATGTACGAGTTCACAAAGACTGGCCAGCTGCTTCCGATATTGATCGGAACAACAATGGCAGACCCATCAGGTACCAACCAGAGAGTGCCAATCCTTGGTGCAACTAAACAGCAGACAGGCAGAGTTATTCCCCTTGGTGGAACCATGGAGGACCCAGAGGGAGGAGGTACTTCATTCTTGAACATTTCATTGTATATTGTTAGTTGCCACATAGATCTCTTGAATGAGATTTGAAAGAAACAGGCTTTGACATTGTTGATAAACTGACCTTATTTACATGAACTTCATAAATCTAAAGATACTGTAAATGCATTTAACTTTCAAATCGGATTAATTTGAAGTCTTTTATAACCAAATTGAATATTTCATACACAATGATCTCATAGTGTCTGAAAATTGACCTTGATGATACAAGAAGTTATTGCATCTCCTAGGTTTGGTTCCAATCATGATTGGCAAGAAGGCAGTGGATCCAGTCACTGGAGATTTGAGTCCTGTCATTGGAGTGAGAATCAACCCTGAAAACAAGATGGTGGTCCCAGTAACCCTAGCAACTGGAGGTCACAGGAAGAAGAAGCCTCCACCTGGTGCTCTTGCAATGCTAGAGGAAGAAATCATCGCAAGACGTGGCTTCTGGAGAAGACAGAGACAGAAGGAACAGGACTTGACAAGGAAGGAACATGCCCTAACTCAACAACTGCTATTTGAACTGGACACAATATCTTCCAAGCATCTGGAGAGAACCCTTGAGGATGTTGATGCACTTGCTCACCAACTGAATGAGAACTCAAAGCGTGAGGTGCAGAGGAGAGGAGCTGCCCAACAGGACTACTCCGCAGTCATCCCTCCAGAGGTCATCACCATCCTGACAGAAGCTGACAGACTTGAGAGAGAACACGAAGAGGCCCACATATCGGCCCATGTCAAATATACTGACACAGTGCGCAAATTCTTCGTCAAGTTGCAGCAGGAAGAGAAACGATACCGAGACAGGATGGAGGATCTGGATGGAGCCATGAACCCTGACGCTGAGAACACAGCTCTGCAGAGATACCACCAGGGCAAGGCTAGACTCCAGGGAGAAATGCGGGACCAGATCACCTGCAAGATGGAAGGACTTGATGAGGAACACTCAGCTTTGGAGTATGCAAGACAAAGGTCTGAGCTGTGCTGTGAAGAGGCAAAGACTGTCCTGACTAGAAGTGCCCTGCTGGCCGGGGACTACGATTCACAGCTGTGTGGAGTGTATGGAGATGTTGATGAAGCCTCCACTGACTCGGAATTGATTCCTCTACTGAGACAACTCATTGCTATGCTAGAATCTGGGGGACCATTCTATCTGTCCCCTGAGCTTTTGAACATTATCAATATGGGAGCTGGTGGTTCTCATAGCCATGTCACAAACCTGAACATCAACCAAGGTGGAGTCAGTAGCAGTGGGCAAGGGTCTGGGCAGAGTTCTGGACCTAGCACAGCAAGAAGTCAAGGTGAAGGAGGTAAAGGGGGACCACCCACTCAACCAACTCGTGTCCAGACTCAGCTTGTTGGAGGGTCAACAGGATCAGCAAGTGGAGGTTCCCAGACAGATTCCAGCGTGGTTGTTATAGGAGATCCTTCCAAACTGAAGACTCATGGAAATCTCAGTGAAGAGGAGAAGCGACAACAAGAGAAATATCTCTTTGAGAAGCAGGCATATGAAGCTGCCCAACTTGAAAACAAATTGAAATCTGATGAAATTGATCAACTGAATCAGCTCCTTGAGAAATATGAAAACAAAAAACAAGAAATGTTGAATGATGTTTCACAAAATCTCAACAAAAAGATGTCCAATGCCAAATCTGATCAAGAAAAAGAAAAACTCCTCCTTGAACATGCAAACAACACCCAGAAACTGAGTGAATCCTTTGACAAATCAAAACAACAAGAACTTGCCAACCTGAGGAAGAAGCTAGCAGATCTGAGACGGCAGAGAAAGAAGGACTTGTATCGACAGCACATGATGGAGGCGAGAAACCAGGGCGTACCAGCAGAGAGTGTTCCTGGTCTACAGACTAAAACCTATGAGGACCTCAATCAAGAACTTCTTAAACTGCAACAGGAACAGGAACAGATGAGGGCAGAGCTCCAGAGGGCAGAAGCAGAGAGAGTGGAGAGAGACGAACCTGGTATGGACGATGAGTTCATCAAGTGGATCAACTCTCTGGATCTGAGTCAGGACCAGAAGGACGCCATGTTGAAGTCATTCAGAGACAGGAAGTCATCCCTGAACCAGGCCTCCAAGGACCTGTTTGAGAAGCTTCACCAGAGGAAGGGTCGAGAGCAGACGAGACAACTCAGTGAGGAGGAACTGAAGGGCTTGTCCGAGGAGGAGAGGAAGAGGATGAAACAAACCATGGAGGCTCAGAACGAGGCTGACAGACTCAGAGAAGAGGCTGCACTGCTCAATGCTTGGAAGCAGTTTGAAAAGGTGAGCTTCCTAAGGATATACCTAAGAAAAGTAATTTAAAAAATAAGATCGTGCTTTAATTTGCAAGTACTTAAATTGATGCATTTAAATTGGTAGGATAAACAAAAAAATTTGAAAAAATAGATGTAACATGTATGGCAACCCATTTGTCACAACTTAAACCAATATTTTGATAGCCTGAACTAACTGGTTTTTTCGATACCTTTTTGTTAACAATTACACATTTGAAGCAAATTGTTAGCATGAACATTCATAGTTTTGCAAGTTGAAACAAATATATCTTATCTTTATCCAGGACCAACAACGCAAATCCCATGAGCAGGCTCTAAGGGAGATGCTTAAGAACTCAACCACAACAGAGCGAGACCGAATCCTGTCGCAATTCAACGACGAAATGAGACGAATGGAAGCCATGAGTGACAACAAGCACAGTGCTAACCATGATAAGGTGCTGGCTAAACTTGCTGCTCGCAAGAGGATGAAGGAACAACTGGGCAAGGATCAAGCTGTTGCTTCTGAATTGGACAGGATCACCAAGACACATGTATGTATTCTCAACTGTGATTTTGAATTAACAGCTAATTTCTCATAAAGCAGTAGTTTTGGGGTTACTTATTTGTCAAAAAATCTAATTAACTTTAAATGTAAATTTAATTTTGATGCTATTATGCCATTGTTTTGGTCTGAATATTCTTTGCAATAATTTGACTATGACATGTGTTGACAAATACAAATTGTTTGTGTTCTATCTTTACCTACAAGAGAAAATGCAGAAACTGCTTATAAATGTTGACCAAAATAATCATTGTTATGAGGTGACTACAAATATATGGAAAATTAAGATATTGATAAATAAGGACTAAGTTGTATAATATCATGATGACCTCTGCCTCTACTCACAGGTGTCAAGTGGAAATGCTGAAGCAGCGGAGGTGATCAACAAAGTGAGTGAGAAGCTGAACGGAGACGAGATGAGCACCGAACAACAGAAACTGATTGACTCTCAGATGGAGAAACAGGTTGCCTTGGAGACGCAGCAGAAGGAGGAGCAGCGCCACCTGGAGGCAGACCTCAACAACAAGATGTACACAGACTCCAAGGATATCGACAGACAGATTGACCTGCAGAGGAAGATTGTAAGTAGAAATACAACTCTATCAATGCCTCCTCATTGTAACTACCAAAAATGGACTCAAAAACTAAAGGATTCAGACAAGACGCTAAACTCTTTTCCCAATCCTTTTTTACTCAAGAGATTTCGCATTATTTTTGCTTTGTACATTGTCATATACGGAAATTACTTAATGATTTGGCATAGGTTATTGCAGAAAAGGATTAGATATAATGATATGGATTCTAAATGTTTAGGCTGCTGATGCACTGAAGGAGCGTCTGGACCGAGAGATGGCTCTGAAGGGTGGCAGTTTATCTGAGGCTGAGGTCCAGAAAATGATGGCCAAACACCAGAAGGAACAGGAAGCCATTGAACGTAACCTTCAGTCCCAGAGGGAAAGACAGAAACAGGACCTCGCAGACAAGGTTGGAAAAGTTCCTACTTACTGAACATTCATGTCATGATTCTGTGTCATATGTTATATTTTTAATCCTACTATGCCACTTTAGCTGAATTATGGACCATGCTACATTGAACTCCTATTCACTCACTCACTCATTTACTCTTGTCCTAATTCTTGTGTGATGATTGGTCCTTTATTGTTATTCAATGATTGTATACACATAACAGGCTATAATTCTTTAATGAAATATTTCATGAATATATTATATGCATTCACTTAACCTAGCGTTGTTAATTTAAAGAAAACACTGATTCAAAGACACTCTCTTCCTTGCAGATGACAGCACGCCGGAAGCAGAAGTTGGAGCACCTACAGCAGAAGAATGAGCTCGAGATGAGTGATGAACTCGTCCGGCAGCAGCAGGAGAGAGATAAGCTGAATGAGAACATCGCTAGGGAGGTCGAGGGTCATGCCCTCAAGGACTCTGTCAAGGTCAGTGCTTGTCTATAACTTCTGAAACTTTCTTTTATGCCCCCGAATCGGAGATTCCGGGGGTAAATTGTTTTTCACCTGTCCGTCTGTCCGTCCGTCTGTCCGTTTGTCCACAAAAACTTTAACCTTGGTCATAACTTTTGATTGGTCAGAGCTAGGTCTTTGATACTTGACATATAGATCCCTTGTGATGAGACCTTTCAGATGACACCATGACATTTGACCTTGTGACCTTGACCTTGACACAGCGAGCAGGATGCATCCGGGGGCATTCGTGTTTCACAAACACATCTTGTTACTCATGAAAAAGGATTGTTTTATTGGGTCATAACCTCTAGGACTCTGTCAAGATTAGTGGTTTGATGCAAACTACAGTTATATGCATTTCTTCTATATAAGCACTCTGGCCTGCTGTTCCTCTACCTAATACTGGATGTTGCGTAGACAGCTGATTAACGGTCTCATATCTTACAGGGCAAGGACAGTGCTGATGCTGAGAATATGATCTACACAGTGCTGAGACAGAGGCACATGAAGGAGGCCATCCATCTGGAGGAACAACTAGCTCGGGAACGGGACGCCGCTCTCAAACGTGCCCTTGCAGACGTGCAGGAAACGCGACAGGAAGACAGGGACAAGCTTACTGCTGCCTTTGAACAGGTTGGTCATATTGCAGTGTGATAGAGTAATCAAATACAGACAGTTAGTGCCGTCATAGCCCAAGTGGCACTAAACCATAACTCACTCCATACAGATTATTACAGTGGAAATGATACTTTTCTTATGGTAGTTCCAATTTGACATTTATAAATTGATAACAACTGTCATTGAAATGGTCTTTAAATGGTATTGAAAGCCATCGTACTTGAATGTATAATTCATTTTACTCATATGCAATGCAAAGCAAAATTAAAGGAAAGTCAAGTGCAAAAAGTAAATGTGTAATGGGATATTTAACTCTATTCCACATCCAATTGTGTAGGAGCTCCTGGACCTTGTTGCCAATGCTGGCTCCATGTCCAATGCTGAACTCTCAGAGAAGAAACAGAAGCTGCAGAGGCAACAACAGGTAAGACATTTTGCTTCTTTAGTTCTGTTATATCAAGAATTTATCCCTTTCAACCTTTGAAAAGAACTTTTAAAACTGAGCAAAAACCTGCTTTAAATGGTGTGCTTTCAGGAAAATGTTTTTTCTTTCAAGCTTTAATCATTTTTTTCAAACAGTATTAACTCAATATCTTTTGAGAAGAGGGATGGTAATGAAATTTATTCAGTTCATAGAAATGGCTTATCTCCAGGTAACTGCTTAATAGATAATTTTCAAACCAAATCTCTCCACTTCAGCAACAACTAGAAGACTTTGACAAACTGACATCCAAGATGGCCGCCCAGGCAGAGAAGGAGCTGAGTCCACAACTGGAGGTCCAGCAGACGCATGCTCGTCTCTCTCTCAAGGAGAAGCAACTCGAAGATCTGGCAGACGCCATGAGGAAATACTCACCCGCCGAGGCTCTGACAAAACAATATGAGAATGAGGCTAGGCAAGCGAGAGACGCAGCAGCCAAATACAAGAACGATGTTCTGAGGAAGATGGAGGCTGAGTTGGAGAGGAGGAAGAAAGAACAGAAGGAGAGAGAAGAGGAGCGAAAGAGGAAGATCCTTGCTCAGCTACAGTGAGTTGGGGAATCTTTTGTGATTTAATGTCAGTGTTTCAAAGCACATTGATGAAGGTTTTACTTTATAGATACTTCAAAAGGTTTTAAGGCTATATATCCCATGATTACACTGTTGAAGTCGACAATTATGTCTAAATATGTCTCAGAATTCAATCCAGTCAAACTGATGCTTTTGTTAGAACACCATTGAATATTACTATCCAACTTTTTAATGTTGAATAAAATATTTTTTGCAATTTCAAAATAATGTCTATTTTTCCACAGGCAACTCGAGAGAGAGCTTGAGACTGAACATCACCGTGACCTGGAGAGACAGCAGGAGCGAGAGGCTGAGAGACAACGTCTCAGAGAACAACAGATCAAAGACAACGCCCAGAGACAGAAAGAAGACATCGAGAAAGCAAATGTCAGCGAGGAGGAGAAAGCAAGATTACTCAGGGAACACAACAAGAACATCGAGAAACTCGAAGCTAATGCCAAATCTGAAAAAGAGAGACAGAGAGCAGCCATGATGGCAAAACTTGAGGCAAGAAAGAAACAGAAACTCGATGCAGAAACAGCAAAACTTGACAAACGGGCTCAACTTGAGAGTGATGCAGAGATCCGCCAAGACATGGATCTTCAAGAAGAGGAGACGACTCTGAAGGCGGGCTTCACATCCCTCAGCGGAGGACCTACGGCACCACCTACAGGTGGCTTTGAGAGTTCTGGGAATCTGGAACAGGACTGGGTGAACCTTCTGATGGCGTCACCGCTCTTCAAGCAGATCAACGACCTGGAGGCAATGCTGGAGAAGACTCCAGGAGCAGGAGCAGGTACTTCTGGAGCTGCAGCAGGGGGTGCTGGCAGGATCCTCGGTGAGTCACAGACATTGTTACTGTTGTTAGAAATTGTGAATGGGGGTTTAATGTTTTAGTATTATAGCTGTTTGTCATTTGGATGTTGTCATACAAAAGAGACTGGATAGTTTACAGGAAATAGGGATACTGGTAGATAGGTTGAGGACAAAGATAGAAAGAAAGCCAAAGTGAGAAAGTGAGACAGCAAGTTTCAGAAAGACTAGAATTAAAAAAAGACTTTAATCTGTCAAACTGTTGAGTACCATTGGAAAGAGCATGTAAATTTTTGCTAGTCTGGCCCTAATAGGTATTAAAATGATCAACCACCACGCTATGATAACGTATTGAGCAAAGTGATTCAAAGTCATTTACCTTGAAATCTTTGCAAATGAAATTGCCAAGTTCATGTATTCCTCTAAATTGATGATGACCCATGAGTTAAACCAGTTCTAACCTCTTTCCCCAGGCGGAGACTACAGCAAGGCGTACATTGACGTGAAGGACGCCCAATGGTCATGCAGTGGAGATCTAAAACCAGCGGACATCAACTCCATCTCTCCAAGCCAGTTCATCGTGTACAGGTTTGGAGTGTTTGTGATCCGCCTCCTTCACCAGACCATCAAGACCCCGGAGGTCTCCCTCCTCCTGGCCTCCAGTCTGCCCAAGAACAACTATGAGAGGAACGCCTTCAGGAACTCGGTGTTCTATGAGCACAAGAGGAAGATCCTGTTTGTGAGGAAAGAGAGAATGGAGTCCATCGGAGAGTTTGTGGTTGTGATCCTGCACTCTCTGGCTCACATCAAGATTGGAGACATGACCGATGACGCCAATGTCCTCTTCATGAGGGAATTCTACAAGGTTAGTATCTACTAGATTCATTGCATGGTATTTATTAGAACTTGTGAATTTGACTAACACTTGCTCATGTCCTCTTCATGAGGTTATTCTAAAAAATGGGTTCTCTTATTGCATGGGTTTCATGAGAATTAGGAATAATAGGCCCAGGAAGTCCATGAACCATGACAACTTATGAATATTAATTGTAAACTTGTGAACTTTCAAAACTGGAGATATGGAGGAGAATCTTTAAGGCTGGTATCAATAAGTCTTATTACATGGGATACAGCAGTTGAAAACTCTATGGACTTCAAAATTGAAAATTGGAGGTACAGAATCATAACAATTTGTAAGAAATGATCAAAATATATACCGTACATAGTAGACAACAGCCTTTTTCATTACTGTCATGGATTTCCAGCCATAAAGCTTTATATTTGTATCAACTAACTAAACTTTTCCATCAACAGGCCTTGAAGATTGTCTGCCAGGACATGTTCTTCTCTCGAACCCAGAACACGACAAGATCCCAAGCTCTAGTTGACATGAGCACCTCTGGAGCTCTGGCTCCGAGACCAGCTCTTGAGACTGCACTAATCGGAACCAAGACACCCGACGAAAAGATGAATGTGATTGGGGAAATGATTGACATGAAGGTTGACAGTCCAACAAGGACGGACTTCTCAAATCAGGTAATCATTATTTTTTCAGTTCATGTTGTAAAAATTGTTTTAAATGCCTTGAGTAATCATTAATGTTAGTGAAACTAACACTAAAGCATAACTTTATTTGGAAGATTTTATGAGAGCTTCAAAATAGCACAAATCAAAATAAAATGATATGAATTTAATGAAGTTATTGTAAAACAGACATTATTCTTTGTTTTAAAAAATAAGCATCAAAATAATCACTTCCCATCGCCTACAAAAAATAGGTCAATTTTTAGAGCTTTAGAATAGTATTGATTAAAAGTAATTGGAAATGATCTTATGAACTTGTTGTAAGAGTTAGTTATTTACATAGAAAATTTTTCATACTTTCAGTCGATTGCCCAGCGTATGTATGGGTACCAGGCTATGTCGAGCAACGCTAGACTCCGCCAGTACCTCTCCTCAAAGGGAGGCTTCATGACCAGCGGAGACATCATCAGCAGCAGAATGTCTGAACTACGGGGAGGCAAACCCACACCTAGACACACACCAAGAGGGTAATGATCTTAGCACTTTAAATTGATATGTTAGCAGTCCCATATCGTAATATGTTAGCAGTCCCATATCGTAATATCTGCCAGAATCACCACTAAGAGTTAACAGACTTTAGGTTCAAGTTCTGAAAAGACAATTAAAAGTGAAAAATTTGAATTTGAAAAAAAAAGAATAAGAAATAAGAATGGAACATGTATCCAGTTTGGCCTTCCGCAAATCCCAGATTTAAAACTAAAGTGATATAATCAAGAGTTGTTTCCCTGTTGCAGTCCAATGAAGCGTCGAGGCGCCCCAACCCTGACATCCAACAAGGACCTGTTAGACTCACAACTTGTCGACCTCCAGACAAGCAACGACTCTCTCAATGCAGAACTCATGCAGGTCAGTAAATTCATAATCTTTTCAATGAAAATAAAAATTTTACTTAAAGAGACACAGAGTATGTTGATAGGATCACATATGTCAAATTTTGAAATCGATGTTATTACATCGGGAACCACTAACTGTTACTGAAAATAACAAGTTAAAGGTCAATCAGTACATTTGAGCGAAAATACGGCCATTGAAAGTCAGGATTTTGATCGAAAACCGGACAATGTGGCTGGAGTGGCGCGGCAAATTCGCCAAACGTCATTTTGAAACCTTATCATAAGCTGACAGAAAGATATATTAGATTCGATAGTGTTTATTAGGTATTGTAACTACTAGGTAGATTAATTGAATGCATAATTTCGAATATAAAACGTATTTGAGATGTTTTCTTGATTTTTCTATTAAATCAAGCATTTTAGAGATATTATGCATAAATGGATATATTTGCAAATCCAGTGATGAGATATGAACTTCAATCAGCATATTAGATATTTTGTAGCTTATCAAAACCAAATAAAAATTTAAGAAAGATACTCTGTGTCACTTTAAATAACAGTTGCTTTGGTGTAAATGATGGAAAGCTTCAAGTATAAGTGACTGATGAAATACGAGTCTACAGCATCTCCACATATTCTGAATTGTTGTATTTTTTGGTTTTGGATAACTGAGATATTTTTGAACAATAGCCAAGGGGTTACTTAACATACCATTATATTGGACTGGTGATGAGATCAATACCTGCTTTTTTTTACCCCAAAAAATATTGACCAGGACGAAGCTCGTAGTCAATA
Organism: Steromphala cineraria; assembly: GCA_916613615.1. Lineage (NCBI taxonomy): Eukaryota > Metazoa > Mollusca > Gastropoda > Trochida > Trochidae > Steromphala > Steromphala cineraria. The sequence goes on from OU744729.1 coordinate 16,572,359, forward strand.
TTGTTTTCCTCTGGTCTATAGAAACAGGTGTTGACCTCATAACCAGTTGTTTTTTGTGCCACAGTAACAAAGTGCTTACCGGGTAATAATCCCTGCTGGAAGCGCTTGTAAAAAGTTCAGTTACAAAACGAAAGTATAATAATATTAATTTATTTTTATTTTTAAACATTTCCAGACCCTGAAGACGGAGGCTGACCTCCGAGCAGGGATACAGAAGCTGGAAGCTAGTGGAGAGACTGACCGCTTGACCACATCCCGCGACCAACTGACCGCTACCCTCAAACAGAAAGAGGCTCTTGTCAAGAAAATCTCCTCCATTGAAGCTGACATAATGCAGAAGGAGAAATCCATCAAGAAAAAGAAATAGACAGAAAGTTACATCAAGGCTCAAATGTTAAAATGTTAAAAAAAAAAATTGAAAATGATTAAGTTTACATGTGAACAATATATTTTCTTGTTTCAACAGAAAAAAAGGATAAAAATCTGTGTTTTTAAATTATCAATTATAAATTTCTTTGTTCGATATAATCTTAAACAGTATTGGAAGCAAAAGTGTAAAGAGCAAATGAAGTATCTTTAGAATTAGAGCCTACATTATGAACTATATGACCGAGTACCATGACTCACCAATAAAGAGGACAGTTCGAATTATGCACAATTATGAATGATACAAGCATTATTTATTGATCTTCAATTATGAAGAATGACAACGCTACAATTGGCAAGCTGTGATTTATTAATTTGTTTTTATTATAACATTTATTGTTCTAAATCTCCCTTTTTGTTTTATACTAGATGTACCTGTTAATGTGTTTCCGTCCGTCTTGCAATGTTATTTCTTTTCAAAGTTTATTTATTCAACATGAAACAAGAATTTGTGTTTTTATATTGGACTAGTATTATAAAAGAATTATTTTGTACAAGTATTATTTCTACAAAAGAAGGTTTTTTTAAATATAGATATTTAAATGTTGTTTAACCATGAAATGTGAAATAAATTTTTATGTGATGGTTTTATTTCTATAAACTAGATGCGAAATATGATTATTATTCTTGTCAAATCTTAAATTAACATACTTTTGTACATAGAATTCATAAAAAACTAATCAAATGATCTTCTTATCCAGAGGACACAGATACAAATGCATTTCGTAGATCAGTGAATATTTGTAATTTTATTTGCAATTCACTCACTTTAATGGTTGAGTTTGGGTTTTTATGTTTTAATTTGTATTGTTGGATTGTTTACTTCTTTGTTATATCCGTCCATATTTGCAATAATTATTATAAATCTAGAAATATTTGTGTGGGTCAAAGGGAATGGGAAATTTATATATATTCAATACACAAATAGAAGTTACATTCTGTTTTTATTACCAATTTTATAAGATTTTGTATGTTTTAAAAATAACATGTTGCTATGTTTTTATGAAACAAATCCTGCAGATCATGTGATATTTCATATCTGGAAAAGCTGTTCTGTGATTGGTGCCTTATATCAGCATTATTTTCCAAAGAGTTAAATAAAGTGCCAGTTTTTCATGTTGTTACCGTGATATGAATAAAGAAATGGTGTATCCACATCAAAATGCTCATGTTGAAAAATATTGTACATAATGTTTTTAATACTATTCTTAATAAAGATATATACCTGTTAACCAATTCTTGAGTTATTCATATCATGAATTATGAAAGAACTTGTTAAGCACATTATACTTTCTCATCAGCATCATTGTATCCATATAACTCCTACAATCTGATGTTTATTTTAAGGACTGTTTTAGTATCAATTAAATAATCAGTTCTTGAAATGACTCAAAATAGATAAAATTCAAAGACAAAAGGTTCTATGAGCGTCTGTGTCAATCAATAGCTACGAGTACCATTTACCGGTAAGACAAATGTGATTGATAACAAGTTCTATATTGATTTATCATGATGTTTCTGAGCTACTTCCTGTAGGGGCGCTGACATCAGCACAGAAAAATTCAAGGGTGTGCAGCAAGGCATAAAACTGACAATTTGTAAACTGGCATTGTAGGAAGATGAAGCTACTTCTTGCCCCTTCTTTAGTTAACTGATGACCAGGTTAACTCTATGGTATGTATATATAAAAATGGACACGAGGCCAAATAAGTCATTTGAACACATACAATACAGAATAATGTAACTAATTAGGTATGTACAATGAATGTTGAGAGATGTAAAAGAAAGCTACAATGAACAATCAGTGATGTTAGAATCCAGGATTTCAGTGTAATGCCAATTAATAAAAATTATTTAAACAATGTGTCCTGACAGGACAGATTTGGGTCCACTTTGAAGGGTAAGCAGGTTTCTCCAATGTAGCTGTTGCATTAGGTACAACTGATTTTATAAATGCATCTTTTAAGATTTGACACAGTCTGACAACTAACACCTCACCCATTGGCAAGAAATAGTCCAGAAACGTTCTCATGGTTATTAATAATACAATATAATAATAAAACAATAAAGAATTTGTTATCCATAACATTTGTCATGTATTATCACATTCAGCCAGTAGGAGGCAAATCCTGAAGAAATGATAAGGAAATTCTAATGTTGTTTTTCAAAACAATTTATATATAATGGTCAAGATTTCAAGATAACTTTGGCCGTTTTAAAGAAACCATAAGCTCGTACATGCAAAAGATTACAAATATATATTGCAATCTTCATATTTGGAGATTTGTAGCCAGCTACATTAGTCAGAAAATGTATTCCTGAGATAACTTGGTTAAATAAGTTGAAACCAGATTATAAAATATTTTGACGGAGCATGTAATATCGTAATGAGATCAACAGAACACTTAATCTATTGAACTAAATATAGAAACACGCACATTACACAGAGTAACTTTCTCATCAAAAGTAGATAAATCATTCATTACACAGATGATATCAAGGACATATGATCCTTCTTGAAAAAAAATCACGTAAAATAGTTTTCTGTAAACACCTATAATATTATGTTAACCTCGTGAAGTACGCATCTAACTGAAGCGCTCGGTCAATCACTTCAAAGTTTGTAGACCCTTATCCGCATAATATCAAATTTTGGGAAATCAGATAGAAATAAAGACTTCTTTCGTTTCATATTAACGTTAAGCCTCACTCAATTCAATATCTATACACTGCATTTTTAACAAGAAAACAATATACCAAAAAATTAATAAACAAAAACATATCTATATAGTCCTGAAATAAATCTACAATATAATATACATTTATAAATAATAATATAAATCCTGCCGATTCTGATCCCTTCAGCACTTATCATTTTTGTTAGAGGGTTATCAGCTCGGGATACGCTAATAGTCGGAACTATACATTTCGTCACATGCAAGCATTCCAATGTCAATATCGCATAAATCTCAACATTACGTTATGCATGGATCGACCTGAATAGCATTGTCACGCAGCCAAGGCATTGTGCGGGTATAATTTCTGTCACACAGCACAATGATAATGACAAGCTCAATCTCTGTTTATATGCAGAGGTCATGGGTCAACATGAGGTGGATGTTTCCGGTCTATTGTATCATATTTGTGTAAGCTTGGTTAAATTGTGGCGACAACATTTCAAGTATACGAATGAGGCGAATTATCCACGCCCATTATCATACTTGCATGCGGGTCGTGATGAAATTTAGCTATTGAGAAAAGAAATACATCACTCGGTAGAAAAATCTTTCGTCGAAGTTTGATATCATATTGACATGTTTTAATCAACAATAAAACCTTGCCAAAAAATTACCACGAATACAGTAAAAATACTTTTTAAAATATTGATATTGGGTCTTTAAAAAACTATCAGGAACACAAATAGCTATAGTTGCTAGCATTCCTTTAACATTGATGTGTGTGTGCTCAAAACATTTAACGAAAAGCAAAACCAGACACTTTTCATGACGTTGTGAATCTTTTCTTTATATTTATGTAGAAATCACAATTTAGAACCAATAATAATATACCTCCCAGTTACTCATTCCATAGACCAAATATTTCTGCAAAAAGTTTTATTTGTACTCGTTACACCCTAAAAAGCTAAATTAAATATATCTTCTATAAGGATGACGATTTTTCAAATGGAATATACCTATTGCACATATACAAGCAAAGTTGATGCTGTCCCACTTTTCAATTTGACACTTTGTTTATTATGATATTTACTGAACGATAGAGAGCAGCTTCAAAATAAAGGAACCCAGAACGAATAGACTGGCATATTATTTCTGGTATGGTAACTACAGTGTCACGGTTGATGGTGAAATGAAGGGGTTTATACAAATTCGATGACGCGGAGACAGTCTATAAATCCAAATTGATAAAAGAATACAAAACGGTATACAGAACACGGGAGGGTGTAAGATTAGACAGAAAGGGACAGGCAGGGTAAAGAGAGGGGGGTTGTTATGACAGGGGATAAGGGGGACTTCCGGAGCCCGTCGTAAACATGTTCAATGGGTCACAGGCTATAAAGTTTGTAAACTCCAGAGGAGAGAGGGATGTGACTGCCCTGTGCCCTGCCCTTCTTAAAAGCTATTACATTCTTTTTAGTTTATGTAATATGATGAATTAAGGGTATACAGTATAAATGCTAAAAAAATCGGAGCCTGTCATTGAGTACTTACTTCACCCCCCATTCAATCTAAGTTAAGATGGATAAGATAAATTAAGATAATGTACATCATAGTATACAAGTTATATTATTGCGTTTACCTGTAACAACTGTTATCCATCTAAATGTAATGTATAGTGGGTCGGTGGTCCCTTAACAAAATAAACATCTGTCTAATTAGAAAATGAATATCACCTCAACATGATATCACATAGATGGAAGTGGTTGATACAAACAATTCGATGTTGCTGGATTACCTAGATATCGATATTGTTATAACAACATGTCGTTTTCTTATCAAGGCTTATAAACAGAGGTTATCATGCGAGTATTTTCTGACATCAAATATATCAACACAAGTTGATAAAAGTGAGAAATATCCAAGGCTGGAAGATATTTTACTTTTATCAACGAGTGTTGATATATTTGATATCAGAAGACACAAGCGTGAATTTCTAGTTATCATCCAAAATCATTTCCCAATTTGTTTGCATGAAAACAATTAATTCATCTCTGAACACTGCATTACCCTAAAACTCCTGAAAACGGTGACCATATCATTGTGACGTCATCATATTCATGACACCACAACCATGTGACTTAGTTATCTTATCTTAGTGACGTCAATGAACTCATTTCTGAGATACAAAAGGTTTGTGATTTCATGTACATTTGTTAATAATCTATGACTTTTATCAAACGAGTGTCAATATTTGTATTACCCGAGCGAGAGCGAGGGTTATACACAAATTTGCACGAGTTTCGTAAACGTCATATGACATACTTCCGAGGGTGATAATTTCTTTATTACCGATTCTATTACAATGCATTCTCTTATGTAAATTTAAAGTTTATGTAAACATTCAGTTCTTTTCATGACATGTTTCAATACAACATCCTGGAATCTTCTCTCGTATTGTCTTTTATTCTATTATTGCATTTCAGTTATAAAATGGTAATTCGCCATGCATATGACGTTAGTATGCCTATAAATATTGAAGCTCATTGGTATCAAATCAGTTTTCATTTATACACATTATTCATTTTACATTCAGCAACTCTGGTCGTGAAAACAGATTGTTAAATATAATATGCAAAAGCAAGGAAAAGTCACAGACAAAACATGAGTCGAATCTAGCGAAAGTGTTTTTAGATGTCAATTAACCAGTTGAAAATATAGCATCCGAGATTTGTCGGTAACTGCTAGAGCTGATAACAAGACATGGGGTAACATTTTGTTCATATCCCATACCTCGTATATTTGTAACTTTCAAATTAGATAAATTTGAAATGTGTAGCTTTGGACATCTATCCATTTTAATACATTAGACATTTGCAACCTAACATCTATCAGTTTTAACATATTTGATATCATTTATAAGACACTGTGGTTAGATTCTCTATATCTTATACGCAGGCAGTTTCTTGGTCAGTCCAGCAGCCCCTGAAACAAAATATCTCTATAGCCTCTGCAAGTCTATCTTATTGTATACAGCAAGTCAGTGGGCTCCTTTGTTCTATAGTTGTTTGCTGTTTTCAATATGTATTTTCATTTCAGAGAATAAAATTCTAGTCTAGCGGGTTTTCTGACTGACGGAGCAAGTTCAGGATGTAAATCTTGATCGTTTTTAAACTGTCTATCATTTCGGCTTTATGACCAGTTCGTACATAAGTATTTTTGTTTGCATGATGAGTTTGTGCCCAAAGGCTGAGTTGATCCACAGGTCAAGCTAGCGGTCACTCACAGCAAGCAGCGGTCAGATGTCCTGCTGGTCAATTTATACTGACCAAAGCTATATATAATCTTAGTCTAACACTGAAACAAAATATCTGTAAAGACCAACGAAACACTACATTATAAAAGTACCGAGGGTACAGAAGCTCACCTTAAAATGAATGATGTGGTAAATGGTTTAATTATACATGTAACCATCTTTTATATAATTGATTATGGCTGCCATCATGATTTTTTTATCTTTTAAAATACTAGTCTTCTTTTGGAAACGACTAGAGCTTGAACAAACATTAATACACGAATGATATAATCATGATAAGTTAACAAGCAGTAGGTTTTTGTATAACTTTTTTGTATATCTATGGCTGAATTGGTGACCATCTTGTACTTTTTAATCTTCAAAATGCTACTTTTATGTGGGCATCCGTATTAATTTCATTATGATATCTTGATTGGTTTAGGTGTATCCATTTAAATGTCATTCATTACTTACAGGATGGTGGGCACTTACATTTGTTTTGTAGTGAATCATTAATATGATTTCAAGATTATTTCACTGATGGTTATGCTGCATGGGATATTGAGAATCCCAAAAGTACAGATTTTTCAAGGAAAATGAATGACTGATTGAGAGGAAAGTCATAAACACAGCAATGCATAAGACACGTTTATTTTGTTCACATAATATTTACATGTCAAGTGACCATGAGATGTCTTTCATTAAAGTATCAATTTATTTAACACTCATACAGTACTATAATGGTAAACATTTTTGCATTGTCAAATCAACAGAGAGATATGACAAATCAAATTTCCTTACTTTTCTTACTAAACCCTTTTCGATTTTCATCTGCATATTTATTCCACATCAACTTATCATGTAGATTGCTAAACACAAAGCTTATTGTAGACAAGTTTTGTGTAAGTTGTTATTCTTAGAAAGAACATATCACTGTCATGAGAATACAAGTCCATAACTTGTATTGCATACACATGGGCCATGGCCATATAGCATAATGCTCTACCATATCAATTGGGTCAGGTTGATTATGCAACAGACTAGCAGCTGCCACTGTGATGCTACCAGCCTGCCTTGGGATGTGTATTAGACAGGATAGTGGAATATCTGAACTCTGGTTGACCCCTTATGTGTGGTATTTAAAGGAATATAAGGGAGATACCATTGTTTAAAATTTAACATGTTTAATGTGATTTGGTTTTTGCAGCTAGTTGCCATAAACATTTTAAACAAATTAATCAATTATGTTTGTCTTTCATCTTATTTTTTTTTAGAAACACTTAAAAATATAGAACAACTTGCACGACAATCTTAAATATTCCATATTAAAGATAATATTATGATTAGTAAGTTCAAATTTGAGAATTTATATGGTGCCAGTGATCACTTGATGAAAGCTTAAAATTTAATAATAATGATGTGTCATCTGCAGCTGAAAAGTCAATATGGCTGCTATTGCGGCCATCTTGGATTCTCAAAACTGAAACATCTACCTTTCTGTGCGGAATCACTATAGGTATAACATACTACAATATAAAAATGATATCTAGATTGGTTTAGGAGAAATAGTCTTTTTCATGAAATCTAATTTAAAATTCAATATGGCTGCCATGGCGGCCATATTGGATTCTCAAAACTTTAATGTCTACCTTTCTGTGCGGAATCACCACAGGTATAACATACTACAATTTCAGAATGATATCTGTATTCGTTTAGAAGGAGTAGTCTTTTTCATGAAATCTAATTGAAAATTCAATATGGCTGTCATGCCGGCCATCTTGGATTCTCAAAACTGAAACGTCTACCTTTCTGTGAGGAATCACCATGGGTATAACATAATACAATTTCAGAATGATATCTGTATTCGTTTAGAAGGAGTAGTCTTTTTCATGAAATCAAATTGAAAATTCAATATGGCTGTCATGGCGGCCATCTTGGATTCTCAAAACTGAAACGTCTACCTTTCTGTGAGGAATCACCATGGGTATAACATACTACAATTTCAGAATGATATCTGTATTCGTTTAGAAGGAGTAGTCTTTTTCATGAAATCTAATTGAAAATTCAATATGACTGTCATGGCGGCCATCTTGGATTCTCAAAACTGAAACGTCTACCTTTCTGTGAGGAATCACCATGGGTATAACATAATACAATTTCAGAATGATATCTGTATTCGTTTAGAAGGAGTAGTCTTTTTCATGAAATCTAATTGAAAATTCAATATGGCTGTCATGGCGGCCATCTTGGATTCTCAAAACTGAAACGTCTACCTTTCTGTGAGGAATCACCATGGGTATAACATACTACAATTTCAGAATGATATCTGTATTCATTTAGAAGGAGTAGTCTTTTTCATGAAATCTAATTGAAAATTCAATATGGCTGTCATGGCGGCCATCTTGGATTCTCAAAACTGAAACGCCTACCTTTCTGTGGGGAATCACCATGGGTATAACATACTACAATTTCAGAATGATATCTGAATTAGTTTAGGAGGAGTAGTCTTTTTCGTGAAAGTTTACGGACGGACGGACGGACAGACAGACGGACGGACGGACGGACAGACAGACGGACGACGGACGAAGCGCCATGACATAAGCTCACATTTACTTTGTAAAGGTGAGCTAATAATGTCTGAAGTCTAGATCACTGCTTTTTCTTAAAATGAACAGCTTCAGTGGGCTCCTTTCGTGTTTGATACCAAATAGTCGCATCGAAGTTATATATTTAACTCAGAAACTAAATTTTAATCCAATATATCTCTCATTCATATTTGATTATCACAATGAAAACATTTTTATTTTGTGGAGTGTTTTGGGACATTTTGGCATTACCTATCCTACTCTCTTTATTCAACAATACTATCTACAAACATTGAATTTTATGGATTATTTATTATTAAGCAAAGTCAAAAGTTATAAAGCAGTATGATCTATATTGTTTGTAGCCTAAAGATGAAGTATCTTAATAGAGACACGGGGTATCACAGGTTAATTCATCGGTCAATCACACACCTTCGCTATAGTATTTGTGTTGTTTTTTTAAACAAGTCTATTAATGAAAAATAAAACTTCTACAAAACCTCTTTAAGTATATATTCAATATCATCAAAGATACTCCCATTAAACAATTCAATCATTAATAACCAGTTGGCAAAGGCGAAGAAATTAATCAGTACGAGTATGTGACCTTAAAGGGGCAGTAGCACGTTTTTTGACAATTTTATATTTTAAAATTTTCAGTCATAATTGTAAGTTAATGTTAAATGTATTATTTTGACAGTGTCAAAAATGTCATTACACAAGTCAATCATCCATAGTCGGAGGACAAAGTATGAAGATTCACATAAAATACATAGGCGGCCATTTTTGTGTGAACACCTTTAATTCATTTTCTGTAAGAAAAGGGAATCGCATGGCTAAACTTTACGTTAAATATTGAAATATTACTGCTCCATTTAGTTTAAATACATTGTCTCCCAATTGGAACCATTAATTTTCATTTTCCTGACATCACCTTATATTCCCCCTAAAAACGTGCTACTGCCCCTTTAAAGGGGCAGTAGCACGTTTTAATGGGGGTACATAAGGTGATGTCAGGGAAATTAAAACAAATGGTTCCAATTGAAAGACAAAGTATTAAAATTAAATGAAGCAGTTATCAGATATATAAGTTCAGTCGTGCGATTCCCTTTTCTTACACAAAATGAATTAAAGGTGTTCACACATAAATGGATGCCAATGGACTTTAAATCTTTATATTTTGCTCTCTGACCATGGGTGATTGTTTTATGTAATGAAATAATATATTTAAGGTTCAGTGAAAACGTCATCAGTGACAAATTTGCACATTCATAATAATTGTTGGATATCATTATGCCTGGCCAAGCTAAATGACCGAAACATTGTCGTTACTTATGTGGATCCAATTTTTCGTAAAATGACAGTTCCAACCTATTTTTTTTTCGATTTTCAGAGATCAATATTAGTTTTATGCAATGTATTTTTTCCAGACGGAACATCTCATTACTCAACGCTTAGTAGCAGAAGAAATAATCAAGTTTCAAGCAAGCGAGAGATATACCCACACTTCCCGAGGTGTATCGCTCAATACACCTCCTGTTTGAATCCTGGGTCTCCGAGGCGTAGCGTAGCGAAGCTAAGATGTACGATAAAGAGTAGGTGTATTAGAAAAGTAGAGGTGTATCATACACCCCCAGTAAGGACATAGAAAGTAGAAGTGTCTAAGTCAACACACATACAGTTAGAACAAAGGAAACCATAGCAATGAGACCGGAAATGGGGTAAAAAAATCACTGGCTGCTCTTTTAGTGTGAACACCTTATCATTGAAGTAAGGGAAATTTGACTCGTGTAACTTAACCAAGCTTTTGACTATGACATTAACTTGCAATTGGTAACATTGTTTGTTTTCATAACAATTGGTAACATTGTTTGTTAGTTTGCTTTGTTTGTAACTGGAGAACTGTATATATGATGTAAAACAAATTTCCCTTGGGACAATAAAGAGATTATCTTATCTTATCTTAAATACCTCTTTGTACCCAACAAGTTAATTTTTTAATTTTGACAGATGACTATCATAAATCTTTGCCGTTTGATCCAATTCTGTTGCAGTCTATCTTGCAGAATTATATCAACCTCATCACAACATTTACAGAAGCACATCAGTTCTTACACCAATAATGCTTTGTTCACCATTTGATTCCATGGTTGCCAATATTAGTTCAATGAAGAGGAAAATATCATTGGTAGGCACTCACCCACCTTGGACTTTTATAAATTGATCCTAGACAAAATTGCCATGCATTTCATTAAATGAGTTAAGTTAAGAAGACAAGAAACAGTGGCACTTCTACAGGAAGTACCCCCCTCACCGATGCCAGTTGGCATACAAACATATTCTTAGCAGTGAGATATGAATATTGTAAGGGTGATGTCTCAAAAGAGCTAGGGGGCTGGATAGCACAGCGGTACGTGTGTTTGGCTTCGAATCAGGAGGCCTGTGGTTCAAATCCCGCCAGGGGCTTGGCAACTTTGCAGTAGAGAATTGTTCTACACTTAGTCAGGTTTAGGTGCAATGCTACACTGAATTTCAGCGCAGTACCACCCATGGTTCGCTAGTTCCAGCCGATGCTCGCAGGTTTCATTGCAATACCTAGCCACAATAGTGTTGCAGGCTTTCTCCCTGCAACTACTGGCGGCCGTGATATAAGTGTAATACTATGGAAAGTGGTGATAAACTCTGTATCACCTTACCTATCACCTCAAAAGAGCGAGTTAGGAATTAAGCATTTAATAATAAAGACAAATACATAGTTTCATGCATCAACAGTTTATTTGCAAAAATAGCACCAAAAATCCTCATAATTGTTCACACAAGCATAAATTGAACTCTTACAAATGTTGATGCACTTTTTGAAAATGAAATCGATAACAATTACCATATATCCATTAAAGCTTTAATTATTGGAATAGTTATCACATGATAACAAAAGAGATTTATCTGAACTACTTAACTGACTACATACATCTACAAGGCAAACAATATCACAATTAATGCATACCATGGCACAGTCTATCTAAAATTATTTCTCGGGCATAAATTTCTGTTTAAAGGTTTCTAGCACTTTTTTGCCATTTTCAAAAAAAGAACAATGTATAACTTGAAATTCTAAAGAAAATCAAACAAAACAAACAACAAATATCACAAAATCATACAACAAATCAAAACAGTTACCAAGGTAACCAATGAAAGACCTATACTAGACCTATACATATATACACTATGTACAGTTGTCTATATATCTGTAGGCCTAGTTGCATTTTTTTAAATGTTTGACTTCAAAAACATAAAATCCTTAGAAATAACAACTTGAGATTTAAAATATATTCTTACTTTTTTTCATTTGAAAACTTCATCCAATACTCCTCAGATTTAAGTGATAAACAATATGTCGAAAAATGCGCAACTGACTCTGTAGCTCATCAGGTTTTAATATATAGATTCAAGTTTGAAAGCCTTATTTTCAAACAGTGGAGCAGTGTTTATTTGAGGTATCTTATATCATAATTTAGACAAACTTTTTGTTATTTATATTTCATAATGTGAAACTTTGACATCATAAGGATGCAAAAACAACTAGGTTAAAAGCATGATCTAAATCTCCTTGCAAACTTGAACAACTTGGTGTCAGAGCCAAACATACATAATTTGATTCCTTTAGTACTAGATAGCTCACAACAAAGTTTTAGCTTTTTGGTTGAAGTAGAATAAGCGAATATTAAATGAAGACACACAGACTTGCCACATGCCCAATTAACCCAAAAGAGCCTGATGAGCTAAAATAGTTTCAAACATAAAATCAAATTTTCCAAACAAATACTTAGAGACATGCATTTGTTAATTTGGAAGAAAATATATACCCTGTTTTTTAAGAAAATGATTACAGAACATTGAGAACACAACATTTGAGTACAATTGATCTATTTACAGTGAAGCACATTTGGTTTGGTGGTATCCTCAACTATAAAAACAACATCAACACTTTTTACATATTTACAATAAATTCTTACAAAAAGAGCTTAATAAATGCAGCAGATACAAAAGTTAGCAAAGAAATATTCATCATTGCCAGGAAATAGACTTATTACAAATTTAAGATTTAACATGATAAAGTTTTTAAAAAATCCCGCCCCAAAACCATTTAAAGCTTTCTATAACTAACAACAAATTCCTTGGAACATGTAAAGACAAAACCAATTACCTTATTCTTACCAATTTGTACCATTGTAAGGTTCTTATACATTTTCAATTTCTTTTAGTTGGATAAAAAACAAATATATTTCCTTGTTTCTAAACTTCATAGTTCATAGTTATAAATCAAACAATTACATTTTTAAAAATATCATATCTAACACTTCCAGTGATTACTTATATTTGACTTTCATCATTTAATATTTTGTTCTTAACACATGAAATGAATAAAGGGATTTGATCTTGCACCATTTGACCAGCCCATACTAATTTATCGATTTCGGAAGACCACATCTTCAAATTGTCATTGATAATGTCAAATCACAGTCAGCTATGTACATGATACGTCTTTCACCAGTTAATCTTCTCGCTTTCTCTTCAAGGGCGATGTTTCCGAGTATCGTGCAACTTGGACTTTGTTTCGATGCTGTGCAAGAATTTTCTTCTCATTTGTGATGCCCTTGTGGAAGATTTCGGTCGGTGACTGCGGCTTCTTCTCCATTGGACCATGGTTGCCGGGTGAAGTAACTAGGAGATGGGTCAGCATGTTGTCGTCGTCCATAGCAACGCCATGGTAACCACTATACAGGATCAGGGCAGCTTGGATGGAGAGTACTCGCTCGTGGTTCTTGCGGTCTGCGAAGACGTCCCAGTAAACACTGTGTTCCCAAATGTGTTTGATGAAGCAGACTTTACTCTTGTACAGCTTACCTGAAGTAAAAAATAAAATTATATATATATATGTGTCAAATGAGATATAAGTAAAATTCAAAGTTAAAAGATTATTTTTTTGTTAAGTCCGTATCACCTGGATTTCATTTCAAATCTCAATATTGGAACTTTGCTACAAATATAAATTCATAACTATGTCATCAACCTTATGTTTCATTACGAATTCGTAAGATTATAAAACTTGAACTTGTCACTTTCAGTAGGAAGTGAGAAATGTAGTGATTTACATTGAATCGAGTCCATAAAAGGCTAGTCACGTGACAGTGTGTACACACATCTCACTGGATACTCTATGAATGAACCCGATATGACCTAAATAGTAGTTATTTATAAATTAATTCGTCAACTACAAAGAAAGACAACGAAAAGCAGACACAAATCGCATGGTCATGATGTTCAAACATTGATACAAAATAATTTGACAATTTTGTTTCACTGACAGTGAACTTTGTGAATGTGGCTTGCACAATAAATCAATCTCGAGATCCTATCACTGTCAAAGTGAGAAAATATTTTACTAAATGTACCTAGGCCTATATGCTCTTGAACAATTAACTTGATTCAGGATATGTTATTTCAATTCATACACATTATTAAAATACATAGGCCTGCAAATAAAATGAAGAAAACTTTACATTTTGCCTGTTCCTAATCAAGTGACCCTTTATTCAAACTTTACTTTAAAATGACAGTGCCAAAATGTTCCAAAACATATCAAATTCGTTTAGCAAAAGTTAAGATATAGTGCTCAAGGGTGCATGTCATCATTTTTTATAAATAAGTGTCAAATTTGCTTACCACACATGCTGCAGTTGATTCCTCCATCATAATCATCATATTCCTTCAACACCGATATGACCCCTTCCAACTCAAGACTTCGCGGCCCGTTCCCGTTCACATTGTAGTTTTTCGAGCTGTCCAGTCGTTGTCTTTTAGGTCGAGAGTAGAAATCAAAGTGTTCTTCGCTTTGTAGATGCGCTGACATCATTGCTACTGCTCTGAGATTCTCGTTTCGGAGAATTTCCAAACCGTCTCGTTTACTGTTATGTTCCTGGGATTGTATACATACACATGCCATGCGGTTGACGTGACCTCGCGTTTCAGCCAATCACAGCACTGGAAAATGACCTCTTACGTAGCACGTGACGAATAACGCGGGAAATAAAGCGTGTCATGCGCATGCGTAGGTTACTACATCACAAGTTTTCCCGCGTAATATCGATTGTGAGGTGTATGTCAAGGACATATGTACATTACCTATGTCACCTCAACAAATCTTTATTTTTAGCTGATGTAACAAAGAGAAGGGGAACCGGGCTTGCAAACAAAGATAATTTGTTTAAATCAACGTATTCAGTTATTTGCTTGATCAGATGAACTATTTGATTTGTAAAGAAATTTCATCTAGGCCTAAATGTTATATATATTTCAACCTTATATGAAACTGTTTATGAAACCGAAAGGATACGATTTGGCGCCTTCTTATACTTCATATTCATATTATGGGGCGTTTTAACACTAAAATAGATTTAATGATGATTTAGGATAGAAGTAGTTCAAGCTTTACAATATATCTTTGAATTTCCTGCATAAATATTCTTTCTAGATTATTTTCTTTTTGTTTCCACTTTGTATAAAGGCCTATGTATTTATATTGAAGATTAACATTATATCTATAAAGCAGTCCTTAATTTCAAACAAAAGAAATAGAAGCTTATTTCTTTACACTTTGGCAAAAATGTTCTTCAAGAATGATGATTACAATCGAAAGTTGTTTAGTTGCTATAATGTTCTAGACTCCTTAAAGCTTTGTTCAAGGAAGTGATTGACAGATTTACATTTCAACAAGCCTCAGTACAGTCATGATGAATCTCTAACAAATCGATATTATTTTTTTTGGGCAGTTTCAAGAGAAAACTGAACAGGATAACTCAGACTACTGAACTAAACTAAATAAACTTCACCAACAACATATTTACAAATGCTGAGTAAGAATTTTCGTGGGAGTTCCGAAGCGCTGATATCATCTTTAGGCCTACTCCATCGAAAGAGTGTCAACAATTTCACAAAACTGTCAGACCCATGGTTTTATGGAACTCCCGGCATGCAGCATTATTCCTTGATAAAAGGGCGCCCTCGAGAGAGAGAAAAACGACTTTATACAGTAAATAGGCAGGAGGGGTGAGGATCCATTATCAGATAAGGTTACAGTTAATGTTTGAGATGACCCCCGGTGCCATTTTCTTTACATCCATGGATCGTATTACCTGTAGGGCGATAAACGATACAGTCCAAGTGTTCACCGTGAGATGTTAGGCAAAATCAAGTGTGAGATGTTGTCCCTGTATATAAAGGTTTTGTTTGAACGCTTTTGTGTATATATCTTTGTGTCTCTATATGTAGGCCTACATGTGTAAGCTTTCGCATGGAGAAGGGACCATAGATCCTTTATCAATGTCAATGCTTGTGTATCATATAAGATGAAGGTGATGTGTAAACGATTTTCCGTTTAAAGAAATAGGTTTTGTGGAAAGTATGCGATGATAAAAAGTACCCATATTTAACTTGTTTGTGTGTGAAATCAGCCACGATGATGTGATGGGAATTTCTTGGATGGTTGGTTTCCAGTATAATCAAAGATTTTTCATTCATAGTTTATATCTTTGATACAAGCATGGGAATGAGAATTGACGGCATCATTATTTCATTATAAAGCTAATCGGCTAATTTAAAGAGCTCGAAACTTTCAAATCAAACAAGCAGTTGACTTTCTGAGAAGGAAATTATTGTCCTCTTCGACACTTAGTCTAGAGACATTCAAACCGTTAAATACAAGATCAACAGGTGCTCGTTTAAGAGAGCAATAAATCTCCATCTCAGTGTTACAAGATGCATTCCGCTTCTCTGGCTTGAGTTAGAGCAAATTAGAGGGGTTAACCTCTGTATCATGTGTCGAGGGGTTGTACCCCCTCTCTGTAGATCTGTCAGCTTGTCATGTAAATCATCCCTGACTTTACATAAACTCTTCTGAGCTTTTAACAACAGATTGTACGGATCATTTGTCTCTAGTGGAGTAAAACTAACATTACTTTGATGTTTCTTGACACGCAAATGTTTTTATTACTAAAATGTTTCGATTTTGACTAGATTTTTACATAAATTTTGTCACGAGTCAAATAGATTTACTCATAATACATCATGGCCTGCAAGGCAAAATATTTTTTGGGAATTATTACAAAAAATATATTTCAGTAATAACCATTTGACCTAAGCTTCTTCTTCTTTATCTTTTCTCGCCTTTAAGTGTCATTATTTTTCAGAGACGGAAAAGTGGTTAACATTTTACAAATGCATCTCACATATTTCACATGGCTATAAATATCCAATAAAAGTTATCCAGGGATACATCTGTACAAATGGACGCTAGAGGGGTGACATTGGGGGTCAGTCGGGGTAAAGGTGACGACCCCTTGGTTCTTAAACGTGCTGAAGAACAAATCTCTTCTGATCCCTGTGAACAAGACTTACTTTTGCTCTTCTTTTAGTTAAGTTTTATTTATACTTTTACTCAGTTATTTTAATCAACCACACAGGGGACAACCATAATGTTCAATATCAAAACAATTGTTAATTGTTATTTCGTAAATTAATTTCGTGTATCAATTTAGTAGTTCAATAAGGAAGAGTTTTATGGATTTTGAACGTCTTTATTGCAGGAGTGCGACGTTTGACTGTAGATAGTAAAATACATATCTACATAAAACGATTCCTATAGCGTTTGTTCCAATCGAATTGCTCAAAAGCGCTGTCTGAGCTTTATTCACATATATGCGCAAGTGAAAAGTAGGTGTTAGCTATCTGTACCGAAATGTCTCCTGCAATAAAAAAAGTTGAAAATTCATAGAACTCTTCTTTATTCATCTCAGAACTTCTAAATTCCCCATACAGACGTTGTTTAGTGTTTCTTATAATCAAGAAAACAAGAGACAACCATAATGTTCACCATCAAAATAATTATACTTAAATGTAGACTTCGTTTCATTATATACACGTACAATGTTCAATATTTGAGTGTTAGTATTTCGTAAAATAATCCACCTCAAACTTTTCGTAAAAAGCCGTTTTCAATGCACTTCTTAAAGGGTGGATTTCCGGAACGTAGCCTGAAAGAATTCAATACAGAATATAATATAAAACAAATTACTGTTTTAGTATATCATGTCTTTCAATATACTAAATACGATAATTGATTGAGGCTTTCGCAATATCATCATGTAAGGCTTTACCATATTAGACTTAAACATCAAAATATTTCAACAACTTTAATTTATATAGTTTTGGCCAAGACGAGATGATTTATCTTTCGGATGGGATGGCGACTAAATGCAACTGTCCCCGTTATCAGCGTTAGATTGCCTTTGCTTGTCAGGTCTTCAAGCCAGCAATCGGTTTCGAGACTCAATGACAGTCTAGCTACGATTCCACTGTTGACACATCAATTACAAAAATCTGCACAGATGTTAGGATAATGTAAAGTCAGCTGAATGCGTGATTTTAAGATGAAGTCGTGTGTCCTGTTTATTGAATGTGCTGATCTAAGAAGAGTTGTGTTAGTTCTAGAGTTGAGAGGTCTATAGCAGAAGACCGCCAATCCATATCTAAACACTCCCCGTCTCCTATCTTCAGCAAAACCAAGCCCTTCACAGGAGCTTTCACGCTAATGCGATACACTTGTTGCAAGCGACGCTGGGTTTGTGAATGAAAGAAAAATCCCTTGAACTTTTTAACGTTGTGTTTGAATCTTATTACATTACTTTCTTGCTAGACTTTTATTCAGTCTCTGAAAATAATGATTTTTCAAAAATGTTATTTTTAATTTTATCAAATGTAAGAAAGGAGCTTGATAGAATTATAGTTCACTTCACATCTAGACTTGCTTATTAAAGATTTTGATAATGTCAAATGTTATTAACTACAGTCTGAGTGTAAGGCTACTTTCTGTCAAATTATTACCATTACTTGACGAAGTTGTGTACTTTTATATTGAGAGTAATATATGAGATCGAAAATACTCATTATCTAACTTACAAAATTAATCAAGAAGAACCTTCAAACTAAAATGGTTTAGAGTAGGTTAAAGTTTTTATAGAGTAGAATGAAAATACTAAGAACAACTTTTTAATCCTACACCAAATAGCTAGACTTGTTTACAGAAAATCTGAAATAAGTTAACACCAGATATTGATCAGAATTTAGTTGTTTTCAGCTGTTTGTTGTCAGATATCCACTTTGAAACATGTATTAGAATACATATATTAAGAGTATATTTACTACTATCTGCATTTTCCCATCCTCTCATTTACTGAAATATTAGTCCATGACAAGTTATCTCCCTTGAAAAGTATTCACAGCAAACAGTACTAGCGCATGTACGATAGACATTTGCTTTTAAAAATGAATAATCATCAATAATGAATAAGTCAGAGAGCCTTTTTTTCTGTGCAAGACATAATAATAAAACATCTCTTCTTGGAACTTTTAATCCCAATTAATGTCATTTTTGGAAAGAATCAGTATTAGCAAATCAATATTTTTGTCTGTTTCTAGTTTTGAAGAAAAGCAAAATTCATATAGCAATGTATTTTTATTTTTTTGTTTTCACAAAAAATCTTGAAGTATGCAAGAGATAATCCCTTTCTGAAAAATATGAATTGTTTGATAAGTACATCAGAAGATATTTTGGTTGTTGATAAACAAAACACAAGGATTTCCTTATTTGATGTATAAAGCAATAGAAAAGTAGATGATTGATTTGGTTTATTTATACAATGATACAGCAAAAGTACATTAACAAACAAAAACAGATCTAGGTTAAATGATAAATGGTTCTAATATTCTCGCAAGCTATCATCAACACACATTCACACATCTTCACCACAAATACTAATATACTTACAGTAAACAAGAAAAACAAACAATATTCTTTTGCTGCAATAATCTGATTTCCTATCTGTGTAAATAGTTGTCTCCGGATCAAAAATATGTGTACAAGTATTTTGTTAATATTAGAGTTGAATAACAAAATTGTCTACATTTTACATTGAAAACAAGAATGAAATCTTAATAAAAAGCATAAGGAACATTTGGTATGATATTTCTTCTTTGAAGATTACCAAGTCAACTGTACATCAAATAATCTTTTGTACAGAAAATTAAATGAAAAATATGTGTAATAATTTTTTTATATTGTTAGAGGAAAATAATGAAAAATGTCTATTTCTTTATGATATTGATCAATATGAAATGAATGCAATTTGCAGTTTTGTTCTGTGTTTTCACAGTCTTACTTGAAAAAAGAAAAACTGTATAATACTCTTTTTGACACAAGCATCTTTAAATGAAGCAATCAAGCTTGCAAAGACCAAACATTTCAATGATCTATGAATGTTGAAAGGGGCTGCTGGAACCTGGTTCACCTTTTGAAATGGCGTTCCATTTCCCTCACACTTAAATCTGCATTTAGGACTGTAAGATTGATTTTGTGATGTTCACTCCTTGATAATAGTCCAGGCTTTGTCAGTTTGTACAGCAGGGTTTGCAGGTCCTAGGAAAGACACACCTCTTGCACCCGATTTGTTCATTAAATATCTGGAATAAAAACACAAATATGATGTATGGTTTGCAGGGTGGGGATTTAAATGAGTGTTCAGTCGTAGCTATTGTTATTGCTTAGGGATTATTCGATTGGTATTAATTGGTGTATCTTTTTAGACATTTAGAGGGACAGTCCTATTGGGATATTTTTTGTGGAAACAAAATTCGAGAGCACTTCCCTGGTTATACTAACATATAATTATTACATTATATTAGTTCTTTTTATTCCTGTTAATGAAGGTAAAATGTTAGTTTTTGTTTAGATTTAACAATTTGACAAAGAATAGAATGCATCACTGCGACCTCTTGAATTTTGTTTCCACAAAAAAAAACCCTGATAGGACAGGGTGGGGTTTTTTTCAGTGCAAAGAAAGTTCAAATGTAAAATTTGGGCATTGTCTCTTTGATTTATGCCATCATGCTTGGTAAGAAATCAATGAAGAAATGACCATCATACCGCTATCCTATACTCTAAGACCTATGATACAGTATATACCACTAGCTATATATACAGTCGAACTTGTCTATAAAGGCCACCCAGGGGAACGACCAAAAGTGGCCTTTATATGGAGGTGGCCTTTCTAGAGAGGTTCGGGTGACCTCCTACTCAAAGATACTAACAAATATTCTGATACCATACCAGACGGGGCATTGTCAATAAATAGCAAAATCTTGCGACCTTGCACTGTTTCCTCTATTCGACTTCTCAATCACATCCACTTTTTGATCAAGAGTTAACGCATTACGATGTTTGGGAGGCATATTGAACAATGAATTAAAACTTACCTGCATTGACCTTTATTGAAACGATTTACATTGCCACGCTCTAATGACACAAACGAATTGTCCCATGAATTGTCAAACTAACAAGCTTGCATACTCACCCTATTGTGTTATCGAGGGAGATGGCATTTCACTTAATTAATTACAACCACACGCCCGCTGATTGACACTGACAAGGCTGTTAGGCCGTGAGCGATCAAGCGTATTTCCCGGTCACGTGACAGTCACATGATTGCAAATGGCCGCTACAGACAAGTTGTATCTTCGCTCGGGACATAATCAGGGTGGCCGCTGGCCGCTATAGACAGGTGGCCGTTCTACACAGTTAAAATATAACGTAAAATCGATCGGGAGGACATAAGGGTGGCCGCTATAGGCAGGTGGCCGCTCTACAGAGGTGGCCGCTAATACAAGTTCGACTGTATGTAATATGTATATGCCTTTCAATGGATGATGTTTTACCAAAGAGACTTTGTTAAAATGAGTTTTCACATCAGTTATATCAAACTTCAATCAAGTAAAGAGAATAATCTCCATCGAAGGTTTGAAATTCTACAGCCAATTTAAATAACAACAGCAGTAAACTTCAAAGATAAGAGACAAACCTTTGTGCAACTGAGGTGAGATCGTCTCTGGCCACTGCAAACAGCTGATCTCTCATCTTCTGCCTCATCTCATTACTGATGTCATGGCTGAACTGGATACTGCCTCGGGAACCTGGCGGCACCGGCTTGTCAATCTGGATAACAATCATCCTCAAGGAACTTTACACAAGCTACTTATAGATATAGACATACACAACATACCAAGGTAATGGTTAAAGGCAAGTATCCAAACCCTCTCAGAAACCCATGGGTTCTTTATCTTTTCTATCTTTGCTGTGATTGGTTGATATTGAGGGGCATTTCAAAAGATGACAAATTTCAAGGTTAATGATTTGTTCCCTGCCCAAAAAGAAAGAAAGTGAAAAATGTTTTTTTCACCTGTTGGAAGATGCCAAGTTTTGCCTCGTCTATGTCCTGTTCAGTAAACTTCCCATCTGCCGCCCACTGACCAGCCTGTTCAAACACATCCAGGGTCTGTAGGGAGTGTGGGTCTCTGGAACACAGGTAGTGAATTAGGTGAGAGTCGAGCTTTTAACATTTAATACATGACAATTAAACTTTTATGGGCCGCACACCCATAAGCCTGAATATGAGCCGCGGATAAGGCGAGGAGATTTGTGGTGTTACATTTTTCTAAATATACTCCAATTATTACATTACAACTTTAAAACGAAACATTGTGAAACTATGTATCACACTACACCATATTAGTTGTTTGTGTGTGATTTTCAATGTTTTACATCTGTGTGTGGTTGTCAATGCTCAGGTGAATAAGACGACTCTTGCTTACAAAATGTTGTACAGTAATCTGGTACTAGGATGTTTCTGAGACCTGGCACATTTACAGAGATATCACTTTTGGCAACAAAAAGTCCTTGTCACCAAAAACAAAAGATTTTGCTAAATGCTAACCTGTATGAGAAGAAGCTGAAGACTCCACTGTTACACACGGCGCCGCTACCGTACGCACCACCCTTCTCTCTGTGGATAGCAGCAATCAAACAAAATATACACTTAGAAATTATTACATCACCTTACAGGTTAGAAAGTAACCTAATGAATGACTGATTTACTGTGATAGTAACTTGTATACAAAGGTAATAATAAAGGATTGGCTACTGCATTTATACTCTTGTATTTATTCAAGTGTTTTGGATTAACCGTTATTTCTGATATTTCTTCAGATTATAAATGCCAACGTCAGCTCAAATGTCTGATCTGAATCAAGATACCAATATTTACAGGAAAAAGCATTAGTTAATCATGAATGGCTCTTTAACAGGTATTTCTCATATTTTTTTCAGATAATAGATGCCATGTCCAGCTTGAGCAGAAAAAAAACATCACAATAGCAGGGATTAGGAAGGGCAGGGGCCATGGGCCATTTGCACATTTTCTAAAGAAATGGCCCATTAAAATTTTGAAGTTTACTATTGATTTAAGGGCAATGGCCCCTTTAAAATGCAGAAAATTACTAAAAGCCATGAAAATGGCCCATTGTCAAAAGTGTCCTTCCCAATCACTGCAATAGTTACAAAGTTGGTCCTACCTTATCTCCCTGTGAAGGAATTTCCTTGACAGCAAGTTGGCTAGAATCCTTAACCTGAAAAAATTGTCAGTGAAAAAAAAAGTTATTCAAGTATTTCTACCATGATGGATATCATTAAAAATAATTTTTGTCTTAAAATTGATTGACAAAGTAAACAACTGTCTGTAAACAATATAAAGAATATTTAACTGAAGCAGGTTTGCAGAGCTTGTATGCTAGCCTGCATTAGAGTTTCAAGAGTTATCTCCCTTTTTAACCGAACACACAATTCTTGGCACATTTTATAGTCAAACATGAGTCTGGATCTATTTTGCCTCACCATGTGTCATTATGTGACCTGAGCTAGCTTCCATTAGTGTGTGAAGAGTTATCTCCCTTATTAGATAACCCAACATGACTTTCTAAGAAAAATTTCTTCAGTAAAAATGCCATCATTGTAGATTTATTGCCAATATTCTAGCCACTTTGTATAGTCAAGTCAGTAAAGATGTATTCCCCTCACCTTGCGTAATCATCATGTGTATAGAGAACTCCAGGCACACTCTTACTCATGTAGTTTACAGAGAAGGGAAGCTCAAACTGGGTGTTGGACGTTCCACTCTCAAAGGACGGATTCTGAAAATAGAATAATAACATACACAGTGGTTTCAAGAAGACTTGAATGCCTTAAAAGAAGGGCATGCACTCTGTAGCTCAACAAGCTTTGGACAGTACAGTTGTACTTCTAGGATGTAAAATACTTGAACCAATAGCTGGAAGCGCCCCTTGTTTTTATTCTTGTGTTTTCCTTAGTTGTGATATATACACGCAGTGTTGTTCCTACTGTAGGTTAACAATGAAGGGGTACTTTTGACTATCATGAGCCCCTGGATCCTTTGCAAAGGTAGAAGTGTCCCAATTCTCGAAATTCAGGGACACCATGCAAAAAGGGTGCAACAACACTGCACATGGCTTTTTTGAATCTGTAATAGCAGGTCTATGTAATTCACCATAGTTCTTCAAGTTATACACACTTTTTATTTGCACTGTGGCAAGTAGGAACATGAAATTGACAAATCTTATTCTCCTTCTTGAAAAGATGACCTGCCTTGCCCAAATTTTAACATTATTAACAATCCTGGATATAAGCTCACACCAAAACATTTAAGCCTGATTAGCTCAAAACTTTTATGGGAATAAAAGCTGACTTGAAAGTGTGTTAACATAATTAGAAGGTATATAAAGGAAGATAACTGGTACCTGTACGAGTTGTTTAGCACCACCTGCTACCGGAGAGCAAGGTATATCAGAGAGAAACTTGTTGACTCGTCCCAGAACTGTATCAGTAAACTCGGGGGTTGCATTCACTGAAACTCTGTGGACGAAACATTTGTTTTTTTAATACATCATAATATTTTTAAACTTAGTTTTGGGGTGAAACATACATTCATAATCTTTACGGAACTTTGTAAGAGGTAAATAAATCATATCAAATTTCTTTACAGATTGTTTCAAAAAAACTTCACACTGTCTCTCGATTTCAGATAAAAAATATCAAAGTATTTGCTTTATACTCGAATTCCACAATTAAAATGTCTGCAATCTCTAAATTATTTCTTTCTACCTACCTGATGTTCTGTTTGGATAGCACATGCTGACTAATCTCATACAAGTTTTTCACTAGTTCTGTGTGGTCTGCTGATTCAGCTATTTTCTTCATTGTCGACACCTGCAGAAATTTAAAGCAATTCTGAAGTTTCAACTTCAAGCCTAAACAGAAAAAATCAAAACGCTACCAAAAGCACCAAAAAGTGCATTTAAATGCACGACATAGCATCACTAAATTCCTTTTCACACACAAAATTTACAAAACAGCAACATTAAAGCAACGATCAGCAATTTAAATGTGAGACAGGACAATAGGAAACACTCGATATGCAACATTTTTAAAAGCCCTCTACCTGTGTGACTCCCCCGAAAACCTCGCCAAGCTGAGCTGACGGAGAAAGCTGAGACGCTGAGTGAGTCATGGCAAAACCGTGTCCTGAGTTGGAGAGGCTTGCTGCCATGTCACTGGCGGCCATGTTGATCAAGGTCGTCAGGCGCTTCACGTCATTCAGGTCCGGACTGCAATAAACGTGAATAATGTTTGATAAAAGATTTTCTTTTCTTACAAATTTTCGAGAAATCACTGATGAATTTAAGATGTAAATTCATAGGAAAATGTGTAAAAAGAGTCTTATGGACCATTTGTTTCATAAATCTAATTTTTTCCTTACTGGCTGGGGTTAGTTGCTTAACAGATGTAAATGTTCACAAATAATACTAAAATTAGCATTTCAATCATTGTCAAAATGCATAAACAATCATCACTTTATAGCCATGTTGAAATCAATTTAAAGCGAGTCTGCGTCCCCGTAAATGTGATGCATCACATTTATTAATTAGTAGCCCGCTACCGTGCGCCGAGTCTCTCCTAAGCTCCGCAGCAGTGTTGATTATTCATCGCTGTACGGAGCTTGACTGTGACAGAGAACCGGTTTACGTAAACTCTTCGGTTTCTCTGATTGAATTGTTTGTTTAATCAAATACATTGTTTAAACCGCTATAATGCGGCTTTAATATATTATGATTGATTGAGTTATCTCACTGTGACAGTGAGTTGTTTTGGTAACAAATTAATGCATCTACAAATTCTGAATAGAATAGCTTTTGCATATGTCATAACATTATTAAATCATCATTACAACACATTTTCTTGTATTGAATAACTGTTTTCAATTGGAAATTTATAATTAATTTCCATTTCAATTACTAAAATATAAAACAAATAAAATACAAATGTGTTGTCTTTCAAATGTCCTGTAACAATAGACATGCAACCGCAAGAACATATTCTTTGACATATAATTAATAATTAACATTATTATTTTTAAAAATAAATGTAATCTATTATATACCATTTCGTTTATTAAACAGTGTGCTGTTTCAAACTGCGTAAGAAATATCAGTTATACGTAGTTTCCAAAATATGATAATATTCACGATAATGTGAGGATAATGAAGGGTAGTCCAGCAAAATAGATGTCTCCTTCGGGTGCGCAGTCATCGCACATATACCGAAGTTTAGATAATCATTATCTAAATGAGGGACAGTCATGTAATTTGAAAAAGCATCGATTACGATTTGGTTATTTGTCACCAATACGTTATCGATAACACAGACAGACAGATATAGTTTATTATAGTGTCACAAGTTAAATATACATTGTAAAAAGCATGATTAAAAGACATAATATATATTTAACAACCAGCCAATTTTTGGCTTATGAGACACTTTACAACATAAAACAGTGTACAATATATTCGTAAATATAGGTATGTAAAAGTAGCGATAATACAGGCTTAAAATTTAAAAAAAAATAGATAAATAAGTAAATACATGTAAGAGTTATAAAAATAATTGCCTTCTAAAAAACATATTCCTTATTGTTGTACTGATACATTTAATGCGTTTTGGGCTGTTTTCCGATAAATAGGTCCTAAGGCCCCGTTGCATTATAACAATCTAAATTAAAATTGCTTCTTTGATCATTGTAAAAGTGGCATTCTGAAATAAAATGAACTTCTGTTTCAACATTTTGACAAAATCGACAAATTCTACTCTCTAATGGGGTGGGGGGTCTGCAGTGTCGTCCTGTCTCTACGTATAAGGGGAGGCTTCCACATCGTAGGCGATGGATTATCTTCGTTTTCTCTTGATTAACATTCAGACGCCATTTAGAACACCACGTTGTTACCACATCCAATTTTCGCTGCAGCTTGTAAAGTTGAGATATTTTTTTCTATTTAATTTTGTATTCTGTAGATCGTAAATAAGAACCATATAAGAAGTGATCAATAATGGAAATTTGTTGCGGACGATGAAACGTTCACCTATACTGATTTTCATTAGTCAGATATAATGTTCTACAGCCTCATTTGGTTTTGAAAGCTAGACATTCTGTCGGGGATTGAAATAACGTTTAATTGGCGGCAATTGTCTTGTATATGTCTTGTATGTGTATCCATCGTCCACTCAACCAGACAGGATGGCGCCATCAAACAGTGACCCGGCAGTTATATGACCTGTTACGACACATGACTAGAGTCACTGGACGTCAATAAACTGACGTCTCACACCTGTTATCTGTTACATCCGGCTCCATAATACACAACATCAAATGACATTTCCCCGTTATATCAAGTGTTATTTCAGGCTGTTCAGTGTATCACACATATTCAAAACGATGTTATTTAACCATGAAAAATCACAAAACAAAATGAATAGATGACAAAATTGTTTCAATTTCCAAACCTCTTACCTTTCCTATCTATTAGATGTCTCGGCAGTTATTATGAGCAGCAACGTTTTTATAAAGTGATTGGTTTAAACATTGGTTTTTTTTAAAACAATAAACACAAACAATTGGCGAACGGGCTGTACAACGCTTATTTGAGTATCCACTCTTATTCACGATTCATAAATCTGAACACAAACATAAGAAATTGTGAAAATTCAAAAGCTAAGGGATCCGTTTAAATGTTTACATGTAGGTTTTCAAATGTTAATTATTTGGTATGCCTCATTTTGAAGTTGTCTACGGCATCAGCTAGATGAAACCAAATTAATTGAAAAATGATTTAACCCACACTGTTACTCTTCACTACCGTATAGACGCAGGTTTCGCCAATCATTTGTAGCAAATAGTATACGTAGCTTAATAGAAAATTCCCGTGTCCTTTCTTAGTATAAACTATCCAATGAAGTTGAATGGTATTTTTTTAGAATTTTTGTTTGTTTAATGATTGATTATCTTCATATTTTACACTAGACAGAAATTATTCTTCAATTTGATAACTTTTTAAACAAACTTTTCAAAAACATTTGTATCACAATTTGTTGATAAAATTAAGTGTTTTATAAATTTAACTAAATTGAAACATGTTTATTTCCTAATTTGAAATTATTAAACAAACAATAGCCAAATACACATATTTTGTAAATAAACCATGACATGTTCCTTATCTTGTTTTTGGAGCGGTTTTTTTTAATGGTTATACCACTCCGATATAAACAGATATATAACATTTTGTGGTGATTTAAACAAAGAGGACTCTAAATAAACAAGCTAGAAGGCGTTCATGATATACAGACAATACTGTTTGTATACAATTTCCTTTTAAAAACACTTTACCGTTGTCATGTGATTCAGACATCAATTGAGATTGTATGAAAATAGCATAATTAAAAATTTTTTTTTATCAGAATTAGAAAATCCTTAGCATTGTTTCACTGAGTAAGTTTCATGACGCTTTGTCAATACTCCAGTCATTAGCGAAACTTGAAAACTTACAATGTCTTGGCAAGCGCATTCGTTTGGATATTAAAATTAAAATACTCTTACGAAACTAAAACGTTATATATATATATATAGAGAGAGATATTATTTATTACAGTCTCGCCCAATACAATATATGTCAAAAGTAGTGGATGTATTATTAACCAATCAGCGCGCATGATTAACGAGGGGATTCCCCTAAAGAAAAGCGAACCCTAAACCGCTCTCTTCTCCCCATCTCAGCGGTAAAGCGTAGCTCAGCTCAATAATGAGCAGGCTTCTCAGCACGGGCCGAAGGCCATTTGTGTTGGGGACGGCGGGTCCCTTTAATTCTGTCTACTCTACTCTGTCTACTATAATTTATTTTTTTTAAACCTCTAAGATGTTTTTAATTTCTTGTTTCACTAGGTAGGGTTTTAAATTTATCAAAAGTCTCAGAAAAATGTATGCCATATAGCAGTACATATGACGTCATCCCCTCTGTGATATTTTCACTGACTTGAAAAAGTGATATCACACTCAGTGGCGTGAACACTTTTCTAGAACTGGGAAAACTCAGTCTCTCACCGCTTGGCATATAATAAAACATTTATTCAAACTATCTAAACAAGACTTAGGAAGACAGTTGTGAACCTTGTAAAGATATGGGTCCACAGCTCCAACATCTTGTCCAGATTCCTCTCTAAACAATGAGAGCCGAACCCAACACTCTGGAAATAGAACATGTTCCACACATGTTTACAATAGTGAAAATATTTGTTTTTCATACTTGTTCAAGATTATTTATTGTTAACAAAATATTTACTAAAACAGACACAGATCACAAACTCAACTTACGCATTTTTCAAATGTTTGTTACATTGTCAACTTAATCATTCCTAATGTGTCTGAAGTGAAAATTCAACATTTGCATATCCAACCGTATTTGAACTGGGACCTCCAGCTCCGGGTTGAGTATCTGACACTCTACCTGTTTAGCTACAAAGATATCTGAAGGTTCCATCATGCACTGAAAGCTAATGTTATTGAAAAGTTATTCAATCAAACCAGAATATCAACTACTAAGCTGACAATAATATTGTAAGAGAATAATTCAATATAATGCTCTTAATCATCATAAAATCTTAGAATAATGCTGACTATATTTTTTCTGTATATGATACTGATATAGTGAGTTCTGACCTGCTGGTAGGCGTGGGTCTGAGAGTGGTGAGAAGCAATGGCGGCGCCGGCAGACAGTCCTCCCGTGTATAACTGCATCTCCTCGGAGAGAGTCTTGTAGTCATAGGGACCAGCGCCCATCCTGCAGCACAGATTGGTCGGTTAAATAGTGTTTAAGAACTATTGGTGCTAAGTGACTGAACTATAGTTTTGTCCTGTAAAAGAATAGTTCGCCCTGACGATTGATGTCATTTTATTACCTGAAACCTTTCCTTTGGTGGATAAAAAGAACATTGATGCAGAGGTAATCTGAATGGCTACTTAAATTCTGAATTAATTTTATTGGACAACTTTGTAATGAGACTAATGTAGAATGAATGTGATTGGCTTACTTAGTGATGACATCACAGAAGAGCGGCACGTAGGGGTAGAGATGAGCTGGGAGGTCGGCCATGTTGGCTAGCATCCTCACATAAACGACCTCATTGGTCGGCTGTTTACTGAGCTGCACACTCACGCCATCTGGTGGGAAACCATTACAACTGGTCACAGAACACATCATTTGATTCAAGATTCACTTGGCTTAAGGTCCTTTTAGCCTGGTTTGAGCTGGTCTAATTGCAAAGAGTCTAAGACTTAAAGGGAAGATTCTATTGGGGGTATTTTTCCATTGAAGTAGTTTTCAAGTGGACATTTATTTTCTAATAACCATAAGTTATTAGTACATAATACGAAAAACTTGATAAATGACATTTTTATTAATTACCTGTAACTACTTTGTGATTCACTTGCACAACATTTGAGAGTTCATTTTCATCAAAATCATAAATATAAATGAGATTAGTGAACTGTGATATATGTAGAAAGTTTAAAATGCTCAGAATCGTATTGGCGTAGGTTATCTCCTTTTGGCCCAGTTTGGCCTGTATTGACTCAGCTTACCTATATTGGTCCAGACACTAACTGGGGCGGCGCTTATCCACGGGGAGTAAGAAGAGTGTGATTGACTGTAAATAACATGGATCCACTAAAGGATGCGGGCGAACATGGCCAATGTGGTTTAGACATTCTTTATTGGTCCACTTGCCAAATCCTATAGTCTCGGTCATATAGATTGTATGATTGAAAGTTAATTAATAAATACCTAGTATAGTGTTCTCGATCTCTTCTCTCTTGACACTGCGGTTCAGGTCCGAGACCCTCAGGGTGGGCAGACACGTCAGGTCCTCCTCGCCCATCTGTTTGCTCAGCAGTTCCTGGGCTGAAGATTTCAGTTAACTTAGTGAAAAATTCATAGCAACCATGCAGTCTTTTCTGAAAATTTCTGTTTCTGAATATTTACTTGAATTAGCAGTTCCTTGGCTGGAGTACACGATAAACTGTGAATGACTAATAGCAATCATGCAGTCTTTTGGACAATTTCTTTTTTTTTAAATAATAATTCATTTAAATAGTTCAAAAATTAAATGATTTATTTTCTAAATATTTGCTTGTTTTTGTAAATCATATTCTGAAATGCTTTAATGTATCTCTTGACATCTGCCAATCAACTTTTAATTAGCTTAATATATGCAGAATATTGCTAAATGACACACAATAAATATAAAATATCTTATTTTGGATTTTGTTTAATTCAAGTTCTGAAAACATGATTCTCTCTATAACAACTACTTTATTTCAATCATAAAAATTTCAGAGAATATCCTCACATACAAATAATAATCCAAATACCAAATTTGTTCACAATAAAGAATTTAAAAAAAATAAATTTTGTTATAAAGTTTTGAAATCAAGGATCCTTACTTTGAGCGTCAATGACCTCCCTATCCTGGCTGGTTAGTTTGGACACCAAACTTTCAAGCCTCTTCTTCTCTGCCTCCTGTCTCTTCACTTCATAGTCAGATTCTGGTGTCATTGTCAGCGTCAAGTTGTGAGGATTTCTCTACAAAAATGAATAAAATCTTTTGATATGGAAAGTGCATTTTTTCGGTCAATCAATTGGTTGAGAGCTGGTCACATGGCAGTCAACAGAAAGTGATATTGACTTGACCCCGGGTCTGAAAAAGTTGATATTGACTTGAGTTACCAAAAATAGACCAGATGATGTCAAACAGTTTGAAGACGTCATTCTACTGTTATAATGACTACATTGGTCTATACTCGAGCTGAAATGCACTTCATGAATGAAGTTTTATGTTCTCTTCTCATTTTGAAACTGACATTACAAAACAATTATGGCCGGGTAAATTGTTCAGTACCAGTTTTTATAGACCAGAGTAAAAACATCATAGATTTCAGACTTCGTCCTTGGTCAATATTGTTTTCCTCTGTTTTATAAAAACAGGTATTGACCTCACAGTTGATGATAGTAAATGATTGGGTCAGTCAATTGGTCAACAGGAGTGTCTGTCCCAAAGTTACTATAGAATGACCTGATGACTTCAACATTACAGAAATAATGAAACAATCATGGACTTTGCCCTTGGTCAATTTTGTTTTCCCCAGCTGAATAAATTCATGTTATGACCTCATGACCAGTCTATAATTTGATAATATAGTCTAATTATGATATTTTGTATCAGATAATTAAGCAAAAAATCATTATCAAGTATCTTTTGGAAGAGGTACGTTATATTGCAGTTGATAGCTTTCTATACCTCTGATACAAAGATAGTAAAGCATTGAGGCTGAAATCAGGCATTTTAAGCAATACAGGATGTGAAATCATAACACCCATATAATTGTTTACCTTAAAATACTGCTTTACTTTCTCTTGCAGAAACTTAGGGTTATCTTTCAAACACTGCTTGAACTTTTCAACTTTCTCATTTATCTGGAGCTGGTTGCTAGGGTCAGCATCATGTATCCATGGCGATGTCACACTCTGTACAAAGAGAATAATTATTAATTTTATGTAAAAAACACTACATAATAAAAAATAATACATGCAATGACATTAGATAATGACTAAAAACAAAAATATTTTTAAAAAATACAATTTCTAAGACAAAACCGGCAGTGTCAAGATTATTAACTTGAAACTCAATTGGTCAATCAATTGAAGCTTTCTCATTAACAATTCTGTTTCATATACCCCCTTTAAAAAGACAGTCCTCTTGGGGTCTTTTATGTGGAAACAAAATTCAAGAGTACTTTCCTGTTTATACTTATATGATTATTACATGTTTATTTCACTATTGTTTGCATTCACTTTTAGTGAGGGTATCATTTTAGTTGTTCTAGTTTACAAAATTTGACTAAGAATGGAATTCATCACTGTGTTTTCTTGAATTTAGTTTTTTTTTAAAACACTGATAGAACTGTCCCTTTAAGACAAGATAAAACTCATCTTTACTATTGAGTTAAATCCCTTTACATCATAAACTGGTCTTCGGGCCATATATATAAATAAAATCAGTCTGAAAATCATCAAGTCACAAAATGTGAATGTGAATATAACTTTCTTTTAAAAAGACTGCTAAGATGTTCAGTGAATGTGGATGAAGAGCTATGAACTCTCAATTCCTACCATTGCTAGTCCAAGCCCGAAGTTGCTAGTCTGGTGTTTGAGTCCCAGTTCTATACTGTGGAGCAGGGCGTTGATCCTCTGTTGCTCAAACCCTTCTCTGCAATATAGAGTGTTTGACTGTTGACACTTGAAGATATATAATATGTATCAAGTTGTGGTAACACACCATAATGTAGTTCAAACCTTTGAAATTATTGTTGACAGTGGAAACAATATGAGTCACCAGTGTTTGAAATAGGCATCCAAAACCTGCTTGTCAACTAGATTAGCGTTTGCGGGATACCGCAAAAGCAGAGCAGCCCCGGAACTTTGGGTTTCGCCTTACCCTGTTCCGCCTTTTACAGGCCTCACCAAATTGGGAATTTTCTCGTGACCTTGACCTTTGACACTCAAGGTCACACAATCAATGAACACATTTCATTGAGTATAACATTATTGTAATGAAATAAAGTGTTAAAAATACAATAAATCCATTTTCTCCATATATGTTGACCTTGCTGTGACCTTGACCTTCGACAATTAGTACCCAAAACTTTTTGAAAATGTTGAACTTCTCAAGAGATAATATATACAAAATCTAAACTTCATAGCACAAAAACTTTTCAAGTTATTGTGTTTAGAAGGAATTGCAATAACTCATATCTCATGACCTTGACCTTTGACCTTCAAGGTCACACAATAATTGAACACTTTTTATTGAGTATAACAATCATGTATTGATTAAAAGTGATCATAGTTAAAATTAAGCATTTTCGCTAAACCATGCTTAAGTCATGACCTTACTGTGACCTTGACCTTTGACAGATTGTAGCCGAAACCTTTTCAAACATTTTTACTTTTCCAAGGATGATATATACCAAGTTAGAGCTTCATAGCACAAAAACTTTTCAAGTTACCGTGTTTACAAAGAATTTTGTGGTGATTTTATAACTCGTGACCTTGACCTTTGAACTTGAAAGTGAACATGTCATAATGATTCCCTGGAAGTATTAACATTTAGACATGTTCATGAGTTCTGAAAAGCTAAATGGGATAAAGTTATACCCAAATTTAGTGCATTTTGTAATAACTCATATCTCATGACCTTGACCTTTGACCTTCAAGGTCACACAATCATTGAACACTTTTTTTTGAGTATAACAATCATGTATTGATTAAAAGTGTTCATAGTTAAAATAAAGCATTTTCGCTAAAACATGCTTACGTCATGACCTTGCTGTGACCTTGACCTTTGACGGATTGTAGCCAAAACCTTTTCAAAATTTTTTACTTTTCCAAGGATGATATATACCAAGTTAGAGCTTCATAGCACAAAAACTTTTCAAGTTATCGCGTTTACAAGGAATTCTTAGTGTGAATACATAGCTCGTGACCTTGACCTTTGACCTTGAAAGTGAACGTGTCAAAATCGTTCCCCCGAGGTATGAGGAGTAAGGTATGAATAAGAGTTCTGGAAAGCTTAGGGGAAAAAAGTTATAGCTAGTAGTACGAGTGCGGCGGCGGCGGCGGCGGCGGCGGCGATGGAAACTTCACAAAAACTGATAGCAGCCCCGTCCTTAGACGGGGCTGCTAATAAGGATCCACATACAAGAAAAACTGTGGGTCAAACTCTGAAACTGTGGGCATTACTTATCAGTACTGATTTGACTTATTCTAAAATAATAACATTATTCTTGGTATCACTGTGTTTTACAACACTGATGTCAGTTTAAAGTGATGGGAGTGAAGGTTTTGGCTAGGAAATATGTCTAAATGAAATGTCATAAAACTTTGGGACTGTGTGGATCTGAAGATATTTAGAAGTGCAGGGCCTTCTGAATATCTGTTGCCATTTTCAGTCTGATGTATATTTCAAATATTGTTGTGAGTGCCAAGGCTTAATATTTTGGGAAGAGACTGAATCAAAAATATATGCTTCATCAATAGTGTATAAGATTCTTTAAAGATTTAATTGCTCTAATCAGACACAGACACACTTACTCTATGACCCTGTCGAAGGTGTCAGCGATGATCTGACGGACCCGGTTGACGTCCCCTTCCTTGATCCCCTGGAGTCCCACCGAGAAGGTTGCCTCCCTTGTGTGGTTGTCGAAGCTACAACAAGTTGATACACTCTTATCAATTCAATGGTCATTTGGATAGATACATTATATCACTGAGTTATGTGAACCCCGCTAATTTACTACGTAATTGACTGCAAAAACAGTTAACTGATTGGTTTAAATAACTGTTGTAAAATAGAATCATTGGTTCCAATGTCAAACTTTGTATACAAGGCAAAGACTAGAAACTATGAAAAGGTACCTGGTCTAACTCTTAAAGACTAATAGTGAACTTGAATTGTTAATTTGCAAGATTAGCAGGTAAGCTGC
This sequence comes from Steromphala cineraria, assembly GCA_916613615.1. Taxonomy (NCBI): domain Eukaryota; kingdom Metazoa; phylum Mollusca; class Gastropoda; order Trochida; family Trochidae; genus Steromphala; species Steromphala cineraria. Next base: position 16,608,279 of record OU744729.1, read on the forward strand.
AATCTATTGAAATTAATCTCTTTATGAGTAAAAAACAGTTGAAGAATAAAGAGAATGAGTTTACACACCCAATGACAGGAGAGTAGTCACTGCCGATGTTAGCCTCGAGGAGAGATTTATAGAACGGAGCTGTCTCACCATCCACCAACAGGGAGCCAATCACAGACATTGTGAACGATTCAAAACTGTCAGTTATACTGAAACAAGAAGTACATGGTCACTCAAATGTAATTTCATATAATGCACAGGATATCGGCATCTAAGATGTGATATTGTATTTTGATTCAAAGAATTCAAAGAATAAGGAATATCAGCATCTTAGATGTAAATTATTTTGATTTAAACAATTTTAAAATCAAAGAATAAGGAGTAACTAGCATCTTAGATATATAGAGATTACAAAACGAGTGAGTGTTGAATATCGAAAATATTTCAACGAGATATTTTCAAATGTTTTGATTTATTCACGAGCGAAAGCGAGTGAATAAATCAAAACTTTGAAAATATTGAGTTGAAATATTTTCGATATTCAACACTCACGAGTTTTGTGATCTATTTATTACATACAAAAAGGAATTTCTATTTCTTTGCAACAACGATCAAACAATGCGCGACATAATTGCGTAATGATACACTGGTGTGGTACCTCTGTGTTCGCAAAAGCAAAAACATAGTCCCGTTTTCCGTTAGCTTCATCTTCATCTCTGATTAAAATCCTACTTTAAAACAATCAATTGTGTACAGTTTATCGACAGAGTTATCCAAAACCAAAATATTAGCAAATACTTTAACAATAAAAAAACGACGCTGTTGTCGGTACTGTAGCAGTAGAGAGATCGCCGGGACTTGATGACAGCGACGTTGATTTTGATCGGTTCATCCGTCCTTGCTAAACGTTTCTAGACAAGTGCTGATAATTCAGCATTTTGCTTGATTATGTAAAGCGATGTTGGTTTTATAAATGAAACTGCAACTTATCACAACCGTTTCTAAACTATCGACTTTCACTCGAACTTTCAAAAGCGAGAAAGCTCCGTGTTGACAAAACACGTCCGTTGACAAAAGGGAGATAACTCTTTCCAAACTAAATTAAGGCAAGATATTTTTTTAATTTAGTGATGAAATAGCCGAGATCGGAACGCGAATATTGCTTTGATAATTTTGCACATATATTTTTGATGTGATGCAATTTTATTTTGAGGGGAAATACGAAAATGGAAAACAATATGACGAATTAAAAATTTGAAGCGTCGGGGGTTCGGTTGCACCCGATCAGCTGATTGCAAAAGTAGTACGGCATTATGACGTCACTATCGTTGAATAACCTGCTTTGGTTACACAACACTCGTTGAATAACTTTCAACTGGTTACACAACACTTGTTTCAAATAACCAAAATTATCTCATGAAGATATTCAGAACACGTATGTAATAAGACATTGTATCTAACTTCAAAGAATTCAAAGAATAAGGACAAGGCAAAATTCACCAAATATGCTTCCTACAAAACACACACATCAGTACTACATCGCTTTAACCTAAAAGATACAGTTACGGATATATACAATTAAAATTTTTGCAAAGCAACTTCTACACTTGACAACTGTTGTGGGAAGAAGAACAAGACCTACTCATTAAGCAGATAGCTGACTGAGACTGATGTCTGTTTGGCTGGGTCTGGCGCCATCGGGTCTGGAGGACATGTGATGCTGGCCTCTTTCTGAAATTATCATGAACAAATTCTGTGGGTTATTCTTCTACAAAATAACTAAAGTCAATATGTGACTGAAAAGTTGAACTTTTACCAGTGAGTGATAATTACCTAGCAGCAGATCCCAAATTAATGTTCCACTATATGAAATAAATGACTCCTAATTATAACTTCATTCTGAGGTGTTGACCTTTCTAACATGCAATCTTTCAACTAAACTTTTCTTACGAGTGTGGCAATCTCAAGATTCTAACCTTCTCAATCTCACCAACATCCAACTGCCACTTGGTAAATATTTATCACATATGTTATTGGTACAGTGAGGTTTTAGTGTAAGTTGACCTCTAACCCCAATCTTGGATCCATCACAATATCCATTACAAAATACGTACAGGATTGGTCCAGCGAGGTTGTGGAGGGACAGCAGTGTTAACATCGATCTTGGAGAAGTGACGTAGGTAGTTGTCGTTGATGTATTTCAGATGGGTCTCCAGGGGGAAGCTGCCATAGGTGAAACATCTGCCGCAAGAAATTGAGTTTACAGGTTTTATCCTTTTTTAGATATAGAATTGGACACTGTTGGCTTCAAGTAATTAAACTTCAAATCTTAAAAGCACATGCAATACAGATTCTTGATAGTAAAAAACTAACATGCTAAATTTTAACCATCTTCCGCACGCATCGGGCGAGATATGCATTTACAAGAAATTCATATTCACCCTTGCGACAACTCGACGGGAAAGTTGTGATAGGAAGTAGCCTGATTATTGAGCTATGGTGTAGGCCAATCAAAAGCGAGGATATATTTCAATTGAGCACACAAAACTAATAAAACGATGCGATGTCTAAATAGAAACTGAGAGATACAGCCTTATTCTATGCAGTATTATGATGACCTATATCAACGCTTCGTTTTTATGAATGTTGTCAAAAGGCAACTAAATTTCTCTTCGAGTTCGAGTTGGACTGACGCAAGGGACGTAACTCTGTTTGTCCTACAGGGGGCGCTGATAGAGTCACAACTTTCCCGTCGAGTTGTCGCAAGGGTGAATATGAATTTCTTGTAAATGCACATCTCGCCCGATACGTGCGGAAGATGAATTTTAACCTGCTGGATTATTTTCAGATTTTTACTGAGAACTTAAAAACAGATTCCTTATGCAAAACCTTTCACTGCTTTGTTATAATTATTCAAATAAAAAATATTTACACAAGACCAATATTATATTTGATTAAGTCATTGTATAATTTTAGATGTTGTGCTCAACCCTTAATATAAAATATCTTTGGAATTTTTAATCATGTTCTAGTTATATATTCATGTATATGATTATGATTGAAATGTTAATTTTTGTACTCTGCCTATACAAGGTGTATGTAGTACAAAGAATCTAGTACATTACAGCAAGTTTCATAGTCCTGTAACAAAAACTGAATATTATATATTTTTTAAGACATATAAACATTCTTGGAAAGTTACTTAGTGGCAGTGTTTGAAATAAGCGTAGGCCCGTAGGCCCGACACCGTCAGTTATTCACAAGGGCCCACACTTTTCAATATCAACAGGTCCTTACAGGCTCACAGTTTTTTTTAATATGATACTGTTCCTTTCTAACAATTCTTGCTGTAAGACATATTTCCCTGCCAAACCCTCATAAATATCACTCTAAACTGATAATAGTGTTGTGCATTTATAACATACTGATACCAAGAATATTATTATTTTAGGATAAGTCAAATCAGTACCGACAGAGCCGGAGTTGGGCCCACAGTTTTTCCTATCTATTGGTACTTATTGACAAGCAGTTTTTGAATGCTTATTTCAAACACTGCTTAGTGGCCAGGTATAAAGGGAGATAATCCATGCTCAGCATGGTAAGAGTAAAGAGATAGACAGTAGAGTTTAATACCCCAATAAGATAGGAGCCCTCCTACCTTGAGTTGGATGGGTGGTAGTGTGAGGCGTGGAACTCCTTCAGCTGGGTCCAGGTGAGGTCGGGGATGGAGGCTGGGTCACCCCCCGACACCACCCCGTACGTGTGGTCCGGCAGTAGCTGGTTGAGTGCCGCCTGGCTGTACAGGTTCTGGGAGCTTGACTGGACAGAAGAGGACAAGGAAGCTTACACTACTGTTACCATTATTTCTTGAAACCAAGCTAGCTGAAGATCTGCAAGATCTGCGAGATCTACAAGAATCTTAAAGTCAGACATATCCTTTCAAAACATCGTTTTACATACAGGTTCTGGGAGCTCGACTGGAGGGAAGAGGATAAGAAATCATACACTTAGTTAAAATTTACTCATATAGAGTGTCAAACACACTTAAAGACTTTTATTTCCAAAAGCCCAGCTGAATTATGATTTCTGAGACCTGCAAGATCTACAAGGATCTTATAGTCACACATATCCTTTCAAAACATTGACTGTACGGGTTCTGGGAAGAAAGAGAAGGACAAGAACAAATTCACTAAATATGTGTGTAATAATAGTTAAGTATAAAAGTTATAAAGTGTGTAACACGCTTATTGACCTTATTTTTCTTGAAACTCAACAAAGGAAATGTGAGATTTACAAGGGTTTAATAGTCCTGTACAAAAGATATTATGACAAAACTATTACTATTAAAATGTTATATTTCAACTCTGTGACCACAGATATCGATCATTTAAACTAAAATGATGACTTCATTTCTTTAACCCATCTTTTCACTTAAAATTCACAATGTAATCTGCAAGACATACTTACAAATACTCCTTTCATCTCATTGTAGACAACCCCCTTAAATGTGAGTGGAGATGAGGGGTCATTTGGGTCTTCACGTTCTAATCGCCAGCCTTCCTGACTGAAAAAACATCCTCGTCTTAGAAGGGCATTAAGAAGTGACTTTTGGGAGCATTATTGTCTTCATCTATTGATAGGAGCAAGTTCTTTATTATGTTTGGTGTTTACGCTCACTCCTTCATCATCTGGTAACCATTGCATGACATTACATTTGATTTATCAAAGAAAGTTTCATGACTTCTGTTTACGTTTCCTTGTTGTGCATTAAGGTACATACTAACAAATTCTAAATTTTCTCAGCTTTTTGTGCATTAAGGTACAAAATAACTAATTTTGATTTTCTTAACTTGGATCCAACGGTGCATTGAACCTTCCCTCAAAATTTAAGATTTTATAGTGCAGCAGTTTTGAGAAATTGAAATGCAAAAGCTTATGGGTCATGCTCAACACCAAGAGGGACAATGTGTACATAATATACAATTTTGAATTTTCTCAGCTTGTTGTGCAACAATGTGTTCAGAATAACCAATTTTGATTTTCTCAACTTGGATCCGATGGTGCAATGAACCGTCCCTCAATATTTAGGATTTGATAGTGCAGCAGTTTTGAGAAATTGAAATTAAAAGTTTATGGGTCATGCTCAATGCCAAAAGGGATAATGTTCTGACAGTTTAAAAATACCCAAAAGTAAAATTAAACTTCCTGTCCTTAAATGTGTCACCTGAAGTCCAGCTCGCGGAGAGTGGGGAAGAACACTGCATCTAGGTAGACACTGAGCAGATTCTGGAAGTCCTGAGGATTCTGGGTAGAAAATGGATACATTGTCCAATCATAGGCTACAAGCAGAGAAACAAAGGACAAATTAGTCACACACAATGCCTTGACTACTAAATGTTAATAGCTTGAATATCTATCTATCTAAGGTTAAGCACATAGTGATTGATCTTAGTACTAAATTGAAAATAATATTTGCTATATAAAGATCTCAAATGGATTATCTGAAATCTTGTAATAAGGTGTCACCAGTTCCTATTAAATAAAATTTAATCATTTGAGTTATAGAGTAAATGGGTTTCATGTAGCTTAACTGGACTTACAGTGAAACACGGATATAACAAACTCCAAGGGACCAAAAGATTTAGTTCGCTATATCCGGTGTTCACTATACACATATAATTTTAATGAAATTATTTAGGGACAGGACTTTAAAAAAATTCACGATATCCGATTGTTCGCTATATCGAGTTCGCTATTTCCGTGTTCTACTAAGTTGCATCAAAAAACTCCTTATTGGTTATGAATTTTAAGCTCAATGTGTAAAATGAATAAATCCAAAGACATCTCCATTACCTGTCATGGCATTCATGAAGGTTGCGAGAGAGCGACTGAGCATCTTAAAGAAGGGGTCGCGTACAGGGAACTTTTGTGATCCACACAGGGTTGTGTGTTCAAGGATATGTGGCACTCCTGTACTGTCGGTCGGGGTCGTCCGGAACGCAATTCTGGAATATCATAAATATTATTTTTGAATTAATTACTTAATGTATAAAGTCTTAAACATTAAAAGAATGAACAATTTGTGTTCACGGTAAAGCATGCAGCAAAGCAACCTTCTATATTCACGGTTGGTTATGAATCTTACAGAAAGCTCTCTTTCAAGGGAGGTAATTTACTATTTAAAAAAAAAGGTTCCTTCATCTTTTGAGATTTGATAAATATATGAATTTTCATTTCTATGTAAATCTATGAAATTTTGAGATCAAAGATTTAAAACTTGAGAATGACTCAAACAAAAGAATATTGGAATCTATTTACCTCCAAATGAACTGTTTTCCTTGGCACTTTGTCAAGACTGTTTACTGTTTGAAAAGAATATGCTTTTTATTTCTTGCTAGTTTGAACCATTGTTGTTTCATGTGAACTCACCCAAAAACATTGTTGTCATCGTCCCTAGCTGCGTGAAGATGTTGTGCTCCAGTCCCATCATGCTCTAGCACAATCGTCGTCAAGTACAGCTCTGGGACCTCGGATACCTACATATAGAAAACAAACAATCATTATGAGACAACCGAGATTGATTTTTGTTAAAATGAATAGTCAAACTATCAGTAAAGTTTAATGTTGTCTCTCAATAAGACAATGATAACATTCTGGAATACTTAAAGCAACAGTTTTAAGTTAAGTGTATAATTCAATGCTGATCAACAATTTTGTTTGTAATTAAAAGCCTACTCTAAAAACAAATCCAAAACATTATTCACCTTTTTAACTGTGTATCCATGAAGTTTGTCCCCTTCCTTGAAAGGCACTGCACGTTTTGAATAAAATCTTGAATTTCTAAAAAATTAAATCAAATTAAAAAATAAAAACACAAATAGATGTCCTGGGTTTATACCAAATCAATTTCTTGTCTCAAAGTGTCTTATCACTTTGTAACCAAACAAATGGCATCTTAAAAAATCAGTATTTCTCTCATTTGGTAGAAACTATGATAAATGTTATTGTTTCCAGAAAATAATGAAATTATCATTATAGTTAATGATATATATCATTTTTTATTGCCACAAATGACAAATATTGTAATAGAAGTTGTAGATGTGTAGATGTGTTAGCTTCAGAAATCTAAAAATAGAGATCTGGATTTTTGCCCCTTGAATCTTCTGCAGTGTAATTTTCATCAGTTTTCTGAATACATATGCTAAAACCGTATGGCATAATATAATTTCATTGTGCTATCAGGGTTCAAAATAAGCACTAACACGGTAGCCCATGGCTATCCAAGATCTAAGTTTCATCATTTTCACACACGCTTTTCTGTTTGTCAGTGAGGAGCCTAATATATGGACTTATTAACAACTTTCTTCAATGTAGGCTTGATATATAATGCCTACATCAAATTATGTTTTGGTTGTTATTGAATATTTTAACATATTACTTTTTTTATTATTCCCCACATTGAAAGCATTTTGAATCAGGACAAATGACAATGAAATAATAACATCTGAACTTATGATAATGATAAATTGACAGAACTCAGTCTTATAAAAAGGTAGAGAGATATTTTACTGGTTATACCTTAAATGTCTCAACACAGCTTTGCCATGCATCAAAGGACGCATCTTGAAAAACGAGAAATCAGAAAAACTATTATTTATCTGAACAAACGATCTTCCCTTGCCAATCTCTGTAGAAACTACAGGCTTATGCAATCAGCTGATCTGTATCCTTGAAAGACATGTTTCATATGGAGGCTGCCATGTTGTTACGCCGCAGAAAATGTCGACATCGATAAACAAATATGGATCAATTAAAGAATTAAAAAATATGACGATCGCGATTTAGTTATTATGATGATGTTCCAATATATACTGTCCCGAAAATTTTTAAAAATTTCTTCTGTCGGACCGTACTTCACTTCCGGGTCGACAGGAAGCATTTTATCTGTCAAGTTGTCATTTTCCGAAGATTGTTTACATTTTCCATACGCGAAATAAATAATGATTCTGTAGTTGCATATAGAGTACATTCTTCCTTTTATAAGAGCCAAGGTAACCGTTTTGTTGCGTCTGTGTTTGATTGTTATATACATGGTCCTTTTAAAACGGAAATTCTTAACTTACGATTGCATATTGTTATTTAAAATTCAGGAAATCAGCTGACATTGCAAGAGGAAGGCCAAAGCAATGACAACTAATGACATTGAAGTGATACATTTGTTGTCATATTTTACATTCCGGTATCAAACACAGGAAAGAAAATATTTTAGTACAGTTATATTTGTTGAACATTGTTGTATATTATGGATATTATTGTACCATTTTGCAAATATCCAATATTTCACTTAGAACATTGTTTCAGAATTTTAACAATGTATGACTATCTATTTATGTAGACTGTGTTATTATGCATGAAACTTAATATCCACCAAATACAATTCGTTTATAATCTAAAGATTTAAGGTCAAGAGGTTATTTTTTATAGTCATTACATTTGTAAAGCAATTTTCATTGCTACCATTGTGTTTATTTGATGATGTTCATGTGAAAAGAAAGGACATCTTTGTGTGTGAAACATTCAAAAGTTATACCTTATTGGTGTGTCATGTGGTATGTGAGGAAATATTCTAAGGTTGTACTGTAAAGGTGTGTATTTACTTTATTTCAGAGCTCAAGGCATGTGGTATGTGATGGAGAACGCCCAACAAAACTACCACTTGTCCGAACGACTAATCCGAGCAATCAGCAACTGGCACACTTTCTCCGATGCAAATGAAGATATAGAACACTTGATAGACCAAGGCGCCGATGTCAACGCTGTCCATGGCACATTGTTGCCGCTGCACTGTGCGTGTATGGTCAGTGACAGCACCTGTCTCAGGCTTCTTCTACAGAAGGGAGCGAGGGTGAGGCTTGATTTATTTCTTTAACCCTTTTGTCCCTTCAAGTCTTATAAGAGCCACTTATACATATCATGTGTCTGGTTTCTCAGGGGTGAACAGATTTAGTTTCTGGTAGGGATACAATCGATTTCTTTGCCAATCTTTTATATTGTACAGTCATGTCCTATTCATTTAACTTGCTCGTAGAATCGTTTGCAGGTTTTTCAATGAAAGGTATTTTGAAATAAAAACAAAAATTCAACCCTTCACTTGCTTATTCAGATACGTTCTTGATAGTTTTGTTACTTGCATTTTGCTAAATTTGGAATATTCATTTAATGAATTTTAATTAGTTACATGTTACTCAGCTTCACTGAAATGGTGGAGTACCAACTAATTAGGCAGGATAGGGTTAATGTTTAAGAATTGGGGAATCCTATCAATTTAACAGGATAATTATAAGTAACATTCTGATTCCTATTTCCCACCAGGTGAATGAGGTAGATGGGTACGGAAGGACGGCGTTGCACTACGCGGCAGAACGAGACATCTTCTGCGTGGAGGTGCTGCTCCAACATGGCGCTGACCTCAACGCGGGCGACGGCAATCAGGACACCCCCCTCCACTGGGCTGCATACAAGAACAACATCTCCTGCGCCAAACTGCTCCTCCAACACGGGGCGGATGTGGATGTGAGAGACTACAACCAGGACACCCCTCTGGGGTGGGCAGCACCGAAAGGCCATCTTGAGATTATAAAGATTCTGCTGGAGTATAACGCCAAAGTTGATAATAAGAATCTCAAGGGTGACACGCCCCTTATACGAGCTGCCACTATACAGGCCAGTGGGCTCAATACGGAGATGGACGATGCCGTACTGGAGTTGTTAATCAAAGCATCAGGACAGTTTGATTTACGGAATAAAAACGGTAAGCTAATTCGTAATATCGGAGAGGACAACAAGATGAGTGAGATGCTGCTTCCCCTGTGTAAGAACCCCAAGAAGCTCCAGGAACTGTGTCGAAATGTTATACGAAACTGTATGGGGTACCGTTACCTCCCGAACAGCATGCGGTGCCTACCACTTCCTTCTCAGCTGCGAGACTACCTTCTTCTCAGGAGATGATTGGGGACCTTCACAAGTTTAGGCAATTTGTGTGAAGAACTACATTTCTCCAAACATACAATCTCAAATCTTTTTGTGTGATGATTTCTAGGTATCTGAATGATGTTAACACTTTACATTGTGTTACATTGATTTTTCTTGGTATGTCTTTCATTAGGACCTGGCCAATCCTGGAGTATTCCATTCATCAATGAGATAATATTCCTGAAAATCTGCCACTCAGGAATGGTTTTGTTCCATTATGCTCAACAGATGAAGTGTGACATAGAACTGAATTGAGCACTCAACCAATGAATACTGATTGCTAAATGGTTGGTTTCCATTACCTATAGGTTCTGTTCCACTCAACACTTACAATTGATTGTAGGCTTACAACTGAATTGTGGAACGGAACCTAGTACACTTCCAATACAGCCCAAATTGTAATAATAGATAGCCAATCTATTGTTGTTGTATTTCAGATAAGTCACTTGAAAATTAACAGCTAGTAAACCTGTCTGGCACTGCATGTGGCCAGGGATTGTCAAAGGTTTATGATGAAATATAGATAGAAACTAGATTAGCGTTTGCGGGACACCGCAAAAGCAGAGCAGCCCCGAAACTTGGGGTTTCGCCTTACCCTGTTCCGCCTTCTACAAGTCTCAGCATATTGGGCATTTTCTTGTGACCTTGACTTTTGACACTCAAGGTCACGCAATCAATGAATACATTTCATTGAATATAACATTAATGTAATGAATTAAAGTGTTAAAAGTTATAATAATCCATTTTCTCAATATATGTTGACCTTGCTGTGACCTTGACCTTTGACCTTGAAAGTGACCATGTAATTGTAATTCCCCAGAAATGTAAACACTTATACATGACCATAAGTTCTTAATGAGATTGAGTTATATCCAAATTAGTTGCACATTGCAATAACACAAATCTCATGACCTTGACCATTGACCTTCAAGGTTACAAAATCAATGAACACTTTTCATTGAGTATGACAATCATCTATTGATTAAAAGTGTTCATAGTTAAAAGAAAGCTTTTTCGCAAAACCATGCTAAAGTGTTGACCTTGCTGTGACCTTGACCTTGGACAGACTGTAGCAAAAACCTTTTAAAAAATTTGTACTCTTCCAAGGATGATACATACCAAGTTAGAGCTTCATAGCACAAAAACTTTTCAATTTATCGCGTTTACAAGGAATTTGTTAGTGATTTTATAGCTCGTGACCTTGACCTTTGACTTTGAAAGTGAACATGGCACTGTAATTCCCCAGAGGTGTAGACACTAATACATGTTCATGAGTTCTGAAAAGCTTAATGGGAAAAGGTTATATCCAAATTAGTTGCACATTGCAATAACACAAATCTCATGACCTTGACCTTTGACCTTCAAGGTTACATAATCAATGAACACTTTTTATTGAGTATAACAATCATCTATTGATTAAAAGTGTTCATTGTTAAAATAAAGCATTTTCGCAAAACCATGCTAAAGTCGTGACCTTGCTGTGACCTTGACCTTGAACAGATTGTAACGAAAACCTTTTCAAATTTTTTTACTGTTCCAAGGATGATACATATCAAGTTAGAGCTTCATAGCACAAAAACGTTTCAAGTTATCGCGTTTACAAGGAATTTTTTAGTGATTTTATAGCTCGTGACCTTGACCTTTGACCTTGAAAGTGAACATGTCAAAATCGTTCCCCCGAGGTATAAGCAGTAACTTATGAATACAAGTTCTGGAAAGCTTAGTAGAAAAAAGTTATAGCCATTGGTATGAGCGCGGCGGACGCGGCGGCGGCGGCGGCGGAAACTTCACAAACACTGCTAATTATTGAATTGTATCACATGAATAGAATCTGATAGGACAATGGTTACATCGACAGCATTTGTTGACTATAATAGTTGCACAGAACAGTTATTGAATATAGGTTAAGAAGAGGACAATGTGCAGTCTTCTGTGAACTTTGAGACCTTGTCAAGGTCTTGTGGCTGATGATGTCGATGAGAATCATTGAGATACTTGTGAAGAATTACTGTGTCTCGTGTCTCATGGTCTTTGAGACCTTATCAAGGTCTTGTGGCTGATGATGTCGATGAGAATCATTGAGATACTTGTAAAGAATTACTGTGTCTCGTGTCTCATGGTCTTTGAGACCTTATCAAGGTCTTGTGGCTGATGATGTCGATGAGAATCGTTGAATACTTGTGAAGAATTACTGTGTCTCGTGTCTCATGGTCTTTGACTGATGATGTCGATGAGAATCGTTGAATACTTGTGAAGAATTACTGTGACTTGTGTCTAATGGTCTTTTACCTTATTTTGAGATCTTGTCAAGATTATGTGGCTCTAACAGAGGTTGATGTTAAGTGAGGAATAACTGAAAGATGTGTGAAGCATGCTAATTAGTACTGGTGCTAAGATTAATGCTGCTCCATTATCGTTTGTTGTCACACATGGTCTTGTAGAATAGTTTTGTATTGCAATATCAATAGTAATAATAGGAACAGTTCATTTATATAGTGCATATATCCATGCTCAAAGCGCTGAGTGACATTACCCCTGGTCAACGAGTACAGAACACTCCCTAAGGAGAATACAACCGGTCGCCTGTCAGGCGCTCGAGGTTCAAATTCAGACTACCATCGTATCATACCAGGTACCCAATTACTGCTGGGTGGACAGAGGCACTCTTTAAACTAAGTTACTTACTAAGTTAGACACCACAAGTCTCTCAATTCATGTCTCAGTGTGGGGCAGGAGTTCAAGAATTCATGTAATTTACAGCTAAAAGGCAATGAAAATATCTCATTCTAATCTTTTTCAGATATGAAAAAAAAACATGTTATTAAAGGTGGTAGCCTTATAAGAAATGAATCTGTGATAAGTTGATTTTTCATGATAGCTCAATCACAAGAAGATTCTTAACAGAGTTCACTAGACTTGCTCTACGGCCATGCTGCTGCAGTATTTCTAGCATGGGATTAAACTAAACTGTATAACTCGAAAAAAATTAAAGTCAGGGATAAATTGATGTAAAATATTTGCCTAGCGTGCATAGATATCTTTGAAAATGAAATTATGACTTTAATCATTTCAACCCTATATCAGGTTGTTGAATGATCTGACTAACATATGGTTTTGTCTAATTTTATTATTTTAATTTTGATATAAAGGAGCCCTGAGCAATACTTGACTTCCCTAAAGGTGAGGCATCTAGACTTGCCAACATTTTCTAGACTTAAGAAGGCTCCTTTTTTTGCTTAAGGGTCTCGATTACAGACTATGATCTAATAACTAACTTATACCTGCTTTATAGTTTGCCTCGATACAAATAATGAGATTTTTTCTAATGAATCTGTAGAATTAATATTATCATCTATTGATAAATTGCTCACTTCTGATTATGTCTTTCTATGAAATATTGCGCACCTATGAAGAACTTTTATCTTGTATGATGAAATCGAAGATGTGTTAATGATAATTTGTAACTCTTTGTTATGTTTATTGATTTTAGATTTTGTTTATGTTTAAATTCTTTCTATATATTGCTTTAATTTATTAACTAGAACTGTTGTGTTTGTTACAGAAACTATTGTTGTGATTGTTTAAATAGGATAGGTTTTGTTACCTGCAGTAGATAACTAATATCATATTTTTATTTTATATCCAGTGAATAGCAAGTTTTGAATTTACCATCAAGAAGTCAACATAACTTTGCTTTACTGCAAAACAGTCTGAAATCCCTTTTGTTGTGTTCTAATTGAGAAGTAGAGTTGTTACAATAAATTGAGTATTGAGGATACTGATACTAAATCTTATGATGCGAGTATCATGATGCATTCACTGCACCCTGATACGTGTTGTTGAATATAAAATTAATCCTTTTGCCTCATAACTCAAGGTGTTTGTCAAAAGTTACATTCTTTCTATGAAAGAACTCTGAAAAAATAGAATCACGACATGTATCCTATTGTATAGTTATGAGATATTGTGATATGTGTGAACTTTATTGCATAGAGAGGCAAGAATGCTTTCTATCTAGATGACATTAATATATTTCAATATGCTTTATTAAGGTCAACTTTGTATATAGGGACCAATGTCATCCTTTGTCAGACCATTAACATTTCATTTCATCAATTTAATCCGAATGTTTACGGTAATTTAGGATAAATACTGTGTTTTGAAATCAGCTGCATATAACAGAATTATTATAGCTCCAAATTTTATTTAAATTCGAACGCGTTAAATGGATAATCTTCATGAATTTTATTCTTGTTGCAATAAGGCCCAGTTTAAAATGTTACAAACTATTCATTTAAGACAAGTTAAAAAAATTCTGTTTATCTTGAAATTTGTTTATATTACTTTTATTGATAAACTTTAGCAATAGTTACCGCAGTGGTACCCCGCAATAGACTATCGTCATCTCAATATTTGCTTACAATAGACTAATGCTATCGCTTGGTTACTAACAAAATACTATCGTTATTGCAAAAGTCCTAATATTCAACATTTTAAGGCTATGTAAGTCTTTCCCTGTCATTGTCCATTTCTGGGTTCAGTTTGCTTTGATAGATTTCTGAAATATACTACTCAAAGAGAATTTAAGGAACACTAAAGTAGTTATCTATCCTTGCAATAATTTGAAATGTATGAAGCTCAAAAGTATAATATTTGAATTTTTCTTCTTAGCCTTTCGCATGCCTGACTGGTTTCTGAACTTGGATGGTTTTGAAAATGTAATTTATTTCAATAATTTTTTTTCTAAAACACAAAAGAAGAAATTATCTTTATTAAACTTTATAGCATGTAACCATGTGCTCATATGTAATAGTATTTAAAGAATTTATAATTGATCCTTAGATTCTTTTAAATAGAATCTTTCAGACGGGTAAAATGCAGCAAACTTTGAAAAACACTGAAAAAGCACTTACATATTCCCAGTGTCACAGAGCTTTAAGTGATTCTCTGCTTTCTTTGTGATTATTGGAAAAATTATGGAAAAATGAATTGATGTTTTGAATGAATAATATTTTAATGTTGTCATTGTCGTCATGTTTTTATTTCACATTCAAGACTTGGAATTTGCAGTCTAAGTAAACCATGCCTCAAAATTATCCGTTTCACTCCTATACCGAGTCTAGAAAGGCCTAGTAGAGGGTCACGTCAGCCCACGTATCGAATTGACCAATCAAAACTCAGCTTATCAAGCCACAATAGTCTGCCTTCGCACGTATAACGTTGGAGGGTCATAGGTCGCAGAAAGGTCGGCTGACGCGACCCTCTACTAGACCTTTCTAGACTCAGTATAGGAGTGAAACGGATAATATTGAGGCTAGGTTTACTTAGACTGGGGAGTTTGAGCAAGAACTTGCTTCCGGAAAGGGTGGGCAAATTTCCTCAGGACCCCCTTTAGGAACAACACTGATTGTACTAAACCATATATCTAGAACAGTTCTTTCGTCCACATTAACTGTGGTGTTTCAATCAGATATGATGTAGCGTTTGAGTGTAAAACCATGTAGTCTCGTGTGCAAAAACATTGTGGAATTCATTGGGAAGATCACAGTTTTCCAGGAGGTTTCTCTTTTACAACATCAGTTTGATCAAATGTAGGAAGCCTTTCTGGCTGTTCATGGTGTGAAACCTGCAGGCATAAGCTGCTGCCCGCAAAACCCTTGTGGTCTTCATTCCACAATAGCCCTACTGCAAGCAGTCAAGGTTCCCTGCCGTGGCAAAGCAAGATAAAACCCAACAGTTGAAGCAAATGCCATTATCCTTGCTCCTCAGCGACAGGAAACATTAAAAATAGAGCCATTGGCTCTGTAGCTCATCAGGCATCATATCAAGTTTGCTTTATACAGGCCAGATGAGCTAAAAATGAAACTGATGTTACCTATTGCAAGAAAACCTATTAAAAAATACAAAACAAATGTAACGATTTCGGAATAAATTTCCTTACCCAAATGATTTATTATTATTCAACACTTTCTAGATCGCCAATATCAGACAGTGAAAGAAGTCCACACTAAAATATCCAAGGAGAAATAAATTTGCCATAGACGGTCATCTAATGGAGAAAAATAGGTTTTTAAGATTGTGACCCCTGTGACCCTATTTGGGGTCATGGGGTCACGAAACCTACAGTTTAGAATCCCCATTGGCCAAGGAGTCTGCACATATAATTTCAGCTCTCTAGACCTTTTGGAACTTGAGAAGATGAAAATAGTTTTTTAAGGTTGTGACCCCTGTGACCCTATTTGGGGTCACAGGGTCAACAAAGTTACAAATTAGAATCCCCATTGTCCAAGGAGTCATCACATATCAATATTAACTCTCTAGACCTTTTGGAACTGGAGAAGAAGATGAGAATTGGTTTTTAAGGTTGTGACCCCTGTGACCCTATTTGGGGTCATGGGGTCACAAAATCTACAATTAAGAATCCCGATTGGCCAAGGAGTCTGCACATATCATTTTCAACTCTATAGTCCTTTTAGTACTGGAGAAGAAGATGAAAATAGTTTTTAAGGTTGTGACCCCTGTGACCCTATTTGGGGTCACAGGGTCACCAAAGTTACAAATTAGAATCCCCATTGTCCAAGGAGTCTGCACATATAATTTGTAACTCTCTAGACCTTTTGGAACTGGAGAAGAAGATGAGAAATGGTTTTTAAGGTTGTGACCCCTGTGACCCTATTTGGGGTCATGGGGTCACAAAATCTACAATTAAGAATCCCCATTGGCCAAGGAGTTTGCACATATAATTTCAGCTCTCTAGACCTTTTGGAACTTGAGAAGAAGATGAAAATAGTTTTTTAAGGTTGTGACCCCTGTGACCCTATTTGGGGTCACTGGGTCACCAAAGTTACAAATTAGAATCCCCATTGGCCAAGGAGTCTGCACATATCATTTGCAACTCTCTAGTCCTTTTAGAACTGGAGAAGAAGATGAAAATAGGTTTTTAAGGTTGTGACCCCTGTGACCCTATTTGGGGTCACAGGTTCACCAAAGTTACAAATTAGAGTCCCCATTGGCCAAGGAGTCTGCACATATCATTTTTAACTCTCTAGTCCTTCTGGAACTGGAGAAGAAGATGAAAATAGGTTTTTAAAGTTGTGACCCCTGTGACCCTATTTGGGGTCACAGGGTCACCAAAGTTACAAATTAGAATCTCCATATGCTAAGGTACCTGTACACAAAATTTCAGCTCTCTAATGTGTATGGTTCATGAGGAGAAGTCGAAAGTGTCAAAAGTTTACGGACGGACGACGGACGGACGACAGACGACGGACGGACGGACGCCGGACGACAGGCCATGCCATAAGCCCATCTGGACTTTCAGTCCTGATGAGCTAAAAATATCTATATAAAAAATACTTTTTAGAACAATTGACACTTTTCGCATATAAAAAGTAATTTTGAATCTACCTAGTATGACTTAGAGAAGTTGAAAATGACAACACAATAACTACTGTTTGTAATCATCAGGTTTATTCTCGGGGACCGGGTCGATATGGAAGTATTTACTGGGTCAATGGCAATATATCATATGCACAGGGTGAGCATGGAAGTTGTACATACCACATTTTCTTTAAGATGTCTGGGTTCTGTTTTCTTCAGTATTCTTTAGTCAATTTTAGAGAGCATTTATTACAGCTCCAGGTTCTGATAATTTGTAAACAAAAATCTACAATCCCGACAAATTATAAGCTGGCATCTGTTAAAGCAAATGTGGTATGGCAGGTGAGAAACTTTTAGCAGAAAATTTATAGCTCTTTCAAACCAAAACATAAGTAATTTGACTTGCAATCTAATGATTGATTTTACTTTGTTTGTATCAAGTATTTTGAGAAAAATTATACAGCTCTTGATGCTTAGGGGGACTTATTAATGAATATGAACCTCACCCATTAATAAAACAATTTCATTAGGCTGAATAATACTTTTCAACAAATAAATTTACATTTTAAATCATTTACAAAATCCAAACCCAAACAAGCCTTTTGTTGTAATAAATAGGCATATAAACTTATCTTGTAGGATAATTACTGCTATGTTCAATTGAGCGATTTTCTCAAAAACATGTCACACATATGCAAGTTTGTGGACAGCAAAAGAACAAGAACGAGTGTTTAGATTATGAATAATGATATTAAGAGAATCAAGAAACAGACCAAGAACAAGTAATGCTGACAACTTGCAAGTGTATTTGTTGAGAACCAGATGCTGGATTCTCCCAACAAAAGCAATCTGAAAACAATGCACTCTTCAACTCTCCATTTCTCTCTACTTCAACTGTGAATTATTGTTGTATTCACACGATTGAGAACCAGCAGATATTGTTAAAAACCACCAATAAGTTTATTACAAACCTTGATCTTTATAAAAAATCAATGACGTATGTTGTATCAATTTTCTCTGCATCCACTTTTTTTGCGTTTTTTGGTATATCACATAGAATGAGTAAAGTTTCATCCTTACACCTCCTGTAACTCAAGATTAGTTAGTCCAATTAGCAACGATAGAGACCTCAATCTGATAGATCTAAAGTATCCAAATCTTCATCCAAATCAATATCATCCCCGGCAAACAAATCTTCATCTATTGGCACATCCGCTATTTCCCCGTTCACCGTTGCGGCCACAGCAGCAGCGACCGCAGCGTCGGTAGCACTCTGTTCACTAACACTGTCACCTCCCGCGCCGTTCTGCTCCGGTAGAGCTCCAGCCATGTCCAGCTTTCCACTCTCTGCCGCTGCAAATGAGAGGACAGACCAATTTAACATTTTTTGCGAAAAGAAAATTGTTTGCCAAAACATTTGCAACATTTGTCCATTGGTACCATGGCAAGATATGAAGCCTCTTTTCAGCTGACAGTTTCAGACCTTATGAGGCCTCAGCTTTCAGGAATCTTTGAAATTAACAAATACGAAAGTTAAACTCGTTTCTGTCACTTTGCTATGTGCTCAATCCCTGTGAGGTAGACCAAAATAAGCTATTGATTTAGCTGAGTAAAAAACAATAATCACCACACCTCATCTAAGAGTGAGTTTATATCACTGACAATGCAAAAACACAGATCCATCATCTCCGCTATCAAACATTATTTCTAACTAACTAACTAACATACCATCTGATTACTCCTAAGCTCAAATCTATGACAAAGCACACAGACCTGTCTCGTCGGCCTTCTTGACGTCATCCTGTAGCTGCTGGATACGAGAGTTGCGCTGTTCTTCCGTCATCTGCGTACCCGTCCCGTCCACCTCCTTCGCCATCGCACTCAGGTTGTCAAGACTCAGGTCAACCACTGGCCCCGTCTGGGAACACATGGCACATAACATCAACATGTAGTCAACGATTTCATTTCATAGATATAGATTCTAGGTTATATTTATTTTTTAATAAAATAAATTCAGGGTTCATACAGCCAAGGCCCTATAAAATTCAAGCACTTTTCAAGAACTTTTCAAGGAATAATGTTATCTTCAAGGGCTTTTCATCCAGTACGCTAAAATTCAAGCACTTATCAAATCTGTGCGAAACCCTGAATAAGGATGAACAACAATTTAGTTAAAAAAGCATGCCTGATCAAAAGTCCCTAGAGTGAATATTCTAGAAAGCTAAAAGAACGGAAGAGGTCAGCCATATAAAAGTTTTAATTTTGAAATGAGTAGACTTACTTCATTGTACATGCGTGCAACAAAAGAAAACATCATTTCATTATCAACAGAATAACTGATATATCACCTTTCAAATAATATCTATGAGATAAATGAAGTAATAATGGTTATTGAGATGTAAATCAATATTGTTTTGTAAAAGTGGTTCAGAGCAACTATTTCTTTCCTTTGACACAATGACTCTTGCAGTCTTAACTTGAATGCCATATTAATTTGAAGGATGAAGGGAGACAACTCTTACATCATCCTCCTCCTCCTCCTCGGGTTCCCTCTCCAGACCCCCGACAGCAGCCTCGTCATCATCCTCCAGAACAAGGTCAGGGTTGAACTCGAACATCTGCCGACCTGATATCTGCAACACCGACATTTGAATGATTATACCAACGATGCTTTATCATTTGGTTAGGGCAATACCCAAGCACCTGCTTTTGAAGTGATATCTACAACACGGACATTTTAATGATTATACCAACGATGCTTTATCATTTGGTTTGGGCAATACCCAAGCACCTGCTTTTGAAGTGATATCTCCCCTGCTTAAAATTGGATAGCCCTCTTCAGTGAAGCTTTATTAAAAACATTGTTATTTTGGTTGGTTATGGGAGAATATTGACATCTGGATGTATGTTCGCTGAATTGTCAACTATGATATTGAAACCAGCTTAAGGGGGTCAAGGAATAAAACATACTGGTAAGTACAGTCTTTGTGAACTACAATAATCTTCAAGATTGTGGAGAGAAGGGAAAGTGGGCTATCTTCATGCTTGAGTTATATTATGACATGATTATACAAGAGGAAGGACTTATTGGATCAACTACAGTATTGCCTGGAATTTCAAAGAAATACCGAGAATGGACACTTTTTTAATCAATTTGTGATATGGCAAATTTCATTAATCATAATATTGAATATGACCGGAATTACAGAGGTTAAGCTGTCAATGATCAAGTTTTTAAAGTTTGTCAAATTATTATGAGCGAGAGTGTTACATATATTTTAATTTGTAACAGGAGATACTTACACCAAACATTTTGCCCTCTTTGTAGTTAGTTTTCTTCTTGTCCTGGTCAGCTTCAAAGGCAGCGATCTTCTCTCTTTTCTGTGATTAGAGGACAATTAGATGAATTATCCCATAATCAGTGTAAAGGCAAGGAGGAGGACCTTAGTGGGCCTTGTGTATATGAAAATTATATTTACCGTAATTTCTCTATTAATTCGACATCTCTGATAATTCGACCACGTACGTTAATCGGAGGTTAAAAAGTTCAAATCACCCTTAACATTTCAACCATGCACCAAATGGTGATTTTCACGTTCCAATAAATCGACCACAGTCGTCAAATTATCAGTTATATATACATATCTATTCTATTTCAGCCCTACAACTTACAAATCAAGAAAGAAATTGTCACTGAAAAAAAAATAATCACGAAACGTATCGACTTTTTTTTGTTTAATCAAGATCAAATATCTACTTTATTTCATGAGTGACTCGGGTTTCATAGCAAATCTCAATTAAAATCAGCAACATATATAAGAAATATGCTTCACAAATTATCGTAACATCTGTCACATCTGTGGACAATCACTCACGTGCATGGTTGCTTAACTTCCCGCCATATTTGTTTACAAATGACCAAACCATTATTTTACAGGGGTTGCAATGATGAACTTGTAAAAATTTGACCTAATAATCCCACATTAACAAAACATTCAATGACAGAAAGATAATCAAATATATAAGGAATTCTGTATCAGCAAAACAAATATATTTTTATTTAGGTTATCATGAATAATAAATTCTATCATCCTATCAAAATTTCCATCACCCCATGCCCTTATAATGTTGGACTCGTCCAAACTGTGCTACAAATAATATTTATTTTGTCTTGTAAACGTAAGCTTTGAAACCGACACAATTAAATGGTATACAAAACTATTTTTAGTAGAATTGTTGTGAAACAAAATCTAAATCTTTTATTTCATTTGGTTGATTGATTCCATATCTGCGATCCCATCTGTGGAAGTGAAATATTTATCTTGAACATCTCGGCGAAAGTTACAGGCATTCGTCATGACTGACAAATGCTTATCTTTGGTGTCCGACTCTAATGATAACAGCCTTTGTATGAAGTTTATATTTCTCTCTTGAAATACTAATGATATTTAGGTTATATTTCATATGCTGTTTATATTAATGTAACTGTAAAAAGCTCTGACTTGAATAATTCTTGTCGATGTAAACCTGTGCCTAGTTTTGATTGTGTCTTGACGATCGCGCTTCACTCACATCTTGGAATGAAAACATAACGAAATAACATAATGAAAAAAATACTTATAGCGTCAATGTCAATATTATTCCTTACCACTCACAAATTATTAACGTTGAAATTCTTCAAGCAAGCTATCAGTCGTATTTTTACACTTATGTTTACACTTGTATACAGGTTAAGGGCACAGCTCAAACACTGTGGGCCCCTAAATGGATAATCTAATTAATATCGAAGCTAAGCCGACGATCTCCAGCCTGGTACAAACAATAATATTTTTATCATAAAAACAATTAATTCATCACGATATTAAAATATTTTGGTATATTAAGGTCTCATATAAGCCCAAAATATCAATGTGAACAGATAAATGTGCAGTTACAGTCTGTAAGCACATCATAGATCTAAAACAATAATAAAATCATTTCTCACAGCGAGAAATTGCCCGATGCATAGCGTGGTTCCATCGTGTCTTAGAACAATATGAAACAGGTAATATCATTGGCCTTTACGGGGAAATCCGTGTGTCTTATCTACATGTTATGCAGATATAGGTTATGGCGTCACAGTAATGGCTGTCGATCTCTTACAACTTGATCATTTAGATTAAAGATTAGATAAACGAACGGAGTTGTTTTAAAATTATATTTTATTATTCTCCTCTTTCCTGTGACACAAGTGGCCTACTTGATGCCTCCTAATATAGTCAAGAACACATGTTTTTACATTTTAAATAATCTAAACTTGACTTGATTTTTGCCGACAGAAGAAAGTCAGGAATTTTATTTTGATATTTATTTTGAGTATTATCATCATTTATTTTAAAACGTATCTCGATTTACTCGGTTTGAAGACATTAAGGTGGTCCCTCGATATACAGCAATTACAGGATGGGCCCCTAAATCAATAATGAAATTTATATCAAAACTCAAAGCATCATTTTTTCCAACATGAAATCCCCGAAGGCTTTGAAGCGGGTTCTATATTCTGTGCAAGGAGTACAGCTAAAACGTGGCTTCTTGTATCGAGTCAATTTCTTCTAAACTTCTAATTTTATCGAAGTATTTATAGGTGGACCTGTTCTTGTTTTTCAATAATTGAATTGGAATTATGATCACCATACGTAAACAGTCGCCATTTGGAAAATTCGTGAGAATGAAAAACAAGGAAAAATACTTTGGATGAAAATCAACACGTGCTTCTAGTTTTAGTTATGGGACAACATCTAATCGCCGGAGAAAGGTATTTATGTAAATCCCATCTAATATTTCGACGATCCTACCGAACAAACAAACATTTGGGAGAAATAATTCGACCATGGACGTGATCTGAAAATGTTTTGAAATTTTGAGGGTCGAATTGATAGAGAAATTACGGTAAACAAAAATATATAATTGAGTATAATAGACACAGAATTGTAATTTTTTTTTGTTTTACTTTCTTTCATAACTTTGTAATACTTTTCAATAGAGTAGGATTTCTTTAATACTATGTTGAAAATGTGTGACAGGGTAAAAACAAGCATACATACATTTTTTTCACCACATAATTTCTTCAAATTAATATGACAACCATGCAAATAAATTGGTTTTTTTGTGTAAATATTCTGAAAACATACCTTTCTTTCTTTCCATTTCAGGAAAGTTTCCAATGTAACTTTTGTTGTGTGATGTCCTAGACCTGCTCTCTGTAATCAAAGAAATGGAAGTAGAGAATAAAAAACATTACCATCTCATAATTGATGAGACAAACATACCATATTCATACAATAATCATCTTTAGGAAAAATAGATTATAACCAAGACAACAATTTCTTTATCCAGGACAAATATAACCTACGTCAATGGGTGGACCTAAGTCTCTACTTTCAATAAAATTTAAGTAAAGTTAAGAATAAAGAAATTAGAATCACTTCTAAAAGAAAATGAAACAATCACATCATATTCATTTAGGCTCAAAATATATATTCAACATGTCAAGAAGTTCAAAATATACAGACAAAAGTAGATATAGTATTTGTCAAATAAAGATGTTTACCATTTAGAACTGCTATTTAGAATAAAATCACTGCCAAAATTAATCTTGCATGTTCATGAGATCAATTCATTGACCAAATAAAACATCCAGCTGGCCCTTAACAATGCCAATGAAAGAGTTGGTGTATAGTCTGTGTCTTATACCAAACTCAGTGGCGAGAACATTATTCTAGAAAACTCAGAATCTAACGGTGTAGCATATAATAAAATCTGTACGGACCTCCTTCTCGATGAGTTCTTCTATCGTGATCTCATCCTTCTTCTCCTCCTTCTTCTGATCCTTCTTCAACACAAACCCTGACGGACAGACAGACAAATTTACAGTTAGTCAGTCATTGGTCAATCAAGACAAACAGACAGACTGACACCAGTGATGACAGTCAGTCAATCATTGGTCAAGTAATTGTAACTGTCTCTAAAATTCATTAAAGACCAACCTTTACAGTTAGGTATATCAATGCTTACAAAACATGTTAAAATCTTTTTAACCATCTTTTGAGTATGCGGAAGCTCTTTCTCTCTTTGTTCCTTCTTTTGAATACTAGAATATTACTTTAATATACAAATAGTTTAAGGACACAAGAACTATATGCTTATAAGGTTGAGGAGGAAAAGGATAGATTACTTAAACATTTTATGAACATTTGCTCACCAGGTGGCAGTGCGTGCTTATACATGCACTTGTCTCCTCCGTTGGGACACGTCCAGAACCAACCGTACTTGCTGTTCTCTACCGCCTCCAGGAAGAACTTGCATATCTGGAAAATAAACAAGGATAAACAAAACTGTACTTATGATAAAAGTTCTTCATAAAACCCTATCTGCAAATTGGAGTCTTCCGAGGATGACATTTCCAACCCGCCCCAAATAAATCAGAAATTCAAGATCACCACTCGAAATAGATCCAATAGATTTGAAAACTTCAAAAGGCACATCTACATATGTTGATAGGTCCAAATATCATTGTTATTGAGGAAAATTTCATAATTATTTAGTTCTGTTCTGAATGAAATGATTTACAACAAACAAACTGATAAAAAAGTGGTTTAGCGATGACCTGAACAACCTTGACCTTATGAGGTTGTTCAAACTTGGATAATTGACAAACCCATTCTTAAATGCTGTCCTCAAATTAATAAACCCACTGACTGGTCAATGCCAGATGATTCCATTATAGTTTCAACATCTTATTCCGGAATATTAATGATATACTGGTATATAAGAGTCTGACGTTCTCAAAACCTGAGAATGGGTCTATGATTGATTTGCACCCATCAGAATTAACTAGATTAGGGTTTGCGGGACAACGCAAAAACAGAGCAGCCCCGAAACTTGGGGTTTCGCCTTACCTTGCCTTGCACATTGTAATAACACAAATGTCATGACCTTGACCTTTGACCTTCAAGGTTACACAATCTATGAACACTTTTCATTGAGTATAACAATCATCTATTGATTAAAAGTGTTCATTGTTAAAATAAAGCATTTTCGCAAAACCATGCTAAAGTCGTGACCTTGCTGTGACCTTGACCTTGAACAGCTTGTAACGAAAACCTTTTCAAAAATTTTTACTGTTCCAAGGATGATACATACCAAGTTAGCGCTTCATAGCACAAAAACTTTTCAAGTTATCGCGTTTACAAGGAATTTTTTTAGTGATTTTATAGCTCGTGACCTTGACCTTTGACCTTGCAAGTGAACATGTCAAAATCGTTCCCCCAAGGTATAAGCAGTAAGTTATGAATACAAGTTCTGGAAAGCTTAGGAGAAAAAAGTTATAGCCATAAGTATGAGCGCGGCGGCGGCGGAGGAAACTGCACAAACACTGAAAGCAGCCCCGTCCTTAGACGGGGCTGCTAATAAAATAAAGAGCTATACACCTTCCTTTTTTTTATCAGCAGGGTTACCACAGGGAAAATTTAAGCACAGGGAAAAGATTCTTTGAGCAGAACTCACAATTTTTGTATTGTTGGAGGTCTCCTTGCCATGCTTCTTGTTGACAACTTCCTCCAGTTTCGCCTCGTCCCAGTTCTCCATGCTATCTATAACCATAGAACAGGGGGTTGGCAACGACAAACTCTCACAACACAACTTGCATAGCCTTCATACAGTCTTCTACAGAGTTCATTTCTCCCTTATAGAGACTATTACACTCTCAACATTGTGGTAGTACACAAGAAACATACATAACATTTGTAACTACAATTTGACATTTTTTCATGTTCTAAATAGATGAAAAATTATATTTTGAAATTGGTATTTGTGATAATAAAATATGAATTGACACAACAACAATAAAATAATGTTGTAGTGTTGATGAAATCTCTGTTTAACGGAAGTATCTATGTTTGGATACCGCTCATTCGCCCACTCTGCACCTGTGCTTTGGAACTCTCTGCCAAGTGACGTTAAGAGCTCGGGCACACTTGACATTTTAAAATCAAGACTTAAAACATACCTATTCTCTGCATATTATTTATCACAATGAACTGTAAATATTATTGTAAATATCCTGTCGCGCTTTGAGCATGCCTTAGGGTATGGATAAGGCGCCATATAAATATGCATTTATTATTATTATTATGTTGTTATTCAGTCACCTTCCTCCTGGCGCATGTCATCGTACATGCTCTTCTTCTCGCCCTTGCGGTTGATGTTGACATCGTGGGAGAACTTGCACTTGTCTCCCTTGGTACACTGGCCCTGCTTGTAGAAGGCACACAGCACCGACTTGGGGTCCACTCCTATATTTTTACCACAAGATTCAATCTCACACAACGATTATTGATGAAGTAGGCACTTCAGGAAAAAGCCTGGTGGAACCTAATGGAATTATATGTAGCAATGAAACATGATTGAACCCAATGACCATTGCTTTTTATATAAGCTTACCACAATAAGAAAAATCTTTCAAATTTATATTCCAAATTTCATCCCAAACTTTTGATAACATCTAAATTCTTCATTCATGATACATCATACAGCTCCAGTGTTGTTCCTTAAACGGCCCGTTCGAGCGCACTTTCACCGAAAAGCTTAAACTGCTAACGAAGCTATTTTTAGGCACAGCGCGTCATTTGTTTAGCAGATCTATAAATAGAATGAGAAATGTCCGTTCCCATAATGCAATGTAGTCTGCAGGGATAATTCTGGGTGGGACTTATGTTTTCAGTGCCCGTCAAAAATTACAATGGACCTTCGTTTTTTTAAAAACAGTCACTACGTTTATATCATGGAATTTAGATGGTTATATGTGTAAAAGGGTCATCCTTAGAAAAATCTTTGTTGTGTCAACAACAGTAAAATCAGTTGCATTTAGGCCTCTTGCAGTGACATGTCAGCTCATGATTGTAAAGCAAATATTTTAAATGTTTATCCAGTTAAAAATCCGTAAATTTATTGTAGATTTCAGGTTATTTCATTTTGGGGGAATGTCTTCCAAATAAATCCGCTTGACATTTCTTTCTTGTCTACTCGCATGTGAATTTCCATCGTACTTTCGCGTTCGCCCTCGACTTCGCACAACCTCACTCATAGTAAAACATTTTTTTCCTTTAGAAATAAATCTTAGTCACTTAATTCACATGAAGTTTTTATGTTCGGAAAAGCGCGATACGTACGGTGTATAATTGGGAGTGCGGCAGCGCTTACGAATTTGTTTATATTCGAAAGCCGACGCGATTCAACTTTTCTTCTCAGTGTCATATTGATTGAGCCTAGCCATTTTAGGTGTCATATGTAGATTTCAATAAACAGTCTGTCTGTCATATTTTCTTATGCAAACATTATTACCAAATCTCCTACTATTTAAACATCCAACTAACTACAACACCGACCAAACAATCAGCTGACAATAATCCTAGTGGCCGCCATGATCAAGGCTTCGAGTTCGATCGGCTTTCCTCCGCCATTTTGAATTGTTAGCATTTCGAGAAAACAAATGTACTGTATCATGCTAATTCATTAAGTAAATCAAGAAAAAATAATCGATTGATAGAAGAGGGACATGTTTACACGTGATTCATAAAAAAAGTTATCAGTAAAGACAATGTTTTGTGGCAGTAATTGCCAGTAATGCATCTCACGCTCGTAGCTCCGATGATTGGCTTCATTCCACGATGTTTTTCTTTTTCCGGGCGATACGCTTTATTCTTTGTCACATTGTTAAATCATGAACAACTGACATGATAACCTCATGAACATATTTGAAATTAAGTGTGAAATAATCATGTAAAAATCGTATATATTAGTTAACAGGAAAGTCCTGAATTTCGTTTCCACAAAAAATACACCGCTAGAAGTGCTTGTCAGAGACTTTGATTATTTTCGTTTTGTTTTTGTTTTGAAGGGCGGATTAGAATTAATTACCAAATTTAACATTGTTATTAACATAACAAATAGAAAACAAATCGAATATATAAAATTTTACGTGTCGTGTGCAAAAAGGAATTCCCTCCCGAATATTTGTGGAACAAAAAATACCCGCTCGAACTGGCCGTTTAAGGATGAAATTTGCCCCCTCTCTTGGTTAGGTGTTTTTGAGAAGTAGGATACTTCTGCCCTTACAAAGGGTCCCATATACTCAGAATTGGCCAAAATTACACCCTCAGGTGATGACCTAGGAACAACACCGCCTCTCTTTTAAATTTCACATACCGTAATTCTAGTAACACTTTTTCAAGCACTATTGTAATGGAGGATGTGTGTAGTTATGACAGACTGACCTCTAGTGACGGTCTGGGCAACTGGTCTGAAGAGAGCGTTTAGCTCGTCCAACTCCTTCTTCTTATCATCCTTCTTCTTAAACTTCTCAGCCTCAGTCAGGGCTTGGGCCTGACCAACATAATAATCATCATGATGGTGAGTGAGTTCGGTTTAATGTGTTGTCAGCAATATTTCATCTTTCTAACACTTGGATGTTGCGGTTCGTGGTCATCCAAAAGAGAGTAGACAGATCCGAGAGAAAGGGATCGAAACGATGAGGTAAAAAGACAGAGGGAAAGGAATAGCCAGAAATAGAAAGAAGGTTTAAGAACAATAAAAATTTGGTCTGCTTTCTTCTCGTCAACCTGTTCAGCTTGCAATCATGTAATAAAAACATTCGTTAATTTCATTACCACATTATTGTCCTTATGTAAATTCATTTTATGCCTCTTCACTCAGCAGCCACAGTGGAACAACACGTTACAACAGTTAAAGTGTTGTTCTGTAATAATAATGCTGAGTGTAAAGTAAGAACCAGAGGCTCTTTTGGAATTACGCAACAAGGAATCTAACCCTGTGATGAGCAGAAACTTTACAAACTGAGCTATGTCCACAGACTCAGTAGCAAATCAATAAGGGATTATGATTAATGATAATGGTTACAGTAATAATTTGTTTTTTAAAACAATCAAATGCACCTATTAGCAATCCTTCAAAAAATTATAATACAAGAAAATAGGTTCCGTTAAGAAATGAATATTACCTTGCTGGACTTCTGGTTTCCAAACTTGACTTGCTTTTCAACCTGAGTAATGAATTTCTGCTGTTTTGTGCCCTTTTTGTTTTTCAATCCAAAGGTTTTATCCTGCAATGGAAATAAAACAAGATGATAAAAGACTACACTAACGACAATTTCATTAATTTTTTTATGTTTAACTTGTAAAAATAGCAGTTTTCATTATTTTAATAATAGGGGAAACTATTTTTTAAACATACATATTAAATTGTATAGATTGTGATCAAATCTGAAAAGAGAAACGGTATAGATATTTGTTTACTTGTAAAGGCTAGACTCCATTTTGCAGTTTACCATGGGCACATCTATCAAATTCATTTAATTATCATACTATCTTTTAAGCCCCTGAATTCAAATAAGACATAAGATTAATCAAATGATCCTTTGTTTTGTCTCTGTCAAGAATTATAAAATCTAAAATCTAAAATCATTAAGGCTTGGTATATATAATCCAGTACTACCGATGCAATACTTGTAGATGAATTGATTGGGGAACTGACAGTTTGACTTATCGGCCATGTAAAGATGAAATGTCTTGTTTACCCCAGCAACAAGCTATCGCTGTAATAAGTACTTTGCTAGCTTTTGGATGCAGTTGATACCTCAGCAAGGATTAGGAAAGACATCTTTGACAATGGGCCATTTTTAAGGTTTTTATTGAAAGTCAAAATTTCAAATGGTCCATTGACCATTACAGTCAGACCTCGATAATCCGTCCACCGATAATCCAAATCCCGCGGTATCCGAACGGTAGCCAGCTGTAAGCAAACTAATCTCTATATAAACTCATTTAATGTTAATTCATTAATCCGTTGATTCAGTCTCCAAATCCGAACACCAATTAGCTGTAACGGATTAGTTAATTATCACTATTTCTGCTTCATTAATCCGGCTGTTTATCAAATCCGCTCGGGTAAGTGATTAACACATTGATTGGATCGGTAAACTTCAATGACAGTGGATTGACATGTGAGTTGAGTTAGTCGGTAGTTTGTGATTGTAATAAATTGAAATGCCTCACTTTGTGTTTCTGAGGTTTATGATTTAAGTAAATTGTGTAACAGTTATAAATATATATATGTATATGAAATAAACTCGTTTGATATACTAAATACGTTCTCGTCTCTCAGTAGATTCTAAGTAGAGTAACTCCAACTTGTTTGGTTCATTTCAGTAGTCCCAACGCTTCACTATCCGAACGTTTTTGATGAAAATCGAAAGCGTTCGGATTATCGAGGCCTGACTGTATATCAGTAGGTTACTTCAGAAATTAAAATGGGCCATTTTGTCATCCAATATGCAAAATGGCTCACAAGTAATGGGCCTCAGGGCCTTTCCTAATTCCTGCACCTCAGGAATAATGTTGGGAATCGGCTGTGATTTCATTATCGCTTATGAGTTACAATGTTTACTAATCGATCACTAATCAGTTGAATCTAGAAGTATGTGCAATCAGAATCAGAAATATTAAAAATATTATTACTAAAGTAGACCACATACTTCTAAGAACAGGCAAACACCAGAGACAGAAACATAATATGGTCTTTTCATTATCATTTACCATCAACAGGTTGGGGAAATCCTGAAATCGATGTATTATACGTCAATCGACGTATCTCACGTTGCCGATTATATGAAGTTTAAAACTTAAAAACTTCTACTTTTAGATTTTGACAGCAATAAACATTACCACGGTCCGTGAACAAAGTGTCCAAACGCGAAATAAAAACACAAAAACAGCCCTAAAGTTTCCAAAACTTACATGCAGCATTGACTTTTCATCGACTGGTGTTCTTAAAACCGGAAGTTGTACTACTTGATAAATTAGTGTATTTTGTTGCCAATTAACAAATTAGTCTGCCGCATAGTCGAAGTATGGAGGTTGAGAAAAAAGTGCATCCATCACTTTTGCCGAATTTTTACGTCATCACTGTGAAGTAAATTCAAATTGAAATGCAAACATGACGTCAAAATTCGGCAAAAGTAAATAATCAAAATACGCCGATCGACGTATGGTTTTCTAATTTCTACCTAGATCGGACTATTATACCTCGATTGACGTATAATACGTCGATTTCAGGATTTCCCCAACCTGATCAATGTACCAACATTATGGATCTAGTTGCTGTACTGTTAAAACTTGTGTGAATTGTAACTTTCATCGTGCTTTTGGAGACGCAAAAGTTAGGACAGGGACCTCTCTTTGGAGGGGGCAACGACCAAATTGCGACATTGTTTTGCCTAACTTTTTGCTGATAGTTCAAATGCAGATTCATTGGTCATTATGCGTGTTTGTGAATTAAATTTTGAATAAGAAAAACAACACTTTTCCAATATTTTTGACGATTTATCGTGTCAGTTCTGAACCAGATTATATTTTTACCTTTAGGTGACTGTCAGTGTCATTCATTTTTTTGGGTAAGTAAGGTTCATGTTTTGAACCACTCTTATTCGCGCCTTGGCGCATAACTCGTTTGATTACTCACTGTTATAGTTTTAGAAAGTAACATTTTCCTCAATTTCCTGTGCCCGTGGCCTTTTTTGGTAACGGGCGGAATTTGAGAGAAGATAAATGTCAACATATGGATATTTAATTACCTCAATAACTCTATCCTTTTTCTTCTGCTCTGTCTTTTTACTTGGCGCATTATCCTTCTTTTTGGGTGGCATTTTAGATCTTCAAATAATAATAATATGCCAATATAACCAAAATATGCCCGTTAATCTCAACACGTTGTTGCAACACCAGTCGGTAATGGCGGATAAGTAAAGCTATTTTTACCGTTATGAACGTTTCGGATTCAATATTATAAATGTATTTATCGATCCTCTCTTACCTTTTAGATTAATCCGTATTCCATGAAAGTAATAATTGAATCAATTTATTTATTTTCACCGTGAAGATTTCATCAAATCGAAATCTAAGTAAATACGTAAATAACAAAATCTGATAGAATCATTCGTAAAATATCGAATGAGTTCGCGAACTTCCTCATTCTCTCCCCACAGAGGCAGCTCAAACTCGGGTATGACTGAACTGCCTCTGTGGGGAGATAATGAAACTTCCTTTCAAATCAATAATATTCTAGTTAACTAATATAACTGAACTAGATAAACTGAGGACAAAATTCAAATTCAATCATTGTTATGGGGCAGTAGCAATTTTTTGGGGGGAATACAAGGGTGATGTCAGGAAAATGAAAATAAATGGTTCCAATTGAAGGACAATGTATTTGAACTAAATGGAGCAGTAATAATTCAAATATTTAACGTAAAGGTTAGCCGTGTGATTCCTTTTTCTTACACAAAATGAATAAAAGGTGTTCACACAAAATGGCCGCCAATGGATTTTATGTGAATCTTCATACTTTGTCCTCTGACTATGGATGATTGGCTTGTGTAATGAGATTTTTGACACTGTCAAAATAATACGTTTAACATTATTTTACAATTATCAATGAAAAATTTAAAATATAAAATTATCAAAAAACGTGCTACTACCCCTTTAAAAATCAAGTCATGATACTTATTAACATTTTACCTATTTTGTTTTCCGCTTAGGACAAAATCGATTAGATGGAAAGAAGAATTTGAGTTTTTAATAAGCGATTTTATATGTACTATGGGCGTAACATCATTTATTTGTGGAACAGACAAAAAAAATGTCATCACTTAATTTTTTTTTTTTTTATTAAAACGTAACCCTACCATAAATATGGAATAGACCGGTGGGGATTCCAAATATGCCTTTACTAAGCCATTATGAAATAATGACAAACAGTAAAATTTGATTTATCACTTCGTTTTGTGAAATATATCAAACAAAAGCTATGTCAATTTGTACGAAATTGTAATTTCATTTCAACTTCAAGTTATAAGGAAATTAACACTCAAAGTAAACATGATGTATAAATAATCTATATCAAAAATGGCACATCGTCTAGTTACTTCATCTTCAATAAACTTTTCTTAGTATAGATGTATCTTTATTTGTTCACACTATTGAACGTAAAAGTAAATAGTAAATTCTCATTTCCTTTGGTAGAACAATTCATCTGTCAAGACTTTAATATGAAATTTGAGTCTTTATTATGTACATGAACATCGAAATTTATCATTTAAAAGGATATGACGATTTCATATGATTATTAAAGGGACAGAAGCACGTTTTTTATTTCATATTATGAAATTGTCACTGATAATTATATAATTATGCTAAATGTATTATTTTGACAGTGTCAACAAATCGTTACATCAATCATAGTCGAAGAACAAATTAAAAATATTCACATGAAGATTCACATAAATAAACATTACATATTTGATTTATAACTGGGATATTAAGTTAAATTATTTTCAATTGGAACTATTTATTTTCATTTTTCCTGACACCACCTTATATACCCGCTAAAAACGTGCTACTGCTCCTTTACAGGGTTGCAATCAGAACGTTATTTAAAGGTTTGGATCGATTGGACGCAGAATCAAAGTTCACGAAGCGCTCGTAAAATAACTAATTCTCGATTAAGAAGTTTAGTGACAACCTTGGGTTGCAAGAATCATTTTGGATGTCAGTATTTTGGCTTGATGGGCATAGTTATATTTTCACAACGTGACTCCAGTACAGAACTTGTACTCTTGCGACCTTTGGAAAATATTGCATACGATCTCATTTCTTGTTTGCAAAATTCTGACTGGGAGGCTGTCAGACATGTTAGTTTGAACAGGTTTGAACATATACTAAATATTAAATACCATATAGAGTACATTAGGAGTCAACCCAGAATATATTCTATGATGAATTCCTTTAGTAACTTTCACTTTTTTATGAGAAGTCACAGCTTAATCTGTTACGATGAATGATTCCCACAGCTTCTCACTTACTGCATACAAAACTTTGGTAATGTTTGTCTTTGTTTAGATGATGCATACATGTGTATCTAAAAGTTATGCATTTAAAACAAATGAATACTCTATCAATGCTCTTAATGGGCAGTAGCAAGTTTTTTTAAAATTTGATATTTCCAATTTATCAGTGATAATTGTACGTTTATACTCAGATATATTTCTTTGATAGTGTCACAAATCTCATTACACAAACCAATCACCATAGAGAGAAAATTATAAAGATTCATATTAAGTCCATTGACGGGTATTTTTTGTGAACACCTGTAATTCATTTTGTATAAGAAAAAGGAATCACATGGATGAACTTTACATTATAGATTTAATTTATTGCTGCTTGGTTTAGTTTAAATACATTGTCTTTCACTAGGAACCATTTATTTTCATTTTTCTTGTATCACCTTATATTTTCCCTAAAAACGTGCCACTGCCCCTTTACAAAATATAATAACGGAAAGAAGTTACAGTGATGTATACAATTGAAAGGTAGGCCGAATTACGGCCTGCATCAATGCAGTGTGAAGAATAAACATTTAAAATCTACTTTCGTTTACATAAATTGAGAATGTATAACTTAATCTTTATGAACAAAGTTACATAAAAATGATATAAAATACATGAATTGACATAATTTTTATGAACCCATAATATTTCGATTGTACAAAAGTATACACTTTTCACTAAGAATATTTATCCATGCATCCAGTTAGACTGGTCCCTGAAATAACTGAAGCTCTTACGTATAGATGTACAATTTAAAGGGACAGTAGCACGTTGTTTTGATAATTTTATATTTTAAACTTTTCACTGATAATTGTAAGTTAATGCTAAATGTATTATTTTGACAGTGACAAAAATCTCATTACACAAACCAATCACCCTTAGTCAGAGGACAAAGTATGAAGACTCACATGAAATCCACTGGCGACCATTTTGTGTGAACACCTTTAATTCATTTTGTGTAAGAAAAAGGAATCGCATGGCAAAACTTTATGTTGTATATTTTAATTGTTATTGCTCCATTTAGTTTAAATACATTGTCTTTCAATTGGAACCATTAATTTTCATTTTCCTGACATCACCTTATATTTACCCTAAAAACGTGCTACTGCCCCTTTAAGGGTTTTGACGTTACAATTCAGTATTAAATGACACAGAAATGTTTTGACAACACAAATCTTCTATAAACGACCTTGCTTGCTTCTGAACACATGCAGGCAGTTGTATGCACTGTTGATAATACTTCCAATGACATCGTCACAGACGCCAGAGACGACTTAACCATTTACTATCTATATATGGAAACATTGTAGAATGCATATATTCTCTGTATAATTTTGTCATGAAACAATGCTGTGCTAGTAGGCATCAAACTAATCTCATTAAATGATATCATAAATATCTTCACTACGTTACGCAGATAGCGTAGTGTAGCAAATAGATCATATTTTAATAAGTTTGCACCAAACCAAACTATGATCTCAGTTATAAAAGCAGAACAACTCCCCGTGTTGTAGCAGGGACATTATATAACATAGAGTCTCTGGTTGTAGATCAACAGGTGAAATAACGCATAACAACAATCGTGTCAGCTCATGTGATTTATAAACAAGAAGTAAAAGTATTTGATTTATGCGTTCCATTCTGTCAGTGAGAGATTAAAAGGCAATTTAGATATACATTTGAACATATATGCAACCATGTGCTCAACTATTGTCAATAACTATATTTACAAAGTCAGGCATACATCAAGTACGTGTTTGTCGAAGATCATTCATGAAGTGATTTGCAAACAAAGGTAGGTTTGGAAAAGGATTAAAAGAAAGTAAGTGTATACATTAACATGTACATACATGTGAAGTAACATTTGTATCTGTGGTGGACATGTATACTTTTAGTACGAATGATTTAATCCTTAATAACATTTATGTTGATAACATCTTATATTAATTATAAAACTCTTCATTTCATATTGATTTGATATCAATTCCGAACATTCTGGACGTTTCAGAGGATATGTGCTTGAAAAATGTCGTTGTCAAGTTAATGTTTTTATTATTAAAAGTTAAATGTGATTTATTTAATGAAAATTATCGTGTCTAATCGTAGAGATATTTTAACGATCATTATTCGATTCCGTTGTTCTACATTTGACAATTCACCAAGAGTGACCGAGAAGAAATTAATAAAAAAAAAACACTACAATATGAAAATTTGTGATTTAAATGAAATTGAAGATTGGCTTAATTTACTTCTTATCTGTCCATGTTATTATTCACTACAATGTGAATATTAAAAAAAAAAGATAGCCTACTACTATTCCAATCATGTTTCTTAAACTTTTCAACTCTTGTAAGGAGATAAAATAAAACATTATAAAAAATCTTGCCATTTTCACCCACTATGCACTGCTCTATAGAAATCGTGGTTTATCGCTGTAGGCCTACATAATGTGTATTTGTGTCTTTATGTATAACAAATACTATAATCGATTTTTGTACTGATGCTTATATAGCCATTTCAGTAAGAATAAAGATTTATTGATGCTGGCTCTTGTTCCGTCTCCTTATGGGGGAGTAATTATATATATAGACATGTCGTGAATGTTCACCTTAAAGATATTTGTATCCAAAAATACGACCCTTTCTTGTCTAGGTTTCTGAACAAAAAGCCGCACTTTCGTATTAAAGAAGTTGTAAATCCATAAAACTAATTTCTCATCTATCTTATAAAATGTTAGACGTACATTGCCCAGAACTCACAGCATTTCAACAATTGACTGCTCATTTGAAAGAAAATATCCTATCTTTGGTAATTGATTTAAGACAGAAGAGCATTTCTTTTTAGGCCTAGGATTAAATCAAATAAGACACATTTCGTATTCAATTTTGATATAAAACATTTGATTAAAATGTTATCTTGATGCGAGTATACAGCATGGGCGTAAATTAAGACTTAATGTTTCAAATGCAGCGTTTTAATCAACTTTTTTACGTTTTATTCGGTGATACAACTCGATCTTCTTTGACGTCATAAGTCAACACTGACGTCAAAGCGAACGAAACGATAAGATTATTGTATGGAAGCGTGAAGCGGACATAAATAGATTAAGCCTAGAACTACGTCTTGTGTTTCTATTCTCTGCAAAGGCCTGCAACATAAGCGCAATTCTCTGTCCCTTCTTGGTATTCTGTAACTAAACTGATCGTTTTGTTGTTAATGAAAGTCAATTATAGAATATATATGATAGGTTTGCCAAGGGATGTTATAACATTGTATTATACTTCCCTGGTTTGCCTGATTTCTCACAAAAGTAGTCCCATGGCCTATATCCACAAACCCATTGTCTTGATGTTTCATCAACAATAGTTATCATTGTCTTCAAATAAACTGCCCTAAGGAAAAAAATTGTTTTAGTTTTCGTTGGAAAACATTCTTGAATCATACAAACTGTCACATTGGTTAAAAAATATAAATTCTCTTGAAATGGTTCTATGGAACTGGAATGTGACCGATTTCAACGAGGCAAAACATCAGAAGCAATTACACACCTAACATATCCGTCAAGATACGACAAGTTTAGGGAAGGAAGTAAAATATTAACGATCAAAAGCGACCATTGTTGGCAATGTAGTGGGAGCTTGTTTTGAGGGAAAGTGACTGAATTGATCTTCCATAATATTCTCGATACTGATCAGTGCGCATGTCAGTCGGCTGCAGTGCGGAAGCGCTAAAAACGTGAGCCGAGTTCCTCTCAAGGTTGTTTTGGTTTTCGTGTTGTTGGTAGGACGTATGTGTCGCTACCCGGGTGTTCTAAACACACTACCCGACAACCTGGACCTTAGGCAACATACTCCAACAAAAGGTAACCCTAGATCGCCATTTGCTTGTTTACAATCACAAAAACACGTCCGACCTTCGTGAAAAATCGAACAGTTATTTTCCAATGCGACCTTATTATCACTTGATTCGATCTACTTTTAATGAAGTGAGTGACGTTCACACAATGAAGAGAAGAAAAAAATGACCAAGAACTCCCTCCGATAGGTATTTTTGAGTTATGAAAGAAAATCTGGCGGTTCCATACGGTCAGATTTGTCGGCTAGCTTCACGTGGAACCGGGGTCAGTGTTTCTGCCCTTCCCAGTTGCCACAGGAGCAGAGCTTATCTAGTTCACAGTGACCTAACTTGGCCTCGTGTGCTAACAGCTGATTGTGTATACTCCGTGTAAACATACACCCGTGTTGTGAATATTAGACAACAAACTCATGCTTATTAGAATGAAAATGTATTCATCATTGTCTGTAAATGGGAATGAAGAACATGTCGTGGCTACTGATATTATGAATGGTAGAATCCATGTGTTATCATTACCTGTGATTCTAAAAAAACCATAGACCAACTTCTAAGAAATATATTTCTGAAATACTCTTGTAGTATTAGGATATACACCTTGGACCTTTTATTAAAGATTGATAATATGAACATTTTCTGTGAATAACAGAGTAACAGACCCATTATAACAGGGAAGTATGTGCATTATCATATTACCTGTTGGGAAATATGAACCTGTAACACACATTCATAGTTGGCTTACATGGTCTGATGAATTGGGAGTAGTGGGGGTTATATGATATATGACACTTCTGTTGGTCAAGATAGAGATATTCATTAACAATATTTAAATGTCAGTTTATATCCTCTTCATTAATCATAGAAAAACGTGCATAGGTGAATGTCAATTGCATGCAATGTCAACGTCACAAGTGGCTTAACTTGGAATATTTTATATATATATTTTTAGTGCAGATTTTTATGGACAGAAGTTGAAAGAACTAATTGATATGAATTTGTGATAATATATTTGTTCTATACATAATGTAAACAAAGATAGTGTTTGTTTTTGTTACCAAAATCTAAGATAATACAACATTGTTACACAAATAATAATCTTACCTGATATAAGGTTTATGATGGTATTATGTATGTTTATACAGACTACATGAAATAATAAAACATTGTGTTAATTTGTAACCATAGGTTTGTGGTGGTCTGTGTTTATATAAAACCTGTCTTTTGAAACACTGAACATTGCGAAACATTATTTCCAGTAACATGAAAAGTGGTCAATCATTTCATGTATACAGTGTCTAAATGACAACCCAGTTTTATTATTATGAAATAAAATCTTAAATTTTTAAATTGATATTTGACTTCAAAGGAAATAAAGTAATTGTGTCAGTAATGAAAGATTGATAATCAACAATGAATAAAGAAAATAAATAAACCGTGATTCATGAATTTTTCATGTCTCAAGCTTGTTATTGATGTAAAAATGTGTTAATTATATACTGAATTTCAATTTGTCTAACATGGTGCCATATGCCACATTGTCAGTCTAAGTAGTAATGAATTGATTTAAAAAGTGTTTGACACAGAATAATTTCTACATGTGTCAGACATTCCTAATAAGACCGATATTTTGGAGTTTTTTTCTCATGATTATGAAATACTAGCTCAAACCATAAGAGTACCCCCCCCCTCCCCCCCCCCCCCCCCCCCCCCCCCCTCATCGTATTCAATTGAAATCTAACTTTTTAGAAACATTACAATTTAATAGTAATATTATAACATACATATAACTTACTGTGACAAAACGTTATGACTTATGAGTTATGACTATACAGACTTGTCATGATATGAGACATATCATGTTATTAAAGAATAATGCAATTTGATAAGGTACATGTCACGATACACCACTTTCAGGGTATTTGATAGAAAAAAACAATACCATTGACAAACATCTTGATTTTCAGGTTACATAGGCACTTTTTAAGTCTACTTTCTATCATGATATGACACACACATAGCGTCAGATTAAGTGTCATAATTCCCAATATATTGATTTATTATTCAAAACTTTATATTGCTTGTGGAAGATCAAGCAATTTCTCCAAGGACATATCATTTTGACAGTAGAATTTGAACAATGATCTGCAATCGCCAAGTCTATGCCATCACAATGGTTTTGCATCATCAAGTAATGACGTTACAATTCTATGATGTCATAAACATGATGACATCACAACACTGTGATGTCACTTCTGTAGGAGTTTTAGGTTAGTGCAGTGTCATAATGAATATGATTTTGGTTGATAAATAGAATGTCACCCTCGTATCTTCTGATATCAGATATATCAACACTCGTTGATAAAAGTAAAATAACCTTGGCAAGCCTCAGTTATTTGTAACTTTTATCACCTCATGTTGATATATTTGATATCAGAAGCACTAGGTGAGATTCTCTATATCAGAACAACTCTACTGATAATCAGCCACAAATAATGACTTTGCCTTTATTACCGGTAACTCAACAGCCAAAGCCAATAATAATTTAAGTATTTATTACAATATTTTCAACAACGACAAACACTGCTCATAAATTCTGAAATAATATTATATTTGGTATCATCTGCTAAGCCTGTTTATTTGACCCAAAAACTGAAAATGGACAATTAATGAATCAGCACTATGTGTTATATTGGCTTGTGTATTCAGTATTCAGTCCTCATGGATTTCAATCATTTTAGTGTAATGATGTTTGATTGACATTCCCTAATTAAATGTCTAGTATTGACCAGGTAATTAGTTAAGTAAATGTGTCTGGTGGCTCCCTGGAGGTATCTGTTAATGATAAGCTTCATTATGTAATGAGATTTACTGGTAAACATTTATGGATTGAAAATTTCATACGCATCACCTAGCTATTCAGATATTTTGTCTGGTAGGTGTTTGAAATGTGATGAAGATCTCAAACTATTGATTTTGCTATGAGTTTGTTTGAATGATTGATAATCTTACAAAGATATTATAAGAAAGTGTTCTACTTCATCATGATTCATATTGTTCAAAAGACGTTAAAAACCAACTCATCATGAATTAGTCTGATTTGAATCTTTTGTAATGCTCAAGCCCTGCCTAGATTTGCCTTTCAGGGATATCTTTCTTATTTGAAAAGCTTAAAAGATTTTGAGTACAATTTATGCCATCCTGCTACATCAGCGTATATATGTCTCTCCGTTATGCTTCAATTTATACCCTGATATCCATTGTACAAAAACCCTCATTCGCTATCTTTAGCATTCCAATCAAATGATGTCGTTTCAGCGATAGCGGCAATCTGCATTCCAGGTTTTGCTCTACATACTCACGGTGTGATTCAAATCAACAAATGAGAGTGCTATGAGAAAATATATCTTGTATGTTCCGCTGAGCTCATTCAGCGTTTGTTAAGATTTCAGGAAAGGCATTGCTAGATAACAGTGTATGGAGTTCAAAATAGTATGTCTGAAAACAGACAAACTATAAAATAGCATTAGGTAACAAACAGCAGGCAAAACAAGGTTTTTGGCTCGATGGATATCAGGGTATCAGTGGGAGCATAACACAGAGACATTTAGCTGTAGCATAAGTATTTGAAAATTAAGTGAAGTGAAAATTAAATTTCAGAGGACCTTTTGAGCTATTATTTTGACAATTTCTCTTGGGATATCAAATTTCAGGATTGGTAGAAGATGATAACAAATGGACAATACGTCAGACTAACACTCCCTGTTCTGGTGACTCACTGAAACTTGATCTCAATGATAAACTTTTCAACTTGAATTTGAAACTCCTTTTTTGGAAACAACCAATCGAGAAACAAACTAACTGTATAAAAAGTTCAATAACGGAAGAAAAACTCTTTAGAATCTTCTTTCTTTTGTATAATTTTGGCTATCTTTTCTTCCACTGTGTATTGTTTCAAATCTATGGTAGATAATTCATTATTCATGCATTAGTTGCTTCATTTGCTGATTTTATGCTTGTCATTTTATGCTTTATATTAAGGAATTACAGGTAAAATAGATTTTTAAATATTTTGTTGTTTTCTCTTTTCTTGCTGGTTAAAGTAAGAAGAA
This sequence comes from Steromphala cineraria, assembly GCA_916613615.1. Classification (NCBI taxonomy): domain Eukaryota; kingdom Metazoa; phylum Mollusca; class Gastropoda; order Trochida; family Trochidae; genus Steromphala; species Steromphala cineraria. The sequence continues at coordinate 16,650,636 of OU744729.1, forward strand.
GGTAAGACCAGAAGATAACTCAAGTCCTATTTCCTGTTCATAGTCTTTGTCTCTGATTAAGGGTATTTTTGATCCTGGTGCGAGATAAATAGGGATTACGAGGACAAGTAAAGGAGTGGTTGAGGTGATAAAGGTATTGTGCACTTAGCACAGACGTTGTGAGGTCACTGACTTTGAATTTATGAGGATTTATACAGATTTTTCGAGAAACTATTATGGCAAGCTATATTAACGCCATGGTAATTTTATGTATATGAGTGAACATTAGGGATGTCACGATACAACGATTCACGATACGATACACGATACAGTTACAGTGTGTCGTGATACAAATTTGGTGAATATCATTAAATTTTTGTGAATATTGAATCAAGAAATCAAGAGTTTGTTAAAATCCTGTTAAGATAGTTTTGCTTACTTGTTTAACTTGAAAAACAAGGATTAAATTACTCTTTCATAAAGAAGTTGGCCTGTTTTTGTGTTGTTGGTTACTCAGATAATTACTTCACTGTAATAATGCTGCATTTACTGTATTGTATTCTGACCATAGCCAGATGGTCTCAAAGCTAGATAATTGTGATTAAATGAATTGTAATTTTACTTGTGTGTGTGAAATTTCAATGTCATTGACCTCAGACATACAGATTTATTTAACCGTTTGGATCAGAGACATGTCTCAATTGTTATCAACTGTCCACATGGGATACTTTTGCTTCTATTTCTGTTGTGTAAAGGTGGATAGTTAAAGTATCTTTATGAAACCAATGAACACTTACAGTGTTTGAAATAAGCATCCAAAACTGCTGTCAATAATGACCCGCACATAGGAAAAACTGTTGGCCCAACTCCGAAACTGTCAGCATTCCTTATATCAGTACTGAATTGACTTATTCTTAAAAAAATGATATTTTTGGTATCAAAGTGTTATAAATACACAACACTGTTATCAGTTTAGAGTGATAGATGATGGTTTGGCAGGGAAATGTCTTACAGCAAGTATTGTTAGAAAGGAACAGATTCATATTAAAAAAAAGTGATCCCGTAAGGACCTGAAGATATTGAAAAGTGTGGGCCCTTGTGAATAACTGTCGGCGTTTGGCCTACGGGTCTACGCTTTTGTCAAACACTGCTTACAAAATATATTTGTCCTAGAAGATTGAAGTATTGGTAGATACCTTAATAAGTACCATCAAGCAAGTGAGGGCTGTTACAACTTTTATGTACCATATTTATTCTTTATCTAGCATATCAACAAAATGAAATATATGATCATCTTTGATCTTGTTTCATAAGAGTACTGAGTGCTTTGGTTTTATTGTCACTGAAATACTAAAGACAGCTTCTTGGTAGGCAAAGAAAGGCTCTTGATATGGTTGAGGACTGGTTGAAATCTTACCCTTGATATTGGTGCCCTAAATCAATGAATATTGAAGTCACTAAATCACTTTTTGTGTGTGCTTAAACAACAGCTAGACTTGACTTTATCACTTTTTGATTTACGTTCAAAGATTTTCAACAAAATAAGAACTGGGTTTGCTTTTTGTTGATTTGTCCAATAAACACCTTTAATTAGCCATTCATTAAGACATAATTAACGGCTGTCAAAAACACCTGGGCTAGGGCCATAAAACTTGTGCGGATATGACGTGTCAAAATCTGTCATTGTTTCAACTGAAAAACCCCCTCAAATAATTGTATAATTACCAGTGATGTCTATGTCTTTATTACACCAAGTCGTAATAGTGTTACATTGTCAAACGATTTTTCTGGGTGGTAAACATTTTCAAAAAAATCATTAATTATTGGTTTTATTCTGTAATATTGTTACGATAGATGTATAGATCACGTGGCAATTATTCTGTTACGTCACAAAAAGGGTGTGTGACCAGTCATGCATTCACTGGTTTGTCGCCAGATGCCAATAAAAAATTTCATTCAAAAACGGCTTTAATAACCAAACGGAACATATTCGAGTAGCGACCTTTGATGCAATATATTTTAATAAGACGTTCATATATTCCAATGAAGTAAGAAAATATGTTTGTGATTATGTAATCTTTAAGTAGTTATTAAGGGAAAATGAGGACATATGAACTCAATAGAGCTTTCTATGGACGTGATAATTGCTTACTACTCTTTGCAATCAATACATTCTAGGTTTTTCAGAAATTCATTACAGCCAAGGTTAAAGGGGCAGTGGCACGTTTTTAGGGAGAATATAAGGTGATGTCAGGAAAATGAAAATTAATGGTTCCAATTGAAAGATGTTTTAAATCTACATGGAGCAATAATAATTCAAATATATAACAAAAAGTTTAGCCTTCGATTGCTTTTTCTTACACAAAATGGATTAAAAGTGTTCACACAAAATGGCCGCCAGAATCTTCATACTTTGTCCTCTGACTATGGATGATTGGTTTGTGTAATGAGATTTTTGACGCTATCAAAATAATACATTTAGCATTAACTTACAATTATCAGTGAAAAATTGAAAATATAAAATTATCAAAAGACGTGCTACTGCCCCTTTAAAATATTGAAACCTTTTTGTAGTAAGAGAAGTGCTAAGAGTAATATGATTTCCGTGTGTTTTCTTCTATTGCATGCATTTCCTTTGGCATGCCACTTCTTTCAAGAACTCTTACAATTAATTGGTATGTGCACTTGGTTGCATTTAGATTTTTGCATTTCAAGGGCATCCGAGGTTATTCATTGTTGGCTGCCTTCCAAACTAATTTCGAAATATTGATTCAAAACTTTTTATGTCACAATTGATTTTAAAAAGTTATGTTATTGGTAATTTTAACGCACAAAACTTCAATTTATTTGGAATATTTATCACAGTTTAATCAAACCGTACATATAAAGTAAGCTGTTTAGTTTTCGGTTTTGGCTCAAAAACTTTTTTTATTTGCCATTTTCTGAACAAATAATCAGACTGTGGATTGTAAGCTGTGTAGATTTTATGCACTGATTAAGGACTTGCAATGACAACATGATTTATGTAAGCTATTGTTTCTACATATTACGATTTGGGAACTCGATCACTGACATAACACAACTGTGCAACATGAAAGCAATACTATACATCTGAGAAATTGGTTAACCATGATTGAATGATTGTTAAACTCATTTATTCCCTTCTGCATACACCAGACCACGTGCTGAACATGCTTATTGAGGTAACCACAATGCACAGGGATGGTAACGTTGGTAGGTGCATCGTGTTTGTCAAGGACATTGGTGGAGGCGGTGATGCTAGATCTTCTTAAAGTCCCCTTAATTTGTTAAGGAATGGTTGTTAAACTCATTTATTCCCTTCCGTATACACCAGACCATGGTGTTGAAAATACTTATTGAGGTAACCACAATGTACAGGGATGGTAACGTTGGTAGGTGCATTGTGTTTGTCAAGGACTTTGGTGGAGGCAGTGATACTAGACTTTCTTAAGGTCCCCTTAATTTGTTAAAGAACGGTTGTTAAACTCATTTATTCCCTTCCGTATATACCAGACCATGTGTTGAACATGCTTATTGAGGTAACCACGATGCACAGGGATGGTAACGTTGGTAGGTGCATCGTGTTTGTCAAGGACTTTGGTTGAGGTAGTGATACTAGACTTTCTTAAAGTCTCCTTGATATGTAAAAAAATGGTTGTTAAACTCATTTATTCCCTTCCGTATACACCAGACCATGTGTTGAACATGCTTATTGAGGTAACCACGATGTACAGGGATGGTAACGTTGGTAGGTGCATCGTGTTTGTCAAGGACTTTGGTTGAGGTAGTGATACTAGACTTTCTAACAGTCTCTTCAATATGAGTAAATTAGATTATGTCGATGATATCGTTAATGTCTTTTATAAAATTTAAATGAAAGATATTATGTGGCTTGATAGATTTTCATCTGCAGGATTCTTAGAAATGTTATTATTCTTGTGATAATGCATATTAAGATTTAAGAAAAATCTGAAAATCAAATTTCAGAGTAAACTTTACAATTACATTGTAAATCTATGAAATATCCAAAATATAAATTTTTCATCCTTAGTCAATATGTATTGAAATTATCAATGTAACTTTTCATAATTGACAGGGACACCTTTTCAATCTTGATAACAATCAGGGGTCATTTTAGACTGTGATTAAGAAAAATTTACCAAATTTGATATTTCTCAAATCTGCTAAACGGCCTAATAGGTAAAACATACAAAAATATTTAAGTATTTTCAATATTATTAAGTCTCAAGAAAACCCTGTTTCTGCTTAGCATGATTATCTCACATTGACTCCTATTCATCAAATGACATTTATTGAACTGAATCTGCTTTACTGCATTAATAGGTAAAGCAATAATTTTTTTTATTTATCACAATGTTTATAGTGACCAAAAACAACAACAGGACAAAAGTATTTTTATTTTACAAGCTCAATAATAAATTACATCGATGTAATCTTCTGCCTTTTGCTTCCGGTGTAAACATCGCTAACTCAATCGTCTGAAATCAGTCACCTGGCCTGTCAAATTTCCCAGAAATGGAGGATGGGCTTTAAACCGAGAATGACCCCAACCTGCTCAACCCTGAAAATGGGGGGTGCTCTTTTGTTCAAATATGGTCTTATACCCGCGAGGATATGGTTCAAAAATATTAAAGTGTTTTCAACGTTTTATGACTTTGAAAATCCTGTTTCTGTGTAACGTGATCGTCTCATCAAATGACATTCTCTGAAAATCACAATTTAGTGGAAGTGTTTAAGAAAACAAATCCTTGACATTCCCCGTATCCTTGTTATCATCCCTCACCTTGTTCTGTTTTACTCTCCATCTCGCTGACATGGTCACTGAGAGATAAGTGTTTGTTTACCTACATGATTTGTCAGCTAAATCGTCCCAGTCAGTCTAGGTAACTCGACCTTGCAGAAGCCGTACAGGTAATTCTCCACAATTCCATCTGAAGCTGTATTGTCTGTTATATACTAGCAGTGATTCTATTGATTGTTGTATATCACACAGTGCAGGGATAGGGAAAGGATCTTTGACAATGACTTTGAAGTGTTTTTCTGAATTGCCATTGCCCATGATGCAAAACTTAACTTAACAATTTTGATGGACCATTTTTTCATCCAATGTGCAAAATGGCAGTTATGCTATTGATTGTTGTATATCACTCACAGTGCAGGGATTTGGAGAGACAGCTTTCACAATGGGTCATTCTCAGCCTTTGAAGTGTTTTTCTGAATTGCCATTGCCCGTGTAATCAAAGGTTAACTTCAAAATTTGGATGGACCTTTTTTTCATCCAATGTGCAAAATGGCAGTTATTCTATTGATTGTTGTATATCACACAGTGCAGGGATTGGGAATGACATCTTTGACAATCGGTCATTTTCAGATTTTGAAGTGTTTTTCTGAATTGCCATTGCCCATGCAATCAAAAGTCAACTTTAAAATGTTGATGGACCATTTTTTCATACAATGTGCAAAATGATAGTGATTCTTTTGATTGTTGTATATCTCACAGTGCAGGGATTTGGAGAGACATCTTTGATGATGGGCCATTTTTAGACTTAGAGGTATTTTTCTGAATTCAAAATGGACCATTGACCTTGTAATCGAAAGTAAACTTCAAAATTTTTATGGGCATTTTTTCATTCAATATGCAAAATGGCCCATGGCCCCTGTCTTTGCCAATTTCTGCTTTATCTGTAAAAATAGGTTTTATTGCACAAGACCACTGAGGTTTATGTGACAATAGCTGTGATATCTCCAGGAGAAATATCTTCTTTTCAAACAAATTGTTTACCATCAACCCTTGTGATTGCCAGGAATGTTCCTTGACCTATATCACATAGTCACTTCTTTGTATATAAGTTTGTGCCTTCATAAAATGATTCACCATCCATATCTTATTGTAGTCACTTTGGCCTTTTGGGTGGTAATAATTGAAGCTGCAATTTTGTCTGTGACACTTTGAAGGAATTTATGAACCTCAACAATTTAATCACCCTTTTGATAAATATCTGTGTTGACAACTGAAGCTAAGTTGAGAGTAACTTTGATGAAAGAGTTATGTTTGTTACACACAGGTTACTCAACGACCTTCCATTTAATACTATTTTTATTAAACGAGTTAATGATTATGTATAAAACAAGCAAAAGGAAGTTTTGTATTCTGTTTATCATATCAAGCAAACTTGCTTACAATGCGCTGAAACTTAAATTTCTGTGATCCGGCATTCATTGTGACGGCGCACTCACAATGTGACGTCACAACGAGGCATGTGACTGTGACGTCATACTTGCTTTGTGATATTACACAGTTGAATATTGACTTATAAATATAACACGGGCGAATCATCATTTATAATTATGAAATTGTGAAGATGATGACTTTGTTGTTTGTTACAGGTTGCCGTGACTAGTCAAGGAATTGAAACTCAAAATCAGTTCAAGAATTATCATGGTTTATACTGCCATCATCTGAAAATCGCAGGTAAGTCTTGTTATGTATTACCCTTTGTTCCTATGGAGATGATTATATAAAATCTGTTTATTTATCTATTTAAGAGCAATCTGTTGATTTGATTTATTGTGATAACAACTGAATTCCAGACACTGTTGGTTTTAAGCACCCTTTTACCTAGGAATGAACTTTCTTTTTTCTATGTGGGTGATTTTCCTTTGACTTTATAGCAGAGATATCTATTCATGCAATCAGGTGAACTAAGTTTTGGTACTTAACCATCGATTCTGCAAAATAGCGTGAACATAAGAGGTGACAGAAAAGATATTTATTTTGATAAGTTTAGAACCGATTGTGTCCTGTTGAGACTTGTGTGAATATTTTTATGATAACTGGCATGTTTACTGAGATGTCTTTCTACAATCTATGTCCAGATTTGTATTAAGTTAATCAAAACTTTGTTGCGAAAGTCAAAGGTCAACCCTTTACCCTTGACTTTGATGTCATGATGTTATTAACGTGTCACGATACGAGAGGGTTGCGATATGATATATCCCGATATGGGATACATATCCTGATACACATTAATACCCTACACAATTTTTTTTTTCACAAAATATTTGGATTAATTATTTTGGTGCAAGAATTTAACTTTACCTGGTTTGATGTAATTTTAATATCAAACTTACACATATGAGGGGAGGTTTTTGTATGAATATAAGATATTTTCTGAATGTATATCTCAGTTTTGATCATTCACATTAAGAATTCATTTAAATATTAAGTATCACGATATGCATCCTTAAAACGATTGATATATCATGGACCAATGTATCGCGATACGATACAGTATTGCCGTTTCGTTACACCTCTAGCAAATACAAGATATGTTTTACAGTTTTGGTTTGTCTTATTACTACGGGAATCTGTTTGCTGCTCTTTAATTTGTCTGTATTGTGTAAATGGCTGTTCTTGGGATTCAGTTGTCATGCTTCATCTTAAGGGCAACACAGCCAGTTTTCCATAACCAGAATAACATGGAAATAATGGTTGCGTGAGGTAGCAGGCTTATTAATTAGTCTTCCTCATTAACTTGATGAGTTAATTAAGTTTGATTGTTTTCTTCTCGTAGTCGCTACCTGGTTTGTATTCACAAGAAATGCGCCTTTTTTTTTACAGATTTTTTTTTGTAGTGATTTACTTACTGGACACCTGGTCAACATACACCTTCTTGAAATTTTTTTAAGATATAGACAAACTTGCAATAATAATTTTAGAAATTTGGCAATTTTCATGAATAATTTGAATTTAATAATGGAATTTTAATTTTGTTAAATAATCATTTGATGTAAAGTAATAAAAAAATGTTTTTGATGGGAAGGAATCTTAGAGAAGGGATTGCACTGATATAACATGTCATTTTTACGAGGTGGGCATGAGAGGAATGCAAATTGAAATAAACAGAACAGTTTGTCAACTAGAGCATGAATTGGGCCTAATGCATCTTTAAGGACAATTACCGGTAGATATTATTTGGGCAGGTTGAAATCTTTGTGGTGTGATATTAAGTAAAAAAGAAGCTGAATAATCATCAATAGGTCAACTGGAGCATAAACCTAGCTCAATCAGTCATCAAACATCACGGTAGATTGTTTGGGGAGGATGAAATCTGAAAGGCAATCCTAAAACTTTATGAAGCAAGATTTTGAAAAAGAATTTTTGAAAGGCGGAAGATCAGCAGTTTTGAATACATAAAGCATTTTATGTCATGCTTTGAGATCATATGTTGATAAATCAGAAACCATTTTTTCAAGCATAAACAACACACATAAATTCAAGTGTATCACTGTAGAACATCCAGTTCTTACAACCACATATCCTAGACCGTATTACACTAGTAAGTAGGTAGACAGTTACTGCATGGCTAGCATTCCCCTGTACTAGCAGAGCTATAGTCGGACCCACCGGTATGGACTGGGTATATCATTACACAGTGGTACTTCTCACACCGGGGACTATGCTCACCTGAGAGTTGTGCTGTTATGGATGTAACCGATTGTTTGCCAGGTAGAGCTACAGGCCTGATACTTTATATATACATGGGTAAACAAAGGTTTGTGGTTTTGTTATTAGTGACTTCTTGCTAGGCTAGTGGTTATGTGCAATGGAATTGTGTGAACGTGGAAAGGAAACTGTGAATTCAATGTCAAAGAATGTATCTCTGGCTGCATTTGTGATATGTATATGTCTATTACCTTATATTTAGACATGTTGATAATTGATTATTTTAGTTGAAACATCTACAAGACAATGTAATATTCTTGAAAGCGTTGATAAACTCCATATCACCTCACCTCTACAAAATGGTGACACTTTGTAATTTCTGTAGCTTGAGAGCTTGTACTTAGGGTTGTGATCTGTTATAATACAGAATTTCTTCAGAAAATGGTACTTAGCCAAATTTGATATTCATCAGGTAATATTCTTGTATACTTTACTAGACTTTACTCCATAGCAAACAATATCATCATTCCTTTCAATGATCCACCCGCAATGTTATTTTCTTTGAAAATATTTCTCCAAGAATAACATGAATTAAAATCAGCTTAGTTTTGATTGTTCACAGCAAGTCTATTCATTTTCTTCAAACTACTTATATTGAGATCGAGGGATAATCTATAGGTGCCTGGAACGTGATTGCTTAGAGAATGTGATCGCCAGTGCAATCTTATCCCTTTGACGTACCTCTTCACTAATGGTGGTGTTTGCTGTGCTGACCATGCTATTGGTGACCTTTCTAGAATCTTATAGGTTGTGCAAACTATATGGATCAGTATTCTTGTGTTACCTTAAATGATTTAGAGTAACCGATCTGATTCTTAAAATGAAGTGTTTTTAGGTCAAAAGTTGTTTTTTTTATCTATTATTTGTAATGAGCACTTTAACTCTAGCTGTTTTCTAGTTTTGACAATGATCATGCCTATATTCCTTGTAAACTGGAATTCTTCTCTTAGAATGGACTATTGGAAAGTCAAATGCTTTTATGAATTAATTTCAACATTTTATTTTAATCATTCTCTTTAATTAATTGCTTTTGTATATGATATCAATAATCAATCTTAACTGTATGGTTTCATATGTTTGAATATATGTGTATTGAAATTTGTGATAATGGAAATTGGATGAACCTCATGGGATCATCAAATTAAGCCAAGGGATAATTGAAACTCGTTTGATTGGTGTTTGAGACACAAGTGAGATTTGAGTTTTAATCTCCTGGATGATTTATTTTTTCAAAAGTCTCTTGTGTAATTTTAACCTGCCTCCAGAGACAGTATCTCGCCAGCACTGTGTGATCCACGCCTTATCTAAACTACTCCATGTTGCTTTCATAAGCAAGATATGTTTTGAAGTGTTGAGAGACTTTACATTGAATAACATGTAGGGAATGCAACACAAACTAGAAGCACTGAATGCTCCCTTAGCTGACTCAGATGGTGAAGCACTGAATGCTCCCTTAGCTGACTGCTGGTACAAGGAAGTGCTGATTATTGCTTCTCTTGAGATAATTCTATTATTTAGAAGAGCAACTTTGAATACGATAGATGTGTAATTTGCTGTTATGGGTGAAGTTTGGTCGCAATGGCATTTTTGCCTTGTGTTGATACAGAGCAGCAAATGGGTGATATATTGCCCAAGCGGCGTTAAGCATTACCTCACTCACTTGATACAGAGGGGGGGATAAGAAGTTATCAGTGTTCAGGATAAAATTTTTGATCTTTATCTATCGGTAGATGTCTTTGTTTGAATCTGTAAGAGTCTTGACATATTTGTCTTTATGGGGATGTTTATGTATACATGAAGTAAGGTCATTCTCTCCCCACAGAGGCAACTCAGTCATAACTGAATTAGCCTCTGTTCTATTACGCCAAGATCCTGGGGTTCCGGTAGATTACCCTAGCGGCAAAAAGTTGTGACTTGAGATATCTCCCTTATTAGCAGCCAATGAAAGCACCTTTTGGATTTCCATGACTCGGTGAGTTCCTAACGGTCGTAAAGTGACTTGAAAAGTATTATGTCTTCACCTGTATTTTTCAATAACAGTGTGAGAGGGAAACTATTTGAAAATTAGATATGGATAGGGTTTATCATTAGATAGAAACGGTTTTATAATTGAGTAAATTATTATTTGTTTTATGATAAATTTTATTTTACTAATCAACCAAATAATAACTACTGAGAAGGTAAAAAGCGATGGTTTGTAAAAGAAAGAATTACCTCCCCTGGGTGGTTAATTTCAACGAAAGCTTTGACGAATGACACTGAGATCGCCGAGGATTTGCGAATGACCACTTTTGAAACGGCTTCGCTGATTGCACAACAAACTTCGATTGCCTCCAATCAGATTTCTACCTTTCTATCCCGTGTATTAGCCGTAATAGAACAGAGGCTAATTCAGGTATGACTGAGTTGCCTCTGTGGGGGGAGAATTGAAGTAAGGTATGATGATGTGATACTTCTGGTAAACTTCAGTTCAAAGAAAATGTATTGGTACTAGGAGGGAGCATTATGGTATTGCAGATTTTCTATTTGCAAGAATAAAAACAAAATGTGAAATAATAATCTTTTAAGAATGGCGTTACACAGCAAATTACATCCCATTGCATCATAAAATTGATTCTTCAGAAATTAAAACTTCTTATGAGAAGGGATTAGGAAAGACATCTTTGACAATGGGCCAATTTCAGGGTTTTTGGTACTTTTCTGAATTTTAAAAGGGCCATTGCGGTTTATATGAATAGTAAACTTCAAAATTTTAATGGGCTATTTTTCATCAAATGTGCAAAATGGCCAATGGCCCATGCCTTTCCATATCACTGTTTCGGTTTTTGATGTAGTAAAATGAGCTTCAAGATGTCCGATCACTTGATTCGTTGTCGTAATTTGTCGAGAGTGAAGAATGATGAGTAGATCATTAGACGATGACTAGACTGATCATAATGGAATTCCTGCAAGGGGTGAAGGTCAAGTCCATTTCCTTATTACTATGACCTCACGGTCTTCTAGTGCACTGAACAATTACATCACCATCACTAAGTCTTGACAGAAATATCAATGTCTGTGCCATCTAGTCTGTGTGCACCCAACAGACTAAATAAGATCATCTGAATTGACTTGCCTGCTTATTATTTCTTAAACTTTCAGCACTTAAATCTCTTGATAAAGTCAGAGCACTAAGTTTGAATGACATCAAATTTTGCATCAATGCTTTCTTTAAAGGATTTTATCTTTAAGAATGGGATGACTTTTGAATATGATATATAAAATTGAGTTACAAAGACAAGTCTGGTTGCTAGTGCACTGAACAATTACATCACCATCACGAAGTCTGGACAGAAATATCTTTGTCTGTACCATCAAGTCTGTGTGCACCCATCAGACTAAATAAAATCATCTGAATTAGGGCTTCCACAGGTACTCGAGCCAGAGTCGGGTACGGCTGGACTCGAATCCATTTTTTGGGACTCGAGGACTTGAATAGTGTTTAACACTGTTAATTATTTCAGCTATTTCAGTCTGTTTGTCTGTATTGTGTGGAGACAGATAATCAACATTACCATTTCAAGACATGTCAAAATTATTCTATGTACGACCATTTAAAAGTCAAAGTATATGTTATAATATCTAGGCTATACAACAATTCAAGGTTTTAGAAGGCAAAGACTAAAGGACTATAAAGTTACGAAAATCCTTGGGTAAGGATAAAATGTTGTGTACTCGGGTCCCAGTCTACTCTGACCCCTCGAGTACTCGAGTCCAATATTATTGACCCGTGGAAGCCCTCATCTGAATACACTTGCCTGCTCTCGACTTCTGATACTTTCAGATAGGTTAGCACAGCAGTTCGTGCTATGACTTGATCAGGAGATTCTAAGTTTGAATGACATCAAACTTTAAATCAATGCTTTCTTTAAACGATTTGATCTTTCAGAATAGGATGACATTTGAATTTGATATATTAATTGAGCTACAATGACAACTCTGGTCACTAGTGCACTGAACGATTACATCACCACTTAGCTTTGACAGAAATATCGTTGTCTGTACCATCAAGTCTGCATGCACCCAACAGACTAAATAAGATGATCTGAATTCACTTGCCTGCTTATTAGGTCTTCAAGACAAAGTCGTGAAGACCTATTGTTTTTATCCGATTTCTTATTATTATTATTAGGTCTTCAAGACAAAGTCGTGAAGACCTATTGTTTTTATCCGATTTCTTCAAGTTCTTATTATTATTAAGGATTCAGCCTTTCAGGCTGAATCCTTATTGTTATTGGCGTGTTTTATTATTATTATTATTTTAATTCCACGGATTTTGTTAACTCGATTCAGCCAAAACGGCTAATGCTATTATAGTAAATTTCTGTACACTGATAGCCTTCTATGAGAAGAAGCCATACTAAGCTTTTGGGCGAAATCGGTCGACAAATAAAAGGTCAAGGTCTAATCCAAGTTCGAAAAATTAACACGGATTTTTTTTTCAAAATGCACATAGAGACCTGATTTTTTTTTTAAAAGATGCGCAATCAAAAATAATGGAAAAAAACAAATCATGGCAAATTCGTAGGTCACGTGGTTTGGCCGCCATCTTGGTTTTAGTGCATTTTAGGCAATTTCCGACCCGACCCACCTTTGACAATCTTCTCCTCTGAAGATACTTGCACCAGAGTGCCGAAATTCACACTCAATGTAGCTGAAGCATTGTAGTTCTTAATTTATATCCTAGAAAGTCCTAACGTAAATACGTTTCGTGCTGTGATGTTTCAAAGTTGACCAAAATCTAAAAATCGCAAACTTCAAGGGCAGATAACTCAAAAACCTGACCGTAGAATTGTATGATTTTTGCATGAGAGTTAGACATGACCAAGGTCTTTAGGATAAAAGAATAAAATCGCTCGCGAACAGTCATTTCCGGCCGATGGGACGTGTCAAATTACATGATAAGTCAAAATTTCCGGACCCCACCCACCTTTGAGAATCTTCTCCTCTGAAGATACTTGCACTAGAGAGCTGAAATTCATACTCAATGTAGCTGAAGCATTTTAGTTTGTACGTTGATTTCAAGAAAGTCCTAACGTTGATACTTTTGTTGCTGTGATCTTTCAAAGTTGACCAAAATCTAAAAATCGAAAACTTCAAATGCAGATAACTAAAAAACCTAGCCAGGGAATTTGATGATTTTTGCATGAGAGTTAGACATTGGCAAGGTCTTTAAGATAAAAGAATAAAATCGCAAATTTTTTTTTCTCAAAAGTTTTGGCTTGGAAAAAAAATGACTTTTTTCGATTTTATTTGATAAAAATCCTTCCCAAGGGCAGGGCAACACGGCAAATCGCCAATGAAGTCTGGACTTATAAAAAAAAAAAAAAAAAAAAAAAAAAAAAAATGGATTTTCAAGTATATTTCTTCGTCCTCTGTCCTCTGTCCCCTTCTCTCCCTTTATCCCTGCAGTCTGACTACTTGTCTGTCATCTCTGAGAATTTCAGGCAGATATCAATTCAAGTTTTCGAGTTATGTGCACTTGAAATGGTAGGTATGGAAAAAATGACCTCAAAACAGCTTTTCCCCCCCTTAAAAAATTAATCATGCCAAAGTTGCTACAAATGGCCTCAAGCACTCATATATTTGGCTGAATCCTGTAATCGTCGCTTTGCGACTATATTTAAGGATTCAGCCATAAGGCTGAATCCTTATTGTTATTGGCGTGTTTATTTATTTTTTTTTTTTTATTATTATTATTCCACGATTTTTGTGGACAACTTTCAGCCAAAACGGCTGATGCTATTGAAGCCAAATTTCACAGGCTGGTAGACCTTGTTGAGGAATGGCGACAATAAGCTTTTGGGACAATTCGGCCCATACATTAAAGGTCCAGTTCGATTCCAAAATCGACAATTTAACATTGACTTTTTTTACAAAATGCACTTAGAGACCTAATTTTTTTTTTAAAATGTGCGCAATCAAAAATGCTGCAAAAAACCAAATCATGGAAAATTCGTAGGTCACGTGGTTTGGCCGCCATCTTGGATTTAGTGCATTTTTGACCATTGCCGACCCCACCCACCTTTGAGAAACTTCTTCTCTGAAGATACTTGCACTAGAGAGCTGAAATTTATACTCAATGTAGCTGAAGCATTGTAGTTCTGAATTTGACTTCTACAAAGTCCTAACTGCAATACTTTTTTTGCTGTGAATTTTCAAAGTTGACCAAAATCTAAAAATCGCAAACTTCAAGGGCAGATAACTAAAAAACCAGACCATAGAATTTTATGATTTTTGCATGAGAGTTAGACATTGGCAAGATCTTTAAGATAAAAGAATAAAATCGCTCGCGAACAGTCATTTCCGGTCAGGGTCAGAGGTCAAACTTTGCATTTTGGAAATATGGTGTTTTGGTGGGTATGTTTAACGTATCGTAACGCATCAACGACGTACGCTAACGGCTAGTTCTATACATCATATGAAAGCCAAAAGTCTATAGATTTTTTTTAAATTTAACAGTAAATTCCTATATTTGTTTTACATTGAGTTACGGCCCTTTGAATATTGTCAATTCTGCTTTCGTTTTGAATGCAAACGATATAGGTATGTTTAAAAAATCGTTACTCATCAGTGACAGGAGACAAATCATTGTTCCATATATCATTAGAAAGCCAAAAGAATACACTATCTTTTAAAAATTAACAATAAATTCAGTTACTTCATTTACATTTAGTTACGGACCTTTGAATATTGTCAACCCTGAATGCATTTGATAACTGTATATTTGCAAAATGCGTAACTCATCAATCAACAACAGACATATCTCACGAACCATTTGAGATACTTTTATAATTTTTATGTCAACTTGTAGAGAAAAGAATTGTCTTTATTTCCATGTATCATTTGTCTATGTGCGCACAGAAATGAAGAAGCGGTGCGCGCTCTACTTGCGCTCCGGCGTTCGCTAATTGAACTTGTATTTAACTCGCGCACCTTGCGGCACTCATACCTCACGAACCATTAGAGATAATTTTATAATTTTTATATCAACTTGTAGAGAAAAGAATTGTCTTCATTTCCATGTATCATATGTCTATGCGCGGACAGGAATAAAGAAGCGGCAAGCTAAATATAAGACATCGTTCACACGCGCTAGTTGCGCTCCGGCTATCGCTAATATAACTTGCATTTACCTCGCGCACCTTGCGGCATTCATATCTCACGAACCATTAGAGATAATTTATCAACTCGTAGAGAAAAGAAATGTCTTCATTTCCTTGTATCATACGGTGAGTGCCGTCGGTTAATTTGAGGGATAAAATAGAAAAACTTTACACTGATAGATCACATTGTCAATTAAACTCTTTGTTTGGGACTGGCAATAAATTGTCTAAGTGCGTCTCATACACTTTGATAGCCTTTGTGGTCAAGATTTAGTTTCAAGACCAAAGGCACGGGTGGGTGCGTAGGTAGGTACAAGAAAGTGTACCTTCCCTTAATTGAAAAGGGCATAACGACGGCCACTATCAGCTCTTGGGGGGCTCTTGGTCATTAGATAAAGGGAGGCCGTCCTGATTCCTGCCTAAATGCTCGGCAGATTACACTGGCAAGGGTGTGACGTCCTCGATTAACTCTTTTTTCCAAAATGCCTGTCGTCCTCCTGAACTTTGAAATATGCATTTCCTCCCGGCCGCATGTTCTACACTTTGTGCTTGTAGACATTTCATGCAAACACGCTGTCCAGTCATGTACATTCGATTTTGGTCACTAAATCCGTGCATACGGCCACGGGACACCGGAAGACGTCGCTACAACGTTCTCTGAACTCAGAACAGCGCTAGCCTCGCTAGACATCGTATTTTCGACCTAAAACAACACACCAAGGAGCTCGAAATGGTCAAAAGCACGCTCTGACCTCAAACAACACATCAAACAGCTCAAAACGCTGAAAAGCACCCCTCCATACAATAAATTCATTCTCGGATGCGAGATTGTTTGTTTTGCCTTCGTGAATCCAAAGTCTTAGTGCTAAAATTCCATTCAAATCACAGCCGACTCGCTGGTCCAGTCGGAAAAGCCTTGGCCTTTGAAACCAAGATGCTAACTTTTAGGGTTCAAGTCCCGCTTGAGCCAACAAACTTTTGCAGATCTAACTTGTTATTTCTTTGCTTAGGTAGAACATATTTTGGTCACATTACAGTTAAATGGCATGAAATATATATTTTTATGCAAATTGATTTTGGATTCGAATTTGAAATTAATGTCTATCAAAGTACATACACAAACACAGGCCTAAACGTTGAGTATCAAGTGAAATCTGGTCATTTTGATAATGTATTAGTTACTTTTTAAATCTCAGAAAAATACGTCATGTGAAGGTCAAACACTCTGTGAAGGTCAAACAGTATGTCTTGAAGAGCTAAGTACTGCCGCGGCAGTCCTAGTTCAATATGACATTTACATTTGCAATTGACAGAGTCTTTTTGGCCTTGGTAATACTGAAATCGTGACTTTTAAAATTCGTCTGAACGAACTATTGACTTTATACATACATGTATTGCATATATTTGTCATACATATCATCACCATACATCGCTGAATCCGTTTGTCGTCGCTTTGCGACTATATTTTTTTTTTATTATTATTCCACGAATTTTGTGAACAGGATTCAGACCAAACGGCTGATGCTATCGAAACCAAATTTCACAGGCTGGTAGACCTTGTTGAGGAAAGGCGACAATAAGCTTTTGGGACAATTCGGCCCATACATTAAAGGTCCAGTTCGATTCCAAAATCGAAAATTTAACATTGATTTTTTTTTCAAAAGGCACTTAGAGACCTAATTTTTTTTTTAAAAGATGCGCAATTAAAAATGCTGCCAAAAACGAAATCATGGCAAATTCGTAGGTCACGTGGTTTGGCCGCCATCTTGAATTTTCTGCATTTTTTTCAAAAGTCCGACCCCAGGCACCTTTCAGGAATCACCACTCGGCAACTGCTGATACTAGAAAGCTGAAACTTACACATAATGTAGCTGAGACATTGGCCTATAACAAGTTTGTTTCAAAATTCAAAAATTCGAAATAGTTTTTTTTATAAAAATCTTCAAAGTTTGCACATTTTGCAATATTCAAGGGCAGATAACTCAAAAACCTCCCAGACGAATTTGATGATTTTTGCATGAGAGTTAGACATTAGCAAGGTATTCAAGATAAAAGAATAAAATCGCTCGCGAACAGTCATTTCCGGTCACGCAGAAGGGTCAAAGTTTGCATTTTGGAAAACGGGTGTTTTGGTGGGTACGTTTGAATACTCATTGCTAATCAACGACGTACGATAACACATTGCTCTATATATCATATGAAAGCCAAAAGAACATACAATCTTGGATAAATCTCATTTAAATTAGATTAAACATTTACATTGAAATTCGGAGTATTTAAATGTGGTCAATCCTACTTTCGTTTTGAATTATTATGATATATGAATGATTGAAAAATGTAGTTCATTAGCAATATAACACTAGGCAATGTTTTATCTATCATCAGTCAGCAACAAGACCGTTTAACCTGAAATGATTCATGTTTACAGCCATGATGAATTTTCTGTAAAGACTTAACGTTGAATATCAAGTGCAATGTGGTCATTTTCATAATGCATTAGTTACTGTTTACCTCTTGAGGTTTACGGTAATTTGATTGAAAACATGATAGTTGTAACATATGTCCCATCGCTCACCGTTTCTTTACTTTTTCATGCTCATTAACAAATAATACATCAAAATAAAACCATTCCTTTCCTCTACACGATGGTGAAAAAAATTTTGAAGTGTCGCTAATGGTTCGGATGATAGGAATGCCGCACGGTGAGTGTCGTCAGTTAATTTGAGGGGAAAATATATAACTTTACACTGATAGATTGGGTTCATTGTAATAACACCAAAGATGATGCCTCGTTGCTACAGCTATGTTGAATAGCAGTGTATGCATAAATGAGGTCTTGCCATTAAGTACCGGACTGACAACCCTTGTCATTATTGTAAGCATTCTCGCTCAAGCTTTTTGATTTAGATAATTACCTCTGTTAATGAAAATTAACACCATACAGTGCTGAATCCGTTTGTCGTCGCTTGCGACTATATTTATTAGGTCTTCAAGACTACGTCTGGAAGACCTATTGTTCTTATCCGGATTTTTATTATTCTTATTATTTGCACTGATTTTTGTGACAGCGATTCTGACTTAACCAATGAATGGATTTCAATGAAACTTTCAGGACTGATAGAGTGTCACCTGAACTGGCTCTGCGAAGCTTTTGAATTGCGAATTTCAATTTGTGCTTGAGTTATCTCCCTTTGAAGTTGAAACTTCATACCTCAAATTCTCGAAAACTAAAAAAGATAATTGCACAAAAATTTCACCAAAATGTGGGCATCAACATTCCCCATCACATAAGCACATAGCCGTTTTCGGCCGTAATAATAGATTTTTAGCTATTTAACAAAAACTGAAATTTTGGCGAGTTTTCGCGATTTTGACAGTACGCGTCTTTGAAATCTATCTCCTCATACACGGCAAGACATACATCAGTGTTTGATAGCTCAAATGAAAGCTGAAAAAATTGCCAAGAGAGGTGTCGAGCTGATTTTTTAAATTTTGATCTAGAACATGAGTTATCTTCCCTTGAAAATAGACATTTTTTTAAAGGATCATTTTTCATGTTACGTTCAAAGGGACATTACTCTGTAAAGGAATGTAAAAAATGAAATCTGTTTGATGACTTCTGTTCTACAATGATAGATGAACAAGTTCACTACAGGTCATTGTTATATAAAAGTTGATATTAAAGGAAATATGTGGACATAAAGAGATCTTTTACATTTTTCGCCGATTTTAACATTTTTCGAGGGTTATTTTACTTTGAGAATTTTAGTTTCAAAACTGTTACAGGTAGAAATTTTATCATTGATGTTTTGTAAAGCAGATGTAATGAGTAGACAGAAAAAAATATGAACAAGTCATGACAAATTTTTTTCTATCCATGACCTGTCCTTGAATATTGCGCTTTTTGGAAAATCTTCATTTTTGGCACTTTTCAATTATCTGTATATCACTTGCTAATTAAGATACCCTAAATTTGATTATAGCTTTACACGCACCATTTAAAGCACACCATTTTCTACATAACATATTATCATATAAAAGTTGATAGTTACGGAGCTAGAAAGACAAACATCAGGTAGGGGTATTAACATCTTAATTTTTCAGTGCTTTCATTAAAGGTATAAAACTCGTTACTCCTTTACTTTTTAAGTTATCCCAGACCAAATGTATGCGTTTAATCACGACCATAAGGTTTTTTGGAAATGTCTTGATGATTGAATATTAATAATTACAGAATTACTATGTTAAAATGTTATGAATCACACATGCGCCTGGAATTACTATGTTAAAATGTTATGAATCACACATGCGCCTGGAATCACACATGCGCCCCAAACAGCTCAAAAACGGTGACATGAAGCAATTGCCACTGCACTTTGATAATGATACCAACGCCATCTATCGAATTATGTAACTTAATTAAACAACCTTTCCTGATTTATTAATCATTGAATTATCAGAATTTTTTCCTATGCAATATTTTGCACTATGAAATCTTATTCATTCAAGATATGAAAAAATACTTCCGATACCCCACAACATAAGTGAGTATGCATGTTTAGACCGTCTAACAGCAAAATGTGAGTCTTGAAATCTCCCCTATTAACTTCATTTGGCCATAATCAAACATAGATTGTTGCGCCATAAGCAAACATAGATTGTTGCGTACTAATACATGTATTGACACTTTTAAGAAGTTACAATATCAATACTACTCTTATACTGTCAATTTTCAAAAACAAATAAGCTATGTATGCTTCATTATTAATTGACAAAACCATTTCCATGTGCACATTGAATACTGATTATGTTTTTAAAGAGTGGAAAGGCCCTACCAAATATACATGTATATGTATCGATTATGTTCATTATGACAATCAAAAGACTAACCAGGAAGAACCATGATGTAACCTGATTTACTAGTTTACACTTGTAACGATCATATTGTTTCATCCCTGATGAGTCATATACTATTGACGAAATCAAAGTTTCGGATTAAAACGATTCTACAAACGATTACGTGAAGTATGTTATATTTAATCTATATCTATATTATAGTTTTTATAATACATTACCTTTAAACATTGAAATTGAACGATTTAATACAACATTATTTTCTCGTCACACCTATTTGTTTGTTTTTTAAGATTTTGTTGCATATTTACAAATGACTATGCTACCCTATTGCAATCGGCTACGTCCTAATGTATAACACCTGTTTCAGTTTAAATTAGCTACAAATCCTCATGAAATTTGAAATTTACAGAATTATTTCATTGTGATGTTTCCGGCTGCCGAAACATATCGCCAGAACGCAAATTACTTCGCGGAAAACTGTTATCGGCCATTTTGTAAATTTCGCCTGCCTCTGTGTTTCATTGCCGCACTTGCTATGTGACACCGACCACGAATGTTCTTTCCAGAAAGATTGGCGCAGGTTGCCCACTGATGTTTACATGAATGCGCTGATAGTGAATCATAGCTTATAACTGCCGTGTTTCACTTGACCTGCTTTCTGTCGCGCTTCTGGGCGGTAGTTGTAGAACTGTCAAAATTTGATTTTCCTGGAATCACAGTTATGATTTTTCCCCATCCTTGTTCATGTTAAATTCTTAGCCCCAAACCTTTCATCCAGCATTTCAACTATCATTTGAATACTGCATAAAACCCTCAACTCTCTCATCTAACTTTCCATCCATAACACCCTTCACGCGGGTCTTTGATCTTTCAATACCTTTTGTAGTTTTTCATTTATTGCAAATCTATTCTATTCATGTAAATATATCAGTTCATTGAACACCATAACTCTCTCCATCACTTGAAAGAGTCGAAAAACAGCCTTGACTTGGTGGAACCCCTTACTCTCTATCTCTTGGTCACTGAAACGACCTCAAAGAGCCATGTCCGCTGAAGTTTTTGATCCTGGGTAGGGCACCCTAGCCGTACTGGTTGGCTTAAGTTCTTCCAGATTTCCCTTATCCGATCAGATATGTCACATTTCGTTAAGAAATAACTTGTACAATAATGTGGTAAACCCAAACTCGCTCATAAGCTACATTTCCGTCCCTTTTCTTCTTTGTACTTCCATGGGGTCGTGGTAAACCCCAACTCACTCATAAGCTACATTTCCGTCCCTTTTCCTCTTTGTATTTCCACGGAGTCGTGTAGATGCCATACTAATTGTTGAATGCATGCTGGTCTTTGATGTTAAAAAACCCTTTCTAGTTTCACAACGTTGTCTCATTGGATTTGGATGTAAATCTGAAGAAGCAAGTTTGACGCTAACTGTACATTTAGTGTTTTTGCCGCCTAGTTTAATTTTATGTAGCAGAAAAACAGGCTAAAGTTAGTTAAACCCCTTGCTTTTGTTCTCTCTGCCACTTAAACGACTCAAAGAGAACCATGTCAGCCAAAGTTTTTGATCCTGGGTAAGGCACCCTAGCCACACTGGTTAGCTCAAATTCTTCCAGATTTCCCTTATCTGATCCGATTTGTCACATTTTGTTAGGAAATAACTTTTACAATACTGTAAACCCCAACTCGCTCATAAACTATATTTCCGTCGCTTTTCCTCTTTGTATTTCCACGGAGTCGTGTAGATGCCATAATAATTGTTGAATGCATGCTGGTCTTTGATGTTTAAAAACCTTTTATAAGTTCACAACGTTATTTCATTGAATTTGGATATAAATCTTAAGAAGCCAGTTTGACGCTAACTGTACATTTTGTACTGTGTTTTTGCCACCTGTTTTAATTTTACGTGACAGAATTTATTGATTTTGAGAAACTTTTTCACTGTTGTCTTCTCTGTGCTTCAAAATGCCTCGTAAGAAAAACTGGCAGAAAATTCAAAAAATAAAGAAATCAAAGGCTCAATCTCTGAATGATCATGCTTCTGAAACGTTCCCAGTTGATTCTTTGTCTCTAAACAACAATGTCTCAATTGAAATTGAAGATTGCAATTCTGTGAATTCATTTGAATCTGCTCGCTTGTCTGTCAATAATCAAGATAACTACAAAATTGATATTGATGAGAGCAGCTCTGTGATTTCATTAGAGTCCGCCTTTAGTTGTTTTAGTGAAGATGATGAGGAAAATGGAAACATATTCCATCAGATCTGTATTTCCGGAAGCTTCAACCAGGCTGCTGTTGAGCTCTTCGGAGAAAATTCAGGCAAGCAGTGCTGTGCAAACGCCCTCATGTCCATCATGTACAGCAAGATTAAGGCCTTGAACGAGTGGACAAGAAGCGACCTTGATGCAGTTCTCACGAATGGTGATGAACTTTATGGTCACTTGCAGAATTCTTCAACTATGACTGCTGGCTACCTGTTGGTAACTGAATTGCCCCAATATTTGGACGCTCTAGGAACGACTTTTACACTCGTTCGAGGAGAACCCCATACTGGCTATCTTTGGCCGACTGGAGACATGCTTCAGTTTGGTGACTTTGTCACTTTCGAAAATGCGTTAGAGGAAGCCTTCGTTGACCATGCGGCCTGTTTCATCAACTTCTGCCAGGCAGTGTTCTCTGTCATACATTCTGGAGGTTCATATTTTGTTTTTGACTCGCACTCCCGGAACCATCAAGGTGTACTGAGTGCTGATGGTACAAGCATTCTGGTTCAGTACCGTAGTGTACATGCTGTTTATGACCACTGTGTTCGTCTGGCCCAGTCCATGGGTGCGAATCAAAGCACTTTATTTGAAGTTACTCCAGCTAGTGTTGCTTGTGAGAATCATAATGAAACTACAATACTTAGAAGAAGCCTGAACCCTGGAAAAATGCCGTACGTTAAAATGGGCAAAGTTACATCCTCATCTCAACGTTTCAGGAATATGACACGCAAGCATGTCTCTATTACCAATGATTCTTGCACAGATCACACCGACACAGAATCGAAAGAGCAGACTGACAATGAATCAACCGTGTCTTGTTTAAGTGATGCAGGTTTTTCAGCATCTGAACAGATTTCAGTCAATTCTGATTCCTCCCGGAAAAGAAAAAAGTCGTATGCTGTTGTAAAAAAAAACCATAGAGACTTGATGCGAAAGAAAAGAAAATTAGCATCTGAATCAGTAGAAAGTAGGAAATCAACTGAAGCTCAGTTGAAACGAAATGCTAAAGCTGCTGAAAAGTATGCTTCAAATGAGCAGTATCGCTCATCAATCAAAAGACGTACACAAACCATGTATGCACAGTGTGAGTCTTACAAAGAATCCTTACAATCTGCAAGTGTCGACAAATATAAAGGCAATGAAGATTTTAGGAATTGTGTCAAAATTGGAAGCAAAGCCCAGTATCAAAACAACATTGAACTCAGGGAATCGAAAAAGCGTGCTAGTACCTCAAAATATCAGCACAATGCTGATTTCAGGGATTCCGTAAAGCGATCTAGCACCAAGAAATACAAGGATAATGAAACGTTCAGAGAGAATGTGAAATCAAAACTCTCTGAAAAGTATAAAAACAACCCAGAGTTTAGGGCACGTGTTAAACAAAGAAACCAGAATATCCGAAAGATGAGAAATAGCTGCAAACAAAAAATGGTCAATGTTGCATCAAGGTTCAAAAAGATGATATTGGAAGGCCCGGAATATGTGTGTTCAGTATGTAATCGCAGACTGTTCAGAAAACAGGTTTTGGCTTGTTCAAAAACGGCCTACCACAATACTCGCCTTGCAGGCCTTTGTATTACTGACACGTATGTTCACAAGTGTAATGACCTATGCTGCACACCTTGTCTCATTGCAGATGGTCCAGCAGGCAAGTCGTGGATCTGTCATACCTGTGACAGAAAACTTAAGAGTGGCAAGAAACCACCAGAATCTGTTCTAAATAACTTGAGACTTCATGATATTCCACTTGTTCTCAAACGTTTGAACAATTTAGAACAGCACCTAGTTTCTTTAAACATCCCGTTCATGAAGATGCTGGCACTGCCTAAAGGTGGCCAAAATGGTGTCCATGGTCCTACTGTTTGTGTTCCATCTAATTTAAAAAAGACTGTTTCCGCTTTACCAAGATCTGAATCAAATGATCAGACAATTCGTGTCAAATTAAAGCGGAAGTTGTCTTTTAAAGGACACCACGAGTACAAGTTTGTCAACTCGATGTACATCAGAGAGGCACTTTCATACTTAAAAGCTAATAATGTTTATTACAAAGAAATAAGCTTCAATGATGACTGGATTAACCTCAATGATATTGACAATGATGACCTGGTAGTAGAAGGTGAACAACCTCCTGCCCCTCGGGCTGACTCTACTCCTCGTGAGACTTCTGCTTCAGAAGCAGATGCTCCACTTGATGAGGAAAATGGAGTATTGCTGGATACCTGTCTGCAGCCAGTGGATATTGGTCAACATATCCTAGACAATAACCTTGATAATGTCATCAATATTTCCCCATGTGAAGGTGGAACCCCAACCTCAATTTCATCGGATGAAAGCAATGAAGCTAAGTGTTTCCCGGTCTTGTTTCCAAAAGGGTCGCCAACATTTCATGATCAAAGGGAGGAAAGATTGACATTGGGGCGATATCTGAACACGAGACTCCTGCATGCTGACAACAGGTTCGCCAGCAGTACAGACTATATATTTTATGCTCAAAATCTATCAGAGTTGGAACAAGTAAAGTCAAACGTCTCTGTGTCTGTGAGAAAGGGCATGAGTGGAAGACAGAAAAACATATCCTCAAAAAATTTGACTGACAAGGATTCCTTGACTGATTTGTTGCAACACGATGAGGGTTACAAATTTTTGAAACCAATACGAGGAACACCAGCTTTCTGGCAGGCAGCTCAAAAAGACATATTTGCCATGATCAGACAATTAGGGATTCCAACTTGGTTCTGTTCGTTCTCATCAGCAGAATTTAGATGGACAGAAATTATTGACTGTATTCTTCGTGAATCTGATGACAACAGGCGTGCACATGACCTTGACTGGGACAGTAAATGTGTTATCCTTAGAAGAAATCCTGTGACAGCTGCAAGGATGTTCAATGAAAGGTTTCATTACTTCTTGAACGAAGTTATCATGTCTCCTGCAGCCCCAATTGGGAAAGTCATAGATTACTTCTTCCGTGTTGAGTTTCAACAACGAGGATCGCCACACACGCACTGTTTGTTTTGGGTCGAAAATGCGCCAAAAATTTCAAAGAACTCTGACGAAGAAGTTACTGATTTTGTAGACAAATATGTGACATGTGAATTACCTGATGTTGATGATGAACTCTTCCCAATTGTTGACAGTGTCCAGAAGCACAGCAAAAGGCATACAAAAACATGCAGGAAAACGGGCAAAAATTGCCGGTTTAATTTTCCAAGGCCACCCTCATGTAACACCTTTGTTTGTCACACGACACAGGAAGAAACCAAAACTATTCATGACTTGCCAAAGGATCAAGATGGAAATCCAAATTTGAATCTCATTGATGAACTTCAGAGGTCGACTAAAATGTCTGCAACAATTGCTGAAACTCTCTTGAGAACTATTTGGGACGAGATAAATGATGAAGACAAGAAGTATGATACAACATGTGATCTGTTTGATACTCTTGGCATCTCACAGTCAATGTTTCAAGAGGCTTGTGAAGCCTTGGGCAAGAAAACAAGTGTCATTTTGCAAAGAGGACCATCCGACATTTGGATAAACCAATACAATCCAGAGTTGCTAAAATGTTGGAATGCCAATATGGATATCCAATTTGTCGTTGATGCGTATTCTTGCGTTGTCTATATTATCTCGTACATTAGTAAATCTGAGCGGGAAATGGGACTTTTGTTAAATCAGACTGAAAGGGAAGCTCGCAGTGAAGACAACATCACTGCGAAACAGGCCCTTAAGAAAATTGGACATGCATATTTGACTCACAGAGAAGTCAGTGCACAGGAAGCTGTATTTCGAGTATGCAATTTGCATTTAAAGCAGGCCTCTCGAAAAGTCCAATTCATTCCTGTGGGACCAGAAAATGTTCGTCTCAGCTTGCCGATTGAAACGATAAAACAAAAATCTGCTTCTGGTGACTTTACTGAAGACGACATGTGGGCGACCAGTATTGTTGATCGTTATGTCAATAGACCTGATGGTCAAGAAATGGATGAACTGTGTTTAGCAGAGTTCTGCTCTGATTACAGAATAGTGTCAAATTCAGAGTTTTCTCGAGTCGACAACTCTAAACGTCGAACTCCAATCTTACAACTCAAAAACAATGTTGGATACATGCAAAAAAGAACCAACAGTCAACCAGCTGTTGTGCGGTATCCAAGGTTTTCGAGACGTAAAGACTCTGAAAAATACTACCAAAGCATTCTGCAGCTATTTCTGCCTCACAGGCTAAATGCCCATTTAAAACCACCCAACTTTGACACTTTTGAACAGTTTTATTCCGAAGGGGCAGTTAAGATCAATGATGTGCTTCAACCTGTCAAAGTCACTGTTGATGAAAATCGCAGCAAATTTGAAAAGGATGCAGATGACCTAGACATGGCGGAAGCTGTTTTACAAAATGCTGGTTCCCTGGAAGATGCCTGGACGCAAATTTGTCCAGAAACTGAACATGAAAGACTGGAATGTGAAGAAATAAGGGAACCAATTGAACAAGTTGAAGATGAAGCAGAAAACATTCCTGAATTGACCATCAGAGTTGAAAGTGATAGGTTGTCATCAACAACTGCTGTTAAAACTTCAATGTCAAAACGTGATGCACAGTCCCTATTGCAGTCTCTTAACGCAGAGCAAAGAGAAATCTTTTTCAGGGTCAGACAATGGGCCCTTCAGAAACGCAACAGACATGAACCTAAGCCATTTCACCTGTGTCTGCATGGTCCTGGAGGAACTGGAAAGTCGCTTCTGATTAAAGCTATCAATTATGAATGCAGCAGACTGCTTGCCACAATTCGCGAGAATCCAGATGACATCTCTGTTTTGCTTGCTGCACCAACTGGAGTAGCTGCATTTAACATCAATGCTCAAACTGTTCATAGTGCATTTTCCATAGGTATTGATGCATTTTTACCATATGTTCCTCTGAGTGAAGAGAAAGTCAATACTCTTCGATGCAAATTTCGGAGCTTACAGTTGGTGATCATTGATGAAATTTCCATGGTAGACCACAAATTGCTGACTTATATCCATGGTCGTTTGAGGCAAATTAAGCAATCATCTGAAGATGCACCATTTGGAAATATATCTGTTCTGGCTGTGGGTGACTTTTACCAATTACCACCTGTTAAAGGGAAACCTTTGTTTTCTGAAAAACTCGGCATTGATTATTTCAATGATTACTTTGTTAAGGCCGAATTATCTAGAATTATGAGGCAAAAGAACCAGGAATTTTCTGAAACCCTGAATCGACTTCGAGTAAGGCTTCGTAAAGCTCCATTGAACCCTCAAGACATAACAACTCTTCAAAGTCGTGAAACCGGAGAGGAGCGCGATTGCATCCACATATTCTCAAGGAACAGCCATGTGGATGAATTTAATGTCCATAAACTACATGAAACATGTGCTGATGTTAAAACAATTGAAGCTGAAGATGTTTTGAAACAAAAGCAAACTGGTGTTTCAGTAAGGAAATCGAAATGTGGATCCTTTGCCTTCCCAAAAACTTTTCATGTTGGAGTTGGTGCCAGAGTTATGCTGACAAGAAATATCGATACAGCTGATGGCCTTGTCAATGGAGTTTTCGGCTCAGTTGTTCATTTAAAAATGAAACCAAATGCAGACAAGGTTGAGACAATTTTTGTATCATTTGACGACTCTAAAGTAGGCGAGAGCTTGCGGAAAACTACTCGATTTCCTCCAAATGTGCTAACATCAAGCACACCAATTCTCAGGCAAGAGGAATCTGCTAAAAACGGGTCTGGCATGAGGCATCAGTTTCCACTGAAGCTTGCTTGGGCATGCACTGTCCACAAGACTCAGGGGTTGACATTTGACAATGCCGTTGTTTCGTTTGATGGCATTCGAACCCCTGGACAGGCATATGTTGCCTTGAGTAGGGTAAAATCATTGGAAGGTTTGGTCATACAGAATTTTGACCCTCAAAAGATATTCTGCAATGAGCTGGTAACAGATGCCTTGTCCAAAATGGAAAATTTTGTTCCACAACCAGACTTACCTGACACAGATCAACTATCTATTGTTTTACATAATGTTGAAGGGTTAGTTCCTCATCTCAAGTGTGTAAAGTTGGATGAGCGGTTTATTAATGCCGACCTTGTTTGTCTCACTGAAACTTGGCTAACAGATGATAACGTGTGTGGAGGATACCTTCAATCTCACTGCTTTTACCATCAGAACAGAAAGTCATCATATGACTGTTCCAACAACATGTTTTCCAACTTGAAATCATTGTCACATGGTGGTGTTGGTATTTTTGTGAAAGATGATGTGGTTGCACAAGCAGTACATCAGAAGTTCAACATTGAACATGTGTGCATCTATCTTTCAGAAAAAAAGTTGGTCATTGTTGTGATATACAGGCCACCAACATATTGTCTAGCCGCATTCAAAAAGAACCTGTCCAATCTAATTTCCAATCTCCTCAGCAAATTCAGATGTGGCATGCTCGTTCTTGGTGATTTCAATGATGATATCAAGACATCATCATCTGTTGCAGGTTTGATGGAAACATTGGGGTTCACTCAACATGTGTCACAGTCAACAACTGAAGATGACACAATAATTGATCATGTTTATTCAAGGAATGTTGATAACATATCTGTCAATATTTTGCCAACATTTTACAGCCACCATGAAGCTGTCCAAGTGAAAATTTAAGTTGTGACTACCTGGTACATTGTACTGCTCGTGACATTTTGTCCCTCACCACGTGGACAATATGCTTGATACTTTGTTTCAAATCGTGGTTACCGATTAAAAAAAAAAAAAAAAAAAAAAAGTTTGAATTCATGTTATTGTTTATGTAAGTTGACTATTCATGAGTATAAGTATATTTATGTATCTTTTGTACTCATAATTATGACTGACTATCCCATACAAACTGTCCTGCAATCAAGATGACGTAGCCAAGTGGCTGTCTTGAGAGCAGTTTTGGTATAGTATGTATTGTAATTGTCAAATCATGGAATCAAGATGACGTAGCCAAGTGGCTGTCTTGGAAATGGTTTTCACTTAATGTCTGTTTTCATTGTCATGTCCT
Source organism: Steromphala cineraria (assembly GCA_916613615.1). Classification (NCBI taxonomy): domain Eukaryota; kingdom Metazoa; phylum Mollusca; class Gastropoda; order Trochida; family Trochidae; genus Steromphala; species Steromphala cineraria. The sequence continues at coordinate 16,680,478 of OU744729.1, forward strand.
GCAATCAAGATGACGTAGCCAAGTGGCTGTCTTGAGAGCAGTTTTGGTATGATATGTATTGTAATTGTTATGTCCTGCAATCAAGATGACGTAGCCAAGTGGCTGTCTTGAGGGCAGTTTTGGTAAAATATGTATTGTAATTGTCAAATCATGGAATCAAGATGACGTAGCCAAGTGGCTGTCTTGGAAATGGTTTTCACTTAATGTCTGTTTTCATTGTCATGTCCTGCAATCAAGATGACGTAGCCAACTGGCTGTCTTGAAAGCAGTTTTGGTATAGTATGTATTGTAATTGTCAAATCATGGAATCAAGATGACGTAGCCAAGTGGCTGTCTTGAAAATGGTTTTCACTTAATGTCTGTTTTCATTGTCATGTCCTGCAATCAAGATGACGTAGCCAAATGGCTGTCTTGTGAGCAGTTTTTGCTAAATGTCTATCATTGTCATGTCCTGCAATCAAGATGACGTAGCCAACTGGCTGTCTTGAAAGCAGTTTTGGTATAGTATGTATTGTAATTGTCAAATCATGGAATCAAGATGACGTAGCCAAGTGGCTGTCTTGAAAATGGTTTTCACTTAATGTCTGTTTTCATTGTCATGTACTGCAATCAAGATGACGTAGCCAAATGGCTGTCTTGTGAGCAGTTTTTGCTAAATGTCTATCATTGTCATGTCCTGCAATCAAGATGACGTAGCCAACTGGCTGTTTTGAGAGCAGTTTTAGTATTGTATTTATTGTAATTGTCTAATCATATAATCGAGATGACGAGATATCTTAAGAGCACTTTGAACTTGATTGACAGATGTATTTTAAATATGACTCTATATAAATGTCAGTATTATATATGATGTTATTTCATGAGTGTCATATAACGTTAGGTGTTTTTTGACAGTGATCAACCAAATTTGAAAAAAAAAAAAAAAAAAAAAAAAAAACAAACCAACCACACCAAGTACCTTATCGTGGTGTGGGGGTTTGTGAGTCTTTGTGACCCTAAGAGCTATGTCAGTGGAAACATTCACGTTCCAATCAGGTGCAACCTAGCTGAACAGGTCAAAGGGTAGAGACCAGACTAAACTTGTGTCCTTTAGAATTCTACTTTCTTTCAATGTTAATTGTCATGTTTTCGCTAATCTTTAACACCATTAGGGAAATTTGTGTCAAGGTCAAAGAGGAATTACATTAAATTGTATGTGAAATTTGGTCATTTTGATTATGTACTGCTTACTGTATACCTCGTTGACAAAAATGCATGTGAAGGTCAAACACTGTGTGAAGGTCAAACAGGAATCTTGAAGACCTAAGTATTGACGCGTCAATCCTAGTTATTATTAGGTCTTCAAGACAAAGTCTGGAAGACCTATTGTTTTTATCCGATTTCTTCAAGTTTATTATTATTATTATTTGTACTTTTTTTGTGACTGAGATTCTGCTCAAACCGCTTGATCAAATTCGTCCAAACTTTACATGCAGATACCCCTTACCCTGGAATCGACGTAATAAGCTTTTGGGCAAAATCGCGTCGTACATTAAAGGTCCAGTTCGAATCCAAACTCGAAAATTTAACATTGATTTTTTTTTCAAAATGCACTTAGAGACTTGATTTTTTTTTTAAAAGAAGCGCAATGAAAAATAATGAAAAAAAGTAAATCAGGACAAATTCGTAGGTCACGTGCTTTGGCCGCCATCTTGCTTTTAGTGCATTTTCGACCGTTTCCGACCCCACCCGCCTTTGACAATCTTCTTCTCTGAAGATACTTGCACTACAGAGCTGTAATTCATACTGAATGTAGCTGAAGCATTGTAGTTTAAAATCTTTTCTTTTAAAGTACTTAACTACAATACTTTTTGTGCTGTGACCTTTCAAAGTTGACAAAAATCTAAAAATCGCCAACTTCAAGGGCAGATAACTAAAAAACCAGACCTTAGAACTTAATTATTTTTGCATGAGAGTTAGACATGAGCAAGGTCTTCAAGATAAAAGAATAAAATCGCTCGCGAACAGTCATTTCCGGTCAGGAGGAAGGGTCAAATTTTGCATATGGAAAAGTGGTGTTTTGCTGAGTATGTTTGAACCCTCTTTAACAAACATTCATGTGAAGGTCAAACATGCATGTGAAGGTCAAACAGTATGTCAATGTCAAACAGGAATCTTGAAGACCTAAGTACTGCCGCGGCAGTCCTAGTTATTATTATTATTATTTGTACAATTTTTGTGAGATATCTACAGCTCAAACCGCTTGTTCAAATTCGCCCAAACTTGACATTCAGGTACCCCTTACCCTGGAATCGATAAACTAAGCTTTTGGGCATAATCGGCTCGTACATTAAAGGTCCAGTTCGAATCCAAAGTCAAAAATTTAACATTGATTTTTTTTTCAAAATGCACTTAGAGACTTGAAATTTTTTTTAAAAGAAGCGCAATGAAAAATAATGAAAAAAAGGAAATCAGGACAAATTCGTAGGTCACCTGCTTTGGCCGCCATCTTGCTTTTAGTGCATTTTCGACCTTTTCCGACCCCACCCGCCTTTGACAATCTTCTTCTCTGAAGATACTTGCACTACAGAGCTGTAATTCATACTGAATGTAGCTGAAGCATTGTAGTTTAAAATCTTTTCTTTTAAAGTACTTAACTACAATACTTTTTGTGCTGTGACCTTTCAAAGTTGACCAAAATCTCAAAATCGCAAACTTCAAGGGCAGATAACTAAAAAACCGGACCTTAGAACTTAATGATTTTTGCATGACAGTTAGACATGAGCAAGGTCTTCAAGATAAAAGAATAAAATCGCTCGCGAACAGTCATTTCCGGTCAGGAGGAAGGGTCAAATTTTGCATATGGAAAAGTGGTGTTTTGCTGAGTATGTTTGAAGCCTCTTTAACAAACATTCATGTGAAGGTCAAACATGCATGTGAAGGTCAAACAGTATGTCAAGGTCAAACAGGAATCTTGAAGACCTAAGTACTGCCGCGGCAGTCCTAGTTAGGTCTTCAAGACAAAGTCGTGAAGACCTATTGTTTTTATCCGATTTCTTATTATTAAGGATTCAGCCTTTCAGGCTGAATCCTTATTGTAATTGGCGTGTTTTATTATTTTTTTTTTTTTTATTCCAGCGATCTTGTGGCCTCGATTCAGCCCGAACGGCTGATGCTTGGACAGTGAAATTTTGTACATTGATAACCCTCTATGAGAAGACGCTCTAATAAGCTTTTGGGCGAAATCGGTCGACAAATAAAAGGTCAAGGTCGAATCCAAGGTCGAAAAATTAACATGGATTTTTTTTTCAAAATGCACTTAGAGACTTGAATTTTTTTTTAAAAGATGCGCAATCAAAAATGCTGCAAAAAACGAAATCATGGAAAATTCGTAGGTCACGTGGTTTGGCCGCCATATTGGATTTTTCGAATTTGCACCATGTACCTTTGAAGATCTTCTCCTCTGAAGATACTTGCACCAAAAAGCTGCAAGTTTGGAATGTTGTAGCTGAGGCATTGGGCATTAAAGTTTGTTTAATGAGACGACTGTTCCTCAAATAGTTTTTTTCCTATAAGCGTTCAAAGTAGGAAGACTTAGTAAAAAAGTTGAATTAAAAGATGCAAACATATTACATGCTAAAATATAACAGAGTTGATCAAAAATGCGTAGTCTTGCAAATTAACAACATGAAATTGCACGAAAAAGAATGAAATCTACCTCTGTGTGTCGCAAAAACACCCCCCCCCCCCCCTTTATGCCTTCACACAGGGAGTTGGAAATGGCCCTTTGTAGCGTCAATCTCTCAAATGAAAGATATGGCCAGGACATATTCAAAGACCCATTTCATGTACATGCGCGTACACGTACATGAAAGGTGTCAAAATCTGATCAGTAGAGAGGCAGGAGGTCTAGCAACTAAGACCCGACCCGACCCGAACCGAACCGACCGACCGACTTATTAAATCATAGAGGGTAGAGGCCTGATTTCTATATATACATGCTAGCAGATTCCACTCGGCTGGGGTGTGAACGTATTGAATTAACTCTGTTTTAAAAAGACCTATCACCTCTGTGGAACTTTAAAATATACATTCCCCTCTAACTCAATGTTCCTAACTTTGTGAAAAATTTGTTTTCTTGCAAACTTTGCCATATGTCATGAAAATTAGACTTTTCACACTTTTTTAAAACAAATCCCTTAGGCTGACTGAAAACGCGCACCAAGCGTAGTTTATGCTCAGAATAATGTCTACATCGCCAGAAAACATTTGTTTTTCGTGAAGAACAACGCAAAAACATGCTCAAATAGGTCACAGGAGCTCATCTTTGGCTGAATCCTGTTATTGCCGCTTCGCGGCTATATTTATTAAGGATTCAGCTTTTCAAGCTGAATCCTTATTGTTATTGGCGTGTTTTATTAATTTTTTTTTTTTTTTTTTTTTTTTTATTCCACGAAACTTTAGCACAGTTTTTAGCCAAAACGGCACAAGCAAATGATACCAAATTTTACAGACTTGTAGACCTTACCCTGGAATCGCGAGGTTAAGCTTTTGGGCCAAATCGGCTCAGTCATATTTTGCCTATGTAGGCGTAAAGTTTAAAATTTTAACATGGGAATTTTTTTCAAAATGCACTTAGAGACTTGAATTTTTTTTTAAAAGAAGCGCAATGAAAAATGATGAAAAAAAGACAATCATGACGAAGTCGTAGGTCACGTGGTTTGGCCGCCATATTGGATTTAAGCACATTTTACAAAAGTCCGACCCCGTGCACACTTGGTGAATCACCACTCGGCTACTAATGATACTAGATAGCTGAAATTTACACACAATGTAGCTAAGGCATTGGCCTTTAACAAGTTTGTTTCAGAATTAAGAAATTCGAAATACTTTTGTCGCAGCATCCTTTCAAAATTTCACATGTTCTAAAAAATCGAATTTTCAAGGGCAGATAACTCAAAAAGTTCGACTCAGAATTATGCAATTTTTTCAGGAATGTTAGACTGTGTTGTGTACATTAGGAATATATCAAAACATCGATCGCGAACAGTCATTTGCGATTACAAAATAGAGTCCAAGATGACCGAACGTAAGGGTGAAAAAAATTAACATGGGCAATTTTTTCAAAATGCACCTAGAGACTTGAAATTTTACATAGAGGTGGACAATGACATTCTAAGCAAAAAAGTCAATCGTGACAAAGTTGTAGGTCACGTGGTTTGGCCGCCATTTTGATTTTTTGTGCTTTTTAGAATTTCCGGACCCCTTTGATTTAGCGAATCTTCTCCTTCAAAATGCTCCTAAAGCTTGATGCATAAAGATAAATAAATGAAATTTTCAGGACTCATTCCTGACATGTTTATCTTTGTACTGAACTTGCTGTTAATGCGGCTGAATCCTGTTGTCGCCGCTTGCGGCTATATTTTTTTTTTTTTTTTTTTTTTTATTCCACGAAACTTTAGCACAGTTTTTAGCCAAAACGGCAGAAGCAAATGATACCAAATTTTACAGACTTGTAGACCTTACCCTGGAATCGCGAGGTTAAGCTTTTGGGCCAAATCGGCTCAGTCATATTTTGCCTATGTAGGCGTAAAGTTTAAAATTTTAACATGGGAATTTTTTTCAAAATGCACTTAGAGACTTGAAATTTTTTTTAAAAGAAGCGCAATGAAAAATGATGAAAAAAAGACAATCATGACGAAGTCGTAGGTCACGTGGTTTGGCCGCCATATTGGATTTAAGCACATTTTACAAAAGTCCGACCCCGTGCACACTTGGTGAATCACCACTCGGCTACTAATGATAATAGATAGCTGAAATTTACACACGATGTAGCTAAGTCATTGGCCTTTAACAAGTTTGTTATAGAATTAAGAAATTCGAAATACTTTTGTCGCAGCATCCTTTCAAAATTTCACATTTTCTAAAAATTGATTACACAGTGCCATTTTCAAAGGGCGATAACTCAAAAATTTGGACTCAGAATTATGCAATTTTTTCAGGAATGTAAGACAAATATATAGACAATACGAATTTATCAAATTATCGATCGCAAACAGTCATTGGCGTTCAGAATTTCTGATCAAAATCGATAGAAATAATGTCGAAAAAGAAAAAAAATGCTAAAAAGGCTCCTGAAGCTTAACGCGTTAGCAGAACTTGATGAACTTTTCAGGACTGACTCCTGACATGTCAATCTATGCAATGATTAATGCATACTGCATAATGCATATTTTATGGGTAGCAACTCCTTCAAAGTTTGCTGTGTCTTAGAAAAATGATTTTCTTCAAATGCAGATAAATAAAAAACGTGACCAAAAAAATTCACAATTTTTATATGAAAGGGTGCGCAAGTAAATTCTACGTAAAAAAACTATCCTTACGAAGTCGTAGGTCACGTGGTTTAGCCGCCATATTGGATTTTTCAACTTTTCAGAATTTCCGGACCCCATGCACCTTTGAAGATCTTCTGCTCTGAAGATACTTGCACCAAAGTGCTGCAACTTTGGTATGTTTTAGCTGAGGCATTGAGAATTAAATTTGAATAATTCGAAGACCGTACCTCAAATACTTTTTTTTCTATAAGCGTTCAAAGTTGGGTGACTTAGTACAAGGTGTCATTTTCAAAGGGCGATAACTCAAAAAGTCAGACTCAGAATTATGAAATATTTTCAGGATCATAAGACAAATATACATACAATAGGAATCTATCAAAACATTGCTCACAAACAGTCAATTGCGTTCAGAATTTGTGATCAAAATCGATAGAAAAACAGGTCTAAACAAAAAGAAAAATGCTAAAAAGGCTCCTGAGTACCAAACGAACCGCAATGACATTTTAAGCAAAAAAAGTCTAAATTTAGTTGTGACAAATTTGAAGGTAGCATAGATCTTGAGTTTGGAGTGAGTTAAGTTTTCAATATTAAGCCAGCAGTAGTGCTTTCTAGTGACAGCTGTGCGAGGTCAGGCAGAGGCCAAGCTGGCTGTGTATTGTAGCTTGACCCAGCATGCGGCGCTTGAGTGCTCTAGACTTGCTTTGAGCCTGCTTTGATATTCATGATTTTACATGTAAGTTCATTTAGTAAAAATCGTTTGAGTATCTGGTCCTTTAATACTTTGTTGATGTTATGACTGCAGCTGAATCCTTTTGTCGCCGCTTTGCGGCTATATTTATTAAGGATTCAGCCTTTCAGGCTGAATCCTTATTGTTATTGGCGTGTTTTATTATTATTATTTTAATTCCACGGATTTTGTTAACTCGATTCAGCCAAAACGGCTAATGCTATTATAGTAAATTTCTGTACACTGATAGCCTTCTATGAGAAGAAGCCATACTAAGCTTTTGGGCGAAATCGGTCGACAAATAAAAGGTCAAGGTCGAATCCAAGTTCGAAAAATTAACATGGATTTTTTTTTCAAAATGCACATAGAGACCTGATTTTTTTTTTAAAAGATGCGCAATCAAAAATAATGGAAAAAAACAAATCATGGCAAATTCGTAGGTCACGTGGTTTGGCCGCCATCTTGGTTTTAGTGCATTTTAGGCAATTTCCGACCCGACCCACCTTTGACAATCTTCTCCTCTGAAGATACTTGCACCAGAGTGCCGAAATTCACACTCAATGTAGCTGAAGCATTGTAGTTCTTAATTTATATTCTAGAAAGTCCTAACGTAAATACGTTTCGTGCTGTGATGTTTCAAAGTTGGCCAAAATCTAAAAATCGCCAACTTCAAGGGCAGATAACTCAAAAACCTGACCGTAGAATTGTATGATTTTTGCATGAGAGTTAGACATGACCAAGGTCTTTAGGATAAAAGAATAAAATCGCTCGCGAACAGTCATTTCCGGTCGATGGGACGTGTCAAATTACATGATAAGTCAAAATTTCCGGACCCCTCCCACCTTTGAGAATCTTCTCCTCTGAAGATACTTGCACTAGAGAGCTGAAATTCATACTCAATGTAGCTGAAGCATTGTAGTTTGTACGTTGATTTCAAGAAAGTCCTAACGTTGATACTTTTGTTGCTGTGATCTTTCAAAGTTGACCAAAATCTAAAAATCGAAAACTTCAAATGCAGATAACTAAAAAACCTAGCCAGGGAATTTGAAGATTTTTGCATGAGAGTTAGACATTGGCAAGGTCTTTAAGATAAAAGAATAAAATCGCAAATTTTTTTTTCTCAAAAGTTTTGGCTTGGAAAAAAAAGCACTTTTTTCGATTTTATTTGATAAAAATCCTTCCCAAGGGCAGGGCAACACGGCAAATCGCCAATGAAGTCTGGACTTATAAAAAAAAAAAAAAAAAAAAATAAATAAAAATGGATTTTCAAGTATATTTCTTCGTCCTCTGTCCTCTGTCCCCTTCTCTCCCTTTATCCCTGCAGTCTGACTACTTGTCTGTCATCTCTGAGAATTTCAGGCAGATATCAATTCAAGTTTTCGAGTTATGTGCACTTGAAATGGTAGGTATGGAAAAAATGACCTCAAAACAGCTTTTCCCCCCCTTAAAAAATAAATCATGCCAAAGTTGCTACAAATGGCCTCAAGCACTCATATATTTGGCTGAATCCTGTAATCGTCGCTTTGCGACTATATTGCAAAATTTCCTTCAAAATCCATTGGAATGGCAATAAGAGCCCAATCAAGTCTAAATTTGCCAAAAACGTCTAGGACCCTTCCTTAAGTCTGATTTCACCAAGAAATGCAAAATACATCCTTAAAAAGCCAAAATTTTCGAAGATTATTAAGGATTCAGCCTTTCAGGCTGAATCCTTATTGTTATTGGCGTGTTTTATTATTATTATTTTAATTCCACGGATTTTGTTAACTCGATTCAGCCAAAACGGCTAATGCTATTATAGTAAATTTCTGTACACTGATAGCCTTCTATGAGAAGAAGCCATACTAAGCTTTTGGGCGAAATCGGTCGACAAATAAAAGGTCAAGGTCGAATCCAAGTTCGAAAAATTAACATGGATTTTTTTTTCAAAATGCACATAGAGACCTGATTTTTTTTTTAAAAGATGCGCAATCAAAAATAATGGAAAAAAACAAATCATGGCAAATTCGTAGGTCACGTGGTTTGGCCGCCATCTTGGTTTTAGTGCATTTTAGGCAATTTCCGACCCGACCCACCTTTGACAATCTTCTCCTCTGAAGATACTTGCACCAGAGTGCCGAAATTCACACTCAATGTAGCTGAAGCATTGTAGTTCTTAATTTATATTCTAGAAAGTCCTAACGTAAATACGTTTCGTGCTGTGATGTTTCAAAGTTGGCCAAAATCTAAAAATCGCCAACTTCAAGGGCAGATAACTCAAAAACCTGACCGTAGAATTGTATGATTTTTGCATGAGAGTTAGACATGACCAAGGTCTTTAGGATAAAAGAATAAAATCGCTCGCGAACAGTCATTTCCGGTCGATGGGACGTGTCAAATTACATGATAAGTCAAAATTTCCGGACCCCTCCCACCTTTGAGAATCTTCTCCTCTGAAGATACTTGCACTAGAGAGCTGAAATTCATACTCAATGTAGCTGAAGCATTGTAGTTTGTACGTTGATTTCAAGAAAGTCCTAACGTTGATACTTTTGTTGCTGTGATCTTTCAAAGTTGACCAAAATCTAAAAATCGAAAACTTCAAATGCAGATAACTAAAAAACCTAGCCAGGGAATTTGAAGATTTTTGCATGAGAGTTAGACATTGGCAAGGTCTTTAAGATAAAAGAATAAAATCGCAAATTTTTTTTTCTCAAAAGTTTTGGCTTGGAAAAAAAAGCACTTTTTTCGATTTTATTTGATAAAAATCCTTCCCAAGGGCAGGGCAACACGGCAAATCGCCAATGAAGTCTGGACTTATAAAAAAAAAAAATAAAATAAAAAAATAAAAATGGATTTTCAAGTATATTTCTTCGTCCTCTGTCCTCTGTCCCCTTCTCTCCCTTTATCCCTGCAGTCTGACTACTTGTCTGTCATCTCTGAGAATTTCAGGCAGATATCAATTCAAGTTTTCGAGTTATGTGCACTTGAAATGGTAGGTATGGAAAAAATGACCTCAAAACAGCTTTTCCCCCCCTTAAAAAATAAATCATGCCAAAGTTGCTACAAATGGCCTCAAGCACTCATATATTTGGCTGAATCCTGTAATCGTCGCTTTGCGACTATATTTATTATTATTATTATTATTATTATTTGTACAATTTTTGTGAGAGATCTACAGCTCAAACCGCTTGTTCAAATTTGCCCAAACTTGACATGCAGGTACCCCTTACCCTGGAATCGATAAACTAAGCTTTTGGGCATAATCGGCTCGTACATTAAAGGTCCAGTTCGAATCCAAAGTCGAAAATTTAACATTGATTTTTTTTTCAAAATGCACTTAGAGACTTGAATTTTTTTTTTAAAAAAGCGCAATGAAAAATAATGAAAAAAAGTAAATCAGGACAAATTCGTAGGCCGCCATCTTGCTTTTAGTGCATTTTCGACCGTTTCCGACCCCACCCGCCTTTGACAATCTTCTTCTCTGAAGATACTTGCACTACAGAGCTGTAATTCATACTGAATGTAGCTGAAGCATTGTAGATTAAAATCTTTTCTTTTAAAGTACTTAACTACAATACTTTTTGTGCTGTGACCTTTCAAAGTTGACCAAAATCTCAAAATCGCAAAATTCAAGGGCAGATAACTAAAAAACCAGACCTTAGAACTTAATGATTTTTGCATGACAGTTAGACATGAGCAAGGTCTTCAAGATAAAAGAATAAAATCGCTCGCGAACAGTCACTTCCGGTCAGGAGGAAGGGTCAAACTTTGCATATTAAAAAGTGATGTTTTGGTCGGTATGGTTTAAACCTTTTTACCAAACATGCATGTGAAGGTCAAACATGCATGTGAAGGTCAAACAGTATGTGAAGGTCAAAGAGGAATCTTGAAGACCTAAGTACTGCCGCGGCAGTCCTAGTTAGGTCTTCAAGACGAAAGTCTGAAGACCTATTGTTATTATCCGGATTATTATTATTATTATTATTATTTGGACGTCTTTTCTGTCGACGTTTCTGACCTTATTGACAAGCCGATTTTCATGAAACTTTCAGGGATTGTAGAGTATGACCCAAATTAGTGAATGACATGGGCGATATTTGAATTTCGAATTTGTTTTGGAGTTATCTCCCCTTAAACGAAAAAACTGCAAACCTTGATTTCTCGGTAACTAAGGGAGATAATTTCAAAAAACTTTCACCAAAATGTGGGCAACAAAATTCCTCATCGATGTAGCCCATAGCGGTTTTCGGCCGTATAAATAGATTTTTTGCAATTTTCGAAAAACTGAACATTTTCTGAAATTTCGCGTTACTGACAGTACGCGTCTTTCAAAATCTTCTTCTCACTAACTGCAATACATACAGACCAGTGCCATAGCTCGTTGGAAAGCTTAATGAGTGTGTAAAAACGTGAAGACAGCGAATTTTTAATTTTTGACCTGTTACTCGAGTTATCTGCCCTTGGAGTTCGACATTTTTTTGAAGTGTCATTTTTCGTGTTACGTTCAAAGGGGCACCACTCGGTAAGGAAATGTCAAAGAGGAAATCTGTTTGATGCATTCTGTTCTACAATGATAGATGAACAAGTTGACTACAGGTCATTATTATATAAAAGTTGATATTAAAGGAAATATGTGGACATAAAGAGATTTTTTACATTTTTCGGCGATTTTAACATTTTTCGAGGGTTATTTTACTTTGAGAATTTTAGTTTCAAAACTGTTACAGATAGAAATTTTATCATTGATGTTTTGTGAAGCAGATGTAATGAGTAGACGGCAAAAACGTTAAATCACATGTATCTCGAAAACTGTGGCAGATAAGGGATTTGTAAAAAAAAAGGTGAGAAAAGTCTAATTTTCATGACATATTGCATAGTTTGCAAGAAAACAACAATTTCACAAAGTTAAAAACATTGAGTTGGAGGGAAAGGTATATTTTAAAGTTCCACAGAGGTGATAGGGCTTTTTAAAACAGAGTTAATTCAATCAATACGTTCACACCCAGCTGAGTGGAATCTGCTACCATGTATAAGTCAAAATCAGGACTCTACCCTCTATGATTAAATTAGTCGGTCGGTCGGGTCGGTCTGGTCTGGTCTTTATTGCTAGACCTCCAGCCTCTCTTCTGATCTGACTTGGACACCTTTCATGTACGTGTACGTGTACGTGTACGTGCATGTACATGAATTTGGTCTTGGAATATGTCTTGGCCATATCTTTCATTTGAGAGATTGACGCTACAAAGGGCCATTTCCAACTCCCCGTTGCTAGATTGCTAGACTACGCATTTTTGACCTACTCTGGTATATTGTTAAATCACATGTATTTCGAAAACGGTGACAGATAATTCAACCAATTTTTCTCTGCTTCTAGGAATAATATTCTCTGAAGAATGATGTCATAGCTGACATTGGCCACCATGATGAATTTTTCGGAAAAGTCTTTAACACTGAATGTCAAGTGGAATTTGGTCATGTTGATAATGTATTAGTTACTGTTTACCTCTTAGACAAAAAGTCATGTGAAGGTCAAACACTTTGTGAAGGTCAAAGAGGAATCTTGAAGACCTAAGTATTGACGCGTCAATCCTAGTTATTATTATTATTATTTGTACAATTTTTGTGACGGATCCACAGCTCAAACCGCTTGTTCAAATTTGCCCAAACTTGACATGCAGGTACCCCTTACCCTGGAATCGATAAACTAAGCTTTTGGGCATAATCGGCTCGTACATTAAAGGTCCAGTTCGAATCCAAAGTCGAAAATTTAACATTGATTTTTTTTTCAAAATGCACTTAGAGACTTGAAATTTTTTTAAAAAGAAGCGCAATGAAAAATGATGAAAAAAAGGAAATCAGGACAAATTCGTAGGTCACGTGCTTTGGCCGCCATCTTGCTTTTAGTGCATTTTCGACGGTTTCCGACCCCACCCGCCTTTGACAATCTTCTTCTCTGAAGATTCTTGCACTACAGAGCTGTAATTCATACTGAATGTAGCTGAAGCATTGTAGTTTAAAATCTTTTCTTTTAAAGTACTTAACTACAATACTTTTCGTGCTGTGACCTTTCAAAGTTGACCAAAATCTCAAAATCGCAAACTTCAAGGGCAGATAACTAAAAAACCAGACCGTAGAACTTAATGATTTTTACATGACAGTTAGACATGAGCAAGGTCTTCAAGATAAAAGAATAAAATCGCTCGCGAACAGTCATTTCCGGTCAGGAGGAAGGGTCAAATTTTGCATATGGAAAAGTGTTTTGCTTAGTATGTTTGAACCCTCTTTAACAAACATTCATGTGAAGGTCAAACATGCATGTGAAGGTCAAACAGTATGTCAAGGTCAAACAGGAATCTTGAAGACCTAAGTACTGCCGCGGCAGTCCTAGTTATTTCTTAAACTTTCAGATACGTTAGCACAGCAGTTAGTGCTGTGACATTAAATTGTAAATCAATGCTATCTTTAAATGATTTTATCTTTCAGAATGGGATTTTGAATTTGATATATAAAATCGAGCTACAATGACGACATTGCTCACCAATGGACTGAATGACTACATCATCAAGTCTGCATGCACCCAACAGATTTTTCAAGTGATATGAAATCAATTGCCTGCTTTTGATTTCTTAAACTTTCAGATAGGTTAGCACAGCACTTAGATCTTCAACTTGATCAGGAGATTTTAAGATGAAATGACATCAAATTTTAATTGCTTTCTTTAAACGATTTTATCTCTCAGAAAAGGATTACTTTTGAATTAAGAAATATTATGAACTAGCTGTAGTCGGTGGATTAGGCTATATCACACATGTGACACATTGTTTGCTAATTCCAGCATTTGCCTACAGGCTTCACTGACTAAATGGCTTTGTCGGCTGTCTCACATAGGTGACTGCTATCACTAAGAATGAAAGCAGTTTTCTTGCATTTCCTTAAAGGGGCAGTAGCACGTTTTTTGACAATTTTATATTTTTGATTTTTCACTGATAATTGTAAGTTAAAGCTAAATGTATCATTTTGACAGTGTCAAAAATCTCATTACACTAACCAATCATTCATAGTCAGAGAACAAAGTATAAGATTCACATAAAATCCATTGGCAGCCATTTTTGTGTGAACACCTTTAATTCATGTTGTGTAAGAAAAGGAATCGCATGGCTTAGTTTTACATTATATATTTGATTTATTACTGCTTCATGTCGTTTTTATACGTTGTCTTTAGATTGGAACAATTTATTTTCATTTTCCTGACATCACCTTATACTCCCCTTAAAAACGTGCTACTGCCCCTTTAAGTATCAGTCCGAGTTTACGAAACAACGATTCAAAGAGTACTGTTGGCATCGGGCCATGTCTGAATCTGGCTGGAGTACAAGGTCAAGTTGGTCAGTTCATTACACCGGTCAGCTGGCTTGCTGGTCAGTCTATCCTAGATGGTCTTTATAATAAAGTTATTACAATTATTCAAGCATGGTTCTAACCAATGAAATGATTATTGGCTGAGATAATGTCTGATTATATCACTACTAGTACTTGAAGTTTCATTTTGTTAGTTTCCATTCCACGCAGCTGTAATTAGATACCTTATATGGTTTAGCAAGTTATATTGACTTGGTATTCCTCTCGTTGCATACCCGGGGGTAAGTTGTATTATCCTCAGGGAGTTAAGATTTGTAAAGAAAATGAAACTAAGAAATCAAAATATGTGTTATCATGAAGGCCCCAGCTGAGTTTGTTATTTGCTTGAAGTGTGACGATACAGATTTTTCACGATGCAATGCATATATAGATATCTCATTGCGATTTGATTCAATACGATACACATATCAATATGCTTATTCAAGGTTTTTGACAAAATAAAACATTAACTTTTGATAATTACTCTGATTCTTAGACAAAATAAGCTATTTTAAAGTCAACAATACGTAACATGATACAGAGAAAGTATCAAGATGTATGTATCGTCAGATTAAGTATCACGATTCACGAATATAACAATATAACAATATAAAAATATAAAAATATTGGCACTTTACAAGTGTACTTTAATATAGTATAGACTATACTGCTTTCTTTTTGTCTTGAAAAACTTGAAGTTTGAACAATGATAAGCATAAGAAGTAAAGGGTCCTGAATATGATATTGAAATACCTACCAGTTGCTGGAATATGTTTAGCAAAGGCAGATGATTGTGATAATGTAAGTGCAATGGATACACGGTTACATGATGTGTGCTTGGGTAATTACAGCTGACAGCTGGACTAGATAATTTCATACTTGAAAAGACAAGAGACAATAGACGAAATGAGCTAATTTTTTGTGTTAAGGAACATTTTTCCTGTCAGAACCATCAAATGTATTTAGAAATATATCACTGTTTATTATTATCATCATTATTATTCAAGAGTAGCAAGTACTGTTGAAAACAATCATTGAAAGACAATGTCAAATTTTACTTGTATGTGATACAAATGACATATTTGACATTGATGAAATCTAAATGAAGACCATGAAAGGTCAAAGTAAAAATGTTGTAATGCAAGAATTTTTTACCATTTTTCAGGCTTGAATGTCATGATTTCACAATCAAATTACATCAATTGCTTCACCCACATTTGGTCACAGTGATCCCTGTCAAGGTCTTTACAAAGTCATGGTCTTTTTGTGAACACAATATGTGTAATTTTAATTCCTTTATTTCAAGTAAAGAAATCAATGTTGTTATGCACATACTAACCAACATGTCGGCATTGATAGATAAATTCAAGCTCTTAATTGTTTCTCTTCCTCCGTTGTTTCCCTGCTAAATGTAAGAGAATTTGAGAATGATTATTATAAGGAATGTTGGCAAGGGTAGTGGGGATTAACCTTCGCTGTGCCATGGTCGGATTGAGGCACGTCTACAATCTACATCCCATCTTCAATGGGTAATAACTGACTTATGCTCTGGTCATAAATTGCATGCAGCATTGACAACTGTGGTTGTACAAGGTATTTTTCAACAAATGATGTAAGATGGTTTAGGATAGGAATTATAAAAGCATCAATGATCATCATTTATTGCAATATACAAATATCAAGGTTTGGAATTAGTGTTTTAGTTTGAAAATGGATCTGATAGTTCCAATTATTTCAATTTCATATCTTTACAACCTACATATGTTTAATGTAACTAAAAGTGATATATTCTAAAGCAGATATCAAGCAAGGCTAGCTTATCAGGCATGAGGTGTTAGGGCTGTGTTCCATGCACGTGTTGTATACCTGACCAGATTGATTGTATGGAAGCCTTGAGGGGACATCTTGATGCATGGACATACCTGTGCAAATTTGTAATTGCCATTATGGAAATCCTGATGTTATTCAAAGGGATAACCAACATGTTTTCTCCATTGTTCAAAATCCACTTTTTCAACAGTTGAGATAAAGTCATCATTTGTTATCTTCTGTAAACACTTTGTTAGAAAGTTGATGCAGTGCGTACAAGTCTCAAGTTAAGGAGTTGCATGAAACAATTTGTCAAGTTTCTCTTGTATGCTGCATCTGCTTGTTGTTTCTGTTGTATGGAGTCAGGTAAAGCTGTTTTCATTGTCATTTGTTGTTCTAATAACTTTGTTTTAATTGGAATTAATTTTGGAAATTTTTGTTATTCTATTTAACTCTCTGACATTTCCAGTTGTGTAATCAGCTCATTAATCTTTCATTTATGTATTCCTTGACTTTTGATCTTTCTCTCATGTAATGGTGATTTTGTTTTAAAAACCAAAATCTTTGACTGAATTAATGTTGACTTGATGATTATGATGCCAATATCAGTTGAGTTTCTTATCATTCTGCCAATGACTTAACTTTTTATCAATGAAAAAATCAATTTAAAATCAAAGGTTCCATTAAGGTTACTTATGCTGTTTCCATTTTAGGTACTATTTTTATTTTTTATGATCAGACTTTTTGAGAATTCATTTATTTGTATTTTGCTAATAATGTATTATTTTTATTTTCATTTAAGAATAGATCGGCATCTAGAGATAGAGATAGATTTTAGTGTCAATCTAAGATTCTTCTGTTTCCAATAATTGATGTTCGAGTTGTTTATCTTGTGCAAAAGGTTTATGAATTAAAATATCAGAATATTCATGAAATATAAACAAATTTAGATTAATCTTTCATCTCCTATTGTGCATATTAATTTCTTCAAACAAGTGGAAACCATTTTGATTCCAGCTCGGGAGGTCAGACAAGGTGATGTTCTCTGTCTGTGAGCATTGTTACATAACATTAACATCATTATCATACAAGTCGGCCAAGGCACTCAAAGAAATTGCCCACCTATTTTATAAGAGCTATTTCTATACCACACAAGATCAAATTCCTCCCAATCACGCTTGTATGTGTGCATGGGTCTGACAGTGCCAACTCCTTCTTGCTTAGTTGTTACCTCCAGTGCACCGGCTATCCATGATTTATGAAATTCCTGCAAATCAATACCATCATGATAGACAGGCAGTTATTGGGTTTACCAGTTACTGCAAGACTCCTTGACGGTTTCTGAAGACTGGAAGCTGTGTATGAAATAATGCCCATCTTTGTTTGGCACTCTGGAATTTTGGTTGATGAAGAGTGAGGGTGTCTTTGTGGATAAACAACTTCTTTGTTCTGTGTTCTCTATCATCTTTGTCTAGAAGCTGTTTGTTTATGAAATTGTCGTCTTGGACAGTAATAAATTTACACCTTAGTCCTGCTTCAAATACTTGCAAGATTTTGAAATTTTAGCTGTGAGTCGCAGCTATTACATATACATTTTGAAGGACTCATGAAATCAGCAATGACTCGCAAAACATTGTGCTACCAGGTTCCTGAATTCAGTAGGTTATATTTGTAGATTGATCGCTGCTTTGAGGAACCTATTTTCTCTACTCTCATACGTTGATGTACATTTGTTTCTTGTGAGATTAGGATAGGTGTAAGCGTGATTAAACTTGATAGGAATGTAAACTTATGTCTGTTGATATGCTTTTTGTTAATGTGACTGAATGCTTTGTGTGTTATTGATAGAAATCTTAATCTTAAACTTCTTTGACCACGGTGGAAATAGGGATGTTAACTAGGAATGTAGTATAACTCTGTAGTGAAAATTTTGAATTTAAAAAAAAAAAGATAAATGAAAAAGATTTCTTCAGCTCTGTTGTCTTCTTATCCTTAGACTTTTATCATATTTGGATCTGGCTGACGGACTAAAATGAGCAGTATTCACTAATTCTCTTGGTTTTAAAGTTACAATAACTTCAAAGTAATCTTGAGCTAAACACAGGGACCCTCGACATCCTTCAGATCCAGCTGTTGTTCAGAATGTCCAGGGAATTGTTCAACAGTCTGGGGAGATCTGTGCTTGGCACCATCACTGAACTTCACAACTAATTGGAAAGAAATACGGTTCTATAAAGATGTGCTTATCTATTTTAGAAAAATTCTTATCCCTTTATTCAATTCTAAGCACATGGGACATTATTGAATTTGTTAATTTTAGTTTAAGAATTCTTTCAAATACAACAGTCCAGACTACCATTCTGTTGATCATGGTATCCCTTTTGATAAAACTTCAAATTTTCTGATCCTTTCATCATGTTGTGAAACAACTGAAAGTGTAAGATTTTGTGGAAGTATCTTCATTAAATATTATCGACAATATGCCTTAGAATTAATTGAGGAGTTCTATTTATTGTCATGGGTAATTAAATTAAATTGGTAAATGGTAGAATAAGGATAACAAGATCATTTCAATGTTTTGGGCTAGCTGGAATTGCGTTTGGGAGATCCGCTAGTCCTAATGACTGGTACTGTGACAAAACTTATTTCGATCCCTGTTTTACATGTATGCTTTTAGATGCAAGAGAAAGACAGTAAGTCTAGATCTTGGTATGTAAGGTTAAATTAATTACAGAAATACACTTGTCTAGATGCATAATTTTAATCCCTTATATGAAAACGCATTTTCAGTAGCAAGGCATGTGTCAAGATTTCAAGATAGCAGATACTTGCTATTAGATATATCTTTGTCATCATAAAAACTTAGGCTCATTTGATATTTCCTTCCTCAACATATCTGGGCAGTAGAAGACCAATCAGGTTAAATAATCATAGATGAGTTAATGAAATTATTAAATTCATTTACATTAGTGCAACTGAATGATTTTATCAGATCTATATGTTCAAAGGAAGTATCCATTAGACCTGACCTAAATATTAGGTACAGATAAAGATACTAACAGATATCTTTATATTTAGGAAAATCTGTAAAACGGTTAACTTGAAGAATATCTACTAAATAGTTCTGGTTTCACTGTTAAAAAATTCAAAAGTTTAATCCATAGTCTATTAAATACTTACAAAGGTTGAATAGTCTTCTTGAAAAATCATATTTGTTACTGTAAAGCTCAGAGGAATTATATTTTCCCCTCAGTGTTATAAGTGAAAAGTACAAGAGTGTTTATCTGATAAAGAATTTTCATTTAATTTTGACCTTTTGATTTTATACAATTAAAAAAGTAATATCTAATAAATTCAAAAATTCTTATAAATATCAAATAAATATAGATATAAAAAAGAACGTATATAAATTTAAATTTGTCGAGTTTAAAAATCCAATAAATATTCATTTACTCGATTGATTTTTACATCTCAGTTACTCTATTCCTGGAATAGATATTTTGAATTCAATGTTTTTATCAAAAAATGATAAAATTAGATTTCCCAGCTGCAACACAGTGAATCTCCATTAGACATGCATTATGTATGTGTAGGCATGAGCTTATCACCGACAACCTGTTGCCTACTGGCGGAACAGTATGTTGTATACATCAGATCTGTGTGCATGAAGTAACATTTAACATGAAATGCAGTTTCTGTAATTATTTGAAAATTTTGTTTCTCCCTTTTTAAAATCGTCCAAAAAGTTCAGGAATACCCTGATATTCATTATCAAAACATCATCAGTATTTATAGATTTGAAACCTAGCCTGTCCTGAAAATTAATTGATCAATTCCTTGGGTGAAAATAAAGGAATTTAAAAAAAAATGATATGAGGATCTGCCTGAAGTTTCATTACTATCTACAATAAAGAAGTTGATAATCCATAAACTCCTTGTCTTCTTGAATGTTGATATTGAAAGTCAGGATTGCTCTTAACTTGTTATTTTGAGTATATATCAGCTGGACAAAAAAGTTGTTTTTTATAATTTCTTTTTTTTTGGACCACTAACTACCCAATGACACCTTCTTGAAGATGAAAAAGCATACAAAAATGGACAGCCTTAAAGTCATCAGAATGGCTGCAATATTGCCCAAGCGGCACAAAACAATAACTCACTCACTCACTCACTACCGTTATCAGAAGGCAGAAGTTCACATTTCTAGTGCATTGATAACGCTAACGCTAATTTCAAACCCTGCATCTAATGACACTGCTTTCAGAGTCATGCATGTAAGCCAAGATTTGAGGAAAATACCCTCCTGTCTTTAAAGTGTCACCTTCACACGACCTTGAAGGTGTATGACATTGCTCTGGATGTCTTCTCCCCGCAGATTAGATCACCTTCCGTAAGGAGAACCCCAGGAATAGACAAAGCTTTTCTTTCCCGAGAGGTGCGCGACTTACATGAAGCAAATATACCTGTGATACTCATTACAGGGTAGCAACGATGTTATGTGTGTAGAGGAGTTCTCCTCAGTAAATACAGCAGTGTTTTCCCGAGCTCTCCACTGTGTGAGGATGATTTAGAGATGGGGTGTTAAGTCCTGGGTTTGAATCCATGTTACATTCAAGGTTACTGTTATGTCACCGAACATGTGCTGAGCTTCGTGAATAATGTGCATGGCTGTGGACATGCCACAAAGATTTTCATTGAAATAATTACATATTGAATAGTTTATCAACGTCCATAGTCAATATTTTACCTGAAATGAGATTATTTGATACTGTAAAAACTGTTCATTTGAATAAAATATTAGTTCAGATACAAATTATTCAAAATTATTCAAGATATTCAAGTCAAGATTTAAAAGATCAGTATTTACGGATGGATAGACATACAGACAAGCAGACAGACAGGCAATCACTTGGATTTTTTAAGAATAAAAACGTTTTTATTTTAAATTAAAAGAATTTTTTTTAAATTATCAAAAACCTCCAAAACTGCTGCTAATGGCTGCAATACTGCCCAAGCCGTGCTAAACAATCATCACTCACTCACTCACTTATTTAAAATAAAGATATTACAAGATTACAGACAAACATCATCGTATGCTATAGAAGTAGGAGGAAGAGTTGTGGGAGGGCTGTCTGGTCTTCTCTCTGTATCACTGTGGCTTGATGGCGGTGTCTGTAACGTTCAGGTAGGGGATTACGTTACCTGCGTCTGGAGCTGGTGATTGTCGGGGTGAGTAGTGGAGGGTATTTATAGAGGTAGGATAATTGATTTAGTGGAGGATCTCAGATATTTATACAGGTATAGAGAGATGTTGGAATACAACCGGCACAGTGTCATTGTTCTGGTACAAAAGCAAACTTATTTGATGTTGCACATTTGAGATGGAAAGCAATATTTATTCAGTTAAAGGATTGATGTGTAATTTGTACGCAAACTCAACAGTTGAAGAATATACAGACACAGAACAAATATTTTCTTTGTATTTCTGAATTATTGATATTCTTGTGTGCAATTGTAAAATTTGGAAAAATAAAAAATTTCTTATAAGTGTTGAAAAGTCTTTCCTTCAACCAGTGAACTTTACTATCATAGAAGTATTTTTCACAAATCACAGCCATGTCTGCAGGTCCTACTAATTTCAATGGTAAAATTTAGTACCAGTTAGTCATTGACTTCAGACATATATATCTTAATCCCTGTAACAGGTTTATTAATTTGTATCAACACATTCTTGGACGGCTGACTTTCAAGAATCTTGATTGTTATCAAATGGGTGAATATTGGCTTAAAATTCATCTTAATTAGCAAAATAAAAAAATTCCTAAAGCCGATACAGAAATGACAATCTTCAGATCCTTGACACAATTTAACTAAGTTGACCACATTGTGGTTAGATTCTTAACTCATAACTTCATAAGCATATCTAACAGGACCATCTGTGATTGAAGGCTAAGGGCTTAACCTAGCACTTCCTACAATAGGATTTCCTTAGCACGTGTAAGGGTTAAGGATTTGACATTATCGTAATTTCATTTCTTGAAAATAATTTAGAAAATAATTTTATAGCTTCCTTGAAAATCAGAAATGGATGGATCAAGAGATGTTTCATTTTGATTTCCAAAATATCTTTCCAAATTGTTCATTGCAATTAGATAGGATTTTGATAAATGAAAACATACATAAAGCTTCAACTGAAGAACCTGATATCCGACATGTTTCTTTGCAAAAATATGTGATATATTTGACCGGTTTCACCTTTTCTAATACAGGTTGTTTTAGACCTTGCTGCAGGATTGATTCCTGTGTAGTTTTCCAATTTTTTCTCCTGGGTCTTTGCCAAGAAAGTAAAGTCGATGAAGCAATGATTTGATGGCTCAAATTCATCTTGACATTCTCACAAACTTCCCTTTCATTTATTCAATATATTACTCTTTGAATGCGTCTAGAATGAAAATCAAAACAGGTTATTCATAACCATGAAATGTTTTATCGAGATATGTTAACAGTGTTTTCCGTTACTTGCAGCAACTTTTCAATGAATATTGATCTGTTTTAGAAATTTATCTGATTTACGGAATCAATTCATATCATTTGAATATCCATGCAGAGACTCTTTGGTAAAGGTTAAAAGCCTCCCCTGCCCCTGCCTTCAGTGTTAATCACTTTAATGATAGATTAATTCAAATGAATTCTCAATTAAGCAATAATTTGTCTAAACACTAAAATCCATTGTAAAGTTTGTAAAGTTTGAGTCGATTTCATCCTATGAGTCGAGTTTAACCTTGTCTAAAAGCATCAATCAGATATTTTACGTATAATTACTTCGGGAACTTTTCATTACAACAAATTAAGCCCAAATTAACCACCCTTTGAATATATAGACCAATCAAACTGCCATGTCAATTTCTCTTGCAATTTGCCCCCCAACTCTCCAAATTTATGTTTCAGCTTTCATCTTGGCTTTTGAAAAAAAAACCTTTGGTTTTAACAATTTTCCTCCATTTTAGTACCAAATAATGATAATATATCTATTTTAAGACAAATGCCTCACAATTTCATCTACCTTGCAGTGATTGGGAAAGACAGCTTTGACAATGGGTCATTTTCAGACTTTTTTGTAATTTTCTGAATTCTAAATGGGCCATTTCCCTTATGTCAATAGTAAAATTCAAAATTTTAATGGGCCATTTTTTCATCCAATGTGCAAATGGCCCATGGCCCCTGCCTTTCCCAATCCCTGACCTTGTAAGAAGGTGTAGAAGCAAATATTGTTAACATTTTGTTCATAAAAAGATTGTTTTTAAGTTGAGACATATCAGATAAATATCTTTCAGAATATAATCTACCTTTTAAGCAGGTATAAAAGCAAACATTGCCAACATCTTGTTCATAAAAAGATTGTGTTTAATGGTGACATGTCAATCTTGTGTTGAAAGCTATACGACAGGTAGAAAGATCTGATACCCCTGTAGAAAGGGTTATCACAACTTGTACTTGACCTGTGTAGGTATTAGAGTAATGGAGGGTAGAATGTAGACATAAATACAGTAGTTACTTTGACCCCCTGCCTCTACAGAGTAGATCTAGTATCTGGCAGGTAGTGTATATATACCTATCGGATTATCTACATTAAGCCTGTCACCATTTGTAAAGTGGCTCAAGTAGCTTGTACAAGGTAAGATCAAAGCACGGTGGTCCTTAAAATTTATTGGTATATTGAGATTATTAGCAGAGTAAATGTGTCATATGACTTTTACGAAAAGCCCAAGAGTGTGAATTTTTGTATTACAGAAGCGAGTATGAGGGTTACAAAATGTTGCATGAGTTTCTTATAAGTCATATGAAACACAATTTCAGAACACAAATGACAATTTCTTTATTTACGTTTCTATTCGATTTTATTCTTTTAGCAATATCTAGAAAACGGCCTGCTTCCCTTATGACGGTCGACTACAGTGACGTCATGAACAATGGTTTTATGATGCCACAGAAGTAAATATATGAAACATGGCACTACAACAATCCTAGGCAATAGTGTTATGTGCACATGTACACGTATGGAAAATATGTCACTGTTTATGACTCACCATATAGGTAACAATCATCATTATTATGTTGTGTGCTGACTGAAAGACATGTAGTAATGATGGTGTCATAATCGTTAATCAAGGTTGTTCGTGAAATGCATTGATGTTCATTATTGTTACTCTCCTGTTAAAGATATCGCTCGCTGACCGAAAGACATGATGTAGTTATGATGTTATAATCGTTAAGCATGGTGGTCCTTAAAATGTATTGATATTCATTAGTATTACTGTCCCGTTGAAGATATCTTGCTGACCGAAAGATGTGATGTGATAATGATGTCATAATCAATAAGCCAGATGTTAAGCCTCACATTGTATTAGTATTCAGTTTCAATAAGAATAAAGTGAAGTACATACATGCATGTATAAATTCACCATTGCTTTGGTAGAATCAATGTTTCAATGCTAGTTCCTCTGTTTCATCCCTATCATGTAGTACAATTGTTCATGATGTCAATTGTGGCCATTTTCAGGCTGTTTTCTTATGATTCTAAGGGAATAAAATGGGTCATAATAGCGATAATGTCACTTTATGAAACAAGTGCAAATTCAGAAGAAGTCGGTCAAGAAAAATAGCACTTTCTGCATTTTGAATCCTTATAACAGTCTTATGTCAATCTTGTATTCCCTGAGCTGAGGAACTCTAGATTAGAGACTGCTTAGTTATGACATGTTACAGTATTTGTCATGCTCTTGGCTCTTGAGGCCTAGGATTGGCACACCAGATTACTCTACTGCAGGATTACTGATTAAATGTTGTACGTATTATGCCTGTCACTCCTACTGGATTACAGGGAAACTGTTACTAGAAGCTTATCTCATAGACTTATTATAGACTTTTACTGATTTTGACTTTCACTTCATTAGATTTTCTTCTATAAGTCTCCACCCTGAAACCTAGGTCATCTAAGACTATAGATGTGAAGTGGCAGTACATTATCAGGAGAAAAATATAAATACTTTTGAGATGGCTTGGCAAGGCAATTTTAAACAAAACATTTCATTCAATTACCATCAGTGGCCCCATTAGCAAAACTTAACAACAAAGAGCTCCCATTTCCAAATTATTCCACCTAACAAAGCAGTTATACATATACAATTTTTTTTAATCAATTACCATTAATTCATCTGTTGAATTACAGAGTGACATCCCTGTTGATTGAAGTCAACTTGATCAATGCCCCAATAAGATAAAATTGACCTCATAGAGCTCCCATTCCCAAATTATCCCACCTACAAACTATCACCTCCCCTCCTTCTCGCCACCTGAACCAAACACATCCACACACTCAATTCCAGTAACTCTAAAGCGATGAGCAAAGTCTAATGACATGTAAAACAAACCTCAGGATGACAAATTCTATCAATGAAATTTGACTCCATGGAGCTCCCTTCCCACTAGTCCAACCTCCCTCCTTTAACCACAGACACGCACAGACACCTACACACACAGTAAATTAGAAGCCTTGAGCCAAGCCTGATAACTAAGCTAATGATTCAAGATATTCAGGTAAAATTGATTACACTATTAACCAAAAACATGTCATGTCAAATACATTAAAGATTAAAAATAGCTATTACTGATAAATTCTCATTTTGAAAGCTAATGAACTATTTTTATTTACAAATGATAATTCAGATATACAAAGAGTGCACATGTATGTTTCACATGTCTGTCACATAATATTGATTACATTATTAACCAAAAACATGACATGTCAAAGACATTAAAGATTAATAATTGCTATTACTGAAAAATTCTCATTTTGATAGCTAATGAACTTTTTTGTTTACAAATAATTATTCAGATATACAAAGAGTGCACATGTATGTTTGACATGTCTGTCACATAATATTGATAACATTACTACCAAAAAACATGTCATTTCGAAGACATTAAAGATTAAAAAAAGCTATTACTGAAAATTTCTCAATTTGAAAGCTAATGAACTATAATTATTGCGAAAAACCTTACCTCTAAACCAACATTGACTTATTTCTCTCTCTCGGAGAGATCGTACAGAGTGTGAAAAATAAATTTCCGTGTTGTTTCTTCCTGAATTATCTCCCCTTGAGTTAACTACCTTGAATTCTCAAATCCAACTGTCATTCTTTTCTCTGTACGCCGAGAGTACGGTCGTGCTTAGTGTGAATTCTATCTTCATTCAAGTTGGATTACTTCTTGGAGTTCGTTTTTCCTTGGATTACTGTGATTCCCTTTGGATTACTGTGATTCCTTTTGGATTATTCTGATTCGTTTTTTGGATAATATAAACTTCTGGAAGTGACTTGGGTGAGAAATTTTCCTTGTGTGGTGATTCGTTTTTTCATCATGTCTGCCGTTCAGAAAAAATGTGTTGAGTGCCAGAGATATCTTTGTAAAGGTGACCCTCATTCATTGTGTTATTCGTGTTGTGACAAGACTTCCTGTTCTTACACCAAACGCTGCCTGATGTGTAATCACCTTTCTCTTGATGACTGGCAAATCATGCATAACAACAGATCTAAACCTAAGACCCCTAAACGTAAAGCTACAGTCAAGGCCTCTCCTTCCATCAGCAAGAAACCTAAGTCTAACCTGACCCCTATCCCTGACCCCAAACCCAAGCCGTCAGAGTTAGAGGAGATCAAAGCTATGCTGGCCACTCTCACTCAATCTATGGCCGCCATTAAAAAGGACTCACTGGAGCGTTTCACGGCCCTGGAAGCCAATCAACCAACGAGCCGTACGCAGCCTGTCTCCCTGACCCAAGCGTCAGTGGAGCGGGCCGTCGGTTCAGCTCCTCTGCCAAGCCAAGATAGCACGGACCTAGACCCCGTTGCTATTCGAGGCCGGCAAGAGCCAAGCAGTCCGACTGCTCGTGCCCCACTCCCGAATGCCACGACACCCAGCGGCGCACGGGCTTCACTCGGAGTTCAGGGTAGTCAGGGGGATCCCGTTAAGCGGCCCGTTAGCACGGGTAGCACGGGTCCTACCGCGCCGGTGGTTGGTAACGGCTTCCAGGCTCCTGCACGGACGAACCGTGTCCCGCTAGCGGACTTTGTTGACATTTCCAATCCTCCGATCATTCCCATGCTCCATGATGTGACCAATCAGTCTACCTTAGCCCACGCTTTCACGGACACAGACTCTTTGGACATTACAGTTTTGGATCGTGAAGAGCAACTCATCATTTCTCCGGATGACTTTGACTTTTCTCTCAATCCCGATTGGTCTTTTCCGGATAAGGTCCAATATCTTCAGCGGTTGAAGCCATGCACAGCTCCCATTGTTGATGAGAACTCGGCCTCTCCTAGGCCTGAGGAGTTAGGGGACTCGGGGTCGCTTCCTCCCTCCCGTCCAGCCAAGTTTTCCTTACCCCACTCGTCAGTTATCAAGACGGCGTGTAATGGAATTAATGAAAAGTTTTCTAATCATCTTGGTCAAATCACGATTCCCAAGTTTAGGCCCAAGGCTGCCTATCAGATACACAACAGGTTTGTGACTCAGGATCCTTCCGTGCTGGATAGAGACTTTGATAGACTTAACCCTAGAGTGGCTTCTTCGAATCAAGTGTCTATTTCCAAGTTGGATGTTTCAGAGATCGATCGCAACGTTCGTGCCTCTATGGATATCCTTTCCTACATTAACTGGTTTTGTGCAGGGATTAGGGAAATGATTCCGCCCAAGTTCATCTCTTATGATGGCGTGGCTCCTAACACCTTGCAGACCATGAGGTCTGATGATGTCGCCATGACGCATGGCTTCTTAGACTCTATCTTTGTGGCCTCTCAGGACTTAGCCTCAACTTCTGCCAACTCTATGGCTAGGATTGTGCTGGGAGATAGGCAACAACATATTTCGAGAACTCGGGATCTTCCAGCCGATGTTAAGGATTCCCTTTTGTCTCAACCGATCCAAGCTCCTACCTTGTTCAACGGTTCTTGTGTGCAAGCAAGTCAATCTCAGGATGCCATGACTTCTAAATCCCTGAACTTGAAACTAACGCTAGCCTTACTGTCAAGAGGTACCTTCCATGGCCAGCGCCGCGGGAACAATAACCCTAGATCCAACGCTCAGTCTAGACAATCTGCTCCTTCTCTGTCGCAGTCCTGGGGTTACCATCGGGGACGCAGGGATTTCCATCCACCTCAGTTCAAGAAGCAATCTAAGCCTGCATTCAAGGAGCAATCAAGGCCCTTTCGTGGAGGCAAAGGGGGTTTCAGACGCTGACTACCTTGCTCCTCCTCTTCCACCCAGCCTATCCTTTCGACCGCTTCCGCCCATCGACTTGATTTCGACAATAGACTTTCCCAAACCGATCTCTCTGTCGCCCGTGGGAGGCCGTCTGCGGAGATTCCTTCAGAACTGGGAATCCATCACCAGCGATCAATGGATTCTTTCAATCATCGCCTCAGGTTATACCCTTCAGTGGGATCAAGTTCCTCCAATGGCCGTTATGCATCAGGGAAGCAGGTTTTTCCTCCAAGGAAAGAAGCTTCTAGCCGCTCTCACAGCCATAGAACAACTGCTGGAAAAGAACGCTATCACTGAGCTAGATCCCGCCGACACTTCTCCAGGCTTTTATTCACCCGTTTTTCTGGTGCCAAAAAAGGATTCAATCGACATGAGGATGATCATAGATCTGAAGGTCCTCAACAAATCCTTTCTGTGCAGACCTCCCAAGTTCACCATGGAGTCTCTGAACAGCATTCGCAAAATGATTCTGCCGCATTCCAAGTTTGCCAGCCTCGATTTGAAAGACGCCTATTTACACATTCCGATCCATCTCAAGTCCCGGAAGTATCTGCGTTTCGCCCTGAATGGGCGCCAATTCCAGTTCCAAGTTCTTCCCTTCGGAATCTCAGTGGCTCCTTGGCTCTTCACCAAGATCACAGCGCCGGTTCTGCAGTACCTCCACCTCCACTATGTTTTTATCCACGGCTACCTGGACGACTTCCTGCTCCGACACCAGGATCTAACTGTCCTTTACCATCATATTCAGATCGTCAAGCATGTTTTCTCCCATCTCGGCTGGATAATTCATCAGGACAATCGGAACTTGTACCATCTCATCGCATCAAGTTCCTCGATGCCATATTGGATGCGGACTCAGCCACTATCGCCCCATCAGAGAATCGCTGGAATTCGATTCAGACATTATCCATCAGATTTTGGACATAAGCAAATCCCACTCGCTCAGGATGTGGATGTCTCTGCTAGGCTCTCTCACCTCGATCCAATCGTTTATGTCCAGAGGCCGACTGAATCTGCGCCACATACAAGCCTGGATCAACGGCCTCCGTCACCTTCCCTTGGATACCAAGATCGTTCCCACAGATGTTGTCCGACGTGAGCTCCAGTGGTGGACGTTACACAACCATGTTATGTTGGGATGCCCCTTCACTCGTCCTCCTCCGTGTCACACCATTTACACGGATGCTTCGAACCAAGGTTGGGGCGCTCACTGGCTTCAGCTCACGCGGAGCGGCTCCTGGAATCTAGCGGAATCTCGACTTCACATAAATCTGCTGGAACTGAAGGCGGTGATTCTGGCGATTCAGAGTTGGAAATCCTTGCTACAACACTCAAGCGTCATGATAGCTACGGACAACTCCACGGTAGTGGCTTACATCAACAAGCTGGGAGGTACAAGATCTGCGCCACTGATGCAACTGACCAGGGATTTATACGCTCTCATAGACGCCTGGTCGATTTCGATTCAAGCAAGACACATTCCGGGGAAACTAAACTTCCTGGCCGACTCGTTGTCTCGCCGGAACATGATCGTATCTTCGGAGTGGATGATTATTCCGCAAGTCTTGGACCTGATCGCGGACAAGTGGGAAAGACCCCAGATAGATTTGTTTGCAACAGCTCTGAACTTCAGGCTTCCTTCTTATGTGAGCCCGGTACCGGATCCCCAAGCAGTAGCCGTGGACGCCTTGTCAATATCTTGGGAGAATCTGATTGCTTACGCCTTCCCGCCATTCAAAATCATTCCGGAAGTTCTCAACAAAGTAAGGCAACACAATTGCGTCGTTTACCTGCTAGCTCCAGCATGGCCCAAAAGAGCATGGTTCCCATCGTTTCTGGATCTTCTACTGGAACCTCCGCTTCAACTCCCTCTTTGGTGGAATCTGCTTCAGCAACCAAGATGGCAGCCAGAGAACGTGAATCTGCAAGCTTTCAACCTTCACGTTTGGAAAATATCAGGAACGCGTTGCAAGATCGGGGCTATGCGCAAGACACTTCTCTCGCTATTTCCAGATCAGTCAGACCAAGCACTTCTGCCATCTATGACCATAAATGGCTCAAGTTCCAACAGTGGAGAGGAATTAGAGGATTAGCTGACGCTCCTTTATCTATTCCCATGATTGCCGATTTTTTAAACCACTTAAGACAAGATCGCAAGTTAAAAGCTGGTACTATTGAAGGCTACAGATCAGCCATTGCCTCTGTTTCTGATTTACTAGGACTAACCATCGGATCTGACGTAACCCTCACTAGACTCTTGAAATCCTATAAACTGCAGGACATCAAGTCTCCTAACATCTTCCCCAAATGGGATTTACTTCTAGTACTTCAGTCTCTTCAACGTGCGCCTTACGAACCTCTGTATGCAACTTCTCTCAAATTCTTAGCCTGGAAGACTGCTTTTCTAATCGCCTTTGCCTCGGCGGCTAGAGTATCGGAGTTACATGCGATAGACGTCTCCTCTGTTGACTTTGCTCACAAATACGCATCAGTGTCCTTTAGAGCTTTGCCCGAATTCCTAGCAAAAAATCAGTCTACGGCTTCAGGACCGTTAGGGACTAGGGTTTATTCGTTTCCGGCTCTTCCAGCTCCTGCCGACGCTAAGGACAAGTCACGCCTTCTATGCCCAATTCGAGTGCTCCGTTGGTATATTGACAGAACTCAGACCATCAGGAAAGGCAGACGGCGCCTTTTTATTCCCTGTAAGCCGGGTCTCTCTTCAGAAATTACCAAGAATACCATTGCGTCCTGGCTTCGCAAGACTATCGCTCTAGCCTATTCCACAACAGACCAAGAGTTAGTGAATTCCAAGTTTTCACCTCATGAGATACGAGCGCTATCTACCTCTCTGGCGGCCTGGAAGTCCGTTTCCATAGATCAAATCGTGGCCTCCTGCCAGTGGAAATCCTCGAGTTCCTTCACCAGAGCCTACCTCAGGGATATTGTCTCCTCGCTGGACGGTTTGTCATCCCTGGGACCCTTGGTGGCGGCTCAACACTTATCTGCCTGAACCCCCCCCCTTCTGAGGGAAAAAAGGGGGGGGGGGGGGGGGGGGGGGGGGAGAGTCTGAGGGCGAGGGGTTTCCGAATACAACCTATCAACGTAGATGGTGGACGTCACCTCTCTTCAAGGTGGGCATAATTCATGATCACGAATTTTGCACCTGATTAACCGAAAAAGTATTAATATCGAGTTATTCTTATTGTGGTGGCAAGTGACTTGGTATAATCACTCTTTGGGAGTATTAACACTTCAGGTTAAATATTAACTCGCCTCAGCACCTACCCTCCTACTAACTTATAGGAGTAAAAAAGTATGTTTTTTCCCCAAAATCACTCAATTCGGGTAATTGTTTTCGTAAATATGGATCTAATACCTATACGAAAAAGGAAATTACTTTTAGTTTTCGCCGTATTCTGAAGAATAGATTGATGTCCTGTGATCCAAATTTAGATTCGGGGGGCGTTTTTATTACGCCTGTTTCCCCTAAGAAATATCAATTACGGTCCCTTGGAGAGATTTCGGGATGAAAATTAAGAAATTTTACCGTTATTCTTAAGAATTATCTCCCCTCATTACTATGATCTAATAATAATATCAGTGTGTTTTGGGATATATAACTTCTCATTTACACCATTTTAAGAGGTCTGGATACCCTCCTCCTTACGTGGTATTCAGTCAATGTTGGTTTAGAGGTAAGGTTTTTCGCAATAATTATGAAACAATCACAATTATTGTTAGTAATTATAAGAAAACTTACCTCTAAACCAACGAATTACTCCCTCCCTCCTCCCCGTTATCCAGTTCTCTGTTCATCGAAAAGAATGACAGTTGGATTTGAGAATTCAAGGGAGTTAACTCAAGGGGAGATAATTCAGGAAGAAACAACACGGGGACCACTAAATTTTTTTTATTTTTCACACTCTGTACGATCTCTCCGAGAGAGAGAAATAAGTCAATGTTGGTTTAGAGGTAAGTTTTCTTATAATTACTAACAATTTTTGTGATTGTTTCATTTTTGTTAACAAATAATAATTCAGATATACAAACAGTGCACATGTATGTTTGACATGTCTGTCACATAATATTGATTACATTATTAACCAAAAACATGTCATGTTGAAGACATTAAAGAATAAAAAAAACTATTACTGAAAAATCTCATTTTGAAGGCTAATGAACTATTTTTGTTAACCAATAATAATTCAGATATACAAAGAGTGCACATATATGTTTGATATGTCTGTCACATAATATTGATTACATTATTAACCAAAAACATGTCATGTTAAAGATTAAAAATAGCTATTACTGAAAACTTCTCATTTTGAAAGCTAATGAACTTTTTTGTTTACAAATAATTATTCAGATATTCAAAGAGTGCACATGTATGTTTCACATGTCTGTCACATAATATTGATTACATTATTAACCAAAAACATGACATGTCAAGACATTAAAGATTATAAATAGCTATTACTGAAAACTTCTCATTTTGAAAGCTAATGAACTATTTTTGCTTACAAATGATAATTCAGATATACAAAGAGTGCACATGTATGTTTGACATTTCTGTCACATAATATTGATTACATTATTAACCAAAAACATGTCATGTCAAATACATTAAAGATTAAAAATAGCTGTTACTGAAAAATTCTCATTTTGAAATCTAATGAACTACTTCCATTTACAAATTATCCATCAGATATACAAAGAGTGCACATGTATGTTTGACATGTCTGTCACATAATATTGATTACATTATTAACCAAAAACATGTCATGTTAAAGATTAAAAATAGCTATTTCTGAAAAATTCTCATTTTGAAAGCTAATGAACTCTTTTTGCTTACAAATAATAATCAAATATACAAAGAGTGCACATGTATGTTTGACATGTCTGTCATGTGCTCAATCAGCAGTGTATTTACTCAGTGTATACGACCGGCCAGGAGGCATGCAGTGCATGTGGGAATGCAGTAGGTCAATGCCACACATTCCCATCGTGGACTCTTCCTCACTGTCTCCATCGCTCTCTGGATACATCAACTGGTCGGTCCTCTTCTCATTGTGATTCTCATTATCCTCGGGGACGGATTCTTAGTGCAGTGAATTGCTTTACATTGGATCATATCAGGAAGTCCAAGGTTTGAATCCTATGACATGATGAAATATCTCTTGGTAACAGACTGTCGGTCTTCTGTCCTGTTACTATTTTGCTCGCTTGACAGTGGATCATATTAGGAAACCTAAGGTTTGAATGCTATGAAATTCATGAAATATATCTAGGTAACTCAGACTGTTCCCTGGAGCCTGTCCTGTTAATATTCTGCTTCACATTGAATCAGGAACTCAGGGGTTTGAATCCTGCGAAATAATGATGCCAAGATGAATCAGCTTGTGGACTGTATTTAGTTCCCCTGACTTGTCAATACACTGCTGTGGGAATGAGAGAATGCAGGGGTGCACTTCTCATTGTCCCTCTCATTATCCTGGGGAAGGATTGTTAGCACAGTGGATTGCTTGACATTGGATCATGTAAGGAACTCAGAGGTTTGAATCCTATGAAAGTCATGAAATATATCTAGGTAACTGAGACTGTTCCCCGGAGCCTGTCCTGTTAATATTCTGCTTGACAGTGAATCAGGAACTCTAAGGTTTGAATCCTGAGAAATAATGATGCCAAGATGAATCAGCTTGTGGACTGTATTTAGTTCCCCTGACTTGTCAATACACTGCTGTGGGAATGAGAGAATGCAGGGGTGCACTTCTCATTGTCCCTCTCATTATCCTGGGGAAGGATTGTTAGTGCAGTGGATTGCTTGACGTTGGATCATAAAAGGAACCCCAAGGTTTTAATCCTATGAACTGATTAAATATCTCTAGGTAACTAACTGCACAGACTGTTCCCGAGAGCCTGTCCTGTTTATATTTTGCTTGACAGTGAATCAGGAACTGTAAGGTTTGAATTCTGAGAAATAATGAAATATGCCTGTGTAAGTCATTCTTGTCGGCTTTTCTCCTGCTGTATTATCAATATTCTTCTGAAGGATTGGACAGTGCAGTGATTTGTTAGGTTGATGTTGGATCAGGAACAAGGTTTGAATCCTGTGAAATTGTGAAATTTATTTGGGTAAGTCATCCTTGTTGTTTTTCTCTCCTGCTGTATTATC
The DNA here is from genome assembly GCA_916613615.1 of Steromphala cineraria. NCBI lineage: Eukaryota > Metazoa > Mollusca > Gastropoda > Trochida > Trochidae > Steromphala > Steromphala cineraria. Next base: position 16,715,207 of record OU744729.1, read on the forward strand.
AATATTCTGGTGAAGGATTGGACAGTGCAGTGGTTTGTTAGGTTGATGTTGGATCAGGAACAAGGTTTGAATCAAGTCAAATTGTGAAACATGCGAGCTTGGTAGGGGGTACCTTGGATTGTCATGTCAATATGCTGTTGAAGTGTTGGAGAAGACAGTGATTTCTTGACTGGTAAGATCAGGAACTTAAGGTTTGAATCCTGTGAAATAAGATATCTGTAGAAAATTCAGGTTAGTAGACTGTTCCTCAGTTGCCTGTTTTGTCATATTCTGCTGAAGGGATGGGATAGTGCAGTGGTGTGCTTCGACAGATGTTCCAAGGTTTGAATCCCATGAAATATCATTGATATTCTTGGGCTGTTTTCCAGTTGCCTGTCATATCAATATTCTGCACAATGACCCTTGATGATACATTAGTTACTTGGTTGATTTGGATTACAAGGATGGTTAGCATATGTTTGACTGTGGATAAAGGTACTAAGTCAGACACAAACCCCTAGATACCTGAGCCATAGAGCCATCATTTGCACAGGAAATGGGATGGCGCATTGGGTAGGGTATTTGAGTTTGGATCAAGAGGCATAAGCTTGAGATCTTTCATTGTTTGGAAAACTTTATCTGCTGCAGAGAAGTGTTGAATAGATTTTGACAGTGTTGGCGTCTGATTTGTAGATCCTACCTCATAAGTACAATATAATCCTTTGACTATTTGTAGTTCCTATTCCTGCCAGGGACTCGACAACCTTGTCTGTGGTAGAAAACTGTCCTACACACAGTAAGGTTTGGGTGCAATGTTTTAGTGAAATTCAGCAAAGTACCACTCATGGTATGATGGGTCACAGGTTTCACTGCAATGCATAGCCACCTTGGTGTTTTGGGCTTTCTCCCTGCAATCATACTAGCAGCTGTTATATAAGTGAAATAATCTAAAAGCGGTGTTAAACCCAAAATCACCTAACCTCACCTATTGTTCTTAATTCTTGATGCTTGTAGGTTTCACTGCAATACATAGACATTAAGGTATCCCAAACTTAGTCTTAGAATACTTGCCAATGCAGCACTAAATACTACTCTGAGTGGGCCCATTCAAAACAAATGTTCACATTTCCTTGGGAGATATAGGATTCATTTGTGGAAATGAGGTATTGCGATGGGAATATAGAGTATTGATAGGAATCTTAATTGGACCAGATATAGGTTGGAGTAATGCCATTTCGCTATATGTTCCTTTGGGGATAGCTTTACCCAAATGATATTACAGATTTTGCTTTATGATTAATTGGGTTCCAGCTTTATTAGGTCAGAGTTTTAAGTTATGGTTCTGCAATTAGAGCTCAAAAGTTCTATACACCTATTTCACCCTGATGAGTGTACCCTTGTTAGTGTCGACTTCAGTATTGAAGACAGTTTCAGTCTATAGGATAGCCTCTGTGTCTTGTGTGTCAGTGTGCGTACGCCTCCTATAGAGATCTGTAGTGAGACAGTGACAGTCAAGAGGACAGCTTAGCCTCTATACCACATGTCATCCCTAAGGGTGCCCACTACACCGTCATGTAGAGTTTACCCTTGTAAGTGTAAAGATCAGTAGTGAGACAATGATAGTCAAAAGGACAGATTCTATGTCACTTGTCATCCCTCCTACAAAGTCATGTAGAGTATATACCTTTGTCAGTGTAGAGATTGTTAGTGAGGCATTGACAGTTCAAGACAGCCACTATATCACTTGTCATCCTTAGAAGTGCCTCCTACATAGTGACAGTCATGTAGAGTATATGATTTTTTGTGTAGAGATTGGTAAAGAAGAAAGTTTCAGTCTAAAGGACAGCCTCTATAACACTTGTCATCCTAGAAGTGTCTCCTACAGCGTCATTTAGAGTATACCCTTGTTGGTGTAGAGATTGTTAGTGAGACAATGACAGCCAAAAGGACAGACTCTATATCACTTGTCATCCTTAGAAGTGCCTCATGTCAAGTAGAGTATATAATTTTTAGTGCAGAGATTGGTTAAGAAGACAGTTTCAGTCTAAAGGACAGCCTCTTGTCATCGTAGAAGTGCCTCCTACATCGTCATTTAGAGTATACCCTTTCTAGTGATCAGTAGTGAGACCGTGACATTCAAAAGGACGGCCTCATTGTCACTTGTCATCCCTAGGAGTGCCTCCTACACAGTCACGTAGAGAATATATACTTGTTAGAGTTAATCTGTTTTGATGACACTGTCAGTCTATGTAATAACGCCTCTATATCGCTTTCATTCCTGTCATTCATACATTGATGAGTAGTACTCCTAGATATGTAAAATGTACACTTTATGATGCAGAAATCAGCATTGAATACAGTGTCAGTCTATCGGACAACCTCTTTATCCCCTGTCATCCTAGAAGTGCCTCCTACTCAGTTATGTATAGAATGCCCTTGTAGTATATATATCGGTAGTAAGACATTGACTATTAATAGAGCAGCTGAGCCTCTATGTCATATGTCATCCCTAGAAGTGCCTCTGACACAGTCATGTAGAGTATATATAATTTTTAGAGTTGATTTGTTTTGAAGACACTGTCAGTCTATGTAGTCTATATTGCCTGATATTATGCCTGTCATACATACATTGATGAGTACTCCTACACAAGTATTACACTTTATTATTCAGAAATCAGAATTGAAGACAGTATCAGTCTATAGACCTTTCCACGGCGAATTTCATGGGCGCAGCCATTTTGTGGCAGCCATTAAGCGGCTGCAAAGTTAACTGGTCAGTGTTATTTGCAACGCTGCGGGATTTGCGCATTGACGTTGCATACACGTAAAGACGGTACCCAGTCACCATACGCTAACGTCACCTTCCTTACCAACTAATAGTTCATTTTAAGTATCTCCTTATGTCAGATCGGCATCAAACACTTCAGTTAAGATTTTTCAAAGCTTGGCAATGTATGTAACTGACCAGGTAAATACGATTTAATGTTAAAGTCGGCGATATTAAAGTGCAGAAATTTAGGGTCTATGAATGACGTTAGATATCTAATTTATTAACTCACTCGACTATTTCTTTATTTCAACTGCTATTTTATCCTGTCTGATTGTTTTTTGTTCAATTATCTAGATTAACGCATATTTGTTTTCAAGGAAACATGATTATATCACAATATTCTATCAATATTTACTGTAGGCCTATAGCTTTGTAAAGGATTGATTGGCCAATTTACTAGGCGTTGAAAGCCTTTCAGCAAATTAGGATTTCGATGCTAAGGAATTTACCTTAATGTAATAAATTTTCCATGATATTTTTTACAGTAAAATATGTGTAAAACTTTAATATTTTAAGGAAGTAATTAAGTGTTTAATTTTAAATAAAAGTCATCAAAAATTCCAACATTCCAATCATTCTTATCCACCGATAAACTTTCTAATTAGCAACCAACAAGGGCAACCTACAAACACAATTTAAAACCTTTAAGGCAACGTCGCAAGCAATCTAAATAATTTTAGATCAACAGGTTTTTATGTTAAGTTTTAATATTAGACAATATGGAACCGTCGATGTAACTTTATTTAGATTTAATCACAAGGAAATTCTATGATGAGCAACTTCTTTGACAATGGCGTCGTTGCGGCAAAGGTTCTTTTCCGTTTTTAAAGCATGAAAGCATTTAAATTTTCGAAACATTGCTATTATGAAATATAAGAAGTTGTTCATGCGTATAGAATATCCTAGTTTTCCTTATACTACCAACTAAAGTGATCCTCAAACAGTTAATTTCATAGTGATCATTAAATATATTATGTCAACTAGTTTATTGATTTTTGGAGTATGGATAAATTTCTAAAAATCCCCTAATAGCTTCCTTAAATATTCTGATTTACAATATTTCAGTAAGGACTAAAACCTCCTTCATCATCCTTCATCTGTAATTAATTATAGGCATATTTAAAACACGAACTCGTCTGCAGTGATCCCAGGATCACCAGCATTCTGTCGTCATAGCATTGTTGCGCCATGAATTGGGTGACATCATTACACTGTCAACTGTGTTTTCAATTATTATAAGTATTAACTAATAATGCTTTTTATTTTTTGATTATTCGATTTTGTGACTGATTTATTCATTGAAGATTTAAATTACACGCGAGAGCAAGTTTTGTGTTTTCTTTTAACTCGGAACATATTGACATGGTATTGGCACTATTTATCACTGGATGTAATGATTTGATTGATACATATACAGAACGTCATACGTGTGCATTTGGGTCGTTTGTATTGAACGAGTAGATGTCATGGACGCGGAGGAACAACAAGTTCGAAGAACGAGTTGTTCCTCCGCGTCCATGACATCTTCGAGTTCAATACAAACGACCAAAATGCACACGTATGACGTTCTGTATTTATTATATACTCCTTTTAAACCTTTTTACAAGTAGTTTTTTAATTCTTCAATTATCTGAGAAGACGTACTGCGCATTTATACATAATGCGAACAAGGCAATGACCAAGAACACGCTCGACTGATGATTTGATACCTTAATTATCTTTTTATTTTCTCATTATTCTGCGTAGTTAAACGACAAAGATAATTTTTTCAAGTGTGAAAACAAGATAACGTGATAAAAGTAATTTCATAACCATTAGGCCTACTTATATAGTCCTGAATATGATAAACGTAAAGTTCAGGGTATCGAACGACGGGCTTCATTCAAACGACGTCACCATGGAAATGACGTCATAATCGTTGCCGGGTATGACGTCATAATGACGAGTATCGCTAGCGATGCTCTCGGAATTTTATTCAGGATTTCCTTTTTCAAAGTGTTTTGCAGTTTCTTTACTAATGATAACTCTAGTTTTCTCACTATTTTATTCTTCAATTTCATATTAAAAAATAGGTTTTTACCAATGCATTAAGATACATTTATTTTGATGTTATAATTAGAAAAATGATTGTTACTTGCGGAAAATTCCGAGAATTGCCGAAGCTTAAAAAAAGTAGAACCGGCAGGCGTGCAATACGGATTCTAGAGTGCAATACGGAATTTGAAGATGTATTCCGTATTGCACCCTTGTATTACTATCCAAAGATTACATGCGTATATAATAAAGTACCATGTCGGGGTTATATGTCTTGCAGTGGTTGAATTTGGACCCGATATCGGCGTGGTATCATCGAAGATAGGAAAAAATATTCCATTACATTTTCTAAATACGATTCATATCGAGTGACATTCGTACCGATTACACATTATAGATTCATTTCAATTTGTTTTAATCATCCTTCAAAATTAAATGAGTCTTGACATGATGAGTCCATTGATCGACAAAAAATACTGAAAAAAAACATTTACGATATCAGTCATCATAACTTCAATAGGTATAAAAGTAATTACTAAAGTAATTAAATATGATTTAAGCATTATATATAGGCCAAACAATTCCTCTTATTTCGTGTTTTGAGTGTGTATGTATTTCTTGAGTATTAACACATAATTTGTAATGACAAAGGTTAGGATAGTGAAATCATGCTTTCTATTTTAATCTTAGGAAGATTTCATAGATCAATGAGAAATATAACCAGAAAATTGTTTACCTTAGGCATATAAGTTGAGTTTTTTAAAATGATAATTTCCCTTTTTAACAAAAAAAAGGCACTATGGTGCACACGTTTTTACTATCTTATCGAACTTGTGAACAAGGGTAAGTGTTACGTGTTAAAACATAAAGCTTAGGCCTAAAGCCTTATTTCTGTATAATTTTAAGATTATATCTATTCTATTAAATTTTGACTAAAACTCACATCGGTCAAAAACCGCTTCATAATTGGTAAAATTCAGTATGTGATACCTAATTATAAGCTAGACATAAATCAGAAAATATGATAGGAGCTCTTTGGAGATGATAGACCTATATATAGATGCAGTAGGGAGAAAATAACAGTGACAGTGACTCTCTGACGGATTTTTAGCTGTGCATGGGGATTCTTTTCACATAATATATGAATTCAAAGAAAGGTACTTAATGACACAAACCGTTCATGACAGCTTACGATCATTTTAATTTGTTAGAAGTCATATCATTAATAAAAACGTCAATTGTAAGCAAGTAGAACGTCGACGTAAGATTGCAGCCGCTTAATGGCGGACGATGCTAGCGCCACCCAAAGGGAGGTAACTGAGAGCGGCATGACGCACTGCTCTGTGGAGAGGTCTATAGGACAGCCTCAATGTCACTTGTCATCCCTAGAAGTGCCTCTGACACAATCACGTTAAGTATAGCCTTGTCAGTGTAGAGATTGTAAGTGAGGCATTGACAGTCACAAGGACATCCTCTAGAAGACCTACACCTACACATTCAGAGTATATACTTTTAACAGTTGATCTGTTTTGGAGACAGTGTCAGTTTATATACAAGTGTCTGTCATCCATACATTGTGAATATTCTAAGACATGTAGAATATACACTTGTAAGTGTATGAAATCATCATTGATGACCACGTATGTATAAAAGAGAGGGCCTGTATATCACTTATCATCCCAGTAAGTGACTCCTACACTGTCAAGTAGAGTGTACACCCACTAGTACATGATGGTTTCTAGGGGACACTTGATGGCTGCCTTCTTAGGTCGACTGTACTTGTCACTGGTTATTTACTGTGTACACATAGCTTTGTAGTTGAGACATGGTGAAGTCTGATGTATGGGTACTTTTGACTTGGTTACGCGACAATGATAGTACTTTCTTGACCTATTAACCCTTTTATACGTACTGAAAAAAGGGTATACACCTACGAGCACTTTGAGGTTTCTAGAGGACGCCAATTATGGCTGAAATACTACTGAAGCGACATTAAACAATAACTCACTCACTTTCCCAAGAGGACCCTCGACTGCCGACTTCTTAGGTCGACTGTTCTTGTCACGGATTATTTACTGTGTAACACTGCATTGTAGTTGGGACATGGTGTCAGATGGATAGGTACTTGGAGTTAGAGAAGTCTGATGTATTTTTACTTTTGACTTGGTTACACGACAATGATACACTACTGTAGTGTATGTGAAATACTGCCCGAGCGACGTTAAACAATAACTCACTCGCTCTCTCTAGAGGACACTTGATGTTATCATTTCTCTCAGAGTAACATGGCAATTGCAGCATGTCCTCAGCATGTCTTTGGATATGTCATTATTATATCAATGTTCTCATTATTATCCAAAATATTTTCATGATTTTCGCCTTTCTGCATCCACAACTCAAATAAACACATTGAGTACTTTTAAGACTTAACTCCTTTATTAGACATTATTTATTTATTCCTTTTACTCATCTTTCTACAGAATCCTATTATGAAATGAGATGTTTTGAAAGGTTTTGTAGAAATTGGTTTACATAATAACTATTTGCTCGTTATCCAGTTATCTAACACTTATAATGTCTCTAGGCTATGTAAGTCTAAATTTATCAATATTTCGGCCCGATTGGTTTTCTGCGTTACGCTGCCATGCCAAAAGCCAGTACTTCTTAGTTCCACTATCCTATGTCTAGACTTTGCTGTAATTAAATGGACATTACTCATGGGTTTATCACATCAATAAAGTTTCTTGTGATTCTATTTCACATTATTTGATGAAATGTTACATTATTTTCTGAGTTTAGACATTAATTTTTTTTGCAAAGAAATATTTTGAATGATGAAATTCTTTCCTTATCAACCCAGCCAAAAAAATAGTCTATCTGTTGTTGATGCTGTTAATTGTGGCCTCATCAATTTATCAGCTATCTATATGTAGATTTGTGACGAAATATCGATACATTGAGAATTGTGATACTTAATATGACGATATATGTATCGTGATACAATGTCTGTATCGTGTACGTATCGTTGACTATAAAATTGCTTATTCTACAAAAAAATCAAGATATTTGTCAAAGTTATTAGGCTTTTTTCTTTGACATATCCTGAAAATTTTTTATCGGAATATTGCAGCACCAGTATCGCGATACATATTGTATCGTGGCATAAGTATATTGGCACAACTCTATTTATGTACCTTAACAATGTTATTCATAAGGGAACCAACCACTACTACTTACCTGAAGATTTATGTTAAGTAATAACTATAGCAAGTTGTTGAGTTCCTTGAAAATATAATCAGAGATTGTTGTTGATCCAAAAATTAGCAAATCACACACAAATCAATTCAACAGCTTTTGTATATTATGACTACCATATCAAAAGTTATCCCACAAGCAGCCTGAAGATTTGTGCTAACTGAAGCCGAGTGTCATTGAATTCTACATAATCAGAGACTGTTGTAGGTCCTGTAAATTGTCTATTTGCATACTTTTCACTAATCAATTGACAGCTATTTATATGGTACCTAATCCAAGTCTCCACTAGCAGCCTGAAGATTTGTGTTAACTCTTGCATAGTGTCATTGAATTCCACAGCCTTAGAGGAACAAGAGTTCCTGAAGCAACAACTTCAGTGGAATAAACAATAGGGAGATCAATGGTGGAGCAGAGCAGAAGACAATAGGATTAGGAGGAACAGACATAAGAGACCTTACTTCTGGTCTTGAGGGTCCGGTGACTGTGAATAATGAAGCGGTCTGAAGGTCGTGTTACACCAGAATTGTTTAATTGGTTGGTGGACGTCTTGTGATTGCTCTTCTGCCTAGAGTTCTGAAGACGTCTCTTCTGTCTAGATACATTATTGTCTTTATAAAGATATAAACTTCATTCATGTGTAGATAATTCAGAATTCACTTGGTTTGATTTCAGTTATTCTGGAAGTTTTTGCAGTTTTATAACACAGAGCCAAAGGATATCTTTGTTTGAAAGAAGTGAGATAGCAACTAAGAAACATCAATTTTGATTTGATTTATAGATCAATTTTGGTTAGTCTTATATCAACAATTATTAAGACTGTTCTTCTTGGTGACAAGAATTTGCAAGAGCAATGAGTGATGCAAAAAATAACTTGCTGCATATATCTATTGTAACCACCACTGGTGAAGATTCTTACACTGAAAGTCAGCATTGACTTTTGTTCCAAATACCTTCTGAATCATGGTAAATGGTTGTATCACCGATAATGGTTTTTGTGAATCCATTGAATTAAGTTTTTGAGAATATATTTCCCAAACTTTTGTCTTTCAGAGTTGTTATTGAATTTGTTGAAAACAAGATGTTGATGTAAAAAAAGAAGCCTGTATAATTTGTTGGTCCAGAATATTTTGCAATATAGATTACAATTCTTAAACCATTGGCCAATGCTGACAGTATCTTTTTTGGTTATGATTATTAATATGTGAAATGGCAACTCAGAATGGTTATCATCTCTTGAAATTATTTCTCAAATGTTAATACCTCTCACATCACATCAATTCAAACATCATGTGCATACAGCATCTCTTTTGGTCTCTTCTTCTTGGCTTTGATGTTCCATTTGCATTCCGTTGGCAGCAGGATTAAATTTGTATCAATCTTTTGGATCATAATGTTATTCAACATTTTGATGTGTTTGATGTTTCTTTGTCTCTTTGACCATGAAGTTTTCAAAAATTCTGAATAATCATGAATCATTTCGTTCTCATTTCATCACTTTCTGTTTATGAATGTTGAAATTCCTGTGATTTAAAAAACACAAGATATGAAATAAATGAGTCTCATATTTTCACATGACACCTTCTAAATCTAAACATTTATTGATTTTCCAATGTATATTATTTTTGCGAGAGATTATTCCGAGCGAGCAGGGAATATTGACAGTGCAAGTGTGAGAGCCACACACCTTGTTATCAGAAAGACGTTATCAACGAAGCATGTGTCTCCTTATCGTTCACATTTCACGTGTTCTGCTAGAAATATCCGCTGTTAGGCTGGTAGGTGAACATTTTCATTATATTCAATTTTGTTTTATTTCAGTATCTACAATGAACGGATAATAAGTTGCCCTGTTCACAGTGGATTATCGGTAAGGTAAATATGTTTGATTATTTTACCTAAATAAGTTTGTCTGGGCCATCAGTTTTGGCTCATCAATCAATATGCAGAAAGACAAAAATGTATATATAGAACACAATCAATATGTTCCATTTACAAACATTATCAAGATGTTACATTTACATATATATTTAAGATGTTCCTTTTACATTTTCTATGAGGGTGTTTCATTTACATACACTCTCAAGATGTTCCATTCACATACACTTTCAGGATGTTCTATTCAGATACACTATCAATTAAGATGTTCCATTTACATTCATTTTCAAGATCTTCCATATACTTTCAATATGTTCCATTTACATGTACTCTAAATATGTTTCATTTACATACACAATCAAGATGTTCCTTGTATGTACACCATCAAGATGTTCCATTTAGACACACTATCAAGATGTTCCATTTACATATACAATCAAGATGTTCCATATATGTGCATTATCAAAATAGTCTATTTAAATATACTCTCAAGATGTTCTATTTACATACACAATTAAGATGTTCCATTTAGATACACTATCAAGATGTATCATTTACATTCACAATCAAGATTTTCAATACACCATTAAGATTTGCCATTTACAATCACCATACAGATGTTCTATATTTGCCCAATCATGATGTTTCATTTACATACACTGTCAATGTATTTTGACGTTTGATCGCAATTCTTTTAGAACAATGTATATGTATGTTATTGATAAGCACAAATAAGATATTATTATTATTGTTAAACACAATCAGGTCATTTCAATGATAAAAACAATGCTGTGAATATAATATGTTGATGTTTAAGGATAAAGCATATTGTCTATTTAGAAGATATAATTAGGAAAACTAGCATTTCTTTTGTATGTCTCTTCCAGATTTCATGAAACAAATTAAAGTGTTTGTTATTTTCAAAAAGGATGCAATTTGCCCTTTAGAACAAACAAGATACTAAGGGGCAGTAGCACGTTTTTAGGGGGAATATGAGGTAATGTCAGGAAAATGAAAATTAATGGTTCCAATTGAAATACAATGTATTTAAACTAAATGGAGCAGTAATAATTCAAATACATGATGTGAAGTTTAGCCATGCGATTCCTTTTACTTACACAAAATGAATAAAAGGTGTTCACACAAAATGGCCGCCCATGGATTTTATGTGAATCTTCATATATTGTCCTCGGGTTATGGATAATTGGTTTGTGTTATAAGATTTTTAACACTATCAAAATAATACATTTAGCATTACAACAATTATAAGTGAAAAATTTAAAATATAAAATTGTCAAAACACGTGCTCCTGCCCCTTTAAAGGGGCAGTAGCACGTTTTTTGACAATTTTATATTTTCAATTTTTCACTGATAATTGTACGTTTATGCTAAATGTATTACTTTGATAGTGTCAAAAATTTCATAACACAAACCAATTATCGACAGTCGGAGAACAAATTATTGAGATTCCCATAAAATCCATTTTTGTGTGAACACCTTTAATTCATTTAATGTAAGAAAAGGAATCGCATGATTAAACTTGACATGATTTTTTTGTTTCATTATTGCTTCTTTTAGTTTAGATACATTGTCTTTAGATTGGAACCATTTATTTTCATTTTCCTGACATCACATTTTATTACCCCTAAAAACGTGCTACTGCCCCTTTAAGTAAGACAGAATTCAGAATCTGGTCCAAGACAGAGGTCATTAGTGTGATTTACCTCAATGGTATTGATTTTAGAGGGAAGCAAATGAAACTGTCAAGATATTGTTTTGTAAGCAAGATAAACGCATACCCATAACCATATCTCAACATTCCATCTCGCTCTGTCAACAAGGGCTATGTTTACAACATGGACAATTTGTCAAAGATATCATTTCTTGGATTGTGTTAGCTTGTTGGTTGTGTGTTGTTTTCATACACTAGCATCAACAAGTGAAAATGTAAATTGTTGACAGATTGAAAATACTTTTCAAAGGTTTGCTTGTTTATCAGAAACCTTTTGATAAATTCAATTTATGAGTGAAATTGGGAAAGCATTAAAATGTAACTTCAACAAATGACTCTTTTTCATTTTATGTGTTCTTTCAATATCAAAAGTGATCTGTAAAGTGAGAAGTTGAAAATATACATGAGAAATTAATGCCTTTTTTTCACTTTGTTCTTTCAATTAAGATGGTCATCTTTCTGGATAATTTGCCAACCGACAAGTCAATTACAGACATGTTTTTATTCCTTTTATTTATCAGACAGATGTTATGATAAATTTAACTTTGATTAACTGGATGGAAATTCATTTCTTTTTGATTATAGCTCTTCTGTGTCATTAGTTATTAGTTATTTATGAAAAAAAGTTGTTGTTTGGTTAGTTTTGGTTTTGCTTAAAAATTTTTCAAAACCTAATTTCTTTGTAATTAAATATACATGTTTATAACAGTGATGTTTCAAACTCATCAATAACCTCACTTACTCACTAAAATGGATTCACAGTTTGCAACACTTAATGATTTTCTTCGTTCGTATTCTTTTGTTTTCTTCTTAATCAAAGAGTTTAGTTAGTTTTTATCTGATGGTGACAAATAATATTTAGAAATGTACATTTTGTATAAAAATAAATGTACATTCATTTGTTTTAATTGAAAATTTTTCAATATTGGCGTTCCTTTGATAAAAATAACAAAACGTTGTAAATATGTTGACGAAACAGCTCACGTGCCGCTGATAAAGCATTTCAACAGAATTATTGAGAGTTTATATATCTCATTTCCTGTTCTTATTAATGGAAGAAACAGGAAAGGAGTTTGAAAATAGTACCAAGCTGTTTATGTAGCCTTGGTATTTTTTATGATAGAATAACAAATTATTTACAAAAAGGGTTGTATTGTTTTAGAAAAAAGTCATTACTTTTCAAAGCATTTATCTCCCTGTTTGATAAGATACAATTTACTTTGGTTAGTGGTCATTCTACCAGGGACGAAGCATAATTTGTACAGCAGTGTATTAATTGTTCCCAGGTGATCAGCTGAGGGGGATATTTTGGCAAATTTTAGGCAGATGGGCCCCTTTGCAGTGGTAAAAGTATCCTACATCTAATGATTTTAAGGGACACCAAGTCAAAAGAGTGGGCAAATATCCCCAGGAACCTCTCTAGGAAGAACACGGTAGAGAGTCTGTTGTTACATCAATGACCGGTGTTTGATTCACAGTTGCCAAAAGATTTTAAGAGTTTGGACTTTTCACCAACCTTGTTTGACACTCAGCCTCATATAGACAAAACTTCCCATGAGCTGGCGCTGCAATGTGGTTGTTGGGTGCCTTGGCACAATAGGAATTTGCAAGATGTATATATATTAAGGATGGGTAACGTTTCTCATTTCTGTATTGCAATACATTGCGATACAGACAAGCGTATTGCAATACTAGGAAAGGGATATCTTTTCAATCACTGTTTATGATCTGTATACATACATTCATATTTTAAAACACAACTTCACACTTTGTAGATAACTTTCCGTCCTTCATGTTTTATTTTGTTGTGTTTTGTTTGCAATTTTAGATATAAATATCTTGTTTGAAAATTGTCATATTGGATATTTTCAGAAGTGTGTACCGATTTGAATCATGTTGTTCTTGTAATCAAAACAGTGTAGAACATACTAAGTCAACCCTGGTTTTATATTATATCAATTATGTCAATTATGGATGTGTTAAGATTAACCTTGTGTCACAGTTAACAGCCACATTCTACTGGGAACATGGAATTGGATCATATGAAACCATAGAAACACAGTCTTGACCTCCCACTCAGCCTGTCCTTGAGTCGTAGAGTCGTAAATAATTGACACATAAACAGGTGGGATTTGTGTAACATTTATGTCTGTGTGAGCACAAGAAATCTACAGATTGAGAAACTTATTTTGACGTGTGTGGGTTGATGAATGTCTTTGAAAATTAGTGATTTCATCTTTCAAGTCATTTTTATCTCCCTTCCAATAGGCTGTTTCTTCCAATAACTGATGAGATGGAGAATGGTTCATGAAATTGCTATGATGGACCTATTTTTCAATTCCAAGATGAGTTTCAAAACATGAAGTATATATGAAGTAAGATGGGAAACAGCTATAGCAGAAGAGAGAAAACAACAGAATAAACAAAATGGATAGAGATAATCATGTGCTACAATGAACTAAACAGGAAGTTTGAAATGAAAAGATACACTACCGTAATTTCTCTATTAATTCGACATCTCTAATGATTCGACCACATACTATTCTTCTGAGGTCACAAATTCGGGAATTTTTGAAACTTTCTGGACCAAGTGAAGGAACGGCACTGGCCATTATCATGTATGTTGTCCATGGGGGTAATACCCGAGCAGTGACCTTCATGAAAGAGAGTAGGTCGGACTCTTCATAGTTGTCTCTCCCCCCAACCAGCTCCTTGTTGGGTATGTTCACTGGTTACATCATTACAACTTCACTCTCTGCACAACAAGTTGCTGTAATCTTGGATTATAGATATCTTACCTGCTGATAGAGAAGGAAACCAAAAAACATGTGGCAAGTTTTTACTTGCATATCCGGCAATATTATGGTGCTCTTCAGTGATGAATAAAGAAGTGTATCACTTTCAGAGTTCGAAATTAGCACTAGTCCGGTAACCCATAGCTAGTGAAAAAGATGTTGGCCAACGGGGCTAGTAAAATGCTTTGACCGGTAATCTTAAAGACAAGTTGAAATTAGAGAAGATATGATTATGTAGCCAGAGCAATTTAGCTTATGCACGAATAACTCAATAATAATAATTATCATGTAGGTTTGACCAGTTTTGCTAGTTCAAATGTGTTTAGGCTAGAACTCTCAGAAATGCATTGGTCAGAACGGCTAGTACGGCAAAAGAACTCATTTTGAACCATGACTTCAATCATAAGAATACGCGTCTTTTTCCAACTTCATTTAAGAGAGATTATGGCTTAACAAACTCTTGACCTATGAAGTAATCATTGGTGAATCAATTACCATCAGTGCCCCTAACAAGCTGGTCACTATAAATAGCTGAGGTATCATTTGTATGACACTTTGATATGATTGCCACTCCAATAGAGAATGTGTCGGTCACTGATGACAGGTACAAGGCCAGGTGAGGCTCGGCCTAACGATCGTGGAATTGCACCTGCATTCCCATAATACCTGGAGTGTTCACCGGAGTTCTCGGTGGGAAGGAGCAGGTGAACTGACTTGCTGCATGTCCTTAAGATTGTCCTCTGATAACACACTTCCTTCTTAGGGCTGTTTCTGGATATAGCAGCTGAAATTACAGAGGACATTCGGACAGCTTTCCTTTCTCCAGGTATTTTCTTGCTGTTGACATGTGATTCGTTGATGCACTGAAAAGTTCCCTGGCATAGGCAAAAACCTCAATCAGTATATGATCTAGGTAGTGTGTTGATGGACTTCTGTATCTGTGAATGCAGGAATGTCCTTTTCCAATACAGTGTTGTTCCTAGGTGGTCAGGTAAGGGGGTTATTTTGGCTACTTTTAAGCGAGTGGGACCCCTTGCAATGGCGAAAGTATCCTACTACTAAAGGGTGGGCAAATTTCCGCAGGACCCCTTCTAGGAACAACACTGCTATACCTTTACCTATCACTGGTTTATCTCAACTATCTCAAGCTTTACCTGGCCTCAATTCACCTCACCTGAACTCAAGTAACCTCACCTCACCTCCATTAACCTCAAATAACCTCATGTCACACTTCAATGAATCATCTATACCAACCTCATCCAATCTTCAGCGAAACTCAACCTCCTCACCTACATTATATATCTTCATGACAAATGATCATAGTTCATTTTGGTTGGTTTTGGGACCAAATCTAATGTGGATGATTGTCCTTTGTCTTTGCCATTTCAGGTAAGTTATATTGACAAATAATAGCTCTCTTCCTTTACCTTTCTCAGGTGTATTGTTCATGTTAATTGCAGGTGTTAGGAGCGAGAGTACAATTGATGTCAGAGGAATGCCTTTAGCCCGAAGCTTTCAGATTAGATTTTATCAGTGATAAGAGCTTGTTGGTAAAGAGTGTTCAGAGACTGACTTCGTTTCCATTAGTGACATTTCATTTACAGCTTGGAGGAAAGATCATGTACATTAAGTTAAATGGTTTTTATTGTGGCTTATAAATCTGTTGATTTACAATTGTCATTCTCTTCGCAGTTTGGTGAAGCATTTGTTTCAATTTGATCATAATGAGTAAAGAAGATGTGAATTATTGTTGGAGCTAAATTTAAGTATATTCATATTTAATTTATGAAAAAACACACTTTATGTTATACATTGTTTTAAATGCTATTGAGAATTAATAGCCTGAATATGCAATAAGATTATAATTTGCCTTTTCATTTTGTTTGATATAAACCCAACCTTTTCATATTAATGGATTTGATATTTTTACGTAGGTTTGTTTTTATCCCCCGCCGCGCGTTTAGCGCGAAGCGGGGGATATAGTATTCAGCTCCGTACGTCCGTACGTACGTACGTACGTCCGTCCGTCCCGCTTCTTGTTAGCGCGATATCTAATGAACCGCTCAACCTAGAATCTTCAAACTTGGTACCAGTCTTCATCTGGGGAATACACAGACCTGAAAAGTTTTCGGTGACCTTGACTCCATTTTCAAGGTCACGGCGAGACTTTGACCAGTTTTTAAAATGTTGTTAGCGGGATATCTAATGAACCGCTCAACCTAGAATCTTCAAACTTGGTACCAGTCTTCATCTGGGGAATACGCAGACCTGAAAAGTTTTCGGTGACCTTGACCTCATTTTCAAGGTCACGGCGAGACTTTGACCAGTTTTGAAAATGTTGTTAGCGGGATATCTAATGAACCGCTCAACCTAGAATCTTCAAACTTGGTACCAGTCTTCATCTGGGGAATATGCAGACCTGAAAAGTTTTCGGTGACCTTGACCTCATTTTCAAGGTCACGGCGAGACTTTGACCAGTTTTGAAAATGTTGTTAGTGGGATATCTAATGAACCGCTCAACCTAGAATCTTCAAACTTGGTACCAGTCTTCATCTGGGGAATATGCAGACCTGAAAAGTTTTCGATGACCTTGACTTCATTTTCAAGGTCACGGCGAGACTTTGACCAGTTTTAAAAATGTTGTTAGCGCCATATCTCATGAACACATTAACCTTGAGTCTTCACGGGGGACATAGTATTCCGCTCCGTACGTCCGTCACGCTTCTTGTTGTTAACATCAATTTGCGGCGGGGGATCTTGTCACCTTTGTGACAAATACTTGTTCTGTTAATAATGGTTTTGAGCATTTTTTAAAACTTGAAGATTGTTGATATTTAAGTTGCTTGTTTTTCAAACCTTAAAATGTATCAATTGGTATATGTCAGACGAACTTTGATAGCATGATCTTAATAGCATTACAAAATCTCAAACTGACATTTGAAATTTAATTCCTTAAGTCTGTTTCAATTTTGCTGAGATATGGCTTAATTTAATTTTAAGGGGGCGGTCTTAACGTAAAAAAAAATTCGGCTTCTAGAATAGGTTAGATAAGTGCTAGATTTATGCTGATATTGTATGTTTCTTTGTTCTGTTTGATAGTGTGATAAAGTCTGCTGGTTTACCATTCTGTTATCTATAAAGTTAGTACCTTTGACCTTGACTGCAGGATTGCACAGTGGTTACAGCGTTTGGCTTGTGGATCAAGAATTCTGGGGTTCTAATACTGCCAGGAGCTCGGTAACTTTGTCTGCAGTAGAGAACTTTTCTACACGCAGTAAGGTTTGGGTTTAATACTACATTAACTTTCAGCAGAGTACCACCCATGATTTGCTAGTTCCAACCAATGCTTGCAGGTTTCACCACAATGCATAGCCACAGTGGTGTTGCTGGATTTCTCCTTTCAATAATACTAGCAGACTTGATAAGTGAAATACTCTTGAAAGCGGCTTTTAAGCCCATATCACCTCACCTTTGTGTGAGGCATTGATTTCTTGTTAAGGAAAAGCACTGCTTAATGTCAGTACATCAATCTTCTTTGTAGTTCCTCAACAATGGTTAAAACAAGAATTGAGTAGAAATCCATTATTATGTAACAGTTTACATAAGCCTTGTTTATTTGACCAGCAACCAGACAAGAATTCTAAAGGCATGCCATTTGATTGGTTCCCCTTGACACAAACCTCAAGACATGTTTTCCAATCAGTTCGTCTCGAGTTAGGGTGATCAATAAACCCAGAGAAACTGAGGAATGTGCATGGAGGCAGTCTCTTTATGGGCAACCTGTACCTTGATGCAGTGGTGTGATGTGGCCAATCTATGACATGTTTCAGGATTAATGTTACGTCAATTTCCTAAATGTTGTCTTACAGTTATTAATCAATTTGTAGAAAATTGAATAATGATGAAAATGTTGTGTCTGTCATGAATATTTTGAAAGTTCAATTCTTCAGGTTAGTTGGTGGCGATAGTGCCCATAGTTGTTCCTAGATGGGCTCCTGGGGAAATTTGCCAATGCATTTTGTTTGATGTCCCTTAAAATTTAGAGAATTATGATACTTTTACCATTGCAAGGTGTCCCCTCGGCTTAGAAAAAGCCAAAGTGACCCACTGCCTGACCACCAAGAAACAACACTGATGCAAGTGTACTCTCTACAGTGTTGTTCCTAGAGGGGTTCCTGGGGAAATTTGTCGATGCTTTTTGTTTGGTGTCCCATAAAATTTAGAGAAGTAGGATACTTATACCATTGCAAGGAGTCCCCTTAGCTTAGCTTAGAAAAAGCCAAAGTGACCCCTTTGCCTGACCACCTAGGAACAATACTGATGCCAGTGTACTCTCTACAGTGTTGTTCCTAGAGGGGGTCCTAGGGACATTTGCCCATTTGGCTTGATGTCCCTTAAAATTATCAGATGTAGGATACTTTTTCAGTTGCACAGGGGCCCATCTGCTAAAATATTGCCAAAATGACCTGCTTAGCTGATCACCTAGGCACAACAGCTCTATAAAGGAAAATGTTGATGTTGAGGCAGTCTGGGTACCTCAGATGAAACTATATTAAAGGGAATCAACAACTTAGCTTGTGAAACCTCATTGACCATCATGAATGAGAGCGTCCAGACGGGTAAGGGGTGTCACATAACACATACTTGGTACTGACTGTCAGCTGTAAGTGGTTCCTAACCAAACGATTTCGTCCCTACCGAGCATTTATGACTCTTTCGGGGCCCTGCTAATAAAACTCTGGAAGTTAAAAATTTGGGTTGCAGACCCCCTTTAACTGGAGACGATACCTCAGATGAAACCATATTAACTGGTGAGGAGTTATGTGGCTGGTGATGTCAGTCCGGTATTACCATGTTAGACCGTTACGTGGTCGGGAGGAATCGTATTGGCTGATTTTCTAATTGATTGGCATGTAATAGGCCTCTAGACATGGAGAATGACTTGATAATGTATAATTTGGATGATCTTTCAGAAGGTTGTTGGATGCAGTCTGATGGTTTATGCCCGTTAATCAGGGTCTTTGAGTGAGAGGTCAATTCAGTTGATGTTTTTTGGTTTGATCGGAAGTTTGCAGAATACTGGAATTGAAATGTCATCCAGTTCAATTAAGAGAATTCTTTTGGGTTTGATTGGAATTTTTCAGAATATCGGAATTGAAACGTTGATGTTATCTTGTGTCGTTTCTTGCATAGATATGCTCCTTGAGTTGTGTGTTAAGTTTCCACAGATCACATTTGTAATGACTTGTGTGTTTTTCTTTTATATTCAGTTTTGATGTAAGGATAACTGATAAACAAGGCAAAATAAGACAAACTGTTGTCAGGGTTCAATGCTATTTCAGCACACTTATGGTTTGCTAGTTCCGGAATACATAATCACAATAATGTTGCTGGCTTTCTCCTTTAATGATACTTGCAGCCATGATAGAAGTGAAATACTCTTGAAAGCGGCATTAAACCCTCAATCAACTCATCTCAAAACTAAAAGTCAAAATAAGCTTTCAAACAAGCCAATGCCGATGCACATAGAACATAACATCAACAATAATCAGTGACATCAAAGCATTGTTTATTACCTATGTCAAAATGAAAGATATTTTGTGCTTGGGCATATGAAAAATTCGCCACTAATGGCTTCCCTACTGCCAAAGGGGCGCTAAACAATAACTCGCTCATATAAAGAAATGAATCTGGATTTGACTGCCCTCGTAGGTAATAAACAAAATATTTTAACAAAGTCATTTAAGTTTTTGTTTTAAGTTTTATATGGCATGTATGAAGTTCTTGAATCAGATAAACAGTTAATTTTAGTTTGGTAAATATTTTAAGGAGTACATTCTCCATAAACAGCAGGAATGTTATTGAACCTTTATCTTAAAGGGGCAGTAGCAGGTTTTTAGGGGGAATATGAGGTGATGTCAGGAAAATGAAAATAAATGGTTTTAATTGAAAGACAATGTGTATAAACTAAATGAAGCAGTAATAATTCAAATATGTAACGTAAAGTTTAGCCATGCGATTCGTTTTTCATATACAAAATGAATTAAAGGTGTTTACAAAAAATTTCCGCCAATGGATTTTATGTGAATCCTCATACTTTGTCCTCTGACTATGGATGATTGGTTTGTGTAATGAGATTTTTGACACTGTCAATATAATACATTTAGCATTTACTTCCAATTATCAGTAAAATATTTAGAATATAAAATTATCAAAAAATGTGCTACTGCCCCTTTAATATATTGAAGTTGATCATCAATATACAGCAGGAATGTTATTGAACCTTTATCTTAATATATTGAAGTTGATCATCAATGTACAGCAGGAATGTTATTGAACCTTTATCTTAATATATTGAAGTTGATCATCAATGTTTGAAAGGAAAATGATATGATTATATAAACAGGATACAAATATTGGTTTTTCCTTTGAGAGCTGTAGCTTACACATAAGATCATCAAGCCTTTCATGACCTAACTTATTTTGAGTCTGGATATTTATAGAAAAATCCATAACATAGTTACTGACCCTTCCTCCAAGTACAGAGAAACTCCTGCACTACTGATGTGATTCTAGTAGATTCTGGTAGATTCTAGTGGCATGTTAGCTGCATGCTAGGGATACCTTTTTCCATTGAAGTGCTTAGTAAGGAAACTATAAGTGCAGTGTTGTTCCCAGGTGATCAGCTGAAGGGGTCATTTTGGCCTTTTCTGAGGTATTATGAACCATTTCAATGTTAAAAGTATCCTACTTCTAAAACTTTTAGGGGACTCCTCCACTAGGATCAAAACTGTTATGAATACATTTTTTCCCTTGAAGGCTTAGTAAAAGTAACTATACATGAAATGATTCTTAACTCTTTCATTTAAAATACAATGAGTAAAGAAGGTGAACCAGTGTATGAAATTGTGGACAATTGTGTTTACGGGTTCAAATAGTTTTGGTAATGTTGTGTCAGTTTGGATTTGTTTATATGTTATCATTTAAAATGGTTTGTGTTCGGTTATCAATATCTTGATATCTACCAATCCTGCTTTGGCAATTTCTTCATATTGAATAGTTTTACTCTACAGAAAGCATGTATCTCTAGTCTTATATGGTAACTTCAGAAAATGCTTGAACATTTAGTGTCATGAGGGTTCAAACATGTATTCTTTGCTTTTAAGGAATATTTAATGTATTCTTCTTGAAAAATTTGATAGTTGTTTTTATTGGAGTAATAATGATTTCCATGGTAGCAAATGGTCCATATGAAAGCATTTGGTTAGCTGTTGACATTGACTCTTTGGCCAATGACCAAAGAAGCACAGACATAAGTAAAATTTAATCTTCAACTAGAAAGACCTAGCAAGTGCTCAAATTGAAGAAATCATTGAGTGTGTACAGACCCTACTTGTCCATCTTGGCCAAGAAGTTAATTAACAACGGAATAGTTCCACACTGGCCAATTCAGGTCTAAATGTTTTGAAACACCTAATAGGTTAAAGATATATTTTCTATCGAGACCATCATGATCTTTCATTGAAGAAATCATGGAGTATGAACAGGGTCCAAACTAGACCCACCAGAAAAGTTCTTGTGTCTTATAATAGCTTGTCAGTCAAGAATAATGATAAGTAATTTAATTTTGGGCCCTGAGACGTGACAAACAGAAAGTCTACCTTCTTCAGAAGCATAAATACTGGAGGAATTAGTTCAAGGTGACCGTCAGTTCAAGGTCACCGTGCCTCATGGGATTGTGCTTAAATCGTATCTACTCTCTCGAGTTTTTGATTTACAGATTTTACTGTTAAGCTAAGGCAACAACTCCAAATTCCCACTGTAGTTAAAAGTAAATCTAGACATCAGGCATGTGGTTAAAAATATTCTCTAAAGAGTCCATCCAGATCTTACATTGAAAAAATCTTTAAAAACGTACAAGGTCCACACTAGACTCACCAGGGAAGTACTTGCTCCAGAGCTTGTCGGCCAAGAAGTCAATAATGGTGGGGCGAGATGTCACAAACAGAATGTCTACCTTCTGAGGAAGTGTAAACACTGGAGGGATTAGTTCTGCTTCCTGTCAGTTCAAGGTGACCGTGTCTCATGGGATCAGTGCTTAAATGGTATCTACTCTCTCGTTTTCATGAAAATAGATTAGAGAAATCCCTTACTGAGTTGTCGATTTGTAATCTTTGAGTACGTACAATGTCCACACTAGACTCACCAGAGAGGTTCTTCCTTCTCTCCAGAGCTTGTCGGCCAAGAAGTCAATAATGGTGGACTGAGATGTCACAAACAGAATGTCTACCTACTGAGGAAGTGTAAACACAGGAGGGATTAGTTCTGCTTCCTGTCAGTTCAAGGTGACCGTGTCTCATGGGATCAGTGCTTTAATTGTGATTAGTTTCTTTTAGATAGCTTTTTTGGGAGGTTTTGAAGACAATTGTCATTATTTTCTCTTGATATACCTGGTAGACAGTTTAAGAGTGTCAAGTTTCTTTTAGATACCTTTGGAATTGGTCCGGACAATTTTCTTTGTTGTGGCTCTAGTCTTGTTTTGATCAAACACTTTGGCGCTTTAGAAGTGGTATGGATAGAAGGGGAGTTATGTTTGTTTGTGAGGTTTTGAAGACAATCATCATTATATTCTCTTGTTATCTTTGGTAGACTGTTAAAGAGTTATTATTAGGAGCTTCGCAGACAACTTCCTGTTTCAATTTATTTTTAATGTGGAATTGTCGTTAATGGAGAAAATGTTAACTTCAAACTAATGACTATTCAATCAGCTTATAAATGAATGAAATATGAGTGTCTTAGCATACTAATATCGAATAAATGATTCAAGGCGGTCCAAGGGGTTTAATGATAAAAAGGATGGGGCGTTAATACACAGGTTTGCAATATGATATTTGATATCATATTGCAAGTGTGGTTTGACCTTCATCATAGATTAACCATGTAAACTTTTTTTTTCTCTCCCGTGGAAGAGAGCTCTGTGTAAATTAATACGGCAGTACTCAACTAGTGTAATAACACAAAGCAAGTATGTGTGTCACAGTAGTGTGTTGTTGTGATGTCACAATGTTAATTGCCATCATAATGGCATCCTGGTTGTTAAAATGTTAGTTTCAGCACATTTTCGGCACATTTGATTGTTTTTAAGGACAAGTTATAAACATAATACTAAACTTTCTTCCAATAACACTATTTTTATATAAATCTTGATCGATTTTGTATCAAACTCAATCTGTTCTAAGCAAAATCATTACCTTGTTTCATAAAAAAAATATTAACTGGAAGGTCTATATTGGTCATGGTATTCAGTTGATGGAAGTATGTGAAAAAAAAATTGTTTCTCAAAAGATGCTTATACCCAAGATTAAATTCCAAATTTTGTGTAGCTTTCAGACTATCTCGTATGATCATGATAGTGTGTCAATAGAGTATTTTTCCATCATTATTGTAGCTTTCAGACTATTTCGTATGATCATGATAGTGTGTCAATAGAGTATTTTGCCAACATTCCAACATTATTGTAGCTTTCAGACTATTTCGTATGATCATGATAGTGTGTCAATAGAGTATTTTGCCAACATTCCAACATTATTGTAGCTTTCAGACTATCTCGTATGATCATTGTGAGTGTGCCATAGAGTATTTTACTAAGGATGGTGAATTGAATTTCACATTTGTTGTAGAAAGCTTGTGTTTCATGAAGAAAGACAGAACAGATTTGCATTCCATTTCATTTTTGAAAAACAACAACATTGATGAAACAAATTATGACAGTAAAGTTTTTATGTTGCATTTGATATTGTTAGAATTCCAGAATTCTTTTTTTTAAACTTTCTTTTTAGAATCAAAATCAATGAATAAGATTGTGCTTTTCGATTTGATGAGAGATTTTGCAATGAGGACAATTCTTGTTGACAGGGATGCACTTGAAAATATGCCTGTGTGAAATGCTAACAGGCACATTTGTCAATTTACATAATGTGAATCATTTAAATTCCACTCTGAACATGTGGTTTTGAGAACATGCTGTGAACAGCTGCATCAGTGTGGTAATCAAGTTCAGTGATTGAATATTTGGTATATAATGCTGTAGCTTTTTTTGCATACAAGGTTGGAAGTAGATAGAATTTTCATAGAATTACTGAAATCACTTCTTAAACACACTTGTTAAAAAAACTTTGTCTAGATTTTAGACCAATAAGGATTTTTCTCAAATTAATTTTTTTCTGCCGTTTCCATGGTAATGTCACTTTGCTATCAACAACATATATTTCAATCATGTCATCAAATATCAAAATACATCAGAGATAAATGATTAAAATTAGAAACTTTTTGATCTATATTAAAGTGGTTTGAAAGTCATGCCCTTCAATTCAAGATTTTAATCATCTTATGTTGCAGTGATTGGGAAAGGCAGGGGCCGTTGGCCATTTTGCGCATTGGATGAAAAAATGGCAAATTTAGATTTTAAAGTTTACTATTGATATAATGGGCAGTGGCCAAATTGATATTCAGATAATTACCAAAAACTATGAAAATAGCCCATTGTCTAAGATGTTTTTCCCAATCCCTAATGTTGCTTGGTATTTTTCCAGTTTCATCCTTTCCCATAATCAACTACTTTAAAACTAAGGAACACTATACTCTAAAGAAACTTGATTTTCTACACTGTTATGATTATGAGATGTTCTGAGCATGACTAAGAGTTATCTCGTGACTCCAACTGTAATGTTTGTCTCACCTCCCTGACTTCACCGCTAATGTTTCAAAATAGCTGTCATCAGTCTCACCGCTCCATGACCCGTGGTTTGACACCATCATGGACAACAAAGATTCAACATAACTACTCTGTAAACAATCTGATATTGCAGATGATTGACCTTTGCCTAGACTATAATTTAGTCTGAAATATTTTTTGTTGATTGTGAAATACAATTTTATGTCTGTTACCTTGTGGGGTTGTTTATCAGTGAAATCTAGACCAGTTTTGTCCATGATATATTTTTTGGTTATTATGAAACACTTAGTCTTTTTTGTTGTTAGGAGGCTTTTTATCAAAATAACTAAAGATGATATAATACTTTGATATTGGCCCTTCAAAGATTAAGTTAAGCTCATCAGATTGGCTTGTGTCATTGTGTCATTGTTCATTGTCTGTCGTGTATTGGGCCTTGTTCTTCCTCCTTTCACTTTGTTTACGTCATTAAACCCCATTTTCATCTTCTCCTCCAGAAAACTAATGGGGATTATAATTTATAACTTTTGTGGCCCTGTGGCTTCTAATACAGGCCATAGGGACCGCACCCTTAAAACCCTATTTTCATCTTCTTCTTCAGGGACATAAGGACAAGATAGCTGATGCCTTGTATATACGACTCCTTAGTTAGATTATGAGGACTCTATATACCATATTTGCCACATCCTGGATGAAAGTTGATATGAAGCCTCATGAGCTACAGAGCCAAGGGCTTTATTTTTTACATTTTCAGTTAAGCCATGAAATAAGTAAAATACTCTTGAAAGTGGCGTTAAACCCATAAACATATCACCATGACCCAAGAAGATATAGAACTATAACTAGAATGGAGTTGAAAGCTGAAAATAATCCTGTTTATTCATGGCTCACTTTTGAAAGAATTTGTTAAATTGAATAACATTTTCAACATCATCTTCAAGGGAGAGAAGGATAATCTTGGGACCTTTCCTGCAAATCATATACATAATTAAAAATATTTCACTTTTATCTCGGCTATTTATGGCTAAGATTGCGATAGATCTACGTAATTACATCAAATTTGAATCTTTCATCTCCACTAAGATGTCATATCTGAATCCTGTGTTGTTCATATGCTGCTGTAGGACTGTTATTTAATCAATAAGACGGAAGAGGAGACCTTGAAATGAGTTTTGCCTACCAGCTTAGTTCCCAAGGGCACCTGACAGGGAGGACGGAAAGGGTCTATAGACATCCTACTTGACTGTGACTTATTGATTGGACTCTTTCAGGATCTTCCTGGTTCTCCTGAGCAGTCAGTCACGTGCTGTTGGAGATAAGCGTTAACTTTTTCACCCCTAAGAAACTTGTAAACAAATTTGTTTTTGAGCCTGATTTTTGGCTAGTTGGTGTTTGAGGGTTAAGGTTTTGACTTATGCTATATCTGATATGTAGAGTAATTGAAATTAAAACAAGTAATTATGAAATATTCATGATTTGCGAAAGCTCTGCCCTATGCTATCATTTATCTCTTACAGATACAAAATAAGTGATTATGAAATATTCATGATTTTGCAAAATGTTTGTTTTAAATTGAGATCCTTGATGCAGATAGGCTGTGTGCCTAAATCTTAGGCATCAGGCTGATGCTTTCCATTGGTTCTAACATGCAGAAATCCTAATTCTTTATTGACCATTTATCAGGGTTTATGTAATTTTCTGAATTTCAATTGGGGATTGTTATCGTATCAATAGTATATATCCAAATTAAAAAGAGTCAATTTTTGCACCCAATATGCAACTTGACCAATGGCCCTTGCCTTTCCTGATTCCTGGTTTATGTATGTCTGAAGTATCAGAGTTCACCTGTGTGAGATTCTATATTCTGAATCTTCCTTTTCATTATCACTGTGTAGGAAATGCAGACAACATAACCTTCAAATTGCTGAATATTATTTTAACCAATTTAGCCCAAATGATTGAATTTTCAAGCATATTGCTTGCTTCTGTTCGCTACTGCATTTCCTTCAAATTTAAACTTTGAAATATCTATGTATAGAGGCAACACTATAACTGTTATCTAGTCAACTAATTATTTTCAGTCCGTTTACACTCCCCCTGGCTGATTCAAACAATTGTATGAAAATATCCTATCCAAGAAAGCCACTACCCCATCCAACTACTCCCCTCTTCAGCACAATGATGAGATTTGCTACGGCACTTTGATTGAAGAACATGGTATCCCTTCTATAACAACATGGATTCACTGGTGACCATGAACATTATTCAATTAATTGTGGCTACACATGCACTTAACCCTATTGCACCGAGAGTACGTCGAGTCATGTTTGAAATACACCCCTTCTGTCTTGTGGCAGGAATTGACTAGCATTTGCAATATTGATTCAAGTGCCCTGGATACCGACCAAGTCGTCAATATCAGTTTTATGAAATGGATTAAGAATTGATTAATGTGATCAAAGCAGTGAGGATTTGTTTGATGTTATATTTATATATTCTTGATAGGTAAGATGTTTTGACAGGTTTTTTAGTCAATGATCATTCTTAGAATATGATATTATCATATGACATCCGATTCTTGCCAATTTACTGCTCGCATGGTTTGTAATAAATTCCACTAGAAAAATGTTAAGTGATATTCTTAATTTTGTCATTGGTTGTGTCCGATTTCCATCTGATAACCAGGCTCACTTTGAGAATAACAGTCGGTCAGTCGCCTCTGTCACTGAGGGAATTAGTCAATTCATGGAGATAATTCAAAGGCATGGTGTTATCAAATATTGATATATGTTATTTACTGCTCGCATGGTTTGGATGTAATATGTATGAAAAATGTTAAAGGATATTCTAAATTTTTTCAATATTTGATCCTCCTTTTATCTAAGTTTTGTCATTGGTTGTGTCCGATTCCCATCTAATAACCAGGCTCACTTTGAAATAATAGCAGCCTCTGTCTCAGTGGTATTTGGTTAATTGATGGGCAAAATTCAAAGCAAGTGTGTTATCATATATTGATGTAAGTTACATTAAATTTTCATATTGGTAAAATTATGGAAAAATCAAAAAAATCATATATTGATGACATTGAGAATATGAATGAATGAGAACTCGTAGATGAGTATATTTTTATGCTGAATTGATATCAAATTGATTGAAGTAAAAATGCCAATAGACATACATTGATTATGATATTTATGACTTTCATAATTCATTGTATTTTAACTCATAAGTGAACACAATAATCTTGACACATGTCAATTCTGATTCAAATTCAAATTCCATGAAGACACACATCAAAATATTGATTACTCTCAGATTTTTCAAATGTATGAAAAGTCTCAAGATTGTGGATGATAAGCTTGATGTAAACATTTAATTAATAAGTTCCAAATACATGTAGAAAAAGCATATATATATAATATGACCTACAAGATACTATTCACCTAAGGAATTCTGTAAGGCAATCAATAGTGTGATCAATCTGCATACAGCGCAGCCTCTAATTGTGAGTCGGAACGCCAGTAGGTGATTGGTTTAAATGAAGTTGATTGCCCCTGATTTGTCCGTACCCTTGACGCATCATTATCAGTTGGGACTAGATGAAAGAGAGGCAGACACCAGCTCATGGCTACCTCCGTGAATTGCTTAGTTATTGTCGGCTTTTAGATGTCTGTAAGTGAAATAGATCGGGATTGAATATGTATCACTGCATGTAGAAATAGAAATGTATTAATAAAACTAAGTAATCACAGCTGTGTCACCACTTCCTAAGTGTCATTTGCTGTTTATGTTTTATGTAGAATTTCTTCTAGTAATTATCTTGTTACATTCAAGAACACAGACGCTTGTCAATTGTTATTGTCATGGTGGAATAGTCTGGTGGTGATTGTCTGGGTGGCAATTGTTCTGTTCCCTCTTGTTATTGGGTGTGATCCAATGTAAGAGAAACTATCGCCAAGGACAGACTATTTCCAGGGAAACTTAAGTTCTCAAGGTTCGATTTCACATCAAGGAAAGTTAACTCACAGGTCAGTTTGTCTTTAGGGAAACTTGAGAAGCAGTGTGTCCAATAGTATCTTCTCAAATTAATTACTGAAATAATTTGTACCATTTATGACATGAAAACCACCCTAAATATAAAATACACTCTCCACATAAGTGACATAATAACTACCCGTACTATATATAATAACCGCCCTTAATAATAACCCTAGTAACATAATAACCACATTTGTGACAATATGACCACATTAGTGATATGATATCCACCCTAATGTCATCAAGACAACCAATCAAAATCACACTACATGACTAGTTACACTAGACCACCCAAAATGACATAGCAACCCTAACGAAATAATAAGCATCCTTACAACAAAATAACCACACT
Organism: Steromphala cineraria; assembly: GCA_916613615.1. Taxonomy (NCBI): domain Eukaryota; kingdom Metazoa; phylum Mollusca; class Gastropoda; order Trochida; family Trochidae; genus Steromphala; species Steromphala cineraria. The sequence goes on from OU744729.1 coordinate 16,744,829, forward strand.
TGTGTCATAATTACCACAAAAGTAACATAATAACCGGCCTAGCAACACAATAACCTTGCTGTGACCAATAACCACCCTAGCAACATAAAACCCATACTTGTGACATGAAAACCATCCTTAATATATTAACACATGACATAATAATATTCTTATCAACATAGAAACCCAAGCAATTTACATAATAACCACACTAGTGAAATGAAAACCACCCTTAATCTAGTAACTGGTGACAAAATAATCCCCATATCAACATAACCACCCTTGCAACATAATAACCACATGAAAACCACCCTTAATATCATCACTGGCCTGGTGACATAACCCCCTTTAGGCCTTATCAACAAATCTGCACTTGCTATAGTGACATTATAACCATGCATTGACGCATGATAACCACCTAGCTTGCTATAAACATGCAAGGGTTTGAAATTAACGCTAGTCCGGTAGCCCATAACTAGTAAAAGGATTCTGAAGAAAACTATAATTATGTAGATGTATTTGGCTAGTCTAAATGCCTCTTGGCTAGTACTCTTAGACATGCGCTAGTCTGAATGGCTAGTACTGCAATGGGACGTATTTCAACCCCCTTGCGCTGTTTATCTAAAACAGTTGGTAGTTGATGCAGCATGATGCTATCATATGATATTTAATCCATCATTTATCTTGCACTACAGATACACACTTCAGGCTTTTGTAAACAACACTTCTGATCAGATTATTTTAGTGCAGATGACATATTTGATTACAGTTATGAAAAGGAGAGCATAGTTCTGATGATAAATGAAAGCAATTGAATATATAGACATTGATAATCTAGTAAACTATTTGCAAAAAACAATTTTATTTTAAGGCCTGACGTTATAAGGATGGTACACTTATGGAATGAGAGGGTAGTTCTGTTGGTATATGTAAGCAATACAGATTCATTGACATTATATCTAGTGTACTGATTGCAAGTAAAAAAAAATTTTTTGAAATTTTATTTTAAAGGGACAGTTGCACGTTTTTAGGGGGAATATAAGGTGATGTCAGGAAAAGGAAAATTAATGGTTCCAATTGAAAGACAATGCCTAAACTAAATGGAGCAGTAATAATTCAAATATATAACATAAAGTTTAGCCATGCAATTGCTTTTTCTTGCACAAAATGAATTAAAGGTGTTCGCACAAAATGGCCGCCAGTGGATTTTATGTGAATTTTCAAACTTTGTCCTCTGACTGTGGATGATTGGTTTGTGTAATGAGATCTTTGTCACTGTCAAAATAATACATTTAACATTAACTTACAATTATCAGTGAAAAATTTTCAATATAAAATTATCAAAAAACGTGCTACTGCCCTTTTAAGGCCTCGAGTTATGAGGATGTTTTGACACATGACCCAGTATGAGAGTGTAAGGTGAAGCAGAAAATCAGGGAGTGTGTCAGATACTGCTATAGGAGGCTGGATAATATCCCTCTGTCCAACATAGACACAATATTTACCTTGTCTGCCCTCTCAGCATGGTGTATATTAGATACTTTAACCCTCACCCTGCCAGCTGCAGAGAAGACATCATATTTTCAAAATTTGTGTGATAGATTTTTATAAACCTGAACATGAATGAAGATCAATGTGAATGATACAAAAGAAATAGTATTGATTTGGGAAGTTTTCTTTTGTTGCTGATCCACAATCTTGAAAACTTTTGTCAACATAAGTTGTATACACAGTGAAATAGTTTTAAAACTGAACACAAGGTTGGTTCCTGTAAGGATTAGGGCAACTAGTTTACCGCTATGTGTGATATGTCTTCATGTTAAAAGTAATCTTTGATCTTGATAAATTGAAATTGACAGGTACAGGGAAAAAATAGTTTCTTCTTTAAATACAGAATAACTAGATAAAATTTGAAATGTAAATATAATCACATCTTGTGCAAATTTCTATTATTGAGAATGGAAGGAGCCCACTGAAGCTGTTTAACTTCAGAAACAGCAGTTATCTAGACTTGGTAAGGAGATGTAGACTTTCATGGGTCTTCATAGCTAGGGGTTTCAGAGGTTGTTAAATAGACTAAATGTTAAAAAGCTGTGTAATCAATTCAGGGGGGCATTTGGCCTTTTTGGACCAGAAAGGACACTTTGCAATGATAAAAGTATCCTTCTCAAAATTTTAAGGGACACCATGGCTAAATGATGGACAAATTTTACCAGGACCCCTTCTATAAAAAACACTGCAAAGGGTTAACCCTTTCACTGCCAGAGTGGGCTAAGTTGCTTGTTGTGACTGTTGTTGCCACCACCGTGATCATGAGTGCTTGTGTTTCAGGTTGCAGTTAAGAGACTTAAGGACTAATATGAGCTATATCAACTAGACATCAACACACACACGAGGAATCAACATGGCGCAAACAACCGCTGCAATACGTCTGACCCCAGAACAGATGGAAGGGACAATGCCCGTCCGAGATTGGGGATCATTCGTTCAATCACACGCTCCCAGTGAAGTGGAGTTGTCAGGTAAAGTGTTTGTATTTCTTGCAATGAATTGAAGGGAACATAAATTCCCAGTGAAGTGGAGTTGTCAAGTAAACTTATTTGTATCCCCCCGCCACAAATTGGAAGGGAACATAAATTTAAGCTCAAACTGTACGTCGGTCTGTATATGTGCCATGTGTTGTCAATGGGACAGTTCTTTTCAGAAACATTTGACTATAGAATCACAAAATTTTGTGTAACTTTGAGGTATCAGTTCCTTGATAAAGTTCCAAAATGAGAAGTGGTCAGTTCTTGCTCTCAGAGTTATTGCCCTTGTTTTATTTTCAAAGTCTGCTCAAGGTATCTTTAGTCGACAAATTTGCTCAAAAACAGTTTTGGGACAGGTTACCAAGGTAACTTGAGAATATAAACGCCTTCATTCAGAAAATGAGAAGCACCTTTTTTGCACAATAGTTATGCCCTTGATATGTTCAAATCGGGTTATGGTATCTTTAAAGATAGCATTACAAATTTAGTATGTGCTTTTGAATATTAAAACCATGTTGTTGGACGAGATATTTTTTTGAGTTCCTGGCTTATTTATATACTTTTTGCATGGTTTTCAGATTAATTTGTCAATGTGATTTGATATTGCTTTTCTATAACAGGATTTGTCCTTCCATACTGCATTCTGTGATAATAATCTGATAAGAGTTATCTCCCTTTTCTTAACATACAGCTTGCTTTCAACTCAGTTTGAATTATATTTTAACTAATTTGGTTTTGGGGCAGATGGGTTATAGTATGGGCAAACACCATGCAGGCAATCAAAGTAATATTCTATTGTCTTTTCTTTTTTTGCCTTTTATTTTCCCATTGATTTTCAATATTTGCTAAAAAAATTATGAATAAAACAATTTTTGGTTAGAAATTTTTTTGTCAACATTCCTTTCAGGAAGAGATTGTTTATGTTTGATCATAATTGTTTTAGATCATCGTAAAGGAGGATCATCTGTATATATTGGTCTACAGTTGCCACGGCGACGCCGCAGGAGGCATCACAAACATCACAAGCGAGAGCCCGGAGACCAAAGAATTCCCAAGGAAGATGTCACTGATGGTGAGACATGCAGACAAAAAGTTCTTAACTTTTGAAAGTTCCCGTACTAACTTTCTCAAATATATTCTTCTCTGGTAGCTCTCAAATACTTAAGCAGCAAATTCTATATATATCGATTCATCTAGATTTACATCACTAATTTATAAATTCATTAAAATTCTTTATAGATCACATATGATTACATATCACTGAGAATTTTATCACACATTTCAATTCTTTTTGTACCAGGTCAGTTAGGTTAACATTACTTATTTTAATTTATATATTTATGAATCTAGATTGATTCATATTTTGATGATAATCTTTATGATGCCATTTACAATAGATATGTATGCATCGTAGAAGTAAGAAGATCATATCTGTTTAGATGCTTGCACTATCTAGATATCCAGGCAGAAATGGCAAATTATAAAACTAGAAGCATGAATTTGAATAAATTCATAGAAAATGATGTTTAAGTTAATATATCTTTATTTTCAGTCTACGAATGCATAGTTTATTAGCTTATTCAAGACACAATGCTTGCAGTTATAGATTTAATGCAGCAGTTTCGTGAATGATTATCTTTTAAGAATTATTTTTTCATAAATTTGCGGGTACAAGAATTATCAAAAATTATTTTTACTAAGATATGTTAAAATTTCCAAATTTTATTTGAATTGAAATTATTTATTAAAATGACCAATTAAAAATTCAAATTGAGGCACGCTTCTAATCGCTGAAATTTGTCTTAACAACTCTCTCACTCACTCTAATTGGGGATTAGAATAAATGAATTCTGTTTTATTCCATCGATAAAAGAAATGGATAAGGAGGGCGAAAGTGACATTTCCAAGTCAGGTAAAGATTGCACGTGGCAGACCATAGACTGTCTGTTGTGGCTTGTGCCCCTATACGGCACTGTGCTTGTGTTTAGAGACCCTTCTAGGACTAGCGAAGTAGGAAATTGAACAGAAAATAATGTTATTAGATTCTAAATGTCAACCTTTTGTGCTTTTCTTTAATTTCTGAATTTCTGAAAAATGTCCAAAAAAATTCTTTGACAATGTTACTGTTAATGAATCAAAAAAGATTTTTAACAAAAAATTTCTCTGAAAACTGTTACTTTTGATTAATCATTTTTATTAGTTTAGTGAAATGAGCAACATCCTTTTAAATAATTTTGTATTTTATCCATTATATAGTAACTTAAAAGTTTTAATTATTTTTCACAGAAAAGTGTATATTTATAATATTTTAAAAAAAATCTTACTTTTTTACTTCGAATATTATCATATAATAATTGGAAATGGATAGTTTAGATTCAAATGAAGTTTTTGCTGAGGACTGAAAGGGTTTTAGATATAAGTGGTTTATATTAGAACCCAGTCTGTGACATTAATTGAAGCCTCTCGTTGACCACTATCTCCCGAGTTGTTTTTTGCATGCTTCCATTCCATTTTCAACATATTTACCTTCATTACCAACTGTATGTTGTCTGTTCGAGAGTCTGTAATTGAAAGAATAACATTTATTAATTCTTTATTGTTTTTCATATTTGTGAATAAATGAAGTCGTCCTTTGTAATTCCTCATTATTTTTACATTTTAATATTTTTATACCTTTCTCCTACTCTTTATACTTTGTTTTTAAGTAAAACCAGAGGAAGAGATTTCAGATACTTACCGGTTTATAGATTTGGCCATGAAATATTCAATATGTCAGAAGTGTGATCAAATAGGGCAAAAAAATGGAATGGCACGATTGGTTTGTATTTGAAAATATATAAGATTTTTGGGACTAAGATTGCTTTGAAACTTGTTTGAGAAGCTTTTTAGAAATAGATATTTTAATAAGCAAAGAGTGTGTGACCATAAAATTTACATTTTTTCACTTTTTATTTTCTTATTTATGTTTATTTTAAATTTTATTTTATGTTTTTTCTTTTTCAAGTTTTGTCATGAAATATTTTGTCTTTTCTTTAAAATGAAATTCAAATTTGCAAATTCCTTCCTAACCTAAAAAGTGGTTTTGGTGACCTTTTGGACTTGTATGATCTATTCGGGAGAGGAAGTTCAAATTTTTGCAAGTAAACAAGAAAATATTACAGATATCTGAAATATTTGTAGATCTGTTATATTTCAGGCGCACGAACGAGACTTAACTTCAGCCCAGGCAGGCAATCTTATGCACTTATTTTTATTTTTTCTGTTTATTTATATCATTTTATTCACAGCTTTGCGGAGAAAGGTTACTTTTGGTATGAGTAGTCCAACGTGTTGTGTGTTAGTTTGTATTTTGTTTTACCTTCTCTTCATTTTGAGTTTTTCTTTCATAGAAATAGCTAGATCATCAAAAGAAAATGCATTTGAAGATAATCAAAATTAATAGAGACACACTTTCATACTTAGAAATATGGCAGACTTTTTCAGTGAAAATTAGCTTATGCAAGAGAAGATCAACATATTGGTAGAATTTATGACTGTTTTTAAAAAAATAATTCTTTTGCTTTCGGAATTGAAAAAGAAATCCTTTAAAAAAAAACCAGAAAAAGAAGTTTAATTTTACCTGAGTGAAACATTCTAAATTGGAAATCATACGAACACTGATTAACATTTGAAACAATTCTTAAGGTTTTAAATTACCACAGTTGTCACAGAATATTTGACATGAAAGTTATGAGACTAAATAAAAAGTAATCAAATGTTTATTGTTGGACTTCTGTTATTCAAAGATAGGCAAATCATTTTAAATTAGACTTTCCAGATCTCTTTTTGAACTCATCTTTAAAAAATTTTGTTGACGAGGTATGTTAATCAGTTCTTGAAGCAATAATAAGTTAGAAACTTGTTTTGGGAAAATTTTAAGTTAATTATTTTCATTTTTCTCTCCAAGATTTTGACACTTGTTTTCCAACAATGATCCCTCGTATTGTTTTGTAAGTGTTTGTTCCAAAGTGATGTCTGTTTTGCAACTCTTGTTTTGATGTCTATTGTGAATACAGTATTGAAAATTGTAACAAAATCATTATTTTGAAATGTCTTCAGATGCATTTTCTGTTTTTAACAAGTCATTAGATGTATTAACTTCTAATCAACAACTGAAAATTCAGACTTTCATCACACTGTGACTAACAAAGGTGTCATGCATGTAATAAGAATGGTCTTAATTTGGTTATGGATTTAGAATATTGCATTGATTGATCAATTGATATGGAATTATTGATCAATACATATAAAATCTTCTTGCCATTAGGTTATATAACATGGACAAACATTTCTTCAATGAATATTGACCACATACACATTAGGCAAACACCAGTGGTCAAATGGTAAATTTTAAAGGTAACTTCACTCACATTTTAAAAAATATGTTAAGAAAAATAACCTTGGTTTTATTGTCAACTAGGCCTTTGATCTTTAAGAACTGCAGAAAAGGACAGTAACAGAGAATATAACAGATCTGCTCGGCACCGTTCCTGGTGATATCTTCGGGACCTTATTCCTTAACAATCCTTGGGGAGGGGGAATAGTTACATTCAATTGAACTTGGCCTTGAATAGAACTCAGGCCTAAAAGGGGCAGTAGCACGTTTTTTGATAATTTTATATTTTTAAGTTTTTACTGATAATTGTAAGTTAATGTTAAATGTATTATTTTGACAGTGTAACAAATCTCATTACACAAGTCAATCATCCATAGCCAGAGGACAAAGTATGAAAATTCACATAAAATTCATTGGCAGCCATTTTGTGTGAACACCTTTAATTCATTTTGTGTAAGAAATATGAATCGCATGGCTAAATTTTACGTTATATATTTTAATTATTACTGCTCCATTTAGTTTAAATACATTGTGTTTAAATTGGAACCATTTATTTTCATTTTCCTGACATCACCTTATATTCTCCCTAAAAATGTGCTACTGCCCCTTTAATACAACCCTTGAGGGAAATAGTTTTATATCAAATATAACTTGGCCTTAAATAGAACCAAACTAGGAAACAAATTATGTAAAAAGATGCTGAAATCCTGGGAAACTGAATAGAAGTTATTGTATTCTTAAAATTATGATGATGTGATAGGCATTGGGAAAGTGACCATACAGGGTTCCATGGTTGAACGCCGCTAATGGCTGAAATATTGCCCAAGCGGCGTAAAACAATAACTCACTCACTCCATGGTTGAATATATCTCTGGGGGCAAAGGAAAAGTGACAAAAATTGTTTGAATCAGTAAGAAGATTGGTTACAAATTTAGTTTCAATTAAAAAGATATATTATCTCACAATGATTTTTCTAAATTTTCTAGTGAGATTGAAACTTGAAATATGTTAATATTTCTCTGAAATGTTTAATGGTGAGTTATCTGATGATTTATGTCAGTTTGGGGCACATGGAGTTCACTCACAGATTTCTAACAAGTTTTGTCAGGTGGTGGTGATGGTGAAATTGTTATAATAAAAAATTGTCTCTTCATTCAAAAACAATTTTTTATGATGTTAAAAGGTTAATGAATGTTGAAATTTTTCCCTTAACAAGATAATTATTTCCTCCTTTTTCTGACCAATAACAAATTTGAGTGAGGGAAATTTTTGATTCTCAGTTCATATATTATCCTTGAATTGTCTGTTAGCCTAAATGGAAAAAATAAAACTTGAATGTATTAAAGCTGTGAGTAAATTGACAAATTTATACAAATTGTTATGCGATGTCTAAATCATATCCATTTGAAATGTCTCGATCCTTTTTTCAGCTGTTATTGTACGACAATGTAAACCTACTGTACTGCACAAGATGTAACCGTAACTTACCTTTCGATCTTTTGCAGCAAACTTGCAGGGGTTGAATTTTGATAATCCTAGCCAGTTTTACCATTGCATTTGTATCCTAATATTCCTTAAAAGACTGATTAGTTTATTGAAGACCCAGTGAATATCTCGAGTTTGAAGTTTCATCCACCAACTTTTTATGTTTCGACTTTTCAACCAGAACTTCTGCACCCCCGAAACAGAAATTTGGGGATGAACCTTGCACATAAGTGATCCGAATCTTTTACTTACCGGTAGTTGGTGACCCCCACACACAAATATAGGTGTGCACGACAGTCTCTTGATGATTTTCGATAAAAATATTCTCTTAACCAATTGGCTTATATCTTAAGATTACAATTATTGTGACATGGAGTCAAATTTTAAGATGATTACCCAAGACTAAAACTAGATTTCAAGTTGTGTTTATTTTCGTTAGATTTTTTAACATTACCGTAATAGAAAAAGGTAAGAGAAATTGAGGATGAAGATTTATTCTGAATATTTGGCTGCAGCCACGCCCCCCTCTCATCGAGTGCAGTGCCTTCTGGGAGATGAAGATGATGATGACGACCATCGCGCCCACGACCTGTTCTGTGAGATGGCAGAGCTCTTCATCAACGGGGATGAGATGGAATGGAAGGAAACTGCCAGGTTTGATAAACAGAATGCTTTTCAAACATTTGTTGTCAAGGAATTTGTATGTACTATTTTTAATGACAATTGTTCAGATCTAACTGTTGCCAGATATTCCCTTGACTAGCTAGTTTTTGAAAAAGTTCAGTGGCTCTATGAAAGATGACCATGGAAAATACTTAAACCTTTCCAGAGATGCAGAATGAAAAATATTTTCTATCAAGTTACACTAGAGCACATCAATAGAAAATGCGCAGAATTTTTCTCTTGCATAAGCCTGGTCTTGGCAGTAAAGTTTCTAAAGTTTTTTTTTTTCAGTTATTAATATTAACGAAGTTACACTTTATGCCTGGCTACTATCTGACTTATTTCAAAGATTGGAAACTGTTAAGATGAGTAATGAAGAGACTGTATAAGTTATGTTATAGAGTGACTGTATAAGTTATGTTATAGAGTCTCAAACTTCGACCTGCTAATTTAGGCAGTCAGGTGATTAAATTGTCTTTACTCAAGTGTTTTGAGGCTATACCACTCCTCCTGTTGCCAATACTAAGCTCAGTTTATTGAGGCTATACCCCTCTACCAGTCTGATTAAAATCGACCCTGCTCCGAGGAATAAAATATACAAAATATTGTCTCTATCGGGGCTCGAACCATTCGGGATATCCTCTCTGTCTCGGTCTGAATGCACCCACCTCTATCGCGTGTTGCTATAACCAGTTTAGCGCAGACAAACCAAGTCGTATGCTATCCAATCACATCCTCGGTTTTAAATAGCGTTTAGCGGCGATTATGTATAACGAATGGTACACTGGAGTTACCTGCCCCTGAGGGATGCCGAAGCTTTCACTGCGCTCCTTTCGATTGGCTAGATGAGCTTGTGTCAGAACATGCGGACAATGGGGGTGCCTTCAGACTGTGAATGAGAGGAAAGCCGGGCTCCTTGAGGTTCGAACCCCGCTAGAGATAATATTTTTACACTTTTTCCTCGAATCACAGTCGATTTTAATGAGACTGACCCCTCTACCTGCAGATGGGTGAAGTTTGAGGAGGATGTGGAAGAGGGGGGAGAGCGCTGGTCCAAGCCCCACGTGGCGACCCTCTCGCTACACTCTCTGTTTGAGCTGCGGTGCTGCATCCTCACCGGCACCATCATCCTGGACATGGACGCCGTCAACATCGAGCAGGTCTCCGGTGAGTAACACTTCCTCTCTCATGAGGACTCTTTGGAGGTTATCATCTCAAGTTCATCTTCATACATCTGTATCATTATCTCAATACTTCTAAGAACTAATGGTTAGTTGTACTTCTTCTAACTAATTTCTTTTGACCATATAAACCGTAGACAACATGGTTACTTCAAAGCAATATCCTTTTTATGCCCCTGAATTGGAGATTCCGGGGGTATATTTTTTGCCCTGTCCGACTGATTGTGAGTCTGTTTCTCACAAAAAACTTTAACTTTGCTCAAAAGTTTTGACTGCTTGGGGGTAGACCTTTGATATTTCACATGTACATCTATCATGATAAGACCTTCAGATGAGGTCATAACTTTTGACCTCATGACCTTAACCTTCGCATCAGGGGCTTCACTGTTTCACAAACACAGCTTGTTCTAACAAACAATAGTAATGCAATGATATACTTCATTGATAAATTTCTCTTGAAGATATCATCCTGGACAACATGGTTGCCTCCAAGCAACATTCTTCCCTTATAAACTAGTGTTAACCATAATTACTCAAAAATGAATTTCTCTTGAAGATATCATCCTGGACAACATGGTTGCCTCCAAGCAACATTCTTTCCTTACAAACAATTGTAAACCAAAATGTCTTCATTGATAAATTTATCTTGAAGATATCATCCTGGACAACATGGTTGCCTCCAAGCAACATTCTTCCCTTATAAACTAGTGTTAACCATAATTACTCAAAAATGAATTTCTCTTGAAGATATCATCCTGGACAACATGGTTGCCTCCAAGCAGCATTATTTCCCTTACAAACAATTGTAAACCATAATTTCTTCATTGATGAATTTCTCTTGAAGATATCATCCTGGACAACATGGTTGCCTCCAAGCAGCTAGAGCAGACGTTACGCGACCAGGTGAGGGACGTGATCCTGTGTCGCCATCACCACCAGAACGAGAAGCGACATCGCAGCAACCACGAGTCAAGCAACAAGATCCATCTGCCCATCATCCGATCCCTGGCTGACATTGGCAAGAAGTACTCGGAACCCAGGGGGCTGGCCCATCAAGGAGGTGAGGCAGCAAGGGGGTTAAGTTCTAGTCTACAAGTATTCATTGACTTGAGGCTTCAGGTATTCTTTTTCACAGGGTTGTTTTGTAAATTTTATGAATTGGTAGGAGCCTTCAACCAACACTAAAAACATTGGGTTCAAACAAGATTTGATACTTATGAAGGGATATCTGGAGTGTCTTTTTAAATAAGTTTTTGATTTTGACATAAGCTTTGGACAGTGGCTTAGTTCTAAATCAGAATACTTGTCATAACACAGTCTTTCGACTGAGACATTTAGATGCATTGTGCATCTTTAACAGAATATTTGTCATCATACTGAGGATTCATTTTGCTGCATTATGCACTTTTAAACAAAATTTTGAAAAACTCTATGAAATAGAGATTTTTAAGTGCGTATATGTACAAATACTTGACAAATTCCCAATTCTTGCAGCATAAACAAGGGTATTATTTTAATTTTAATTATTTGCTTTTTTGTCTTTGAGAGATCGGGAGGGATATTGTAGATTCCATAGGTCAGATGGGAGAAAATGAAGTAAACATTAGCAAAAATGTTCCATTAACGACTATCTTTTTCAGCGGGGACGCCTGCCACACTTACAACTGGTAACTACCGTACATGCTTGTGGTTCTACTCTGTGTTTAGTTGTTACAGCAAGCAAATACCTGACTAATTGGTCGGTCATTACCTAGCATGGGATATTCTACTGTTGTCTCATTAACCAGTGAATCTTCACATCTTCCTTCAGTGTTTGGTTTTATTGTTTGTAGATAGTCTTAATATTCATAATATATTGTCATAACTTAAGGATGATTATGTTTTTGATAGTAACGAATCTTTGTCATTAACCAATCGATTTTTGGATAATTTGATACTTTTTGCATTTATAATCATCAAAATTAAAAAACATTATTTTATTTTGAAATTAGATCTAAAAGTTTTTGAATATATTATTATTTTGACAATAAATTTGTTTTGATACAATCTTTATTAATGCAAAAACAATTACAAATGGCTTACATTTAGAAAAACATTTAACCTATATTGTCATAACTTGAAGGACGATTATATTTTGGATAGTAACAAATCTTTCATTAACCAATCAATGCTTGGATAATTTGATAAATTGATAAATTGATATTTTTGGGCATTTTAAAAAAATCTAAATTATTAAAAATTATTTCATTTTGAAATTTAATCTAAAATGGTTTGAATATATTTATATTTTGACAATAATGTTTTTTGGATATAATCTTTATTAATACAAAAACAATTATAAATGGCTTACATTTAGAAAAACATTTAACCTATTCCAAACGACTCTGTAGGACCAGTATTCCTAACTTATTTATATTTTCTGTTTTGCTAAATGCAAATTTACTTTCATATGTTGAATTATCATGCACACAGCTTTCACGATATCCTGAATAGTTATATGACAATCATTTGATAATATGATTGACTGTTTCATGTTCGAAAATATTTGTTACTAATTAGTTAAACAACTGATATTTTGACAGTACAACTCTAAAAACTTTTAAAATACTTACTTTTTAACAAAATAAATAATAATACACATCCACAGTGGAATGCAGCTTTCGTTGTGTACATAAGCAGTTCATACAATGCAGAAATCCCATCTTTCCATTTGTTCCATCTGAATTCTACCATATGCTAACACTATGTAAGCTCAACAACTTGCAGAGAATGCTGTAGTTTGAGGTCATTTCATCTTTGTAGTAGCTGATGAAGGTGTAGATAAGCACTCCCCTTTTGAAAGGGTGCTGATTTAAAAAAAATAAAAAGATATTTAAAAGTGTTTCTTCATCCGTGTTGTGAAAGCATGAAGATATATGAGGGGCATGTTTTCCATAGTGTACACTGTACCCTTGTTAATGTCTATAGGGTGACTACACCAGTGCACACGGTTTTAAATTTTCTGTGATTGTAAAGTTTTGATGAGGGGTTGGAACCTTTTTTTGTCTGTCTTCCCAAGAGGTGTTACGATAGTCACTAACCGGTATTGATGTTTTGCTGTTGAAGGATATCATGTCACAAGGGTGAAAGTTAGAGAATCAAGTGAAAGGATATTGTGAAAAGTCATGTATTCCCTGCACAGATTACACATCCTATACAATGCATGTTTGTTTTATGTCAAATTCACTGGAAAAGTTATACGGATTTTAAAAATCTATTGGTTATAATCTTGGTACAAATTTCAATCTTTGCTGTCCTTTATTGGTTCAACATATTGAACATCGGAACGTTGTTTCAAGTTTTATTTTACCTTTTACTAGCTATTATAGTCTGATACTAACAGATTATTATTCTCAAAATTTCATGTGTGTTTTATCATATTCTGATTAATATAGAAATCAACTGTTTAACACATCATCATTTCATATAGTATTTCATGCTGTGGATCATTTTCAATAATATTATTAACATTTCTACAAATTCAGAAATAAAAAAATATGTTACAAGTTAAGTGAAAAGTGGACAGCTTTAATTATATGATGGAGTACCTAACTGATTTATAACCGACCAGGACCCTTAAGAATCTTGGTATCGTTTCACAAAACACTAAAGACAGTCATGAAGCCGAATCAAATATGGCCATCTCATTCCTAAATATACGAATCATCATCCATTGGTTTGTGAACTTTGACATGATAAAGACAATGGAGTGTTCTTTCCCCATCCCAGCTGTGTGACACATCGCCTTTTTTTCAGGAAAAAAGACATTTAATCCTTTCAAAACTAGGAAACCAAAAATATCATTTATGCCATTGCCAAACAACAATCTTGGCACAAACAGTTTAAGTCATCTACACACTGGCTTGTCAAATTATTTGAGACATTTGGTATGAATTTGTCTTGTTTTGATGGTTATTGACAGAAAGGTAGAGGTTTAATTCCAACCATTGTGAAATCAACCATTGTATGTGAATAAAATAGTGTGTTAACAAAATCAGTCTATGTTTAAGTTTATGCAGTGTATGAAATAGATGGGAAACCTAGCTTGTCCTGAAAATTAATTGGTCAATTCCTTAGGGGAAAATAAAGAAACATTTTGAAAAGTTATCAATCCTCACCAAAATGTCACCAATTTAAAGACTGATGGACGGGCTATATTTTAAACACTGGTTTATGTCCATGTAATAGTTGCTATTGCCAAATGACAGTCGATTTTGTAACTCTTACTAAAACCATCCAATAAACTCTCACTTTATTTCCTCTCTAAACATAGATATGAAATATATGTATGTTTACTGTACATTAACTTTAGATATCGCATAATTGTCGCAGGATGTAAACTTTAAAAAGATGACCACTTAAATCCCTCGCTTTTGTTTGGCTACCATATACATAGCCCTCACCCTGTTTTTGATGCCATGCTGTCAAATACACCCATTATGCTTCAGTTTTAACCTCAGAGATTTCTTGAGCACATTGTTTTTATTGTAGATAGAAAATATATTTCCAATTAAAACTTATTTCAAATAACAATCTTTACAATTGAGAGTTACCTCAAAATAAGATTTTGCTACAACCGATATATTCCTTAAAAAGAAATCTAAGACCCAAATCCTTATTATAAAATAAAACTATAATGGGTAGTGGATTTGATGTTTTTTGAAGTTCAAAACTCAATTTTTGAACTAAAATTTTAGTTTGACAAACAAGGTCAACTTTTGCTATATATGTAGCTTTTCATATTGGTATGAATAATACCAGCAATTCAAATTTGTCAAACAACAGAAATATAAAAAAATGTGTCAACAAAGAACTATTGAGTAAAACTTAAACATTTTTCATATCCCTCTTTTAGTTGATGACCGAATCGGTGCAAAGAGTACTCCCAACATGCTCCGAGTCGCCAACAATTCCAGTTCAGGGGGGGACATCTCAGAGGGGGGCAATACCTCCACCTCCTTATCTACCCATCACAGTGATATACCCGAGACGGCATCCCATAAGGTGAGAAACGTCATCTTTTCGCTGGATATTTTGATTTTAACCATTGTGTGCATTTTCTACATTTGAGTGAGGTCTTACTTACTGTCTTACTTGAGTGAAAGTTGATCTGAACAAATAATTCCTAGTTTCTTGTCGGAGTGTTTTGTTGCAGTGGTAAATGTTCTAACAAAGTGATTTCTTTACAATCCCTATGTTGTTCAGTTATTTAGCAGTTCCTAGTCTGTAGTATGTGATTTTTATCAAGAGTTGATTCTTTGAGAGAAAAAATTATGACAATTGATATAGAATTTGCTACAGCGGTTGATAATCACACAAAGCCAGATCCAGTTCATTTCTATTTAATCCTTTTAGATGGCTTGTTGCCATGACCAATTTGCAGCAAACAAATTTTTATCGTAAAATGCCAAAAATGGATTCTCATTTTACATTGTAGACAAAATCTCATTCACAGAGTCAATATTAAGAAGGCTTGCTTGCCATGACCAATTTGCAGCGAACAAATTTTAATTGAAAAGTATCAAAAATGGATTCTAATTTACCCTGTAGAGAAAAACTCAATCACCGATACCATTTAAAGAAGGCTTGCTTGCAATAAGTTGCAACAGACAAATTCTATTTTACCATGTACACACAAACTCATTCACTGAGTCCATTAAGAAGGCTTGCTTGCCATGCATGACTAAGTTGCAGCTGACAAACTTTTAACGAAAATTAAAAAAAATGGATTCTCATGTACCCTGTAGACAAAAGGTCATTCTATGATATGGAATAGTCTCGGTTTCAGAGGAGAACAGAAAGTCTATGGGTTAGTTTTTCTTACCTTCCAGGTGGAAGTCTGTTGTCAACTTGAACTTAACACCAGATACTTACAAACTTGTTGTGGTGAAGGTTTAACTACCCTTAACAAAGATTAAGATCAAATGATACATTATGACATTGAGGGTCCCTTTTTGTATTCAAATACCTATTTCCTTGGTAACATAGAAAACTTCCCTTATTTTGTCAAGTTTATTTTTTGATAATTGTTTTACTGGAATTTCAATGTCTTTTCAAAGATAGGGATAGAATTGTCTATTTATTGATAACTTTTAATAGTGAAATATTTCCATAAAATAGATGATCTAATCAGTTTTGACTTATTTTGCTAGGAATTTTGAAAATGTAACGTTATATTTTGTTTGTTTTGTTTTCTTACTTTATCATTATTTTTTTAATAAAAAGGAAGATGTAAATCTTGATTTTTAGCTCACCTTTACAAAGTAAATGTGAGCTTATGTCATGGCGCTTCGTCCGTCGTCCGTCTGTCTGTCCGTCCGTAAACTTTCACGAAAAAGACTACTCCTCCTAAACGAATTCAGATATCATTCTGAAATTGTAGTATGTTATACCCATGGTGATTCCCCACAGAAAGGTAGACGTTTCAGTTTTGAGAATCCAAGATGGCCGCCATGACAGCCATATTGAATTTTCAATTAGATTTCATGAAAAAGACTACTCCTTCTAAACGAATACAGATATCATTCTGAAATTGTAATATGTTATACCCATGGTGATTCCTCACAGAAAGGTAGACGTTTCAGTTTTGAGAATCCAAGATGGCCGCCATGACAGCCATATTGAATTTTCAATTAGATTTTATGAAAAAGACTACTCCTTCTAAACGAATACAGATATCATTCTGAAATTGTATTATGTTATACCCATGGTGATTCCTCACAGAAAGGTAGACGTTTCAGTTTTGAGAATCCAAGATGGCCGCCATGACAGCCATATTGAATTTTCAATTAGATTTCATGAAAAAGACTACTCCTTCTAAACGAATACAGATATCATTCTGAAATTGTAGTATGTTATACCTATAGTGATTCCGCACAGAAAGGTAGACGTTAAATTTTTTAGAATCCAATATGACCGCCATGGCAGCCATATTGAATTTTCAATTAGATTTCATGACAAAGACTATTTCTCCTAAACCAATCTAGATATCATTTTTATATTGTAGTATGTTATACCTATAGTGATTCCGCACAGAAAGGTAGACGTTTCAGTTTTGAGAATCCAAGATGGCCGCAATAGCAGCCATATTGACTTTTCAGCTGCAGATGACACATCATTATTATTAAATTTTAAGCTTTCATCAAGTGATCACTGGCACCATATTAATTCTCTAATTTGAACTTACTAATCATAATATTATCTTAAATATGGAATATTTAAGATTGTCGTGCAAGTTGTTCTATATTTTTAAGTGTTTCTAAAAAAAATTAAGATGAAAGACAAACATAATTGATTAATTTGTTTAAAATCTTTATGGCAACTAGCTGCAAAAACCAAATCACATTAAACATGTTAAATTTTAAACAATGGTATTTCCCTTTTATTCCTTTAAATACCACACATAAGGGGTCAACCAGAGTTCAGATATTCCACTATGCTGTCTAATACACATCCCAAGGCAGGCTGCTAGCATCACAGTGTCAGCTGCTAGTCTGTTGCATAATCAACCTGACCCAATTGATATGGTAGAGCATTATGCTATATGGCCATGGCCCATGTGTATGCAATAAAAGTTATGGACTTGTATTCTCATGACAGTGATATGTTCTTTCTAAGAATAACAACTTACACAAAATTTGTCTACAATAAGCTTTGTGTTTAGCAATCTACATGATAAGTTGATGTGGAATAAATATGCAGATGAAAATCGAAAAGGGTTTAGTAAGAAAAGAAAGGAAATTTGATTTGTCATATCTCTCTGTTGATTTGACAATGCAAAAATGTTTACCATTATAGTACTGTATGAGTGTTAAATAAATTGATACTTTAATGAAAGACATCTCATGGTCACTTGACATGTAAATATTATGTGAACAAAATAAACGTGTCTTATGCATTGCTGTGTTTATGACTTTCCTCTCAATCAGTCATTCATTTTCCTTGAAAAATCTGTACTTTTGGGATTCTCAATATCCCATGCAGCATAACCATCAGTGAAATAATCTTGAAATCATATTAATGATTCACTACAAAACAAATGTAAGTGCCCACCATCCTGTAAGTAATGAATGACATTTGAATGGATACACCTAAACCAATCAAGATATCATAATGAAATTAATACGGATGCCCACATAAAAGTAGCATTTTGAAGATTAAAAAGTACAAGATGGTCACCAATTCAGCCATAGATATACAAAAAAGTTATACAAAAACCTACTGCTTGTTAACTTATCATGATTATATCATTCGTGTATTAATGTTTGTTCAAGCTCTAGTCGTTTCCAAAAGAAGACTAGTATTTTAAAAGATAAAAAAATCATGATGGCAGCCATAATCAATTATATAAAAGATGGTTACATGTATAATTAAACCAATACCACATCATTCATTTTAAGGTGAGCTTCTGTACCCTCGGTACTTTTATTTTCACTTATTAGTATTCTAAAAGATGAATTTGACATTTCTGTCCAAAATGAAAGTTTAAACAGTTATTGAAATAATTTTTTATTTTTTATTATTGTTTGATAAGCAATTTTTAAAAAAGTAAGATTTTTTTTAAAAGTAAGAATCTGCAGTTATGTGTTATGGAACCTAAAAAGCTCTTGATTGATGCCAGGTTGGTATTTATGATGATTATTATTAACAGCATGCTCTTGCATGAATTGTTAGTTCTCTTAACGATGTTAATGATACTTCACATTTCAGGCTGGCTCCAATTCCGCAGACAAATCTCACATGGTAAAAGGGGATGCCATTCCATTACTGATCCTCTATATACCATTTCATATATTCTACCTTTCATTCGATCGTCCTGTTTGATTTGGAATCGTGATCGTGCTATCTACTTGCTCTATTTTGTGATTGACAGTCGTGTAGTGTTAATATCGACCTCTGTATGTCCGACCTTCAGTCTCGCTATTTGAACCTTACATGTTGTTGTCTTTATGGGACTTTTTGGGCTTTAAATAACCTAAGCAATTAAAGACCCTAATGAAAGAGTATGAATTATTTTGAATATGAGCTTAAAAAATAATATTGTAATGATTTCTAAATATTTTATGAAAAAAAAATAGATAATTGTCAATCATGATATGAGTAAGAATTTTTTCAATTTTCATAAATCTGATCTTCTTAAACTAGCATAAAATATTAATGCTTAAAGTTTTCTTTAACTATATTTTTTCAATTTTGATAAATCTAATCTTCTTCAATGACTTAATGTTTTAAAAAAAATTTCTAACTATATAAGAGTTTTCCTTCTTAAAACTTTTGTTTGGTTTAATTATACTCAATCTGATACAAGACTTATTTTAATGGAGGCATGCATGATCTTACTGCTCCGAGATTTGCAATTTGTTTATCATCTCCCATTGTTCATTCACCTCACAAGGGATCGATCGACACAGTGTGGCACTTTTACCCGACTAACATCATTCGTATCACAGTGTTAACCCACTCACATTCAGCTGTTATAGCTAAAAGTAGCTTTTGATAAATCATAAGTACATGATTTGTAGTGATAATATAGCTATATATCATTATGTATTTTTTACAATTTTGTCTGAAAGTCTAATGCATTGACCATATTTGGATGAAATTTTGCCTAATAGGCGTTAAACAATAATAACTTGTACATTGTAGTTCCATTTATGTAAGCTAAAAAGTTGGTACTGTTACATACTTAAAGAAATCTTCATAACTTGACGCTTGACACATTTGAAGTACAAAGTGTGAATGAGGTTAAAATTTAACAATTAGAAACTAACTGAAAATCTGTATCAAGAGTGTAAAATATGAGTTAAATGATTGTGCTCTATCTAATATTGGAGTTAAATTCATAGTTTTTAAATAGAAACATTAAATTTCAGTAAATTATTTTCATAATTTTCTGGTTGTTTTAAACACTTTGAATGTTTTTATTTGCTTAAGTATCAATTCACATAGAAACCATATTCATTTCTAGGTAGTTATAGGGCTACAAGATAACATAATTTGCAGAGTTTCTATTTGAAGAATTCTTTCAAAAACAGTACCTTAATTTGTATATGCTTTTTATGACTTTTACTTTCAAGTACATATTGCTTTTTTGATTGGCAAATTAGAAGTTTGGGTTATTCAAAATGGAGACTATTTGTATAGTTATACATCTTTCTTTTGTATACAAAACAATTCCTCATAGGTTCTCGTGCCATTGTCAATATTAATTCAAGTGCGATCACTTTCTTGAATGACATGAGAATTTATGATGTTTCTTGTTCAGAAGAATATAGATGTATATCTATGAAAATAATCTTATTTATGATGATAATCTTATCCTGCATTTTGCTAGTTTAGATTTGATAGTTGTGTGTTGGGAAAGTATGATGATGTCAATACAGAATTGTAATAGATTGATATTCTTCACTACACTGAATAATTGTTCATGAAGGCCCCACTACATTGCCAGATAAACCCTAGTACATTGTCATTCCATATCTCATATTCTCTTCTTGACTTCTGGAAGGGCACTTGCATGCGTATGATTCAATATAGCCTACCCTCTTTTCAGGCATTATTGTTCTGAGCTGCAAATAATTTAATAAGCAAATGAAAGGACCTTTAGGCTTATGGCATGGCATGGTGTTAGGCATCTGTCTGTCCGTAAACATTTCTCTAGTAGCAAAATGCCTACAAAGCTGAAACCTTCTTAGCTAATAGGAGTTTTAGATTATTAACTTGGTGATCTTGTGACCCTAAACTAAGGGCCAGGCGGTAAATAGCTATTATTATCTTCCTTTCTGGGAATAAAAGGCCTAGAAATTTAAGCTTAGAGCTTGTTGGAGATACTTTTGGGGTTTATAATGTGACCATATGACACCTAATTAGGGCGAGAAGGGCCATGTCCTCAAAACCTATTTTTTTATCTTCTCCTTAGGCAAAAGGGCTAGACTCTGAAACCCCTTGTACAGATTCCTATGATTTATAGAGTTTTTAATCTTATGACTCCTAATATGGTGACCCTCTGACCATTTGTATAACATTTAAATAGCCAGATGAGCTACAGACCCAATTTCTCTATTTTTTTTGCTACCTCTATTTCAGTCAACAGAAATTTGAATTATTAGGTGTACACATTTTACTTAAACATTGATTTTGGACTTCTCAGCCATTTTGAATTGCCATTTTTGGAATTAACCCAACATTTATTTTGCTAGCCATGGAAAAGTTGACTACTTCTTATTCAAACCTTGGATACTGTTTTCTCTTGCCTGTACCTCCACGTTGTAAAGATAGCTCTGTTGTCAGTCAAATTTTACTCATATATTGCATCCTGATGTTGTTTATAGTACGTTTTCATCAATTGAAGAAAGTGAAAAAACATTTAAAAAGTTGCAGATATTAGAATTGGAAATACTTATATGGAAATATCTTGTTGGCTGATCTATTTCAAATATGTTTATTTTTTAAGAGACAATTCAGTTGAAATCTATATGTTCCCTATTGATTCAAATAATAAGTTCCGACTACAAAGTAAGCGTACTTAACTGCCCCTCCTATAATCAACGTTGGCTATTTGATAATATGCATTAAAGTGCTTTGCATTCCTTGACTCTTCCTCCAGTAATATGACATGCTTATGAACATTAAGAACACTCCTAGAAAACTCCCAGTTAAGGGGGTCATTTTTGCATTTTCTGAGCAAATGGGATCCCTTACAATGATAAAAGTATCCTACTTATCCAAATTTTAAAGGACACCAAGCAAAAATGGTGGGCACATTTTCCCATGACCCCCTCTATGAACAACACTGCAAAGGGTTAACCCTTTCACTGCCAGCCACCAAATAAGCAGCTCCTCTTTTGCCAATATTGATGTCATGCTACAGCTGATGGCATGAACGACCTCATGTTGTCCGTGATACCCTCCCTGTACTTTATCCCCCTCCTTTCTTTTGTCAGATTATGTCGGCTTTCGTGCTATATCATATGTCATATGTATATTATCATATGTCAAATACATTCTTTTCAAATTTGAAGTGCTTGATTCAATGTGTAAAATTTACTGTTGTAAAATTTCTGTAAACAATACAAAGATGGTATATATAAGATAGATAAGGTATATATGCAAGTTGAAAGTGATAATTTGAATAAGTACATTTGGTATAAGGGCATTTATCAAAGCCAAATTCTGTTGATGCTTTAGAGGTTTGCGATAGATTTAATGGAACTATGGGGATCTTTATACAAGATAACATTAGAGCTAAAGTAACCTTAGTGCTAATATAACAGTTGTACACGCCTTCTTAGTTGATTAGCTAATCTTGTATTCAACTGGACACTGTGCACAGAGAAGCTTCATATATCAAGTAATCATTGCTTATGATAAGTAGTTTTATGAACAAAAACATGATGGCTTTGGACAATATTTATAATAAAAATGTCACTATTGTGAAAAACATAAACTAGTGTTAAACGATTAGGTCCAATTAAGGAAAATGAATTTTTAAATACATGATAGATAATCAATGGGTTTTTTCCATCCCTAAACTAACAGTTTATGATGGCCAAAATAGTACGAGTTCCATTGTCATTCCCAAAGCATACTATAAAACATGTAATGATATTTACGGGATAACTATTTTCCTAAATCATTTGCACCGTTATCATATGATTAAATGAACTAAATAAAATTAATCATAATCAGTATAACAATAATAACAAGTCTCTTATCACCTCTCCAGAACCTTCACTTTATGAAGAAGATCCCGCCGGGGGCAGAAGCCTCCAACATCCTCGTCGGTGAAGTCGACTTTCTCAACCATCAGATCGTCGCCTTTGTCCGCCTGTCCAAGGCGGTGTTGCTAGGCGACCTGACGGAGGTTCCTGTACCTACACGGTTTCTGTTCGTGCTCCTCGGACCGACTGGAAACCAGAATAAGTTCCACGAGCTTGGACGTTCCATTGCAACTCTCATGTCAGATGAGGTAGGTTGATGTCATATTCTGAGAGTGTCAATTTTATCTTAATATTTATTTCCTGGGTTAATGTCTCATTTTGACCATAAATTCTTTGATTGAAATTGCATCATTGTATTGATAATAATAATGACAATCTTTAAGCAAGCACTGCTCACTGGCTGTACATTATGACATGGAAGCAGCGACAGAGCTTTGCTTGACCATAAAGATCCGAACTTCCTGTATTCAGGTACCCAATTGTATAGCTGGGTTGACTAGGTGCAATGTGGATGAAGTGCCTTGCCCAATCACACATTGTTAAGGCCAGTTTTGGATTTGAACCCAGGTCTTTGGCGTGACAGGCCAGCACACTAACCACTACACCCCTTTGCTCCAGCTTGACTCAAGGATGTGGTATTTAAATCATAATCATAAGTATGTTTCAACTTCATATACAATCTGTCATGGCAAGTACAATTTTATGTTGTTAATTCTGTGGAGATAAAATACGCTATCTTACTTACATGGTCTTTTTTGACACCAGATTTTCCATGATGTTGCCTACCATGCAAGGAACCGAGAGGACCTGTTGGCCGGTATTGACGAGTTCCTCGACCAGGTCACAGTGCTGCCCCCTGGTGAGTGGGACCCCAGCATCAGGATAGAGCCACCAAAAAGTGTCCCCTCACAGGTGAGTTTGTTCATTATTCTCTGAGCTAAAGATTTTTATCCCCCGCAACAACGAAGTTGCGGGGGGTATTAAAATGGGTACCGTCCGTCCGTCCGTCCGTCCGTCTGTTACACTTTGTGTCCGGCTCATAACTTTCTAACTTATCAACCATTTCAATTCAAATTTGTTATGGACATGAAGAAACATGTAATAATGTGTCATGAGAAACAATTTTCTGAAAATCTACATAAAATATTAAGATTTTGGAGAAAAAGTTGTAAATTTTGTAAGAAATCTGTTACAAGTCCCGTCCGGCTCACAACTTCTGAACTAATCATCACATATTGATCAAATTTGATATGAAGATACATAATCATATGAAGGTGTGTCATGAAGAACAATTTTGAAAATATTTTTATAAAATTTTGCCTTTTTTGGCAAAAAATGAGGACTCTGTTGGAAAACTGTTACAAGTCCTGTCCGGCTCATAACTTCTAAACTAATCATCACATATTGATCAAATTTGATATGGAGATACATAATCATATGAAGGTGTGTCATGAAGAACAATTTTTAAGATATTTTCATAAAATTTTGCCTTTATTGGCAAAAAATGAGGACTCTGTTGGAAAATTTTTACAAGTCCTGTCCGGCTCATAACTTTTAAACTAATCATCACATATTGATCAAATTTGATATGGAGATACAAAATCATATGAAGGTGTGTCATGGAGAACAATTTTGAAAATATGTTTGTTTAAATATGATCAAATTGATCTTGGAGATCCAAATACATAATACATAAATTCATTCGTTGGATTTTAATTTTGTCAGTTAAGTCGCATTATGCCCAACAGTGAACATAAAGTTGGTATAATTTAGTTTCTTTTATATCCTGGAATTTTTTTGTTAATTTGTGCGACAAAAATTAATCAGCAATATGATAAGGAAAACCTGTACATATTGTGCAATTTGCGGGGGATATAGCTCGACCATGTCAGCTGCTTGTTGAATTTTTGAATAAAGATATATTGCTTCATTGAGCAATTGATTGATCACTCAACCCATGCAATATCCCTTGGAATAGTCTTAAGATTGTGCATTTAAGGTTGTACACGTCCTGGACATAAAAAGGCCCAAAAACATTTTGAATTATGAATTCGGATAAGTGACAGGCCTTTAGTGATGAAAGGTTAACTTAGAGGTGGTTCTGAAGGATGAGTCTGCAGATACAACTTGTACACATTGATGTGTTCCAGATAGGCAGAAAGACGGCCTCAGCAGGTCCTCCCCAGCCCAATGGTAAAGTCGTGATAGAGGAGGAGGCAGATGAACACTCAGACCCAACGCTCATCAGGACAGGGAGGTACGCACAGATACACTTCCTTAAATCAGTTGAGGGTTGTTTGAGTTTAAAATAGACCATAAGTTTGCTGACATCCCCCTTTTTCAGTAGGTGATGCAGTGTATAAAATAGATTGGAAACTCTAGCCTGTCCTGAATATTAATTGGTCAATTCCTTAGGGGATAATAAGGAAATTTTCGGAAAAGTCCTGACCAAAAATTAACCAGTCTTGGCAAAAAGTAGCCAGCTTAAGGACTGGCGGATGGGCTATATTTTAAACACTTTGATGCTCCTCTCCCCCTCAAAATTCCTGAATCCTCCACTGTAAGTGAACAGAGTAATAAGGGGACAATTCTTTGGGGCAGTGTTTTTGTAGAGAACATTATACATTAGTTTTTCGTGGCTAGGTTATTTGGAGGGTTGCGGGATGACATCAAGCGGAAGCTGCCGTACTGGCCGAGTGATTTCCGAGATGCTCTGAGTCTACAGTGTCTTGCGTCCTTCATCTTCCTCTACTTCGCCAACCTCACCCCCATCATCACCTTCGGGGGTCTGCTAGGG
Organism: Steromphala cineraria; assembly: GCA_916613615.1. NCBI lineage: Eukaryota > Metazoa > Mollusca > Gastropoda > Trochida > Trochidae > Steromphala > Steromphala cineraria. The sequence continues at coordinate 16,770,595 of OU744729.1, forward strand.
GACGCCACCGACAATAACATGGTGAGTTTGTATAATTTTTGGGGTCTTCTAGGGGACGCCACCGACAATAACATCGTAAGATTGGGATACTTAGTGGCTTTCTAAAGGATGCCACTGACAATAACATCAATAGATTGTATCCTTTAGGGGTGTGGGGGGACAACTGCAACTATACATGGTAAAATTGTATCGCCAAATGATGATAGTACCGTCAATTATGACTTTGCATTGCTATGATACTCTTCTATTTACCGGTAATACTTGCATATTTCCTCTGTAAAACGTATGTTGAGCTTATCAGGTTCTTCTTGATGTTAATGTTATGATAATATCCTATGTTCTAGTATTGTTTCCGTAAAGATCAAAGGCGCCGCCCACCCTTTATTCCGCAATAAAGTATAGTTTTTGAGTGACGTCATGAAACAATGGGACATGACGTCAATAACAATCGGCAATTATCCCTGGCCCTAATCGAGGAGTTTCAATTCGCTGCCGAATGTGATTTTAAGAATTTGCTTATTTTGGAGTAGAAATAGCTTTAAAATCGAGTTAAAATCGACCTACTAGAAAAGTAATAGAGTAGCCCTAACCATCATGTGTTTTGCAATAAAGTATAGTTTTGCCCTGAACTATTATAAAGTCAAACAACTCGGCCTTCGGCCTCGTTATTTAACTATAATAGTTCAGGGCAAAACTATACCTTATTGCAAAACACATGATGGTTAGGGCTACTCTATTTCTTAAATATTTAAGCAAAGGGTAACGTCCCGGTGGACAATTACATTGCTGCAATGAAGGTCAATAATACATAAATAAATGGATTTTATTTTTAGGTATTGCCTTGCTCAAGTTAGATATTTAAACTAGTTATCACCACCTTGTCACTTACATTCTAATCATTACCTAACTTGTGAATAATGTTTGCAGGCGGCATTGGAGTCTATATTGGCAGGAGCTATCTGTGGTATTGTGTACTCTCTGTTTGCTGGACAACCTCTCACCATCCTGGGCAGTACGGGGCCGGTCCTGGTGTTTGAAACAATCCTCAACCATTTCTGTCAGTGAGTATCAGTGAATTGGAAATGGACAATCATTAATTACCATTAATTTGAGTAATATGGGTTACATTTAAAGAACCTTTATGCGTTATATATTTTTTTTTTTACATTTAACTTGTATTAATAAAAGACTGATGTGCTACAAACCAGAAAGCTCTCTTTACTAGTCCTATCTCAAAGATGATAGACAGCGAAGGTGAAAGCAGAAAATTGTCACTTATCCTGAAATTCAAAATGTGTCCATGTTGCATTAAAATCATTCTTAAAGAGAGAATCATTGTTAGTTTATACACTGGGCTAGTTTTATTCCGAACCTAGGGTATTTAGTACACAAATCTCTGAGCCTAAGTGACATCCCCTGTCTTCTTCCAGCGACAACAACCTGGACTACCTGCAGATGCGGTTGTGGATCGGACTGTGGACGGGTGTCATCCTCCTCATCATGGTGGCCCTGGACCTCAGCGCGCTCGTCCGCTACATCACCAGGTTCACAGAGGAAAGCTTCGCCGCTTTGATCTCCCTGATCTTCATCATCGAGGCCTTCAAGAAGCTCTTTCACATCCTCGACCACGATCCGGTGAACCTTAACCCCGACGATCCGCTGACGTACGAGTGTACATGTTTCCCTCCGAACACGACAATTAACTCCTCGGGTGTGATTTCAATAGTTGATGTGGATGCTTATAACTGGACCTTGCTCCCTAAGGAAAACTGCACATCTCTGAATGGAACAATGGAGGGTCCTGGTTGTGACACACCAAATTTTGTCCCGGACGTGTTCTTCTTCTCCGTTATTCTCTTCCTGGGAACCTTCGTTATTGCCATGGTGCTCAAGATGTCCAGGAATACCTCATACTTTCCTACAATGGTGGGTATCTCCTTAACCAGTAAGAAAAAAGTCATTCAAATTGTCCAGGAATACCTCATACTTTCCTACAATGGTGGGTATCTCCTTAACCAGTAAGAAAAAAGTCATTCAAATTGTCCAGGAATACCTCATACTTTCCTACAATGGTGGGTATCTCTTTAACCAGTAAGAAAAAAGTCATTCAAATTGTCCAGGAATACCTCATACTTTCCTACAATGGTGGGTATCTCTTTAACCAGTAAGAAAAAAGTCATTCAAATTGTCCAGGAATACCTCATACTTTCCTACAATGGTGGGTATCTCCTTAACCAGTAAGAAAAAAGTCATTCAAATTGTCCAGGAATACCTCATACTTTCCTACAATGGTGGGTATCTCTTTAACCAGTAAGAAAAAAGTCATTCAAATTGTCCAGGAATACCTCATACTTTCCTACAATGGTGGGTATCTCTTTAACCAGTAAGAAAAAAGTCATTCAAATTGTCCAGGAATACCTCATACTTTCCTACAATGGTGGGTATCTCTTTAACCAGTAAGAAAAAAGTCATTCAAATTGTCCAGGAATACCTCATACTTTCCTACAATGGTGGGTATCTCCTTAACCAGTAAGAAAAAAGTCATTCAAATTGTCCAGGAATACCTCATACTTTCCTACAATGGTGGGTATCTCTTTAATCAGTAAGACAAAAGTCATTCAAATTGTCCAGGAATACCTCATACTTTCCTACAATGGTGGGTATCTCTTTAATCAGTAAGAAAAAAGTCATTCCAGATTGCAATCCGTCACTTTTCCCTTGTTCATGTGGACATGAAGCTTAATGTCATTCTGTCAGATCTTAGATAAATGACAGAATGACATTCATGAATATACCCAGGGAAGGAATCAATGATTTGATTTTAATCAGATTGTCCCAAATGAGATATTTTGTAAAATTGAAATGTAAAATTTAGTCTCAGAAGTATTATTTTATAATATTGACAAAATTAAAAACAATTTATGTATTATCATAAAAGGAGCCAAAGACATGCTTTAACTAGAGCGGAGGAATCTAGAATTGCTTTACTTTTCTAGACTGGGTTGTCATCATTTGAATACTTTTGCTCTACGGTCTGGATGTCTATTCAAAATAATTGTGTTATTTAGAAGTTTCTTATAAATAATGAGCTTTTCATGAATATTTTTATATGAATAATTCCAAATTTGAACAAATATGGAACAAGCTTCCCCTAAAAAATATTAAGGAAATCAACATAAGATCATTAAAATTCAGAACATGTAATTGCCAATTTTTCTTTTGGTCAACAAATGGTTACCTATTTGATATCAGTACACGCTTGAATGTCCTAATATGCAGTGATAAATTTACCACCAAGGCCCGCTTCAAATACTCGCAAAATTTTGAAAGGACTCGTATAAAATTTAAGCTGTGAGTCGCAGGATGCAAATTCTTTTTCATGGTGCTATTGTTTAGGACTCATTTTAATCTGCAAGGACTCCCAAATATATTCTGCTATCAAGTCCCTGAATTTGGTAGGTCATATTTGTAGATTGCTCACTGAATATGTTATGCAAAATGAACTCTGTGATGCAGAAACCTACCACTGAATATATTATCATTTGGGATCCAGAACAGCAGCTAATATTTGCTGATGGTTTCAGGTGCGATCTGTTATGAGTGACTTCGCTGTGCTAGTTGCTATCTTGGCCATGGTGGTGTTCGATGTACTGATGAACCTCAACACACCTAAACTCAACGTGCCAGATGACTTCGCTGTGAGTAAACATTGCACACTTTGATCTGTGTATTCAATTTCTTTATTCGGGTGTATGTAGGCCACCGGCACATGATACAATGAAATCATATAGCCATCAAGAGGATCCTTCACAGCTTTGGTGTTTGGCCAAATTTCTTTATACAGCCAATAGCCGTACAAGTGATCAACAGACATCAAATTATTTAATTTATACAGATTTATATTGAGCCTTTATACTTTTATCCTATATTACTTAAAAAGATTCTTTGCTAATTCACCTTTGTCTTATGTCACGGATATAACGAACTCCAAGAGACCAACGAATTTAGTTCACTATATCTGTTGTTTGCTACTCACGTTTGGCCTCAATGCATAGGGCTTTTGACTGAACTGTTTTTTCACTATATCTGATTGTTCGCTATATCCGTGTTCTACTGTATATGTGATTGAATTCTTTTGAAGTATTTAGAAATTGGAGTTGTTTAACAAGGACTACAAGGTTTTTAAACTATTATAAAACAATCAATGAATATATTGCAGCCAACGAACCCAGAGCGAGGATGGGTTGTCTCTCCTTTGGGTAAGAACCCCTGGTGGACGTCCATCGCAGCCGTCATCCCCGCACTCCTTGCTACCATCCTCATCTTCATGGATCAGCAGATCACAGCCGTTATCGTCAACAGGAAGGAGAACAAACTGTTGGTAAGTTCTACGTAATGCTAGACACATTTAGGGTCAATCAAGATATTGTACCGTATCCTCCCGGGTATAAGATCAGGGGGCCCGGCAAACAAATATCTTGAAAATAGGGGGATGGGCTTTAAACCGCGAGTGACCCCAACCAAGAAAATCCTTCATGCGAGTTGCATTGAAAATTGACATCGATACTTTTGACTGTTGTTCAGGTCTTCTTTAATATCAAATAACACTTTTTCCAGACGTATATTATTAAAAAGAATGATAAAAGAAATTGCAAATGCTAACTTACAGTGTTTGTTGTTTGTTTTAATCAGACTACATAATAATTATAAAAAGTTGTGAGAAAACTGTTACAAGTCCTTCTTAACCAATCATCTCAATTTGATCAAATTTGATTTGATGATAATTTTGGTGTTATCATGATTAAAAATTTTGAAAATATTTTGTCAAGTATTGTTTCATTGTATGTCTTGCTATCTCCCCTACAGAAAGGCCACGGGTACCACCTGGACCTGATGCTTGTAGCTGTCCTGATTATCGTCAACTCCTTCCTGGGTCTTCCCTGGTTCGTGGCCGCCACCGTTCTCTCCATCAACCACGTCAACAGCTTGAAGAAGGAGTCCGCCAGTGCTGCTCCAGGAGAGAAACCAAGGTTCCTGGGAGTTAGGTATGAGGTCAAAATTGTAAAAACTCTGCCTGGAGTTTAAGAGACTTGCAAGAACCAGTGTGACTGTTGTTGTGACCAAGTTATCATGAGGAAAGTGAATATTGGAAGATATCAAGGTTCTAAATTAGCATTGCTCTTTTGTAAATAACAAATCTTTGTGAGAAAAAGCAAAGACTCCTAATCTTTTATGAAAGTATTTCAGATAGTCAAAGTAGGAATCTGTGTCCCATTGCACAAAACACTAAGGTGGCCTTAGTGCAATGTTAAAGGATGGCACTAAGGTTAACCTTAGTGTTAAGTCGTTTTGTGCAACAGCCCCCAGGTATCTTTATGATGAAGAAGAGCAGAGTGATGGTGGCTCCGAGTACTGTAAAGGAAGTTGTTTATGTGATAGAACACCTGTCCCTTTGTCACAGTGGTGTTAGATAGACTAATCAGAACACCATTGTCTATTGCAGGGAGCAGCGAGTCACAGGAGTGATGATTTTCCTGATGATCGGACTCTCTGTCCTCCTCACCTCTGTTCTCAGGGTAAGACTTGATGATGTCAACTCAACTGCATTTATTTTTTGCAGCTTGACAGGGATAGCCTGCAGGTTTGACAGGTTTATTAACAGTACATGTTCCTCTTTGATTGCTCTTTGAAAAGAACTTCCTTTAAAAGTCTGGTGAAGAGAAAACCTTTGGCTAGTGTTAGGAATCAAGATAGCCTTGTGGACATGTTGGTAAGCTGCTGATTGTGTTTCCTGATTCTCAGGATGTAGAATCAAATCAAGTAAGGAAGTACTAGAATATGTACTTTTGGGTATAGTTCATCAAAAATATAACAAAGTTACAGACTAGTGAATCTAAATCTGAAGCCTTTTGCAGCTTCAATAAGCTTTTGGTAAATTTTCACAAGCTCTAGATAGTTATTTGATCAGGTCTTAAAGAACAACATTTATGGATATCCAACTTCTTTATTCAAGCATATTTCGAAAAGAGTAAATACTGTACTTTACTAATCTGTGAATAAAGAAATTAGAGATGTTTTAAATCTTGTACTTCATTACTCATACAACATCTAGAATGTTTCTCAATCACTTGACAGTCCCTAACTGTAACCTATGCCCCTCTCATTGCAGTTTATCCCAATGCCGGTTCTGTACGGAGTGTTCCTCTACATGGGCGTGTCATCTCTACGAGGCATGGAGCTGATGGACAGAGTGGCTATCCTCTTCATGCCTCCCAAGTACCAACCAGATCTGATGTACCTGCGACACGTGCGCACCAAGCGGGTTCATACCTTCACCGCCATCCAGCTGCTCTGTCTCGCCATCCTCTGGGTCATCAAGACCGTCAAGGTCATCTCCATCGCCTTCCCCATCATGGTGAGAGCCAGATTGGTTTCCTTGCATTGACACTCTACTATACTCGATAACCTGTTATAGGATATGTTCTGATAAATCTCCATCAATACTCTGGAAGTGGGCTTGATCTGACAGTTTTAGTACCTCTTTTTTATTAGATTACATAGTCCCTCATGATTAAGATCTCTGCAAAGTCACAGCACTAATGCATGAAATATTTGCCAGGGGACAGTAAACAACAACTTACTCACTTTTTGCAATGCATTTGTTGCTTGAGGTAAAGACAGCAACAATTTCAACCTGTTGATCATGAACACATCTGAAAAATGACAATAACAATACTTTATAACCCCAAGCGGAAGTGTTTTGCCATGGACTGACTGAAGCTAATAGTTTTTCAGATATTTCTAATTGATACTTTACCTACAAATATGACCAAAAATGATTTGTTAAGCTCCAAATTTCATAATTTTTCCAATTATTGAAATTATCAGTTTTGTAGAATGTTCTCATTTCTCTACCTATGTGACACAAGATTGCTATTTACAGGGGCTGATGATTTGTTTTTTGGCCCAGGTCTTTGATTTTCAATTATTGAAATTATCATTTTTGTAGAAGGTTATCAATGATGATTTATTCTAAATATCTGACCCTCTATGCTGTTTGATTGCAGGTGCTGACAATGTGTTTTGTGCGGAAGGCGATGGACCACCTGTTCACCCAGAGGGAGCTCAAGTGGCTGGACGACATCATGCCCGAGTCTCACAAACGTGCCAAGGAGGACGAGGAGAAGAAGAAGGAGGAGGTTAGAGAAGTTTTAGTTTATGATTGAGGAACAGTAAAATAATCTCTCTATTTGGCTTAAGTGTCGATGACCTTTTTTAAATGGCCTCCACTTTGTTTATGAACTTTACAAAGATCACTGGTCAAGCAGCCTAATGACATTTGTATGTTCAGAGATGTCTGATAATAGATTGGCAGATACTCAAATCTCCTTATCTTTTCTTCTGATATCACACTGATCAAAACTTCTTGATTAAAATAAAGCTATCCTCAGCAATTAAGACATATTGTACTGAAATTGAGCTCAACATTTTATATTTTATCAATACATGACTAATTGATGATCGTATCCCAGGAGCTCTTGATTATGGTAAAACTATCCTCAACAATTAAGACATAATGTACTTAGATTAAGCTCAACAATTTATGTTTTATCAATACATGACTAATTGATTATGTATCCCAGGAGCTCTTGATTATGGTAAAACTATCCTCAACAATTAAGACATAATGTACTTAGATTAAGCTCAACAATTTATGTTTTATAAATACATGACTAATTGATGACTGTATCCAGGAGCTGACGGTAGTAGACGGGTACACACCAGACCAGCACATGCCCCCCTCTCTCCAGACAGAGGTCACCCTCGACTCGGTCAATATCTCGGAGGAGATGGCCAAAACCACACTCTGGAAAACTATTGTTGCAAACGACTCCTCGTCAAATCTCATGCACGATCACAGTGAAGGTCACAGGTCTAGTTCAAAGAAGTAAGTGCGGTTCCTGTTTAATACCAACCGTTATCGTAATAAACCATGATCTGTTATATTTTGTCAATTCCTCAATATATTTTGAAGGAATTTTCAGAACTTCTTATTTTAACATTTTGATCCTTTTCTGAACTTATTTGAAGAATACAAAGGTAAAAAGAGAGCAGTTGAGTAACAAAAATTTTTCAGTCAGGTCAAGGACAAATAGCCTTCTATCAGCCCATCATAATCCAAGACAAGAGCATGTATGTTTTCATGTTTCATATATGTTTTCACATTATATCCTTTGTCAGCACTCAATTTATTTAAACACGAGGGCTTATCCAAGATGTGTTATGAAAAACATGCAATACCATTTGGTTTAGGGGTAAGCATGCTGGCCTCTCACCACCGGTCCAGGTTCAAATCCTTGTTGAGACCCAACAAATTTTTGAACTTGGTCTCATTCTGTGTCGTGCCACTAGGCAAGGCACTTCATCCACTTTGCACTCTTACCATCTTACAAATATCAAAGAAACTTGCCGCTTCCCTTGCGACGGCCGGCTACAGTGACGTCACGAACAATGATGTTATGACGTCACAGGCGAAAATATACGGGAACTCGCGCTACTACAATCGTTGCTAGGCAACTTTTTTTAAGTGATATGTGCACAGTTTAAATTGGTAGAAGAGTACGCTGTGTAGTAGTTGTAAAAGTACAGTCCTTCATGGTTGTGATAAGATGAGGGCGGCGCTAACCTACGCTATAGAAATGGGGTTTAGTCAGAGTAGAAAAACTATGAATCAAATGAATGATACATAGCTTTACAAAAAAGGTTAAATAAAGTAAAGGTATGAGTACCGTCAAAACACAGTAATGACACTCGTTGAAAGTTCCACATTTTAATGTAACGTTTCGGGGGTCGTTGGACCCCCTTCATCAGACTAGGTCTTTACTTCATCAGTCTAAGTAAACTTATCCTCAATATTATCCGTTTCACTCCTATACTGAGTGTAGCAAGGTCTTGTAGAGGGTTGCGTCAGCCGACCTTTCTGCGACCTATGACCCTCCAACGTTATAAGTGCGAAGGCAGACTATTGTGGCTTGGTAAGCTGAGTTCTGATTGATCAATTTGATACGTGGGCTGACGCGACCCTCTAGTAGGCCTTTCTAGACTCAGTATAGGAGTGAAACGGATAATATTAAGGCTAGGTTAACTTAGACTGTTACTTCATGGTTATGATGTAATTATTGCTTTAAGAGTTTGCAGAAGTGTCATTTAGTATCCACATTATCATAAATACTAATGTTGCAATGCTGTGTTCCAGGAAGGGCAAGAAGCACAAGAAGAAGCACAGCGACAAGGACCACGACTCCCTGCCCACCATCCCGGGGAGTCCTCTGGCAATTATGGAGGAGGAGGAGGGAGAGGAGCCGCCCACGAGGAGGTCGCCAACCAAGAAGAAGGGTCACCCCGTCAAGTTCTACATCGACGATGAGGGGCCCGAAGAGAAAGAGTCCCTTATAAAAGCTCCGGAAATTATTGTCGACCCTCCAAGTGATTGTGGAAATCGGAGCTCTTCTGATAACGATGTCACCAAGGTATAGGGTGACGATGATTTAGGAAATTTTATTCTGTACAGATGAGGGTCCTGAAAAAGGAGTCACTTATGAGACTCCAGAAATTATTGTCGATCCTCCATGTGATTGTGGAAATCGGAGCTCACCTGATAACGATGTCACCAAGGTGTAGGGTGACGATGATTTAAGAAATTTTATTCTGTACAAATGTGGGTCTCGAATAATAGGAGCCATTTGTAAAGACTCCAGAAATTATTGTCGACGCTCCACGTGATCGGGAAATCAGAGCTCACCAGAACGTCACAAAGTGTGACGATACTTAGGAAATTTTATTCTGTACATATTGACTAACATTTTACAATCATGGTGAATAACTCTGTGATGATGTTGCGTTTGAGGAATTAAATATTGAATATTGTTGATAAAATTAGTTGTCAAAGATGATGCTAATGATATGATATATATGAACATTTTTCTGTTATTTGAAACAAAATATCCTGCAATGGTCTGCTATGGAATAGTAGGGTCTAGTCTGTTAACCTCACACAAGCTGATTACTTAAAAATGTGATATGTTTCTGTTAATATGGAAGGAATCCCTATGTTTACAAGTCACAACCATTTCTTACATAACAGTTTTGCCTGAAAGTGCAAGGCTTAATTGCTGTATGAAGCAGGTCAAGCGGAAATTTTGCTACCAAAGAAGTGTCTCATTATAGTTTTCAAAATGATACAGAAGGACTACTGTTGTCTTTAATCAGAAAAAGAATGTTTTCATAAAAACTGCAAAACTTATTGTTTCATCAACTCAAGGATCTGTTGATCTCTAAGCTCAAAGTTCTTGAAACATAAAATTACTACCATGGTATGTATGAAAAATAAGATGGTGTTCAAGAGTTTAAGTCTGTGAAATAAATGCTTTGTCATAATAAGTACAAGGTTTACAAATCTGAGATTAGCTGTCATAATACTTATGAGGCTGATTAAATCTTATATTTTATGACACAATATGAAGGACAGAAGCTTATCAAAATGGGCAAAACATTATGTGATGATAGCTTTAAGGCTCCTAAGTGTTCAAATCTTAAATAGCTCGGTGAATAAGTGAAATAATTGTGCACATCGTGATGCAAACATGAAATTTGGCATGATTGAAGTTTATACCCGTCTTATAACATAAAAAGGATGTGTCCAACATAAGGTACAAACTGCCAGGGGATACAGGAGCTTGCCATATGTCTTGCGATGTTTGTAGTAATTTGATGCTTTTCTTTGAATAGTGAAGTTTGGGTTGTAACAATAGCTGGTTTGCTACACTGCTGAGTTTGAGATGGAGAACATATCAGAAATCAAGTGCTAAGAAATGAAAAATGTACAGATATTTATTTCATTAACACTTCAAATTGCAAGTTTGGTTTGTTTCCAAGTATTGAACATGTTGCTGATGTAATAAAATGGCTTCATGTATATGCAAATGCATATGTTACTCAATATTTAATAAAAAGTTTCAATATAAAACTTTCAGATTCATTATGAAAATTTTTTAGGAACAGGAACTAAACATACTTGATAAGGTGATCCAAAATATGAAATTAATTTTATCTACTATATAGATTGCAGGTTTTTCTTATGAATAGAATTCAAAATTTGAAACTTGAAATGTTATTATCTTACGCCAAAAATATATTTTTGTAGTTCAAGAATATTTGTAATATATTCTACTTTTATCCCAGCATTGCACATATCCTTTCAATCTTAGCAATTTTCCTGACAAATCTGAAAAATAAACATTTTGATGGTCAAACTATTTTAATTCAAACATCTGAGGAGCTTTATTGCCAGTTGTGTTCAGAAGTCAATTAATTTAAAGATTTAAAATACTTTGCAACATTTGGATATAAGCCTCAAAACTTTGGACTGTTTTGTTCACCAAATGCGTGGTTTAATTTTCCTGTTATTATTTGTTTTGACTTTTGTGTCTGTGAAATGAGTTGTTGATGTTTTCAATTTCTCTAAGTAGGCAGTAGATTAATAATGTTTCAATTCAATCTAATTGGTGTTTTTGTATCATGTTTATTTTAATTGTCATCCATTGATAATTTTTACCTTCTTTGAGACATATTTGAGGCCTGCAAGATTGAAATGCACTAATTCTTCAGATTTCATAATTAATTTGCGAAATCCTCATCACTAAATTACTTTTAAGGTGTTCCATTTTTAATTCATTTTTATTTTGCATAATGATTTGTTTTACACTTCATTTCCGCTTATATTTTTTAGGACAACATTGATATTAGATTCTGTATTTTGGTCAAATGTGTTACTTGTTTTGCAATTGCATTTCATGTGATATAAACGAATATGTAAATAGAAATAGATAATTTGCATAATGTTAATTTCTCCCCCCTTTTATGAGTAAACTAAAATGGTTACCTTTCACCAGGAAACTTCATGTTTTCATAAATTTCTCATGAAAATAATCAAATTTTGATCATCAAAATCTCAGATGTAAATATTTCATGCTTGTCAAATGATAATGACTTGAACAATTGAATATTACCCAGAAATCAGTGGGTTGACATTTTATGTAATTTGAACATAATATGTATGGTTTATGGTTAAACATCAACGTTTTTCACACACCTTGTTTTATCACAACAAGAATATTGAAAGAAGAAGTTTTGAATCATGATTTGTGTATCAAATGTATAAAAATATTGCTTTTAAGTAACTGATTAATTATGCTGTCATATGTTGTGAAAAAAATATATATCAACAAAAACAAAAAGATGGATACATATTATTGTAATGCGAGATTAGATAACCAACAAATTTGATGGTTTGAAGGGTAACAGTGATTTTTCTTTCTTTGTAGAAATTCATTTTTCATCTAAAGACAATCCTTATGTATGTAGTATTACATTGTTATTGAAGAGCCAAAGATGTGTATATTTTTATTTTAATTACTGATATTGTTATATACAATGTATCTAGTGATATATTTCCGGGTATCATAATGACAACTTTATCTCTGTCTAAATTCTTTTATTTATCAAGAGTTATATTTATATGGTTTTTAGAAATCATGTAATGTAAAACTTCTTTTTTTCAAATATGCATCAAATGATTTAAATTTTTGAATTTTTTTATTTTGTTTTTCAGAAGCAAAAGTGATAAAGAAATCCAACATCTTAGACAATCCTTAATTTGAAAATCCTTTTTTTACTTTCAACTATTTTCCATTTCATGTCTAATTGTTGTTGTGGTTTAGTTTCATTGATATTAGTACGTTTTCAGTGAATGTTCTTTCTGAGTAAATCCTTCAACGGAAGTATTATTTAAGAGCAAATTTCTAGTCCTGTATGACACTTACATATTTATGTATTGATGTATCTGCCAGCTTATATACCGTATTCTGTCTGCTTGTGCCGCAATTTACACTGTGTATCTTTCTATCTTGACTTCTACAGTGATCAAGGCTATTTCTTGTGGTTACTGCTACAATCTTGCATTTATGCACTTACTTGAAACCAGATTTGGTACTCCTACAGTGTACCGAACACTGTCAACAATATGCATAGGTAATTCTGTGAAATCCCTTTGCACTTTCCTGAGCCCGCTTTCATTGTGGGTGAGCAAAGCATTAAAATCCATCTTGCAGACCTTTCCAAGCTATTTCTATCTATATGTTCATATTTTCTGTTCACTTTGGTCTCAATTATATTGTGTTCTCATTTCGTCTGAACAGTCCATTGTAAAGGGACAAAGTTGACCTGTCTTGGGGAGTTTTATAACTGCACGTTTTCTTTGCAATCTTGTCATTCTAACGTCTTCTATTATCTGCTTTAGTACTTTAGCATGTTGTTTTCATTATTGATGAAAGAGTTGTGAATTTTCTTCTGTAATGTCCATGGAAACCACCTGCAAGTTTGAAAATATCAAGATTTAGATTGAATAAATCAAATGACAAGATTGATTGTGGTTGAATGTTACAAATTTGAAGAGCTGACCGGAATGTGATTATATCAGTAGCACTTCATGTTAATAAGTAATGTTCCTTCAAGCAACATCTTCGACCGTCTTACAGTGATGTTATTTTATTACCGGGTTCCTTTGAAAAGCTACCTCCAGTTATCTTTATTTTTCGAGTTTTTAATTTACGAGAAATCAAATTTGAGATTTAAGTGGAACATTTTCACAAGTTTCGAAACTGATTTCTTGTCAGGAGAACTTTCAACATATTTAGAATTTAATTCAAATTCAACATCACAATAAATGAGGATTCAAATTTGATACTTAGGTGGAGTATTCCCATATACCTCAAAGCTGATTTTACGTATTCAGATTTCTTTCCCAACTTGGATTTAATAAATTGAGAAATTGAATTAAAATCTTAGTGGAGTATTTCCATACATATGTCTTTAATCAGAATTGATTTCCAAATTTGGCTTTCATGATATGATATAAATTTGAAAACTCTGTGAAGTAGTTCCACATAGGTTTCAGAATTGTTTACAAAATTTGGCTTTCATGATAATTATTATAATGAGAGATAAATTTGAAAACTCTGTAAAGTGGTTCCACGTATGTCTCTAATTTGATTCTTAACCGCAATGTCCTGTGTATAGAACTGCATTGTAAATATGACATGTTCAACCTGCCTCCTACAAGGGATATGCAATTATAATCTCCGTCAGGAGTCCATATGTGTATAGTGCTACTTGGGGGTTGATCCGTGTATGTGATAATCATGTTAAGTGCCGTAGTTTGAACGATTTTTTTAGAGGCAAGCAAGATTCCTCTCGAGTTGATTCATGATCAAAGTTTAAACTAAGAAGCTGCTGCTGTCAAACTTATCATTTAACTATTTTAGTGGCAAGCAAGATTCCTGGAGTTTTATGATCAAAATTAAAATTAAAGAAATTGCTGCTGTCAGATGTTGATTCTTACCCTTATGATCATACTTATTATTTAACCCTTTTAGAAGCGAGCATCATTCCTTGAGTTGATTATGATTGAAATCGAAATTAAGAAACTGTTGCCGTCAGATGTTGATTTTTATCCTTATGATGTTTTTATTAACAATAATGGTAAAAGTTTTAAATGGAATTTAAATAGCCATCTTGCTTGCCTTTGATTGTAAATGCATAATTTATGGTAAACTTGATCAGCTGTATGTATGTCTTAGCAGTGCTAGAATACACACTCCTGATATTCCTATATTCTGTCGTTGTTATCAATAAATTATATTCTGATAATAATTCTCCCATTTATGACTGTTATGTTTTGTAAATATGTGAATGTGATCAATGACTGTGAAATAACTGGTAAATAAACCACCCTCAATTTATGCTTGTGCTGATAGAAGTTACATAGTTGAACCATTACCTTAATCGTTAATTATTTAGTTAATCGTTAATTATTTTTTTCAGTTAATTAGACAAGCTAACCAGGAGCTCTGCCATTGTTTTATCATATCATTATTTGTCATGGAGGAAAAATAATATTTTTGTACATAATGAAATTGAGAAAATAATTTCCGTTTTAGTCTTTATTTAACTCTTACCAATGTTGTGTTGTCATTGATGTCATTGAAGCTACTTTATATATATAGGCAGCCGATGTTAGCAATTTGAATTAAATCTGGAGACAAGTGAATTAATCATTTGAATAGATCTGGTTTAAGCATGTTTTCTCATGTTGTCAATTATTTTTAAATTCACATTTCCATTCTCATCATCATAACTGTTGTTGAATTTAGTTTGAAACCTAAACAACAGTTGAAAAGGATTATGTAGATTTTATGGTTTTATTCCATTTGTTGGGCAACTTGGTAAAATTTGATATTTGATATTCTTAAAATCTGTTTTTTAGGATTTATTTAAAGCCGAATATCACAAACTTCCTCTGAATTAATTATATCTCTGCCAAATAAAAGAATAAGTTTTTGGAAATAATTTCATGAAAAAAATCATTTAGATCTCACTAGTTGAACATTTAGCTGTTGCCATCAACCCTCCTAGTTCTTTCATCACAGATTTAGTGGCTAATTTCTCCAAGATCATCCCATCCCTGTAAATATTGTCGTCTTGTCAATTCAAGTGAACGTTACATACAATCAGTGTTTATGATGGCTACATCACTAGCCTCCATTACCTTCAGCGAGCAGGCCGCGGGGATCGGCCATCTTTGATATACTTAAGGTTCATCAAATATTCATCTTATCAATGCCAAGGGTAGAGAATTATTGCATTTTAGTTTGAATATTGTGAGTATTATCCTCCAAGAATAATTGGTTGAGGTTTTGTTGCGTGTCATGTTTCTACCCAAATGAACTGTATGACCTTAATCCGATGTTGAGCGGTGTTAATTTTAAACGCTACCCTGCTTTAGGGAGATATTTCACCTATATTGTGTACATTGATGGTAGTGTCATTTGGCACAAGGGGGGTTAAACTGATTATGAATCTACAGAGGGTTAACTCTTTGGGTGCACTTGTGACCATAGTAGTCATTCGGCACAGTTAGGGTTAAACTGATTTTAAATCTAGAGTATTAACCCTTTGAGTGCACTAGTGAAAAAAAAGGTTATTCAGCACTACGGGGGTTAAATGATTAGAGAGATGTTAACCCTTACAGTGCCATAGTGTCCACGGTGGTTACAAGTGCCTCAAGGTTTAGACTGGCTGGTCTGTCGCTCTGTTGTTAGAAATGCAGGGTAGGTATGCACAAAGCCTCCTTAGTGCCCAGACACCTGTTTATCCACTGAGCTAAGTAAAATCCCTTGGCCTAAGGGTGCTTTGTAAACATGGTCCCAGCTGGTTGTTTTAGGCGCGGCCATGTTTTGGTTATACACTGCAACTCTGTGTGATTAATATTTACAAAACAAAATATATATTATGTATATGAGTGATCAAGTTTATCAATAAAATCTCTAGTATACCTGTCTGTAGTGCTTGTTTTCTTTCAAGTTTAGATTCCTTATATTGACACCATGATCATATATTTTTCATTCAATATTATTGTAACCCTGCTACGAAGTAAGGTATCGTATTTAACAGTCATTCCGTCCATCCATTCAATTACGGAACCTCATTAACTGTTAGGTCGATATCATCCAAAATTTGCACACTTGTTCACAACAACCTTCTCTAAAGTTTAATATTTTCTGGAATTTAACATGGTTTTGTAGTTTCTATTGAAATGTATCTTTTTGACTTCATATGGTGCACAATAGGAACAGGTTTTCATGGAAACGGTGATGATGAGGAAAATCTTGGTTGAGATCAAAAGTCATCTGAGTATCATTTCTGATAATGGATAAGACATAAACTGTGTGGGCATTATTAAGAAAAAAGGACGTTTGCCTGAAGGATTTTGCCCTAGGGCCGTAGGCATGAGGGCAAACATTGTTTATTCTTAATAATGCCCATATAACGTGTGTTATCTAATTTATGACCTCCAAACTAGCTCCATCAGTGCTTTTGTAATAGCTCGGTGGTCAGACTCGAGTAACTAGACAGGTTCAAGACAGCATATTGCCAAAACATTTGCAGATTGCAGTTAATTTTCCAATTTCATAGACAGTTTACACATTGACTTCAACAAAAAATCACCGATTCTGTTGTTGAAAAATAAATTATTTAGATAGGGATATATCAGAATAATGTCTTGAGAGCACAGAAATCTGTTGTTGATAATAACCTGCATTCCAGATGATACTCAAAGTCAAAAGCTATTTCCATATACCGTATTTCCTTGAATAGACGCCGGGGGTATAGCTGTTTTAAGTTAATACACACCGGGTCTCAAATATTCTCCCTCTAAGTGTGATGTGGATGAAATTTCCTACTAAAAAACAAATAGATCCTGGGCTCGAATAGATGGTGTGTCTCGAATACATACGGAGGTTGCCGGGGGTCGTCTATTCAAGGAAATATGGTATGTTCATAATTTACCTGATAATAACAAACTGCACAAGTTAGCAATGTTGACCTTGTGTATTAACACTCCATACATTAAATAAATCCTGTTGAATAATGTGGCTCTTTACATTTGCATTTTCAATCAAACCGCAAAATCAACAATATCAGATGTTAGTTCAAGCCAGGAAGTATATATAAATTATCAGATGTATTAGACATCCATTCGTCGGAAAACAATGGCTAATATTGCTGAACTTCAGTCTACACAGACAAAGTAAATATATATATATAGCTAACTTAATATCAGTGTATAAAATAGATTGGAAACCTAGCCTGTCCTGAAAATTAATTCCTAAAGGGAAAATAAAGAAAATATTAGAAAAGTTACCAGTCCTTACCAAAATGTAACCAGTTTAAGGACTAGTGAACGGGCTATATTTTAAACACTGTTAATATTCAACAAAAAAGTTAACATTTCATATGAATAACAATACATCAAATGACGCACTGGTGAACCATGATCTTACACTCAGGGTTATGTTGCTTAACAAATTGGTAACACATATTATATATATATCACTGTTGAGCAAAAATGAGTAAACAATCATAAGAAAATCAGAAAACAATAACAGTTGCAAATTGACTTTTTGTAACTGTTATCCCTTTCTTGATGAAAACAAATCACACCATGTTCTAAACATCACAAAAGAATATACACATCACAAGCGAATCAATACTATTGTGTCTTGTGTCTGCCGCCTGGAAAGCAAAGCAAACTGGCAAGAAAGCACAATGTGTTAACAACAATGTCTCCTTTACTGGCGAGATGGACTACAATTATCCATTGTCGCGTATTTACCCAAGTCATGTAACAATTATCCAATGTCCCCCTCATTGGGCTACAACTCCCCAATTTGTCCCTTCACTGAGGTAGACTACACTAATCCATTGTCCTGAATGGCAGGGTCAACTACAATTGAATTATCCAATGCCCCCTTCACTGGTGCGGTCAACTACACTTATCCAATGTCCTCAAAGGCGGAGTCACAAACACTTATCCAATGTCTCCTTCATTGGCCAGGTCAAATACACTTATCCAATATGTCCCCCCCCCCCCCGGCGGGGTCACAAACACTTATCCAATGTCCTCAATGGCGAGGTCAACTACACTTATCCAATATGTCCCCCTCCTTGGCGGGGTCAACTACACTTATCCGATATGTCCCCCTCCTTGGCGGGGTCAACTACACTTATCCAATATGTCCCCCTCCTTGGCGGGGTCAACTACACTTATCCAATGTCCTCAATGGCTAGGTCAACTACACTTATCCAATATGTCCCCCTCCTTGGCGGGGTCAACTACACTTATCCGATGTCCTCAATGGAGGGGTCACCTACAATAATCCAATGTCCCCCTTGCTCGCGAGGTCGTTTCATTTATCAAATATCTTCCTTATTGGCAAGGAAAAGCTTTCTCTTCAGGGTAAAGGTTGGACACGGAGTTTGTTTCACGGACATATTGTTTGTTTTACCCTCCTTGTCTGCAACATCGTTGTTGACTTTGGTCAGAATATCCAGGATATTCTCCCTGAAATATCAAGAAGACAAAATAATTGTTACAAAACATTGCACTGTGAGCATTATGATTGGGAAACTAAACTGTTGTTGGCTATGTAATTTGTTGGAAACAGAAAAGAGCATTATGCTATGATTTCTTAAAATGATTTCTTTCTCATAATTGATATTCAGTCTTAGAAAATTGAACAGAATGTCTGAACCTTGAGAAATTAGCCCCATGTGTTTGATAGACCAACGGTGAAACTCACTGTCCATCCTGCTACATCAGCGTATATGTCTCCGCTAATGCTACAACCTATCCCCTGATATCCTCCTATAGTCTTCTGTCGTATCGAAGACTATAGGAGGATATCAGGGGATAGGTTGTAGCATTAGCGGAGACATATACGCTGATGTAGCAGGATGCTCACTGTCTGAACCTTGAGAAATTACCCAATGTGTTTAATAGACAAACTCACGTGGCTCCATGTTGCTGAAGAGAATCGACGAGTTCGTTGATGTACCAAGATCCTTCCGTAGTGTTCCGGTAAGCTTTGTATCCTGGAGGCGTGGCGTATCCTAGCAACAGGTCTGACTCAAGCTCAGCCATAACGGGAGGCTCGTCATCGATGAGGGTGTCGGACACCGTGGGCCCCGTCTCCTGTACTCCGGAACTTGCCTCCCCTGAAATAATGGCCACACAGTGGCAAACAAGGATGCAGGAGTTAAAACAGATCTGAGTTTCAAAACTCAAGCATTTGTGGCTCTTGAGGGCCTGTGTAGTGGTAACCTCCATACCAATTTTTAAGTTTTTTAATCAAGCAGTTTTCAAGTTATGCTCCACAAAGTCAGATATATGGCCTTTTAAGCTCATCAAGCCTGTTTAAAGGAACCCCCCAAACCTGACCTCTATTTTGAGCGGTTTTTGGGTTACATCGATTTCAAAAACAACCATTGGAAAAAAGGGATTTTTTACGCATCACGTTGAAAGAGGCGAAATCCTGTTAGGAAATGTAAAACATTAAATCTGTTTGTTGCATTCTGTGCTACAATGATTGTGCAACAATTTCACTACAGATCATTATTATATAAAAGTTGATATTTAAGTAAATAATTGGACATAAACACATTTTTTGAGATTTTTACATTTTTAGATGGTTATTTTCTTTTGAGAATTTTAGTTTCGAAACTACTTCAGATAGAAATTTTATCATTGATGTTTTGTGAAGCAGATGTAATGAGTAGTCAGTAAAAAATATCAATATGTCATGAAAATATTTTTTCTGTCCATGACCTGTCCTTGAATATTGCGATTTTTGGAAAATTATCTATTAATCCTTTGCTAATTAATATATCATATATTTGATTATACATTCACACGCACCATTCAAAGCACACTATTTCCTATATTACATATTATCATATAAAAGTTGATAGTTAAGGAGCTAGAAAGACAAACATTGGGTAGGTGTCTAAAAAACTTCATTTTTCAGTGTTTTCATTAAAGTCAAAATAAGCATTACTCCCTTAATATCTAAGTTATCTACACAGATTATACATCTATGTATGCGTCTGATCAAGACCAATATTCCTTCTGATATACCTTATTAACAACATATCAATATTTACAGTGTTAAGTTCTATTAAATCACATAGACGTCAGAAAAACGAATTTTAGATGACCGACTTAAAATCTCTGAATATAAGGTGATGCGGGGTCATTTTGATGATATATAACTTTCTGTTTACCTCCTTGACAAAAATGCATGTTAAGGTCAAACACTGTGTGAAGGTCAAACAGAAGTCTTGAAGACCTAAGTATTGACGCGTCAATCCTAGTTATTTATTACTTTGGTGGCTCTGTTGCCCCTAATAAGGGCCACACTGCTGATGCCCTTAACCTATTTTCATCTTCTACTACAGAAGCATAAGGCCTAGAAAGTTGAAATTATGAGTACAGACTCCTTCATTAGTGAGGATTATTATTTGTTGCTTTGGTGGCCCTGTGGCCCCTAATAAGGGAAACAAGGGCCACTCCCTCAAAATCTTCTATCCCAGAAGCACAAGGTATAAAATGAGGACATTTCTTGTAGAGACTCCTTAAGTAATTTGGGGTCCGCTCATTTGTTCATTTGGTGACCCGGTGGCCCCTAATAAAGGGTAACCACATTGACCACACCCTAAAGCAAAATTAAATATAAAGCTTGATGAGCTACAGAGCCAAAAGCTCAATTTTTAGAAACTGGTATAAAAAGATTGGCATCTTGAGAGTTAAAGTCCAGTGATAGGGACATACAGAAAATGTTAAAATGTCATTGATTCTTAAGGCATCAAAGAGACAAGTGTACTTATACATATACACAGCGGGTTTAACAGACTCTTTACTTACCGCTTTCAACCTTCAAACTTGATGTTGGACTTGTCCCTTCAACAGATAAACGTTTCAAATAAGAATTTTTTTCCAATACATTAATTTCATTGACATTCAAGGCATAATTGTTTAGTTTTATCACCAATCAATGTAAATGTGTAGATATTCTATCAATTGTGTTGTTTGTGTTTAATACAATGTTGATAAAAGTACAACATTTTATGTGACATTTTTTCGAATTAACAAGATCATGACAGAGTCTTTAAAGGGGCAGTAGCACGTTTTTTGATAATTTTATATTTTAAAAATTGCGCTTATAATTGTTAGTAAATGCCTAATGTATTATATTGACAGTGTCAATAATCACATTACACAAGCCAATCTCCCATAGTCAGAGGACAAAGTATGAAGATTCACATAAAATCCATTGGCGGCCCTTTTTTTGTGAACACCTTTAATTCATTTTTGTAAGAAAAAGGAATCACATGGCCGAACATTACGTTATATATTTGAATTATTACTGCTCCATTTAGTCTAAATACATTGTCTTTCAATTGGAACCATTAATTTTCATTTTCCTGACATCACCTTATTTCCCCCCTAAAAACGTGCTACTGCCCCTTTAAGTTGCTTATTTCAAGAAAGCTGGCTAATAAGAAGGTAGAAATATTTAAAACCAAAGTCTAAAGCTCTACCTGTTTGATGTTTAAGTCCCTGACACACCTGGAGAAAGAAGACTTTGGGTTTGTTGGCGAGGGAAGGGCACTGAGAGACAGAGAAGAGGTCAAGGATATCTGTAATCTTGACTGCGACATCGTCTACCCCGAACACACTGCCGAGCGACCCGTGAGACAAGACACAACAGATGAAGCAGTCAGCACGCCAGTGGTCCTGCTCCGATATCTTCCTCAGTTCACTCATGATGCCCTTCGAGGTCAGGTCGTTCAGAACTCGGACGTCGTATTTGAAGCCCTCAAACAATCTCTTCAGCAGGTCTACAAATAGTCATCGGCTTTGTAGCTCAACAGGCCTCCAAATTTAGCATAAACTAGATTAGTGTTTGCGGGACACCGCAAAAACAGAGCAGCCCCGAAACTTGGGGTTTCGCCTTACCCTGTTCCGCCTTCTACAAGCCTCAGCATAATGGGCATTTTCTTGTGACCTTGACGGTTGACACTCAAGGTCACGCAATCAAAGAATACATTTCATTGAAAATAACATTAATGTATCGAATAAAAGTGTTTAAAGTTAAAATAATCCATTTTCTCAATATTTGTTGACCTTGCTGTGACCTTGACCTTTGACAGTTCGTACCCAAAACCTTTCCAAAATTTTGAACTTCTCAAGAGATAATATATACAAAATTTAAACTTCATAGCGCAAAAACTTTTCAAGTTAACGGGTTACAAGGAATGTTTTTGTGATTTTATAGCTCATGACCTTGACCTTTGACCTTGAAAGTGAACATGTCATTTTAAGTCCCCAGAGGTGTAAACAATTATACATGTTTATGAGTTCTGAAAAGCTTAACGGGATTAAGTTATATCCAAATTAGTTGCACATTGTAATAACACAAATCTCATGACCTTGACCTTTGACCTTCAAGGTTACCCAATCAATGAACACTCTTTATTGAGTATAACAATCTTCTATTGATTAAAAGTGTTCATAGTTAAAATAAAGCATTTTCGCAAAATCATGCTAAAGTCGTGACCTTGCTGTGACCTTGACCTTGAACAGATTGTAGGGAAAACCTTTTCAAAATTTTTTACTCTTCCAAGGATGATACATACCAAGTTAGAGCTTCATAGCATAAAAACTTTTCAAGTTATCGCGTTTACAAGGAATTTTTTAGGGATTTTACAGCTCGTGACCTTGACCTTTGACCTTGAAAGTGAACATGTCATTCTAAGTCCCCAGAGGTGTAAACACTTATACATGTTTATGAGTTCTGAAAAGCTTAATGGGATAAAGTTATATCCAAATTAGTTGCACATTGTAATAACACAAATCTCATGACCTTGACCTTTGACCTTCAAGGTTACACAATCTATGAACACTTTTCATTGAGTATAAGAATCATCTATTGATTAAAAGTGTTCATAGTTAAAATAAAGCCTTTTCGCAAAATCATGCTAAAGTCATGACATTGCTGTGACCTTGACCTTGAACAGATTGTAGCGAAAACCTTTTCAAAATTTTTTACTCTTCCAAGGATGATACATACCAAGTTAGAGCTTCATAGCATAAAAACTTTTCAAGTGTATGAATACAAGTTCTGGAAAGTTTAGTAGAAAAAAGTTATAGCCATTAGTATGTGCGCGGCGGCGGCGGCGGAAACTGCACAAAACCTGATACCAGCCCCGTCCTTAGACGGGGCTGCTAATTATGTCACTTATACAAACAAATTCAATTTCTTCTAGTGATAAGAGTGATAAAAATATCACAATTTTAATATATATCATATATTATATGAATTATACAGAAAACAAAGTCTCAGAGTTATCAGAGGATAAAAAATACACTGTATAAAGCACATTGGGTTTGTAGTCTGTAGTCTGTACACAACATTTGACCTTCAGCATTAGATAATAAGGAAAAACATAGTTTTGAGGGTTGTCACCTCTTTGGTCCTTATTACAAGTCAGAGAATCACAAAATCTACAATTTTTGCCACAGAGTCTGTAACTAGATCTATTTTAATCAATCAAAATTAAATTATATTTTAACATATGATGGTTAATAAATTTGCGCCAACATTACTCTTCTGTTTTCTGCTCTCAGGAGAACCTAAAGGTCAGGATAATCCCTTGGGCTAATGCCCTTAGTATATAATCCCTCCCTTCAAGTTTTTCTGAGAGCAGAAAACCTCAGAGCCATGTTTTCACATATCATATTAATATTTGTTTTAATCTGCTTTTTATTTCATGAAGCCTCTAAAATATTATACATATGATAGTGTATTGAAATATTCTAGGTTTGCTTTAGTACTACAACATCAGGCATTTAACAAACCGTTAGAGGCCATTTCCAAAGTTACATTTATAGAGTATGTAATATGTGAAACACTCCAAATAGATAAATTATAGAACGAAAAGATTTGGTTCATGTGCCATTCAAATATTATTACCTCTGTCAACTTTGGAGCCAAGTCTTGGCGAAGGGAAAGCTTCATTGTTTATGATGACACAAACACCTGAAGAAGAAGAACATTCCCTTGAAACCCAAATTAAGGTACCGTATTTCCTCGAATACAACCCCGGGGTTCTATTTCGTTCAGTACCCCCTTACCCCCCGGGTTCTATTCGAGGCCCGAGTTATAATGGAGGCCGGGTTGTATTTCTTCAGGTCTGAATTGACGTTTCAAAATCTTCTAGGAATGGCGTTTTCATGGAAAATTATTGATCTAGTTCTACATATCTCGTGGCATTTCTGTTGATATTCATTCTTTTATCAAAATCCGCATCAATCCCTGCAATATACGGTTTCCGTGAAGTATATACTATCGACATATTATACCAGTATTAATGTAATCACCCCCTTACCCCCCGGGTTATATTCGAGGCCCGGGTTGTAATGGAGGCCGGGGTTGTATTAGAGGAAATACGGTAATTCCTTTTCAATTAGCCTTGCACTGGCAACATTATTTAGACAATCTTCTTTTTAAAAATGTATTTTTGCATTATTAAATCTAAATGTCACACTTTCGATGCAAAAATGTGTAGATATGATCTTGTAGAACATATTTACATATAACAAGCATGCAATTTGTAAACAAATACATAACATTTTATTGTTTCTCATAGAGCAATAGTTTAGGCTGTCACACTTTAGGTCCTGTCCATAATAGTCAGGTCTTGACATCATGATTTAGGAGTCAGTCTGGGTGGATTTTCCATGTATGTATAGAGATAAATTGAGGATATTGTATGAGAGTCCATAACATACAGTGTTTAAAAAAAGAGTGCCTAAACAGAAAGCTTGATACATGTACTCAAAATATGATCCCAAACATAGCAACCTAGTCGCTGGTAGTGCACAAAGACCGTAACAAAATAGTTATGTTTTGCGTTGGGGCATTGTATGAAAAATATGAACCCTGATACGACTGTCCTCGTAAGTAAAAATACTCGATAAGGGATATGTTCAAGATGTTCAACAGATGGAATGGAGACTACATATATGCTTTAAAGGGGCAGTAGCACATTTTTTGATAATTTAATATTTCAAATATTTCACTTATAATTGTAAGTTAATGCTAAATTTATTATATTGACAGTGTCAACAATCTCATTACACAAGCCAATCACCCATAGTCAGAGGACAAAGAATGAGGATTCACATAAAATCCATTGGCGGCCATTTTTTGGGATCACCTTTTATTCATTTTGAGTAAGAAAAAGGATTCGCATGGCTCAACTTTACGTTATATATTTGAATTATTACAGCTTTATTTAGTTTGAATACATTGTCTTTCAATTGGAACCATTTATTTTCATGTTCCTGATGTCACCGTATATTCCTTCTCAAAACGTGCTACTGCTCCTTTAGGTTATGTTTAAGTATATTGACTATATTACTAAAGAAAATACTACAAACCTTTTGGCTTTGAAGTCATTGGGTAATAGATTTCTTCATAACTAAATCGCTCTGAAAATGTAAAATTAGATGTGAAACAAAATGTCAAGTCAATATTAAATATTCAAAAAAATACCACGATATGTGACGATAGGACTGTCCCTTGAAGCCCATGATACAAAAACAGCTGGTTTTCAATTAATTAATTTAGCAACAAAGTGTAAAGTTATCTTTATCAATATCATAATTGTAGTTTGCGAAAATTCCAAATCATACAAAATGATCAATATAAAATAGACAAATGGAAAATATATTATCTTTCAAATAGAATATACTGTTTATCAAAGGCCAATGGCAGATCCAAGATCATTTAAAAGGGGTCAGGATTCAACTACTGAAAAATAGGCTTCACCCTTCGTGTCAACCCTTTTCATTGGTGTTTTTTAAACTAATTAAAACATTTCCTGAACCCCAACCCCTCTTGCCACTGAAAGTCATGTTTGATACTTACTCTGAAATTCTTCTGTTAGTGCACGAAGTTTACCATTTGCAATATCCATCAAGCCAGCCGTTTCAAGTCCTTGTATTAGAAATTTGACATCAACAAGATGTTTGAGGGTGATTTGCTTATGGTTCTCCAGGTACCTGATCAGCTGATAATACGTAATTATCTCCTCCCTATTGCAGCCACAAGCCGATTTCAACTGCTTAAAATCTTCTTTGTTGATTTCCATCCCAACATCCAAAACATACACTCTGAAATATTTGATTATTTATTCATTTAAATTTTTTTATCACATTATTGAAATCATTATCGTGAAATTGGAAAGCATCTAGAGAGAGATACTGAAAATAAGTCCCTAGCACATCATGACGGGGGCGGGTTACGTGAGATGATTTGTTTGTCCCTGGGTAAAACAAATAGTAAATGTCAGTAAATTCTTGAACAATTATAAAAAGGGGAAAGTGATGTTAATCATTAAAATAAATTTTCATGACATTAATGATTGTCCCTTGATAAATGAAATAGCATTTTAACAAAGAAAAGCAAGTTTGAAACAATGGTATATATAAATATGGCCTGCCTTCATTTTAAGATGTTTTTCTTTTTTGAGCGATACACATTATTCTTTGTCGAATTGTTAAATCTTGAACAACTGAAATATTAACCCCACAAACATATTTGAAATTAAGTTTGAAATTATCAGGTAAAAATCATATATATTTGTTAACAGGAAAATCCTACTGAATTTTGTTTCAACAAAAAATACCCTGCCCGAATGGTTCCTTATAAAGTGACAAGTTTTAAATGATATCATCTCAATATGAATGTATATACATGTACCATAATGTATAATGTCTGACCAACTTGAAAGGCACTAATCAATCGGCTTTCATCCGCCATCTTGAAATGTTAGCATTAGTAGAAAACAAATATGCTGTATTATGCTAATTCATTAACTAAATTAAGTATTAACTACTTGATTGATAGAAGAGGAGCATATTTACAAATAATTCATAATAAAAATTATTAGTTACGACAACATTTCGACATAGTAAAGCATTCGATGATCATCATATATATTTTGATAAGTACCTTGCCAATTTCAACTGAGACCTTCGAGGCGGATCAGCATTTGTGTCTATGTCTAAATTATCGAGAAGCATATGCTGTCCGATGGCCCTGAGAAGATCAGCGAGAAGATGAGTGTTGTTCGGGGCCAGTCTCATCTTCTCCTCCAGTAGTTGGAAGAGTTGGAAGCCTGTGGTCACAGTTTCAGCCTCTTGTCTCGACACCAAATCTTCACACAGGAACAACAAGTGTGACAGATCCTCATCGCTCAGGCCATCGGAGATCGACAGCAGGTTGCTTTTGTAGCTTTCCTTCTTGGGCATTTTAGTCTCTTTGTCTATAAACTATGAATAAGTGTTTGATCAAGCTGATTTTGATGTTATACTTCAATAGCGCTGTATTTACAAGTATATTTTGATGATTACATCTTGATTGTAATCCAATTTAGTCGTCAGCAGAAAAATGTCAAAGTGTCATCAATTATAAACTGCATTTGATCGGACACACCTCAAATGTGGTCAATAGATGTATCTCTTCAATTATTAGAGCCAGCCTGTTAGGTTGTCACTTAATGGTATGTAAATCTACTCTACTCCTATCTTATTCAAAACAATTCTCACATGTAAAGGCTATATTTAACAAACATTTGAACAGATAATTCAACTGTTAATTCAAGAGGTTACTGAAGGGATAAAATACATCATTTAAAGAAAGCACTGTTTCTTCTCGAATGACAGTCTCCATTTTGTTTTCGGAATTCTCTCAACTTTCTGTTTGATTCTTGATTGAACGATTTTCACTTCCTGTTTTATCTGTCCAAGTTTTCTTTCATGACTCCAGTTTGTTATGACATCACTTCAAATGGCACATGTTCAATATGTTGCGAATTCTTCGTATGTTCCTAGATAGTAAATAACCGTAAGAAACGCACTTTTTGGAGAAAACAACCCATCCTCAGGTGTGGTCTATTTTTAGACTATTGGGAAACCCCCCTGTTAAATACTCTCTAGAACCGCAGGGGTAAACAGCTGGTAAACTAACTTTTTTAATATGAATTGGTATAATTCCCACATTTTTTTAAGTTAACCAAGTCGTTAAGTTGATTACAATTTTTTTTAGTTATATTAAAGTACAATTTATTTGAAAAACCATAGTTGATCACATGATCGATCACGTGATAGGTTTGTTCAAAATGGCCGCGTACATGATAACTCGTTTCCTGTTTCTCTTTGGTTTGTTTTCTGGATGTATTCACTGCTTGCCTTACGTTGGCATGGATGAATATTCCGACGACTATAAACTACCCGATCTGCCATATCCTTATGATGGTTTGGAACCGTTGATTGACGAGGCGACGCTGCGCGTTCACCACACCGGACATCAAAAAGCATACACCAAGAAACTGAATGCAGCTCTTGCACAGTGGAGAGCTGACCCAGATGTAGTATGTTCGATGATTTCAAACTTAACCAGTCAAGAGTCAAATATCATATAAATCCATCCTCCTGAGCATCTGGGTACAATATAAACTTTAGAAAAGAACTTCTTTTATCATATAATATGGAGGGTGTTATCGATGCAATAAAGCTATCTGATAATCTTGGTATATCCAATTTACCTCAAAATCTGATTTTGTCGTTTTTTTAAATCTCGTACACAAAATCTGCCAGGGTAAACTTATCACGCATTCGAATTATAGAAATAGCTTGGTTATCGAAGCATTTCAAGTTGTTTATATAGTGCGTTTACACCAAAAAATATAACTTCTTAGGGTCCATAAATGGCAAGTTGACACATGTGACAGTCTGTGGCTTATTAATAAATTTAAATATAGTGAAATATAGTTAGAATCAATAGATTTAAGTGAATAAACAATGTGCCTTATCTTATCAGATTTATTGATATATTCTCTCTATGTATCCAATGTCTCCAGTTTCTTTTTTGCATTTTTGTACAGTTATGTTGATCACTTTTATATCAATTGGTATATCTGAAATATGTCTGCTTGTTTACTGATTGATAAAAAAAATCTATTTAAAATTTATGCATTATATATTTCAGGCAAAAAGCACTGGACTTCACACAAACTCAATCATTGATATTATTGCAAACCTTAATGACATACCAGATGCCTACAGGAATGCTATTAGAAATAATGGCGGAGGGTATGTTATGTATTAGAAAATTTTCTCAAGTAACAAAACTACAATCAGGATCTTTCTTTAAATAAGGTTTTGAAATAATACAACTTTGACATCTTATCAGGAAATTCTTACCCAAATTAGCTGCCTTATGTTAATGACTATATTTCTTACCTCAAGTCATTCAAGTAGTTGAATTTTTGACAAATTTGCTTTAGAAAAGTGATTTTTATTATAGGCTTTTTTGAAACTCTTTATGGTTATGATTATTATAGAATTTAGGTTTAAAACTTCCAATACTAAATCATAAATGAAGTGATTAATGTGCCATAGATTTTTTAAATGCAATTTTATACGGCTTTGATATGCATGATAATGCCATGAAAGTTAATTAAAAACATCCATGCAACAATGTTTGAAATTAAATGATCTTTTTGTTGCAGATATGTAAATCATAACATCTATTGGTCGGTAATGTCGCCAAATCCAGAAAATGAAGAGAGAGTGCCAGAATCAAACATACTAGAGGATATTAACAGAGACTTTGGCAATTTCACAAACTTTAAGCAGTATTTCACAAGGGAAGCTGCTAAATTATTTGGATCAGGTACATGTCATAATTTACAATCTGCTGAATAATCGGTGATGTGGTGTAAAATTCATTCACAGATTTAAAAGAAAATTCAAAGAAATATATTAATTTTTCTCAAAAATCTTAATAATTACATTGCATTAGTATATCATCATATTCAATATTGAATCCAAATGCTATTACTATAATATGCTGATATAAAGTTGATTTCTATTTCTCCATTTATCTTCTTGTGACAGAATATTCAATGAATTCATTGTCAAAACTCAAAACATATTCTTAGTTAACAAAGTAGCACCTCTTTTAAATCTACATCTTGATTTGTGTAACTCTTATTAATTCAATTGCTCAAGTGTTTAAAGTTAATCAAATAAATTATGTTTCAGGTTTTGAATCATCTATAAAAAATATCAATGATTATGGCATATATTCTTAATATCATTCTAATATTTTGACCATATTGCTAAATGAGCCATCAAAAGTGAACTTTTGACCTTTCTGAATAAATCTTTCGAAAATTTGAGGTTTAATTTAAACATCACCTAACCTCGACCTTACCACTTCTCGATTTTCGTTCAAAGATTTTTCAAAAAGATAAAAGCTGGACTTAATTTTTGTTAATTTGTCCAATAAACACCTTTTATTAGCCTTTCATTAAGACAGCGTAATTATCGGCTGTGAAAAACCCACCTGGGTTAGGGGCCATAAAACCCGCGCGGATGTGATGTAATAAACAGACTATACAGAGTAACTCATCATTATTTCAACTGAAATACTGCCTAAATAATTGTTTAATTACCATTGATGTGGATATCTTTTTTACACCAAATGCTTAGTAGTGTTACGTTGTCAAATGATTTATCTAACTGAATGGAAAACATTTCCTGAAAATCGTGAATTATTAGGTTTTTTTTCCCTGTGTTATTGTTACGATAGATGTATAGATAACGAGGCTGATTCTGTTTATGACATCACAAAATGGGGGCGTGACCAGTCATGCATTCACTTGTTTGTTGTCAGATAGGTCTAAGCGGCCCATCAAAAGTGGCTTTCAAAAACGGATTTAATTACCAAACTGAACATATTTGAGTAGCGACCTTTAACGCACTATACAATATTGTAATCGTACTTTCTATATTCCAAAGAAAATAGTGAAATATGTTTGTGGTTATGTGAACTTTAATAGAGAAATTACGGTATGTTTCAGGATATGTGTGGTTGTCGCGCCAGTTTGACGACAGGAGTTTGATAGTCTCAACAACAGCCAATCAGGACTGTCCTCTCACTCAAGGCCTTCATCCAATCCTGGTGCTCGATGTATGGGAACATGCGTATTATCTCAAACATCAGAACCGCAGACCAGATCACGTAGATGATTGGTGGAAACTAGTAAGCTGGAAATCTGTGGCGGAACTCGATAGGTGGTGGCAGAAACAAGTTCACGATGAATTGTGATTTTACGACTTGCATAGAGAATTTTTGTTACCTAGAGTTGTGCATTTTTATTGAGACTCATAGTACCTTATCTGAGGAAATGCGTATTTTGATGGGATATCTCTATCTTTATAAATATTGTTAATTTGAAAATTGCCTTTTGAACCCAAAATCAAGGTTTTTGTCAAAAGAATAGTTGTTTGATCTCCATTAAATACGCTGAAAATACTGTGTTCTGACTAGTAAGTATCATATGAAATTGTATTGTAATACATACCGTATCATGACATTTCTGAATTGCCCAATGGGATTGGTTTTTGTGTGTGTTTTTTTATTTTTTAAATCTTGTTTTATTAATTTCATTACAGTAGGTGTACAATATTGTGTATACAGAAGCGCATATCAGTGAAGCATTCGTAAAATATAGGCATTTGGTCACTGTTGTGAAACAAACATGAGTGCTTTCCATTTAGCACATAAGGAAGATTCCAACATTTAAAACAACCTGGACAAAGCTTAAAAAGCAGTCAAATGATAACTTGAGAAATGTATAGTTTTTCGCCACGAGGATGATATGTGATGCCAGAAGGCTGACAGAACTGTTGCAAAATATAATATTTAACTCAGAAATGGCAATATTAGCATGTGTTATAAATGTGTTGGTTCATAAAGTTTTTAACTTTTCTCTAGAAGTCATGCACATGCTGTAGACTTTCAGGTCCAGATTCACAAAAAGAGCACATATTAGTTTGAATTAAATTTATTTGCAACAGCTTCTTTCTAATGTAGACTGCTCTGTTGATAATTCAATACTGAAAATCCAAAAGTTTTATGTCTTTAGTACAGTTTTTATGTCTTGTAAACACTACATTCCATGCAATATTTAATTCAAGTTCATTTTGCCACTTTTGACGAACTTTAAGTGGAGTGTCAATTGCGATCAACTTATCATAGAAATTTCTACATCCTTTTTGTTGAGCAAGTAAGTCTTGATGAGTTTGGCTTAATTAACGAGAGGGTTTTTTTTGTGCCGTTGATTAGGTAAAAAGAGTGTTTTTCCATATTCTGGGGATATTCAAAATTATCTTATTGTACTCAGGGATTGTTCCCTTTACACAATAAAGATTTTTAATTATACCCCCGTTACGAAGTAAGCGGGGGTATATAGCGGTCATTCCGTCCGTCCGTCCTTCTGTCCTTCCGTCCGTCTGTCCTTCCGTCCGGTCACATATCTCCAAAACTACTTGGTCTACATCAACCAAACTTTGCAGAATTGTTTAACATGTCATTCTCATCAATTCTTGACCATCTGTAGCATTCTGGAATTTTAATTTTTGGCCGTTTCCATGGAAACGTCACTTTTTGGACTTAGTTTAATAGGGTTCAATGGGGACTAATTTTCTCAGAAACTATTGGACCTAGATGAATAAAATTTTGTTTGTAGATGCTTCTGATGATACTCTTGATCGAGTTCGAAAGCCGATTCCGTAAAATTAACTTTTGCGGAGTTATCGCC
This sequence comes from Steromphala cineraria, assembly GCA_916613615.1. NCBI lineage: Eukaryota > Metazoa > Mollusca > Gastropoda > Trochida > Trochidae > Steromphala > Steromphala cineraria. The sequence continues at coordinate 16,803,790 of OU744729.1, forward strand.
CTTGAATCTCCAATTTGACTTGGTACAGACAGCAGACTTGGTGCTTCAATGGGGACAAGTTTTCTCAGAAAGTATTGTACCTAGATGAATAAAATTTTTGTTATGGATGCTCCTGATGATTGTCTTGATCGAGTTCGAAAGCCGATTCCGTAATATTAATTTTTACGGAGTTACCGCCCTTGAATCTCTGATTTGACTTAGTACTAACAGCGGACTTGGTGCTTCAATGGGGACAAGTTCTCTCAGAAACTATTGTACCTAGATGAATAAAATTTTGGTTATGGATACACCTGATGATACTCTTGATCGAGTTCGAAAGCCATTTCCGAAATTTTATTTTTGACAGAGTTATGGCCCTTGTTTCTGAAATTGGACTTCAGGCCAGTAATAGGTCTGATGCTCAAATGGGGACAGATTTGCTATAAAACTATAACACCTAAATGAGTGAAATTTTGGTTATTGGTGCTCCTGAGGATACTCTTGATCGAGTTTGAAAGCCATTTTCGAAATTTTAATTATGACAGAGTTATGGCCCTTGTTTCTGAAATTGAACTTGGAGCGAGTAACAGGTCTGATGCTGCAATGGGGACAGATTTACTCAGAAACTATAACACCTGGGTAAATGAAATTTTGGTTATGGATACACCTGATGATACTCTTGATCGAGTTCAAAAGTAATTTCCGAAATTTTATTTTTGACAGAGTTATGGCCCTTGATTGCGCAATTTGATTTGGAGCGATTAACAGGTCGATGCTGCAATGGGGACAGATTTCCGCAGAAACTATTACACCTAGATGAATGAAATTTTGGTTATGGGTACACCTGATGATACTCTTCATCGAGTTTGAAAGATATTCCCGAAATATTATTTTTCACAGAGTTATTGCCATTGATTCTGCAATTTGACTGAAAATGGATCCACTTGATACTTTTCATTGAGTTTGATAGCTGTTACCAAATTAGCCCTTGGGTTTGGGTTTGAACTTGGTGCAAATGACTAGTCTGATGCTCCAATTTGGACATGTTTTATCTGAACTTTAATAGTTAGGTAGATGAAATTGTGGTTTTTGTTTCACCTGATGATACTCTTGACTCTTGAGGTAGAAGAAAAATTAGACGGGATGCGGGGGTATGTGAGCCATGCTCACTTTTTTCTTGTTTCAGAATTCAATCCCCCCCTCCCCCAAAGGAAAAATCCTGGACCGGCCCGTGTATTTACCCCATAAAGCTAAAATTTCATTCCAAAAGGGTTTTCAATCGATACATGTGTGCCTCCAGAAGAAATATTTTATATAGTTGGAGATGAACTTGGATTGTGAGTTTCTATACCTTCTAAGGCAAGATAGTTTAAGTGCATTAATAAACAATCTGACATCAATCATTCTCAATCACAATGTGATTGTTACTAGACGTTGTTCATGTTCATGTGACTTCAAGTTTAATAATGATTTAATAAATGATCATTATAGCAGTGTGTCATTGCATGTAGAATTATTTTCAATTCTCTTATTGTGCAATGGATATTTCATTAACAAAAGTTTCAGAGACTTTTGAGAAAAGATTATTATAGCGGTGTTGATTGTTTCAAACACTACATCATTGTTCCTACAAATCCTATTTCTTGTTTCGATGTTGATACCAAGAAAAGTTAAGTTGGCAACTTATAAAACAAAGGAAATCATAATTACCCAATATCTTAAATTCTGTGAGAATAAAACATTATATTCTTGCCTCACTACTAGGTTTTGGGATGTTTTAATGTCAATGGATATGATGTTTATGTGTGATGAGTTATGTTTATATATGAAAAACATCATATTGTCTTGACATGTACAAATATGATGAAAGTATGTGCCTTTGTGCATTGAGTGCCTCGATTTGTTATTACTGTTTGATATATAAAGTAAGTATTTTGAGGTGTTTACTTCTGCTTTTGATGATTTGAGTATTAAAGTCAAGTTGGACTTGCCTTATCAGGTAAATATCATTTGGTGCTTTGGTCTGATTAGCTTAAAGTTAAAGGTAATCTTTTGTTCATGATTGTTTGCCTTTTTGGGATATTTGCTTCATCAACAAGTAGTATTTGTGAATAAATTTTGAAAATGATTTTTGTGTGTTTCTATCTTTCTATCTTAGATAGTCGTTATATGAAAATATATATAATATCCAAGTTAAAAATCTACTAGTATCTGTGGCCTAGGAAGGTAATATTTTCAATGTCATTCATAAGATCTGGATTCAGTGCATTCACTCATAGATTAAAGTGGCCAATCCGTCAGTGTTCCAAACTCTGTTTTATTTTGTCTAAAATGACATGAAAAAAGTGCTGTTTTGTAAATAATTTTATAATATACTTTGCATGACCTCCCCATGCAAGAACGACTGATTAAAGACACCTACACATTCTATGGAACAATCTCCATATATCATTTTGAGAAATCCTGTTCCAAGATTCTTCTGCAAAAACGGATGAGAAATCATTACGAGTAGGGACAGTTGGGTCTTGAGGCAAGAGGATGGTTATCACACTGAAGGGAAACATCCCTGATATCCACCTTGCAAGGCCTAAAAATGTTCCATATAAGAACGGAAGTGAAAATGTTACGTGTATGGACAGTTTCCAATCACGGGTTCTTCATGTTGCCTGATATTGTCATCCATAAAATTAGTCTTATGGCAAGAGGACGGTAGTCACACTGTAGGGAAACAGCCCTTTAAATTAAGAAAACCACCTCGCAAAGCAAATAAATTGACCACATGCCATTATCAATCATTCAAAAAGGAAACCGTCTTACACACGTTAGAATCTAAATAGCTAACTTGGTCTGGAAATCTGCACAACACTTTGAATCAAGTAATACAAGAGGACATCATTCCAGAATGGATGATATAAAAAGGCTATGGAGATCTTAAGTCTGTTGGTCACTTTTGTGTTTTTTTTATGTCATGAGGTTTAACAAATTATGAGACAATATACAAACATATGAAGCACTCTTTTCAATCTATCTGAAATGTTCAGATGTTTTTGTTCAGTCTGATGTTCTGACCGATGCCTGTCAGGAAGTCTGAGATGGATGTGTTGCCTTCTGTGTACTGAGTACACAGTGCCTTCAGTCTACGTTGGAGGGCTTCCATGTTGAACATTATATAGTGCACATTATATATCATATATGATCCATCAATCTTTATTTCACAAAAACGACTCACCGTGGTACATGAAAAATTACATTGTGTATTTAGAATGACATTAAGGCTGTGTATATAGATGCTTTACATGCGATATATATTTATAAAATCGCATTTGAATAAAAAGGAAATATGATAAAAGTTACCAGTTTCCGTAGAATAGAATATCGCTTTTTTGAAAGCGACCCAAATAACAATTGCAGCTTATTGTAGCTTGGGTTGATAAAATAGAATTTATCTAAATAACATTCTCTTTGTTTTATGAAATATGGGCAAATAAATACATAGTGATATTCGTCCCCGACAGCTTGTAGGTTACATAATTTACAAAAGCGGCATCTATATTCTATATTTGACCATCGGCCAGTCTCCACAGGTAGACAATGATTGCTTGTACGGAATTTTAGAAGAGGGATTGATAATTTGCAAGGGAGGTGAATATAACTTTCTATGATGAAACCAGTATCTCTAAGCTTGTTAAAAATTCTTGTTTAGCCTTCCTGATCAAAGGGGTTAAGTTTTGATAGGTAATTATTAAGTAAATGAGTGAGGCCAGTGTGATAGTAAATGAGGGAGGCCAGTCCAAATGATCAATTAAGGGAGAGTATTATGTCGATATAATTGAGCAGGTGAGAAGGAAACAGTTAATACCAATGTAATTATGTTGTTTTAAGTAACAAGTGTACTTTGATGTTAAGTGTGATAATCTTCTTTAATGGCAAGATTATCAACACTAATCCTAATATAATTCAAACTCAATTTCCTAATCAACTGTTTCTTTATATAAGAAGTGTTACTTTTTTTCCGTTACTTTTTTTCCTGTTACTTTTTTTCCTGTTACTTTTTTTCCTGTTACCTTTTTTCCTGTTACTTTTTTTCCTACAATCTGGATTGGTCACTTACATATATCGTCATTTGAGAATTTCTCGAAAATATAAAATCTGTGTTGAAATGTGATGAATTAGTTTCCCGAATTGATTATCATATCTGTAGATTGTTTTCGTTGTTAAACAATATTAATGTTACAAGGTATGCTACCACCCGTTTGCAATTATATATTCAGTAATACGCATACCTGTAGATGTGAATTTCAATAAAGAGTTTGGACCCTACGTCTCTACTTCCACGAGAATGTTAATTAGTAAAAATCACTTAAAGATCTCCAAAAAGTATAATACAACATATTTTCCCATTCAATAAACTTTTCAAACATTTCCAAACATTTTAAATTTAAATAATTATTTCACGAGGGGGGGGGGGGGGGGGGGGGGGGGGGGGGTTGGGGAGATTTTATTCTGAGGGGGGAGATTTTGTACCCGCCTTTATGACATACGATCGTTGATTATGATTGGCTGAGTCATTAATTTGTTCCTATCGAGCAATGAGCTGTTTTGTCTTAGAGATATGTTTTCGGATCTAAAATGACCCAGCGGAAGAGAATTGAACAATCATTATGTTTTATCAGATGAAACAAAATTAACACTCATTGTCGTGTAGCTTCAGATTTTCAAATTCTATATAGTATAGTTTTGTAACCAAAATGTTTTATACAGTCTTTATTTATGTTAAATAACATCACCACAGTACAGTATTGAATAAGTTGGTTTAAACAAATCTATTCATGTTAATCATACATGAAATAGGATACGCAAACGATTATAGGAAAAAAAAGTCCTTGGAATAAAAGGACCGGTAAAAAAGTCCTCCGGAAAAAAAGTCCTATTACTATAAAAACAGGTTAAATAGACATTAACATCAAAGATATTGTTAAGAATATATGAATTGTTTGTACTTGAGGTATCAAGAAGGCGTTTGTGATATCTTAATATGGATTAATTAACTTTAAGACTTTACTTTAAGAGGCATTTTGGATTAATTAAGAATTAAGAAAATGTGAGTTTATCTCAATCTATTGAATCACCTGTTATATTAAATAAGGATTAATCAGGGATTAATTAAGCACCAATCAAGAGTATATGTGATGTGACGCCATCGGTAACATGCCTGCCACAAAAACCAAATACATCTTTGTGAAGATGCAAGCTAGCTTGCAAAGACTCTGTAATGACATTAGGTTATGCCTAGTTCACACCAACGACGAATGCCGCGCTTTAAATCGGCGAGCAAAGTGCTGTCATTTTTGTTTACTTTTCCAAAAATATCACGATCTAAGTAATGTTATCATCACCAGCTGCAGAAGAGAGTCTGCTTTGGTCGACCCCTGTTTGTTGATGGCCCAGGCCGCCGGTGAGCTGTCCGTATGAACACACAGGACCTGCCCCCGCAGCTGACCTGACCAATGGTCGATTGCCAATCGAATGGCGTCCAGTTCCAGGACGTTGATGTGGCGTCTCACTTGGGCTGACGACCACACCTCCGCTGTTTGCTCCCCATCGAGATGAGCCCCCTTACCTTGGGTGGAGGCGTCCACGAATAGGTGACGTGTTGCTGGCGGTTCCCTGAGAGGAACCCCACCAACACGTTGGACTCCTGCTGCCACCAGGAGAGGTGCGGTCTGAGTTCCAAAGGAATGGAGAAGACGTGACGACACGCCTTCTCCCGGACATGTACGTTTACAAAGATCTGTAGGGGCCTGAGTTGCAACCTTCCCCTTCGGGTGAAGTGTTGAGTCGCGCTCAGGAACCCTAACAGCCTTTGCCACTGGCGTATTGGCAGAGGCCCCCGAAGTGCTAGCTCCAGGAGATCTCGGTAACGTTCCATCCGTTCCGTGGTCACAAAGGCCTTGTAGATAGCGGTGTCCAGGCGGGCGCCCAGGAATACCAAGGACGCCGAGGGCTGCAGGTCTGACTTCCCCAGATTGACCAGCCACCCCAGCCGCCTGAACAACGCTATCACAAAGTCCCGTTGAGCCTCCAGAACAGACGGGGATCTGTTGTGACCGAACCCGTCGTCCAAATACATTGTGAATTGAACGTCCACTGTGTGGAGGTATTGGACGATGGGTTGGGTCACGCGAGTGAACAGCCACGGAGCCGACGAGATCCCGAACGGAAGGACGTTCCACTGGAAGTGGTGACCCGCTAGGACGTAGGTACCTGCGATCCCCGTGATAGATGGTAATGTGCAGGTACGCGTCCTGCAGGTCGAGGGATATCATCGAGTCCAAGGGCTCCAGTAATCGCATCACTGACGGCACTGTCAAGAGTCGAAAATATGGCGTCGGATCTAGCAATGAGAGGTTGAATTCCTTCGTGTCATGGATCAGTCGCCATTTCCCCGGCTCTCGCTTCGGTCGGACGATCACCGGGGAGTAGTAGCCTGGAGAAAGGTCTTGGAGCGGGATTTCCTCCACCGCCCGTTTGGAGTCTCCACCTGTTCCAAGGTCAGCGCGAGCCGATCTGGATCCAGCGGGCGCTCTGTAGGAGAACAGGTCAGCGGGGGGCGGCGTAACACGGGAATACGGAAACCCCGCTCCAAGATCTTGCAAACGAAAGGATCGAGATCCAACTGTCTCCAGTTTGGTGCGTAGCGTGAGAGACGGCCTCCCACTGGACCGTCCAGGGTCGGGACTGCCTGCAGTGGAAGGTCCGGAGGTGTCCAGTCATTGCCTGTTGGGGGGACCCTTCCCACGTTGGATTTCCTTCTTGGGAGTGCGCTTTGGAGAGGGGCCGGCACTGAAGCCGCGACTTCTGTCCTGCCAACCCCTTCCCTAAAAGGACACGCCTCCAGTTTTGGAGGAGGAGGAGGGCGCACCCCCTCCCTTCTTCTTGGGCATCGACACCTGGGGCGATGCTCTGCGCCCGCCAGAGGCCAATCGATTGGTCAGCTCTTGCTACTGACATTCCTAGCGCTGTCGAAGTGTTTCAGCGACTTGACCGTCGAATAAGGTGGAGGAGCCTGCGGGGGCAGACCTCAGGCGGTTCCGGAGCTCCGCCGGAAGGTTGGTCCGCGCCAGGAAACCATCGCGCCTGAGATTAGTCACCCCAGCTGAGATGCGGGAGGCAGACAACATCATCTGCGCTAGGTTCCCGGCGACAGAGCCGAAACCGCGGTAGAGAGCCTTGGCCCCCTTCTCCATACCCGCCTCATTGGCGAAAGCAGCCATCGCCTGGCATGCGTGGGCCACGTGGTTAGCCAGCCCGAGGATGCTCCTTGCCTCTTTGTCCAGGTGTGAGAGATGGGAGTCCGATACTTGGTGAGGTACGGAGGGAGCGGCCACTCGACGAATGTCGTCGTTCAGGATGGGAGGGGAAAGAGGTAACGAACTGCCATGAACGGGGAGGCCAGACCGGATCTTGTCAGAAAGAACTAGGGGGGGCAAGAGGCGACCTGGAGCCGCAGCGGCGACATTAGAGTCGAAATCCCTGCCCGCCGCCTGAAGGAGCCTGTGCACTGGCAGCGCCAGCTGGCGCTGCGTAGGCGCCTCCTCCTCAGAGCAGAAGGTCTCCAGCCTGGCCGCCCTGGTCGACGAAGGTTCTTCTTCCAGCTCTTGGATACACCTGACACCAATCCGCGATTGCTGTCAGACGGTCCTTGAGATCGGGCGCGTCCTCAGGTGCTGTCAGAGGAGTGACAGGCGCTGGGGGAGTCACGTTCCCCAAGTCAGACGCCCCTTCCTCTCGGTCACTAGCAGGTGGAGTCTCGTGGTCCGAGGGGGTTGCGGCTGGGGAAATCACCACCACTCGCCTCCTCTTGGGAGTGGATGGCGCCTCAGGGGAGGTCGGAGGAAAGGCATCCTCCTCCTCGACCCTGGCATGAGCTCGCTCTCTAGAGTCAAACATGGAAGAGACCAGATTCTTCACTGAGGACATGATGTCGTCCGTCAGCTTCTTCTGGTCAAAAGGAGGGGGAGAGGCGGTCCTCGACCTTTTCTTCTTCTTGTGTTTCTTTTTCGCCTTCTTCCTGGCGGCCCGCCGAGGGTCCGCTGAGGAAGCGGTGTCAGGAGAGGACCTCGTGTCCAGAGGACCAGCGTGTCTGTCCGGGGATAAATCCCTGTCGGACCTCCCGCCTGTATCCGAGAAGTCAAACTCGGTCACATCCTCCGAGATGACCAAGTCGGAGCCCTGGGAGGCGTCATAAGCGGCGGCGGTAGCGGAAGAGGACGAGGAAGGGCGCCTGGCGACCCTCAACTTGTGCTGCGTCTCAGAGAGAGAGGTGTTCACACTCTCTGCACCTGTCCGACTCGGCGCACAAATTGCGGCACAAGCGACAGAGCGAGTGTGGATCTAAGCACGCCGATTTCCTGGATCCACACCCACCACAGAATCCTGAGTAAGGATCCGACATCCCCGTATCACCACGCCGAGTGAGCGTTAGTAAAGACGGAGGTGTAGACGGCGGGCGACAGGCGCTGTCCAAGCACCAGGCGCTTCCAATGGTACGCTGCTAGCGTGAGGCTGTAGGGCGCCTGACACGACAGGCGGCAGGCGCTAGCGAGAGGAGGTAGAGCGCCTAAGGCGGCAGGCGACAGGCGCTGTCCAAGCACCAGGCGCTTCCAAGGGACGCCGCTTGCGTGAGGCGGAGTGCGCCTAGCACCAGGCGCTGTCCAACGACAGGCGCTTCCAACGGGCCGTCTTGCTAAGGCGAAGAGCTAGCGAGAGGCGGTAGGGCGCCTGACGCAACAGTAGGCAGGCGCTGTCCAAGGCAAGCGCTTCCAAGGCAAGCGCTAACGGCCAGGCGGAGGACAGGAGGTCTACCGAAAGGCCAGCGGAGCTCACAAGCCTGAGCGACCCGGCACGAAAAGCACGTGCAGCTCAGGACGGCTGAAATAGGCAACAGCTGACAGAGGCAACTGCAGTCAAAACAATCACAAGTTACCGACGAAGAGAGACGCTTACTGCCTCAACAGAATTAGCTAGGTCTCGCAACGACACGAAATCGCAAGGGAAAGCAGGAATACGTAAGTAAAAGGTTTATTGTAATCGAAATTCAGAGCCACCAAAAAAAACCACAAGTGTACTTGATGGCCGACAGAAAAGCAATGATGACGTAGGGTTTGCCACCTGGTGGCGAGTATTCGGTACAGGTTAGAGCGGCAATAACTCTATCTTTACTCTGTTTGAAGGTTGTCGGAATTAGACAGATTAGGATAATCGGCCATATTGTTAACTATCGAGGAGAGTATATTAAATAATGATTTTTACAATGTTTAATAATGGTTTTTGTGTTTATTTTAGTGCCATAGTCTCTCGTAACCCTAAATGGGTGGCTCGGATATTCCTTTTAATGCATTGTATATATGTTTTAATGTACGAGGTGAGACTTGAATAAATTATCTGTCTGTCTGTCTGTCTGTATGGTGTATTTGGAATGATGACAGAGCGTTGGTATCGTAGGAGAGCGTGAGAGAGCGTGAAGGAGCTTGCGAAGCGTAACAAAGCCTCTAAATTCGTGGGAAAGCATGAGAGTCCTTCATCAAAGCATAACAAAGCGTGTCAGAGCTTGATGAAAGCGTCTGAGCTCGTGTCAGATCTTCATGCCAGATCGTAGCAAATCTTGAGACATCTTAACGAAGCGTGTCAAGTGGTGACAGACCATGAAGACTGGGGTCCCCGCTTTGAACCAAGCTCTGTTTAAGCTTTCCTACGCATTGAGTCAAGCTTTGCTGAGATTTGTTACGCTTTGTTAAGCTTTGATACGCTCTCGGTGCTTTAATCAATTCGTGACAGAGCGCCCAAAATTTTTAAACAGTTTAAATTTTTTGGGCGCTCTTGCCGAATGTCCCGCTTTACTCCAAGCTTTACCACGATCTGTTACGACCCTGACGCTTTAATCAAGCTTTGTTACGCTTTGGTGCCGCTTTGCACGCCGCTTTAAAGCGCCGTCAAAGCGCCGTTGGTGTGAACTTAGCATTAGGGAGGAAGTCCTTCCCTGAATTCTTGAATGGGGTTTCTAGGAACATCAGACTGAATAAACTCCAGTGAAGCAGTCAGTCAATCAGAACTCATGTACTCAATGTGTTACCAGTGCTAATTAATGTTGTTGTATCTGAATAAAGATATCTATGTATTGTATCAGTAAACAATGTGTCACCAGTGCTAATGATTATTGCATTGTTGTATCTGAATAAAGTGAATTACAACAAAAGTTTATTATATTGTCATACTTTGTTACCTAAAATCTAAAATAGGACTTTTTTCCGGAGGACTTTTTTCCCTAGTTGAATTTAGGACTTTTTTCCGGTACTTTTTTTCCGAGGACCTTTTTTCCGGACACCACGCAAACAACCCATAGGCTTATTCAAATGCGTGTCCTTCAGAAAACAAGAATAATTTGCGGATAATAACATCATATCGAAAAGCACAATCCGTTCATATAATTATTTTGACACCTGCGTATTCCACTCATCAAATTTTAGATTGAGGAGTAAAATAGCACATGAAAAAACGTGAGGAGTATTTTACTCATGAAATTAAAATTTAAATATAAAAAATACTAAAATTACTGCCGATTAAGGATTATGACATAATGCACTCGTGATGGTAGCGTTTAGTGGGGCTAGCTGTAATCAAAAGTGCTCCCCGAAATTGGATATTATATACATGGGCATGTTGTGATTGTGTGCTTGTTATTATGTATACTTACAAAAAAATTGGATAATAATAAGATCGATGGCAGCAGGCTCATTCGGAAACTTTGAAAATCTCTTTATGAAAACAAGACATTCTATTTGAGATATACAAAATCGTATATGTTGATTTGACATTTACCTTTACGCGTGCATGTAAATAAAATCTGACTCGTATTCTCAGAAAATCATGCGTATCTGTCACTCATTGATTTCATAATTTATGCGTAAATCTAAATTGTCAATGCGTATTTTACGCCGATACGCATCTTATCTGGGGATCTAGGACAATTGCCACCAGGTGGTAATTGTCCGGGTGGCAATTGGCGGGTGGGAATTGTCCGGGTGGGAATTGTCCGGGTAGCAATTGTCCTCCAACCCTTATCTGGGACCCTGCATAGGTAATAATTTCAAAAATAGTTTTTAAAGAGATCACTCATTTAAGAACAATAATTGGTCTTGAATAACTTCAACAAAATGTACTTGTTTTTGAACTGGCAGAATCATCTTCTTACATGTGAGTGCACCCGATCAATTGTGAAGTTTTTTAAGATAACAGAAAAAATAGCTATTCTCCTACGGCAATGTTCTAATTTTCTGATTTAGACACTTTAACAGTCCAAATGAGCTTATTTTTAACCGTTGGCTGCTGCCTCAGATAAAAAATATATCAAAGTTAAGTCAAGAGAGTCTATTACTCATTGAAAACGGTATAAGAATCTATACCGAAACGTCGCTACATTCTACAATAAAGAAGTTGATAATCAATAAAACTTCTTGTCTTCTTGATACTTCCAACCTCTTAAATGCCTCTCAAACAACTTATCTATTACTCTTGTTGATAAATTGGTGTAATGATTCAAGAATGTTACTGTTTTTCAAGATAGTCAGATTATAGTTGCCGAATAATCATCCAACTTCAATACTAGGCATACCCAGCAACATTTGCAAACTTATTACGTACCAACAATTTAACATTTACTCATATATCTTCGTGAGTTTATCATGAGGTAATGGTAAGATTTTTATAGTTCAATATCACGTGCCAAGTCGATGAAAAATGTCCGTTGAGGATAAAAGGTTGATTATAACCTTTCATAAAGAATTTTTTTATGAATGTGCGTTGCTGTTGTTAAATTGAGTTAAAATTTAATCATTGTCTAAATGTTTCAAATAGATCAAATATTTATCATCTTTCTTTAACAAGTATCATAAAAAGTAATGTCTCCACAGATTTCATGCAGTGAAATAAACAGAATTAATTTACTTGTTTAATTGTGAGGATAATAAAATACATTGTTGATATTTGGTAAGCCGAATCACAGTAATCACACCCAACACATTGATAAAAAATACATCTCGTTAGTACCACATTATCTCTCTCTGTAATTTTCTTTTATGACGACCGGACACCTGTCATTTTATACGTTGTGTATCTATAGGCAATGAAAGTGCGAAATGTCTAGTCTAAGCACGTTAAACGTTTGGTGTAAGACGAACTCTCTCACATCGACCTTATAAACCTAAATACCCGTATAAGATAAATAAACCCTGGTTTGGGCCTGAATGTAAAAGAATGCGTAGAAATTTCGCAAGGCGAAAACAAAATTCAAGAAAACTAAATCTGAATGCACAAGATTGAACTACGACAAATTTCCAAAGCCTATAAACAATGTATGAACAAATTTATGAAAAGTTATAGAAATCACTTACATAATTCCTTCAGGAAGAAAAAAAATCATTCACCAAAAGACTTTTGGAAAATGCTTAACACAAATACTGAAAATAACAACTCTGTTAAACCTAATGTCCAAACCTTCTTTAACTATTACAGGGATTTGAATGAAAATAATCAAGAAGATGATATTCCCTCGGATGAATGTACTGAAACTGTCAACTACGATACTACTATACTAAATGCTGATATCACAAAAGATGAAACAAGCCAAAGCCTTTTAAAAGGCTAGCTTTGGGGCACCCGGTTATGTATCACTATATTTAGGTTAGGGAGGACGGGGACAGGGACTTTTACTTGAATAAATTGTTCCAATCGGAGTCGCATATTCTTTGCTCTTTGTTTTGATAGTTATCAGTACACTATGTAAAGTAAAACATCTCGTTCGTTCCGCTTAAATTCCAACAATGATAGATACGTCTCCTAACTCAATTATGATATAATTGTTTAAACATTAATACGGTAATTCCAATTTATGTTGCTTTAAAAGATAGCTGACGGTGAGTTTAATACAAGAGCCAGTGATTAATTAGAAGATAAATAGTTGCGCTAGTAAACTTTCCCGGATCAATTGTTTTCCAATACCCGCAAATTTAAAACCCGACGAATTTCCCATTGACTTTCAGAATAATTACATGTTGCAAGAGTAATTTTCCTTAATTGAGTGTTGATCGAATTACAGCCGAAAGGTGCTGATAAATTTAGAAATGATCTCAGCTACAAGTTCATAATTTTCATTGTTATACTTATAGGATGACATTTAAAAATATTTTATTATACTTTAGGCCCTATATGTCGATACTTTCTTCGAGAGACACCCTTAAACGTAAATAAATCATTCAAAACGTTATGTTTTGAAACATGAAATTTGAAAATGGCCTGTTCAGTACCATTTTTTTCGTGAGGCGATGAAATGCATTGACTGAACGATCAGTCATTGACAAGGCGGGATATTCAGCGCTCGCGTTATAGTAAACAATTGGAGGAACTGAATTCCTAGTTGATACAAAAATAAAATTTCGTTTCCGAATGTGGAATGCAAAAAAATACACCTAATAACTACAAAACAGCTCACATGCATATGAAAAATTGATATTTATTACGGGTGTAAACGCTCATCCATATATTGTTGAAAATATACGATATACTTTACATCATAACATTATTATAATGATCAGTTTCCAAATTAAAGCTTGCCAATTATTTCGTACCACCCACATGGTCACGTGGGTATAAATTTGCTACAGCTCTGTCCATTGATGATTCGAAATACCAGGATATGCTTAAAACAAATATCATTGGTTGAAACTTCTCTTTGAAGTTTCCAAGAGTAATATAGAGAGAACCTCCTGCCATTAGTTTTCAATATCAAATGTTACATAACTTTGGGGTCTCTGGACCCCAAAGCAATAACTTAGGCGATTAAATTGTTAAAGAGGAACAAAGCTGCTGGTCTAGATCTGATTGAAAATGACTATTTGATTGATTTGATTGATATTCTACTCCCTTTCCTTGAACAATATTTTAATCTAATATTAAGCTCCGGAAAGTTACCAGATGCATGGCTTAATGGTGTCATAAAGCCAATTTATAAGGGTAAAGGGGACCGTAAGGATCCAAACTCTTACCGCCCTATCACTATACTGAGTTGCTTTGGTAAGCTATTTACTAGTATAATGAACATTAGAGTTACTAACTTCCTCGAGGAAAATGATATCATTAACTCTGCTCAGTCTGGATTTCGAAAAGGTTTATCAACCAATTATAATATCTTTGTTATGCATATGCTTAATCAAATTCTCAAAAAGATGAAAAAGAAATTATACTGTGTTTTTACAGACTTCACTAAGGTGTTTGATACTGTCTGGAGAGCAGGTCTCTGGTTTAAACTTATACAAAACGGAATAAAAGGAAGGTTTCTCCAACTAGTCAAGAGTATGTACCAGCTAATTAAATCGGCTGTTGAGATCGATGATGATATATCAGACTTTTCCCCTTGTAACTCAGGCGTACGCCAAGGAGAAAATCTCTCCCCTATGTTGTTTTCTTTATTCATAAATGATATCGACACTTTCTTAGAAAAGCGAGGCTCAACGGGGTTGAGTATTGAGGCAATCACTAGTGAAAATTTGTCTTTTATAATTGAGTTTATATCGCTTCTTTATGCTGATGACACTGTCCTAGTAAATGACAATCCAGCTAATGTACAATCTTCATTGAACAATTTTCACGAATATTGCAGAAAATGGAAACTAAATATCAATATCTCGAAAACAAAAGTTGTCATATTTGGAAGTGGTCCTGCAAATAGATCAAAGTCTTCTTTTACAATCGGAGACAATCCTATTACTCTAGTTGATGATTACACATACCTTGGTATTATTTTTCATAGAAATAGGTGATTTGTAAAAGCCATTAAAATTTATCGGAAAGTGCAACAAAAGCCATGTTTGCATTACTTAAGAAAGCTCGAAATATGAGTATCCCTTTAGATTGCCTTTTAACTGCTTTTGTAAATTATGATTGTTCCTATCATGATCTACGGCTGCGAGGTGTGGGGCCATGAAAAACTGAATTTTATTGAAAAGGTTCATTTAAAATTGCCTAAGTTAGCAGCAGGTCTGAGAGTGTCTACGCCTTCATATATGCTGTATGGTGAGTTCGGAAGATTTTCACTGTATATAACTATCTACAAGAGAATGTTATCCTTTTGGCATAAATTAGCTTCTTCGTCCTCGAATCGTAAGCTCTCCGAGATCATGTATTCTTTTACGGCACTGAACCTAAGAGATTCCCTAGAGTTCAACCCCTGGTTAACCTCGATAAAATATATTCTAGATAATTGTGGCCTCTCATATGTCATTTATAACCCATCTAGTTGCTCGACACCTTGGCTTGTTTCAATGGTAGATTCAATCCTTAAAGATAAATTCACTCAAATATGGAGATCAGAAATAGCTACAAGCTCAAAAGGTTTTTACTACAAGTTATTATAAGAAAAACCCTCTTTTGAGGAATATCTTTATCTTGATAAATCGATATATATGTCATTATTATAATTCAGAACCAGCAACCACAAAGTACCAATTGAAACAGACAGATGGCAAGCAATTCCTAAAACAGAACGTACATGCAATCTGTGTAACTCGCCCGCTATTGGTGATGAGTTTCACTACCTGCTGAGGTGTGAGGCTCTCCACCACCATCGGGTCCAGCTCATTGACAATTATTATTTCATTTGGGCAGACCTTTTCAAATTCAAACAACTAATGTCAATTAATGATACCAAAAAAATTATCATCTTAACTAAATCCTGATTCACATTGCTTGTTCAATAACTGTGACTATGAATGTTTTAATCAATGCTTATATCCATCTTCAGTCTCTTGTTATTCACTTAATGAAAATTTCCTCTGTTCATCTTGGAAACTATGAATCTTTCTTTGTTATATATTTCTATGCTAATGTATAGTATGCAAAGGATACATGTACTAAAACATAAAGGATAAGATATACATTTCATATATACATATAAATGGAAAAAAAGACTAAAAATTTCCGGTATAAAAGTTTTAAAATATGCAGTAAGATTATCTATTTACATTATCTATATAAAATTTCCCTACGTTTATGTAAAATATCACAGCAGGTTCTGGAAACGAAAAGTTAGGTCACGGGAGCTAAAAATAAAGGCAAGCTTCTCTACATCAGGCAATGAACTAAAATAAGGTATGCTTGTATCACAGGCGGTAAGAAGACTTTCTCTTATTGTGGCGACAGATTGTCTCGCTTAGTCACCATCGAATTTGTACATGACAGTGACCGCCGACTGTCTTGGTATCTTACTGCAGACCGAATGTCTGGACTAGTGTCTAACGAATTCGTACGTGACAGTGACCGCCAATTGTCTTGGCACCTTTCTGCAGATAAAATGTTAACCGATGATATTGTAGATTATTAATCCGACCAATGAAAAGAAGAAAAAGAATGTAAATTTATTTCATAGGACTCCCCTTCATCACTATATGTTAAACCTGGATCATGTAGGATGTTAACAAATTCAGCGGATCATATAGGCCTACATGGATGCTTCTAGCAGGTTTTTGTTTTTTTCATGTTCATACGAGTTAAGGACTATGGCGTGTACAAATAATACCCCCCCCCCCCCCCGTTCTCTTTCAATATTTCGTAAAAAATATGATTCGATGGCAGAGAAGCAACCATAACAGATTGTAGTCTTTCCATTCATACCTTGCTAGAGAAGGGTGCTGCGCAGTTATAACAGCGCAGAGTAGGCAGCGCGCTGATCGTGATTTACGACCCTCTCGGGGCCTCGCTTATAAAACACTGGAAGTTAAAAATTAGAAGTTGGAGACCCCCTTTAAGGGATAGTCCTATGGGGTACCAGTCGAATTGCCCCACCTACAAATTGCCCCAGTGATTTTGGTCAAATTGCCCCAGATTTTTGGTCAAGTTGCCCCATATTTAGTCAAATTGGGAGCAACTATAGAATTGGTTCGCCACCGAAATACTTACCCTAAAACTAACCCTAACCCTTACCCTAACACTAACCCTAAGTAAGTCGCTTAACCTAACACTTACCCTAACCCTAACCCTAAACCTAAAACAGATCCTAATCCTAACCTAATGAACAGTTTAGTAAAACAAAATATTATGAAAAAGGTGGCGAACCAATTCTATAGTTATACCGTTAATAGTTATACGTCAAGATATGATATTTTATCAAAATTGATATTGTATTTTCACCAGAAAGATACTGCGAAGTTCTGTTTATCTAGTTGCCCCAGGGGGTAGTCAAATTGTCCCAATACTTTAAATCATAATTTATGCACAATTTATACATCTTTATATCATCTTATACTTAGTGGTTGTCATTAGGATTTATACTTTTTTGACAGACAGAATTTTCCAACAAGTCATATTTTTCATTTAATCAGTGACTGTATTTCAATTGGATAAAGTTAAAACAATTCATATCAAAATTTACTTGTTCAATGCAAAAGAGCATGCCACATGTAGATCTTGCTTGTATGGCTAGTGATTCTATTATCTACCATGATTATCTATATTTGTAAAGCACATAATAGATAAATAAGCTAAATACTGAGGCATGTAAAACCAAAATTCAAATGTTAAATTATATCTTCAAACGTTTTAAGTGATTTGAAATCTTCAGTTTTATTTGCATCTTTGAACTATTCATTGCATATGCATTGATTGAAAACGATCATGTCTTGACAAGATATTGCCCGATGGTTTTTATTTTATTTCGTTTTGAATAGTTGGATTGGTAACAATGAGAAATGCCATTTTTTTGCGTTTTAGATGGATTGCAAAATTCTTTTTTCATTTTATAGGTAGAACAAATTTGAAAACAATGATTTCATAATTCAGGAGTGATTTTGTTAACGTAAGGTTCAAACTTATATTAATATTTTGCTGCCCGGTAAAACTGTGGCAAGGCGTTTTGTAGTAAATATTCCTTTTTATAGCTTTGCAAATGTTGTGTTCAATATCCTCATATCAACTCAATTTACATACAATTTATAAATCACCGATGATTTTATTTACAGTGAATGATTTATCAATTAGATTCTTATAACCTTGATAATAGGGACACTACTGTCAATATATATGGCATGGACAAGCATTTTCTATCTATTTAAGAAAATATTTTCCATGATATCATGGAGGGATATTCATCAACAATTATTTGTGCAGTTTAAAAAATAAAGCAACAATGTTTAGATTGTACTTATTTTGATGAAATGTGAAACAATAAGACCTACAATAATGCATTCTCTCCCCACAGAGGCAACTCAGTCATACCCCAGTTAGCCTCTGTTCCATTACGCCAAAATCCTGGGCTTCCGGCAGATCGCCCTAGCGGCAAAAAGTTGTAACTTGAGATATCTCCCTTATTTGCAGCCAATGAAAACACCTTTTGGATGTCCATGACTTCGGGAATATTCAACGGTCGCTCAGTGACTTTTAAAAGAATCATGCCTTTAGGTTTCTTTTTCATTAACAGTGTGAGTCTCAGAGAGGGAAACTATTTCAAAATCAGATATGTATAGGGTTTTTCATTAGAAACATATTGTTTTATAATTGTGTAAATTGTTCTTCGTTTTATGATAAATTTTATTTTAATAATTCACCAAATAAAAACCAATGGGAAGGTAAAAAGCGATTGTTTTGTAGAAGAAAGAGTTATCTCCCTTTGATGCGGATCCATAAGGGAATATCCGAACTTTTGCGAATGATCACTTTTGAAACGGCGTCGCTGATTGCACAACTAACTTCGATTGCCTCCAATCAGATTTCTACCTTTCTATCCTGTATGTTAGCCCTAATAGAACAGAGGCTAATTCAGGTATGACTGAGTTGCCTCTGTGGGGAGAGAATGCCTAACCAGCGCCCCAGCTACGTTTCAACGTTTGATGGAGAATTGCATGGGAGACCTAAACCTGAAGGAATGTCTCATATACCTCGATGACGTCATTATCTTCTCCAAAACGTTTGAGGAACATTTGGAACGCTTGGAATCAGTATTTCAACGTCTCAAGAACAATGGACTTAAGCTCAAGCCATCCAAATGTGAACTGTTCATGGACCGAGTGACATATCTAGGACATGTAGTCTCGTGCAACGGCATAAAAACGGACCCAGAGAAAGTCTCAGCACTGAAGACCTCGCCAACACCAACAAACGTCCATGAAGTCAGAAGATTCCTAGGCTTCACTGGATACTACCGCCGTTTCGTCAAGGACTTCTCCAAGATTGCTCGTCCACTGAATGATCTCCTGACTGGACAACCCAAGAAAAAGAGAAGTAATTTCAAACCTGAACCAAACTGGAAATGGAACGATGAACATCAGGAATCATTTGACACCTTAGTCAGGCACCTCACGTCACCTCCAATCCTAGCCTACGCCGACTACTCACTTCCTTTTGAGGTCCACACAGACGCCAGTACAGATGGACTCGGTGCAGTGCTATATCAGAAGCAAGATGGGAAGATGCGAGTCATAGCATATGCAAGCCGTGGTCTAAGGAAAAGTGAGAAGAACTACCCTGCTCACAAACTGGAATTCTTGGCACTGAAATGGGCAGTTACAGACAAGTTCCATGAGTATCTCTACGGTAACAAGTTTGAGGTAAAGACAGACAACAATCCACTAACCTATGTCTTAACATCTGCCAAGCTTGACGCTACTGGTCACAGATGGCTAGCTGCTCTGTCAACCTACAACTTTATCATCACCTACCGAGCTGGAAACACCAACATGGTTGCCGATGGATTGTCAAGAAGGCCAGACTACTCACACAGTCAAGAAACACATGTAGAGCCAACTTCTATCAAGACCATCTGCCAAGTTCACCACACTCCTTGCATAGCAGCTGAAAGTCTCTCCTTCAATGAAGATGCTGTATGTCCTGATGACGTCATTTCATTGACTCCCACATCATTGTCCTGGAAAAAGGAGCAACTCAGTGACAAGAATATTCAGCGTGTCATCCATCTTGTAAAGCTAGGACACAGACCTACAGCACGCCAACGATCACTCGAGAATGCTACTGTCAGGAAACTGATCCAGGACTGGGACAAGTTGTCACTCCGGGATGGAATCTTGTATAGACAAGTCAAAGGTACAGATGAACCTCAACAGCAACTTGTCTTACCTTCTAACAGAATACCGGACATACTGAAATCCCTTCATGATGATTCTGGACATCAAGGACGTGATAGGACCATACACCTCGTCAAGTCTAGGTTCTACTGGCCCGGAATGTCCGATGAAGTGGAACAATATGTGAAAAACTGTGGAAACTGCATCAGACGCAAGTCCAAGACTACAGTAAAAGTTGCACCTCTAGTCAGCATCATGTCTTCACAGCCCATGGAACTTGTGTGCTTGGACTACCTGAAGTTGGAAGAATCAAAAGGAGGCTATGAGAACATCCTCGTCATAACAGACCATTTCACACGTTATGCCACAGCCATCCCAACTCGCAACCAATCTGCCAAAACAACTGCACGAGCCTTATTTGACAACTTCCTCGTCCACTACGGTTTCCCAGCTAAACTTCACAGCGACCAAGGGAGAAACTTTGAGGGTAACATAATCAAAGAACTCTGTCAGCTCACTGGAATAAGGAAGACACGGACCACACCTTATCATCCACAAGGAAATGGTATGACAGAGCGGTTCAATCAAACCTTGATGAATATGTTGGGTACTCTCGATGAGGAAAAGAAAACTGATTGGAAGACCTATGTTCCGTCCTTGGTACACTCGTACAACACCACCAGACACGAGAGCACAGGATACACACCATTTTTTCTCATGTTCGGAAGGCACCCTCGGCTAGCAGTGGATGCTTTTCTTGGAGTTAACCTTGGAGAAGGACAAACTTGGCACACTGAGTATGCCCAGAACCTGAGGAAGAGGCTACAGTTTGCCTATGATATTGCCTCTAAGGAATCCAAGAAAGCTGGACACCGCCACAAACAGAATTGTGACAAGAAAGTGAGAGAATCACTTCTTCAACCCAACGACAGAGTGTTAGTGCGCCTGGTTGGACTCACAGGGAGAAACAAACTTGCTAAAAAGTGGGGAAAGGAAATATATATCATCTTGAGACAGCCCAATGAAGATATCCCCGTCTACACTGTGAAGCAAGAAAGTGGCCAAGGACCAGTGAAAAATCTGCATCGCAACATGCTCCTACCACTCCAATCTGTTCCTCTACAGCCAGTTCCGCCTACACCACGTCAACGTGACTACAAACGCAGCAAGAAGTCTGTCTCCCTTGGCATGAAGGAATATCAAGCTGCAGAGAAATCCGAAGACGACAGTGAAGAAGAGATAATACTGCTGCCAAGACTCAGGAGTCAAGTAGACAGAACTGATACTGGATCAGACTCTCCAATCTCTGATCAACGTCACACCTTGACAGATCAACCTGCCTTTACCAGCTCCTCGACGTCAACACAGCCATCTCCTGGATTATCTGGAAGTTCTGAAAGCGCCACAGTAGTATCACCTGAAGTGCCAGTGAACAGTCCAGAAGTAGTTATCTCCCCTGACAGCACCTTAAGTCCGGCCTCAACGTCGAACTCTACTGTACCTGCGCAGACAGAGGATGCTTCAGTTTCTCCTGTCGTTGAAGATGGTCCTCAAGCATCGCCTGTTCGCATGGATACTCCACCGCCGGGGATGCCTACCCGGTTGAGGAATCGTCCAGCCTGGATGAGGGATGACCAGTGGATCATAAACTTCGGATCAACCATCAGAGAAGACACAGAGGTGGAGGAAGTTTTTGTGTGAATCATTTCTTGTATATAAGTTTGCATTTTTTGTGGTTCATTTTGCTCAGTTTGGTTTGCCTGTTTATTTCTCAACGGTTTAAGAACCATTGAGACTCTGCGGTTTTATTCTTGGAGGAATCTTTCCAGTTTTGGTATTTTTCATTTCAAAGACATAAGAGTCTTTGCAAGCACCGTGGTTTTATATTTATCGTATTATCATTTTTGGAGCTTCATTTCCTTCATTCAATGACTCTCATCATTGTTGATGTCATAAATGTTGAGGACAACATTTTCCAAAATGGGGGAAGATGTCGCCGACAGCCTTTTATTCATCTTTCTTTCCATCAGAAGGCTGCTACTCCGCTGTCTTATATAGTGAGTTGTACATTTCACCTGATTTAGCTCTCTACCAAATCACGGGCTTCTACACCTGTGACGTATGACAATTTGAAATCCCTTTCAGTTGTCTTCCGTCAGCCATCGCACTTACACGATGGCTGATTCAACATCTTCCTAATGTTGTATTTTATACTTTTTACAGGTGAGCAACTCTCTATATTCTTTCTCTATTCATCGTGCTAGATATATTATATATAATCATTAGCAATCAATGATCTTAAGTTAGTAATCATAAACTTCTGATCGCGCATTAAAGTAATCTCATAAATCGCGTATCATTTACTAACTTAAGCACTAGCACGTAAGACAGTGTGTGAAATGATAACATAATATATTTCATGTAGTTTTATCAATAACACCCACTGTATATATTTTTAGACATAATATATGATGCCGCACGTAAATGTGACGTCATCATGTTTACAATCACCATACAATTGTTATAATCATAATAATGTATATGATATGTAATAAGCATATTATTCTAATATTCAATTGTATTTATGTAATCATGCCTGATGGAATGACCTTTCAGTTGTCTTCCGTCAGCCATCGCACTTCCACGATGGCTGATTCATCTTCCTAATGTTGTATTTTATACTTTTTACAGGCAATAAACCAGATTTTTAACCAAACGAGGATCTCCGTCCTATATATTGTCAACTCGGCACACTCAAGGCCTAACAACATTCATTATTGACAGGATAGTATCAGTTTAAGAATTTTAAAACGAAAATGCAAAGTTCAAAACTTTTCCCTCGTTAGACATTTCGCATCAAAACAAGAAATCAGTTATGACATCTGATTTGGATTCTATTTGTGTATAAAGTCATACATGGTGATTAAAATTTAAAATATCTTATAAAAACCGCAATAAACAGAGGTCAATAACCAACCGTTAGTCTGGGAGCCTATTCCACATTTAATTGTTCCGCTACAAATAAGGAGTTGAGATTGTCAAAAGATGCAAAAAAAATTTCTCAGTTGCTTGTGATATATGGGGGTTATGTTTGCAGCCCAAATAAAGTCAAACTTTTAGTAAGGGTAACTTTAAAACATTGTCACTGACGTTCTATGTTTACAGTTATCACGAAAATGAGATAAATCATCACTGTTGGTTTACTATATGGTATCGTACAAATGTCTTTGAGACAAAGTTGCTGTTTCGTCAGATATTATCAAACAAAAACATTGTTGCATACATCTTCAAGATTAATTTAGGTCAGTTACCTTTAACAATCTATGTTTATTTAATAACATTATCACATATTTTGACATGTGTACGGAATAGGCAGCTTTCGTGTACGGAATTACCAGCCAAGTGTGCGGAATTTTCGAACAGTGATATATCTGATATTTTTGTTGACACACTAAATAAATAAATTCCCCTGTTAATACTAAAATGAGAATCTAATCTTTAGATCATTCAGCTTCGTTAAATCAATTAATAATGAGCTAAATATAATTTTCAATAACGCCATGTGTGTTCTTTTCCTCGGGTGTACGGAAAAGCACGGCTCTACTCTATTTTGAACACTTCCGTCTTGTGATGACGCCGTAAGAATCGCCTGAAATAATTTAACGCTAATTAGTTCTAATTATGAAGGTGACATATGTATAAGATCAATGTCGAATGAAAGATAAGGCATTTGGAAACACATTATAAGTGATATGTAACTGATGTCACCAAAAGAATATGTTGTAATTATGTTTCTATTTTTATGGAAAGCCTTGTTATATATAGTATATGAGCACTGCCAATGCATCAAGTGCTTGTGAAGGAGACTTACACAGAAAGTAAGAACAAGGTACTAGAAACCCTAAACGACGCAAGGAAAACGAAAGATCTACCCCCTCTAGTACCGAGAGATATAGAAAGGGCACATCGTATAACATCGAAAAACTCCAATAAAACTAATCCCATAATTGTGCATATGTGTCACTGGGAGGACAAGTGGCAGTCAGTGAAACTCCGGAGTGTTCTCAAAGAAAAGGGATTTGGAATCGCTAATGACCCGACAAATCAACAGAGACAAGAGCTATACAAGCTCAGGAATGAACATCCCAACACCAGATTCTACTACAAAGGCAACAGACTCATGAAGGAGCCCAAGGAGGACAGGGCAGAGCATACAGGAGATCACAGCACACAGCCGTATAACAGGAGACAACTGAGATCTTACTCTCACGCCGCCTTCAGGGGACAGTCCAGATAAAGGTGAGGCCAGGGCTTAGTGAGTGACTGTTTACAAAGCTATAGTGATTTTAGGACGCTTCATGGAATCATTGAAGATGCAACCAACAAGCAACCTCATGTAATAGACAGTGAATTAAAATTGATTTTCTCGAATATTTCTGGAATATGGAACAAATTAAGTGACTCTGACTTCTGCAGTTATATTAAATCCTTTGATATTATTGGTTTAACAGAGACATGGAGCAAATATCTTGATTTATGTAATATTTTTCATGAGTATGAAATCATTAACAAAAATGCTGATAAAATATCATCTCATGGCAGGTTATCAGGTGGTATCACAGTCTTTGTAAGGAAAGAATTATACAAATATGTAAAATGGACTAAAATTTCAGAAAATGCTATTTTTGTATTATTTAACAAACAACTTTTTGGAACTCAATATGATTTACTTTACTCATGTGTGTATTTCCATCCAGAGACCTCAACATGGTATGATAAATTCAGCTCACATTGTAAGAATGGCATAACTATTTTTCAGGAGAAATTACTGGAAATATTACAAAAATATGAATATCTTTGTATATTATGTGGTGGTGATTTCAATGCAAGAACTGGAACTAAATCTGATTTTGTGAAAGATGATATAATAGAGTACACTGAAAATCATAATTACTTCTTGTCCAATCTCATATCTGATTAATTTAATCTTAAACGCTTTTCACTTGATAAAATTGTGAATAACTTTGGGAAATGTTTAATAGATTTATGTTCAGTTCTGAATATCCATATTATGAATGGAAGATGTGGTAGTGATATGAATGTTGGTGATTTTACTTTTATTGGTGTCAATGGCACAAGTGTTATTGACTACATTATAGCTTCGTCTCCATTATTTGACAATGTTGTAGACGTCACTGTAGATTCTCGATCAGATTCAACTCATCTCCCTGTTACTCTATCGCATTCAATAGAACAACCTTCAAAACAGAACAATAATCAAGAAAGGAAATCATTCAAGTTTGTTAGGGATAATGACAAATCTCATATCTTCAGAGACAATTTATTTTCTGACCAAGTTCAGGATTTACTTGACAAATCAGTCAATACAGCATTGTCAAATATTGATGAAAGTATTAATTACGTAGTAGATGCAATTAAATTAGCTGGCTCAGACATGCAAAAGATATTTGGAAATAGAAAGCGTAACAAATATGTAAATGGTATGATGCAGAGTGTGATAATCTGAAAAAGAAGAGATGCAGATCACTTAATAAATTTAGGAGATGTAAAGATAAAAATTCACTCAGAGAATACCACAAAATAAGAACCCAATATACAGCTGCTTGTAAAGAAAAGAGACAAAAGTATTTTCTGAATAAGCAGAAATTAATAGAGAAAAACATTCATGACTCAAAACTATTCTGGTCAGAGATAAACATTTTAGGTAAAGATCAAAAGGTAAATAATATCAACATTAAAGATTGGTACAGTTATTTTAAAGATCTCTTTACATTCACCAAACCTGATATAAACTTGGATAGGCAGCCTGATTCACAAGCCAATACTTGTTCAGACCCAGACATTGAATTAGCAAATGATATACTAGATTCCCCCATTACTAAAGATGAGATTCTAGAAAGTATACAGCACCTAAAATGTAATAAGTCTCCAGGGGTAGATCAGATTATTCCTGAGTTTTTTAAACACTCTTCAGATATTATTGTGCCTAATCTTGAACTTGTATTCAATGTCATCTTAGAAAATGGATCATTTCCAGAGGCTTGGTCAGTAGGTATTATTGTGCCAATTCATAAACAAGGTGATCTCAACAATGTAAACAATTATAGAGGCATCTCACTTCTAAGTATATTTGGTAAATTGTTCACATACATTATCAATAAAAGGCTTGTATTTTGGGCAGATGCCTAACTAAAACTAACTAAAATCAATGAAGAACAAGCAGGCTATAGGGAGGGATATTCAACTATTGACAATATATTTATACTTCAAGCTTTGGTCAACAGATACCTCAGTGTCAAAGGAGGGAGATTTTATGTGCTCTTTGTTGACTTTGCTAAGGCATTTGACTCTGTACAGAGGGATAAACTATGGAAACTTTTAGGATCTCATGGCCTTAGCACAAAAATGAATAAACTATTGGGCAGCATTAATGAGAATGTAAAGGTATGTGTGCGAAAAAATAATGAGATTTCAGAGACTTTTATTAGTCAACCAGGAGTGAGGCAAGGGTGCATTTTAAGCCCACTTCTGTTTACCTTTTTCATAAATGAATTAGCAGCTCAAATCAATTCCAACTGTACACATGGCATTCAACTACATCCTGATATTACCCAAATATTTTTATTAATGTTTGCAGATGACATTATCCTTTTCTCATCAACAATCAAAGGATTACAGAGTCAAATTAATGAACTTCGCTGTTATTGTGACAAATGGAAATTATCAGTGAATATGAATAAAACAAAGATCCTTGTATTCAAAAATGTAAGCCAGCTATCAGGTTATGAAAAATGGTATTTTAGAGAAGAAAAAATTGAAACTACAGGTTACTACAAATATCTTGGTGTTCATTTCAGCAGAAATCTCTCATGGCACAGGCATTCAAACCAAGCTGCTATACAAGCAAAGAAAGTGTACATATGTATATATAAGAATATTAAGACCATAGGGAATATTTCATACCATTCATTTTTAAAAATATTTGATTTAAAGATAGTCCCAACTTTGCTGTATTGGGCAGAGATATGGGGATTACAACACTTTGATGTTATAGAAAAGATTCATTTATATGTCTGTAAAAATTATTTAGGTGTGAAAATAAACACATCTAGCCTAATGGTATATGGCGAATGTGGAAGATTTCCTATTTATGTACATTCAAATGTTCAAGTTATTAAATATTGGCTTAGACTTAATGAGATGCCTTCATACAGATTACCAAAAAAGGTTTATGACATGATGATAGTTTATGACAACAATGGTAAGAGAAATTGGGTGACAAGTATTAGAGAACTTCTTTTCAAATGTGGTCTTGGTAACATTTGGAACAAACAAAATGTGTACTCAAAAGCAATTTTTATATCTTCATTAAAGCAGCGTTTGAAAGATATCTATTTGCAGACATGGACAGCATCGATGACTCTAACAATTAAATGCATATTATTTCAGATATCCTAATATAAATAAATTCGTTGCATTGTTGTCAAGTTCAAATAGTAATATTGTTCAGAATGTTTCTATGTATATATTCTATGCCTCTTTATATAGACATGTTATGTTATTCAGAAGTATCTGTCCATTTTTTACAAAATACTATTGCTTTTTTTTACAAAATATTTTTTTGTTTGGTTCACATCATACCAGCTATGGAAACTTCAAAATGAACGTAAACGTCAACTTAATGGATTCTATATGAAATCAAACATTAAGTCCCAGATACTTGCCATTAAATTACCTTTAATTTGAGTTTACTTAGAAGACGGTGCACGCATTCCTTGGTACCTTCAGAAGTTGTTGTTTGAGACAACTACAATATAGGGGTACTTAGTGTTTTTTTGGGACATTACGGTATGACCGCCTTCACGTAATATGACGTAAGATACCTCACTGGATGGGCAATTGCATTACCTTTAAATTGAGTATACTTAGTAGGTGGTTAACATATTCCTTGGCACCCTAGATCGTCTTTTCTGAATAAGTAACTGGAAAAACTGAATATCGAATAAGGAACAAGGAATAAGGAATAAGTAACCAACTTTACACTGCCAGGGAAGGCGAGGGTCACAGTATTGTATACTATAAGCGAGTGTTCGGGAAACGAAGTTTAGGCAGAGGGTTAGGGAAGGATAGGTTAACGGTATTGTATACTATAAGCGAGTGGTTCAGGAAACGAAGGTTAAGCAGAGGGTATGGGAAGGTGAGGGTTACAGTATTGTATACTATAAGCGAGTGTTCGGGAAACGAGGGTTAAGCAGAGGGTAAGGGAAGATGAGGGTTACAGTTTTGTATACTATAAGCGAGTGTTCGGGAAACGAGGGTTAAGCAGAGGGTAAGGGAAGGTGAGGGTTACAGTATTGTATACTATAAGCGAGTGTTCGGGAAACGAGGGTTAAGCAGAGGGTAAGGGGAGGTGAGGTTTACAGTATTGTATACTATAAGCGAGTGTTCGGGAAACGAGGGTTAAGCAGAGGGTATGGGAAGGTGAGGGTTACAGTTTTGTATACTATAAGCGAGTGTTCGGGAAACGAGGGTTAAGCAGAAGGTAAGGGAAGATGAGGGTTACAGTTTTGTATACTATAAGCGAGTGTTCAGGAAACGAAGGTTAAGCAGAGGGTTAGGGGAGGTGAGGGTTGCGGTATTGTATACTATAAGCGAGTGTTCAGGAAACGAGGGTTAAGCAGAGGGTATGGGAAGGTGAGGGTTACAGTTTTGTAATTCTTTAAGCGAGTGTTCGGGAAATAAGGGTTAAGCAGAGGGTTAGGGGTGGTGAGGGTTGCGGTATTGTATACTATAAGCGAGTGTTCGGGAAACGAGGGTTAAGCAGAGGGTTAGGGAAGGCGAGGGTTACAGTATTGTATACTATAAGCGAGTGTTCGGGAAACGAGGGTTAAGCAGAGGTTTAGGGGAGGCGAGGGCAAAGCGCGCCGTCGGGGCAAAGTGACTAAGCGTTATTTCTCCTTAACGATCGACAGATGGCGGGGTTTGTCATTATCAACCAATGCAAGCAAACGTTAAGAAACATTGTGATCGACGTTTTCATCGTTGGCTAGATTTGGAGACTTACCATTGCAAAAAGTTGGATAAACGGCATTTTTCTTTAACGACAGAATATGTCAGAATTCCAATATTTCACATAAAATATAAAACGCAATATTAAACTCTAGCGCACCTATTACACAAAAATATATCATCTATTTATTAAATTAGAAAATATGCATTTCGTTGCTTTAATTATTTTCTATGATGCAAAAATCGAATGCTACCCTCAAAGGGGCAAAGTGAGCCGACGGGAGCGCTTTACTCCGAGTGATCTTAAATATTCATTTATGATCAACACATTATAGTTTCAGAGTTATCAATTAATTTTATATGCAAATATAGTAAAATAGAATTGTTATTTTCGTTCTATTATTTTCCTATATTTTTTTAAAATTGTTATTAATAGAAGTATAAAAATATGTCATAGGGTTTTTGTTTCATTTAAAAACACATATATTTTCGTAGATTTTTTAATATTAGTTTGATATTCATCATATATTTTGTTTTATCCCTAAACATTTAAGAAGATAGGCCGTATGGGCAAGCCCGACAGAGATTAGATGTTTGTAAAATGTTAAATTTGTCTTTCAAACCAATCAATTTCTTTATTTCTTTCATATATTTGCTGGTTCTGATAATAAATGAGTTGAATTGTCAATACTCCCATAGTTATTAGAAATTCGTTTATAGTAATCATGTAAGTTTTGGGACAAGAACTTCGAAAATATAGGTCCATGACATATAAATACATATTTTGTCCTTCTTTATATACTGAGCTTAGATTTTTATTATTTGTTTAGCTTTCATAAGGGTGCCTGTGAACTGCATGACACTTTTTAACAACTTTTTTGTATGGTAATGGCTTATTATAGGTGTTTGACATATCACAATTGTGTGCCTTTTCGCATGGAGCACTTTGCCCCAAACTACGGGGCAAAATGCACCGCCTTTGTCGAAATACATTTTCGTTTATATCTCTTTATACAGGCATGGTAGCTTAAAAAGCATTTGTAATACAATAGTTTATTTGATGAGAATTAGAGACATGCTGCAAGTGCATTCTAAAAATCATAATATGCCCAGAAAACACGTTTATATGTTAAGGGGCGCGCTTTGCCCTGGTCTCCCCTAATGTATATTGTGTAACGTAGAGGGTTAGGGAAGGCGAGGGTTACAGTAATGTATATTGTGTAACGTAGAGGGTAAGGGAAGGTTAGGGTAACAGTATAATCCTCGGCTTAACCCTCGTTTCCCGAACACTCGCTTAACAGTTCATGTATACATGTACATAATGTTTACCCTCGCTTTCCCTAACCCTCTACGTAACCCCTAATTCCCGAACACTCTCTTGACAGTATACATTACTGTAACCCCCGCCTTCCAGACCCTCTACGTTACCCTAATTCCCTATCACTCCCTTGCCCGTTGACATATCCGTATCCTTTGCCTAGACTTCGTTTCATAACCCAAACTTTACTTTATACCTGCCCTATCACTGTACGTTACCCTCGTTTCAATAACCCTCGCATAACCATATACCTAATTTTAACCCTGTGCCTCTATGAAACGGTCGTTTCGATTACAAACTTTTTACTTAAACATTCCCATACTCCTCGTTTTTCCATGACTATCACCTTTCTTAACTTTAATTCAGATTTACCCTAGCCTTGGTTGTTATTCTCTTTTCCTGTAACCTTCTTCACTAATGAATTACACCTAGCTACCTCTATCGTTACTCCAATTCCACATCCAATGCCTAACAAACAACTTGTCCCTATGTAAAACATCGTACGAAGTTTTAAACTTATCATAAAGTATAATTATCTATATATTCATTCAATATTTATATTTATATTTATATTTATTCAATGATTGATCCTTGAGCGATTTTCGGAAAAAAACCTCAAAAATAAGAAATTGTGATTCTATTGAAATATTAAAATCCTTATGTACAACATATGGTACATATTATACAAACATTGGTTAGGTCCTATTCAAACCGAGTTCAATGCAAGATATAGCTGAATTAAATATCAAATCTTCTGAAAATGTATTAATGAAAGAAATATGAATAGGAATGTTGTTATGTGCAAGTCTCGACAAGAACATTACGCATTTGATAAATCAAAACGTTGTGTGATAAGCCATTATTTTATCTATTAATATCGACTGTCAAGTACACGGCACTAACTATTTGATTTGATTTTCATGGCATAAAGTTGACTTTTATGTTTTGTTCAAGGTAAACATGTCAGACAACATTTTCGTTTGTGGAAATTAATTGATAATCAATATAAATGTGACTTTGATTTACCTACAATAAAATCTAACATGCGTCATTTATCAATAAGATGCCTAAGCACAATAAGGACAATTCTTATGTATGAACAACTTCTTTATTCTGTGTAAGCGACGTTTCTACATAGATTCTAATGTCGTTGTCAATCAAGTGATGTATATGTCGCAACGTCGCTTACACAGAATAAAGAAGTTGTTCATCCATAAGAATTGTCGTTATTGTTCATCACACCAACTTCTAGAATGCCAATCAAAGAAGATACCTAAGGGTTTCATATCCATTCAATATTTAATATCATTACCAATTACACAATGAAATAAACATAAACTGGAAAAATACAGTAAGGGATATTTGTGTTTTTTAAAATCATCTTTTTGGAAGACATAATAACATATAATTTTTTATGCAAGACATTTAAGAACTACATGTATATGTACTTAATAGTGTGCATTTGAAAAAAAAAAGATAATCCCGTATTTCAGGTGATCTAAACTTACAAGAAAATGTTAAGTCAGTTAATTCAAACAACTGTTTCAATTATGTTCAATTTAGAATTTAGAAATATTCGATTATAGGCAAAAAAATACAATTTTCATTGGGGGATTGTACCGAAAAAGAAAGAAACGAATATTCAAAATAGTAAAGACGCGAAGTAGCGAAATAACGAAATAGCAAAATAGCGAAGATGCGAAACTGCGAAACAGCGAAATAGCGAAATAGCGAAATGGCGAAATGGCGAAATAACGACATAGCGAAATAACGACATAACGAAGTAGCGAAATAGCGAAATGGCGAAATAGCGAAATAGCGAAATAGCAAAATAGCGAAGATGTGAAATAGCGAAAAAGCGAAATATCGAAGATGCGAAATAGCGAAATAGCGAAATAGCGAAATAGCGAAATAGCGAAGTAGCGATTCGAAATAGCGATTCGAAATAGCGATTCGAAATAGCGATGCGAAATAGCGTCGCTCCTTCGCAACTTCGCATCGCTATTTCGTAACTTCGCATCGCCATTTCGCAACTTCGCATCGCTATTTCGCTATTTCGCATCGCTATTTCGTTATTTCGCATCGCTACTTCGCTACTTCGACTCAGGCTTGGAAAAGACGAAATAACGAAGGTGCGAATGACAGAAATCAGCCACCATAGCTCTCCCCCGTCACTCGATGAGAGATTAGTGATATCACACTCAGAACAAAACATATACTCTAAAACTAAACTATCTTGCTTTAAAGGGGATGATATTTGTTTTGCGTTGCGTGTGTTTTACTTAACTGTAATGAAGAAATTAGAATGTTTGCGAAATGTATCAAGGTATAAAGATAACTTTCCTTTGATCACTTTTAATCAACGACTTTTCATAAAACGAGGTCAAGGTATCTAACTGTCAAAGAATTTAACCTCAATTGAATACAAATCACAATGTAGTCGATGAGTGAAGAACGACATTTAATGTGTAACGTAGTATAGTCGTAGCAACAACCACACATAAATAACGTCCTGGTTTCTTTAGGGTCTTTCCCAGTAATCCCACTGCATATTTGCTGTTTTTACAATTTGAAGATGTGCGACTCAGGTTTAGATAAATATTGAACAGTCTAGAAACTCTATAAACCTTTACACTTGTATGCGTTCAATGTGATGTGATTCAAAAGGATTTGCCCCAAATCTCAACATATTTGTATACATATAGAAATATAGGTTTATTTGAGTTGTGCAAATAAACTGGTTATGTAGGAAGTTGTATTGCGAGTCTCATCACAGCGATTCTTAAAGCTGATACCAAAAGTTGAATTTAGGTCTTGTATATTAGACTTCAAATTTTGATCATCACTTGAAGATAACATCCTGCAGACCAAGCCTATCGTTCAGTGTGTGTGTCCCGTTTATAGAGAAGTGAAATCATGGCAACTAACAGTCTGGTGAGTAACCTACCTTCAATTTATCACCAGTTGTAGTTGATCAATGCCTTGTGATTGTACATGTACAATGTTGGTGTTGTGCAAGCAAGGACTTTGCACCAAAACAAAATAATTCAAAACCAGTGAATGCAATCACAAACTTATTACAGATAAGCACATTCATGAGTGTAATGATATCATAGATTGTTTTGATAATAGTTTGACCTGAGTATTGTAAATGTTATGACCATGTAATGTTTAACACCCAGATCGAGTTTTGAAGTAGAACATAGCGTATAAAACATTTTTAATTAAAAGCAGCAGTATGTCAGGTGGCTTTCTCTTTTCAACTATTGGGCACTATGTTAGGTTCATTTCGTTAAAATTTCTTGTTTTTGTGATAGATTTCTGCAAGCATTTCTGTGTACGATCTGCTAGTCATTACTATTTCAAATTGGAAGTTTTTATTCTTTGACTTAATTAATTGCAATTAACTCGTGCAAACTATACACTATTTTCTTAATTATGTTTCGAATCGCTGCTATATGTGATTTATGTTGTTTTCTGCATTAATTATGTTTATATGCCATCTCTGCACAACCTTTTGTTCAGTTTTAGTTGTACAATAATTTAAAATCACATAAATTCTGTATCAGTGCTTTTGGGAATAAACCTGGCTGGCGGACACTTTACAATTGTCCTCTTTACTCAATTTTATGAACACTTTCTGACATAATTTTGCTAAATGACAAGTGAATGTGTGTTTTATTGAAGAGTTCAGCAGGTAAAACCTTTTTATGATCACAGTTTTCAAACCAAAGAATTATGTGCCTTCTTAAAATATTGCAATAAGACTTGTCTTAGGAAGTTTATGAATTTTGAACTAAACAATATTGATATTTTGTCAGAGCCGCTATGACCAAACGACAACTAGACAATAAGCACTTTGTTATCAAAATCCTCGCTAAAATGGACCAGGTGAGAGTCAAAGAATATTTGGTATTTGTAAGGATGCTTCTGAGACTTTTGACATTGGGATTTTACTGTAATCAACAAATTTTGACAAGATGTTAGACTTTGGATTAATGATAACTAATAACCAAAAACAACTATAAATACTTGATTTGGTTTGTAGCATAAAATGAGAATGTTTTAGGAAACAAAATACCTTTCTCTGCTGAAAATACAATACATCAATGATTGCAATATAACAACAGTGATAATATAATTCAGTGGCTACAAAAAATCTACAGGAGATCAACCATGTCGAAAGTTTAGAAACAATGAAATGGTTCAATTGAATAATAAATTGAAATCTCTAATCCCATTTTTCAAGATTGAAAGAGTGAGTGAGTCATTGTTTAACACCGCTTGAGTAGTATACCAGCCCTCAGCAGTGTTATTAAAGAATGATATATTGCTATTCATGCAGAAAGTTTTCAGTCAACAATAATAGAATG